>JARFIY010000021.1:0-2549836 GCA_036346155.1 Sinelater perroti | reverse complement strand
TTCTGATTGACTTTTTCTACTTCTTTCTTTCTCTCTTCTTTGTCATTTGTTTTTTTTATTTCCTTTAGTTGCTCCAGGGAAGAGTAATTAATTTAATGGGCCTTTGTGGATTTTCCTGAATAATTTTGAGAACTAACACATGTTGTTCTGCTCGGTTTTAGAGTACAATTTAAGAAAAATTAAACGAAGTAAAAGCGGAAGAAGGTAGAGTCTGAATAACGCGGGAAAGAATAAATAGTGAAAGGAATAGTAACAAGCTGCGAGTAAAATAAACATAAATAATATTGAGGTTAATGAATAGATAGTAATAAGGTTGAAAATTGTATGCACTAAAAGTGATAAGCAAAGAACATCCTACACGACGAGAAAAGGACAGGCAACATATCATACTCATACCGTGAGACAAAGTTTATATCAGTTTATAATTGAGCAATCTCTTGTAAACGTTGTTCGGTAATACAGTAGTCTGCAATCGAATACCCACTTTAACGACACGCAAAGAAATAAGACAAGGAAACAAATCCGAGAAAAATGAAGAACAGGAAGAAGTCAAGTCAAATAATCTAAGAAATAAATACGCAACAGAAGAACTAAAAATGGAAAAATACCATTACACGCTGAAAGGATAGTACGAAGACTGAGAAAACTACAAATATATAAGGAACAAAGAGTTAGGGCAAATAAGCAGACAGGACTAGGAATCAAGAAAAGCAAGAATAAGAAAAACAGGAAGCACGATAAAAGGAAAAATGTAGTAAAAATTGGAACGTGGAACGTAAGAACTATGTTAATGCCAGGAAAACTGGCACAAATAATAAAGGAGATGGAAAGATATGACTTAGATCTGTTAGCAATTCAAGAAACGAGATGAAAAGAAAAAGGAGAGATTAATCAACAAAACGTCACAATGTTCTACACAGGAGAGAAAAAACAAGGAAGAAATGGAATAGGATTCATAGTAGGAAAAAAATTAAAAAATGCAATTATAGAATTTATATCAATTAACGGAAGAATAGAGTTACTAAAAATTAAAGGAAAACCGAACAACTTAACGATAATTAACGCATACGCACCAACAGAGGAAGCAGATAAGAAGGAAAAATAAAAACTATACAAAAAATTAGAGAAGATAACGGACAGCACCAAGAAGAGCGACTTTCTGATAATATTAGGAGATTTTAATGCAATGGTGGAGAAAGAAGAATGTTTTACAGAAGTCGCAGAAAAATATACAATTCACGAGAAAACGAATGATAACGGAGTAAGACTATGCAACTATACGGCAGCAGAGCATTTAGTGATAAGCAGCACAAGGTTTAAACGCAAAAGAGAGCACAATAAAACTGCTTATCCCAGGAAAAAAGACAGGCAATCAAATAAACCACGTACCAGTTAAGAAGTGACAAGCAGTGAACATACAAGTCGTTCGAACATATAGAGCGAATGCGGACACGGATCATATGTTGGTGGTGGTAAAAACGAAGCAGAAGGTAATAAAAAAAGAAAGGGGAGAGAACAAGAAAAGGCGATGGAATATAGGAAAACTAAAGGAGGAAGAAACTAGAATGAAATATGAAGAAATACTGGAACAGGAACTAAGTCAAAAAGTATACAACGCAGAAAATGACATGGATACAGAATGGGAGAATGTCAAGCTCTGTTTAAAAGAGACAGCCAAGAAAACAATAGGATTTAAAAAAACAAGAGACAAACAATGGTTCGACGAGGAATATGAGAGAGAGACATGAAAAGAGAGGCCCGATTAAAGTGAATAAAGACAGGGAAAGATGAGGATCATGAAAATTATAGGAAGGCAAAGAGAGAGGTGGACAAAGTATTGAAGAACAAAAAAAGAGAGTGGAGAGACCAACAAATGGAAGAGATAGAGATCAAGAGAAATCGAAATAGCACCAGAGAAATGAATGAAAGCATAAGAAGGACCCGAAGAAACAACCGAATTAAAAATAGAGGCGAGAAAGATAAAGATGGAAGACTACGATGTAAACGAACAAACAGAGAAAGAACCAAGTTTGGAGAAAGTTGAAGAAACGATTAAAAAGTTAAAGAATGGAAAAACCCCGGGGTTGGATGAAGTGAATGGAGAAATCAGAAATATGTAGGAATAGAACTACACAAAAGATTACACAACATAATAAAAAAATCTGGGAAGAAGAAAAAATGCTAAATGAACAAAGGAGAGGAATAATCACACCACTATTCCAAAAAAGAGACCCCAAATATGCCACAATTACCGAGGTATTACTCTTTTAAACACTTCCTATAAAGTATTTACAAGTATAATTGAACAAAGATCAAGAAGGTACACAAAAAGGGAACTGGGGGAATACCAGTGTGGATTTAGGCCAGGAAGATCCACAGTAGACGCCATGATTCGTTATTTGGTTTTCGAAGCGTAAACAAGTGCTAGACTGTGCAAGTGCAACGTTATCGAGAATGATAAGCACGAGGTTATCCGCCTCAACCTCTGGTAAACTTTGTATTCCTATTTTAACGTATATCATAAATTAAGTACATTCTGATCGCTAATCATACCCATCAGCTTCAAGAATCCCTGCAGAGGGGTTCCCTATCAAGATGAGTAAACGAAACAGTTCATAACTATCTCCACCTGTAACTGAACCAAATAAAAAGTATTTATTTGAACCCGAAACATCAATAACCAAAAATAAATTTCTTGTAACTGAAAAACAAATCGAGAATGCTAATAAAATAATTTATCAAGGAAAACTCGTCGCAGCAATAAACTCTATGGAAACATCTGAATCTACTTCACAACAACCTGAAGGTAACAAAGATAAAGAGAAACAAATCAAAATCCCGCCAATTTACCTTCACAATGCGGATAAATTGAACTTCCAAGAACCTGTTTACCAAACAGTACATACGGAACTCGATTCCGACCATCTTCCAGTCGTCATTAACTTTCAAAGCATACCTCAAAATATACCTCCTGTGCCTAGACTAGCTTGTGGCAAAACAGACTGGACACGTTCGAGACTACTTTCAACCAAAAGATGAAACTGACGGGACCTCTAAATCGACCCTCGGAGATTGATGATGCTGTTTTAAAATTTACTACGGTCTTACAAAAAAGTATACAAGAATAAACCACACCTTGGAGACATAGAAAAGCACCAGATAATATGAGAACACCCGTTTATATACTGGACCTAATAAAAAAGAAGAATAGATATAGAAGGGAATGGCAGAGAACCCGACTCCCTTACCTCAAAACCTTGTATAACCAACACTGTCATATAGTTAAGCACGAACTAGATATACTCAGAATTCAGAAATACAATTCCTATCTCGAAGCAATACAACCGGGTGACCCCTCCATGTGGCTCGCCACCAAAAGGATCCTTAGACAACCGAACGTAATTTATCCGATGGTTTCACGTAACAACAAATACTCCACTGAAGAAGAAAAAGCGGACATACTATCAACACATCTCGAACAAGTGTTCACCCCAAATAATGAGGCACATGATGGACTCATCGAAACCCAAGTGAAAAGCGCAATTGATAATCTAAATTCACAAGCTAATGATGAAATAGTCCCAACCTCCCCTGAAGAAATTAAATCTCTCATCGAACTACTACCTAAGCGCAAATCCCCTGGCTTTGACCTTATCACTAATGACATGCTACAGCACCTTACAACTAAGGCACTAGTATATTTAACATCAATCTTTAATGCTTGTCTACGCATTGGACACTTCCCGACTTCATGGAAAACCGCGATAATTCTACCCATCTATAAAGCTGGTAAACCCAAGGAAAATCCGGATAGTTACAGACCCATTAGTCTCCTGCCAACCTTGGCCAAGCTCTTGGAACAGGTAATATTTACCCGATTACAAGATGACCTCCAGCAAAAAGAAATTGTTCCCCTTCATCAATTTGGTTTTAGAGCTGCTCACTCAAATTCACATCAACTGCTTAGGATAACTGAAACAATAGAAAGAGGATTTGAGAACAAACAATATACAGTCGTTGTATTCATCGACCTGGAGAGAGCCTTCGATAAAGTTTGGCATGATGGACTCCTCTACAAATTGCTAATTATAGAAATTCCACTCTACCTAATTAAAACTATTCAATCCTTTCTCAACAACAGATCATTCCAAGTCAGAGTGAACTCAACCTTATCTAGCTTAAAATCTATAGAGGCGGGAGTCCCGCAGGGTAGTATTTTGGGACCCACGATTTTTAATCTGTATATTCACGATATCCCAACAGAAATTCCCTCTACACTAGCCATGTTCGCTGATGATACGGCTGTAATTGCACAAAGTTCCCGTCCTGAGACTACAATTGAACTCGTTCAAAGCTTCACAAATATAATATCTGGTTCACAAAATAAAAAATTAAAATCAACCCTGGCAAGTGCCAAACTAAAATGTTTACACTCAAACGTTATAACGCTCTCCCAAAAATCCAACTAAGAAATAAGGAAATAGACTGGAATCCTAAGGATCAAGCAGTCAAGTACTTAGGAGTACATCTTCACTCTAAGCTGAACTGGGGATTACACATAAACAAAAAACTTAAGGAGTGCCATAACAGATTGGGAGCACTATACCCGCTTATCAACCGGAAGTCAAATCTTTGTGCGGAATGCATAGTCCTTCTCTATAAAGGAATCCTGAGACCTCTACTTACCTACGCCTGCCCTATATGGTGCAATGCTTCACAAACATCGTTAAAAAAGCTTCAAATAATGCAATACAAAGTGCTACGAATTGCTATCAAGTGCCCATGGTATGTGCGCAATACCCAAATACACTGGGAGTTAAGTGTTCCTACTATAACTGAGTTTATCCAAAAAACTACAGTGAAGTTCTTCCAAAACCTAGCTCTATGTTCTAGCGCTACCAAGTTCAACTTCGGGTAAAAAGCCATCCACACACGCCTTAAGCCTAAATTACCACAGCACTTAATTTAACTGCAAATTCATGATAGAGGTATGTGTTTTTCACTAATTCCTCAACTCTTCCCTGTTTTATATAAATTAAATACTTACTGTTAGCTTATTATATTGTTAATCTAGTGCATTTTAACTTAGCAGTGTATTGCATATTAAATTGCAGAGACAGCTATAATAAATTAAAAAAAAAGTAGACGCCATATACACAATGAACCAAATAATAGAAAAAGCTTATGAATATAACATCGAACTTTACCTTCTATTCATAGATTTCCGCAAAGCATTCGACGAAATTAGAAGACCACAAATAAAAAAAGACATACAAGAACTACAAATATCACAAAAATTAATATGACTAACGCAAATGACAATGGAAAACTCAGAAGCGACAATAAAAGTGGGAGAGGAAGAGACAGTACATATAAATAAACAACGGCGTAAGACAAGGGAATGCACTATCGCCACTACTATTCAACGTGGTCGTAGAAAACGTAATAAGAAGAACAGAACACAGAAGAACAATAAGAAATAAGGAAATACAGATGTTGGTGTACGCTGATAATTTGGTTATTATATCAAGGTACAAAACAAAGCTAAATGAGACGTTGGAGATAATAGATAAAGAAGCGAAAACAAGAGGGCTCTCAATGAACGAAGATAAGACGTGGTACCTGAGATGCAAAAGAGGAGACATAGAAGAACAAATACCATACAAGATAAGATAATAAGAATTTAATAAAGTTCAAGCATTAACAAATTTAGGTATTGAAATAAATAATAAAAACAGTAAAGTACAAGACATAAAAGATAGAATCCAAAGGGGACACAAAATGTTTAACATATACAAACCATTGCTAAAAGATCGTAAACTTACAAAAGATACAAAAATAGGAATTTACAAGACATTAATAGGACCCACAGTTATATACGCAACCGAAGCAATGAGGTTAACAAAGAAGAGTGAAGAACAACTAAGAATGTATTAGAGAAAGATCTTAAGAAGAATTCTGGGCCCAGTGAAAACAGGAGAGAAAAATATAGAGTGAGGATGAACAAAGAAGTAGACAACGAGTTAAAAAGTGAGGCCATAGTACGAGAAATTAAAGCACAAAGGATACGATGGGTGATACATGTAACGAGAGCAAATGAAAATAGAACGATCAAGACAATAACCGAATGGAAACCAGAAACAACAAGACCAAGGGAAAACCCAAAAATAGATGGAAAAACGAAGTCCCAGAAGACCTAAAGAATACCTACAGATCGTGAAGGGGTTGGAGAGAAAAAGCCACATATAGGCAGAAATAAAGGAAAATAGTAGAAAAGGCCAAATCAGACCAGAACATTTGACATGACTATGTGTAATAATAAGCACTAATCCAGCTTAACAAAAAAGTATTGAAGAGCTCGAAAAGGGCGCCAATGATTCCCAAAGGAATTAAGGCAGATATTATTATTGTACCTAATAGCCTCATGGTATCCCTTTTCTTTAGCTTCTTTCATGTATTTTATCAGTTCTTTTTATTGTTTCGTAATTTAAAAAAAAGGCTATAGCCATTAAGACAAAATGCGCTTTTTTGTCCGAGCGCGCTGCGTTCAACTCGCTCGTACTCATAGAAAAATAATAAAGAATATAAATCGATAATAATAACCGACGGTACCATCAGTTTTTGCTCAAAATCATGTTTTTGTGGTGAAAAATGAGTTTGAAATTTGGGATGTTTCTCCGAAATTTGCCACAACTTTTTATAGTAAGATTAGACGAGTCGAAAGAGCAACTCTTCCGCAACACCTCCGTAATTTTCAGAGTGAGAAAGCAACAAATGCATAACTGACAAGCAAATAGAAACGGCGGCATGGGGGCAGATGCGCGCATGCTACACAAAAATTGTTTATCTGTGTTAAGGCAACTTTCTAAAGCTGTCCTAAAAGAGACTCGTATTCACGTAAAAGACGTAGGAAAAAGAAAAATCTAAAAAGAGACTCTGTTGAGAAAAGATCCATCTTCATCCAATTCTACTCGTCAGATAAATCTGCCTAGATTTTATTTAGCAGATAATATAATTAAAGTATCGTCCAGTGGTTCAAGTTATAGACCCTTTCTTCATTTTGGTTAGTCTTGACATTACTCTTCTTGTTGACTTCCAAAGATCATTGACTTCATGCTTTTGATTTTACTAGTTATTTGGGAAAAAATTCAATACTTTTTAAAGAATTATTTAAATATTGGTAGAATGTAGACTGCTCTCTTACGATGAAGGAATGTGTCTTTAGCTTGATTAAATTAAAATATAAATCTTCAATAAAATCCTCTATGGAATTAATTCTAATTTGCAACGTTGCCGTCTTTATTTGCTTGTCATTTACGAATTTATTACTCTCCTACTCTGAAAATTTATGAAGCTGTTGCCGAAGAGGTGCTCTTTCAACTCTATAAATTTTTCTACGAAAAGTTGTGGCGAATTTTGGAAAAACATCCCGAACTTCAAACTAATTTTTCACCACGAAAACAGGATTTTGAGCAAAAACTGATAGCACCATCGGGAAGAGCAGATCAAAATCTATCGATTTATATATTTTCATTATTTTTCTAACCTCCTTCCTACGAGTACGAGCGAGTTGAACACAGCGCGCTCGGGTGAAAAATGGCAGAGCGTGCCGGGTAGCCCGTTCTCAGTGGACGCCCCCATATATTTAATTAACGTGGAAGGGAATTCTATAAACAAATAAAACAGTTTTACTCGTTTCAAATGCAAACAACAAACAAAAGGATGGCCATAGTCACTTCCACGGTATGTTTAAGTTCAATGGTCATCGGATCCTTATTATATTTAACTCGGCTATGCAACCGGTGACATAATTACGGGCGAGTTGAAGGTTCTGCCCACACCTTCTCCCGGGAAACATCGGACCACCCGTATAACACTTTCACTTCACTTCATCTTCTTCACGGTATTGGGGGTTCCTGGGATCCCAGCCCCTAACCCCCAACGCTGCGGTGACATCTGGTGGTTTTTGGTTGGCTTGCAGTAAGGCAGGCCGCCCCTTCTCCGCCTTACGGGGGATCAGAATCTTCGGGCACTTGTGGCGGGCGCCCCTGTCAACGTCGTAGTTGTAGAGACCACGGACTGCTGGATTTCCGTGGTCTTGGACGCTGGCATGGAGTTGTAGGGCGCACTGGGAGATATACTCCTGGATGGTTGGCACGTCGGCATCGCTGTGGAGGTGGTATTGCGTACATACCACGGAGCGCCAAAGATGGTCCGAAGGGCCCGGTTCTGGACCACCTGGAGTTTGTTCACGCAGGTCTTGGCTGCATAACCCCAAACAGCACAAGCGTACGCCATTGTTGGTCTTATGACTGTTTTGTACAGCAGTAGCTTGTTTTTGATGGACATTTTGCTGTTGGGGTGCAGCAAGCTGCCCAAGTCTTGGTGGGCTGCCTTGGCTCGCGTCACCATGGTGTCCACGTGAACTCTTCAGGTAAGCTTTTTGTCAATGGTCACTCCGAGGTATCGTGCCTCTTCTCTCCAGGGTATATCCTGTCCGAAGATCCTGATGTTCCTGATGTCACCGCGCCATGGTAGCTTGTTTTTGGTGGAGAACAGGATCGCCGCACTCTTCTCTGGGTTGATCCTGATCCTCCACCTGTCGCACTAATCTTCCGCGTTGTTTAGCTCCTCCTGGACATGCCGTATTGCCAGGGAGGGCCTCAGCGAACTTGACAGTACCGCTGTGTGGTCTGCAAATTGGGCCATCGTCGTGGAAGGCGTCGTTGGGATGTCCCGCACGTACAAGTTGAATAGTACGGGGGACAGTACCGAGCCTTGGGGGACTCCGGCTCGGAGACGCCTTTCCGATGACTTCACGCCGCCGAACTTGATCCGGAACCTCCTACCAGATAAGAAGGACCGGATCAGTTGGACCATCGGCAGCGGGATGTTGTCTGAAGCCATCTTGTAGACGAGGCCGTGATGCCACACCTTGTCGAACGCCTTGGCTACATCAAGGAAGGCTGCAGCTGTGTACTGCTTCTTGGTTAAACCTTCCGTGATCTTCTCTACCACCCGAAGAAGTTGGTGGGTGGTGGAGTGGCCGTGGCGGAACCCGAACTGATTGGCTGGAAGAAGTTCGAGTTCTTCGACCGCTTTCCTCAGGCGTTGGCGGATGATGCGTTCCACCAGTTTTCCCATGTTCGGCAGCAGGCTGATCGGCCGATAATCCTGGAGGAACGTACCTAATTTCCCGGGTTTGGGAATCATTACCACGTCTGAGATTTTTCCATTGGCTTGGGAAGTGTCGCAGGCTTAGGACAGCGTTGATAATGGCAAGAACGTAGACTACTGCCATCTTCGGGAGAGCCTTCAACGCGCGGTTGGGGATGCCATCTGGTCCGGGGGCCTTTCGGAGGGGCAGCGCGCTGATGAGTTTTCGAAGTTCCTCGGGGGACGCGTGCTCCAAAGGATCGGTGACGTGCTGATCCCGGAGGCGTCCCACTCTGCGATCGACCGCGGCGAAATGGTCAAGATCGGCGTCTTCGTAGTCGATGTCGCACTGCCGCTCGAGGCAGCTTGCAAATGCTTCTGCCTTGTCTTGAGCGGTGTGCGCGACGCCATTTTCCCCGTGGATGGGCGGTACGGCGGGTCTTCTGTTCTTCAGGTTCTTGATCATTCTCCAGAGCGAGTAGTCGGTCACATCGAGGGCTTCAAGCTTGCTCTCCCAGGCGGCGTTGCGGTGCTCCGCGACGGCGGTCTTAACCTGGGCAGCTAGTCGCTTGTACTCCCTTTGATCATCGGGGTGCAAGGACCGCTGCGCGCGCCGTCGCGCCCGATTCTTCTCTCGAATCCGCTCCTTCAGCTCCGGAGGCAGAAGGTCTCGTCCATCTCCGGTGCGGACGGGGTTAGTAGCGAAGCGGATGGATTCCTGAATGGAGGCAGTAAAATGGTGCACCGCCTCCTCCAGGTCTTCACTGGAGCGGATGATGGGGACTCAGCCGATGGTCTCCTTCAGGTGGACTGTGAAGGCTGAGACGGAATGAGACGTCATCCATCCCGTCTGGAATCCCTAAGTTAGTAGAATCGGGTTGTGGTCGCTGTCAAGCTCGCAGATGTTCTCAAGGGTGTGCTGCATTCGGACGTCCTTGAAGATGGCGATGTCAAGGACGTCTGGGCGAGCTGTGAGACCGTAGTGGATGGGTTCGAGCGGCCCCTCCACTACCAGGTCGCAGGACCCTTATAACAGTGTTCTCGTTGTGCTTTTAAGCTACGCGCGCTGAAACTATAGTCGGTGAGAAATAACTAAATTTGTATTTAATTTACATCAAGTATCCCTTAAATAAATATTTTGAAAAGTGATTTAAGACCATCTCGATTTATAATGTGTATGTATAGTTCAGTTTAGGCGAATTCATTTTAAATATCAAATGAACATTATGTGCAATGGAAACAATGGTACAATGGTTACATGTTTAATTATAATTGCCATTGACAGTAAACATTTTTTCAACTGTTTTAATCTTTTAAAGTGAATTAATGAACTAAACAACGGCTAAAAGAACGGATATAAAAAATAAAGCAATTTATAGGAATGCATGCTAAATTATACTTAAATATAAATTAAATTAATATTGTCAGATACGAATTATTTAAATATCAATATCCGAAATACAGTTTCAAATGAAATTAAACCCATTAATGGTCGATTCTCTTCTAATATCAATACAATTTCCATTAATATGCGCTTCCAATAATGGATTCTGTTTTTTTTTGTTGCCCTCTAGCGATTTTATTTAATGTAATGTTCATGGATGAGCCGGATAGTTATTACTAAGGAATAAATTTTTGATTTTGCAAACGTATTTTTCGTGTAGCTTGAGCCAATGAACCATAATCAAAGATTTAAGCTCTGCAAAAATCTCGGTTTTTCAACATTAACAATATTCTCGAATTCTTCGCCAGGTCTTATAGTCCCTATTGTTTACTTAGTATATTCAGTTGATACCGTTTTTTGCACTAATTTTTTGGACTTTTCTCACATGATCCTGACTTAATTATACCCACTGTATCATAACCTTATTCAGCCTTATAATAATTATTACTATAAAACATTTATTCAAATTTCTAGATTTTCTGAAACATTAAAGAAAAATTAATAATTAAACGATCGGTATTGTAACAACAAAAAATTATCCCACATGTTTTATATCACTGAAATTATAAAAAAATCCTCTTTATCATGATCGGCGAAATCAGAGGTCCCTGGATCTAGCCTCTAACCTCAGTCCTCTTGTTAAGACCTAGCTAGGGATTGTGGATATATATATTGAAGATATTGATTGCTTCGATGTGCGCATATCTATGGAGGTAGCAGTTTTTTACTAACCACAGAGCGCCAAAGATGGACCGGACAGCTCGGTTTTGTATGACCTATAGGTTGTGAATGTGGATTTTGCGGCCCGACCCCAAACTGGAACCGCATACATTATTTATACATATTATTTATTTGTATTATATCATTACAGGAGGCTCTTTAAATACGGGAAGAAGCCGAAATCAGTTCGAGCTACCATTGCTTTGGTCTCCGTCGTAATGGAGTGAGCTCTCCAACTCAATTTCCACTCCAGACTCACTCCAAGGTAGGTACCTTTCCTTTTTCGCCTCGCCAGTAAAGTGGCCTTCTAGTGGAAAATAAGACAACCGAGCTCTTGTCCACATAATACCCTCTAATTCTCTACTGGTCGCGCCAGTCTTCAAACAGGTTTAGTTCTTCTTGCAGTCATGTTGTTACAAAAATGTTCTCAGCGAGCTGGATAGCACCGCTGTGCCGCAAGCTTACTGGGTTAGTGTTGAAGAGCGTCTGGGATAAAACGGAGCGTTGAAGAAGACCGGCTCGAAGTCGCCTCTCCGATGACTTCACACCGCTGAACTTAGCCCAGAACCTTCTTCCGAAGAGGAAGAGCGAGACAATCTGGACTACGGGCAGCATGATTTCAGTTAAGGCAAACTTTCGACCTTCTTCCAAGCAGCCAGTACATTTGCCGATACTTTAGGTTCAGTTGTTGTCACTTAGCTTGAATAGGAGAGACCAGGGCAATAACGCCACCCGGGGCAATCACGCCACCCCAACTATACCAGAAATGGTTAATAGAAAGAGTAGAGTACACCCACCGCACCAAACTCACACGGCCGGTTGCGGAACTAGTTCCACTTACGGCCAAGCTTGTGTGATTGCTTATTTTTGTTGTGCAGAAGAAATAGTAGTTTTCCACGTATTTTCTCTAATTTTTGACTCATTGTTTTGCAGAGCTAAGTATCTTTTTATACTATATATCGATCTAAGAAACCATGTCAATGTAACCTTTAGTTATACTTTCATGCCGGTAGTTCATCTGTTTGGTCAGATTGTTGGCTTCAGGTAGACCTAGTCCGCCAAATTGTCCATCCGGGGCAATGGCGCCATGCCACACGGGGCAATTGTGTCATGGTGACACCATAGCCCCTAGTGAAAGTAAAAGAATTTTTTCATAGCCTAAGATTCTTGCGTTGTTTTTTCAAGTGATTCGTGCTAGAAAACAAACAACTAAGAAAACGAAGTGGACGGACGAACAACTTTCAGAAACTATGCGTTTAGTGTCAGAGGGCGCTTTTGTTAAAAGCGTTTCGAATCAATTCGGAATTCCCAGGACTACGTTACGAAATCGACTGAAAAATAAGAATGAAAGTGATCCTTCTATGGAAAGAAATCCTGTCTTCAATGAAGAGCAAGAAAAACTATTAGCTACAAGGGTTCTAGATTTAGCGAGTGTTTTATGGTATACCTTTAAATAAACTTAGGCCTGTAGCGTACCACATCGGTGAAGAGCTTAATATTGAGCACAATTTTAATAAAGACAAGATTGAGCTGTGGGTTTCCGCAAAAGAAACAAAATCACATTGAGAAAGCCATCACCAACAAGTCTAAGCAGAATCGTAGTTTTCAACAAAGAAGAGGTCGATCTAATTTGACTTTTGTGATGGACAAATTTAAGTTTTTATTCGATCGAATCTTCAACATGGATGAAACCGGAATTTCCAGTGTTCAAAGGCCTGGACAGATCTTAGGTTCGAAGGGCCAAAAGCAAGTTGAAGGTGCAATCAGCTGGGAGAAAGGACGGAACGTAACTATCATTTGCTGTATCAGTGCTTCGGGTTTTTTGCCCCCCTATGATCATCTACCCTAGAAAAAGAATGACACCTGCTACAAAGAGGTACTCGAAGAATGGTCGGTCTTTTCCAAGAATGGTTAGAATACTTCAAGAAAGTCTCTAAGCCCAACAAAGAAGATCTGGTGATGCTGTTGGTCGACAACCACGGGAGCCACATTTGTTTAAACATATGAATTCTGTCGCATGAATCATATTCATGTGGTATCTATCCTCCCTCATACAAAATGCAACCATTGGATGTAACTTTTTATGGCCCACTAAAGAAGGCATTTAACAATGAATGCGACAAGTTCATGAGGGCCAATTTCTATCAGCAAATCACACCTTATGACATTTTATACATTTTTAACAAAGCGTACATGACTGTTGCCACTATCGAAAAGAATGCATCCGAGTTTAAAAATACTGGGATATTTCTACTTAATAGAGACAAATTCGATGTTCAGCTCAAAACCCTGACACGCAATCCGTGGTGATTGATAAACCTGAAGAAGACGTGCAGCTAAAAAATGTACCTAAGAAAATTTGGAAAAAACTAGATCTACTGTAGTTGTTGAAGAGAGTTTTCCAGGACCATCTAAAGAAATATTTGCAAACGCTCTAAATAAATTTTTGCCTGTCCCAAAGGTTGCAGGAGAGCAAATACAAAACAATTTTAACAGAAAAAGTCACCCAACAATACTTACAGGAACACCAATTAAATCAGTACTCGAGTGTGCCAATACTAAGATAAGTGAGAAGGCTGTAAAAAAGACACAAAGGGAAAAAGAGAAGCTAAGAAAATCTTGAAAAATGCAGACAACCAAGAGAGAATAAAGAAACCAAGAAGCACAAAGGTAAAGAGAGAAAAAGAAGAGAAAATAAACAAAAAACAAGAAAAGAAAAACCTAGTAGTCGATGATTTATCAATGTTGATAATTCGTTATCAGATGACAGTGCTGACAATTACATTTCTGACTTTTGTCAAAGGAGTTAAATTAGTAAACGTTTTCAAAGTGTTGTTTTCTTATGTTTACACAATTTACAAAAAGTGTATAAACCCCATTGTATTCAACATGTATTTAACTGACTTTAATGTAAACTACTTTAGTTGTGTTATAAATTATGTCTAAAAGTACTTCTTTTGTTTTTTTTTCTATACCTGATATGTCTTTTATAGGTTTTAAAATGTGTGGCGTGGCGGCATTACCTCGGTACCTGGAGTAATACCGCCACTATGTAAACTTGTACTAAAATATTTTTTATTATGCACCTATGAAACTTACATTATTAAAAGAAAGTTATCAAGTATTAGAATTAGTTGAGAAAGAGTAAGACTTTTTTCTTTAATAAAATAATGCTTTTAAGTATACGAAAAAAATTGAGTTTCCTTAAGGTGGCGTTATTACCCCCATATCTTTTCCAAGACAGTCGTTGATCCAGGTATAATCCTAAATATCTGGTTTTTGCTTTAACAGATATTGGAACATTATTCAGACTTACTGGCAGATTCGTGTTGTATCGAGTTGTGAAGGTTATTTGAACCGATTTGGATGCGTTGATTTTGATATGCCGTTTAATAAGCAGTTCGTTGATTGGGTTTAGATGCCGCTGAAGGTTCTCAGGTGCTAACCCAGGGTTTTCATGTGTAGATAAAAATGCAGTGCCATCAGCAAAAGTATATAACAGTGTTTCCATTTTCAGCTGGAGAGTTCGCTGTGATACTTAACTGAGAAATATCTGTTAGTAAGGTAGAATTTAAGAAAAAGGTAATAATAATTTTGGAGTCGTCTTTTTAGTTTATAGAGTAACCCAGGAGGCATGGGCAACATCCAAGAACACGGCTGTGCAGTATAGTTAAAGTGTCACTATAAATTTCAAGGACATTGTGAACAACAATTGGACATTTTGAGTAGCTCAGTTCAGCAAACACTTGCACCTTCACGTTTCCAAAACTCAACTGACCCAATGGCTTAAGCCTCCTGACTATTCTTATTGTCAAAAATTCAGCAATTGCTTTTTAGACCAAGTCATATTTAGCAATAAAACATTTTCAAATGGATGAGTTGATAAGGAACAAAAATTTCGTATATGACATTCGGAAAATCCTCTTGTAACTCAAAAAAATTAAATGAACCCCTAATGAGTCACTCTTTAGTATGAATTTTGGACAGGTTACGTGATAGACATACTTCTTCGAAGATAATTCTGGAAATGTGAATGGTGATCGTTACCGCTATTTGGCAACCCAGTTTATTTGGCATAAACTGGGTGACGTAGATCTGAAACAAAAGTGGTTTTAGCAGGACGGCACCAGCTGCCATACAGCTCAAACAACAGCCGATTTATTGCAGTAACAATTTTCTGATCGTGTAATTCTACAAAATTCTGATAGCATATGGGTGCCATGATCTCAAAAACAAAATCCGAAGTGTTGATGAAATGATGAGACATAATTTTACATATTTTATTAGAAGTTTTGTACTTTAATACTCAATAAAAATTCACTTACAAAATAAATTCAAAAGCGTTTTATTATTGCATTATAATCTAAGATACACTTACTAATTATGTCATTGCTCATAAACCTCTCGACTCGGTAAGGTGAAACTGAAACGCATATGTGCGCTCGCATTTGTCAGCAAGTAAAGACAATAATAGAAAACGAAGTAATGGATATCAGATAAATTGGAAAACCACAAGACAAAATCAGATTCCGCCCAATCCTAGTTGAACTGAAAAACTGAACAAAGAAATTGGAAATTCTAAAAGCTACTCTAAAGAAATGCAAGAAAAAATGAGAATACTAAAGAATTACATGAAAGAAATCAGAAATAAAGGACACCATGTTATTATAAAAAATCTGGTGTGAACATCACACGACTTTCCTTATCCTATTATTATATATTATACCGGGTCCGTCGTCTCGGCCCTGCGCTGCTCTCGTCCCGGAACTTGTTATTTAAAAAAAGGACGAGGGCGAGTCCAACACTCGAAAGCTGATTAAAATAAACACTACAAGACAATAATTGACTCGTACTTAAAATTTTGCTACATCACTTAAAGTAACTGTGCGAGCTCTCCATTATCGCCTGCGTACTCCCTCCTAGCGACCAAGCGCTCCTCCCGCAGTCGGCCAGGAAGCTCTCCGAGCGCGCTGTGGTTGGTCCGTTTAATTAATTATTAATCGGCTATAACTTATTTATTTGATCTCGGATCAAAAACTTTCATTGTAATTTTTTGTTCGTCTCGGTCTGATCTATCCGGTAAAATAAATTTCCCGAAACATTTTATGAACACCCGGTATATTAAACATCCTGAGCTTAAATTTTTTGTCGAGTTCCTATTTTACCAACTTTTATTTTAAATTCATGTTTATCTCGTGATAGCAAATCATTTTTATTCTCATGAATTTTTTCTATCTTTAACCGTTTAGATTCGCGACCGCTTTGCGACCTTGAGACACCACACACACACACACACACACACACGCACGCACGCACGCACAAACCAACTTTTTTGGTGTCCTGAGGCTATAATTCGCCCAGAAATGTGAAAAGCTGGGTAGCTCAAATTTCCGCCGATTACATTACTTTCCTTATTATAGGATAAGGAAAATAAAAACGATAAACTAATAATAAATGGAGATGATAACATTACAACAGTTACAAATGATAGAATTGTCAGAACAGAGAGGTAAACTACAGCCAAAATGCAACAGCAGTAACACCAACATTAAAAAGCATGAAAGAAATATAGATAATGACAGACCAGGACAAGAAAAAAGGAAGAACGGCTAGCTAAAGATCCCCAGAAAGTTAAACTGTTGAAGACCACACAAACAAAAAAAAACTAATGAATACAAAGAGCAAATTGATAACAACAAAAGCTAATAACAAGGACAACGAGCATAAGGCAAATAAAGTAAATAAGTTAGGTTTAGTTTATAAATACAAATTAACTACAAAAACGAACAAAAATAAAAAGAAGAAACAAAGAACAGCAAATACAAGTGAAACAAGCCTAGATATAAGAACCAAAACTTTTATAGGCTTCTGAAATGTAAAAAGAATGGCAGAAATAACAAAAACATATCAAATATCAAGTGAAATGAAAAAATACAAAATTAGCATATTAGGCATAGCCGAATCAAGAGGGAATGGAGTGGGTCAAAGCAAGCTAATAGGCAACACTTCTATAATCTATTTAGGCTACGAAGATGAACAGGCATGTAAGAAACGAGGCTTAGCAATGATGATAATAAACAATCAACAAAGGCACTGATAGAATGGGATCATTTGGACAAGGTTCAAAGCAAAATTTAGAAACATAATCATTAACGTATATGTCCCAACGAACCAACAAGAATATGAAGTGAAAGATACGTTTTATGATCAAATATATACCCTCACAAAGAAATTAAAAACAAAATACAAACGAGATGCTATAATTATGATGGGTGACCTGAACGCAAAGTTAGGAAGATATTACAAGGGAAAAGAAAACATAGTGGGGAGACATGAAATAGGTGAGGTAAATAACAACAGTGTGAGACTAATAGAATTTTGCGCCTTAAATAACCTTATAATAGGAGGAACATTATTTTAACACAAGGACATTAACAAAATAACTTGGACATCACCCGATGGAACAACTCGCAACCAAATTGATCACATCCTTATAGAAAAGAAGTGAAAAAACTTGTTACAAGATGTAAAAGCCATGAGAGGAGCAGACTGCGCATCTTATCACACACTAGTTCGAGCAAAAATCAAAATCAGCATAAATGCCAACTACAAACCAAACCTAAAAGGAAGGAAATTCAATATAAATAAATTAGACATCCCAGAAATAAAAGAAAAGTTCAAAGAAGCGCTAGAAAGAAAAACTAACATCATGATGGACCTATCCACGTTGTCTATTGAGGAGATATGGAATACCTACAAAAATACACTAAACGAAACTGCAACAGAAATAATAGGTTACAAGGAAAGATATGATAAAACGTGGATTTCAACTGAAACAAAAACAAAAATAGAAAGAAGAAAACTAACAAGAGCAAAGCAATTACACTAAGGAAAACAACGAAGTAAAAAAGAGCGCCAGACAAGATAAAAGAAATTACACAACAGAATGACTAGCATAGCAGAAGTGGGGACGCGGTGGCTCAGTCCTCTAGCCGGCGCAGGCGAGTTCGAGTCTCATTTAGCCCATAGGTGTGTGTGAATGTCTTAGAATAAGTGCATGTTAGTGGGCACAATAAGCCCTTGAGGCTGCAGTGCCTGTAAGTGCACCAACAAAAAAAACCAAAAAAAAAGCATGACCGAAGAGGCAGCCAGCAAACATGACAAAAACATTATACAAGATAACAAAAAAGCTAGTGGGGGCAAATAAAAAGTTGTCGATCAAATTAAAAGGAAAAAATGGGAAAGCACTCTCAGCACAAGAAGAAATTAGAACCAGCTGGGTGGAATATTTCACTGAAATGTATAAAGCAAATACAAAGACAAACAGAGAAATAGAAGATATAATAGACATACATGAAACATTACAATTGCCCACAGAAGAATTTTCCAAAGCAGAAATAAGAGATACAATACAAAAATTGAAAAATAATAAAGCAGCAGGAATAGACGAAATCCAATCTCTACCGAGATGCTTTATATACTGCCCAATAAGATATAGACACAAGAACAAATCTCAAGGGACTGGACAGAAGGCATAATAGTTAAGTTACAAAAAAAAATCGAACAATCTGTGAAAATTGGAGATCGATCACTCTGCTTAGCATAACTAGTAAAATAATGGCCAGAATAATTTTAGAAAGATTAAGAAACCCTATCAACATAAAGCTAAGAGACAACCAAGCAGGGTTCAGACCTAACAGGGCATGTATCGACCACATAAATACCTTAAAAATTATACTAGAACATACAGCTAAAGTAGATGAAGAAATCCTCATTACCTTTATAGATTTCCAAAAGACCTTCGACTCAATAGACAGGGAAGTCATGTGGAAGATATTGGAATAATATGGCATACCAGCCAAATACATAAAAATAATAAAACTATTTTATAACAACTCCACTGCATACATAGAACACAAAGGACAACTCACTCAAAAAATCGAAATACAAAGAGGAGTAAGACAAGGTGTCATCCTCTCTCCCCTTTTATTCATAATAGTGATTGATTGGTTAATGAGGAGAACTGAGGACAAAAGAACAGGCATAAATTGGAATGTATTCAAGAAACTATCGGACTTGGAATTTTTTTCGGACGATATTTGCCTAAAACAAACAGAAAACACACGCAGGAAAAATTGACCAAACTATACAATAATGCCCGAAAACCAGGATTACAATTAAATAAAAAAAACTAAACTCTTTTTTGAAAACAATACGGGAATTGCAGGAATACAAATAAAGGAAAGAGATATCGAAGAAATGGATGAATTCTGTTATTTAGGAAGTATAATAAGCACCAAAGGCGGCACAGAGAAGGACATAGAAAGACGCATAGGACTAGCACAGGACACTTTTAATTCATTATTCAAAATTTGGAAGTCAAACAACATTAGCAGGAAAACAAAACTCCGTCTCTTCCACAGTAATGTAAAAAGCACACTACTCTATGGAGCAGAAACTTGGAAAGAAGATAGAAAATACTATAAGAAACTACAAACATTACCTTAGAACTATTTGTGGAATTTTCTGGCCAGAAGTAATTAGCAATGAGGGCCATTGAAAATGAAAGAAGAAGAAAAGATAGAGATAACAATAAAGAAGCGCAAGTGGAGATGGATCGGCCACACTCTCAGAAAACCGGCAGGAAGCATCACAAGACAAGCTTTGGAGTATAACAAGATAGGGAAAAGAAAGAGACACAGACCAAATAATACTTGGAAAAGAACAATCACAGAAGAACTAAAGCAGGTTGACTTAAATTGGAACAAAGCAAAAAGAATAGCAAGGAACAGGGAAAAATGGAAGACATTAATAAAAAGAATTGTGACAACGGAACGGACCCCAGACAGTGCGTGAGAATAGCACTCTCACCACTAAAAGTCTATAAGCTAACGAAACGCCCTAATACGGCGCCTTTGCTCCAACTGAAGAGCTATATGATATATGATGATGATGAAAGACAATCAAAGTGATCAAAGTACCTGGTAGATTTAACGAACAATTTAATGGTATCTTCGGTGAATGACCAAGATAAGCGATCTTTTGTAAGAATTGGATGTATAATCTAAGGGTCATCGGGATATAATCATGATTTTCTGCAAAAAAGTATGCTATCAAAGGCATTGTCTATCCACACTGTGAAGGAATGGGTGACCTAGATGAACAAAGGGTGTACTGTAAAGACCAAAGATTGAACGAAACAGTGTGTTTAATCCAAATAAGATCACAGTCAGTTGTCAAACCGGCCGTATGCGTTTATATTTTACTGAGATCTGCCCAGAATTTTTTACAAAAGAGCAAAGGCTAGCTCGAATCGATATATGCACTGATAATCTCCTTCGGTATAACCGTCGACATAAGATATTGAAGCGAATCCTCGCTATAGATGAAAGCTGGGTAGCCCTCTACCGATTCCTACCTAAAATTAAATTGGCCCAGTGATTCAAAAAGGGCAAGACTGTTCAAGAAGAGCCAAAGCAAAAGTGCAGGGAGAGAAAGAGGGTGTTGATTATAATAATGGATTCCGATGAAATCGCTTTGGCATCTCTGCGAAAAGAAGACTACTATCACTAAAGACGTCTATAAGTAATTCCCTTATATCCTGGAAGGGTGTGAGGTTGCCTACCATTATTTATGATAATACCAGACCACTCAAAGCAAATCTAAATATAGAGTATTTGATGGAGAAAAAATGAGAAACTTGAGGTCGACTCCCCCCCCCTTCTTAATTTACCCGATGTGCATCCCCGTGGCTTCAACTGTTTTGCGTCTTTGAAAGCTTACACACTTGAGATTTGTTACGAAAATTGGGATTCAATCATTGAAGCAATCAATTAGGTGATATTGAAGGTTTACAAAGTGTCACCAAAAATCATCGATATAACATTTATAGTTAACATTTTTAACATTTGTGTGAGTGTGTATAATAAATTGCAATCAGGTAATATTTTAATTTAAATTAATAAATAATTAATCATATTAGGAACTGATAAAACAATCAAAAGAAAACCAGAAACAGGAGGTAACAGAAGAAGAGATGGCGTTGGACGCAGTGGTGAAAAAAATAGAAGAATTAAAAGTAGAGATGAAAATAGACTATAACAAAAAGCATAAAGAGCTAAAAGAACAGCCAAAAGAAGAATATAACAAAAAGCGTCGAGAGATAAAAGAAAAATTTAAAAGGCTAAGGAACAAATGGCAGAAAGAGGCGGAAAAGTGGGAAGCACAAAAATTAATTTTCGAAGATAGAATTAAGAAACTCGAAGAGAAAGTAGGAAACCAGGAAAGCGAAAAGAAAAAGTTAAATGTTGTAATAAAAGGGTGGCAGTGTCCAGAGAGTAATATTAAGGAAAATATTGAAAAATTATTAGAAGAAAAACTGAGCATTAAACCTAAATTACAAGAAGCCTTCAAAGTAGGAAGGGACAAATCCAAACAGGTAGTAATAGTACGAATGGGAAATTGAGAGGAAAAGGTGAAAGTGATGAAGGAAAAGAGAAATTTACGTGTAACGAAAATAATAATAGACGACCTGACCTAGAGAGAGATGGATATTCAGAGCAAAATAAAGAAAAGGGGCGGAAAGGAAAAGAATGATGGCAAGCAAGTACGAATATGGTACCAGAAACTGAACGTGGACAACGTAGTATACAAGTGGAACAAAAACGAGGGCTCACTACAGCGGAGAGAACCAGCGGATGATCCAAAAAACTACTAAAAGTCAGGGCGACAAAGTGATGTCGAACAAGGCAACGAATCTGGTTTATGATAAAAGGAAAAAACAAGGAAATAAGTAAATGCCCCCGAGAGAAAAACAGATGAGGAAAAGGAACTGGTATATGGGCCCTTTAAATATAACAGGTTTAAATTACGAAGAAGCACTATAACAACTTGAAAAACAATGCAAACTATTTGATATATCAAATAGAACTTTTATCATTACAAGAAACAAACTTAAAAGACAATACACAGTAGGACTTAAAGATTACACCTTTCTAAATGGTGGTGCATGTCAAAACAAATTGGGAACTGGATTCTTAGTATCAAATGCAAGAGTAGAGAACATAATTAATTTCAAATCACTAAGTAAAAGAATCAATTACCTGAGAATAAGAGGATCAAACAGGAAAGTAAGTAAAATAAGCGTGCATGCACCCACAGAGGACTCAGATGATGAAATTCTAAGAAGAAATGTAGCTGTTGTATGAAACAATTGCTAAATATTATGTTAAGATGATATTTGGAGATTTCAACTCTAAAATTGGAAAAGAGGAAAGCAATTACCCAGTGATAGGCAAGTTTAGTCTGCACCAGAAAACTAATCGCAATTTTAATAAACTTTGTAGCGGAGAGAAATCTAAGATTAATATTCACTCTTAAGATGAACAAAAAAATTCACAGAGGAACATGGAAGCACCTAAATGGTAAAGTAGTCAATCAAATTGATCATCTAGTAATAGAAGCAAAACATCAGAACTGAACCACAGACATTAAAAGCTGTCGAGGAGCAGAAATATTGTCAAACCATTACCCACTGCTAGCAGCGGTAAAAGTTGAAATGCGACGTAAACCAAAAGAGAACAGAAGACAGAAAAAGAAAATACAGGTGGGAAAAATATGAAGAGCAACTAGCAGAAGAAATGCTAAATGTGGCAACTGCAAATAATATAGAGAAAAAGTGGGAAATTCTGAAGGAATCAACTAACCATGCAGCTGAGGAGACCTGACAAGGAAGCAGAGGCGGCACTAGAAGAGTTGAGAAAGAAGAGACTGAAGATGATAAATAAGAAAACTAGTGAAAGTGAGGAAGTTTTTAAGGAAAAAAGAAAAGAAGTTAAGAAGTTGCTCAGAGAGAAGAAAAAAAATACAACACAAACTAATAGAAAATATAATGCGACTGTTCCATAAACAAATAAACACAGGCAAAAAAGGGTACCAACCTAGATTGCTGATGTTCAAGGATAAGAAAGGTGACTTAATGAGAACGCGGTGGCTCAGATGGTTCAACCAGTTGGCTCTGTCCTCTAGCCGGCGCGCGCGAGTTCGAGTCTCGCTCAACCCATGAGTGTGTGTATGTGAATGTCCTAACATTTAAGTGTATGTTAGTGGGCACAATAAGCCCTTGAGGCCGCGGTGCCTGTAAGTGCGCAAAAAAGGTGACTTAATGGTGAGTAGAAAAAATATAACAAAAAGATGGCGTGAATATTATAGTGAAACTACAGAGGAAGATTTGCAAGAAGGCATAGGAAAAGAGACAGAACTGGAACAAATCCATCAAGAAATTGAAAAATAACAAAAGTCCAGGATCAGATAAGATTCTGTCAGAGTTAATAAAGTATGAAGGTAAGGTTCTGGAGGAGAAGATCTACGATTTAATTGCAGAAACATGGACAACATACAAAATGCCCAGAGAATAGAGTGATGCAATAATGGTACCAATAAAAAAAAACGTGATAGGCTAGAATGTACTAATTACAGACCCATATCACTACTGAATGTAACTTACAAATTAATGGCAATGTTAATTAATGAAAGGCTAAAAGAACTAGGAGAACAAAAAATAGGTGAATCCAGGCTGGGTTCAGAATACAAAGATCAGTGACAGATCAAATTTTCACCCGGAAAACCCTTTTTATTGATTACAGACAGGCGCATGACACAGTAAACAGATTACAACTGCAAGAAGCATTAAGAGAACTGCAAATCCCAGGTTGGCTGATACAACTAGTGAGAATGACTTTAAAGATCACAGAAAATAAAGTAAGGGCGGAAGGTGAAACGTCGGTAAGTTCCAGGACTGAAAGAGGACTTAGACAAGGTGACCCACTCTCTCCTACCCTTTTCGATCTAGTACTGGAGGTGATCATTAGAAGCAGTGGAATCAAAGCAGATAAAAGTATATTAAATTATCACCATCAACTAATAGCATATGCTGACGATCTGACAATATTGGCTAGAACACAGAAAGAGCTTAAAGATGTCTTCCTGAGCATTGAAAAAAAGTAAGAAAATTCTGTTTGGAAATAAGTAGAAAAAAGTCAAAATGCATGCTTCTCAACACAAAGGATGCAACTAACTCTATGTTAACGATCACAAGTAATCAAGACAACACGAAATATAAGTTTGAAAAGGTCCGAAATTTCACATTCGTAGAAATAGATATTACTAGCAGTGGGGATGGCAATGAGGAAATAGAAAGAAGAATAACAGCAGGAACTAGAAGTGCTGCTAAAATCTACGTGCTTTACCCAGATCCACCATAATTAATATTATCAAGCAAGGCAGACTGCGTTGGTGGGGCATGTGGCAAGAATGAACGACAACAGGATGCCAAAAAAACCCTGAAGATTGAACTGGAAGGAGGAAACAGAAGGGCAGACCGCCAACAACCGAAGATGTTAAGCACCTAGAAGACCTAGCAACCTTGGGTAATGGAGATAACTGGGAACAATAGTCCTCAACAGGAAAGAATGGAGGAAACATTAAAACTTTGCATTATTGTTTTATAGAGATTGAAAAGAAAATTCTTCAGCATCCATATCTAATTCTACCATTATACTTTTCCTTGTAATTGATAAATAAAAATTACAAATACAGAAATTGTTTTAAAACATTTTTTATTGTTTATATTGCAAGTTACGTTTAATTAGTTTTATAAGTAATTAAATTAATGATATTTTTATTATAATTTATTTGGACTTTTTTGAATTAAGATTTGTTTTGGAACCGGGTAACACGGAAATTCCTTTCCAGTCAATACCGTTCCGCCGACTGCTGTTTGATGTCAAACTGACAGCTTTTAGGTTATACTCCGAATACGGGGCGGTGCGAAATTTAATTGCCAGTCCGCAGCTGCAGTAATTATCTGCCGGAAGGAACAAGTTTATTCGCCTATTTATGTGCAACCGTACACAATGGGTAACCACCTTCAGCCCAAAAGCCCCTTTCCGCCCGACGTCGGTTTTATTTTTTCCAGAGGCAGATAAGTTACAGCAGCACCTCTCGTTGTTGAAGCAGGAGTACGCCAAGCTGCAGGAGCGCTACAATGACCTGTCGGAGAAGTATAGCGTGCTAGCTTCCACCAACGGAGCCGTCGGCGAGAACAGCTTCGCGTCCCGCATGTTCCGACTCATCCCTAAGCTGTACAACTCTGAGGAGTACAGCGACATGAAAGTCAATGTCGCCGGTGACCTCTTTTTCGGCCACAAGATCGTGTTTGCAGCCCGCTCAGATGTGTGGAAGGAGGAGCTGGCCAGCAAGAGCGAGCTCAACTGGCGCGACATAGACGCCGAAGCTGGCGAGGCCATCCTGCAGTGGGTGTACAGCAATAAGATCAAGTTAGGGTCAGACGACACCACCCTGAAGATTATGCGTGCTGCGCATGGGTTCAAGCTGGGCGAGCTGGTCGAGGCATGCGAGCAAACGCTGATCACTAGTGTGACCGTGCGGAACTGCGTGAAATTCTATTCGGTTGCTGAGGAAATCGATGCAAGGAACCTGAGGGAGTACTGCTCGGCGCTCATATCAACGCATTGGGACAACTTGAACTCCTCGGACTTCGAGCACATGTCGGGTCCGCTCTTGTATAATATGCTGAAGAGCAAAACTGATCTGCCACTGCATGCTGCTGTGCGGCTACAGCGGGAGGACGTCATTTTCCTTTGCTTAGTGGAGAATTCGACCAAAGTAAGTACATTTTATCGTAATTTTTTTACTCCTAATAATTATGAAAGATATATAAAACAAACAAATGTAAATTAGACAAGTAATTTGATAGGTGGCGCTGCATTACCTAATTTTTTAGTATGACAATGTCAGAACCTTTTTACTTTCACCATATCCGTGTATTAAATATGAGTTTTATCAAATTTATTGCATTTATGGTTTAAAAAACTTATTTTTACAAGTTTATGCAACAGTTTTATCTCACTTGATTGTGTATATTTTAATTACATGTTTGTGAAGAAATTCTTGATAATCTTTAAACCATTCATAGGTCGATTAGGGGTATATGAACTTTTTAAAGATACAAAAGACACCATGTGATGTTTGTAATTTTTTAATTTATAATTAACGGCAATTACTTTTTAAACAATTGTAACAGAAAATGAAATTTCACTTTTATTGTATTGCTCAGGACACTTTTGTGGCATTTCTTGCCATTTTTGAACTTTTGTTCTAATTTATCCCCTTGTGACAATTTGGTTGCCTTATTTCTATTGTGCTAGGTTTTGTGTCTCACTTAGAATACTCTTAAAGATTTATGGTAATGTATATTGTTTTTTATGAAAAATGTTCTATAAGTAACTATAACTTGGTTGAGGAAATAACGCAAATCTTACAAAAGATCATTATTCAGTAATAGCAAGTAAGAATAAGGAAGTGAAGCTGGGATGTTGGGATGTTGCTGCAGAGTGTATTGTTATTGAAATGTACATGGCCTTGATTTTTAGATACCTGTTGCAACTTATACAGTTCTTTATACAAGTCATATTGAAGTTTTCATCTTCACATCAATATAATTGGTCTGCAATGTAAATAGAAATCCCCAAATGGGGATGATCGCAATTAATGGGATAAGAAATTTGTTTAAAGAAACATTGAGTAATGAAAGCATAATTATAAAAGAGCAAGTGATAATGGAAAGGTGGATGAAACATTTTCTAGTTTTTTCTAGTTAACCACACTCCAGGAAGTTGAAAATGAAAAAAAAAAAACTTTTTGATAGATATAAACATATGACACGAAATAAAGTTTTTTTTATTATTTCGGTGACCAGCTCAACACTTAACAAATATTATTCATACCTTTGAGAGTACATTCTGGAAGATAACTAAAATGTCATGTGAGGCTACGAGTCCCTCAAATTAATCATTATTTACTCACTGTCAGTACCACCGTTGTCTTCAGAGTTTGGTATGTCTTGAGGGTAATCTCCGCTTGAGGGTGTGGATCTTATTTTAAAATATCTATAGCATTTTGTAGTTAGTTTTGGTTGTCATACTCCACACTTAGCAAGCATATGTTACAACTGTCCGAAGAAGCGATTTGTATAGTAGTAAAATACATTAATTTCTCAGTCGTGTATTTTTGTTAATTATTGGATACAGTCACCTTAGTTAAGTTTCATGTTAATGTGATAACTCTAAGTTAGTCTGGTGTCCAAATAAACTCTTAGATGTGTCACAGCTTCAGTTTTAGGAGTCCAGGGAATTAGTTTATCTTATATGCAGGCACTGTGGTGTTTCTGCATTCTTCTGAGTGTAAAAATCTTAGTTGTACATTTAGTTGAAGTGAAAGTGATGCACCATTTGTTAAGCCATTTGTTAAGTGTTCTGTAGACTTTCAATAGCTGCATGAAGGTTTTCATTTTGGGTGAAAATAGCGTTATCGTCAGCAAATAGTGCTATTTTGCTTTCCTCTAGTTTGGGAATATGTGTGAGTTTAAGAACGCTACCTTGTGGAACTCCTGCGTTAATGTGCTTGGCAGCGGATATTACGTTGTATATTATTACTGTGAATGATCTGTTTTCTAGGAAGGAAAAGGCGATAGCTGTTAAATATTTTGGGATGGGACGAAATAAATGGAAAACATAGAATATTTTACATTTAGATAGTTAGAAAGAGCAATAAGAAGAATATAAAATGGAGAAATATTTGATACAATAACAATAAAAACGGTAAAATTTTTGGGAGAAAAAGCAAAAAATTACTATTATTACTATTAACAATATACAAGGGCTGAGAAGCCCGACTAATATTTATTATATATAAAAAAGTAGATTATGAAAAAGCCATGATACTTAAGACTACGTTTTTATGTTAAAACTAATATGTAATACTACAAAAAAAAAGAAAGTCGATTTGCACTTCCAGATCTAAAGAAAACCTTTAAGAGTCTTGAGAATGAATGCTTGGAAAAGCCTAAAAGAGAGAGAAATAAAGCTAAATTTAAAGAAATTGTTTATAGGCTATAGAAACTTGCAGAAAATGGAAATATCGGAATGTGCTTTCACAAATGATATAATTATAATCGCAACAAATAAAAAGGACCTTCCAAATGAAGTACTATCTCAAAATCATATGAAAATCAACAAAATAAAGACAAAAGCAATGATAATATCGGATACAGAAGAAAAAAACTACACCAACTTACACTTACATATGGATGCAAATCATGGATGCCAACACTAAGAATGAGAAGTACAAGAAAAGTTAGGGATACAACAAAACTAGGTGGGGTAAGAAACTATCAAATATGTGAAGAGTTACCTCAAATATGCGAAGAGTTACTAATTATCGTGGTGTTAGAATTTATTGAACAAGGGCGGTTATTTGATGGGGACACTTACAGAGTATGTATAGTAACAGGCCTGTTAAGTTAATGTGGAAGGACAAGGATCAAATAAAAAAGATGATAGACAAACTACCAGAGACCTCAGCCAATGTAAAAAAATCCTAAACAGAAGAGGAACGACCTAGAGTGACGCAAAACTAAAGACCAAAAACAAAAAATTTTGACAAAAATTTGTATATAAAGAATTAAATTAAACTCCTAAACCAATTGGTAGTTGGGAATTGATTTTATTTATCTGTACCCTTTTCATTTTATATTTTATACACCTTCTAGATGGCTCTCAATAACCAAGAGTCGTACTGTAATGTATGTTCTTAACGCAAAATGCGTTAAAATCTAAAATTTTTAAAAGATTTTCTTCTGAAGATGTCCGCCACGGTTGTGGAAGGAATGTCAAGAGTTTCTGAACTCCGACCACGGCCTTACAACCCGAGAACCAACCAAACGATGTACCATAACACTGGCCATGAAAGCCTTTAGCATTTTCTTGCCTGTTACATGTTTATTTTGTATTTATTGATTATGATTTTATTTATTTTGTAATAGTTTAGAAAGCAGTCGGTCAGATGTTACTTTATATACCTTTATTAAAATATATTTTTATTACTACTGATTTTTGATACTTAGAGGTACTCACTGTTATCTCCTTTTTCTTCTTTGCTCTGTTCATTCTCGTTTTTCTCCAAACTTTTTCTTCCTGCTTCCGTTTCTCTCCCTATCCACTTTTCTTTGTCACCTCTATTTACTTTTTTTTCTCTCTCTTCTTACTTTCCTATCTCTAGCCATTCTGCTATCCTCCCTCTGCTCTTTTTACCCACTTTACTCTCTTACCTCTCTTTGGTTTTAATCTCCTCTCTTGTCTTTTTCTATTCTTTCTCTTTTTCTCCTTTTGTTCTTTCCCTTCCCCCTCTTTGTCTGTTGCTCTTATTTCTATTCCCCATCTGGCATCTCTTTCTCTTTTGTATTATCTCTGCTTACTTTATATTTACTATATTTTTGAAACAATCTGTAAAGAACATAGTTATGTTTATTTTATGTACATACTTTTTATACATACTATTTATTAAAATACAGAATTCTCGCAGCTGTTATAATTTAAAATTTGTAGCTGTATATGTGTGCTTGTTTTTACATTTTATAGTACAGTCTGCATATGAATAGTTTGATGAGTAACTTTTATAAAGGACGACAGCAGCAACTTGTATGTGTAGTCATAACATTTTCTACATATAGATCAATATTCTATGGTTACAAATCGTTTTCACGTTAATTACTTTCTAGTTACATTGTACAATGGACAAAAAATATTCTGTTTTAGCTAAGAGATGAATGCACAAGTTAGCAATTTATGGGCATATTGTACGGGAAATTATGTATGAAAAAACCTTTTGCAAAGTGAGTGCCGTATCAGCTCATTTTAGAGCAAAACGTGAACGTCAATCGACCATTTGCGAGTGTTTAAGTCAAATATAACGAATTTTTGTAACTGAACAAAACTTATACATTAGAAAGGACATACTAATCGAAAAAATAGTATGTATGTATGTATGGATTAACACCGATGGAGAGGTAGTGCCGCTTCTAGTGAAGCTTTCTAGATCAATTTTGGGTAGATCAGTTTCCGTCCAGTCCGTTCCCAACTTCTTTACATATCCTACTCCATAATTTCCTATCTTCAACTAACTCCTCTACGTTTTCAATTCCTATTGCTTTTAGATCCTTTTTCACTTCGTCAATCTATCTTAACTTTGGTCTGTCTTTCCTTCGTCTTCCGGCCGGTGTCCACTTCGTTATTAATTTCGTCATTTCCTGGTTGTTTAACCTCAGTACGTATCCTAACCATTTTGCTCTCTGCTGCTTTATTTTCTTCGCAATGTCTTCTGCTATTTCTTGTATTAGCTCTTGGTTTGTTCTTATTCATTTTCCGAAATTTTTACTACTCCAAATAAAACTCTTAGGACTCTTGGCCTCCACCACTCTTAAACTTTCTTCTTCCTCTTTTGCCATCGTCATCGTCTCTGCTCCATACATTAGTATTGGCCTTATTAGTGTTTTATAAATTTTTAGTTTTATAAATTAGTTTTATAAATTTTTAGTTTCGTTTTCTTTGAAATAATTTTGCTCCTTAGTAGTTTCTTATTGGCATAGAAATCTCGGTTTGCAGATAACATCTTATTTTTTATTTCTGTTCCTCTGTCCCCATCACTGGAAATCATAACCCCCAGGTACTTAAATTTATCTACCTCGTCATATTCCTGGTTACATAATTTAACCTTTCCTCTCTGCATGTCCTTCCCCACTCTCATTATTTTTGTTTTATTTTTATTTATTTCAAGGCCAATCTTTTGCCCTTCCGTTATTATTTCTTCCAACATCTTAGCAAGTATGTCACGCCTTTTTGCTATAATTACTATGTCGTCTGCATATGCTATTATTTGCCCTCCTCTTGATCTTATTGTTCCCTTGTTTATTTTTTTGGTGATATGTTCTAGTGCTAAATTGAAGAGTGTTGCTGACAGGGTATCACCTTGCCTGACTCCTTTATTTGTTGTGAATTCCTCTGTTTCTCCTTATGCTGACTCTCGTTGTTTTCAGTGTCATTTTTATAAGTCTCCTTAATTTTACTAGTATACCCAGTTCTTTCATCGCTGACATGACTTTATTTCTGTCCACCGAATCAAAAGCTTGCTCGAAGTCAATAAATAATATTTCTATTTCCATCTTATATTCTTGCGTCTTCTCCATGATCGAAAAAGTAGTAATTCACTAATTAACATTACAATAATATTTACAATTACATTAATATACTAAGAATACAAGAACTACCGAGTGTTTTAAAGTTAACAGATAGCAACAGAATATATCTGTATCTGCTAATAGATAATTACTTAATTTTACACGTCCAGTAATAAAAGTATTCATCTAATGATTTGTTGAACAACTATCCGATAAAAGATTTGAGTGTTTCTTAGATTAATCTGGAGAGAAGAGACAGTGAATCTATTAAATTATGTGGCAGTTGGCCAGAGGATTAAAGAATGTTAGAAATTTGGTGGAATCCTGAGAATGACAACTTTTTGTTCGAAACCCCGTACCAAAAGTCGGCGCTGATATTGTATCTGGAAAGGAAGTTTCACCAAGAGGCAAGTCTTACAGTTATTAATGTTAATGTTGATCTTTTGGTTATACATTATATTTCATGGTTTGCAGAAAAATACTGAATTAACTTATTTGGACAAAAAACAAAAAGGGAGAAGATTCTGGAAGAATTAATTGGAATATGAATACACCAAATATCAGAATTTCAAGTTCCCTTACCAAGGGTGGAAAGTACTCAAATTCACAATTTTATGGATGGTAATCAAAACGCTTTTAATTGATATGCCTATCTTCATGTAAAAGCCAACAAACTAGTGGACACCATGATTATGGTTGCTGAGATGCTGTTAATGTCTATTTCAAAATTGAAGCTGCAGGGAATCAATTCGGTTGGATTAGAGATCTCAGATAAATTCTGTTGAAGGGATTCCATAAACGTGTTGTGCTGGATAAAGGCTGAGACATGTTACTTTAAACAATTTGTTTAACATCATGTTGGAAAAATTGCTAAGGTGACGAATATTAACAGCTAGAGATGAGTATTTACCAAAGATAACGTAACTGACAATGCAACTCAAAATGTAGTCAAGTGTGATTTATTATGTTGGTTTATAGGCTTTTCTAAAATTAAATACTTCTCAACGGCTGGCTCTTTTGCTTATAAGAAAACTTAATGTGTGTGGATTGATGAACTATTTTGTAAAAAATACAGTACTGGGAAAATAGAGTATGCTTTAAGCACCTCACACTTAGAGAACTCAGATCAGTTAAATTGTTGGCAGTAACAAAAGCCCAAATGCAATGATTTGAAAGTTATATATAACTAGCTAAACACTTATCTTGTAAAAACATCTGGAGGTACAAGTGATCAGAAATTTCTGTATATTTATGATGGACAGAGTCGTTTTATAAGACTGTTAATTATCATTGTTTGTGGACTCATAAAGGGCAATCATGTTTTACAAACTCCTCAGAAAATATGGGATTACTGGAGTCAGAAATGCAATGAAAATTATAATTGAATTGTGAATGGGTATCAAAAGCAGAATGCTAAAGCTAAAGTGTCTTGGATATAAATGTTCCTGATTGCAAATTGATCGTTTTGTTATCTGTTTATTAAAATGTCCAGAAAATTGTTCCGAGTTTTCAAATTACAAGTATAGTTCTGATACTATTTGATGTTCTGTTTTCTTAGTACTATTTTGATAATATAACTTGCTATACTCCATCCTTATAGATAGTGCTATAAGGGCACTCTTCTGTTGTATTATTACAAAAAAGTATTGAAAGTCGCCTCTACTGATACGGAAATTTATACTATTGGGGGTAAAATGCAAGAATAGCGGGCACTGGTGGTGATTTAGGTACTTCAAGCTTAGAGACAAATTTGAAGACTGCTTTTCTAAAAGTTGATTAAGCATGCATGAGTTAACTATCGAATTGGATTTAAGTAAATCAAAGATTTATGGACATTTGGTTCAATTTGCTTTCAGGAGCAAGCATTTGCGTTTCATTCCTCACTGAGCCAGATTGTCTGTATTTTGAAGAATAAAATTTAAGAGATGACACTAACATATTATATACTTATTAGTTACAATTTAAAACGCAAACGACTTTCTGGATAATAAAGTACTTATCGTGGTGGAGACTGTTTCAGGCCAATAGAAGTTCCTATAAAGAGGTCACATGAGAAACATTATGATATGATATACACTTGTCTAAATTCAACGGTCATTGATTTCGAACTACCAGCTTGCTTGAATACAAACTCTTATATTCAAGCCATTTTGCAAAGGACTACGAAGGTTATCATCTTGGATAATGGAACAAACTTTGTTATTGTAAACAAGGAGTTAAAGGCAGCCAGAAGCAGCACTCCTGCTATGAAATCAGGAACTCTCTGAAGACACATTGAGTGGTGGTTTAATCTGCCAGGGACACCTCATATTGGAGGAAGCTGAATCATTTAATTAGTTTAATCAAAATAATATTGACAGTCATTTTGAAGGAGTAAGCGTCAAAAAACTTGCGATGGAACAATTGACCATTAATGGATGTACTTGTGAGCTACAGTGTATCTGCTATATTAACTCTAACTATCTAATTGGACTTGACACTATTAAACCAATCGATTAGATTTGCATGAAAGACCGTCATATAATGTGACAAACAACCCAATGCTTCGCCTAGCATTTTTGGAAACGTTGGAGAACAGAGTATCTTTCAACTTTGGTAAGAAGGAGAAAATAGAACAAATCAACATGTAATGTAGGAGGCAAAGCAGTGATCATAGTAGAATTAACTGGAATTATTGATCACTGAGGTATATTCATGAAAACAATGGAGCTATCTGAGTTCGAGTGGTAAAAGAAGGAAGATGGCAGAATTTTAAGATTTGCCTACTGGTCTAAGCTAAATAGATTTCAACGTGACGAAAATTAGGTGTAGTTTATTGTGTTTTGTTTGGCAAATAAATTTATTTTGTGAGATCAAGCTGCGTGTTTGAAAAAGGGTTAAATTGCAGCAAGATTGGTAGTAGTCAGTTTAGTAATAGCAGTTTATAATTGCACTGCAACTTGAATTGTTACAATTGTCATAGTAATGCACAAAAATCCCATTAATTGTGTACAAGATACATGTATATTATAGTTGACAGTCAATTAATATATTAAAGTTGACACCAGAATAATCTTGCTTAGAATGCTGGAAATATCATTAGACGCTATCAAAGTCAGAAAGAAATACTCTCAACAACCCAATATTGAAATGATTTATAACTAGTACATTCTTTTTATATCTCTCAATATCACTGTAATGTTAGGTATTGTTATATTGTTATCTATCCATGGTAGCAACATATCTTAGAGAAGGTAAGATGTTGTTGAATTTGCAACAGTTCCTATTTTGAAACAAATGTTAAGGGTTAATTAATGTTATTAGACTGCAGTAATTGTAATGTTATACCAATTCTTATTACTTGTTTCATTAAGTGCGCAGTTCTAGATTTTAACTATTCAGGATTTTCATAAATACTATTACAAAATTATAGCTACCTTTGCATTACATAGCATTAAGATATATATATATATATATATATATATATATATATATATATATATATGTATGTATATATGTATGTATGTATGTATGTATGTATATATAAATAACATTGACATGTGGTTGCTGTTGTCAAGTTTTAAAGTTATAAGTTATAATGTATTTCTTTTCAAATGGTGGTAATAATGGTAAGGTTCTAACGCCTCGTGGGGAGCACGGCCTGCAAACTGAGAAGTTTGCATTAGTTGTATGTTTATGAATGCGACTATGAAATTGTTTAATGGGGCTGGAGATGTCGATGATCAAGATTTGGAAGACCATGTTTAGTTCAGACTGTTTAGGCAGTCAAAGCCACAAGTGCCCGAATTAAACGAAATCATCTTCGTAAGCAGAAGTTTTTATGTCTTGGGAGATACAAATTTCTCAAACTTTTATGTCTTGAATTATTAAGCAAAATTTAGGACTAGTTGTTTACAAAAGTTATATGGGATATTTGCTGACATATGCTATAAAAAAAGGTAGGAGAGAAAAAGCAAAGATGTTGACTGAGTATGCGCATGATGGCCACAGAAAATCTGTGTATGGACGAATAAAATTTACAGTGGAGGAAACTTTCAACAAACAAAATGATACTATACACTAGGTCGTCCAAACAAACATCTCAACTAGTGCAAAGGGTTCAGAGAGGCTATCATCTGTCAGGTATTTTGGTTTGGTTAGGAGTGTGTTATGATGTAGTGACCATTAGTCCGTTTTGTGAAAAGGGAGTCAAAACTTTGGCCGTTGCATATCAACAGAATATTTTGGAAGGTGTAGAGAAACCGAATCATACGCTTTTTCAAAGCGAGTCTTGGATCTTTCAACAAGATTCCGTACTCGCCTACAAAGTACAGTCAACTCAAACTTGGCTGAGTAATAATGTGCCTCATGTTCTAACAGTAGAAGATTGGTCTTCTGGTAGCCCAGATTTCAATCCATCCGATTACAAATTATTGATAGTTTTAAAGGGCATAGTTTATTCAAAAGACACTCTAATGTTGATTCTTTGAAGCTAACGGCTGTAATCAATACTTTTCCGATGGATGTAGTGCGTGCTGCCATAGACGAATGTGTAGTATATGTGTAGATATTAGAGGTAGCCATTGTGAATAAATTCGTTGTAATTATACTTATCAATAACCGTTTAATTAATCCTAAACATATACAAAGACAGTTAATCATTTTGTCGTTCTAATCAGTGAATGAAGAATTCTACTTTTTTATTTGTCGTATCTTTTTTCCAGGTGGGGGAGTGGAATAGGGGAAAGTTTAAAATTGTTGCATGCAAGCCAGTATTTCTCGCATTTCAACAGAACTGATAATCAGTATTTAGTAGAATCATTAAAATTAAGCAAAATTTATTTATTGACGGCTAGTTGTTAATTGGAACCTACAAATGTTTACCTAGATGAACGTTCAGACCAACAACCCCAAGTCTGAGTCGCCAGCTCATAATGAAAATGCAAAAGTAGAACGTTGAAATGGCCATTATCTTCTATCAGAGAGTGTATTTAGTTTATTGTTTAATAAGTACTATATATTAAATTGAACTTTAAAGGGTGTTGATGTACATAATAGTGATTTCTACATTTTAGCACTGCCCCCATTCCATTCTGACGAATGTGAGGGAAAATGGTTGAGTAATCTTTCTCAATCTAATTTGTAATTATAAATAAAAACATAAATAAAAGGTTGCATTTTCTAAATTTAAGATATGTTAATTGGCCAAAAAATATATATAACATTTCTGCTCTTAGCTTAGGGACTGACGTGATTTCTCAGGTATTAACAGTTTTAGTTTTATAGTAAATGGGAATAGTGCTTGGTGAAATTTGCTAAAACATCAGTGAAGGTTAAACTGTCGAATCATTTGAAGTATAAAAAGGAAACGGAAGTCAATTTTTTATTAAATTTGGACATCTATGTGGGAAATAAAATTTTTTAAATTATTTTTTTATATATAGAGGTATTTATAATCAATGAAGATCGTTAATTAATGAAGAACAACCTTGCTGATGCTAAAATTGTGGGATTAAAAAAAAATAATTGCGTGATTACTTAATGTATTCTACGGTTTTAACATAACAGCAGGATTTCCTAGTAGAAATTGAATGGATTCCCAAAAAGGTCATTAACGGTTATGAATCATGGGACCCTGAAACAAAGACCATTCTTCTCCTGTGAGCACGCGAGAAGAAATGCCAAATAAAGCGCATCAAAGTAGCATTGAGACAATCAGTTACATCATGACAATAAGCCAACCCATTCATCTCAACTTAGTACGAGTTTTTCACACAAATTTGGTTGTTTTCATGTAGCTGTGCCAAGTACAGCAATTTTGACTGCTTCCGAGTTCTCCTGAAAGAGGGGAGACTTATTATCTTAGAACAAAGGAAGTAGGCAACAGCTTCAAATATCAGAAATGATGCCCAAGTAGCATTCTCAATATGTCTATAACCTAAAGTTGATTTATCATTGTGTGCAACTTATGTATGTGTTAATGGCCAATTAGTATAATCAGTCTTGCGAACTCGTGTAAACTGTTTCACATTGTTTGCATCCAAAGTGAAGGATTTAGAAAAAGTCAAGGATTTTTTGTGACCTTCATGAATATAAGAATAAAGAACCTGCGAAAATCCTGTTTGTTTTGTTTTAGAAACAAAAGGGTAGTTATACACTAAATCATAACTAATGATGAAAAGTAGATTTCTCACAAAAACCCCAAGTACAAAGAATTACGGATAAGCAGAGATTAATAAAATGTAAAATCTTGTATTAATACCAGCCCGTGGGATTAGGGAAATATTGTTGGTGCAGTAAATCGACTGTTGCTCGAGCTGTATGACAAGCGGCGCGTTCTTGTTGGAACCACATTTGTTCCAGAACCATGTTGCCCAATTGGGCCAAAAAACTGGGTTATCATGTAACAGTTACTCAGTTATGAGATTTCCAGCATCGTTTTCGAAAAAGTATGGGCCTATTATGCTACCTACCAAAGTCTACACCAAACTGACTTCTTGAGGGTACATTTGCTTTTCATAAATTACCAGAAGATTGTATAAACCCCAAATGCGACAATTTTTTTTTATTTGTGAACCCGTCGAATTGAAAATGTACCTCATCGTTAACTATAATTTTTTGGCTAAAATGAGAATCCATTTCACGATACTCTAAAACCAATTGACAACTAGTGAAAATGGTCAGCAAGCTTAAGTCCTTGCATCACTTATGAAGGTGCAGGTCTTTAGCGAGTATTCGTTGAAAGGAATTTCTCGAAATGCGCGGAGTCGATGCTCTATGGCAATATTATTATATGTAGCACCTTATCCCACGTTAATACTCACAAGGTCTTACATTCATTACCGATCCAGTTTCATCAAATTTTGTAATCAACCTTCGACAGTCGATCATTTTATGCACTATTTCGATCAAAAATTTCAGAGTCTCCGCAAACTTTTCATCGATATTCACACATTGTTCTTTGTATGGCGTTTTACGAGGTGTGTTTAAATTCTAAGGCCTTCATTTTTTTCAGCAGTAAGAGTAAGTAGAAAGACGGTTAATTTTAGAATACGCCGGAAATAGTTCTGAATTTATAGTACAGATGACATCACTGTACATTATACACGGGTCAAATTACTTCCATTGCAGTGAGTGTTGTTTTTTATACTTCAAATGGTGACGTTTAGTGTTCAAGAACAACGTGTAATCATCCGTTTTCTCCTCTTATGTGGTGAAACACCCATCGAAATTTATCGCCAATTGAGAGACATGGTGGAGGTGTTATGGATATTACCAGCCGGACCGAAACCATGATTGTGTGAGTGGAGCAAGTTGTTATGGAAGACTGTCGATTGGGTGTGCGTGATATTGCTCCTACGATAAACTTGGCATTTTCGTATGATTTATAGAGTTCATTTTGCACGATGACCTGGAAATGCGGAAAGCTTCTTCGAAGGGGGTCCCACGAATAGTAACCGACGAACACAAGTCTGCGCAGGTGGTAATTCCTCAGGACATGTTAACATGTGACACTCTCCGTGACCGCTCATTTTTCAATTGAGCCATTGTTGCATCAGCGATTTCCCGGTGGACAAAACACACCCCTAAAGAATTGTTCTCAGCAGCAATGGAATGATGGCGACGACGTTGTAAAAATGTGTACATTTAGGCGAAGATCACGTTGAGAAATAACAGAAGCTTCAACTTTCTTCTCAACAAATTTGGGGACTTTGGAACTTGAACGCACTTCGTATATTTACTAATAGAAAGAATCGCAGATTATATACAGGGCCGTCGAGGTAAATCCGGAAAATGAATAAACAATTAAAATAACATTAAAATACGAGAAAAATTAAATTTATTTACATGAAATTTGGCCCAATTAAAGTAAATAGTATTAAGAATCATATTATTCAATGTAGCATCTATCACTGGCCACGGGCTTCTCGAGCTGGGATGTAAACCTGCTGTAGGCCAACACAACTTCCTTCTTGTCCACATGTGTCATTACTTCCATGACGGAGGCGCTTAAGCTGTCCTTGGTGTTAGGACGCCTATCGTTGACTATTGCCTTGACCATGCCCCACACGTAATAGACAAGGAGATTGCAATCAGGACTGGAGGGTGGCCACAAGTCGGGGGACCAGTAGTAATACAAATTGTTGAATAGCTATGCTGGAATAGTTACTTTCTTCCAACGACCACCTCTTTTATCCAGGGCTTGAAAACTATCTCTAGCACGTTGATATAGCTGATGGCAGTTACTTTCAGGCCTTCCTCAAAGAAGTAGGTTGTCGTGATATCCCCTTTGTTGCTCACAAGCCCCAGTACCATCACCTAGGCGGGAAACTTTGTATGTATGTCGACAGACACTTCAAAGCCGTCTTGGCAGACTCAATGGTTATTTTTTCAATTAACTTTTTGTCCGAAAAAATCTCAAGAAATTCATCAGTGCCTTTAATTTCCTGTCCAACTTGTTTTTTTTTCAGTACGAAAGATTTGTAGTATAGGCTCTGATGCATCGCTAGACTAATTGTCGACCTCTCCACACCTATTTCTTTTGCTCTGCCCAGGACACTAATCGACCTTCTGTTTCAATTTTCGGACGCATTCGTTACTTCTCTTGCGATCAGCTCGCTTACTGTGAGTTTTTTTTTTGTCAGTAGTTACCTTCGCCCTGTACTTCTGGGCTACGTTTTAAATTTGGGTTTTATGTAGGCAAGTCACGCAATTATTTCTGACAGAAATTTCCCGGCGCAAAGGAATTCGATTCTGCGTTCTTATTTTTGACTTATTTTGTTTACGCTCATAGGTTGTGGATTACGTGAAGCTAACTTGTATTTCTTTATAGGGAATTGCGCATGCGCATTACTGTCTAGGATTTCTCGCACTATATTCTAAAGTTATTCCGGATTTATTCTCCTAGCTCTGTATATCAGAGTTGATAACTCTAAAACAAAAAAGGCGCAAAGTTTAAATTTAGCGTTATATTTAAGACACACTTTACTTACATTTTTGACAAATACATCATAGATTTAATATACCAGGTGTACAAGTATGAAGTGCGAATTTGAGACAACAGATGGTGCGCCAATGCAGTGTGGAGTATAAAAATTTCACGTATTTGCCATTTTGTTGTGCCACCAACAAGAGTCAACGCGCACAAGTGACAACTTGAAAAAGTGTTTGCATAGTATTGTTTTGCTGTGTTCAATATGTCGAAATTTGTGCCAAATAAAGAGCATTCGCGGATAGCATTAATTTTTTGTTTTCATTTGAATAAAACTGCTGCTGAATCATACCGATTACTTCGAGAAGCTTATGGTGAACTTGCTCCATCGCTAGATACGTGTGAACGATGGTTTCGGCGTTTCAAAAGTGGCGATTTCGATTTTGCAGACAAGAAACACGGAAAACCGCCAAAAAAGTACGAAGATGTGGAATTGCAAGCTTTGTTGGACGAAGACGATTCACAAACACAAAAACAACTCGCAGAGCAATTGAACGTTAATCAACAAGATGTTTCCAATCGCCTACGAGAGGTGGGAAATATTCATAAGACCGGCAGATGGATACCACATGAGCTGAACGAGAGCCAGATGAAAAGACGCAAAAACACATCTGAAATTTTGCTAGAACGATACAAAAGAAAGTCGTTTTTGCATCGTATCGTTACTGGGGATGAAAAGTGGATATATTTTGAGAATCCCAAGCGCAAAAAATTATGGGTAAACCGAGGCGAACCATCCACATCAACCGCAAGACAGAATCGCTTTGGCAGGAAAACGATGCCCTGTGTTTAGTGGGACTAGAAAGGTGTAGTCTATTATGAGCTGTTAAAGCCTAGTGAAATGCTTAATCCCAACGCTACCAAAAACAATTGATCGATTTGAACCGTTCGCAACTCGCAAAACGACCAGAATATCGAAAAAGGGCACACAAGATTATTTTCCTCCATGACAATGCTCCATCGTTGGAAGCACTCGACTGGGAAGTGCTATACCATTCGGCTTACTGACCAGACTTGGCTCCTTCCGATTCCCACTTGTTTACATCGATGGGCCACGCACTTGTTGAGCAGCGCTTTGGTTCGTTCGAAGATGTGAAAAAATGAATCGATGAATAGTTCGCGACAAAGGGGGAAGATTTTTACTGGCGTGGTATCCACAAATTGCCAGAAATATGGGGAAAATGTGTAAGTAGCAATGGAGCATATTTTGAATAAACCACTTTTTATCATTCTTCCGAATTTAACTTTTTTTTTTTTTTGAAAAATCCGCATATCATCTTGTACACCTGGTATGCCATATATGTTTTTCGTGAATTAAGAGGAGAAAAGTCTGTTAAGGAAGTTCTCTATTTAGATTTTCTTGATAAACTCTAATGAGCAGCCAGAATGCATTATTTTAATTATTTCATGTAGGTCGACGTCAATTTTCTTGTTGAGCAAATCGCGCGGGCGGTTTATTTGTTGCATTTCATCCACGAAGCAAGCAAGCGGCGCAGTTTTATCTTCGCAACGGACGCTAATTGGATAATTGATAACTAAAAATAAGCGCTCTTTAGAATGCAGTTGCAGCATACTTTTATCCATACACCTAATTGTATATTGCCAAATAAAATTTTTTATTTTATTTCTGTTAACATTGAGAAACGGTTAATCGTATAACATATTTTTCCTTTATTACTCGTACCTCTGGTGTGGTAACTTTATGATGAGTTTGAGTTTTATAAGTGTGGTATCAAGCTTAGGTCTTAGAAAAAATTTGTGGAGAAAACAGAAAAATAATTTCAACGCTTGCCTCTTTCAAAGCCGTTTGATAATGTTGCTTATTTCAGTTACGTTTTTATAAGAACTATATTGTTGTTTTTTAGATAAATGATTACTTATTATCAAAAATACATTTAATTATGATGAACATTCTATATAAAATAGTATTATTAAATCTCGAGGGAGTTCGCTTTGTGCATGCAAATGGAGCGCATGTGTTGTGCTAGCTGTACCTGCGGCAGTGATCACAGCTTGATGAAGGTCGGTCACACTTGTTATTTACTTTCAATATTCTTGCATGTAACTAGCTATATTATCATTACTCGATAATGAATTTAAAACAAGAAACCTCTTGCGTAAGAGTTCTCCCTGTGCATGAAGCGACGCTTATTGAAATTGTTAAAGCAAGAGTAGTGTTGAGTGTGGAGCCATCTCCAATGCCAATACAGCCTTCACTTCAATTCTTTGTCTCGGAAGCAAAACGCAACAAAACCGAATCATTCCAATGCAAATAAGCAAGGAACAGGAGTAAAAAATGCAAACCCCAAGGAAGCAAAAACGTATAGATTACTGGTTAGGTGGTCCACAAACACCAACGATTTACTACAGCATTGTCAAACAACGAAGACGTCCAAGAAGACTGGAGCAATGCAAGTGACACAACTACATACATTAATCTATGGTGTTCACTTCTTAAAACCTATAACATACGTTTCAGATATACAAATATGTTTTCTATAGCTAAAAAATTCAAACGCATAGATTTTCACTACTTATTATACTTCAACAGAAATTGCAACTGGTATAGGATGGTCCAAATTGAACTTTATAATGTTTATTCTGAATAAAGAAAATATTGGAATAATCTGAATTTTATTATTATCAGTGTAAAGCAGGGATTTAACAGTTACGTATAAAACATAATGTCGACCGAATGCCCTTCACGACTCTGCTGACATGCGACCATTATTTTAATGACGTTTTCTGTAATGGTTTCCCATACATGCGGCTCTATTTCAACAATCTCACATCTGATGTTCTAATTTAACCCTGGAATTGTAACGGGCTGTTGACATAAACCTCATCCTTCAAATAACTCCAAAGGAAGAAAAATGAGTTCACTATGAGTTTTTTCTTGCAAAAATCAGCATCAACTGCTGTGTTCTCTAAAACCCAGTTCACAAATGTATGACGTTTCGGGTGGCCCGTTTTTTTTTTTTAATTCATGAGTTACAGTCAGTTAATGTGGAGAAAAGATTATTTAAAAATATTTTCAAATACATGGGTGCGTTGTGCTTCATCAGAACAAAGATGTTATTCTATCATTAATGCGTCCAGTCACCATCGATAATTGCCTGGCGCCTTCGAGGCATGCTTTCGACCAAATTGATGGCGTATTCATCCAGCAGGGACCTCCAAATGCGACAAATTTCTCGTGTCGGGCGACTGCGACGGCCAATCAAGTGTAACGGTGATAAGCTGTTCTTTCCACCCGATGAAAAGCTTGCTGTTGTGTTTGGGGTCGTTGTCCTCCTGCCAGATCGAGTACTCGTTTTTCTTGATGAACCAACGTTCTGCAGTCGCTAACAAATATTTCTTATAAATTTCGAAGCATTTAGGTTGTACAGATGCAACGTTCTGATACCCAGTTTTGAAAAGCAGCCCCAAAAGTACACTTTTACTGGATGTTTAACGGTACCAACCTGTTAGTTGAGGTTGACCAGGCTCGTGAGACGATAACATTCTCCCAAACAGAAGCTTTGTCCGTAAAAATTACATTGCTTCAATCTCGGTCGATATTGTCATTTGCCCAAGCGAGTTGCTACGTCACATGATTTTTACCTAACAAAAGTTTCTTCACTGAACTACGGCATTTGATATCATGCGCACGGAGATAGGTTTGGATAGCTAGGTACGATGTATCTACACCTTTCTGTTTCAATTTTGCTGTTTCTTGACGCACCGTTAAGCCCGGGTTTTGCGAAAACAAGTTTATGATCTGTTTTTTGACTTTAGGGGACACTTTGCATATCGAGCTACGTTCCGCCAAGTCATCGACCGTTTTTGTCTCCTTATATCGTTGCATCCACTTACTGGCGAATGTACTTAACAGTCGCTGCGTGAACACATTTTCAGACCTTTTGGGTGGGTGTAGAGGAACACATCCTCATAGCGCGACCCGTACGCGACACTCATAGTGCTTTACGCGTTTTTTTAGCAAAAATTCAATACAAACTGAATCTTTGGTGACAAAGCATCGAGAACAAGGGTTCCGTTTATCGACTCACGAATGAATTAGGGGCGATACCTTTTACCAACTGTTAATTAGGCCGAACACGCTCTTACTTAACTGACTGTAAATGCATAATATTGTTTGTTAAAATGGGTACATAGCGCTGTGTGAAAGACTCAATTGCTGTGAATGACAACATTTTTTTTAATATGTTTATTTACCAGTTCAACAATAAATTACAATGTTATTCATAGCATTGTTATTAATAGTAATGTAAATAATAACAGTAACATAATTTATACTTTATGGGAGTAGGCAATTCCCTTACAAATTAGTTTGACAATTGGACTTGGCTAATCACTGCCAGGTTCAGATAGGTATAAATCTTGTGGTAGCTTACGTTTTAGTTTGTGATGGGTATTTTGTCTGCCTATATTGTAATGAACAGCGCCATCGCATTCATGTATGGTTTTGAAGAATTTTTTGGCACTCGCACTGATATAACTTTGCACTATAGGTGTGTCTAGTTCATAGTGTAGCTGCTCATTCCGGATATACCACGGTGCGTTCACTGCGATGCGAAGAATTTTGTTTTGGAGTCTTTGCACTTTTCTATGTTGGATTTCGCGGTGTTACTCCAAATTGGTGATGCATAAAGCACTAATGGCTTTATTAATGATTTGTACATCATGATAGTACATTTAGGCTTAACCGACGATTGGTTTATTTTGAGATTTACTTGAAATCTCCAAGTAAGTCGTGTATCTAGTAGTACTCCCAGATACTTAACGGCAGCATCAGTTGGATTCTAAGGAACGATGTTGTTATTGATTGCTATGTTGGGAGGGTTTCTGATTCTTCTTAGTTAGAATATTTTTGCTTGGCATTTCGTGGGATTAATTTGGATGTTCCATCTGTTATACCATGAGCATACTTGATGTATTGCAGTTTGCAGTTTCTCTATGGCTTGGGTGAGGTCGGTGTGTTGTGCCAGAATTGCAGTATCATCCGCGAAGGTCGCTATCCCTGTCGGAGACATGCGTTGTAAATTGTTGTAAGGTAGGCTAAGGATTTATTGGTGAGCTAAGTTAGAACTAAGTTAGTTATCAGATCATGTCCAGGACTTTTCTCTTTGGAAGATTGTTAATTATAGTTTTAATTTCTTGGTGAGTAGTGGGAATTACCGGTTCAGTTACCACTGGCAGATTAGTTTCAATATGGTTAATTATGTATGCTGTGTGGTTTGGAGCGCAAGTAGTTATTGGAGTGAATACTTTTTCATAATGAGCTGCAAAGGCTGCTGATTTTTCTTCATTGGTAGCTAGTGTTATATTTTCTACACTTAGAGTTGGAATTTCCTCGCGTTTTTTTAGTATGCGCTTGGTAGCTCTCCACATTTCAATGTCGCCTGGTTGAAGATCTTCAATATATTTTTGATATGTATTGATTCCCAGCTCATCCAATTCGCGTTTTAGGGTATGCGTTAGCTTATTGAGTAGGCGTTTTGTTTCCGGATTTCTGCTTCTCTGCCATTTTCGCCTAACTTGACTTTTTCTTTTAATTAGTTCGGTAATTTAAATTGGTAGATATTGGTGGTTGTGTTTTTTATTAGTTTTGGAGGCTAGTGTTGCCTCGTGTACACTAGTGGTTATTGACGTTGTTAATTTGGATATTTCATTGTATATGCTTAGGTTGGTTGGGCATTTCATCTGGTCATCAAGGTTGGTTCGGAAGTATTCCCAGTTTACTACCCCGTTTATAAGTCTTGGTATTGGTTGTGCCACCAGTGGGGTGCTGATAAACGAAATTATTACTGGTAAGTGGTCAGAGTCAAGCTCTTTTATTACATTTTGGAATATTGGTTTGTCAAAGTTCTTCTGTAAAATAATGTCTAGTATGTCGGGCAGGTGATCGTTGCGATATGGATAGTAGATGTATTTGTCAGGGGCTATTATTTGGATGGAATATTTTGTCGCATAATTTTCTATCTTGATTCCCTCAGGATTATTTGCTCTACATCCCCATAATTGATTTTTGAAGTTATAATCTCCAATCATTAGGAGTGGTTCAGTTGTATTGAATGTAGCTTTTAAGTCTTCCTCCACTAGCTTCTTGTTTGGTTGTCTATAGGTGCTTATTACTGTGAGGTTTTGATCGTTTAGTTACATTTTGATTCCAATTGTTTCTAGGGTTAGGTTATCAATGTCTGCGATAGGACTGTGAATGATTTTCTTTTTAATGAGTATAGTTACCCCTCCTGCTGCTGTTCGGGCGTTTCTGTCTTTTCTATGAACTTGGTATCCAGAAATTTTGAACGTGTTATCTTCGTTCCAATTAAGGATTGTTAGCTTTTCTATGAATTTCTGAGGTTTAGGATCCATTGAGGAGTAAGCGAAGGATAGTATTAGTGATGAAATTTTTAATTAGAGGAAAGTAAGGGGTTAACAGATCGATAAGGATTTTGGCTATATTATTTGTGTCAGGTGAGACTGTCGGATTGGCAGATTGATTTGCGTTGTTAGAGTTGGGATTAGTTGCTGTAAGATTTCGTACTTGGTCAGCATATGATCGGCTAGGGTTTTCATTCGTTTTTGCATTATCTCGACGTGGTGGCTACAACCGCGATAACTTGCAGGGTGTGGGCCTCTGCAGTTGGCACACTTAGGTGCTTCTTCTGTTTTTTTTTTTGCATTGATGATGTTGATGGTCTCCTCTACATTTCACGCATTGTGGGTCTAGCGTACAATAATTTTTGGTGTGGTCATAACCTTGGCAGCGGTGACATTGAGGGGTGGAAGATGGCTTTCTTCTCAGTTCAACAGTGACAATTGAATGATGGATACTTTTTATTAAGAATATCTTTTTGGCATTATCATGTAGGTCCACTGCACAAACTGGTAGCGGCTGCTTGTTTTTAGTTAGGAGGCGTGTAACTTTAATAATTGGTACAGAATTTCTGCTAAGTTCAGCAAAGATTTCTCGTTCTGTTAGAGATAGCGGTACATTTTTAATCACGACGTTAAGAGGTTTGCTGTTTGGGAAGGTGTGATATTTAATTTCGTTATCCTTAAAATGTTTTGTTAAGCCCTGTAGTCATCCTCTTTAGTTAAATTTATTCTTAATGTGTTTGTGTTACAGAAGGTTGTGAATTCGCCGGTTGTTAATTTTTTGATATCTGAGGTCAGCGCTATATGATTTACGGCGTTATGGAGATAAATGGGCGGTATTCTAGGTTTTGTTGAAGTTTCAGTTACATTGTCTGCATTTGTGTTGTGTTGATTATGATTATCGTCGGCGTTATTGTTTGAGCCGGCCTCTAGGTTAGCTAGTAAGTTGTATTTGTTATGTGTTGGAATATTTGGTTTAGTGGAGGTGTTAATTAGTCTCAAATTTACGCTTATTTTGCGCTTGAACTTCTATTTGGCTTTCATTGTTGAGATTTTCGGTTATTTTGTTAAAATTAAGAAATAACTTACGATTTATGTTGCTTTAAAGTTGCTATTTTAAGGCAACAGTTTCGTTAAATAATTGCACTTTAATCTTTCACACACTTAGACTGCGATGAAGCACATCTTAACGCTTTCAAGGTAAAATGACAACTCTGAATGACAACATGCGCAGTATCACTTACTCGAGCAATGTTGTCGTCTAAAGGACTATTGCTATGTCAATAAGCATACCACTTGTTCCAAACTAGATAATGCCACATTATTGCACCCAAACAATAGTCGAAGTTTTCTTCGCGCAATCGTAACTGATCGTCTATTTTCATAATAAACTTGAATGATATTGGTGCTTTGCTGCACACTATACGGCGCCATAATGGTTTTGCCGTGTTGCCGTTTTTATATACCACCTGTACAAATGCAAACGTTCACAAAACGCGAACGGAGCGCAATTCAAATCTTAAAGTTCAATTTGGATTATATTTTACAACAAAGTATTCTCAAAAAGCCAGCTATAAAAGTCAACCCCAACATGTAGTCAACCAGAAGCACACAAATATGGAATAAGCAGCAACCAACTAAGAAAATCGAAGCCATGATGGTTAATATTTATCCCGAGGTGTAATTATTAAAAACCATGAATATAAGTAACCTAAATTTTGCATTAATTGGAAAATCAATCTTGTACAGACAATATTAAAGTAACATCTTGTTTTAACTTGTCATTAGATCATTCACTTCCCAATTGTTTTAACAACCGGAATACATACAGAGAATTAATAAGTAAAACCACCTTAATATACCACTAAAAACAGAAAAGTCGCCAATAAAAACTTTTATTCGTACCGAATCACGAAAAGAGAGAATATCAGTTAAATAGAGATAGTTATTATAAGACAGAAAAATCAGGCAATGACAAAACATTCCACTGATAAGGTTAAATTTAATAAAACAATCCAATAATTGAAACATTTTTGTATAAATTACAAAAAGAGAAAACATAAGAATATTTATATGAACTCTTTGCACTTATTCATGATGAGTGCTACGAAATTAAAATAATCACAAAGAATAACTCTATCTATGAGAATAGCAGCAGAAATTGCAAAAAAGTCTTAAAAACAGGCATATTTTAACACTTGCCTCAGACCTGATTTCTATAAGAAAAAAAAATCAACGAATTTGTTGAAGGAAATGTCAACACAAACCTTAGCTTATAGCCGAGAAAATCGAGTGAACTATTAAAAGTTTAAAACTAAGTAAAGCTTTTTGCTATGATCTATTCATTACCAAATGCCCAAAGGAATTATCAGAACAAAGAATAATTTTTGTTATCTGTCTTCTACGTTAGCCCTTTTCCAAGTCTCTTTAAATTATCCTACCGTCTTATTTGTAGACGTGCTCTTCCCCTCTGCCGTCCATGGTCTCCACTTGTGTTTATGTTATCTCGTATCTCGTTTTATGGCTCTTTGTGCTTTAGCTAACTCATCCTTGATAATTTTTGTCGACGTCCATGTTTATGCTCTATATGCCTGTACTGAAATGACGCATTTAACAATTGGGCTGAAAAGTTCGTAGGCTAACATAGTAAAACACATTTTTTTGGTAAAATTCGATTTTATTATTCAACATAGTTGCCTTCGAGGGCGATATAACGATTATAGCGGTCATGCAATTTTTCGATACCATTTTTATAGTACGATTTCTCGTTAGCCTCAAAATAGGCCTCACTCTCAGCGATTACTTCTTCATTAGTGCTGAATTTCTTTCCAGCGAGCATTATTTTGAGGTCTGCAAGCAGAAAAAAGTCACTGGGGGCCAGATCTGGAGAATACGGTGGATGGGGAAGCAATTCGTAGCCTAATTCATGCAATTTTGCCATCGTTTTCATTGACTTGTTACACGGTGCATTGTCTTGATGAAACAGTACTTTTTTCTTATTGAAATGGGGCCATTTTTTGTGATTTCATCCTTCAAACACTCCAACAATGCTGTGTAATAATCGCTGTTGATGGTCTGGCCCTTTTCAAGGTAATCAATGAATATTACACCTTGCGCATCCCAGAATACTGATGCCATAAGCTTGCCAGGCGACTGTTGCGTCTTCCACGCTTTGGATTCGGTTCATCGCGTGCAGTCCACTCGGATAACTGTCGATTGGACTCTGGAGTGTAGTAATGAAGCCATGTTTCATCCATTGTCACATATCGACGGAAAACGACACGTTGAATCTTTTGCTCGATTTTGAGCCCGCGCGGCATCCACTTTGCACACAGCTTTTGCATGTACAAATATTCATGCACGATATGTCCAACACGCTCTTTTGATATCTTCAGGGTCTCAGCTATCTCGACTAACTTCAATTTCCGGTAATTCATAATTATTTTGTAAACTTTTTTTATGTTTTCGTCCGTTACAGCCTCTTTCGGGCGTCCACTGCGTGTATCGTTTTCGGTGTTCATTTCGCCCCGTTTAAATTTAGCAAATCACTTCTCAACGGTTGATTTTCGTGGTGCAGAATCCGAATAATGTTTATCAAGCTAAGCTTTGGCAGAATTTTTTTAATAGCAATGCTTCATTAACACACGAAATTCTTTTTTATCCATTTTTTACAATAATAAAAGTTACTTCACTCACAATGCTATATCTCACGAACCAAATGTCCGACAGCTGACTAATTTATACACGTATCGTTTGAAGGTTAGTACTAACTAAAAATCATATGAATTTAATTCTAATAACACCATTTATGTGTCAGCCTCTACGAACTTTTCAGCCGACCTGTTATTATAAGCATTTTTTCCTTAAACATACTTCCACAGTATGGATCGCCTATTGTTATTTGCCATTGTACTACCATTTCCGCCTTTAGATATATATTACATATGAATTATTTGGGCATATCTGAACTATTCTGCATTGGGGACGCGGTGGCTCAGATGGTTCAATCAGTTGACTCTGTCCTCTAGCCGGCGCGCGCGCGTTCGAGTCTCGCTCAACCCATTGGTGTGTGTGAATGTCATAGCGCATTTAAGTGCATGTTAGTGGGCACAATAAGCCCTTGCGGCTGCAGTGGCTGTAAGTGCGCCAAAAAAACAAATTATTCTGCATTACCTTTTCCCACTACCCATAATTCTATGCTATCAAATGCTTTCTGATAGTTTGTAAAAGTTACGTACTGCTAAGACTAAAATCATGAGGCAATACAATATGCAAATTACAGTAGACGGTCAAACGCTGGAGAATGTGACAGAATATATATACTTAGGACACATCATCAAATTAGGAAAAGAAAACCAAGGTACTGAAATTACAAGACGAACATCTCTGACATGGGCCGCCTTTGGCAAATTGTCATATATCCTAAGAAATCCAGATGTACCGATCAACCTCAAACGTAAAGTTCACGATACTTGTATCCTACCAGTGACTATATACGGTATGGAAACGATGGCTCTTACAAAACAGAATGCAAATAGATTGAGAGTGCTGCAGAGAGCTATGGAGCGTGCTATGCTGGGGATATCATTAAGAGATAAAATCCGAAATGAAGAAATCCGACGAAGAACCAAAATAACTGACGTCATAGAACGCATAGCAAGCCTCAAATGGAGATGGGCCGGACATATCGCGAGACAGGTGGATGAGAGATGGATAACGAAATCACTATTATGGCGCCCCCGTGAAACTAAGCGAAAAAAAGGTCGACCTCAGAAACGATGGGTGGATGACAATCGGAAGATAGCTGTTAGGAACTGGACAAAACAAACCAGTGACCGACACAGATGGAGAGAAATGGGTGAGGCCTACATTCAGGAGTGGATGGCAGAAGGCTGAAGAAGAAGATCCAGTGTAAGATTGTGAGTTTGTAGCCTTACCCACTTGGGGTAATTTCGTTTTAAGACTCGGTATTTTCTTCATTTTTTTGGGGGGATTGTTTGGCTCAAATTTCCATGTTTACCAGGCGGATTTGGCAGTTATTTTACTGTTTGCAGCACTGCTGGTCTGTTGGCCCACAGGAGCTGAGAAAACAAAATTTCTGCTATTCCGTATATCTGCCGAGAATTCTCTTGTCCGCTATCTGGGGATGAGCTCTCTACGAGTTACAGGCTCCCGCGAGGGAAAAATTAATTACATTATATATTCAGTGCTGTAGGATAAATTTCTTCCCACATTAATGAAAAGTTGCACAAGTAATTTTAACCCAAACTTAGGAAAAACATGGAAGAACTACTTGATACAAACCTATGAGTCTCCTTCCACTTTTATCCAAAGTATTGCAAAAACTGATTAAAAAAAATGAAACCAAGTCGTACTAGATAACCAGATTGGTTTCATAGGTCACGCTATCATATAACAGGTTCATAGAGTAGTCACAAGAATCAATCTACAATTCAAAAAAGATTGTTCTGCAATTTTTTGTGACGTAAGTCAAGCTTTCAATAAAATTTGTCATACTGGACTGCTATTCAAGATAAAACAGGAACTACCAATTTGCTAAAGAATATTAAAATAGAGTCAAATATTAAGAACATCTATCACCACTTTATTATATAAGTACAATTTATTAATTGCAATTTATACAAACATTCAGTCAATGTTTACGGTCTTTTGGCTGATGTTCGTCTTACAACACTACATTTGCAACTACATTATTCTTACTTTCTAAACTTGATTTTATATAATGATCAGTGTTTCTTAATCTCCATCGTAGGCGTAAATTTACCAGTTCTGAGCTTGGAAAAACCCCAAAAATCCGAGTCAGGGTGGGCAACTTGAAACTGCTGATGGCTCCGAGTCAGTTAACGCAATAAAACCGACTGATCTACCTTAATGTACACCGTAGTTTCTACCTGTTTAATCTTTGAAGTCATCATAAGTCTGTGTCTCATGTAATCATCCGGTTGCCTAATTCCGCAAGAGATGTCCACCATTCGCGCACTCCCGCTTTCTATCCGCTCGTAACAAGGGCACTCTTTTCTCTCCTCCACGTTGCTGGTCAGTCTTGATTCTCCGCCAGTTTTTGGAGTTTTATTTAATACAATCATTAGTTCCATAGGGTAGCATACTCGGACCTGTATTATACCTATTGTGTGGTAGACTATGGCAGCAACTTATACCTATGATATTGTTAACTTCGTATAGTGATCCAAACGTAGCATCTGAAATATTCCAAAAATATTGACGAAAGATTGAAGACTGGTTAAGATTTATGGGAATCCGATTCTGTAACATATGTAGTCATAGAGCATACGAGTTTTATCAACATTTTTTGTTAGGCTCGAACACTAGTCATCTATTAGATCTGCCTAAATAATACTCGCGAAAAGTCTAACGAAGCATTTCCAGCGTTTTGGTTTCGTGAGGATTGCTCGAATTTGTTGACCATCAGAACATTAACTAGTCACATATGTATTGATATAGTATAGATATCCTAATTTTGTTATTCACTTTAAATCCTAGCGGAGATACATGTGATGATATGGTCTGGCGTGGAATCACAGATGCATCTAATGCTATTCTGTGGTAGATTGTCCTGTAACTGTTGCAATTGCCACTCTAAGTGTTATAAACACGTTAATATCTGACTCTACATATTCTGTAGGTGATTAGGTTGGTTAAGGGGGACAGTCAACAGTATAAAGGTGTTCATAGGAAATCTGTGCACACAATCTCCTGAATATACAGGTGTGTTGCCTAGTTTTTTTTTTATAATTACGAGGTCTGTCAGCGGCCCCCCCGGAGAGCTTGTCCAACTCCGACATGCTTGAGCATAGTAGCTTTTAAAAATAAAAACACGATTAAAAAACTCTGTTTGACATAATTGGCGTACGCCGTTGCCATGACAACGCATTTACATATACCCAGTTAGAGTTGAACTTTGACCTTTGACCTGTGTGACAGCACTCATAATTTTTTTTATGTATAAGTGCTTTATTATCCGCTCTCAAACGAAAATTTTCCATCGCTTGCGGTTCCGGAAATATATTACCTCGGTCGCGCCTGCCGCCGGACCGAAATTTGTCCTTCGGAGGCGCTCGGGTCGGCACGGAAAGGCACGAACGATTTGACCTTTGACCTGTGTGACAGCAGCAGCCGCACTCATAATTTTTTTTATATATATAATTAGGATACCAAGCACAGCAGTCATTTGTGTCTATCCAAAACCTACGTTTATTATTAAAGATTTTGTATTGCTGTTTGCGACAAAATGCAACGAAGTTGCGGATATTGGGGTATCGATGGAAGACGACGTAAAATACATTGAGAATACAAATAATTTTCTCACCTAGAATAATACAGTTGGAAAGGGGGATAATAGTATCGCTGCTCTATTTGAGTGAATGAAATAAATATCGTTGGTTAAACACGATTCTCATGCTCCCATACTGCCACTATTGTTGATAATATCTGTGTAGAATATATCGTCGAGGCATCCTACAGTACTTTCAGAACTCATCCCATAAGTACACTCCCTGTACATATAATAGAGCCCTGTCGCTGTTATCAGAATTATTAACAGTTATACGTGGTTAATCACAGCCAAACTACTATCAGTTGCAATTTTATCGATGATGGTAATGTCAACTTTCATTTCTTTTAGATAATTCGCCTTAGATGTGGCAAAGTTTATGGTAATTGGTACGAGTTGTAATAGATCAAACATTTTTGTATATTAAGTCTGAAATTTTAATATAATTCAATTTGATGTAATGTAAGTAATAGAGTAGACGCAGCTGATAAATTAAAATCTCTTATTTATTCTTTTTGATTTTCTAGGTGTGATCTTTCAAATAGTCTCTATATCCTCACTCCCTCCTCTCTCATTGTCTCTTCTCCTCTCTTTTCTCCCCTTTCTTTTTCTTCTCTTCCCCTCCTCTCTTTCTTCACCCTATCGCCTTTTTCCCTCCTCTTTTCCTCTCTCTTCTTTCCCCTCTCCCTCTTTCTTATCTCCTCTCTTTTTCTTCTCGTACGCCGTCTTTTAGTAATCAATCGATTGGTTTCTTGCAGACTTCCACTGTTATCGGTCCTCAGCCAAATGCGTTAATTCTGTATAGCTGTTGCATCCACCAGCCTTTATGATTTACTTTATGGACTCCATTCTTGGTCTTCTTGTGTTTTCCCGTTATTCTTCCATCAACATAATTTTTTTTTAAATAGGCTGTAGTGGTGTAATATGTATCCTATTAAGCAACATCGTACTACATTTGTTTTCATAGGTTCTTACTATCTTGAATATTTCTTTTCAAGACTTCTTAATTCAGGACTCTGTCAATCAATTTTACTTTCATTAGTTTTCGATTATTACATGTTTCAACTGTTCAACTTGCTCAACTTTGCTCCGTACGTTGGTTTTTAGTAACTCTATACTTCGTTTTAATGAGTTGTTATTTGATCTTACGGGTTTATTGTCGGTTGAGTTTTGTTACTTATTTCTGCCTTGTATTTTCCGTTTATGCTTATAATACTGCCCAAATAACAGAATTCTTTAACTTCCTTTATTCTTTTAGTTTTACACTGTTATTTTTGCTGGCCGATACTCACGGTTTTTACAAGCCAGTATTCTTGTATTTGCTTTATTTATCTTCACATTGTTTCTCTATTTTAATATACGCTGCATCTCATTCATTTCCTCTTTACCCTCCTCCAGAAGTGCAACAGCATCTGCATAGCACAGCATCTCGACATTTCGCCCTGTTTATTATTATTGTTATATGTATATATTAAATAAGAGTGATGATAGTATCTTCTAGTACCTTTTGACTGACTTTCTCCGCATCTAATTATTGCTGTTATTTTTATACAGATTGTGAATTATTCTTCTATCGTTGTATTTCATTCCAATCGATTTAAGATGCTTAAACAGCTTCTATCTTTTAGATAGTATATCGGAACATTGAGTTAACAAAGTATTTTTCTTGAAACGTGTAAATCCTAAATTTAAACATGTATTACCTCTAATTGGTTACGTCAAGCTGCAATCAGTTATGAAATTTTTGGCCTATGCCTCAAAATCTTACGTTCCCATAACTCTTACTTTACATCTATTACAGAGGGTACAAATAAATAGAGTTCTTTAACACTTATTGAGGAAAATATGGATGTTAGATCTCCAAAATAAGTTAATTAAAGTACAATAAATGGGAACCGATTCTATTACATTTATTGTTAGATAAACCAGCTTTAAGACAATTGTTGTGTAACCGCTGTTCTACTCATTGGCCTAGAAGTATTAAACAAACCTTTAAGTTGTTAATCTTCCCAATTTAAGTATTTTTCTAATTCTCTCGATCTCGGAACAATATTTAACTGGTTCTTTCGTCCTTATTATGCTAATGGAGTTGGTTTTAATCTAACATGAGGTAGAATCACACCACAGTTTTGCAATTTGAGCAAACGTAATTATTTTGAATTATTTATTGTCACTTTATTTTATGGGTAGGGTATCGTCATATATTATTGACAAACCTTTAAATAATATTGTGTATTGCCAATTTAAAAACATATTTTGGTGTAAATTGTATAAATTGAGGGATACAATAAAAGTAATTGCCATGAAAATTGTGATAGAGGAAGTGAATGCGACTTTCCTACAGTAGCGAACTAACATCACGCAATAATTCTCGATATTAAAATTTTAAATTTGCGAAACAAATTTAGTACTCATGACGATTTAAAAAAAATCGAAGTGTGAATTATACGGAAAATTTCCACATCACGTACTTATCAGAGTCGTATAATCTTAAAAAAATGTTTTATTTAGCGTGGAGTCTTAATTATTTCTTTATTATTATTTTTTATTAATAATATCGATGAATATTTATAAAGTTTCATATAAAAATAACAGTAGATTGTATGATCAGAATAATGGGAACATATAAGAGAATTCTCCACCAAGGACTGGGCTTAACCTGGTTATTTCAAATAAATTTCAAAACTGTCGAGTAGACTAAGTGGATCGTGCCGTTTAGGTCTTTTAATATACTGTCTGTCTAGAAGATTGACTGCTAGTTCACTAGTATGTGCACCGAGTTTATTACGATATTTCATTATATCACACAGTTTGGTTCATATCTAGGTACATGGACAATGTTCTGATTTACATTGTTTTGGAATCTTTGACGTATTTCCATATTTGATTTACTGGTCGATCCGTAAAATTGAATTTTATAATTCCATGTGGGCTGTAAAACAGTTTTTGTATAACAGTCCTAAGCCTTTTCAGGCCTAGTTGAATTCGTTTTCTTCAGATAAGTGTACGCTAAGTTAATCTTCGATCAAGGTGCATGCCCAAGTATTTAACGCCGTCTTCTTGCGGAAGTAACTTATTGTTTAATTTAAATGGAGGGCAGGCCTCCTTATGCAATGTGAATGTCACATGTTACAACTCAGCTCCTTAGGCATTAATTCATTAAGTGTTTAACCAGGCTTCGTTTTTGTTTAAATTTAATTGAAGAGGCGTTATTCGCGGATCGTCTACTGACACAGCAGTGTTGTTCACATAGTTATCAAACACTGTTTCGAAATCTGATGTGTAGATTAGATAAAGTATAGGATCCGGTATACTCTCTTTATGAACACCCGAGTGAATAGGGCACAGTGCTAATAGTTCTTGGAATTTTATTTGAAAATACGTGTTACTTATATTTGACTTAAAGGTATCGAAGTACTCAACTGGTGTTTATGTTACACATTAAGCTAGACTTTGTATTTTTAAGTGCAAATCGTGATTAATTTTGGCCACTACTAATGAATTTGTTCTATGGGTTTACGACTTTCTCGAAAACTGAACTAATCAGCAGCAGATCTTGTTCTTCAAAATTGGCTTTAATCTGGGTAGGATAAAGTTTTCAAATACCTTCGCTAGTATGAGGAAATTATCATTCTGATAAGGGCAACTTTCCATAGTTCTGGGAAGGTTTCCCGTTTGAAGAGAGAAATAAATAAATTACTTCCACGTTCTGGTAGTTCTTTCGGGATTTTGTCTGATATCAGATTATAACCAAGAGACTTGTTTAATTTTAAATTGTATATTATTGATTTTATTTATTATACGTATAAAAAGTACGCATACAAACCGTTTCATCAGTGAAAGTGATTGCAACAAAAGACCCTATAGCTTATACACCAGGCTTTATAAACACATTGCTTACTAGCGGTTGGAGACTTGCGGAACTTAACAGACACCTGCAACGCCAGCATAACTACTCGCGATTCCCATGCCGGTCGTTATAGGGTGTGGTTGTGCTGTGCAGAGATTACCGCAAGTTATCACCAGTACGAGCGCTTGACTTCTCAACCGAAGCAGATAGGACCATTTATATCTCGATGAACTGATTTTGAAGTGATACCTTAACAATGCCGGAAATGGTTATTACAAGAAGCCAATCCACCGTACCTCCTACTCTATCTATATCCAGTTCATCAGATTCAACCACACCTGTACCTTCATCTGCTACCTTTGAACCTCATCCTCCTACTCATAACCCATCCACGATAGAGAGATTAAATATAGTTAATTTCAATTATGAAGAGGAACAAACTCTAAACGATAATTTAAATAACAAACTCTCATGCCCTTGCAAAACAAACAAACATGACCGGCAAATTACATGCGATAGTTGCAACAACTGGTTTCACTCTTCCTGTGCCAATATTTCTGAAGAAGATTTAATAAACTACAGCAAAAAAGGAGTTGAGTGGTTCTGTAATGACTGTGCTAATTAGAATAACATAACATGCTGCCAATGCTGCCATCGAAGTCTATCCACGCATATGACAAGGAAACACCGTAATAAAATCCTATCAACCACTGATGAGAATAGTGATTCCATAAATGTGGAAGACCTTATCAATAAACTGGGGAATTATAGATTTATACTTCCCCAGTCAGCAGTCCAAAGTCAGCACGAGTCACTGTAGCTAGATGACATTATCTATCTATTAGAGTAAATACATTCAACAATGTGGAATCCTAGTCGAATCTACTTCTATTTTGTTATACTTCGTTCAGACTACCTGACAAACAGGAGAAAGGCAAGTTTTCGAATATGCTGAAGCAGAACTGTAATGACTCGACGCCCCCGATCATCAAACCAGCCAAGAAGAAATTACAAACACACCTCTTCAAAAGGGTATATTCTAAAATATCGGACGGAGATATCAGAGGTGCAATACAGCTGCTTTCATCCTCTGACACCTTGGCTCCCATTGATAAAAGAACTTTTATGAAGCTTGTAGAAAAACACCCTCCTCCTTCCCGCCAACTTAGCTTCCCAAACCCTGAGCCTATTCCTAAGCATAGTTCCACTAAAGAAGATGACATCTTACTGGCTATTAAAAGTTTTCCTAATGGATCAGCAGGTGGAATTGATGCACTACGATCCCAAGATCTAAAAGATCTTACGTCCAAAAATATGGGTGAAGCTGGGACAGAACTTCTATCTTCTATCACAAATCTAATCAATTTGATGCTAGCTGGAAAAATAAATAAGAATATCGTACCAATAATATATGGAGCCTCCTTTGTGCTTTAAACAAGAAAGATGGAGGAATCCGCCTCATTGCAATTGGCTGCACTCTACGAAAATGAGCTGCCAAAATAGCCTGTTCACAAGTGAAGGAAGAAGTTGGAAAATTATTACGTCCAATTCATTTTGGTTTTGGAACACAAAGTGGATGCGAAGCCATTATCCATTCCACGAGATTCTTCATCGAACTAAATCGCAACACGAACAAAGTAATCCTAAAAATTGATTTTCGAACTGCTTTTAATTCGGTGGAACGAGATGTAATGTTGGAGAAAACTCTACAACATGCTTCCTTACCCAATGCTACCAAGATCCAAGCTTTCTGTTGTTTGGAAAGTACCGTATTTTATCGTCCGTTGGTGCACAGCAAGGTGACCCTTGTGGACCCCTCCTATTCTGCTTCACAATTCAATCAATAATTAGTAGTTTTTCTTCTGAGCTCAATTCATATTACTTGGACGATGGAACTAATGGTGGAAAACCTGAAGTTGTTTTGGATGACCTTGAATTCCTTATCAAAGAATGCCATAAAACTGGTTTGGAAGTAAATTCATCGAAGTATCAGCTATACTTCTGTTCAGACCCTGATAGTAAAGTGATCCCTAACTTTCAAATCTTCTACCGGGACTTCAAATTATTATTGACAATCTGACTCTACTTGGTGCTCCACTACTCCCTTCAGCCATTCCATTTTGTTTTTCAAAAAAAGAAGAAGAAATCAATCTCACTCTCACGTCTTCTCAGCCTAAGCTCCCACACAGCAAATTTTCTTCTGAAACATTCAGTCGGGATACCCAGACTAACGTTCTTGCTCAGGACAACCCCCCCTCCACAACTCTACTACCCTACTGAATGGTATTGATGAGAACATCTCAATCTCTTGAAGAAATAATCATTAAGCTTGACGCTCAGACATCAAGAGTTGCTTCACTTCCCGTATCCCAAGGAGGCATCGAAATTAGAAAATTATCTGATATTTACATCCCAGCCTTTTTGTCGTCTGTGAATTCTGTATCAGAGCTGATTTATTCCATGATGTTATTACCCGAGAATAACTTAGCTCATGTTTCAGGATACTTAGACTACATCAGAATATGGAACAGTTTATTAGATGAAACATCTCTCATTCCTTCATGTCAAAAAAGTTTGGACATCCTGAATATGAACAGAATAATTCAAACCTTCAATTTCAGTTCTGAAAGAGATCAGGCGAGATATCTTGCCTCCACTAAACCCGAATCCTGGCTAAATGCAATTCCATTCACGAAACTTGGAATTTTCCTGGATGACAACACTTTCAGAATATCAGTTGCTCTGATTTGCGAGCCCCACAACTGCATCTGTGGAGATAAAGTGAACAAGTCAGGAACTCATGGTCTCTCATGTAAAGAAAGCAGTAGTCGTTACTCTCGCCACCAGGAACTAAACAAGATCATTCAACAAGCCTTATCATCCATTAACATTTCATAAAAACTGGAACTATGTGGACTCTTCTGTGGTGATGGCAAAAGAGTGAACGGTTTAACTTTAACCCCGTGGTCCTATGGTATGAACCTTATTTGGGATGCTACCTGTACTTATATCTTAGCCCTATTGTCCATCAAACAATATAGTGTAACTGCTGGCCTTACCGCAAACAATGCTGCCCATAACAAGAAGAGGAAATACAAAGAGCTCATCGACCAAGGATACATCTTCATTCCTTTTGCAGTAGAGACTTTGGGACCTTGGTGTGATTTTATCGTAAAGCTTGGAAACTACCTTCACCTACGAACTGGAGAGTCCTCATCGAAATCATACCTAAGACAAAGAATTAGTTTAGCTAGCCAACGCGGAAATGCAGCTAGTATTATTGGAACATTTCCTAAATCTATTGATCTAGACGAAATTTTTATTTTATAAATTTGTTTTTCTTAACTTATGATGTTATTAGCAAAGATATAAAATATATATTTATTAATTAAAAAATTTTTTAGTTGAGTCATTTTAATTTGCTTAAGATTTTCTATCGTCTGATTGATGGATTAATCTTTTTTATTCAACAAAAAAGCTTGAGGGATAAGACTGAAACATGTTTCATCTTGTGGTTGGCGAAGGCACTTGTCTTCACAATTGGAGTTCTTGCACAGGTGCCGTTGGGTATCCTAAGAGAAGGAATCATTAACTGGTCAGCTCCACTATAAAATCTTTAAGCTTCTTTGTTGCCTTCCTTCAGTAGGTGATAGCTTTGGCAGATAGTTTTGAATTTCTTAATTAAGTCGTGGAATAGAGATTTTAGTATATAGATTGCTGCGTTAAGCTTCGTTTTGTGTTTTGCCAAATTTGTTTGAGTAGTTTTTTTCTGCTATATTCTGTTGAGAGATGGATTTTTGTATCTGCGATTCTTAAGAGTCAGGTATAGACTCTCATGATGGTTTTTTTATTACGGGGTGAAACTGTTCTACAACTTCGTATATATCTGTTGCTGTCTTCAGTGTTATGTATAAATTTCTTCTCCCTCCCACCAGCTTTCTAAAATAGCCCCGCTTGGTTTTCTTGCTGTGAAATCTTGGAGGCTTGAGGAATTTTATCATTTGGGTACAATATGTGACGAGAACCGGTGAATGATATTCAGGTATAATTCTACTTTTAAGTTTGTTGTTATTCTGTTTATAACAAGTCATAGGTTTTTAGAGGGTTGGTTCACCGCGTTGAAGTGATCCTCGATCCTCACTCCTTATTTTATTAATTAGAATCTTCCCTTGCTTTACGTCTAGTTCATGGGAAAGAATAGAATTGTTCTCATTTGGGAGGGTACTATAATGCGTTATTTAATACTACTTAGATGCTAATGGCCTGGAGATGTTCTTGATATTTTTGTACTTCGTGATGCTTTGTAGGTAATTTCATTGTAATTGGAGTTTAATGTGTAAATAGTTTAAACTAGTAAAGCATGATTTAGATGTTAACACAAGGTCAGTATTGTGGTTTGTTAGAAATGTTGCAACTTCTTGACAGTGATGAACCAAACTGTGGACGTTCCAGATTGTTAACTTAAGTAAATGGGCCAAATTTTAGATATAACTGTCATGAGCTAATTTCGTGGTGCATCCATCTGTTCCATTATTTGCATTGTTGTCTTTTTGAATAGTGTCAAGGTTTTCGGTAGGTTGATAATTCTTGACTTGTTGTTGCTGATTTTAATCTACAGCTTTTTGGAAGTACGAAATATCAGATTGAACCATTTCGTATTTCTTCCGCACCCACGCAAACTCTGTGGTCTTCTGGGTGATTCCCGTTACAGTTAACCTATTCAACGTTCTTGGTTCTCTTTGTTCACATTCCTTTCTTAGGCTTGTCTCGACATATTTTACGCATCTCGCTTTTTTATGGCAGAAATTGTTGGTGTGACAGTACTTTTGGCAGTTAAGGCAATGACCCACTTCTCGTTTGACATGAGGAAGTTCAATTATGAACTTTTTTGTTACTTTCTACATCTGGCATTGAGCATTGAGATTACAGTGCGTCCGTATGCGATAATTTTTTTACTGAGGGTATTTATATCAACTGTAGGATGTGGATTACGCAAGACTTCTCGAAATATCTTACTTTAATTGAAGGAGTGGAATGCTGCGTTTTTTATTTAAAATTTTGATTATGATACTGTAGTTTTCGGCACAGCTTAGTTGAGCGTTGGATTGATTTTTCTTGTTGTTTTCCTCTTCAGCAAGTTCTTGATTTCTGTTTGAAGTTCCTTGTTCATCTAGCCGGTAGTTCAACTTTTTTGCTTTGCGGCGCGTGGTTGTTTTGAGATGCTTCTTAGCTTTTCCGAGTTTTGTTATTTTGCATTGCTGTTGTAATTTCTTGTTGGTTGTCAAATTGCGACGGATGCAGATTTTGTTGCTGCTGTGAAGAAAATATTGGATAGCTTGGTGGTACATATACTTGTTGTGAGATTGATCGTATGAAGTTTATGGATTAATATGTTGCATACATATGTTTGGGCTACCACACATGGTGGATTTATGCTAATTTTTTGTTAAAAAGACAGGAACAATAATTACTTATTTAGAAAGGAACAACTCGAAATCAAAGAAGGAAACCCTTCAACATACCTGTACGTGCAGTTGCCAACAGAATAACAATAAGGGGATAATAAATAATGGTGCTCACAAGAATACTAAGTAAGAGCATTCAACAAGTAAGGCATAGGTAATAGTGAAATCACATATTTCATAATGATGCAGCAATAGTAGTAAATAAAATTCAAAAAAAGCGACATATTAGGTACTGTCGAAAAATTACTGAATTTTATTGATCATAAAATTATATAACTACAAATATAACTTTATAACACTCGTGAACATCGTAATATATTCATTCTCTCCAGCCTCCTGTAACAAATTGAAAATCTTCTAGAAAATAAATATTTTGCATGTGGACTTGTTTCATACGGGGCAGCAAAAAAATTAAGTCCCACTTTGTTATTAAACCCCATATAACATAACTAAAGCGTCAGAAATATAATGAGTTGTTTCTCGACGGTATTCATGATTTTTTATTAGAAAATAATACAGATTCCTTGTTCTTTTAAGACACCATATTATAATATAATTTCAGCTAAACGCACAATACAATTAAAAGTAGCTTTCTGTGGCAACAGTAAGCGTTGCACTGGTTTTTTCGTATAATGAAGAAAGTAACCACCGGCACAATTATATGCCTTATATCCTTAGTTGGTAACATCTGTTATTTAAAGAGGCAAAAGTGATTTGAACGGATTAACTAATTTTTATGTAAATAAATAAAATGGCTAATTTAATAAAACGTTCTTCGTGCGCCACTAGTTTTTAATTTTTCAAGACGATAATGAGGAGTAATAATACGTTACCTTGTGTAAGTGGCAGCAATTTTCTCGTTGAGGAAATCGCGCGGGCGATTTATTTGTAGCGCTTCATCCACGGCCGAGCAAGAAAGCAGCGCAGTTTTATCTTTCTTCGTAATTGAGGCTAATTGGATAATTTATAACTAAAAATAAACGCTTTTTAGAATAGCGTAATTGAACGGTTTCATTCAAGTTATATTCCGCGCGCTACCTTGCATTGTTTTTGTCGGTAGCGTCATTGGAAAGCGTGAACTGAAATGAAAATTATTTTTAAGGATTAGACTCTATGAAAGCCATCTTTCGATGACTTGGTCAATTCCGTTCCGAGTTCTCAATTTTTCCAAAGTATCTGTAAGTAAGAAATGCTTTCTTATTTAAACGCGATTAAAGTTAAATGGCCTCGAATTCTTGTAGTTTGCCCTTTGACTTCCCGTCGATATGTTGTAAAGCGTTGTCTTGCTGCGAGAACACCCGCTTTTTTGATTAAAACTTTTTGTTAGGTTGAATAAACACAAACCGGTATTGATGACTCAGTTGAAAATTAATTATGTCCTCAAAATTGCATGAAGTATATCTTATCACAGGAATCAATATTTAATTTCCATTTTGAATTTGGTAAGGTAGACTCACTTCTTGTCACAAGGTGTATTTCGGCAGGTGAAACGTTCTAAACAACTCAATCGAAGGGTAATATCAGAACTAAATTCGGACCACTTGTCTTAGTGTTCTTCCTAACTACACTCCAAATGCGACAATATCCTTACAAGCTCATCAATGGACCGATAAATTTGATAACCTTTCACGAACGTTTAGATACAAATCTTAAAAACCAAACAGCTATGACACAGTAGAGCATCTTGACATAACGGTGCTCAACATTATGCCTTCAAGTAAATTAATTAAATAGTTTTATTACAATAGTCCACCAAACTACATAATCATCTTAATTTAAAAAAAGGCAAGTTAGAAAGCAGTGGTAAAGAATAATAAAAATGGCCCGAGAGAAATAGAGGAATACTAAAGTAGCTACCTACCCTACATTAGACAATGACGCGTTTAGTACGGTTTCTCCTCCCATCTTGAAAAAATCTTCACGCCATCAATTAGATGTAATTCAATACAAACTCACATCGCCTAAAAATTAGCTCAATTCATAGCAGCTTACCTAAACGAGAAACACCTGGTCATGAACTTATATAGAACATTGTACTTCAGCACTTAAGTAAGAAATGCTTAGCATACTTAGCCTTCCTGTTTAATGTATGTCTCCAAAAAAGCTATTTCTTTAGGAAATACAAGCAAGGTCGTATTCTTCTTCACGAAGTCTGGTAAAAACGAAAATGATATTACTAACTACAAACCTATGTCTTTTAACCATTTTTCCAAAATGCCTTGAGAAAGTTGTTCACACTAGAGATGGGCAAAGTGACTCATTTCTGGGATCAGATCCAGATCGCTCACTCACCAAAAAGAGCTAACTCTTTTTATAACTCACAATTCATTTTCTGCTACATTTGTGCCTACTGGCTATATCATTTAGGCTATTACTGCTGCCATTATAAAACCAATTGTAATAAACTGTTTAATTCAACAACGTTTTATTTAAATTTTATTTTTCTTTGGTAAAATGGTGGCAAATATCACTCGACAACCTACTAGCGCTCGCCGACATTTCATTCTAAAATAACAACAAAATATTATAAATAACGTAAATCGTTTAAATATTATATTATCGATGTTATAGATAAATATTACATACCAAGCTGTATAAGTCGCAAAAAACTAAGGAGTTATCGGAATCAAAAACAAGTCGAGATCAAGTTTCGGAAGTGAATCAGATCAGTGAGTCAGACCGAGACGGGAGAACCAAGAGGTGCTCGCATATGCGCAGACCACATGATAGCGAAAGAGTGTGAGATCGAAGAGTTGCCGCTCTTATTTTGTGAGTCATAACTCATTCACTCTCTACCAAGAGCTGGTGCTTTTGAATAACTCATGAGCGGATCGCCCATCTCTAGTCCACACCAGATTATTAAAACCTATAGAAACATACATTACACACTTTTCCACCCATTCAATTTGGTTTTAGGAGAGGGCATTCCACGTCACCAGCTTCAACGTATCGGCGAAATCATTTCATCTGGCTTTGAAAATAAAATTATATCGCAATGGTCTTTCTTGATGTAGCATAGGCCTTCGACAAAGTGTGGATCAAAGATCTAGAAAAAAGATCTTGAACCTGAATATACCTAGTTATCTTTAAGCAATCGTCAAACATTCGCCGTTAAAGTGTATTCATATACATCTCAAATCAAAGACATACGTGCAGGAATTTCACAGGGAAACATTCTGGAGTCATTTCTCTGTAATATTTATATTTTGGACATACCGGCAGTAACATGACTTTTAGCCATATTTACTGACGATACTACTATAATCACACAGAGACTTTAACTTAGATGAAGCAATCCTTGAATTGCAATATGTCGTCACCAATATTAATGAATAGTTCAAAAACTGGTACATTCGAATAAATCCTACAAAATGCCAAAGTAAGATTTTTACACTGAGAAGAATGGAGTAACCATAACATGGAACCCAAAGGCAGCAGCGACCACATAAATCAAAAACTCATCCAAGGCAATAACAGACTAAGACAGCTTTATCTTTTAATAAATCGGAAAACGTCACTCAGACCCAAATGTACTACACTATTATACTCTTGCAGTAATTAAACATAAATTTTCTTGAGATAGCCTTGTCATTATTATTGCTATTTACGTCCAAAATGTCATGTGTAACATTTATATTTTGATCTGACAAAAACAAGTAAAAAAATAATTTGGAGCAATTTTCGACTGATGTTCATAAGTCATTTAACTTGGGCAGTTTGGACGATGCTTCACAATAGTGCTTTCTGATTACCCAAAGTGTAAGGATAACCTTTGAGATCTAATTAATGATATGCCTCGCTGTAATTAAGATATTGATTTTTTACTTTACATATATTTTTCATGTTGTTGCTTTGGACTGCTATTTCCAATAGTTGTGTAAAGGTACGTGAATCTTCAATTAAAAAGTAAATTACACCACCTGCCTCAATTATTCCACAAATTAAACGCGCATTCAAAAAATATTTTTTATTGAACAAATAATATAAATATTTGGTAATTGTTTAATATCGTGACATACTCGAAATTTTATTTTACGGAAATAGTTGAAGGATTATCCCGGGGATAGGTATAGCATCATTGTAGTGTGTGGCAAAGAGCTACATCCTATTTGATGTAAACCTGTTATCTAGATCTAGACCCGAGAAGGTCGATAAAAATCCATTTCGTGTCAGTTTAACACCTTACTTAGAATAAAACAGATTTATTCTTATTATTAGAGTATTGGAATCTTAGTATTAGCGTATTGGAATTATACTGATGATTTAGATAACGGAAGAAACGAATATGGAGAAAACAAATTGTAAGAATTGGTCAGTGGAACAAAAGACCCTGTAACCAAAAGCAACAAAAAGTAATGTTAGAATAAGCAAGACAAAAATTTGATGTAAGCTGTACAACAGAGACAACAAAGAAAGGCAAAGGTATAGGAGCGCATAAAGACTGTATCTATAGTGATGTTAAGGAAAAGGAACGAGCGAAAGAAGGTTTAGTCTAAAATATTAAACGCATATCAATACGTCTTATATGTCTGAAGTAATAGTGGCAATATTCTTAGTATACAATATATTACACATAATAATTGCATGTACATCAGAATCTAAACCAAAAAGACACAAAAGAGTTTTATAAAATTCTACAATATCTATATACAATTCCATAGAGAATTACAAACAAGAATAACTAAGCAAGTCAACAGCTTTGATTATTTTGGAGTGGAAATAGCCATTTCAAGAATACTAAACGAAGAAGTACGAAAATACAAATAAGGCATTAACATTATCGGGATGTTTGAACGATTTCATTTAGAAAAACAAGTATTTGAAACAGAAACAATGGTACGAATTTATAAAATAATGATACAGCCTATAATAACCCAACAAAAAACTGAGGAAGAACATTGAGAAACTATACGTGAAGTGACGTCATGTGAAATCTAAAAAATCTGAGATTGGGTCAAAAATGACAAGGAAGAGTGGAACTAACACATATCGATGATTGACGAATTCAGGCAAGTAAGAATAACCAGAGATAACATTTCACAAGGAAACGCAGCTCAGAAAGACTAAATAAGAGGCGAAAAGACAATATGCAATAAAGCAGATGAAAGGGATTTAAACACGTGAGCGCATAGGTTGAGCAAGCAGTAGAAGCTAATTCCAAAATCATTCGTATAAGCCAAGGGCATTCAAAAACGCCGAAAGGTTGTACTAAGAGGTGTAGAACGTGCAGACGAACTACGAGTAGTTTAATGCGTCCCTGGAGAGATAGCAAATATTTTCGTATTGTAATGATTTTATAAGATAACTGCTACAAGTTCGTCAAGGAACTAAACTAACTATCTTTTGACATAGACTCTAAGGTTTTTCAAATACTGTTTTATCATGTGAATATGTCGCCGATACATTGTGCATAAAAGTTTCATTTAATTGTTTTGAAACTGATACTCTAGGAAATGAGAGTGGAAAATTTACTTTACCTCTCTTTGTTCTAAAAGTGACTCGGATCTAACTTTTGATATGTTCTCGGGTACTAGAAAACCTTTTCAGTAATAATTAGTCATAGAGTTTCGATATGACAGGCAGATAAATAGGTTTGTATGATGAAACTTCATTAGTAGGTTTCCCTGGTTTGGAGATCATCGTGACCTCTGCCACTTCCCACGTTTTAACCACGTACTTCGGTCTGAAGGATGCGTTAATTAGCTTTACAGCAGCTTTCCTTGGAAATTGTTTCAGAATTGCTCCAGTAATCAGGTCAAAACCAGGATCTTTCTTCGGGGTGATGTTAACTTTAATTTCTTTATAAACTTCATTTGGCGAGGTAGGACTGATGATGATGTTATCTTGTCTTGGTGCAGTCTCGTCTTAAGAATAATCTTTATTATTTGGCTGAAATGTTATCTCCAAATGATTTGCAAATATGAGTGTTTTTTCCACGTTGTTACAAGCTCAACTTCCATCAGCTTTTCTGATTGATGGATTTTGAAGTATAGGCCATTTTAATCTTTTGATGGTCTTCCATTTAGAATAATTTTGTTATTGTTCATAACTTCACTTAGTTATTTACCAGTTTGTTCATTTTTAATACGTTAAATTTTACGTTTTAATTAGTATTATTTAGTCAAGAACCCTTCTACCAATTGGTGTAGGGTGTTACAGTGTTAACTTAACAACTAACTACTTTGTCAGAATGTTTACGAATATTTAAGTAATCAGAATTCTTATCTTAATCATTCGCTTGTGTGTTTTCGTCTATCTCTATCAGTTACCTCACTCGCGTTGTTCACGATACACAAATTTCCGCCGCTATTTTCTCTCTTGGGGTAATACTTTTGCTTCCGTCCATGTTTTGCCTCTTTTTTCCAGTATCTTCTCTATCGTCTTATCCCACTTCTCTTGTGGCCTACCCCTATTTCTTCACACAAGATCATATATTTACCATCAAAGAAATAAGTGCAAAAAGATTACAATACAATAAAAAGACATTCTTAGCATTCCTAGTTCTTAAAAAGGTGTTGACAAGAAGTATGCAAAAGCTTAAAGAACAAAGGGGTAGAGCCGAAGCTGTGCAGAGTAATCAAAAGCTTATATAACAACACTAGAAATATAGTCATAAGTAATAACAACAGTTCCACGGAATTTAAAACGAGGAAAGGGATAAGACAGGGAGGAGTGATGAGCCCAACACTGTTTAATCTCTTCATGGATGAAATAATAAAGAAATTCCAACTAGAATCAAAGAGAATGCTAGTAGGATGTAGAAAACTTCAGTTAGTATATATATCAGAGCGCGCGTTCGCAGACGACGTAGTACTCATAACGTAAAATGAAGTAAACCTACAGAGAAACCTAAACATATGGAATAAAATACTGACAGAAAACAAAATGGAAATAAATACGGATAAAACAAAAATACTAGTGATAAGCAAGGAAAGGCAAAACACAGAGATAAAAATTAATTGCAGACAAATAGAACAAACCCAGGAATTTAACTATCTGGGAGTGACTATAGAGGAACAAGGCAAACAAGGAGTAGAAATAACAGAAAGAATGGAGAAAACAAACAAACTATTACAAATGATGAACAAGTCGTTCATAAGTAAGAGGGAAGTGTCACGAGAAACAAAAGTGAGAGTTAATAAAACAATATTCAGGCCAATATTGACATATGGAGCTGAGTCATGGATAATGTCGAAAAGGATGAAGAGAAAAGTGGAAGCAGTCGAAATAAAATTTCGAGTGACACTTGGAGATAGGGTAAGGAGTACGCAAATTAGATAAGAGCTGAAAATAAACCCGGTGACAGAATTTATAGAAAACCGACAACTGGTGGGGACACATGTAGAGAATGGATGAAAAGGGGAAGCTAAAACAAATATGGGAGGCAAAGACGTTTTAATTGCTGAGTAGTATTATTTAGATTATTATTATTATTTCATCTTATCCTCACACAAAAACATAGTGCAAGACGTATCGGTAGTGAAAAAAATAAATACCGGAAGTGATCATAGGTTAATAAGAAGTAAGATTGTTATCAATAACAAAAACGATAGATATAAAGCTATACAGAAATCTAAAAACTGGACAGGGGGAAACCATATAGTAGCAAACAAGGAAATATACGAAAACGAATTAAACAAAAAATTAAAAGAAGTAAATATAGTAGCGGAAGACAACTTAGAAGAAAGAAATAAGAAAATAACAACGGCACTTAAAGAAGCCTCGTCTAGAATAAAAACATCAAAACCAAGAGACAGCAAAATAAGCGATAATACAAGAAGCTAATGGAAGAAAGAAGGAAATTGGCAATCAACCGGGAAGAAAATATAGAGCCTCTAAAAGAAATAAGCAAAGAAATAAGAAGAGAGATGAAAAAGATTTAAAAACATGGCATGAACTAAAAATTGAAGAAGCACTGATTAATGGAGGAAAAACAAAACAATGGCAGAAAGAAAGAAGACTGGGGATACAATCATGACATCGCTAAGAGACGCAAATGGAGCCTTAATTATAGACCAAAATAAAATAACGCAAAAACGGAACAGTTCTACAAATGTCTATATAGCACAAAACTGATACAAATATAAAAGATATAGAAAGGAAAATACTAAATGTAAATTCAGAAGACATTCCTGATATTGAAATATACGAAACAGAAAAAGCTTTAAGACAGACAAAAGAAATAAGGCACCAGGCGAAGATGAGATACTCCCAGAAATGCTAAAAGAAGGGGACAGCCGATATTACAAGAACTAAAAGTACTATTAAACCAATGCCTGCAAGAAGGAAAATACCTAAAGAATGGGATAACGCAGTTGTAATATTACTATTCAAAAAGGCGACAAACATAGATTGGAAAATTATAGACCAATCAGTCTATTACCACAAATGTATAAATTGCTGACAAAGATCATTACGAATAGACTGGTTAACAAATTAGACAACTACCAACCACCAGAACAAGCAGGATTTCATGGGCTATAGTACCCAAGACCATCTACAAGTTATGCGAAATTTAATAGAAAAATCAAAAGAATATAACTTACCATTATGTCTTGCCTTCATAGATTTTGAAAAGGCATTCGATTCGGTTGAACACTGGGCCATAATACAATCTCTACAGAACAGCCGCGTAGATTACAGATACACGGAATTAATAAAATATATATATATATACAAACGCTACCTGTACAATCAAATTGCAAAGTGCTACCAATCCGATAAATGTAGAACGAGGAGTAAGACAGGGAGACACTATCTCTCCAAAATTATTTACCCTATGTTTAGAAGATGTGTTTAAAAAATGCGCTTGGGAAAATAAAGGAATAAGAGTAGATGGGAAAAGATTGAACCATCTACGATTTGCTGATGACGTCGTGCTCATATCGGACAATGTAGAAAAATTAGAAGAAATGATAACAGACCTAAACGAAAAGGCCAAAGACATAGGATTAAAAATGAACAGAGGGAAAACTAAAATAATGATAAACGATCTAGTAGATGAGATAGTTGATATACAGATTGACGGGGAAACTTTAGAACAAGTAGGAAGTTATATATATATCTTGGACAATACATCTCACTACAATCGGATAATCAAACAAAAGAAATAGAAAGGCGAATAAAACTTGGTTGGGCCGCATTCGGTAGATGGAAAGAAATATTTAAAAGTAACATAGACCAAACACTAAAGACTAAGTTATACAACCAGAATATACTCCCTGTTTTAACCTACGCAGCAGAGACATGGACGTTAACGATAAAAAATATGCAAAAACTGAGGGTAGCGCAGAGAGGAATGGAGCGGGCAATGCTGGGAATCAGTCTAAGAGATAGGATGACAAATATATGGATTCGAAATAAAACAAAAGTAAAAGATTTAATAGAACATATATTTAAAGGGAAATGGCAGTGGGCCGGACATATTGCCAGACTAGAAGATAAAAGATGGACGAAGAGCATGCTTCAGTGGAGACCAAGAATAGGCAAAAGGCATAGAGGCAGGCTCACCCTCAGGTGAACTGACGACATCAAAAGAGTAGCAGATTACAATTGGATGCAGAAGGCGAAAAACAGGGACCAATGGAAGATGGTTGGAGAGGCCTACGTCCAACAAAGGACTGAATTGGGCAGATGATGATTATTTAAAACTGTCTTTTCTACAGGTACCCTGATCTGATGTCATTTTCTTGTAAATTTTCTTTTTTCCCTAATTGGTTCTATAATCTCTTTCCGATGGTTATTGCGCTTTGTTCTAGATTTTATCTCCGGGGTATTTTTCTACGCGTGCTTGCCGAATGTTTTTGGCAAATAATTCTATTTTATTATCTAATTGATCCGTGATTCTTAGAGGAAATCTATGAGATCAGGAATTTTGTTCGTAAATCATAGTTGATGAAAATGTAAATTTAGTAATTACAATTTTAAGCAGAACTACCTACTGACGCATTATTAATGTAATTTTCTGCAATTGAAAACACTCATTTATTTGTTTTTCTTCAAATATTTTTCCCCTTTTAAATTCTGATATACTTGTAATTAGATCAAATTATCTAAATGGCATTTTTAAATGTTAATTCTTGCATTTATTAAAGTATACAGGCTGAGAAACGTAAAGGTCGAGCGTTATTCTCGCTTATGTAAAACACGCGAGGTAAATGGGATAGCTGTTTTATACTTTAAAAATAGTGATATCTGAAAAAGCGTGGTGGTGGCGTGCAAAACCGTAGGCGTAGCTAATTAAAACGCAGCATAAAAATAATCATCTTGTTTAACTGGATAGCCCAGGAGTATTTGGCGCATAAATTAATTATTACGGCGGCAGCTTAATTGGCGCGGCGGATTTGATTAATGGCGACAATAAATTTCGGAGTTTTTACGATGCTGGTAAAATCAATTTGGGCGAACCAATTTGATCGTGTACAATTTAGGAATGAAGATATTCAAGCTGTAAAGTCGTGTGTCGTTTATTTAACTAATAAGGATGACTAACCGGTCTCTGTACATTAAAACACAAAAATGGGAATAATGAGCAGCCATGCGTTCATAAGTAATAAATTAAATATACTGGGTGAGCCAAAATAAGTTCCTCCAAAAAAATTCTAGATAAAGAATGAACGCAGCAAAATTGGAGCACCAAGGTTGAAACAATTCGCACAAAATATTTGGATGTGTGCTTATTTAAAACACATTACTAGGCTTTAAACTATAAAATAGGTCTTCATACGAGAACATTGCGGTATCCCGTTGCACGAACTTTAAGGCGTACTGGTGCTATCAGTTTTTCCACGAAATCCGTTTGAATTTTCCGTAGTGCACTTGGATCGCAGCTCTTCGATGGTTTAGGCTGTTGTACCTGTTTTCTTCACGATGGACCAATATTGCCCTATAAGCCGGAACTCTGGACTGTTTGGTAGATTCATTTGTTTTGGTACATAATCCACACCATGAGCAGCCTGCGTACCACTCTTTCGTTGCCTTAGAGTAGTGACACGCGGTTTAACATTGCGCTGCTGCAGGTACGCCAAAAACGTAGTATGCCTAGGTTATTCCAAATTATCTTAGTTATCAGTTTATTTTGCGAGATATGGTTTATGTTATGATTTGATTAGGTACATTGTGGCGTTTTTCATTTATAATTAATATTTAGTTCGTAACTGTTACATATATAAAAGTTTCATTGTCCTTAGATGGAATTATCAACGGTGTGCTAATAATGTGGAATTTGTAAGATATTTTTAGCAACACCTGTTGTTAGTTTGAAAAAAGTGGTATTCTGTCAGAAGCACCGTTGTATATGTTAATGCTATCTTTCGCGGTAACTAGCGGCACTAGGACGACCTACTTATGACTCAACTCCCACATGTTAATGTTTCTTGTTAAAGAGTTGCCATGTTCCAATGTTATATAAGCCGATGCGAATTTTCTGACAAATTCAATCTTTATCGAAGTCCGCTATTCTTTTTTAGAAAACATTACACACTACATTAGACCTAACACATCACTCAATAAGTTCGTAGGATGACTAATAAAACAACTGTTAGGCAAAATTCGACTTTTCAACGTTTCTCTAACATTTTGATGCCTTTTTTGCAGAACGATTTATCTTTGGCCTCAAAATAGGCTTCAGTTTCGGCAATCACTTCTTCATTGGAGACAAATATCTTCTTTTTAGGTTTGCAGACAGGTAGTAGTCGCTGGGAACTAGATCCGGAGAATAAAATAGATGGGGAAGCAATTCAAAGTCCAATTCGTGCAATTTTGCCATTGTTGCGATCGACTTGTGACACGATGCATTGTCTTGGTGAAAGAGTACTCTTTTCTTCTTTATTTGGGGACGTTTTTTCACAACTTCTTTCTTCAAACGCATCAATAACGCCATATAATATTAATCGGTGAATAAAATACCGTGCGCGTCCCAAAATACTGAAGCCAAAACCTTACCATTTGCGTTTTTGGTCGCTTTTGGCGGCTTTCGTCCTTTGCTGTCCACTCAACTGACTGCCGATTTGACGCTGAAGTGTAGTGATCGATCCATGTTTCATCCATTGTCACATACCGCACGAACAAAAATTTATTTTGCTGAAACAACTCCAAACAGAGCTCTGAATCGTCGACGCGTTGTTTTTGATCGACTGAATACACTGCTTTCTCATACCTTTAAGGTGTCTGCTACCTCACGCAACTTCAATTTACGATCGGCCAAAACCATTTTGTAGACTTTTTTATGTTTTTTGAAACAACTGTGGAATTTGGGCAACCAGAGCGTTCAGCATCATCGATGTTTATACGGTCGCGTTTAAAATAAGCAAACCATTTCTCTACCATTTGCCTCGATGGAGCAGAGCCTGAATAACACTTGTCAAGCCATTGCTTTACTTGAACGGTATTTTTTCCCATTAAAGGCATTGCTTTATCAACACACGAAATTCAGATTTTGTCATTGTTTTGAAAATAACAAAAATAGCGCAACTAAAACCACTGTAACTGGTGAACTAAACGTCAGATTGTCATGAAACTTTAACACGTATCATTCGAAGGTTAGCACTTTCTAAAAATCATATGGATTTACCATCTTACGAACTTATCGAGTGCTGTGTTAGAACGAGGTTATATTTTTATCATTGCACGTGCGCGTAATGGAGCAAAGAACAATCCACTCACTTTGAGGTAAGGTAAGTATGTAACTGACATGTAGTATAATGATGACATATAATTCTTTTCCATTCTTCTCCACTATTGAAATTCACACTCTATTTGGTAACGAGTTCGTTTACTTTTCAATATGCATGACATTTAGACCATAAACATACTACGGACCATATCTTCTGGTAGATCTCTGTCTTGTTGTGTCTTTACTACGCAAATCTTAAAATTCTCAAATATTCTGTTTTGGAATACAGAATAATGTTGGCCCACTCTTCATTTGGATGTTTATGATAATTCTTTCATTGTGTGGACTTCCAGAATCACTTTCTTTATTATTGATCAAATAGGCTATAAATCTTGTTGAATTAATGGCTAAAAATGGTAAATTTAAATCCATATTATTCATTCTTCACTAAATGTGGCGTTGAAAATGTTCTGGGCATGGTATCGTTGCCAGTTCTTTTATCTATAGTTTCAAAATTTAGCTGTATTTGTCTGGCTTTCGCTGTCGTATGTTTATACAGTCTCCAGTTTTTAATCCTTAATTCTTGGTATTTTTAACTCCTCTATTAGTTTGTTTAAGTACCTTAATTCTGATTGAACTATTAATTTTGTTGCCAATATTCTTTCGTTATTAATTTTCTTTTCCTAAAAGATCCTTGCTATTTATATAAGTGCAAGTGTTTAATTGTTTCTCTCTCGATATATCAATATGTAGCTTATAACTTATGTTTGTATATTCTTTGCTATCTACTTTTTTGTCGATATTTAAAGTTATTGTGACTTGGGCTTTGAAATTCGTACTCACAAACTTTGCTTTTACAACGGTATTTCAAAAAGTAGCTAATCCAATGTCGGAAGAAAATTTAAAAAGTAAGATTATAAATTCTGAGGTTGGGTACATTTTAGATTGAAGAGAAATCAACAGTAAATAATCGCTTTGAGTAGACAAACTTTAGACCATAAATGTATATTTATAGAATCCTGTCATAATTTCTAGTACAAAATGTTTGCTTTTTAAAGCAAATAAGATATGCTCTCTTTTCCCCTCAGTTCTACTGCTTCCCATCTCTCTTCTGCACCCCTGCCCCCTTTCCCTTCTCTTTCCCTCTAATGGAGTTTCTACGCATTCTTTAGACATTTTAGGTATGGCGTTTCTAAAGTAGAGACCCTCAAGTTTACTTGTTCTATTGCCCCTTATTCGTATAAAAATTACCTAGTGATTACCCCCCCCCCCCAAAAAAAAAAACTTTCCCTCTCAAGCAGAAAAAGATGTTGATAAATTTAATAACTGAGGCTACTACTGCCACCTCCTCTAGGAGGGAGGTAGGAGGTAGTTTGTTAACATCCACTTTGGGAAACATTGGTTTAGATAATTATAATATAGATTCTACCACAGCAAACCGAGACTACTGCTGGCCCCTCTACGAGGAGCTTTAAGCATTGTAGGCGTTGAAGCCGACAAGGATAGGACAATCTTAGGTATCCATCTCTCTATCCCGCTCACATTTCAAGTAGATATTTACATAATTACCTACGTGTGTTGCTTTTATTTTTTAGTTTTAATTAAAAACTCGGTTGTGATAATCATAGTGATATAAGTGCATAAAAGTTTATTAAACGAAATAGATGAAATTGTTTATATATATATATATATATATATATATATTATCTCAAACATCGGCGTAAGTAAATGCGTCAAGTACCATTACATTTGTTATAATGAGAACGAGATGATACCTAATTATTGTGGGTTACCTAAAATTATTCGGCTTCACACGTTTCTGTTCTAGTTGCATAGTATAAATTTGCTATCCACTTTAAGAAACACTGATTTAGGTAATTATAATATAGACTCTACCAAAGCAATTCTTCATCAACAACAAAGACTAAGACGTTCTGCACCAATTCCCGAGTTGTTTTTGTGGATAGTTTTACTAGGTGCGCAACTAAGTTTCCGGATTTCACACATGGATGCTAACAACACACGTAGTCGGCATACATGTCTGAAGTTGTGTTTTTTTATAGCTTGTACATCTGTTAACAATAACCAGTCGTAATACCAACACATATCCCAACGCTAAAATATTTTTTCTAACAACGAAGATGTCGAGTTTTGTGCCAAATAAACAGCATTTGCGGCGGAAAGCTTTGCTTTTCTGTTTCAACTGGAGAAAAATGCAGCTGAAGCATGTCGTTTGCTTGAGGAGGTGTACGGCGAACATTCACCATCGAAAATTACCTGTGAAGATTGGTTTAAACGCTTCAGATGTGGCGATTTCGACACTGCGGACAAGAAGCGCCCCGGAAGACTAAAAACAAATAAGGACGCCGATCTGTGAGCGTTAATGGATGAAGATGATACGCAAACACAAAATCAACTTGCGGAGGTATTAAACATAACTCGCCAAGGTACTTCCAAACGTGCCAACATTCAAAAGGAAGGATATGTTCAGATTGACTGAGGCGATGGAAAATCGCACTTCATCGTCAGAAACCATCAATTGTTACACTGAAATTGGATCTATCGATTCACGCCATCGCGGCTTTTACCTTCGAAGCATCAACATCGACGACAAGGCCAAATCGCTTCGGAAAGACGACAATGTATCTGCGTTGTGACCAGAAACCGCTGTCAATGGACATCGCTACCGACAACGACTGATAATTAAACCATGCCATTGCTCGAAACGTGCCAAAATGGACATAAACCATTTTTTGTATTTCTCTTGACGACAGCGTTTGACATCCATTTTCATTCCAGAACACCATCAAAACTGAAACTTAGGATCTGCTGCACCTAGTATCTATGAAATCTCCATTATTAGTTGTAATCTGTCGATGGCGATCTATTATACTAACATTCCAATTCAGCATATGCAAAATTGAATAAACCATTTTATGAATTATCTCTTCACCAAATTCCTTTCATTGATCTAAGAAACTTAGTTGCGCACCTAGTACTATGAAATCTCCATTATTTTAGTAACTAAAGTAATTTTCATGGGTTCTATTATACAACATTCCTCAGCACATCATGCTAATAAACTTTGTATGAAATTTTACATCTCTTCACCAAATGTACCTTTGACTTTATTAAGATATATTTTCACAGAATATCGATAAAATAATGACTTCCTTTATTTCTTGAAATGAACGACTATGTATATTATCATTTGGTAGAACATTTTTTTTCTTTATCTCCTTCTATCGCCCATTTCTGGAATGGCATTGTCCTCCATGTTATTTATCATTTCAATAAAGAATGAATGGATGATCGCCAGATTGGCAATCGTCTTTGAGATCGTTGAACATGATTGTTGTCGAAACACTTAGCTCTGGTGACAATATTTTTTTTATTCTGGGCACTTCTTGGTGTGGATTTTGATTTGTCTTAAAAACTATAGTTTATTGTTTTATTGACTGATTTAAACATCTTGATAATTTTTTAAAAACCCTAAAGTTCAAGAATACAACTACAGGAACTCGTAATTTGAAAAAACGATGCAACCCGATGGCATGTTAAGAATTCAGAACTTTTAGACGGCAAAGGATTCAATGATTTTCTTGAAATGACACATCCTACTGTCAACACTTGTGTTTCATGTTATAACAGTAAATTGTTATAGAACTCAACAATTTTTTTGTATTAGACAAGTTGTACCAGTGTCGTCATTATCAGTTCTTTTTTTATTCTCCTCTTGTTAGCAATTTAAATCAAATTTTCATTTTACTTACATGGCTAAATATTGTTTCAAGTCATTTCAGGTCTGTAAGCTTTTTTACGCTAGACAGCGTTTGAAATCAATATTCTGTTCCATGATGGTACCGACAAAGTTGTACACTATTGTACTTAAGAAGTAATAGTTGTCTTCTTCAGTAAAGTACGACTGGCAGGGTACGGGTGATTCCTTCTTATTTCTCAAAAAAATAATTAAAACCGCAGAAAATGCGAATATTCAGAACCATGTCACTAAAACTATATTAAACAAGAGAGAAATGAACACCATCAACATCAAAAGAAAGAAGAGATGGAAAACAACTTGGAAACATCAATCGGAAATAATTATAGGTAATTAAGGAAGATCAACAATAAAGGTAAAAATTGCAAGCGATCTAAAGTTACTTCGAAACTTAGTTGTTAGAAAACTGAAGCAACAGTCTATATATTGATTTAATTGCATCTGTTGCACTATTTATGCCAACTCAGCTGTAATTTATCAGCATTTAACGTCCGGCAATTTGAACTTTTCAGTCGAGCAAAAACAGAGTCAAAAATAGCGCCAAGCAATTATTGGAAAGGGAAAACTACGGATTTTAAGCGGTAGTTGCGGGCACTAAGTGCGCTGGAGAGCCTTGAGAGGCCTTTTCATTTCGCGGGAACTAGTTTTATGCTCGTTTTTGTCGCGTGCACGTTGCAACATCCAGGATTGATCGTTCGGTGTTATAACACGCCGAGCGGTCGTCGCGCTTAAGGTGAAGGCCGCCTGTCGAAGTGAAGAGTAGTGTAATCAAGACTATTAACGGCAACTTTATCGAGAGCAGATTTCAGCGCATTGAAATCACGGAACCTGTTCATTATTTCTAAATCTGAACTACTTTTGGTTGAAAATGTTTTTGGGGCACTTAAAATCTGGCTCTAAAAGTACCTTTCTTTATGGGAAAGTCGGTTGAAAATTATTTATGTCCTTTTGATACCTTTGTATAAATTGTATTATAAAATATTGATCCAAGTTCCGTTTATTGTCTTTTTCCACATTTGAGCTCTATCCGCAGATACAATTTTGAACAGAAGGAAACGAGTGACAATTTGAAGGTTCAAAATCTGGTATTATCAAGAGAGATCCTGTTTTACAATTTTTGCTGAGCTGAACTTCTGAAGTCTTCAAGTAAATCTTACTTGATAGGCAACGTCCATGAAATTTCCTTCCTAAGCTACCTTTTGCCGATCTGAACCGCGTATTTCCCTTCTTTCGGTTATATTTTTGTTGAAGTTGCAAAAATATAATTTGCAAATTTTCTATATCTGTTTTATTATCAATCAGAATTAACGTTCTATAGGCTTTTTTAATAACATAAAACCTTAATACTAAGGGCAGGATGAGAATTCTTCCAGGGAGGAGTTCTACGGCTTCTCATTTCAGGTCAATTGCCCAACATATTTTAATCTTCGGTTGTTTTGCTGCTACAGAAGTAACTGGAGGAAGTTATTGTGTGTTTCTAGCTTGGCATGGTGTCTATTGCTGTGTTGTTGACTAACATCTTGGACAAAAATGATATTAAAATCATTGCTCGGAGAATTTTAGACTGGGATCTTTGGATAATTGCAAGATTCGATTTGCTAGCACAGCCCTGGAGCTCGATACCATATGTTCAGATAGGGCGGATGATTGCTTTATAAACCAGAACTTTATTTTCGAGAGGCAGTCGAGATTTTCTACCAATCAGCCAGTTTAGCTCCTTGAATCATTACATAGGTCAACTAGTTTTCTTCTTTAGTATATTTTTTTTGACGAAATGTAGTTCTAGATAACGCATTGATGATGTGGTAGAAATAATTACGTTGTTGATCGAGACTGTGGACACTGCCCTAAGCGCAGTTTAAATATTACTTGAGTTGTCTTGATTTCATTAATATTAATTCTTCATTTGTTAATCCAATCTTGTATAAGGTTGAGGTGGTCTTGTACATATGAAGATGCAATTAGGTCTTCATAGTTGGCAAGAATTTCCAAATTTGCCATATTCCTTAATCTGTTAGATGTCACTATTAAAATTTGAATTAAAATTGTTACCGTAAAATTCCACTTGCTTAAATTAAAAAGAAAACTAAAGTTTTACTACAAACATGTTTCATGGCTCATTTTCATGTAGCACATATATTTTTTTCTTTTACCATTCGAGAATAGCATTGATTTTCGTTGCTTTCCCGAGAATGAAATAGAGAAAACAAAATTTGAATCTTTCTGCTTGGAAACGCAGAGTTGTCTATTGCTGCGTGTTCTCATACTCTAATAGTATCTTTAATATTTCGAATTTCTATCTTACTATCTATATCTTTACGTCTTTCCTTACTAAAGATAGCTTTTTGGAATCTATTTTGGCAGTAGACCTATCCAAAAAACATTGTCTTGTCAGATATCTTTAGTGTAATAAAAAAATTCATTTTCTATAATGGCGTCTAGTTTAGAAGAGAATTTTGGTAGTTGTTCAGTTTTTTCCAAATATATATCGAGGAACAAACAGTAACTTAAGAATGCGAATTTTTGAAGCCATCAATTTTGCTTGTGCAAATGCTTCTTCATTTTAAGCCATCATATTACTATGGGTTGAAATATTGTAATATGTGACTATAAACTCATCCTGAGGTTTCGGTCTCAATTTCTCCTAAGGAACCTTCAACATAGTGGAATTTGTTGAATGTCTTATTTAGACATAAGTTCCGCTACAAAGTTGGATCAGACTCTTAGGTACCCTAGTTCTCTTTCTTGTGAGTTGCACAACGGATGGTTTTTCTAGATTGTTTTTAGACTCTGTTCCTGTCATAGAGATTTTTAAGGGCGTCTGACTGTATGCTTCTACTATACCCGGTTTTTATTATTAAACAATATAATTATTTGATGATTATGTGCATTTTCTGCTATCCTTTTAATGACGTATTGTTAATAATATTCATGAATCTGGGGAGTACAATTTATTTTTGTTGGTCACTCTTTGCATTTGACCTATTAGTTGTTACTTCGGTAAATTTTCCACTTTGATAAACGAATTGTTAAGTTCTTTATCTTTATAAGATTTTCCAAAGTTTTAATAAAAGAAAAGTTTGTGCTACAAAAAATGCAACCAATGATCTATAATGCTGATTATAAATAAAAATGACAACTGAGATGAAGTTGCAATAAGAAAGAAAAAGATTAAGAAAGGCAGCTATTCGTTCTTTGTTTTAGTTTTCTAGATAGCTGGTGATTATGTAATCTGCTTTATATTGCGGAGTTTCGACTTTACTATTGCCAATAAATTCTGACTTTATAGTACGGAATTAATATTCTTAAGGACGTTTAAAGGTCATAGAGCATGAATTTGGCTGTTCCAAATTTGGCACTTAGAAGAATATATAGGTAGTTCAGAATTTTCATGGTCTTTCTTAGGATAACATCTTATTTTTAACAAATAAGGTAGTAACAATAATAGGATATTTTGCTTTTTTATTAAGGAAGAATTATTGCAAATTAATTTAATTAAATTTATATTCTAGATTCATTTTTTTATTCCTCTACATGTACAGGGGTTTTTAATCTTTATGGATGTGATTTCATTAACTTCATAGGCTATGAATTCTGTTTTGCTGTGTAATCTCACCTACCCTCTATTTTTCCTTACAAACCTACTCGCCCCTTTTTTCCCCATTGTCCTAAAACTTTCCATGAAATGAAACTACTTAAACTGAAAAAGAAATGCCATTAATTTGCCCAAAAATAATTACTTAATCTCATCAAATAGAAATATGTGGCTGAAATATCACATGATAACTGATCACCGGTTTCTGTCATCATATTTATTTTTGAAATCGTTCTTATCAATACATTTCTCATTGTTTATCCACCTTTTGGTTTTTGCCTACTTTTAAATATAATCCTTAAATATTTATACTTTTTGGTTTATTTTTTACAATTACCTTAGCAATCTATTTCTATCTAGTTCTTCTACACACTTCTTCCACAAGTTATTAACCCTATGCTCTTTAGATGTTGTTGTAAATATTTTTTATATCCCTTTCTACTTAAATGTTTGTTTTCTATAATTCTTTGAGAAAACATTTCTTCTTCTGACTTATTTTAAATTATCCTCTTTTCTTTATTCTGTCTAATTGTTGTATGGGTATTTTGTTTACTATATAAATGTTGACTTAACATGACTATTCGATATAACGAATTATTTTAAAATGGCAGAAATATTTGCCATATACCATATGGAAACTTATGGATCATCTTAAATAGTTGCAATAGGCTCAAAGAAAAATAAGAATAAGAAAAATCAAGTACAACCAGCATTAAGTAACATTTTTCCTACTTCGAAAACCCTAATTTGTGGGATACGACAAAACGAAACAAATTTTAACATTATGAAGTTTTGTACGTTATTATCATTGTCTTTTGGTGTATTTTGCGTATTATCTCAAATCAAGAACAATCATTGTAAGTCCTTGGTTGTTATCTAGGTACAGAAAAATCTAAGAACCTTTTTTGAAGCACACATAATTAGTAATCACGTTAGACTACTAAAACTAATCTGGACAGAAACTACTATAAAATAAATTTATTTTAAAGTGGCATAATCACAGAACTTCTTTAAATACTTTTGCTATGTACAGGCGATAGTCTATGGTAAAATGATAGAGTTCTCGTTAGGAATAAAGGCCAAGGAAGCGCATCACAAGTATCCCGCTCTCAAACCGAGGAGCAAACTCGCACAAACTATGATCACAGCCGCGGCGGGGGCGCCCAGCAGCGCCTGCAGCCTGCCCCCGCCGTTGCAGAAACTGCCCTTGCAGTAACAGTACGTGGTCTTGGACGACCTCTGCCCCTTGTCGTTGATCTCCGAGCAGCCCTCCGTGTACGGCTCCTCGATCGAGATCTTCTTCCGCCACTTGCCGTCCTGGTAGTCCTGGATGACGTTCATTTGCGAGGCGCAGTCTCGGACCGTGCCATTTATGAGCTCTAAAATGAGTATAGTCAGTGTCGGCGTCTTCTCCAGCACAGCGTTCTTACTCGCTTGCAGGTTCACCACGTAGGTTTTCTTCATGCAGAAGGTGGAGTACGGACAGTCCACTATGTAGCGGTCCGAGTAATCGAACTCCGAGCACACGCGCTTTGTCTCGTTCCGGTGCGACCGTGGGGCGACGAAAGTGCACTTATAACACTGTATACTTTCAGCCACGGGCGAATCTGGAACAATAAACAGAATGTTTATGGTGGAGAACGAGGTTTTTGGGTTAAAAAACTAACTCAAGTGAAAGTAACCGTAATATTTGCCGAAAAAACAAAGTCGGGTCTTTAGCAGATTCTCCACTAAAAGTACGATTTAGATATCCTTCAAATTCTTGAGATAATGCAGGATTTATAAAGCATAAATGAACTATAAAGAAAGCATCGATCCAAAAATTTACAAAAGGCAAAAGCCTTTTCTTTCGAAATCGCACGATAAGTAAATGTAGGTATATCACCAACATAGTAGTCATAATTATTGAATATTGAACCAAAACTTTAACAAATTATTTAACAAAAAAGACCATTTATTATTAGAGCATACGAAGGCAATCTTCAACCAAGAACACGTTGATTTGAGGAACAGGTCAACATTTTTAGTCGTTATCTTTTCCAAGCATCTTATCACCTTTGTTTCTGCTTCATTTTAGGAATAAACCTATAAAGGATGATATTAGATATAGTGCATTTGTAATGTTTAAAAATAAAATCGTACAATGATGAATTATAAAAGAACATGATCTTCCATAATGCCCTTCAATGAAGTTTGTTTTAAAAATAATCAAAAAAACTGTATCTCTTACTGAAGCCCTTCGGGGTTCGGCATCTTTGAATGCCCTTAGCAAGCTCGCGAATTCCTTTAAAAGATAATAATAACCTACGCACCCCATCTTCAATGCGCTTAAAACCCTTCTAGAACCCTTTGAATTTGAACGTATTGCAGCTTATTCTGACAGACGACAGTGTATCAGGCGGCTGGGGTCCATCACCAAAAGATACAGAATATTCGTAGATAGGTTGTAGGCAACTTAGGGTGCATTGGTCAAATTTATACCAGAATCATCGCAATACCTATCAAATAACTTACGAGCTTACAAAAACACCCAACTAAGTCCCTTTCCAAAGGGTTGTTAAATTTTCATACAACTATTTCTATAGAACATTAGCTTCGTGTACTCGAGGTACTAAACAATTGAAAATTAATATTCAACGCACAGAAATGTTTGGAACAATTTGAACACCTCTGGTGCAATTTATATTTACAATTGCATTTTATGTTTTTGTTTGTTGCAAAAAATTTATCAATGCTTACGTTGTTCAACCAGCAATTGCGAAGTATGTCAGCACTAAGACTTCGTTCCTGATTACAAAATTGCGACATTTTCGTTATAAACAGTCTACGGGGGTTAATCGAAATTTTTTGAACGGGTTCCGCCCTCGATTCTTTCTGTAACTTGGAGGGGGGAAGTGAAACGCCATGACACCAAATCTGGACTATATGAGGAACGTTAATTGAAAAACCAGCGACAGTACATCGACCTTTGGTATATGATTAAGCAGCCATCGGACGCCCACGACCCTTCCTGGCCGCGCGGTGGCCTTGATTACCGCCGGAAGCGTCAGGAAAGGAAGACAGCGGCCTATTGACATTGCGTATGCGTACTTGCGTTCGCATCGCGCACGTAACACTGGAAGCAATTACTGACGCAATCAATCGAACGCGGAGCGGCCGCAAGGTGCCTCGATTAGAGCTGCGGCGCAATCGTAATTTAAGAGGCGGCGTCGCGTCACCAAGCATTCGCAGCTGTAATTAGACCAGTGGGATTGGTACCAGAAAAACTATTGCGCGGCTCAGCGCGCGCCCGCGAATTTTTGCTGAAGCTGGCAAGCGCAACTCATTTTACGCTTCTTGCAGCAGGATTTGCAGACTTTCAGCGCGAAACGCTGATACTTTCAACTAGATAAAGAAACTTCGCGCTGCCACAGCCATCATCTCGTTAGAGGACCGATTTCGCTCTTGCCTGGTATAGGTAAATCACCATCGCGACAGCAAAAAGTGACACTTTCTAATGATGCAATTGCATTTCGTAACATCTGGGAGCCGAGAAGTGGGTTGAAATGTGCAACCGGTAGTTCAAGCCACCGATAAGGGCCAAGCTGACTCAGGTTTGGACTTCCTACGGTTTGCTTCCCTTTTTAACAAGTTGGAAACATTTCAGACAGTGCGTAGCAGCCTTTTGAGTGTTGTTTTGGCAATAATAGTCTTGATGGGGAATGTTCCTAAAAAATCTTCAAGATTTTGTAATACATAAGATAAATTCGTTCAGGGCTTTTCTACTGTATGGTTTAGCAATTTTTTTTATATATCAAGATAATATTATTTATATAATATTACCTCCTCGTAGTAGACATAAAAAGTGGGGTTAATTGGGGCATTAGTGGGCAATCGTTTAACGAATTGTTCCAACCGATAGATATTGTTTTGGAAGCTAACATGAATGGTGAATGAAGCTTAAGCCGCTCTCGTCTATCACTCTAAGAATTTTAGAGCATTCAATAACTAAAGAAAGACTGCCAATTATATGGAGATTGAATTAAAGGACATGGGTCACACAGGTTCTCTTCAAAGAATAGCTGTTTAATGTTTGTATCCCAAGCATCTAAGATTATCCTCAGACCAATGAATTGTCACTGACAGCACTGTTGCTATTGGATAATGCATCAGGATACGCAAAAGATCATGAAGATAATTTGCTGGTTTGATAATTCAGTTTCTTTCTCTTATTTGAATTATTTTGAAGCATTACAGTTCTCCCAAACGTTGACATTAGAAACGTTTTAGAAAGAAAAATGTGATATTCTTGAAGCTACTCTACCCATTTAAAAGGCGTGATCAAAAGTCGTTCAACGATAGTTCAGTTTTGCCTGGCGAAAGTTGTGTCTGCCCTGCATTCAGGAAGACGAAGATAATGTCCTGAAATTATTGATGAAATTGTGACAACTGCTAAAGCTTAGAAGTGGATGAAGATGACAGTGAAGAACTCATAATGGAGCATAAAGATGATCTGATGACAGAAGAACTCCAGGTACTCTTAAATGAGGAACATCAAGAAACTCTGCGAGGTGTGTCTTCTGTAAAAAAAAAGACAATAGAGGATCAACGCTAACATCTGCTATGAGAAATGTTTTGAAGATGTCGGAATAACCATATTGAAGTCAATAGGTTTGGGCATCTCTACAATGACTATATTCTAGAATCACTTCCGATAAATTCTGAAGAATAGACAAAATCACTCAACATTAGACAGATTATTTAACACCCCACAAACGAAAAAAGTAAGACTAATGAAATTTAAAAAATGTGTATGTATGCATTATTGTTATTACGTAGAAATAAATGTAGTAAGAAATTGTATCGGTTTCTATTTATTTATTTTTATCCACAAAACGAATTAATTAAATTCCCATAAATATTTATGGTAAATTGATGAACGGTTAATGAATAATTCTGGTAACGAACATCGTTTTGTGTTACTATGTGCCTCCTTCGTCATCAATAAGGGGACTAGGCCAGCTTTCGGTAAATTAACGCTATTTGACCGACCGATAGCAAAATGAATTATATTTTCTGTGTGGTTTTAATTAACTAAACCGCAGTCGACATATATACTACAGTTGTGGTCAGCTGCAACATTATCAACTGCCGAGCGTGAATTTTTATCTACACAAATTGGCGTTTTTTACCACAACCCGATAACATATCTCCAAGCGATTTGCAGTAGCAGCAACTAGACGAATTAGAAAAGTATTTTGCATCCCACAAAAGAAATCCCACGGCTAACAATTAACAAATCCTCGTGTTTTGTTAGGATGTAGGCCGGCCTGATAGCAAATGGTTTCGCCATTGACATTGTCAACTCAGATTTCGGCCGTAAACATTCCCATTAGCGCACTGTCGTCACGGCTACTGCCCATTAACCCCGCAATCACGCGCAGAATTGCGCATCCTCCGTATTCGCTGGATTCGTCCCGGCATTTTCACGCGTAGTTTGAGAATTGTGGAAATTTCCACCAAAAGAAAGTGGAAGCACGTTAGGCCCCAGGGAAGGCCGTGCCGACGTTCCCGTTAAGGTAATTGCGTCAGCGCCGCAGGCAATGATAAGGAAAAATTCCCATAATCGATATTTGATCACCTTGGTTGCCAAATATGTACTGCGAAGTAGGAAACTGAACTTCGACAGGATTTTAATGGGCAACATCGTCCCAATATACCTTCAATTAGACAAATCCAACCGTAATAGTAATCGTCTCCAACCGTGACCTCTAATAAAAGTTAGTCGCCATTGTTCTTGGCCATTAAAATTGCTGCTGCTCTTATTATCGTTACATTCGAAACTTAAAATTTTGAGTAACTGTTGGGGCTTCAAGATTTCTCTGATTAGCTTGTTTATACAAGTCTTGTACAAAAGTATTATCTGACTTTTCACAATTTGCTAGAATCAGACATCTAATCTACAAATTTGATTTGATGTTGCCCTCATATGCCTTAATTCGAGTTGTCAGAATATGTAAATAAAATTAATAAATCAAATTAAAAATTCGATTCTCTAATCTACAACGGCGATCGTTCGAACACAATATAAAACTCAAATATGACATGTTTTATGTCCGGAAGATAAAAAATCCACTTTGAACTGGAACGTTTCTTGGATAATTAGATAATTTCCTGAAAATTTAGCCTGCAGTGAAGAACAAATAATGGGCAAGGTCAAAGATTTTGAAAAAAAACGAGAGCCAAAGCAACAAATATTTATTTTTATTTATCTAGGGAGTGGTCGGAAATTGCCAAAGTTAAATTTACAAACGTGAAAACAAATTGGAACTTGTCCCATAGCAATCGACGTGTCTTGGGCGAGAGACCGAAACTGATCAAATGAGAATCGCATTTGTTGAAAAAGTGGAACTGTGAGCCGAAGAATTGTGAAACTAACCAAAAATAAGCTACAATAAAGAATAAAGCCTTTCATTCCCTCTTCCATGCCTTTCTGCCTTTAGCTTCAGTCTTTTAGTTACCTATAACAAACTTTGCCACTTCATCTACCCATCGTTTATTTGGCCGACTTCTCTCTTCTTACATCTGAAATTGGTATCTATATTGTAGCCCTGTAAGTCCATCTATGATGTCAGAGTCTTGCCCAATTCCACTTTTGTTTTCGACACCTCAACGTCTTCAACTCTTGTTCTTATAATTTTTTCTCTCCAAAATTGGGCCTCATATATTAATTAGACACATATTGAACACTTTATTTCTGTTGATACCTTATTTTTTAGTATTTTCTTTATCGATCAAACTTTCTTCCAGATTAAACTTATTCTCCGCGTTGTACTTCTTTTTCAATTTTCCTCTCGAAGGATATAATTTGATCTAAATATGCTACCACTTGCACTACTTCCAGTTTCTTTCTGTCTGCAAGTACAATTTTGTTAGCACTTGGTCCAAACCTATCCTTTTTTTGTTGTATATTTGATGTAATATTTCAATATATTCTTGTAGGATCTTCTGTTTTAAACGATCAAAAGCATTCTCGAAATCAGTTATTCCAATATATTGTATTCTTTATATTTTTCTAGGATTGGTTTATCGGCTGTATATGATCTAAGGTCGAAAAGCCGATCCTAAAAGCTGTCTGTTTGACAGGTTCATTTTTGTCTAGTTGTTCTGTTTCCTTAGAGTTATTGAAAGAACAGGAATAATCTACTGTAAATAGTAGAAATAAGTATATATTTAACAGTTTATTGGCCAAGGTTTCAAGTCCGATCTACTACAAAAGTTTTATTCTGAACCGCACGTTTCTTAATTAAAAGTATAAGTAGACAATAATTAATTTTTATGTATCAAAAATTAGAAAAGAACAAATTAAATTCCTGGAAATAAAAAGTATAGAAGCAGATGCACGAGGTATTTTAGACTATGCCGGATGTTGGGATCAGCATAATGATGCATAACTATCAGACCACAGGAACCGTATCGAATATTAAACAGTTTTCATATATTCAACTTTTGGAGGAAACACTAATACGATTCGTTATAGAAATAAGAAAAATAGCCATACGATATTTGATTCGAAACAGCACCAAATGGCAGTTTCTCTAAATTACGTATTAAACCAATGTCCTAAAGAATTTCTTTACTGTATTTGAAGCTCCGGCAACAAATTGAATACAGTGTACACACAGTAGAACTTGATGATACAGACAGAAGTAATATAAAAAAAAATGTAAATGCCTGGAATTCATTGTGGTTGTGGTTAGTTCAACGGCGGAAGTACAATTGGGATGCATAAACAGCACTTGACAGGATGTTAACAAATATAGTTATGCTTTAAATCCCTTAAACAATGACAGGCAGATCAAAAGTCTCCCGTCTTGCAAGTAGACGATATGAATAAAATGGAGGGCTCATAAACAGATGAAAATGAGAGCTTGCAAAAGAAGTTGCAGCACAAGCCAAGGAAAAAGGGCTAAAAATCATTAATCCATTCGTTTGGTTCTTAGAATTGCTAAACCAAATCTAATGCAACAAAATTTTATGTTGGTAAATTGGTACTGTTACTCAAGCGAGCATTTCAAAAAAGAATCATAATAATTTTACAATTTTCAATTCAGGTGTAATACTTAAATTGACAAATGGAACACTTTCATCAAAAAACTATGACGAACAACTGTCAAAAGAAATTTCAACCATGCAATTTAATGTTTATAATCATGCACTGGAAGCCCAGTGTGGTCAAGCGGTTGAGGCGGTTAAGGCTCAATCTAACGACTCTAAGGTATAGTGCTCGTCACATCGTGTGACAACCGGATAGTGAGGACAAACATATGGAAGCCTGTCAGTTCGCAGGCTATGTTCCCACAAGTAGCATTAGAGACTCATCATTACTAATCATGTTCTGAAGACGGTATTTCTAATTTTACTATTAAATTCAATATTAGGGTACTTAAATGGATATCAATGAAAAACAAGTCTAAAATTTGTCTTCCTTCATACTCCTCTGGACATAGAAGAGACTTTTGAAGGGAAAATTTAAATTTAGGCAAAAGCAGCATCATTATCCCACAACAGAAAGCTCTAGTAATGATGAAGATCGAGTTAGCAGTTCACTGCTGAAGTGTTGGTGCAGACCTTTAAATAAATGCGACCAAACCTTCTTTATATTGACAGAAATCAAAAATTCAAATGTTGATAATGTCGTAATAACCACGTCAGCCATGCACAACCAAATAAATGTTCTGAAAAGATGTTTCAATAAGTTTAGTAGCTCAAAAATGTCGGTATAACATTTTGTACAGACTTTAATAATTTTGCTGAGGCAATTAAGCAAAAATGGGCCTTTCAAATCATGTTATGTCACATTTAGTAGCTAAAAGTTAAAAAACTGAATAATTAGCCCAAAAAATATTACTTGCATAATCTACATCAGTGGAGTTGCAATTTAGCAGTTTCTGCGAAAATTGTATCATGCATTCTATAGCCCAATGGTGTTTACTATTTTTTCAGAATTATACAAAAGCGTCCACTAATTAAAATCAATACTGTTGTAACTACATATTTGCATGCAAAGTGATGATTAAATTAGCGCTATGTATTTACATTTCAAACGGGATGGTCTTTGCACCCCCTTCCCCTCCAGCCAAATGATAAATTTTTAATTTAGTCTAGGAACTAGCAATTTTTGGCACTTAGATACTAACAAACTCTGCTATTTTCTCAGAGATTGTTAGATCGCTTCAAAATGCCTCAAAATAGATCTATGGGGAGCAAAACAATGTGTGGTATATCACAAGACTTACACCAATTTAAGAATTATCGCTTAAATTTTTTAGAGAGAAGGGGATTAATTCGGGCGGTAAGCCAGTTGCCAACTTGTTGATTTAGGAAAAAATGCCCCGCAGGGCAATAAATCGGTCGTTTACCACGCCAATCGAAAGTAATCCGCCGCCGATACTTTTTCCTCGGGCCGCTTATCGTCCGCTGTAATTGTACTGCCCCACTTTTCGCGCTGGAAATGCGATTTGTTGAGCGTTTATTTGGTTTCATTAATTCAAAGCGGGACTTATATAACAACGTGAGAGCAATCGAGCAGTGGGTCACGTTCATTACTGCATTAATTACGGAATTATTCCATTCAGCCCTCTTGCGCGCTTCTAACAGGATATTAATCCATTAATTTCGCGAGCGTCGCACTGGAGCTGCCGGGCAGACTCTTCGTTCTTGTTCCGATTGTTTTGATTTTTTCCTTTTTGAAATCCAACGCCATGGAACTGAAACGCGAAATGCCTTCCCTGCGTTAATGCGATTGCGAAAGCGAGTGATTAATCATCTGACCTTTTGTTTACATAAATGGGAAGGCATCGGTATTCCCTACACGCCGCTGTATTGTCCCCATAATCGTCTTTCTTGGGGTCTATATCCTTTGGGACAGTCATTTCGACATCCATTTCTATGGAGTTAATTTAACAGATGTTTGTATCCCAGTTCCTAATGCAATCAATTTTATTCTTTAAATTTTCTAACCGTATTATGCCTTAAAAGTTTGAGGTAGACATTGTATATGCTGGAGCTATTGAATTTTCAATGATCAGAAATTTAATCAAACTTGCAAACCAAAATAAAGAATACTGAATAGAATTAGATTGCTGTGTCTTATCCTTACATAAACTCTGTACAACTGAGTATACGATAGCAAATTTGATCTTTATGCCACCAAGCAAACCCAGAAATCACTATAGTTTAAATTTACAAAGAATCTAAAGGCGATTTTGCTCAATTACCCCTTATGAATCCGAATCATCATAAAATAAACTCCAAAATTTGTTCCTTACAGGTTTGATACAGTGCCTACCCCCCTCCAAATATCAAAAATGTTATCTACTGAAAAAACTATTAACCTTTAAATTAATGAACACTCGAACAATTTTACATCACCCCTCATGTCAGTTATTAACTAGAATTAATATCAGTGAATTTATTTTACAGTTCATCTCAAAATCACAACAAACCTATGATCATGTGCTGTTTAATCTTTCTAATAATGATAAATGTGATTCGTATAATGGAAGCCAATTATGTTGTGAAATTATGATATCATGAACAACAAAACAGTTTAAGATTTGATTTTGATCACTTTTTTTAAGACAACGGTACAAACCTTACCTAAAGTAGTAGTCAAAAATTTTTCGTTAGCTCTATCATAGAAGGTATTCAAAGAACAAATCCAACATGATCATTTTGTCTATTTAAAAGCTTCCTTTTTAAAAAATGCGGATTAATTTTTTTGTTTTTACCAAAAGATTAAACCAAATTGACACGACGTTCACGTTTGCAGATTTTTTTAAATTACTATTCTGTCAGATTTCTTACGTTGATTTCCCTACGAGTTTGTTTTTCTGAATAGAAAGTTTTGATTTTTCATGAAGATTTTATAAGTTTCCTTATTCAATATCCATGCAATTATCTTCTTCGGTTAGTTTATTATGTTCATCGGATTATCCAGAAACTTCATCTCAAGCGTTGCCCTAATCAGTAATTTCAAAAATTGCCACGTTCTCAGAGAGGAGGGAATCTGCATTGGTTTTCGCCGTATTCAAATGTTTCTATTCAAATTTGTCAATGTTGTGGTAACGCGAAGAACTTTATTACAGATCTTCCTAAATCATGCCAACTGTCTTGCATTAATTTTTTCTATTTTTGGTTTTTCCATAATTTTTATGAAATTTTCATTAGTAAGTCGAGCAATAGAACCTCTAAATGTTGGAAGCCCCACCATCAGATGATTCCTTTATTTCCAATCTGACCTGACTAATAGATTGTAGATACTATTCAATTTACCAATTTTCTAACTTAGCTGAAGATAATCTTACCAAATAGTCTTTATACTTTTGTAAGAAAAGAAAAATAAAGCCTTGATTATTTTTCTCGAAAAAAATCGTCACTATTCTTGGTGCAAGTTGATCAACCAAAACTCAAGAAAATCTACACGCAATGCCACCAAAAGCACTATTTTGAAGAAAACCTTGAAGAACATTTTCTTTAAGAAACTGTCACCAGTGACTCATACTATGACATTTCTGGGTTTTCCCACCCATCGCTGTTTTCTTTGTTTATTGCGTTAGTTATTCACTTTCTATAGGTTTATCATAGTATGTCTTTTTATAAGGTCATTAATTTTGTGTTTTAATAAAAAAGTGAATCTATTTTTCCTTTGAGCTTTAAAATATATGATTGGATAACTTATATCCGACATCCTATAGAATCTAATTGAACATTTTTGCTAAAATTTAAGCGACCATTTCAAAAAAACACTGTGAAAAAAGAAAATTTGAAATTTTTTTAAAATCAAAGGGACGTGATAGAATTTTTTGATTATTTTCCTAAGAACCTTTGAGGATCAGGAAATCCGAAAATACATTTGGTTACCGATGCCCCCTTTGATGCAGTGTGATCCAAATCTTTGGTATTGTGGGTTTGACAGTTTAAAAAAGTAACACCATACCAAATGTTAGTATTAACCAATACTAACATCGCCCGCTTTTTTTGCTTTTAAATAAGGTGAATTGTTATGTTGCAATATTTAAAATTTGAGTCTGTTTCCTTCATTTAACAGTTCTAACAAAAATGATTCATATGTCGATTCAGTTAAACCTTGAATTACAAATTTATTAAAACGTACTTTGGAAACAGACTTAGCGGCATTTATAATACAATTCATTGTCGTTTTGTCCTTCCAATAACCCTGACCTATTTTTAAATGAGTTTCCTGATCGCGCCGAAAACATCCAAGAAGGGAGCGTTAAAATGTTAACGGGGCCTTATGAGAAGAATTTTTCAGATGCTACGGGACAGCCGGGGAGAGGATCGCATAAAAACCTCCCCTCGCACGAAGCGGCGGCCTGCAGACGCCACGCGCGCTATTTTAAGAATTTATTTGCACATTCCTTCTCAATGATTAATCCCGCTGCCGCATCCGCCACCATCACACCCGGAGCGCGCTCTGCAGCCGCGATCGACCGAAAGCGATCGCATTCTGGGTCAGTCTTTTGTAATCGACTGGCCGTTATCGAGCCCCGCATCGATCGATCTACCGTAAGCGGCGACAAAGAGCCTTACATGACTGGAACATGAGTATCACAGACACGATCCTGCACCCTAGGGGTAGCATCTCGCAGCTATTCTAGGACGATTGGTGCCACGACGGTCACAGACGCATAGCCGGATCTATCACTGCGATCGATCGGACTTATCGCTCATCGCAACGCCACCGCTCACACGCGACACGCAACCGCGACTGAGACGCGAGTTCAACAATTCATAGGCGTTCGTGAGTCACACCGGCGAAAAGTGCTGCACGCGGCAGCCGTGCGCGCCGTCGTTCGGCGGCGGGCTGCGGCCGCCTCTGCTGCCGGACAAGGATGCCGAGAGGCGCGCCGGTGCTGTCGCCGCAGAATGCAGTCGAACTGGATCGGGTGGTGTTGAGCCCCACTCGCGCGCGGCCTGCGCTGCAAGAGATAACGTGCTGCTACGGCATCTGCAGGTTCTGACGAGTTGTCGAATCTATTTTGAGTGTGCCCGGTGGCATCTTGGTAGTGCCATATAACCGCCCTCATTGTCTTCGACTTTCTTCTTTGTCCAACTCTCATTATCTCCTACTGCCTTTGTTGTGTCTGTACTCTTACTGGGAGGTCAAGCCATTTTGAGGGGATTCAATAGAATTTAATTTTTTTAACCCTCATAGATTTCGTTGACAATTTTTGTAATAAACATTGTAAAATGGAGACCTTAAGGCATCTGAAGAGAGTAAAACAAAAAGCGTATAGTCGAATATTTCTAAAATAAGGGGCATAAATCCCCAATTTGGGATCATGGGGAATGTCACCTTTATTTTTACTCCTGTTACATTTTTTGTTAATTATGCCAAACAACAAAGCAGTCAACATGCAGTCCTACATTGCAGACACAGCACTGCTCCCTTGCGTTTTTGCAGACTACACGTTTCCTTTATTTTCCTATGGCCATACATGTGCGCGGTGTCGGAAGTCCTGGTCTCTACTGAAACTCGTAATGTTGATGATTTTTTTGGGTCTGAAATGGACGATTCAGAAAGACATGCCCTTGCCATCCTTCTCCTGAATTGGAACAATGAATTTTTTCATCCACCGTCACATCCAATACAATGGAAAGTACAATTCAGATACCGTACTTCTGCACATTCCACTGCAGCTTGTCGACGCCATCCATTTGTTTATTGTACTTTGCCACTATTTTCGGCCGAGGGATGTGTAGCTACTTATTTTTCACATCTACCCCATCTCTTGGCGTGGTTTACTGGTTCTTTTGTGTCATGATTTGTTAGCAAAATCTCATTCTTGCTGTCGAATCTATAATAATAGACACTTCTATCTTTCTTCTTCATACTCACTTTTCTAACTTTTTATGGAGCAGTTGTTCCTTCTGTTCATTCTGGCTGTACTTGTTGCCCTCACTTCCATTTCTTTGAGCATTTTCATCGGGCTGTAGCTAGTAAAGAAGTCAAAGTAGATTTTGCGAAACTGGAGTATCTGTGAAGGAAATTTTCTTCATTACTACTGAAGAACCAAGACGTACAACTGGAACATCATTTGAATTATTAGTCTTTTCTTCATAGATAGACATTTGATAATGATGGCCACTTTGGGGAGAGAATTTGTTTAAGATAATGATGCCCATAGTACCTAACTATTTGTTTCAATCATATCATTTTTATCTTCATTATCAGAAGCCATGAAATTAGGATCGTTAACAATGTCTAATTCTTGAAAACCAAGTGCGAAAAAAAATTCACTCGTGTGTTTACCAAATCTAAAAATGATTACATAATCTCGCAAACTAAGGGCTTCAAAAAACCACAATTGGCTATTTCATCAATTAGAACCAAAATAAGACAGCGATGTAGATATTTTTGCACGTCATTTTACAAAAAATTTTATTTCTCATACTGAAAGTACAAGCAAGAAAGTAGACTACCTTATTACAAATTAGCTTTTCAAGAAGTTAACAAAGAAATAAATTATCCACCAAAAGTAAAGCATCTGGTAATGATACAATAAAAATGCAGATATTGAATGAGCTCCTATGAACTACAATAGTTAATGCGGCATTTCGTATATTATGTTGAAGATAATTAAAAAAGAAGAAATTGTATTGTTTTATAAGTTTTCCGTCGGTGTCCTCTAAATTACTTCTGCAATGAATACATAAAGATCAAAGTTTTAAAAAATTTATATATAAAAAGGTTAAAAGTATCCTGGATGAAAAACACTTTATACAAAAGCATAAGTTTAGATTCCGTAGTAAATACGGAACCACGTAACAGATTCACAGACTAGTCAATAAAATAAATTAAAACTTTGACAGAAAGTGGTACTATTGAATTACTTTTATAGATAAAGGTATGGTACGCCATCTCAGCAGCAGATATTTTTTTTGTGCAAAATAGTCGATATTTGGATCTTTTCCCCATTCAATTTGGTGTCCCGCAAGGAAGCTTAGGTCCAGTACTATATCTTCTCTATTCTGCAGATTTACTTACAACACGATTAACAATTATAATCCTAATAAGTACTACATTTGCTGATGACTGCAATTTTTGCATCTTACATAAATTCAACGGCAACATGAGGGAACTTGCAGGCCAATCTAAATAAAATCTAAAAATGCCCTATCAAAGCCAACGGGCCAAAGTTACGCATGGCACTTTTGCAATGCCAAAATGAACATGCCCGCTAGTTAAGATTCATATTTGCAAAATATCTTGATATGTAGCTGGACAGGCGGCTGATCTGGAAGGAGCATATCTTTTCTAAGCATAAACAATTAACACTTAAAGTAAACCAGATGTACTGGATTGTTGGACGCAAATCACAACTGTTATATAAAGTCATCCTTAAGCCTTTATGGGCATATGACATACAAATCCGGAATGCTACCAACAAATTAAAAATCTAGATCTTGTAGAGGTTTTAGCACAAGATAATTTGTGCCATCGTTAAATTCCATATTATATACCCAATGTTATTCTGTAGAGACATATCAATTGCCTCAGACAGTAGAATGACTATTTTGATCGAGAGTTCGGTTGGGAGAAGTTTCCACGTCTCGGAGGTTGTTTGTTGTTGGCCGATTGCATGTACGGGAATCAATATTTGCCGATGCAGAAACTCGGTCCGTTTTCTTTTGTATTTGACCCGGGGAGGAAAATAGAAAAAACCTCGAACACGACCAGCTGAAGGACCCACATCAGGAAAGACGCTTCCGATCGGCCCTGCAGCGAAGATTGGGGTAACTTGTCCTTTTTTCCGCCTACACCCCTCTCTCCTCTTTCTCGATTCCCTCTAATTCCTCCTGCAACAGTGCGTCCGCCTTCACGGTAAGTGTCTTCCAGCTTTTTGGCCTTTTAATTAAAATTTCTTTGCTTGAAATTGAAAATACGATCCAGTCCGCTTAAATCTTAACAGTTCCGTAAAAAATAGAGAGATGATAGTATTTCAGAAAATAAAGTTTAATTTATCCCATTTTTTATTGTTTTGCTCATTTTTCTACTAGATCGTTTATTGTCCTTCATAAGATATTAAATGTTTAGCAAGTTGCGTTTTATTTTTTCCTTATTGAATTCACTACTATGCTATTCGCACAGCATATTTTTTTATCTAAGCATCTGCCTAATGTTTTGCGTAAAACAGCATTTTCTATTTAAACTTTCCAATCCACCCGCTCGCTGCTTTCTCTTTAAGATATTTTGCACCGGTGAAGGTGGTGTTAATACTGTTTTTATCTTGTTTTCCCAGAAAATTCCGGTATAAAAGAAAACGAAGATGTTTGCGTAAGCCGGAAAATAACTAGTTAGGTTTTACAAATCCAATAAAGTCCGGCAGCCTAAAAATTAAATGAACTAAGCGAGAAAAAGACGTTCAAATCAGACTAATAAACTATAACTTAATAACTAAACAGCTTTAAAAAGGTCAAGAAAGAAATGATTGGATCAGCAAAATTAGAAAGACACTGCAACCAAAATTTAAAAATGAAGAATATTGTGAACAAAATCCGAGACAAGATACTAAGTTTGATAACAAAGCGAATGGTGATTTGGCCAAATGAAGCATTGCCGTAAATATTTAAAATCCTCATAAAACTGCGTTATCAGATAAGCGCCAGTGCTACAAGTGGCATCGAGACGTTGATAACGAAAACAACTGAGACAGCAATAAATGTTTTTACCTTGACTAGAGAGGAACGTGAATTATCTATTTACTCATTTATTAATTCTTTTAATTAATTAACATTTACATAAAACTGTTCACACTGAAATCGCTTAAGCAATACAATTTTAATTTTCAACTATATTTAACCTTCATTGTACTTAAAGTACGAATTTGCTGCTTTGGAGTGCTGGTGATCAGAGATTATTTTTATAAGCGAGGAAATTTCAACGAAATACAAAGACATGACCAAACAACAGTCTGCAAAGACAGTTACGTAAGTGGAAACTAACCGAGTCTACATTTTTTTCAAGAAAGACACAAACGTCGCAACATAGAGATGATTAATATTAAAACAACCGATAGAAGATGCGAGGATAAGTGATTTGAAACTGCCACAACTATTAAAGATCGAAAAAGGAAAGCTAGAGATAAATCTTAAAAACACTGATTCTTTATGAAAGATATGTAACGGAATAAGGAAGCCAAGAACGAAGTAGACAGTGAAGGTGCGCTTGTGGGAAATCAAATACAAATAATAGAAAAAATCGAACAAATTCAATAAGAGGATTAATTACAGGACGACAGCATAATTCTCTAATAGGCAATCGTATAAATACGAACTATGCCCATCGTCTTATTTTAGAAAATTAGACTTTTAGTAGCTCGTTCCCATTGGTTTTTTCAACACTTGAAAAGTTTTAGGCGCTCGATGATAGTTGTATGGAACACTTTTTCACAATAATGATAGTGAAACAATTTTTAGAGTTGATTTTAGAACTTACATCGTTAACCAAGTACAAATTTACTACTTCATTTGCAATCCAGTTTGGCACAGTAAACATAATCCACTCGACAAAGCCAGATATAACCAACTTACTAAGAAATTAAAAGCTAAACTTAAAAAATGAGAGCAGGATTTTTCATAGACTATTTAAATAATCTAAACATATTGATCAATTAGTATGGAAATCTATTAAAAACGCAAGAAAACCCAAAAACCTAGTACCAATCGCAGGACCCTGGATAAAAAGCAATAAAGAAAAATCTGAGTTCTTTGCACCACACTTTTCTAATACTTTTACTCCACATAATAATGAAACAGATAATGAACTGGCACAAAGCCTAGAAGGACTAATAGAAACTCAGCAACAACTAACATTCACCACTCCGAGAGAAATCAAAGAAGGGATCAAATGCTTGGGCCTCAAAAAAGCACCGGGAGCAGATAAAATAACGCCTAAGATACTAAAAGAACTTCCTCGAAAAGTATTAGTGTTTTTAACATATATTTTTAATGTAGTATTGGCTAAGGCAATTTAAATTATCCAAAATAATTGCTATAGTCAAACCACGGAAAAATCTCTCGGATATTAATTCCTATCGACCAATAAGCCTTATATTAGTAATCTCTAAAATCCTTAAGAAACTTACACTTCACAAAATTCATATTGATATCCCAGAAGAACGTTGGTTTAGATTGCGTCAAGGTCATTCAACTATTCAGCAGATACATCAGATATAATCAACAAAACATTCGAGAACAAAAGTTACTGTATAGATGTTTTTTGGATGTAAACCAAACATTCGGGCGAGTCTGGCACACCGGTTTGCTATTTAAAGAACAAATCTTTCCTATTACTTTAACATACTTAAATCATACCTCAGTGACCGTCAATTTCAAAATAAAAGTGGACAATGAAAAATTTGAATTCCATGCAATAAAAGCGGGAGTGCCCGAGGGCCGTGTCCTTGGTCCACTGGTGTGCGAGGCGTGTAAATAAAGTAATGAAACTGGTTTTTTTATCATTTTATTAGGCAAGTTACACTTGGACATTGTGCCCTTTAAAGTAATTGCCTTGGGCAGCCACACAGCGCTGGAGACGGTTCTTCTTGTCATAACAGTGCTAGAACGCGGATATTGGAATTGCCTTCAGCTGGTCGGTTGCGGCCATTTCAATGTTCGATGCCGTCCAAAAGTGACGTCCTTTGAGGTGCATTTTGGTTTGATGTCACATACGCATGTCCATTTTTCGCAATTGCTCAAGTACCGCTCGGTAGAATTGTTGGTTGATCATGTGGCCTTGAGGCACAAACTCTTTGTGGATGATTCACTGGTTATCAAAAAAAAAAAAACGCATGCTTTTGGTCTGGATGAGCTTGGAGTATGCCATTGATGGCTCTGGCGCTTCGTTTCGGAGTCGTACTGAAACACCCAAATCTCGTCACCAGTAATGACACGTTCCAAAAATGAGGGTCCTCTTCAATCCGCTTCAAAAGTCAAGGCACGTGTTTCTCCGGTTGTCCTTTTGTTCCAGCGAAAGGTTTTTCGGAACCATTTTCGTGCATATTTTCCGCATGCCCAATTCGTCGATCAAAATCTAATAAACGGTGGTCTGAGTCAAATGCAACGATCATTCCGACTGATCAGAACGCACAAGCTGTCGGATTCTGTCGACATTGCAGTTATTCTGTGCAGTTGTAGGCCGCCTGCTGGGAGGTGGTTCATCTTCAATTATCTCTCTTCTTTCTGAAAATGCCTAAAACCAGCGAAACACCTGCGCCCTTGACAAAACAGTGTCTCCATAGGCCTGTTGAAGTTGTGTAAACGTTTCTGTCGCATTGTGCCCAAGTCTGAAACTTAAACCGGATCACATACCGTTTGCTCGACTTTACTGTCACTCATCGTCAAAACGCACGCCCCAAACACGTTTTACGAAACAAATCGCTACAGACAACGTACTGCCTCGCGAACCTTCCCACTCGTCCAAACAGGCAGCCCCCCAGTGTTTCCAGATCGCCCGCTTCACTCAGTCTCATTAATTTATTTACACACCTCGCATGTTCTTTATACATCGAACCTACCAACCTCCAGAAATACAACTCTTGGAACATTTGCCGAAGACACTGCTATTTCATCGGTAAATACTAATCCTGTAATAGCAGTGCTGGATCTGCAAGGACACCTTAACATCCTACAAAACTGGTTTAAAAAAATGAAGAATCAAGATTCAAGATAAATAAAACCAAATCCAGTCGTGTCACGTTCACACTTCGGAAACCCTCAACTCCTGAAATACACATCAACAACGTAGTAATTCCTAAAAAAGATATGGTAAAATATTTAGCAATAAACATGGACCATGGAAAAATGGAAACAAATAGACTTAATCGCCAAACAATTGCACTGGTTAATAAATAGATGATAAAATTAGCTGTGGAATGTTCTTCATAATTTCATCCCTTCTACACTTGGAAAATTCCAGTGAGAATGTAATCGGACTATAGGATTGGCAGATAGTGTTACTTGTATATGTTGGTTCTTCCATTAATTTTATTGTTACAGTCTCTCAATTACGAATACTTTCTTTTAAGGTAAAAATTTAGTCTTGGAGTAATCTCTGGTATTCAACAGGATTTTGGATATATTCAAGATTTCTCCTATTGTTTTTGTGTTTATAGTAAAAGCAACACTCAATTTGCAATATTTAGAAAATGAAGAAAATAAAGACTTCTTTATTTTCTCGTCTAACTTGGAATAGCTTATGGTTCAGAATTTTATAACAATTGAAATGCACAGAATTGTTTTTTATTGGGATCAAAACAAAACTTTTCTTGGAGCAACTATAATTTTCCTTTAACCAATTACTATACCTGTGTAATTTATTTCTTAATTTCTAATAATTAACAATGTGCTTTTCAAAATTTAAAATTCTACAAAAAGTAAACTGCCTACAGTTGGATAATATTCTTAAACATCTATGGACAGTTTAATGGTGTTTAAGTCATGCCACGCTCACCTGGTTGCAAAGATCTAATTGATTTTAGCCGTGGATCGTAGACTAGGCTGATCATGGTATTACGCAACGAGAAATAAATGTGTTTTTAAAAATATCCTTGTTAACAATGAATCTGGTTGTTACTCAATTTAAGAGAAGCGATAAGCGATCGGAACTTCCAAGATTTGGCTTATAAGAACGCGCAGAATGAATAAATTAGGCAGTCGTAAGAGAACTTGTTAAGAACAGCTGAAAAACAGTGGTCAAACTGGTGCAGTCGCAGAAATAAGACAGAAACGTGAGCCTGTACAGACGTGTCGCCAAAGGAAATTTTTAACTGATACCAGCCTTGGGCAACAGAGAAACGTTTTCGACCAGATAGTATTTACGGACAATTCTGCCGATTTAACTACAGCGATGCAGCCTTGGTATAGAAGTGTTTGTGCCATCAAGTGGATAATAACTTGGTTCACCAAGCTGTAAAATATGGGGTAATTAGCGTAATAGTGTTGTGACAGATTACATCAAATATATTAAAATGTCTACCCGTTTTTAGTAATAAGGTTCTCGTTAAGGAAAATGCTCTTTCTATGGAGGATGCGTTTGTGCACGCAAAAATGCATTTATTCGGCGCATTTTTTGCAGACTAAAGAATATTTTATTGGCCAAAATAAGCTCAATCCCGTTACTCGGCTGTTTTTGGGTTACTGATCACGAATATGATGCTTAGAAAGTGCCCCAATGCACTTAGGGAACTTAATCCTCGATCTGGGAGCACTTTTGGGGAATCACCTCAAATTTATTTGTTTTTCGAGTTTAAACTGTCAATACATGGGGTTTTGGAGTCGCTGATCACGAATATGATGCTTAGAAAGTGCCCGATACACTTGGCGGGGCAGAATCCTGGGGATGGGGGCAATTTTGGATAATCAGCTTAAAGATGCTTGTTTTTTGAGGTCAAACTGTCTATATAAGAAATTTTGGGATCACTGATAACGACTTTGATCCTCAAATTAAATTCAAATGCACCAAAGTGAAAAAAATGCCCCGAGAGGATTGAGGATATTGAGGAAAGGATACTCGGGGCACCAGGGTACGAGTAATGCATTTTTTCATTTGTATATGATTCAGTTTTAATTATTTTCAAAAACGATTTTTTCCAGATACTATTACGAAAAAAAAATTTTGTTAACTAAACACAATTCTGGCATTATTTTGGAATTTCGCCAAGTGCGTTTCGAGTTATGTCTATTTTTTATGACAAAAATGCCGTTTTTTGTTTTTTGCTAATAAAACGATCTATGGCTCTTTCATATGGAGACAATTTCTTGTTCAGATGGGCTGCACAACTATCTCAAGGATCAAACGACGATTCAAGTACACGAAAATGTTGTATGAAGTATATCAATATGAGATCAGCAAGAAGTTCATTAGAACCATCTGCAGAACCGAAAAGACCAAGATTGGATGATACTGATAATATTGAAAATGTGCCAGAGACATTTGCGAATTCAACAGATGATGAAAATTCAATTGGAAAGAAAGTTGTATTTTATGTACAAAAAATATATACGTTCATGGGAAGAACTTTTTAATTATAGGTCCTAAAGGCAAAAACAGCGCCATAAGATTTATAGAGAAAAATCGAAATACAGAAGAGTCCTTACGAGTTCAATTATTGAGTGCACTGCTAGATGATACTACAGATTTTATTTCTTTGGGAGCACGATATCACAAAAAATGTCAGAGTAAATGCAACTTTGAAAACAACTATTTTTCTTTCTAAACCTGTTGCTCTGAATGACTCTCATTACTTTTTGAAAATTTCAATTTACTTTGAAGATAAGAAAACCATGTAAAGTTCAAATTTGAAGATTTTTTATCACTTTTGATTTTTTTTTTACTTAAAATAGAACCTTGGAAACCAGTTTTTAAAACTTGAAAAAACCTTTGAAAACCCCTATTTATTTAATATTGTTGATAAGTGGCCACCCTGATGGGGTTATCTGTGTGCAGGCAAAATTGTTTTCGTAATAATATCTGGAAAAAAATCCTTTTTTAAAAATAATTAAAATTAGCTTGGCCGCTAGGAGGGAGTACGCAGGCGATAATGGAGAAGACTGCGCGGCCGAGCTCGCACGGTTACCTTCAGTGACGTAGCAAAATTTGAAGTACGAGTCAATTATTGTCTTGTACTGTTTATTTTAATTAGCTTTCGAGTGTTGGACTCGCGCCTCGTCCTTTTTTAAAATAACAAGTTCCGGGACGAGAGCAGCGCAGGGCCGAGACGATGGATCCGGTATAATATATAATAATGGGATAAGGAAAGTCCTGTGATGTTCACACCAGATTTTTTTCAGGTGTAATAGGTCCTTTACTCGAATTTTCTTACATTATACTGATCGAATTTTATTATCTTTACAACTTTTCCTCTTTTAACATTTTTTTAAATATTACTTAATTCTCTAAATCCCCATTATCTTTTAATCTTCTCCACTTTTGTTTGTTACTCTACATTAGTCGTTTTCAAATTTTTAAAGAATTTATTTTCTCGTCATAGATTTTCCTTGTTCTATTTCTTCTCTTTTTCTGTTGTAATATTTTTTAGTGTTCTTTTCTCTGTTTCCCCCCCATTTTTAATTTAACCAGTGGATACCTTCTATTTTTCAGTGATTCCCTTAAACTGTTCTGCACATTTGTTCTTGGAGTACTGCCAAATGCTAATTCGAGGAAACTTCCAAATATCATATTTTTGTATGAATTATTTTTACAACAATATGCAATTTTGCACTTTTCTTCTCAAACTTATACAGGATCTCTTTTAAATTGAATCTGTTTTTTCCCTTAATTTTTTTCGATTGCTTCTTTATAGATCTTGACTATTATAAATAACAAAATTATTCTTGTTTATAGTTTGAGTAACCACTTCTGCTCCCTTTTGTTACTTTGCCTAATGCAAACTATTTGTGTGAAATTATTGTGGTGACTAGTGCTAAGGCACATTTTCATTTGGACAGTTATGACAATAAGCAGAACGATTTTAGGGGGCACAGAACCCACGGCAGTTGCACAGGAGACTTCGCCATAGTGCTATGGTTACGTTTTGGTAAGAAGTTTTGAAAGTAGAGATCGTTAGAACTTACTTAAAGAAGAAGGGGCTATGGAGCACTATGTCGGCATGCTGCACAATTTTTTGTATCCACAACTTCAAAAAGATTTGATTTCAACAAGATGGAGCCATAGCTCACACGAAAAGGCCTTTGATACCAGTTGTTCGACAAATGTTTGCCTAATACGTAACTTCGCGTTTCGGTGATGTTCCTTGACCACCACAATCACCTAATTTTTCTGTCAATTATTTCTTTCTTCGGGGTTACCTTAAATATAAATTCTCATAAAGTAGAGGAGGCGTTTAAAGAGCTCATTTTGCCCCCTTTTTGTAGTTGGGTTATATTGTCTGCAACTCTCACGCTTTTCTTACTTCTTCCTGTTGTCCTTTTTTTAGAATTTAATTATTATTTTGCAAACCTTTTGTTGTTACCTTTACATCATCTTTGTTTATTAATATTGCTATTTTGTATTATTTTCGGTTTCTTGCTCTTTTTGTTTTGCTTAGCCTACGACTCGCACATTTTGAGGATTTCACCCTAATTCTTCGCGGGAATTTATTTCTCTCTTACTTTTAAAAAATTGTAAGCAAATGATCTTACCATGCTCAATAACGTCCTTACAAATTAAGAACTTATTCGCTGTCTTTACTAATTTGCTGCAAACTTTTATAAAATACAAATTATAAATTTTATAATGGCATGGCTTTACACACCTTAAATTTACATTCTATTAAGTTTACTTTGTTTTTTATATTTTTTACAAATAATACTAGATACTATTATTAACGCCTGAAAACGTGTCAGGGGGTGACTGTACTTAGTATAACTTTTTTAAATTTCCGCTTTAATTGTTTGACTTATCCCCAAGTTATTTTTAACAGCAAAGCAAATGTTGGTTTTTAATAACGCGCTTTCCGCGCCTGCCTAGCATTTATATTCGGTGATCTTGAAATCAACTTTCAATTAAACTATAACGAAACCAATTAAATTGCGCAAACGTAAATGTGCACTTAACAATGTAGCTGAATATTAGTTTACATTTATTATTATGTTTGTTTGAGTTATTTAAATCAATCTAGGCATTTGGTGTTTATAGTTGCGCAGTACAAGGTGCAGCTATAGATTAATAATGCGAATTTGAAAGCTAAGTGAATGTTAAAGATCTGAGTTTGTTGTACTTAAATAATGTGACTGATTTTCTCTTAACTGTGAACTATGAATTTGTTTTTTTTTCATTGTTCGTAGCAGTCGTAGAAGACCTGCTAGAATGCTCTTTAATTATTCTGTTATGATCTTCCGGATATTTTGCAAAATGCCAAAATGTTTTAACTAATTTCTTAGTCGGGTGAATAATAAGTCACAGTGACCAAGATCATCTGAATGGAGCGACTGGAAAACCACAGGAATATCATGTCTCGGGCCCAAATCCTGTGTTAAAATCTGATGGACAGTAAACTGGTTTAAATATAACTCACTACTGATTACTCTGAACGTCATCAACAGTCAAAATTTGAAAGTACAACATTGATCAAATTTCGACAGTCCATTTTCTTAATGCGCCTCACATCTTCACCTCAGACGTCCTTGACAAACGCGGTTCAAAGATGTACTCAGTCTACGACAGGGATTTTTCTAATTATTGTGTGAAGGGGGAGGTAACAGTGTTGTTAGTCTCATTATTTTTCTGCCAAACCTGTTAATTCACTTAATTGATTTTTATTCTTCTTCACACTTAGTCACTATTCATTGTTTGATATATTCAATGATTCATTGATTTTTAATTTGTTTGTGTTGATCATTTTAATGAAATTTGTGTAGGATAAACAAAATATATACACCATACTCGGATAAGTGGGTTTCGTATAAAACATATAGGAACATTTGTCATTGTGATAACCGGAACAAAGTTTTTGTACCAAATAAAAAGTAACCCAAAAACAACTTTGCATACACCTGTGAGTCAGTGATTAATGACAAAAATTAAAGCCACTGGTTTCGCTCATTTCTATTGGGTAAAATATTAAACTTTAATAAAATTAATTTTTAGAAGTAAAGAATTAGTGGCGGTTTGTGTGTTTCAGAAATAGAAGAATAATCATTAAAGATGACGAAACTTGTAGATGTCCTTTAATTGGTATCACCAAAGCACATGTCGCAAATGCTTTTGACAAACCTAAATTTTTCCATAAAAATTACCTACTTACTTCATGGCTTTTATCAGTTCATTGACCATAACTTCTCTTCTGAGCTTTACAACTTTTGATAGATCTAGAACAATTTACTTAGATTTGGACCTGGTCTTGTACTAACCTTACTTTCTCTTTGATACTACTTGTGTCATTCCGATTTTTTGCTAAATTCGTCCTGTTGTTAATGCCTACTACTTTTAAATTTCCTTGTAAGACTATTTTAATATTTCTTTCTTCTTTCGTCCTTTATATATGGCCTAACCAACCCACTATGCCACACTCGGTTTTACTCATCATACTTGATGCACTATATAGGGAAAGCCCTTAGTTCGTAATCATATTACCTGCTCCGACCATAATTTTCATTTACCGGACTAAAAATCTCCCTTGGTTCTTTTTTTTATATATTATGTTTATTGCTAGGTCAACAATTACCTTCTTATACATAGCATGGATGTTACATATGATATACTTACACTTGATATACTATTTGACTTTCTCGATGGGCATTTCACAATAGCAGCGTCAGTGATTTGCGATATCGGCTGATATTATGTCCTGTGGTAGGCGCCATTTGAGTCTTGTGGGGATCTGTGTTTGAAATAGTTAGTAATGAAACGCGTCACTACAGGCATTAGAGTTGGTTATAAATTTTTTGGCACTTATTGTAATGTAGTCATCAATAGCCATAAGTCCAAGCTCGTAGTACAGTTGAGTATTTTGGAGGTACCAGGGATTGACTGTAATCCTCAGCACTTTGTTCTAAAATCTCTGTAGTTTATGTTGGTTGTAGATATATTACACCATATCGGAGTAACGGACGTAGGAGGCTTTTATAGAGGAGGACTGCACATTCAATTTTTAAGGGGGACTTGCGGTTAAGTAGAGGACATAGTTGCTTGAGCCTGGTATAACCTTGAAGTAGTGTCTGCTTAATATGAAAGCTCCAGTTGAGCCGTGTGTCCAGATGGACGCCCAGGTATTTGACTGGGGAATCGTTTCCAGGGTATCGGAGTATTATTAATGTGTAGGCTGGCGCCATTTGTAACTCTTCTAAGAGTGAATACTTTGGGTTGACACTTTTCGGGGTTTATTTGGGAGTTCCACTGTTGGGACTATCGGTAAATTTTGTTTGTAGCTTGTTGCAGTGCTAGTATGGCTTCATCCAGAGAGGTTGCTTGGGTAAGAAAAATATCATCAGCGAAGGTGGCCAGAGTTGCTGTGGTATTGGGTAGGTCAGATGTGTAAATGCAGAATAGGATTGTTTCGGGACACTAGCGTGAATGGTCTTGGTTTCCGAAAGTGCTGATTTCACTTGAATGGCGAAGGTTTGGTCTTCCACAAACGAGAATAAGATGGCTTTGAGATAGAGTGGTAGATTCCAGGATTTTCCTTTTTAGGCCTTCAAGGCAGACTCTTGTCAAAGGCCTGTGTTACGAATACAAGAAATAAAGCCGTGGTGTATTGCTTGCCGTGCTCAATAAGTTCGCTGATTCTCTGCATTTGTTGGCATGTAGAATGGAATTTTTTAAATCCAAACTGGTGGATTTGTATTGTGTTGAGCTTGTCACGTGCAGTAGTTAATCGATCAAGCATCACTTTTTCTAGCAGCTTGGAGAGCGTGGTTAACAGACTCTTATCGGTCTAAAGCTGTTGACTTGGGTTTTGTTTTTACCTGGTTTTGGCAAACATTAGTGTTTGGGCGTGTTTCCAGGTCAGAGGGAAGTAACCTAATCTTAGGCAGACATTGAGGATTGATCTCAGGTGAGCTAAAGCTTTCTTAGTGAGATGCTGAAGGATGTAGTTAGGAATAAGGTCGTGGCCGGGAGACTTTTAAGGTGAGAGTGAGTCAACATAGTGTTTGAGTTTCTTTAGAGATGTTAGGTGAATCCTGTCTGGGTTTGGGATATTTGTTTCACGTGGTTGAGGTGTGTGGAGGAACAGGTGATGGTGAGTGTAAAGGTTGCTGCTAAATTTGACTTTTTCTTCATTGGAAGTGTAGTGAGCATTACTTGCTTCATTAGTGAGTATGAGCAGTTCATCTCTTTTTGTGGTGTCCATAGCTCCCTTTCCCTTGAACTGAAGATGGCTATGTGATGTTTCTAGGTGTTAATTCGGAGTAGGTCTAGTTCTTTTTTGATCCTGTGGGAAAGGTTGTTTAATTGGTTTTTAATTAGAGCATTTTGTGTTCGTTGCAATTCGCGCCTGAGTTTGCTTTTCTCACTGATTAGATTATGTACCTCGGTGGGTTGTTGTTTTGGGGGGGGGGGGGGGCGGTTATACGTGTTGGTGTGCAAGTTGACCGATCATTGTGAGATTGTCAATGACAGAGTTAATATCTTGGTTGGTTTGTCTGTTTTACGGATTGGTTATTTTACTATCCAAGAGTTCTTCGAATCGTTCCTAGTTCATTTTGCCATTTATGATTTTGGGTTTTGGTTGTTTGAATGCTAAGTTGTTTGTGAGGGATACTAGGACGGGGAGGTAATCTAAATTGAGTTCAGTTATAACTTGTTGATAAAGTGTTTTGCTGAAGTTTTTTTGTAATATGTATATTTGTCCGGTACGAAGATTTGAAGGAGTTGCCTTTTGTGAGGTTTTCAAGTTTATTCCCACTTGGATTGGATGCCCTACATCTCCATAGGGTATGTTTAGCGTTAATGTCGCCAATGACCAGAAGAGGTTGGGTTGTATTAAATATAGTTTTAGTCATCATCTATTAATCTTTTATTTGGTTGTTTGTATGCGTTAGATATAGTGATAGTCCTCAGTACTTTCTGCTTCTAGGTATTCAATACATTAAGTTATTTTGTATTAATTGATCATGTTTCTATTTCGTAGGTTGGTATTGGTTGTAGAATACTCTTCTAAATTATTTTTATTGCGCCGTCTCCTTATAAAGGTAGGCGATCCATATGTCACATATCAATGGATTTGCAGTCTCTTTCTCTGAATTTTTCCTTCGATAATTAAGCAGAGTATTTCGTATTTACTGCCTCGCATGACATGCTCAAAGTATTGTATTTTCGTTTCCTTCAAAGTTAATAGAAGTTCTTTATCGGTAATTTATTCGTTGCAGTAATTTGTTATTATTTATTTAAGGGTATATGTAGAATGCGCCGATAGATGTACATTTCGAAGGGTTCTATTTTTCATTATGTGGTGGGCTCCAAAGACCAACATTCACATCTATACAGAAGGATTAGAGATATATAGCATTTATAAGTGTAGGTTAAGGCTGAGTTCTGATCTGGTGAGAAAATTTTGTATGTTTGTAAATGCTCTTCGAGCTTCTTCAATGCGTAACCGGATTTCTTTTCTGTCAGTTCCATTTTCATTAACAAGAGTTCCTAGGTATTTTAAATAGGGGACTTGTTCTACGATGCTACCTTTTACTCGCAAAGTTCCTCTGGTCTTATTTTTTTATAGATCCATTACTTTAGTTTTTGATATGTTCGATGTTAAACCATATTCTTCACTATACTCCACCAATCTATCAACCATCATTTGCAACTTTGTTAGATTTGTTGCCATTATAACTGCATCGTCTGCATAACGTAGATTTGTCACTCTGCAACCATTGATCATCACTTCTCCAATGTTTTCGTCTAAGAGAGTATGCAATCGTAGCGGACACATTTCTTATAAATAATTAACTTTAAATTAGCGGAGACATCCTTAGACTAATGTTTCAAGCCAAAGTAACATATACCTGTATTTGCTGCTATATCGTCTGTGATTTAATTCGTTTTAGTTGATGTTGTACCAAGGTAATTGAAATACTACTTGTTCAAAATCAGACAGATTTACCTTAAGGAGTTACTGAATAGATTCATATTGCTTGATTATATACAGAGTCTTCCAATAGGGACTTCCGAACTTTGACAGTTGATAGCGGCCATATTGTTGAAGCTACATCTGTCGAATTGGCTGTCATTTATTCAGTCTGTTTTGCCAAATCACCATGGACGGATATAGCGTTCAACAACACGTGCAAATGATAAAATTGTTTTATCAAAATGGGTGTTCTGTTCGGGCAACGTTCCGCGCGCTTCGCCCATTTTACGGTCGCCATAATCGCCCTACCGAGAGGACTATTCGCAGTGTGGTGGATAAATTTGAGTCCACTGGTTCAGTAAACAATCAACCAACACCCGTACGACGACGAAACGCAAGATCTGCCGAAAACATCGCCGCTATCCGTGAGAGTGTGCAGGAGAATCCGAGGCAGTCTATTTCTCGTCGCTCACAAGAACTCGGCCTTTCGCAGACCACAACTTAGTGAATTTTGCGTCGTGCCTTGGCCCTGCACCCGTACAAAATTAAACTGACCCAGGAGCTGAAGGTAAACGACCATAGACAACGACGTGTGTTCGCTGAATGGGCCCCGGGAGCAGTTGAAAACCGACCCTAATTTTCATCGAAAAATTATCTTCAGGGATGAGGCCCATTTCTGGATGAATGTGTACGTCAACAAACAAAATTATCGAATTTGGGAGAATTCCAACCCACATGAGATCCAAGAGCGTCCAAATTCATCCCGAAAAAGTCACTGTTTGGTGTGGATTTTGGGCTGACGGCGTTATTGATCCATATTTCTTTGAGAACGACGTTGGCCAGGCCATCACCGTCAACTGCGAGCGCTATAGGTCGATGATTACCAACTTCTTTTTGAATTGGATGATATGGACACCAACGACATGTGGTTTCAATAAGACGGCGCTACGTGCCACATAGCTCGTGCCACATTGGACATTCTGCACGAACGATTTGAGGGCATGCTCATCTCACGGAGGTGATGTGAACTGGCCACCGAGATCGTGCGATTTAACCCCGTTAGACTTTTTCTTAAGTCGCAGGTCTATGCGAATAAGCCACAAACCACAGCGGCCCTCAAAGCCAACATAACCCATGCCATCGGTCAAATCCAGCCTGATTTATGCGTCTTGGAAAATTGGACATTTCGGATGCGCACCACCCAGCAAAGCCGCGGCGGACATTTGCACGATGTTATATTCTATAGATAATGGCATCGATAGGCCTTTCAAACGAATAAAAAATTTCGATGATATTTCACACACACTTTGTTTTATTTAAATTTAAAGATAGGAAACGCTTAATGAAAGACCCTCTAGTTTAATTTCGTTTCATTAATTTTTACTTTCCTTATCTTATAATAAGGAAAGTAACGTAATCGGCGGAAATTTGACATACCCAGTTTTTCACATTTCTGGACGAGTTATAGCCCTCAGGACACCAAAAAAGTTGATTTGAGCCATTGGTTCGTGTCTGTCTGTCTGTCTGGCTGTCTGTCTGTCTGTCTGTCTGTCTGTCTGTCTATCTGTCGGTCTGTCAGTAAACAGGATATCTCGAGAACCGTAAGAGCTAGAGACTTGAAATTTGGTATGCAAGTTACTTGTAGGTAGGGGACGCAGTGCGAAGCTTTTGGTAAAAATCGGCCAAGTCGTTTGGTCGCAGGTCGCAAAATCGATCGCAAGGCGGTCGCGAATCTAAACGGTTGAAGATACAAAAAATTTATGACAATGAAAATGATTTGTTATCATGAGATAAACATGAATTTAAAATAAAAGTTGGTAAAATAGGAACTCGAAAAAAAAATTGAAGCTCAGGATTTTTAATATACCGGGTGTTCAAAAAATGTTTCGGGACATTTATATTACCGGATAGACCAGACCGAGACGAACAAAATAAATAAGTTATAGCCGATTAAAAATTAATTAAACGGACCAATCACAGCGCGCTCGGAAAGCTTCCTGGCCGACTGCAGGGGGACGGGTGGGAGCGCTTGGCCGCTAGGAGGGAGCATGCAGGCGATAATGGGGAAGGCTGTGCGGCCGAGCTCGCACGGTTACCTTCAGTGACGTAGCGAAATTTGAAGTACGAGTCAATTATTTATTTTAATCAGCTTTCGAGTGTTGGACTCGCGCCTCGTCCTTTTTTTTTAATAACAAGGTCCGGGACGAGAGCAGCGCAGGGCCGAGACGATGAACCTGGTATAGAGGGTCGCCCTATTATAAATTTTTCCTGTACCTTAACTGTGCGTTAGAATCTTATAGATGCACCTTATCATCTTTTTTATTTTTCTTTGCATATTTACTTTTTTTAGTAGAACAGCTTTTCACTCATGACTGTGCCGTAAACTTTCTAAGAATCTATAAAAATACTAGCCGCGTTCAGCCCGCTTCGCAGGGGTCAAATTGTTTGGAGAAATTATTTTTTTAAATAATTTCACCTGGTCGCCTGATGGTTGTTACTCCATATCTGGATGGTTAACAACGGGTAGCTTGGCTGGCGCCAGTTCGCAACAATGTAGATGCCCGTTCCCGTTGCAATTAAATGGACATCTTGATGTATATCTATTGGACTATCAAGGTGAAATGAAAAAACCTTGAGAGGACCAAGACCGGTAATAATACCAAAAATCATTTGATATGGTTCGGCCGCTTTGGCGTGATATGTGGATATACATCGTTACTCTTTGTTTTATATACGAGTATATCGATAGATAGAAGATAGATGATAAAAAATAAAGAGTTTGTCGAAAGATAAAAATTTGTCCCAAGGTTGATCTTCCTTTTCTAAACCCATATTGATACTGCACCGTTTCTCTTACCATAATTAGCTCTAGTTTTTGAGCAACTGCAATGGTTTTTTGTCACATTCAACAACTTTTTTGTCATAACTTTTTATGCAGAGGACACCCCCGTACTATCTTTCTGTGATTTCTTCTATTTCCCCAAATAAAAGAGAGAAAATGCGTCTCGCTAAATGATGACATCAGCTTTAAGTATTAAAATGATTCTGGGATTGATAACTTAAAAAATCGAATTAATAATATTCTAAATGCTTAATTTTTTATAAATAAATCGTTGTATTCTACATTTGGACATGTTCTTTTGCTACGCAATTCTGAAATAATTGATCTCCATGTTGTGTTTTACATTCTGGATTCTTACTTAATATTCCTGTCAGCGTCACATTTCATTATTTGCGTCCCTCATTACCATTCTATCCGCCGCCGCATTATAAATTTGTTGAAGGATTTCCTATTTCGGCCTCCTTTTTTGAATAACTTCTACTTACTTTTATAACATGATTTGTTTGTTTAACGTCACTTTTTACATGGGCGGTGTGGATTAATTGTTTTTAAAAAACCAACATTGATTTTGCACATTTTACTTGATTCGTTCTAATTGAATTATCAAATGAATCGCAGGGGTACGCTCGATTCGTCTGCACTTGTGTGAATACAATAAAATTAGATTAATATATTTATAGCCGCTGCATCTGCTTGCGCCGTGAAACTAGTCAAATGATTAAAAATAAATTACGCTTTGTTCCGCCGTACTCGCGTTATCCATTCCTGATGAACAGGATCTCCATTTAATTTTTTCTGTCTGCATATTGCGCCTTTTAACGATATACATTTTTTGGATTGAAAAATTAAATACGAGGCTTTATTCGAAATTATAAACCTGCAACTATTGTGAAGATCAGGAAAATAAAGTTTTTGAAATAAAGGACACGTTCGATGGGTTGCAGCCAATATTAGACTTAACTTGTGATTTTTAGAATTCTTTGTCTTTTGAAGTATTTTTGGATCCCGGCTTCTAGCTCGGTTGTGAAGCAAAACAGATGGTGAATGGTCTTGTCTTACGATCTGCATAGGCTAACACTTCGATGCTTTAATTAGATTACCACATATGAATGTTCATTATTTTGTTGCAAAAGAATCCTATTAGTTGTATCTGTTTCAAACATCGATGAGTATCTCGATGGCTATCTTTACTTTGTAAATCCTAGTCGAAACAAGAAAATTGCAATTTATTTCGTTTCAACATTTTATGTATAGCGGAGCGAAAACTCGGGAAAAAGATTTCCTATGACGGTCATATTCTCAATTGCTGTGGGCCGGTCTGCACAGATCGTAATCATCCTGTGGCAAAATATCTTGACATTCAGTTTCTTTTACCTGGCTAAATTATAGGAAATATTTTGCCTCTCCTACATTCACCATGATTCTTACCTTCGACCGATTTAAGAACCAAAATTATAGTCAGATTGCAGTTAGCCGTGGTAACGCGCACTTATGGCTACTCAAGTTAGTCGATGTATACCTGCTGCGATATCGCGTACATTAAAATATATATGTTCGTACAACGTTTGCGTTTTTATTCATACGTTACGTATATATGTAATATATATAGACTATAATCAAATTTTTTTATCATACTGAGTGGCGCAAAAAAGCGTTTATTTTTTAAATGAGTTGAGAAGAAAGAGATTAGTGACCACTACACGTGTGAGTAATTTAGAAGGTTTGATTTCAGTAACTATGACGCAGTGGAATGTGGAGCATCACGTTTTTGTTATGAAGCATTTTTTTTAGAAACAACGATTTTGTTACGGTTCAACGCATTTTCTGTCGACAGTTCAATGTCAATGTGACGGAGCGACCGTCGATCGTAACACAATACTCAGATGGGTTCAATTGTTTCACACAACTGAATTAGTTAAAAGAAAAGAAAATATTGACAAAATGAGGGGTTTTTTTAATTACCTCAAATTTTCATAAAGAAGATGAGTTAAAAGTTGAAAAAAGGCTCCAAATGTGCGTTCAGCGAAGACTTCCTTCCATTATAATATTCTGCAATTAAATAATCAACGAAGTTACAGTTATTTGGAATTTATGTGTTTTATGTGCCACCTTGTATAAACGGAATTTGTAACAGTGGGGAATTTTTTAATTTATTGTTATAAATTATTATTGCAGCGTTCATTTTGTTGGATAAAGCTTTATTCTTTTATATGCGGATCGCCAGTTTCTACAGTCTGTTAGATAAAAGCGTAGCGCCTGTTTTAAAAATAATACATGATATTTATTGATTTTTTTACATTAATTGTACAAGTTTGAGCTTGACTTCCATGCAAATTAATCTGTAGCGCGTCCACTAGCATCAATTATTGCTTGGCATCTCCGTGGCATGCTTGTGGCGTATTCGACCGGAAGAGACCTCAAATATTTCAAATTTGTCGCGAGAGCTGATCCAAATTGCAGAATCCTGCGTAGTTTCATCTTAATATAAGCCCAAATATTCTCGATGGGATTGGGATCGGGCGACTGAGCCGGCCAACCCCAAGTGACGACGCCATTTCGCTCCTTCCCGAGCTACATGCTTTACTCCGGTGTTTCGGGTCGTTGTCTTCCTGAAGACTACAATCGTCGTTCTCTTTTCTAAACCAGCGTTTTGCAGTTGGTAATAAAGCTTTATTGTAAATTTGGTTTATTTTTTTTCGGCGTTCAAGTTGTCGGTGAATAGGTATAAAGTGCCGAAACCCTTTTGAGAGACCCCCAAACATGGACCGGGTGTTTTACGGTCCGTTGGAGCAATCTGCTTCGCGATATTGTTCAGGAGCGTTTCCATAATCGGAAATGGACAAATGGATGCTTCGTCGGAGAAGATTACATTTTTCCAATCACGATCCGCGTTCTCTTGTGCCCACGCGAGACATTTCGTGACGTCTTTTTTACTTAACGGAGAGTCCAGTTAGGATTTTTCGAAAACAAAGTCAGAACCATATTCTAGGCTTTCTTCGACACTTTGCTACAAGACGCACGATTTGGAAAGTCGTCGATATTATGTACTGCCAAATACCGGTTCATCCACTTGTTTACAAATGCCGTGTTTTTTATGTATTTCGCGGCGGCTGTGTTAGTCATTTTAGGACCAGGACCCTCGGGGTGTGGGCACAAAAATATAGCTTTGTAGCGCAAAGCGCAAGCGACACTAATTTTGTTTGATTTGCCAAAATCTAGCTAAATCAAATGAACAGCTGATATGAAGAATTAACTAGTATTCAAATGGTGACTTTGGGACCTGTCGTAAGTCTTCATACTGTATATGCCTTTGTGGCTCTAGTAGTATGAGAGAAATAACAATAGCAAGAGCAAGAAAACATTTTTAGTATATAGATATATCAGTCGTTGTACATATTTTTTCTTAGGATTATCCCCCATTGCACGTTTGGCGTTTTTAACCTACAATAAATACTGTCTACCTTTCTATCATCCTTCATTAGTCCTTTCTCGTTTTTTATGTTTTGGACATATGTTTTCATCCTACTGCCTCTAATTTTTTCTCTATGTCTATCCTACGTGTGTATTGTAAACTTTTTATGAAATCTGGTTGTACGGTTCTCCCCTATGTTGGAATTCTCTCCACATCAGTGATAAATATTCTTTTTTTGTTTGTTTTATGAGAATGCCATATGAGCTCATAGAGTGCTTTTGTTACTATTTTTCCTTGTGTTGTTTTACCATCTATATCCACACCTATTTTACATGCGCATGATATAATTGAGCTCAACTACTTGCATCCCGATACATGCATGCAGTTTTGTTATAGTTTATAGTAAGTTCTCGTTCGTCATATAATTCTTTCAGATTTTGCATTATGTAATGGGTGTGCAAATAAGTTTCCGCCGTTTTCAAAAGATGGCGCCACCGATAAGATAACATCGAAATTGTCAGCTGTAAAAAATCGTATAGTATATGTTGACATCTGGCAACAGTATAACCTTTTAATACCTCTGACTTTTTGCTAGCATCACTTAGTTTTCATCGTGTTAAGATGTCAAGTTTTGAGCCAAATAAGCGTCATTTGCGGGAATTGCTAATTTACTTCTTTAATTTAAAGAAATCTGCAGCTGAGGCGCATAAGCTACTCGTAGAAGCATACGGTAATGTTAATTTGAGTGAGAGAAGTTGTCGGGAATGGTTCCAGAAATTTACAAGTGGTGATTTTGACGTGGAGGACAAAACACGTAGTGGAAGGCCCAAAGTGTATGATGGCACAGAATTGGAAGCTTTACTGGAGGAAGATCCGTGCCAAACGCAAGAAGAACTTGCACAAGAGTTAGGAGTGACTCAGCTATTTCACAACGTCTCAAGGCCCTGGGTATGGTTCAAAAGCAAGGAAATTGGGTTCCTTACGAACTGAAGCCAAGAGACGTCGAACGTCGCTTATTCGCTTGCGAACAATTGGTCAAAAGGCAAAATCGCAAAGGATTTCTGCATCGAATCGTGACGGGAGACGAAAAATTGATCCACTACGACAACCCAAAGCGTAGGAAGTCATGGGGTAAGCCCAGACATGCCTCTACTTCGATGGCCAAGCCAAACATTCATGGCAAGAAGCTAATGCTGTGCATTTGGTGGGATCAGCTTGGAGTAATCTATTACGAACTACTCCAACCTAATCAAACCGTCACCGGGGAACGTTACCAACAACAAGTGATGGAATTGAAGATTAAACGTCCACAATATGCCAAAAGGCATGATAAAGTCATTCTTCAGCATGACAACGCTCGGCCACACGTTGAAAAAATCGTAAAGGAAACGTTGGAAGGACTGAATTGGGACGTCCTACCCCACCCGCCGTATTCACCAGACATTGCTCCTTCAGATTACCACCTATTCCGGTCGATGACTCATGGTCTGGCTGAGCAGCACTTCACTTCTTACGAGGAATTGAAGAAATGGGTCGATTCGTGGATCGCCTCAAAAGACGAGCAATTTTTTAAACGGGGTATCCACTTGCTGCCCGAAAGATGGTCAAAAGTAGTAGAAAGCGATGGGCAATATTTTGAATGAAATTATTTGTACCTTTTTTTTACAATAAATTCTTAATTGTTTATAAGAAAAACGGCGGAAACTTATTTGTGCACATAATATGTCATGTCCTCTTCATTCTGTGCTACGATAGCTGGTTATCGGAAAACATAGATAAAAGTAATATATTATCTCTAATAGATATTTCTATTGCTATAAATTTTTCAATAATCTTTATTCTCATAATCACCTTCATTACTCATCTTGGGAATATTGTCATATATCTTCTCCAGGCCCATAAATGTTAAATGAGTGTCAATATTTTTGGTGGATTTTTTAACCAGTGAATATTGTTTGTACATGACCTTTCGGATTTAAATCCACTTTGTTCCCCATTATAATCTTTCAATTCTTCGTCCATTTTTGCTTTTAAAGCTCCTCCTAAAAGTCTAACTATAGTTGGTATAATACTTATTCCACGATAGTTTTTCCTTCTTCTATTTTCGGAAATATCTTCGTTATCATTTTCACCAATTTATTTTCTCTACATTTTATTAGTTCCATTTTAATGTTAGTTTATGCTGGACTTACTCTGCTTTAGTGACACATCCTCTACCTTAATTTATTTCTCCTATGTCTCATATTCATTTTTGTTTTTTTTTCATATATTGTTTCATTTCCTCTTGTAACAGCGTTTGTTAATGTTCTGTCGATTTTTGTTATTAAATCAATAACCTCATCATGAACAAGATAGGAAAATGCATCAAGTAGAATCATTCCAGCCGGTAGGCCACTAGGTCCAGTAAAAAGGAAGTGTTCGTGTCTTCCAGCATGTACCACTTCAAACACTTGAAACCGGCATTTCTACGTCTTCTTGATTTTGGTCATCATCTTCAGCCTCTTCCAAGACTAAATCTTGAAGAACGTCTTCAATATTTTCATATGGTTTTACTTCTACTTCTTCATCGGATGACTCAATTGAGTCAGCTGTGTTGTCTGGGGTGAAATGGGGATCCCGCAGATTCGTTGGAATCAAAATCTGACACCTCATCTTTATCGAGGTAAATTTCAAATACTATCTTCTCCAGTTCCGCCTGGGTTAAAATGCGACGACGTTTGGACATAATTTCGAGGATAAATTTCAATGAATAAAATTAGTCATACATATTGGAAAGACGAGGCTTAAGGCAGAAAAAAATACAATTTTTTTCCTGCAGGGTCACGTTTTTTATAAATGAAAGACCAAAAAAGACAAATAAAATAACTAAAATAAGACCTAAAAATAGTTAAGTTTAGTATAAAAAAATACATACAAATAATGTAAATTAACAGTTTGGCTCACAGCGTTAATTCTCTGGTGACACCTTGGCAGGCAATGTGTTAAGCACTTTTGTGTTGCACAAGAAACTGATTATATATTTTGCATGGCTGCTTGGAATTTTTAGAATAACTTGCTTTTGCTGACGACATATATCTTGGCACTTAGTTTCTAGAATTAATGTTAAATTGCGCAAATCGCGATACGAAATGTGGCGTGGTTCTCGGCCCTTAATTTATACGAGGAGGTCCGTGCATAGTAAACAGTAAAGACAGCCTATACATTTGAACGAAAAGTAAACAAAGACGGCTGATGACATTTGGCGTGCCTTGTTCTGGGCACTTAATTTACAAGAGGAGGTCCGTGCGTTCCTGCACGTACGTTAGTGCCGCTCTCGCTTCTTGCCGAATAGCTGGGCGGCCGCAACTATCGGACTGCTGCACTGCCGAATTCAAAAAGCGCGTCTGTCACGGTCATTTAGTTTTATTCCGCCGAGCGGTGCTTCTATTGTAAATGAAATAGCTCCACGTTCCCGATCCAAATAACAAGCCGATCCTGTTAAAATTTTATACGTTCCTACCTTGCAGAAATTTGTGGGCAAGCGGGTGAAGAATTGTCAGCCTAGGACACCTTTTTGCGGGTAACCCTTTGTGTTGAAATAAATTTAATCAATAACGAGGAAATATATTAATGTTTAGTGGTTTTTACAACAACCGGTAAAATTAACCCAGAATACGACCGCAAAGCTACTATACTTGAATCCCTTCGTACTGTAAAATCGACGACAGAAATTATTGCGTAATTTGGCCTCAAAATACCCAACTTTACGCCATAGCCAAGAAGCACAGGGAATCGGACCACCAGAGAAGGTAACTGCTAAGAAAGCAACTCACAACAAGCGATCTGATCACAAAAGAACTCGTGAATTAGTCCGCGAATTGAAAAAGAATATTGATCAGGATACTGGGCGGAACATGACTAACCTAGAAAAATAAATAGACGTGGCAAGGTCGATGGTTAGTATAGCGTGTACTACAAGTCTATTGTCCTAAGGAACCGCCAACTGTTGACTGAGAAAAACTAAATGGACAGGAAGTGAAAGCCCCTAGCACTGCTGAACACATCAAGCACAATAGCGCTGACTTTCTGAGATTCTTTTCGGGCAAAAAGAACTTCATCCAGGTCAGAAAGGTGAATCGCCGAAAAGATCATTTAATCTGTCTTTGAAGTTCCTACCGTTGTGTATATAAAATTTCCCGCCTCTGTGATGGTACTGGGGCTTGTGAACAGCAAAGAGGATCGTCAGCAGCTACCATCTTCAACTCCAATCTCTTTGACTACCGTTTAAGTGCCTCATGATGGTAATGGCACATGTGGACAAGAAACTCGCAGTGATATCTACTTTGATTGTACTAAGTTTCATGTAAATAAATTTAATTTTTCTTGTATTTTTCACTTTATATTTCTTGTTATTTCAATTGTTTATTCATTTACCTTGACGACTGTATATATAAGTTTATACATTGTTACGCTACTTTGTAACGTTGATAATAAATATATTAATTTACTTACTTACTTACTTCCTCTTCTCCCATTGTACCTTGGATTTGTGTTAGGGTCTGTCCTCTTTCTCTTGCTGATTCGTTGATGTTGTCTTCCCACTTTCGCCTGGGTCTTCCTCTATCTCTCCTTCCATCACATCTCATTTCAAAAACGGTTTTTGGGTATCGTTCGTTGCTTATTCTGACCAGGTGTCCATACCATTGTAGCTGTTTGGTTTTTATTTCTTCTACCAACGGTGTGATTTCTATCATGTTTTATTTCTTTTTCTCCACAGACTTCCTTTGCTGTTTTTGTTAGTGTATCTTTAAAAGCCTTCCATCGTTTGTTTATAGTCCACTGAATTCCTTCTTCGGCTTCTTGTATTTCCAAATTGTTTAGATTTCCAGTTAGTTTGTTTTCATATTCTTGTATTTTTTCTGGGTGTTCTAGTGTTTCCAATTTGATCTTTGTATAGCTCTTCGTTCGTTCTTTAAACGGTTTCCTAATATTTGTGTCGGCGGTCACCAGTCTGTGTTTAGTATTTAGCTCCGCCCCTCTTATTACCTTTACATCATTCACTGCATATCTCATACTTCTCGTGTACGTGATGTAGTCATATTTTTATGTCCTAGTTCTTCTGCTTCATATGTTACTTTGTGTATTATTTTGTGCTTAAACCATGTATTTCCTATTAGTAGTTGGTTAGTTATGCAGTAGTCTATCATTCTCTCGCCATTTTCATTTACTTCACCTTCTAGACCATGACCTCCCATTGTTCCGTGTCGTTGTTCTATGTTATTTCCTATATGGGCATTTCAATTCCCTATAATAAGTACGTGTCTATTTTCGTTTTGTATTTTCTCTATGGATCTTTGCAGGTCTACATAGAAGGATTCCTTATCTTGTACGGTGGCGTTTTGCGTGAGTGCGTATATTTGGATTATTCCGACCTTCTCTTGAAGTTGTAAGTTTATTATTATAATTCTGGAATTTATGGCTTCCCATTTGGTTACTTTTGGCTATATCTCTTTGCTGATGAGTATTTCTACCCCTTCTGTTGTTCTGTTTCCGACTGGCATGCCAGCATATCTGAGCGTGTACCCTTTGTCCATGTTTTTCATTCCATTTCCTTTCTTTTTAATTTCTGAGATTTCAGTATTTGAATCTTGTATTTCTTCATTTCATCTATAATTGCGCGTTCTTTTCCTGTTAGAGATGTGATATTCCATGTTCCAAATCTTATCCGATTTCGCTCCTGTCGTCTTCGTTGTGGCCGTCCTGTTCCGAGGCTCATATTACTTCCCTGAATCTGTTTACAATGCGCGGGTGATTAGCCCAGCCGCATCGGCTCCGTTACCTCGGGACAACTGGTATTAGGTTATACCCCCGATGCTGGGTCGCCAGAGCCCCGTCTGTTATCTAGCAGGATGTACCGGGCAAGTTATTTGCCACTCTTGCAGGTGGAGTTGGCATTTGCGTCCTAGGTGTTAGTGTACCCCTTACACCCCAAATATATTAATGATGCAAATTAATCAAGAAAACTTTCTTTAAATAAGGTATCATTTACTGCCAAAGTGCCATTACAAATTTTTATCACATAATGAAGTCATACGTAGTTTTGAACGAAATTGGAACCTGACTTGCACTTACCTTATCTACTAACGATAAAATATGGTTAGTCGTTTACATAGAGCCGTATGATTAGGAGTAAATGTTTTTGAAATTTTAGTCCCATTTAAAAACGATTCCGAAAACGTTAGTAAATTGCTGTGTCGTCAACGAAAGCAAAAATTTTAAGCAGCCGTGCAAAGTATGTTATCAGTTTACGTTTCTTCGACAAGAGATGTGGTTCTGTTTGAATTAGTAGTACACTAATGTATATAGAAATCGAGAGGTTCGCGTATTGCGGCGCTATTAGTTTTGTTGAATTGTCCGAAAAAATAAAGTATTTAGCCATTCTCTAATAGTACGGTAAGAATATTTTAAATGTAAATAAATGAATTGTGGGCGCCAATTGAACATCCAAAATAAAATTTTTGGAACGGCTGATAACGCTGTCTGATGGCGTGTACAGCACACTGTGCGGTGGCCGCGTTAAATAGAAATGTGAGCAACGTATAAACAATTTACGGTTTTCTGCTGAGTACGCTAAAAAGTGATTGGCAATCACGTGTTGACTTATAGACTATTTAAACCGTTGCATTCCCCTTGCTGTTACTCATCGCATTATGATGTGATTAGCGATTTCTAATTTCCAAATATTTATGTTAACGGCACATGTTTATTATACATTCTAGGCGAACGATTTTTTAATAATTATTTTCATTACATAAAACGGTGATGCAAAAGTATACTTAAATCGGTATTAAATATAATTTTATTATTTATATCTATACGGACATATTCAATAGGTTACGTGGGCAGTTTGAAAAGTCAAAACCATCTACAACTACAATAGTACATGCTTTGAAAGACACCTGTTTTAGCCATTGTGGATGCTTAGTGGTCGTTTGACGGTCTTTTGTATCAAACGTTGTCAGTGCTTTTGTAAAAATGGATAAGTCGAATACTAATTAAGTACTTGCATTGGAAATACGCCTACGCCGAGTTAGACGCAGCTTACGGGGACTCTGTCCCATCATTTACCATCGTGAAAAGATGAGCAGTCGAATTTAAACGTGGTCGTGCCAGCTTGGTTGACGATGAGCGTCCGAGACGGCCAACAACTGCGACCCCCAACGATAACATCGAAAAAGTTTACCAAATGGTGCTAGACGACCGTCGAATTAACATCAGAGAGTTAACAAAAGCTACGGACATAACGAAAAGACGCGTTTGTCATATATTGATTGAATATTTGGGCATGAGAAAGTTATCCGCGCTTGCTCACGTTGAACCAAAAGTTCATTTGAAGTAGCATTTCCAAGGCTCTACTTAACCGTTTTTAGCGAAGCGAGTCGGACTTTTTGCTCCATTTTATCACTGTCGATGAAACTTGGGTTCACCATTACACTCCTGAGATGAAGGAACAGTCAAGACAATGGACTGCGAAGGAATCTGCTCTAAAAAAGGCGAAGACGATTTTATTGGCCGGGAAGGTAATGGTGACTGGAATTCTGTTCATCGACTACTTAGAAAAAGGGAAAACAATAACGAGGTCGTACTACACATCGTTATTGGACAAGTTTTAGGCAGCAATTGCTGAAAAGCGGTCCCATTAGAACTGAAGAAAGTGCGCTTTCATCAAGACACACTTCGGCGGTCGCCATGGCCACAATTCACGAATTGCAGTTTGAATTGATTGACCTCCCAGCATGTTCACTAGATCTGGGCCTCGACGACTATTTTCTGTTTGCTGAACTCAAAATTTGGTTCAGAGGACATATTTTTATTAAACGAGGAGGTCATCGCAGCCATAGACGCCTATGTTGCAGATCAAAATGCCAACTACTATTTTGACGGGTTAGAGGTTGGGGCACTGCTGGAAACAGTGTATCAACTTAAAAGGAGACTATGTTGAAAATAAAATTGAACTTAACAGAAAAAATACATTTCTATGTTAGGCTCAAAACTTTTCGGACTGCCTACGTACCATTGCGTTGCAACATTCAGAAAAATTACTTCTATTTATGGAAAAGTCGCTATTATCTTTCGAAATTCAGGGATAACCTTTATCAAATGTACTGAAACAGAATTATTCGGCCATCCATACCTCAGGTATACAAATCTAATATTGTACGAATAATGTTAATAGGCCGTTTAGACTCATACTTCAAGAATTTTCTGCCATATTTTCTTTTGTTTTTATACCTGCTTTAGATCACTTTCCACGACTCGTACACCTGGTGATTATGGATCGCCCTGCTTTTTATTTACTACAGGCTTTAGGCTTAATACTCCTTTTACTCGCCGATTATCTTTTCTTCCTTCTATTTGCCCTAGCCACCATGTTTCGCATCCGTAAGTATTTTGTATATTCGTAGTTTATTTGATGCATCATCATAACAATCTCCTTTTATTATTCTTACTGTTATTTCCGCTGTAATATTACTATCTTCCGTTAATCATACTCTTAAATACGCAAAACTCGAAATTTTTCTACTTTTAATTCATTTTGTAATTTAGTTCCAATTGTTTTTGTACACTCTCATTCCTGCTTAATCATTCCATGTACGTGCATTTTGTTTTTCTCATTTATTTTTAGACCACTTTTCTTGCTTTCAATTGGAATTGTTTTATCGTTTCCTATGGTTCTTTTTTGTTATTATCCGGACAATATCGCCAGCGTACGCCAAATTATTTCTTATTTATTATTGTCACACTTTTTAAGAATTGTATGGATAATGGGCCCTGCTGTTACTTTAAATTGTTCAGAAATTCAGTTGCTAACTTTTACTTGTTGAGTTTTCTAGTGTCATTTTTATCGATTTTTACCTCTTGGTAAACTCTTTGAAAATCTACAAAAATATATCTATACTAGTAAATATCAAGGTTGTGCCGCATGCGCCTACTAACAGCAAGAATTGGCCACGTAGTGCATGAAACACCGACAGGTGGCTCAAACTATCTAATTACTTCATAATAATTTATGTTTTGACCTATAAGAGGTAAACTGTGACCTAAATCAAAAATCTAAAACCTTTATGCGAGGTTCGGCAACAAACCGGTTCGAATGAGGTATTGAAACCTTTGAAATCGGTTCATGACTGTAAGAGGAGTTGCAATGTTACAAACACACCTAGTTACATTTTTGCAGTTTTATATAGAAGATTATATTCTACACAACGTTTGTAATTGCACTATTCTTTCTAAAATCACATTGGGACTGTTACACACTGTACATACACATACATTTTCACACTTATATAGTATTGTTCATATCAATCCACTTTTTCCTGTCTCATATATTTGTTCCACGATATGGACGAACGCCCCTTTATCTTCTTTTATTTGGTTTTTGCTTCCAACACCTTCTTAACCAGTCTACTATTATTTAATATATATTTTTTAGAAATGTTGCATGTTCAAGCTCTGTCAGATATCAGTATTTCTATTAAACTTTGTAACTCCAGGTATTCTATGAATTAATTTTATTTTCATAGCTCGTAACTTCTGTTTATTTTTAACTTAGTTTTCATAGATGTCGCATAAGGTTAGAACATATATTTTATTATACATAATAATTTTTATTTTCTGTGAAAATCCTTTCTTGTTAATTATAGATTTACTCATGGAATAATAGGTGTATAAATAAGTTTTCGGCTTTTTTCTGCAAAATTAAAGTTTTATTTAAAAACAAACAAGAAAAGCTTAAGTATCAAAATATTCTCCGTTGGCATCGATGACCTTTTGCCATCTTTCGGGTAGCTTGCAAATTCCCTGGTGATAGAAGCTCACCGGCTTCCAGACGATAAAGTTATTGATGCATTTTCGGACTTCTTCTTCTGTTTTGAAGTGCGTATCAGCCAAGTGATGCTGTAACGACCGGAATAAATGATAATCGGCCATGTCTGGGCTATACGCCGCATGTGGGAGAAGTTCCCAGCCTAACGCGAAGATGTGTTCTTGCATCGCATTCGCAACATGTGGTCGGGCATTATCATGGAGCAGGATGACTTTGCGTCTTCCTTGTCTAGTAAATGGCCTCTTTTCTTTGATTTCGTCGCTCAAATTGATGAGTTGCTGTTGGTAGCGATCCGCCGTAACTGTTTTCAACTGGTTTCAAGAGTTCAATCCCACCAGATACAGAGCAAATTCTTTTTGGCGTGGATATTGGGCTTTGGAGTCGATGTCGAAGGTTTGCCAGGGTCTAACCATGATTTTTTGCGCTTGGGATTGTCGTACAAGATCCATTTTTCATCGTCCGTAATAATTTTATTCAGAAAATCCTTTTTTCGGTTCTTTGTTGACTTCGGACAGTTTATGCGGAACCCATCTGCCTTCCTTTTGTATCTTACCCATTGCATGCAAACGTATGGAAATAGCTGACTGAGTGACGCCAAGCTGTTCTGCAAGCTCTTTTTCAGTTTGCGCATTGTTTTGATCCAGCATTGTCTGGAGCTCGTCCATGTCAAATGTTTGAGGGCGTCCAGCGCGTGGTTGATCTTCAAGACTAAACTCTCTTCCGCGAAATCTTTGGTACCACTTTTTGCACGTTGCATGACTTACAGCATTCTCACCATATGCAGCACAAATCATTTCGGTGAATTCAGCAGCGTTTTTCTTAAGATGAAACGCGAAGTGGATAGAAAATCGACTATGCTCTTTTGTGATTGCCATCGTGAACACAGCTGATTATTGAGGTTATGTGCATCAAACGCCAAATCGCATGATGTTTCGAAAGACCAAATGTCATTGCTTAAAAACCGCAAGAGGGCGGACTAATACGTTACATGTAAACGGTGATTTGCGTCCTGTGAAATCTAAAGCTGAGAACTTATTTATACACCTAGTAACATGGTGTTGCTGGATTGATTTGGTTAAATTCAACTTCTAGGTTTCCATAGTTGCTTATGATTTGGCCAAGATATTTGTAGCTTTCAATTTGTGGTTTCGGGTTGTTTTCAAAGATTGTTGAAACATTTCTACTTATTGTACTAATTACTACCATTGTTTTCTCTCTGTTAATCACCAAACAATATCTTCAAACAATATTTTCATTATGAAAAAAAACTGGTTCCAAGTTCCTATAACTATAAGTTCATGTAACTATAAATTGTAAAGGGCCATTTTCCAATCAGTTATTTTTATTTCCATGTTGAAGAAATAACTTTATGAACAAAACTTCTTTCCGTTTCGCACACAGATTTTATCATTTCAACCCAAATATTATCATGATCCGAAGTATTATTATTTTTCAATTTCTTTATATTCTTCTGTAGCTTGTGCTTTTGGTATAAAGATCTGGTCCGTTATGTATATCATTGCTCGCCGTTATTTTAAACTGATCTTTGCTGTTATCTTATCTTCTTTAGTCAATAAATCACTCTAGTGTTTCTTTTTAACATTCACCGGGGCAACTTTTGTTAATTTTTTCAACTCTGTTCTTTTTATACACATATTTATGTTTGTTCTAGCAATATACTTTAATTCTTTTCCAAACCTTTTCTACTAGGCAGTTTTTGGTGCGGCCACAAGATTTTCGTTGTTCTCTGAATTTTACAGTTATCGTGATCACTGTCATTTTTCCTTGATAAAAATTTTTCTTCTTCATTTCCATGTGCAACTCAGCTGATTAACAGCTTGTTTGCTTTCTCTTAAAATTTCTTATTGATCTCCTACATTTTTCTTCTATCGATCGTAATAATACTTTTTTAAAATTTTACCACACCTGTTTCAATATTTCTGGATTTTTGTACATTAGTATTAAATTATCTGCCTTGTTAATATAACGCTCTTTTACTTCAATATCGTGTAGCCTTTTCCATCTTGTTATACAATATATCTTCTTTTTATTTATGTAATCGCTACTTATTTTTTAGCCCTCACGTACTCTCATCCTAAATCTACTTTTTTATATATTTTTCTACCTATTTATGATCAACTATCAAATATACATTTTTATTTGATTCTATCGTTGCATAAGTATAGATGCCTTTATGTTGAAAACCCGTATTTGACTCAATTAAACTGGAGAGGCAGGCGTGTAAATAGCCGCTCTCGTGATGCGGTGTGGGATACGATACCGATACGGCTCGTAAGGACCAAAAAATGGAGAGGCAGGCGTGTAAATAGCCGATCTCGTGGTGCGGTGTGGAAACGTAGTACGGCCCGTAGTGGAAGGTCAGGCGATAAGGCCAAAATCGTCCCTTAAACGGCCGTCGCGTAAGCGGATGGGGCGGCTACCGATATCAACCAATGAATTGCCAAATCGCTCACTTGAATCGGCTTCGGCTTCGGCTTCGTCGGCGATTCCAAGGTGGCCACCTCTGCGTTGCGGATCCGGTATCTGCGGGATGTTGAGACACGACCAAATTGGCCGAGCTGCGATGCGTGAATATTTGCGGGGATGCGAAATGTTTCTTGCGGGTGAAGACACGACCGTACTGGCCGAGCTGCGGTGCTTGAATATGAATGTATGCGGGTTAAGACACGACCGTATTGGCCGCGCTGCGGTGCGTATATTTGAATTTATGCGGACTAAGACACGACCGAACTGGCCGCGCTGCGGGGCGTGAATGTCTCGGCTGAGCAAAAGCCCATGCCGTTTGTGTGCGACGGCAAAACGTAGCTGATATCAAAAGCTCGCATGCCGCCGCGATATAAAGCGGTTCAAGGGCGAAAAGGCCGCCACACCATAAACTATTATTATTACTATTATTACTATTATATTAAAGAATTATAGTAGCTTAAGATCATTATTACTGAGTTCTCCAACAAATGTTCCTATAATTTTTGAATAATACTCTACTACTTTAGCCACGTTTGCATTAAGATCTCATATAATTCCCCATTAAATCTTGTCTTGTATTCTGTAATTGAGACGAGGATCACTCTTTCTCACTAACTCGTTCGTTTTTACTTAGTCCATAAACTATAATTACTGTGGGAGCACGAAAAACACCTAGTTTAATTGTTATTGTCATCAGTCTTTCTAATATAAATTTACGGTTCAATAAGTTTGGCTATTTCCTTACAATAACTAGATTATAATGTAAGGGCCGCTTCGCGGCCTTGTCAAAGTGTACTTCTGTACATGAGATGGTAAAGCTTTCGAGCTGTATGCGTTCTCCCCTTCTCCCCCACTTAAATGTAGCCACTGGTATATAAATGTGAAAGGGGCTATTTTTTAGGCCACTTTCACTGGTTTTCTTGAATTTCTGATCTTTTTGTCCACTATTCCTTTTTTTTTAGTTTTCATTAACCCAGTAAACTATAACCCCGATTTTTTAAATTTGTGTACCAATTCATTTTATTTCTCATTAATCCCTCCAATGTTTTACGTACCAATTCTCCTCTTATCTTTATACTTCTTGCCTTTGTACACTATTTGCTTTATCCTTTGATCATCTTTAGTTTCATCTACTGCATCAATTACCATTAACGTTTGTATTTTCTTTGTTTTTAGATTATTTTATTAGTTTTTATATACCACTATATATATACACAGCACTAAAAGGCCTAATGACCCATGGCTTCGATGGCATGTTTCCATGCCTTCCTATCTTTGGATTTCGTCTTCCAATCTGTTAAACCGCGCGTTCTGATATCTTGTTGCACATCTTTCCACCAGGTCGTTCTTGATCTTCCCCTCTTGTTTCTTCCTTCTGCTTCTCTTTCTAGGCATATTCTTACTGGACCTTTTTTCTTCATCTTGTTTATGTGTCCCAACCATCGTAGTCGACATTGTTTAATAACTGTAATTAATTTTGCTTCTTGATATAGCTCTTCTATTTCTTGGTTGGTTCTTTTCCTCCATTCTTCATTCACTTTTATTCCTCCAAATATTTTCCTCAGTATTCTACTTTCCCATATACCTATCTTGCTTTTGTAATCACCCAGGTTTCTGCACCAAAAGTTACTACTGGCCTTATTATTGTTTTATACAGTTTTATTTTCGCTTTTCTTTGTATGTTTTTCTCTCTTAGTATTTTATTTAAGGCTTCTGCACATCTCGTTCCCAGCACTAGTCTTCTGTCTATGTCAGCACCTTGTTGACCGTTGCTTGTTAGTTCCACCCCCAGATACACTGCTTTGTTAACTAATTTGAAATTGTATGTTTTTCTAGTGCTTGTTTGGAATGACAGTAGTTGTTTCTCTTCTTGTATTCTATTTCCGAGTATTATATAGTTGGTTTTATCTTCATTTACTTCTAGTCCTGCTTTCCTTTCTTGTTCTTCGATGCCTTTGACTATTCTTTTTAGTTCTTCTTTTGTTCTAGTTAACACTGCTAAATCATCGGCATAGGCTAGTATTTTGTGAGGCCCCGATATAATTTTTTGTTCTAAATTTATTTTTGTTTCTTTTAATATGTTCTCTAATACTGTATTGAAAATTGTCGTTGATAAAGGATCTCCTTATTTCAGGCCTAAGTTGCTTTGGAATTCGTTTGATAATATATTTTTGTATCTGATTGTGTTCTTTGTGACTTTTAGAGTCATTTTTACTAAATTTATTGTTTCTTCCGAGATTCTTAGATTTTCCAATGCCTTAAAAATTTCTGATCTTTTTATCTTATCATATGCTTGTTTAAAGTCAATGAAGATTGCGTGTATGGGGATATTTTTCTTACTGCATTTTGCATGGCTTTGTTGTATGATGTATATCTGATCTGTTACTGATTTGCCATGTCTAAATCCAGCTTGGTAATTCCCTATTTTATACTCTGATTCTTGTTTTAGTCTTCGGTTAATCAGGTGGGCTAGTATCTTGTATGCCACATTTAGCAAAGCTATTGGTCTGTAGTTTGTTACTTTGTTTCTATTGCCTTTTTATAAATTGGGCATATAATCGCTTTAGTCCATTCCATTGGAATTTCTTTTGTTGTCCAGATCTTGGTTATTAGTTGGTGTATTCTTTGGAGTATTCTTTTATCTGCGTGTTTTATTAATTCAGCTTATATTTTATCTGACCCTGGGCATCGGTTATTTTTTTGTTTTGTAATTACTTCTGTTACTTCTTCATAGGTTGGGGTTGTTGACTTATTTCTTTGTGTGGCTTGTGGTTGTGTTGTCTCTTCTTCTTTTCCATTTTCTTCGGTTAGTGTTTGTTTAAAGTAATCAGCCCATATTTGTGCCATTTCTTTTTCATCCATACATAAGTGTCCTTTTGTATTTATTAAGCTGATTGTTTTATATTGGAAGCCTTTCTTTTCTTCTTTTATATGTTTATAGTATTCTTTTATGTTCTTGTTTTTATATGCTTCTTCTATTCTGCCTAAATTTTCCTTCATTGCAATTCTTTTTTTCTCTGCTTAGTTTGTGTACTTTGTTTCTCACTCTTTTGTAATTTTGTAATCATCTTCCCCTGGTTTCAGGTATTCTATTCTTATTGCTTTTCTTTCTTCAATTCCTATTTTACATTCTTCGTCCCACCAATCCTTTATCTTTTGCTGTTTCTTGGTTCCTAGTTGTTGAGCACTTTCTTTTAGTATTAACTTCAGTTGTTCATATTCTTTTTCTACATTTTCTTTCTATGGTTTTTGTACATTCTTTATACTTTTTTTGTGTTTCTTCTTTCTGTAATAACTCGGTGTTCCTAGGTATTGTTTTTCCTTTCTTTTGTATTGTATTTGTTGCAGTTTGTCTTATTTTTGTTAGTACTAGGAAGTGATCGGAGCTTACATCTGCTCCTCTATATGTTCTAATCTTTGTTATTTTGCTTGAATGTATTTTTTGTGTTAACACATGGTCTATTTGGTTTTTTGTTTTTCGGTCAGGGCTTATCCAGGTCACTTTGTGTATGTCTTTTCTTTTTAACATTGTGCTTTTAATTACCATATTTTGGGAGGCAGCGAATTCTGTGAGTTTTTGCCCGTTGTCATCTGGTTCTTTATGTAAACTTTCTTTTCCAGTAGTTACTCTAGATGTATTTGTTTTCCTACCTTCGCATTCATATCTCCTGTTATCAATTTTATATCGTATTAGGGCTGGCAGTCAAGGGTTTCTTCTAGTAGATGATAGAATCTTACTTTTGTTTCTTCTTCTGTAACGTTAGTCGGTGGATGTAAATTTATAATGTTAATTTTCCTATATTTTGTTCTTATCCTTAATGTACTTATTCTTTCGTTTATCATATTATAATTTATGACTAATTTTTTTAGCTGCTTCTTTAGTCGGAAGCCTGTTCCTAATCTATTTTCTACCCTGCCTCCATTATAGTGTCCGATATCAGTTAAAGTTGTGTCTTTTATATTTGTTTCTTGGATTGCTAGAATATCGATGTTGTATCTGTGTGCCTCTTGTGCAAGCTGTTTGAGTTTACCTTCTTTATTTAGCCCTTGTATGTTCCATGTGCCTATTTTTAGTGTTTTTTCTGTGTTTTTTTTTATTTGTGGTGGTCTTTTTCTGTTAGCTTTTATGTTAAATTTTTTTATTTTTCCGATTATCTCCTCATTTAAATTTTCTATCCTGGCTTTCTAGAATAGCTGTTTTAATTTGTTAAACGTGTATTGTATTGTAGGACTCGTTCGTGATTCACTTTTTATCTTTTCATTTTGTTTTCTTATTCCAGAAGTTAGTTTTTCTAAAGTTTAATTTCACATTTAGGTCTGTTAATCTTTCCATCTCATTAATAATTTAGATCTATGTATTTTGTTTGATCTGTCAGTTTCTATTTCTGTTGGGTTTTATATTAGTTTTGTATAAGGGTTATTATTGCTTTTAGTTTCTCTTCTAAATGTACCAATCCTGGGCCTTTGTATGTATGACGCGTCGGGAACGTCAGGAGCGTGTCATTTCTTGGGCGTGATTTGTCTTCTTTTATTTGCGACCTTATTGGTTTGACACTTTTTACTAACCTTTTATATTTTTGTATTTGTTTATTAGCGTTATTCGAAACTTTGTAGTGTTTATCACTGAACACTGTTATTTTCTGTCGAACTTTGCACTTTAAAGATTGCTCTAAAATACTTTTCGCTGTTTTAAAACTACTTAAACACCTTTAAAAACCCTTGTTTTGGTTAAGGAGATGGGGCTGCCTTCTGCAGTTTGTCATCGTCCCACAAGGACTCCTTATATACCACTATACCATGGTTTTTTCACTCCAATAACATTCTATATTATTCGCAAACAATCTTCGATACCCATTTTCACAATATTACATTTTGATCTTTCATCAACTATGCATCTTATCTTTTGTTAGGTCTTATCCATTATAAATAGGTTAACTTTCTACATCATTGTTTTTACTTTTTTTGTTTTCAAAGTGTTTTCTCTAACACCACCATTTTCTTATTATTTTTGGTATTAAATTTCCAAGCCTTTTCACTGTTACTTTCACTTTCAACTCATTTCTTACAAACTGATCTATTCCTTTTAACTTGCTCGCTCTGGTTCACTGTCACAACTTTAATTAATAATGTAATTTTTTTATTTTTTGGTTTTCTATTCTTTCGTTGAACTGTTTCTCACTGTTATTTGACTTCCTTCTTTTTTAGTTCTATTTTAATTTCTCTCATCTCTGATAACAATGTTTCCATCATTTATTTTGTTTTCTCATTTTCTATTACACTTTAATTTAATTCTGCTTATTGTTCTTATTACACTTTTAGTAGTTGAGAAATCTGAAACTTTTGTGCTTTTTCCAAAGATAACTTCTTTCTCGTGCTTACTTTCACTTTCTGCTTTTCTTTTGTACGGGTCTTTTTCACTAAACTTTCTACTTCTATCCATTGTATTTTATTATCGAAATCCAGCGAATGTTAAATTATTCACATATTTGTAAGGCTCGCCTTTAAACAACCTTGACGCGGTATTGTCTGTGTGGTGTTAGCACCCAACTACGAGCACCGCAACAACTAAAAATCCGATTGTTCACTTAAATTGCTTCACTTCACAGTATGGTCTGAAGTATTTATTTAACTGAACCACAATTTTTCTGAAATATATTGTTTGAAATTACAAACAAGTTACGCTTACGTAACGAAGTCGTCTAAATGTTGCCGTAACATCGCACAGTTCGTGTATTCGTTTGCATTTTAAACTAAAATTGTGATGAGTATCTGAAGAGGAAAGATTTTAAAAATACAGTTAGTACCGAAGAATTTTCCATTTTAAATCTTGCAACGTCGGTTGGGCGATATGAGGTCTGGCATTGTTGCGATAAAAAATGGAACCTTTCTGATTGACCAAAAAGACCGTTTTTTTTGTGGATTTTTACATAAAATATTATAAGTTATTGTTAGGTATTTCTGCACAGAGTTCTGCTCTGTTATTTGCTTATTTTCTTTTCGTTGTATGTTGTACATATTTCATCGTTTATTGAGATTCAATTCAAATAATCTCAATTTCATAGTAACTTGTTTGTCAAAAAATTCGGCGCCTATGAATCGATCTTGAAAATAAGTACTACCTCCTTATCAAAGCCGAAACTGTACTCGATCATCCAGGTTAAAATCACTATTAGGAAATCTGTCAAACCACTATTTTACTCTTCTGTGACTTACAGCAACAGATTGTGATGGCACGCTGAGTCATTATGCTACCATCTATCCTTCTAGACACATCATAGACATAAAACAAGAAACTGGCATCGTCGATAGGCAATTTTGTTTTCATCTGTTGCAATCAGGTACAAACGTGCAATCATCTGACTTTTTCCTCAGTATGTGCATTAGTTCCTTAATTTTCTGATTTTGTTCCAACTCCAAGGATAGTAGCCGCATATTGGCAGTCTTAAAAGCAACAATAATTGAAATACATTATTTATATAACTTTTATAGACCCTGTAGTAGTAGAATAATGACCTCATCTTGTTGCAACCATATAATTGATTGAAACAATATGGAATCTTCATTTATTAATTTCCTACAGGTAACAACGTAACTCTTGCTCATCTATTTCAAAGTTATAAGTATATGATTCTAAAAACAAGCCTATGAACTAATACCATATAAATTCTATATAAAAGTAAATAAATTAAAACCAATGAAAATGTTGTTTGCTCCAATATTGTTATTTACCGATGAAGAAACTGCCTTTGCGTGTGGTTGATTCGTTTTATAACTGCAGTCTCCGATTTTTGTGCCTCTCCAGGAATGCAGTTGCTGCAAATTACTTCTAATGAATTATGGAATTTTTAACATCACCTTTTGCTATTTTATGAAACTATGAAACTTACACTGTTAAATATGTGGCAATTGCAATTGAATTTACCATGTTCGTTTGTTGTCTCTAATTTGAGTGTTCAAAAATGATTCGTACTACAGTGTTTTTCCTCGCTGATCTATTATTATAAAGAAGTGAGTTCACATTTCAATGATTATGAACTTTTGCCATCTCTTCTGCAATTTTTATAAAGTTGCTGCAAGTCATTCTTTGGATGTAGCATGGTATCACTTGTAGATAACCGACTGAAGCTTGTCGGTGCAGGAAAACTTCTTACCTCTTTCTTATTTTGCGTCAAACAAAGCGTAATCGCAAATCCGGCGAATATGAAGCATAAGGCAGTTCGGAGTACCTGAAAGTCTACAGGGTAGCCACGGTGTGAAGCAACGCTGCCTGTTTCCACCTCCCGTGACAACGTTACTGAATACATGTGAAAACCATGATTCATCTGGATACATCTGCTGAGTGGTGAGAACATGGGAAATCGATTATGTACAGAAATGGATGTGATCCGCCTGTTTGCTCTGATCGAGTGGAATACATAATGGTTCATATGTGGCTTGCGTGCATTTTCTGAACGCCCGCTGCTTTTGGTTTTTCAGCATAGTCCTTTCGATGCTGCATTCCTTTATATGGCTATTAACAGCGAAGCAGTTACCCCCTCCCTTCAAAGAAACCACGTTGTCCAGTGCTGTCCATAATTGTTTGCTTCCATTATTTCCTCCTTTATCCCTAACTACACTCTTACCTGTACTGTACGAATGACTTAATATCTTTCCTTTTATGAGTTCCGTCAACGTCATGTGATAGGCAGAAGAACTGAAAGATATAATAAAAAACTTAAAATGGAAGAACATTTGGTCAAGATAAAATTATAGCAGAGGTGATTGTTTTTGTTAAAAATGATGAAACAATGTCTGGAACTAAAAAGCTAGCGGAAGAATGGGGTCTAAGCCTTATACAACCAACATATAAAAAAGGGCGATACTAAAGACTATAATAACTACCGAGGAAAAATGTTGTTAAACACAATAACAAAGATATATGAACAACTGTTAGAGAACTTGAAACAAACAATATGCCCGACATTAATAAAACTACAGAAATGGTGTTAAAAAACTAGAAGCCTTCAAGACCACATATTTACATTAGATTAGATTATATATAAGAAAATAGACACAGGGAAAAATATATTCTTGACACTTTTATATATGAAAAAAACGTTTGAAAAAATGAAGACATTAGAGAAGTACTACAAATGGAATCATCGAACAAAGACAATTAGCATGGCACAACACTTACAAAGGATGAGCAACACAATACCGGTTAAACAGGTATGGGAAGCAAAATCGTAAAGGAAAAAATCAGTGGTAACCAATGGGATCAAGAAATTGCAAGAATTTTAAGTGAAAAAAGGAAAACGTGGGAAGAAACGAAAAGAATTGCTCAACTCAGAAATAACTGACATCAATTCGTCAAAAGTTAGAGAGAAAACTAAACCCGACACTCAAATGGGTATAAAGGATTTTGATTATGTATCCTTATATGTGCCACTATTTTTAAAATTGCTAGATTTGCTATTTCATAATTGCAATTTTGTAATAAATTATAAGAATAACTGACACAATAATGGATAACAAGACCAAACCGAATGGTTCCGTTGTGCAACAGCATTAAAATTTATTTAGTTATGACATTGCTTGACTAATGCTCTACGTGCTACGATGGTTTGAGCAGGTAGTTGTGCCACAGAATAATAATGATTCGGTCTATTGTCGAACAAATTGCTTCATGTTATTTAAAAACTGGTTTTAGTGAAGGGCCTCTAAATCTTGTTTCGGTAAAACAGTAGCATTGACTTTTAAGGTGTGCGGCGCATGTGATGCGATGCATGTCCTACCACGCAACCAAATAAAACGTAACAGACCTGTTTCCGCGGCCTGCATTTTTCGGCAATTAGGAAATTTCCGCCGTTCTTGCGGCAGCAGTATTTTAATTGCCTGCACTTCGTTTCGTAACTTGCGGATGGCGGAATAGAGCTGAAGAAGCAGAAATGTTAAGCTCGCACCTAAACGTTTGTTTTCACTTTGGGGGTTTGCTCATCAAAGAGAATGTTGATGTTGAATTTTTTAAAAATATACAAGGCGGCGAAATCGACACAGCTATATTTTTCAAAGGGAAATTTACCTTATCAAATAGGATTTTGAAATGAAGTCGTGCGAATTTCATTATATTCCAACATATTTTGTAACTAACGTGGTATTTTAGACTTATGATTTTCTGTTTTGTATCTCTTATCATGTAGTTTAATTACCCTTTCTTCTACTTCATATGTGTACTGGTTTTTAGTGATCGTTATTGACAAAGAAACATAATTGTATTAAGTAGTTGGTGATAAAAGATGGATTTTCTATAAAATACATACTAAGAACAGATTCCAATGCCTGTTATCCATTACAAAAAGATTTTGTTCTATGTATAAGGGTCACCAACAACTCATCAATTTTAAGGGGGGGGGGTATTATAATATAATAATATTATTAATAATAATAACTGGTTAGGAAAATCTTAAAATATCCTGCTCTATACCAACGCCGTATCATGTACTTCACCTTGGGCTAGAAATTCTTCACGTACTCCATATTTGTCACACAATCTTTTGGATCGCTACCAATTCTGAACCCTGAAGTTTCTAGTGATGGGCGTAAGATTATTGATAACAAAGAAAAATATCTTTATGTTTCTGACAAAGAAAATACAAATTCATTTAAGAAAGCTCTAGGTCCGTCTCTAATCCCTAACGTCGCCCTCCGAAATATAATTCGAAAATTAATTGTCTGCTTGGTCATACATCTCAATGCTTGCTTAAGAATGAGTTACTTCCCTAACAAATAGAATCATATTCACATTTTTATGTTTCCAAAACCTGGAATAAAGAAAATTATCTGCATCTGTTACAGACCTACAAGCCTTCTCAACAACCCTGTCCAAGCTACTTTAAAGAGTTGTCCTTACACGCTTAACCAAACACTAAATGAACCATACATTCTACTATCTACCAATTTGGGTTTCGAACAGTCCGCAATCTTACAAAAAACTGTAGAAATTATAGAGGGATGGGGTACGAAACTAAATATTACAACAGCGGCCTTCTTAGACATTACCCCGAGCAGAACCTCAAAAACAAACATTAGAAAGCTTCCGGTTTTTCAGAATAAGATTCTAAGAATATCTGTTAATGACCCTTGATTTATTCGTAATAAACAGGTACATAATGAACTAAGTATGGACAGCATACAACATTTTATCAGGCGACTCCCGGCTGACAATGCCAACCTTTAAGAATTAAGTCAGAAGAACATACATACTCCTAAATAGAAAATCACTTCAACGCCTAACATCAAACTTGGAAAATAACAGTAATGGGGTAAATTATAAACTCTGTAGTGTGTGAATCGGCAATCCTGGTGTAAGTGTGCACCTAGCGTCAATTCATTCAAAGAAGACATTATATGTCAGGTGTTGAGCTGATTCTTCTTCTTTTTTTTCTTCTTTTCTTCAATCCATTTGTGGACATAGACCTCTTCTTGTTCCTTACATCTTGTTCTATTCTGGGAGATTCTTTTCTATGCAAGACAGTCTTTGACTTGCTTTTTTGCCCAACTATGGTCTCCAATCTAAGACTCGTGCGTTCCATCTAGTACCTGTTTGGAGGGCATTGTGACCTACGAATTTGCACTTGAGTCTAGCTACTCGCTCTTGTATATCTATAATTTTTGTTTTTGTTTATTTGTTCTGTTTTTTTTGTCTTTTAGAGCTATTTGTAACATTTGGCATACCATGGCTCTTTGGGTCGTTATGAGCTTGTCTACATTTCTATTTGCCAAGGTCCAGGTCTGAGTTCCATAAGTCATAACAGGTCGTATACAGTTGTCAAACACTTTTGACCGAAGGTGTTGAGGTAACTTTCGGTTCTTCAATACAAAACTTAATCTACCAACGACAGCTCTCAGTTTGGTTATTCTTGCGATTTCTATCTCTTGGTTTGCTTTATTAAGCGTAAACCTTTGCCCTAAATATGTAAATTTTTCTACTTGTTTTACAGCGTTTTGTTCTATTTCTATATTTACTTCCTCTTCGGAGTTTGTCTTAATTTTTATTTTGCTATGTTTATCCTTCTCAGAAGCCGTGTTTAGTTCTTGTAGCATTGAGATTAGTTGTTCTCTGTTTGTTGGAAATAGTATGATGTTATCTACATATTTTAGATTATTCAAAAAATTTGCCTTTTATATTTATGCCATTTTCCTCCCATTTTATCTTCAAAAGCTAGTTAGGATAATGCTGGTGTAACCACGCACGTGTACTAAGAGCAGAATAGCTTCAATAATACTGTCATGTATTCTATGAATCGACGATTTTTTTCAACAAATAGCTACGTTACATTCCGCAAGAAATTCTTATTGCTTGTGATAATGACACAAAGGCTTGCAGAGGTATCTCCAAACACCGACGGAAGCGATAAGGCATGTTTCAGAATAACATTTGCGATTATTTTCAAGGGCAGCTGAACAGATATCTTTGTGTGGGTTTTGCAACACATAGTTAAACCCTTTCTTTCTTTTATTTTACTGTACAAAGATTCTTTCAGTTATTCAAAAAAATTGAACCAGAAATTTAATTCGTGGCACTTTAATGGCTAAATTACGAGAATGTTTTTAGTTGCCTAATCTTTGAGTTTGTCGAAACATTAAATACGAGGCTCTATCAAAAAGTAATATTACTTTAGGCTATTACTACGATATAAATATGGTATAGTGTACAGCACTGTTAGAATCTTAATTTTAGAACACGCCTCCGTATTCAAGTAGTTCAGTATTAATTTTATCAATTCCTGTGGCTTTCCTATTTCTTAATGTCTTTATTGCATTTTCTAATTCTTGTATAGTTGTATCGTCTACGATTAGATTCGTCTCTTGTAAATTTATATCTTTAGCTTCGTCTCCTTCTTCTTCCGAATTGAACCACAGTTCCTTGTAATGTTTTTCCCACTTTTCAGTTTCTATAATATTTAACATTGCAGTATATTTTTCTTCTTTGTTGAGATGCGTCATAATTTTATATACCGATTCTTGTCGTCCGTACTCATACTCTAGACCTGTTATATAACTATCCCAGCTTGTTTTATAGCTTTTTTGGGTTCTGCATTTTGTTCTTTGTAGCACTGTCTGTTTTGTTCTGTTTGTGATATTAATTTTTGTAGTTCTTTATTCCATATCTTGAGTTCTTCCGTCTTGTCCCTAGGGTTTCTGCTGCTGCTTTAGGTATAATAGCTTTTATGGCTTTTCATTCATCTATATTTTCTTTTATTTCTTCTTGGTGTAGATATTTGATGCTGCCATCTTGCAGTAGGTATGTTTTATATGTTTCGTCTGCTGTTCCCTTTTTATGTTTCATATTGGATTTTACCCATGGTTTTGGGATTGTTATTTGCTGGCTCTAGGTTTTTGTGTCACTCTTTATCAGCTGTTCCTTTCAGTTTTTTCTTGGTTTCTGTTATCACCATAATAATATCTTTTCCTTTCATTATATTACAGATTTCTAATTGCTTTGTAACAATGCTTCGCATATTTCATGTAGCAATCTTTAGTATGTTGTCTATCCATTTTCGTTTTTCTTTTTCCTTGCAGTGTCCGCCGACTAAGTTTTCGTCCGGTCCAAGGCTTCTATCGAACTTTTGAGTATTATTAGTATTTCCCTATAGTGTGAAGTACCAATTCATACCTATAGGTAACGTAGACGATAGGGTTGCCACTTTGAGGCTTTCTAACTTGCCCGATTTTTCTGTAGGGTCTTTTCTCTTAACCAAAAGTATCGGTTTTAACGTGCCAGAAACTCGCCTTTACCCTCTCTCGTTAGTGTTAACCAGGGGGTACGACGTGGACGTGAGACTAGGATTCGTTAGTATTGCTGTATGGGGACATAATAGCGGCGACGTTTCTCAGTTTTTATAAGACAAACATATTTGAATCTGCTTCACTTCTGAGACCATATCTTACCAACTTTCCACCTTTTTGTATTTCTTTTGCCTCTAAAACGTTTGCTTTTCTGATACTTATCGGCTTAAGACGATATCCTTCATATCAAACAACTTGATCTGCACATCTCTGAACTTTGACTCGTTTTGTCTTTCTCTTTTCATTTTCGACAAAATGATTGCTCACTTTTAGGAACATAGTGAAGTGTTATTTCACATTTATTTATAATTTTTTTAATACGTTTCCGAAATTTAATGTGTTTTTATTTTTTCTGTAAATTTAAGGATTAAATTCATGATACTTTTTTTTATATCATAAATTGCTTATCTTTGTTCAAGTTTCTAGAAGCACAGTAGAAGTACATCTGTATAATATATTAGCTATTACTCTGAGCTAAAAATGAAGGTTTGTCCAAAGTTATGCGCTTTACTTTACTCAGTATGTCTTAATTTGTACGTTCGTGGAAGTTCAATCTCATAATTTAGTAGCTACAAATCATTTTGGACTGTGCGAGTAATTTGAGGTGTTTTGAACTACTAGTTTTATAGTCGTCTTTCCTACGTTACGAAGTGCTAAATATAACAGCTACATGATTATCACATTTGCACAAACGTCCTTTCACTTCTGCAGCGTGACTATCAGTAATTTATCTACTTCTTCCCGTCAGGAGAGGTTATTGTTCTTGACCACCGGATGAGTAGCCAGTATCAAGTGTTGTTGCAGTACTTGCGAATTTAGTCTGTTATTTTAATTATTCATTTCCTTGCTTACTGTGAAATGTTTCTTATTTGTTTTTTAATTCAATTTCTCTTTCACTTTATATTTTTACATAACAAAGTAATTTTACAAAACAACTAAATTATATCATCTCTTAAAAAAAACTTTTACGAATCATTAAATTATTAGAAAATTGTGAGTTTATTTCTAATGAGTAAAAGTTGTGTTCTTCCCAGCTCAATTAAATAATCAGTGTTTGCTATACAAATTTATAAGTGATAACGTGTACGATAGGACGTGAAAAGGCCAGAGTGGTTCTTAGGTCATTGATATCAGTAGATGCAATGTCATCAATAAATAATAGGTGTACAAATAAGTTCTCAGCTTTTTCCTGCAAAATTAAAGTTTTATTTAAAAACAAACAAAAAGCTTAAGTATCAAAGTATTCTCCGTTGGCATCGATGACCTTTTGTCATCTTTTGCGAATTCCCTGGTAATAGAAGCTCACCGGCTTCGAGACGATAAAGTTATCGATGCATTTTTGGACTTCTTCTGTTTTGAAATGCGTATCAGCCAAGTGATGTCTGGGCTATACGCCGCACGTGGGAGAAGTTCCCAGCCTAACGCGTCTGCAGCTCATCCGTGTCAAATGTTTGAGGGCGTTCAGAGCGCGGTTGATCTTCAAGACTAAACTCTCCTCCGCGAAATCTTTGGTACCACTTTTTGCACGTTGCATGACTTACAGCATTCTCACCACATGCAGCACAAATCATTTCGGTGTCCGCCATCGATTTCAGTGAAACAAATTTTACATTATTTGTACTAATCACAACTACATCATAACAGTTGATAGGTATTTTATAAATGTATTAAAATAAAATGAGTTAAAAATAAACATGAAAAACAAGTGACAAACTGTTCGCCGTGTAAAGAAGATCGTTGATTATTTTTAGACTGTTTATCTACTGATTATGAGTATTCGTGTTTAAATTGTGTATCTTTTATTTAAGTAAACAGTTTGATAAGAGTGGGGATACGTCTCCTTTAGCACCCGATAAATATTCTATTGAGTTAAAGAAGTACATATAAAAAAAATATCTACAAATTTGAACAGGAGTTCCGTGCGTTCGTGCCGCAGGTCGGGGCCACTATCACTCCGAATGCCCAGGCGGCCGCGGTTGTCATCGGGCCGATGCAATGCCGTGCGCAAAAAGCGCATTTGCGATGGCCGCCGAGCGAAGTTTCGTTTGTAAGCGCTCATTTATAATGGAAGACGAAAGCATAAGCCGCCTATAAGAAATACATATATTGCACGTAAGCCTTATGTAAACATTTGAAAGTTGCGCATGTCCAAACACAGTAGTGGCAGTTATGTCCTTCCAGGCATTTTGCATAATTATGTTGCCTTTGTACCTGTCATTTTTTTTATAGTGTAGTAACATATGCATATAATTTAGTCGGACACTAAAGAATTTCTTAAAAATTAATTTTATTTTGAAATTACAAAGTGCCGATATTGTACATATAATGTTATTACTAAAGACAGTTGTTACTTACTAACTACTATTCTAAACGTTGGCCGCATTTATACATAAATTGTCAGCAAACCGGAATCCCACAGCAATGCTTAGAATGTAGATAAGATATGAGTACTAAGAAGCAAATACAAAAAAGTGATTATATGAGATAAACGCTGCAAGTTTCTAAATGCTGATTTAACTTCCCACAGCAATAGCTGATTCAACTCCTCCCTCCTTAAGATAGAACGTTCTCGGCATGTGATGCTGTATGAATTCAGGAAAAGCTCAAAAAAATATTCAGACTGTTTACTTAGACCGTGCTCCTGCTCTGAGAACTGTCAAAAAGTGGTTCGGACGGTTTCGGCAAGGCAATTCTTCAATGGAAGATGAACCTCCCTCTGGTCGACTTTCTGGCCTTGATGAGGACGTTGTGCGTACTCTAGTGAAGACACATCCTAGAATTACGACTGAGGAGATAGCTGACAGGCTAAATATTGTCAAGTCCACCACGTTTGGCCAGTTAAAAAAGCTTGGCTAATCTCCACGCTTGATATCTGGGTACCACACTGCTTAACGGAAAGGAACAAATTAGACCGGATGAACATGGCTCTTTCACTTCAGGCACTGAACAAAAATGAGCCGTTTTTGGATCGACTGGTAACAGGCGATGAAAAGTGGGTCCTTTACAACAATGTGCAATTAAAACGCACATGGAAACAAACCGGCGAAGATGCAGATTCTGTCGCAAAAGCTGGTCTGCATCCAATGAAGGTTTTGTCGTATGTTTGGTGGGATTGCAGGGGGGTCATTCATTTTGAGCTTTTGAGGCGCGGAGAAACAATAACAGTAGACATCTGCTGTCAACAATTAACCAGACTTGATATTCAATTGCTATTCGTAAAAAACGTCCTGTTTGGGTCAACAGAAAGGGTGTCATCAATAGACGCTGCAAAAATTGCAGGAATTGAAATGGAAAGTTCTGCAGCATCCTTCATACTCGCCTGATATTGCACCTTCAGACTTTCATTTGTTCGGCTCATTTGGTCGTTGGAAAACCATCGTGGAAAAGAATGGCGATTATATAATTAATTGATAAAACCCTTTTATTTAAAATAAAAAATATTGTAATAATTTATAAAATTGGGCACGAACTTTTGCAATCATCCTATACTTTTACCGACTCTTAGTAATAACGTTTATTTTTTAATACCTTTCATATTTTCTCTCTTGAGACACTATCGAGGGCCTGTTGCATATCCGTAAAGAATAAAAATAAATTTTTATTATGTGCAAGTTTCTTTTCGGCTATTTGTCTTAAACTAAATATAAAATGTGTAGTTCCGTTCACTGGTCTAAATGCAGCCTGATTCTCACCAAGTAAGTATCCATTCGACTATTGGTTTTAGTCTTTTCTCAAGTATTCATATACTTCACTTACTCACAGGTATAGAAATTTTTCTGTAGTTAGTACAGTTTCTGGGATCCCAATTTTTACAAATTGGCAATATAGCTACTACCGTCCAGTCCCTAGGAATGTTTTCTGTAACCTATGTTATAATTAGTATTTTATGTAGTTCTTTCTCATTTCTTTCCATTCATTTATTCATTGCTATCCTACTGTTATCTGGGCCTTCTTCTGTTTTCCCGTTTTTTAAAATTTCCCACTGCTTCTTCAATTTCCTTATTGTTAAAACATTTTGGTGTGTCAATATTTGAAATTATAACAAGGTACTTCTCCATCCTCCACCTCGCCATCTGCCCATAATTTGATTATCTATAACGAAGGCTTTACTTTTTACTAATAAGTTGTCGAGTGAAACAAAAGTTTCAAAACAACCAGAAAGAGTTATAGGCGAAGCAAATGTTGAAAATCTAACGTTTCTATTTGACTCATCTTCGTTAATACGGAACCATTTATTTGGCAACGTAACGCCACCGTCTTACAAAAGCAACCTCGATAACCAAAAGTGAAGAGCGCACGTAATATCCTGCAGGTTTTGGGTAATTTACATGTTACGAAAAGCACTGTTCGAGTTGAACTCTATAAAGCCCCGATTGAGTCACGGAGAAATTTTTGAAGTAAATGTACTAATTAGCTTTTAATTGTTCTATAAAGCTATAAAGCAAGCAAAAATGCCTGCATTGGGAAAATAATTACAATAATCAGCAGCCGTTAGCTGTCGGAAATATGAATCAGGGTTTTTTTAACTCGCTGGATGGCGGATGCTTCAAAGTGCTTTTTATCGGTTTCATAATGCCCACGGAATTGTAATGAGAAGATAATGTTCTATGACATAACTTTTTATAGCCCAAACTAATAAATGAATCGACTTGGATAAGACGTAACTGTAAAAATTATTTTAAAATGGAATGTTTTTTTATTAACTGTCATTATTATTTAGTCTTAAGTAATTGAATATTTAATAAGTGTATCAAATAATTAACAAAAATAATGACGTAAGCAATAAACCTGGGTACGATAGTACCCAAAGGTACAACCGTCTTGAGTAATACAGGATCCGGCAGGGAGGTATGTATGGTGTTTTTGAAAAGACTGTCGCACACTTATTATATTTCCGAACGAATTTCAAAATTTGAGAATACGAGGTGCATTTAAGTTATAACACCTCCGATTTTTTTTCTCACAAACTAATCACACGAAAACTGTGAAACTTGTGCTACTTCTTGGCGTAATTTCCCTGCAGCCGTACACATTTTCTATAACGTCGACGTCATGATTCCATGGAAACAGCCAAAAGTCGCTAGGATTCAAGTCAGATGAGTAGGAAGCATGAGGAACAACTTCAAAGTTGTCAGCATTCATGTCACCCATCATTAGGACACTTTTGGCATTTTCAGGTCTTCATGCAGGATTGTGTGCGCAGATCTCACGGAAGTACCAAATTTAGAGGCGATGTGTTTCACACTCATTCAGCGATCTTCCAAAACAAGTTTCTTCATTCGCTTGGTCATGTCGTCAGACCGGCTAGTGCGAGGTCGAGATTGTCTTGGTTTGTTGTCACACGACGTTCTGCCTTCTTTAAACTGTCGTACCCATAAACGCACATTAGACGCATCCATAACACCATCACCATATGTCTCACTCAACTGGCGATAAATTTCAATCGGTGTCACACCACGCAAATGGAGAAGACGAATAATTACACGCTGATGTTATATTGAAAACGTCGCCATTTTGAGTATCAAGAGCAGTCCCCACTCTCGCCGCTGCCGCTAGAATCCTGTACGCCGTGCAGTGCTGCTATCTCTGTCACGTATTCACAAAGAGTGCGCGCGTATTTTGAAATAAACCGTATGTTTCTATCCGTTCCCAGTCCTTAGACCTGACAGGTCTGGTGACCGAACAGGTCACTCCATATTCCCACGCAATAAAATAAGCCATTATTGGTTTTGATGTATGGCAAGTTGCCCCATCTTGCTGAAATCAAACTGTGTTGAGGTTAATGCATCGTCTTCTTAATTCTGACAGGAAATAATCACGCAACATGGCAAGGTAGCGATCTGTATTAACAGACACTGTTAATAAAATAAGACCCAATAATGTAGATTCGAGATACGCCCACACCAATCAGTTACTTTATCTCAGTGCAGAGGTTATAGATGCAATTCTTGCAAGTTTTCGGGTATTCAGTACCGAGATTTCTGTACCGTCTTCGATAACTGGAAGTTGGGCTCGTCACTAATGTTCAAAACTATATCATCTGTTAGTAAGCCCAACATCGTTTCTGGGAAGCTATGTCGTCTCACGAAGTCGTTTTGCCGTGGTTCTTGAACAACCATCGTTTTGTAGGGGTGGAAATGGAAGGTTTGATTTAGCAATACTAGATCCATATAGCTGCAGTAACTTTAATATTGCTTTATATAAAAATACTTTGTCTTCTATAAGTAATTTAGATCGGCGACCCATTAACCAGTACATTATAGGAAATTTGGTATGTAGTGATTTTCTTTTAGTCCAAAAGCTTTTATCCTTTAAGATGAATGCTTAGATTCTTAACATATTTTGTTTGTGAAAGTTGACAGTTATTCAGGAAAACTGAAGGGCGCATTTCCTTACGTAAGTGGAGGTCATATCCCTTGTTTTGGTTTAATTTCTTCTGAGCCATATTTTAATTTTATCTACATGATGTTCCAAGCTATATCCGAGATGCCATAATAGCTGTATCGTAAGCAAATATTTCTGTTGCTATTAAATTTGTAGTTAAAAGATCAAAAACTTATAGTAGATACAGCGTTGCTTTAACATCCGGAGAACATTTGATGTTTGCCATTACTTTTGACATGAGAGTCGAATTCAGGACTCGCCGCGCGCTAGTGTGGCAGGCCGAAGCCTTTACCTTACGGCTGTCGTGGTCTCTGACCTTGATTAATATGGATTAAGTTTGTTCATCTGTGTAACTGTTCTATAGAGACGTATTGCTCTCTAAATCCAAACTGATGTTTTATTATTAAACATTTTTAAGATTGCCTCGAACACTTTAACAAGGCAAAAAGGAAACTCATAGGTCGGTAAGAAAATGCCTCCTTAAACATTTCTTCCACCTTTCGACATTACAATAGTCAAGGAATAATCCTGTTCCTAATATACATTGAATTTGTACCTGATCTGTTTGATACAGATTTCTGGTGGTTGTTTCAAGATTCCTCCGGTTACTAGATCGTATCTGGGTGACTTTTTTGTATTCAATTCGGTCTGGTTTGCCTTAATTCGTGTACTTGTATCTTCTTAATATGTGATACCATCTGAAAGAGCGTGTCGAGGTGTTCATGAATGTAGTGTTTCTTTACTGAGGTGATTGACAAATACAGTCAGCTTGTCTCAATCACTCTTTTCACGGGTACGATTTAGTAGTTTGAATGGGGGAATATATATCTGTGGTTGCTTGAGACTCTTGGTTCTTCTTCAGGGCGAATAAACCGTTAGGAGACAATGTGCTTAACTAGTCTTGTTTTTCTTGTTCCTTCATGTTATGTAAGAAAGTTTTCAAGTCTCTATCTGCTGCATTCGATACTCTTGAAGTTTGCCATATTCTTCCGAGTCCAGACTTCTCAGCAGTTTTCTGTTTTACCAACATCCCAGTTATCAAATTGAAATGAAATAATTTTGAGACATGCCTTTTATTACACAGAAGTCAAAGAGGTCAGGTAGTTTCTTGATATTTATCAAACAATGGGTTGGTTGATCAGTTGACAGGGCATAAATATTGATCTTGTCTATTGTTTTCAGCAGTTCTCTTCCTTTGGGCGTAATCACCCTGGATTTATATTGGTAATGTTTGGCTCCAAATACGAGCTGCTTTTCTGATTTTAGGATGTGTTGGAGGATAACAAGTTCTCAAAATACGCATGTTAAGATACAAACTTTGTAGGAAGGCCTATTTTCAGAGCGCTCTATCTTTTTATCTCGGGGCGGGAACAAATGCAAAAGAAATATATATTAGAGATGCTATCTAGGACCAACAACATTAAAAACAAAAACACACAAAAATGCGATGTTGCTGATACACAATTTTCTGAAAAATGGAAATTTTTCTAAAGATCATTCTCTGTCCATTTGATACATCTGAGATGTGCAAGTGTTCTAGTAAGGCATTGACCATTTCACAATAGTGACTGATCATTTATTCTCTTGGCTTTTTACGTTTAACTTTAAGAACACCTTTCACTAGGGCTTTTCTGGGGCCGTACGTAATTTTCAAGCATAATTTGTGGATTATCTCACAAGCTTAAATTCAAAAAACAGGCTACTATAATGTTTCCGCGGAGATTTGACTGCTTTTTGTTGAGCCTACAGACTGTTAAGGGGATGCTTTTCCAAGCACATTTGAGGCGCTCGGACTTATCTTTGAATGTTTTCGGGTTCTCTCCCGCCACCGTCTTATTAAGGGTTTCTTAGAGTTTCTCAACCGGATTGAGATCCGGGTTCTGGGAGGGTCACTCGAGAAGATTGAAGCGTGAGAGCAATTGCTTGGCGAGTATGAAGCTGTGTTTCGGGTGATTGTCCTGCTGGAATATCTATCCATCAGGACAATTCGCCGTCGTCCAAGGCTCCTTATTGTTTTTCAAGCTTTCTACATAATCATACATTTTCATTATTCCCCAAATCCTACCCAAAGGTCCTACTTTACCGCGAATTAAAGAGCCTCATATCAACGTGTCCTACGCGCGCCACAGTCGTGTATGATCATCAAAACACCCAAATCTCCGCGAGAACATATGATATCGGTCTAGTTTCTAAACTTAAGCTTTTAAGATAATACAGTAACTATCCTTGAAAACTTAGTATTTTAGAAAAAAAATCGACCAATGAGTTGTAAAAGGTCATAGTGAAGTTTCTCTGAAGTTGGACCCCAAAAAACAAACAGACCAAATGAGCAGCCACTATTAGAAAATGACCGGTGCCTCACTACAACACTTGCACACATATCAACTACATCCTCTTTTTTAAAAAAAAATGTTTCTTGACAACGCCGCATGTCTGTATGTCCTCATCGTCAACGTTCTTGGCTCTAAAGAGCCTCTGTAACATATATTTTTTTCGTATTTCTTTTTGCGCCTAAACCTCATATCAGTACTTTAAGAGAGGTATTTTTTGGACTTGTCATCCCCCAACAGATATTGAAAAATCATGGAGGTGGCTAAGCTTTAAAGAGAGTTGTGGTCATGGATAATATTTTTTAAATAATCATTTGGCCGAACTAATGAAGCGTACCTCATAATGTGTAGTTAGATTATATCTTCTAGATGGCCGTTGGAAAAGTGCTGACATCGACTTCATATTTTGTGGAGATAAAACACAAGTGATTAAAACATGGCTGAAGTGAAGTTCTGTTCAAATGGTTTTCTACTTTTATCATAGCATAGGTTTGATTGCATTGCGTAACACTTGATATATCGTTTTCTTTCTCCTCTCTATATTACCCTCTCGGGTGTCGGAGTCGGGTTGGTTTTCTTTAGTTTTTTTCACTTATTTTTTCCACTCCTTCCTGGATTGTGCTAATTGCTTCATTTCCTCCATATTTTTCCTCTTTCTTTTTCCGCTTCTTCTATTTGAGTAATCCAAGCCTTTCTAAGTCTTCCTCTCTTTCTGTGATTTCTTGTCCCCCATATCTTCTTCACTAGTTTGTTTGTATCCATCCTAACCATGTGGCCATACCAGTTTAATTGTCTTTTCTTTATTTTTTTCATTATCGCTTCTTGCTTAATCTGCTCTCTTATTTCTTTGTTTTCAACTCTATCTCATTTCGTCTTTCCTGCTATTTTTCTTAAGTGTTTCATCTCCATTGCATTTAACTTTCCGATGTATTTTTTCTGCATTGTCCAATTTTCACTTGCGGTAACATAGTGGTGTTGAATATTTTTAATTTTGTTTCCCTATTTATTTCTTTTTTCTCTAGTATTGATTTTAGAGCACAGTATAGTTTATTTGATCTATTCATCCTACTTGCTAGTTCTATGTCTATGTTTCCATCGTTTATGATGCTTCCCAAGTAATTAAATGTTGTTAATTTTTCTATGTTTATGTTATTGCATTTTATTTGTGTGTTGTCCGGTTCTTTCTCATTTATTATTATTATTTTGGTCTTTTTTATGTTGCATTTTTAAATTCTCTATCTTTTCCGTCTATATGTCTATTAACCTTTGCATCTTCTTCTTGGAGTCTGCTATCAATTCTATGTCACCTGCATACATTAAAGTGTCGATTTTAACTGGTTCTAGTTTTTGATATCCGATTATTGTTTGTATTCGTTTCGATCTTTCTCTAGTATTTCTAAGCAGTCTTTTCATGGCTAGTATGAACAGCAGAGTGCTGAGGTTCTTCCATTTAAAAACCTCTGATCTTCTCCCCGCCATCCTTACTTTCCTTAACCCTTTTGTATGTACTGCGTATAATTTGGATGAGGTGTTTCGAAAAGTTCATATCTTCTAAACTTTTCCATATTACTTCTCTCTTTATTGAGTCGAAAGCTGCTCTGAGGTCAATAAATGCCAGTGTAAGTTCCTCTCCGGTCTCTAAGCTTCGGCCTAGTAGGTCCCTAATTATAAATATATTGTCATTTTTTCTTGTTTTCCTGGTATAAATGCGGCTTGCTCTTCTTCGATCTCATTTCCTACTGTTTGTCTTACTCTTTTCTCTAATGTTTTTGTATAAATTTTGAAGCTAGTGGGTGCTAGGCATATAGCTTTATAATTGTAGCACTTTACTTGTTCTCCTTTTTTATGTATTAGTACCACCAAGTTGTTTTCCCGATCCGATGAAATTTTATGTGTTGTCCAAGCTGACTTACCTGATATATAAAACCTTAAATACCAATTAAGAACGATTAAAGTCAGTGACCTTCGATTGTGACAAATATGAATACAAACAGACGTCTTAAATATGTGTAATGATATAATAATAATTCGCTTCGCAGCGGTAGTCCGCAAGACCACATGAACGATCGACAATAGGGTCATGACATGCATTTTAGGTTTTATAAAGTGATATAATAATCTTGGTGAAGAACAAAAAAGTGTCCAATTGAAAATGATAAATAAAAGGCTCATAAAAGGTATTTTTCAAAATAACAGGCTGAACAAATTTTGCACGATAAAATTCGTAATGCAATCTATGACGATCATTGTTTTTATTTTATAATTAAATGGTCATTTTACAATAACAAGATGAAAAGAAACTCAGATTCTAGGCAAAAGTTTTTTGTATTTTTATTAAAAAACCTCTATGTAGGTATTCCTAATACAACTACAATATGATATTGCAAACCAATAAATAATTTTCTTAAGGTACTACTCTTGAAAATTTTCTTGCTCTCTAACGTCCCTTAGATTCAAACACTTATGACGTGTACATTTTGCCGCACCTTGATTTGCTTTACACTAACACTGTCTAGAAGGGCTTGATCCTCTTAAGTTTAGTGTTAAGAATTAGTGTAGTCGCTCTTTGTGACTCTTAGTAAACTTTATTATAGTTTGGTTCACAGTGTTCCGGTGTCCCCTGTTTTTAGTGAATTACAAAACCTCAACTGTATTCTTAATGTTTTGTTTTAAATGCCTTCAATGACTTATGTGTTACTTCCAGAGCTGAATACTATAGGTCCATACTGGTTTAAGTATCTGTTTGTACAAAAATATCTTATTATATACCAATAAAGAAGAATTTGTCTCAATTAGCCAGTACATTTTTCTATATGTGACTTTAAGTTCCTTGTTTTTTTTAACGGTCTTCTTGGTAGATCTTAAAGCATGCAACGAAAGCGTAAAACTCTTCACAGATTGAATATTGCTGCGAAAAGTACATGTTCAATTTGTTCTTGAGAATCATGTACTATACTTTGTAAAAATCCTACACTATATCGATAAATATTGTAGTCATTTTTTCTTTTTTCTAGCGATTTTTCAGTTATGCTTATTATTCTATGGATGGTCCTGAAAATCAAATTGATGGGTTGGAATTAATTGTTATTCAGTAATTGAAAAAACAATTTTTTGAAATCACAGGTAACTGGTCTATACGAAGTTACTTCATGTGGCGGTTTGGCCGCATTAGATATTATAACTTCATCTATTTCCTACAACTTGGGTATATATTTGAACCTGAATGAAGCATTAATCAGATCTGTGAATTTCGCTATAGCTTTTACGATATTTTATAATGAGATCAAACCCTGGTTTTTCTTTTTTCCAGTTTGGTCCACAGTTTCCACCTCTAGGCTCCGGTGGAGACTACCATTGGGCCTCAAATATGTTTACGAATATTTTGTTTCGGTACCGTGGAGTGATCTGTATGTTATTTTGTTTGGTGCCGTTTCAGAGATGAATGCTATAATAGTTTAAATGTCTGTTAATACAAATGTATTTCATTATACACCAACAAGGAGGATTCTTTGATATCAAAATCTGTTGTGGGAGATCCCATTTAGGCACATCACTTCCTTAATTTCATTGACATATTTCTTATAGGTGTTCAACAAACCTACCGGCATTCTATTGATAATCTCTTACCCATTGTAATGTTTTTAGTTTTTTGGTAGTTTTCCAAAGGAAGTAGTATTGTTATCACTTGATAATTTGCTCAAATAGGCAGTAACATTCATTTCTGATGCACAAAGATAACGAAAAATGTATAACCGCGCTATAATTAATTTTACGTACATTGCGTTTCAAAAGAAATATTTAATATTTTACATATGGGACTTTTTTGCTTTCGAAAGCGAAAGTGAAGTATAACAAAAAGAATGACAACAAATATTGAAATTACATAAGGTCATAAAAATTTGAATATTATGAATTTAGCTATCAGATCAAAACGAAAAGAATAGGAACTTAATGTAATATAGAGTACTTTCATTTCACCAACGTGGATTCAAAAACGTTCAAAGAAAATACTTCAGTAAAGAGCAATATAACTCAAATGGCTTGAAATATAAAAGAAGTCAATGGCACGTTATACTTCAAGGTCATGGCAAATCCATACCATCTATTAAATCTACAAAATAAATAAATTAATTATTATGTTCTAATATTAATATACACGTGCGGGCTCCACAAAGTTGCAGGGTTTCTTTCTTTCCAGAAAGAAATACTTTTAAACATGCAGGGACAAAGAAACTAGATATTACCGTCACGCAATTCAAATACTGTTTGTGATGCTAACTGGTATTAAAGCCATGTTTTCGTTCCAAGGACAGTGGGTTATGATTCATTTTCATGTGCATCATTAACCGAGTGAAACGTGAGGGAAATAAGTCATGGGCGTGAAAAACAGCTTAAGGAAGGCCACAGGTGCTTGTTTATTCATTTTGTGTCAACGAACTGAAGCACGCACTGGCCGTTCTGGTATAATACAACGAAAAAGTGGCATCGATGTAGAACAGATCTGTACACATTATATATAACAAAAATGGCCCCGACTTTAAATGCTTATAAGACGATTTGTTAGAAAACAAAGTCGGGTCTATACTTTTTATGTATCTCAGCTATGCATAAACTTAGCTATTGTTGGTTTTTTTCGCGGATTTTTAAAGCTTTGTGTGGGGCAGTGGCTCTCTTCAATTTAATCATAGAATAAATAGAAGGACAATAGTATAGAACAAAAATAATGAATGCAAAACATTTTGTGTCGCGCATTTTGAGAAAGAAGATCATAAGTAGTTAGACTTAAATATCACCAAAAAAAAGAACATCACAGAAATGTAACACGAAGAAGCATAATATTATACCATAAAAGGACCTGATATACTCATTTTTACGACGAAGTAACAAATTTAAAATGGTATGGACTCAAAAAGTATGTAAAAGTTATTTATCGACGAAGTTGTAGAAAACCGCACCAAAAATAAATAGACGAGTACTTATAAGAAAAAAGGAATATATTTAGTTAAAATATTTGAAGAGAAGCGATAGGCCATTGATCGATATTTTCAATTCTATTAACACTATACATAATGAGATATCCATAAAACACATACACCACAGACAGTTAAGTAAGAACGTGTTTGGGTTAATGTGGAGAAAAAATTATTTAAAATCATTTTCAAATACATGGGTACGTTGTACTCCACCAGAACAAAGATGCTATTGTATCAATAATGTGTCCAGTCACCAACGGTATCGATAATTGCCTGGCATCTTCGAAACTTGGTTTCGAACAAATTGATGGCGTATGCATCCAGCGACGACCTCTAAATGCGACGGATTTCTCGTGTTAACTGCTTCAAAGTGAATACTTTTCTTCCACAAAGCTTGTGCTTGATGTATGCCCACACATGCTCAATCAAGTCTAACGATGCCAAACTGCTCTTTCCACTCGAAGCAAAGCTTGCTGCGGTGTTTGGCGTCGTTGTTCTCTTGTAACAAATATTTCTTATAAATCTCGAGCATTTAGGTTGTACGTAAACAGATGCAACATTCCGAAACCCAGTTTTGAAAAGCAGCCCCAAAGATCCACTTTTACTGGGTGTGTAACGGTCCGTTGTACCAATCTCTTAGTTGAGGTTGATCAGGTTCGTGGAACGATAACATATCCCAAAAGAGAAGCTTCGTCCATAAAAACTATATTGCTGTTATCTCGGTCGATATTGTCCTTTGCCTAAGCGAGTCGCTTCGTCACATGATTTTCACCTAATAAACGTTTTATCACGGAACTACGGCATTTGCTATCATACGCACGGAGATGAGTTCGGGTAACTACGTTCGATATATCTACACCTTTCTGTTTCAATTTTGCTGTTTCTTGACGCATTGTTAATCCCGGGTTTACTATCTGTTTTTGGACTTATGGGGATACTTCGCCTATCGAGCCACGTTCCGGCAAGTCATCGATCTTTTGTGTTCCTTTATATTGCTGCACCCATTTGCTGACGAATGTTTTCGACTTGTTCATATACTTAGCAGATATTGCATGAGAGACCTTTCGGGTGGGTACAGAGGAACACAGCCTCGTAGCGCGACGCGTACGCGTCACTTGTTTCTCTAACAAAAATTTAATGCCAACTGAATTATTTGTAACAAATCATCAAGGACAAAGGTTTCTCCTATCGACTCACAACAGAATTATTGCGATACCTTTTACTAACTGCTAATTATTCCAAACACGCTCTTACTTAACTGACTGTAAATACTTGATTCAACCCCCTATGCAAGTTTTTTAACCTTTGGGGCTTAATGTCGATTAATCGTCTTTAGTTTTATCATTTTTCTGTCAGTTACCATTATCTTGACATTTTGAATTAAGCTCTCGAGATATTTGGGTTTTGTTTTACTGGATAATGTACTACAGGTTTTCAATTAGGTTTATGTCTGAAAACTGTTCCGACAACAGCAAAAATTCAATTTGTTGCTGCTTTTTCCACGTGGTAGTTGTATGCGTTTAATAACAAGGGGCTTCATCTTCCATGAAAACGACATTTTCATCCTTACCAAGAATATTATTAATGGCAGATAGAGGACTATTTTTAAAAAAATGATTGTTGCAGCATTTATTGTATCATTGCACAAAATTAAACGTGAGCTGTCACCATGCTAAATGGTATCTCACACAATTATTCAAACTTCCTCATATTTTATAGTCTAGTGAAGGAATTTATCATACAATTAATTAGAAAACGCCGGCATGGCCAGGTTCGACCACTGCCAGCCGATAACGCATCTCTGTTGCTCATTTCGGAAAAGGTATCAATGAGTTCTTCTTTATGAAGCATTTGCACACTCCCATATTATGCAAACACCTTTTGTTCTAGCGACACGTGCGTTAATTCATCCACTGTTTTTCTAGAACTCCTAACAGCTTTCCTTGCACTTTTTTATTTCAAAAACTTTGAGAGTCTGGACATTCCTGATCTCTTATCACTTCTTTTAAATTGAATATAAATCTGATTCACTATTGATAAGAATATTTTTAAACACGTACTCAATTTTCCATACGAGGCACTACAAGGTCTGCCCGGAAAGTAATCCGCCCATTTTTGTTTTAAGAAATTTATTGAACCGATTCGTACAATTACTTAATATCTTCGAAATACATCCCTCCTGCTCCAACACACTTATTCCAATGAGATTTCCATGCTTGGTATACGTCCTGGAAGTCCTTCACTGGGATGTCCTTTAGTTACCTCGTCGTAGCCGCCTTGATGTTCTCTAGGGTCCTTTAAGGGATTTTTTAATCTTCGGGAACAAAAAGAAGTCGGACGGGACCACATCAAGACTGTAGGACGGCGGGGGAGCATTGAGATTGTTGTTTTGGTGAGCACTCTCGGGACAAGTTTGGCGCAAACCTTCCGCATTTGAAAGTTTTTCGTCACAGTCTCATACACATTCGTTTTCGGAATGTCGAGTATTTCTAACATTAGGCGGACACTCATTCTTCGATCAGAGTTCAACACTTCACGCACTTTGTCAGCCAAACTTTCATCTCGCGACATTGAAGGGCGACTTGATCGTTGTTCGTCGGCGACCTCCTCACGACCCTCCTTGAACATTTTATGCCACCTTTTGCACTGTGAATATGACATGCAGTCCTCATCAAAAGCCTTCTGAAGCAACTCAAAAGTCTTCGACGGCGTCTTCTCAAGTTTGAAACAAAAATTTATCGCGTATCGCTGCTCGAGAGTTTGTTCCATCTTAATTTCGACAGAGCACTCACACAAGGGTTCACTAAAACGGGCACTGTGGCGCTCCAGGAGCTCGGATCTGACTGGCGCGGGTCGCGCTGTGTTCCTCAGACTCCCCCCTGCCCTTCCGTGCAAGCGATAACGCTGTGCGACGGACAGTCGCAGCAGAAAAAAATAGGGCGCATTACTTTTCGGACAGACCTTGTATAATCAACCTGGCCTACAGTCCTCAGTTGAAGTTGTCTAGATTTTTTCATTTAGGTAAATGTGACATTGTTCAAATGACAGATCCACAAATGTTTAAGAATATTATTTAGCTGCTGGTAGTTTACCCTATTTTGTAGAATTTATTATTTATCACTTTGAATTACCAACTTTTACTTAGTGTCTATTTTACTTTTATGCCTTAGTGTATTTGGTTCTTCATATGATTGTCCAATATCTTGATTGGTTTTTAGTCATTGTTTCTTTCACCGAAAATGTCAACATTTTTTTCTTACATGTTGTTACTGTTTTCTTCAATTTATAGCACGAGGTGTTAAAGAGCTGCTAAAGAAGACAATGCCAAATATTATAACGATTACCGTACCTTCTGAAACTATTCTTAAATATAATCTATTAAGAAATCGTTAGACTATGCCGAGAACATGTTAGCCGCACGCTATTTGGATTTTGTAGTGTGTTAGATACTAGAGAGGTAGTTTGATATCCAACGATGTACATTTATAACCTACGATGTTTTTGCATGTTTTGTTGATTACCAAAAAGCATTTGATGACGTACAATATCACAGACTTATTGGGCTACTAGAGTACACTAGATGAATGAGACCTAAGAATCTTCATCAATTCATACTGGTATCAAACATTATCTATACACATTCAACTAAAAGTAATGGAGAATATTCTAATAAAATAAAAATTTCTACGGAATTGAGATTAATTGCAAGTCTATAAATAACATAACAGCCTCAAGAGTCTTCAAAAGATGAAGCTAAACTAGAGTTACAGACTTTCGTTGAAGTTCACAAAAACCCAAAATAAATAGTAGTGCCAAAAAACACTAACCATATTGGGCCAACTCATGATAAATAACCAACAAATACTATATATTTATCATGAAACAACAATTAATTACTGAAGCAAGGGATAATTTACTAGAGATCAAATTAAGACAGTATTTCCGAAGATGTGAATATTATTTGAAGATTACACTATTGAAATGTTATGTTTTTGCGCTGCTGTCTTATGAAGTAGAGTCTTGAATTCTGGTAAGCTTTCTGTGAGGAGTTGGAAGCGTTTGAACTGTGGTTGTACCGACGCATCTTTAGAATCTCATGGACAGATCACACTATACCAATGAAATTATTCTAGAAAGAATGGGTAAGAAAGTAGAATTGTCCTTGTTAATAAAAGCACGTAAGCTGAGATACAATTTGAGAAACAACTCAAGTTGTGAATTATTACAACTTATTTTGCAAGGCAACTGAGGAATCGGAAAAGAAAGATATTGTGACTAAAAAACTTTTATGTATAGGTTAATGTAACAAGAATGGATCTTTTTTGTGCTACCTCCAACAATGCATTTCCATAGTGATCTCCAACATCCGTAACGGATAAACACCACAAGAAGAATGTACCAAATTATACTTAAAAGGAGCTAACAGTGTAACGAACAGTACTTACCAGGTGTACAGGAAAATCTTTACCGGTTTTTTTCCAATAGGTGTCGCTAGGCTTAATATACAATATTACGATTTGACACATGTTCCTTTTTGTTCTACAGACATCAAGCTTCAACGTCGTAGGTTATATTTTGTGAAAGTATCACCATCATATATTTATACATCTTCAAAAATGTCAAGCTATGAGCCTGAAAACGTGCATTTGTGGCATGCATTACTTTTTTTATTTAATCAAAAGAAAAAAGTCGCCGAAAGTCATTGTTTGCTAGTTGAAATATACGGCGAACATGCTCCAACCATAAACACGTGTGGGGCGTGGTTTCGACAATTCAAAAGTGGCGTTTTCGATGTGCAAGACGAAGAACGTTCTGGCAGACCGAAAAAGTTTGAAGATGCGAAACTGTAGGAGTTATTGGATAAAGACCCAACACAAACTCAAAAACAATTGGCAGAAGCGTTAAACGTGGCCCAAGAAACTATTAGCGACCGATTACGATCGATGGGAAAAATCCAAAAGATGGGAATATGGGTGCCACATCAATTGAATAACCGGCAAATGGAAAATCGAAAAATCTGTAAAATTCTGCTTCAAAGGTTTGATCGAAAGTCATTTCTGGATCGAATAGTGACGGGTGATGAAAAGTGGATTTATTTCGAAAACCCTAAGCGCGAAAAATCATGGTTATCACCTGGAGAAGCTGGCCCATCAACCGCGAAACCGAATCTCTTTGGCAGGAAAACGATGCTCTGTGTTTGGTGGGACCAGAGTGGCGTGGTGTATTATGAACTGTTGAAACCTTGTGAAACAGTTAATAGTGATTGCTACCGACAACAAATGATCAACTTGAACCATGCATTGATCGAAAAACGTCCAGAATGGGCCCGAAGACACGTTAAAGTGATTTGTTGTTGAGAGCTTTTCCCTTTTACTTCTTTTATTAACTTTCTACAACGGAGCTTATAGTAGAAAGTTAATGAGATTGTCATCCTGTCTGTCTGTCTGTGTGTCTGGAGACACTATAACTTCCGTTCTATTCAACGGATTCACTTCAAATTTGGCGTACACACATTTTAGGTCAGTGCCTTTCATGGGATTCATTTTCAGCCAAATCGGTTAACGGCAACCGAAAGTGACCATTACGAAATTCATTATACTCACATGCAGCATATTATTCGACAGCATTTTTGACGCTGATCATTATAGAGACATTAACCAACATCTTAATTCCTTTTAAAAGTTTTTATCCTAATTTCATCGCACTGCTGTAGAACGTTTCTTTTACGGTATTACACCGTTTTTGTTTGTTGTGGTTTTACTTGCTGCTCTTTTCACTATTGTTGTTATTTTGTCATTTTCCTCATTTAAGCTGCTTCTCTCTGATACTTCATGAAATTCCTCTATGGTTTTGTTTGTCTGCTGTTTGTAGCTGTCTCTTTTGGATCTTATTTGCTCGGCGTCTGCTTTGACTCTTTTTGAGTGTTTCCTTATTCTCTCCAATTTGTCATCAACTTTAATTCTGCCTCTCAACATTCTGTGGTCACTTCCAGTTGAGTACATCTTGGAATATATATTTCTTGTTTGTAAGCAAGAAGTCAATTGCATTTTTGTCACGTCCATTTGGACTTACCTTTGTCCACTTTCTAGCAGGTCTTCGCTATAGAACGTATTCGTTATATATAACCTTTCTTCTTCTGCAAAGTTAGGTAGTCTATCGCCTCCTTCATTTCTGTTGCCTATTTCAAATTTACTGATATATGTGTCCTTCGTTCTGTTGTCCTACCTTTGCGTTAAAGTCTCCTGCGATTATTGGTGATGCTAGTTTTATCTTCTGCTATGCCTTTCGAGATTTCTTTATATAGTACTTCTACTTCGTCGTCTTGGTGTTGTATTGTTGTTTTTATTACTCCATACTATTATATGTATATATATATATATATATATATATATATATATATATATATATATATATAACTCTGTCCGAAATGCATTTAACTGTTTAATTGCCTCTTCATTAATTCTCATAATGATTTCTGTTCCTCCGATATTTTGTTCGTTTCCTTTCCAAACTAACATATGTTCTTAGGGTGACATATTCTTCGCTCTTACGTCTCATTTCCGAAATTCCAACTATATTCCATTTTTCTTTCTCTAATTTATATTGAAACTCTTCTAATCTATCTTCGCTTGGCATTGATCTTACCAGGGATTCTTAGTACCCCCTGTTCTTAAACTTGTCTGGTCGCTGCCTTGGCCAGAGTTGTTCGAAACGCTGGGGACTAGGGGCCTTTTAGTTTGTTGTACTTGCATTTTGTATTTTGAGGGGAATTAGCCAATAAACACCACGTTAGCTAGACGTCTTGGTGAGTTGTTTTTCAGTCGCCCCTAACATGGGGTCCAGACGCTGTTGTCAGCCGCCTATTCTAGGTCAGACGCTGACATTAGTCACCATATCTGGTTACTCTCACTTAGTTTAGCCTGCTGGTCGAAGCAGTGTACCGAGGTGTGGCGCTTGGACCGGTTGATGTGATTCCCCTCCCTTCATTCTAGAGGAGCGACCGACCACATCAAAGGGTGCTACATCTACAGCGATTCCCCGTACACGTTTAAGAAAACTATAAACATTAATTTCTTGCCGTTGGTTGATTTTTGAACAATTTTCAGCGAGACCAGTTACAATTGTAAATCATTTTAATAATTTTAATTGATTTTCACTATAGTGAAGAGCTCGATAGCTCCAATACTATTAACAAAAATACTTTTTTAATGGTCTAAATAAGTATTTTGATTTATGTGATACATTTCATTTGATTAAACTAATTATATTCTCTATCATTATCAGTTTAAGATAAATTTGATAAAATTGAAAATGTGTGTATTTTTACACTACTAATGGAAACAAAAATTTTGAAAGATATAGAAGAGAATGTAGAGTAAGACCTTATGTAATTTTAACCCAATCCTACAAAAAATTTATTGTAACACCTATAAAAATCTGCCAGATACGCACGCAAATATTTCTACATATTTTTAATATAAATAATTGCAAAAAAATGAATTTTTACTTTATATAGATAATATACTAAAACATATTGTGTGCATAAAAAACATTGTTTATTCTCTCTACAATCCAAGTCCTTTCTTTCAAATCTCCTTTCTATAATTGCTCAGAAGTCTCATATTTTTTTAGAATTACTCTTACTTCTACTTTTTTTAATACTTTTGTATTTGTTTTCTATCGACGTTGATTATCCTTAGCATTCGTTTGTAACATCACATCTCGAAAGGTTTTGGCCTCTTCCTTTTATTGGCTGTTATCGTACAAGCTTCGCTTTCATAGTCCTATGCTCCAGACGAATGCCTTCAAAAGTTGTTTTCTCGGCTCAAACGCGATATTAAGTGACAGAAGTCTTCTTCTTGAGAAAGCTAATTTAGTTTAATATATTGTACCTTTTTTCCTTGTCGCTTACTTCGTCCTTTGTTATTTTGCTTCCCAGGTATAACAATTCTTCTACTTCCTCTTTAGTGTTGATGTAATTTTGCAGAATACAATTTCTTTCTATATGTACTTCTTTAAAGTTCTGCTCGTTTTCCACCAGTATGACTATATTGTCTGAATATCTGAGCGTCGTAACTTTTTTCCTTGTATTTTAATGTCTGTCTCGACCTTCTCTTGCATTTTGCTCGATGTTGATTGTGTATATAAATTGGTGGTGGTGATAACTCATAACTTTGTCTGGTATTACCCCACCCGCACCCCCTTTATTCTCGTCACTTACTTCTTCGACACATATTGCAGCTGTCTGTTGCTTATATATTGCTAAAACAATTCGACTAACTCTGCAATTTACGTGTGTATATATATATATATATATATATATATATATATATATATAATGTATTTACTATAATTTATAATAATATACTGTTAAACTATTTTTCTATTAAGGCAACGCATATTGGTTTTCCTTTCATCATCCTTTTCTACGATTAAGTGCCATTATGGCTTCCCCTGCATCAGAATTCTTTTTAAAGCTAAATTAATGTTCTGCTATAGCTTGTTTGAAAATATTTTCAATTTACGATATATAATTTTTGTTGGTATTTTTGAAATATGTGTTACTAGAGCGGGAACATAAAATTAAAAGAAAAGGAGAAGAGGAAGGCCGAGGAAATCATGATTGCAATAAATAGTAGATGTGGAAAAGGAAAGGGGCAAAACAATAGAAGAGATGAAGGAAATACCATTAAATAGAGAGCAGTTGAAGAAATGAGTGGATGGATGAAAGAACCTAATCTAAATCCGACTCACGAAAGTATACGAGGAATGGGTAAAAGAAGAAGAAGAGTATTACTACAGCTATAGTGCGATAATTTTTGCAGTTTATTATATATATTATATACATATTGAGTATACGGATTATTATTGCTTTCTAACATATTAGCTTCTACAATGTTTGATGGTTTGTTTCTTCTAAATTTGTAATCATTTTCATTGAAATTTTATGAATCTGGTTACATTATTCATTTTTAGTTCATGGACTGATTTGGTGTATTCTGACCGAATTGTCATATATTTTTCTTATCATCAACTTGATCTGGTTCCAGAATGATTTCGACCCTGCTGTTTTTACTGTATAGTTTTTCAGTCTAGTGTTCCGACCTTTCCACAATATCGCTTTGTGTCAGTAGGACATTTTGTGTTTCATCTTTTACGTCTATCTCTGCCCTTTTTATCTTATTAAAGAAAAGTTTTATTGTTGTGTAGCTATAATCTACGTTTATTTGAAAAGATTGCCTACTTCTTCACACTCTTTTTCTTACTTACTTTTTACTTAATCCTGTCCTCTTGTACCATTATTGGTGTCGAGGTGTTCTTGGGTTGGGCGTCTTCTGACGAAGTTTCTCCATACTTTCCGGTCCTTAGCCAGTTCTACTGCTTCTGTCCAACTCTTCCCTCTACCCTGTAGGCTTTTCCCTATTGTGTTGTTCCACTTGTTTCTGGGTCTGCCTCTTGGTCTTTTTGCCTGTGTTTTGCAGTTCCATATTATTTGGGTTGTATTTTGCTCCTCCATCCTGAATAGGTGTCCGAACCATCTTAGTTTGTTTTCTTCTATGTGTTGGCGTAATGATTTGGTTTCCAGGTCTTGTCTGATTTTATCATTTCTGTATCTGTCTAGCTTTGTTACTCCTCTAATTTTCCGCAGCACTTTCATTTCTACTGCTTGAAGGCGGTTATACTGTCTATCGCTTAGTGTCCATGCCTCACTACCGTACGTGAGGGTGGGTATGTATACTGCTTTATAAACTTTGCTTTTAACTTCTTTAGAGATTTCTTTTTTGTTCATAAGGCCTTTATAAAGCGCCCCATGTAGTCTGTTTGTTGACTTGATTCTGTTGTTGGGCTCATCCTCTAGCTTCCCATCGGCTACGATTGTTGTTCCAAGGTACTAGAAGCTTTCTACCTGTTCTAATATGGCGTTCTTTACTTCTATTGTGGTCTTCCTGTTGCCTTGCGATAACCATTGTCTTTGATTTTTCTGCGTTGATCTCCATGTTTCTTTCTCTCAGTGCTTCGTCCCATATGTGTATGTTGTGTTGGAGGTCCTGCTCATTGTTTGCAATTATTAACATGTCGTCCGCGTAGGCCATTTCTGTTATATATATATGGGTTTCAACTTATAGTATCCTGCATGGAATTTCTTAACTTGTCCTTTAACTTCCTTGATGATATCGTCTAACACTAGTATGAATAATAGCGGGCTTAAGGTTCCTCCTTGTGTGACTCCTAATCTAGTTAGGAACGTTCCCGCTTTTTTGTTATTCGATCTTATATAATTCCGGCTGGTTTTGTAAAGACTCTGTATGCTTCTTATGAATTCATCGCTTACATTCCTGTTTCTTAGTACCTTCCATATTTCTTCTCTATGTATGCGGTCGAATGCCTTGATTAGGTCTATAAAACAACAATAGATCCTTTGATCATATTCTATGGCTCTCTCTGTCAGTTGCCTGAGGCTGAATATTAGGTCACTTGTCCCTCGTCCGGGCCTGAAACCGCATTGCGATTCCTCAAGTTGGTGTTCCACTTGTTTTCTCAGCCTGTTTTCTAGTATCCTTTCATATAGCTTTCTAGGTACGCTGAGTAGAGATATTCCTCTATAATTTCCACATTTTTTACTGTCACCCTTCTTGAATATGGGCAGGATAACGGCTATTTGCCAGTCTTCCGGGATCTTCTTGTCCTGCCACACTTTGTTCATGATGTTTAAGTAACAATTTTAGCCCGTCTTCTCCCATTGTTCTTAACATTTCTGGGTAGATTCCATCGTGCCTGCTTGCTTTCCTGAGTTTCAGTCTGTTTATTGCTTCCCGCAGCTCTAATTCTGTTATTGGGTCTTTTTGGGCTTCCGTCCGACTATTGTCACGTTTCGCTTCTGACCTAATTTCGTCGCTTCCCGTGTTTTCTTCTCTGTTTTCATCTGTTTCTGTACCCTCTATTAAATAAAGTATTGTCTCCATCTGTCTATAATTTCCGTGGAGTTTGTGATGACCTTCCCGTTGTTGTCCTCTATTTGCGGCAGGGGGTTTTTATTTTCTTTTCTGAAGGATTTCATTACCTTGTAGAACAGTTTTTGGTTGTTTCTGTAGTTATTCTCCATGGTCTCGCCAAATTTCTCCCATGCTTGATTTTTGGCATCTCTTACGGTCTGTTTTGCTGTGTTCCTTTGCTGTTTGTATAGTTCTAGGTCTGTCTGCTGGTTGGTGTTTAGATATCTTGACCATAGTTCTTTTTTCTTTCTTATCTAGTTTTTTACCTCTGATGTCCACCATGCTGTCTGTTTTTTATTGGGCTTAATCCTGTTTTTTCCGCAACTCTTTTCTGCTGCTGTTAGCACCACTCTCTTGAATTTTTCCCACATTTGTTCTGTTTCCGTCTTCTTCTCCTTTGTCTTTGTCTACTTCCTGTTTGATAAGCTCCTGGTATTTTTGTATGTATCCTGGCTCCCTTAGTTTATTTATCTTGATTTTTTCTGCTTTTGTGCTTGTCCGTTCTACCGATTCTGATTGTTTAGTGTTGTGGTTCATTTTAATTTCTGATACTAAAAGGAGGTGGTCACTGTCTATTTCCGGTTTCCTCCGTACTCTGGTATCTCTTATGAGTTTCCTAGTGTTCTCTGGTACAATTATGTAGTCTATTATTGATTCTTCGTTCCTGCTGATCATTCTTCTAGTGAACTTGTGAATTGCTTTGTGTGTAAATATGGTGTTAGTGATAATCAGGTTGTTTCCGATGCAAAACTTTAGGAGTCTTCTTCCGTTGTCATTCAGCGTATCTTCCCCTTCTTTGCCAATTACGTCTGCATATTTTTTGCTGTTATTTCCCACTCTCGCATTGAAGTCTCCTATTAATATACTCGTGTCTCTTGTAGTTCCTCATAAAATTTTTCTTTACTCTCTTTTTTCGCGTCCTCGTTCGGTCCATATACTACTATTATATTGAGCAATTTTTCTTCTTCGATTGCTATTTCCAGCTCTATTTTTAGTATTCTTTCTGAGTAGCATTCCCAACTCTTTATCGTCTCTTTCCATTCTTCTGCAATTAGGCATGCTATTCCTGCTTTCGCTCTATCATTGTTTACGCCGCTATATATTAGGATATTTCCCTCTTCCGTTTCTGTACATCCATGTCCTTTCTTTTTAGTTTCTGTTATTCCCAATATTTTCAGTTTGGTATCTTTAAATTCTCTCACTAGTTCTACTTCTTTCCTATTCATAATCTTAACGTTCCAAGTCCCTATTTTGATCAATTCATATTTCCTTTTTGCATTGTCCTTGTTCGTGCCCATTTTCGTCTCCATGTTTCCGTCCGGATCCTCCTTGGTTAGTTTTTTGACTTGTCTTCTTGTGTCAGACTGCCTCCTTTTTCATCCCATCATTTGAATTTCACTCCGTTCACTGTTAGCTTTCGATAGCCTACTTGGGTTTTCTTCCCTTTATTGCTTTCCTCTCTTGCCACGTTCCGTATGGCTGCTTGAATTTTTTGTTCATTTTGCGTAAGGTCGCTATCAATGTATATTTGCGGGGGTAGTTTCGGTTTTTGTTTTAGGATTTCCAGTTTTTGCTCGAAATTTTTGCATTTGACAATTACTGTATTGGCTTTCGCTTTCTCAACTTTGTATGCTTCTTCTATCCCGGTCTTAATTCCCATCTCACTCTGTAGGAAGTTTGTGACCTGTTGCGTTAGGTTGTGGTCCCCAAAGTTGGCTCCTTTAATCACTAAGTTATTTCTTCTATGTCTCTTTTCCTGCCCTTCCATTTTTAAATTCAGTGTCTTTATCTCATTTATTAATTCCGTCTTTTCCTGCTTCCATTCAGCTTCTCGTTTAGATTGTTCTTCTTTCATCATGCGAATTTCTTCTCCATAAAAGTTCAATTGGGTATTTATGGTTTTAATGTCTTCTTTCGTGCTTTTAACATCCACTTTGATTTCCGCTAGCTGTGTGTTTATGCTCGCGAGTAATTGTTCAATCTTATCCATGTTTGTGCTTTGTTCTTCTTGTTTCTTGGGCGGGGTCCTCATCATTCCTTTGTTGCGTTTTAGCTTTGCTGTATCTTCTTGTGTGTTTTCCTCTTAATTGGCTTCTATTTCTCTTTTCCTTTTTTGTAGGTACTCTCTTAATGATCCGGTACTGGACGATCTACCTTTGGTTGTGTTGCCGTTCATTTACTTTATTTTATGCTTACGTGTTCCGGTCGCTTTACGTGACGTACTTCACTTGCCGTACGCGCTGTGCTGCTCTGTTAACCGTTCGTTATCGATCGCCCGTCTGTATATGTGCCGGAATTAACTTGGCTCGTTACCGGTACAAATGGTCGACACTCTGTTATCTCACTCCGTACCGCACTCCCGTACTCGTCGCACTGACTTTTTCTTTTTAAACCTGCACCCGTCTCGTGATCGCGCTGTACTACGAAATTTGCACTCCTTTGTGTTCGCAAGTTCACTTACCGTGATCGCACTGTACCTTGAAATTTGAAATTGCTGCTCTTGTGCTCTCCCAAGGCCGCTGCTCGCTGTGCTTATCAGCTGGTGTTTACACTTGTTTATTACAAGATTTCTCGATTTATACTTGCCCTACACCTTGTACTTTATTATATGTGCTTCTGTATATCTTAAAGTGTCCACCTGTGGCTTCATTAATCACTCAAAACTAAACACTCTCTGCAATTTTCTTAAAAACCTGCGCTCGCGTAGGCGGGACCGACTTGCGGTTATCACTCACCGTACTGATTTTCTCTTTTTCTATATATCCTTTATTTTAGTACTTTCTCTATTGGCTTTGTTTCTCAATTCTCGGTACTTTTTCGCGGCTTTTTGTATTTGCTTTTTTTTTTAATCCGCATAACTTCCTCCGTAATCCGTGGTTTCTGTTTTTCGTCTTATTTAACTATGCGTTTTCTTATGTTGTTCCACGTGTTATTTACATCTACCTCATTTGAGCTTATGTGTTGTCCTCCCAGTTCTTTATTATTATCATCTAATAGTTTCTTTGTTTCCTCTTGTTTTACTTTATCTATGTGCCGTTCTTTCCCTTTACTTGTTTTTAAATTCTTAAGTCTTAAATCGCATGTCGCCGTTACTAGATTTTGATCACCATCCATGTCGGCATCTGGATGTTTTGCTATTTTTTTGATTTGATCTTTGAATTTTTATTTCATAAATATAAAGTTAATCTAGTATTATCTGGCATTAACCGGCACTTTCCATAAGTATATTCTACATGGACCGCGGAGAAATACCGTCTAAACACTGTCAGACGTTTACCCCTTTTATTTATTTTTCCTAATCGGTATTGGGCTGCAATTCTGTTTTCGACTCCTTCGCTTATAATGACATTCCGATTCCCCATTAATATTAGATTCTCCTTTCCCTTTGACATATTTTGTTACTTCCTCTATTTCTTTATATTCTTTCTACATTTCATTGTAATTGTTGGCATGCATACGTGTATTATAATTTCATCTTTTAGTTATTTCACCAGTATCACTTTTGAAGATGTAACCTTTAACTTTTTGTTCCATTTCTTTTCTCAAAAAAAATTCTTGTACCTTGTATCTTTATTCCGAATGGATCTATGCGACGGCGTTGCATTTCTTTTTTATATTTTTTAGTTTTCCACTTTTCCACAATATTCTAACGTTTCACGTTCCAATTCTTCTTAATTTGAACCTACTTCTGTACTTATTAGTGGTCCCCACCTGCAGATCCGATTAGGGGACAGTTTTACTCCCGGAATCTTCCACTACTAAAGGCGTCATAGCATTAGTATTGATAAGTACGATAGTTTACGTCATGGATAACTAGCTCCAATAGTGAAAAACTTGGCAAATTTTTATATCTGGTTTTCTTGATGGATAGTGCTGAAAACATACGCGAGTCTTAAAAAGGGGACCATTTTCTCATTAATGATGGGATTACTTGCACATCTGTAATTGGTACCATTTTGAAATTTTGCCTTTGGGAAGTCCTGGTAGTTTTGTTATCAAATCGAAGAAATTGCAGCAATGGGATCATTGGGATATTGGCTCCAAGCTTGCAGCCAAGATAATCTCTTGTTTATTTCTTCTAACAGTAATCAAAAGTTCCAAGAAAGCGCGAATTGTAACGTCATTAACTGGTTTCTATGGATTTCAAATAATACGGGCAGCTTCTATATTAGTAATATCAATACCTGGATCATCTTTAAACAAAGCGAATGCAAGTTTCATCTTGTTCAAATCTAGTTATAATTATATTGAATGCACGGAATTTTTCCTTAGAAGTCGATTTAACACTCCACCATTTTTATCAAAAAGATTCCAAATGATCCGTTGATTTATTGTCGTGACTTGCCTTTTAACTATCGATTTTTTTATTTTCACTTTTTTGAAAATTCACCTAACTAGAAAAGGACATCGGTCATTAGGATGTTCATTCTCCCTATCGTTTATATCCCCACCGACAATCTTATTGCGTTTATAGGAAATACTTCTTTATATGCAATTGGATTTTTTCGGAAAGGGAGTATACATTTACATCTACATATCTAATCTGAAATAACGAAGTAGCGCACCTTATAGTACGAGGGTAATCCCAAAAATAAGGTCTCCCCAAAGGGAAAAGCGTGGTTGTTGGCCACACTCCCGTGTTTGCTGTTTCCTCCACTCTTAAACAAATTATCGTTTAGCCTGTGGGCACGCTCAGTTTTGGCTCGGTAGCCCTTCATAATTGAGTTTTCGCTTGCCACTACCGCCAAGTACGAAGTTCACGCAGTTATAAATCATGCTTAGAGATCGAAGGATCACCTCGATGAGTTCTGCGTTTTGGTTTCTGAGGTTTTTCGGAGAACAATTTATAATATTTTGACTGAAAAGTTGAAATATCGGAAGATGCGCGCGAATGCTTACAAAAAGACCACCAACGACAACACGTTTACTCTTTCCACGAATGTCTTCGACGCTATGCAGACGAAAAGGACAACTTTTTTGTTTCGATTGTGACGGGTGACGAAACCTGGGAGTTCCACTTCACACCTGAGACCAAACAGCAATCACGCCAGTGGCGGCATTCCTCTTCGCCCGAGCCGCGAAAATTCAAACAGACGCAGTCTGCTGCGAAGTCATGGCAACTGTGTTTTGGAATCGAGGAGTTTTGTTGGTCGACTTCATGGTTCTTGGGACCAGATAGTATTGTAAGACACTCAAAAACTCAGATGGGAGATTCAGAACCGAACAAGAGGAATATTGAGCAAGGGTGTATGCCTTTTCCACGGAAACGCTCGCCCCCACGTCGCTCGTACGACCGTTGTTCTCCTGCAACAGTTTGAATGGGACAAAATCACCCATCCACCCTATAATCCGGATTTGGCACTTAGTAACTACTACCACTTGTACCCTAAGTTGAAAAAACATTTGATCAGAATGCTCTTCGGCGGCGATGACGGGGTGAAAAAAGCGGTCCAACACTTCCTGGTGTGTCATAGCCATACAAAAATGTATCGACTGAAATGGCGATTATGTAGAAAAATAGAAGAATGTTCAAGCTTTAAAATGATGTACAAATTATTGAAAATAACCTTTTTTTCTATTTCTAAAACTAAGAGACCTGACTTTTCGAATTACCGTTGTATAGTTATACAACGTCGTTATTTGCTTTGAAAACACATTGTGGTAGGCAGTGTTGCTGCATGTTTATTTTTATTTTTATTTTTTTGTAAAATAGGCAACATATTACCAAACTTAGTTTATACCTTTTGCTTAGAATAGCTCTAGTTCGGAATACTGCAAGACATCTAGCTTATTAACAGTTAATTTATAGAGTACGAGCGTTTTCAAAATCAAATGCTGCTCAGAAATATACCTTGGTAGTATTAAGATTAACTAACACAAAAGGTGGCTTAGTTCTAAAGATTAAATACTGTAATTGCCTAGTCATGGTGAACTCCAAATGTATTAATCACCTAAAGATTATTTACAAAACATCAATTATGCTACATCTTCGTGTGTTGAGTAAGATCAACGAGCATTATCCTACAGTTCCAATGAATTTACTGCCATTTAAACCAACGACACATGAATACTTGTCCAAAACTTACAATGAGAAGCAGGTTTACTTTTTTAATTCTGAAATAGCAAATCGGTGGATCAATTCGAGAGAAGAAAGAATTTGTAAGAAAATGAGATTTTCAAAGAAGGAAAATGTGTATTTAGAGGAGTTTCTAAAATGTATTTTTCTTTATCCAAGTCGCAAACAAAACAACTATGAACGCCGACCGATAGATATATATTTGGCGCCAAAGAGATATACCCGCCTTTATCCAAGCAACGCTTTTCTGTACGCTGTCAGGCAAGCACCCAGAATTTTATGTTTAAACTTTTGCAACATCCTGCATTTAGCTAAGATCCTGGAGGCATCTGATTTTCATCCCTTTCGACGACGCATTTGTTTGTTTAGACGCCGCTTCAAGAATTTAGAGCACATTGAGGAATTGTACTGCTCCAATAATGAGGCATTGCACAACCGCGAGATTGAACAATTTCTTCAAAGATAGAATCGAAACAATATAAAACTGCGTCGAAAAATATTATTCATTTTATTGTGGTTTGAAGATTAAATAAAAGAAACCACGCAATTTTTCTTAGTATTACATATCTAGCCAAAATGATATAAGGCGCCAGTTAAATGTCTGTTTATTGGCTCGACTTTATTTACAAAGCAAGCAGATGAAAGGCAAAACACAACAGCTTATAGCGCGTTACCACTTAGGCACAAATATCTTGTTGTTTTGCGCAAAAAGTAAACTTTACGTCATATCAGATTAAATTAATGTTACAGTTATTTTTAAGGCCGTAAATCATTTTTGATGGAGTCTTACATAATTGGTAATATAATAGATAGCAGAAAACATTAAATTTGACCTAATATCGGCCATGTAAGTAGCCCGTTATGAGTAAGACTTTCTGAGAACAAAGTAACTATATGGTTGAGACGTTTCCATGGATCACATTTTTTTCATGGTCATTTTCTTTATAACTAACTTTAATGTTGGGGAAAATCATTTAAAAATTGTTATAAATTATGTTCCAAGCAAGACACATTTTTCAGAATTGTCAAGATTTGCTCTGTATATAAAAGAAATATTTTAGCAAAATCTTCGAATCAACACTTTTTAAATAACAGTGTGTTAATCTCAATTCGAAATTTATTATTATCTTCGCCGATGCAGATGCTGTATTCACCCACGACTAATTCGTTGAGTCATAACCAACTTCCGCTTGAAATGACAAATATTTATCGCTTCAGGGAACTCGAGCAAATCATCATTATTAAATGAGTGGCTACTATAAGATTACAGCGACGTGCACCTTCTATTTGTTTGCAAAGTGCTCTGTGCTCTTAAAAGTAGTATTGGTCTTAATCTAAATCACTTCTCACATATTCGTGGATAAATTAAATATAAAGGTGAACGGAGAGGGGCTCGGCTTCTGAACGTTGCAAAGAGCGATGCTTGAAGGGATGGGCAACTGATTTTATAAAGTTCTTTTTCGTAAAAACTGAATTTTGAAAATACTTAAGGCGCAGTTTGAAGGTACAAGTAATTTTTAAAAAGACGAATAGCAATTGAAAGGGAAGATCACCGATATGGTCCTAAACGTTAATCTGCTCCACGACAACCCCCGCCTTATAAAGTTGCCCAAAAACGACAAATCATTGAGAATTTATTCTAGACTGCACCAAACATACTCCCTACAGTCCGAATGTATCACTCTAAAATTATCATTTGTTTGGATCACTTAAAGAGCAGAGATTTAACGACCATGTTGCAACCAAAGCATTCGTGTGCAGTTAGGCGGTGTCACACTATATTTGTTTTACGATAGCAAAAATTACTTCGGTTGGAAAAATATGTTCTACAGTCAGGAGATTATTTAAAAAATAATTTTCTACGAATTTTTGTAATGGATAGACATGAAAATTTTTTTCGTGAAGATTGGTCCTTTAAATTGCCATTAAAGAGCCAAGAGCATATATCGTTAACATTCTCTTATTTTTTTTTATTATTACATAAACTGCAAATATACAAGCTGCTCTGTGGGAGCTATAAGTTAATGAGATGAAAGCTAATCTATGAGAGGAGAAGCTGTCCAATGACAGCACTCCAGTGAGTACAAAATATAAGGAGGATCATTTACTATGTTTTAATTATTGTTTGTTGGCCATCGTCGTTTCAGCCGTCTTCTGACCTCGGGTGGATCTCTCAGTTGATGAATTAGATGGCCAGCAAGGCTGTCTAGGTATTTGGTGGTTAGTCTGGAAATTTCGTCTGCTACGAGTGGGATGCCTGAGTCGTCATGTAGAGTTTTGCTGCTGACATACCATGGGGTGTTGAATATCATCCTGAGGACCTTAGACTGAACTCTTTGGAGGATCTTTGTATTTGAAGGCTTTGCACATCCCCAAGCTAAACGCCATACTTCCAGATTGGCTTTAGGAGGATACATTTATAGAGCAAGATTTTATTTGCTGTTCTGAGCTTTGACTTGCGTCCAAGAAACCAATGCATCTGTTTAAGTTTTAGGTTGATTTGAATCTTCTTCGTTGTTATATGTGGTTTCCACGTAAGTTTTTTATCCAGTATGAGTCCCAAGTATTTAACTTGATCGACAATCGGTAATTGAGTCCCATTAAGTGAAACGGGTTTGTGCGTTTGTTTGTAAAAGTGATTTGAGCTGATTTGGTTTGATTTACTTGCACTCGCCAGGTCTGGAACCAATCTTGAAGGAGAGTAAGATGGATTTGTAGTTTCTCGGTGGCAAGTTGGGGGTTGGTATCGACAGCGATGATTGCTGTGTCGTCGGCAAATGGGGCGAGGGAGGTGCTAGGTGTGAGTGGGATATCAGCGGTAAAGAAGAGATATAGGAAAGGTCCTAGGACGCTTCCTTGAGGTACGCCTGAAGTGATTGGATGATAGAAAGAAGTTGCGGTGTTATATTTGATTTGGAAGTATCGATCATTCAGGTATGATTTGAGTAAAAGATAATACGAGGTAGGAAGGTTGAGTTTGAGTTTATACAGGAGACCGTCATGCCAAACTCGGTCGAACGCCTGCTATATATCCAGGAAGGCAGCTGTACATAGTTGCTTTTCTTCTAAACTTGTCTATGACTCTGATGAATAGTGGAATGGTACTCGCGAAAACCAAATTGGTGCGAAGATATTACATCATCGAAATTGACATTTTCAATAGAATACGTTCAAATATGTTGGGCGCGATTGGTAAGAGACTTATAGGTCGTAAGACGTAACGTTATTTAGGGGTTTGCCTGGCTTAGAGATTAAGATGATTTGGGCGAATTTTCGAGTCAGTGGAAATTAGGTCAATCGTAACATGCTATTGTAGATTGTTGTTAACAAAACAAAACCTTTCCTAGGCAGTTCTTTGAGTACTCGACCAGTAATCAAATCAAAACCGGGCGCCTTGTAGTTATTGCTTCTTGAGATTTCTCATTTAACTTCTGATGGAGAGAAGGCACGAATGAGTAGTGTCACTGGACAGGGACCGTCTAGATAGCTCATTATCATAGAATCATGGGGTTGTTAACTCGTGGTTGTGGTGCGCTGAAAACTTCGGCAAAATGTGTAGCAAAAGTGTTGGCTTTCTCAGTATCCGTTCTAGCCCAACTATTATTCACCTTTCGTATTGGGGAGATGTGAACAATTGGTCGCTTGAACTTCTTAGTTGCCTTCCAAATTGAACATTCTCATATGAAATACAAGTCTTAGCCCCAATTATTTCTTTCAAGGAACGAATACATCACACTTAGAAAATAAAAAAATTAGTATGTGTCAATTAATACGGAATCTACAGTTCAGAACGATTCATCAAGTTATTCGAAGAAAGTTAAAAGCATTCAATGCCAGGAGGTGATAGCATTAAAGCTTTTTTATCGCTGGGCCAAGACCAACATTGTCATGGAGGATCCAAATCTTATCTGCAGTAATAACTCTCTTCCAAAAGATTTTTTCTCATTTCGATGCAGAAGCTATAGATAAGAAGGTTGTTCTCTGTGATGATCATGTACCGTTTTTCGGAATTTTCCAATTCACGGGCAGTCTGTTGCTAATTTTCGTCAATCACCGACTTGATGAAATTCGCTTTTGTACTGAATCAACGACCACTACCAACTTCATCTTCCAGATCCAAATTGTAATTTTCGAACCTTCTAAGTGCGAACTATTTGAGCAAACACTCCCATGAACGGTGTAAAATTCGTTTTCAATATCCTCATCATAAATTTCTAAGAGGTAAGGTAGCATTTTTATATAAGTGCTGCTGTACAGATCGTGAAACTTTGTTCTAATATAAGTATCTCAGATTGACAAATGTACAATTTTTGCTATGTACTTCAAAAAATGGAATTTGGACTTTCCCATAATTAAGAATTTATTTAGAAATTTGAAATAGTAGCCTGTTTTTGAATCAACTGAACCATAAAAATCAATCATCCCCCACAATTTTTACTCCAGAAGATTGTGGGAACAATGCCACAAGCGACCAAAAACTACGTTAAAATAGAGCTTTACCAAAATAAGTTTATTGTTTTAATTTGTTGCGGAAGAGGGGTGCGTTGTATAATCTATTTTATTTTAAGGATTCTTACGATTAAATCTGGAAGGCCTCCATAGTACCACCATATTATAAACACGTCGTCAGCCGTACCACTAGGATATTTTTCCTGGGCATTTCAATTTCTCTTTTAGAATTATCACTCATTTTACTTACCTTACAGTGGTCTTAATGAACTGCACTTTTAATATTTCTCTATTATAAGAAGAAAATCGCAAGGACTATTTGATAAACTCACATGTAGGGGGTATAGACTGAAATAAAATGTTGAAATTTACTTTATGAAAGCTTCTAGGTTTAAAAGCGGTAACTACTAACTTTGACATTTTTGAACAGGATTTTTAAGTTACCAATTTATTATAATGCGTATGTTTTCTCATGTACAGGATGCCCTCAAATAATAGGCGATTAGCCGACATCATTTTTACGTGTTATTTTACCATTTACGACACATTGTTAACTATTTGATCCATATATCATGTACAGAAAGCTCTAAAAATATCAAATAACGCGCTACTTATAATCAGTGTGTGCGTTTGTTTGTTTTCAATTGTTGTCCGCTTTTTTACTATCTTAACTTTTTTACTTAATTGTAGACCCCCCCCCCCAACGGTTGACATTTTCATTTATTTTGGAAATTCTAACATAATTATTTTTTACTTTGCTGTGGGTAAGGAAGAGGGAAAAGGCAATGTAAAAATATATCTTAGCATTACTTTTTTTAATTTTCCTAGTATAATTATTAAGAAAATTTTCTGACTTTATAATTGCTTCTTTTTTCTATAGTCCATGGTTTTTATTTAAGCTTTTTTCTTGAAAATGTCTCTAGAAAACTGACAATAGAAAATTCAAATTAAAAAATATATAAAAAAATACTTTTTGTTGCCAAAACGAATGCTCTTGATAGTATTAATGTATTGTCTAGTTAAGAATACATCCATAATTATGTAATCCCCGGAAAAATTACTGAAGATGTTAAATGGTTGAAAACGAGACTGAATAGTATTGAAGGGTTTCCTTTTTGTTCAAAAGATAAATAAAAATAATTTTTGTCTCGTAAAAACATATAGAAGGGGTGCCATTTAATTATCTTCTTGGAACTTGTTTTCTAGTTAATCAATTATCTCAGGTATTTCTACAAGAAGCTTAATGACAGTACAGAAAAAATTAATTTTTTGTCGAGTCGTTCTTAAAATTAAATAAATACATAACAAAACCAAATCTGAACACTTTTTCTTTTCTTGTGTTCGTTCATGGTGGCCAATTTTTAATGCATCGTCAATTTTCTGCATAATCGATATTTATAAAAAGTGAAATATATTTTAGTTCAATTCCCGTATCCGTATAAAGCAAATACGTAATACTAGTTATATCTGCGGCAGAGCTATATCTTGATTAAGATCGATTATATTTGTTACTTATTATCATAATTGGGTAGTGAATTTAAAATGAGCTTTGCTGCGATGTACGGCTTGCTAAATTTTGATGCTTAATACAGGATGGCGCGGAGCCAACTTACACATTTCAAATCGGAATAGTACACCGCCGCGATAGCTTGTCGGGGTTGGCGGGAGGGGGAATGGTAGAGGTGGGGGGGGGGCAATTTCATAACGTGCGTCGCCGCGGTATATCTGTTGCAATGGAGCGTTAGAACGTGCAACACCGTGTTACCTGTGTTCGTAATTATTACAAAACAAATATTGTCACGGAAGTGCAGCGTGTCTATCGACGACAATTCAGCATTAGTCGACATGGTCACGTACCGTTTTGCAATGCCATATTGGCTTAGATAAAGAAATTTGAAGAAACTGGTAGCGTGTTAAATGTGAGGGAAGCTGTTGAATGCGGTCCTCGCCGTTCGGCACACCAGCAATCTCGCATTTTAGGCATCAGTAGAAGAAGTTTAAATCGAATGCTAAAAGAGCTAAAATTTTACCCTTACAAACTGCAAGTTGTGCAACAAGTTAATGAAAGAGACAAGGAAGCAAGACTTGTTTTCTGTACCACCATGATTGGTTTGTTACTGGAAAACGCAGACATTCTGAATAATTTGCTAATGACGGGAGAAGCGCATTTTCCTGTTTCTGGCTGGATAAATAAACAGAACATGCGATACTGGTTATCAGTGCACCCTAAGGAACTGCATGAAAAGCCCTTGCACTCTCCTAAAGTGACGGTTTGGTGTGGAGTCGGCCCATATGCCCGTATTTCTTTGAAAATGACAATGAACAAACAGCGACCGTTGATTCAGAACGTTGTGTGACTATGTTGGAAGGCAAGACAGGATGGAGCAACAGCCCACACAGCGCGGAACAATACGGCTGTAATTCGTAAAATGTTCGAAATTGTTATCTCTCGTTTTCCCTGTGGGGGTTCCTGAAAGATCATGTATTCCAGAGGTATATCATGAGTATTCAAGAACTCAAGCAAGCCATTGGTGACGAATTTGCAGTTATTGGTAAGGACCTACGGAGGTGCGTGTACGACAACTTTACGAAACGTTTCTAACAATGCCTTGATGTAAACGAAGGCGATCTGCCTGATGTAGTTTTCAAAAAATAACCTTGTAATCGGTGGTAAATAAATGGCATACCTGGTCGTATTTATAGACACTTTTACTTATTTTTTCCTTGCTTCCGTGTATAATATACCACTAGTTGAACTGTCAGTTGGCTCCGCACCACTCTGTATAATCAAACATACAAATGGCTACTTTATGTACTAACACACGACCCCCATATAATAATAACAATCGTCTCCATTGTCAACGTAGCATATGCATCGAGCTTCTTTGCAAGTCACTCATTTTGTGCAATATTTGTAACCATCTAAACTTATAGTTCAGCAAGACAGAATTATTTCAATGCAAATAAATAGGAAACATAATTGACAAACGTAAACCACAAGAAAACAAATACACACTAGTTAACGGCCTAGTACTTCACAAACACCAAACATATTTGCAGCGTTGTCAGCCCAATAAGATAACGGAGCAAGAGACAAAACCACCACTTTTTTATATCTCTAGTGTTCATAATCTAAAAGCATCTAACCGAAATGTGATATCTACAAGGTGTCGGCTTACTTGCGCCCGGCCCATTTGCGCCTACCGCCATTTTCGGCTCACTTGCCCGTAAAAAATGTCAACAAAAATAATGGTATCATTTGCGCCCAACGTTGCAACTTCTTAGTCATGACGACTAATTACATAAAATTTTATAATTTTCCGATGGTTTCCCCTAGCTTCAATGTGTTTTTATAAGTACTTTGATTTTTGTATTTATTGAGGATTGATTTTTGTTTTTTAATAGTGGTAAATTTTCGAAAAAGTTGCGAAATAGCAAATCTGATTCTTGTGATATTTTTTTATTATTTTTTTATATTTTTTGTTTTTCGCATTTTAGATTAGTATTTATAATACATACATACATACATATATACATACATTCATACATACATACATATATAGTCGAGTAGTATATGATTAATTAAGTTTTTGTATATAGTGCGCAAACATTTTCCTAAATCACCTGTATTTTCAAATCCGCAAGCGTCTTCTCTATTCTAAAGAAATACGTAAGATTGAACGTACTTCTTGTTTCTTTATTAATAGTTCTATGTTTGTAGCCGTGGCAGTCCACATTTCTCTCACTATGGTGTTATTTTCCAACCAGTGATCTACGAAGTAATCGTAAAACGCCGTCAATTTATCATTTTCTGAGACGTTTTTCATTATGTATAACCATCCATCGTCAATACAATTTAATGGCAAATATGCCAATGCAACACATACGTATATGCAACCAGATGTTATCGTTTCCTGTGTATACTGTTGCAAGTCCCAGATTTTGAACTATTTGCCAGAAGCCCTGATTGTAATGGAAATTACAGCCAGAAGTTTCTACGTTATGAAACACACGATTTAAGATGGAGATGGAAGCTTGTTCGAAATCAATCTTCACAACGATTGGGTTCCATGAGGCTTAAATTTTTAATATGCAAAATAACCTGGTGTATGCATCCTGTGCTTTATTTGGAACCAAAGCGTATATAACAGGAATTGTGTTGGTTTCCCTAGAAGTACTCTCACATGAATTGTAAAATTGCTTACTGCAGCTTTTGAATGTTCCATCCATATCTTTTTGATAATTCCTCTTTACCTTTTTGATTTACAAAAATAAGAACTCTGTCTTCTTTCGTATCATCGGCGAAAAGAAAGGTTGACCCATCTCCTATGTTCAATATGTCTTCGGAAAAATGAACATACTGAGCTGTTGCAGGGTTTTGTATCACGCTTCGTGCGTTGTTCCGTATTCTATTTAAAGTTGATTTTACCGAGAAAAATGCACGAATCTCAGTCACAAGGTCTAAGCTTCGATTGAAAACCGTTTATTTCTTTCTTGTAAATCTTGGACTTTGGCAAAAAAATCTTCTTCTTTCCTGGCTCTCTTCTTAGCGTCCACAATGCACTATTTAACTTCACCGGCAGCAACATCGGGTTTACACACGTATTCTGTGACTCGTAACACAGACTGTTCTTCAGTCACCAAAATGTCTCTACATTTTCCTGTCTTCGCCTTTGTACACAACTAAGTTACAACTTCCTTTTGACACGATACTGGAAGCTGTTCAATATTTCCAATGGTTTTCCTTTTGTTGTTGCCGTAATTTCCATATTTAAATTCTCCGTACTCACGACACTATCGAAATTACGGATAAACTAAAGGAATACCGGCGAAAATCGCGTTTTTGGCCTAGTTGTGGGAGCGGGATTTTTTGGTCTCATTTTGTAGAGAATTAAAAGACGAGTTCAGTGATATTTAACACTAGGCACAAAACCTATGGCATTTCTTGAAAATGGCGCTCAAAGTATCAGCGCGCAATTCAAAATTGGCGCCTTTGAAATGAACTTTTCACACATGATGAATCGAATTGATAGAGATTTCATTTCAAATAGAAGTGACTTGCATTCGTTCTTTTTGGAACTCCGAGTAATCCTAAACCGCTAATCACAGTTCGGAATGGAACGTATATTTACATTCCCAAAAGTAGCAACTATGAATTTCAATGTAATTCATTCAGTCTGCACAAGAAACGATGTCTCGTTAATTCATTCATGGGTGTCACTACAAATGAACAATTATTACAGCTGGATCGCTTTTTGCTGGAAATTCCATTTTTGTTTGATTATTTAATATGATTATTGAACAGTTATGCATATTCCAGGTCCGCTTTGTTGTGGAAGCTACTAATGGTCAAATGAAATCACGATTTGGCTATTTGGACAAAATGGAAGACATTGAAATAATATGCCCATTAGTAAAAGCATATGGAAACCGAGTCTATTTTGATGTACACGACCCAATAGGAATTGCAAAGCGAATAAAAACTACGCGATAAGCCCAATAATCTTCATGAATTGGTCGTTGATTACAAACTGACACAGAAAAGATCGACGTTCATTTTAAAAGATATTCATGAAAGTGGTGTAAATGGTTTTCCGAAAATGTCAACTTATGATCATCAAACATTAGCTTTTGGAACCTACCAATTAGCACAAGCTAAATCTTATTACGCTGAACACGCTAAGAACGGGATTTACAATATCAAGGTCGCTAAAGAAACATCCACCTTTGATTATTCAAAATACGGAATCGCTATTTCTCCAGCAAATGCTTACCTGGTTTATATGCAGTTTTCGTACTTGCAGACAAATCTGAATCAGGATTAGATTTGATTGTTGAATATTGCAAAAATGGCTTACGAACTGTTGGTTGCTGCGCTCACGTTATGACAGTCATTTGGTACTTGTACGGGCAATATTCCCGCGAAAACCATGCGCCAGCTAGTTATCTGAATACTGTAATTGCTGACCATAGTCTACACCTTGAATCTGAAAGTGATATGGACAAGGCCGAGTGGTAAAATCTGTATTAATAGCACAGGGTTTTGAATAAACGTTCAATATTTGCAAATATCGCACCTTATCTTTGAGGGCCATTTTCAGGAAATGCTATAGGTTTTGTGCCTATTGTTATATATCACTGAACTTTTAATTCTCTACAAAATGGGACCAACAAATCCTGCTCCTACAACTAGACCAAAAACGCAGTTTTCACAATTTTGTGTCCATTTTCTGTTCTGCCAAACAATTGAATAGGCACTAGTGACGTTATAAATATATCGAAATTACTTGTTTCACCCACGAATTTTTGTTTATACTTACTGTGACCTGTACTCCCGTCACAACCCCATTTTGAGATTCAATTATTCTTTGTGAAATATGATGTAGAAGTGCTTGTAGGTCTATTTTAGCTACACATTCCAAAACAACAAGTTCTTTATTAGGATAGCATTTTTTTCGAGGGCCTGAGGCAGTGATAACTTAGAAATATGTTCGCGTTTTTTAATTTTGATTCAATTATTATTTTTCGATATTGACTTTATGTAAGTTTAGTATCGATAAACAGCGCCAAAGCTTTATCATCTGTGTACACCTCTGGTATATGTTTTTCGCGATTTTTCCAAGCCTCTCTTATACGTGATGCTCTTGTAGGTGTCGTATTAATAACTTCACTATTCAGTTATGCAGCATTACCTTCGCCGGATGTTCGGAAGCTCATTTGCGCAGCATATGCCAATTCTTGTGGAGCAAATGCTTCTCGTAGAGATTTGGCTTTTCTTCTTTTTGTCCGATCAGAACATTGTTCAAAAGCTGCTTCAGGTCGACCCGCATGAGATGTTGATGAGCTAGCTTCATCTCCAGAAGTCTTCGCGTGTACAAAAGGCAATAAAAACTTTTTTTTGAGTTTTTTTGAGTCTTTCTAGCAGCTTGCCACCTTTTAGTGAACGAAGTACATAGTTGATAAATTCGAGGTTCCGTCTTTTTTAAATTTTTTTCTGAATTCCCTTCAAACATTAAATAATTTTTTATAAAATTTTGAAGATGCTGGCATTTATCTCTTGCATCCTTGCCTATTTTACTTTGCCAAATTTTAAACAAATCCTTCCGTTTCACAGTAGGTGCTGTAATATGAACATGACGCATTATAGTTTGCAACACGAATTTGCGAATATTTCCTAAAATGGCAGATTTAGGCAGCTAATTTTTTTTTGGACACATTTCTATAACCATGAACTGTACAAAAATTACAACGTGACTAAGCCTGACTAAGTTTGTACGCCTACAAAAAATATACTTTTTAAAGATTATTTGAATGGTACGTCTAAACAAATAGATGCATAGAAAAGTTATCACTTACCCAAGATTGTACGATCCATACTGCATTGAAGTATATACACAACTTCAGTTGAAACAACAATACTTTAAATTTATCACAGTTAACACTATTCACCAAACCGACTGGAAAACTTGAGAACACTAACTTCATCTACCTACCGAGCAAAAGTACGACCCTTTCAGGTAAAATTTATTGCACTCCCTAACAACCCTACTCTTTTTCGTTAAATACCACTGCATTATAAAGTAATTCTTTGAAAATAACGTGAAAATAATTACAAATATATGTAATGCTAATAAAAGGTGTCCCATGTCGCCAAAGTGGTCCAAGCGGTTAAGACGCGGACTGCGATGCGGACGGGCCCGGGTTCCATTCCCGAAGCTCTCTGATGTCTGGCAGGTGGTCCAACTCAGTCACTTTTTTAGTGAGTACCTGCATTCACTTCGAACAAGGGGTAATAATGGTCGGCCGTCTAAGGCGCGGTGCTTACCATATCGCACCGTATCAGTTCGCAGGCCGTGCTCCCATGCGGGGCATTAGGTCCTTATCAGCATGCCAAAGAGTGTCCCAAAAGAACCGCAAGATTTAAATTGTGCGACATTTGTTTCTGCAAGGTTTGTGGCGTTCTGTTTAGTGACATTTTGTAGTAGATACATTTCAGTCAGTCAATATAGAGCTCTACTCGAGAGAGAAGCGAGTAACAATTGTTAAAATTCATTACAACCATGGAGTATGTTTCGTCAAAATTATGCGCAAATTACGTGGAAATGTACCAAATGAAATTTGCACGAACAAGTTCGGTTACAGACAACAAAAAACAGGCTGTTCAGCTGAACATATTTCCACTGCTAGGGATAGTGTGACCAGAAACCTCAGTGCGCGGTCGGTCACATTTAAAATTCTGCTAATCCATGAACTAAAGTCAGACAACCATTTGAAGCGCCAAGTATCTGCCACTTGAGTGCTAGAGAATCAAGAAGTTCAAGTCATCTTTAGCGACGAGGCTCATTTTCATCTTAACGGGCATGCCAATATGCAAAATTGTCGCATTTGGACCGTAGAAAATTTTCGGATCATTTAAGAACAGCCTATGCGTACCCAAAAAATGATAGTTTATTATGGATTTTATGCTGGTGAAGTGACTGGATCGTCCTTTTTTGAAAATCAGGCCGAAAATGTAAATGTGAACGTTATCGTGAGATGATAGTGGATTTTTTGTGGCCTCATTTAAGCGACATGGATGATTTGTGGTTACAGCAAGACGGCGTCACCTAACATACGACGCGTGAAACAGTCCAATTATTAGAGCAAAAGGTTAGTAGGTGGCTTATCTCCCAAAATAACGAAGTGAGCTGGCTATCGAGACCTTGCGACTTCACAGCGTGTGATTTTTGCTCCATGTATTTGTGAAGACCAAAGTGTAGTGAAGAATTGGAAAAACTGATTAAAAACGTGATATTTTTTATGGAAAAAATCTTATCCTAAATCACCAATTTAAAATGTATTGTTTTACGATTTTCAATGCGGGTTAACATTATGATAAAAAGTGCCATACTAGATTGTTCTTCAAGGTCACAAAAAAACACACAGCTTATTATAAAATATTAAAGTCGTACCTAGACGAGAACAATTACACCGTTTTATTTAATTCAATTAGAAGTACCATTGTATGCCTCAGATCTTTCCTTAACAAGCCACATATTGGTAACTATTTACGCTGATTTACGGGGTCAGCTTCATAGAATTGTCTAAACATGGTAAATAGAAGTCTAGTTAAGAATCTGACACATTAAAGTAAACGAAAAAAATCTTTGGGCCAAGACACTCCCATCTAACAATAGAGAACAAACTATTACTTTATAAGGTATAATTAAACCGATATTGACTTTTGGTATCCAGTTATGGGGAAGTGTTGACAATTCAAACTTGGAAATCTTGCAAAAGTTGTGAAATATAAATTTAAGATACACCCCGAACTGACTAGTTTACCAATATATTCCTGTGATGAGCAAAATAGAAGTGCAAGAACTTAACAAAAGATACCATGAAAGACTCCAGGCGCCCACCAGCTAACCGGCAATGAATTTATTAATAAGTTCAAAAATACAGAGTGCGCGAAAGCTCCCTTTCTAATTTCAAAGGAAAGTTGTGAAGGTTAGTCTAAGGTGGGGCAAGTGATTTTACTAGACGCATGTAGTCGCCAAGATTTTCTTAAAGGAGTCGTTAGTAGCCGATATGAGAGCTTTGCTGTCGGAGTATACATTTGCAATAAGCTGACATCTCAAGCTCACTGGAAGGCTCGGGTTTACAAACGTTGACCTAAAACACTCCAAGTCTTACAAAATGCAGTACTTTAAGCAATCAAGCATCTTCCTTAATACATGTTTAGGGACACCACCAAGTCGATATCGTCTTTAAAATAAAACTCTCACTTCTATGGTTTTGTCCTGTAAAAATAAATTTTATATATCTTCCATCATTTTTTCTTTATTCAATATGAATAGAGGCATGGGAGTTTTGCCCTATCTTGTACTAAGGTTAAAATATTAGATCCTTTAGATCTTTTGGCTACAGTTGGGTTTACCGACCGTGTTTTTTTTTAAGAAGAATGTATATATTTATACTCCTGGGCTCATGATGATCACAAAAATAAAGTTTTTTTTAACGTAGAGTTAAGTTAGGGTTAGATTAGAGTTAGATTGGTTTGGGTTGACCTTTTTTTTATAAAAATAATTGATTTTATATGTTTAATCTTATGTTAGATTAAGGTTAGGTTAGGTTAAAATTGACCAAACCATTTTTTTATACAAATAATTTATTTTCCTCTTGAAACCGCATTTCTTCGACGTCTATATCGTGTAATTGATCTCAAAAAAGTTCGATATCATGTTACGATATCGTACTCTATTTACAGTGAAGGTTTAACCAAACTCGCCAAAAATACGTACCAAACAGTGGCTCTTTGGGTGTGCATTGGTTTTTTATGACTAGCACGAATTGGCCCAAACCCGACAATCCTGCTTATTAACAAAACCATCCAAATGAAAATGACCTTTATCGCTAAAGATGGTATTTTTTTTTAAATACCATTCATCGTTTGGTTTTTCGTAACTCAATTAGCGAATAAGGATGTACGTTAAGGTTTTTAGTGAAAATTCGTTCCAAACTGGTTCTGCTAACGTGCAATTATTGAGAACGATGACGTGTTGATGTTCCTGGATTCTCATCGATATTCTCACAGACGATTGCAATGTTTTCGGTCGACTGCACAAGACGAGGACGTGGTAGAGTTTATTTGTCCATAACCGAACCAGTTTCCTCAAATTTTTTAATTAATGTTCGAACGGTGGACTCATTAAATTTGCAATGTGTTTTAACAATAACAATACGTTGTTCTTTTGTATAGTGATCCATCGTTAATAACTTCAACGACTGCAGATGACAAATGTCAAACATTAAGGTTGTCAACTGAAATATAAAAAAAATACTGGAAAATTTAAATCCTGCATACCGATGAGCCACCTATTATAAATACCAAATGTGTCGGTTTCTTGGATTGTTCCGAATTGGAGCATCAAATCGTTGTGTTTCAATAAGAAATTTCTGAACCGTCGAATATATGATTTATCAAAATAAAAATTTTAATAAACCTTTTTTTCCTTGTTTTCCTATTAATTATTCAATTATGAATTGTTAAACTGAATCTTGCTTATTTTACTTAGTTGGATGTATAAATTTAAAACGGAAGATGAAGGCAAACAGTACGATTGCTAAATGTAAAATTATTTTTGAAACTAGTTTTTAATTTTCTTTGGCTTAAAATCTGCGAATTAATAAAAATTTTCTATTAACACTGCTTTCACTATTTGGCACTATTATCTTAACATCAAGAGTCTATCTGAATTCTCTCACTAACAATATCTGTGTCATTTATTTTCGTTTTTATAATTTTCCTTTATTAGAAATGTTTAGGATAGAAAAATGTTTTTGCTAAACTTTATATTTGAATTGCTGTTTTTTGAGTTGTTATTCAATTTTATGTTTATTTGTAACTTCAGTAGACTACACGGTATATCCGGAAAACAATGAGATTGATTCCAGAGAATTCGATTAATTGAAGATGATTATATACACTTGAACTTGAATCTCTTTTAGAGCACATTTTGGCAATCCCAAAATGGTGTCGTTTGAAGCTATATCTATGTCGGGAAAAATGGGGGGATCAGGTCAGGTTCGTGAGGGTAGAGTTATCATGGTTTGTTTCGCCAAAAAATATAACTGAGAAGGTCAGCGGGAGAGTTTTTGAATGCGTTGCATTATTGGGCGCATTATCGTAATGAAGATCTTTCAGTCACATCCGTTGTTAATGATAGTTCAGCCACATTGTCCGAAATTTGTGGAGTTTTATACAGCATACTCAGAAGTTTAGTTTAAAAAGTTTTTAAAACACGAACCTTGACTAGCAACAAGATGGCGCAGCCTACTTTTAAGAGTCTCATTTGCTGCTTGAAGGGTGCCTCTCCAATATGGCTATTTTGAGATCTTCGAGTGTTTTTGGAGACCTTTTGTAGACCCGATCTTTTAGGTATCCCTGTAGAAAAAGTCACATGGAGTAATGTGGGGGAAATATGGTGGCCAATTAGTTCCATCACCAGCAAAACTATCAGTCTAGGACTATGACACGCGTTTCAATATTATCCACAAAAGTGGGGAATACTTACAAAATGCGATGAGGCCTCGCAACGTCCTGCATAAATTAGTAACTGCTGAGCATTTTGGCTCTCTTTGCTCCCCGTAAAAACTCCTCTTCGACCATCTGGCGATGATTTTGAGAGTTCATATTACCGCCCAAGAACTGTGGGCCACGAATCTTTTTCCTTGACGTTTGCTGAATGGAGAGGCTTTACAATTGCAAGGTGAGGATTTTTGGTACTCCAGTTGCGTATGTTATGCATGTTAACAAAACCTTGCAAATAAAAATGAGCTTCATCACTAAACCAAATTTTCAAAACATCAATCGAACCACTTTTTCAATCATCAATTGACGGATTGGAATCTTGTCTTGATATCGTGCGGCTTCAGTGCCCGATGAACTTGAATCTTATACGAGAACATTTTCAATTTTTTTGTCAGGACGATTTATGACCCTCCCATAGCTGACCCCGCTTCTTAAGCTGTTCGCCGAATCGACAAATCTAACTGATCTTCGAAAAGGTCTTTCACCATTTCGATATTTTGTTATATTACAGCGATAGATTGTCGGCCAAAGTTTACCAGTTGAGCGTTACAGACACTGCCAGTTGTATTAAATCTTTGAATCGGTCTAAAACTAGCGAGAAAAATTTTCACGTTGTTATACGTTTGTATTCCAAAATTTCTTTTACTTTTTCTCACCTGCTTAGCGTACTTTAAAAATATCTTTGCTTAAGTGAGATTCCTTAAAAGCCCGCCACACCATGGCACAACTTTTCCCAAATTCGTAAAATTGCTGCACAATGATCACTGGTTTCGGAGGAAGAGGAGTGTTCAGTAAAATTCTTCTAAAAATTGCAACTCGGCCGGGGGGTTTCAAAAAACATTTTTCCCTAAAGAAATGAGTTTGTTCACGTCCGGGTAGGCCCATTTTTCAGTCTCCGCCACTCTGTGAAGTCCGTGGTCTAGGGAGTTGGTATGTAGCAGCTTTAGATAAAGGTGTTGTAGAGCCTGTCCTGCCTTAAGCATATACATCACACTTTCATCTCACTTCATTTAACACCTTTTTAAGGTACAACTCGCGGCAGTGTCCTCCACTGAGGACTTTTCGATTACAGTACTTCTTTAAGAAGTCACAAAGCGGACCTTTTCCCAACTTATTTAGAGTAATTTATTCTGCCGGGAAAGCTGCGACTAGTTCCCGGTCAAAGTCACTGATTGTTTTAGTCGGTCAGTAACTTTTGCTTTTTTGAAGAAATTTGTGTAAGGTGTTGGTGCGTGGTCGAGTGCTTATGCTGTAGTAGTTTACATTTCCTTTTGAAGTCGTACTGAAATAAAAAAAATAAGTAAATTTATTGTCCCCCTAAAATTGAAATATTTTTCTATGCGAGGCAGAGCGCCCAGAAAGTTGTTAGGTTCAATTCCTAGTTTAAAATTTAATTTCTGGCCATAGTCATTTTCCAGTGCAATAGACCCATAAATACAACAAAGTATTATTTTGTTAAAGTTAATTAAATAATGAAAGGTCAAATTCAATAACAGTCCTTTTCTTTGAATGTTCAAAAGGAAATTTGGTTTTCAGGTTTTAATTTTCATCGAAATTTCCATGCAGATTCTTCGAAATATATCTAGTACCCTAAATATTAAAGCACATAAGTAAATCACACTCTGCAAGTGATTCTAAGTCCATTCGCTTGAAAAGTGGCATCTTCTGCTGCCCACTTCTTGTACAGGTCTCATTTATTAACTGGAACATTTGGCATTGTTAACACGTTTATATTGACCACTTAAATGACGATCAGACATGAGCAGTGTTTCCAGGCGTAAGGATTTTTGTGACCTTGGATGCTCTGGGCATGTTTGCTCTTACACTGAAACACTGACGTCACTATTCCCGATTATTAAAAATTGCAAAGTTAAAATGCCAATAGGTAAATAAATTTGTAAAGTATGTTAATTAGAAAATATGGGCACATTTTACCTTGTTCAATTATCTAATACTGAATTATTGGTAATTTTTTTTCCTGCTTGAATTTCTGTCAATATAAACTTTTTGTATTTGATTTATTCAATGTTGTTGTAACATAATTCGTTTGAAAAAATATAACACAATAACGAATAAATAAATCTGGTAAATTAATGCAAATAATTGTGCTGGATCAGTTTCCCACTATGCTTAATTTATTATGTTTTCCAAATGTTAAAATTTAAAACATTAAATATGTAAATATTTAAGAACTGAGAACAGTGACGTCGGAGTTTGAGTGTAAGAGCAAACATGCGTAGAAGGGACATCTAAGGTCATAAAATTCCGTACGCCTGGAAACACTTGGCGAGAGGTACGGTTAGTCGATGGCTCAACTTGGCCTTCCTACCCCAAGTCAATGATTCTACAGGCCAGCTACCTAAGGTTCATGACATGTTTTACCGTTTACTGGTTTCATTTCTTTTAAAAATATGACGGAAACATCACAAAAATATCCGTTTCATATCTTTTTCTTTAAATATATCTTTTATTCTAGAATTGTGTAAGATATATTCAAATAAAAATCTTTTTTGTCTGGCTCTGTTGTTCACCCTGTAGTTGCGACATAAAGCCAAATAAGAGCTTAATCTCAAAGGACAAGGGGAGATTCAATTTATAGTAGGGGTAAATACCAGAGCCAAAGTATTGAAATCTGGCTTTACGCCAAATTAAATTTATTGACGAATTTGCATTTTATTGCGATATTAATTGGAGCTATGTGTCTCTAGAGCTACAAAGTGATTATAAAAATGTGAATCGGTAAAAACAAAAATGACCTAAGTATTTTTAGATCGCTTTTATCAGTATTACCCAACCATACATGTGTTTTCAGGTCTTTATAATTACAACCAGATGCGTATTTCTGAAGAAAACTAAGTTTGTGTTCTTTTTATTGAAATTTGAAATGCAATTAAAACGGCAACATACAAATTCTTTTTTTAGTAAGTGAGTTTGGATGGTAAAAGCCCGAACCTTAAGGTGTCTAATTCTCGAAACTGATTCTTAAATAACTGGCGATGGTTAGAAACAAGTTGCTTTCCTGGAAAAAACAAACCAGTTATTTTTGGCTCCGATCTGCATACATTCGCTCTATTTTTATCAAATTAAGTCGCAATAAATTATGCCCTCGAAACTACCTAACACATAACACTGCTTTCTTGGAATATTATCTCGTTTAGCCACAGGTTCCGCTACTTGCACAAGGTCAAACAATTGCTTTTGTTTATCGGATCTCCAAACGCAAAATGCATACCAGTTTGTTAATATAACGTAAAAAGTTTATACCTGATTTTCATTTCCTTGCAGATTATTGTTTATTACATAAATTAATCTAATTTAATTTAGCATAAAAATAATTTTGTCAGACAGTTTTTATAATCTAATTTCTAATTGTACTCGAGGTTTTTTGTTACTTTTGTATTTATGAAGTTTCTAACTATTAAACCATTAACTTCCAAAGCTTTATTTCGGTATCAGCAATATTTTTATATTGGCACCAGTAATTTTTTTGAGTATTTCTCAGGTTGTACGTGTATCAAACTCTGTTCTTTGTTCGTTTAAAAAGTACGTTTAATAAATGATATTGATTCAATGTTTCGCCCAGAAGTGCCGCTTTTTCACATATTAGACAATCGAAGAGCTTATATTTTACATCGAAATATATAATTTTCCTTTATGAAGGTTATGTGGATGTGTATTTTGAATAACATAGTACGAAAATGGAGCAAATTTTAAATTGTTCAATAAGCTGGAAAATAGAGATCCCCATTTGGAACCCATGGTTGGTGTAATGGTGTTTCATATTTGTAAGATATTGATGATAATATTCTTGAAGGTATTTCCATAGAAATTTCCAAGAAATAAAAAATTGAAAAATGAAAATTTATAATGGATTGGTATTGAGAAAGATCATCTTTCGATATCTCTACTAACGATAAAGAAGAATGCATGCCACATAAAATACGTGGGCAATGTGAAAAGTTTTGAGCCTCAACATGAAAATGACATTACTCGTCAAAACTAATCTGCTAGTACTATCGTACATGCTTTGAAAGATACCTGTAACATTTCAGCTACTTTGGGCTATTTAATTGTTGTTTGACAGTCGTTTGTATCAGTTGATGTCAGTGCTTTCGTAAAAATGGAAAAAATCGTATATCGTGCCGTAATTAAATACTTGCATTTAAAAACCAATACGCCTACGCAACTTAAAGCCGACTCTGCCCCATAATTTGGCATCGTGAAAAGATGGACAGCTGAATTTAAACATGGTCGTACCAGTTTGGCTGATGATGGACGTTCGGATCTACCAACAACTGCGACCTTCAACGATAACATCGAAAAAGTTTGCCCAATGGTACTGAACGACCGACGAATCAAAGTTGTAGAGCTAGCAGAGGCTGTGGGAATATCGAAAGAACGCGTTTGTCATATATTGACTGAAGAATTGAGCATGAGAAAGCTTGCTCACTTTGAATCAAAAACCCGTTTGAATCAACATTTTCAAGTCGCTGCTTAAATGGTTTTAGCGAAACGAGTCGGACTTTTTGCCTCGACTTATCACTGTCGATGAAATTTGGATTCACCATTAAACTCATTAGACGAAGGAATAATCAAAACAGTGAATTGCGAAGGGTGAACCTATTACAAAAAAGAAGAAGGCAGTTTCATTGTCCGGGAAGGTGATGGCAACTGTTTTTGGGATATTCAGGGAATTCTGTTCATCGACCACTTAGGAAACGAGAAAATAATAACGGGGTCGTACTACGCATTTTTATTGGGCTAGTTGAAGGCAGCCAGAAAGTGCTCTTCCATCAAGACAATGCACTGACTCACACTTCGGCGATCGCCGTGGCCAAAATGTACGAATTGCAATTTGACCAGTTGCCTCTGTCCTCTAGCCGGCTCGCGCGAGTTCGAGTCTCGCTCAACCCATGGGTGTGTGTGAATGTCTTAGGATAAGTGTATATTAGTTGGCACAATAAGCCCTTGAGACTGCAGTGCCTGTAAGTGCGGCAAAAAAAGTTAAATTGTTCCACGTTCCTGCTCCAGGGAAAAAGCCGATCCCGTTAAAAATGTATACGTTCCCACCTTGCAAAAATTTGAGGGAAGGCAGGTGAAAAATTGTCAGCATAGATCGCAAAAAACACCTTTTTGCGGGAAACCCCTTGTATGAAATAAAGAGAAACCTGCATTTTAATGCAGGTATGGATATACCAATAATAATTGAAAATAAGCACAAATTATTTAAAATTCAACCAACTGTTAATCAACTAAATAAAAATTCAAGGAATTCGTATTTATGAACAAATGGTGCGTTATTAGGCAATTTATTAGGAGCAAGCTATGAAGACTAACTACTAATTCTAAAATAAATACGAATGGGTTAGGTAATATTGAATGAGGTGGCAACTATAGACAAACGAGAAGAACACTGCTATTTTTTAGACGTTTTTGTTTATGAAAAATTCATATAATAAGACAAAATATACCTATAACGGTAACACTAAAATATAATGAAATGAATAGATGCTCAATAAAAATGGACAGGGAAATAAAAAGAAGAGTTTTCTTGGTCTTGTGATTATAGGTTTCACAAAAGAATTGAAATAATTGGCCTTATTTGGAAATATAACAACATTGCTAAATGTTATCAAATCATTTGGAAGTTCTACCGTTAGGGCAAATGTCAAGACGGTCTACAGCTGAGAAAAAATAAGTAATAATTTTACAGTGTGGTGCTATTGCAAGTTACATTAATTACAGAGAAGCTCGTTTAGAATATACAAAAGTATCGAATAAAAACAGAGACAAGAAATTGTATTTGATTATTTTCACTAATGCAGTTGATATGGCTATAGTCAATACTTGTACCATATAATACAGCGCTAATGGAAAAATGCGATTATTGGATTTCATAAGAATAGTTGTGAGGTTCTACTTGAATACACACTCTCAATCTAATCCCAAAAATAGTATAACGCCATCCTATAATATGAAATCGTACAAACCATTATTTAGAGAGAATATTAGATGGAGAATAAAGAAAATATGCCGTCTGTAAGAAAAATTTTATGAAACAATGTATAAAATGTGGTACCGGAAAGAAAGTTTGTATCCATGCCAGTCCCAGAAGAACGTTGCTAGCACTTTTCCTGTCGAAAGGCTCCTCCGCGCTCTCTTGGGTTTGGGGGAACTGGTATGTCTCTACTCGCGTGATGACTGCATCCACGTTTCACCGGTGGTCACTATAGACTTCCAAAATCTATCACTTTTGTTTTCAAACTGCTGTAGGAGACGACTATCAGCTTACATGCGCACCATTTTATTCAAATCCGTCAAAGTGCGTGCTGTTCACCGTGCATTCACCTGCGGTTCATTCCCCACGCGCTCTCTGCCCTTTCTGAAGCACTTGCACCACTCAAACACACGGGTTCGCAAGAGACACTCTTCCCCATACTGTTGTTTGAGTCTGTGGTAAATTTCAGCGGATGGAATGTTTTTCCAACGAGGAATTTGATCGCAACGCGTTGTTCCACGCTCCGCGCTACCTTATGTTCGCTCGTCACTCTGGCAACTCCCAATTAGGACTGAACAGGTTCTAACCGGAGCAGGAGGGTGGGTGGAGGTTGTGGCTGCACTCTCTCAAGATCGCATAGCTGCTGCGCAGTACGGCTTGTTTATACACGAATCAGTTCCGGTCATAGTTGAACCACCTTGTAGACTGTGTTGTTCAATGACATTTGTAAAATAATGATACAATTATTTACATGGCATGTATCATGATCTCCAAATGGGGATTTTTTGATTTGACGGAAATCATATGTTTACATTGTCATAAAATTACATTTTTTTTTGGCGCACTACAGGCACTACAGCCTCAAGGCCTTATTGTGCCCACTAACATGCACTTAAATGCTAGGACATTCACACACACCCATGGGTTGAGCAAGACTCTAACTCGCGCCACCGCGTCCCCTATAAAATTAAATATCCCAAGTTTTAGAAATTTTAAAAAATTTGACAGAAAATGAGCTAATATGCAATGAATCATAAGTTTGCCCTTTTTATATATTTATACAATATCTAAACAAAGATAGGTGTAATATATTCTGAAAGTGGTCTTTATGTCCTCATACATTTTATTTGATTGTTAAATCATATTATGTACTTTCTGAATAGCAAGAAAATGGAAAAACTTAGGATTTTTGAATTTCTATAATCATGTATTGAATGCCTCGCCAAGAATTGCCTTATATATTGACTGTTATCCAACATCACTAAACTGTTAGTATTAGTCAAAAGTTGCTCACAAAGGCATTATATTCGCCGAATTATGATCTTTTATAAGAAGTAGGTTTATTTTCTTAACTCCAACAAAAGAAATTTATGTTTTAATTCTAAATAATTAAAATAACTTGTAACTAAAGATGGTAACTTCTCTACTAACTCGAACGAATATATGAGATAAGTCAAAAGTTTTCGGCTTGACTATATTCCAGGGATGATACGAATAAAACAATGTGGATACTTTTTACACAGTCCTCGTGTGATTTAACACATTTATTACATTTTAAAATTAGCATCTCAAGTTTTGTTTGCAAAATGCTGTAAAAGTGCCTTCTACAACTCTTCATCGTTGTTAACTTTTCTACTTCAGAGGTCTTTCTTCAAGCAGATCAAAGTTGTAGAATAGATGGGGAAGCTCCACAAAATCGCAATCCTTCGTAGCAACTTGGGTAGTTGTGACTTAAGGACAACGGCATTATCGTGGAGAAGGTGGACTGTTCAATTCTGCATCCCACTCTTCTTTTCCTTAATATCAATTTATGCAGTAAGCTAACGTAATACTCTCCGTTTACCACTGTGTTACATTCCTTAAAATTGATTAGCAAAATTCTCAATGGATTCCAAAAGATTGTTGCCATGATCCTTTTTATCGATAGGGTTTTCTGTCCCGTTTTGCGTCCGATCTGCGCCATTCAATTGACTCTTTTTTCTGGGAGATCATAGTACAGGGTTATGGTTTCATCTCCTGTAAGAATGGATTGAAGAAGTTTTTTGTTGCATCACCTTGCAGCACCTCATGCTAGACAACAGCAACGTTTTCTTCCAAAAGCACTTCAAGTGGTCGACTTGCACATGGTTTGTTTTGGGCGCTTTCTCGGCCCAAACGAAATTATTTTGTCCATTCCTTTACATTGGAATATGAAGGCGGAGATTCACTATACACGTTGTCCAAACGTTGTCTAATATCACGGGAATTAAGACTTCCTTTGGTGACAAATTTAATCACAGCTTGGTATTCTATATTCAAATTGTGCAAAATAACGCAGTACCATCAACAGAACTGATGATTACTAAGCGACTGAAACAAATCGGTTGCGAAAAAAAAGATGATGTTTTGTTTCTATTACTACTGGAACATAGTTTTGTGATCTAGAAAAGTATCTGAAATGCTCATTGTTGCTATTACAATTGTATTAGATAGGCAATTCAAAAAGAAACATCCGTTTGGTTATCAATAACAGACACGCGTAGATACAAAATTTATATTATACACATAAGGAACTTACAACAGTACATTACTTTTCGACATAATCGCCATGCACTTGTCATAACGTTTTGCGAATTTTGAAAATCCTTCTACAAAATAACTCTTCTGGAAATTAAGTCTCCCTGTAACAGTACCTTAAAATGCAGTGTTATCATCAAAGCGGTGCCACACAATCCACTGTTCATTACGGACTTTTTGTCAATTTCCTGTGCAAGTTTATCTCTGACTACACCGTGCACAATAGTACGTCCCTCTTTAAACTTGCGACACCATTGACTTACAATATCACTTATCACGTTTGTTCCTTGAAGCATTACACAGTTCGCAATGAATGGCAGCTGTTAGACATTTTTCGCACACAGAAATTGTATTACTTCACGCATTTCACTTTTGGCGGGATTTTCTATGGCGGCGTTCAACTGGTTTAGCGGACAAGTAAACTGCAAAACAACTTCCTTTTTCCACTTCGCACTATCTACTGAACTACTGCGTGCTGCGCACGGAACGGGCGCCACTAGCCCCGTTTATTTTTCGTGCTTTCTCTGTTTTTAATTTATTTGGAAATGCAGGCCCACGATCCTAATCATCGCTTTGGTCTGCTAGGTCGTCTGCGCGTTAGGGGCTTTCGGTCTCTTGCTGTTGTTACAAGTTTGTCTTTTTCCATTTGTGACACGTGCTCGTTCCAGCCTTTCCTTCTTCCCCGGACCCATCTCATTATATATAATATGTTGCATATTTATCGTATTGTCGCATTTGAGATTGTGTCTCTTAGGGCGTGTCAAGCTATTTTTTTGCGTTCTCAGCACTGGTTTTGGCAGCGGATGTCATTATTGGTCGTAAAGGTTTTATATGTACATATCTTACTCTCTTTTTGCATATGTTTATTGTTCCACATGGTGTCTTTTAATGCTACAGATATTCTTGTAGCTTTGTTTATTTGGTCTCTTACTTGGTTAACACTATCATGATGCGCTGTTAGATTTACTTCCAGCTACTGGAATGACATGACTAGTTTAAATATAGTGTTGTCTATGGCCAATTTACAACGGATTAGGTCTTTTGATATTACCATAGCCTTTGTTTTCTGTACAGATATTTCCATGTTATGGTTTGTAGCGGTCAGATAGAAAGTCTGTAATAATCTTTTCAATTTTTGCTTTCAGATATTTTTACTGCATCGTCCGCGTAGCAAAATATCTTTATGTCCCCTTTAGTAGTTTCATATCCTTGCCCGGCCGTTTCGATAATATCAGTGATTTTATCCATCACAAGAACTGAACAGCAGTGGGCTCAGAGAATTACCCTGTTGTATTCCTATAGCTATTGGTATGTTTTCTGTTGTGAATTAACGCCTTTGTCATCGTGTTTGTGTTCAATTCTTGTGTTACCATAATTATTTTAAGTGAAATATCTTTTTCTTTCTGCAAGTCTAATTCGGTCGTAGGCTTTGTTCAAATCTATAATACAAATAAACTTTGGTTTACTAAATTCGTAATGTAAATATAGTATCTCTGACTGACCTGCTTTTTCTGAATCTCTGCTGCTTTTCACTAATTGTGATGTATTTTAGGATTGTTTTCGGTGGTGCGAGTAAACAGTTTCATTGTGGAGTTTAGGAGTGTTATGCCTCTATAGTTATCTGGTTGTTTTTTATTATCTTTCTTAAATATAGGGATGGTTGTTATGCTCTTTTTCCATTCGTTAGGAACAGTTTCTGTTATCTATTATTTTTTGGAACAGCATTGTCAATTGGTTACAGACATCTTTACCGTCGTATTTAGCAGCTCATTTGAAATTCCATCTGTTGCAGGCGTTTTTTTATTTTTTAGGTTTTTCGCCAGCTCTGTCTCTAATGATCTCTCTGTTCGAGTTGTTGCGTCTTCCGTTATCAGGTTTCTCATTATATAAGTCTCTAAAGTATTGTACCAATATATTCTCATTTTTATAGTAGATGTCTGAGAGTATTCATTTATGTCCATTTGCCTTCTTCTTACCATTCCCCATATTTCCCTTGGGGTACTTTATAAATCGTGTTCCATATCCGTAGTCAAACTGGCCCATTATGTTTTTCAGTTCTCTAATCTTCTTGTTCACTTCGTTTCTAATTGTTCTATATTTATTATATTCTACCGGTGTTTTATTGTTCATGTATTTTAAATATGATTGTAGTTTTTGTTTCACGTCCGTCGTAAACCATGGCGTTGTGTTTCTCCTTGCGGTACGGTACACCATTCTCTTCCCTAGAACTTCCTCTGCGGCATTCTGAATATTATTACTAATTTCCTCAGCTCACTTCGACGTCATCTTCGGGCTGTATATTATTTCTTTAATTTTTTCAATATTCTTTTAGCGTAGTTCAAAAATTTATAATATTTTTTGTCAATATTTCCTAATTTTTCAGGTATTTTTAAATTACTTTATTCTTATTTAATAAATATTATATTGTGTTTAAAGTTAACCAACAAAGTTATTTTAAAATAATTTTGTCTTGATGCATTTAGTCCTTCTTTTTTTATAATTATGTTTGTTATAATAAACTATGATGATGTGTTCCTTTTCTTCATCAGCTATATGAAAAATTTTGTTACAAAAATAGAGAAAAAACTGTATAAATTATATTAATTTCTTGGGTCACATTGGACATACATTTAGACACTTTTATACATATTATGCCCATAAATGCTGTTACACATTGATTAAAATGACAAAATAAAATGGTAAACTGTTTTTCATAATATTTTCAGAATTTATTAAAGTAACTAAATATAGTTACAAAAAAAGTTGTCAGTTTGATAGTACATACGTCAGTTTAAATTTAATTAATATTAATATATTTCGTTATATTATATTATATATGTCGTCGTGGAGAAATCTGCCAGCGTCCTTATTTTACTGGAACACAGTAGTTAAACATTATAAATGACAATGAAGGACTTTGGAACTGCCTATGCGGAGTCAACACAGATCTTCCCAACTCAGAAGGTGGAATTTTTTGTGAAAGCTATCATTGCTGGTTTCATTGAAGCTGTGTAGCCTTATCAAAAAGGACATTGACATGTGGACCTCGAAGGATGATGCATGGGTTTGTAACAAATGCCTCAACCAAGACACTTCTGACTACACAATATGTCCTGAATACAATCACACGTACAAGAAGAGGGGCTTTAAAACACATTGGAAAAGGACTCATCCCGGTATGGCATTTTCTGTCTCGACACAAAAATCTCAGTTAAGCTATCCAATTGACAGCCTTGTAGAGCGACCAGCAACTTTTAAGAAGACCCAATGCATTTAAAAAAGGATTCCAAGAGGAGCTCGAGCCATAGCTGCCGCAAAACTGGAGACTATCATTGATCAATGTTTGGAGAATAACAATGTTCAGTCATGGGAGGCCTTGCTTCTATTTAACTATGCTGCCTTTCGGATAGGATATAAGATGTAACCAGTAAAAAATATGATTTGGTGAAGGTCTTATCTTCTCATGTAGCTCAAATTAAAAGGTGACCATTTTATAAACACCCTGTATATAAAAACGATCTGACTTTTCTATTGATACAATAGTACTCCTTATTGTTTGCAAACCACCAAAGGTCTCGACGTCCTATCACTTTGCTGGTTTTTCCAGATTTAACTAGAATTGGGTGAGTGTAGGGGAGAGAATAGAACACGGATTTTCAAGCACTCGTTAGACCTCTATCATATTCATATTTTTCTCTACAGTTTTGAAAAATTTTAGATATAAGCTTATAATTAAAATTTGTAAGTAAAATTGCGCTTTTTAAGATTCCTACAAAGCATTAAAGGTCAGTGAGGGTTTTCGACCTGCCAGGGAGATAACTGTGCTAAAATATTTTTTAATCAGTTTTTTCCTTATATTTTCGGTTGAACCGACAACGCCGTTCAGCTAAATTCGCCTTAAGATACGTGATGATGTTTCCGAAATCTAGAAGAAATTCATATAATTTTAATCATGTGGGTTTCAGCTGAAAATGCCCTTTTTTATCAACAGAACATAGTTCACGTCTCCAAGATAATTCGATATATAACTTAGATCATACGTCATTTGGTTTTTTGATGTTTTCCTAGCCGTGCTTCACGAATATGTTAGAACTTGAAGGTTAATACATCGCAAGTTTTCTGGTTTCAAAAGCAAGGCATTATCCTTCCAGGAATTCTAAGTACACCTCAGAAAGGGGAAACATACAATCCATTTTTTATTTCTTAGTGTTGTAGATATTTACAAGTAAACTATGGACTTACAGTTTACCCTAGATATATTTCAAGCAAAAGTAGTTCAGAATTTGGCGGCACCCTAGTGATATAGACTTTTATGATAGTAATATTAAAATGATTCTGAACAGCTGAATGAAAATATCTAACAACTTTCTGCTATGCAGCGGCCGTCGTTAGGTTACTTTAATGTCAAATGTGATGAAATGCATCACATAATAAACGATCTTGCAGCGGCCGCCCGTCGCTACAAGATTCCTCCGTAGCAATGCAATTAGGTGAGCGAGGTAATATAACGTTGGGAGTATAATTCATATGTACAATAGGCGCCGGGAGGCTATAATAAAGGTTTTGTACAACGACCAGGGATGCCATAACGTCTGCGAATGTTCATAAACTTAATTTAGGATTTCGGTTGCGTCAGAATTGGGTTGTTGGAAACACAGACTTGGCTTAAAAGCAGCGTTAAATTGTTATCCCAAATATTTTTACCCATGTACAAGACCTGTTTATGTTTGAGTGGTAATTTCAACAATTTCAAAAAATCTAAATCATCAGGATGGTAGGTAATTTGCGTTGTTTGAGAGATTCTTTTTTTTTGCAATGTTTGGATTACAGTATACACTAAATTTTACGATTATTATACTAAAGTAACATTTACAATACTTGTGTTCATTTGCGCTACCAACTTTCTCGACTAACGTTCTTAATAATTGAGATAATATGAGGTTCGCACTTTATACAGACAACAGTCTATTAAACATTTCAAAACAAACCAAATGCTATGACAGAAATTACGAATATATGTCATATAAGAAGGAAGTTTAATTTATTCAAACCACTAAAAGAATTAATTTATTGTTCCAGCTGTCGGATGTGGTCAACTTCTGGAAACCCAATGGCGACCTACCCTTGGACTTGGCGCTGCAGGCGCAGAACTCGAGCATAGCGTCCACCTTGCTGCAACATAACGCTAACATTAACATCAGAGACAGCCAGGGGGAAACGCTGTTGCACCGGGCAATCAAGCACGAGGACTCTTTTTCCATATCGTTCTTGCTGGACAATAACTGCGATGTAACACTAACCACCAGGTAAGCACATATTCCATATGAAGTTGTAATAATTGTTAATATCTGAATATTTAAATTTCTCATATTACTTTTCTTATAACACTCCCATTTTGTTCTGGGCCTTCCTCTCTTTCCTTTATCAAATATTTTTCCTGTAATTTTTTTACATGACCGTACAATATAGTTTTTTTTTCTACATTTTGATTGAAATTCTTTATAACAATTATTTTTTGTTTTATTGTGCCGTACGGTACCTACTCTCTCCGATTTTGATATTGCGCATGATCTTCATAATGCGTCCATTTCTAATGTCATAAGTTTTCTTCTATCCATTTTGTATATCGGCTGTGTTTCTGCTGCCTATAGGACAATTCTTTTAATAAATATGCTTTTAGTTATTGCATATTACTGTATTCCATTACTATTACCATTAAGTCTAGTCCCTTGTTCGTCTTATTTTCACCCCTAAGTGTTTGTCATGATCACATATTGATATTTTTCTAAATTTTCTAATTCTAAATCATGTTCTTCATCTCTAATACATAAATACCTGATTTTGTTTAGGTTCATTGAGTGATTGATTTTGGTAGTCATATATTCCAAGTCTCTTTGTCTGAATCTAGAAGTACTTAGTCATCTGAAAATTGTAAAGCATAAATGTTTGTATTATTTATTACCATACGCATAGCTGCGTATTCCTTTTTCCAATTTTAAACACATCTTTAACATAGACTTTAGAAAGGGTAGGTGAAAACAACAACTTTTTGTTTTGTTTTGTTTTGTTGGTTCCTACAACATTGAAATAAGTATGCCATCATAGGCTTTCTGTAAGTCTGTAAACTGTATTAATTCTCTTTTCAATGATTTGTTTGTGAACAGGTTCTCCATATTCGTCTTTTAAAAGTTCTTGAAGCATTTCTCCTTAAAGGCGACTGAATGTTAGTATTACCATTACTCCTATGTAATTTTTACATTTTTGTGTATCTCCTTTTTTGTAAATTAATGTCATTTTTTGGTTATCATGTTTTTATTTATATATGTATTAAGTGGAAACTAGAGGCGTGGAATGTTAGAAGATTACAAGGTAAAGAAATCAAATTAACAAATGAATTTGAAGAAACAAATCTAGAAATACTGGTAATAAAAGAAACAAAAAAAGGAAACGGCAAACTGTGCGTAACAAACGGACACGTTAATATATAGCGGAGTACAAATGAATCAGAGAGCAGCAGCAGCAGTAGGATGTATAGTACACAAAACAATGTCAAACCAAATTATAATAACATGGAAGTCAATTTCAGAAAGAATCCTATTAGTGGAACTAAGAAACGCGCAAGAAGAATATACGAAAATAATTTCCGTATACGGATTAGATGAAAATGAAAGAACAGACAAAAAGGAGAAATTTTGGAAAGAACTAACATCAACAACAGAAGAAGCCAAAGGAACAATATACATTGCAGGAGACTTGAATAGCAGAGTAGGGAAGAAGGACATAGAATATAAAACAGCAATAGGTAAACATGGAGGAAAAAATTTTTTTTTATTATTAACAATTGTAAATTTACAATCTACTCTACATAGAGTATTAAGTAAATGTGATGACAATAAATAAGCAGTGTTAAGAGAAAACACTCAGCAGTGGCACTCTTGCAGTAATCCTACTGCTTTAGGGGGTTCTCAGATCGTGAGGACGTTGGTAGACAGTTGGTGGACTAGTTCACTAGGATGATTACTAATTTTTTCTTGATAATTCTGAGTAAATAGGTGAATTTCTTCAGTAATAAAGGGAATGCTGAGATCTTCATGCAGTGTCTGATTTGTTACATACCATGGTGCAGTCACTATGGCACGAAGGGTTTTTCATTGAAATTGTCGAATCGTTTTAATACGAGTAGGTTTGGCACATCCCCATAGCTGAATCCCGTACGTTCAAACGGGCTTCAAGATAGTTTTATAAAGCAGCAGCTTATTTGATATTGACAATTTTGACTTTTATTCCTAATAACCAGTACATCTGGCGGAACTTCAAGTTGCTGGCGTTTGGTTTGGAAATGTTTTTTCCATGTAAGACGCTGATCAAGATGTAATCCTAGGTACTTAGTTTCTGTTTTTGTTGGAATTTCTACATTATCCAAGGTGAGTGCCGGACATACGTTGAAACGAATGGTAAATGTTATTTGCACTTATTTAGTTGGGTTGATTTTAATACGCCATTTAGTAAGCTATTCATTTATGGTGTTCAGATGTTGTTGGAGATTTGCGGCTGCTAGGTAGGGATCTTTGTGCGTCGATAGGATGGCGGTATCATCGGCAAAAGTGGCGATAACTGTGTTTGTATCTTCAGATAGGTCAGCTGTGTACACTAGGTATAGGAGGGATCCAAGGATGCTACCTTGTGGGACGCCAGATTTGACAGGGAAATAGTTGGACAATTCATTATTGTATTTAACTGTGAAATATCTGTCAGTAAGATAGGACTTACGGAGAAGATAAAAATAGCTAGGGAGAAGCCTTTTTAGTTTATGAAGTAATCCGGTATGCCAAACTTTGTCGAACGCCTGTTCAACATCTAAAAATACAGCTCCACGGTACTTTTTTTCTTCGAGGCTCAGTGAAATTTTATTTATTATTCTGTGCACTTGCTGGATTGGAGAATGCCCTTCGCGGAATCTGAATTGATGGTGAGGTATATGTGACAAGGTATCTGTGTCGTTCAGCAGGCGTTTAAGGAATAGTTTCTCAAACATTTTTCCGAAAATGGGTAAAAGACTAATTGGCCTATATGAAGTAACATCTTCGGGCCGTTTACCAGGTTTAGGGACCATTATTATTTGCACATATTTCCATAGTAGGGGGTAGTACGATAGGCTTAGCATTCGATTATAAATAGTTGTCAATAATACTATCGCCTTTTTTGGGAGCATCTTTAGAACTTGGCCAGTAATAAAGTCGTAACCTGGTGCTTTATGGTTGTTTGTTTTATTTATTCGAATTAAATCTCTGCAGGTGAAAAAGGTCTGATAGGTAGCGTCATCTGACATAGAACGTCTAGATATTCTTTTATATCCTCATCATCGATGTCGGAGTGATGTGGTTGTAATACAGTAGGTAAGTGTTCAGCAAAGATATCAGATTTTTCTTTGTGGGATCTAGCCCAACTACCATCAGGTTTTCTTATCGGCGGTATATTGGTTTGAGGTCTTTTAAATTTTTTCGTTGCTCTTCAAATGCTGTGATATTCGGGGTTAAGATGCATGAGATAGTGAGTAAAGGAGTTATTTTGGGCATCCAGAACGACCCGAAGGCGTCTAGATAATCTGTTGTAGTTTAGCTTGTCGGCAGCGTTACGAGTTCTTTGCCATTTAGTTCGAGCGCGTCTTTTTTCGGCAATTAGTTCTTATATAAAGTGGTCTGTTATTTGTATGATATACTTGCTCGTTTTCAATAGACAGCTTCTTGAATGTGAGTAATGAAGTTCTGTACTACTTGATCTATGTCTTCAGGTTGTTTTATACGCAAAAATTACGAAATAAAAATGGAAAAATAATGTTAGATGTCTGCCAACTACAAAATTTAATAACCAATTTATTTTATCGGCATAAAGTACATAAGTATACTAGAGTACAACGAACTATAAATGAAAAATCGATAATTGATTATATCCTAACCAAAAGAAGAGAAAAAACATATTAGATGTAAGAATTAGAAGAAACGCCGAAATATTTAGTGACCACCATTTATTGGTAGGAAAATAAAAAGGACACAGAAATAAAAATCTCTAAAACAAACAAAAAAGAAAACCACAAGGATAAAAACATACAAACTTAGAAATAAAGAATTCGCCACAATATATAAAGAAATAACCGAAACCAATCTGCAGGACAAAATAAAGCAAGATAACACACAAAAAGAATGGAACACTTTCAAAGAAATAATTATTAAAGCTGTAAAAGAAGTTTGTGGAGTTAGCAAAACCGTGAATGGGAAGAAGCAAACAGCCTGGAGGACTAGTGAAATAAAAGAGGAAGTCAAGAAGAAGAAGAAAGAATGGAAAACATATCGGACAAATAAAACTCCGCAACAGTATGAAATATACAAAAGCCAAAGAATAAAAGTAAAAGAACTAGTAGCAGTAGCTAAAGAAAAATCATGGATATATTTTGGAAATGAGATGGAAAGTATTAACACTGGGAATCAGAAATTATTCTATGAAGTACTAAAAACCTTTAGATCAGAAAAAAACAATGAAGGAAATATAAATAAAAACAAAAATCAAGAAATATTACCAAACGAAACCGATATAATGGAGAGATGGAGGAATATTTTCAGAAATTATTAGGGCAACAAACAACGAAAACATGGTAACTGAACACGAAAATGAAAACCAAGGGGGATGAGGGAATAGACGAACTAAAAATGGAAGAGCTAATGAACATATTAAAAAAATTTAAAAATGGCAAAACACCCGGAAACGACAAAATTACTATAGAAATGATAAAGAATATGGGAAAGGTAGGGATGAAAATTCTTTTAGAATTACTAAATAAAGCTTGGAGAAATGTAGAAATTCCAGAGGAGTGGGGAGCAGCCCTAATAATACCAATATATAAGAAGGGAGCAAAAAACAATGTAATGACTATAGAGGAATAACATTATTGAAGACCATAATGAAGATATACGAACAAATTGTCAACAACAGGTTAAAGACAATATTAAAACCACAACTAGCAGAACCACAAAGCGGATTTAGACCGGGAAGAAACACACAAGATCACATCTTTACAATAAAACAAATAATAGAGAAAAGACAACCACAAAATGAAAACCTCTACTTAGCCTTCATAGATTTAAAAAAGGCCTTTGACACCGTACCTAGAATAAAAGTATGGGAAAGATTTAAAGAAATGGGAATACACAATAAAATAACAAAAGTGATTCAAGACTTATATAAAAACAACACCAACTATATGATAAGGAACAACATGAAATCAGAAGGTTTTAAAACAGAGGTGGGACTAAGACAAGTGGGAGGACTAAGTCTAACCTTATTTAATGTATACGTGGATAAGATCATCAGGTAAAGCGAACAAAAAGTAAATAAACCATTTATTGGATATAGACATTTAGAAAGAGTAGAGATAGCAGCAGGAGTTTTCGCGAATGACGTGGTGATAACAGCGGGAAGTGAAAAGAAACTACAAGAAAACTTAAACATATAGAAAGAGATAATGGAAGAAGAAGGCATGGAAATAAATACAAATAAAACAAAAGTTATGATAATTGGAGAACAGGATGCTATAATAAATATTTAAATAAATAATGTAAAATTAGAACAAGTAGAAGAATATAAATATCTGGGATTAACGTTAGGGAAAACAGGAAAACAAGAAGCAGAAGTAAATGAAAGAATTAATAAAACAATAAAGCTATACTACGCAATGAATCAAAAATTTATAAACAAAAGAGAAATCTCTAAACAAGCAAAAATAAAAGTTTTCACTATATATATATATATATATATATATATATATAGACCAGTACTAACCTACGGATGTGAAACCTGGGTACTATCAGAAAGACAAAAAACAAGATACAAGCCGCGGAGATGAAATACTTGAGACGAGCGCTAGGAGTGACTAGAAAAGACAGAATTAGAAACACACAAATAAGACACACAAGAACTAGGAGTACAACCAATAATGCGCATCATTGAACAACGGCAACTCAGTTGCTGGGGCCACATATAACGAATGAATAGTAAAAGACAATTATAGCTGAAGTTTGTTGTCAGCAACTGAAGCGTCTTAAGAAAGCCGTACCCAAAAACCATATGTCTTTGCATGGGGTTATATTCCATCAAGATACTGCCCGTTCACACACAACTTGCACCACCTCGGAGAACAGAAAAATTTTGACCGAGAAAATGTCCCGTCCTTTCTTCTCAAAGCTTCATCCATCGGATTACAATCTTCTTAGCAGCTTTACTTCCCAGAAAGAAATAAAATTATTTTTTGAATCTGTACTAGTCTCTTGAAGCTCCCAGAAAGGAGGATAGAGGTCATATTCAATTTCTAATTCTAAAATAAATCAATTAGTTTTGTTAATTCTTCGATCAGTGTTTTTTATAATTTATATTTTATTTCGTTATTAGATTGGAACTCGGAAAATAACATTACTTCTTTTCGTAAAATAGAAAGTCGATAATATGGGCCACCTAACAGGTTCATATAAGGGATCAGATCCGTATTAGGATTACACGTGGTAGGCAACTTTAGGTCTGGGTTTACCATATAACAATATAAATCTAAGGTTTAAATGTAAAATGTAAGAAACATTTAGAACTGCACTAAAATGTCCTTAATCAAAAGAAAATAGATATAAAATCTTTCTAGATAATTGGAAGCATTTTTGCGAAAGGAAACAGCCGATAAGCTCAAAGAGTAGTTAGAAGGAAGGAAATCCAGAATTGCGATATTCAGAGAACACTATCATTTTGGAAAAAGTGCAGCAGCGATCAATTGTATAATTTGTTTTCACTTAGAGAACTTGCAGCAATGAGCGTCAGTGGCCAATTTATGTTATCCTTTCCTACAAAAAAATAATCAGAATAATTGGTGTTGGGAAAATTATATAACATTAAAGTAGAAAATTAGAAATTAAAATTTTAAGGGATAAAATAGATTAGTTAGCATTTCTAATGCTGGAAAACCAGGAGGTCTCGAGCAGAAAAATGAAACTAGCAAAAGAGAACAAAAGTACCTAACAACGAAAGGAAAATAAATAGGAAAAAAAACGATATAAAATATGAGTTCAAACTCTTTTTCCACAAATTGAAAATAAGTAAAGTCAACAGAGATACCAAGATGTAGAAAAATACGAAAAAATACTTTTAAAATTCAGCTGCATCGACTGATACAAACGACTGTCAAACCACAACTAAGCGTCTAAAATGGCTGACATTTTTACAGGTATCTTTCAAAGCACTATTTCGACGAGTAGGGCCATCTTCATGTTGAGACTCAAAACTCTTCAGTATACCATCTTCTAGCAACGCAGAGGGCTATTTTTCGGTTTCAAATAAAACGGGACACATTACACTTCTTGTTGGAAGGTCTAGTCCTGTTGTAAGAAGGTCTTGGAAAGAGCCTCAATTAACGAAAGCGAGCTTGACTTTGCCTATCCAGCTCACATTACACCAGACCATAACATACTTGGGTCTGCGCACTCTGCCTGACTTACCAAGTATTTCTTTACGCTATCGTACACGTACTCTGTCATTCTAACGCTTAAATTTTTTCTTCTACCTTAAAGATTTTTTGTTAGAGAACAAGTTGTTCTTTAGGTTTTTATCCCCGTGCCTCGTCAGGAGTATTTGCACTTCGTCACCTGATTGTTCTTTTATTGTAAGTTTAGGAAATGGCATGTACTACATTTTAAGACATTTAGTCTAAGATCTTTCTTCAATGCCCTTTAAACAGTATCTTAAGATATTTTTATCTGAATAACCAACTTCTTCTGACTAGAACGTAGATTTCAACGAATTCTCCCTCGAAGCGCTGTAAGTGCTTGTGATGTTCGCTTGCTTCTTAGTCTTGCACTACGCTGAGTTTTACTGTCCTTGCACCTTTTGATCGCATCCTTCCAATGCCTGTGTTCTTGAGCAGCCGAAAGATTTCATAAGGCCTCTTTTCACTCATGCAACTGCAAAATTGTGTCTTAAAATACATTTTTATGGAAAACGGGAGAACGGGATGGCTTTTCGCTTGTTTATTGCAGATAATAATGTTTGAAAATTCTGGAAACAAAACTGCGTTTGTTTCGCACATCGTTGTCATAACGGTAATTGTTTAAACTTCGTGCTGAAATTTATCAGCCCAATAGGTATAAGTTATGTTGATTTGGTTTGTCATTATTAAGGGGCGAAGCGAAGCGGGGTCACTTACTAACTTCATGTTGTCCGTCTGTCTGTCCGTCCGTCCGTGCGAGCAAAAACTCTAGAACGGCTGGGAATTTCCAAATTCTGTTTTCACCAATCGACGGGTGACTAAAAAGGCTTGTTTGCTAGTGATTTTAAAACTGATTGGTCAAAGGTCAGCGTGGTCAGACTGCTTGACCACTTCGCTATGCGTTACAAGCTTTGCAGGTTTATTAGATATTCTAAAGGGTCTTCCAACAGGGACTTCCGAACTTTGACAGTTGATAGCGGCCTGATTGTGAAGCTGCATCTGTCGAATTGTCTGTTATTTATTCAGTCTGTTTTGCCAAATCACCATGGACGGATATAGCGTTCAACAACACGTGCAAATGATAAAATTGTTTTATCAAAATGGGTGTTCTGTTCGGGCATAATCGCCCTACCGAGAGGACTATTCGCAGTGTGGTGGATAAATTTGAGTCCACTGATTCAGTAAACAATCAACCAACACCCGTACAACGACGAAACGCAAGATGTGCCGAAAACAGGAGAATCCGAGGCAGTCGATTTCGCGTCGCTCACAAGAACTCGGCCTTTTGCAGACCACAACTTGGCGAATTTTGCGTCGTGACTTGGGCCTGCACCCGTACAAAATTCAACTGACCCAGGAGCTGAAGTTAAATGACCATAAACAACGACGTGTGTTCGCTGAATGGGCTCTGGAGCAGTTGGAAAGTGACCCTAATTTTCATCGAAAAATCATCATCAGCGATGACGCCCATTTCTGGATGAATGGGTACGTCAACAAACAAAATTGTCGAATTTGGGAGAATTCCAATCCACATGAGATCCAGGAGCGTCCAAATGCATCCCGAAAAAGTCACTGTTTGGTGTGGATTTTGGACTGGCGGAGTCATCGGTCCATATTTCTTTGAGAACGACGTTGGCCAGGCCATCACCGTCAACGGCGAGCGCTATAGGTCGATGATTACCAACTTCTTTTGGCCTGAATTGGATGATATGAACACCAACGACATGTGGTTTCAACAGGACGGCGCTACATGCCACACAGCTCATGCCACATTGGACATTGGTCATCTCACGTGGAGGCGATGTGAACTGGCCACCGAGATGTTGCGATTTGACCCCGTTAGACTTTTTCTAGTGGGGTTTTCTTAAGTCGCAGGTCTATGCGAATAAGCCACAAACCACAGCGACCCTCAAAGCCCAACATAACCCATGCCATCAGTCGAATTTAGCTTGATTTATGCGCGAGAGTCTTGGAAAATTGGACATTTCGGATGCGCACCACCCAGCGAAGCCGCGGCGGACATTTGCACGATGATATACTCCATACATAATGGCATCGATAGGCCTTTCAAACGAATAAAAAATTTCGCTAATATTTCAGACACACTTTGTTTTATTTAAATTTAAAGATAGGAAGCGCTTAATGAAAAGCCCTTTATAACTATAATGAGCACTTCGAAGAATGTGGGGTCTTTTTGTCTTGATATTATTTGGTTTTTACCTAGTTTTGTTTAACCTCATTCTTACCAAGCCCCGTTGTAATATATGAAGTGTTACCAATATTTTCTTTCTTATGACTTTATCATAAATTTGTTTGAAATCCATGGGTAATAAATACAAGGTGATATTTTGTCTTGTACATTATTATGTTTTACTTGATAAACGTAAGAGCCATATGTCTATAGTTCATTTAGTGTTTACCTTACTTCAAAATGGGGCTTATAATTGTTGTGTCCCAATATTTTTTCTCATATTTGCTTGAAGATTCCGTACATATTTTTTATTTAATCCTCTTTTCTATTCTTAATTAAATTCGCTTTTGTTCCGTCTGACTTTGTGCTCTTTTCCTTCATTTCTAGGATAACAGCATGAATGCTTTATCAAAGCCTTATTCGATCTTCTACTCTGTATATCTGCTTATTGTTGTTTTCTAATTGAAGATTGTTCGAAGTCATTTGCTCGTACTTCCGATTTTTTTTTTTTGGCCTTGTCCGATTTTTATACCCCTGTTTTGCTAGTCTCAGGTCATGTTATTATAAGTCTTCTATTTCCACGTTTTTCTGTTTGTCTTTTTTATTTCTGCTTCATAAGTCGTAATTTTATAAATTTTTTCGTTCCCTTAAATATTCTTCAAACAATCAAGTTTTATTTATTTTATTTTATTCACTATTTTTTTACATTTTTTATTATTCGAATTGTTATCCATACTTTCATATGCTATGTTTTTTTTATGATTGATATTTTTATTTAATCTTTGTCTGAATTAGGAAATTTTTGAATTTTTGTCTTTTTCCTTTTTTATTCTCAACATATTCTGCATGTTTTTTTATCTGTTTTATCACTAGTGTTTTTATTGGGATTTTTTGGGTTGCTTTATATGTAATATGTGTTTTAGAATTCTATTCGTTATAATCATATTTTATTACTACAAAATTAATGTCCATCTATTATCGTTTAAGCTTGTATGTAAACTTTCGTTCTATATATTTTTCTACTCAATTCTTCTTTTCTTATTTTTACATTTCAATTAATTATCACTTTAATATCAATAGCTTTATGGTCAGACAGAATGTATACATTTCTTTTCTTTCTTTTCGTTACTCGTCCATTTAGGAATTATTTTGTGTGCTTTACTAATTGCTTTAGTTTTCCTTATTTCTGTAATCTTTGCACATTCCGGAATGTTTCTTTTTCTTTGTCCTTTTATATAATACCACTAACAATTGCTCGCCAAAAGGTACTTTTGGCGTCCTAGACTGACAATTTCACCCACCCTCTCTTCGCTCAAATTTTTGCAAGGTGGGAACGTGAAACAATTTAACGTACAATCAAAGCTCCGCTCGGCGGAAGCAAATCAAATGGCCGTGACGGACGCTTTTGCGTTCGGCAGTGCAGACCGATGACAGCCGCGACCGCCCGGCCATTCGACAAGGAGCGAGAGCGGTCCCAACGTACGTGCACGAACGAACGCACGGACCTCCTCGTATAAACCAAGAGATTTTGTTTACTTTCTGTTCAAATGTATAGATAGACTAGTATTCATACAAAAATTTAGATATTTTATAATTCTGTATGAGATTAGTAGATTTGGAATGCCATATTGTTATCTTTCATAAATCTCGAAAGTCTTCTGTAAGTTCTTGGTGTGGGATGCGGTGGCTCGGCAGATTCAAGCAGTTCGAGTCTCGCTCAACCCATGAGTGTGTGTGAATGTTAGTGGGCACAATAAACCCTTGAGGCTGCAGTGCCTGGAAGTGCGCCAAAACAAAAAAAGTTCTTGGTGTATTGGTTTTTTTTATTTCATTATTTGTCATGGTTTTTAGGACTTTTCTTATTTTATTTACTATATTTAGAAAGTTTGTTACTTCAAATAAAAATATCAGAGAAAGTTTTGCTTTTGTTTTTAATTGAGACTACTAGATGCTCCAATAGCTACTAAACCCGGCGTTTTTCAAATAAATGAAAATATTGCAACAGAATTTTGTGAGAAATACGATGACACTATAATTTCTAAATGATATGATTGTTCAAAAATAACTATATTTCGGCATACTGATGGATCACGAACACTGTCAAAGCTCAGGAGCGCAAGCTAATAATTAAAGTAAATAATGATAATAATGATGGTAACAGTGTCAGATTATAAGAAATACAATTTATTCTCAATAGTATTAGCAATAAAACACATTTCTTTGTTTTAGGGAAGGAAACGATTCTGCTCTGCATTTGTTGGCCGGCACCAATAATATTGAAGACTCCGTCAGAATTGCAGAAAAATTAATCTTACAAAATGTTGGCATCAATGCTCAAAACAAACAGGGCTTGTAAGTATAAAATTGTTAATTTCTTAATCGTAAATGTTCTTTAGTCTTTTATCATGTAAATCATTAGAATTTGTTTCTGAAATATATCAAAAACGTCCAAAAGGGAAGCTACTTTGAATATGGGGCATCACATCTAAAAATTAAGTGCATTATTGGTTTTTTCGTGGTTAGTTTTTGCCTAATAAGTTCGTTGGGAGGATTGGGGTGCCATTCCTTTAGAAATGTTCTAATACCTAATTGAAAATTTCTGCAATAGAGTTAGAGTTTTTATGGAAATAAGAGTGTTCCCACTTTATAATGATGTGAATTTCTGGATCGTGTGGCGTTGGGTAAGTTTGATAAAAGTTTCAACTAGGTGTTGAAATACTTTTGATCAGATAGTTTAATATATATTATGGAAACAATAATAGCGATGAAAAGAATACAACAACATTAATATTGTTATCTAATGATTTGAACTGCAATATACAAATCAACAGAACTCACAAACGGCGCTTTTCAAACTCTTAAGCGATGTTCTGGGTGTTTAAATTCATAATATTTTCCCACAGTTATGATGGTCATGTTATGCACATAACATTTGCGGAAGGGATGATATCAGGCAACTGCTGCTGCAGATAATGGCGTAGTAGTGGGAAGCCGATTATTTCGTGGACGAAAAGCTATGCTAGCCAATCTGCTCTAGATTTAGTGAAGATACAAGCGCATTTGTGCAGAAAGGAAAATCATTGCTTCTCACATTTATATTTTTATGCATATTTTATACATAACTTGCACCTTTCTCATATACGTAATCTTTGTTTTCCCTATATTTTTATTTGTTGGTACGTAAATACTAATAATTATTATATTAAAATATTTTGCTGTAAGTCTGGCCCGTATAATCCGAGCAATGACACTTTCTTATTCTAAACGACCTTTTTCTATTTTTGACGATATTAAAATTGTATTACCATTTTCGTGTATTGCCTTTTCTTCAATCTTATCCGAATATGTGATTAAATTTTTATTCTTAGTTTTCAATTTTCTCGCCCCTTTCCGTCTAGTTTTATTTAATGCTAGTTTCATAATTTTGTATTTCTCCATTTCTGACTCTACTCATTCTAACTTCCCTGGCTGCATAATAGTTTGCACATTCGAACATCCAATATATTGTATCGTTTTAATATTTATTTCTTGGTCATTAAAATGATTAGTTACATATTTATGTTCTGTTTTGTATTTGACTTCCATTTTTTTACTTCCATCCGGCTTCCATCCCGCTTTTAATAAAAAAATCTGACTTTTTATGGGGTATTCATTTTGTTCTAGAATCTCTTGTTTTCTTACCCATATCTTAATTTGCCCATACGTGCGTTCCCTTCTATTTAGTTTCCTCAAAATTTCTATTTTCTGATTATTGTTGTTAATCCTACCCTTGAATACTCCTATTCTGTTTATAGTATATTTCGTGTTCTTATATTTGTACATCGATTTTTTATTCTATTTTCCTAAATATTTTATTTTTTTATGTTCTCAAATTCCAAAAATTGTTAAGTTGCTTTTTTTATTTTATTTTCTAGTCTTTTTATTCTTATTTCCTGTTGTTTTATAGTTTTCTCCAATTTATTTATTTTATTTTTTTGTTGATGGATGTTTGCGTTAGTGTCATCCTTTTTCTTGTCCATAATGTTAGTTAGCGTTACTTCAGTCTCTTCCGTCATGTTGAATTTTGAAATGCACCTCGTACTAACGTATGTATGGCAAATTTCACCTTTATGTTATCGTCGCGTTGTATTTGTTTTCGAGTTTTGTTTTATCTCTTTTTAGTTTTCGCTTTTATCCGTTGCTTTCTGTACTATCGTTTTTCTGTTACTTAGTGTTAAATTTTGTTTTATTCTGTTATTTAGTTTAATACACTTCACTTCTCACTTTACTACAATTCAAGTCGCCATCTTTTTCATGATGTATGCAAGTTGCGTAAATTGTATTGCTGCTGTTAAACTTCCATTAAAAACACACCAGCGAGATATTAAACATTGTTTTGTCTTCATTTACAAGCAAAAAGTTAAAAAACTAACAAATTTATTAAACAGAAAAGTTAGCTATTAATAACAAATTACATTTCGAAATTGTCGCTTCGGTGCTCTTGGAAAAATACTTTGCCGTTTTATCTGCAAATACTTCGAAATAAACTCCTACAACTATTCGCCATTATTAAATTTTCTACCTCGAAAGTTTTTCACCTGTTTTGAAAATTGATAATAATTACTTGGAGCTAGGTTTAGCCTATAGGGTGGGTGCAGAATCTGACAATTTCGGCCGTACAGACAGGAACATTATCGTGCAGAAAGCGGCTAGTTCGATAGTTTCTTGATCATATCGCTCAATTTATATAACAAACTAACGTAATACTTTGTGTTCTTTTTCTTAAAATCAAATGACAAAAATCTCTTTGAATCCGAAAAGATCGTTGCTATGATATTCTTCATTGATTGAGTCATCCTTATCTTCTTTGGCCCTTTAATCGGCTCCATTCCACTGTTGTTATTTTTGCTATGGGATCGTACTACAGAATCATAGTTTCAATTCTTTTAAGAATAGATTGGAGAACTTCTTTGTTATTACGAGGTTTACAAATTGTTCGCATATCACACGTAGCTGTTTTTGAACCGCTAATAAAAATCGGTGAGGTATTCATCTAGAACTAATCTTATTCATGACTATCGGAAAGCCCTAACCTTGCTGCATTTTGCTCGACGAGGTCAACATTTTCTTCTGAAAGCGCTTGAACTAGTTGACCTGCGTGTAGTTCGTTTTCGATGCTTTTTCAGTCCAAACGAAATTGTTTTAACTATTTATTTACAGTGGAATTTGAAGGCGAAGATTCACCTTACACACTATCCTAACATTGTTTAATATCACTGGGAGTATAAGACCTTTAATAAGGAATTTAATCACTGCACGCGGCACGACCATCTCGAATGTCCGTTACTACGCGATCGAGCCAAATCGGCTGCTGAAATTTTTAGGGACGTTCAACCAAATATGGCGCTATTTGACACAACACCGTTATTTTGTTTCTATTATTACTTATGAAAGATAGTCAGGCCAGATACTTTTGCTTCTTATTTGGTACTCGCTCTTAGAAATAATCCAGAGTGATCGCTTTCAGCGTCTTTTTTGGATATTTGTGTAGTAGAATTGTAGTTTAACACAAAACATCAGCAGATCTAAAATTAGGCACATGTAGGAGGGGCACAAAATTACTAGGATGTATGAAAGGTTTGTGTTATCTGATAACACGACGTTTAGTAAAATTTGTAAAGTTGCTGTTATTTTGAAAAGTAATAAAGATTATGCTAATCATTTTTATTGCCAAGACTCCATAGTGTCCAAAGTACTTTTACGTAATTTTATAACTTGAGAATAAAAAAAAATGTTAAAATATTATTGCTGTTCTGTTCCAGATCATCTTTGCATATAGCAATCATGGCGGACAACGAGCCCCTCTTTAGCCTTCTCTTGAGCCAGCCCAACATCGAAATAAATCTGAGGAGCTCCCAAGAACACAGCCCCTTGTACTACGCCCTGCTAAAATACGAAGCCGGCGACACGGAAGAAACCAGCTACGCCGCCAGGCTAATCCAAAACGTTGCCCAAACTAACCCCATATACCCGCAGAGCTCCAACAACCTGTTGCAAACGCTCATGCTGGACGGAGCCCCGAACGCCGCGCTGTATTTATGCAGCCACGTCGACGATTTGGACCACGCCAACATCGACGGCGAGACCGCGCTGCATACGGCCTGCTCTAAAGGGTACAGCGCGCTCTGCAAGAAGCTGCTGGACATGGGCGCGGACCCGAACATGGTCACCAACGACCTGAGGCAGACGCCTCTGCACTACGCGGTGCTAAGCAACTCGGTGGAGTGCATAAAAGCCTTCATAGCCTTCAACAGTGAATTGGAGGCGGGTACAACGGATGCAGCTTTTCCTAAAGAGGCAGCGAATTTCAACGTGAGGGACGCGAACGGCGAGATGCCGCTGAGCCTTGCGCTTAACGAAGGCCACAAGGACCTGGTGCCGGTCTTGATAAGCGGCAAGGCGGACGTGAATGTAAGAAACGGGAAGGACTTCACTCTGCTCCACCAGGCCATCTTGAAGGAGGATTCGAAGACCGCTATTTTCTTGCTGGATAACGGCGCAGACATGAATGCCAAGTAAGTCATGTATAATTCATTTGTTTAACGCAGTTATTCTCAAGGCGCAATCTTATTTGGCGAGGAGCACTAAGTTCTAGCAATTGAAATGCCATTCGCCTTGTCATGCTAATTACTTCAAGTGCAGCATAATCGCTTATTTTGCATTCCCTAGAATGACTACTACAAGTTTTTTTCTATAAAGTAACGTTTTCTGCAAAAAAAGCATTTTTTATAATTTCTTATTGAATAATGGATGAAGGTTCATAATTTTTTATTACTAATTGTGCAATAAACTACAAATAAATGCACGTGCTTGTCAACAACCGAGTTGCTATGGTCTGATAGGAAAAAAGTCCAAAAGTAATGTAGGAGGACATCCAATAACTGACTTTTCACTCACCCTATAATAAAAAATGGTATATAAAAATTAATGGCGTTAGAGAGATGGAATTTTCACTGCTGAGTAGCTTCTAAAGGATCTTGTTAAATCAGTGGTGACCTCTCATTCTTACCTCTGTATGGTTAAAATAGCATTTAAAAATTGAACCGTTTGCCTTTAAAAATTTTAAAGGCGTAATTTGGCGTATTCTTCCTTAAAAGAAAAAAACTAGAAGTAGAAGAAAGACTATTAACAACGATAATGAACTAGCCCTTTTTAATGTGACTAACCTAAATTGACAATCATAGCCCCGAGATGACGTACTATGCCAATAATTTCAATAAGCATAAATCGATTTCAGAAGACTATTAGTTGACGTGGGGATTTGTTTTACAGTGAAAAACTTTAAATTCGAATATTTCATGGTAACGAAAAGTTCTTGTCGGTTGAACCAAGTTAAAGACCTTGAAGTAAATGCCTACTACGTCAACAAAGTCTTCCATCCTCCATTAATTTCAAATTGTTTTGATGCTAGCTCAAAGCGTTATACCATGAGGCGACGACCTTGTTGCCTAGAGATTGGTTATAAAGTACTTCACTATAATATATCTTTATTTCTCTGGCTTATCCTTGCAAGTATTCATTATCATATGAGGCATGTATCAGGTGACTTTGAGATATCTTTAATGTTTGTGCAATATTGGATATTAACATTAGTGACTGAAAAGAGAATGCTGTTCGTCATTAAATTATTTTATTTTTTTGCCCTCAACGAAGTAGTCTTTCTCAATGTTTATTGCTCGTAATCAACTTATCAAAGATGAGTCAGTCTGAAACATTTTATAATCTGTCACGACTTGTGTTCATTAATTATCTCAAGACACTGTTTCAGTGTTAATATTTGCTTTATTTCTATAGAGTTGCTTCTTGTAAGTATTTTGGTTGTTGCACTTTTTATGAAGAGCCAATTTTATGGTCACACGTAGAGGTCACTTGCCATACAAATAAATATTAAGTACCAACTATATTATTTCGTGTTGTGTAGATTTTGAAGATATTGGTCAGTCTGAAAAGTTTGAAGCTAAAAATGATAAAAAGGCTTAAACTAATGAAATTAGTTTAGATTTTTAATGTAATTTATTAAGAATTTAAAGGAAGTATGCAAAATAAAAAAGATAAACACAGGCTATAAGAGAACAGCATGGTGGAACAATAGTGCAAAGGACAAAGTAAAACGGAAGAACAAACCTGGAAACAGTAAGAAGCAAAATGATAATAAACAGAAATGAATACAATTTAAGATAGATGAAGCAAAGGAGGCAGTAAAACAGGCAAAAGCAAGGACATGGAAAGAAAACTATAAAGACAACCAAACATTTTTCTGAAGCACAATCAAAAATCTAAGAACGCACAAAGGAAAACAAATAAGGACATAAAAGACAAAAATAACAGCCTAAAAACAGAAACAGCAGAAATATAGGTACATGGAGAAAATATTCCGAAAGAAAGTTTAAAAAGAAAAAAGATATAAATATTTAAAGAAACCCCATACGAGATGGAGAACAGAGACTTGAAGACAACAAAAGCGGCGATCAAAGAGATGCGAAACGGAAAAGCCAGATACGACCAAATACCGCCAGAGTTAATCAAATTTGAAGGGGCTAGTATGGATGACCAAGATATGCAGACAAGCATGGGAGTCCGAGAAGATAACGGAAGACTGACAAATAAACTACATAATACCGATATATAAAAAGGGAGAAACAACGAAATGCGACAACTATAGGGCCATATGCCTATCTTGCTCTTTAAAGATATACTCAAGAATTTTGGAGAGAAGGTTGAGAGAAGAAACAGAATGACAGCTAGAGGAAGTGCAAGCAGCATATAGAGGGAGACGACAGACGCAGGACCATATTTTCACATTAAGAATGACTATGGGAAATATGATAGACAGAAGAAGGGATTTATACCTGGTCTTCATTGACCTTAAAGCCGCTTTTGACACCGTGTCTAGAAAACAGATATTGAAAGTACCAGAACAAATAAAAGTAAATGAGAAACTGAGAAGAGTAATAGAGAGTATGTATATAAGGAAGTAAAAGTAATAGTAAGAACAGACAGAAGAATTTAGTGTGGAGGAAGGGATCAAGCAAGGTGAGTCTCAGCCCACTGCTATTTATCCTAGTTGATGATTAAAAATAGCAAGCAGAGAACCAGAAACCTAAAGATATATAATTGGAACATGGAGTCGGTGGAAATCCAAAACATGATCTATGCAGATGATATCGTGGTCTTAGCAGGAAGTAGAGAACAACTACAGGCAGCAGTGAACATGTGGAAAGAGGAAATAGAAGCAGTGGGACTAAAAATTAACATCAGCAAAACAAAAAAATGCACATGTCCAAGCAAGAACACCAACCAGCATAAAGAATTAAAATAGACAACATAGACATAGAAGAAATACAAAGATATGAGTATCTAGGAACAATAATTTCAAATATGGAAGTATAGACAGCGAAATATTAAATAGGGTGAATAAAACAAGTCAATTATGCTATGCTACAAACAGAAGTATAATAGAAAAAAGTGAGATAAAGACAGAAACAAAGCTACACACATGTAAAACACTATATGCCTCAATTTTGACCTATTTTTTATGAAAGCTGGCTATTTGAAAGCACTATCCAAGATAACTATGGGAAATGAAGTACCTGATGGAAAGCAGCTGAAAACGAATAAACATAGAATAAATACAATATTTAGAGACCAACTGCAACAATACTTTCAAGTAATTTCAATAGAAAATAAACAGTAAAATGGTATGGGCATACAAAAGAACGACAGAACACCGAATCCCAAGACGAATTCTAGAAGCAATCGAAACATTGACACCAACGTGCCGAGGAGAATGTGGATAAACAACATCCAGGAATGGCAGGAAGGAAAGAAAAAACGATGAAGGAAGTAAACAGATTGATAGGAGACAGAAACAACTATAGGAAATGGACAGAGGCACCCGACGCCGTTTAGGCAAAAGAGAAAGAAGAAGAAGAAGAATTTAACGCAATGCTTTTCAGATAAATTGTGATTCTAGAAGGCTTGCAAAACACCCTTTTGCAATTGTTATCACTTTTTTTATTTGATAAGAACTTTTTCCAGGCACAAACCGGTGAAAATTTAATGAATCCTATTTCAATTGGACCAGTTTTGCTGTTACCTTTGATTTCATTTTGTTTAATTTTTTAAGATAATCACTTAACAAATTTTTGCATCCTGTGGTCTTTTTTGACAATGACACCGTCTTTGCCTTCTTTTGGTTAGTACAACCGGTTTTTGTTTATTGTGTTGACTGTTATTTTGTCTCCGATGTGTAATAATTGACCCAGATCTCATCTGCAGTTATGAATCAACGCACAAATTCAGTGTTAGTCTCCTTAAAACTATCTAAAAATTCTTTGAATGAATTGTTAGTATAAAATACTCTCGAAAAGCAATAAGACTGATTATAGAAAATTCACGTCACGGTAGCCTGCGCATTTTTAGCGGTTCCAAAATGATGTCCTTTCAAACAGATTTTGAACCAGAAAAAAAAATAAGTTGGGCAAGGCCAGCTGTGGTTTGCAGATTGGGGCAGCGTTGCTACGGTTGGCCAGAAACTCTCTCACTAGCAGCGATGAATGGCTCGAATTATTGTTGTGGTGAAAATCTATCATCATCATCATCATCATTAAGACGTCCAATTCTTAGAATTATAGCTAACGCCAAGGCGTTTCCGATCCTATTATTGAAGTGGATTAATTCTCCTGTTTCTGGATGTTTGTTGTTGATCCTTGCAGTCTCAGTTATTTTCTTCCATTCCTTCCTATCCCTGCATTTCGATCTCCAATCTTGTATTCCCATTACTTTTATATCTTCTTCCCATCCTTTCCTTGGTCTTCCTTGTTTCCTGGGACCGAAGGGTGTCCACTGTGTTTTCTTCCTTATCATTTCCATTGGTTTCCATCTCATGATGTGTCTAGCGCATCGTAGTCGTTGTGTTTTTATAAATCTGACAATATTTTCCTCTCCAAGTTCGTCTTCTATTTCTTTATTTTTTCTTAATCTTATTTTCCCTCTTGTGTTTCGTAAGGTCCTAGTATTATTCTCATTATCTTTCATTCTATGATTATCAGGTCTTCTTCTTCCTGTTTGGTTATTACTATCGTTTCAAATGCATATGTTACGGTGGGACGTATCAAGGTTTTATATATCTTTATTTTTGTTGTTTTACTTAGTAAAATAGACAACATAGACATAGAAGAAATACAAAAATATGAGTATCTAGGAACAATAATTTCAAATATGGAAGTATAGACAGCGAAATATTAAATAGGGTGAATAAAACAAGTCAATTATACTATGCTACAAACAGAAGTATAATAGGAAAAAGTGAGATAAAGACAGAAACAAAGCTACACACATGTAAAAACTATTTTGAAATCTATAAATATAGTATAAATTTCTTTTTGATATTCTCTCATTTTTTGGATTATTTGCTCCAGATTGTGTATTGCATTTATGGTCGACTGGCTCGGTCTGAAGCCATTCTGGTAATCCCCAAGTATATTTTCAGCCCGTGTCTTTAACCTTTTGTTCAGTAACTTTGCCAAGATTTTGTAAGTGGTGTTAGAGTTCAAAAATGCTTTCACCTTAATCTCGTTGTTCGAAATCTAAAGTATTGATGAGCGTCCTGCGCATTCTCTGAAAACTTTGTACTACTTAAACACATGCACAACTTTTTGATAGACTTTTTGTATTACAGCAAGCGTCTGGGTTGTATTTTTTGGAGTAAACTTTGTTGCGTATTAAATCGACACTTTGAACTGTGTCAAACAACTGTCTACTACACTAGCACTCTGTAACAGCTCAAAGTCAAATCAGCTAGACCTGACCCCCCAAATAGTCAAGCTAGAAGACCAAGAAAATTAGTCTGATTACTTTCCGAATGTACCATTTTGCACCAATATTTTTCATTTATAATTGATCATGCAAAACATGATTAGCTACACTTTCTCTCAATGGTCATTCAATACCAGTTATGGATGTGTTAATAATTTCTATTGCGTTTCTTAGTTATCCGCTGCGTAGCTTCTCTTTGATGTTTGTGTAATTACTTTGGAATTCCTTCATTCATTTAATTGTAGTCACAAATAAAGGAACAAATTCCCATAAAGCATTTGACATCTTATTATGAATTTTCATTTTTTAACAAAATTTTAATTTTTTTTCGTATTCAATGTAATCAGCAATCAGAATGTACATTCTATAGGCTAATTTTATATTATAATATGATTACATCTACAAAAATTAGTTAATATAAATATAATCATAACCTTGGGCATGATGAGGAATGCACTCTGCGGTGTTACCTCTAGGTACTTACTTAAGGTCTACAGGCCCCGAACGTCTCAGTCTCCTCTTGCCATCATTGAGTTTGAATGGTTTCATTAAAGGATTGATGTGTGATTGTAACTTATTGTAGTATTTGCCACTTATCTCGTATATAACATCTTTAACATAGGGCACCTTGAGGTCAGTGTGAATTGTGTGGTTTGATACAAACCACGGAGCATCTCCGATCATTCTCAGTATCTTCGATTGGCTTATTTGGATAACTACCATGTTAGACTTACTGGCGCAGCCCCAAAGTTCAGTTCCGTAAGTCCAAATGGGCTTAATTACTGTCTTATAGATCAACAACTTATTTTCTAGCGAAAGGTTTGATTTTCTTTCTACAAGCAAGTTTAGTTGTCTCACCTTCAGGTCTATTTATTTACGTTTTTTAGTGATGTGTCCCTTCCAGTTTAATCTGCTGTCGAGAGTTAGTCCAAGATATTTCACTTCTTCGGTTTGTGGTATGTTTTCATTATTAATTTGTAAGGTTGGACAGCTACCTTTTGTAAGTGTAAATGTTATGTGTCTTGACTTTTTTCCATTTACCTTTATTCGGCATTTTTGGAGCCAATTTTGTATTACACTTAGGTAGTTCTGTACATAGTTAGCAGCAGCCTCTAGCTCTTCATGATTAGCAAGTAAAACCGTGTCATTCGCTAACGTGCAAATATTTATGTTTCTGTTTGTTGGTAAGGCTGCCGTGTGGAGAGTGGACAATAGAGGGCCCAAAACGCTGACCCTGCGGGACTCCTGCTTTTATTGAATGTAAACTGGATGTTTCACTGTTGTACTTAGTTTGGAATTATCTGTTTGCTAACTAGGACTTTATTAATTCATAGTATTTCTGTGATAAGTTTCTTTTCACTTTTGCTAATAGTTCTGGGTACCAGACCTTATCAAAGGCCTGGCTTATATCCAAGAATACTGCTGTACAATATTGTTTATCTTCAAGAGCCTTATTTATTATTCGTATTATGCGGTTATGCAGCACTGTTGGGTTGTTGAGTGTGCCTCTCTGAATCCAAATAGGTGATCTGGGATCCAATTTTTCGTTAACATGCCTTCTTTTATTTGTTGAAGTAACAGTTTTTCTAACAGCTTGGAGACAATGTGCAATAGGCCAATTGGTCTGTAGGAAGCGACATCTGTTGGGTCCTTAGCAGGCTTTGGAATCATGATAATTTGTGCTGTTTTCAGTAATATCAGCCAATAATAGTCTCAAGATGGCATTAAATAAATATGTAAGTAATAATATTCCTTTCCTTGGTAGTTATTACTATCGTTTCAAATGCATATGTTACGGTGGGACGTATCAAGGTTTTATATATCTTTATTTTTGTTGTTTTACTTAGTGCTTTGCTTTTTTGGTAGGGTTTTATTTCTGCTGTAAGCTTGGTTTCCTTTCAGCAATCTCTCTTTCACATTATTCTCTCTGGTATGTCCCATTGTGACCCCCCAAATAATTAAAACTATTGACTCTCTCAAAAGTATATTTCTGTGTTTTTAAATGGTTTTGTGTGTATTCTGGTACTTTCCCTATCTTCATGTATTTTGTGTTGGTTTCGTTTATTTCCATACCGAATTTTTTTGCTTCTTTGTCTAATTGTTCTACCGCTCTTGCAATATCTTCTTTTTTATTCCCTATGATTACTATGTCGTCTGCATAGGACATTATTTCTATCTGGTTAAGCATGATATTTTTCTTATCTAGATTAGCTCTTTGCATTATGCCTTCTAGTATTAGATTAAATATAGTTGGGGATAAAGAGTCCCATTGTTTTACTTTTTTGTTTGATACGAAGGGTTCTGTTGATGTTCCTTGAAATCTCACTTGCGTATTTGTATTTAGTAGGGTCATTTCTATCAGTGCAGTCAATTTTCCAAGTATTTCCAAGTGCTCCAGTTCTCTTATTAGTTTTTCCTATTTATTGAGTCAAAAGCCATTTTCTATATATAGAAATCTATAAATATAGTATAAATTTCTTTTTTATATTCTCTTATTTTTTGTATTATTTGCTCCAGATTATGTATTGCATTTATGGTCGATTGGCTCGGTCTGAAGCCATTCTGGTAATCCCCAAGTATATTTTCAGCTCGTGTCTTTAACCTTTTGTTCAGTAACTTTGCTAAGATTTTGTAAGTGGTGTTAGAGTTCAAAAATGCTTTCACCTTAATCTCGTTGTTCGAAATCTAAAGTATTGATGAGCGTCCTGCGCATTCTCTGAAAGCTTTGTACTACTTAAACACTTGCGCAACTTTTTCACAGACTTTTTGTATTACAGCAAGCGTCTGGGTTGTATTTTTTTGGAGTAAACTTTGTTGCATATTAAATCGACACTTTGAACAGTGAAGCGACGCTCAAACAACTGTCTACTACACCAGCACTCTGTAACTGCTCAAAGTCAAATCAGCTAGACCTGACCCCACAAATAGTCAAACTAGAAGACCAAGAAAATTAGTCTGATTACTTTCCGAATGTACCATTTTGCACCAATATTTTTCATTTATAATTGATCATGCAACACATGAGTAGCTACACTTTCTCTCAATGGTCATTCAATACCAGTTATGGATGTGTTAATAATTTCTATTGCATTTCTTAGTTATCCACTGCGTAGCTTCTCTTTGATGTTTGTGTAATTACTTGGAAATTCCTTCATTCATTTAATTGTAGTCACAAATAAAGAAACAAATTCCCATAAAGCATTTGTCATCTTATTATGAATTTTCATTTTTTAACAAATTTTTATTTTTTTTTTCGTATTCAATGTAATCAGCAATCAGAATGTACATTCTATAGGCTAATTTTATGGTATAATATGATTACATCTACAAAAATTAATTAATATAAATATAATCATAACCTTGGGCATGATGAGGTCTACAGGCCCTGAACGTCGCAGTTTCCTCTTACCATCGTTGAGTGTGAGCGGTTCCATTAAAGGGTTGATGTGTGATTGTAACTTATTGTAGTATTTGCCACTTATGTCGTGTATAACATCTTTAACGTAGGGCACCTTGAGGTCAGTGTGAATTGTGTGGTTTGATACAAACCACGGAGCATCTACGATCATTCTCAGTATCTTTGACTGGCTTCTTTGGATAATTATCATGTTAGACTTATTGGCGCAGCCCCAAAGTTCAGTTCCGTAAGTCCAAATGGGCTTAATTACTGTCTTATAGATCAACAACTTATTTTCTAGCGAAAGGTTTGATTTTCTTTCTACAAGCAAGTTTAGTTGTCTCACCTTCAGGTCTATTTCTTTACGTTTTTTAGTGATGTGTCCCTTCCAGTTTAATCTGCTGTCGAGAGTTAGTCCAAGATATTTCACTTCTTCGGTTTGTGGTATGTTTTCATTATTAATTTGTAAGGTTGGACAGCTACCTTTTGTAAGTGTAAATGTTATGAGTCTTGATTTTTGTCTATTTACCTTTATTCGCCATTTTTGTAATACACTTAGGTAGTTCTGTACATAGTTAGCAGCAGCCTCTAGCTCTTCATGATTAGCAAGTAAAACCGTGTCATTCGCTAACGTGCAAATATTTATGTTTCTGTTTGTTGGTAAGGCTGCCGTGTGGAGAGTGGACAATAGAGGGCCCAAAACGCTGACCCTGCGGGACTCCTGCTTTTATTGAATGTAAACTGGATGTTTCACTGTTGTACTTAGTTTGGAATTATCTGTTTGCTAACTAGGACTTTATTAATTCATAGTATTTCTGTGATAAGTTTCTTTTCACTTTTGCTAATAGTTCTGGGTACCAGACCTTATCAAAGGCTTGGCTTATATCCAAGAATACCGCTGTACAATATTGCTTTTTTCTTCAAGAGCCTTATTTATTATTCGTATTATACAGTTATGCGGCACTGTTGGGTTGTCGAGTGTGCCTCTCTGAATCCAAATTGGTGATCTGGGATCCAATTTTTCGTTAACATGTCTTCTTTGACTTGTCGAAGTACCAATTTTTCTAACAGCTTGGAGACAATGGACAATAGGCTAATTGGTCTGTAGGAAGCGGCATCCGTTGGGTCCTTAGCAGGCTTTTGAATCATGATAATTTGTGCTGTTTTCAGTAATATCAGCCAATAATAGTCTCAAGATGGCATTAAATAAATATGTAAGTAATAATATTCCTTTCCTTGGTAGTTCTTTTGGCATTTTTCCTGTGATAAGATCCATTCCTGCTGATTTTCTAGTGTTCAACCGTTTGATTTCTTCATGAACGTCTCTTGGTGTATCTGGCTTTAGTTTTTTAATTTGTTATCGGGTAGTTGTAAGAAGTGTTCAATTTCCATGTCCTGCTTGTCGTTATGAGGGGAGAATACTTTAACAAGGTGTTCTGCAAAAAGATCTGCTTTTTGTTTATCACTTCTTGCCCAGGGCCTAATAGTTGGAGTGGTTTCTCGAATCGGTGGAATTGTTGTTACAGGCTTTTTCGCATTTTTAATAGGCTTCCAAATGGTGTGATCATTTTTGGTTAAGCCACTTATATAATTATTAACTGACTTATCTTATAATTCTTTTAATGTAGTTTTAAGCCCGTTAATTAACTGATTTAATCTTGTTTTGACAGCTGGTATATGACTGCCAAATAGCCCTTTCTCTGCTACTAGTTTTTTTATTTCTAATGGGATATCATTTAATCGCTTTTTATTATCATACTGAGGCGTAGCTTGTATTGCTGCTTGTTGTAAAATTGAAAATGTTGAATTTATTGCTTCTTCGATGTCTTCCTGACACTTCCAATTTGATTCTGAGGTTGACATTTTTGTCTATATAACTACAGTATGCATCCCAGTTGGTACTGGTATTATGTAATTTGGGATTAGGTTTTGTTGTGCAAACGAATGTGCTTATTGTTACAATTAAGAGTGAATGATCGGACACTATGTCGTAGCTTGGCATTACATCTGTATATGCTAGGGAAATTCTGTGAGTTACAAAAAAGTCTAATAGATCCGGGATTTTATTGGTGTCCATTGGCCAGTATGTTGGGGTACCAGTTGATAAAAATGAATAATTACTTCTGCCAATTCTCTACCTCTTGTTGTAGTCAACCGTGATCCCCATAATATATTTTTGCCGTTGAAATCGCCTCCTGCTATGAATTTAAAAGTTTTGAAGTAATCTTCAAAGTGTGTCCTTTTAATTTTGTGGGAAGGTGGACAATACACCGCTGAGACTGTTATATTGTATGGGATTCATGTAACTTTTACTGAAGTAGCATTGTTAAATTGATTGTTTTATTAGTATTGCAGTTCCGCCATGTGCTCCACCTTGTGTGATTTGTATAATATAATTTATAGAACGGAATTTTGAAATAACTGCGGTCTGTGAAATGAGTTTCACTTATCAATAAAATATCTATTGAATTTTGGACCAAAAACAATTTTATTTCTTCCTTGTGTTGACTTGCTCCATTGGCATTCCAGAGCGCAATCCTCAAAAATTTAGCCATTATTATGCCAATTTATTTAATAGCATAGTAAGCATGTTTAGTACCATGCTATTTTGTTGTACAAGTTGATTAAACATGTTTTTGAACTCTTCTAGAAATTTCTCGAGCAAAGAACTGCTGTTTCTGTTGTTATCAGTCACTTGCGTTTGTGGGATATTGCTTGCGTTATTTCTGACTGCATTTGCACAGCTTTGTCCTGGTTGTACTAAATTTGTTGAGTTTATAGTTGTTTGTGTTGGTACTGGTTGGAAATTGTTAATATTGTTTTTGTTTCGATTAGATTTATATAAGCGATAATAATATTCACATCCTCTATAGTTGGCCGGATGAGTTCCTCCGTACAAAGCACAAGTAGCTGGGGTATTTTTGCTTTTTTGCAGCTTGCGATGCTATGGGATCCTCCACATTTTACACACAAAAATGGCCTATTGCAATAGGTTTTGGTATGTCCATATAACTGATATCTTACGCATTGCACTATGTTTATGTCTTTTCTGGGCGGTTCTATTTGTACAATACAGTTTTGCAGGTTATGTATTTCATAGATATCGTTGTTATTAACGGCTGTCTCTAGGTCAACAAAGAACATATTCAGTGGCACTTTAGTTGACTTTTGTTTTGCATTTACAATGTTTCTAACCTTGTGCCCTAATTTTGCGAATTCTTCTTTAATGTCCTGTATGTCCATTGAGTGATGTAAATGTTTTATTACTACTCGGTAGGCTTTTATATTTTTTTCATTCATAAACTTTACCAGCTTTCTGTAAGTATCTGGTGTGGTGCAATTTTTACAGTATTATTTGCCATACTTCTGGTAGTATATTGTTCCTCTTCTATTACGTCAGTTAATTGTTTTCTGGGAAGTTAGCTACTCCATATACGAACACAGGAAGGGGTTTTGCAACATTCTTGGCAGTGTTGTTTGTGCTTGAACTTTCTTCGTTAGGAGGTGTCAGGGTGCTGTATCTATTGCTTAAAGTTATACATTCATTTTCCAGATTTTTGTTAGTAAACGTTTTCCTTCTTTTAATACCCCTCACCACTTACTATGGATTTTCTTTGGATGGGTTTTAATTTTCAATTTCCTCGTCACTGGTTGATAGCATTCTTTCTATTTGTGAGTTGTATTGAGATGTTTGTGGTTGTTGTCGCGTATTACACTGTGATTGGTGTTGTAATTGTTGCGACTGCGGTTGCGAAATAGGCATTTGTACGCAAGATTTGTATTGTTCCTGGTTTGGCGGAAAATATGCTAACATCTAGCTATTTGTTGGCTAGGTTGGGTACATCTGTGACATCTGTGTGTTCACTATAGGTCTGTTATCAAAGGTCGCTGTTGATATCTCTGTCCATGAACCCTACAATTTTCGAAGGTTCCCGGAGGCTCAAGATTCGCTGCGGCGATCCGCTATGGTGATTCGCAGTGACGATCCGTTGCGATATCCCAGGTATAGCTGGCTCACACACGTCTATTCTGCTTCGATGCACGAGCCGAACTGAAAATTTTAATGAATGCACATTTTTTACTTTCCTTATCCTATAATAAAGTAATGTAATCGGCGGAAATTTGACCTACCCAGTTTTTCACATTTCTGAACGAATTATAGCCTCAGGACACTAAAAAGTTGGTTTGGGCCATTGGTTCGTGTGTGTGTCTGTCTGTCTTTATGTCGGTCTGTCAGTAAACAGGATATCTCGAGAACCGTAAGAGCTAGAGACCTGAAATTTGGTATGGTTACTTGCAGGTAGGGGACGCAGTGCGAAACTTTTGGTAAAAATCGGTCGAGCCGTTTGGTCGCAGGTCGCAAAATCGGTCGCGAATCTAAACGGTTGAAGATACAAAAAATTCATGAGAGTAAAAATAAGTTGTTATTACGAGATAAACATGAATTTAAAATAAAAGTTGGTAAAATAGGAACTCGAAAAAAAATTGAAGTCCAGGATTTATTCCAGAATTACCCAAATAATAGGATAAGGAAAGTCGTGTGATGTTCACACCAGATTTTTCTATTTGTATTTTACGGGATATCACTGATACGCTTGTTTTTACTGTATAAAGAAACCTTATGGGAAAAAAAATTAGTTTCACTTCTCACTCATATATGTCGATTGTCAGGTTTAACTATCTGTGAAGGTGCGACTTTTTCCAATAAAATGACTTTATTTTATTCAAACAAAATTTATAATGGGGTGGGGCTTGTTCAAGACAGATAATTCAATCGCGTCACTGTAAATCTTGAAATATAAATAGAACACACATCAGAAACTATCCTACGTGGAAAAAATACTTCATTGGCTGCAAAATATTTAATCTAGTAGTTAATTTTCATTTTGTTACTATGAAATAGATTTAGCCGATTAAATATTATTATTTCTATATGTTTATTAGGACAGCCGAATATGAATCTCCGCTGCAATTAGCGATACATTGCCGGCTAATCGATGTAGTAGATGCTCTTTGCGTACGAGGCGTGGACATGTCCACCACAGACCAACTAGGGAATTGCCCCTTGTGGGCCGCGTTGGACTCCAACCAGGACAACATCGCCAGCGTGCTTGTCAGGCACGGCGTTGACACAGACTGCTGGAGCCCTGGACCTGATGGATGCCGCCAAACATTGTTGCACAGGTATTCGCTCAGCTAGGCTGTACAAACATTTGTGTGATGTGAGTTGATTACAGAGCAATAGACGAAAACAAAGAAGCAGCCGCAATATTCCTGATACAGTCCGGCTGTGATCTGGATTCGCCTAGAATGGCTGGACCAAATGGCGAAGGCGGAGACGAAGCAAAGGATAAGGCGTCGCCGTTGCATTTGTGCTGCCAGTGGGGATTGGATACTGTTGTGCAGGTAGGATGCGTCTTTTTTACTTAATTTGTTTGAGATTTTATTTTTGTGGCCTCATAATTTTTTAATCTCTTAATTATCTAATCTCTTTGATAAGTACAAGAAAATTTGTGAACTGAAAAAAAAATCAAAACCCTTGATCTTTGAGATAGAGAAGCAAAAACTTTAGGTAGTTCTATATTGTGCATTATTCTACCATGTAATATTAATATTGTGTACTGTTAACTTATAAATAGACTTATTTCTGTTAATATAGGACAGGAGTCTAGCTGAATAAAAGCATCATTAGTATAATAAATTTGCAATAACCAAGAATAATCAAAAGACAGAGATGCTCAAAACATTTGTCTATAGAAAAAAATCAGTGAAAAAGAAAATGATGAACTTGAGATTGGTGGTTATGAAAGATCAATACCTGATAATCAGAAAGGAAATAAGATGATGGCATGTAAAAAGAATTTTACATCTTCTGCTTCTCGGGTTTTGCCACTCATCAATAATTTTCTTCTATTTGGGTCAATTTTTAGCATCTCTTCTCCAATATTGTATATTGAACTTTTGAAAGTTTTGGTACACCTTGTTGATCCATCTTGTGCGTTGTATAGGTTGGCTATTAAATACAGGCTGTGTTATTTGCTATCATATATGTTCATTGTTTTGCATGTTGTTGATTCCTTGTAGAGTATTCTTAGTTCTGCATTGGATATTTGCCTTCTGAGTATTTTCCTTTCAAATAATCTCAGCTCTCATGTGTTATAAAATTGCTTTGTGTGATTTAATCAAATACCATAATAAATAATAGCGGCGAGAGTATGTCTCTTTATCATAACCCCATGGTGTGGCCAATGTGTGACGTTTTCTCTGATCAGGATGAATTGTTCTATTTTTGCGGTGTTCTGAAATTGTTTAAGGTTTTTTCTCTGAACTATGTTGTACACTATTATGGGTTTGTTTATAATCTACAATTATACTATACAGATCAATATTATACTTCCTTGGTTTTGTGAATTTATCTACCTTTACCTTTGTGGCAGAACTTTATATGTTGTGTTAAGAAAGCAGATTCCTCTGTAATTAAAGCATAATGCCTTATTCCCAATTTTATATATAGGACATGAATGCTACATTCCAGGATCTTGACATATCTTCATTCTTTCATATATTACTTGATGCCTTATTCTTTTTTATTTTTTTTATATTAGTTCTGGATTTCCCATATAGTAACTCTTCTTCTAATTCGTGTTCTTCTTCATCTTTACTCCTTTTGAGGCTCTAGTTCTCTTATTTTTCAGTTTCTTCTTGGTCTAAACTCAATAGTTCGACAAAATTAGTTTCAATATCTTTTAGCTTTCTTACATTGCATCGTTTCTTATAACTTATACTTTATCCCTTAGTGTTTGATATCTTTTGTCTTACTTTTTCTAGGACTAGGAAATGTCCACTGTCACAGTCGGCCCCCTTTATTGTTCTCACATGCGCTATAAAGTGTGTCAAGTAATTATAGCGCACCTAAACAAAACTTCCGTTAATTTTAATGTCCTTACTCAAAGAGTACGAAATTTTTGGGTAAACAAAAACTTGAAATTACGTTTGTGACAAAAATTTTGTGTGTTTGTCTTTTAAACTGAAGTGCTGCACACGAATAACTAAATGATAAACTAAAATGTTTCAAGAAAGTGTCAAGAAATTATAGCGCACTCTAATAAAATCTGAATTTACTTGAACAAAATAATAGATTAAAAGAAGAACCATTATTGGCCAATTTTAAGGTTTTGAAATGTTTTTGTCTGAATGGAACGGTGCGCAAGGGGAATTGCTTCTTTTAGGTCGGCCACTGATGCGAATAGTGCCCATTTTCGTAAATCCGAAGAACGAGGATTTTCCAATAATTCTCAATAGGATTTAAGTCTGAAGAATGTTTAAAAGGATGATGTTTCGAAAGTCATCTTATTATGGATAAATTGCGATAAATCCAAGCATTGTCATGTTGGACCAACAAACGCTAAGTATTTAGCGTTGGACACTTCTGCGGCCACCCATACCATTACATTGCCACCGTCAAAATTGCGCTTCGAAAAATAACGTCTTTCCTTACTAATGATGCCAATAATAGCGATAACCATGTGGTCCATGCAAATTAAACTTTTTCTCGTTCGAGAACACCCTCTGAATTAAAAAAAACACTTTTGGTTGTGGCGCACAAAAAAAAACGTCTTCCCTAGCGAATTAAAGTTATTATAGCTTGTCATTATCTGTAATTTGCATCTTCATTGGTTTCATCCCAGGGTGGCTTTTAATAACTTTTTGGATGGTTTTATGCGACACATTCGAACCCAAACCCCTTTCCAAGAACATAATACCCATTGTACAATTTGAAACAGCACTTATAAATCTTTTTTATCGCGATCACTTATCTCGGAAGGAGAATCAGTGGATTTTCCAGTGCCATAATTATTTTGGTCCTATAAAAAATCATAAACAAGTTTATGGGAACGGCCAATTTGTCTTGAAATCTCTGCTTCTATATTGCTACTATCCCTTAGGTCTTAAATTTAGCCATTTTTAAAATCTGTGTTTGGCTCCGTTTGGCATAGTGTAGATAAATGAGTTACACAAGAAAATTGTTGACATAACCAATTGACAAGTGCATAATTGTTAATGTGCGCTACAATTTTCTCGGAACTTTTTTGAAGCCTTTTATCGTTTCGCTATTCTTGTGTGTCACTTGTGTTAAAAGAAAAGCACACAAACTTCTTGTCACAGACGTAATTATTAATTCTTTTCCTGCCCAAAGACGATACTCAATACCATTTGGTGATCACGTTAAAACTAATAGCAGTTTAAATTTTGTTTTTATAGGTGCGCTATAATTACTTGACGGGGTGTATTTGTGCGGTTTGTTATATTGATTAACACATTATCTATTTAATTTATTGTTATTCCGTCATTTAACTTCCAGGTTCCCTTATAAAAATCTTCGTGCACAAAAGTGGTAATACTTATTACCAGTCCTTTGCTTACTATGATATTTATCATTATCGTTACTTTCATGATTAAGGTTGTGGCTTTAAATCGTTGGTCTGTATGATGCACGATGCAGATATCTTTCAACATGCGTATGCGTTTATAATCGTTATATGAAACGATTTTTTTTGAGGCTTATAAAATAAATTGTATAGCTGATTGTCTTAAATTCTTAGATTTGAATTTTTATTTCTCCTCTTCCACTATTCCCTTACCTTCCCTCTATTTTTTTCCATTTGACCCTAATAACTAAAATAATAAATATTATTGCGATCGGATAACGATAACCCGTGCCGACTTGATCTCAAACTTTGAACATAACAGTATGGAGAGATTTTCGAACTTAATGTTTATTCAGTAAATAAAACACTGTTTTACCTTTATCTTATATTTATTAAGTATTTATCATTAAAAGGACATTATTTATTAAATTTTCTTTTCAAAGTTTGCTTTTTACAGTCAGGATATATCTGTTCTTGTGTAATAAATTGCTGTCTCAGTGATTAAGCCATGAAAGTCTTTCATTAACTTAACCCCTTTTTCAGCTACATCGTTAACTGCTCTCAGTGTCTGTACCTTCTTTTTAGCGTACTGAAACAAAGAATTATTTGACCATGAAGTAGGACGAGAAAACTGTCATCAATTTTGAGTCAATTTAACAACGACTTGCTTTTTATTGAAACAAAGTCATCGATATTTCCTCTGAAATGGAAAAGAAAAAACAGTTATCATATATCAAAGTAATAAAAGAAAACAAAGAAAAACTAAAGTGGACCACAAAGTTTTTCTTTCGATGGGATGTTGCGTTTACCGTGGGCTGATGGATTTTCTTTGGTTAAGTTAGCAACCATTTTTACTTTAGTTTCTTGGTCTACATCATCGTCAAATAGAGACAAGACAGACACTTCATTTGTCAAATACCATAAATGCTGGCAGAACTTATGTAAAGCTGCTTTTGAGACGCCTTTGTTGGTTGGTTTCAAAAAGCACAAATTCTGGTAAGGTGCTTTTACCGCTAAAGTGCATTGCAGCCAAGGCTTCACGTAGGATGTCACGATGAACAGGCAGACGTCTAACAGAGCTGCCTTATCCTTGTTTGAAATTCTGAATTGAGAGCTAAGTAATGATATTTTTAATGAATAAATTGCTCTTGCCATCCATCGAGCTTTAGTGCATAACGCCTGGAGGCCGGATCTTAAATTTCTTCTTTCCGCCAAGAAATATTATTGAAAGCTCTATTAATTCTCGATAGTCATCTCTAGCAATTTCTTTAGTCAATTCAGTTCGGTAAAATTCTAGCAGTTTGTCAATTTCTGAAACATTCAGGCATGATAGCTTTTCTGTATAGCTCTGTATTCTCTCGGGATCGATATTTTTCCACTTTTTTGGGAACTTTCTGAACAATGGAATGTCAGGGCTTGTAGTCACTTGGCTGATTTTTGCCTCAAACACGCCTTTTAATATCAATTCGTAGACGTGATGGCGGCAAGCAAAAATAAGCATTTCTCTATTCAGTTTCTGTTCGAGCACACATGCACCATTAATACGACCTGTATTGGAAGCAGTAGTTTTACAACAAAGAATCTGCGCTTTATCTTTAAGATTCCAGTCAATAATAGCGTTCCAAAGTGCCTGTGCCTGTTCACTTCTTGAAAAGTTGTCCAATTTGGACACAGAAATAAGTTGTTCTTTATTGTCATACGAAATAACTATAGGTAGACGTTTTTCTCTAGATTTGCATGCATCTAAAGCCGGCAACAGTTTGCCATCCCAGTGGACAGTTACAGTATCTGACACTTCGTTTGGGAAATCAACTTTTATAGCTTCTGCGCGCTCTTTTTGCGTTTCCGTACGAATTCTTTGTAAGGAGGACTTGCTTATAGGAAATTCGTTAGTGTTATGTCCAAGTGCTTCAATAGTTGCTTTAATAGCAAACACAAATTTTCTCTTACTTAAGTGACACCTATCTAATGCTGCCACTAATTTTGGAGCAATGAAATTTTTCCTCATAAAAGTATCATCAATATCGGGCTGTATGCTGTCAGTTGGGATTACTTCAGAATCAGAAAACGAATTTTCTTGTAGTGGTTCATAAGATGTGGAAGGAGTTAAGTGTGAAAAATATTTAGCACGCCGCTTTTGCTGCTCAATGTTTCTAAGGCGCGCCTTTTCCTCTTTTTCGGTCAGATTTTTGTCCACTCCAGCTAAGTGACCAGGTCGACCTGGTTCTCTCTGCCATTGCAAGAAGATCCTATCTTCATTTATATTTATCAATTGAAACGCATCGGCATGTGCAAAACCAAACAAATTGTCTAAGTTTGTAACAAACTCTTATCGACGCTGCTCAAACAAGTCTTGTGTTTTGTTTGCAAATCTCTCCAAACTTAGTATAATGTAACTAGTTGCTTAACACAATTAAGTAAAGATTTAGTTGGTATACGTGCCTTTTCCCAATAAATAATGCACTCACGAATAGTAAGATTTGCGGTTTCGTTGACTTCTTCTATTAGAGGGAAGTTTTGAACAGGTAATTTGATGTTTTACGTCCCCTATTAAAAATATTCCCTTTTTAAAATTGTGTAACTACACTGTTATGTTAACTGAACTAAATCGATGCGTTTAGTAATAAAACAAACAAGCAATAATAAGCACATCGATACGTCAGCTCCCGCCCGCCTTAATATGCAAGAACTAACATGTTTCGATGCAAGTCGGCACGGGTTGCCGTGGTTCTCAGTATATGAAACTTTATATACAATTGTTTTGATATAATTCAAACAAAATTAGAGGGTATGCGTTGAAAAAAAAGGATTTTTATTTTTTGGACACCTTAGCTAGTATGGTCCCACAATTAAATGGCAGTTTTCTTTTGGTCACTGCAGGACGATTGTTGATTTAATTTAGTAAAGTTGCCACCTACTCTAGTTTTATTTTTGTTTTTGCAAAGCAGCCAACCAAAATAATTTTTTTTACATATTTTTCAATTTGTCTCATAGAACTGCTGTTCGTTTCCAGTATATAGTGGTAAGTCCAACTTTCGCATGTGGTCATAAAATGTACCAAAAATCCATTAAACTCTCCTTAAATACTTGCAAGCAACTAATGTTGGTCAGCAATTTTTTTCATATGCAATTCTGCTTACTTCCGTACTTTCGCTTGGCCAACACCATATCATGAACTATCGATTTTGGCGTGACAGCTATTTTAAACCCCAAGGTCGGTTTCATAGGAAAGTCATGAATTTTTTAATGTACGCAGAATATTTTTATAAACCTCCGTTTATAAAACGGATTCAAATATATTTGAATCACAGCACGAATTCCAGTTTTATTTATTTTACACTGTTATTTGAAACGTTTGTATTTAAGCAACTGTTAAACATTAAATTGGTATTGGAATGATTTGCAACCATAGAATTTCATCTACAATAAAAATGATCACGTGTACAACTGTTATTGTCTCTATAAGTTTGCTACTACGTAATTTTTGTTACAGAAATAACGTCGTTAACTTGAAACAAAGCTCAAAGTAAAATCACCTGTTATATAAAACACAGCTTATCTCAAACTGCATTGTCAACTCCAAAATCTTCTAAATTTTTGTACCATTTACAATCGTTTTGTCAAGGTTTTCTTAATAAGTCATTACATCCATTAATAGGAAAAGTTTTTTTAAATGATCATTAGTTTATCAAATTTTGTTGGTAATTATTAAAACAGCTAACCATTTTTTGTCCATATTAACTTCTTCTTCTGCTTCTGCCGTATCCTCATTGGACGTTGGCGATCAGTCTGGCCCATCTATATTTCTCTGCCATCCTGATTTTTCTTGGAAATATAATGAGGTAATTTCCCGTTGCTTTCTTCATCGCAGTGTTACAGCCGGGTGTATCATAATTTGATAGCCACCTGTAAGTATATGATGACAAGCCTGTTACCGAAGTCATTCTTCTGCAGCCTTGACTCATTAATGACACAGCTGCTTCCTATGCCCTGCTAGTTTTGGTCCGCCCTGGTATTTCATTTCCCATGTACCACCATATCTGGAGGCATTCTATCCGCCATGGAAGGCTGCCCGATGGGACTAGAACACACGGGCATATTAACTAGAACACAAGAATCGAGAAAGTCAAATAAGGAAACATTAAGACAGTCGTCCAATGGATTTTCAAACAGATTGTGCTTCTATCGGTTTATCAGCATCTTGGCTTGGCATCTTCTGCACAAAGTCTAAGTGACGCAAATTATTCTAAACAATCAGTTGTTACTGCACCACAAACATGAAAAATTATAAAAATAATTTTTTGCAAGTGCTAAGAAACTTTTGCAATTTACAATAATAATGAAGATAAAGATAAATGATGAAATAGTCTATTTCAAATTTTAACCAAAATATTGAAAGCAATTAAAAAATGAGATTACTAGAAATGAAACTTATTTTCTCAATAAACGTAGCCCTGAAAGTATATATCAATTTTCACCATACTATACCATACAAGGTACTCATTATTGGTAAGGTTCTAACGCCCCGCGTGGAATCACGGCCTGCGAACCGAGAAGTTAAGGTTTTCGCCCAATCGTCGTACACGATCTCTGATGAAGTGTAAAATGAATAAGTGAGACATTCAAAACTCTCCATTTGCCTAATATTATCGTCATATTTGTGTATTGATGTGTTAAGTTGTTTGAAGAAACCAATGTATTAAAAACGGCTGGGCGTCTACGCAAGGTGCAAAGAACACAAGTTATCAAAGCTAAAATTTAAAACACTCTAAAAGCTTCTAAACTGATTTCGTGAATAGAAAAGGGTCATATTCTGCGTCATAGTTAATGAATTGTTTCTCCAATACTAAAAGCTGTTATGAATCTACTCAACTATAATTCTATTCTAAAATCAGTCAAACTTATTTTTACAGTCTTCACTGTTGGTCACATTTTTTCATAAATTCCTTCATAACGATGTTAGATACCTTCAGATGTTATTATATATTCAGCTGACGATTAAGACACTATTTCAGGCAAAGAAACTGTTGAAAACTAATATAAATATGTAACATGTGGTTCACAGGAAAATACGACAGATCGTTTAGATGAGATCTATTAGACGGTATTTTAGTAAATGTCAGCACATGTTTTCTCATCTGGGATGATCAGAAGATAGCCAGACTGCAGTTCCTTCACCAATTTTTCGAAGTGACGAATTTATATAAATATTCGCTATATACATATAGGAGAAGTTGAATAAGAGAAGTGAAATGAAAATTAAGCAAAACAGTTGTAAATATGAGTGATAAAGGAGATTAGAAAACTATCAGAACAAACTGCGGCTTTGACTAGTGAATATGACAAATCCAAAAAACTAATTTTAAAGGCATGTCCATATTCTATAGTAAGGGAAACATGTTCAAATTTAACCTAAAGAGGTAATGTATAAAATTCTTAAATACTAATGCATATGAGTGAAAACACAGTAACGTTTTTGAGTACTGCTAAATGACAACTTATCTGCAAATAACTATTAATTTCGGCCGCTTGAAACTATAAGGCTGATCTTTAAACTATATGGAGCATTTAGCAAACTGGAGACACTCGATGTAGCTGATTACAGCCTCTGGAACATAATCAGGGTTTTGCGAAGTCATTCGTTTCCACCAACATCCAACTACGGGGAACTACTTATCATCTTTGTTGCCCAAAATAAAGCTGAAGCCTTCGCTGACAGCTTAGAATAAGTAACCTTAACTACATTGATCGCTTTGTAAGTTGCCTTCAAGGACGGGAGCCTCACAATCACCTAGATCCACCTTTAAGAATAGCTTAGATGGCATCCTCAATCCTGCATACTCTAACCAAGAAGGCGATTGTTTGCATCACCATTATCACCAGCGCTGTCCTTTGTTTCTGTATCTGCCACTTCTCAAACCCTTGAAAAGTGATGGATGTCATCATACTGCCCAAGCCTAGAAAATCAAGGAGCTTCTTCTAGGACTAAGCCAAAAAGTGACCACAAGCGGTTAAGAACAACTATCGAAGACCTTCATCTGTTTCTGAAAAGTCAGTTTGAATTTCACTGCTCTTCAGTTTCTCAGAACAGTGGAACTCATCACTAAGGACTACACCAAGAAGCAAACCACAGATACATATGTAGTTTTCCTTGACGTGACCAATGCCTGTGACATGATATGGCATAATGGACTGATGTGCAAAATAGTCTCCACCCGAATCCCGTCACCATTGGTTTATTTTGTGCAGTTCTTTCTCTCTGGAGGGAAATTCTGCATAAAGTCAATGGCAAGAGATTATCAGAGAGGCGATTTCGAACCAGCAGCCCCCAAAGCTCTATCCCGTCTCCAATGCTCTACAATTATGTATGGGATATGCCGATGATGCCTTCCACTACTCTGGTTCACTACACAAATGACATGGAGATGCTATCTAACTTGCTGAGACCAACTAATAACCTTGTGATTAGCTGCTTACGCGAAGAACTGGTCCTGCTCTCTACCAGATCATTTCTCTAGTGAACCTTTAAAAGGGCGATACGAAAAGTGTACAAATTTCGACAAAGTAAAGGCTGTTTAGTAAAGTGGCTCTGTTATAAAACGAAACCCAGATTTTAAAAAATTAATGCAGATGTAGGATTCACTGGGGATAATAATTATAGAGGAAACAATCAAATAAAACAAAAGGTCCGATGGGTTTTAAAATTAAAGACTCAATTTAATTAAACTAAACATGGGAGAAGTAACTTTAAAAGACTTTATGAGTCAATTGTTGCAAATGGAAGAAAAAAACGACGAGACAAACAGGAAAAATAAGGGAACTAGAAGATATCATAATCTACCAAACAGAAAGAATAGAAAAATTAGAAGCCGAATTAAGGAAAAGAAACAATAATTTTGTATCTCAGAAGATAACGACGAAAACTCAATAACTTTAAAAGAGAAATTTCTAAATGAAATAGTGAGAAGAGTGGGGATACAAATGAATGATAATGATTTCATAAAAAGAATAGGAAACCACAGGGTAAACGATAACATACCAATAAAGGTTGGAATAACAACAAAGATGAGGAAACTGGAAATACTACGAAACTTAAACAAATTGAGAGGAACTAAACTAGGAATGGGCTATTATCTGGATAAGAGGACAAGAGAGGTAAAGAAAAAAATTAATTCCGCATATGATAGAAGCAAGGAAAAAGGGATTAAAGGCAATAATAAGAGATAAATTATTAGTAAACGGAGAAGAGTGGAAAATAGAAGAAATAGAAGGACAAAGCACAGAAGTAAACGAAACAGTAACATGAAAAGAAAAGGAAGAAAACAAGAAAAGAAACAGGTCTACAGATGTTGAAGAATTAAACTCCCCCAAAGGGGCTATACCAAAAAAGAAAAAGCTGGATACAACCTAGGCTAGCACCTCTGAGAAAATAAACACCACGGATAGAGGAAGTTGAGTTAAACAAAACGGCCAGGAACATCACAAAACGGAACAACAACACACACCAAAAAACTAGCAAGGATAAAAAATCGAACGGATCACTATACGATGAAAAAGGACAAATATCTAAGATTACGAAAATAACCAAATGAAAATCACAAAACCACAAGAAGCAGAAATAAATATTATTAAGAACAAACAGATATATAAAGAAACTCAAGCCAAAACGAATAAAGAGGAAAAAATTGACAAAAAAACAAAACAAATGGAAAACAGAACACAAGTACAAGGCAAAAAACAAATTAAAAAATAATAGAAAGAAAAAATATTATGATAACGGGAGGGGAGAAGGGAAATGAAATAGAAAACCAAATAATCAACAAAGAGAAGACAATCTAGGAACTTGGAATACAAAAACATTAAACAGGAAAGAAAAGAAAACATTGCAGAGAATAGAAGAAACAGAGATAAAAATTCTAGGAATAAGCGAAGCAAGGAAACAAAGAACAGGAAAAAGATAATGAGCAAAGGATACGTAATGTACTATTTAGGATGCAAACCACGAAAAAATAACATAGAAGGTGTTGCAATAATAGTTAACAAAGAAATAGCAAGAATAGTTAAAAAATGGGAACCAGTAAACTCTAGAATAATTTTTCTGGAAATACAACTTACGAAAACAATAGCAGTAGCACAAATATATGCCCCAGTAGAAAGATCAAGAGTAGAGGAGATAGAACATTTTTATGGTGAATTACAAGAAGTAATAGACAAAATAAGAGATACATAATAATCATGCAAGAGTGGAATCAGACATAGAAGAAGGGTTGGAAATAAAAGGAAAATTTGGAGAAAACAACAAGAATAGAAATGAAAGACGCATAATACAGTTCTGCGTAGCAAATGACTTAATAATAGGAAACGGGTTTTTTGAACATAATATTGAAAGAGACATACATATACAACTCTCGTAAGAAACGAGAAAAGTATAGTAGATTACATAACATACACGAATGAAATAGAATCAAAAATAGAAGGGGTATGGGTAAACATAGAAGCAAAATTAGGAACAGACCATAGATTGGTAATGGCAAAAATAGAAACAAATAAAGTTGAAATAAAGAAGACCAAAGAATATACAAAAATCAAGATAAAAAACTAAAATACCCGGAAAAAGAGCAATGCCAATCAGAACCAATTAAATGGAACAGCAAAAAGGAAAATATAGATAATGAAGAAAATGGCAAATACTCAAGGAAACACTAATAAAGGCGGCAAAAATGTACTCAAACAAATGTAAAACTAGATGGTGGACACAAAAGATTAAAGAAGCAATAAAGGAAAAGAAAAGAGCATGAACAAAATTCATAAAACATATAGAAACATCAACAAAATTATATAGAAAGAAGAAATAAAACAAAAACAGAAATTAAAAAAACCAAAAAAGGAAAGTTAGACACAGTTCGGAGAAGAAATAGAAATAGAAAAATGATAACAAAAGATTCTGGGGCATTCTGAAGTCCCTAAGAGGACAGAAAACAGAAACAATTACAAACGTAAAAGATGCAGATGGAGCTATAAAAACAGATCTGAAAGACATACTTAAAGTATGGAAAGATTTTTAAAGGCAGAAATTTACAGACTCAGGAAAGGTATATCCAGCAGAACAACAAAAATGGCAAGGAGGACAGGAACAAAGAAACGAAGAAACACAGATAAAAATTGAAGAGGCACAAGAAGTAGTAAAGAAAATAAAGACATGAAAAGCAGTAGGCCCAGATGCAGTTGCACCAGAAATGATAAAATATAGCGGGACTTTAACTTTAACATATATATACAACATAATAAATGAAGCTTGGACAACAAATAAAATACCCAAAGAATGGAAAATAAATGCAATACTACCGATTTATAAAAAAGGAGAACATCCGACTGCAACAATTATAGAACTGCAACATTCCATAATACTCAAAGTCTACACAAGAATTATAAAGAAGAGGTTAAGAGACAAAATATTAAGTCAATTAGAAGATGAGCAGGGAGTATATTGGGAAGCAAAACAAACCACAAAGGAAGTTAATAGGTTTAACACTTGAAACTTATATCTAACTTTTATCGATTTAAAGGCAGCATTTGAAACGGTAAACCGGAACATAATATGGAAAAGTTTAAAAGAAAGACGAATTGAGAACAAACTAATAGAAGTTATCAAAAGTGTCTACAACAATATAAGATGTGTAATACAAACAATGAGAGAAACGTCAGAAGAACTCGAAATGACAAAGGGGGTAAACAGGGTGACTCTCTGAGTCCATTGCTATTTTAATTTATATGGACCATATTTATAAGGAAGTAAAGAAGAGGTCACCTAAGACACAAATAGGACACTACAATATGAAGCCAGTCAATATAAAAGCCTTACTATACGCAGACGATATCGTACTAATATCGGATACAAGAACAAAAACGCAGAAACAAGAAACGAGATAAAGAAAATAGGAATGGAAATCAACATCACAAAGACAAATGTAATGGTTATTGGGAAAGAAAATGAAGAAACAATAAACATAAAAATAAATTGCAATGGACACACACTCAAAGAAGTTTCGGCAATGGAGTACCTAGATTATATTATAACAAATGATGAAAAACTGGAAACAGAAATTTCACACAAAATAAATAAAGCAACAAACTTGTACTATACAATAAACAAAACGATTTTAGGAAAAAGGGAAATCACCAGAGAAACAAAGAAAGTAGTTTATAATACTCTAATCATACCAACACTATTATATAATTTAGAAGCACTACCCACCCAATAAAAACATGAGAAGAAATTACGAGCCATAGAGATGGAGTTTCTAAGAAAAATATTAGGTACAACAAAATTTGATAAATGGAGAATAGAGATAATTTACCAGGAAAAAATTGAAACAAACTGAAAAAGAAGCAATTGAACTGGTTTTGATATATATAGCGAATGAATAAAGAAAGGAAAACAAAACAATACATAGAAGCAAAAAGCAGTTAAAAGAGGAACATTGGTAGATCAAGGAAAAATTGGGAAAAGGAAATAGAAGAACTCGCGGAAAAATGGAAAAACGAAAGAAGAACTACGAAACATGGCTCAAAACAGACAGAAATGGAAGAACTGGCTGAACTCCCAATACCCGACGCCCTAACAAGCAAAATGGAAATGAAGAAAGAAAGAGAGAAAAGGGAGATACCTCAGAGTGACCTTGGGCCAGAAACTGACTAGGAGAGCTCACATCGATAGGATGGTGAACAAGGATAGGTTTCCCTTCTCCGCTGTAGGAGCCAACCGTCAACCAACAACAAGCTCGTCATGATGCTTGACACTCTAGTATGGAACTGGACAAAATTAAGCTCTGTAATCTGCCTTTGGCATGGTTTGACAGAATTCACGACCTCCACTGAGACGCAGATATTTCAACTGGAAGTGAGTTTTTAAAGCGCTTAAGGCCTCTATGAGAGCGTTTAGGGCGATGGCAACTCCATCAACAGTGGTTTGAACCCATATGAATTTGATAGATGCGCTTGTCATAACCATCGCAAAATGCTAATTCCTTCATGAGACGGCACAAAGGCGACCTTTTTTCAGTCTAGCAATAATCAAGGTCCCAGGTCATATCAAAAGGACTGATGTTAGGGGTTCGACTCAGGAGCCTTTGATTTGAATAGTGGAGTCATCGTCAACGTCATGAAGCATTTGACTCCAACCATTAAATTGCTCTTCGGTTATTATTTACTGAATATTCATTAATTTTAGGTACTCAGCACATCTATATTTTTATTATTACGTGGTCTGTCCTAAATATGAACGGAATAATTCTATTTTAACAAAATTAGTGACGCCATGTGTTGATGAGAGATTGATTCCTTCATAATTTGTAAAAATGGATTGTATTCGCTAGAAACCGAGATACAACGCATCGACAAAAGAATAAAGAACAAAGAGCCAACGTTAGGTTTTGAATTCGAAATGATAAAAGTGCTATGAAAAGACCCCAAATGCTTAAAATTACTTATGAAAATAATTTCTTATCACAAATGCAGGTTTTTGAATGGCTTTAATGATTTAGAGAAGGCAGAGAGGATGTGGACAATCAGTTGAAATTCATAAAAACAGAACTTAAAATACTCGAAACAATAATTCGTCACATTTGAACTGAAAAACTTTAAAAACGATTGTCCAGCAACCAAACGTCAAAGTACTGAGTAGCGGTCGTCAAATGAAGATAATTCAAAAATCAAAACAAAGTTCCAGTTTTTATGAGTTCAAGAGACTTGTTCGCAAATAATTGGTTTGGTTAAAACCGAATGTTATCTTAGTGTATTGAAGCGTTTGATAGGCCGTATTCGTTGTGTTTGCTTTAAATATCGAGAATCAGACAATTGACGATTATTCTAGAATAATGCACCTTCTCATAGTTTGTCAATTGTCACTGACTTTTTAACCAAGCGTTGAAAAAACCGTTTTGCGTCAGTCAAACAATTGCACCTGAAAATAAGCCACCTTGTGATATTGGATTTGTAGATAAATGTGTAGATAATTGGTTAGCCGTAATTTTTTAGACTAAAACATGTGTATATTGTCAAAGAGACGATTTTTTATTAAACAGCTTGTATGAAGTAAAAAATGTAAGGTCTTCCAAAGGAAACGACTTTTATTCAAAGCGTTTCTACTATCTTCAAAATCTTTAAGTATAAGTTTGACTGTGACAGCATGATGCTGATCTTCACTGCAGATACTTAGGCCGTAAAGGTTGATCAGTACCTTCGTTCTGCTTCTTATGTGGATATTTAGTTGTAAGCAAGTCATTCGCCTTTCAACGGACTCACAAGCAAATTGCCGCAACCAACATCTTCCATACCTTCCTAACCGAGTTTTTGAATTCTTTAGACAACTCTCTTTGCTGTTTTCTCCTTCGAATGAATTTTTATCGTTGGATAAGCAAAACCTTTTTAATCTCTCCGCATTTTTGATCTCAGGTACTTGAAGAACCTAATTATTTCAATCGGCCGTCGTCCAAGTCGAAAATCTTCAATAATCTCCGTTCTTTGATTATATTACGCACTCAGGGTTTTTTACTTGTTTCGAACTTTTTATAAATTCACGGCTGGTTTTAGTGACATTTTAACCTATGGAATTGTTTTCAGACCTTAGTAGAACATGGAGCGAACGTGAACAGCCGCGACGCCGAAAACAAGACGCCTCTCCACATAGCGATTGAAAATCAGCACCCGGCCATAATTTCTCTTCTACTTTGCGTGCCAAACATTGACCTGAGCCTTCGAGACAAGAATGGGTTAAGTCCGTTTGCTGCGGCCCTCACGTTTAGGAACAATAAGGCGGCCCAGTCCATTCTTGACAGGCTGCCGTCGGCTGCTGAGCAGGTGAGTGATATGCGCTCAAGTTTGTCAGGACGATTTCCAAATTAGTTTTTCAGTTAGTGGGGTTGCTTAACTGGGCAATTTTCGGAAACAATCATAGATAAGTAAGCTTTGAACATTTTGTTACAAATGCAGGGTCCAGCAGGCTGTTTGTAAACCTGAGCTTTCAGGTAACCCCGTAAGAAATAATCACACGGTGAAAAATCCGGTAATCAAGGGAGCCACTCGACATGGTTCCTTAAAAAAGCCAGGAAATCTCTTGGGGTATGGCAAGTAGCACTGTCCTATTGAAACCAAACTCTATCAAGAGCAATTTGATGTCTTCTAAATTCAGGCATCTATAATCTTTGCAGCATTATAAGGTAACGCTGTGAGTTGACCGTCGCAATGCGTTCGTTTTCTCGGAAAAAGTAGGGTCCAATTATACCAAATCGAGCTATTCCGTACTACACAGTGAGGCCTTTGATGTACCTCCGTGGATTATTTTCCGACCAGTACCGGCAATTTTGTGTGTTTGCAGCATCCAATAAGTGAAAAGAAACCTCGACACTTATTATCAGAATACAGTCATTATCTAAGATATCCAGCATCATTTGTGCAAACGTAAACATAGTTATTTTCCTTCAAATCTTGAATCACCATGATTTTGTAAGAATGAAAGTGGAGTGCAAAGTGCAAAATTTGCCGAGGGCTGCCCTGTACAGCCTCACCTCCCCGAGCTGTTTTAGGTCTCACAGTTGCTCTCGTTCCGAAGTTGTCAGATAGGATAGCACCGCTTCGACCAACATTGAAGTGAGTTCCAAATCTTCACTGTGTCCGCACCACTGAATAACCGGTTGCAACAACGGTGTGGTAAACAAATACGTTATTGAATCGTCCACGGCTCCATTGCCACTGAAATGGCAACTAACAGAGAGTACATCTCAACCATTGCGCATGCGCTAGTTCCCTTACCTCCATTGTTAACCCGTCTCAAAAAGTAACACCTCCCTGCTGGATCTTGCACGTCTACTGAAATGTTAATTTTAAGTTATGGTAAATTGAAGAAAGTTATTGAATAACAATTATCGTTCCATTATACAGACTTGATATTTGAAAGAAAATGCTCTGAATAAAATATAAGGCAAATTATATAAAAATATGTTTTATTTAGTAGGTTAAGTATTAGAAGCACTTACAATTTTATGGGTGTTCCGTGAACTATATTCTACTTTATTTAATTTACTTGGATTAGTTTTCACGCATGGAAGAAATATCAATATAACGTTTAACCTTAATGTAAGACTTTTGATTTTTTTACAGTTTGACACCAAGGGATACAACTTCCTGCACACGGCAATCAAAAAGAGCGACTTAGAAAGCGTTCTATTCCTACTTTCGATACAAGTCGACGTGAACTCTCGCGTCCAGGACCCGACGCTGAGACCGCCACTACATCTAGCCGCCCAGTATGGCGACGAAACCTTGGTGAGGAGCTTAATCTTAGCAGGCGCTCGGATCGAGGACCGCGACGCACACAAGTAAATGTTGCAGCTCTGAGAGTATGCTGAGGGTCTTGTCGGTTCTTCATTTTAGGCAGACGGCGCTCCACATTGCTGCCGAGGCGGGGAAGGCGCCCATCGTGCTCGCATTGATTCAGAACAGCATCGACTTTGATGCGTGCAACGTAGACGGCGACAACGCCCTTCATATTGCTGTGAGGGGAGGCCACTTCGAGGTGGTGAGTGGCTTTTGCACTAAAGTAGCATTAAACAGTAATTGGTGGCAAAAAATCTACATATTGCATTACTTAAAATTAGAGTCATAACCAATTCAATTCCAAGAAGTAAAGGCTGATGATCAGGGCAACAGCACACTTCAAAATCAGATGTTCACTGTGAAACGGTCTCTTATAAAAAATTTGAGGGTTATTTTTTTCCAATAATAATCAACTCGACTCACTACACATGCGAACAGCATCTCTTAAAAACTTTGAGAATATTTTCTTAAACCACCTTCATTTAGTAGGAATTAAATTATGGATCCTTCTTCAACTCTTAGCAAAATTTTGTAAAATAACAGCACAATATCTAATATCACAAAAACAATTTTTAAATGTTTGGGCACCATTTTTAAAGCTGAACTCGTTCTGAAATTAACAGCCCACAGCAGAACAGCCTTCTGCCTGGGTTGAAATATGTTTACGGTGATCAATAGCAAAGTAATTACAGGTTTTCTGCATAGTGATTATGTTTTGATAGTGAATGATGGTGCTCATCTAAGCAAGCCGTATTAACTATTTAAGATCTTAATGAAAACGTGTAAACAGTTAGTCAGACAGATTAACTAAACAGGCTATTTGCGCTACATTAATGTCACATTTAATAGTTTATATTTACTTTATCATAACTTATCGTATTTTCTAAACTATAACATTATAATTCAAAGCAACAAATACCTTATGACCTGCTTAGTCTTTATAACTTGATTTGGATTAATCATGTCTTATAACTAAAGTCTATGAGAATAATCTAATGAGCAAGTTAACTTGCTTACTCATAGAGGGCAATAGCAACAACTGTACCATATAATCATAAAGATTCCTTCTTATAGATAAATATTCTATGGTTGTTTTGCAATTGTTTCAACTCAAACGTTTTGAGTGGTAGTACCAAATGGATAAAATTAAAATTTGTGGTGTGTTTTAATTTATTTGGAAGGGAGGGAAGGCCAATCTATAAAAAGGTTTTGTGTGTTTTAAGTAAATGTTTAATATTCTTGGATTAAGAAATTTAAGCATAGCAATGACGCAGTCCAAAAACTATCATGCCAGATATCATGAACAAAATCTACGGTATTGAAAAGTTGAGAAGGCGAAAACCATAACTAGCAAATATTAATCGATTCTTTTAAATAGATTAAACTCAGCGATCATGAATAACACCCTGGAATGACAAAAAAGTGTTGTTCTATTGTGGTAACATGCTAGAGTAAGGTTTGATATTTTTGGGCAGTCTATTCGCTTGATCTATCTCCATTAGATTATCATTTGTTTTAGAAACTTAAAACTTTCCTGACTAGACAAGTAGTTAAGTAAAATGTAAAGCTGATATAGAACACAAACGGGTATTCTGAGGGTCTCTCCAAGGAATCGTTAATCTGGAAAAACATTAGGGCAAAACTGTGTCAAAATAAAAAGTTCCTATAAGATTCAAATTGTTTTCCTTAATATAAAGCATACTTACTCATCAACCCACTCTCATACTAGAGTTTTATCATCTCAGTAAAACAGTGAATATTTACAGTCAGATTGAATAAAATTATTTAAATAATCTAATGCCTTTAAATATGTGAAATTAACTCATGAACAACTTCAGGTGAAAGTGCTCCTGACTGAATCGCGAATAGACGCCGAACACGTTAATATAAAAGGCAGAAACCCTTTGCATGAGCTCTGTCGGTATGGGAAGGACAACGCTGCCGCCATTTGCGACTTCTTTCTGGAGTGCATGCCAGAATACCCAATAAACAAGCCAGACTTGAATGTAATATACTCCTGTTTGTGTTTCGTTAAAAAATCTTAACACTTGCCTAATTATTTAGGGCAACACGCCCCTGCTGCTAGCGTACATGAAAGGGAATGGAAATCTGTGCCGTGCCTTAGTGAAAGCAAACGCCTGCCTGGCTGCCGAGAACAATGAGAGGGTGACGATTTTCAACTACCAGGTAAGGTTTTGTTTTTCTATACAAAATTTAACATGAACTTTGCCATTTTTCTGCACATACATATAAGAAGTTTTATACATAGAACGCCTGCAAAATCATGAAAGGGGCTCACTTACAGCCAACGTTTTTGTTTTGCATTTCAATGATGTATCAGATTTTAATTTAATGTCTCAATGTTTTAAAATTATCTAACATGAAGAAGGTCTGAAATAATTAATCATCGGATGGTTGAAGGTCAGGTATATAGTAGGGTAAGGCAAAAGTTTAGATGCTTTAAGTTCTCAAGTGTTGGACTTTATAGAGATACATTTGGTGTCATAACTTCAGCTACCATTTTGGAGTAGATTTCTGTATGAGTTTGGTTCTATTTACCCTTTAACGTGACGAACAGCACTATATTATTTTGTGGGTAGTTCATCGTGTTTTCGCTCAATATATTTATTTAGGCTGTTCAAAAATTACTGGCACTCCTTGAGCACTCATATGTGTGAAGATAAACTATAGTATCATGATATACCAACAGATAGCGTGCAGTGCTGCGAATGGTGTTATACATAAAACGGAGAATCATGGAGGGTGATGAACAGTGTGGTTTCTTTAGAAAGGACATCCATACAAAGTTAGTAGATATGTATAAGAACGCAACACCGAGTCACAAAACTGCATATGGGGCTTAATAATTAGTGGATGCAAGAGGTCTGTCTCGCAGAACTTTTCAGGGTATCATCTATGATTCCTTGGGATGGACAAAAGACTGCGCACAATGTGTTTGTTGTACTCTCACCGTTCAGGAAAAGCAGAACCATGGGGAGGTATGCCAATAATTGCTGCAGTTCTATAGCATGGGCTGAGGACGTTTTCTTATTGTTTGGCCACAAAGACGAATTATGACTAGTCTGAGACACTGAAAAAAAGTCAGTCAAAGGAATGGCAGACATTGAAAAAAGCCGCGGCTGTGATTTTAAAGCAGATGGCGATTATCTTTTGGGTTTAGGGGAATTCTGCTAATGGATTGGCTGCCTTCTCGGAGAATATTACCAGTGTGAGTTACTGAAGCGACTCCGTCGAGGTATTCGACATTGCCACCATGGAAAATAAAGACGTGGCGCCCCATATTTTCCGGATGTTTGGCGCAATGAAAGAGATATAATACAGTAAGAAATTCTACTCTAATACGTGCTTCAGTCACCTGTTCACAAGTGGTGCCGTGTTACATCCAAAAAATGATTTGCAGCAGCTTACGAAAACTTTTAGCATGACGGCAAAAGTGAATAAACATTGAAGATGAATACCTTTATTAAAAAATAAGTGCTTATTTCTTACTAATGTCATGCTGAAAATAAAATGGGACAATTCGGAAAATGGAGCTACGCCATTCCATCTCCTACAAAATTTTCATTTAAAGCAATAGTTTTTAAGTCATACTTCGGCAATACCTGCCATGGCACCTGCTTACGTCATTGCTGGTAGTATGAGTCATCACTATACAAAATGCTTTTCCATTGCCCTGGAATCCAACTATAATATAACAACTTCTATAAATGATAGATGGTATGTCGTGTAGGAAACTTAGTTTTATAAGTTCTAATGCTCTACTCATATCACTGAACACACCTTTTGGTAAATGATATAAATGCTAAATATCAATTGAAGCACTTTAGTCGTTAAGTTCAATGTTCTCTTATTTTCATTACTAAAGTAATTTACGCCTTAGTTGACTCTTCTCGTCTCTATCTGTTTCTTATATTTTATCTTTTTGTATCATTAAATAGCAAGCAAACAAGACATAATTAACGTAACTAAGAAAGTTTTATTAAGTTTTTCAAAGTAAGAAGTCTATTTATTGATGTGCGTTGACCTATTGGAGAAGGTCTTGTTATATGCCTGCACAGATTACCTACATTTGTTTTGGACATGGTATTTGACATAATTACATAAGCAAACGTTTGTAGGTAGCGACCAAGCAACTGCTGCACAAGCTGCTCGACCAACTCTCACAGCAGGTCCCGTGGACCCAGACGGACATGTGCCAAGAGTGCGGCAAGAACTTCAGCATCACTGTGCGCAAGCACCACTGCAGGCACTGCGGCAGGATCCTCTGTGGCAAGTGCTCGGACCAGGAGGTGCCCATCATCAAGTTCGGCGAGAACAAGCCCGTGCGCGTCTGCAAAGTCTGCTTCGAGGTCCTGCGCTCCAGCTCCAGCTAATCGCGCCGATGAGTTATTAGTAGAAGGCACCGCAATAATTATCTGTTCTATATTTTGTCATAGTTGCGTTTGCATTTCGGCATCTTTCATTCCGCGAAATGAGCGGTGGTTTTCTCAATTATACAGCATTGTCATTGAACTCAAAAGTTAGGTATGTGAAAATTGTATATGAAAGCCATGAGGGTTGCGCGATAAATTTTATGACCTCGTACCGAACGACCCTCGTACTATCTTTTCCATTAGACCACTAAGGCGATATGTTGGGTTCGTGCAATTAATTAACATTTAATTGTCATGGAACTGAACACAGCTTTTACGACCGCGCGCGTTACTTTGCATTGTGATATTCCGATTATTTAAGCAACTTCAAAGTAACCCAGTGGAAATAATGATTTTACTGATAATTGTAGGGTTTTTAGTTATATCGATATATTCAATGCAATAAGATACGTGGACTTTGTAGAATTGAATTTGCATATGCTCTTTGATATCACTACCACTAAATTGTTAAGAGGTCGTATAGTAATAACATACAAAGAAGGGCTCTTGTGTAGTGAGGTTGCGAGTAAAACCCAGTCATATAAACTTTTAGGTTTTTTTTGCTTTAAAATTTCAATTTTTGAGTAACATCTTCATTTAATCATTTCATAATTATCTGGTATGTTAACACATCTCCTCTTGACGTACCATACAAATTCTGTGTTATAGATGGTGGTATTTTGTTTTGTGTGGAATGTTTCAATTTGTTTTTATTCTATCTGTAGTGATTTTCTTCAAATTATCTTCTCAAACTATGAAGTTGTATCTTTGTTAGGAAATTATCTTAAATCTTATAATTGTGTCTTTCAATAGCTGCATGCATTTACTATTTTTGAAAATTAACATTTGATTATGATAATAAAAGAAAAAAGGGGGAAATGTAACTTCTTTTGTCATTTTGACATGTATGTTTAGGGTTCACTTATTTCCAATATAATTTGAAAGTGGACTAGACTTATTGACAACCTCTTGAAGAAGATCAAACCTTTTTGGTCGTCAATATAGATGAAGGAAAAAACCTTTTTTTTACCTTTGGAATTTTATTGCCTATACTTGAAAGAATTTTCCAACTTATATTTTTTCAGAGAATGTCAGTAGTTTTTTTGGTGTATTTTGAGCATTTTAATAATACATATAGTTCTGTTTTAATATTAATATTAGCAGAAGTCTAGGGGAAGTTTACAGCTTCTCTTTCAGTCTGTGCACTTTTCCCCTTGTGATAAATGCAATGAGTGTCTTCCAAATCGGCTATTGTTTATATGACTATTTATATAATTTTAAAAAGTAATTAGTGCGTTGTTAAATTAATAGAGGGGTCACAGGCAAATAATCTATCTAGATATATTTTTTATCATTAAGTCAAAGAATAAATTGAAGAAATTGTTTATTTTTTAGGTTTAACATTTTACCTTGTGAGATATAGATGAAATAATATGGTTCATGTAATTTCAGAACTTCTTCATATCGGCTTTTTTATATCCCATTCTTCTATTTTTAATCATTTTAGATTATACAGTTTCTCTTCTAGACTTTTTGCTGTTGATTTCTTTAAATCATCCACTTTTGAAGTTCAACTCTTGGCATGGTTCATCTTTAAATGATTTTCATAAAAGACTTGGAACACATTACTATTTTATACTTGAAATTAACCAAGAAAAAGAAATATCCAATATTTTTAGCCGTTATTTTCTCGGATATAATAATAATCATGTTAATTGCTGCATGCCAGATTTTTTTAAGTCGCGTGTTATCTTCCAAAACAACTTTGCATAATTAGCATTTTTCCACTTGTTTGGTGTCTATACAATAATATCAAAATCATCTTGAAACAGTAATTCTTAAGTTTTTCATTTTCGTAACTTTAATATACAAAACGAGACGATGAAAAGTACTCCGCCACACTTATAGTTGCGTCTTAAGAGATTTAGTGGTCGTGCTATTAAATAACCCGCTCCCCTTCTAATATTTTTTAGGATACAGTGAGGAACCTCTAGTTCGCTTCAGTTTTATTCCAGTCCTCATTTGCAATTATAGTTGCAATTTTTTATCAGGTGTTGTCGCACCTTAAAAGATATAAGAGCTGCTGTCTTTACGTTTCGCCTCTTGGAGCATGTTTTGAAGCTTTTGTTGAATTGTACATATGATTGTCTATGTATTTTTATATTTTTATTGTAATAATAAAATGTTTATATTACTGCTAGTTTCTGTATTATTATTTGTGCTAAAACTTTCCTCTGTATGATCGCTTGACCCTCAGGTAATTGTTGCGTCTACTATTCTTGAAGAACTAAAATAAATGTATGAAATTTTTTATATCTAAAGTACAAATTAAATGATTTAGAACCAATATTCTATTGGTTTAAATTAAAGGAATAGTTCAATAAATTCGACAGCGTTATGAAGCATTTCACTTGGAACTATAGACATTCTTTTTCAGTAAACGTTACCTTTAAGGTTTTTCCACAAAAAGGACCGCATTGAAGTTAGGTATGGACAACATGCAGCAACTTTTCACCCAATTTATATATCTAGAAAAGCTGTAAGGTAGGCCCTTGCACCAAGATGATAGTGAGGAAAGTAAATCTTTTCATCACCAAACAACTCTTCAATGTGTAGACTGACGGAAGCAAGTTTGGTTAAGAAAGATTGGTTCTAAAATGCTGCGCTGATAACACACTACACTGAAAGCTCTGGTAAGATAAAACAGTTCTACAGTAACATGCAGATTTTGAGTAGATACCATTTAACTTAAAAATAGGCTTATAATTTCAGACAATTTTTGATGGAAATACTTAAGTTAGTAAACACTCCATTTATTGTTATTTTTGTTATTCTTTTATGGGAATCATTGGCGCCCTTTTCGGGCTCTTCAATCCTTTTTTATTAAGCTGGATTAGTGCTTATTATTTCACATAATCATGTCAAATGTTCTAGTCTGATTTGGTCTTTTCTACTATTTTCCTCCATTCCTGCCTATTTGTGGCTTTTTCCCTCCATCCTTTCACGTTCATCTTCTTTAGGTTTTTGGGACTTCGTTTTTCCATCTATTTTTGAGTTTCCACCTTGGTCTTGTTGTTTCTAGTTGCCATTCGATTATTGTCTTGATCATTCTATTTTCGTTTGCTCTCGTTACTTATCACAACCATCATATCTTTTGTGCTTTAATTTCTCGTACTATGTCCTCACTTTTTAACTCGCTGTCTATTTCTTTATTTATCCTCACTCTATATAAGTCTTCTCCTGTTTTCACTGGACCGAGAATTCTTCTTAAGATCTTTCTGTCATATATTCTTAGTTGCTCTTCATCCTTCTTTGTGAATCTCATTGTTTTGGCTGCGTATATAACTGTAGGTCTTATTAATGTCTTTTAAATTCTTATTTTGTATCTTTCGTAAGCTTACCATCTTTTAGCAATGGTTTGTATATGTTAAACATTTTGTGTCCCCTTTGGATTCTATCTTCTATGTCTTGTACTTTACTGTTTTTATTATTTATTTCAATACCTAAATATGTTAATGCTTGCACTTTCTTATTCGTATTGTCCTATCCTGTATGGTGTTTGATCTTTTATGTCTCCTCTTTTGCATCTCATATACCACGTCTTATCTTCATTCATTGAGAGCCCACTTTTTTTCGCTTCTTTATCTATTCTTCAACGTCTCATTTAGTTTTGTTTTACACCTTGATATAATAACTAAATCATCAACCTACGTCAACATCTGTATTTTCTTATTTCTTATTGTTCTTCTGTGTTCTGTTTTTCTTATTATGTTTTCTATGACCACGTTGAATAGCACTGGCGATAGTGCGTCCCCTTGTCTTACGCCCTTGTTTATCTTTATGCACTTTGTTTCTTCCTCTCCCACTTTTATTGTCGCTTATGAGTTTTCCATTGCGTTAGTCGTATTAATTTTTGTGGTATTTGTAATTCTTGCATGTCTTTTATTATTTGTGGTCTTATAATTTCGTCGAATGCTTTGCGGAAATCTATGAATAGCAGGTGCGTTTTGATGTTATATTCATAAGCTTTTTCTATTATTTGGTTCATTATATGTATGGCGTCTACTGTGGATCTGCCTGGCCTAAACTCACACTGGTATACCCCCAGTTCCTTTTCTGTGTACCTTCTTATTCTTTGTTGGATTATGCTTGTAAATGCTTTATAGGAAGTGTTTAAAAGAGTAATACCTGTAGTTGTTACATATTTCGGGGTCTCCTTTTTTGAATAGTGATATGATTATTCTTCTTCTCCATTCATTTGGCATTTTTTCTTCTTCCCTGATTTTTTTTATTATGTTGCGTAATCTTTTGTGTACTTCTACAGGGTGGTATCCAAAAGTAGTAGGACTGATTTTTAAAAAAAATATGTATTGAACGTTTTGGTACATCCACTTAATACTCTTCAAAATAGGCCCCTTGATAGTTCCCATTTGAACTTTGAAGAGTAAAGACGTTCTGTTTTGCTGAGATAAGATATCAAGTGCAACATGACAAGAGCAAGGCCAACTGGCCAAGTGTTACCGTGATAAGTGTTTAAAAGGATAATAATATAGAACTTGAATTACAGTTTACAAATATTTAGAATTGATTTTAAAAAATTATTTTACAATAATTTTGGACTAGTGATTACATAAATAAAATGTTCCCTTCGGGGAACTTTCTCGGATATGACATTAATGGACAACCGGTTTATCAACAAACTAATATAATACAAGGTCCCCCAACAACAAGCGACCAAATTTCACCCCAAACATAACTAAATTTATCTCAGACACCTATGCAATGGCTCTCACAGCCTAACTTTGCAACTCCTGTACAAATACAAACGCTGCTTAATCAGTACAATCCCTATCAAACACAGTTACAAAGCCAACAGGAAGTAGCGACACCAATGTAACTAAACAATGAATCAGACTGACAGATACAAAATTCTAAAAAACAAAAACGTAATACAGACCAACAACGTACAACTAAAGAAAAAAAAAACTAGATGACTACTGGCTAAGTGCTCCAGGAACCTCAAATAGATTCCAGCCACTTGCAGAAGATGAAAGCAAGGATAACGAAATAACAGAAGCAGTAAAGCCACCCCCTATTTTTATACATCAAGTAAATAACTTGAAACCCCTCATAGGCATGCTTAACGAACATGCTAAAGACAAATACATTATTAAGCTTGTGGGGAGTAGTCAAGCCAAAGTACAAAATGCGACAAACACTGAATTTCACTCGTTTCAACAAAAACAGGGCAGAACATTTAGGGTAGTCTTACGTGACATACATCCAACAGTCGATATCAACTGCCTTACAGAAGAAATTACTAAACAAGGACATACCGTAATCAGTATTCATAACATCAGACATAGAGTTCATAAAACTCCGCTATCCATGTTCTACGTTCAACTACAACAAAATGAAAATAACAAAAAAATCTACGATATACAATATTTGATGAACCTAAAAATAAAATTTGAACCACCACATGTTAAAAGAGAATTGCTTCAGTGTCTCAAATGTCAGAGATATGGCCACACAAGAAACTTCTGCAACAGAACTGCGAGATGTGCAGTGAGTGTGCAGGGGACCACCTAACAAAGAATTGCGAAAGAAAACAAAGAAGCAACGATGTGAAATGTGTCAACTGCCAAGGAAACCATCCTGCAAACTGCAGGGGGTGTATAGTTGCTAAGGAAATACAAAAACGAATGTATCCACCCCTTAGGAGTAAACAGATGGTTCAACCTGGAATTTCCTACTCCCAAAAAGTATCAGAGCAAAATCAACAAGCCAACAACAACTTCCAACACAATCAGAACTACACCAGTAATCAAACCAACAACCTTGAAGCACTGATGGCGAAACTCATGGAAAGGATGGACACCATGCTAAATTTAGTCACGACCGTCATATCTAAAATCTCATAATGGCTCTCTTTCTTAAGCTTGCACTCTGGAACGCCAATGGTTTGGCACAGCACTGTCAAGAAGTCGCAACGTTTTTAAAACAACACAACATTGATATCATGTTAATATCAGAGTCACGTTTCACTAACCTAAACTACTTTAAAATCCCTAAGTATAACGTTTACACTACAAATCATCCTGATGAAACGGCACACGCGGGCACTGCACTCATAATTAAATCAACTATAAAACATCATGAAATACCAAAATATCAAAAAGAACATATTCAAGCCACAAGCATTTCAGTAGCATTAAACAACAGAGACGTCATCATTTCAGCAGTCTACTGCCCACCAATATTCCATTAAAAAAGAACAATTTCAATCCTTATTTAACACACTTGGGCCCAGATTTATAGCAGGAGGAGACTTCAACTCAAAGCACCAGGAATGGGGATCTAGAGTGACACTAACCCGCGGCAGAGAATTACTCAAGGCTATGGGAGAAAATAACTTACAACACCTCTCAACCGGAGAACCAACTTACTGGCCATCAGACCCGCAAAAGATTCCTGACTTACTAGACTTCTGCGTCACAAATGGTATAGCAAGTAATTATCTAAAAGCAGAATCGTGCTTAGACCTGTCTTCTGACCGTTCTCCTGAGCTCATTACATACTGTACCCAAATTGTCAAACCTCTAAAACCTCCCAAACTCCAAAGCAAGAAAACAAACTGGGATTACTTTAGAGTACTGGTTAATGAGAGAATAAACTTAAAAATACCATTGCAAACAAATGCAGATGTACATGAAATTATAGAACACATTAACACTGTATTACAACAATCAGCATGGGACTCCACACCCGACTCTCTAGAACCGACAACTCAAGAATCTATTTCACACTTGTTAAACAGAAAATTAAGACGAACCTGGCAAAATAGTAGGCATCCCAGAGATAAAACCAGGCTAAATACAGCAGGACGAGAACTAAAATCACTACTACATAAACTGAAAAACCAAGGAATCCAAGACTATCTATTAAAACTAACTCCTACCGCTGATACTAACTACTCACTGGGGAAGGCCACAATGAAGCTAAAAAGACCCCAACTAGTTATTCTGCCAATTCGTATGCCTAACGGTAACTGGGCAAGAAACCCGGTCGAAAAAGCCAATACTTTTGCAAACCGCTTGACAAACGTTTTTCAACCTTATCCTTCAACCAGTTCCGATGACGAAGAAGAAGAAATTTAACAATTTGTCAATGAACCAAATCAGCCTTCAGTAAAACTCAAAAAAATTAAAATGAGTGAAAATAAACAAGTCCCCAGGTTATGATCTCAAAACAGCCAAATATTAAAGGAACTACCTGAAAAAGGTCTTAAAGCTATAATGTTCCTAATTAATGCTCGTTTAAAGCTAGAAATCGTCCCTGATCAATGGAAAACTGCCCAAATAATTATGATCTTAAAACCAGGAAAAGATCCTAACGACATATCATTTTACAGGCCCATCAGTCTCCTCCCTATAATTTCCACAGTCTTTGAAAAACTCTTCTTACATAGATTAAAACCAGTTATTGAAGAAAAAAACCTACTACCAAAACATCAATTTGGTTTCAGAGATCAGCATAATACTGTCGAGCAAGTTCACAGAGTTGTGACCAAAATAAATCATGACTTGAACTTAAAAAAATACTGCTCTGCTGCATTCCTCGATGTTCGCCAGGCTTTTGACAAAGTTTGGCTAACTGGTCTGTACAAAATAAAAAAAACTCTACCATTAAGTTTCTTCAATATATTCAAATCTTACCTAAGCAATCGATTTTTCCAAGTCAAACTCCAAGAAGATTTATAAGCTCTGCATCCGATCGGCTCAGGTGTCCCGCAAGGCAGTGTCCTAGGTCCCGCGCTATACCTAATATATACATCAGACATCCCAACCACCAGACAAACCATGACAGCCACCTTTGCAGACGACACCGCCGTGCTTGCCTCCCACAACGATCCACGATCTGCATCACAATTCCTTCAAATCAACTTGAATAAAATAGAAACTTGGATGAAGACTTGGAGAATCAAGATCAATGAAGACAAATCCGCACATGTAACGTTCACCCTACGTAGGAAACCTGCCCACCTGTTACACTCGATGCGAAACAATTAGCACAGGCAGACAATGCTAAATATTTAGGGTGTACTTCTTATGTAATGCGAGAAAGCATTATAACCCATGTTCAACCTAAAAAATGTTGCCTTATCCAAAGATGTACAAAATGTAATGAAAATGGACAAGTCCTTTCAAGTTTATAAATGGCCGCTGTTTTACAACAGTTTCTTATTAAGATCTGTTGATAGCGGCAAACTATTTGCCATTGGTATGAGAACTTACTAAGGTAATCTTTATTCTCAAACAAGACGGCAATCGTAAAACCGTCCAAAGGTCTTCAGACCTATTAGCATAACGTCTTTCTGTTTAAAGATGTTGGTATATACGTGATGGGGTTCTAAAAGGCAATCACCTTCATTGCAACCAAATGCTTACCAAGCAAGGAAATCATGTGAAACTGCACTACACAACTTTGTCAGCAGGGTAAAAGTACGTTAAAAAGCAAGAAAATTGCTCTGGCAGTTTTCCTTGACATAGAAGGGGCTTTCGACAATACCTCTTCTGAATCGATAACTGCTGCAACCCTGGGGCATGGTGTTGATGACAACTTAAACAATTGCATAAATGCCAAATTAAAGGGTCGTCAAATACAAGTCGATTTGGGAGTAGAACCTCTTAAGGTATTTGCCACCAGGAGTTCTCTTCCCCTATATGTGGAACTTTATGGTAAATGATCTCTTAGTACGACTCAATTATGAAAGGTATTGCGTCTAAGGTTATGCAATTGAGAAGACCTGAATATCATTACAGAACTAATGCAAAGAGCATTGGATAGTACTGAAAATTGTTGCAAAAGGAAAACCTAGTAAACCCTAGCAAGACATCACTAATACCCTTCACCCCAAAAGAGTTAAGACAATTTTATAACCTTACAATCTTCGATGAATTACCCTGGACGCAAAATTATACTGAATACATAGACAACATTATAAGCAAAGTAATAACGGCAGGCGTATGTTTGGGACAACATAGGGATTACAATTGAAAATGGTTCTGTGGTTCTATATCACAGCTGTCAGACTTATGGTGGCCAAAACAGCTGTCATAAAGCTAACTAGAATACAAAAACTAGCATGCTTGTGCATCTGAGACGTCAGGAGAAGTACTTCTACAACATCTATAAAAACTCTTCTTGGATCTATCTAAAGGGGGAAACCTGGATTGGTACACCGTTTACTGTGAAGTATAATTGCAGTAATGAGGCCGAAAGAACCCCATCTTCCTAACGAGCGGGCTAATCTGATATATAGACGGTTACCGCACGGATCATAGTACAGGGACTGGTATAATGTTGTAAGACTCGAAGTAAGCATAAGTTTAGCATTGAGTACTAACAGCTCAGCGTTTCAAATTGAAATATTTGCAATAATTCAATGTATACAGTCGCCTGTATGAGACGCAGTTATGTCCGACAACGCATCAGTATTCTGACAGATAGTCAAGAAGCCTTGAAAGCGCTGGAATTATCCCATATAACCACTAAATTAACAAAAGAATTTTTATCATATCTGGTAACCCTATCTGATAAGAACAAGATTCAACTCATAGATTCCAGACCACACTAGTGTGGTGAGTTACAAAAAAGCAGAAGTCCTTGCTAAAACCGGAGCATCTACCTCAGGACTTGTATTTGGTATACCCAAAAGTAGCACTCAAACAACAATAGTGGCATAGACAAAAGAAAACAGTATGCTTCTCAAGGATAGAGACTAGGAAATGAGCTAATTAGAAACCTTCTAGCAAACATCAAACATCCTCAAACCTGACCTCAAACATCCTTCACTTAGGACATGTGCAGATAAGACAAATAACAAGACTTGCAACAGGTTACTGCCATCTGAGGAAACATCTATACAGAATAGGTATATACAGAGGTGATACATTCTATAGGTTATGTAATGAACAGCAGGAAACAGCCTCACACTTAATCTTTGACTGTCCAGCACTATATTGCAGGAGACAGAAACTCCTGGGGGTAACCTTCTCCATATACACACTAGTTTACTAAGACTTCTAGAACAGAACTTCCCTAGGGAATTTAGGGGAAGTACAATAGAACAGTTGAAGTGCTGAACCAGTCTCACAATCTAGTCATCAACCCCTTAATAATTAAAAAACCATAGAACTAAAAGTTACGTCTAAGAGTTACATTTTACTCTTGTATTTCCGATACTTTTAAAGATCAATTGTTTTATGCAGTTTTTAGAAAAAAAATGATAATAGTAAAAAAAAGGAAAAACCTTGAAATAACCTAATAGCATCGCAAGCAAAAGTGAATAAGAGTTGGTTGAAGGTGATCATATTGAAGAGCTAAAGGAGCAGGCATTGAACCCAAGACAAGTTGAAGCTAAATAAAGATCCAGCTCAGATATCTCGGGAATTTTGGGGCGTATATTCAGCAGATACAAACACCTGAGGTGCTATATTGCCACTCTGATTAATTTAAAAGCCTTAATTCGTTGTGAAAGCACTCAGCAGCTTGTCCCTTACCTTTATTTGAGTATTATTTTCATAGGTGTCACGTATTCAAATGTTCCTTTCGTACAATAAATTAATATCACCCATTGTTTTGCTAGCCTTCCCTGTTCAGTTACACGACCTAACATAACTTTACCTCCGAAACAAAACAAATGCATTAATGAATCATTAAAACAAAAAATTGTCATTCACAGTGTAGTATTTATAACCTAAGTTAGTTTACAGATTTCTACCTTCAGTAACCCTGTTTAGTACAAATTATTCATGAATGATTCAGCTGCATTCATATTTGTAGTGAATAAGCAGTTTCATTAAATTGGGCAATATCTGGTCTTGCTACTCCCGATAGGTAATATACCAACTACATATCATCTCATAACATAAATTAAGAATTAAGCAAACATAAAAATGCCGCTCAAATGTTCAGACTATTGCTGTATACTTTATGAGATCACGAGTAACACTACATATAATGCATGCCGTAATCTGTGGAAAATCTAATTTGCTGTGTACTCAGTACATCCTTTCACTCTTTTGGACAATAGACCTCAATTTTTAGTCTAGTTATTCTCATCTTAAGTTTAATACAGTTATGCAAGATTCAGGTGAGAATACTTTAAAAATTAATCGTAAAAAGAGAGCTGTGTGAAAAGTAAATGAAAATACTTCTTCTATCTAAAAGAACAATACCAAAAACCAAAAAAGTGTGATCAAAAACAATATAAGGGAACTATTAAGTAGTGTTAAAAGTATTCCCAATTGAAAACGGTCTCTTCTATGATGCACTTAAATTGAAAATTTCGGTGAACATATTATTCTTTATTAAACTTCTCTAGGTGTTGAAATTGTGTTTAGTTCAATGCATTTTTAAGCAATCCTCATCAAAATTTGAGTTTCATGATACTCTATGTAACTGAGAAATAAAGCGATTCAAAGCAGCTGAGCACGGATTGAGTGATATAACATTAAGTTTATTTTGAATTACATTATAACCAATATATTACACTACTATGGTAAGGTCCACGCCTCACTTCAGCTTGCTGAAGAGGTCCTTGCTGACGCAGTGGTCGAGGGCGTGCAGCATGTCGAACAGCTCCTCGACGCACGTCTCGGTGGTCCGTGACCGCGAGTTCACCCGGTTGGTGCACTCGTCGTACTTCTCGGCGTAGTGCTTCACGTGGTCCGTCTCCTTGCACTTGTCCTGCAAAGCGAGCGATCGTTAGCGGGGCCTGGAACGGGGCGAGCACCCACCCTGAGCACTTGCTGCGGGTCGACCAGCTCCTCGTCGTCGTCGGCCTTCACGGCGGGCACTAGCTTGGCCAGGAAATTCTTGAACATCTCGGTTTTCGCGTTAAACGGCTTGCTCGGTTGCGTAATTCGGTTAAATGCAGCTCGGCTGGTTGAGGTTGGGGCTACCAAAAATTAGAAGTCACTGCTGCGTTGCCAACATGCACAAAATACAGTTTATGTACTAAAAGATGAGAAATGTTTTCCATACATTTGCAACGTTGCCAGATTGTGCTTTATTTGCAAAGTACTTGCTGATTAATGACTACAATTTGAGATGACTTACTAAAGATCATGATAGAAGTTAAAAAACAAAACAAGGATAGGAAAGATCGAAAGAAATAAAGACAAATTTGATGAAAGTTTTGCGACGGTAGAAAGACTCCGTGAAACGTTTGATCGAAATAGTACACCAATTCAATCAAGAAGATTAATTATGAAATTTGATGAAATTGGATTAAGAGATATGTAAAAATTACAGAAAAATAACCCTATTGAACGCTACTTATAAGATCTCACCATCAATAATCCAAAAAAGATTAAGGGAGAATACGAACACTGTGATAGGAAAGTAACAATTTAGGTTTACAAAAGGCAAATATACAATAGACGCTATCCACCTTAATGAGACAAATAATAGAGAAGACTTATAAACATAAAATAAATGTAGAACTAAGAAGAATAATCTGTAGTACTATGGGCACAACTAGAGTAAGAATGAGAACGCAAAAAAGAAAAAACAAGGGAATTTAAGATTGACAAAAAAGTTATACAGGAGGCTTACTTTCCACCATACCTTTTAACATGGTTATAGAATATATAATTCGGAGAATAAGTAAAGGAACGATAGGAACAAGAGGGGGACATATAGTAACTTACGGGAATAGGACAGATGTTAGAAAAGAAAAGTAAAAAGGTAGGACTAGTAGTAAACATGAACAAAACAAAACTTATGAAGTTATAAAAGAAAATAAGAAACATAAGCAAGAGTCGGAAGTGAGGAATTTGAAGAACTGAGCAGTTCAAATATCTAAGAGTTGCAATACCCAACAATGGAGAGGGAATAGACGGGATTAACGCAAAAATAAGACCTACCATGCCAACAAAACAGTTTTTAAAATAAATTTAATAAGGCCGATAATGATGTACTCATCGGAAGGTATGACAATCACAAAGAAAGAAGAAAAAAATTAAGAATATTTAGCATGGTAAGTATTAGGGCCAGTTAAAATAATCAAAAATGAATGTAGACGAGAAGAACAACCAAGAAATAATTACAAGGAGTAAAGAGGAAAATGGCAACATATTTGGAGAGTGGGGGGAAAACGAAATAATAAAAATAATACTGTAGTGAAAACCAGTAGGAAGGATGGGTAGTCTAATACCAAAATGGTTACAAGAAAAAAAAAGATTTAAACAAGGCAGGAACAGTTGACGCAGAAATAGTGGCAGTGAAAGGGAGAAATGGGCTAAAATGTGTAAAAAAGTAGAATAAAAGTTAGGATGGGAAGTGAGCTACCTTGAGAAAATGGATCTGAAAAGCGTAAACGCGCTTTTACTCTACAAGGGAATACATATAAGCTCTCATAATAATATTGTCAAGCTGTTTTGTATTAAATTAGATATACATTTACTCGACATTGTCGCTTTAATTCAATGTAAACATTTGAGACTTATCAGTTTGTAGTGAGGTAAATGTCAGCAAACAAGAAACAATTCGAAAAGTAAGCCTTGCTCTATTGTACCGATCGACAGACACGCATAGATCACAGAACGCATTTATCAATGCTGCAATAGAAACTTACAACAATCTACCTACATTTGATTACAGAAAGTAAACAAAGAAAGTAGCGTGGCCTGAGCTCACTGATTTGCAGAAGAAGTTCCGTGCGTTGTAAACAAAGACAGCCTATACATTTCTATCGGAAGTAAACAAAGAGTGCTGTAACCTGAGAATGGCAACCGTTACCGTTACGTGATACATCAGTTATTTTGGCATCGAGAAGGATCCGAAGCGTTCGTTCAGCAGACGTCGGCCACTCTGCTCCAGTGCATAGTGGAACTCAATACAATTTGCTGGTTGCCTGTAATTTGAAATACCGGATCACACCCGCAATTTAAAAAGTCGTCTTCCTTTTGTGGGGTTATCTGAAATCTAAGGTCTATCTACGAATAGTTGACCTCAAGAACGAAATCTGACGTATTATCGATGGAAGTGATCAGGACTTTTGTGAAATTGTAATCGAAGATTTTGTGAAAAATAAAACAAGATCTACAACCAAGGGCGACGTGACTATTTGTCTCTATTTAATCCGAGATTTAAATATGACTTTCAACTTGAACCACTCTTTTCTGAGAAAATGAGTCTAATAAACAAAATAAAGTTCGAACATATTATTAGAAGAGAAAAGAATACCAATTCAACAATTAGGCATAATTCAAGGTCAGTATTGCTGTTGTTTCCAAAAATTTATATTTAAATATTTGCAGCTGTTTTGTATTAAATTAGATATAATTTATTTTATTGTCGCTTTAATTCGTGTAAATTTGACTTATCAGTTTGTAGTGAGGTAAATTCAGAAAAAACAAGGGGACAATTCGAAAAGAAACCCCCGTTTGGTTGTCGATGACAGACACGCATAGATACAGAACCTTTATTATGCGCAATAGAAACTTACAACAATCTACCTATACATTTGTACAGAAAGTAAACAAAGAAATGTAGCGTGGCCTGAGCTCTTGATTTGCACGAAGAAGTCCGTGCGTTGTAAACAAAGACAGCCTATACATTTGAACGGATAGTAAACAAAGACGGCTGACTAAAATGTGGCGTGATCGAACTCTGAACTCTTGATTTTTACGAGAAGGTCCGAGCGTTCGTGCACGCACGTCGGGGCCGCTCTGGCTCCGCGGTGCATCTGGAACTCAATACAATTGCGGAGCCTGTAATTTGAGGACACACCCGCAATCATTGCCGAACGCAAAAAGCGCGTCTGCCACGGCCATTTGATTTGCTTCCGCCGAGCAGAGCTTCGATTGTAAGTGAAATTGTTCCACGTTCCCGATCCAGTCAAAATTTATACGTTCCCATCTTGCAAAAATTTGAAGAAAGGCGGGTGGAAATTGTCAGCCAAGGATGCAAAAAACCACCTTTTTGCTGGTAACCCCTTGTACATTATATTGTTATCCAAATTAAGGTACTTGTCATAACGTCTTACAATGTTTGAAATTCGACTCTATAACAGCATCTTGAAGCATTGACAAGTGGTGCGATGTAGGCAATTATTTTATGTGCTTTCTGTTTATCGATTTCCGGGGCACTTTTCATTACTGATTACAAATGAGCGGCTATTATTTGCCTTATCGTGCAGGTCAGTGCGTCATACGACATACGACACCTTCGCTAATTACGTTTGGTCCGTAAATATTATATAATTCTCGTATAGAGATCGTATTACTGCACGCATCTCACATTAGGCGGGATTTTCTATGGGAACGCTTATTTTCAATCGATCTAGTGGACGAGCAAACTGCAACACAACCTATTTCTTCCACTTTGCACTGCCTACTAAACTACTGTGTACAGCGCCTATTTCTTTCCGAATTGGCCCTCAAATGAATGAAGACGCAAAGACTCAATTCTAGATTGATACCGACAGGAGAGCCAACCAGAATTATAGAGTTAGTATGGTGCGGTTGTTATTCCAAGCGATGAGGTCCAAAATGTGTCATTTCTTAAGCTTGCCTTCCATTGCTGCTAATTGGATCATCATCATTAGCCTGTCGCAGTCTACTGCTGGACATATGGCTCTCATTTGACACAAAATTTTGGTTAGGTGGAAACTTTACATAACATCTATGTCAAGACTACGCTAATAATAAAATTGATAATGTCACAACAGTGTGCAGACTATCTGACGATCTGCCGATCTCACTCTGGCCTTCTCCGATAACATGGTATATCCAAACCAGGTGGACTTACATTGAGAATTTTAAATACTTTAACGAATTTCCGAACGCCCCTTGCAACATGGCGGCTGACACTTCTAGGAATCTAGTTGGCGAGCACTTGTTCGTTGAGATTTTCCAGAAGACACCTCTTGATGGTTCGCGACTTTTCGGAAATATCGCCGAATAGACATAAGTATAGCCCGGCGGGACGGTTAGGCATTCCGAGTTCGAAGTGACGCCTGTGAGCGAATCCAAGTGCGAGAGTTGTGTTGGCATAAATGGTGTGCCGTTTTACGTCAGTAGTTGTATATATGTTTTATATAAATAGCGTTGTTAATTTGTATGACTTAAGTTCTTTGATCAAAAGGAAATTGAGGTATTTTGGAATAATCATGATCATTCATTATAACCACAATTCAGGAAAGTCATTTATTGTTAATGTGTAGCCGAAATTATTGTGATAACGCAAGAGGTCCAAAGAGGATTTTAAAGGTACTTACATTACCGCTTACAAGTACTTAGGCCTCCTGTTACCGTTATCCTTAATTATTTGCTTGAGTAGTGTTTTGCAGCATATTTTTCACTATTATCAGAGCAAGTGGAATCCTGAAATATCAGAAATAGTAATAGCAATAATATAATAAGAAAGCAGAATTTGGGAAATATACGAGGGTGAATCAAATATAAACGAGACTTTTGATCTCGGTCGCGCAATATTAACGCGCGAGAGTTCTCGCTTCGTCAGGTGTTGGGTAGGGATGTCAGGAGTGGGGGAAGCAGACGGGCGATTTCGTTCGTTCCTGTCAGTACCCGTCGTGACAATGTCTGAGCAGGAGGTGTCGTCGTCAATTGCGCAGGGTATTATCATTAAATTTCTTGCCACGGAAGGTGTAAAACTGGCTGAAATCCTGAGGAGATTAACTGCGCAGTTCAAGGAAGAGACACTGTCACGAGCTAGAGTGTTCGCATGGCATAAAAAGTTTGTGGAGGGTTGTGAGATGTTGAAAATGAGAGCCATGATCGCCGACCTCGCACCAGCACCACCAACGAAAACATCGTCCGCGTTCAGCGATTTATTGAGGGTGACAGGCGTCTGATCATCGATGAGATTGCATCTGAGATTGAAATAAGTTATGGCAGCACTTTTTTGATCATCACAGAGGAGCTAGGGTTTCGTAAGGTGGGTGTCTCGCCTTCTGACAAGTGAGCAGAAATTGCATCGTTCACAGTTGAACATCCTCCCTACAGCCCTGATCTATCGGCCTGCGACTATCACCTATTCGGTCCTCTCAAGGAAGCCATGGGAGGGCATAGATTCGACAGCGATGAGGAGGTCGAGGATTATGTGCGCAATTGGCTGGAAACGCGACCAACTTCATTCTACGAGGAAGGCATTTCAAAATTAGCTACACGTCGGGAAAAATGTGTTTATAAATCAGGAGATTATGTAGAAAAATAATCTGCTATTCTTTTGTTCCAAGTTCAAATAAAATATTTTTTAAAAAATAAGTCTCGTTTATATTTGACTCACCCTCGTAACAAGGTAAAAGAAGGATTTTGGTGAGTTTGTTTTTCAAGTACTCATTAGGAAGGTGCTCTTTGATTTTCTTTAGCAGTTTGGAATAATTCATGTTTGACAAGTTCAAGTAACAATAAAGAAGTAATAGAGCTGATAATTGTAATTGGATCATTTTTTTCGTAAATCTTTAATGGGTGAAAATAAAAAAATTCATTAGAAACTCAGTGCGCGATAATTGCAAATTATAAATTGGGACAAAGTAAGTGTCAAATTGCACAACGTTTAAAAATATTTATCAAGACAATAGACAGTATTTTGAAAAGATATAAGGCTTGTGGCAGTGCCAAAAAACAAATAATAGACCGGTCGTCCGATAAAAACAAATGCAGGAGATCGAAGAATAGAGGATATGGACAGACGACAGACGACAAGTCAGTTAGCGTTTTGAGTGCAAAAAATGAAAGGAAAGGACTTGAATGGACAGAAGAAATACATTTTGGACCGTAGATGATTAAAAGTTTGTTCTGTGGAGTGGCGAATCCAAATTTGAAACCTTCGGTTCAAGAAGATGTTAAAATGCTAAAAACGGACGTGGGATCAATGTGTGGTTCCTTTTGGTTAAACATAGTAATGGGTCCATAATGAAAGGGATTGTTTTGAGAGTACCGCCATAAACATCACTAGAGTAAAAGAAAACTTGAACAAGGAACGCTACAAGAGGATATTGGTTTTGGGATAAGAATTGTGGTAAAGGAATTTCTTTTCTAACAAGACAATAATTCTTAATATAATCTGTGAGCAAGAGCAAGCAATAAATTGCTTTTACTTTTCATCGCCTTTTTCTTCTACCAGGTCTACTGGAATTTCGTCAATTTTGGGAGATTGTTGCACTTGAATGTTTCTATTGCTTCACATCTTCTATGGTTTCGCCTTCTTTTCACATTTGATTTATTTTTATTTATGTCATTACACAATTCTTTAAAGTATTTTGCCCATTATTTTATGAATTTTGCTTTTATTATTTATTATACGTTATTATTAGTTTACCTTCTTTGTTTCTCAACAGGCTGAAATTCATGTTTCGTTGACTGTTCTAGTTTCGTATTGTGTGTGGTATTGGTCAATGTATTCATTGTCTTTTTATTCATCGTCTGTACGTCTTTTTCTTTTTTTATTCTTCTGTTTGGAGATCGTTCTCATGTATTTCCTTTATATTTCTTCGTCTTTAAGTTTGTTGAGGTTTTATTGCCTTTCTTCTTTAGATTCATAGATTCTAGAAGTTTTTTTACTTACCTTTTTTCTAATTGATAAGTGGTCAGGGGTTATGTCTGCTTCTCTTAAGCTTCTGATATTCATCAGACTTGTAACACGGCTTTTATCTATTAGAGCTATTTGGCTTCTGTGTTTTCATCCGGCGATATTTATATGGCCTTTTGGATACTTTTATAAGAGAAGTCCGTTTCTCATATTGTCACGTCATTCAGAAACGCGAAATCTATTAGTTTGACGCCATTGTCATTTGATGTTTCGTGCAAACTGTAGTTGTTTATCACGGGCGTGAAGCTCTCTTCTTACCTTTGCGTCCATCTTTCTAATTACTATTCGCAAATCGCGTATACTATAATACATCTTTGAAAGGATTTTTTAGTTCTTGCTAGGCCAGCTGATTTCTTGAAGCCCAGTTATGTCTAAGTTATATGTTGTTATTTTTTCTAAGTGGTTAAGTGGACTATTTCTGTGCTTTGTTTATCTTGAGATTTGTACTTTCTAAGGTCGGTATGTTGTCTTCGTAGTAGGATTTTTTACGGAAGAGGGTTACTGGCCTTAACCGACTTCCTTTTCAGAGAACAATTTTTTTGTTATGATCAGTCCGTAATCTATTGGCCATTTAAGTTGGTTGCCAGATCTTTAGCGATGTTGTTAGGGTTCCCGAAGTGTGTCGGTTCGGAGGTAAGAATCGAAAATAAATAATAGAGGCTATGTGATGTTGGCCGGATGCTATATCATGTATTGCGCTTTACAACCCTTTAGAACTTTAATTACGAATGTAAAAATAAATTTAAAAGTTCGTATTTACATATGCTTGAAAACGTCTAGTGATTATACAATATTGGATTATTACAGCATATTACATTACATAATAGTATGCCGTTTTTATCCTCCTACAGTAGGTATTCGAAACTCTTGATGTAAAAGCGAACATGCCACAATACGTATTGATGTATCCGCTCAAATATTTTAGGCTGTATCAAAATACAAGGTGGTTCAAACTGATTTTAGCGTAAGGTTAGAACCTGTTCAGTCCTGTTTAGGAGTTGCTAGACTGATGAGCGAGCAGAAGGTATTGCGGAGCGTAGAACAACGCATTGTGATCAAATTCCTCGTCCCGTCCTCTGAAATTCACTCAGTCTCCAACAACAGTATGGGGAAGAGTGTTTCTCGCGGACATGTGTGTTTCTGTGGTGTAAGTGATTCAAGAGGGTGGTAGAGAGTGCGTGGAAAATGAACCGCACTATCATCGGCGGCGAACATCCGTCACCGAGCCAAAAATTGATTGTGCAGACGAGCTTGGCGTGAAGGCGCAGCACTATTAAAGAATTTGGAGCAATGCTGTGCATCGGTGAATACCAAGAATTTTGACAGATGTGAACAAGATTGCGTGCATGCAAACTGCCAGCCGTCTCCTGCAATAGTTTTAAGACGAATGTGGTGCGTTTTTGAAGTCTATAGTGACCACCGACAAAATGTGGGTGCATTGCTTCATTCCCGATTCTCAGCAGTCATCACGCGAGTGGCGGCATGTCAGTTCTCCCACACCCAAGAAAATGCAAAGGACAGAGTTTGGCAGGAAAAGTGATGACAAAGTTCTTCTGAGTCTGACAGCGGGTTATTCATGCGAACTTTCTGACGAATGCCACAACATTCAATTCATCTTATCCTAGTAGTCATTCTGGTAACAGACGATCCAAGCGAAAGACAGGTTTGTACCTGTCAAAAGATAAAAGGTTCTAAGGTGCGTTTTTGCATTCGCTGCTTTTTATGTTTGATTTGAAAAAATACTTGTAGAAGATTATGGTAATGAAGCTCCATCGCATTCTAACTGCAACTTTTGGTTTCAACGTTTTAACAATGGTGATATTGACTTGAACAAGAAACGCTCAAGTTAGTCAAAAAGTTCGAAGACGCCCAATTCGGGCATTATTAAAAGAAAACCCGGTTCAAACACTCAAGGGCCTTTCAAGGTACTAGATGTTGGGCAAATCATTCATTTCGGCCCGTTACGTGTGTTGGGAAAGCTTTAGAAGGAAGGTAAATTGGTGCTACATAACTTGTTGAAAAGTACCATTCCGAATTGCTTAAACATGGCGATTTTGTTGCTTGCTAAGCACCATGTAAAGAGTTTTTTGTTTCGTATTGTGACGGGCAAAGAAAAATAAATATATTTTAATAATCCCAAGCGCGAAAAATTATGAGTGAACTTAAGGCAACCGTCCACTTCAACGCTAAGGCGCAATATTCATAGTCACAAGCTTATACTATGTGTCTAGTCGGATCAGAAGGATGTCGTTTACTACGAACTTACTTAACTTGCGCGAGAATTTGTACTAGAAGAGGCCTGCAACAGCTAGTAACAACAGCCTTACGTTGCTTTGGCAGTCAAAAAAAAAACCTCTAGACCTTCAATGGGAAATCTTCCTGCGCTTCGTGTACTCTCCAGACCAGGGTCCATCAGATTACCACCTTTTCCCATAAGTGCAACATGCATCAGTAAACACGCACTTTCTTGCGAAGATGTGCAAAAATTAGTCCACGAATAGATTACCTTAAAAGATTGTACAGTTGCAAACACCAATAACATAACCTTTCTCCTAGAATAAAATGAACCCGCCATAGTCATTGTACACGTTGCAAATGATAGATCTAATATTTATCTTCACGTGGGAGCCTCATAAAGTTTTAAAACAAGTTTTCCTAATATAGGTGAGAAAAAACGACTCGTCTGTTCTCCATACTCACCGCTACTATCAAACGACGTCTTACAGAAACAACGACACATTGCTGCAACAGATTTGCGGTTTGATTAGCTTGTCTATACCTGTAAATTATCTTTATTTATTCCTGATATAAATAATGGGCCATTTTAGCAGCACTACACAACATACGTTCACTAAGAAGCAGATCTGCAAATAAAAAGAGAAACGACTGAACACACCGTAACAGTGTTGAGCGCTCCTATAGGAGACTATGTCATGAAGAATACTATTGCCATCTATGAGGAAATACTTGCGTTTCAAATCTGAATTCATTTGTTTATTTTTCTAGGAGAAAACCTTTTCTCAGGTTTTTTTCTATAGTTAAGATACAATTGTGTTTTGCATCAAAGTCTCAATTTTGTATTTATTAACTACGTACAAGCTAAAAGAAGAAAAGCACCTTTGTATATTCCAGTAGCTGAATTATAATACAGAGTGTCCCAGAACTTTGTATACAAACTTGGAGGGGAGGTAGAAAACATGGTTGGGAACCATAATACCATAGAAAAACATGGGCGAAGATCAATAGGTGGCGCTGTATGCGAGCTCCCTCTCTCTCTCTCTCTCTCTCTCTCGGTTGGCACGTGTGGCTTATTTATTGTAAACGCCGACTGCGTGCGATCAACATAAATCGTTTCACAAACGGTGAGTTGACGGCGCAGAATGTGGTTTCAACATGATGCGACGCCATGTCATCATCAATGTGTGTACGTGAACATTTGGACTGGACACTTGGAAACAATTTGATTGGGCATGGCAATACCGTCGTTTCACCCCTCAGATCACCTGATTTATTTCTTCTCGATTATTTTCTCTGGAATGCCATAAAGAATGTTGTGTATGATATGCCCGTAAATTCTGAAATGGACCTGGTAGCACGAATCTCCATCGCTGCTGCTACGATCAGCGAAACGCCAGGTATCTTCGAAAATGTTCGCAACTCCTGTCGCGTAGGTGTCGTGCGTGCATCAAAGCCAATAGGCGCAATTTCGAACACCTCTTGTGATGCTTGTAAGTATTTATTGTACTCTTTTATTGTGTAATAGAGCGCTTTACACTACATTCTGTGTTGTGGCCTTATTATGTTTTGAGGGTGACGTTTCCGCCCATGCTTTCTAATGTAATTATGGCTCCTAACGATGTTCTCTACCTCCCATCCAAGTTTGTACACGAAGTTCTGGGACATTTTGTATGTAATTTTTATCAAATCACTTTCAAATAACTTTCATTTTTAGAAAATACCAACTCCATTTAATTCCGCATGCTTTATTTTAGTTAACATACAAAGATATTATTTATATATTTCATTATATATCAATGCTTTCCATTGAAAAAAATACAAAAAAGAAGAAACTCGAGGCAAGGTTTTTCCAAATGCTAACCAGACACATTATTCAGCTGTTTCCGTCTAAAAAGAAGTTTTAGAACAGCCCAAATCATCATTAACTTATTAATGGCCGACAATATTTTATTATTTACATATACATTTTAGATGCATGACAGGATATGCTGATAAGATTGTTTGCAACGATACCAATGTTGGCAACTTTCTTGACAGTGCGATGATTTGGAAAGAACTGAAGGATATTGAGAATTGTTCTGATAGGTAGACGAGGTGTTCTTTAAGCTTTTTTGACTGAAAAAATGTCCCAAAGTAACTTTGGAGAGCAGATGACCTGAGAAGTCAAAGAGGTAAAAAAAATAAAAACTGTAACATCGGGGCATCAGTTTTTTGTCTGCTCTTTATATCTTTCTTAAATGTCGGTCACAGATAATACCATTGCAATAATGTGTACACAGATTAAAGAGATACGGGGTGGAGTACAGTCATATTTAACGACAAACCCAAATTTTGTTCAGGTATATAGGTACAACCATACAAAATTTGGAAGAGAATATAAAGAAAAACATTTGCTCCGAATTTCAATAAAATATTATATCATCCTGTGAAAGATATCGTATGGAACATAATCACTTTGTAATAACATCCCCTCCCCAAAAAAATCTATTACTAAATTACATTTCAGAACAATAGATAATACATACCTAATAGGCTGCTATTATTACATCACTATTAATTTTTCTTTATGATTTACAGATCTCAGTTTGTAAACTGTATTACATTAAGGTCTGTCCTGAAATATAGAGCCAATGTTAATACAAGAGAAACCTTCCACCCTAATTTCAAAAGTAGATTATGAAGCGAAAGGTGGTCTGAGGGTAGGAGATACAATCTCATTAGACACAAGTAATCGGGAAGGTTTTATCTAGAGGAACTCTTAACAGATAACATGTCGTCGTCGAACGAACAAAGAGCTTTCTTTTCAAAGTATACATTTGGAACATCGACTATATTGTGGTTATACAATGTGCTTTTCGGATCTAAAGTTGATTTTGTTATGGTCAGGAAATTTTGGACGTACTTACTAGTTCTGTAGTGAGAAGAGAACGAAAACCTTGTGGTACGCAAATATTGGAATTTTAATTTTTAGTTTCTGGGGAATTTTGCGTACAAACATACTGTTGCCTTTCACCTGTCTAGTCTTATTGTAAGGAGAACTTTGCACCAAAATGCTAGTTTTTATTGTTCTACAGACACTTTCCAATCTTAAGTGGCACAATCGGCTGGAAATGCGTGGAAACATTTTGGAAAGATCTTTTCTTTGTTGACGAAAGAGATCTCCACAACAAGTGTCACTGTTTGGTATATGGCCAGTAAAGTTGGAGTCATTGATTCTTAGTTGTTTTAAAGAAGGAAGTCAATATGTTACTATCACTTTCAACCGATACATAGAAATTATTCAAAAATTTTGTGCACTGAACCTCGCTTCACTCCAACGGGAAAACGTTTAGCTCGAACAGAACGGAGCCACGGTCCTTATTCATAATGTGATTATGCTTCTTAAAGTGTGTGTATGTGTGACTTTTCTATATGGATATTTCAAGACTGAAGTTTACAAACATCACCCTACGACTCTTCAAGCCCCACAAAATGCAATACACTACGTTTATTTGTTAAGGCTTGAAGAAGGTATGAATCAATTTCCTTTTGTTCTTTTATTATTTAAGCTGAAAAATCTGAACATCACACGACTTCCCTTATCCTATTATTTGGGTAATTCTGGCAAAAACAGCAAAAAACTCGCCATTATCTTCTCGCAATTGTTAAGATCTCGCGAACGGTACGTTCTATCAAAAAATGTATTATTTTTTGGTGCTCCCGTTCAACATACTAAATTTATTTAATGTGTAGGTACGCAACATTATTTCAGTCCAGTCAAACCTAGCTCACGAGAATCCAGGTGACTGATAAATTTATCTTTCACAACCATCAGGTTGCATTAATATTCAAGTGTCCCATAGTCTCATAGGTATAGCTAGGTTCAACTGTACATGGTGTTTGCTCACTTCCATGACTAACCTGGGAGGTAGAGCACCAGTTTCGTTTTTCTACTTCTTCACAGTGGTATCCCCGAAAACGAAACGTTTTCAGGCCTAATCCACTCCTACCTACATTTGAAAGTATTTCAGTGTCTCTGATGACATAAAGTCTGGACTGAAGATATTAGAGAACATTCCATGAGGACTAAAGTGAAACATTCAATTTGGAATGCTGCAGAGCACTCCAGTATAAAATAAAATCTGGAATGAACTCTTACCACAAGACCATGAATTTCAAACTGTCTATGTAGTATACCTTTGTCCATATTACCTGCCCCTACTTTACCCCTACTCTATGCTCTTTGCCAATGTTGATCCAATCCTTAAGATTCAGCGTCTTTCTCCTTTCGTTGTTTTTTTGTCTTCTCACTGTGAACTGACCCCGCCAAGAGTAAGAAGACAAAAAACCCCATCCTCTACCTTATAAATTCAACTGCTTTTCCTTTCGTAACCTATCCATTTCTAACAACACAGGATCTGGAGCTTTTACGTCAGCGAATTTTCCTATAACGAATAAACCTGATAAGCTAGTTACTCTACTTAATGCTACATATAACATTGACCTAGTAAGACCTTTGCATATATTAAAATCTATCGCTACCTGATCATATGTTTGTCCCTGACTTTTGTGTATTGTAATAGCTTCTGCGCAAAAACAGCTGGAAACTGTTCTCTCACTACCTGAAACTCTAACTTATTGGGGATATTCAATACACATTTTATCCTATCTATCGGTGTGTACCGACTATTTATTTCTTCCCTTACCATGTAATTTTTCTGCTCCTCCCTTTTCTTACTTCCTGCTTCTGGCCTATCAAATTATAAGAACAATTTTACAGGTTCATTAGTACCTGGTTTGAACACAGTATGCTTAAGTATTCCCATTACATAACCCATCACTTATATCAACATTTGATGTGAACATATATTTTATCCCTACCTTCAAACTAAGTTCATCAGGAAGGCCGTTGACCTCATTAAGATTTTTGCCCTTGACACTATTTAAAACCCCTAGCACTCTGTTTTCAGTCGTGGTGCCTACTATTGAATCCGTAGCGTTAGACTTATATTCTGTGCCTTCATGTTGAGCTAGTGATAATTTATTATACGCTGTAACATCCGCATTCCTATTGTATAACCGTATATTGACGACCCTAGTATTAATAGTGTTGATGTCATTTTCATCAACACGTCCTTCTGCAATGTTGTTTAAAATCCTCACAAATTCCAAATCTTCCCTTTGCCTCATGACCTCAGTAAGCTCGTAGAAATAAAACTCATCCCAAAGAGGATTCCTATCAACCAAACAACCAAATTCGATCCTGACAAACTGATGCAAAGGAGCATCAAACAAAGGAGGCAACTGGAAGAGTACACTTAGTCCCCCTAAAATTTACCTGAACCTAAAATCGATCCGACTACAAAATGTGCTTCCTACAAATGAAATTTCATCTATAATTAATAATTTCGTATGGAACAGATTTTCCCTGATTGTATTAGCAATGTCCGCGCTCAGTTGAGGCATATTGCTTGCATACTGCATACAGCGCAACACGCATCCTGTGCAAAGTAACTCCCCAATTAAATAGCTTGCTTTGCCTGAATATGCTGTCAATAACACAACTAACTTATCTTTATCCCCACCCGGTAACTGATCAAAATAATTTGTGACGGATTGATATATGGCGTTAATTACCGTACGTTTCCCTACCCCTGCTGATCCACTTAAAAAGATTCTAAAAGGGAGTTCATTCGTCCTAAACTTATCCAGTATATAATTAACAAACTTCTTGCAATTTTTGTGTTGAAATTCTTTTGGAATTGTAAACCTAGTCTTGGTGTTGTCCTTACTCCCCCCCTCCTATTCCGCCCTGGTCTAAAACATCTACCTGATACATAGGATCTACCTCATATTCCCTAATATTATCCTCTTCTTCTTGTTCCTCATTCCCAACCTGTACAATAGCCTCTTCTAACCTACCGTCTACTTCTGATTTCAAACCAAATTTCTCCTCATTTCTACTCAGAACATCGATTTTTGTTTGATAAACTTTTTCGTAGTTTTCAAGACCTTCAATATCCGTTAACTCATTCATAAATGGTAAACAGAACAATTTTTTTAATTCTCCTTTAAACCAACATTTCCAGATTCTATATCCTTCGAAGCATGCCTAAGCAATTTCGACAATCCAGCTTCACATTTACTAATTTAATTTTCAATATACGATGCTAATCCATATTCCCCCAAAACAAACTGAATATCCATATTTGCCTCAAATAAACATATGTATCCATCCTTATTGTACGCGTTAATACCTACTTCTCGAGTGCTCCTTTTAAGAATACTCTAACTTGTTTAAGAGAGCTTCGAATCGCTAAAATATAATCATCCTCGTTCATTTCTAGCCTGTCTAATAGATACTCGAAGGACCTATCCTCTAACTTAATATAATAATTTTTCTTTTTCTTTTCTTTTTAAAATGTTCTTTCATTTGTTCAGTTTTTTCTTCCTCAGGTAACGGATGCAGTATTCTAGTTTTTGGCACACATGGTATCGGGATATTAAACCTACACTTACGTTGTTTTTTCTGTGTCTGGCTTACAGCAAGTGTGCGTGTGTTTGTGTTTTGAAGACCTATGTATGGGTTATTGCCATCAAACTCGCATGTTATAATTCATCTATAAACTCTACTACTTTTTCAAGAATCCGGCTCATCTACATCGTATTTTGCGCGTTCCATAAACATATGCTCATGTGGAGATCCTCAATGAAATTCTACGCTTGATAACTATCTTCTACCTGGTAATGTTTAAAATGAATCATAATTAGTTTCATAAAGTTCAAATTTTATGATCAAATAACTAGCCAAGTGACATTCATTCTAATCAAAGTCTATCAAATCCATTTCCAATGTCTTGATACTAATTTTCACAATTCATGGCTGAACAAGCTAAGAGTTAGCACCTAGTCTCTCTGACTGTTAAGAAGAATGTTGTTTCTAACGTCCTAATAGTAGCTAACAAATCTTTCTTCTTTGTTCTAAAACTGGGAGTTTCTATCTGCTTTGAATCATATCCTGAATCAAATTTAATGAGATCATTTAATTCTGATTTAGCAAGTCAGTCTAATTACCAGAGCTCTTTTCAGTTTTCTAAACAAATGCTAGTGCTATGACTGGTCAATTTTTGTTTGCATAATAATGCGTCGGTGTATAACCACGACTACTTGATTTATATCATGATATTGTAAATTATAAATTAAAACGTGGCTGAATTTTTGAAGACCTAGTAGGTTATTGCCATCAAACTTCCAGTTAAGAATTTTCATTATATCTAAATTTTCCAAAGAATCGAACCTCGACCACGATTTCAAGCAACGCTCATCGTGAGATCGCTCATGAAACTCATAGCGTGCATAGAACATTTGGCATGAGGAGAAATCAAATAGAATACGTCGACTTATCCTGCTTTACACTATTCTACCGTAGCTAACTCGTATTCTTGAGTATCATGAAAAATTCTTAGTGCAATAACTTTCCATCATCCTGGTCACTGTTAGGAAACAGAGCTCATTGAAATTTTCTATGAATAGAGGCGCGACAGGATTCTTACCTTGTCCAGGAGCAATGCCTTGTATGTTGTCCTGCTCCCGAGCCATGATATTTCCATCTATTAGCATAACCTCGTCATCTAAATCTTCGTTGCTGTCTATTTCTTGTTCGCTAGGTTCTACATTATTAGACTCTTCCATTTCTAAATCTTAGTCCTCAACTACAAAATCAATTTCTGCCCGAGTCCCTGAGTACGCCTCTTAGTAATTATCATCTGTATTAACCTCATGTTTTACGTATAGGGGGGTATACTTTAAATAACGCAAAGCATTACACACAGCCGCAGGCCTAATAGTTACAAACATGTAATAAGACTTGTGCTGGAAATGTCTTTTTAATTGAACTTGGATTGTTGACATTTCGTCTAAAGATCTCGGCAGCACAGTCAAACACTCATTCACATCTATTGGGATATTAACAACAGAGCCCCGTAAACCTAGTTGGCCGTTCAATGAAAATGCCTTCAGTGGTTTTATGCACATAAAGTGAGAAAAGGAGAACATAGCCTAAACTAAGGGCGAAGAGTTTTAATGCACTTTAAACCATTACTTGTTGCCAATTTTGGTACCCTATGTTTTACAATATAATTAAATAAAAGTGTTGCATACATATCCTGAATGAACATTGTAAATTTTGGCTCTGAATTCTACAAACTCTTCTTCAGAAATACCAAGTTTTTCCCTAACAGCCTCTAAATTCAATGAAGTAACAGAATGTTTAAAGAACAAATTTTCACACCAACGACAAATGAATTCAGGACTTTCATTCCGTGATTCTATAAATTTCAACTTATTTTTTGCCGACACTGCATCGTCCCTATTTTTCCTGCTATTAAGTTGATTATACAAATTATGTCTGTATCTTAAGACATCATTTTGTCTCTTTAGACATAAGTCTGTTCTTTCTCTTTCTAAGTAATTTAAATCTTCTTCTGCATGTTTTGCAAATTCTTTTCAGCTTCTTTTTCCCTGTATTCAATGTTTTGAATTTGAATTTCTGTTATTTGCTCTACCTTCAGATCTTCTTTGTGGGTCAGTTCTGGCTTTTCTTTTATTTTCTTTGTCTTTTCGAGTTCCAATGCTCCGACTTCTTCATTTTCTCTTGCCTTTCTTTTGCTGGTTTTATGATGTTCCCGTTCTAATGATCTGATATCTTTTTTTCCGTGATTTTCTCTTATACTCTCTGTCCAAAATTTTTTCTTTTCCTTGTCAGTATTTTCTCGCAGATTTTGAACACATTCTTTCACTCTTTTTCTCCTCGTTTCAGCAGACATTTTTCTCTTCCTTATCTTTGTCTTGCTCACCACTTCAGTAAATCCAGTGTCAGAGTTTTCCATTTCTTCCACATGTTCATTCACACTATTGGCCGCACTTGATTGCACTTCATGTACCTCACCGACAGGCGTATCACATTGTCTTCACGCACTACTGTTTCCGGCAATACAGATAATTCAACATTAATCTGGATATTATCCGAAGAGAAAATATAAGGAGTGACAGAAAACGCATCAATATAGGATCCGCATTGTATGTCACTGTCAGTACCTACCGCAATATTCTGCTTTAATAAACAAATTAAACCCTCAATGCCAGAAAATCCCATAGCAATAGCAACACCATCTGATACATACCTTCCGGTGTTTGGATCACAGGAGTGAGGGTCGAACACACAATACAATCCTGAAGCATCCCCGAATAATCCTAGTGACATACTCTTAGAAGTAAATATACCATAACTATATTTCCTAAAGAAAGCCCCTACAACTGTTGCCAAATTAATACGCAAATCTCCTTGCAATTCGCATTCCTCATCGAATAAAATAGGGCTACATTCTACTCTCTTATTATGAACTACAATATTATCTGCAATCAACTCATCAGCTATTAAATATGCGCTAGATTTGTCACTCCGATTTTCAAACGAATTCTCATGAATTTTGTAGCCTAAGTCTAGAATACCTGTAATGGTTCCTGCACTCCATCTATGCAAATCTAAGTTCAAAGTCCTAGCAAAGCAAAGTGAAGCTAAAGAATTACCAGTACATTGGTTGTTGGTTTGTGCATATAGCGCGCTATTTTGGCTATGTGTTCTTACAACTTTGGACAAAGGTCTAATGGCGCCAAAATATTCCATAATGATTAAGAAGAACAGAAGCAATGCTGACAATGAGAAGAGGTGTAGGTACCTAAATTGGCAAACGAGGAAGATAGAAATAGAGCACCTAAAGTACCTATAAATGAAGAAGTAAAAGTAAAGTAACAAACAATATGAAGTGATACTTATCGGATTTTTGTTGTTTCCTTTGTGGCGTAAGTAATAACGTCCTTCATTTAAACAATCACAAATCACAATCACAATCACAAGGTGAACAATTAAAAACAAAGTAAGTAGGTACTTTTAACTAAATGCTCAAAACTTGAAAACACAAATGTGTAGTTGCGTGACGTGTGACTCGAGAGAGAATATCAAATTAAGTGTGAAACTGGAAGAAACAAGTAGCAACGGTTTTGTTTTTAGTTTTCATCTCATTTTCTTCATACAGACTCTCTCTCTCTCTCTCTCTCCTCCTCCTCCTCCTCCTCCTCCTCCTCCTCCTCCTCCTCCTCCTCCTCCTCCTCCTCCAAAGTAAACTGCACTGTTCTCTCTCTCTCTCTCTCTCACATACGCATTCTCTCACTTTCTCTCTCTTTTCTCTCGACTTATGGACACTTAAACCTGTTGATCATTGTGATCAGCGTTTTATGTAGACTGACTGACGGTTGCAAGCTGAGATTACCAATTGCTCATGTTCTCTCCTGCAGCGTTTTTAGATATTTTACTAATTTTTGCTTTCCTTATTTAATAACATTACTATGTAAATTGTGCTAAATTCAAGGAAAACTATTTTGAGGTAGTATTCTTTGGGGTCGTATAGATAGGTGGGGTTTAGGTTTCTATTCTCGGACATTTTTCGCTAAGACTTACCGTTTAAACAATTAAACCCTTTTCGCCATAAATAACGTTACATTTCTTTTAAGAAAGATGATAAAGTATCTTGTAAGGGGTTCTAGTCTAAAATTCTGAAGGGGTTTGAAAACTAAACTTATTTTCTTGAAGTTTTCTTGAAGCACCATACGTCATTTTATCTAGTTTAAGACCAAGCCCCCCCCCCCCCCCCCCAAAGAAACTGCCTATAATCTACTTTTCTCAATACCTACTCGACGATTTTCACTCTCGAATATCTTCTCGAAGATTTTTATTCTTAAAGTGAAAGGGTTAATAAAAATTAAGAAAGAGGGGCGGAGTATGTCTCTCTCTCTCTCTTCCCCTCTCTCTAAAATAAAATGAAATAATAGCAAGTAAAAATGAACAAAGGAAAGAGAGAGCTATTCATATAGAATTATTTTTCCATTAGCTTCACGTCTAACTTATGACGCTAATATGTCGCGGGTTCGAACCTGGACTTCAATTTTTTTTCGAGTTCCTATTTTCCAACTTTTACTTTAAATTCATGTTTATCTTGTAATAACAAATCATTTTTATTCTCATGAATTTTTTGTATCTTCAACCGTTTAGATTCGCGACCGTTTTGCGATCTTACGACCAACGGCTTGGCCGATTTTTACCAAAAGTTTCGCACTGCGTCCCCTACCTACAAGTAACTTGCATGCCAAATTTCAAGTCTCTAGCTATTACGGTTCTTGAAATATCCTGTTTACTGACAGACCGACAGACAGACAGACACGCACGAACCAATGGCTAAAACAAACTTTTTTGGTGTCCTGAGACTATATTTCGTCCAGAAATGTGAAAAACTGGGTAGGTCAAATTACCGCCGATTACATTACTTTCCTTATTATAGGATAAGGAAAGTCAAAATGGAGAGCACGTTTTGTTCCACTCTGTATAATTTTTGTTTTATATAGCTCCATACCTTTGAGATAGGACACATATCAAATACAGTTCTCTAAAAGTAAATATTAAAATTTTAATATTTTGTCTTATCAATAATTCAACGAAAATAAAAAAATCAAGATGTTGAATTTGTCCATATTTTAATTTAGAACTGGGAATTTCACTGATGATGTGAACTCTCAGTAAATTTAAATTGTTAAAAGTTATAAGTATCGAAATGACCAATTAGAAAACTTTTCTAATAGTTTCACCAGTGATGCAAAAAATAAATGATTTTATTAATGAATTTTTGTACAAGGTGTGTTATACAAGTTACTTTCATATTCATTGGACTCAAACTAAGAGCATTAAATTAGACTTGGCAACATCGCCAACCAACTGTCAAAAATCTGCCTCTTAGTTGCACTCTGTTTGGATTGGCTAATTCAGACCGAAGTCAAAATAATATTGCAACATTCAGTAACTAAATTTATCGATTTAATATTATTATTGTTCGAAGACAGCTTCAGAATCTACGCCGCTTCGTCGCGGAGCACGAGTCGTCTCGCGCATTTTCCGGCCGCAATGTAAATGCCTTTTTGTTTATATGAAATAAGTACAGCACTTGACTTTCAAATACGTTTTGGTCAGATGGAGGTTAGGACGTTTCTGTGCTAGCATCGGCGCTGTATTTGTTTATCCTCCAGTCAGGCGTCTGCGAACTCGTTATCAGCCCGATTAGTACAAAGCAGTCCATGGCGCCGAGCGGGAGCCCGTCGCCAGGGGACCCAGTTCGCTCGTAGTCGTTCCCGTGCAGTTGCAGTGGCCAAAATGCACTCGCGTTGCCAGAAAAGCGGCGCCGCACTCTGCTGAAGCAGGACCTGGTAAGTGCTTGCCCGACAGATGCCCTCACTGCTGTTGTAGTCAGGTTATGCCGCAGCATGAACGGTACGATGGAGCGCAACAACCCGACTCACGGCGGCGCGAAGGCGCCCCGGAACTATAAGCTGGTGGTCGACCCCTTCCTGAAGAAGGGCTCTCCGAAGCTGTACCGTTATGATGGCGTCGTGCTCAACGACCCCAACTACCCTCCTGTGGTGCCAAGGGATCCGCGCTCGCATCTGACGAGGATCTGGACCCGACTTGAAACACTGGAGCTGCCAGCCCCTCGGTATGCACTGACTCCTGACAAGAAACTTTTTATATGGCCATAAAATACGTCACATAGTTTTAATTGATACAACAACCCGCTCATTACCTTGACTGTACAGACACCTACAAAAGATTGTGATAAATTAATTGATAACCAAGAAGGCCTATTTTTATATGGCTAAACAATAGTTTTAAATAATTTTTTGTTACATAAGTATTAACCTAAAAGTTTGTTTTTGATGATCCTCTATTTTAGTTATTGTCTATATAAAGGATGAAATCTTTTTTCATTATTGCAGAAAGCAACTTCGAAGTTTTTGCTTTAGTTTGCTTATAATTTTGGGATTAATTTAGAGAAATTGGGATTACTAAGCGACATAACCTTGTTTTTTTATTGTTATAAATTTTGCATTAAATATATTGTAATGCAGTTGCATTGATGTTACTGTAACTTGTTGTATATTTGTAGGTTTAAAATCGACGCTAATTACGTGGGAGAGCCGCCCCCACTGGAGGTCACCATCTCGCACCTGAACGACAATATTGACAAGCAGTTTTTGACAGACATGGTGCAGAAGTACGGCACTATTGAGGAGCTGTTTATTTACTACCACCCATGCACTAATAAGCATCTGGGATTGGGGCGGGTGGTCTTTGAGACCACGAAGGGCGCGAAGGCTTGTGTGGAGAAGCTCAACAATACTAGCGTGATGGGTAAGGTGCTACAGGTGTTTTTGGACCCTTTCGGCGAGCGGTGTAAGCAGTTATTTGAGGAGCTAACTGTGGAGAAGAGAGTGCCGGCAGTTGAGGAGAAGCCGCCAAAAGTTGCCGATGTCGAAGTTAAGAAGGTGGAAGACGATAGGAAAGCTTACGATAGCAAGGATCGGAATTCTGTTTTGAAAGAGAAGGAGAAGGATAGGGAGCAGAAGGAGCGGGAAGAATACAGAAGTCATGTGAAAGATAAGGAGCGGGACAGGTTAGAGAAGGAGCGGATCGAGCGGGATAGGCAGTATTCGCGTGTTTACGTTCCTAGCAGGAATGAGTACACAACACCAAGTAGCTCGGATATGGGTTATGCCACAGCGCCTAGTGATTATGGTTATGGCTCTGCGAGCACCACACCGCTTGGGTGAGTGGGTTTATTTAATTTTTAACTCACTAGGTTATGTTTGTTTTAGTTGTGTAAAATTAGTGTCCCTCTAAAAAAACAAGTGAACTAATGTCAAGTTTTAACCATTTTTATGGGATTTTATTGCCAACCTCCATTACAAACATGATTTAGTATATAGGGTGTTTCGAATAATGTTAACCTTTTATTTTTTAAACATTACTACACTGAAAGGCATTTTCTTAGTAAAGAGAACCTATAAGTTTCATCGTTTACTTTAATGATTATAATAAAATACTGTAATACTACAATGCAAACAACAATTAAAAATATTTGAGTTTCATTAGAGATCCTTCATGTGCTATGTAATTAAATATGAATTGGTATATTCCAACATGATATATCTATACACCTTTGTATTTATTTAACATTGGTTTAGAGTTTTAATTTGATAAAGTTAGAAAAGTATAGAACATTTTTGATTTAAATTTTTTCCAGTAAAATGGTGTTTATGTCGATGATTAATTGCAAGTTGTTTTGTCATTTTGGTTGAGTTTCTCGATCATCGGAAGTTGTAACAGCATCAGTTGCATATATAAAGTTTTTATTTGTGGAAGAGTACAGACAGCCCAGAATTTTTTCTGTTTAATTAGTCTGTAACAGGACGAGACAGGACGAGTAGTATGCAACTTGACATTGATTGCTGTTAACATTTGTTTGCGTGACAGTAACTGGATGCTCTTTATCAGCTCCTTTTCATGTTGTGTCTAACCCTTAAGCCATTTTTATCACTGACTAGATTGTGCTTAAGTCATTGCATTTACTGATTGTAATAATAAACACTAATTTGCTTGGAGGCGTTGGTGCTAATGGACCAAAAAACTGAGTTTCTGCATTTAATTAAAACAGAGCAATGGGGAGTACATGATGTTTGCTTTCTTGTGCACAAATTTAATCTGAAAGTACTAAAATAACTTTATTTGCTTTATTTTCTTCATACTTGTTCCATATCATTGTACATAATGAACATTTGGAAAGCTTGACCTTACAATTCACAGGTTATACTTCCGAGTGAGGTGTGTAGCCCTTACCATTATTATTAAATTTGTTTCCTAAATTATGTGTAGTATAATTTACAAGTTTACATAGGCTGAATTCTTAGTAATTTACCAGGTCATCTCGTTATTCTTATTTCTACACTAGGGGATGTTATACTTTTTATATTGTTCTTTAGTGTCCATCTGACTTTTATTGAAATGCTTTGGCATATTGTTCACGAGGTTGGGGATTTATTTTCAGTGTATTTAGATTTGGATTTTTATTTTTATGTATTTTAGTAAGTAATCTAAAAAATGTTTAGGGTTTTTAATTTTTCTGTGTTGCTGCTATATGTTAGTAACGCTTTAAACCAAACACCCAAAACATTTAAGTAGATGTAAACTATTATATGATTAATATAATAATCATAAGGTTTTTCAAAGTTTGTTTAAATTTAAAAATGGTCATTTGTACTAACTTAGTATTAGGGTTACAATGCCATCATAGGATCAATGTCCTATGATGGCTGTTGTATGTGACCAGTTTTAGACAAATTAATATCAATTTGCAATATAAGCTGTGATGGTGCTATACTAACTTTTATTTAGACATTTTGTTCAATGTACAACAATTTTGATGTCATTGAGTATATTCACCTTATGTCAAAACGAATAGTATAAAAGGAAAACATACCTCTAACTGGTATAATTTCATTTTTAAGGTTATTTCTATATTTTTATAGCTGATTTTTTACTGTCTATGTTTTTGTTCCGTATATTGTTTTATTTTTATCTACTTTTGGTTCAATTTTGGCTGCTTTTTCGTTCAATTTGTGCAATTTTTTATTTATTTGTAACTATCCATTAATATATATGCGTCATCTGCAAATTTGATGTCTTCTGTTTCGTTAAATCTCTATTTAATTCTAGTCTATTTTCTTCTGTGCTAATCCACTATTACTAAAAATTATATCAGTGATTGGACGCATGCATGTCTTACTCTTCCTTCTATTTTTATACTTCTTGTTAGTTGGTTGTTTACATTGGTTTGTGTTGGGTGTTCTTCATATAGTAGTTTGATCATGTCTATAATTATATGTACGACATCAGTGTTATTAAAATTACGTCTCAAAAAGTGATTAATAACAATTATAATTATCTCAAAAAATATGTAATTAATTACTTTGCAAGATACAAAATATTTGGGTATAATTAATTGCAATTACTCGTTTAGTGTAATTAAAAACACCCAATTAAATATTTAATTATAAAATTTGAAAGATTATAGGAGATTCGCAAATGTAATATGCTTTGGGTAGGCGGTAAATAGGTACTGCAAGTACCTAGTATAATCTGAGTTGGGAAAACATATTACACTTGATAAATAATACCGGAACTCACAACTCAGTGCTTATATTTATACATAAATATTTATTAATCAGAACTTAGAAATAGAAACTTACAATACAATATAAAAACGAAATGCGTATTACTATACAATAACATATTATATTAATGTTAAATTAACCTAAACTAAATACAATTCGAACTATTGTTACAAATTCTTATTGTGTTTTAAAAATAATAAACTTTCAAATTGTTGATCAGAAAACTTATTTCGTAAATGTGTTAAAATTTGACCTTCTGAGCTAGACATTGTTCATCAGGTGCAGATGAAGGAAGAACATTATATTTTTTGAAAATCTTTAGAATTGTGGGATGGTTTTTTTAAAGACAATATTTTATCTTGCGATTTTAAATAAGTCGAAAATTCAATATTAGAAGAATTCTTGCTGAGATTATCAGCATTGGCAGTAGCAGTTTGCATAAAAACATTATTTTGCAAAGACAAAGGCGGAGAATTTTGATTATCTTCGGGAGAAGGAAGAGATTGTTTTTGAACTTCTTTCATAAATAGGTCTTTAATTGTAAGATAATTTTGTTTATCTTTCTCAAAATTGATCCACTTGAGTTTAAATGGAGGTAAAGAGCACGTTGAAAAAATATATGATCAACTGGAGATTTTACTATAGCTCAAAATATAGACCAACTGACTCTGCAGGTTTGCTACAACAGATCCACGGAGCTCAGGACAAAACTTTGTTTCCAATTTTGTTTTCGTTATGGATGACTAGAAAAATTATGGGAATACATATCCTAAATACAATTGCTTTTCACCCTAAAGAGTGTCAAGAGCTATTGCCAATGGTTTCATAACTATAAAATAGTCTTCCAAAAAATCTAGCTTCATCACAAATTGAATGCAAGTATTATTTTAAAGCGAGAATCATTGCGACACAATCAAAAAACGAATTCCATCGTGTTGGACAAGGTACTTTTAATTTTATATCGCAGATTCGTTCCACTTCATTGGAAACTTTCGTAGATCTAAATCTATTCTAAATAGTTCTCCAAAAACACTATAATAAAGTTTTTCAAGACGATGTAGCTTGCGGAAACAACCTTTTGAATATCAATATTTGCAACCAGACTTGAGTGTTTACTAACATCTGAATTGTGGCGCAAGGGAAATTACATGATCAAAATCGTTATTTATACTAATATTTGAAATATCTATATCAGCAATACCAATATCGTGTTTCTGATTTTCCAGTTTCAATTGGTCACTTTCGCTTAGATCAGATGAAAAGATTCTAAACGCTTTACAGAAATTAGTAGTATTGTCTATTATAATATTATATTTTCTCGTTGATAATGCAAAATGAAACGGGAATATTATTTAACGTTTTCCTTGTTTCTGTAGAAGTATGTGCAAATCTAATTCGTCTACATGCTTAGTACAAATGATTTTCTACATACAAGTGCCGTTTACAATAATATGAGCTGTTAAACCATAGTAGCTCTTATTCTTATTTGTCCATATATGAGCTGAATTCTGATTCGGAGAAAACTTATGTAACTTTAGACTTACATTCTTTCATGCGAGCTGAAGTTTGTTTAGCTAGAGTCTGACAACAAACAGGAGAAAAAGTACCGTTGGAAATACCTTCCACATATTTCGAAATGAAGGCTTATCGACTGTATACAACGGACGTCTTTCTTCAATTATATAGTCAGCAACAAGTCGATTACACTGAAAAAAATTATCATTTTTATTTGCTAGATAGCTTTGGAATAGCAGTTTTAAAAACTTACTTTCTCATTAGACGTGGACGTTTTCTTTGCTGCAGTCGCATCTTTGAAAATGGAGTGCTTGTTATCACCACCTTATTCGAATTTTCGTCTTCGAAATCATAGGAAAATAATGTCCGTTTGACACCCTCTTTTGGCAGAGAACATAATAGTCCAGCAGGCAGGCACTTTCTACCTGGAAAATATTCCGAAGTTTAATGATATTTTGGCATGGCGTCTGTGGAGTAGAATCTGAGTTTTCGATCTCGAGGATCTTGTGCTAACTTGGAGGAAAAACCTCGAAAGTTTTTCCTTTTTTTCGCTTATAACTTCTAAAGCATATGTTTTTAGCGGAATACACGTATTTACAAAATTGAAGAACATTAAATTTCCTTTAAATTTCACTGGTCAAAAGTATTTTTAACCCAATAATTATTACAATACAGTGGTTCAAAGATACAACAAATTTTTCAAATTATCCAAAAAAGCAGAAAAATGCGGGGGTTTGCCTTATAATTTCCATTTTTTTAACATTTCTATGTAAATTATGTTAGATGCCCCTAAATTTCCCATACGGCCAGGTAATATCAGAGGCAGATGGCACGATGTCCTGTACAAGGCTGATATTTATGTCAAACAATTTTCGTTTTCAATCCTCCATTGGGTGGTCGGTGATGCTGCTTAACTTCAACAGTGCCATTTTTGCCAGTTAGGTCGGATGCTGAGGTGACTTTCATGCGAACTACATCTCTCTCACTGGTCACAGCATCTCGGGGGTGACGGCCATTATTTCTTCCAAGGCGTGGATTGTGTTGTTTCCATCCAGCGTGTTCACATTGAATTCAGCGTCAAAGATAAACGGGCTGAATGAATTGGCTGTGTCATTAACTATGCCTTTCCAAACTTCTTGTAAACATACGTTGCAACCCCAATCATGATAGGAGATAAAAATGATTTTAGCCGCACGGCTAGCATAATAGCATGTACCAGAGCAAGACATTTCTTTTTCCACGATTCCAATGAACCCCGTTTATTTGTCAAAATCATCGTATGCAAGAGGAGAAGCAGTATCTCGGGGATATTTTTGGAACCATCATAAAAATTATCAATGGGAGGATCAGCAGTAGAGCTGAACATTTTAGAGCAGATATTCTCTAAAATAATTTTGCCTGCAGTTTTCATAATTCGAGTCCTTTCTTCTTGAGGGTCTCCTTTTTTTCCGTTCAAGTACCAGTTGTCAGATAAAATTTTGTGGGCAGTGTTCTTGAAACTTACGACACTCCCTTTGTTGGGTGAACCAGAGATGATTGTCACCTTTATAGTTTCTCACAGTTTTAACATGTGGACGAGAATTTTTAGGTACCTCAACAAGCAACTGTCCAGGGGGAAACTAGCACTCGTCACTGTTCTCCTCTAGAAAGGTGAATATAATTTACATGGCTTGACCTTTGTTGGGAGCAAATTGTCCCGGATTTTTGTGGACGCGTGCAGATATTTTGTAAAAATATTGAATACAGTTTTGTTGGTATTCCGCGTTAACCGTAATTAAATCTGTGTCCATATTATCTAACATGCTCATAGGGTCCTCAATTTTTTGTCCCCAATTATCACCTCACTGTCTTGCATATGACAAAATTGTGTTTGCTACCTCTGTGAGCGTCACTTTGACTACAGGATTGCGCCTTTCCTTAGGTAACGTGGTCTGTACTCTTCAGTAACCTCTTCCTCGCATAAGAATCAAATGATAATGATGGTTTATCTGAGCGGGTTTGGTTGAGGGCAGTTGTAGGGGTGTCATGTTCATAACTTAAAGAGGCTAAAAGCAATTTCTCGTTGTTGTAATTTTTATTTTAACAAGCCGTGTGAACTAATTTCTTCCACTCCTAGAAATCGTTGATGTTCAGGCTTTTTACGTTTGACAGTGGAGTCAAGAACTGTAGCAACTCCTCTCTTTTTAACTATAGCCACTTCACGTTCTGCCAAACTTTCTTCGCATATGAAACACTATTGAAGATGCCATATTAACTCAGCATCATCACGAAAATAATTCGAATTACAAGTCCAAGAAAAACGCGTTGCAATATCACTCAAATAATAAGTCACTAACGAACATTCACTTCAAACAGCCACAATGAAACTGAACTGAAAAGAATTACCTTTACTTTAAGAATGTAAAAGAAGGATCGTTAAGAAAGGATTTATGAGCGAGGGAGGGATTACAAGGGATCGGTCTTTCACTTCCCCTAACACCTGTACCTAATCCCGTTACCTGAGGAAGGGGTTACGCGAGGTTATTCTATTATAATGAATTCCCTAACTGAAGAGGTTGGAAAGTTCTGCACCTAACATAAAATACATAGAAATGTTGAAAAATGAAAATTATAAGGCAAAACCCTGCATTTTTCTATTATTTTTGATAATTTGAGAAATTTGTTGTATCTTTGAACCACTGTATATCAGTAATTATTATTAGGTCAAAAATAATTTTTACCACTGAAATTTAATGCTCTTTAACTTAATAAATAGGTATATTCCGCTAAAAACGCATGGTTTAAAAGTTACAAGCGAAAAAGTGAAAAAATGCGAAAATATTCAGGTTCTTCGGTTCCCTCCAAGTTACCACAGGGTCCTCGAAGTCGAAAACTCAGATTCTACTCCACAGACTACACACAAACAACATACTAAAATATCATTAACTTTGGGATATTTTCAGGTACACCTCCTTCATTTATTATCTACTGCTCGGACTATAAGCCCAATGTTCCCGGATGCTTTTGCTATAGAATTAATGAAAAAGAATATGGTATGAGAATCTTCTGTCTATATATACCTGTGTAAAAATTTCCCGTAGAATCCGATTTCGAGGTTAGATGCTCTTAAAAACGCATCCCGTAGCTCTGAAAGTTGATTAAACGGCGAAGAAATGGCCAAAAATCGGAAAAAAATTGATATTAATAGTCAGCCCCAGTTCCAAAACATCTAAAAATATTCATGAAGGTGTATTTTGACATAACTTTTCATAAGAATAAAAAAGTTTGGTGTACAAAAACAGAAAAAATCTAGAGCAATTGTAATTTTGTTATAGGGTATAGTGGGGTGCCGGGGGTCAAGAAATTTTTTATCGAAAGGCTTTTCTGTCGCCTATACTTATGAATTTTTTCAGAATTTTTCGTTCACGAAAAAATTCAAAAAATTCATTTTTTTTGGTCCCTAGCCAAGAGGGGGATGGAGCACGTGACCTGCCAACCCTGCCAAACATGTTTTTTGGATCCCAGAAAGATATCCAATAGGTTAGTTTGGATATTCGCGATGGGGGACATTTTGTCTATCTTAACCGAGGAGACTCTTTGGCATGCCGTGCTCTGAGCGATTAATTTACACGAGGTCCGTGCGTTCGTGTACGAACGTCGGAGTCGCTCTCGCTTCTTGCAGAATGGCGACTGCAGCTATCGGGTCATAAAAAGCGCGTCTACCATGCCCATTTGGTTTGCTTCCGTCGAGCGGAGTTTCAATTGTAAGCGTCTATTCATAATGGACGTAAACATAACCCGCCCATAAGAAATACGTATAATGCACGTAAGCCTTATGTAAACATTTGAAAGTTGCGCATGCCTAAACACAGTAGCGACAGCAATGTCCTGGGCATTTTGCATAATTATGTTGCCATTGTATCTGTTTTCCCTTCTATGGTGTAGGAACAGATGCATATTTACTAACTTAATTAAAAGTTCCTTATCTATTGTAAAAACGAAACCAAAATGTCGACAATACTAAAGTAAGGTTAAGCAATTTCAGAATTAAAACAAACATTCTGTTGCTACTGCCAACATTAGTCTAGGGAAAAATTAAAAATTACTACAAATGTACGTAAGAAATATACCTAAAGTTGATTTCAACTTTAAATATTTCTTACGTTTGAAGGTAAAACGTAAAAATTACGGGAGTGCATTATGAACGAGCGCATAAGCTTTGCACTGATTTAACTTTACCTATTACGTATTTTTTATGGGTGGCTTATGCTTACCTCCATTATGAATGGACGCTACCCATGTATCCGATTCAATTAAAAATTTATACGTTCCTACGTTGCAAGAATTTGAGCAAAAAATTGTCAGCCTAGGACGCCAAAAACACCTTTGGCGGGCAACCCTTCGTTTTTAAATAAAAGGAAGAAATTGTTTACGTACCTTTACATGCGTTAGGAAATTGGACGTTTGCACTTACACATATTTGGCGTTTTGTTACTATTTTGTCTTTATTACTTAAAACAACATTTAATATTCCGCAATTTAAAATCAATGGCAATTTTCCGGTGTTCATCCTGACTTGACGGGTTCATGAACTTTTAGGAAATGAAAATAAAATGCTTATTCTTTCAAAGATGGAACAAACTTTCTAATCTTTAACGATTTTTTAACGGCTACCAAGAAAAGTAATTAACTCTCCTGTTAGATATACCTACCTAGTATGGTGGTATTCAAACTTCAAACTACCTAAATGTAAAATTTGTAGACATTTTATTCCAGCAACTAGAAACTCAAAAGTAATTTGGAAAATGTAATTAGATTAGCTATAATTGAACCAAAAAATGTAATTGAATTGCTATAAAATTACAATAAATGATAGAGTAATTAATTACCAACCGAACTAGTGTGGAAGTAATTGAATTACTTTTTCAAATAATTGTAATTAATTATTTAACAACACTGTATGTCATATACTTTCAAAATGATTCAATGTTTTCTCTATTTACTTTTAAGTATTTTTTAGAGCCTACATAACTCACTAGAAGCTTTTGTTGGAATTTTATTGATTTGTTCCACTATTTTTTTAATATATTTATTTACCAATTGCAATCCGATATATATATATATATATATATATATATATATATATATATATATATATATATACTCTTGTTACAAAAATGTCATAATGGCGCATCGCCATAATGAAGATCGTCGAGTGGAACGCCAATACCCTACAACAATACTCACTCGAAATCGCTACTTTCATACAGCAAAATCTCATAGAGTTATGTTAATCTCAGAAGCTCATTTTACTGACAAGTTATTTCAAAATTTCCAACTACTCCGATGGAACCATACACGCTGGCTCCGCCCTTATTATAAGAAACTCCATAAAGCACTACAAAACTCAGAGGTATTACGAAGTACACATACAAGTGCCTTCCGTATTAATCGTAGACTGGATAGGATCGCTAACTATTTCAGTAGTACACTACCCTCCACGACATGCAAACAAACAGGAGCACTTTAAGAGCTACTTTAATTCATGTAATCGCTTCATTGCTGGCGGCGATTATAATGCTAAGAACACTCATTTGGGGCCCAGAATCACAAACACCAAGGGAAGAGAATTTCTAAAAGCCATTACCCCAAGCAATTTAAACCCCATCCCCATCGGCGAACCAACTTACTGGACTTCCGTGGAAACAAACCACGAGTTGCGCACAAAAAGATATTTTTAGCGTCCTAGGCTAACAATTTTTCACCCTCAAATGTTTGCAAGGTTATAAGTGTTATATATAAATTATAGTGGAATAAGTCCTCCTTGATTTGCTATCATATGGCAGGGACGTTATGTCTATTGGACAAATAGCATGAGACAACCTACTTTTTCAATTTGAAAACTAGATATCCACACTCAACACCATTGGCATCAAACCACTTGTTTACTTAGGTCGACATTTGCATCAAGTTTTTATCATTCTAGTAAATAAGATTTCTTTAATAAAATTTAAAATGTTCATAAAACTTTTAATCTGTGTGTACTATGTTGTTCAATATTGTGTGTGTGAGCACGCGTGTGTGTGGTTAAAGGACGGGCGAATTGTTAAGTAAAAGCATTACCATATGTCTGGTCAGTGGCAGTATCTCTACCAAAAATATAACGTCACTTAACAGCCAGATAACAGTATTTATAACATAATCTCATTCACAGATATTATGATAATTATATTGGCCTCCACCAAATATACACACAGTGTGAGTAACCAACCGCATAAAGAAAAAAATACACTGTTGGTCCAAGTATAATATTTCCTACACTATACTAGGTGGGTTCTTTCAATCTTCAAGCGGCAATTTATTTGGTAGCTAGGTCATTAGAGGACCTATCCAATATATTAGAATTTCCATCACAGCCTTGAAACAACAATGTAAAACTGTAAACTTTTAGACTACTGCTTGTTGGATGACATCAAGTTCAAATCAATCTTTGATCTGACCTCATATGTCATCAATATGGGTACGATAAGCTATAATTCACTTACGTACAGCGTTCACAATTACAACACACACAACATATGTGTTCTCAAGACTCTCAAGCAAATATGATTCCTACCATATTACTAATACAAGTTTTTACTGCACTGCTAGTACTTCCACATGTTCTCAAAAGGCATCAAATACAACAGGTTACTACATATGATAACTGCAGTTAGTTTCATGTAGAACACATAACTGTTATGTAAGTTTTCCTACCATCACCCTTCTATCTGTAGTTTATAAACATTCACGTATATATATATATATATATATATATATACTTACATACAAAACCTCTAAAAAAACAACAGTGAAACCATTAAAATTTGTTGTATATTTGAAGCACTGTATATCAGTAATTATTAGGTCAAAAATAATTTTTACCAGTGGAATTTAATGCTCTTTAACTTAATAAATAGGTATATTCCGCTAAAAACGCATGGTTTAGAAGTTATAAGCGAAAAAGTGAAAAAAATGCGAAAATATTCAGGTTTTTCGGTTCCCTCCAAGTTACCACAGGGTCCTCGAAGTCGAAAACTCAGATTCTACTCCACAGACTACACATAAATAACATACTAAAATATCATTAACTTTGGAATACTTTTCAGGTACCCCCTTTCATTTATTATCTACTGCTCGGACTATAAGCCCAATGTTCCCGGATGCTTTTGCTGTAGAATTAAAGTCAGTTGAGTTTGAAAAAGAATATAGTATGAGAATCTTCTATCTATACATTTCAACAAAAAGTAAACAAAGAAATGTGGTTTGATTCTAGATCCTTGATTTACACAAGGAGATCTGTGTGTAGTAAACAAAAAAAGCCTATACATTTGAACGAAAAGTAAACAAGGACGGCTGATATGAAAGGGTCTCCTCTGTTAAGATAGGCAAAATGCCCTCCATCGGGAATATCCAAACTAACCTATTGGATATCTTTATTGGGTCAAAAAAACATGTTTGACAGGATTGGCAGGTCACGTGACCCCCCCCCCCTCTTGGCTAGGGGCCAAAAAAGTGATTTTTCAGAATTTTTTTTCAATTTTATTCGTGATATATACCCTCTAAAAAAATTAAAATTGCTTTAGGTTTTTTCTATGTTTTTGTACACCAAATTTTCTTTATTCTTATGAAAAGCTATGTCAAAATACACCTTTCTGAACTTTTTAGATGCTTTGGAGTTTTGGGACCGACTCAAAAAATCATTTTTTTCTCATTTTTAGCCATTTTTCGCTTTTTTTATCAATCTTCAAAGCACCAGGATGCGTTTTTAAGGGCATCTAATCTCAAAATCGGATTCTACGGGAAATTTTACATAGGTATAGGCACCAAGCATACATAATTTCACTATTTTTAGCGTTTCTTCGGATAGTTTTAAGATTAAAGGCGTTTTTTCGACATTTTTGCTGTTTTGACCACAAAATCAGATTCTACGAAAAATTTTTTGTAGGTATAGGGACAGAGCACATATAATTTCAGTTTTTTAGCGTTTCTTCAGGCAGTTTTAAGATTTTAAGGTATTATTTTTCCAACAAAAAATCGTTTTTTCGGCATTTTTTCCTTTTGACGACTATTACGGCAAAGGGGTGCATTTTACTTTTAAAGAATATTTTAAGTTTTCCTGCATCATCAACAGTTATATGTATACATAGTATGCAATGTTATGTCGAACATACAGACTTTAGGCAATGTACCAGAAATTTTAAAACTATGAAATAAATATATATGTTGCTTACTTTGCCTTAATTTTCTGAAGGTAGTTGACTTTTCATGACTACACCAATGTAGAATTTGCTGTAAAATTCTATTTCAAGTTTACCTAAGAATTACATGCCTCCACCACGAAAATGAAAAAATAACATTGTTACTACAGGCAAGTCTGTGCCAGAACTTGCAAAAGCTTAAGAATCGTGAAAAAATAAAGTTGTCCCATAGCTTCTTAGGTTCATACCTATGTAAAATTTTCCATAAAATTCCGATTTTGTGGCCAGATACCCGTAAAAATGTCGTAAAAACGGTAAAAATGTCGAAAAAGTGTCTTAAAATCTAAAATTGCCTTAAAAAAACGCTAAAAAAAAGTGAAATGACATATGCTTGGTGCCTATACCTATGTAAAAATTTCCCTTAGAATCCGATTTTGGGGCTAGATGCTCTTAAAAACGCACCCCGTAGCTCTGAAAGTTGATTAAACGGCGAAAAATGGCTAAAAATCGGAAAAAATTGATATTAATAGTCGGCCCCAGTTCCAAAACGTCTAAAAAAATTCATGAAGGTGTATTTTGACATAACTTTTCATAAGAATAAAAAATTTGGTGTACAAAAACACAGAAAAAAACCTAGAGTAATTGTAATTTTTTTAGAGGGTATATTGGGGTGCCGGGGGCCAAAAAAATTTTTATCGAAAGGCTTTTCTGTCGCCTATACATATGAATTTTTTCAGAATTTTTCGTTCACAAAAAAATTCGAAAAAATCTTTTTTTTGGCCCCAACCAGGAGGGGGATGGAGCACGTGACCTGCCAACCCTGCCAAACATGTTTTTTTGATCCCAGAAAGATATCCAATAGGTTAGTTTTGATATTCGCGATGGGGGGCATTTTGTCTATCTTAACCGAGGAGACTCTTTGGCATGCCGTGCTCTGAGCGATTAATTTACACGAGGAGGTCCGTGCGTTCGTGTACAAACGTCGGAGTCGCTCTCGTTTCTTGCAAAATGGCGGCTGCAGCTATCGGGCCATAAAAAGCGCGTCTGCCATGCCCATTTGGTTTGCTTCCGCCGAGCGCCCATTTCTAATGGACGTAAACATAACCCGCCCATAAGAAATACGTATAATGCACGTAAGCCTTATGTAAACATTTGAAAGTTGCGCATGCCTAAACACAGTAGCGACAGCAATGTCCTAAGCATTTTGCATAATTATGTTGCCATTGTATCTGTTTTCCCTTCTATGGTGTAGGAACAGATGCATATTTACTAACTTAATTAAAAGTTCCTTATCTATTGTAAAAACGAAACCAAAATGTCGACAATACTAAAGTAAGGTTAAGCAATTTCAGAATTAAAACAAACATTCTGTTGCTACTGCCAACATTAGTCTAGGGAAAAATTAAAAATTACTACAAATGTACGAAGAAATATACCTAAAGTTGATTTCAACTTTAAATATTTCTTACGTTTGAAGGTAAAACCGTAAAAATTACGGGAGTGCATTATGACTGATTTAACTTTACCTATTACGTATTTTTCATGGGTGGCTTATGCTTACGTCCATTATGAATGGACGCTACCCATGTATCCGATCCAATTAAAAATTTATACGTTCCTACGTTGCAAGAATTTGAGCAAAAAATTGTCAGCCTAGGACGCCAAAAACACCTTTGGCGGGCAACCCTTCGTTTTTAAATAAAAGGAAGAAATTGTTTACGTACCTTTACATGCGTTAGGAAATTAGACGTTTGCACTTACACATATTTGGCGTTTTGTTACTATTTTGTCTTTATTACTTAAAACAACATTTAATATTCCGCAATTTAAAATCAATGGCAATTTTCCGGTGTTCATCCTGACTTGACGGGTTCATGAACTTTTAGGAAATGAAAATAAAATGCTTATTCTTTCAAAGATGGAACAAACTTTCTAATCTTTAACGATTTTTTAACGGCTACCAAGAAAAGTAATTAACTCTCCTGTTAGATATACCTACCTAGTATGGTGGTATTCAAACTTCAAACTACCTAAATGTAAAATGTGTAGACATTTTATTCCAGCAACTAGAAACTCAAAAGTAATTTGGAAAATGTAATTAGATTAGCTATAATTGAACCAAAAAATGTAATTGAATTGCTATAAAATTACAATAAATGATAGAGTAATTAATTACCAACCGAACTAGTGTGGAAGTAATTGAATTACTTTTTCAAATAATTGTAATTAATTATTTAACAACACTGTATGTCATATACTTTTAAAATGATTCAATGTTTTCTCTATTTACTTTTAAGTATTTTTTAGAGCCTACATAACTCACTAGAAGCTTTTGTTGGAATTTTATTGATTTGTTCCACTATTTTTTTAATATATTTATTTACCAATTGCAATCCGATATATATATATATATATATATATATATATATATATATATATATATATATATACACAATGATGAACGATTAAAGAGGACATGAAAAATACATGAGTGTTAGAAACCACTGTTTCTAACACGGAGATTTTTTACAAATATTGTGCTTAATATACTATATTACAATAGTATCGAATTACTTATTTACAGTTATGTAAATTTATATGGTAAATCAAGTGGCGTAATCCTATTCAATTTTTCTATGTTTACACTATTATCAAGAATAGTTACAGCCTCACAGTTGGGATGATATTCTAGTTTCTTTAGATACCTTTCACTGAGATTCACTATAGTATCTTTCACTGAGTCCACTTTTAGATCACTCAAAATCTTTGCGTTTCTTAGAAAGTATGGAGCATTGCACAGAGCATGTAACACTTTGGATTGGACGCGTTCGATAATTTGGATGTGGGTGTTGGCCGCAGTGTTCCAGAGCTGTAGACCATAAGTCCAAATGGGCTACATTGTAGACGAGGAATTTGTTACTAAGAGGTAGTATGGATTTTCTTCCAAGTAACCAGTAGCGATTTCTAAATTTTAGATCAAGTTGTTTACGCTTTATCCAAATATGATCTTTCCACGTGAGTTCTCTGTCAAGGTGTAAGCCTAAGTATTTCACCTCTGTTTCTTATGGTAGTGGTGTATTATGCGTGAAAACTTGTGGGGTGTTTCCTCTACATTTCGTGAAGGTATGTTCTACTGTTGTATATAGTGTAAATATATTACCCATACAAAATCTTCTCTATTTAAATCCAACGTGGATTTTTAAAATCTTTTTTCGGTATATCTTTGATTTTTCAGAGAATTACTCCTGATAGTTGTACATAACGTTACTTTTATTTAATTCGCACATTTTGTTTGCCTTCTTTTTTGGTATTTAATAAATTATTTTTTAATATTTGTATTTCAATTTGTGAATCATTTTGTTACTGTATCTCCTCTGATAGACTGTGCTGTTTTTTTAAATTTTTATTAGCATTTTTATTTGATGCAGCATCTACGTTATTTTGTTTTTTTTAACATTGTGGATCTTCAGTACTTTGACTTGTTGGCATTTTTAATTTCTTGTTCTGTGATAATCTCCTTCTGAATTATTTCACTTTTAATATGATTTCTTACTTTGCTATTGTTTTGTATATTGTTCCTTCTATTGTCTTTTATTCTTCACCTACTTATTGAAATTTCAATGTGTAATTGTTTTTTTAGAGGATTATGTCGTTTTTGCGTTTACTATATATATATATATATATATAAAATGACGTATGTTGTAAACTAAAGATAGAAGTGAATCCATCTGTGGAAAACTTACATTAACAGTTATGTGTTCTACCTGAAACTAACTGCAGTTATCATATGTACATACGCTGTGAATAGTTTGATGCCTTTTGCATACATAGTTGAGTTATAGTGCAGTAAAACTTGTATTAGTAATATGGTTTAATGTATTTGCTTGAGTCTTGATGAAACACATGTATGTATGTATTATATATATAGTGAATTATAGCTATCGTGATATATTGATGAATGAGGTCAGATCAAAGTATTGATTTGAACTTGAGTCATCCAAGTGTCTAACTGTTGTACATGCTTTTACATTGTTGTTTCAAGTCTGATGGAAATTCTAATATATTGGATAGGATCACTTGCTAGATGAGACACATAGCTATATAAATTGCCGCTGTGAAGATTGAAAGAACCCACTCTAGATATGAGTGTAGGAAATATTATACTTGGACCAACAGTATAGTTTTTTCTTTATGCGTTACTCCAATGTGTTATATTTGGTGGAGGCCAATATATACATAATATCGTGAATGAGGTATGTATAAATACTGTTATCTGGCTGTTAGTGACGTTATCTTTTTGGTAGAGATACTGCACTGACCAGACATATGGTGAATGCTTTACTTAACAATTCGCGTCCTTTAACACGCAACGTCTACATCCCAACATCTTATATTGACACAACAGTATTGTGACTACACAGATTAAAAGTTTTATGAACATCTTAAATTTTATTAACGAAATCTTATTTACTAGAATGATAAAAACTTGATGCAAATGTCGACCTAAGTAAACAAGTGGTTTGCTGCCAATGGTGTTGAGTGTGGATATCTAGTTTTCAAATTGAAAAAGTAGGTTGTCTCATGCTATTTGTCCAATAGACATAATGTCCCTGCCATATAATAGCAAATCAAGGAGGACTTATTCTACTATAATTTATATATAACACATAACCTTGCAAACATTTGAGGGTGAAAAATTGTTAGCCTAGGACGCTAAAAATATCTTTTTGTGCGCAACTCGTGGTTTATATACACGGAAGTCCAGTAAGTTGGTTCGCCGATGGGGATGGGGTTTAAATTGCTTGGGGTAATGGCTTTTAGAATTCTCTTCCCTTGGTGTTTGTGATTCTGGGCCCCAAATGAGTGTTCTTAGCATTATAATCGCCGCCAGCAATGAAGCGATTACCAAGTGAATTAAAGTAGCTCTTAAAGTGCTTCTGTTTGTTTGCATGTCGTGGAGGGTAGTGTACTACTGAAATAGTTAGCGATCCTATCCAGTCTACGATTAATACGGAAGGCACTTGTATGTGTATATAATATAATTCGTGAATATCATTTGTTTGTTGGGGTGGTGCTGATGTTATTGGAGAGTGTTGTTAGCTTTGTCGCTAATGATCTGGGCGTGGATGATACCTGGCTGAACTAGAGTCGATTGTCTTCTGTTTATTTGTTTTTGTTTGAGTGTCGGGAATGTTTTTTTCTAGAGCTCTCTATAAACAGCACATCCTTTGTAGTTGGCAGGTTGGTTTCTGTCGCATAGTATGATTGTAACATCAGCGCTTTTAATTTTGCGTAAGCATTGTGTAGTTATGTGGTTACTTGGGCATTTGATACATTAGGGACTTCTGTTACAGAAGTTTTTTGTATGCCTGAATTGTTGTCATTTTAATGTTCTTCGTTTGTGTTTTGTTTGAAGTGTGGAATGTTTTTCTAGAGCTCTCTATAAACAGCACATCCTTTGTAGTTGGCAGGTTGGTTTCTGTCGCATAGTATGATTGTAACATCAGCGCTTTTAATTTTGCGTAAGCATTGTGTAGTTATGTGGTTACTTGGGCATTTGATACATTAGGGACTTCTGTTACAGAAGTTTTTTGTATGCCTGAATTGTTGTCATTTTGGACACTGGTATCTTTCGTTGTGGTCTAGGACGTTCAAATTTTGCTATTGAATGTAGAATTTTATCGATGTTGTATATATCTTTGTTGACATTGGCAGGTTTAGTTTTATGTAGAATAGTGGCAATTGTTTTTTTTGTAACTCGTTCTCTTATATTTGAAATGTTTGTAACTACGTGGTTGTTCTTCTATTGCTTTTTTTGGGGGGGGGGGGTTCTAGGTTAGTAGTAGGATGGATATTGCGTAGGTTGACTCTAAAGCAGAGGCTCCCAAACTTTTTTTTCTCATAGACCACTTTGAAAGTTTTGCTGGTTCCGGTGGACCCCCTGCAGCTACATTTCTACCATATTCCCAAAACTCGAAAAAAATGTGAAGATTAGATCTAACTGGAAATTTGCGTTGCGGCTGAGTTATTGGTTAATTAATTAATTGATTGTGCTGTGAGTGGATGTCAAAAAAGTAAAGTTAGCCAATTAAAAAAGTCATTCCATCCAACTTTACTCCTTTGACATCTACCCACAACACAATAAACCAATCAAATTCTCACATATTTTATTTAGAAAACTCCCCATTCAGTGGTAAAAATAAAAGAAAAATAGTATATTTCCTTGTGTTGTATTTATTCAAATATGTAATTATTACACTATTAATTATTATTGTTATCACATTGTAATATAATGTAATAATAAAATAAAATATTAATAACGTAACGTAACTTCTACAATGACAATCACAAAATAGTCATAATTTTAGTGAGGATGTACTTGATGCATTGATAGCAAATTATCAATATTTGGCTTCAGTTTTGTTAGAATAACCGCAAATGTCCCCGTTCTGTGATATTCAATCTGCTCCTTTTTTGTTAAAAGGTTTGCAACGACACTAAAACTTTTCTCGAAAAGATATGACGAGGAAACGCTATCAAAAGCTTTCTCGCAATTCCCCACAGTCCAGGATATTTTTCGGGTATTTCTGCCTGCAGCCAAAATGTTTGATACCCTCTTTTAAATTTCACCTTCAGTTCCTCATTAGTGCTAAGCTCGAGTAGCTCCTCTTGTAATATCACATTCTCCACTTCCGTTTCATCAAGTGGATTTATGATCCATGGTGGTATTTCCATCGTCAGAATATCTTCAATTCTGATTTTAAAGTCATCATGCAGTGCAATTAAATGTTGAACGTATGTGTGAATATCCTCATCAAGGCATTCAACCCGTGACAAGTTTGAAAACTGGGAAAATACGCGCCGACTAATATTTTTCTTCATAAATTTCAATTTTCCAAGAAAAGCTGAAATTACACCCTTTGTTTTTATTAAATTGAGGCTGTCCCCTTGTAATTGTAAGTTAATGTCATTAAATTTTTTGCACAAATATTATCTGCCTACATTGATAGGTGAGCTCAAGCCAACATTTTAGTTCTTCACTATCGAAACCAGATAAATTTTCGTGGACTCCCGTTTACGAATTGTGAACCCTCATTTTTTTGTCACGCCAACGTAGACCCCCGTCGAGTCTCCCGTGGACCCCTGGGGGTCCACCTGGACCACTTTGGGAATCAATGCTCCAAAGCTACGGTCTTGTTTATGTTGGTAAGTGTGGAATTATGTGTTTTTCTCAGTTAGAGCGTTGATTATTGCTGTGTATTTTGCAGATGTTTTAGGTAATATTGTAACCTCGTCATTGTACAATACTTTTATTTTAAACTCGTTTTTAGATACATTCTCTAGGAGCTTTATTAATGGTGGTAGAAATTTAACACCAGAAATGAATATTCGGGTGGTTTTGGTTATTTCTGTTTGTTGTTTGAGGTCTCTATTCGTTTATTTAGTCAGTAATTTGTGATTTTTGCTTACTTTAGCTGTGCTGAAGCGTATCTGGATTTTTCTATCGTTTTGTTTTCTACCAGCTGCTAGTTTCGCTCTTGAATAGCTTGAGTTTGGAATTGTAATAAATAAGTAATGCTGCAGTGGTGATTTGGTGCAACTATTTGTGAAGAAGTATATTTGGCAACTGTTGCACTGTGTTTACAGGATACATGGTTTGTTCGGAAAGTAATGCAATTTGTCAGGTTGAATTAAGGGGGTGGGGGGTGTTCTTAGTTTCACAACGCTTTCAAGCTCGGTCTGCTATGAGCTCTAGGAGCGTCAGGATCGCTGTTTCTGTGAACCTGCTGTTAGTACCTGTGCCACGACGCGCTATGGAGCAAACTATCGAACAACGATCTGGATGGCCGTCAACCAGTAAAAGTGACAAGAATGTGTTTCGTGTTTATGATCTGTTAAATATCGACAGACTAAGAAACAGGGTCGTACGCACTCGAAATGAGATCGCTGTAATCTGGCAGCTGCACCACAACAACGCTCTCAGCTACACCGCTCTGCGCGTCCAGGAGTTTCTGACCAAGCACAGCTTAGCAACGTTGTCCAGTCCTTCTACAGTCCTGACTTAGCTCCGGCAGACTTTTTTTGTTCGCAAAAATCAAGTCTGTCCTGAAAAAAATGGTTTTGGAACTATTAAAACGATTCAAACCGCCGTTACAAAGACTCTAAAGGAGGCCCCCGTCGATGCCGTCCAGGATGCGTACCGTGGATGGAAAAGTCGCTGGCATAAATGTGTGGATGCCCAAGGGGAACACTTTGAAGAATTTTAAATGTTTGCAACGATATCTTCAATAATTTTTTTTACGAACTTAATTGCAGTACTTTCCGGACAAACTCTGGATTGTGAGTATATATTATTATTAACTGGCAATGGTTGATAATTAATTAGTTGTGGAAAAACCCGGGAGGTAGTACGAACCTGGCGGAATTTTTTCAGCTTGCATCGGTTCCGCTTGTTGACTGTTATATGCATCGTGGTAAAGTAAGCCATGAGGCTTATACGCCAATCTGCGACGTATATTCGAAGGTCACTAGTTATTGTGTGTCGTCTGATACCACTGTGCGCGGCCTCGTATTATTAATATTAAAAATGCAAGTCTGACCTTAAGCATCAGGTAGAGCGTTTCGGGCACTTCACATCGAAGCGCGTATACGATGCTCGCTCCGAAACAAGTAAATAATCCGAAACATAAGTAAATTGGTATATTTTTAATGTTAGATTAGCATGATTGTAGCTTAATCCTTTGTGAGGAAAATAAGCATGGAGAGAGATTCCAAATAAATATCAAAAAATAAAGCATCACGAAGAACACAAAAGCAGCAAATATAGTAACAGAAAAAAGCTTGCATTTGTTAACAAGTAAACGCAATCAAGATGATCAAAATGTCTAGTGGATTTTATAAAAATTTATTGATATGCTGAGTGGCTATGATCAGCAGCGATCTTTCATCAAGATCGGATGGTCATCAGGTTACATTCATAATTGGCTGCAAAAAAGTATGCCATCACAGGGACATTCTCAATCCACACCGTGAAGAAATAAGTGAACGAGATGAACAAAGAGCGTACTGTAATCGAAGAGACCAGAGCAGGGACTTCTGATAAAGATCAAAGATTGGAAGGAAACAAACCATGATCAGTTGCTGAGATGGCCATGTTGATGTTCCCAAAACTAGCATTGGATTGTGGATTTGTGACTGGTCAAAAAAATTGGAAAACTCTTAGAATTTGACAAAAGAGTAAAGACAAGCTCAAATCGACATACGCCATGATAATATTCTTCGGTACAACCGTCGACATTAACTATAGAAGCGGACCCTCGTCATAGATGAAAGTTGGCTACCTAAAAATAAGTTGACTCAATGGCTATGAGAGGGCGAGAATTCTCAACAACAGCCAAGGCAAGAGCCTAGAGAGAGGAAGAGGATGTTGATTATGGCAATGGAATCGCTTTTTGATATCTTTGCGAAGAGAAGATTATAGTCGGTAAAGAGATTTGTAAGTCATTTCTCGAGGCTTACATCCCGAAATGGATGGAAAGGAAGAGTGTGAAGTTCCCTATCAGTGTTCATGATAATGCTAGACTACACAAAGCAAATCTGCTTACAGAATATTTGATGGAGAAAAAGTAGTAGATTTGGGATTAATACCCCCCCCCCCATATTTATCAGATGTACAACCCCGCGACATGCGCTTTTGAAAGTTCTCATATCTAGGATTCACAATTAAAATTTAGATTCAGTCATAGAAAATATTAGCAAGGCGATATTTGAAGGTTCGCAAAGTGGCTCCTTTAAGAGTAGGGGGGTAGGGGGTTACCATTGCTACTCAAGCTGTAGGAAACTGTGGTTACAAAAGAGAAAGACTATATTTGATTGTCACTAAAAATAATCGATGTAACATTTATAGTTTATGAATTATTAAAATTTTTGTGTCTATGATATATACTACATCATCTGCATAACGTACAGTGTGGTTCAAATATGACTGGGATTGATTTTTTTACAAAAAAAAAATTTCCAAACATTTACTCGCACATGTCAGTCAACCTACTTTCCTCCGAAGTCAACACATTTTTCCAATGTTCTAGAAGCATCCTGATGCTTTTTTCAAAAAAGGCTTTTGGTTGCCAGCGTATCCATCCACTCCCGAACATTCTGGATGACGGCGTCATTGTCTGCAAACCGTATGCCTTGCAAGTTTCATTTAAACTTTTCGAACAGGTAGAAATCACTTGGGTTTCTATTATTGTTTTGGCCGTATGGGGGTGTGCATTGTCCTGAAGGAAGACTACCCGTTTTCCACTTGTCGTCCTCTTGGATCGGATCTTGTTCTTCATGTCTATTGCCAGGAGGTATGAGTAATAAGCTGCGTTGACTGTTCTAGCATCTGACAGAAAGTCTACATGGATAAGCCCCTGCCAGCCCCAAAAGAACGCTGTCACCACTTTTCCTTTCGAACGGTTCCTCCACGCTTCTTGGGTTTGGGAGAACTGGTATGCTACCACTCGCGTGATGACTGCTAGGAATCGGGAATTAAGTAGTGGACCCACTCTTATTGGTGGTCACTATAGACTTTAACAATGCATCATCTTCGTCTTCAAACTGTTATAGGAGCTGACTGGCAGCTTGCATGCGCACCATTTTATTTACGTTAGTCAAAGTGCTTGGTACCATGGATTCACCTTGCGATAGTGCAGGTGGTTTTTCACGATATCTTCTACGCTACCAACACTGATGTATAGCATTGATCTGAGTTTCTTGATAGAGCTGCGTGTATTCTCACAAATAAGGACGGCTGCACGATCAGTGTTTGGCTTGGTGACGGATGTTCTTGGACGACGATTATGCGATTCATTCTTCATGCGCTTTCTGCCCTTTCTGAAGCACTTAACCACTCAAACACACGGGTCTGTAAAAGACACTTCCCCATACTGTTGTTGGAACCTGTGGTAAAATTAGTGGACGGGATGTTTTCTCCAAAGAGGAATTTGATCACAATGATCCCAAACTGGACTGAACAGGTTCCAACTCGAGCAGGAGGTAGAGAGGAGGTTGTGGCTCCACTCTCTCAATGGCGCACATCTGCTGCGCAGTGCGGCATGTTTACATACAAATCAGGCTCGATCATATTGGAACCACCTTGTAGATTATGTAATAGTTTACCAATTTTTTACTCAGACTTTTGATGTCCCAATATACTCTTTTAGATACACCTTCCAGTGCGGTTGTGCATTATTTAAGGGATATTGCATCTTTTTGTTTTGCTCCCTTATTTATTTTTACTAGTTTAGTTGTTGCAGAATGTATTTTTTACTGTAATTGAGGTTTGCTTATAGCTGCGTTTTACAAATTTAGCGAACCTAAGGTCAATTAGTTAATGCTTCAATCGTTGTCCCTATTGTTAACGAGCCAAAGCTTTTTCGTAGTTTATGAGCGTAATTAATATTAGTATATATATTTGTTTTTCAATCAGTCTGTTGATTGATCTGGAGGTGGTTTGATGTGCTGAATATTTTTCCGGAACCCTCCTGCTCGGGCGGATGATAGAAATCAAGTTTACTGATCAGTCTGCTATTAAACACATTATTAGTTAGTCTTTTATAGAGATGTGTTAATAGACTAATGGGTTTATAGTTCATCTGATCGGTTTTAGTGCCTTTTTCCTAAATTATTACTACTGATGCATTATTCCATTTTTGGGTTTCATATTATATTTTCAATAATCAACAGGCGTATGTATTCAATTAATTTGTCATTTTGTAATGTAATTAATTCTGTAATGATGCCATCGTCGTTCAGTTATTACCTTTCGTATTTTTCAAATTCAAGATTATGTTCTGAATCTTCCTTTTTTGCATTTCATTGCTTTGACCTTTTTTAATCTTCGATATATACAGTTGTTGACAGTTTTCTATTATTTTTATAATTTTATTTTTATTTGTGGTAGCAGTGTCAGTTTTATCTTGAATTTTGTATATGTTTGTTTCCATTACTTTTCTATAATTTTTCTTAGCACTTTATGATTACTATTGTTTTCTTTTGTAGTTTTAGTTAATTAATCATTGTAACCTCTTGTATTTTTTTATTTTTATGCTTTTTTAAATTTCTCCATGCCTTTCTGAATTGTCGTCTCCATTTCTTTTTCTCTTTCCATGAGATATTTAGTTTGTGTACTTATTCTACTACTTTTTCGTTGCTCTGTTTTTTAGCAGTTTTTTTGCATTCATCTTATATTATTTTAGTTTTTGCTTGTGGCTTTACTGATTTTGTAAGTTTGAATATCTTCGGTTTATAATTTATTATCTTACCTTGTGATACAAAATATGATTCTGAGTTTTTCAAATTTATTTAGTTTATTTTTGTATAAAGAACTTCAACTAAAATAACTGTATATCTTCAGAATGATAGCTTCAGTATCGACATCCACTTTTTGGTAATTAATAAAGAATTGATTGACAATATCTGCTTAGCCATTTTTAATCGACCTTAAACTTTTTTTTTAAATAGAGTAACAAAAGTGATTTTTTTCTAAAACAATAGTGTTTCTAAATATGCAAGCCAAACTTCTAGGAAGTAAGATCATAGCCTGCTATGGTTTGTATTGTTTCTAAAGCCTCTCTAAATAATCAAGTACCTTTAACTGGGCTCGTTTTTTTAGTAAAAAATATTTGCTTTTGTTAAGTGTATCAGTTGCACCTAAAATATGTGCTTTCTTTAATTTGGTTTTTAATTTTATTATGCATTTTGATTTTATTCTACGACAAGAGAGTTCCTTTTTAATTGCAGAGTTTTTAAATATTTTGGTCAATTTGTTTTTGCATAATCTAGGGATTTATAGGAATAAAATTGTCATTTCTGCAATTGTAATATAATTAGTTATTATTGATACAAACTAATTAAAAGCTCAAAATGGCTACTTTTAGCTTGTTAGATAGATGTTAGGGGGGTTGATCGTCTATGGTGGCTTTCACTACATACATTGGAAAGTTATTAGCTACTGGTACCGCATTTTGCTTTAAAGAATCAACACTGAGATGTCTTCTTGAGAAAACCATTTCTAAGACTGCTTATAATTTATAATGAAAATGATTAAGATCTGGAAAACCAGAACATCAATCGTCTATTTTTGAAAAATGGGACATGTTGTTACTTAACCAAGTCTAAGTTCAGCTTTCTTTATCGGCTGGTGCAATATTTGGAAAGGTCAAGCCTCACCTGGGAAAAGCGTGTGATTCTAAAACATGGCGTTCAAGTTTTGACCCCTTATTTACAAAAATAAATATCAGTCAGTACATTATAATAGAGTACCCATCGATCTATTGCAAATGCTCAGTGATGGCTTTTCTGAACCTTTAACAATAATTGAGTTTTTTTTTTTTGAAGATCTAAAATACATTTTGTCAGTTTATTTTTTGAACGCTTCCTCTACTGTAAACCTTTTATTATCTATTAATAGAATTTATCTTTGGCCTTCATGTCCGTAATTGCTCAACAATTTCTTTGATTTTAAAGTAGTTTAATTGACAATATATGACATTGAAATTTTAAAAATTCCTAAACATAATCTTTTGCTTATAACATTTGCTACTTTTACTATCTGAGTAGTCTGGGCGGAACAAAGGTCTTCCAGATTTTAAACGGCCTTTAACATCTCCAGTGTTACTAAGCAATTTTGTAGCTCTATAGACACGACCAATACCGAGAGGTGTAGAGATCTAAAGATGACAGTTTTTCTGTTGCATACGTATGTAACGCTAGGACAGCAATATGGCTCTCTTTAACACTCCATTCTGCCATTTCACAAAAGAAAAACATTAAAAAAAAACATAATATCACTTTCAAGTTTAATAATATCATATATCAAAGTTGTCGATATCTCAAGGGTAGGGTGGGGTGAGGAGGTGCTTGAGTCTGTAACAGTATTTATGGAAATTCCAGGTAGCTTCTTGTGTATTTCGGGCATTCAAAATTTGTAGTAACTTTTCGGTTGTATAACGTTTTCTTTGAATTGACGTGTTGTTTAATAATGGCTATAAAATTCGGAAGTACTGTTAACAATCACAAGAAGTTCTATAATGCTTTTATAAAGAGCACGATCTCTATTTAGTAACTAAATCCTGCTTTGATTTCTTGAAGTGGAAGCATACTTTGTTTGATTAAAACATTTTTAAGATCAAGAATGTCTGCAGAAAGTAAACAGATGACAAAAGCGTCTTAAGACGTTTTTGAAACAAACTGATTTAGCTGTTTTATCTATTGTTCCTTTATTTTTATTTTTTTCACTCATGAACTCGAAAATAATCAATTATCTGTAAATAAAGGCTACGAAAATCTAAAAAATAGCGTGCATAGTTTGATTCGTGATAATGAGAGCTAAGTTAGTGCAAAAGAGCCGACATTTTCAAGATGACAGAAACAACAACCCCAAAATTGTGGTTGACAATCTGAGGTTAACTTTCTTTAAGCTTTTCCCATATTTAGGAAAATAATTTTGATTTTAGTTCACTTGGAAATCGAAACATACATAGTGACTGGCCGTAAAGAATATTATGTATCGTTATTCTCAGTCATGCGTAAGCTAAATGTTATAATTCATATTAATACTTAATAGTAGAACTTCCAATACTGAAAATTTAGAAATCTTCGTTGCTTTAAGGAGTTGAACGTAACAGTCAATGGGAATTGGTTATGTTTTATATTGGCAATGTCGACTCAAAAAAAGGTTGACTATATTAGTAATGAGAGCTTTGGTAAGTTTAGCTTTTAGTATTGTGGTGGTTGATGCTAGAAACTATAAGATCTCTTTAATAGTCGTGAACTCACTGATCTTGCGATAAATTTGCGTTACTGTAAACAAATAAGTAAAGTCCATAGCTACATTACTCTTATACAAAAGATATAGGCCATTTAATCTAAATAAATGTAACGAAGTGACGCTTGTGGACTTCTGAACAAAACAATTGCGACTTTTTTATTAATGTGGCTATAAAAATTTATTATTACAATTGCAACCGTGGTGCTTCTGTTTCAGGTATGAATATTCTCACAATCTGCCAGTGCCGGCGAGCTATCCCTACGGAGCGTACCACGCGATGGGAGCCCAAATATGGCCAGTAGCCCCCCAGCAGTGGCCGCCCGACGCGTGGGAAAGGCTCACGCCGAACGTTCCTCCCCAGCACAAGTGGCCCGAGAACGCGGGCTACGTGCATGGCGCCATCGAACGGGACAGCAAAAGTGCGAAGGATGTCAAAGAGCGGGAAAAGGACTCCAGGGAGCGCGAGCGGGACAAAAGGAAAAACAGCATTTGCAATACAAGCAAGAAGAAAGAGAAGGAAGTGGAAGACAAACAGGAGAAGACTCTCGATTTGGATACAAGGTATGGACTTTTCACTTTTAATGATAATTTTAATATTTATCAGTACAAAATTGTGATGGTTGTGACAATCTGATTATCAAAGATCTCTTGAAGTTTGGCGGACGTACTGTATAGCATCATTTTGTTAAAAGTTAATATTGATGAGGCGCACAGATTTATAACGTATTGTCTTGAATTTTATTATTATTTGCAAACAACATTCTTTAGTTTCCATTTTTAGAACAAGAAGGAATTCGCGGGGTTAAGTATAGGGAATGGGTTAAATAGGACATAATGGTCTTGTGTTGTGTCAGGTTTTCACAATATAAGTCTTTGTATTATGGTTTTAATGGTTCTATTGAACAGTCCCTTATTAATGGTAAAATACGTCCATTTTTGATGAACAAACCTGGCATTAATTTTGTGCAGACATATGTTAGAGTATTTCTTTTAATTTTTTTTTGGATAGTTAAATAATAATTTACAAAAATCATTCATAGTGCAGAACTGTGTTTATGTGATAATGTGTTAATACTTGTCTATTTTAAAATATGCAAAGTGTTGAGCTTGGTTTTTATAGTGCTCATATGGTTGCTTCAGCATTTTGAAAGTTCATAATGTTTTTATTGAAAAAAAAATGAAACTTTACATTATTTTTATTATTTAGCTCATATTAGCAGTTCTAGTGAGAGGAATAATGTTGATACTTTCATATGTTAGCTAGCTTTGTTGCCAAAACTTGTTATTAATCTTTTAACAGGCAACATTCCTTTTTGTACATAAAGCTTTTGTATTTAGTTGAAAACTACAATCATTTTAGCAGCTTGTTGTTAATTTGCATTTCTCACATATCTATAAATTTTTAGAAAAAAGCTTAGTAAAGATTTTTGTACAATTTGTTCTGTCTACAGAAAATATAGGATTTGACTGTACTTCTTTGACATTATACATAACGTTGGAAGTGTAAACCATTACTTTCACCTTATTTTATGGAATTAGTCATACAAGCGACGGAATTTTATAATTTTAGGACCATTGTTGCGTGCTTGTATAGATGGGACAGGCTATTCGTGTATCCATTTATTATTTTAGTGTACTTTGTTCCTTGCGTAGTGATAGTGTGCTTCATGATGTTAGTGATAGTGTAAAATACATTTCTATATAGATAAAATAAATTGTAAAAAAATGATGTATTATAAAATTTGTAAGTATCCATATCAGATGTAGAAGATATTGAAACCTCCTAATTCTGGCGATCAAATTATTCCAAGTAATGAGGAATTTAGCGATGATGAAATTTTGAACGTGCAGTCTGCTTTAAGATATTTCAGGGGAAATAGAATTGCATTGTGATAAACATGAATTTAGATGACCAATTGGAAGAAGTGGTTGTAGGAAGAAAAAAGAGGAAGTTGGAATACACTAAAGGCAGTTGACCTTACCAAAGTAGGAAAACAACTTTCTGGAAAATCACATAACGAAATATTTCCTTGTTTTATACCAACGAGATTATTACCTTTAAGATCAAACAAAGCTTTTTGATTGGCAATCATTTAGCTTACGTGAAAAATAATTTTGCTACTTCCCTAGTTGATGTCAGTAGATATACAAGCATCGAATTTTGCTAAGGTTAATCTTGTACTCCATTTTGCCAATAATAGCAATCTCATTGAGTTTATTGAATGATAAATTCAGATAATTTTCAGTAGGTTGTAGTTTATGTCTTAATGTCATGGATATGATTACCAGTTACATGTTATCAGCTAATCATATTATATAAAGTGGAACCTCCCTTTGTTGAACACTGTTCAGATCACTACAAATTGTTCAACTTACGGAGGTGTTCAACTTATAGAGCTATGAAGTATAGAAATGTTAAACGAATCAGAGAACACATTACTCTATTTAGATTTACAATCTAGAAATATAAAAAAATACTGTAGAAAACTATAACTAGACTAAACTAAACTATAGAAAAAATAGAAAATAATTTAGAATTCAGCCATGGATGTATAGTCGAATCCGGTTATAGTGGACTCCTGTTGATTTTCAAATTTGGTCAACTATAACCGAGGTCCACTATAACAGATTCGGTTGGAATTAAAAGGGGCTAAGTAACAATTTGGATTTAAACGTTAACATTTTTTATACCTATTATGCGCAATTGTTTATATACATTATTTACATTTATATAAAATTAATATTAGGTATTTTTATTATTACTATAATTATTCTATTGTACTAGGCTTATAACTATTTATTTTTACCATTAATAAAATCGGTTATTTTTATCTGGTTGCACCTAGACTTCAGATAAACCTTTTCAATGTTATCTTCAATTTTCTTTGTATATTCGTTAAGGTTTCCATCCGAGTTCTTTTGCCTTAGCAAGGCTTGAATTTGTTTTATCATTTCTAAACCCGCGCAAGGGGTAATAATATTTTGTGGCGGCTTTTCCTCTTTGTCAGACGACTCTTCTTCTTCTCTCAAGAAATTCGACAAAATCATGTCATCAGTGATCTCTGTTGTTGTCAAGTGCAGATTCATCGAATTTGTTGGTAATCACTCATTTTGCAAGGTTTTCCTTGTCCTGAAAACAGTACATAATTTAAATCTAATGTTAATTTTTCATATACCCATGCGCTCTCTCCCCTTAAAAAATTGGGAGAAGAAGGGACATTGTTTGTAAAATAAGAAACTCTACATCGTTCTTGAACAACTTACAATTCATCAGTTGCGAATGATGAAAACAGTTCGTAATTGTTGCTGAAGTGACTCTGTTCCAGACTCTGGACCGCAAACTGGATTCCGTCTAGAAGTGAAGTGTATCCAACTTTCCCAGCTTCATGTAAAGCTTTCTAGATTGGGCTTTAAAGCTGAAGACTTCTTGGTCCATTGGTTGTATGATAACCATTGTAGTGTTCGGAGGTAGAAACTCTAAGTTAATATTTTTTTATATTTTGAACTACTGGATGAGCTGGACAGTTGTCTACCACCAATAATATTTGTCGACCTCTATCTTGCAGTTCTCGGTCCCAAATCCTTAATTCCTCTTCAAAAATAGATTATACCATCCATGACTTGTTATTGTGGCGGTATGTAACAGAAAAGTCTTTTTACATTTTTGAAACCCCAGGTTTTTAAAGCGGCCGATTATAATGAGTTTTCTTTTTTCTGTGTCAGCCATATAGGTGCAAAGAAACACTTTTTTTCGATTTTTCCTCCCTATACATCTTTCTCCATTGAATTTTAAAGTCTTATTAGGCTTCATTTCATAACACCATTTTTGTTAGCCTCACCATTAATTTTCCTGCAACAGATGGTATGCCGTTTTTAAATCTGGACCTTTTCTTCATGCTTAAGTCATTTGCCTTGGCTTTTAATATTTCCATGGTTACCGACAGCCGTTGACGACTCTGCGATTTAAACCACTTCAACAACACCGAGTCTAGGTCATCCCTGTTAGCAAAGTGCAAACGTTTCGTCTGGGAACTACAGTTTGCAGAAGCCGTTAAAATCTTTTCCCGGTTTTTGTAAATTCCATTTACACACCGCTTACTAATCTGGTATCTTTTGCTCGCTTTACTCTGCCTGCAATCATTCTAAAGGGAGTACAAATAAGTCTCTGTCGTTTTTTTAACAAAAGTTAGGCACTTATTATGAAAAAACGGAATCTTATGTTTTATTCAAAGTATTGTCCATCGCTAGCCACTTTTTTCTATCTTTCTGGCAGCATGCGGATACCGCTTCATCTTTTGAGGCTATCCACGAATTGACCCAATTTTTGGTATCTTTATATGATGTAAAGTGCTGCTCAGACAGGCCATGTGCCATCGATCGGAACAAGTGATGATCGAAAGGGCCAATGTCTGGTGAATACGGCGGGTGTGGTAGGCCTCCCCAATTAAGTGTTTCCAAGTAGGTTTTGACCGGTGCCACAACATGTGCAGGAGCATTACCATGCAGGAGAATAATTTTGTCGTGTCTGGAGTAGTAGTGGGAGCGTTTTTCCTTGGGTGTTCGGCTCAATTTCACATATAAATACACAACATGAGTTTTTTTCCATGAATATTCGGCTTGACTGTCGATGCTGATGGCCACGTGGTCCCCATGGTTTCCTTTTCTTTGGGTTATCGTAGTTGATCCATTTTTCATTACCAATGACTATACGATACAAAAAATTCTTTCGTTTATACTTGGCAAGCAGCATTTCACATGTCCAAAATCGGCGTTCAGTCATATGGAACCCAATTTCCTTGCTTTTGAATCATTTCCAACTATTTTAAAAGATATGAAGTTGCTTACTGATGCTGATGTTGCCAGATGTCCAACCTTACTATATGATGTTTTATATTTGATTATTTCAACCATAACTTACTGGTGGGGCCATCTTTTGTCAAGTATTTTGGCTGAGTCTTATTTGTACTCCCTTTATATTTCTTGTCAGTTTGCTATCTAGCGACAACACTTTTCTTTGAGATATTGTGACCGACCGAATGAAACCAATAACACGAACTGAGGGTGATTTACAGATTATACACTGGTTTAACAGAGACGAATTTTTAAGAAAAATGTTAGCACAATCGAAACAAAAGAAATGTTGCAAAGCAAGGAGTTACAAATGGATGACCAACCAAAACTTTCTATTGTTCCAAGAATATCTTTGTACCTGTTCATGCAAGTCACTGACCTGAATTGACGAAAAATATTTGCAATAACTTTAATTTTTTTAAATTTTACTTTAAATATTTTATATTTAATAATATTTGATAGTCAATTGTAACCGAACTTGACGTCATCTATATCCGGACTTTTTTAATATTAGCGAAGTATATATGGGACTGGGGTTTAGTGAAAAGGTGAACTATAACCGAGGGTCAACTAACCGGACTCGACTGTAATTACAATATGTTCAATGAAAAACTACAATATCAATTTTTAAAATAATTGGTGATGGCTATTTGTTCCAAATCAGTTACTTTGGCGTTTAAATGTGAATGTTTTTTTGCAAACAAAATGATTTTATAATTAAAAGTGCTTTATATCTACCGGTATGGTTAAGGTTTCATCTCCGTCATCTAAAACATCCAAAAAATGTTATTCTAAAACATAACAATATTCAGAAATGAAGCTTGTTTTGCAAGGTAATGTGAAGCTTATCTGTGTTGTCACCACTGTCGCCGTCTATACTTGTCATTATAGGCGCCAAGGTTTCTTCTTTGTTACCAACATCTTCATTTTGCAGCAGTCCTCTGTCGTGCATACCCATGTCCTCTATAGATTATAAGTTATAATGACGACAGAGTTCAGTTCTTGATATTCAACTCTTCTGATTGTTCAACGTCGAACTCACTCCTCAAAAAACACTTTTTGATTGTGTGCACTTGGACTTCACTCCAAGCTTTTGAAATTTATTGTACTGCGTCCGATATGTTTATTTTTTACAAACCTTGTCTATGTTGTGAGCGTGGTCTATTCTCATTGCCATTTGTTCTAGCAAATATTTTCAGCATGACACATTTATCTCCTCAATAATACCCTCATCTAAGGGTTGTCAGTGACTGGTGGTATTAGAGGGAATGAACAAAAGCTCTGAAGTTTGATCGCCACTCAGCAGGCAAATCTTGTGTTGTCGCTTCTATTTTTTAAAAAATCCGGCGATATACTGAAAAACCACCAGTTTCATTTTCCCCTATAGTCATTACAGCAAAATAAAAGACTTGTTGGCCAGTTTACCCCTTTTACAAATTTTATTTTCAAACGCTAAAGTTTTTTTTGGCATTTACGTGTAAAAAACTACTCTCATCGGTATTAGCAATCAAGTCTAGGATTTTTTAAATGTAGTGTTGGATTATACTTCTATCTACATTTGATGACTGGCCACATATGCCTTTGGTCTGTATATTATCTCTTTCAGTGAATTTGTCTAACCATCCGTTATTTGCCTTAAACTCCGACTTGGAATATTTTTGTTCAATTAGTTTAGTTGTTTGCTGCAGCATTAGTCTACTGATAGGTAAATTTTTTCTCCTTCATTTGTCAAAAATGCAATTTTTTGTTCACCTCCTCGTTGTCTATTTTCTTGTTTTCTATTTCTTTCTTTATTTCAATAACTTCATTTTCCGTATTTTTTTACTATAGTAGCTATTGCCACCTTAAATTTTTTACACATTTATTTGTAACTCTCACTTGTATCCAGACAGTTCAACGAGCTCTCTTTCTGCTCAATTGTTTTTTTTTTTGGTTATGCCGTATCTACCGGGCGTATGTAACACATACACCCATAGGTTGACGAGACTCGTCTGCGCCGGCTCGCAGACAGCGGAGAAAATTCTTAATCATGAGGCCACGGAGACAGCTCTTTTCCACTGTTACATCATTCAAATTTTATTATTTGTTTGTGACATGGTGATAAAAAAGGAATAAACAAAAATCTTTACTTTAAAAACTCAACCAAACGCCCATGATCCACAGATAAGAACTAAATAATAGAAGACAAAAATCTGGTGAAGGGATAGTTAAAATTTTATATAACTACTTTTCTTCACACTGGACATTGAACTCTTTTTCAGACAAACAATAGACTTACAGAAGAAATATAATATTGACGAAATATTTTAATGTTAAAAGATATACATATGTGTGTTTAACTTAGTATAGAAACTGATTTGTTCAACTTACAAGGTAGGGAGGTGTTCAACTTATTGTTTCTTTTTGCTATAAAACCAAATTTTATCAACTGTGTTCAAATTAGGGAGGTGTTCGATTCATATAGGTGTTCAACTTGAGTTGTTTCATTATACTTTCATAATTTTTTTACTAGTTATGATCTCATAAATGATTTTGTTGAGCAAAACATCTATGTTTATGGCACTATCAAACAAACTCAAACTCAAACTCAAATATCCTCATTTTATCAAAGGCATTAAAAAACTAAATATGGGTGTTTATGATTATAGGTCAGAAGGTAAATACAATAACAAAATTATAACAATGAGACTAAGTAGCGATCTCTAGGGAAAGTAATAAGTAACAAAACTATAACTTAATTGTCTATTCGTGGAATGATATATCTTGGGGTAATTTACCTTTGAGTCTGGTGTGGATCTTTGGTTGAAATATTTCATAGTACACTGAGCCACTGCACGCACTTGGGTTATTAATAAACTTGTTAGCATATTTTTTAATTTTTCCATGATTAAGATGCCTAGCTCTTGATGTAGCTACTCGTTACGTATATTACCATCGTACATTGACTGCAGTTCTCAGTATATTGTTTTGGAAGTATTGTAGTTTTTGCTTGTTACTATTTGGAGTGTTGCACCACACAGGCGATGTATATAGTGTAGGGGTCTCAGCAGGCTTTTATGAAGGAATATGACATTTGATTTTTAGAGTTAATTTTCAGTTTACTAATGGATGTAGTTGTCTTAGCCTGCTGTAGCTTGTCAATATCTAGAATATATATTTAGAATCTTCTTTTTAAGATCTTTAATCTACACTCGGTCTGTAACGTATCGTTTTGTTTTCAAAGCTGTTTTCGATTAATTCGCTAGTTCTTTGTAATTGATGGTACATTGAATGACCTTTCCGAAAGTCGAATTGAAATGTGAGCAGTAAGTTGAGGTTTTCAATGCTGTTGATTAGGCCTGTGTGGATAACCTTTTCTAGCAGTTTGGATAGTGAGGTTAGCAGACTTATAGGTCTGTAGTTGTTTACTTTTGTTGTTGGTTTAGTGAACATTATTAGGTATGCATGTTTCCATGACCACAAGAAGAAGCTTTGTCTTAAACAAGTGTTGTATGTTGTACTTCAGTAGGCCAGTACTTTTTTTGTTAAGTGCGGAAGGATGGTATTTGTAATGAGGTCGTGGTCCGAAGGTTTTTGGAGAAGTTGGTGTTGCGCAATCAGGTATAGCCATGTTGTTTTCGATGTCCTTGATTACTTGCGTGAAATAAATTCAAGTGAAAAGGTGATTGCTGGCATAAAAGTCTTCTCAAGATGAGAAGCACGCGTGACTGCTTTTCCATGTTGGAGCTATAGTTTTCACTATCATTTCCCAAGAACAACGTCTTTGTTGTTTCTTATTGTTTTCCGCAATCTTATGTCTCTTGAACTAAAATCAGCTAGCTGTTTTTTATAGGAATTTATTTTCAGGTTATCCAGTTCTTTTTTAATTTAATGTGCAATATTATTACTCAATTTTTGATTATGGAATACTTCGTTTTTTGCCATTTGCGTCAAATTTGACTTTTTCTTTTTATTAGTTTTGTTATATACCTTGGGGGATGGTTATAGTCTCTCTGAAAGATTCTTCTTGTTGGTTTGCAGGTTGGTTTTATACTATTTTGTATTGATGTAGTAATGTGATTAAGCATTATAGCTATGTCTCCTGTAGTATGAATGTTTCTGGGATTGTATAATTTGGTTTCCAATAAATTTTCAAATTTATTCCAGTTTTGTGATTGGTACTGGAAGGTGGTCGGAGTCGACATCGGTAATAACTTTGAAAAACAGATTTGTTAAATTTTGTTTATAGGACGATGTCTAGGATATCAGACTGATGATCAGGTTAATATGGTTAATGGGCGTAGTCACTGGGTACCAAGATTTCGAATTAGTTGTTGCAAAGTTTTCACATTTGATTTTCTTTGGATTGGCCGTTCTGCAACCCCACAGGGTGTTTTTGGTCAAAGATTTCTTAATATCTTTAGTGTTTAGTTGTCCATAGGTATTTATTATTGTAATGTAACTCAAGTAATCAAGTTTAATCTTTATTGATCTTGTTTCAATTCTCAGAGTGTTGATTTCTGGAAGTCGTATGTGTTCAAATTTTGTTGTGATCAGAATCACCACTCCCCCAGAGGCTATTGTGGAGCTCCAATCTTTACGATAGACGTGATATCCTGGAATTTAAAATTTGATGGTTTTGTCGAAATGAATCTTAGTTATGCAGGCGATGTCTATATTACATTTGGCTAAGAAGACTATGAATAATGAACGCTGATTGTCGACGCTGTTAGCATTCTAAGGATTGTTAAATTATGTACAGCTTTTTGATGTCTATTGAGAAGTAATGATAACAGAGTATTTGTGATAAAAGATTTGATTTGGCTTCGTTAAGGTTATTGATCCTAGAAGTATAAGATTATTTGATGTTATTGGTTTGTTGGCTGTGTTGTTGTTTGGATTTAGTCCACTTTTAAATTTTGTTGCAAATTATTGTGAGTTGTGATTGTATAGACTTTTGTACTATAGAGGGCTCTGGTGGTGTCAAGTCGGGTTCTGGCTTATTGTTTTAGCAACTCAGTGTGACGTGAACATCCACGATAATTTGTACTGTGGCTTTCTTTGCAATTTGCGCATATTAGTGATTTATTAAATTTCTTTGTGAAATTTACGTGAGAGTGATTGATTACCTGCACATTCTCGCAAACTGGTTTTAGGCTGCAGTAATTTTTAGTATGGTTGTACTGTTGTCAGCAATGACATTGTGGTATGTTCTTCAATTTTCACCATTACTATTGAATAAAAAAGTGAGCTTAGCGGGACATATGCTTGGCTTGTTCATTTTTTGCTAGGTCTAGTGTGCAAACTGGAAATAATTTTTTTGTCTTTAGTATATAGGCGGATGACTTTGATAATTGGTAATTCCTTGATACTGATAACCGTTTGTCACTTGTATTTTGGTAAGTGTGATATTGCATTTTATTTGTGGTGAAAAATTTGGTTAGTGTTCGGTAGTCTTCTACTTTGGATGAATTAATATGAAGTGTGGATGTATTATAAGACGTTGTGAACATTTCGGTTGCGAGATTTTTAATATTTGGTAATAGAGCTTTGTGGTTAACTGTTTTGTGCAGGTTTGTGCATTGGTGAAACCTTAATATTTTATGTATTTGACTGTTTCTTGGAAGCTATAGTTTTTAAGGATGGTTTGTTTGCTACTACAGCTTCCAGCTGTGGTGGTAAGTAATATTTTTTCTTGTTAGAAGATCCTGTGTGGTCCATGCGTACCATTTTACCATTAATGGGCGGTGATAAATTATCTAATTTTCATTTATTTTACAATTGATAATTCATTTTTAAATCATGGTGGGTGATTGTCTGTAATGTTTATTAGATATAAGTAAAAGAAACTTACTGTGTTTGCTATTATTGTTGTTAAGGTTAAGTGTATCACACTCCTCGTACTTGACTAAATCTGCATCTGTATAAGGAGAGATCAAATTTATAGTGTAAATTACATGCCTAGTGGCACCACTTAAGTATTTTTTGTTTGAAGAATATCAAATTACGATGTAAGAAAAGTAACAACATAAAAATTGTCGTTCTGAATAATACTATCCACATAACTAAATTCTATTTACTTTTATATTTATGCTAGCTATTAAGTTTCATAATTTTTTATGTAAAATACTTCTTATTTACTTATAGGCAATCTGTATGTTTTATTCAGATTATTTTATCTATTCTTTCCATCTTCTGCATCAGGTTGCTTTTAGATATTTTCACTATTGATGATCTTCGCTTTTGTGATCTTTAGTATTCTATTTTATTCCATTCTAGAAACATGTTTGTTCCATTCTTGATTGGGACTGGTGTCATGTTTTTGCTGCATACTCTATCCCATTTTGTTTTACCACATATCCTTTGTAACGTCCTCATCTTTCTCGTCTCTGTATTTGCCTTATTTTTTGTGTTTCAGGACCAGTTTTTGCTGCATATGTTAGTATTGATCATACAATAAACTAATAAACTCTGCTTTTAGTTTTGATAGTTAAGTATTTTCCATATTACAATTAGGTCTCCGTAAACTCAACCAGCTTCGGTTATACGAGCTTGTAGTTGATTTTTTATTAGACCATAACTTGAGTTGTCTGTAATGAGATATTTATAATTAAAAACTTCTATTGTCACCATTTATTTCTAATTTGCTTCATATGGGTTCTTTGCTGATAGTCACTAATTTGATTTTCTTGCTTGATATTTTCATATTATATTTCTGAAATGCTTTTACTGTCTTTATAAGTAGTCTCTGTAATTGATCCTATGCCTACAATTAATGTTGAATCGTCAGCATAACAGATGATTTTTATTTCTTCATCTCGCATTTTATATCCTTCTTAAGTTTTTACCTTTTTAATGGTTTTATCCATGAGCAGGGGACTCAAGTATTCGCCTTGCCTAATTCCGTTATTTGTTTTTATGAGGAGAAAGATCTGTCCACTAACTTTTATTAGACATCTCTGTGACAAGATCTATAACTGATTTTGAAGTTTCTCTTTATGTAGTACCATATAAAAAGCGAAAATAAAAATACATTATTCTGTTAGTGGTAGTTATAGATAACATATTCTTACAGTAAGAACAACTTTCTCTACAAAGTTTAGAAGCCATTCACAGTACTGTATTTTGTTAAAGAAATCAGTAATTTTCATTTTGCACACAATATCTGCTTTCTGCATACATAATTTTGTGTGGTTATTTACTACTTACAAAGTTAGATTTTATTTAACATTCCATGAAAGGACTCACAATGCACTCTATTATCGAGTTGTTGTATTGGCGTAAATATACTGTTGACACTTTTATAACCCATAAAAATTAGCATTGTAATTTGCTACTGTTGTGGATTAATATTACGCCTTGAGCATTAGGATTGCATCAGTTTCTACAATAGTAGGGTGGTCATTAAAGAAAAGCAACGCATTATTTTTTAGCGAATAAATTTAATTAACTATCTTATAGTGCGTAGTAAGGTTGAATGTATGAGGGGTGTCCGATTTTAAAGATACAGTTGGCTGTTCTTCAAACCGTGTTTGCGCAATATCGCCGTCATATACACGACTTAGCGTTTGTTTTATGCAAGACTCAATTTAGCTTTCGGGAAGCAAATAAATATGGCGTGTATAATCGAGTATTTGAAGTGTCAGATTTTTGCAAGCCGAAAAAATTAAATAAAGCGAAATTCACCGCAAATTAGAGGGTGTTTATGGCCCGAACGTTTTGATGAATATTGAATACAGCCATTAGAAGAAAAAGGCTGTGACGATTACGCGAAACACGATGGCGCAAGACCCCACACGTCAAATCAAACCAAGCTGTGGTTGATACATCGGAATTGGAGATCCTACAACATTCTCCGTACAGTCCAGATTTAGCCCTCTCGAATTTTTATTTATTCGGGCGAATTTGAAGAAATCTTTGGCGGGGAAGCGCTTTGCGGATCAGGAGGAATTGCAAGACGTCGTTGTGGACTACTTCAAGCAACTTGACAAACAGCCGTGCCGTGAAAACTGCTGTCACCCTGGGATAAATGTTTCAACGTTTAGGGAGACCATGTCAAAAAATAAACAAAAGTATGTATTTTTTTGTGGAATGCATCAAATATTTTCTTTAAATATAAATGTTTGTGTAATTTTGGTTTGTACTTTTAATATGGAACATTCCTCGTACTTTTGTAAGATTTCAATAAATTTAAGAAAATTTGAGTTTCTTATTTTCACATAGTTATTTTGTTTGACAAATCATTAAGAAATATGAGCCATTGTTAATGAATTTGATTAATAACGTTTGTAAATGATGTGACGTGTTGTAATTTGTTGATTTTTGTTTTTATTGATTTTTTAATTATGATAAGTTTTTTCCCTAGCTTTTTTATAGAGGAGTGAAGTGAGCTAGCCAATATTGTAAACTTTGTAATAACTGTGGCTTTTGAATGTTATCATTGACGTGTATACAAGACATATGAAGGTTGTGTACTATATAGAATTGCATTTTAGTTTATGTACTGGTGTTATTAGTGTATTAGATTCCAAAGGCTCTCCTGAAATACCCCCCATTCACACCTTCCAGTTGCTTGACGTTTATAAAGTGAGGTTTGTAGAGGTTGCTTGTGCGATAGAATATGCGAAGAATCGCTACATATGCGGTCTTCTATTTCTAAAACAATGTTGTGTTAAATGGAGTCTGAGGACGCTGTTTATACTGTATTGATTTAATTTTAATTTTCTGTTTATTTTTCGCCGCCAGTTTTAAAGCTGGGCATTAAACGTACTGGTTCTGGTTATGACGTTGTTAGAAATTATTGTTCACGTTCTTAAGAACACGTATTTGCCTCTAGTGGGGGATTGGCAACTTATCAGACAATTATTTTTTTTTAAATTATAGTTCTTGCCTTAACTACCTTTATTTTTTCACAAAGTTTTACTATATTGTCTAACCTTTTGCCCAATTGTACAATACTGTCTGTAACGCATTCGCTCTACATATCGCTTTTGAATTCTAAAAATAAATTTATTAATTTGTTACTTTTGTGGGAAATGACTAATGTTTTTGTTGCACTCTTAGAATTATTCCTAATTATTCAGAATTAAAACAAAACATAACATATTATTTTTATTAATATTTAAAGTTCATTTCGCCTATTTAAAATATAAAATATTGTAAAATATAGAAACATTAACAGTTAAGCTATCGGTGCAATGAAATATCAACTATTTGTATAACCAGGTATAATTAATTCCACAAGAGCATCTGGCCTATTTTAAGACAGATATTTTACTGAAAAACAAAACTAAATACAACTTAACATAACACAGAAGAATGATAAAAAGTGGTTTATTCAAAATATGCTCTATTGCTAGTTATAGATTTTTCCATCTTTCGGGTAATTTGTGGATACCACGCCATTAAAAATCTTTCCCTTTTTGCCGCGATAGCACTTCCCAGTTGAGTGCTTCCAACGTGCCACGAACCGGTTTTGCTGTATGTGATTGTCATGGAGGAAAATGATCTCGTGTTGCCGTTTTGGATATTCTGGTCGTTTTGCGAGTAGCGAACGATTCAAAATCGATCAATTGCTTGGTAGCGTTTGGTATTAATCGTTTCACCGGGTTTTAACAGCGCATAATAGACCACACCTTTCTGGTCCCACCATACAGAGCATCGTTTTCCTGCCAAGGCATTCGGTCTTGCGGTTGATGTGGATGGTGTGTCTCGGTTTACCCACGATTTTGTGCGCTTGGGATTTTCAAAATATATCCACTTTTCATTCCCAGTAACGATACGATGCAAAAACGACTTTCTTTTGTATCGTTCTAGCAAAATTTCAGATGTGTTTTTGTGCCTTTCCATCTGCCTCTCGTTCAGCTCATGTGCTATCCATCTGCCGACCTTCTGAATCTTTCCATCTCTCGTAGGCGATTGGAAACAATTTGTTGATTGACGTTGAATTGCTCTGCGAGTTATTTTTGTGTTTGTGAATCGTCTTTGTCCAACAATGCTTGTAATTTCACATCTTCGTATTTTTTGTTAGTTTTCCGTGTTCCTTGTCTGCAACATCAAAATCACCACTTTTGAAACGCCGAAACCATCGTTCACACGTATCTTGCGATCATCATAAGCTTCTCGAAGTAATCGGTATTATTCAGCAGCAGTTTTCTTCAAATGAAAACAAAAAAATTAATGCTGTTCGCGAATGCAGCAAAATAATACTACGCAAACACTTCTTCAACTTATCACTTGTGCACGTTGACTCTTGTTGGTGACACAATAAAATAGCATATACAGTATGTCAAATTTTTATACTACGTACTGCATTTGCGCACCATCTGTGTGCAATCACCATTATCTAGTATTCCATGTCAACTATTTCGCATATTGGCGGCTAGATTTATAGTATAGACAGGAAGCAGTGCTTTTACCATTATCACATCGAACACGCTGGGTAATGTCTAGCTTGCATGCATATTTACCGGGTGTTTTCTATTTTTACTCTTCTCAGCACAGTTCCTGTCTTCAAGCGAAACGCAGTTCCGTTACTTGGTGCTGAATTCTTACAGACAGTTACTAACTTCATATGAATGTCTAATGTAACCAAGTAGTCTGTTGCTACCCATGATTTTGTGTTTCTATGGTTTTACTTTTGTGCTGACCAGAACTACTTTTACATTACTGTAGAAATGACTGAATATATTTATATTATATAAACAATAAAGTGCCTTTACACGTACAATACACATATAATCCTTAAAGAACGTCTCCAGATCTGCACTGTACAACTGAAATAACTGTTTTTATTTTTTGTTGATTTGTGAGAAGCCATTGTGCTCAGATCTTCGTAATCTTCAAATTCTCTTGTATGGTGGATTGCAAAATTTTAAGTCAGATTTACTGCATCCACCAGTGCATTGAATGTTTCCTGTTTGGCATTATCAGTTGGACTGAATACATTCATGGTCATTAGCAGACAACAATAAAACTGGGTCCAAATAACAATTGACAATATACCCTTAGAAAGAGTCGATAAGTTCGAATATCTGTTATCATATGGAAATACGCATAAGAGCAGCGATGGCAAGAACAGTTTTTGTCAGTTTTAATAAATACTTGTGCCGAAGGGAAACACCCTTAAACTTAAGAATGCGCATGACCAAATGATATATGGCCCGTAGTAATATAAGGCGCCGAAACGTGGTCACTAAAGATAAGATCAATGAATCGAATTGAGGACTTTGAAATGTGGACCATACGAAAACGACTCAAATGAGGAAGTGTTACTCAGAGCCAACAGTAAAAGTGAACTATTACAAATAATAAAACGATGACAAATTTCATACTAGGGACAAATGCTAGGAGGCAAAAGTAGGGAACAATGAGACTTATTCTAATGGGGAAATAGGAAGAAGAGGACCACGAAGAAAGCAATACTCATAGTTAAGGGGTATAAAAAATTGTCGTTGAGTCAAAAATTTAGCTGATATCTTTACACGTGCGACGGAAGGAATTAAAAAGTCAGAGGAACGCCTACACGCTACAGCGAAGACACTGGAAGAAGAAAATTAGTAACACGCCCATGGATGCCCATTTTATGCAGTTTTCGCCTCACTGTTTTATATAACATTGAGGTGTTTAGGTGCTGATTAAGTTCTGTAGTCACTTTCTCTGCCGTTGTTTTCTTCTGCAACGCCACAATACGCTTCAAGGCCCGGCAGTCCTTATCCTGCAGTTTCGTCTTTCGATCACTTATACTCCACCAACCCTGTTCTACTGTGCACTATATATGCGGCCATGACTTTCGAGACCGTGCCTTGTGTTATATCGCATAACGTTGCTGTTTTGCTCACAGATAATTAGATCTCTTTCCGCCAGGTTAGACACAACGTCACAACTACACTGCCTCACTCTAATATTAGCGCACAGTCAATATTACCTGCAACAAGTAAGAAACAGTTTATTTACGCAGCGCCCAGTATTACCAAACACAGTGAAAATATGTCCCTCTTTTGACAAGTGTTTCCATTATTTTGTCCAATGTCCTGTATAGTAGGTCAATCGTTTCAATAATATGAATGTTGTCTTTTATGTTAGATATTTAGCTAATGTCAGTTGTAGATTGTAATTTTGGTAACATAATCAAAAGAACACAATAAACTGCATCTAAAAAAAAGCAACAGGGAAGAATAAATCTTATGGATGAAGTAGAAGCTAAAGCCTTCAATGCTGAAGAACAGGTTTTGAGCCGTGTAAAATTAGGTTCTTGATATACGAGAGAGCTTTCTGTGTCACCTGGAACTTGCTAATGTACTTCTTTGCATTGTTCCTCGAAGCGTGAAAGTGTTATGGTCTTCGTCTTCGTTACCGGGTTACCGTACGTACGGCTTTCTGGCAAGTTTTTCATCTAGGGTCGCTCCAAGTATCTTCCAGTCCGACAATTATGAATCTTGTCAGGTCTGGTCGTCAAAAAAATTTTCTGTTTGTGGAGAATAGGACGGAGGAACATTCACTCCTATTCTTCGCGTGCTGCACCAGTTCCTCGAGCGAGTCCAACTCCTCTTGGACTTGATAGCACTGATGTGCTTAGGACATCGTCGTGGGGGGCTTTGCAGGGATGTCCCAAGCGTAGATCTTGAACATGGAGGACGCCGCTCTGACGACTTTACGCCGTCGAGTTTGATCCGGAACCTTCGTCCGAAGTGGAAGGACCGGATCATCTGGAGCATCGGCAGCGGGTTGGACGCTGAAATCATTTTGTTTTAGACGAGGCCGTTGTACCAAACCGTGTCAAAGGCCTTGGCCACATCTAGAAAGACTGTTGTGGTAGTTATTGAGGAAGCATTCCGAAAATTTTTCCACCATCTGGAGGAGTTGGTAGTTGGTTGAGTGGCTGGTGTGCTGGAGATCTCCGATTGTTGTTTGTAGTCGGCGGTGGATGATGGTTCCACTAGCTTTCCCAGGGTCGGCAGGAGGCCGATGGGGCGGTAATACTGGGACGTGTCGGTTTTCCTAGGGTTGGGAAGCATCATAACATCTACAGTATTCTAAGGGCTCGGAAAGTGGCCGAGTCGGAAGAGACCTTTAGCAATGTGGTGATGCAGACGACTGCCTTATTCGGGGGAGTCTGCAGCGCTCGGTTGAGAATGTCGTCAGGTCTGGGTGCTTTACGCAGCTTCAGGGATTGGATCAACTGGAGGACGTCTTTGGTAGGACGCGAGCTTCATGTGGTCTTAGGGTTGACTGTGTCCACATGGGCAAGGTCGGCGTGGATATAGTTGGGGGTGCACTGACGCCTCAGACTGCCAGCGAACGCTTTGACTTTGTCAGCATAGGTATAGGCAACACCGTTCGCCCCATGGATGGGGAGAATGGGGGATGGCCTGTTGCGCAGGATCTTAACCATCTTTCAGAGACTGTTGTCGGCCACGTGGATGGCTTTCAGCTTGCTCTCTCATTTGGCATTGTGCTGATCCGCGTCAGTTCTCTTGACTGTTGCAGCTAGTATCTGGCATTTCCGCTGATTATCGGAATGGAGAGATCGCTGCGTACACCGTCGGGTCCGATTTTCTCTCATATCCTCTTGTTTCCGGTGTGGACGGGGTTGGTGGCAATGGAATCTTGGATGGGAGCAGCGTGTACTACTTCCTCCAGGTCTTTGCTCGAGCGGATAGTAGGGTTGTGTCCCATGAATTACTTCGGATGGACGATGAAGGCTGGCTATAAGACGCATCAGCGGGAGACATTATTTGCTCATTTTTTACCCCTTCCATGCCAAGGTGAGAAGATTTGGATTAAGTTATCCAGGGTGTATTGCATGGGGACTGAATAAAACCATTCAGTATTCTGCCGTTGTTGTTCATCTGACTATTTCATGAGGAATATTTGGCGTTGAGGTTCTCTGCCAGAATCATGGCGATGTCCTTAAATATGGCATTTAGGTCTTCGGGGAGGAGGGTCCGATAGTACAGCGGAGAGTTATACGCCAAGAAAAATCGTATAACTCCGAAATTCCTTGCTTGGAGGCAGAGGGCGGGGTTGGATATTACTCCAGGCAAGACTTGATTAACACGGGAGTATCTCATTTGGCTACTAGGAGCGGTCGTTTCAATAGCACGTATAATTTGGAAGCTGAACCACATCTCTGTCCTTAAGATGGACCTCGTGGACCAGGATAGCATCCAAATTATAGCGGTGTGCACAGTTTAGTACCTCGCCTTTATCCTTCGGGTGGTCCGTGTTTTAGAAAGAAAGTTGGACGTGGGAAGGCGGGATGGGTGTTCCAGCCATTGATGGGCAGCAGCAGGCTCTGGAGCTCCTGAGCTTGTACCAAGAGCCGTACAAAGATATCCTTGGCGTTGGTGGCTCCACTGAAGAACTGGAACAGGCGCGGGATGAGATCCAGCAGTTTTGCAGGAGCTCCAGTCTTGGCTGGAATTTTCGAATTGGGGAGCTGCAGGGGCTGTTGCTGCCGGGGAGATTGGGGCAGCAGAGACTGGCTGGACGATAGCAACTGGACCTCTCCTAATTATCTGGGCGTAGGCATTCTCACAGGCTGGGGAGCGACGAGTGGGAGCAGCTTGTAACGACTTGACACTGGAAGACTGCTCCGCTCCGCCAGTTTAAACTTTCTATGGTGGATCTCTTCGTCGTTGGGGTGGACCACGAAGGCCGCTCCCGCTTTCTCGTTTTCCTGTCGGGACCCATACGTGCAGCACTTTAGGACAAAGCGACGTTTTCACGTAAACCTCATGTTAGTACTTCCCACTTATTTTTTTACGTGTTTGATACGGCTTCTAACGTATGCGAACGCGTTTATGGTGGAGGATGTCCCTGCGCGGGATCCGTGTGCTCTACCCTAGTAGTTACAATTCCGCCTAACGCTTTGCCTATTACGGGCAGTCAACTGATAGGCCGCAAGGTAATGGAACTGTTGCGCCGGTTTTCCGCAGTTTGGGGATAGATTTAACTTTAAGTATTGTAATTTCTAGTTGTATCAAGTCATTTTGTTACAGAATCGCAATGCTACTTAAGGGAAAAGGATCGGGCGGCTTAGCGCCGCCTTTTTTAAATATTGGAGGCGATTCTGAAGACGAATCGAAGAACAGCATCATCAAACCACCTCAGCCTATACCTATTCCTACCTCTGTGGACAGTGATGACGGTAAGAGTGCGGGTTTCTGTGATATTTTTTATTTTGTTGGAGTTAATTGTAACTGTAAAATGTAAAAGCAAATGTGTTTCTTGATTGCTAATGAAAAAGGTTGTTTCCCGTTTTAAATTTTCTACACCATCACAATATATTATTTCATTATTTGGCAAAAATTGTGAATTATATGAAATGTTGAATTATAGACCTTTATTCACACATATAGCAAAATTTTTATATAACTTTTTTACTTTCCTTATTCTATAATAAGGAAAGTAATGAAATCGGCGGAAATTTGACCTACCCAGTTTTTCACATATCTGGGTGAAATATAGCCTCAGGACACCAAAGAAGTTGGTTTGGACCATTGGTTCGTGTGTGTGTGTGTGTCTGTCGGTTTGTCAGTAAACAGGATATCTCGAGAACCGTAAGAGCTAGAGACTTCAAATTTGGAATGCAAGTTACTTGTAGGTAGGGGACTCAGTGCTTTTGGTAAAAATCGGCCGAGCCGTTTGGTCGCAAAGTCGCAAAATCGGTCGTAAAGCGGTCGCGAATCTAAACGGTTGAAGATACAAAAAATTTATGAGAAAAATAATTTGTTATCATGAGATAAACATGAATTTAAAATAAAAGTTGGTAAAATAGGAACTCGAAAAAAATTGAAGCTCAGGATTTTTAATATACCGGGTGCCCAGAAAATGTTTCTGGAAATTTATATTACCGGATAGATCAGACCGAGACGAACAAAAAATTATGATGAAATTTTTTGATCCGAGGTCAAATAAATAAGTTATAGCCGATTAAAAATTAATTAAACGGACCAATCACAGCGCGCTCGGAGAGCTACCGAACCGACTGCGGAAGGACGGGGGGGGGGACGCTTGGCCGCTAGGAGGGAGCACGCAGGCGACAATGGGGAAGGCCGAGCGGCCGAGCTCGCACGGTTACCTTCAGTGATGTAGCAAAATTTTAAGTACGTGTCAATTATTGTCTTGTACTGTTTATTTTAATCAGCTTTCGAGTGTTGGACTCGCGCCTCGTCCTTTTTAAAAATAAGTTCTGGGACGAGAGCAGCGCAGGGCCGAGACGATGGACCCCGTATAATATATAATAATAGGATAAGGAAAGTCGTGTGATGTTCACACCAGATTTTTTTAATATACACACGTGCAGACAATTTCAAACAATATATATATACCCGTTTTCTCTAATTATATTAATATAATTTTGAGCGTAGTTTTAAATGGGTGGTTACTTTTGATCCATCCTATATATTTTTACATATAAATGTTTGTGGGTTTTACGAATGCGAAAGCAGCATCAAAACTACATTGCGAATATTGAAAAAGATTTAAATATTTTTTAATTAAAAATTTAAGAATGTTTAAATCTACGATGGCCTTGAAGGGAAGATAGGGATTTGCAATTTAAGAACGAGGGGTGAGGGTATATACAAGTTTTATTTTCTTTAAAAATGAGAAAGTAAATGGGTAATAGTATGGAAAATATATTGTTACATGTAATTAAATTTTGTAGAATATAAAGACGACATTTTGCTTTACTTTTATAAGTGAAGGATACTTAAAGAGTTGTGGTTGTTGGTATTAGCATTTCCGTTTTAAGTAATTCATGGGGATTCTAGAATATTTTAGACTACTTCAGATATTAAATAAATTGTTATAAACTGAAAGCATATATTTATTCCAATTTGTTATGCTAAACAGATAAGGTTAGAAAGTCAAATAAAAGTCTGTTGGAGTATATTAAAAATAGATATTTTTGTTTAATGTTTTTTTATATAGTAAATATTTTCATATTCTTCGTAGAGTTGTTATTCTAGAATTTTTTGTCTATTGTTTCTCTACTATAACTGTCGCAATTTTTATTCAAATATCACATATTTTGATGATCACTATGTATTCATTTGTTAAAGTCAATAATTTCTCTTAGTGATGACAAACGGGTGAGTTTTGACGTTAAAAAGATAAGAGGATGTCTTACGAAAATTATCGTTGTTGTTTTTTATAAACGTATTTTTTTATTTCAGATCGCTCAAGCGTGTCTTTAAGCGACTTACCTATAAACCCGCCCCCGCCTGACGCAGAAGCTAACGCGGAGATCCTGGACGTCGGCGACCAAGGGGGGCCTCTTTCTAACACTCCGTCGCCGTTTCTTTCCCGCGAAGTCTATTTGGACTGCCATCGGAATGGAGTGGAACAGGTAACTGTGTTTTGCATCTTTTAATTTGCACATGCACCGTTTTGATCCGACTCCAGGCGCTGGTTGCTCGCCAAAAGGAAGCTCTGGAAACGACGGCGTTGCTAAAACAGGTGAAAATAGAGATGGACAAGATAGGCAGCGACATCTCGTCGAGCGAAGACGAGCTGCTGACCGGGGAGCACGTCGAGAACAACTACAGCCCCATCTACCAAGACACGGACATGAAGGTGGACACGAAGTCAGAGAAGGACGACGACCGTATGAGCTTGTCGTCATTGAGTAGCAATGAACAAAAGATCGAAGAGTCCAAGATTGACACCATCCAGTCGGGAATCCCGGCGCATTCTTTTCCCGGCACGACGTTTAATCCCTACCAACAGTATCCAGGTATGTTATCCAGTATTGACTTGGATAATCTAATCGACCTTTTTGTAAACGAAGGCAATTACGATGGATCTCAATAAAGTTACTGTTTTATTTGTCATATAATATGTCTTACCGTCTTGTTGAACTATGAACAGTATCGGCCAAAAGTTTCCGGGTAGTTTTATTTTCTTTCTAGTTTTTTTTAGAGTTGAGCGATCAACTCTATTTTTGATCTAGAGTTTTGAGAAACCTGAACAGACAATGCTCATACTTAATTGTCAGTAGGTGCATGCTTATATTCAGGTTTGTGCCCAAGGGCATATTTGGAGTCCCAGGAAAAATTTAGATCACGCAGTACAAATCAGTAAAAATTATTTGTATTAAGTGCAATATATTGATTCACATCCCTAGTGATTAGGGCTCATGACTGCAACTGGCCGCTGAGATATAGTCTCTGAAAAAAATCAGGTCGATATTTTATGGCCATTTAAATAGATATTTTTTGAAGAAAGTTGTCGCGAATAAAAGTTAGATATTTTAAAAACTTGACTGGATATTTCTAAATTACACCAGGCTCTATCTCCATTCACATGTAACCCTACTGGCGTGACCCTTGGGCAATACGAACAAGATTCCATGTTTAGGTGGTAGCCTCACACTTTTCGTTTTCCGGAAATTGTAAGTTCTCTGGAGGAGTATCTTTCACTTTAAGAGGTCATAATCTCAGCGGACACTTGCAGTTGTGAGCCCTGATCACTAGGGATGTGAGACGATGCACTTAATAAAAATATTTTGCTTATTTTTTACTGCGTGTTCTAAATTTTTCCTGGGACATGAGCACTCTCCAATGTTCAGGTTTCTTAAAGCTTTAGATATGTTGTATAACATCCAAAAGTCACAACGATTGCTCAACTCTGAACAAAGTTATAGAGAAAAATAAAAGTGTCCGGAAACTTTTGGTCGCCACTGTATTCAAATTTGTATTAATTCTATTGTGGTCTTTTAATAAGTATTTGGCTTTTTATTTTAAAAAATATAAGTTTTTGTTATGCTTTTAGTCCTTAAAATTTATAATAAAATCTTTCAGAAAATGCCTATTAGGCTCAGATTATATATATACCTGTGTGTACGTCTTGTTTTATCTACTAGGTAATTATATAGATCAAAATAATTGGAAGTTACATGACATCCCTGATCTTATTATACAATTTTTAGTCTATTGCACAAACACACGGCTGAGAAATTGTGGAGTTTTACAAATGATAAATTTTTCCATTCCACACCTTCAGCATTAAACAATAAAAATATTTTAACAAAAGCAGAATGTAACTATCAACTGTAACAATGTCCTGAAAATATAGAGCTAGTATTAATATAATAAAAACATTTTGCGCAGCTGCGATGTAATCTGTCAGCCTATGACAGTGTACTTTAATGCGCATGCGTGAATGAGAACGACTACTGGCCGGGACAGTTGAAAATTAAACATTGTTCAGTGACCACATTTAGTAGTGATCATCGCATTTGCGATCATTGAGCGAGTAAAATAACAAAGTGTCTGTATCAAACTCGTGCTAATTTGGAACTTTTCAGAAACTATTCAGGTGATTAAGAATGTCAACAAATTACTAAAAACTACTAGCTTGATGTTCATCATAGGTCGTAAGCAACTGATGATTGATTGGCAGTTTCAATGCGATAACGCGTTTACCCATTAATTAGATCTCGTGCAGAACTGTTTCTTATTATCAAATGGCATAGATGACTGACCTTTTAATGGTACTTGAGGAAATACTAAGTATAAAACATATTTAATGTTTTTTTTTTGTTCAACAGGAATTTAATTTAATTTGTGCGGTATAATTCATTCATTATGAATCTTTATACTACTATCTACTATAGCAGGCGCCGTTCTAAAATGAAATTATCAGACATATTTGTTACTAAACTGCGATGGCGGAACAATTTTGTTTTTGTTTGTGTTGGTGAAGGGCATAAATTATATTTTAACTGAACCCAGTGGCTTTCTTAAAAAGGATCTCACATAGATTACGGGTTAGCTCTTTTTAGTTTTTAATAAGTACTTGGAATAAGCTTACAATTGCGTAGAATAACAATACATTCATACTTAGGAACTCAGTACATTAGTATAGCAATATAATTTAAAAGATTAAAGTTAGGATACTAACTGCGGGAGACTAATTCACCAGTACAACTAAGCGTCGAAAAATAACTATGGAGACTAATTGCAGGATGCTAACATTGGGAGATTAAGACGGTAATACATTTGACTATAGAAGATTAACTGGGAAACTAACAATTATTGAAGCGTTCTAAAAGCTTTTATAAATCCTGATAATTCTTTGCATGTTTATTTTTTGTTGGGGCGCACTTACTGACACTGAAGCCTCAAGGCCTTATTGTGCCTACTAACATGCATTTAACTAACTTAATACTAGGACGTCACATATCTCCGTGGGTTAAATGAGACTCGAAGAGAGGAACAGTGCTCGTATGTATACGACCTAAAGCGGCAGATTTCTTTTTGTAGGGTACATATCGAGGAATGCGTCCTATCCACACTTTTGCCAGCGAATGTTCCATACACGGTACGCATTCTGGAAGGCGTTGACGGGGACCTCGTTTAGAGCCCTTGTCACGGCGGTTTGGATTGTATCAATGGTTCTAAAACGGGTTTCTTTTAAGGCGGACTTGATCCTCGGGGACAAAAAGTCTTGTCAGAGCCAGGTAAAGTTACTCAAGTGTTCTTGTGGTCGTCAGTCAACGATTTGGAGACCAACTTGGCACACGCGGTCGGTAACAATTTCGTACACAGTGGTTTTCGGTATAGTGAGTCTCTGGTTTCATTCGAATACTTATTTGACGCTCAGTATTTAAAAGATCACGAACCGAAGACACTTTTTGTCACTTTTGCTGGTTGACGGTCGTCCAGAACGGGGCCCATTCTCCATCTCCTCCCGGCCACTTTTAAATAACTTCAACCGCTTGGAAACTTTAGAATACGAGAGAGCATAGTCCCTGTAGGCTTCCTGAATTATTTGGTTTCAGCGAGTTTTTATTCAGTTTAGCACAAAACTTGCTCGATAGTTTTCTTCATTGCACGTTGTGACAGAGGTATTAACGGAAGGTTCATGGAAACACCGATTCTGACGTTCCTACAGCTCAGTAAACCGAGCTTGGAAGCGTTATAAAGCTAACAATCTCTCCCCCCCCCCCTCACCTAATCCAATCGGGAAACGAATGATAAATGTAATTTTTAAAGACATGATGCGAAAGGAATGAGAATCATATTAGATCATATGATAAGATGATATAAATATGTCAAAAATGCACAATATGAAGTTTTATATGCATGGGTATTCATGAAATGAAGAAAATAAAACTGGAAAGTTAGTTATTGTATCATAAAATTTTCTCTAAAACACTTGTACAAAATTCAAGAAAATTGCCAAAAACATACCATAAAAATCTGCATGCAAGAATATTATAAAATACAAGTGAAACCTAAAAGCTGAAAATTAAGAAAGAGAGAGAGAGACTTGTCTTAAAGTTGCTTCAAAGTAAAAGGCTAGCTCGTGTCGAAACTGAATCAGGAATCTAGCGCTTATATGTGAGTTTTTCACGCTTCTTTTGGCGGAAAACTGCTCTTTTCTTACAATGTTTGTCACATGAGAGGTGACCTATAGTATCACATTTTACACAATACCTTTCTTCTATTTTCGAAAGAAGCGAACGAACAAAACGCTTAGTAACATACTCGTAAACAGAAAGACATTTATCCATGGAAAGTAGTCCATGCAGTTTGAAGAAAATAACTGAACTGAACTAAGCTTTAGACCCTTTCAGTTCAGCAACCCAAGGTTTCGAACCCAAGGTAGAATGGTATCATCGCCTTTCACAAAATTCCTGTGTCTAAATTCTAAAAAAGGCTCATTTTTAATCAATGGAATTTCATCTGCTGAGATCAGTTTGGGTTGTTCCACATATATTTGCATCTGTTCAAAGAAAAGGGTATGAAGCTCATAAAATGGCTCTGATAATTCCTGTAAAAAGAAGTAATGGAAATGGTTATATGTGGATGAACATGCTCTAAATTTATACAAAGTGGTTTATGAAGGCATAAATGAATTTAAATTGATCTAAACTGAATCAAAAAGGTTTATAATGGTATATATGAATTAAAATTAAATAAAAAAGCAATGTCCAATTCTAAATTTGGGAACTGAACTCCCAGTTCGATCCATTATACAATTAACAATAATAAAATATATTTACAAATTGAGAAAAAAGTTAAAATTAGAAGGCTAACAACAACTAAAATAAATAAAAGGGAATTTGAACTTCCACGTCACTCAAGAAATCTATAAATTACAATTTGGATTTAAATATAAATAAACCTAACCTAATCTAACCCAACCCTAATAATGTGGATAAAACTGTTATTGTTGATTATTGTTACATTGATGGCAGGAAGATGAGGGGATTTCATGGTCGTTGCAGATTGGTTTGTTGCAGTTCACAGCAGTTCTTAGTGTTTTCGGGCGTTTCAAGTGAATTGCGGGATGTTCTGGATCAAATCTGCATAGAGAATCTTGACGCCGAATTCAAATTTATTTTCAGTTTTTTGGCTAGTTCACATATATATTTTTGAACACCTTTGCGCCAAGTAGTTCAGGCCCTACGTTCAAGCTGAAGGTGGACAAGTTGAAGAGATAATTGTTTTAGAACAGTCCTTTTAGGTTATTAATGATTTTGAAGCCAGTGTGGGCGATTTTCTTTACTTTATGGGCAGGAGCATCAGTTAGGAAGTAGTTAATCTGCCATCTGTGAGCTTTTTGGCAGGAATAATTTGTTATGCCCTGGTCAGTAATGTCGACTTCACATTTAAGGGTGTCGTGAGGCTTCCTCTTGGGATGGTCTTTCTGAGGGATGGCTTTGTCTCGATGTACGGTAAACATTACGAGGACTACATATTTCTTCTTCTGGCGGTATGAGACGAGGGTCACATTCTCAAGTTCAAAAAAAAACTTGGAGGAATTCTCATCCCGTCCTTTCTTTGTTGTCATCTCCGCTGGAATTTTCCGCCGTGACTTCCTAATTGTGCCCACAATTGACGTCTGTCTAACCATCATATCTTTCTCAAGTCCCAAGCTTGTAAAGAAATTGTCACAACAAATTGTCTTCCCAGACCCATAGTAGGGTTTGACCATTCTACTATTTTAATTTCTTAGTTTCTATCCGGTGCTCCTTCCCTTTTAATGTACAATTGCATTCTTAAAATGCATTTTAATGCCGTATCTGCACATTTGCACACACTTGAACCATATTTTTTTGGCTTCATAAAGACTTTCATGACTGCCTATCCATAGAAGATAATTAAAGTTTCGTCAACAGTCAGATTCTTTTTAGGGCAATACAATTCTTTCATTTTTTGGTAATAGATTGGTGACCATGTTCTCGGCATCTCTGCTATTGATCTTCCCTGTTGTCGAAGCGTAGGGCTTTAAGGAGGGTTATAAAACGATCCCTTGACATCATGGCGATCAATGGATTATGTGGCCCAAATTATGTATGCTTCTTCTTTATTATCGCGGTGGGCGCCAGATCACAAGATAATCCCGAAGAAGACCTCCAGTTTCACAACGTCCAGTTCCAGTCAGCGTTTTGGGGTAATTGCAGATGATTTGATTAAAAATTCGGATGATTTAGTGGCCAGAATCATTGGTAAAGTTGCAAATATTTTGGAGAACGTTGTAACCAAAAAAAGACAAAAAGCTCCAGAGATGATTAAGTCATCTGTGATCAAATCAGACGTGCCCGATCGTCACCTGTATTTGTAGTGAGCCAGCGTTCTTTGTTGTTTGATATCTGGTTGTTTTATCTTTTCCCAGAACGATCTTATCCTCAGCACAGATGGTTAATCTTCATCTGATGAAGCATCTTCCAGCTTCATCCAATCCTCCGGCTGCTCATTTACCGACTCTTCTGGAAAAAATTTAGGCATTTATTTATCTTACCGTCGGGTTCCAAGTTAACATTTTGCTGTTAATCAACTTCTAGCTGCTCATCTGCATTCCTTTCAATCAGAGGTAGGTGTTGGTGGTTGACGTTTCGGGAAGTCTAACAAGTAATAAGAAAATAACGTACATCAGAATTTTTCGGTGATAAAGTAGCTAATTGCATCTTTATGGCTTTAGGTATAGAGAATTATTTCCTTTTCGAAAAATTATGTGTATCTATTTACCAGGTGTACAAGTATGAAGTGCGGATTTGAGACAACAGATGGTGCGCCAATGCAGTGTAGAGTATAAAAATTTGACGTATATGCCATTTTGTTGTACCACCAACAAGGGTCAACGCGCACAAGTGATAAATTGAAAAAGTGTTTACATAGTATTGTTTTACTGTGTTCAATATGTCGAAATTTGTGCCAAATAAAGAGCATTCGCGGACAGCATTAATTTTTTGTTTTCATTTGAAGAAAACTGCTGCTGATGAAGACGATTCACAAACACAAAAACAACTCGCAGAGCAATTGAACGTTAGTCCACAAGCTGTTTCCAATCGCCTACGAGAGATGGGAAAGATTCAGAAGGTCGGCAGATGGATACCGCATGAACTGAACGAAAGGCAGAAAAAGCACATCTGAAATTTTGCTCGAACGATACAAAAGAAAGTCGTTTTTGCATCGTATTGTTACTGGGGATGAAAAGTGAATATATTTTGAGAATCCCAAGCGCAAAAAATCATGGATAAACCGAGGCACACATCCACATGAACCACAAGACCGAATCGGTTTGGTAGGAAAACGATGCTCTATGTTTGGTGAGACCAGAAAGGTGTGGTCTATTATGAGCTGTTAAAGCTTGGTGAAACAGTTAATACCAACAATAATTGATCGATTTGAACCGTTCTTTACTCACAAAACGACCAGAATATCGAAAAAGGCAACCCAAAGTCATTTTCCTCCATGACAATGTTCCATCAAATACGGAAAAACCGGTTCGTGACACGTTGGAAGCACTGAACTGGGAAGTGCTACCTCATGTGGCGTACTCACCAGACTTGACTCATTCTGATTACCACTCGTTTGCATCAATGGGCCACGCACTTGCCGAGCAGCGCTTTGGGTCGTTCGAAGATGTGAAAAATGGATCGATGAATGGTTCGCGGCAAAAGGGGAAGATTTTTGCTGGCGTGGTATCCACAAATTACCAGAAAGATGGGGAAAATGTGTAACTAGCAATGGAACATATTTTGAATAAACCACTTTTTATTATTCTGCCGAGTTTAACGTGTTTTTTTTTTACTTTCCTTATCCTATAATAAGGAAAGTAATGTAATCGGCGGAAATTTGACCTACCCAGTTTTTCACATTTCTGGACGAAATATAGCCTCAGGACACCAAAAAAGTTGTTTTTAGCCATTGGTTCGTGTGTGTGTGTCTGTCTGTCAGTAAACAAGATATCTCGAGAACCGTAAGAGCTAGAGACTTGAAATTTGCTATGCAAGTTACTTGCAGGTAGGGGACGCAGTACGAAGCTTTTGGTAAAAATCGGCCGTGCCGTTTGGTCACAAGGTCGCAAAATCGGTCTCAAAGCGGTCGCGTATCTGAACGGTTGAAGATACAAAAAATTTATGAGAATAAAAATGATTTATTATCATGAGATAAACATGAATTTAAAATAAAAGTTGGTAAAATAGGAACTCGAAAAAAAATTGAAACTCAGGATTTTTAACATACCGGGTGTTCATAAAATATTTCAGGAAATTTATATTACTGGATAGATCAAACCGAGACGAACAAAAAATTAAAATGAAATTTTTTGATCCGAGGTCAAATAAATAAGTTGTAGCCGATTAAAATATATATATATATATATAATATATATATATATATATATATATATATATATATATATATATATATATATATATATATTCATATATTTTTTAGAAAAAATCCCCATTTTATACTTGTACACTTGGTATTACTACCATAATTAGGCGAATTTGGAAAAATTAATTTCCACTACAAACTCTGTCAATTTAGGAATAGTCAGCGATCCTTAAAAGGTGACGAAATGTCGCACATATATTTTGGTAAATCTAGACTGACATTCACTAGACGTTTAGAAGTGAGAAAAAGAAACAAATATTGACAAGAACATTGGACAAGAGGTGTTGGATTTTTTATCAAAAGTACTTTTGACAAAACGAAGATATACTGAAAAGAAGCAAGAAGAAAAGTTTACAGTCTGACGAGAGAGCAACCGGAAAAGGTAAAAATGAAGGAAAATCATAGCCATATGTTTCTTATTTTATATATATATATTGTGTGTATATATATATTTGTTAATTCTTTGGCTTTACTTTTTTCTAAAATACAATTTATTACAGTAATAAAATACCTAGGCATAAATTCTAACTGCTGAAATACCAATTATCTTAGCAATTTATATTTGGAATAAGACGAGAAGCATCCAACCCCCGCATTTACAGAACTTTAGAATGTGTTTTAATTAACACAGCCATTTTCATCACAATTTACACATTTTTACGTAAGTCACATAAATGACCAATCCATTGTCAGTAATATGGCACCATTGTAGAATTGATATATAGGGGAATGCGTTATTCGACTTTTGCAAACGCCTTAAATGGAGAAATCTACTAATTAGTATTAAAAAGACTATTATATGCGACGGGACAAAGGTTGATGAATGCACCAATTATATTAAAATTTCCCAACCTAACAAATCAAACGTGTGAGAATGAGTTGCCTAGGCCTAGGCTTTATCTGCTCGCTACAAATGTGATATTTTTGCTTGTGGTTTAGAACTTGCATATATTTCTTTTAGTTATTCACAATTATAACGTAAAATTTTAGATTATCGCGTCAATATTTTACTTGGCACGCTTTATCACAGACGAATAAAAAAATAACACTTGTTTGTGTTTATTTGTTTTTATTATTTTCAAACAGCTGATGTTAATAATTATTTGTGTAGGATACCCAGGAAATCCATACAGCTACCCAGGAGCAGCTTACCTCCCATCTCAAGACTGGAGGCACGCATACCCGTACGGAAGCTCTCCGGGGGCCGCTTCCATTTACCTGGCACATCCTCACTACTCTCACTTCCCACACTTTCAGACGTCCCAACAGTACATGCCGTACCAGTTTCCTCAACGCAAAATGGAGGTGCTCAACGACGACCCGCATGCCCCTACCATAAACGCGGTGGTGCAGCAAATCACTCAGGAGCTGAAGCAAATCCTCAAGAAGGACTTCAATAAGAAAATGGTGGAGAACACAGCCTTCAAGCATTTCGAGGCGTGGTGGGAGGAGGAGAGCATGAAGGAGAATAAAAGCTTTTATTCGAACAGCGATAGCCAGGCGGATAAGCCCGCGCAAGCTAAAGATAATATAAACATCCTGCTGGAAGCTAATCGCGAGAACCTTTACAGCAACATCAACTTAGACAGCTTGGGGGTGGGGTTAGGGTTCAGGGCGTCGTTGCCTAAGATGCCCAGCTTTAGGCGCAAGAAGTTATCGTCCCCCGTCATCGAGGATGACGACCCGCGCAAGCTGTCGGACAGTGAAGAAATAGTGCATCACTCAGACACTGAAGATAGAAATCGGGTTCCACAACGCATTCGTAAGGCATCGATAAGTTCTAGCACTAGCTCAGAAAGTTCCATATTTAGTTCGAGTAGTGAAAGTTCAAGTTCGGATGAGAGCAGCTCCGAATCGGAAGACGAATTCAAAATTTTGAATCGAAGAAGCTGTACTCCGCAAGAAAGACTCACACCCATACCGACAGCGGAAGATTATATGTCTCCAATCGCGGACGGGATAGAGGCGGCAAATAAGACCCCAGAGCCTATGCAGATAGATACCGATAGTCAAGACACTTCCAGCCAGATGGCCAGCGAAAAGAAACCGGATAAGCGTAATTCGAATTTGGCTAAAGCGGACAAGTATCTAGAAAGCGACGAGGACATGAGCGATGAAGAGAAGAAATACCTAGAGCGAAGAAAACGTAACACCGAATATATGGAGCAAGTAGAAAAAGAGCGAGAAGAACGCGAGGGACAGGAAACTCCTACGCGCGTACGGAAGTCTCCAACAAAGGAGGCTGAACAGAAAAGGTCAGACGAAAAGCTGATTCTGGCTCAAAAAAAGCAGGCTGTAGTGAATGAACGTAAAGATGTACATGATAGCGGCACTGATCTCTCTGATAGCAGTAAACAGGAGAAGCGGGCGATGAAGGTCCCTACAAAGTCAGCGGAAAAAGCCCACTCTAGTTCGGATGAAGAGAATTTGGAGATTAGGCGCAAGAAGGCGATGAAGAAGCTGAAGTCACTCAATGGATCTCTTGAGAAGATACGACTCTCCGAGTCATCTGATGGTAGCAGCAGTCCTAAATCTCAGGTAAGTGAATTTTATCTCTTGTTGACAAGCATGCATATATACTTGCATGTACATAAGTTATACAAAGGTTGTCATAAAACATGTATGTTACATTTCTTGTTTGAATTATAGTTTCAAAAAGTTAGTGTCTTCCAAATATGTAATTGGTGCAAAAAGAAATAAATGATGCAGATTATGTAGGTAGACATAATTGAAATACAGGGCATTATTTCTTCTCTATCTTTCAAGACAAAAGAAAGTTGTGAAAAATGTAATAATGACAACTAGCTAGGTATAAAGGGAAGTAAAAGGATCTCATTATAGTTGTGTCTATTATTACAGGATTTGGTATATTACAGCTTGACTTATGTCCTCCTTTGTCACGGTACCGAAAAATACCCTTTCATTTCATTTTCTTTTTCTTGATCTTCTCTCCACTTATGAACATAGACTTCCTTAACTTGATTTTATTATTGCCATTTAAAACCAGTTGGTTGTTTGTCCCCATGATATATAATTTATTAAAGTATTTGTTTCAATTATAGTGCAATCTTGCTACATGGTCTGTCCATTCTCATTTCCGTTTTGCAATTTGTTATTCAATGTAGTTTGATATGTGTTACTTTTTTGTGTCTCACTACTACTCCGTCCATTTTTACGCTTTTTAGCTCGTTTATGATGTACTTGTTGATGGTCCAAATTTCAATTCCAACTGGTAAAATGGAAAGTATGCATTCGTTAAGTACTATTGCTTTTAGTGTGTGGAATGTCTATTTTCATTATATAATTTAATTTGTCATAAGTTACCCATCTCAGGTTAATATGCCTGTTTAATTCTAAATTAATATTTTCTTTCTCAATTCTTATTTCTTTTCCAAGGTAGATGTACTTTTTCTATTTTTGTGTTATTAAGCTCTATGCCTGTGCTGTATATAATGAACTAAGTTCATCCTTATTTTTGTTTTAATTCAGTTTAGTTAAAATTTCTGGCTTGTTTGTTATTAACACGACATCACAAGTACAGTGTGAGTGCGGCCCTAAAAAGACTTATTTTAAATCCGTCTATTTTCACTAGGCAACCATATAAGAAACGTTGCTTGGTATTTCCAAATCACACGTAGCAATAGTTTTGTGCAAGTGTAATAATAATTTAAAACAAAATAGGACGAAAAAGTGATTAAATCGCTAAAAACAAATTTAAAGATAAAAATATAACAAACTAGAATAATCTCCACAACACAATAAAATAAATCAAAGACAAGTGCAAGTCTTTGAAGGGAAATCTGAAAAACTTTTGGAAAATCATTAAATTTCTGGGTTGAAATGTAAGGATCAATAGAATCAAATAACCATAGAAGTATTTTGTTACATTGATGCATAATTATCCGGCTTTTTATAGACAATTTTTTTTGATTGAATAAGAAAACACGTTGCAATGATCATCCAACTTCAATTTTTGTTATCAGACCGTCAATACCATGGGCAGGGAAGCGTTGGCTTTTCGAGGCAATTCACCCTGCCAGCAATTCATCCAAATCGTTATAGATTTATATTACTTACCAGTATTTTAAACGACTAGTTGATATAGTTTATCAGGTGTAAGAGTAACGATAATAATGTCATTTCTTGTTGGTAATGAATTTAACCACATGCTGTTTGATACGGGGGTAGCCGTTGTCATGAAAATGATATTCTGTTTATGCAGTCTTTTACCTCGCATAGTGCTATAAAGGTGATTACTTGGAAAGGAAAAAGTGTTAGTCTTCTTTCACTTCTCAAAAAAGTGGGATGATTATAGACTTCATATTTTTCAAGATGTATCAATGCAAACAAAATTATTACAGTGTGATGTAAATGAGTAAATGTGTAAATAGGGCTTTTTACCACACTGATTTTAATATATTTTTTGACTAGCATGGTGGATTTAGAATAATAAACGTTAATAAAAGTGGAATCAAAAGCACAATTATTTTCAAATAATTTATATAGGGTGTTTTTCGAAAATTATACAACTTTATGTTGTATTTTTATAGTATTTAAATTTGACATAAGACAATAATGACAACCTGAATATAGATTGGTATCTGCTCTATGATATATGCTGCTACCATTAATTGTATTTGTTCAATTATACTTTTCTTTTAATGTTAATCTTTAAGGTTTTAAGTATATGAGAATTGTTTTGAAATTTTTAAATGCTTTTAAAAACAAAATATGGATTGGCAAGGTTTGGATATCTAGAAAGCCATGTTTTTTTAAATCAAATAATTACAAAAATTATGGTAATTTACATTATAAATGGTTGCTGTATTTTATTGAATCTAACAATTTTATTTGTACACATCCAGCAGTGCAATGAATTCTTAAATATAAAGATCTTAATATATAACAAGGAAAACTACACTTTAAATCTTATTTCATGTAAGAATTTTCATTGTTCCTTATTTGACAATTTATAAAGGGTTTTCCAATAAGAATGATATGATTTTGAAATGAAATGTTAACCATGTTTACAATATTATAACTGTCACTAGGTATCATTTGTGTTTAGTATACTCTGACAGTTCATTATTGTTAAATACATGCTTCAAGAACGTTTTATTGTCCAAACATTTATGAAATTAGACATTCTATTGCGAACACAAAACGTGCTCTTCATGAAACCTATAGTCCACATAATCGCCTTCTGTGCTTGCTATTCGTCGAATCGTTGAAAAATTTGAAAGGGATTTTATTTTTATGATGGGAAAATACCAACAAGACGTCGAAATGCAAGAAATATTGAGAACATTGCTGCTTTAAGAGATAGCGTTGCAGAGGCTCCAAATTTATCGATTCCTCGTCGTGCTCAAGAATTAGTGCTTAAAAGAACGACAATTTGGCGTATTTTGCGAAAAGATTTGGGTTTACACTCATCTAAGATTGTGTTGACCCAAAAACTGAAGCCACCGAACCATCATTAAGCACAGTGGCTTTGCTGCTTGGGCTTTAGAAGAGCAACTTGAAACGGATCATTTTGGGCAAAAAGTGTTTTCTCAAGCAAAGCTCATTTCTGGTTAAGTCGATATGTTCTTTTTCTTCTTTCCGTATTTTAACCTCTATCTGGGTCTTCCGGAGTTCAATATTTTTTTCCATTCTTTTCTGTTCATCCAAGCGCCTTGCTGGATATCCCACTTTTGCTTCAGTCTTCCTACTTCCTCATTCCAACCTCTTCTTGGCCGTCCCCTCTTTCTTCTTTCTCTTGCTTGCCACTGCATTGCTTTTTTCGGGAGCCTGTTGTTACCCATTCTTTCGACATATCCGTACCACAAGAGTTGCCTTTTTTCAATTTCTTCCAAGATGTCCCTTTCTGTATCCATTATTTCACATATTCTTGTATTTCTGACTCTATCTCTTCGGGATATTCTCGCTGATCTTCTCCAATAGTCCATTTCCATTACTTCCAGTTGATTTTTATGTTGCTCCGAGAGTTGCCAGATTTCGGCTCCATATAGTGCCACACTTTGTACCATAGCAGAGTATATTTGTTTTTTATTCTTTTTGCTTATATTTGGATCCCAAAGTGTACCATTTAGCGCACCTATAACTTTCCGGCCTTGTTTTATTCTCTCTTTTACCTCTGAGTTATATAATCTTTGTTTTCCTACTGTTGCTCCCAAATATTTGTATTCTTCACATGTCGGTATAGTTTCGCCTGTTTCTAAGGTTAAAGCGTCTTGTTCATATCCTATACTAAGATATGCTGATTTACTTACATTAATTTTAAGCCCCATTTATCATATTCCTCTATAGCTTTCCTTGTCATGTATTCAATGTCTTCTATTTCTTGTGCCATAATAATTTGGTCGTCGGCAAATTGCAATGTATATAATGTAGTGTCCTCGTCCAGTGGTATCCCCATTCCCATACTTTTCCTTTTCCATTGTTCGAGTGCTTTTTCTATATATATCTTGAATAACGTCGGTGAGATACAGCAACCCTGCCTTAGACCTTTCTTAACTTTAAATTCTGTTGTCAGTTCCGCTCCTACCTTTACTCTCGCTGTTTGATTGTCATATAGGTTCTTCACAGCTCTGACTAATGTACTGTTGATGTTGCTGCTCCATTACGTCCCACAGTTTTTCAGGGTACGTTATCATAAGCTTTTGATATGTCGAGAAATACTAAATGCAGTTCTCTGCCGGTTGCTAGTTTTTTCTGCACAATTTGTGTTAGACAGAACAGGTTATCCAAACATGATCTGCCTGCCCTAAATCCGCTTTGTTCTTCCGCTTCTTCGGCTTGATATTGTTGTTCAATTAAGTCTCGAATAATTCGTCCATATATTTTGCTAAAAGTACTTGTATAACTGCTATTCCTCGATAGTTGTCGCATATGTCTCTTTTCCCTTTCTTGTGTATTGGAGATATATATCCTGTTTTCCATTCATTTGGTATATTTCCCTCATTTATGCATTTATTCATAAGTTTTGTTATCATCCTATACAATTTCGGTGTTCCATTTTTTACCAACTCAACGGGGATTCCTCCTGGACCTTTCCATTTCTCATTTCTTTAATTGCTTTAATTACTTGTTCTTCTTGTATTTCTATGTAGTTAATATCTATCGTTCTTCCTTCTGTCATCGTAGTTTCTTGGAATATAGGTCTTTTCTCGGTGAGTAGCCCTAAATAGTATTGTTTCCATTGTTCAGCAGGAATATTTTGTATTATTGTTTTTTCTCGATGTGGAGCTTTTACATTCCTTATGAATTTCCATACCTCTGTCGTCCTTCTTCCTCCTATGTACCTTTCTATCTCGCTACACTTTTTTTCCCACGTTTGTTGTTTTGTAGTTTTTATCAATTGTCTTACTCTAGTTTGTTGGATCTTATAGGCATCTCTATCTTCATCTTCTTTAGTATTTAGCCACTTTGTATATAGTTCTTTTTTGTAGCGCATTTCCTCCATTAGGTCTTCGTTTATCCAATAATTTCTTGGTTTTTCTCTAACCTCTTCTCCTAAGGCTTCTGTTGCGGCTTGCTGTAGGCCTGCTCTTAAATGTTCATACATCTCTGTGTTTGATCCTTGTAGATGTGCGTTAAGTTTTTGATCCAATCTATTTTGATATATGTATTGTATGCTACTTTGTTGTAGACTTTGTATGTTGTATCTGACTTGTTGTATTTTCTCTGTCTGTTTTGGTATTACTACCTTGTTTTGCCCTTTGGGTGAAAACACTATTTTGGCTTTCACCAAATAGTGATTCGTTCCGCATGTCGGGCCTCTGTAAGCTCTAACATCCTGGATTCTACCGGTAGAATACTGTCGAGTTATAACATACTCAATGATTGTTCTTCGTTGTCGTGCACGTTCCTCAAAAGTATATGTATGAATTTTCTTGTGTTTATAAAAACCATTTTGGATTTTTAGGTTGTTACTTTCACATAGACCTATAAGCCTTTCTCCATTACTGTTTCTTCTGGCATCACCAAATTGTCCTACGACTTTATCGTTCGTCTTGCATCCTACCCACGCGTTGAAATCGCCCAGTAACAGAACTTCTCGTCGCGTACCACATTCATTTATTATATCGTCTAACTTACTATAGAATTGGTCTTTGTTCGTGGGGCTATCGTCTTCATTAGGTGAATATATTCCTAAAATTGTCATTCTATATCTAAAACTCTTGAGGTTAACTTTGATAATCGACTTTGATTATCAGGATTATCAAAGTCGATATGTTAACAAACAAAATTGCCTTTTTTTGTGAAGCCCTTAAATTCACAAAAGGTCACTGTATAGTGTGGTCTAAAGCACAATTGCATATTTGAACTATTATTTTTCCAAAACGAAGTAAGAGATGCAGTCACAGTGACTGGTGAACGGTTGATGTTGACAGATTTTTCGTGGCCAAATTTAGATGAAATTGATTTGGAGGACATGTGGTTCTAACAAGATGGTACCACATGTCACACTGCTAATACCACTATTGACATATTGTAAGAAAAGTTTGGTGAAAGGATAATTTAAAGAAATACATCTGTTAGTTGGCCTCCAAGAAGTTGTAATTTAATTCCTTTAGATTATTTTTTGTAGGGTTATGTGAAATGTATGGTCTATGCAAACAAGCCATGAACCCTTTCATGATGCATTAAAATTGAACACAGAATATTGCATTCGTGACATTACACTCGAGTTGTTGCACAGTCATAGAAAACTGGGTTCATTGAGTCGAGGTGGACACTTAAATGATGTGCTATTCAAAACATAATGTAATAGACTATGTTTCAAAATAGTATAAAAAGTTTCATTGTATCTGAAGGATTTTTTATTTTATTTCATTTTAAAATCACATTATGTTTATTGGAAAAATTTTTATATTTATAAATGAATAGAATCATACATATCAATACACATTTTTCAACAAAATACGCAACTTTTACATACAGCTGCAAAAAAATAAAACAAGAAAATAATATTTCAAAAAATAAATTAATAAAACAGAAGAATAAAATAGAACAACTCGATAGAGAAGTAATAAAAAAAATATATTAATATAAGGTAAAGAAAGTGAAAACGAGGATACAAGTAAAGAAAAGATACACAATTGTACAAAAAATGGGAGTAAAAATTGATGGTAAAGTAGATGTGGATGAAGTAAGACAAATGGGAAAGTACAACAGAGACAAAAAAAAGACCAATATTAGTAAAGCTCATGAAAGAAAAAACGCAAGAAACCTAAAAGGAACAGACATGGATAGATGAAGATTATCCCAAAAACATACAAGAGGAAAGAAAACTGCTGATACCAAAACTGAAAGAAGCTAGAAACAATGGAGATAAAGCAATAATAAGCTACAACAAATTAATAAGAAATATTGAAATGTACAAGCCACAAATAACAGGAGAACAAGAAATAAAGAAGTCTTTAGAAGAAGAGAAGGAAAATATACAACAAAAAAAGAACAGTGGATGGAAGATCTCTGGATGGTGACAGCATACAAGAAAAATTTAACAAAATAATCAAAACATCGAGACTAAAAAACTAGATAATAATGATGAGGATGGAAAGAAAATGCCAGGCCATGATAAAGGAAATGAGTAAGGATAATAAAGAAAAATAGAAAAGAAATAAAAAACAAACACAAATACAAACAAGAACAATGAAAAGGAAACTATTAAGAATACTAAAAGCAAAGAAAACACACACGAAATACAAACAAAAATATGGAAACTAGGGGCGTGGAATGTTAGAGGCCTACAAGGTAAAGAAATCGAATTAACAAATGAATTTGAAGAAACAAATTGAGAAATACTGGTAATAAACGAAACAAAAAAGAAAGGAAACGGCAAACTGTGCCTAACAAATGGATACATATTAAGATATAGCGGAGTACAAATGAATCAGAGAGCAGCAGCAGGAGAACCAAATTATAACACGGAAGACAATTTCAGAAAAAAATTTATTAGTGGAACTAAGAAACGAGCAAGGAGAATATACGACAATAATTTCGGTATACGGACCAGATGAAAATGAAAGAACAGACGAAAAGGAGAAATTTTGGGAAGAACTAACAACAATAACAGAAGAAGGCAAAGGAATAATATACATTGCAGGAGACTTCAATAGCAGAGTAGGAAAGAAGGACTTAGAATATAAAACAATAATAGGCGCAAACATGGAGAAAAATTACGAAATAAAAATGGAAAAACATTGTTAGATTTCTGCCAACTGCAAAATTTAATAATAACCAATTCATTTTATCAGTATAAAGTAATACATAAGTATACTAGAGTACAACCAACTGGAAATGAAAAATCAATAATTGATTATATCTTAGTCCAAAAAGAAAAGAGAAAACATATTAGATATAAAAATTAGAAGAAGCGCCAAAATATTTAGTGACCACCATTTATTGGTAGGGAAAATAAAGAAGAAGGGCACAGAAATAAAAAAAAACCCTCTAAAACAAAAAAGAAAACCACATAAGGATAAAAACATACAAACTTAGAAATAAAGAATTAGCCACAAGATATAAAGAAATAACCGAAACCAATCTGCAGGACAAAATAAAGCAAGATAACACACTAAAAGAATGGAACACTTTCAAAGAAATAACTATTAATGCTGCAAAAGAGGTTTGTGGAGTTAGCAAATCCGTAAATGGGAATAAGCAAGCAGCCTGGCAGACCAGTGAAATAAAAGAGGAAGTCAAGAAGAAGAAGAAGAAAGAATGGAAAAAATATCTAACAAACAAAACCCCGCAACAGTATGGAATATACAAAATCCAAAGAACAAAAGTAAAAAAACTAGTAGTAGCAGCTAAAGAAAAATCATGGAAAAATTTGGGAAATAAGATGGAAAGTATTAACACTGGGAATCAGAAATTATTCTATAAAGTACTAAAAACCTTTAGATCAGAAAAAACAATGAAAGAAATATACATAAAAACAAAAATCAAGAAATACTACCAAACGAAACAGATATAATGGAGAGATAAAGGGAATATTTTCAGGAATTATTACTAACGAAAACATGATAACCGAACACGAAAATGAAAACCGGGGGAGGATGAGGGAATAAGACGAACTAAAAATGGAAGAGCTGATGAACGTAATAAAAAAATTTAAAAACGGCAAAACACTCGTAAACGACAAAATTACTACAGAAATGGTGCGGCCGGAATAATGGACTGTATAGGTAATTTTGAATTTTGAATAAAGGAACTTGAAACAAATCTAAAGTTAAAACATTAATCTGTGGAAACGGCGCTTTCCCGCAGATATCGGTTCCCCGCTGTTGGTCCTGGGGCTTCCAGAAAAAAGAATATAAGGGTATGGATAAAAAATAGGACAAGTTACCCCAATCTTCACAACGGAGTCGAACGGCAGCGCCCTTTCTGGTGCAAAGGGTTGCTTCGTCGAGCCAGATCAAAGAAAATAGACCGAGTTTTTTACCGGCAAAATTTCAACCCCGATAATTAGCCTTTAACAAAAAGCCTCTCAGAAAATTAAAACTTTTGCTGCCAATTAAAGCCACTGGCGAACTCTCGGTTAAAAATGCTCTCGTCTTACGGAAAATTTCTGTCACAAACTGAATTCAAAGAACGACGCCTGCGAGAACATATCCAAAAGGCCAAGCGCAAACAACAACGCGTACAAAACAACGGCGAAGCGAGAACGTAAAAGGCCAAGTGCAAAAGAACAAAGGCAAAGGCGTAGTGTCGGCCCGCGGCCCAACCGCAGCCTATATATCGCAACGCGTGTTCGGACGAATTCGGCCGATATCTCAAATTCAAATGTGTACAAGAGGGAACCAAAATACAGCCGGCCCTAATTTAAAAATTCAAAATTAAAGGTAATTTTGAGATTGGCGCGAACACTTTTAAAATTACTAAATAAAGCTTGGAGAAGTGAAGAAATTCTAGAGGAGTGGAGAGTATCCCTAATAATACCAATATATAAGAAGGGAGACAAAAAACAATGTAATGAGTATAGAGGAATAACATTATTGAACACCATAATGAAGATATACGAACAAATTGTCAACAACAGGTTAAAGACAATATTAGAACTACAACTAGTAGAATCACAAAGCGAATTTAGACCGGGAAGAAACACACAAGATCACATCTTCGCAATAAAACAAATAATAGAGAAAAGACAACCACAAAATAAAAACCTCTACCTAGCCTTCATGGACCTAAAGAAGGCTTTTGACACCGTACCTAGAGTAAAAGTATGGGAAGGATTTAAATGGGAATATACAATAAAATAATAAAAGTGATGCAAGACTTATATAAAAATAACACAAACTGTATAATAAGGAACAACATGAAATCAGAAGGCTTTAAAACAGAGGTGGGCTTAAGACATGGAGGAGGACTGATTCCAACCTTATTCAATGTACACATAGATAAGATCATGAGGAAAGCGAACAAAAGTAAATAAACTATTTATTGGATATAGAAATCTAGAAAGAGTAGAGATAGCAGCAGGAGTTTTCGCGGGTGACGTGGTGATAACAGCGGGAAGTGAACAGAAACTACAAGAAAACTTAAACATATGGAAAGAAATAATGGAAGAAGAAGGTATGGAAATAAATATAAATAAAACAAAAGTTATGATAATTGAAGAACAAGATGCTAAAATAAATTGAAATAAATCATATAAAATTAGAACAAGTAGAAAAATATAAATACCTGGGAGTAACGTTAGAGAAAACAGGGAAACAAGAAGCAGAAGTAAATGAAAGAATTAATAAAACAATGACGCTATATATACTACGCAATGAATCAAAAATTTATAAACAAAAAAGAAATCTCTAAACAAACAAAAATAAAAGTTTTCAATATCATATACAGACCAGTACTAACCAGTGCGAAACCTGGGTACTATCAGAAAGGCAAAAAATAAGATACAAGCCGCAGAGATGAAATACCTGAGACGAGCACTAGGAGTGACTAGAAAAGACAGAATTAGAAACACCCAAATAAGACAAGAACTAGGAGTATAACCAATAATGCGCTTTATTGAATAATGACAACTCAGTTGGTGGGGCCACATACAATGAATGAGTAGTAAAAGACAAGTAAAATTAGTGTATGAAGCGAAGACACAGACAAAAAAAAAAGAGGAAGACCAAGAAAAACGTGGAACCAAGTGATAGATACAATACTAAAAGGAAGAGATAAAACATGGGGATAAGCAACAACATTAGCAAAAAACAGAAAAGAATGGAATAAGTTCATAGATATGAACATATTTCAATACACATTTTTCAACAAAATACGCAACTTTTACATATAGCTGTAATTTCTTTAAAGACTAGACAGTAATAGTTGGAGACAGTTTTTTTTTTTTGTAAAGATAACTAAGTTCTTTGATCTTGTACAGACCGAATATAAACAAAATCAAAAAGATTTCAACTGAATACACTTGAGTGAAACCTTGATGTTCCAAGTTCACAATGTTAGTTTCAAACCACAGATAAAATTTCGCAGACGACAAACGCGGGCGCCTTTATTAATATGGTTTGGTTACTCCGCAAGAATTTCTTTTTTGAGTTTGCCGTGCTACTAGAAAATATGTTTATATTAAACTGGTACAAGGCCGCATGCATTGAATCGTATTTGATAATCAGCAAAAAGTCTATTAGTTGGTTTCTTATTTTGAATAGAACTACAGGTGACTAATTGAGTTTTATACCAATCGGCTGAACCGTCTGGATTTTTTTCCACTTTAAATATCCATTTGCGTGAAACCTGTTTCCCACTGGTCGTAAGTTAAACACTTCTCACGTTTTGCTTATTTGCTATGTTGCCAGTTTTCCCATTCTATTAATTCCAATACTTGCTCTACTGTCACAGATGCATCAACATCTACAATCATAGCATAGGCAAAATTATTTTTGTAATATGCTGTTATGTCTTAATCGATATGGACTCTTACTTTTGAATAGATGCGGACTGGATGTCTTCTTTTTTAGTCAAAATTGTTATGGTTCTCTTTCAGTTTCCGTTTTTTCAAATGATCTTTTACTAGCGTCATCATCCATTTCTCAGTTAACATGTAGTGGTTTATCAACGCCGGCGTTTACTTCAACTGGTTTCGTTTCATACTTTAATGTTATTTTTATTGCTAGTGGATTCCACAGTTGGCATGTTTTCTGCGTGTTTGAGTAACTCTTAAATCTCTTCTGCTTTGCTATTTTTACCGCAACCCAAAATATACGAACACACAACTCCACTGGTATTGGTTTTCGAATTTTAATGTCTATTGTTATACACATCGTTTCTGATCAAAGCTCCTTTGATAAATTGCAGGTGTAAATCTTGGGGGAATGAAGGACACACACAGGTCTAATATTGGACATGGGCATTTTTAAACACTTTTCTTAAACAAGCATTGCTATATTCAAGATTATTGTCAGTTTTTAGTGTTTTTAACTGCTATGCAGTTTTGACCTGGAATTTAATTGTGTAATTATTGGGTTGGCCGGTATATCTCAAGAAATAGATGTATAGATAATCACTATAGCGGTTATTAAGTATTAGGAAGTATCTCAACAGTGTTGGTGAAAAGAACTTCATTGGTTCGCATAAGTCGGTGAACTAGTTGGTGGGACCAAGTATTCATTGTATTGAATTTAATGCAAGGGTATTTCCCAAGTTGATAGTTTTTATTTATACTTTATATACACTGTTAGCAGGCCATTGACAACGCTGGTTCATTTTGTTCTTTGGTTTGTGACCAGATCTTTATATTATACCGTAGTCAGATTATTGTTTGTGACGCTCATGGAATTCTACAGAACATTGATTTGTATGTAATGGAGATTTTTTTACCACTCGCAGTTTCAAATGGTTATGGAGTCTCACATCAATGACTTTGGTTCTGGTTGTTGTTTCTATTCTAAAATTACAGATATTACCAATAGAAAATAAATTTTATTGAGCCCACGAATTTGTAAGATTTATAACAGTGAGTTTCATAACATCAGTGGGCTCAGTTTAAATTGTTCTTTTTTGGCTTGTCATTTCTAAACATGATTGGTTCAAAAGTTTTGAAATAGTCACTGTTACTCATATGAGTGCTGGCGCCATAGCTCTCTTCATTTGGTAATTTTTTACTATTGATAATCTTCAGTGGCATTCGACATTTTGCCTTAATCTGTTTTAATTAGTTGCAGTTATAGATCTTTCGCTTCTCTTTTGGTTTTCCATCGCTTCCGAATGTTTCTTTTATCTTTAGTTTTGCGCCAAACATAGTAGTACCCGTCTTCTGACTTTTCTTTCAATGCTAGCATATAATGTATTCTTGTGGCGCAGAGTACCTAATCTTTTAAAGGCGACCCTAACTTCTTTAAATCTGAAGGCAATGAACTTTAAAACAGTAGAACATCTGGAATAATGTTGTTTTGCTCACACCTATCTGTTGTCCATAAATAGCTATCAGACATCACAGACATTTGTAAGACTAGGGCTTTTCTGCCCTAGTTCTTATCGACTGCTTTCTTCACCTGCTTGGCCAACCACTCAGTGTCAGTGGTCACCTCTTCCTCCTGAGGTTGTTCTGACGACACCGCCAAATTTTGAAGCATTTCCAACTTCTGATGTTACTATAACTTATCACTTGAGCATTACTTTTCAATGTTTTTTAGTCTTTACTTGTGTTATCTTATGGCCATATAGTTAAAGTATGTTAAGTTTGTGCATGCATGGACAATTGAGATATTGAGAGTAAAAATTAGTTAGCAATTTCTGAGGTTTATAGGCAGAGCACTCTATGAATTGCTATATTGTTACACACATAGTAACTCTAGAAAATGTTTTGATAAGTTCAAATTTGGCGAAATCAATGAAATATCAATTTTCATTAATCTTTTGATCTCTAAAGGATTGAGCTAATATGTTAGGTCACCAAGCCTTCGACTCTGCGACTCTAATGAGTCCTATTATGCTTCTCGTACAAATGCTCTAAAGGTTTGAGTCTTTAATTAATTCCTAAATTTCAGATTTCTAATAGTTTTTTGGTTTCGTTTTTCTTTACCTATTGTTAAAAACCTTCATCTGGCAGTAGCATAGGCTTTCTTCTGCGACTGCTAATATATCAAATTATTGCAAAATCCCTAAAAAAGAGAAGATTTAAGAGAATGTTTGATCAAGCAAAGAGTACTAAAAAATTTGTTATTTGATGATATTTCTGAATTTATTAATTGGTTAGAGTATTCTGCGCTTATAATTTGACCACGGGCATTTAAATTTGTAAACGTTGTTTTAAAATAGACAAAAACTTTTTCTAATAAACTTACCATAGTTAAATTTCTTTTGAAATCTCATCAATTTTTCTAACTAATTTATTATGTTGATTCTATATTTCGACACAGTTGATAATTCTGTCCAAAAAATCTCCATAGCAATTTAAATTTTGTTGTTGATATTCAAATGGTTTGTTTTTATGCAACATTATGAGTTGTTATAGGATACTGTACACAAATTTTTTGGGCGTTTTTGTAGTTGACTTCCTTTTTTTTTGTAGTAGTACCAGTATTGTGAACATAAGATATATGTTACCAAGTTTTTTATAATGTGTTAAAATAAGTTATGTTCCATGATATATAGGGTGTTTCTGGAAGAATAGTAAATGTTTTAGGGGGTGGTAATATAGATGAATTGCAATAAAAAATTCCTTACGACATGTGTCCAATTTTTAATGAGTCCAGAGATACAGCTGTTGGTATTTAACCTAGTGCAGTTTTTGTTTCGTGTGTTGGTACACCGTTTGCTATGAGCGTTATCAACAGTAGTGTGTTGTTGTTGACATTAAATGTTTTCAACTGACAGACATAAACATTGTGATTTGTTGGCCAAATGTACTGTACTGTATCGTTTAAACATGCCGCACGAATTTACCCATGCTGAGTATGCCGATATGGTATTTCGTAATGGAAACACTGCTGCTGCTTGTAGAGAATACGGCAGACGATTTCCTAACCGCAGACACCCAGATTCCAGAGTGTTTACTCGTGTTTTTAATACACTGCGTGACACTGGTGCAGTACCCAGCTGTCATATTTCATCAGAACGTGCAAATCAACAGACTGTGGGTGAAGTAGAAGACATTATTCAGTCGGTAGAACGTAGTCTTTCAACAAACACGTAGAATTTCTGCACGTATCGGTGTTCCACATACAAGTGTATGGCGGGCATTACCTTCGAGCAGGAGATGAAGATAGAATTGGAATTTTGTCGTTGGATACTTAAAAATCGCCAAGTAATCCCATTTGTAATCTTCACTGATGAAGCTATTTTCACTCGTGACGGCATCAATAACACTAGTAATCTACATCACTGGTCCGAATAAAACCCACATGCCATTGTGGAGACACATTTTCAAGAACGCTTCTCTGTAAATGTGTGGTGTGGTTTGATAGACAATCAGTTGATTGGACCTGTTGTGTAACCGCATCGCTTTACAGGGCCCCGTTATCTACACTTTCTTGAAAATGAACTTCCAGCATTATTGGAAGAGATTCCTTTGGCTACAAGAATGCGTATGTTCTTCCAGCATGATGGGGCTCCTGCACATTCTAGTGGTCTGGTAACACAACATCTAAACCTAACATTCCCCAAAAGATGGATCGGTAGATATGGTCACGTTTCTTGGCCACCGAGGTCGCCGACCTTACCTCTTTGGATTTTTGCCTGTGGGGATGGTTGAAAGGCGAAGTCTACAAATCAAAAGTCAACACAAGAGACGATTAGATCGTTCGGATTATGCATGGTGCAGCCCTCATCAAAGAATGCCAAGACAACCTCCAAAGAGCTACACGTGGTGTTATCAAGAGAAGAGAAAAATGCATTGAAGTTGGCAGTGGAATTTTTGAAAATCTACTTTGAACGTCCTCATGTAACAGCTGTATCTCTGGATTCATTAAAAATTGGATACGTTATATGGAATTTTTTACTATTCCTTCAGAAACACTCTGTGAAAACGAAAATAGAGTTGAGGATAAAATATTTTGAAACAGAGGCAAATATTTTATGATAACCTTTGTATACTATAATTGTGTTAAAATTCACATGTAGTTGCAGTTGCTAATTGTTATATAAGTTTTCTCTTTGCTACAGTTTTTGCTTTTTTCTAATGTAACATCTTATCCTAGGTCACGATAGAACACTCCTACTGCATACCACCCCAGAAGGAAAACATTGAATCATCCGAAATTGTGCAGCAGAACTTCGCGCACGACCATGGCTATACCACCAAGGAGGAAGTGGTTGTTGAGAAGATTGTCAAGGAGAAGCCTCCTCGTCCGTCCAAGAAGAGGGATAGGACGAAAAAATTGCAGGAGCTGCAGAACACCGTGAACTACAACCAGGAGTACAAGCAACCCGTTAAGCCACTTGCCTTGCATGATGTCACGCACAAAGAGCGCGACATGGTGGCGGAGATGGGCATCATGTACGAGTTCCTTACCAAAGGTATTGATGCGGAGGATATCCAGTACATGAAAACATCTTATGATGCCATGCTGGCGGACGACAATATGGGGTACTGGCTGAACGACACTCACTGGGTAGACCATTGCATCACGGATCTGTACTCGAGTCCACCAAAGAAACGGAAGCGCGACGATCTGCGTGTGCACGTGACCGGGTGCGCCAGGACAGAAGGCTACTATAAGTTGGCAGCTGGTGAGAAAGCCAAATACAAGTACCATCACACGAGGTCCTATACTAACACGTCTCCGAACGTGCCTGTTACGAAAGCTCAAGGTAAAGTGCTTGTTTAACTGTTTAACCAGCTTGTCATCATAATTTCTGTTATTTGCAGGGCTCTCAAGGGAAGCGAGATCAAACCAGCGGCGGCTTCTCACCGCGTTTGGCATTGACACGGATTCAGACCTGCTCAAATTCAATCAGCTAAAGTTCCGCAAGAAGCATCTCAAGTTTGCCAAGTCAGCCATACACGACTGGGGCCTGTTTGCTATGGAACCGATTGCAGCCGACGAAATGGTCATCGAGTACGTTGGACAGATGGTGCGGCCCAGCGTGGCGGATCTCAGGGAGAGCAAGTATGAGGCGGATGGAATCGGAAGCTCTTACTTGTTCAGAATTGACTTGGAGACCATCATCGATGCAACGAAGTGCGGGAACCTGGCGAGATTTATTAACCACAGCTGTAATGTAAGTAATACATCTTTTCTCAAAATAGTTATTGATTATTTGTTATTACTAAAAGCGACTTTTATATTAAAGTGAAGTAAAAGGGGTGTGAAAGTATAAGTTCGGTTTTATTGGTTTTGATAACATAAAGTGTATTAAAAACAAGAACGGTGTAATACCGTAAAGGAAACTTTCTACTTTTAAAAGGAATTAAGATTTTGATTAATGTCCCCATAATGATCAGCATCAAAAATGCTGTCGAATGATATGCTGCATGACATATGTGAGTATAATGAATTTTTGAAATCGTAACGGTCACTTCCGGTTGCCATTAACTGATTTGACTGAAAATCAATCCCATGAAAGGTACTGACCTAAGATGTGTGTATGCCAAGTTTGAAGTTAATCCGTTGAATAGAACGGAAGTTATAGTGTCTCCAGGCACATAGACAGACAGACAGACAGGATGATAATCTCATTAACTTTCTACTATAAGCTCTGCTGTAGAAAGTTAATAAAGGATATTGTCTACTATTTGTAAGTGCACATTATTAGCGTATAAGTTGGGTATGTTTTGTTTATTAATAACAATTATTTTTGTTTTCTTAACATTTAGCTTTATATCATATTTTGCACTGTTCTGTCTATTCCTTCCAAACATTCTTCTGTGCTTACTAAGTATATCATCTGCATATATAAGATTATTGACCAATTTGTCATTGATTGATATTCCTTTATCAAAGTTTTCCAGGGCTCCTTTAAGAAGTTCTCCTGAGTAAATGTTAAATGGGAGATCAGATATTTGACCATCTACTTTTACTATTGGTCCTTCATTCCAATATAAATTTTGTATCATTGTTGAATCTTTGTCATCCACGTTTGTATGTTTTAGGATAGTCATCATTTTTCCCTGTTGGACTTTGTCAAAAGCGTTTTCAGAGTCTGTTGAACATAAATAAGCCTCTTGATTGGCATTACATCTCTCAATCATTATCTCTATGCTAAATAGAACTTTAGCGCTTCTTTTATAGTTTGCCACTTTTGTTGATTAGTATTATTTGTGTACCTTTAATATTCTCCATTTATTTATTGAGGTGTTGAGTAAATTTCTGCATATCTATTTTCACGTATTTGTAGTTCTAGGCATAAAGTCGTCTGGCTGGTAATTGATAATACATATTGGTTATGACTATTTGTTTTTCTTTTTTTTATTAATAAAATCAGCTTAGCATTTATTTATGCTATACATCATTGCATTTGATGTCTGTAATCAATGTCGTTGGATACTTGAACATCGCCAGGTAATCCCATTTGTAATCTTCACTAATGAAGTCATTTTCACTCGTGACGGCATCAATAACACTCGTAATCTACATCACTGGTCCGAAGAAAATCCACATGCCATTGTGAAGACACATTTTCAAGAACGCCTCTCTGTAAATGTGTGGTGTGGTTTGATAGACAATCAGTTGATTGGACCTGTTGTGTAACCACATCGCTTTACAGGGCCCCGTTATCTACACTTTCTTGAAAATGAACTTCCAGCATTATTGGAAGAGATTCCTTTGGCTACAAGAATGCGTATGTTCTTCCAGCATGACGGGGCTCCTGCACATTCTAGTGGTCTGGTGACACAACATCTAAACCTAACATTCTCCGAAAGATGGATCGGTAGATATGGTCACGTTTCTTGGCCATCAAGGTCGCTAGACCTTACTCCTTTGGATTTTTGCCTGTGGGGATGGTTGAAAGGCGAAGTCTACAAAGCAAAAGTCAACACAAGAGACGATGTGATCGTTCGGATTATGCATGGTGCAGCTGTCATCAAAGAACGTCAAGACGACCTCCGACTAGCTACACTAGAGAAGTGAAAAATGCATTGAAGTTGGTGGAATTTTTGAAAATCTACTTTGAACGTCCTCATGTAACAGCTGTATCTCTGAAATCATTAAAAATTGGACACATGTTATATGAAATTTTTTATTGCAATTCTTCTATACTATACTACCACCCCCTAAAATATTTACTATTCCTCCAGAAGTACCCTGTATATTGGATTTTTGTTAATTTAAGAATACCTTTAGCAATATCAGTATTTTCAAGATTTACAGCACACAGTGGTATCGGTTTTTATCTTTGTTATAGTCTTATTACTTTTAACACGGGGTATTTTAACGTTTTTAGCTCCTCTCGCAATTCTTCGTTTGTGATAGATACCTGGATATTCTTGATAATAACTGAAAAATTATTTCTGGATCTTTAAATGTATGGTAACTCATTTGTTTTCATTATAAAATTTTGTCATTTTTCTGTAATCTTCAATAGTCTTTAAGTTGATTCGTATCTTATCTCCTTTTTGTGCGGTCTCCAATTCTCCTTTGACGTACTCTTTAAGATTTTTTTATTATTTCGTGGTACTTCAGTGATGCAGCATAATGCAGGATTTTCATAGTATTTTTATTTTTTGAGGTAAAGATTGGAGGGATAGGTCTGTATTTTTACTTGTTTTATATAATCTGCGTACATTCCAGGTTGCTATTCTTTTTGTTTGTTTATTTTAATGTTGTTATTATTTCTACCACACCAGGGGATTTTTTGCATCCTTTCCCTTACTCAAGGGGTGCCCAGAACTGACGGCTATAATTTTCAACGAACTTAAAAAGTTCGTTACTGAATTCTATATGTCTGTCGGTCTGTCGGTCTGTCTGTCACTGTCACAAAATTATGGGTTTTTTAAAATTTTAAAATGGATTCTTATAGGAAATTTTACGCTGATTTCAAAATCGAAATAAAAAAGTTTCTATCTCGAATAGTTTTCGAGATATTCGACTTCGAATTTCGGGAAAATTTCGACATTGCGATTTTATGAGTAATTCTTAAAGAAAATTTTACGCTGATTTCAATAATGAAATCGAAAAAAATTCTATGTCGAATAGTTTTCGAGATATTCGACTTCGAATTTCGGGAAAATTTTCGACATTACGATTTTAATTGTGATTATTATTGGAAATTTTACGGTGAATTCGAAACTGAATTCGAAAAAATTTTGTCAAATAATTTTCGAGATATTCGATTTCGAATTTTCCCGAAATTCGAAATCGAAAGGTCTTTTTAAGTTCGTTCTGGGATTGCTTACAGAGCAATCTCTTCGCCGGCCCCATGTTTATATTTGAAGTTGTTATGATATGGAGAGAAATATATACCTAGGTAATCTCCCGTTGTTTTTCTAAGTTTTCCATCGGTCGCTTCTGACATAAATAAAGACGCTATACAGTGTCTGTTAGTCCACGGGAGGTATTTGATTTTCCTTTTATCTTCCATATCTGGAAGGCACTCCCTATCCATCACTTGGGTATACGCCTAATGGGGGTTCAGGCTCCCTTACGGGGATCCAGTGGTAGACTTAGTTAAATGGCAAGATTTAATTCTTATTTCAGGCTCTCCACTTTGCTCTTGACCAGGATGATAACAAAGCAAGGGCTTCATGGAGAGCAAACAGTCATGTACTTAAATCATCTTGTATTCGAATTTTTTGTTTGCTCTTTTTGCTTCATATGTAAGGAGAACTTGGAGGAGAAACGCGCCTTTAATAGTCTTTAATAATAGTGGTATCAAAAAGGCCCAAATTACTAAAAGTTTTTAAAATGTTCAAAAGCTGCAGCACGAAACTTTAATGATTCTTTTGTTTAGACCTATTGTAAAAACTAATTTAAGTTAGAAACTAGATGGATAGCACGCGAATAAAGTATTTTTTTAAAGAGATTGTGAAATAGTGAAAACAAAGTATGTTTTTAATTGAAAAAGCGAATATTGGTAATTACTTTTATCTAAGTGTATACACTGTATGGGTTACTTAATTTTTTGGATAAATTTAAAATTCTTAGAAAAATGTGGGGATAAAGCAGCCATCTTAGCAAAAGTTTTATGACTCGCAACCACAGGAACATAACTTGATTTGTGATGGTACTGCAGAACACGAGCAAACGTATGATCGAATGGTGTCATAATGGACTGGATTTCATTCATTATTGATACTCCCCCATAATTCATTCAGATTCCTTGAAGGTCGTGAATACCACAGTTTTGTTGTTCTGCGTATTGCTCCAGGCACCGTCTTTCTAGGCCCATTGATTTTATATTCGCGTCATGGTACTACAGGGTGCGCCAAAAGTATTGAGACCCGGAAAATCGATTCTGCCTTCTTGATTCTTGATGACATCTCATGGAGACGACGGGGGATGCGTCTATCACGGTACGGAGGTAGTTGACGTCAATCTTGTCCCACTCGTCGCGAAGAGATGTCTTGAGGGACGCCAGATTGGGATTGGGACGAGCGCAGGTCTTCTCCTCCAAATATCCCCAAACGGAGGGAGGAGGCAGGACCATTCTGCACCCGAGATGAACTCGGGGAGATTGGTTTGACACCACTCCTGGACAATCTTCGCTTTGTGGGTAGGGGCTCCGTCTTGTTGAAGATTCAATGGCCCGTGCCGAAGTGAGACTCGCTCCAGGGTATCAGTTGCTCATTCAAGACGGCCTTGTTGACTTTGATGCTGGGATTGAAGAACAGATAGGTCTTGCCGGTAGCGCACACCGCGGCCCAAACCATCACTTGTTCGGGATGAGCTGCCTTGTGGACGATTCTCCCTTTCTGATCAGCCTCCTCAGTGTCTTTGGCGAGCACAAGGTGATTTTGGTGGTTGCAAGGAGGGGAGCACGGCATTTTGTGAGACGTGCCTCACGATTCCGTTCCGATAGGATAATTGGTTTTCTGACACGGTAGGGAAAGAGTCCCAGCTTCTCTTTGACGATCCTCTTGACCGAAGTTGAATAGATCGTCAGGTGCTGGCTCATCTTCCGAATCGAGCGGTGAAAATTTCGACGTATCTGTTCTCGGATGATCTTCACCTTCTGCGGAATCGAAACAGTAACCGGTCTTCCACTCCTTTTACAGCCCTTGATTTCGCCGGTTTCCTTGTTCAGTTGGATTTTCTGAAATTTGTTTTTCTCTTAAATACTTTCAAATTATCGTCTGAATTTCGAATGCATTTCTGCATTTCTTACGGAAAGTTTTCATAGATTCAATTTCAGAATTACTTAGTTTGCCTTCAAAGATTTCTGCGTTGTATCAATACCTATGACTTCCTCTGACTAATATATCTGCTCTTGGGCTAGTAATATTCCGTGATGTTCCCAACAATTTCTTGAGTGACCTTTATTTTGAGTTGTTTAAGATATACTATGTTATATGATATAATAGGCTACTAAATTATTTGTAAAGACCATTTCAAAAATTTATATTGATATTTTATTTTTTACTCTTTCTATCATGTTTATTTAATGTTGTTTGCATTCTTCTTTAACATTCTGGATTTCAATCTGATAAGGGGTTTTCTTTTAGAGGTTTCTCATTTTTTGGAACGACACCTTCTTCATTACATCTTGCGCTATTTCTATTTAACCTGGAACGTCATTTGGAACGGCATCTTGAAGAATATTGTCATCTATATCTTTCACATCTAAAACATCATCCACCTATCTGGTGATAGTTCCACCATATCGATAGCACCACTAAGGTCTCCATCATCTCTAAAATCACGTTCATTGTTCCAATATTCTTCAAGTTTTCTTATCGTTAAAAACTTTTTTCTACTATGATTATGCTTGAAAATAAATCGAATAACTATAAAAATATTACCAACTGTAAGAGTAATAATTGCTATAGAAATAATAAAAAATCGCAATTTCATATTCATACGATAATACATGATAATGTATTATACTATCCGGGAGCCCCAAATGAGGATGGTAATATTTTTCACATTATCATGTAATGAAATTTAAAACTTTCTTAATATTTGTACTTCGTTACTCAGGACACATGTGTATAACCTCCATAAAGGAAAATGACATAAAATATGAGATTTTCAATTATCAAATAAGCGTATGTGGAAAAGCGTCATTATTCAGCAAAACTTTGAACGAATGTCATTTATTACACGTAGTATTTAATAAAACTAAAAACTTTCACTACATACATTGCGAGCGGATTTTTATGTACACACATAACCTTAAAATACTCAAAAAATTTAAAATAAGTGCTGCCGGTCCCTAAATGAGGACAATAAAAGTTAATTAGTAAATCAATTTTTGTTGTTTTTTTAAACTTTCCTTCCCTTCATAATAGTCGCTTTTGGTAATCCATGTATTTTTGTGCATTATTTAAATAAGAAATTTTGGTTTATGTCCGTTAAATGTAACTGTGACGCACGCATCTCTTTCAGCCTAATTGTTACGCCAAGGTAATCACGATCGAGTCCCAGAAGAAAATAGTCATTTATTCTAAGCAGCCGATCGGGGTGAACGAGGAGATCACGTACGATTACAAGTTCCCCATCGAGGACGAGAAGATCCCGTGCCTGTGCGGCGCCTCCACCTGCAGGGGGACGCTAAACTAAGCGTGCGCGTAGTTCCACTGTGATTCGGTGTATATAAGTGTACATAACAACGCTTACTAGGAGCGCTTGTAAAATATTGAGTGTGTAAAGAGAAGGTAATTGGTTAAATGTCCGTCTAAGTGTGTGCCGGGAGTGCGTCGTTTATTTTAGGTCGTCGGAAGTTGTCTCTGTGTAGAACAGCGAGAGTGCAGGTTTTATTGTCGCGGACTGTGGACTTTTAGAGCGTTGAAACTTTTCTAAGCGAGTTTTAGAGCTGTACGCCATAGCGCTAGCGTGTGTGGTTGTAATTACTAATTTATTGTACCCCGAGCCTAAGCCTTCATGGATGCAGTTTTGATTGATTGACTTTTTTATTCTGTAAATAGAACATAATTATTACGTTGTACATTTGCCCGCCTTTTGTTTCCGCAACGTTCTGTTAATAAATGTAGCTTTCTTTTTAAGGTTTTCATTTATAGCGAACTTTTTGAACTTGAAATTAATGCAGCTCCCTGTATATAAAAATTAAAGTTATTCAAGCAGCTTTTGGTTTTTTATTGTCTATCATTCTACTGTAAGTATATTATTATCACTTTACTGTATCTGGCCTACGTTAGTCTTGATTTTCTCCACCTCCTACTCCCGGGAGAGAATCATGTTCTAATCCCAAATCTGCCCCCAACCAAATTTATCCCAACCCATATTCTAAAAAACACTCGCCAAGCCGCCTGGTAAGTGTAGAATTTCAAGTCCTTCCCTTTAAAAGGTGACGAAATGAACGAATTTTAAAACTCAAGTACCCCAGATGGGTAGAGCTAAATGTCCAGAATTTTATACTCGCAAAACGCTCACCCTGAAGGATTCTGCCGGAGGCAAAAATTCGAAGAGAGACAGAAAACAGAAGCGTCAAACAGAAATGAACATACAAGGTCTGTCTGGAAAGTAATGCGCCCTATTTTTTTCTGCCGCAACTATCCGTCCCACAGCGTTACCGCTTGCACGGAAGGGAAGGAGGGAGTCATGTGAACACAGCGCGACCCGCGCGAGTCAGCTTCGAGCTCCTGGAGCGTCGCAGTGCCTGTTTCAGGGAACTCTTATGTGAGTGCTCTGTTGAAATTAAGATGGAACAAACTCTCGAGCAGCGATACGCGATAAAGTTTTGTTTCAAACTTGAGAAGACGCCGTCGGAGACTTTTGAGTTGCTTCAGAAGGTTTTTGATGAGGACTGCATGTCATATTTACAGTGCAAAAGGTGGCATAAAATGTTCAAGGAGGGTAGTGAGGAGGTCGCCGACGAACAACGATCAGATCGCCCCTTAACGTCGCGAGATGAAAGTTCGGTTGACAAAGTGCGCGAATTGTTGAACTCTGATCGAAGAATAAGTGCCCGCCTAATGTCAGAAATACTCGACATTCAGAAAACCAATGTGCACGAGATTGTGACGAAAAACTTTAAAATGCGGAAGGTGTACGCCAAACTTGTCCCGAGAGTGCTCACCGATGACCAAAAGAACAATCGAGTGTCGAGAATTGTTGCAGTCATGATGTGGTCCCGCCCGACTTCTTTTTGTTCTTGAAGATTAAAAAATCCCTCAAAGGACAGCATTTGGGGACCCTGGAGAACATCAAGGCGGCTACGACGAGGTTACTAAAGAACATCCCAGTGAAGGACTTCCAGGACGCATATAAAGCATGAAAGCATGTCGGAACAAATGTGTTGAAGCAGGAGGGATGTATTTCGAAGAATATTAAGTAATCAGTTCAATAAATTTCTTAAACAAAAATGGGCGCATTACTTTCCGGACAGACCTTGTAGCTACCTATAATGTAAGATCACTAACAGCCCGAGAACAATTGAAGGAGCTAGAATATGAGATAAACAAAATCAATTGGAATATCTTGGGCCTAAGCGAAGTGAGACGAAAATGAGAATAATGTAGTCAACTAGTCTCCAGTCACACCCTTTATTACAGATGAAATAAAAAAAATATAGGGGATGTCGGATTTCTAATAAATAAAAATATAAGTAATATAACGGATGTAGGAAGCGTATCAGATATGGTCGTGTACTTAAATATTAAGGTCTCACAAAAATATAAAGTAAAGCTTACGCACCAACAGAAGACCATGGCAACGAGGAAGTCGAAGAATTCTACGGTGACAATACAGGTACCGCGCATACGAAAAGATGCACAAGAACGAAATGTGAGGCAGCATGGCCTGGAAAATAGAAAGAACCGTGGAGACATGTTGATGATCTTTCTCGAGAACAACAATCTATATATAATGAACACTTTCTTCTATAAAAAGCCTGAGAGACTATGGACCTGTATAAGTCCAGATGGAAAAACCCGAAATAAAATAGATTATATTACATCATCAGATAAAACATAATCAAAGATGTGACAGTGCTAAGCAGATTCATCACTAATAGTGAGCATAAATTAATTCGAAGTAGGGTGTTGATAAATTCAAAATGAATAATAGTAAGGCTCTACGCTCCACGTGGAAGCACGGCCTGCGAACTGAGAGGCTAAGGCTCTTATACGTTTGCTCTCTGCCCGATCGTCGTGCACTATCTCTGATGCGGGGCGACGTGGTAAGCACCGCGCCTTGGACGGTCCCTTGTTCGAGTGAACACAGGTACTCAATTATTTTTAGTAACTGAGTAGGCCATCCTCCAGGCATCAGAAAGCACCGGGAATTGAACCCGGGTCCGTCAGTATCGCAGCCCGTCCCTCAACCACGGAACCACGCTGGCATAAATTCAAAATTAGAAAGACAAAACTTACAAGACAAGAAAGAGAGACAATCGACACCTGCAAGTTAAAGCAAAATAAACCTGCAAAGCTTTCAACGCATAGCGAAGTGGCGAAGCACTAACGCTGACCTTTGACCAATCAGTTTCAAAATCACTAGCAAACAAGCCTTTTTGGTCACCTGTCGATTGGTGAAAACAGAATTTGGAAATTCCCAGCCGTTCTCGAGTTTTTGTTCGGACGGACGGACAGACAGACAGACGGATAACATGAAGTTAGTAAGTGACTCCGCTTCGCTTCGCCACTTAATAAGGAGCAATACCAACTACAAATAACAAAAGCTCTCCCTATCAACTTACATGAAAAGCCTATAAATGAAATAAGCATACTTACAATAGGGACAATAAAAAAAGCATGTACTAAAGTGGCTAGTGAAGAGGACAAAAGAAACTTCCAAAAGTTAGATAAAAAAAAGTGAAAAAGCTAATGGAAGAAAGTAGTCAGTTAATAAAGAACGGAGACAGGGACCTAAATAAGAAAATTAAACATTTGAAACGAGACATTGGAATATATAGAGAAGAAGTAATTAAAATAACAATAGAAAATGCATATCTCAAAATACGAAAAAGAAATTCTCGTATGGGAAGAAAAAGAACAGAAATGAAAAACCACGAAGGAAAAACAACCACAAATGTAGATGAAATTACGGAAATAGCTGAAACGTTTTATGGAAAACAAAGACAGAATTTAGAAAATAAAAGACCAAGAATAATGAATGTCAACTCGGAGGACATATCCGAGATAACAGTAGCAGAAGTGAAAAATGCACGCGAAGAAATGCGGAACCGACGTGCTCTGGGAGAACATGGAGGGAAGACGCTTGGAAACAAACTGCATAATATTCAACAAATGCATAGAAGAGGGAAATATACGTGAAGAATGGAGAAATGCAGTGCAAATGGTTCTTATACAAAAAAGGAGATGCAACAACGATAAGCTTATTATCACAAATGTATAAACTACTGTCGCAAGTAATAACAAGAGATTAACTAATAAACTTGACTTCTATCAACTATCTGAACAAACTGGATTTCGTAAAAACTATGAATAGAGAATAGAGAAAACCACAGAATATAACCTACCTGTATAACGTTTGTTGATTACGAAAAGGCGTTCGATAGACCTGGGCTACAATGGACGCTCTTCAAAACTGAAAAATAGACTTCAAATACTCTACCTTAATCCAGGACATATACAAGAATGCAACATTTACCGTTACATTACAAAAAGAGTCAAAGCAAGTAAAGATAGACAAAGGAATAAAACAGGGAGATAATATGTTTCTAAAACTGTTCACAGCTGTATTGGAGGATGTATTTAAGAGACTAAAGAGAATAAAGATAAACGGAGAAACACTAAATAATTTGAGAGTTGCCGGCGACGTGGTGCTGACTACAGACAAAATTGAGGAGCTGCAAGAGATGCTGGAAGAATTAAATAAAGAGTCGAAAAGAATAGAATTAAAAATAAATAGAGAAAAAACAAAAATATATGTCAAGTATTGTATAATGAAAGAAAAATTAAGGAAGGATAGCAATAGACAACGAGGAAATAGAGCAGGACAAAGAATAACCAAAGGAAAGCTAAACCAGACGGCAAAACTAACGAGAAGAATAAAACAAGGATTGGTGCTTTCGGAAAGTTAAGCTATGTGTTTAAAGGAAAATTTGAAAACTACTAAAAAGTCCAAAGTCTATAACCAGTGCATATGACGTATGGCACAGAGACTTGGCCATTAACAAGAGCAATAGTAAACAAAATTAGCTGAAAGAGGAATGTAGCGGGTAGTGCTGGCTGTAATGTCTGCGCGACAAAAAAGAAACCCATGGATAAGGCAGAGAACAAGTGTAGAAGACGTAGTAACTAAGATGGTAAGACAAGTGGAAATGGATGGGGGGACACATTGCTGGAAATGGGCGAAGAAAAGTGAGAATAAAATTGTACAATGTGAGGTCCTCGTAAAAAAGAAAAATAGGGGACGACCAAACGAGATGGGTTGATGACATCAAGAAAATTATAGGCCCAAAATGGATAGAGCTGGCACAGGATAGAGAACGGTGAAGGGCAATGTTCAAGGATGGACGACAAGGGCTAATTAAAGAAAAAATTTCACTTTAAAGTGGTTTAATAATTTGGTTCACATACTTTCCGAGGGAAGCAGCAGCAATTATACGTGGTGATCATAAAGTTTCTTGCTTATAGATGAATACTCTATGGTTCTAAACCATTCTGATACTAATTCGTTGTTTGATAGTTGATTTCCTAAGTGTCTCAAGTAATTGTAAATGGGTGTTCGATAAAGTTGACGATATGGTTTTGGCCGACAAATGGGTGAATTTTGTGACCATGGACAACATTGGAATTCACTACCAGAAAGGAAATAACAAACTAAGCAATTCACTTTATGAACATTTTTATTTTAATCTACCACGGCAACTTCTATCTATATAGTTTGTCTTGCAGTTTATAGCACAATTTTGTCCAATCTTGTTGCAGTTTACGTTTGCGTTTACATGTAATCTGCCGCACCAGCTTGCAAAGTCTACAATAGCCGTCCAACACTTATGCACTTCCGATAGTTCCTTGATCTCTTCACTTCTTTATCTGTTTTAGATCTCCTCCAGAGTCCGAATTTTGGTTAGGTGAACCCAAAGGTTGCTGTGGGAGGAATATTCGCGCATGTTGTCCTGTTTGCGGTATTGATCTGATACATTTGCTTCCATCTTATTCTCGTTTTGGCTCAAAAATTGATGTTCTTTGCCATAGTTTTTTAGTCAGCTGGCTTACATGTTCATTACGTAATCTTGCAATGTGCGATTTTATCTAATGGAATTTAATATCAAATTTGCGTAATAGTGTCTTCGTAAGACTTGGTATTGGTTATGACAGCGTCTCATGGGGTTATGGTTTTGTGTCCGTTGTATCTGAGTATCCCAAACACTCGGATTGCTACCAGCTCACTGTAAGTACTCTAGTTTGCGAGTTTTGCTTTTCCATGGCGAGTCTCCTCACATAACCACAAACGTGGGTCTTACTTTTTCTTCGCCTCCTCGCGGCTCATTTGTGAAGTAGCACAATTATTGTATTTTCATTTACTTCTCTGTTAATGATACTACCTAGAGCAGCTGAGCACTTAGTTTCTTCCAGATTATTTTCGCTCCACTTCTCTCTGCCGCACTTTAATCGCGCTGCTGTATCAAACCAATAGAAAATTGGTTCTTGGTAAACTACTATTATGTGACATTTCCATAGAAGTTAATTATAGATCACCCCAAGGTAGCGAATTTGATTTTTGCGGTAGACAGGTTTGCCGTCAAACAAGAGTTGGTATCTTGCGTCATTTTTTTCTCAGAAAACACCGCCTTGATCTTTTCGCGTCAAATTTGAGTTTTTGCTTTTGGTTGACTGTTTTGAACACCTCATCAGTGCGGCGAATCTCACAACTTGGCATCTTTTATGTAACTGTATTTTGAATACTTCCGTACACCTGGGACCAACCCTTCATTACCTGTTGCGTCACGATAACGTATCCCGTTTCTATTTGCGCTATCCTCTTGGTGAAGCAGTGCTTTACTAGCGAGAGCAGATTTTTAGCTATCTCTTTAATTGAACTTCTTGAATGTAAATGAGCCACCAAACTCTATGGAATGACATTCAACGCGATTTGTACGCATCGAGCACCATTGCTTTGGGGCGTGAAATGAAGTATTCGGCACTCTTGAGATAGAAGGAAACCATCTTGTAAAAACATTTATAATGGACAAAAACGTGTTGATTTATTGCGACAACGCACCGGTCCATTAAATTAAGCCGTTGTCGTTACCAAAGTTTGAGATTCTTTTGCATCTACCCATTTCCTTCTTTTGAAACTCAAAATGGGCAAAAATTGGGCCGAACAAATAGACGACACTGTGAAGGAATTACGAATTTAGAGGAATTTGGGTTAATGCGTTAAACTTGAGGGAACTAATGTTAAAAAGGAAAATTTATTATAAAACTCAAATTGTCAACTTTAATATCGAACCAATTTATTCATTAAACCACCGTGCTACGTGTTTGGTAAAAAATTAACTTAGAATCTCGTTAGTTTGGGTTACCTTAGAACGTTAGTTGTAGAGAAATTGAAGTATTTGAGCGTTTAAGCTAAGTGTCCGTAGTGTTTTTATAGTTGTAAAGGATGGATGCATTTTCGTGATTTTAGAAGATGTTTAAATTCTAAGATGTCCCTGGAAGATGAATCGTGTAATAATAGGGGGATCGGAAAGTAATGTCGTTTGTGCACATGTCGATATTCATTTGTTATTTATCAGCTCATTGTGCACTTTAAAGTTGTGCCAAAGACATTTTAAGGTTAGAGTGACTTGTTTACTTATAAATAATTAAATCTTATTTTTTTGCAATTTATGGTGAAACGGAAAGCCAAATACCAGAAGAGGTACATGATTTTCGCAAGGGTAATAACGCAACAGTTGCTACCTACCAAAAATATTTGCGATGTTTATCCAAGTGCATTGGACGTTCATAATTGCCAAAGGTGGTTTTCTAAGTTCAAATCCAGTAATTTTGATCTCTCCGACTCGTATCGATCAGGAAAGACAACTTTAGACAATGACATGTTAAGGGTGGAAGTGGAAGCAAATCCGTGTCAAACACTCTTAACCAACGTTGGTCGACCATTTAAGGACATTTGCAGCAGATTGGTAAAGTAAGCAGAGCAGGTGTTTGGGTCCCATATAATCTGTCCGAAGGAAACAAAGCTAACCGGTCCATCACATACAACTTATTGGTTCAGCGGCACAATACAGAAGCGTTTTTTGATCGCTTGATCACTGAAGAAGAAAAATGGGTCCTTTATGATAACCAAAACGCAAAAGGCAGTAGCTGTCTCCGAATGAATCACCACGAAATACAGCTAAGCCAGGTTTACACCTCAAAAAGGCGCCTTTGTGTGTTTGGTGGAGTATTCGCGGGTTATTCATTTTGAAGTGCTGAAACCTGGACAAACTGTAAATGCAGACCTTTACTGTGAATAATTGGATCGAGTAAATCAATTTTTAATTGAAAAGTTTCCAGCGATTGTCAACAGAAAAAGCATTCTTCTGCAACACGATGATGCAAGAAGTTAATGAATTCGGGTGAGGGGTATTGCCTCACCCACCATACTCGCCCGATATTGCGCCATGGCATCTTCATTTATTCCGATCGCTACAGCATTTTCCAAGTGGCAAAAATTTTAAAATTTGGATGTCCGAAATGCCATCTCCAGATATTTTGCTCAAAAACCAATTAATTTTTATCGGTCCGACAGTGAAAATTTTTGCACACTAGATGGCAAAAGATTGATGAAAACGAGGGTGATTACATCATTGATAAAAAAACTAGTTAAAAATGTATCTGTTTGAATTTAATGTAAAAACACAACATTACTTTCCGGCCCCCCTATTAGTTGGGGCTCTAGCATTTTTATGTAAGATCTTCTTTTTGATAAAATAACGAAAAGCCATAAAAGTTCTTTAATGACCTGCCTTTAGACCAGTGGAATTTTGAGATGTAGATTTACACTGGAGGTATGTATATTGTTATATTGCACAATTTTGCCTTATTTTTGAAGTCTTCAGGTTTACTTCTGGGGTACCACACATCTGTTCAGAGCATTCTGAAGGTAGACTTGCAAAAAGAGAGTAAGTGTAACAGTTACTATTGCAAAAAGTGTGGTCGATATACTTGAAGGTTCATTATATATAGTAAGTATAGTATCCACATGTACCATAAACAAATGTTTTTTATGAAATGCCTTCCAATGTGCTTTGCAAGTGAACGTGATATGACTCGATTTGCTTTCGTTTATTTTTATTCTCCATTTGTTAACCCAGTTTTGTAGTATGTTGAGGTGGTCTTGTAGGTCTAGTATTGCTTGTTGAGGGTCAGGATTTACTGATAATATGGCGGTATCATGAGCGAATGTACCAATTGTTGTGTTCCTAGAGGTTAGTAAGTCTGACGTCAAGAGAACATAGAGCACTGGACCCAGGACACTACCCTGTGGTACCCCTGGTTTGATTGGATGCAATTTTGATCTTTCATTCCCTACTTTGACTTGAAACTGTCGGTCGCTAAGAGAGGATTGGAGAAGGGTAAAGTAAGAAGGAAAGATTTGCTTGACTTTAGAAAGGAGACCAGTATGCCAGACTCGGTCAAAAGCCTGGGTTACGTCGAGGAATACCGCTGAGCAGTAGCATCTGTCCTCAAAGGCTTTTTGAATGAGATCAGTTAATCGATGGATCTGTTGTATTATTGAATGTTCTGGCCGAAATCCAAATTGATGGTGTGGTATCAAGTCTGCTAGCAAGTCGATTTTGATTCTATGTAATAGAAGCTCTTCGAATACTTTAGAAATTACTGAGAGAAGGTTTATAGGACGCTAGGAATTGGCATCTGATGGTTCTTTCCCTGGTTCGACTATGGTTATTATTTCTGACAATTTCAAGTGCTTTGGCCAATATTGCAGCCTTAGGCTTCCATTGAATATGTATGTTAGTAGCAGTAGTGCTTTTTTAGGAAGTTCTTTTAACATTTTTGGTGTGCTTTTGTCTATTCCAGGAGCTTTTTTGAGTCCTAAAAGTTTGATCGCTTTTTGTATTTCTCTTGGAGTAGTAAGTGTTATTTGTTGCCGTATTGTTGTAATTCGTGCGAGGTTTTGTTCCATTTCGTGGTCTACGTCGTCGGTGTGCGGAGTAAAGATATTAGAAAAATGTTGTGCAAATTTATTCGAATTTTTCTGCGTCACTCTTTGCCCATGGTCCTAAGTGTGGAGCTGTTTGTCTAGTAGGTGGTACGGATGCTTTGGGTTTTCTTGCATTTTTAACAGATTTCCATATTGATTGATCATATCTGTTTAGGTTGTTCAAGTATTCCTTAAAAGATTATTCTCTCATTTGCTTGAGTTTAGTTTAAATTTGGTTTTGTCAGCCGGGATTCGCGTACGGTGCCAAATTGCTCTAGCTTTCCTTTTTTCTTTTAGAAGTTGTTTAATTTCTAACGGAAGAACATTGACGTATTCCTGTGGATGTTGAGGTGGGGTGGATTGTAGTACAAATTTCTTGTAGTAGGCGTATCAGTTTGACTATTGTCGAGTCCAGATCCATCCGGTGTTTACAGTTTCACTTTTAGGTTTATTCTGTTTGTAAGTATGAATTCATTCCAGTAAGTTTTATGATTATAGAGTTTTATACCTTGTTGTTTTGGATGAATTGTTGAGCAAATAGATGCTATCACTGGGGAATGGTCAGACGATAGGTCATAGTTAGGACTTACTTTTGTATAAGCTCGTGGGAGCCTTTTTGTTACAAAACAGTCTAAAAGGTTTGGTACTTTTGCTGGATCAGTTGGCCAGTATGATGACGTGTCTGTAGACAAGAATGAGTAATTATAATCCTGGATCTGTTTAGCCAGTTCTCTTCCTTTTGTTGTGGTGAGCCGCGAGCCCCATAGGGTATTCTTGCTATTATAATCTTCTCTAACGAGAAATTTTGAAGAGCCTTGTAGTTGATTTTTCTCATAGTTAGGTAATTTATAAAGGTTTATCGATTTTGTCTTATAAGGATAGCACTTCCTCCGTGTGTGGTTCCATCTGGATGGTTCGTGTGGTACAGTTTGTAGTTAGGAATATTAAGATAGCTTTCTACTGTAAAATGAGTTTCGCTTATAAGTAGGATATTAGGATGTTGTTCTTTAAGAAAGAGTATTACCTCGTCTTTGTGCTGGATTAGTCCTACATTTGCGTTCCAGAGTGGTATTCTTAAAAAGTTGGCCATTACTTTAGTTTGCTGACAAGGATGGATAGCATGTATAGCTGTTTTGTTGCATGAGTTGGTTAAACATTTGTTTGAATTCTTCTAAGAATTTAAGAAGTGGGATATCTTGTGTCGCATTATTATCACTTGCTTGTGGTGTTATTAAAAGTATCTGTAGGAGGTGATTGTATGTGAGGTACATTACTGTTGATGTTTTGGGTGTATTGAGGTCTTTGTGTGATGCTTTTGTTTTTAGTGAGATTATGATAGTAGCTACAGCCTTTGTAGTTGGCGGAGTGTGGTCCACCACATAGCAGGAGTGTCTTTACTCTTTTTGCAAGCTGTTGTGTTGTGTTGATCTCCACATTTTACGCAGAGAGAGGTTCTGTTGCAATAGCTCTTTGAATGGCCATATAGTTGGCATCTTGTGCACTGAATTATGGTTTTGGGTTTGTTGAGGGGTTCTATTACAACTATTTTGTTTTGTAGCGCTTTTATATTGTATATGTCCTTGTGTTCTGAAGGTTCTAAATCAACGAAGAACAAATTTAGAGGTTCTTTAGTATCACACTTTTTCGCATTAATTATGTTTCAGTTAATTCATCCTTTATATTTTGTAACTTTACAGTGTGGTGAAGATGTTTTATGACAACTCTGTAGGCACGGCCATTTTTTAATTGGTAGGAGTGGTAGTTAAGATTCTTATCTTTTAGGTATTTTACCATTTTTCTGTATGTGTTGTTACCTGGTCGGGCCCGAGCGGTGATATATCGGGCGTCGGGACGCTACGACCGGCAACGCGTGGGGCACGGAAGGCTAAAAATTCGAAGCGTCGGCTTCAACTTACAATTAGAATTATATTTACAACCTTACAAACCTAACCTACCTTATGATAACTTAACCTACTTAGCTAATTTACAAGACTTAACCTACGACTTAAAGTATGCGATGAAACGGGCCGCGAGCTAGGTGCAGGAGCGGGGCCGGTGGCGGAACCAGACAGCGAGCAGCAGGGGCGGCGAGCAGCAAAAGAAGCCAAAAGAGACTCACCTGATTACACTTGATGGTTTCTTCTGGAGGGGCTGGCGACTGAGCCGATTGCTTTGGTGGCTCAGGTTTTAAGGGCTCGGCCGTGTCCCACTCTGCTGGTGTAGTGCAGAGTTTGCCCAGGATTGGTGGACGCCGGGGGCGCCTTTGCCCTGATTGGAAAATGCCGTTGCGGCTATGGTCGGTGGCGTTCGGGTCGACTCGGAGCCGCTTGGCACGATGCGGCGCGGTAGGTCAAGAACCCCGATATTGCACACGGCTCCACAAAGTCGGCCTCAGGTAGCATTCCTTTGTGATTACAAATTCCAAAGGAGGGCTTTGTGTTGCACGAAAAATTCCGGACCAGGTAATATCAACCCCGGCGAAATCGGGGCCAGGTCACAGTGTCTATTGATTTGCAATTTATTTTAATAATGTTGTTTGCCATTGATCTGGCGGTGTATTCTTCTTTAGTAACCATTTCCGTTAGCTGTTCTATAATTTTTAGGTAATTTATGACATCTTATATTAAAATTGGCGGTGGTTTTATGTCGTTTTTGGTTACAACTTCTTCCGCGTTGTCTTTATTACTGTCTTCATTTGTAAGTACTGAATATTTGTTATTAGTTTTTATTTCGCATTCATTTTCATTCTTTTTTGGTGTATTTTTAGCACCTTTCCTTCGTTTTGTTCCTTTGGTTAATTGCCAGGGTACTGAACTGTCTTGAGTGGGATCATGGTCCATTTCTGTTTCATCATCTGATGTGGAGAGAATTCTATATGATTGTTGGTTCGTATTTGATACAGAATTTGATGTTTGTTGACTGGTTTGTGGTATATGATGTAATTGTTGATTGTATGCAGGATATGGGAGATGTTGAGTAGGAATGTTGATGTTTGTAGTGGTTGTGGATAGATTTGCATTTGGGTCGTTTGAGTGTAGTATGCAACTGTTGTATTATCTGGTAAAGTCATTTGTACCTGTGGATTTATTGTTTGGTATTGATTGACCCTGACATTACTGTATTGACATCACTGCTAAGTTAAGAACTTTTAAATGTTTGATACTTGTTACCAATAATTTGTATTACTTATTTGGCTCGCAAATAAGAGAGATTATCACTTTTATTATCACATCACATTGCACTTACAGAGATAACAGACCATTGTCATACAATTTGACTCTTTGAAAGTCAAATGGATACTAAAAGAAAATAATGAGCCGCTTGTGACTTGAGAAGAAGAAAATGAAATCACTAGATTGAATTGACCATCATAATTTCCCGACATCAATCTAATCGGAATGGTCAAGCACAAACTGAGAGTTAACGTATATTCAATATCAGAAAATTATCTCGACGAAATCAGGAGATACGGCACTCACTTCTTACTTCTGACGCTGTCAACCTAATCGCCAGTATGCAAAATAATTGTCATGTAATACCGGATGATACGTAAGAGTATTTTACAAACTATGTTTCATTTTACTTCTTAAATAAATTTTAATTAACTGGACGTTCTTGTGGGACTAACTGTACATCATCGGCAGCAGAATAAATTGCGTGATTGAAGATGGACGTGTCTTTCCACATCTTGTTGAAAGTGTTGGTAACGTCATTGACCTAAGCGTCGTCTGGTCATTTAGGTTTAACTGAAATCCTAGTCGTTTGGAATTAACAAAAGAAGAATGATTTAATAGTTAATCTTCGCAAAGCATGGTTACATCTATAATTTTCCAAGCCCATGTAAATAGAATAATTTTTGTTCTTATTAGTTCTGAAAATTGGATCTAACAATCATTGTTACAGGTTTCTTTTAGAGACACATTAAACCAAGCGAGGAAGAGACTAAGGAGTCATAATAGTCTCTTCCATGAATGTGAAATGGAAATAACCAAAGATAAAGATTGCCAAAATTCAAGTTAGCAGAAAAATGAATGTATTAATGGAAATAATCAAAGCTAAGAGATAAATGACTTGCATCAAAATTCAAGGACTTCAGAAGAAAGAAAAAAATGAATTTCTTATTTCAAACAGGAAAAGGAATGTCATTTAGTCACTACGGAAATACTGATCATTAAATTGAAAAAAAGTGATTTTCTATGCTGTGTTTTAGAAAACAAGAAGAGAAAGGAAGGAACATAAAAATAGATAATCAGAAACGTGAGAATTTCAAGAGGAAACTAACCAAATATGTCAATAGTATCTATAATTTTTAAGCATCTCTATCTGCTTCATAATTTTAAAGGCTACAATCACATGAATGTCTTCATTCCTAGATGCTTTCATGAAGGTTTACAACCTGGATAGATGCCATGTCAATCAATATCTCTGTAAAGCCGTGTTCTTTACGAACAACAGGATTTGCCTTATCGTCGCATAATCTTAAAAAAACATTCGCCTAGCTTTACTGTAAGCGACAAAGAATACCATAGCTACCAGGAAAATGAAATAGGCAAATACGTCATGGAACACCAAATAGCAGCAGCTTCTTTACAACTAGCAGCTAAAGAACAGAATACACCCATATTGGAGGAAATGGAAATTAATGGAAGCGAGAGCACATTAGAAAAAAGAACTCCAGAACGGCCACGGATGGATAGGAAAAACAAATGAGAAACAGTGATAAAGCTATAAAAAACTTGAAGCAATGTTAAAGAAATAGGTGTTTGCTGCAATTCGCAATTTTCTTCAAGGTGAACTTCTTGGATGGAGTATGAACCTAATTTACCACCCTGTTGCCTTTGCCTTGGGGGGTTTCTCTTTTATTTAAAAGCACTCCAAGATATCAAATTCCCTTTTTCCAGAATCAAAAACTGTAAAGAAGATGTTGAACAACAACACTGTTATACTCTTCTCAAAGTTAATTTTTATTCTCTATCAGGATTTTGATTGACTGACGTTTTTAGTCTTTACAGTTGCGTAGTGTTACAAAAAAGATACAGCCTTAAAGGGTATCACCTTAGGAATGCTTCTTAAATGATTCACTTTGGACTGACAAGTTAAATTTTCGACAACAGAATAAATCCACATTGAAATTGGTCGGTGACACCATATTATGTCAAAAAAGGAAGATTGTGCTGTAAAATCTTCTGTGATTTCTCCACCATTTAGAAGAGTTGATAGATGACGGAAATTTAACAGAACCTGTTTTAATTGTCGCTTCAAACTCTAGAGGAATATAGGTCACCTTCTCAAGGATTGATAACTTGTGAAACAAAACGACGGTTGCTTCTTGCCAGAAATTTGGAAAATGGTAATGACGGAAATTTAGATATCTTTCTTTAGCTTGGTTGCAAACGTTCTCATGATGGAATATAGGTTGCACCTTCGTAGGTGTCAATGTAGTTGAAATAGTTCAGCGAAGTATCTCCTTAGCTGAGGCTATATTGGCAAGTGAAAATGATGGCGTGGATGGATAGCCTGGAAATGGTGTTTTGTTAAGACTGATCAGTCTTTAAGGGAATTTGTCATGTTGAGAGCCCTTTCTGTTCTTCTATGCAGCATTGCATTCTATACATAGTATAAAAAACATTGTTTTTCTGCCAAATACAAAGCCCACGGAGCAGATAATTTAGAAGCGTTCAAATTCAAAATTACAGTGGGTCTCTAACTCATTTGTGATCAACTGTTTTAAATTAGGAAAAACGCTCCTTGTGTGATTACGATTTTTGCAAGTTCATCTTTAAGATTACCATTTCAATTTACCGTATTTTTCTGTCCTGTTAGAGATCTCACGTGAAATTCATCAATTATATTTGACATAAATGTCTAGAACAAACTACATCTTTTGCTTTATGGGTCTTTTTGACTAAGCGACTTTTTCAGGAGGGACTAGACAAAATGGAAGAACAGAAATGCCTGGACGCTGCTCAAAATGTTTCTTATTTGATTTATACACCTTGTTGATGTATTAAGTGAATGAACCTATCACAAAAGCTTTCCTTTGATATTTATCTTTTTCTTTGGTAGTTCCTTTTAATTCTATACTTCAGTGACTATTTGTTACAAAGCTGTCTTAAGGTGCTATTGTGTGTGTCACGTCTAAAAGGTACCGATCTGCGAAGGAACTGCAATATTAGAGAAAATTCACTCTATATGGCTATAGGCAAGTTGCATGAGAATCTTTACACTGACGTCGTGTGACAAATGATAAACAAGGCGCTACCTACACCCTATCAGTTTATAAAATGCAAAACTATTTCTGGTCCTCATTGAAGTAGATTGAAGAAATTCAGGTGATCCATGTCATTTGTAATGTGGCAGGTACGCTTCTAGATAATTATGTCGAAAGCTTGGATACAAAGAAAACTACAGGATTGTCTCAAATCGGACGGCGAAGAATGTCAGAAATAAAAAGCTGTCGTTCGTCTTTGTTCCTCGCCATTTTTCACGATCAAAAGATTAAATTTTTGCTTAGATACCTTAAAATTGATTTTGGGGAGTTATTCTAAATTGTATCTGGGCTATTTTGTTACCCATTATTTCTTCTTGCTGACCAAATACATTACGGATCTCTTCAAGAACAACAAAAAAATATTGACACTATACATATACATACCAATAAAATCCAGGTCATTTATAGTTGTGTTTTATAGCTTGAGATACTATTACATTTAAAGTTTACTTTTACAATAACAATTATTACTCTTAATGTTATAAGGGAAAACTATATAAGTTTACATTTCTAATTTGGTGTATCCAATTGGTGTATTCAATAACCAATTAGGGTACTCTTGAGCCATCTAATGCTTTACATTTCTGTGAATAATTATGGTTAATCGTTCCTTTTTAACTACGGTTGGTTTCGAATAACACTCATTCAATTATATAAGTTGTTTTACTTTATTTAGACTTAAAAATGATTTTAACACAATTTTTTATTTAAATAAGTTCAGACAGGTTTCTACTATTTTATATGTTTATGGTGAAATTTAAATTTCTAACCTCAAATTATAGCGTTGATCCGGACCTAATGGTTAGCCATGCAGATACGGTGGAACAGTTTCATGGGGTGTATCTTCTATATTGCACCAATCCAAAATATAAGGGGAGGGTTTACATAGGGTACACAGTCGACCCCAACCGCAGAATAAAGCAGCACAACAAGGGAAAGAAGGCCGGTGGCGCTTGGCGGACCAGCAACCGGGGGCCTTGGTAAGGATTTTACTTAATGAAACTTCAAAACGAGTTTAAGGAGCGGTACGCTTTCAGGGTGATGGTTATGATTGTGCATGGCTTTCCGAACGACATCGCAGCTTTGCGGGTGGGTGCTAAAGTTTGTTTTGAGTGCGGTCAACTTATATGTTTCTTATTGAAGTTTGAGTGGGCTTGGCAGCATCCGAATCGGTCCAGAAGATTGAACCATGTCGCTAAAAAGAAACCCAGGGAGCAGGCGTACAATTATTGCCTACGGGTGCTAGCAGAGATGTTTCAGGTGGGCCCCTGGAGCCGGCTGCCACTTACTATAAGGTGGCTTGATCAAGAGTACGTCCGCGATTTTCCGGTGAGTAGCCTATGGCTGTTTATACAAGTTTATGCAAGCATTGTTTATTAAGAGCGGTAAACTGCCTCCCATACACATGCCAATCTGCCATGGACAGGTCATAAGCAAGAAAATTTCCAAGAGTCAAGCGAGTGAAGCTGGTGATCGCGAGGACGCCTACCCTACATTTTGCATGATTTGCTTTGAGGTGGTCGATGAGAAACCATTAACGTGTCTAAGTTCCGGCTGTGACCTGACCAGTCATATCATTTGCCTATCGAAATTGTTCTGTGAGGTTGGTCAGTACATTCCAATTGAAGGGAGGTGTCCGCGCTGTAATGGTGCCTTTCTGTGGGGCGACTTGGTGCGCAAATATAAGGGCTGCTATGAAAACTTTAATGTTGTTGTGAACACTGATGTGGATAACGATTTTTGTAATTCTGACTCGGAATGACTTTTATTTGAAAGAAGCTTGGGTAAGTTTTATTAATTTATAGTTATCTAATACTGTAAACGAAAAATGTGGTTTTAAATAAATGATGTTTTAATTATTTGTGTTTATTTTAATTATATGGAAGGATCGCTGCATTTCAAACACTTCTTGGAGGTAAAAACTGAAACCAAAAAGCCCTGTGTGGATTTCTATTGTTATTTGTGAATGATAGTAAGCTGTTGTAATACCTGTGTTGCAAATTCTTTTTGTATAGGATACTTCAAAATTATATATGTAATTTTGTGGTATATTGTTTATCTAATGAGAAATTAATTTGATGTTTCCCATTAATGTACACGTCTTATCCATCCTAGTAATGTTTTTACACACTAAGTATAAATCATGCATATTATTTGTGCCATGTTTAAATATATAGCTGTAATGGACGATTCAAAATAACTGCAAGAAAGATGGTGCTTGTTGCAAACTGTATTTTGGTAGTTACAAAATATTTCCACTATTTTGGTCATTGTATAAGATTGCAGCAATGCTGGTTCCTTAAATTGTTGTAGACAGGTAGATGGTTGGTAATGCTGGTTGGTTGCCTGTTTAGAAAGAGACTTTGGGATTGGCGGATTAACCAACCAAATCAGTATATGGTAGACTTAAATATAAGTCAAAATGATGAGCTTATGAAGACAAGGATTATTTTCAAAAGAAAATATTGTATGTATGTATGTCTGGCTCAACACCCCATGGAGAGGTAGTGCCGCTTCTGGTGAAGCTTTCTAGATCGATTCTTGGTAGATCAGTCCCCGTCCAGTGCGTTCCCATCTTCTTTACATATCCTACTCCATAATTTTCTATCTTCCACTAACTCCTCTACGTTTACAATTCCGATTGCTCTTAGATCCTTTTTCATTTCGTTGATCCATCTTAACATTGGTCTGCCTTTCCTTCGTCTTCTGGTCGGTGTCCACTTTGTTATTAACTTTCTACAGCGGAGCTTATAGTAGAAAGTTAATGAGAATATCATCCTGTCTGTCTGTCTGTGTGTCTGGAGACAAGATAACTTCCGTTCTATTCAATGGGTTCACTTCAAAATTGGCACACACACATCTCTTAGGTCAGTACCTTTCATGAGATTGATTTTCAGCCAAATAGGTTAACGGAAACCGGAAGTGACCGTTTTCTTTACGGTATTATACAGTTCTTGTTAATTTCGTGATTTCCTGATTGTTCTACCCCAGTACGTGTCCTAACCATTTCGCTCTCTGCTGCTTTATTCTTCACAATATCTTCTATTTCTTATATTAGCTCTTGGTTTGTTCTTAATCTATATTTGTTTCTGAAATTTTTACTGCTCCAAATATAACTCTTAGGATTCTTCGCTCCACCACTCTTAAACTTTCTTCTTCCTTTTTTGGCCATTGTCATCGTCTCTGCTCCATACATTAGTATTAGCCTTATTAGTGTTTTATAAATTCTTAGTTTGGTTTTCTTTGAAATAATTTTGCTCCTTAGTAGTTTCTCATTGGCATAGAAAGTTCGGTTTGCAGCTAACATCTTATCTTTTATTTCTATTTCTCTGCCCCCATCACTGGAAATCATGACCCCCAGGTACTTAAGTTTATCTACCTCTTCATATTCCTGGTTACATAATTTAACCTTTGCTCTCTGCATGTCCTTCCTTCCCCACTCTCATTATTTTTGTTTTATTTTTATTTATTTTAAGGCCAATCTTTTGCCCTTCCATTATTATTTCTTCCAACATCTTAGCAAGCATGTCACGCCTTTTTGCTATAATTACTATGTCGTCCGCGTATGCTATCATTTACACTCCTCTTGATCTTATTGTTCCCCTGTTTATTTTTTTGGTGATGTGTTTCTAGTGCTACATTGAAGAGTGTTGCTGACAGGACATCACCTTGCCTGACTCTTTTATTTGTTGTGAATTCCTCTGTTTCTTTTTTCTGTGTAGATTTTCCTTTTACAAAACCAAATTGATATTGTCCTAATGTATTTTTGTCGCGTCTCTTAGTCTTTTGTGTATTAATGTAGTATCTTAGTCAGTATTTCATAGTGTGATTCACTTGTAGTTCCTTATGTCTCTGGTCCTTTTTTCTAAGTTCATTATTTGATCCCATTTAATCTTGGTTCCTTTTAGCCCTTCTTTATTATCTAAATAATTTTCCTAGTGTTCTCTGTTTTTCTTATTTTTTTCTTTATTCGTCCTTGAGTTGGTCTGTTTTATTTCTTCACTCTTCTAGGGTCAGTTCGTTTATCATGCATTTCATCTTTTCGCTTCATTCTACTTCTTACTTTTCCGTTTATTTGCATTTAGTAACTTTAATGGTCCTCTAATTTTTTCCGTATTTCATTGACTTCTTCCTGATTTTTTTATTCCAAATTTTAGGTTGTCTTATACACTTTTTTTGCTGTTGATCTTTTGGTAAAATTTTGCTTCTTGTTGTTCTTATTGTGCCTCTTTACTATTTTCTCTTCCATTCTCTTTACTTTTCTATGTTTTATGCCATCCTTTTCTTATCTTCTATTTTACTCTAATTTGTTTAATGTTCCATTTAGTCTCGTTTCACGGTTTCTCCTCATTTCATGACTCATTGAACCATTCCTTCCTCTTCTTTTTTCTTTCCTTTCCTATTATTTTTTCTGCTGCTTTGTTTATAGATTCTTTCACGTTGCACCATTTTTCTTCTATTGTTCCGTTATTTGTTTTATTTTTGAGATTTTTCCCCAGGTCTTTTTCGTATCGCTTCTTTAGTTTTTCCTCCTTTAGCCCTCCTATATTCCATTTCTCTTTTATTACTTCCTGTTTCGCTACATTTCTTTGTTTTTGTCTTTGTCTTATTACTGCAGTTACCACGTAGTGATCAGTGTCAGCGCATGCTCCTCTGTCTTCTCTGCTTCTGTAGAAGCATATGCATTCATGATTGATATCTTGTTCGGCTTTGTTTCTACTCTTATGTATGCCATTCTTTTATCTATTAATTTGACTTCCGTAATCCTTGTCCTCATTTCTCCAAATATCATAAATCCTACACCGTGTCTTCCTTGCTTTTCGGCGCCTGAGTATATCATCGTGTAATCTTTTTTGTCTATTCTTCCTTTACCTCTCCATCTTATCTCCTGCAAAGCCGCTATCTCTATCTTGTATCTTTTTGATTCAGTCCCTACTTCTTCCATCTTCCCTGTTGTCAACAGTGTTCTAACATTCCATGTGTTTATTTTGATTTTCTCCTTGTTTGTTTTCTTTTCTTTACCTATTTCCTTTCCAATTTTCCTTTTTGTATTCTTAACCTTTTCATAGCCTTTGTCGTTGGCCTTATCCGTTCCCTCATTTTGTTCCTTCTTAGTTTTTAATTGTTTTAGTGATTTCACGCATTCGTCGTTGAAATTCCTATTCCAATATCTATCTCGTCCCTATGCTATCATTTACACTCTGCTTCTGTTCTTGCCATTGTTCACTATCTTAGTTTTTGTTGGTCCGATGCTCTTTCTTTAGTAATGTGAAGAGTAGTTTGTTCTTTTGAGGACATCACCTTTTTGACTTTTTATTTGTTGTGGAATTCCTCTTTATCTTTTTTCCTTCTTATTGCCATGTCTTCCTTTACAATACCATCCTCTAATTCCAGCTCTATATTTTCTCCTCTCTAATAGTTACTTTGTTTTACTGTATGTTGCTCTAGTCCTTTTTGTATCATGTATCTTATGATCATGTGTGGGATTAGTTTTTTCTTATGTCTCTGGTCTTTTTGTCTAAGTCGTCTTTTATCCATATTTCGGTTCCTTTTAGCTTCTTTAAATTTTTCATGATTTCGATTTTTCTTATTTTTGTTGTTAGCTCCACCTTGAGTGGTCTGTTTACCTTCATTGTTGGGGCTCCCATTTGATTTATCATGTCTATTTCATTTTCGGCTATTCTAACTTCTAGCTTTCCGGTTATTTCAAAAAATTTTTCTTAAGTTTTTCCGTAGTTTCATTGACTTCCTCCGATATTCCAAAAATTATTAGGTTTCTTTTACACACTTCTTTTTCTAGTATCTGAATTCTTGCTTCTTGTTGTTTTATTGTGCCTTTTAATTTTTCGATTTCTTCTCTCTGTTCTATGTTGTTCATGCCATCTCTTTTCTTATCCATTTGTATTAATTTGTTCATAATGTTCATGAGCGTTAGGTTCCCCTCATTTTCTCCCATTGTGCTTTTTTCTGTTCCAGCTTCAAGTTAATGCCTTTAGTTATTCCTTTTTCGCGTTCCTTTAACTTGTTTATCTCGTTATTATATTTGAGATTTTCTCAATACGGTCCTGTTTTGTATATACTTTCGCGCGCTGATCTATGTCGCTACTCGCGTCACCACGGAAAGAGTCAAGTCTAGTCTACCCGTCGGAGACCCCGCTCTTATCGGCGGTTGCACTTGTTTCTTTCTTATTTGCTACTTAATTCCCTAATCCTATCTTCATTCCTATCTGTATTTGCTTCTTATTCTCTCTACTCTCTTTCTACACTCTCACTTTGGTTTTTATTGCCTTTAATCATCCGGTTATCGGGGTTTTACTCCAGAGCTTATATTCACTTTCACTATCACAACACCAGCCAGGACCGGACCGAAACAAAATATTTGGTTGGCAATTTAGATAGCGACTAACGCTGTTTTAAGTCTTAAGTCCGTTTGAAGTTCGAGAAAAATTTAAACATGGAAGTCGGAGGACTTTTATAATAATGAAAACTAGTGGAGGCCACCTCTTGGAACATTGGTGATTAGTCAAGAGAGTAAATTTGAACAAATAGGCGCTAAAGTGGGTAAAGCAGTTATTAAGAAACTAATTGAGAAATATTTTTAATGGTAAATTACCAACAAAGTGCTGAAGGAAAAGGAAATAAGAGGAAATGAAAAATTGAATGGAATACACTTATCTGTCCATGATTGTGAAGTTCTGGTTGTTTTGATTCTTAAGTGTTTTGTCATGTTTATACAAGCTTTGCTGAATAATCATTGAAATATAAGAATATGAGAAAGCAGCTAGATAATGCTATTGGGGATCAGAAGATAGAAATTTAAGGTTAATCTGCAGTTACTCTTTCCCCTCTCTCCTACACAACAAATCCAATCCTTACTATCTCTTTAGATTGGGCCTTGAATAAGGTGCATTTCTAACAGTCGTATATTTACTGAAAAATTACTACTGAAGAAGGTCATGCTGTCTGCAAAGGAAACAACGGAGTTCTTAGGATATATATATATATATATATATATATATATATATATATATATTTCCTGTCAGAACTGACGCTGTAGGGTAGATTTATTATATTCGTCAGAATGAAGTGTATGATGACTCATTATGAACAGTTATTTTCCACACTTCTTTCATTTTCTTCCTCCATCTTGTAAAATTTTCATGTTTTTATGTCTTTAATTACTTACTTTTCCTACTGTAGTTTTAGTTATTCCCTTGGTTTTATTTGGGTTTCCGTTTTGTTATCCTCTTAACTACTAAATCTTCGTCATTTTATTATACGGTTAGATCATCTTGTTCAATCTCGTGCTTTGTTAATATTCTATCATCATCATATATTATGTAGCTCCTCAGTTTGCGCAAAGGGCGCCGTATTAGGGCGTTTCGTTAGCTTATAGACTTTTAGTGGTGAGAGTGCTATTTTCACGCACTCTCTGGGGTTCGTTCAATTATCACAATTCTTTTTATTAATGTCTTCCATTTTTCCCTGTTCCTTGATATTCTTTTTGCTTCGTTCCAATTTAAACGCTTTAGTTCTTCTGTGATTCTTTTCCAAGTATTATATGGTCTGTCTCTCTTTTCTTTTCTCTATCTTGTTATACTCCAAAGCTTGTCTTGTGATGTTTCCTGCCGTTTTTTTGAAAGTGTGGCCGATCCAACTCCACTTGCGCTTCTTTATTGTTATCTCTATCTTTTCTTCTGTCATTTTCCATAGGTCCTCGTTGCTCATTACTTCTGCCCAGAAAATTCCACAAATAGTTCTAAGGCATTTATTGATAAATGTTTCTAGTTTTTTATAGTATTTTCTATCTTTCCAAGTTTCTGCTCCATAGAGTAGTGTGCTTTTTACTTTACTGTGGAAGAGTCGGAGTTTTGTTTTCCTGCTGTAGTTTGACTTCCATATTTTGAATAATGGATTAAAAGCGTTCTGTGCTAGTCCTATGCGTCTTTCTATGTCCTTCTCTGTGCCGCCTTTGGTGCTTATTATACTTCCTAAATAACAGAATTCATCCATTTCCTCAATATCTCTTCCCACTATTTGTATTCCTGCAATTCCAGTATCGTTTTCAACTAATAGTTTAGTTTTTTTTAAATTTAATTGTAATCCTGCTTTTCGGGCATTATTGTATAGTTTCGTCAATTTTTCCTGCATGTGTTTTCTGTTTGTTGTTATTAGGCAAATATCGTCCGCCAATTCCAAGTCCTAATTGTTAATCTATCAAGTCTGTTTTTTATTCTCCTATTAACCAATCAATCACTATTATGAATAAAAGGGAGAGAGGATGCACCTTTCTTACTCCTCTTTGTATTTCGATTTTTGAGTGAGTTGTCTTTGTGTTCTATGTATGCATGGAGTTATAAAATACTTTTATTATTTTTATGTATTTGGCTGGTATGCCATATTATTCCAATATCTTGCACATAACTTCCCTGTCTATTGAGTCGAAGGTCTTTTGGAAATCTATAAAGGTAATGAGGATTTTTTCATCTTCTTTAGCTGTTTGTTCTAGTATAATTTTTAAGGTATTTATGTGGTAGATACATGCCCTGTTAGGTCTGAATCCTGCTTGGTTGTCTCTTAGCTTTATGTTGATAGGGTTTCTTAATCTTTCTAAAATTATTCTGGCCATTATTTTACTAGTTATGCTAAGCAGAGTGATCGGCCTCCAATTTTCACAAATTGTTCGATTTTTTTTTTTTGTGATTTAATTATGCCTTCTGTCCAGTCCCTTGGGATTTGTTCTTGTGTCCATATCTGATTGAGTAGTATATAAAGCATCTCGGTAGAGATTGGATTTCGTCTGTTCCTGCTGCTTTGTTATTTTTCAATTTTTGTATTGTATCTCTTATTTCTGCTTTGGAAAATTCTTCTGTGGGCAATTGTAATGTTTCATGTGTGTCTAATATATCTTCTATTTCTCTGTTTGTCTTTGTATTTGCTCTATACATTTCAGTGAAATATTCTACCCAGCTGGTTCTAATTTCTTCTTGTGCTGAGAGTGCTTTCCCATTTTTTCCTTTTAATTTGGTCGACAACTTTTTATTTGACTCCACTAGCTTTTTTGTTATCTTGTATAATGTTTTTGCCATGTTTTCTGGCTGCCTCTTCTGTCGTGCTTTTTTTTGGGGTTTTTTTTTTGTTGGTGCACTTATAGAAACTGCAGCCTCAAGGGCTTATTGTGCCCACTAACATGCACTTATTCTAGGACATTCACACACCTATGGGCTAAATGAGACACGAACTTGCCTGCGCCGGCTAGAGGACTGAGCCACCGCGTCCCCACTTCTGCTATGCTAGTCATTCTGTTGTGTAATTTCTTTTATCTTGTCTGGCGCTCTTTTTTACTTCGTTGTTTTCCTTAGTGTAATTATCTTGCCACATTTTTATTTGGTCTTGATTTTTTCTGTTAGGAGCTTTGCTCTTGTTAGTTTTCTTCTTTCTATTTTTGTTTTTGTTTCAGTTGAAATCCACGTTTTATGATATCTTTCCTTGTAACCTATTATTTCTGTTGCAGTTTCGTTTAGTGTATTTTTGTAGGTATTCCATATCTGCTCAATAAACAACGTCGATAGGTCCATCATGATGTTAGTTTTTCTTTCTAGCGCTTCTTTGAATTTTTCTTTTATTTCTGGGATGTCTAATTTATTTATATTGAATTTCCTTCCTTTTAGATTTGGTTTGTAGTTGGCTTTTATGCTGATTTTGATTTTTGCTCGAACTAGTGTGTGATTAGATGCGCAGTCTGCTCCTCTCATGGCTTTTACATCTTGTAACGAGTTCCTCCATTGCTTTTCTAGAAGGATGTGATCAATTTGGTTGCGAGTTCTTCCATCTGGTGATGTCCCAAGTTATTTTGTTAATGTCCTTGTGTTGAAATAATGTCCCTCCTATCATAAGGTTATTTAGGGCGCAGAATTCTATTAGTATTGCACCGTTGTTATTTACCTCACCTATTCCATTCCCCATTACGTTTTCTTTTCCCTTGTAATCTCTTCCTACCTTTGCGTTCTCGTTTGTATTTTGTTTTTAATTTCTTTGTGAGGGTATGTATTTGATCATAAAATATCTTTCACTTCATCTTCTTGTTGGTTTGTTGGGGCATATACGTTAATGATGATTATGTTTCTAAATTTTGCTTTGAACCTTGCCCATATGATCCTCTCTGATACTACCTCCCATTCTATCAGTGCCTTTTTCGATTTTTTATTTAACATTATTGCTACGCCTCGTTTCTTATATGCCTATTCATCATAGAGGTGTTTCCTATCAGCTTGCTTTGACCCACTCCATTCCATCTTGATTCGGCTATGCCTAATATGTTAATTTTGTATTTTTCCATTTCACTTGATATTTGATATGTTTTTGTTATTTCTGCCATTGTTTTTATATTCCAGAAGCCTATAAAAGTTTTGGTTCTTGCATCTAGGCTTGTTTCACTTATATTTGCTCTTCTTTTTTTGTTTGTTTTTGTAGTTAATTTGTATTTGTTAACTAAACCCAACTTATTTACTTTGTTGTTATCAATTTGCCTTTTGTATTCTGCTCCATTAGTTTTGTGTTCTTTTGTTTGTGTGATCTTCAACGGTTTCTCTTTCAATAGCACCTGTTCGTTATTCGGGACTTGGTTTTGGTTCTCTGAGGATCTTTAGCTAGCCGTTCTTCTTTTTCCTATCTTGTTCTGTCATTATCCGTATTTCTTCCATGCTTTTTGATGTTGATGTTACTGTAGTTTATTCTGGCTGTAATTTACCTCTCGCTGTTCTAACAATTCTATGATTTGTAACTGTTGTAGTGTAAATTCATCTCCATTTGTTATTAGTTTATCGTTTTTCATAACAACATGATGTCCTTTATTTCTGATTTCTTTCATCTAATTCTTTAGTATTCTTCTTTTCTCTTGCATATCTTTAGAGTAATATTCCTCTATGAATATTCTCGTTCCTTTTAGCTTTTTTGTTGTTTTTAGAATTTCCAATTTCTTTGTCCGGTTTTCAGTTCAACTAGGATTAGACGGAATTTAATTTTGTCTTGTGATTTTCCAATTCTTCTGATATCCATTATTTCGCTTTCTATGATTATTGATAAGTCCATATTCCTTAGAACTACTCTTGTTTCTTCTTTTAGTTGGAGATCACTTTCTTCTAAATCTTCTTCAACTCCGTGTGTGATTATATTCCTCTTTCTTATTTTTTTTTTCTAGCATATCTATTTTCTTCTCTTGCTGCTCCATTCTAGTCTTTAGTTGGTGATTCTCTATTTTTAACTGGTTGTTTTCCTTCTTTATTTTTTTAGATCCATGTGTATTTTGTCTAGTTTCATTTCCACATTTTCTATTGCGTTTAGTTTGTTGTCTATGTCTTCCAGTATTTTTTCCATTTTTTCCAATCTGCGGTTTCTTCAATTCTGAATTTTGTTTTTTGTTTGTTTAACTTTGTTGCTTTTTTTATTTATAGTTAGGTTCACTTTATTTAAATAAATTTCGTAGCATTTGTCATAAACTTGTATTTTATTTCGTATGTGAAATCCCTGAATCCCTCTCTGTATTTTGTTTACGTTGTTTATTGTGAGATTCGCGTAGTCGCGTAGTCGCGTACGTGCGTTGTCGCTTTACTTCATTATCACTTTTATAATAGTACGAGTTTTTATCCGGTTTTCCACAACTAAAATTAACTTTCCACTTTATATTTTACTTTTTTTATCCACTTCCACTTTTATTTATACTTCCAACACATTTCCCGCTTTTAAAGCCAGCTTTGTTTAGTATATTTTGGAAATTTCAAAGCGTTTTAAAACACTTGCATTATCGACCGCGCCAGGACCGGACTCCTCATTAATATTCTATAATGATAATGTATTTTCATCTCCAAAAAGTTTCAAAAGCTTGTAATTTCTCTCCATTCCTTTTGATAAGAGATATATTTTCTGCTGCATTGTACATTATAATTTTATACCTACAGTAACTGATCTACTTTTCTATTTTCGTTTATTATTGTCTCTAGATATTTAAATTTTTGTACTTTTTCCATCTCGATATTTTCTATTTCTATGAGTCTGGTATTATTTCTCTCTTTACTGGTAATTTTTATACATTTGAACTTTTCTTGGTAGATTTCTAATCCTCTTTCTTTTGCTTTGCTTATATTTTCTTACTTCAATTCCTCTGTCTCTTGTAATCAGGGCAATGTTTTGTGTAAGTTACCACTTGAATATACTTTTCTATGGTTCCTTTTATGCCATAATTCATTATTATCCTCTCTATTCCTATAGCGTCGACGATATTCTGTCTCCTTCTAGTACTGCCTTATTGATAACAATTTCTTTTGTTAATTCTGCTGCTTTTGAACCTTTCATAACCATTCTTATTATTTTTATCAGTTTTTTGGGTATAATTAATTTTTTTTGCATTTCTTTTAATGAGTGAGAATCCTCTGTAACGTGTCAAATGTCTGTTTCAAATTTATCTCTATTTCGATAATCATTTGTAAAATTTTTCTGCCATTTGCTTTATTAGGCAAATTGTTTCTATGGTCGATCTTCTTTGTTTGAATTCGTTCTGGTATTGTGACTTTTTCTGTTTTTTTTAAATTAATATATATTTTTCTACGGTATTTATATCACACGAGGTGTGTAAATAAAGTAATGAGACTCATAGTGTAGCGTGCGATCTGGAAATACTGGGGGCTGCCCATTCGGAGGAAAGCGGACCGACATCCGATGCGAGTAGGAACGCTCGCGAGGCAGTACGTTGTCTATAGCGTAAAATGTTTTTAGCGAGTGCGTTTTGAACATGAGTGACAGTAAGGTCGAGCAACGGTGTGCATGTCCGAAAAACTTTTCGCTGGAACAAAAGGATAACCGGGGGAACACGTGCCTTGACTTTTTGGAGTGGATTAAAAAGGACCTTCGTTTTCTGGAACGTCTCAGTACTGGTGGCGAGACTTGGGTGCTTCAGTACGGCCAGCAACGAAGCTCCTTAGCCCCCTTACTCACCCGTCTTTAGTCCGTGTGACTTTTTCCTCCGAGGAAGTCTACTGTTGTCGAGTAGTTGTAACACTTCGACATTCTCATGTTCATGTAGTCTCTTTTCATGTTTTTTTGCAAGCCGTTTGATTTCCTCGCTGACCGTAAGCACTTTTAGTCTTTGTAGATGTTTTTATTTCTGATATACCATGGAGCGTTGACGATGCTGCACAGCACTTTGTTTTGAAAGGTATATGTAATTTTTACATTAGATTTCTTTGTGCATCCCCAAAATTGCACACCGTAAGTCCAGACTGGTTTTAGAATTTGTTTATACAATAACAGTTTATTATGCAGTGATAATTCAGAATGTCTTTCTACTAGTCACTCCATTACTAGTAGGAATGTTACTTACTTAGTCCTAGGCCTTTCTACCTTTAGGTGTAAGGCTGGATGGGTTGTCTCCATTGCTTCCTATCTCGCGTTAGATTTCGTATTCCCTCGCATGACATGCCATTTCGCACTACTTCTTTTCTTATATTGTCAATCCATTTTGTGTTCGGTCTTCCTTTTTTATTTTTCCCTGGCACTCGCGTTTCGTACACTTTTTTTGTTAGTCTATCGTCCGACATTCTGCGCACATGCATCTGAGCTGCCCTTCTATAATTTTTTCGTTGATTGGTTCTATTTTCAGATTTTGTCTAAATGTTTCATTTCTTATCCTGTCCTTCTTGGTTTTATTTTCCATTTTTCTCAAAAACCTCATTTCCGTTGCGTTAATACGTATCTTTTGTCTTTCTGCAAGAGTCCACGTCTCGCTGCTATAGGTGATTGATGGCCTTACCACTTTTTTTACAACTTCAGTTTTTATGTTGTTTGGCACTTCCCTTTTTCCCAGAAAGGTTGTCTTCATCAGATTGAATATTTTCCCCATTTTCCTATTCTATCGTCTAATTGTTTATCCAGTTTCCCATTTTCTTCTATTACTGCGCCTAAGTATTTAAAATTTTCTACCTGTCCTATTTCTTCCCCGTTCAATTTTATTTGATGTGTTTTCTTTGTGTTTGGTATTATCATTGTTTTTGTTATTCCTATATTTATTTTCATGTTTATTTTCTTTAATTCGTCCTCTATTACTTTGACATTATATTGTAGTTTCTCCTTCGGATCAGGGCCATATCATCTGCGAACATAAGTTCTGTCAGCTGTGTATGTGTCATTTTCCAGTATCCCAGTGTTAGTTTCTTCATTTTCTTCTTGGCTTTTTTTTGGCTTGTCTAATACCGTTGTGAAGAGCAGTAAGCTTAGGAAACTCTTTGGATTCTTCGTTGTTTGTTCGTATTATGTTTATATTATCTTTGTGCATATTTTTTATGATTTCTATGGTGCTTTTATTCAATCTCCTTTTCTGTAGTACTTCCCATACATCTTCTCTTCGTATCCTGTCAAAAGCTTTTTCCAGGTCTATAAAGCATATGTGTATTTCCTTGTTCTTGTTTATTAGTTTTTCGCTTACTTGTCTAAATATAAATATTAGATCCTGTGTGCTTCTGTTTTTTCTGAAGCCACATTGCGTGTCCTCCAATGTTTTCTCTACTGTATTCCTTACTCTTTTTTCTATTATTCTTGAGAATATTTTTCTTGGGATGTTGGAGAGTGTTATTCATCTGTAGTTGTTACAATTTCTTTTGTGGCCTTTCTTATATATTGGTAATATAATGTCCGTTTTCCAATCCTTTGGTATTTTTGCAACCTTTAATATATCGTTCATTATTTTTTTTAATTTATTCGTGCCCACTCTTCCCATAAACCTCATCATTTCCGGTGTGATTGCATCTTTGCCAGCTGCTTTGCATATTGCTTCCTCTATTTATTCTCCTCTTATTTCCATCTCTTGTTTCTCGTTACCTTTTTCGTAGTCGTCTTCTTGGTTTTGTCTATCCGTGTATGTTAACTCTTCAAAATATTCTCTCCAACGAGGATTATTGCGTCTTCGTTTGTTATTATATTTCCGACCTTATCTTTTATGTTGAGCATGTTATATTCATTTTTTCCCCTAAGTTGTTTTTTTCGACTTCTCTCTAGTTTTCCGTCACTTTGAATCTAAATTCCTCCCATGATTTCTCTTTGGCCGCTTGGATTGATATTTTAACTTCTTTCCTTTTTTCTTTGTATATCTCGTAGACTTCAGCTTTTTTGGTTGTTAAATATTTTTTCCATGCCTCTTTTTTCTTCTATACTATTGTCCGTATGTCTTCTGCCCACCATTTAGTTTTTCTCATGTTGTTTGTTATTTTCTTTTTTCTGCAGCTCTCTTTCGCTGCTGTCAATACAATATTCTTAAAGTTTTCCCATTTTTTCACTAGTCCTGTGTTTTGGTTATTTATTTTCAGGTTTTCCTCTAGTAATTTTGCGTATTTCTTTTGATATTTTTCCTCTCTTAGTTTAAAACATTTTATTTTTCCATTTATTTTTCTCATTCTTTTGTCTATATTTCCTTCCTTTATTCTTCTTATTTTCATTATCATTAGATAGTGATCACTTCCTATCTCTGCTTCTCTTTTAACTTTTACGCCCTTCACTTTTTTCCAGTTATTTTTGTTCACTAGAAAGTAGTCAATGATTGATTTATCCCTTCTACTCTCCATTACTCTTGTGTACTTTTGTATGTCTTTGTGTTTAAATTTTGTATTTGTTATGATTAGGTTGTTTTCAATACACATTTCCATTATTCTTTCACTGTTGTTGTTTAATGCCTCATCTCCTTCTTTGCCTATGTATTCTTTTTTTCTTCTGTTCTTGTTTCCGACACGACCGTTTATATCACCCAATATTATTAAATTTTCTTCCCCACTATCTATTTGGGTTTGTATTTCTCCGAAGAACTAGTTTTTTACTTTTCTTGCATCATCATTTACTCCATATGCTGTTATTGTTGTCAATATTTCTTCGTCTATCAGTTTTATTTTTACCGTTAATATTCTTTCATTGACATACTCTTCAAGTATCATATCCTTTAGTTTATTTGGGGCAATTATCAAACCCACTTCTTCCTTTGCCCTCTCTTTCTCCTCTATTCCCGACCAGTACATCCAGTATCCTTTATGTATTTTCTTTATACCTCTTCCTTTCTTTTTTGTTTCCGTGATTCCAAGTATTTCTATATTTTGTTATATCATTTTCTCCACGCGTTCCTCTTCTTTCCCCATACTGCTTCTTACGTTCCAGGTTCCTATATTAATCTCTTTTACCCCCGTACTGGTTCCTTTATTTGTTGTTTCTTTTTCCTTGTTTCTATATATGATCTTGCTTGTATCTCTTTCCTTTTTAGCTTTATATTTATCGTTGCGTATCCTTTTTCCTTTGAGTTTGTCGTCATCTTTTGCTCCGTCCCCTTTTCCTATATTTATAAGTTTTTTGTTTCATTATTTTCCTCATTTCTCTTCTTCACTTTTTTCCTATCTTTTTCTCTTCATTTCCATTTATCGGCGATCTCTCGCTTGCCGTGCTTCCTTTTTTCTTTCATTCTTCTTTCCTCATATTTCCGTTATTTCCGTAATTATTTTGTCTCATAGGTTCTTGGTTTTCATCAATTTGTTTTTCTATTTGCTCGATTGTGTAACTTTTATCATCTATTATGAGTTTGTTGTATCTTAGACTTGCTTTGTGTCCTTCAGCACGCACTTCTTTCATGTTTAGGACCAATTGTTTCCTTTCTTCCCGTACTTGCTTGCTATAGTCTTTCATTATCCATATATCATTTCCTGTAAGCTTTTTAGCGGCTTTTAGCACTTCTAATTTCTTATTTCCTGATGCAAACTCTATTAATATTGATCTTGGTGTTGCTCTATTTTACAGTTTTTTCCCTATTCTAACTTCTCTTGTTTCACTTTCCATATTTATTTCAATATTTATTTCCCTTAGTGCTCTACGTATATTTTCCTTAATAATTAGATCTGATTCATTTTCCATTTCTTTAATTCCTTGTACAATTATTTTATTTTCCTTATTTCCTTTTCCATGTTCTCCATTCGTTCCCCAAGTTCTATATTTTAGCTTTCAGCATTTCATTTTCCTTTTTCAGGTTGGCGTTTTCTAACTTTATTACCTGCAATTCTGCATATAGTGTATCAATTTTTTTTCTACGTGTTCATTACGCGTGTCCATTTTTCCTAGTTTGTTATTAATTTCCTGTAATAGTATTTCCATATTTTTGTGTTTTCGTTCCTTTCTTTAATAACACCGTTTAAATTGCTTGATTATTTATATGTTCTTTATATAGCGCTTGGTTATCTCGCAGCTGTTATCTTCTCTCTGTTGAAATCCAATATTTCCGCCTTATATCTGCTCTTATACCAACTTTATACCCGTTAATTACTCACTAATTTTACTTAATACTTTAGAATGTTTGCACTTTTTACACTTCTAGATCACTAATATTTAAAATTTGTTTTAATCGCGTCGCGCTTTGCGTGTTAAACCTCGATTTACGAAATTATTTAAAGCCGCACTCACGTACGCATCCGTTCACTTTGCTTTGCAAAACTCAGCTCCCTCGTTGGGATGTTACTGGTGTAAAGCAAGTACAGAACTGGTCCAAGGACGCTTCCTTGCGGTAAACCTGTAGCAATATCTCTTAGTTCTGAGTATTCCTTTCCGTATTTTAATTGGCGGTTGGCGGTGTATGATTTCAGAATATAGCTCATATATCTAGGCAAGTTTTTAGCTATTTTATACTCGAGACCCATGTGCCACATTTTATCAAAAGCTTAGGCTACGTCTAAAAATGTAGTTGAACATAATCCTTTTTCTTCTAAGGTGCTTTCAATAATATCGGTGATTCAATGTACTTGGTCGATGATGGAATGTTTATTCTGAAATCCGAACTGATGGGTTGGAATTAACTGCTCTTCTTCAATAATTGGCTTGAGGCGTTTCAGTAGCAGTTTCTCGAACTGGATATGGCTGGTAGCAGTGAAATCGGTCGATCCGATGTTTTTTCATTGGGTGGCTGACCTGGTTTCGGTACCATAATAACTTCCACAACTTTCCATTACATTGGTACGTATTGTAATCGTAGTGCTGCATCGAACAGATGCGTAAGCTTTATTATGCCCTTTTTGGTAGTTCTTTGATGAGTTGTCCACTTATTAGGTCGTAACCTGGTGTTATTTTTGGCACTGATATTCTTTTGTATCTCCACAACGACTCTGTCTTTACTGTTATTTATCTCCGGTAGGGTCCCACTGCCGTCAGCTGGATGTGGTTGGAAGGTGCTCAGCAAATATTTCTGCTTTATCTTCCCTTACCCATTTGCCATTATCCTTACAATGGCTGGATTTTGATTTTTTGGCCGTTTTAGTCAGTTAGTTGGTGGCATCTTTAACGTCTGATAGTCCATTTAGGAACTTAGTGAACGGTTTATTTTTAATGATACGAATTTCTTCTTTAAGTTGTTGACTTATTCTATTTAGCAGTCTTTTGTGTACTAATGTTCTAGTTTGGTGCCATCTTTTTTGTGCTGTTAGTTTCGCTGAGACAAGTTCTCTGATTTCTTTAGGATAAATTTCAAATCCCCTTTCTTTCAAATCTATGATAATGTTTATTGAACACGTTGGGTGTATTCCTCTGGTCATAACTTTTTTGGATCGGTTTTGTTTTTTCCTCATAAGCGTAGTAGGTTGAGATTAGGCTACGGCATTGCATTTCGTTTGACATATTGATCTTAAGCACATAATTATTTATGACAGTTACTTTATATGTAACCTTCGCCGCTTCCATTAAATTGTGCACGGTTTCGTATTCTTTTAAATTAACTAAATTTACTTGTGGTGGTAAAGGTATTTCCTTTTGTTTGTTTTGTTTGTACCAAAAAACTAGTGAAAAAGGGACGGATAAATATGATAATCAAGCGACGAACAAGGAATGAAATAGGGAATGGAAGGAAAAAGACAAAAAAACAATGGAGGAATAAAAAGAATCACTCAAATAAGGGAAGAGAAGAGGTAATAAAGAAATTGAAAAAGACAAAATGAAGGAGAAGCAAACATGGCAACTAGCATCAGTAAATGTAAGAGAAATAATGGGAAAAGAATTGGAGCTGGAAGGCATAATAAAAAAGAGCGGAACAGATATGGTAGCCATAACGAAAACCAAGAGAAAAGGAGAAGGTATTATGATACTGGAAGCAGGACACCTGTTAATATGCAAAGCGGGAACAAGATTTATTGTACGTAAGAAAACACTACAAAACGTGAGGAAATGGAAATGTATAACGTAAAGAGTAATGAAACTAGAAATACAGATGGGGTTAGAAAATTATACAATTATAATAGTATATGGCACAAACGAAGAAGTTGAGAAGGGGGTTGATAAGTTATAGAGCACTATACAAACAGATTGAGGAAAAAAAATTTGATAATACTTATAGAAGACTGGAACGGAAGAGTAGGTAATAGTCCTATAAGCACAGGAAAAAAGAAAGTAAAAAACAAACAAACAAAGAATTATAGATTTTTGCACGTTAAATGATACGGTAGTAGAAAATACATAAATATATGCATAAGAGTGAGATGCCGAGCAAAGGGGAAAAGTCAATTATAGATCTATTAATCACAGGAAAAGACAGTGTGAGAAAAGTCATGGACGTTAAAGTAAGAAGGGGATATAATGTAGGAAGTGACCATTACTTAGTAATGGCAACGATCAGAAAGGGCAGGGTTATAAAAGAAAATAATCCATATAAATAAGAATGTAAATGTTCGTTTGTTCAAAATCTTAAATCTCCGAAAGTTCTTCACCGATTGTTTTGAAATTTTGACCGTGGCCGGGTACAGCTAGTATGCAATAAAGAGGAAAGATAGAATATGTAAGTATAAAATACTTTAAATTACAAGGTGGAAAATAAAAGAAGAATAGCAGAGGAGACTAACAGAAGAACTAAAAGTGGATCTACTAGGAAATAAAAATAGAAACCAATAAATTATAGTAATGATCACGGACAGAATTTAGGACAAAAGGGGGCGGAAGAAATAGAAATAAAAGAAATAAGGGAAGCAGTTAAGAGACTGAAGATAGAAAAAGCTCCTGAAATGAACGAGATAAAAACAGAAATACTAAAATGCATGGGAGAAAAAGGTATAAGATGGCTACTTAGGATAATAAATTAGGCCTGGAAAATAAATAAGATACCACAGGAATGGGAAAAAGTAATAATCTTCTCAATCCATAAAAAAGAGCCATGAGGATTGTAATAATTATAAAAGGATATCCTTGCTATGCACTATTTTTAAAATATACGAGAGAATGAAACAAGGCTCAGAAGAAAGATAGAAAACACAATAAGTGGCAACCAAGCGGGTTCTAAAACAAATAAATCCACAAATGACTGGATATCTGTAATGGGGCGGATAGCCGAGAAAATAATAGATACCCAAAGAAAAATATTTGGAGAGGTCATCGACCTGGAAAACGCGTTTGACAGTATAAACCGAAATAAGCTGTGGAAGATTTTAAACAAGAAAAAGATAAGCATAAAGATGATAGAAATCCTAAAGGACGTGTATAAAAACACAGAAAATATAGTCAGAGTTGAAGATGAAATGTCAGGCAGTTTCTTTACATACAGGAGAGTAAGGCAAGGAAGTATTCTAAGCCCACTACTATTTATAATACTAATGGGCGGATAGCAAAGGAGGTAGACAAAGAAGCAAGAGAGTTAAAAGAACTATTATAGGCATATGACCTGATAATATTTGCTAATAATAAAGAAGACCTAAAAAACACGATAGAAAAATGGGCAAAGGAAACGAAAAAGTACGATCTTAGTAGAAATATGGACAAAACAGAAATTATGACAATAACCAGTGAGAAAGAAGTCGAAACGGAAGAGGAAGTGAAAATATTAAAATATCTTAGAACATTCACGGAACAGAAAGAAAGATTAAACGAAGAAATTACATACAGAATAAAGAAAGTTATGACTTTATACAGAATTTTGTACAAATCATCGTTTAATAAAAAAGAAAGGACAAAGGAAACCAAGACCAGAATGTTTATATACGGGAGCGAATCATGGGTCCTGCCTGTTTATCTAAGAAACAAATTAACGATATGTGAAATGAAGATATTAAAGAAAAGAATGGCAGTGAAAACTATAACAGAAAAAATTGAAATGGAACAATTGAGGTGGTTCGGAAATATTATGCGAATGGACGACAATAAAATGGTGAAAATCATATGGGAGAAAAAAAGAAGAGAAAGACGCAGAAAAAAGTGGAACTAAGAAATATCTGATGCACTAAAAGAGGAATGGACTGGGTTCAGGCAAAGAAAAAGATCAAGCCCATATTGCTCTCGCCCTAGCTTGTAATCGATTCTTTACGTGCCCTATTGGTACCGTCTCGAATATCGGCGGTCCTGGTTTTGCCGCTGCCTTTTTGGCTACTTGATCCACACGCTCGTTGCCTCGATCGCAGCCAATAGAGTCTTTGCAAGGCTTTAAACCTTGACTTTTAAATTTGTCGGCGCTCTCATACTTCTGAGACCAAGTCGCGCTGACTTGCTGTCATATATCATAGCGAATTTTGAGGTAACTGCTTTCTGCTTGTGGAGATACGTCAGGCACTCAGGTGAACTACTGAATCGCCCTAGAAGATTGTGCTCCAGTCTCTGAGTTTTGCTCGTTTCATCTCTTCGTATGATCACAAACGTGCCCCCGCTCTGGCTTAACGCTGTTTCTGTAGCTACAGTGCGGTAAGCATCTGCCGCTCTAACCACAAGTATTTTCTATACGCTCTGCAAGCCCCTACTCTCTTTTATTTTGGATCTTTTCGTCGATATTTAATCCGTGTACATCATCGTCGGCTCCACAGTTTTGCTGCAAAAACTCCATGTTAGCCGTTGCCCGTTCCGAAATCCGTTTTACTTTGTCACAAACACCCGCTAGTGACTTTTCCATAACAATCGATAACCAATTCAAAGTATCGGATGTGATCCTTGCGGTAAACGTGCTTAAGGTTGAGCAAAAAAGTCGATTTGCGTCTTTTTTGCACTATCCGCTCATGTTCCGACTGTCTTTAAAGTTTTGAATTGCGCTATCCAAACTATTAATAGGGCGTCGTCTACTAATCCCACGATCTGGCACCCTTGCGGCAACTCAAGCTTTCGGTATACCGGTCCAGAGCACAAACCCTGGACGAATCTTTTCGTTACTTCTTGCATCGAGATTCCGTCGCACTCTTTGCTACTGGGTGTGTTTCTTTTCATCCGCGATGGCGGAATATCGAAGGTGTAATCCTCGCCTGTCCCCGAAAAGTCAATCTCGCTTACATCTATAGCTTGCTGCTGTAATTTTGTCCCTTCATCTTGACGTTGCTGTTATCGACGTTCTAGCGTTCTAGCTGAATTTGTGCCGTTGCCGGTTAGCGCTGGTAACGGTGGCGGGAGCTGGCTGCTACCGATAGTTGTTGGAGTAGGGTAGGGCACTTATCCCGGATGGAGTTTTAGGCCTTATCATCCTCAGATTGTATTTAGGGGAGGTGCTAGTCAGTCGTTTCAGCTTTCGAGTGGTTATGTCAAGTTTCCGAAGCTCCAATACGGCTGCTAGCCCCACATATGAGCGCGCACTATCGCGACTTTATTACTCAAAGGCTGGGTGTATTGTGTTTTTACAGGACGCCTGAGCGCACACACTCACCAGCAAGTGTTGTTTCACTAATGTCGCACACAACTTTCACATTTAACACGCACTTTTGACAGCTGATATAAGTAATGCAATCGATCATAGCCAGTAATGCGTTTGAACTTGTGCGTGCCTCACCGGTAATACTGTACTTGAATATAGAAACTAAAGCCAAAGTTTATAAGTCTGTAATGCAACCATTACTAACGGGAAACCCGGCCTGAAACAAAATAAAATAATAAGGCAAATGCTAAATATTACAACGAATATGTGGTAAAACAAAATGGAAACGAGTTCATAACAAAATATAAAACACCAGTGTGAAATTTACCCATAAACAATTTAACTAAACAAGGAAAGAATGACATGAACATACGGGGTGCGGCAACATAACTTTCTTTTTTGAAGTGCTCGCTATTCAGGCTGTAGGGGTCGTAGTGAGCTGGGAGTGGTCTCAATGGAAAGGCGTGGTTCTAAAGCTTCGTTTCCTACCCTTGTCAGTTGTCATCAAGCGTTAGAACAGTGAGGAGCGTGCGTTTTCCGTCAAGGCCTACTTTTCTCTCTGATGTTTTGTGATTGCGCCTTCTAAATTCGCTTTAATGTAGCCCCGTTGAGTCCTGTCCCGGACCGGAATTCAATTGTTACCTGGGTCACTACGCTCAGACAAACCGGGAGTGCGACAAGACGAAGAATTGAAGTCCCTCGGCTCATCAGATCACCTCAGAATACTGAGGCAGTGAGAGCTTCAATCTTGGAATTCCCACGGCGTTCTGCGCGCAAACATGCGTCTGCCCTTGGACTTTTCCATCGTTCAGTGAGGCGAATTCTTCACGATGACCTTCATTGCCATCCCTACAAGTTGGAGATTGTGCAGGAACTCTCAGAACGGGACTGAGGACGCAATTGTTTTTTTTCACTGATGAAGCCCATTTTTATTTGAATGAAAGCGTCAACAAGCAGAACATGCGCTAGTGGGCTGACACTAATCCCCTGTGAACCTGTTGGAGGAATTTTTTTCCATGACTTGATGAATTAGACTTAGGGGAGATTTGGTTCCAACAAGACGGAGCAACACTTTAAGGACATTTTTTGAAATTCCGCGTTTATGTCAACCGTCGAAGGACCCCGAAGGCCAACATCCGGACAGAAATTGGCAGCATACCCGCTGCTATCCTGGAAAGGGTCATGGCTCACGCTAGAAATCGGATTATTCAGTGTATCGACAATGGGTGGCGTCAAATACCTGGCATGATTTTTAAAACTCTGTAAAGCAAAACTTTAGATATGTACCTACATTATAGAAAAACAAAAATAAAAATTTCTGAATTATGAAATAAGTTTTATTGCGTTTTGAAAAAAGGAAGGTATGTTGCCGCACCCTGTATTTCTAGAATAGAGAAAAATAGATAATTTAAAGTCGTTAGAAATCTAATCCAAATAACATTTCTAAACATCCTTATAAATTAATTTTTTTAATCATAATTTAAAACGGATCTATACAATCTGCGATCTTAAAATTCCTATCTATCTATCCTATCTATCCTATCCTATATATCTGAAGTATTGCTCATCGGTATAATTTTCTTCTTATAACTTATATAGTAACTCTTTAAATACATTAAAAAAATTACCAAACTTTTGACACGTAGAATAAAGTATAATATTGAAGGTGATGTCTATGTTTCATTTTCTTCAATTGTGTGTTTTATATCTATATGTTTATATTATAATTGGATTTCTATCTCTTGTAACATTTTTGCTCTCAACAGTGTTTAATAACAAGTTTTAGTTTATTAAAACTACTTACTTATTTTATTTACAATTAATCAAATGACTCAATAATAGTTATGTACACAACATCATAATAATGTAAATTTATATTCTATAACTGTATTTATGTATATTATTTATGTTACACTAGTACAGTTCATTTTGCTTTCGATACTTGACTTTTTTTAGCTGCTTTACCGCGTCAGGACTGGTTCGGGGCCATACGAAAACCATCTGGAAATTTTCGCATTGTTTGAGTCTTTCCCGTGTAAGCACCGCGGTTCCTACAATAGGCGCTCGCATTGAACGCATTATGCTCGCCATTCGACCGTGACGGCTCGGCGGCCGCTACGGAAGGCGTTTTGAAAGGGTCTCCTTGGTTAAGATGGGCAAAAGGCCCCCCCATCGCGAATATCCAAACTAACCTATTGGATATCTTTCTTGGGTCAAAAAAACATGTTTGGCAGGGTTGGCAGGTCACGTGCCCCCTCCCCCTCCTGGCTATTATTATTTTTTTAATTTTTGTGATTGAAAAATTCTGAAAAATTTATAAGTATAGGTGACAGGAATGCCTTTCGAAAAAAATTTTTGGCCCCCGGCACCCCCGATATACCCTCTAAAAAAATAAAAAAATAAAAATTGCATGGAGGTGCATTTTTACGGGTATCTGTCCACAAAATCGGATTCTACGAAAAAGTTTACATAGTATGAACTTGAAGAAGCTACACAAAAGAAAATTTGGTGTACAAAAACATTGAAAAAATCTGTTTCACTTGTAAATGTTATAGACTTATGCACATTAAGGAAAAAATATTAAAGCAAATTTAATTACTAAGTACTTTGCTTTATTCGACAAATCTATTGGTTACAAGATTTTCATGTTAGTTGTAAAAAAACCTCTTTACAAACTTTAGGTACCATTGGTAATGCACAAATTCCTTCGAACAATTTATGAACTTTATATCGAGCCTATAATCGCCGCTCGGTATATAAGGCGGAAATTTAGATCCATCCGGAATCCAGTTGCAGATTTGGTAGTGTCCCTGAAGAAAATTATTGAGTTACACCCTATCGGCTTCAACGTGCTACAAACCTTTTTTAAAGGACATTTCGTAAAATTTCCGCAGCTTAATAGGGTGTCCATTCCAAATTCGTTTGAATCTAAAGCAGTGCAAGCGTTCCGCTCAAACGTCATGGGAAAAGGACGGTACTCGTTGCTCAAGAATTTGTATGCTTGAACTGCGACCTGCAAGTTGAATAATTAGTATAGGTGCACCTCAAAGACGGTCTTTTACCGTAACGGAATATCCAAAATCTACTTTAAACATAGCAGTAAAATTGACGGCTTTGACCGTTCGATTGTATTTAAAGTTCTTAACATTCATTACCATTAAGTTGTCGTCTTGTGAAACCACTTCTAGGCGCTCACTTGTCAAATTATAGTCCTTCTGCTGATACTGTTATTGATAAAGAAATAAATTTGAGTTTATGCAATAGATAAAGGAATATTACCGACGCGACCGGCGAAAGAATTGCCACAGTCAATATCAAGCCACACTTTATCAGCATTTTTGAAAAAGGCGAGTCTGATTTGCTCTGCCGTTTAACCACTAAATGGAGTCGGCTAGGCTTATAACGCGATATAATATAATTGTGGGTGTCCTTCTATGGTTTTTTATCGCCGTGCTTTTGTTTCTGTAAAAATATGTTTCCGGTGTATGTCCGTCATTAGCATGTTTGTCAAATTGACTTTTAACAATGTCAATAAGCACACCAATGACAGGTATCGGGTTATCTAATTATTTTATCTTGCAAACCCTTGTTACATAATTCACGACGTTTATGTTGGCTAAATACGTTTTCTGTAAGCTCCTCTGAACTGTTTTTTGAGTATAGCTTTTACCTTTTAAAAAAGTAAGAAAACGACGCTCACTAAGAGTCGGTTATTAACATTGATTAGTTTGAAGGGTTAGTATTTTCGCGATTACTAAAAAGGGAGGGACTTGTACCAGCGGGGACTACTTTAAAGAAAATCTAAAAAATTAATATTTGAATTTACTTGATAATTGATCGCAGAGGTGACTGTTTATGAGTGAATTGAACGTTATGAAATAGTACGAGATGCGTTCAAGTTTTAATTTTTTTTCTGAAAGAGTACTTACCCAAAAAAGTTGAAACTTCTGTTACTTCTCAACGTAATCTCCGTCTAAACGTACATATTTTTTACAACGTCGTCGCTATGATTTCATGGCTGGCGAGAATACTTCTTTAGAGGTGTGTTTTGTCCACTGGAAAATTGCTGACGCAACAACGGCTCGATTGGAAAATGAGCGACCACGGGGTCGGAAATTCATGGCAACATAATATGTCAACACGCCTTAAGACATCGCCACCCGCGCAGCCTTGAAGAACCTTTTCTCATTTTTAGGTCATCATACAAAATGGACTTTACAGATCCCATGAAAAAGCCAAGTTTAGAGGCGACAACACGCATCCAATGAACGCTCCACTCGCGCAATCATTTGTTTTGGTTCGGCTGGTTTTTGGCCGAAGCTGCTTCGGTTTTTTGTCGTGCAACTCTCGACCGTGTTTAATTTTTTGCATCTCCAAATGTGTATTTTTTAACATCCATAACGCCTTTACTACGTCTCACTCAATTGACAATAAATTTCGAGAGGTGCTTCACTACGTAAAAGAAGAAAACGGATGTTTTTGAACACTAAACGTCGCCATTTGAAGTATACAAAACAACACTCACTGCAATGGCGGTAATTCGACCTGATTCTGCCATCTACATTACAAATTCAGAAATAGTTTTCGCGTTTTTTACAATTAACCGTATCTTTCTAGTTACTCTCACTGCTGAGAAAAAAGACACCTCGAACTTGAACGCACCTCGTACAACAGAAGTTTAAAGTGATAAACAAGATTTTTAAAACTTTCATCAACTGACGACACCTTCATAGTCTTTTAGCAAATTTGATATATTTGGGTTTAGTATAGTAACTAGACATGTTATTAAATGATAGAGGAAAATTGTTCCTCATTTTTTATAGCGGTGTGTTTCAAAATTCTAACAACGTGGTCTAGTTTCTATAGGATTATGCCACGACCATACATTTAATAAATTTTATTCTTATCATAAATTTTGTAAGTAGTTTTGATGAACTGTTCTTCTTGATGACGTTTTGTAGTATGCAGATTACAATTAGTTAGTATGCAGCGCTACTCAAGAAGCGAGTGATTGTTGTTAAAAATTACTACAGGTACGAGGAATATTTCGCCGAGACTGCGCAAATTATGTGACACTTTTGGAAAGAAAGATGCCCCAAATAAAACAACTATGAAAAAACTAGTTAAGAATTTTGAAAAAACAGGTTCGTTTGCAGACAACGAAAAAACAGGCCAACCTCGCACCGAACGTTCAGCTGAAAACATTGCTGCTATGAATGATAGTGTAACGGAGCGTGCTGAAACTTCAGTGCGCGGTCATGCAACTGAAATTTTCAAAAAGCACCGTGCAACGGAATTTAACAAAAGATCTGCATGTGCACCCATTCAAGATTAAACTAATCCAGGATCTAAAACCAGAAGATTATTTTGAAGTCTGGGTATTTGCTGATTGAGTGCTAGAGAATCAAGAAGTTGACGAAAATTTTGCTAAAAAAACTTTTTCCGACGAGGCGCATTTTACCTTGGTGAATATGTCAGTCAGCATAGAAAATCTTAGGGCCATCCAAGAATGGCCTATGCATAACCAAAGAGTAAGTTTGTCGTGGATTTTATATAGGTTGAGTAATTGAGCCGACCTTTTTTGAAAATACAGTGATTGTTAATGGCGAACGATATCGTAAGATGCATTTTTGAGGCTTTACTTGAACGTGATGGATTTAGATAACTTGCGCTTTGTGCTGGATGGAGCCACCTCTCATACGACTCGTGAAACATTCCAAATGTTAACTTTTGAGTTTCTTTTCAGAGACTCTTTACTATTTATTATTATACTCAAGTTTTTGCGAGTATAGAAGATATGTTGCAATTTGTACTAAACAGCTTGAAGCTTCTTCTAAACTTTTTAAAACAAATACAAGCAATAATGCGTTGAATACATTTTGAACAAATTAAGCCTCGCTCTTAAAATTAAAAGGCAATAACCACAAACATCACATTTGAAAAATCGTTGTTATACTATATGCTTTTTATCTTTATACGGAGTGGAAAAATTAATTACCTACGACATCAAAATTAGAATTTTACCTGATTCTTAAAAATTTTCCAGACTTTCGGCTGAGTAGACGGAAAATAACAATGAACAAGATGCAAGCAGCATATGTATATATATATATATATATATAGATATAGCCGTTTTTGTTTTTGTTGTCCAGTGATCCGTCCATTTCCGAGGCTGTCGTCTTGTTTCTCAATCATCTAATTCGCCTTGTGGGTGATTAGCCCAAAGGTAGGTCCCGTAGACATGGCACAACTAGACTAGGTTATACTCCCTGGTGCTGGGCCACCAGAGCCTCGTTTGTTGTCTAGCAGAGATTACCACGTGCAGGTGAGGTTGACATTTGGGTCACTAGATGTTGGCGTCTCCCCTTGCTCCCATAGTTCTTTTAACAATTATCTATAATTTTTTTTTTAAATTAAATTATTTATTAGCAATCAGAATGTTAGAATGCATTCTACGAGCTAATTTTATGATTTATTTTTTATTTAATTCTTGGGCGTGAAAAGGATGACACCCGGTGGAGCCACCCCTATATTGTTGCAATAAATCCTTGGGCCTTTTTTTCCCTTAAGCGTCGGTTGTTGGGAGCTTCTTTTAATGGATTTAGGATTGCATTTGGATTTGTTGGCGTAATATTGAGTTGCCTTTTGTTTTAGAGCATCTTTTAAACGGAATGCCTAGGTCTATATGGAGCGTTAGGTTTGATACAAATCACTATTTGCGATGTTCCTCAGGATCTTGGATTGACAACGCTGGATTATATTCACTGTGTATGTGGTCTGGCGCAGCCCCACAGTTCTGATCGATATAACTAGATGAGACGAATGATAGCCTTATAAAGTAGCAATTTCTTGGTTAAAGTTAGCCGAGATCGTCGTCCAATGAGCCAGTTCAGGTTTTTGATTTTTAGGTCCATCTGCTTTCTTTTGTTAGTGACATGTGCCTTCCACGTCAGTCGTCTGTCGAGATGTAATCCTAAGTATTTTACCACGTTTGCTTTGTTTCGAATGTCAATTAGAGGACATGTTGAGCGTCTTGATGTGAACATGACATGGACCGACTTGTCCTCATTAACTTTATTTCTCCATTTCTTAAGCCATTTATCTATTAAACCTATATGTTCTTGGGTTTTTATAGATGCTATTATTGGATCTTCGTTACAGACAATAATTGCCGTATTGTCAGCAAAGGTTCCTATATCACTATGGTTCGTAGTGGATATGTCATATGTGTATCATAAGTACAGGAACGAACACAGAACGCTTCCCTGCGGCACCCCTGCTTGGGTCCTTACGTTCAGACGAACCGGGAGTGCGACCAGACGAAGAATTGAAGTCCGTCGGCTCATCAGATCATCTCAGAACACTGAGGCAATGAAAGCTTCAATCTTGGAATTCCCACGGCGTTCTGCGCGTAAACATGCGTCTGGCCTTGGACTTTCCTATCGTTCAGTGAGGCGAATTCTTCACGATGACTTCATTGCCATTCCTACAAGTTGGAGATTGTGCAGTGAACTCTCAGAACGAGACTGAGGACGCAATTGTTTTTTTCACTGATGAAGCCCATTTTTATTTGAATGAAAGCGTCAACAAGCAGAACATGCGCTAGTGGGCTGACACTAATCCCCGAGAATTGCATCAAATGCCTTTACATTCACCTAAAGTCACAGAGTGATATGCAATTTCCTCAGCTGGGATTGTTGGTCCCTGTTTTTTTGTAGAAAATAGTGTCACAGTAACAGTGAATTTGGACCGGTATGTGTACATGTTGGAGGAATTTTTTTCCATGACTTGATGAATTAGACTTAGGGGAGATTTGGTTCCAACAAGACGGAGCAACGGCTCACACTTAAAGGACATTTTTTGAAATTCCGCGTTTATGTCAACCGTCCAAGGACCCCGAAGGCCAACATCCGGGCAGAAATTGGCAGCATACCCGCTGCTATCCTGGAAAGCGTCATGGCTCACGCTAGAAATCGGCTTATTCAGTGTATCGACAATGGGGGGCGTCAAATACCTGGCATGATTTTTAAACTATGTAAAGCGAAACTTTAGATATGTACCTACATTTAGAAAAACAAAAATAAAAATTTCTGAATTATGAAATGAGTTTTATTGCGTTTTGAAAAAAGGAAGTTATATTGCCGCACCCTGTATTTCTAGAATAGAGAAAAATACACAATTTAAAGTCGTTAGACATCTAACCCATATAACATTTCTAAACATCCTTATAAATTAATTTTTTTAATCATAATTTAAAACGGATCGATGCAATCTGCGATCTTAAAATTCCTTAGTTAGAATCTATCGGAAGTATTGCTCATCGGTATAATTTTCTTCTTATAACTTATATAGTAACTCTTTAAATAACATTAAAAATTTTACCTAACTTTTGACACGTAGAATAAAGTATAATATTGAAGGTGATGTCTATGTTTCATTTTCTTCAATTATGTGTTTTATATCTATATGTTTATATTATAATTGGATTTCTATCTCTTGTAACATTTTTGCTCTCAACAGTGGTTAATAACAAGTTTTAGTTTATTAAAACTACTTACTTATTTTATTTACAATTAATCAAATGACTTAATAATATTTATGTACACAACATCATAATAATGTAAAATTATATTCTATAACTGTATTTATGTATATTATTTATGTCACACTAGTACAGTTCATTTTGCTTTCGATACTTGACTTTTTTTAGCTGCTTTACCGCGCCAGGACTGGTTCGGGGTCATACAAAAACCATCTGGAAATTTTCGCATTATTTGAGTCTTTACCCGTGTAAGCACCGTGGATCCTTCAATAGGCGCTCGCATTGAACGCATTATGCTCGCCATTCGACCGTGACGGCTCGGCGGCCTCTACGGAAGGCGTTCGGAAAGGGTCTCCTTGGTTAAGATGGGCAAAATGCCTCCCATCGCGAATATCCAAACTAACCTACTGGATATCTTTCTTGGGTCAAAAAAACATGTTTGGCAGGGTTGGCAGGCCACGTGCCCCCTCCCCCTCCTGGCTATTATTTTTTAAATTTTTGTGATCGAAAAATTCTGAAAAATTCATAAGTATAGGTGACAAGAATGTCTTTCGAAAAATTTTTTTGGCCCCCGGCATCACCGATATACCCTCTAAAAAAATAAAAAAATTAAAATTGCGTGGAGGTGCATTTTTACGGGTATCTGTCCACAAAATCGGATTCTACGAAAAAGTTTACATAGTATGAACTTGAAGAAGCGACACAAAAGAAAATTTGGTGTACAAAAACATAGAAAAAATCTGTTTCACTTGTAAATGTTATAGACTTATGCACATTAAGGAAAAAATATTAAAGCAAATTTAATTACTAAGTACTTTGCTTTATTCGACAAATCTATTGGTTACAAGATTTTCATGTTAGTTGTAAAAAAACCTCTTTACAAACTTTAGGTACCATTGGTAATGCGCAAATTCCTTCGAACAATTTATGAACTTTATATCGAGCCTATAATCGCCGCTCGGTATGTAAGGCGGAAATTTAGATCCATCCGGAATCCAGTTGCAGATTTGGTAGTGTCCCTGAAGAAAATTATTGAGTTACACCCTATCGGCTTCAGCGTGCTACAAACCTTTTTTAAAGGACATTTCGTAAAATTTCCGCATCTTAATAGGGTGTCCATTCCAAATTCGTTTGAATCTAAAGTAGTGCAAGCGTTCCGATCAAACGTCATGGGAAAAGGACGGTACTCGTTGCTCAAGAATTTGTATGCTTGAACTGCGACCTGCAAGTTGAATAATTAGTATAGTTGCACCTCAAAGAGGGTCTTTTACCGTAACGGAATATCCAAAATCTACTTTAAATATAGCAGTAAGATTGACGGCTTTGGCCGTTCGATTGTATTTAAAGTTTTTAACATTCACTACCACTAAGTTGTTGTCTTGTGAAACCACTTCTAGGCGCTCACTTGTCAAATTATAGTCCTTCTGCTGATACTGTTATTGATAAAGAAATAAATTTGAGTTTATGCAATAGATAAAGGAATATTACCGACGCGACCGGCGAAAGAATTGCCACAGTCAATATCAAGCCACACTTTATCAGCATTTTTGAAAAAGGCGAGTCTGATTTGCTCTGCCGTTTAACCACTAAATGGAGTCGGCTAGGCTTATAACGCGATATAATATAATTGTGGGTGTCCTTCTATGGTTTTTTATCGCCGTGCTTTTGTTTCTATAAAAATATGTTTCCGGTGTATATCCGTCATTAGCATGTTTGTCGAATTGAGTTTTAACAATGTCAATGAACACACCAATGATAGGTATCGGGTTATCTAATTATTTTATCTTGCAAACCCTTGTTACATAATTCACGACGTTTATGTTGGCTAAATACGTTTTCTGTAAGCTCCTCTGAACTGTTTTTTGAGTATAGCTTTTACCTTTTAAGAAAGTAAGAAAACGACGCTCACTAAGAGTCGGTTATTAAACATTGCTTAGTTTGAAGGGTTAGTATTTTCGCGATAACTAAAAAGGGAGCGACTTGTACCAGCGGGGACTACTTTAATGAACATCTAAAAAATTAATATTTGAATTTACTTGATAATTGATCGCAGAGGTGACTGTTTATGAGTGAATTGAACGTTATGAAATAGTACGAGATGCGTTCAAGTTTTAAGAGCTCTAATTTTTTTTCTGAAAGAGTACTTACCCAAAAAAGTTGAAACTTCTGTTACTTCTCAACGTAATCTCCGTCTAAACGTACATATTTTTTACAACGTCGTCACTATGATTTCAGGGCTGGTGAGAATACTTTTTTAGAGGTGTGTTTTGTCCACTGGAAAATTGCTGACGCAACAACGGCTTGATTGGAAAATGAGCGACCACGGGGTCGGAAATTCATGGCAACGTCACATGTCAACACGCCTTAAGACATCGCCACCCGCGCAGCCTTGAAGAACCTTTTCTCATTTTCAGGTCATCATACAAAATGGACTTTACAGATCCCATGAAAAAGCCAAGTTTAGAGGCGACAACACGCATCTAATGAACGCTCCACTCGCGCAATCATTTGTTTTGGTCCGGCTGGTTTTTGGCCGAAGCTGCTTCGGTTTTTTTGTCGTGCAACTCTCGACCTTGTTTAATCTTTTGCATCTCCAAATGTGTATTTTTTAACATCCATAACGCCTTTACTACGTCTCACTCAATTGACAATAAATTTCGAGAGGTGCTTCACTACGTAAAAGAAGTAAACGGATGTTTTTGAACACTAAACGTCGCCATTTGAAGTATACAAAACAACACTCACTGCAATGGCGGTAATTCGACATAATGCTGCCATCTACATTACAAATTCAGAAATAGTTTTCGCTTTTTTACAATTAACCGTATCTTTCTAGTTACACTCACTGCTAAAAAAAGAGGTCTTGAACGCACCTCGTACAACAGAAGTTTAAAGTGATAAACAAGATTTTTAAAAATGAACTTTGATCAACTGACGACACCTTCATAGTCTTTTAGCTAATTTGATATATTTGGATTTATTATAGTAACTGGACTTTTTATTAAATGATAAAGGAAAATTGTTCCTCATTTTTCTATAGCGGTGTGTTTCAAAATTCTAACAACATAGTCTAGTTTCTATAGGATTATGCCACGACCATACATTTAATAAATTTTATTCCTATCATAAATTTTGTAAGTAGTTTTGATGAACTGTTCTTCTTGATGACGTTTTGTAGTATGCAGATTACAATTAGTTAGTATGTCGCGCTACTCAAGAAGCGAGTAATTGTTGTTAAAAATTACTACAGGTACGAGGAATATTTCGCCGAGACTGCGCAAATTATGTGACACTTTTGGAAAGAAAGATGCCCCAAATAAAACAACTATGAAAAAACTAGTTAAGAATTTTGAAAAAACAGGTTCGTTTGCAGACAACGAAAAAACAGGCCAACATCGCACCGAACGTTCAGCTGAAAACATTGCTGCTATGAATGATAGTGTGACGGAGCGTGCTGAAACTTCAGTGCGCGGTCATGCAACTGAACTTTTCAAAAAGCACCGTGCAACGGAATTTAACAAAAGATCTGCATCTGCACCCATCCAAGATTCAACTAATCCAGGATCTAAAGCCAGAAGATCATTTTGAAGTCTGGGTATTTGCTGATTGAGTGCTAGAGAATCAAGAAGTTGGCGAAAATTTTGCTAAAAAAATTATTTTTCCGACGAGGCGCATTTTATCTTGGTGAATATGTCAGTCAGCATAGAAAATCTTAGGGCCATCCAAGAATGGCCTATGCATAACCAAAGAGTAAGTTTGTCGTGGATTTTATATAGGTTGAGTAATTGAGCCGACCTTTTTTGAAAATACAGTGGTTGTTAATGGCGAACGATATCGTAAGATGCATTTTTGAGGCTTTATTTGAACGTGATGGATTTAGATAACTTGCGCTTTGTGCAGGACGGAGCCACCTCTCATACGACGTGTGATTCCAAATGTTGGAACAAAAATTTAATGAGCGACTTATCACTCAAAACAGCGAAGTGATCTGGCCACCAAGATCTGCATTTTTTCCTCTAGGAATTTCTGAAAACCAAAGTTTATGGTACGAAAATAAAAATTGATTAAGAATCTTGTCACAGGAATTTGAGCGTCAAATAGGCCGTGGAGAACATTTGCCCACATTTAACGGCAATGTTTACCATTTCAAATAATGCCATAATTTTGCCAACTAACAAATAAATAAAATTTCTTTTTACAAAAGTAACTTCTGAGTTTCTTTTGGGAGACTCTTTATTATTTATTATTATACTCAAGTTTTTGCGAGTATAGAAGATATGTTGCAAGTTGTACTAAACAGCTTGAAGCATCTTCTTTTTAAAACAAACACAAGCAATAATGCAGTGAATACATTTTGAACAAATTAAGTCTCGCTCTTAAAATTAAAAGGCAATAATCACAAACATCACATTTGATAAATCGTTGTTATACTATATGTGTGTGTACGCCGTTTTTGTGGTCCAGTGATCCGTCCATTTCCGAGGCTGTCCTCTAGTTTCTGAATCATCTAATTCGCCTTGTGGATGATTAGCCCGGGTCCCGTAGACATGGGACAACTAGACTAGGTTATACTCTCTGGTGCTGGGTCGCCAGAGCCTCGTTTGTTGTCTAGCAGAGACTACCACGTGCAGGTGAGGTTGACATTTGGATCACTAGATGTTGGCGTCACCCCTTACCCCCATAGTTCTGTTAACAACTATCTATAATCGTTTTTTTAATTAAATTATTTATTAACAATCAGAATGTTAGAATGCATTCTACGAGCTAATTTTACGATTTATTTTTTTATTTATTTCTCGAGCGTGAAGGGGATGACACCCGGTGGAGCCACCCCTATATTATTGCAATAAATCGTTGGGCCATTTTTTCTCTTTAGCGTCGGTTGTTGGGAGCTTCTTTTAATGGATTTAGGATTGCATTTGGATTTGTTGGCGTAATATTTAGTTGCCTTTTGTTTTAGAGCACCTTTCATAAACGGAATGCCTAGGTCCATATGGAGCGTCAGGTTTGATACAAATCACTATTTGCGATGTTCCTCAGGATCTTGGATTGACAACGCTGGATTATATTCACTGTGGATGTGGTCTGGCGCAGCCCCACAGTTCTGATCGATATAACTAGATGAGACGAATGATAGCCTTATAAAGTAGCAATTTGTTGGTTAAAGTGAGCTGAGACCGCCGTCCAATGAGCCAGTTCAAGTCCATCTGCTTTCTTTTGTTAGTGACATGTGCCTTCCACGTCAGTCATCTGTCGAGATGTAATCCTAAGTATTTTACCACGTTATTTTTGTTTCGAATGTCAATTGGAGGACATGTTGAGCGTCTTGATGTGAATATAACATGGACCGACTTGTCCTCATTAACTTTATTTCACCATTTCTTAAGCCATTTATCTATTAAACCTATATGTTCTTGGGTTTTTATAGATGCTATTATTGGATCTTCGTTACAGACAATAATTACCGTGTCGTCAGCAAAAGTTCCTATGTCACTGTGGTTCGTAGTGGGTATGTCATATGTATATCATAAGTACAGGAGCGAATCCAGAACGCTTCCCTGCGGCACCCCTGCTTGGATTGGTTTTATGTCGGAAGTCTCTTGCCCAATTATTGTTTGGAAGAAGCGATTTTCTAGGTAGGATTGGAACAGCAAGAAATATTGATGGGGAAACTGCTTTTTAACCTTGTATAACAATCCACTGTGCCAGAACTTATCGAAGGCCTAGCTGACGTCGAAAAATATCGCTGAACAGTATTTTTTGTCTTCGATCGCTGTTTGTATTCTATTTATTATGCGGTGACTCTGTTGTACCGTAGAATGCTGATGACGGAAACTAAATTGATGATTTGGGATCCAATCGACTTCTAGTTTATTTTCCGTATTATATAAATATATAAATAAGCTTCCCCAGCAACTTTGATAGTAAAGGGAGGAGGCTGTTGGGGCGATAGGATTAAATTGCGTTTGGGGCTTACCAGGTTTAGGTATAAGAATAATCTGGGCAAACTTTAATAGCATTGGCCAGTATTTAAGACGTAAGATTCTATTGAATTCGGAGAAACCGAAGGCCGTTATCTGGTAGTTGTTTTAGTAATATTACTGTAATCAGGTGGTATTCTGGAGATTTATTGTTATTGGGGAATCTAATTTCTTCTCGAATTTCATTAATGGTGAATTTACGAATAGGGGGTGACATTTGCAATGGAGTACTAAGGTATTCTTCAACTTCATCGTTAGTTTATTCTGAGTTTAAAGTAAAGACGGTCTCTAAGTGCAAAAACATCTGCTTTTTCCCTGTCAGTTCTCTTCCATGTGCTCGTGGGATCTTGTAGTGGAGGAATATGCGCTGTAGGTTGCTTGACACCCTTAGCAGCTTTCCATATCGTATTGTCTTGTGCGGATAACGAGTTCATATGTATCTGAAAAGTTTCATTTCTAATTTTGCTAACGTTCTTCTTAATTTATTATTTAGCTGATTGAATATTCTTCGACCATTTATGTTTTGGCTGCGATGCCACTTAGCTCTTGTCTTTCGCTTTTCTTTAACCAATTCCATTACTTCATTGGGAATATTAGGTGAGCTTATTTTTAGATTTGTGGTACTGGTGTAGCGTTCCATCCTGCTTCTTGAATGATAGTGATAAAATTTTTGTGGCATTTTCTAGGTCCTCGTTAGTTTGTAGTCGTACATTTAAATTAATGTTTTCATTCAAGTATTCTTTAAATTCCTCGCAATAGGTTCTGCTATTACAGAGCGAGGGTTTTGGTATTGTATATATTATTATGGCACTGATAGTTGCAATTACTGGAGAATGATCTGACATTATGTCATAATTAGGTGTGATATCCAAGTTATTTGAGGATATGCCTTTTATGACATAGAAATTAAGCAGATCGGGGATCTTGTTAGGATCTGTTGGCCAGTAGGTAGGAATACTGGTAGAAAGATAATTATAATTCATGTCATTTATGAGCTTAAGTAGTTACCTTCCTCTGGTTGTTATTAATCGTCAGCCCCAGTACGTATGTTCAATGTTGTAGTTGCCACCTACAACAAATCTTTGTCTCATAGATTCAAAGAAGGGTTGCACTATTTGTTTAGTCATGTTGTACCTTGGAAGACAATAAACAGCTGATACATTTAACGACATAGCTAATTTGTCTATTTGAATGGATGCAGCTTGCAAAATATTGGTTTTATACTGTGTAAGTTCATGATGAGCAATAGATGATCTAATTAGCACTTCTGCACTACCATGGGAAGTTTCGTCGAGATGTTCCGTGTGGTATATAAAGTAATAAGGTATTTTGAAATGATTTCTTGCGGTAAAATTGGGTTTTGGAATGTAACGTTATATCTATGTTGTGCAGATTTAAGAATGTTTCTAGTTGCAGCTTTTTTTGTTGTAAACCGTTAGCATTCCATAAGGCAATTCACAGAAACTGAGCCATTATTGTATTACTTTGTTAATGACGGTGATTAGTATATTCATAATCATGGTATTCTGTTGTAATAATTGATTGAAGAGATTCTTAATCTCATTAAGAAATTAGTAGAGATTTATGTCTTGAGGATTTGGAGGGTCATTTTTAAGTGCCTGTGAATAAGACTTGTAAGTTGGTGCTGTGTTGTTTAGAGGAGTGTGAACTTTCTGTTGCGTTGGGAGAAGAGGGAATTTTGAGGATGGAGGTTTTATTAGGGGAGGTTTGGTATTTTCTCTGGAGGTCTTAATATACACTACATCCTTTATAGTTTGCCGGATGCGCTCCAACATATAGTATGCAAGTAGGGACGGTGTCTCTAGTCTTCTTGCAAATTCTGATGTCATGTTGCCCTCCGCATTTAACACAGGCATATGGTCTGTATCTTTTGGTGTGGTTATAGTTTTGACACCTAGTGCACTGGACAATGTCATGATTTCTTTATTATTATCGGCGGGATCAAGATCTATAAAAAATGTTGGAAAAGGTTTTTGTGTTGTATTATGTCATACATTTATTATATTACGCACCCGGTGTCCCTTTTCCGCCAGAGCTTGTTTGATTTCTTCAACAGGTGTAGAATGATGCATATGTTTCAGTACTACTCGGTAAGGCTGATCTTGGTTCATTTGGTATGTATGATGTATGATATTTTTATCCATCATGTGTCTAACAAATTTTCGATATACATCGGGATCTTTTGTGTTAACCTTAACAACATTATTTGATAAACATTTAGTTGTGTACTGCTCTTCTTCGGCGATTTCTAGAAATTCCTCAGTCATTTTTTCATAGTTGATTCCGTGAACAAGAGGCGGTTTGGGTATTGCTGTAGGCTCAAACCGCATGTTTGTCTGCATGGTTTTGTCATCTCCTTGTGATAACGTTGAGAAGCGATTGGATAGTACCGGGGTTGATTTATTATTGCTAATTGGTTTTTATACTCGTCTTCTTTTGTGGGTTTTAACAAGTTGCGAGATGTTGGTAGGATTATTTTCGACTTCCTCATCACTTTTCGAATCGTCTACCAATATTTGTTCTATTGGTTTTTCTTGTTGAAGTATGTGAATTTGTGGTTGGCTAATTAACTGATTAGGATGAAAATATTGAGGGTTGAATATTGAAGGCACGGGATATACTCAGTGTGGGCTTGTTGATTCAATAGATACTGGAAGTGTGTTAAGAAGGGAATTTGTTACTGGAAAGAATGTGTTCTATTTGTTTGGAATTGATTATTGTACTAATACATTTATTGGAAATTGTTAGAGCCGCTGCCGATTGGCAGCATGTTTTTAACCTGCTTATGTAGCATAGATATTATGATTACAGAAGAGAGTATGAATTAATGATTGTTCACTTACCGTATAATAGTGACTGAATATTAAATTGTTAAATAAACAACTAAATAAATACGCCTGACTTTAAGGCTGCGGCTCGGCGCGGTGATATCGCAGGTAAAAATTGGCGCACACATCCACTTTGTTTCAATGCACGGACCGGAATCTATAATATTATACTAACATTATACTATTTTCCTCTATAGTAGAAAGCACCAACTCAACCACAGTTGTACAGACCAATAAGCTTACTGGGCATTATGCCGAATATTTTTGAAAAGTTATGGCTGAAATGAATAAAAAATACTGTAAATCTAAATCAGATAATTTTATCATGCCAACTCAACTTTGGAGAACAACATTTCACCATCCGTTAAAGACCAAAATTATCAATAAAATAATGGAAAACGTAGAAGCGAGCAGACGTGTTTTACGTGAGTCCATCATAGTGAGCGATAACCGCAAGGTCACAGGGCCTAGTAAATGATAACACTAACAAATAAACTTTAACTTATCTGGCGTCATAAAGCGGCAAGTCTCGTCTTACTTTCGAACAACGAAGACCTGTACGTTCCTATCGCGACTCGGAAGTGCGAGTGCAAATTATCAACGCTCGGCCACAACAATTACCGCTAACACAAACAACATTCAGTTACATTTTATTCTGGCAATAAGATCTTGTTTAGATTAAGTTTAAATAACTTCAAGCGTATCCTTCAGCTACATCAGGGGGTGGTTGTCTCAATCGTCATGCCCGTTTTAAAAGAAATCAGATCACTTATCTCCACTGATCTACAAAAAAAAATATCTTTGGAAACTCGCATCTCTAATCGACAAAACAGGTATTACCTACCCAGCCACATAAAACCCTCTGATGCAAATGAAAATAACACAACAAAAGAACCACCTAAAATTAAAATACCACCTATCTTCTTGCACGGTCGAATAAATCACAAAGAAGTAATACGACGTAAAAAATTTCGTTAAGGCTGAATTCTCAACATCTCTAAATTAATCTAACTTAAAAATTATTCTCAAAACCCAGGAAGATTATAGAACTTTGGCTAAACGTTACTTAGATAATAAAATAGAATTACACACATTCCAAGACCCCAATAGCATACTCCTCTCAGTAATTATAGAAAACGTCTCACTTTCCTTAACTGAGGAAGATATTCTTGGAGAACTTGCAAAGTATAAACTACCAATTAAACGGATTTGGACTACTTAATAAAGACAAAACACTTATGCCAGTCTGCGCAGTACTTTTTACTGCAAACGAAAACGCAAACGAAATATTTAACATTACCAAAATATTTCACTCAGTACGAGGGCTATTTTTTTCAAGATCCGATTGGTCGCTAAAGGAAAACTTCGGGGAAAATCCGCTAGGTCTGTGCGGTTGGCCCGGAACGGGTGGATTAGCGGTTGTCATTTCTGAGTACGTAGGGAGCACATAAACATGCTTCGAAAAATAGAGTCTCCCGCTAAATGTGAATTGCGTTCAGTCATTCGATTTCTGCATGCCGAAGGAAGCAATGCAGCTGAAATTCATAGACGAATGAGTAAAGTGTACGGAGAAACGTTCATGAGTGCGGAAATGGTGTAGGAACTTTGATGCTGGACGCACAGATGTTCATGATGTAGGCGGCCAGGAAAGGAAGCCAGTGTCAACCGATGATCTTTTTCAGCGCGTGGATCAGGCGATTCGCGGAAATCGTCGGTTCACAATTTCTAGGTTGAGTGACTTGTTTCCGGAAATTTCACGGTCAGCTATCTATACTATTGTGCGTGAAAGACTCGAGTACCGCAAACTCTGCGCGAGATGGGTTCCCAAGATGCTGTCTGACCATCGCAAAACTCAGCGAATGTGCGCCGCATTAATCTTCCTCCAGCACTACCATTACGACGGAGATGAGTTTTTGGACAAAATTGTCACAGGAGATGAGACATGTGTCCATTACGAAGCTGAAGAAGTGAAAGAGCAATCCAAACAGTGGATGCATTCCCCGAGTCGTAAACCAGTGAAGTTCAAGCGCACGTTCTCCACCAAAAAGTGTATGACTGCAGTGTTTTGGGACCGTAAATGTCTTCCTTGGTGGAATTCAGGGCATGTGGCACAACCATTACTGCAGCTTCGTATAGCAAAACTCTTCAACGTTTTCGAAGGAAAATTCAGAACAAGAGAAGAGGAATATTGTCTTCAGGCATTGTCCTTCTTCATGACAATGCGCGGCCGCACACTGCAGTTGCAACAACGGTCCTCCTGCAGCGTTTTGGATGGAAGTTTTAATCGACCCACCATACAGTCCTGACTTAGCTCCCTCAGATTTTCATCTCTTGCCCACTTGAAACGCTGGCTAGGAGGACAACCTTTCGCCACTGATAACGAGCTGTAGACCAGCGTACAGAATTGGCTGAAAACACAGGCGGCTGCTTTCTATGATGAAGGTATTGGAAAATTGGGACCACGCTACGACAAATGTATGAATCGGAACGGCGATTACGTCGAAACGTAGCTTAATGTTGTATTACATTGTTCCATATAAATTTTTCTTAATTCTGACTGTGATTTTCATTTAGCGACCAATCGGACCTTGAAAAAAATAACCCTCGTAGTTATCATAGAACCACGAAAAAATAGAAATAAACCCTCTTAATGCCATAGATGCCAGCATATTGGACATACCAATAATTACCTTAGACTAAAACCAAGATGCGTCAAAATGTCAAGGCAATCACTTATATACAAACTGCCACAAACCGTCTTAAGAACCCCCGACTTGTATCAACTGCGGGGGAAATCACCTAGCTAACTTTAGAAGATACAAGTATTACTCTGAATTAATGAACTACCAAAACAGATGTCTTTTAAACAAATTTCACAAAACAACAAAAACGCAGAACACCCAAGTACCCGCAAATAACAAAAAAATTTTTCCGCAACTCCCACGCAATATCTCACAAACCAACTCACCGTGGCAATCCAAAAAAACACACTAATACCTAAAACTTCATCCAAAAATTTGGATATAGTAGAGAGGAGGCTAATTGGGCGATAGTTTATAGGATTGTTACGTTGTTTGCCAGATTTTGGGAACATTAATATTGTGGCTTTTTTCCAAGAAGTGGGGAAGCATTCTGTCTTCAGACAAGTATTGAATATCGCTGTTAAGTGAGCTATGAATTTGTTTGGGAGGTTTTTGAGAAGTAAATTGGGGATCAGATCTGGTTAGAACAGATTTTATTCGTTTCTGGTAGTTAGATTTTATTTGTGGTGGTGTTTTGTGAGGTGGTGAAGGTTTTTTCCAGGTAAATTGCAAACAGCTCCCATTTTTCTTGGCCCTCAAAATATATTTGACCTTCGTGCCTAAATGTTGGAGTAACTTTTTAAATGCTATTTGAGAGCTGAGTTTCGGGTACTTTGCCACAATTTTTGTGTTGTGTGTCTTTTATCAGTTGTGTGATGTATGTGTAATATAGAGATCTTTACCTGATCGATAAGTATGATTTTTTTAGTGGGTTGAGCAATCGTTAACATAGTTGCTGCTAGGAATGTTTCAATTTCATTATTTCTTCTAGAGTATTTAGGTTTGTTGGACAGGATAGTTGTTTGTTCATGATAATTCTGAAATTTTCCCATTATATTGGTTCTTAATTAATCTTGGAAGCTTGGCATAATAATAAAGGCGAACAGTTAAGGGTAAATATAACGGAGAGGTGAGTTGTTAGTATTGTTGGCGCCAATCTCCAATTACTGTTATTTGGATTTTAAATTAGGGCCGGCCGTCTCAAGGCTTCTTTTATATACGTGTTTTAATTTTGATTTGAGATAGCGGCGGCCAATTCTCTTTTCGCTCGCTTTCTTTTTGAATTTTAACCGTGATGGTTTAGAAAGCGTGGGGCCGGTTTTAATTTGCCGTATGTACGAAACCGTTTTGACCAAGAGTTCGCTGGCGTGTTTGATTGGCGGCAGAAGTTTTAATTTCTGCGTGGCCGTTTTGTTGAAGCTGATTTTTTGCGGAATTCGATATTTTGCTGACCAGATTTTCCTCTTCCCAGAGGCCGTTTTGTTGCTCGATTGCATTTTGGGAGTTGAAATTTTGCCAGCGGAAAGACTCGGTTTGGTTTCCTTGTATCTGACCCGGCGAGGAACCAAGGAGAACTTAGTCGCAAATTTTGAACGCAAGAGCTGAAGGGAAGACGCTTCCGATCGGCCCCGCAGCGAAGATTGGGATAACTTGTCCTTTTTCCACTCACACCCCTTTTTCTTTTTCCTTGATTCCCCAGGAGTACAGCACGGGGAGCCGATTTCTGCAGCAGAGTCCCAAAACTGAGTTTTCAGCTTTGGCTTTTGATTGAAGTTCCTTTGTTTAAAATTTTAAAATTGCAATACATTCCACTTTTGGCCAAAACATTTGGTCCTAGCGAGCCGGATTTGAGCCATTTTGTTGTTTGTTCCAGTCGGATCAATTCGATCGGGGTTTTTTCGCGTGGCCGTGTCTGCGTTAAATTAGATTGTACGCCCAAGCGTCGAAACGTTGGGCTTTAATCGCTTGGGACAGACGCGTTTTAGAGATTGATTATTTTCAAATTTTGTGAAAGTAAATTATCTCGGTTGAATTAAACTGTTTGATTATTTAATTTGTTAAATTGTAAATTTGGTTGATTGTTGGCTATGAAAAATTGATTATCGCGGAAACAACGGACAAAGGGAGGGTGGAAAATTTTTTGAAAATCTTAAATACAAAAAAATGCTTTTCACGCGTGTGCAAAGCAAAAAAATCAATGAGAAACAGAATTTTGTTTACTTTAAAACGGCCTATACAATACACGAAGACACGGTTAAAGAGTTTAACGAGTTAGAGTTTCGAATTAACGAGATCTCTTTGGACTTAGACCCAAACTTTACTCTAAAATTTACGGCGATTGGGGACCTATTGGAGGTTATCGCGAGGGTTCCTCAACAAATAAAGGAAAGCGTGACTAGTTTGACAGCTCCTGCCCTCCCAAAGCCTGAAGCGCTAAAACTTAACGCAATAAATTTTCCTAGTTTTGATGGTACGCCCCAAAATTGGCCGGTTTTTAACGAGTTATTTACCACTTTGGTCCACAACAATCCGAATTTGTCAGATTTAGAGAGGGTGACACTTTTGGTATCAAAATTGCAAGGTTCGGCGCTAAAGGTTTGCCAGGGGGTTGGTTATTGCGACGGCTAGCAATTATGAGGTAATATGGGGATTATTTGATCGTTTTAATGATAAAAGGTCGCTGACAAATAATTACGTTAATCAGGTGTTCAATTTTAAAACTGTACGTGCGGAATCTAGAGGAGATTTAACACCGGTTTTAAATCATTTTTGCCTCCCCCCTCCCCATCGGAGATTTTGTGTTTTTGAACTGAGGGTCAGCAGTTTTAGACCCGATAACAAGACGTTTGTTTGAAGAAGCACATCGAAACAAGGATATTCCCACCTATCAAACAAAAACTATGCCGTTTGTTAATACCTTGGAAATACCTTTTTCTAAGACCCAGAAAAGATTTCGCGAACCACACACAATTTTTTAATGGAAAGGGCCATTCCCTCAAGGATCGTGGTAAATTTTTAAAGTTATCCCCGCGGGAAAGGTTTAGATTTATAAAAGGTCACAGTTGGTGTTTCCGATGATTCTCACACGGTCACCGTGCTCCAAAATTTAGACACCGTGATAAATGTGAGTTACCTCATCACCCCCTCTTGCATCTTGGATTTTTGAAAGAAAGTGAACCTTCAGGCCTTCAGTTGTCGGAGGCGAAAGAAACGAGTCTGTGTTTGCTGGAAAATCCAAAAAGGTCAGTTTTTGTGGAAAAGTCGATGGTTGTTTTGCCGACAGTTGTCGGGAGGGTTTACGACAAGTCGAGGTATTATGAAAATTTGAGATTGTTGTTGGATTCGGGAAACCAGTCACATTTTTTAACTTCCAAGGCGTGTTGGCGTTTGAACTTGCCAATCGAACGCCTGAAGTCTTCGGTATTAAGTTTTGGAGAAGCCTCACAAATAGACCGTGGAAAAACCAATTTGATCTTTTATTCCAGTTTATCAATATTTTGATTGCCATTTCAAGTTCCGTTGGATTTGTTGTTATGGGTAAGTTTCCGGTTATGCCTAAGAAGACTAATCCCGTACGTTTGATTGTTATGAATAAACCGGTCGAGACGCCCCTTCAAAAATTCTGGAAAGTCGAGGAGATCCCTTCAAAAACACTTGTAAATCAAGAAGATAAGGTTTTCCAGGAATTGTTTTCTTCGACCATGAAAAGATCGGGTTCTGGAAAATTTATCGTTTCTTTACCTTTCAAAGAGGATCCACGGCGGTTGTTGAGCTTGGAGGCGCGCTTCTGACGTTTCCCGGAGGTGGAGGGCCTCTGCCAGGGCGTCATATCGGGTTGTTTGATTGACGTCCGATTTTAGCCCTGACGTTGGCTGTATCAGCCCCCATTTTGGCGTTTTAATACCACGGAGCGTTGATACGCCGCTTCGCGTAGTATTTGATGCGAGTGCAAAAATGAGTTCGGGAACATTAATTAGTGATCTGCTGCCCGTTGGGCCAGAGCTACAATCCAATATATTTGATTTGTTAATAAATTTCCGCCTTGTCAGCAGACATAAAACAAATGTACCGGCAAATTTAGGTACGAGCTGAAGACCGAAAATTTCAAAAACTGCTGTGGAGGTCCGATCCGGAGGATCCTGTAGAGGTGTTTTTGTGTTGTCCTATTTGGCATTGCAAGCGGTCCATCGGCTGGTGAACGAGAAAAACGGGTTTTACAGTAGTGGCCGAGGTCGTTCCGGGGGTCATATGTGTGGACGGTCTGGTCGCGTCGTGGAAAGTTGTAGTTAGTCAAACGGTCATCTAATGGGCCCGAATTGGCAGGAAATACTCTGGTCAGAGAGTTTGATTATGGAGATACGTAGAACTCGGTGCTAGGGTTGTTTTGGAATCTCCAGTGAGATTGTTTTGGGTTTCGGATTGCAGCGGAAAATCTAAGATGTAACAAACGACATATGTTGTCTGTGATTGCACGTATGTTTGATCCATTTGGGAGTTTTTTCTGACTATTTTATTGGCCAAGATATTTATTAAGTAGCTGTGGCAGGCTCAGATTGGTTGGGACGATCCATTTCCCCACCAAATTGCTGATCGCTGACAGAGTTTCAAATAGAACTACCGTTTTTGTCAAACATAAAAACCCCTAGATGGTTGGGTATCAGAAAAAGCAGGTTGGTGACGCCGATTGGTTTTCCGATGCCTGTCAGGACGCTTATGAAACAGTCATTTATGCGAGGGTTGATTTGAGAGACAAGTTGTACCAAGTAAAAATATTTGCCTACAAAAATGTCCGTTCCGAGATTTGAACTATGCGCGGCTACATACATTGTTCGTCAAAGTTGATTAAAAGAACTTATCCAATTCTGCAATCCCAAACTACAGTGTCCAAAACCATCGTGTTTTTTCGATTTAGAGACTGTCCTAAACTGGTTGAAGGCCTCCGCCGATTGTTGGCAGACCTTTGTCGCTAATCGAGTAGCCGATATTTAGGAAAACTCTCTAGTTGACTCTTGGTTACACATTGACGGCGTAGGAAATTCTGCCGACTATCCTTCAAGAGGATTGATATCACAGGAATTATTTGAACATCACTTGTGGTAGAAAGGCCTATCTTGGCTGAGCGCTCCCGAACGGACGTGGCCGATAAATCGAATGTCACGCCGAAACAAAGCTTCCAGAAGCCCGAAAGTTCGCGTTCCTTGTTTCCGAAAATTCCCGCCTCGAAAACCCTATAGTAGCGTTGATTGGTCGTTGTTCATCTTATACGCGTTTGTTATGGGTAGTGGTACTGGTTTTGAGGTTTGGAAAAAGCTGCCACCGAAGCAGAGTTTTTCTGGCGAGGACTTGAATGAAGCGGAGCGGTATTTATGCTTTATTTTTCGACATTTCGACAAAAAGTTTTAGCGTTGGAAACGGGGAAACTTTGCTCCAATCAATTACAATAACTTGCTCCTTTTCTAGAACACGGCGTTATCCGCGTCGGAGGGCAGTTGAAAAATTTGGAGTTGCCTTTTGACCATCGTCACCCCATCGTTTTGTCAAAGAAGGACACATTTGTAAAGCTATTAATTGATCACTTCCACAGAGTCCCTTGTCATACAAGGCCCCTCCTATTACTCTCATTGCTTATAGATATATTTTGGATTCTTTCTGTGCGATATATGGTACGAGCTTATGTTCGTGCTTGTAATAGGTGTTTTAGAGTTTGTCCAAAAAATTTGTCACCTTTGATGGGAGATTTGCCTCGTGGTCGGGTTTTAGAGACACAGGCATTTTTTAATAGATGAGTCAATTACGCAGGATCGTTAAAAATTTCTTTGGAAAAAGGTCAAAAACCCGTCCTTTGTATATTGGGGACACGGTGGCTCAGATGGTTCAACCAGTTGCCTCTGTCCTCTAGCCGGCGCGCGCGAGTTCGAGTCTCGCTCACCCCAAGGGTGTGTGTGAATGTCCTAGCATTTAAGTGCATATTAGTGGGCACAATAAGTTCTTGAGGCTGCAGTGCCTGGAGGTGCGCCCAAAAAAAGGCGTATATTTGTCTATTTATTTGTTTAGCTACCAAAGCTGTCCACATTGAATTGGTTACGGAACTTGACAACTCCCATGTTTTTAGAGGCATTCAAACGGGTTTGGGCCAGACGCCGATGTTGTCGAGCGATTTTTTCTAATCAAGGTTCTAACTTTGTGGGTGCAAACGCCGAGTTGGAAAAAATAGCGCGGTTCTTGGAGTCCGATGAACATCGCCGGTCCGGCTTAGCAGATCAGCGAATAGAGTGGAAACCTCCCAGCGCTTCTCACTTTGGCGGTTTGTGGGAATCCAGTATTAAATCCATCAAGGCTCATTTATCGCGAGTAAATTGTGACCAGATTTTGACATACGAGGAGCTTAATAGGGTTTTGACTCAAATCGAGTCTTTGCTGAACGCCCCGACCCCTTTAGCCATTGAGCTCTGATCTGTCGAATCTGCAGGTTTTGACTCCGGCCCACTTTCTTAACCTGAAATATGCGGAAAATCTACCGGCAGAGGTCGTCACCCACATCCTTCTGAACCGATTAAGTCGATTCCAGTTGTTGGATCGGGTCGTACAAGATTTTTGGAAGCGATGGAAGCAAGAACATTTATACGAGTTGCAGATCCAACTGAAGTGGAAATCGGGTACCTTGGTTTTGATCGACCACAACAATTGTCTACTTTTGAAATGGCCATTGGGGGTGGTAAATGAGGTAGAGTGGTTCGGGTAGCACGAGTTAAAACTTCGGAAGGAGTTTATACTCGATTGACGGTGAAGCTGTTCCCACTCCCTTCCTAATCGTACGGTTATTTGTGACTTGTCGACATCTGTATATAATTTTTATATATTTTGTATATAGTGTGTATATAGTTTGTATAAATTTATTCAGGTTGTTTTATTATGGAGAGGCGGTTGGAGCGTATAACCCTATTGCGTTTGTTGTATTGCAATTTTCTTTGGTTCGACTTTCGAGTTTGACCGTCTCTCGTAGTAGTTGTTGGTGCTGAAGGCGGTGGCTTTAGGGGCCGAGCCTAATCTCCAATTACTTTATTTGGATTTTAAATTAGGGCCGGCCGTCTTATGGCTCCCTCTGTATACGCGCTTTAGTTCTGATTTGAGATAGCGGCGGCCCATTTGCCCGCTTGCGCGGTGCGTCGATATATTAAGCAGAGGGCTTCGGTCGGGGTCTCTTTTCTTTTCGCTCGCTTTGTTTTTGTGATGGTTTAGAAAGCGTAGGGCGGTTTTAATTTTCCGTATGTACGAAACTGTTTTGACCGAGAGTTCGCCGGCGTGTTTTGTTTGGCGGCAAACTTCCACATTCCGGTGGCCGTTGTTATTCTGGGATTCGATATTTTGCAGACCAGATTTTCCTCTTCCGGGGTCGTTTTATTGGCTGATTTCGGAGTTGAAATTTTGCCGGCGGAAAGACTCGATTTAGTTTTCTTGTATCTGGCTCGGCAAGAAACCAAGGAGAACTTAGTCGCAAACTTCTGACACACGAGCTGAAGGACCCACATCAGGGAAGACGCTTCGATCGGCTCCGCAGCGAAGATTGGGATAATTTGTCATTTTTTCCATCCACACCCGTTCTTCCTCTTACGGGTAGCCGATTTCTGCAGCAGAGCGTCTGATTCCCAAAGGTGGGTTTTCCAGCTTTGGGTTTTGATTGAAGTTCCTTTGTTTAAAATTTTTATATTACGGTACAGTCTACTTTTATCCGAAACAAGTATGTTGACGTTTTTGTGCAGTATGATGTCCAAGATGCCCGAAAGCTGAGTACGTCTGTAGGGATAGTAGGTATATTTAGTGGGACCACCCAGTTAGGAGGTGTAGTCATTTAGTTTCACTCTATTAGGGTTGGTTGTTCTGCATCTCCAGTTCTTATGCTTGCAGTTGAGATCTATTAACATCGTGGAATGATGGCTTTCAAAGATGTGATGGATCTCATTGAAGTTGAGCTGGTTTATAAGCTAAGACTAGTTTTAGTGTAGAGTTATTAATTATAATTAACTTGACTGTAACATTTTTTAGATTTCCGACATTATTAAAAGCCGACTTTTATTATTCTTATTGATTTTGTACCTTGAAATTGTTAATTTTTTGTTTAAAATGAGGTGTGTTTTAGTGATACACGCTATATCAATTTTAGGTCCATTTAGGAAGGAGATAAATACAGATAGTTAGCATTTAAGACTATTGCTTCTTCTTCAATTATTGAAATGGGGAGATTGCGTATTATTGTCGAGATGTTCGTGTTTTCGAGATTTCTATATGTATAAAATTGGTTAATTTTTTAAAGTTGTCTATGCTGCTTGGATTAATCTTTAATTCCTTACCTTTGTAATTTTTGGAGAAGTCTTTTACGATTATTTTTTTTATGTCTGCAATTATATTTTAATAATTGAGACCATTAGCAATGAATATTAGTGGAATTTTATGTTTATCAGTAGTAATACTTGTTATTGGTTAATTGTAGAGCATAACATTTATTTTAGAAGATTAGGTAGTCTCTGTTAAATAGGTATCGTTTCGTGTAACCAGGGTTAAGAGGTGAAGATAAGGGTTTTTTTAATTGTTCAGGTCATGGGTATTTGTATCTTAAAATTTCATTTTGTCTAAATTATTAATTGTATTACTTCTTTTATAGATTATGTTTGGAGGGCTGAATTGGAATTCACTCATATTTAAAACGCTTTTGTGTAGAAATATTGTTTGGTTATCAGTGCAATGCGGCGACCCGCACTGTAACCAGCTAAAAATTTTAATATTGTTAATAAATGGTTAAGATACACACTTTAGCGAAGACAACTTTATCATATCTGAGCTCGAGCAGATTGCGCGTGGAACTCTAATGTTGCTTAAGAGTGTGAGATTATTTTAAGTATGTGATGGATTATTTCGTGGTTCGATGCAGCATTACCAAGGGTAGCCAGTTTTTTATTTCTTGTCTGCATATTAAGTGATGAATGTGTTTGATAAAGATTATACAGGCGCGGTCTTTTTTTAGTTGGTATCTATGATGAACAGCTTTACCGTCTCTCAGATATTGAGTTAATTTTCGGTAAGCACCGGACTGTGTAGCATTAACCTTGATTATTGATTAGCGCTTTCATATAAAATTGTTCCTTCTCTTACAAGGAATGTCACGGAGTGGTTCTGCTCCGATCGTTATCAAATTTGGTATACAGTGTGATATGACTGAGGGATGAATACATGTTATTGCTTTTTGCTGTGGACCCAAGACCGACGAGATAAGAAAGGTCAAAATGACGAAACATCAGGCATACATTGTGTTGTGTGTATATTGTCCATATCACTATTTTCTCTCGTGTCAACAACAAGTGTTCTTCTATTCGCATCAAGATTGCCAACCCCATAAATGTTCTGCATCTCCTCCATCAAAAATATCGACCTCGGGATCACCCTGAATCTCAAATCACCTTTGAAGAAGAAACTCTTCAAAGTCCTTGAAAACTGTAGGAATTCATCTCTGTCTATTGAAACTGATGTCGATCTTGACTTTGATGACAACTGGTGAGTAATAATCATCATTATCATTTGCACATAATTAATTATGCATATCTTTCAAGGTATGAGGAGGACGAAGACGAAACAAGTGGAGAACTACAACAGAAGGATTACCATGCCAGTCCACAGAAAGAACAAGGACCATCACATACTGCACTGGAGGGTGCCCTCAAATACTTGGAGAGATATCCAACAGCATCCCAACAGACAATCAGGAAACGATACTCCATCGAAAAGAGCTAAGTTATGAGGTAATTATCATTAATTGTCAAATATGATTTATAACCCAATCTCTTTTCCATAGATACAAAGCACAGAAAGAAAGTGGAGGATCTCGAAATGAGAATCTTCACAAGATTAAGGACGAATGTTATGGCATTTTCAGGGATGCAAAAGAGCATCATCTAATTGTCCACGATGATGATGTTCAACGATGGGCCATTCTTGTCAACCAGTCTTTCCTCCAACCACTTCCTCCATCGCAATTCTCTGAGTTTCGATTTTTCATTTACAACTGGAAAAAAGAGAATGGCATTGTATCTCGCAAAGTGACGAAGTTTGTTTTCCTCTGGTTTGCTGACGAAGAGAAGAAGATCGAGGACAATGCTCTACAGTTTGTCTTGGATGTCCAGTCACTCATTCCTAATGACTTTCGGCCACACCGAGTAATCGACGTTGATCAAATGGGTATTAATCTAAAAGTCATCTCGGGTCGCACTTTGGAAGTTCAAGGAGAGAAGGCAGTCATCAAGTGTGTCCAAACTCCAAATGCCATCCAGAATTAATCGACTGATATGCCTGCAATTACTGCAGCGGGTGAATTTATGTCTCCTTTGTATATATGTATGAAAGAGGCAAATCAAGAGGCAACGCAAGGTAGATTTGATCCTCAAATCGAACAAACTATGTTCCGTCACCCAAACATTTATGTTGTGGCCAACACCTCTGCCATCATGAATAAGGCAACAACCAAGGAGTACTTCTGCGATGTCCTCTTTACAAATGCACCGAACAACTTTTTGCTCCTTTGTGATTCAACAAAACTGTTCAAGGATGACGAAATGATCAAATCTGTCAAGCCTTTCAACACCACTTTTGTCAAGAAGGTCACTCCTCCAAAGGCAACCGGGTTGATTCAACCTCTGGATCTTTTTTTCAATCGCCAATTCAGCATTTTGTGAGGAAGTTCCAAGATCGCATTCGAGTTGAACGTGTTGGTCTTCGTCTCTCCAAAAGGGACAACATATTGAAGCTCTACTCGTTTGCAATGCATCAATTTCAATCAAATATTCCTTCTTTAAGGCAGGATACATACGAGAGAGACCTCACCGATTTTAAACTCCTGCCACTGTTTGTTTCTCAAGAACCTTCGAAAATTGCCAGAAGAACATCGAGGGAGAGCGATGCAATGTATTAATCTTCATCAGATGTGCTCGATGTCAAATGTATCTTTGTGTTCAATACTTTTTTGCAGTTAACACTAATGATATCTCTGATATGCATTATTGTTAAGCGGTAAACTTTCATACTTCATATCTCTAAAGTTTTGAGTCACACAGCAAAAAGCAATAACATGTATTCATCCCTCAGTCACATCACACTGTATATCAAATTTGATAACGATCGGATCCATGACATTCCTTGTTAATAAGTATCTTGTCATTTTGCCGTAGTGGAGCACGCGCTGTATGAAGATAAATAGTGGTTTGTGTTTTTTAGATGGCTACTGAATATTACCGGTTTGTTGTGCGCTAGTAACAGTTTTTAGCACTTAAGAAAGTGCTGAAATCTATTTTGTACGTTAATAGGTGTGCGGTGTCGATGCAGATTAGTTAATTTACGTTTTGCGGCCCTTTTCCAGATTCCATTGAAATAAGTTAAACTGACTGGCATTGGTTGTAAATTTAAATTATTTAAACTATAATTTTTTCAACTTTTGGTTTGGTGCTACTGGGAAGTAACAGAAGCCGCAGGACTACATTTGACCCCCATTACGGGAGTGATATTATTGCTGCATCATAGCTGAATGTATTGTATATTTAAAATTGTAGCTTAAACATGAGTTTATGTTTAACATGTTGTATTTTAATTCTGGTTTACAATAGGTAAATGCCTTACCGGTCACAGACAGATAGCGTATCTCTGACTAGCGACTTACAACATAGCGCTCAATTTTTATGCACTTAGGACAACTTTATGCCACAAAATTTGAGCAATCAGTCAAAAATGCATGAGAAAATAGCAAAACGAATATAAGAGTACTCAAAGTAAGCCTTAAAAAATCCAATGTTATTCTTGAGATAAAACACGTAAATGGAAAATTATTAAAAAAATATTTGCATACATAAAACAAAGGCATCACGTTGTCTACGAAGAGAAAATAGCGTTTTACTGTTTGCACTTTAGGTAATCAAATGCGGCTGTTAACTATAAAAAATAAAACGGTGCTTGGTTTAAGTCTTAAAAGATCTATTGCAGCTTTTAAACAGAATGCTATTGGTATTAATAATAAAATATAAACTTAATACCAACAATTTAAAATAAGTACTACACGCAAAGCACTACAAAAATTTAAAAAAATATGTGCGTAGCTATCTGCAGTTGATTTTTATGGATAACCCAGATGCACTGTTAGAACAGAACAGGCCTGAAGAATATTTTGACATTATCACACTATATTTGGACCTACCACTCGAAGTTCATTGATAACTCTATAATATTTTTATGACAAATGCAACATAAAATTTTCTTAGCGTCATATGTTAGATAGAAAAGTAATACAACTGTGATTAACAATTTATAACACGAAATTAAAATTTTTTTTTCATTCACTCTCCTGCATTAAGTTCAAGGTTGTTCAACTTGATGATACATATAAGCCAGATTAGTGTTCTTTATGTACATTAGTACCGGTACTTCCCTTATCCGGCACGAGATGTACGATATACCGGTTACAAAAATCATAATCATCGTTATAAGTTATTTTTTGACAAAAAAAACAGACCATAAAAAAATCATTAGCCTACAATAAAAACCGCAGCAGAATTGGCATAATTTAGTTTACTGTAAGTCGTCAAAAATATATATCTAAGTCTTATATGCCAACACTTTTAAAATGATCCTTGGATGTGTATTGATAATAATTGTATCAATTATAGTTTACATTACGTCGGTAATCAGTTTGGTATCAATACATAAAATATAAAACTAACAATTATTTAAATTGAAGTACCACCAGAATGACTACCACTTGACAAACGAACGCATGGAGTTAGTTTCGCAGGATAATGACTTTATTCGCATAATAATTAAAAATTTCAAATACAACCGAACGGTTAAAGCTGCCAATTGTACCATGACATTTAAAACTAATATGGAAAATGATCTTATGGTAGGTGAATATTTTTGCTTATCATTTATATTTATTACCAATTACGTTTGCAGATCACCGTTCAGGGATACAAATTTGCGAGCAACGAGTACCGCTTGTTTCCGATTGTATTTGGACGGAACATATGCTCTGTTCTCACTGATAACGAGTTCGGCGCTCAGAATATTTTACATTGCGGAAATTTTACAGGATGTCCAGTGAAGAAGGTAAGTAGGTTTGGTTGGTTTCGGCGTAGCATTCTAAAAATTTTACTTAGGGTTTCTATCATATCTGCAACTGGATACCGGACGAGTCACAGTTTCCTCCCTACGTACCAAGTGGTGATTACAATTTTGATGTAAAGCTACATTTTCGTTCCAGGCAAATTGCACATATCAAGTGGTATGTAAAAGTTGCAAAGAGATTTTATTTTCCTTGAATGTGTAATTAATAGTTCAAACCACACAATTATATAATAATTGAGGGCATACTAATTTTCATATTTACTGTCACGGGTTATCTTAGATATATTGTTATGTTTCTAACATCAACATTAAAAATATCCTCAAATATGATGTTTTATTTATTCCATCATTTGGTAAGGCAAAATAAAAGAATATATATATATATATATATATATATATATATATATATATATATATATATATATATATATACAGGGTGATCCAAAAATCAACGTCAAGCCGGAAACGGGTGATAGACCAGGTAGTGATAGTTATCAGGAAAATAATAAAAAAATCTTAGTTGTGTACTTTTGAAATTATAGGCATTCAAAAAAAAAATCGAGAATATTGACACCCTGTGACTACAAATCTTCATTGTTCTTCATTTTCTTGAGTATGATGCAACCCTGAGTAACCCTTCTGTAATTACAGTTTAAAATTAAAACACAATTGCCTCAGGTTTAAAGAAAATATCACTTTGTTGCCCAACCGTGCACTCAAAATTATTACATCGCCCAACTTTAACTGACTGTACTAAAAGAAAATGTACAACGCTGTTTTGGCAAGTGACTTTAAAAGATGGCGTATTTAAGTCCGAATTCCAAATTGATGTGACACTTGCTAAATTAATTCTTTAATAATATAAATGTATATATATTATAGCGCTATAGGTCTTGTAGGACTTTGGCTGGGTGTACGATTTTTTGCCATTCCTTTCTCTGTCTTGCTTTTTCTTTCCATCTTGACTTTCAGTTGTCTTAGGTCCCTTTCAACTTCGTTGATCCATGTTGACCTTGGTGTCTCTCTCCTTCTGGATCCACCTAATTCGCTTTCGAGAACTTTTTTTGGAAAGCGTTCTTCAGACGTCCTCGTCATATGTCCTATCTATCTCAGTCTCTTGACTTTTGTTTCTCCTATTAGGTCAGGTTTGGCATACAATTCTCTTATTCCTCGATTTGTTCGTCTTCCCCAAGTGTTTTCTACTTTCTTTTCTCTGTAGATTTTTCTCAATACTTTCCTTTCACACAATCCTAGCCTCTGTTGATTTGCTTTTGACAGTGTTCACACTTCACTTCCGTATAAAACTATTGGTCTTATTATGGCTTTATAAATTCGCACTTTTAACCTTCTCTACACTACTTTACTTTTAAGCACTTCATTTAGCGCAAACACACACTTGTTTCAAGTCATTATTTTTGGTTCTATTTCATTCGTTGGTGTTGGTGTTCTTGTGACAATTGTTCCTAGATAGGCAAAATTTCACTTCACTTCATCCTCATCACGGGTTTGGGGTTCCTGGCATTCCAGCCCCTAACCCCCAACGCTGCGGTGACATCTTGTGGATGGTGGTTGGCCTGCGGTAAGGCAGGCCTCCCCGCTCCGCCTTACGGGGGAATCAGGATCTTTGGGCGCTTGTGGCGGGCGCCCCTGTCAACGTCATAGTTGTAGAGACCACGGACTGCTGGATTTCCGTGGTCTTGGACGCTGGCATGAAGTTGTAGAGCGCACTGGGAGATATACTCCTGGATGGTCGGCACGTTGGCATCGCTGTGGTAGGCAAAATTTGCTAGTTCTTCAAATTTATACGTTTTTTCGTCTGTCCTTAATTCAAACCACTTATTTGTTTTAAAATCGTCGTTACTCCTTATTATGTATTTTGTCTTCCGTTTATTTATTCTCAGACCTATTCTTTGGGCTGCTTTTTCCAAGTGCCTTACCACCTCCTCCAGTTCTGCTCTACTTCTTGTTAGCAGCGCAACGTCGTCTGCAAATGCTAAACATTGGTGTCTTTTATAATATACTAACCCTGATCGATGTATGCTGCTTTCTCTAATAACCCTTTCTAGTGCTATATTAAATAGAACAGCCGAAAGTGGGTCTCCTTGCCTTAGTCCCATTTTAACTTCAAATCTCCTTGTTAAATCTTCTTCCACTTTTACTCCGTTTTCGTTAAAGTCATTTTCACTAGTCTAATCATTTTCCCTGGTATGCCTGTTTCAGTCATTGCTTGCCACAGTTGATTTCGGTTAATGCTGTCATACGCTTGTTGGAAGTCTATAAATAACACATGTGTGCTTAATTTATGCTCGTAACTTTCGGCTTGTATTTTTCTCAATATAAAGAGTTGGTCTGTTACCGATTTTCCTATTCGGAATCCGCATTGGTCCTCTTCCAAGGTTTGCTCTACTCTATTTACTATTCTGCCCTTGATGCGTGTGGCTAGAATTTTGTAGGCAATGTTTAAAAGTGCTATTTCTCTATAGTTTCGCATTCCGTCTTTGCTCCTTTTTTAAATATGGGGCATATTACTGCTTCTGTCCAAGATTTCGGCTTTTTTATTCCTTCCATATTTGTTCTATTAGGTTGTGCATTATTCGATGTAATTCCTCTCCTCCATATTAATTCGGCCTGTATGTTATCGCCTCCTGGACTTTTATTGTTTTTCAATTCCCTTATTACAGTTATTATTTCGTCTAGTTCGGGTGGTTTCTCTTCCAAGTTATTCTCTTGATTTACATCTAATAATTCCTGTTTGTTCTTCTAAACTTTTATTTAGTAATTCCTCAAAATACTGGGCCCATCTTTCCATTCTACCTTCGTGCGATCCTATTAGATTTCCATCCTTATCCCTACAGAAGTTTGTCTTTGTCTGCCATCCTCCTTTAACTCTTTTTATACCTTGATATAAATTTCTTATTTCTTTATTTCTGAAGTCCTTTTCTATTTTGTTGTTCATTTCTGCTTTGTATTTCTTCTTTTTCTTCGGCATAGTCTTTTACAATCTTAGTCTTGCTTTCGTCCTTTATGCTAACTTTCCCTCGCATTCTTCATCGTACCATCTTTTCATCTCCTTTCTTGTTTTCTCTTGTAGTTCCTTTGTCACCTCTATAATTACTTTGTTTATTGATACTCATAGATTCTCTAGATTTTGCTCTATATTGATGTTTTCTATTCCTATTTGTATTTTTTTCTACAAATTTGTTTCTTTCTTTTTCTTGCTGAAGGCTTGTGATTTTATTACACCTTTTACTACGCTGGGATCCGCTTGTGCTGATTGGTATGATTTGTTTTAATTTTATTCCAACCATAAATTGGTCGGAATCTGCAACCGGGCCTCTGTAACTTCTTATCTTTTGGATGCATCTTTCTCCTTTACTTTCTATCAACACATGATCGATTTGATTTGTATACCTATCGTCTGGTGATAACCATGTTCCCTTACGTATTTCTTTGATGACGTAATACGTGCTTTTTATTTTCATATTCCTTCCTCTAGCGAAATCAATTAATAATTTCCCATTTTTTGTTTTGCGTATGTTTGCTAAATTTTCCAATTGTGGGTCTATATACTTCTTCCTTCCCTATTTGGGCGTTTACATCCCTCAATACTAGTTTAAGATCGTATTTTGGTATTTTGTTGTACTCCGTTTCTAACATTTCGTAGAATTCCTCCTTATCATCTACTTGGTCCGTTTCTGTTGGTGCGTGCACGTTTACAAGGGTTATATTTTGGTACCTTCATTGAAGCCTTAGGATGGATATTTTATCTGATACTGGTTTAACGTTGTTTAAGTTTATTGCTTATTAAAAAAACTAGCATTCTATTGTCTTCACCGCTGTTCAGAAATATGTATCTGTATACCTCCGTTATTTCTTTTGTAATTTGTTTAGTTTCTTGCATTGCTAAAACTTCTACTTTTTGTTTTGCAATTTCTTTTATTAACTTTAATAATGCACCTTCTTCGTATGTTTCTCTCACATTCCACGTTGCCGTAAACAATTTATGGGTTTTATTATCGCGATTTACCGTTTTTCCAATATTGTCTTTGTTTTCTCTTTTATTGTCGGATATTTCCATATTTATTTGCCTTATTAGTTGCCATGTTCGTTATAATTACTTCCTGCCCCTTATTCGATACCGTTAGTTTTCTGTGCTTCCTTGATCATTAGCTTTTATTAATTTCTCTTTTACTGCATCCCAATTCCATTGTTCTTTGTTCAAGAAAATTTTCTTGTACCCCACCTTTGCTTCTTTTTTTACCTCTTTCCATTTTTGCTATGTTTCTCAGATGTGCTTGTATTTTTCTTTCTTCTGTAGTTGCAGTCATGCTTAAGTATTTCTTGCCTATCTATGGCTTGATCAATGTCTTCAGTACGTTGATACAGCTGTCGGCGGTTACCTTTAGGGCTTTCTTAAAGAAGTGGGGCACCATGATATTTTCCTCGCTGCTCACAAGCCCCAGCATCATCAACAAAGTGAGAATCCTTGTATGCATATCGGTAGACACTTCATAGGCATTTTGGCAGATGTAATGGTCATTAAATTTGGATCTTTGTGTAGCAAAACTACACAACAATGTTCTCTCGACGAGCCAAGGGATTTGAGTATAGCAGTTTTACTGTCATATTCTAGGCTTATTTTGTCGACAAACAAATACATTGAATATGTATTCCAGTATCGGAAACCTTAATTTTAACAAGGTTAAACAATTTTCCTAAATTAAAATATTTATAAAATGGGTACTCCATACAATTACATATCTGACTACTATGTATTATAGGATGGAGCTGCATGTCCAAGGAATTAGTTGAGTATATATCGTATTTGGAACAATACGTACCAAGAGGTACTTTAAAGTATTTTATTCTGGAATGAACTGACAAGAAGAAGAAAAATGCAATCACAAACTTTGAACGGAAGGCGGTTCCTTAAGAAAAGTAATCCAGCAATCCGAGCACATTACCACTATAATGCTCCATAACATTTTTTCTATAAAAATAGAAGTGTGCAAATTTGAATATAATTAAGATAAATGGCTTTTGTTGCCAAAGGAAAAAGTAAAGAAACACGGACACTGTTGGTACTAGAGTTTTCGTGATCTGAAATGCTAGAAATTTAAATTACTTTATATGAAACTCAACTGTTAAAGTGCAGGGTGATCAATAATACATGTTGGAAAATATATATTTGCTTATAACTTCCTCCGCAGTTGACTAATTTTTAAAAGTCAAAAAATCTTTTATTCACCATAATCTAAAGTTTAGTTTAACAAGTTCGCATAATGTAAATCTTGATTAGCAACAAGATGGCGCAGCCTACTTTCAAAAGCCTCAATTACTGCTTAAAGAGCGTCTGTTGTAATTGCCAAAATTTTATTTGTGACTATTTTAAAAGTTTTGAGTGTCTCTGAAGACCTTTCGTAGACCTGATCCTTTAGGAATTTCCATAGGAAAAAGTTACCTAGATGCCTCTCAGGAAAATATGGTAGCCAATTAATTCCATCACCACCAAAATGATCGAAGAATAGACATATGACACGTGTTCCAAAATTATCCAGAAGTGTAGAAAAGGGTTTGCACCGTCCTGCATAGACCAGTAACCGTTACGCATTTTGGCTTTCTTTGCTCTTCGTAGAAAGTCCTCTTGAAGCATCCGGCGGTAAGTTTGAGAGTTCACATTGCCGTCAAAAAAATATAGTCCAAATTTTTTCCCTAAAATTGCGCACCAGGCGCTCACTTTTGCTGAATGGATGGGTTTTACAATTGCAAGACGAGGATTTTCAGTATCCCAGTGACGCATGTTTTGCTTGTTAACAGAACGTTGTAAATAGAAATGAGTCTCGTACTAAACCAAATGTTCTTGCGATATTGTGAAGATTCAGCGGCCGATGGATTTGAATCTTGAACGGAAACATTTTCAAATGTTCTGTTAGGATAGTTTGGACGCTCCCAAGCTGATCCGCTCTTGTTAAGCTCATCGCCGAATCGACAAACCTGGCTGATCTTTTAAGAGCTCTTCAAACTGTTCGATACTTTATGACGTCACAGCAGTAGATATCTGTCCAGAGTTTTCGGGTTGGGCGTCCCAGATACCGCCAGTTGTCTTAAATTTTTGAATCAGTCTAAAAGTGCGAAAGAATTTCCACGGGCTATTACACGTTTTTTTCTCCGAAATTTTATTTACTCACCTGCTTATCGTTCTTTTATAAAATTTTTGTCTTTGTTTGAAGGAGATTACTTAAAGGCCCGTCGGACCATGACACAACTTCTTTCAAATTCGTATAATTTCTGTACAATAAAGAGTTTTTTTTTGAGGGTTAAGGATTCTATGTTTACCATTAGACAGTGATCAATGGTTGATTACAAAATTTTAATTAGCTAATTATTATGTAATATAATTAGGGAAGCACTACTGAAGAAGAGTGGAATAATAAAAACTGTAAAAAGGAAAAACTGGAATACCTAGGCCATATAATGAGAGGAGAGAAATACTTGTTATTGAGGCTTATAATACAAGGAAAAATTGAAAGAAAGAGAAGTGTGGGCGGAAGAAGAACTTTCTGGCTACGAAACCTGAGGGAGGTTTGGAGCTGCTGTGAACAAGGTGCAAATTGCAATGATGGTTTCCAACCTCCGATAGGAGACGGACTGGAAGAAGAAGAAGAACTATTATGTATCGTACGTGGAGTTGATGTACTTTCTCCAATTATTTTTTAATAGACAAATACTTTGCGATCCCTATTATCACCCTGTAACTAGTATTGAATATCATATTATTCCTTGTAACTTTTGTTAGTGCTGCAGGCCAACACAATCTTCTGTTGGAACATGTGTTACCGTCCAACGGCCACCTCCTCTCTTCAAAGCTTGGAAACTGTCTCCAGTACGTTGATACAGCTGTCGACTCTTAGACCTTTTTCAAATAAGTAGAGCGAAGCAGACACTACTTACAAGTCCCATCACCACCACTGAGATAGAAAACTTTATAATAAAGGCATCTTAGCAGAGTCAACGGTCATTTTGGCAATTTACCTTCCTGTTTTAGATAAAGTTCTTTTGGTGTCTTAATGTCGTGCTTCAGCCTTTAGCTTCTTACCCATCATGTTTTACTTCTTTATCAATCAACTAAGCAAAGTTACTATGTTATAGATCGTACACATATAAGTATCGGGATTAAGCTCTCCACTAATATGAAACCAGAGTTGAACATCTATCAGCGATTGAATTTTGACGGTCCAATTTTATAAATGTTATATAAAATTTATAACTTATATTATAGAACTTATTCAACAAAATATAACAGTAGAATTCATATATGTTCTCAAATCTGGATTAAGTTTGGTAAGGGGAATACAGAACTCAATTTTAGGGCAAGTATTAATCATATCTGGTATTTTCTGTACACAAAGTTGAACAATGCGTGGTCTTTTAGGGTTTCAGGTTTTAAATAATTTTATAGTTTTTTTAAAAAATGTCTGCAAAAGATATGTGTTGTGACATAAGTGAAGTTACCGACGCCACTGATCTTATTTAAAGTAGTATATTGGATAGAAGGCTAGTCCCCATCGAAATTATGTTTTTATAAATATTTAATAAGTAATTTTAAATAAGAAAATAAGTGAGAAAAGTCTAATGAATTGTGGCTTAAATATAATGTTTAATTTTGAACTTGATAATTTTCATTACATATATATTGAATTTTAAATTTCATATGTCGCCTCCATGGCATTATTTTCCAGCATGGTCCCGCGGTTTTGGCGGGGATTGCGGTGCGAGCAAACCCGGGTTCACTCCTGATGCTTGGTGGGTGGCCTACTCAGTCACTAAAAATAATTGAGTACCTGCGCTTGCTCGAGCAAGGGGTAATAATAGCAGTCATCTAAGGCGCGGTGCTTGCCATATCGCCTCGCATCAGAGATGGCGCGCGACGACGAGTAAAGTCGGACATATGAGAGCCTTAACCTCTCAGTTCGCAGTCTGTGCTCCCACGCGGGGCGTTTAAAGCCTTACCATTACCATATTATCCTACAAACTATGTAGTTTTATTGCTCTCTTCTCAACATGTAAATCTGAAGTAGAAAATAGTAAACAGAACATAAATGGTGGTCCAAATTTAACTCTAAAATATTGGAACAACTTGAATTTTATTGTTATCAGTGTAAGTTATAGATATGGCAAATGAGTATGAAAATATAATGTTGACCAAATCCTCTCTACGACTCTGCTCACACGAGACTACACTTTTAGCAAAGTTTTCCATGACTTTAAAAGATACTGATTACCATACTGATTACTTTATTACCATAAAGTTTAATTTAGATTACCTTATATTATATAGTTATAGTTCCCTGTAACAGGCCTTAAAGGCTTTTTCGGGTCATAATAGAATAGGTCTGCCACAATCTAGAGCCTACGGTACACAAGGGTAGTAACGTGGCTAGCGCTACGTACCTTATATTATTGTATTATAATATCACTAAAGAAAAAATAGACAGAATAGATAAAATACTGCCAGAAGACACAACTAAATATAGAACTACAATTAGCTTTAGCTACGGATTACTTTTGGATTACAACGACAGACTAAGATCAAAGAACAAACAAAGAACTTTTCTGAAATATGTTGCTAATCAGCGTTGTCAATCAACAGTAGAACTCCGTTCAACTAATCCACGAGTTATTGAAAACCAACTTACATGCAGTCCTATCGTTAAATGTTACTAAACGTGTTATACGAGCGTAATCCTAAAAATAAGATCTACAAAGCGCTGGGACCACAGGGAAACATTTCACGCGGCTGTTGGCCAGATTGACGTGTTTGCTGCTTCCTCCACTCCAAATAAAACTATTGTTTAGCCTGCGGGAATGCTTAGTTTTAGTTCGACAGCCGTTCGTAATAAGGCTTCTAGAGAAAGACTACTAGATATAGTGGGTACTGGGGAAACAAAATGCCCGAGGTGGACCAAAACTAGCAGCCAAATGGCCGCTGGGATGAGGAGCCCCTGCAACCCAATAAAGTGGATGAGCAGATACAGATAGGGCATTCTCTTGCCCTTGGTGTGAAATAGGCCAACGGCATAGGATGTTGAATGCAACGGAAAACGACAGCATTAAAGATCCTTACGGATATCCCTAGTATATCAAAATAGCTAGTTTTAATACAAAAAATTCCGGAGTTTTAATTTCTCCAATCGGATATCCGGAGGAGAATGCATTGAAAAAGTTGACAAATGTTAACTGACATCCAAAAGTACAACACCTAATAAGATATGCACGTGGAACGTAAAATGGTCCAAGTAAAAATACACAATTCAACAGAAGAAGTAAAAAGAATAAATATCAAACTTATGAGAGTAAGCAAAATGAGTAGGCCAGGCTCAGGACAATTAAACGTCAACGATTATAAAGTATACTACTCGGGATTAACCAACAGAGAATATCAGCATAGAATAGGAGTGATTGTAGAAAGTAACATTGTAAGATACGAACAAACTTTGTGCCCATATCAAAAAGATATTGTTACTTCAAATATCAAGTAACCATGTCCCAGTAAACATCATTCAAATATATGCCCCGACTACTGATAGAACAATTTTACTTACAGACATCATAAATATTAAATAAAATCCCCAAACAAGGTCTTACAATAATAATGGGATACTTCAATGCGAAAGTAGACAAAGGACGAACTGGAGAACATATTGGAGAGCATAGGCTAGGTTAAAGAAATGAAAGGGGAGAAAGACCAAGTATCTTTGCACCAGAACGTCACTTTATAGTACTAAATACCTTCTGTGATCCTTCACCAAGATGGCTGTATACCTAGATATCACTGGCAGACACCTCAGACACGATTTTTAGAGTTCAAATAGACTACATCCTTCTATATACAGTCAGTGCATCAATTAACTTTATGACTTTTAGATTTTTATCTCCTAGATCCTTTAAGATATTTTGATAAAATTTAAACTGCAACTATGGAATGTTGGTACGCTTCTATGTAAATTTTTATTTTATTAAAATAGCAAGGACATTTTGGCAAATCAACTTAATTTGCCGAACAAAATTGGAAAGAGATAAAAATATTCTGATCAATTCAATACCGTAAAGGAAACTTTCTACAGCGGTGCGAAATTGTAACGGTCACTTTCGGTTGCCGTTAACCGATTTCGCTGAAAATCAATCCTATGAAAGGTACTGACCTAAGATGTGTGTATGCCAAGTTTGAAGTGAATCCGTTGGATAGAACGGATGCGTACCAACATTCTATAGTTGCTGTTTAAATTTTATCAAAATATCTTAAAGGATCTAGGAGATAAAAATCTAAAAGTCATAAAGTTAATTGAGCACTGACTGTATATAATCAAATATATAGAAACAGCTTCTCGTCTGTAAAAACATATCCTTGATCAGATACACAATCTCACCATAACCCGGTAGTAGGAAAAATAAATGTTAGAATGAAAAAAGTAAAAAAGAAGAATGTCAACAAAAGATGTGACACACAATAAGGCATGAGTTATCGAGAAAATTTATAATATCAGAAAATACCACTAATATAAAAAATACAACAAAGCGATTAAACGATACAGTAGAAACAATTAAAATAGAAACGTTGAAGAAAGGTAAAACAAACAAAAGAAAACCGTGGATGACTGATAAAATCTTACAACTGATGGAAAAGAAAATAAACTGAAAAAAACGTAGATATTGAACAATATAATAAGATACAGAAAACTACAAAACAAAAGATACGAGAAGCGAAAGAAAAAGATATTAGAGAGAAATGTGAAGAGACAGAAACTTTCCAAAAGAAACACAACTTCAATGTACACCGAAAAATAAAGAAAACCATTGGACCATATAAAACACAAACAGTAAGCAAAGTTATAAACAACGAAAGAAAGATAGTAATCGAAAGGAAGAAATGAAGAACATCTATATATTGAACAACTTTTTCAAAATGAAAAACCAGAAACACCTGAAATAGAAGCAGAAACTGGACCAAATATCTTAGATACAGAAGTGAAAACTATAATAAAACAATTGAAAGATGACAAGGCTCCAAACCCAGATAAATCCCAAGCCGAACACTTAAAACTAATGGGCGACAAGGGGATCAAATGGTTAACCAAGATATTCAATTTTATATACAACACGTGTTCTATCCCACGGCAATGGCTTAAGTCGGAGTTTATAACTATAACAAAAAAGTCGGGAGCCAAAAAACGGGAGGAATATAGAACAATAAGCCTTATGAACCACCTTTTGAAAATATTTTTAAAAATAATATCTAGAAGAATTTACAAAACGTATGAAGAACAGATAGCGCCCATACAATTTGTATTTAGAGGCGCAGACGGGACCAAAGAACTTTATTCAGTGTACCAGTCCAACCCCAGAGATGCAGAGATATGAACTGTCAAGTCATTGCTTGTTTTGTGGACTCTAAAAAAGCGTTTGATAGGGTCCAGCACCGCAAACTGTTAGAAATTCTGAAAAATGCGGTTATAGATGACAAAGACCTAAGGATAATAATTAACTTTTATTGTAATCAAATAGCCAGTGTAAGAGTGGAAGAAAACCAGAAAGAGACAGTTAATATGTTGCGTGGAGTAAGACAAGCATGTGTATTGTCGCCATTGCTATTCAATATTTGAATGATCATATATTCAGAAAAGCATTGGAATATTTACAAGAAGGAATACTGGTAAATGGGCAGCGCTTAAGTACCATCAGATACGCCAATGAAACGGTAATATTTACCGATAATATGCAAGATTTAAAACAACTAATGAATAGATTAACAGATAGTAGCCACCGATATGAACTGGATATTAACATCGAAAAAACTAAATATATGATAATAAGCAAGAATAACCTTCCTACCCGACAACTAAGATTAGTTTGTAGAACAATAAAAAGAGTCAACAAACACACATATCTCAGTACTATTATTAATGACCAATGAGACCGCTCTCTAGAAGTTAAATTTCGAATAGAAAAAAGCAGAAGTGTATTCATTAAAATGTCTGCAGTATTTAAAAGTCGAGAACTAACCATGAATACAAAACTCATAATGGTGCGCTGCTTTGTGTTTTTTGTTTTTTTTTTAAATAATGATACATTTATTGGTAGATCAACAATTATTTGTTATACATAGCATAGGTAAAAGATTTTGTGACATATTATAACTTAGAATATAAATATATTGTGACATAGTGCGACAAAATAATAAGCGCTGTGTATTCACATTTGAATAATTTTGTTTATGGTTACCTGTGGTAATTTGCGTTTAAGCCTGGTGTGAATATTAGTTTTAAAGAGTTGATAGAATTCCGCACAACTACATGCACTCGCGTTTGAGATGAATTTTTCCGCACAGTTTTTGATGTATTGATCGGTGGGAAAGATGCCGAGTTCTTCGTGTAGTTGGGTATTTCTAACGTACCACGGTGCGTTGACTATGATTCTTAGGACTTTGTTTTGGAGGCGTTGTATTTTCTGTATGTTGGTATTTGAGGTGTTGCACCAGACCGGTGATCCACATAGGACTTCTTCTATCTGTGCCATATCCTCAATGGACGTTGACGATTATTATAGCTCATCTAATTCTGTTGCCTGCAGCACGGAATAACTCTATTGATGTCATGCCGGACCATTGTCTTAAATTCCGTAGCCACGATGTTCTTCGTCTTCCCGGTTCTCTCAAAGAATTGGTTGACCGGGGGATTCTTCGCACCCTCTCCCCATTCAAGGGGTGTCCTGGACCAAGGGCCGTTTGTATTTGTTCTTCTGCCATAATAATATCCTGGGGAAAACATGTTTACACCTAGGTAGTTTCCGGTTGCTTTCCTAGGTGGGAATAGGGATTTAGGAAGGAATATATTTTGACTGGGTTTAGGAGTACAGGAGTAGGACATGATTTTTCCTAGGTATTAGGGAGTGAGGAAAAATCAAGGCTCGCGTGGGCAGGGTCGTTTCCATGAAGTAGACCTATCCCCCACCTAGATCGTGGAGGAGTGTCTACCCGCTACCACGCCGCATAGGACGAGAGGTCGAATTAGGGCGTTGCGCATTCAATTTTTAGCGAGGATTTTCGGTTGATAAGTGGATATCATTGTTATAGTCTAGTAAAGCTTTGGGTAAGCTTCTGGTTTATGTGGTATCCCCAGCTTAATCGAGTGTCACTGTTATTGGGGTTCCAAGGTATTTCATTGTCTTCAATTTGTATGCAAGGAGGATTGTTGAGTCTTATTAGTGTAAAAAATCTGGTTTGGCATTTGTCAGGATTTATTCTGATGTTCCAGGTTTTGAAACAAGTTAAAAGTTTGTCAGTTGCAGTCTGTAATTTGGAGATTGCTTCATTGAGGTTATCGGCTTGCGTGAACATAGAAGTGTCGTCTGCGAAGGTAGGTAGTATAGGACCAGGCTCTGGTAAGTCAGACGTATATATGTTAAAGAGAATTGACCCCAGGATGCTGCTCTGGGGAACTCCAGCTCGGATTTTGATGATTTCGGACAGGGTTGTGTTGATTTTAACAGCAAATGTTCTGTTGTCTAGAAAGGAGAATATGATTGATTTGAGATAAGCAGGCATTGTAATATGAAGGATTTTCTTTTTGAGGCCTTCTATCCATACCCTGTCGAACGCCTGTGCGACAACGAAGAAGATTGCTAGCGTGTATTGTTTACTGTTGAAGCCCCGTTCGATGAGCTCGCTTATTTTTTGAAGCTGGTAACTCGCAGAATGGTCTTTCCTAAAGCCAAATTGATGTTTAGGTATTGTATTGTGATTTTCAATATGCTTAAGAAGTCGACTGTGGATTATTTTTTCAAAGAGCTCAGAAAGTGATGTCAGTAGACTAATGGGCCTGTAGATATTTTATTTTTTTTTGTTTTTACCAGGTTTTGGGATCATTACGATCTGTGCATGCTTTCAGGTTTGTGGAAAGTAGCCTGTAGTCTCATACAGTCGTTGAGTGTTGAACTTAGCTAGGCTAACGTCTTCTTAGTGATGTGTTTGAAGATATTGTTGGTGATTAAGTCATGTCCGGGAGATTTTTTTATCTGGGAGGTTCTGTATGATGCTAAAGAGTTCATCGGGTGAAGTTGGTTGGCTACAGTCGGGTACAGGTACTCTACTTTCGATATCATTAATGACTTGCAGTTTGTGGGTGGGCGTGCAGGGGATTACAGGAGTGAAATTACTTTCAAGATTTTATTGGCAAAAGCGGCTGCTTTTTCAAGATTTGTGGTATAGGTTATATTATTATTTTCGGAAGATAATGGGGGAGTTCTGCTTTTTGGTTCAGTATTTTTCTTTTAGTTTTCCATAGGCCCCAGTCTCCCGTGCTAAAGTCAGCTATGTACTTTTGATATGCTGTGATTCTTAAGGTATCTAACTCTAGTTTGATTCGGTGAGTTATGTTGTTTAGTCTGTTTTTGAGTTGGGGATCTCTGGTTCTTTGTCATTCTCGTCGAAGTTGACTTTTTGTTTTAATTAGATCAATCACATATCTAGGAGGACTATAGTCAGTCTGATAAGTTCCTCTAGGAGTTGTTGTGGTGACAAGCCTAATAGTTTCCTCTATTGTTGAGATAAGATGGCTTATGGTTACATCAATGTCTCTTTCAGTTTGAAGACTTGTTGGACAGTGTAGTTTACTATTAATCTGATCTTCAAATATGTTTCAATCTACTTTGCCATTGATTAGTTTTGGGATGGGTTGCTTGATGATTAAAGCGTTAGTGAAAGATACAAGAACAGCAAGGTGATTAGAATTTAGTTCAGTCATGACTCTTTGGTAGATTCGTTTATTAAAATTTTTCTAAAGAACTATGTCTAGAGTATCAAGCTGCTGGTCAGCGCGATACGAGAAATAGGTGCATTCGTTAGGTGTTAAAATTTGGAAAGAGTTATTTGTGGCCAGCCTTTCAAGTTTGTTGCCTTCAGGGTTTGTCTACAACCCCACAGGGTGTTTTTGGCATTTACGTCTCCAAGAACCAGAGTTGGTTCGGGCGTACCAAAAACTCTAATGATATCTTCCTCGATAAGCTTTATGTTGGGCTGATTATTGTGATGTTGCTATGATCATCGAGTTTGGCTTTAATTGCAATCAACTCGATTTTTAAGTTGGGGATTTCGGGGACTAGAGAATGCACGTATTTGTTTTTGATGAGTATCGCCACTCCACCAGCAGCTACTCTGGAGTTTCGATCTTTACGATGTGTGTTATAACCTGGTAATTGGAATTTGATGGCCTGATCTAGATGTGTTTCCGTTATGCAAGCGATGTCTACGTTGCATCTTGCTAGGAAGCTAATAAGTAGTGAGCGTTGGTTGATGATGCCATTAGCGTTCCAGTTAAGGATGGTTAAGTTTTGTATCGTTTCCTACGATTATGGTCCATTGATGAGTATTGGTAGGAAGGTGTTGAAAATGAAAGTTTTTATTTGACTGAGATATGGCGTAATGAGATCAAGTAGAGTTTGGATAATGTTGTTTGGTATTGAGGGTGTATTTAGGCTGGTAGGAGTAGGAATAGTGTTAGGAGTTAGGTTACTCTTGAGTTTGTCTGCAAAAGTCTGCGTGCTGTTGTTAGTTGGGTTCTTTTACGTTGTTTTAACAGCTCAATGTGGCGAGGACAGCCGCGATAATTTGTGCTATGGTCGCTTTCACAGTTAACGCATTTGGGTGGATCACTGGGTTTCTTCTGACAGTCAATATGTAAGTGGTTCCCTGTGCACTTTACGCATTGTGGTATTAAACTACAGTAGTTTTTCGTATGGCCATACTGCTGGCACCTATGGCACTGGGCAATGTTTTTGGGTTTTCTTCTGGCCTCTACTGTTACAATGGAGTGGAACATTGATTTTAGCAGATAAATTCTTTTTCCTTGTTCGTTATTGGTTAATTCTATCTTTTGTGTACAAGCCTGTTACTTTAGTTATTGGTACTTGATTGATTAGGTCCTTTTTTATTTTATCATCAGTGAGGGATAATGGAACGTTTTTAATAACCATCACTGGGATTTTGATAGGTGTGATATTGAATTTTGTTTTCTGTGAAGTATTCTGTTAATATTCGAAAGTCTTCTATTTTTGTTAGATTGATGGGTAGTGTTGATTTTTATATCTTCAATTAGGGCTATGTGTTTTATGGAATTCACTAAATAGATTGGTGGAATTTTTGCGTTCGATGTTGTTGTATCTGATTGTGTATTATCTTCTACTTCTGAGGCGTTGTTGTTGGAGGATTCGCCTTCGGTTAGTTTATTTTCCAGGCTTGCTGGTAGATAATATTTGTTGTTGGCTAATAAATTTTGGAAAGACCGTGCGTAACGCTTTTGAACGTCATTCATTGGCGGTGAGAGATGATCATGATTGCGCTTAGCAGGCGCGCGATGATTCATTTTGGTTTAATTGACAGGAATGTTTATGTTGACGATAAGTAAAATAAATTTTACTTACAGTATTTGCTACGGATAGCCTTGAAGGTCAAGCTTATCGCACCGATAACAGACAGGCCAAGAACGTCTGCACTGTATCACTGCTCGTACTTGACTCTTTAGTATTATTATACGGAGCGGAAGCATGGACACTGAGAGAAGCAACGACGAAAAAGTTCGAGGAATTCGACATGTGGCTTTATAGAAGGATTAAAATCTTTAAAAGAATGTCAAAAAAAAGAAATATTGAATATAACTAAAACAAGAAAATTACAATATTTATGCCACATTATGTGAAACGAAAAAAGATATAATCTCTTGGAGTGCATATTACAGGGCAAAGTGAAACGAAAGACAAATAACGGAAGAAAAATAATCTCATGGTTAAAAAATGCAAGGACTTGGTTCTCCATGACAATCATTGATTTTTTCCGAGCAGCTATAAATAAATTCAGATTAGCCAACAACTGGAACAAATAGGCACTCGAAGAAACAAAGCATGAAAATTCACGAGGAAGAAAAAAGCAAGGGACCGTCAAATTTCGACGAGACGGTTGCAAATAAATGAAGAATAGATATCTTGGAATTGGCTTATCTTTTCATGCATAAATGTTTATAATCGCTATTACTAAGTGTCCGAGTTCTACCAGCGCATCACGGATTTCTTCGTGTGCAGTGGTGTGGTGTATGTTTCGCAGTACTACTCTGAACTTCATCTAAGGTGTACCTGTGTCTAATGAACCTGTTATTGTCCAGTAGCGTTTTAATTGTTTTGTAGTGTTCAATTGTGTTTACTTGTAGCTTTATTTCGTTTCCTTTCATTATCTGATAATTGTAGTCTTTTTTTTTGGCGATAGCCGAGCTTAGCAAGGTGAGCAGCGGTTGAATTTTATCTACGAAGTGTAGGATAAATGGTAGGAAGTTTATCTTATTTTTTGTATTTGAGGTGGTCCTATTGTTACTATCTTCTTTTTGTTGCGTAAGGGGTTGGTAATTATTTTGCAATTTAAGCTCTGAAGCCTGTTTCTGTTTGGCCTGTTTTGGACTGTTGCTGAGGTGTTTCCTTTTGTTACGCAATATCACTACTTGAAAGTCATTGGGTCTGTATATTTTAGGACATTTACTTGTGATGGACTGGCTATCATTTGTTTCTGCTGGATTAATAATTTGTGAAGCGGCTGAGTTAACAATAGGATGCTGATTATTATTATACAGCTGCATTTGATAAGTTGTTTGTTGTTGTAAAGGTGCGTATGATTGGATGTTTGGATAAATCGGTTGTGTTTGTGGTAGTCCCCAAATAAAGTGTGTTTTTTTTATAAACGTACAGAACTTTGAAATGGAATAAAACAAAGATGAATTTTTTAAATTGACATGAAGTTTACTTGTGGCCGTATATCGGCAATAACGCGGCGAATGTTGTCCTCCAAGTGGTCAATCGTTTCGGGCTTATCGGCGTAGACTAGCGACTTCACATATCCCCACAGAAAATAGTCTAGCGGCGTTAAATCGCACGATCTTGGAGGCCAATTCACGGGTCCGAAACGTGAAACTATGCGGTTACCAAACGTTTCCTTCAATAAATCAATTGTGGCACGAGCTGTGTGACATGTTGCGCCGTCTTGTTGAAACCACAGCTCCTGCAATCATGGTTGTTCAATTGATGAACGAAAAGTCAGTAATCATGGCTCTATAGCGGTCACCATTGACAGTAACGTTCTGACCAGCATCGTTTTTAAAGAAGTACGGACCAATGATTCCACCAGCCCATAAAGCACACCAAACAGTCAGTTTTTTCTGGATGTAACGGTGTCTCAACATACACTTTAGGATTACTATCACTCCAAATACGGCAGTTTTGTTTATGGACGTATCCATTCACACAAAAGTGAGCTTCATCGCTAAACAAAATTCGCTTATAAAAATCGGGATCAACGGAAATCTTGTTTTGGGCCCATTCACCGAATCTACGCCTTGCTAGGTGATCGTGTGGCTTCAATTCTTGCACGAGTTGGATTTTGTAAGCACGCAAACCAAGATCTTTCCGCAAAATCTTCCATAAAATGGATGGACACATATCCAATTCCTGTGCACGATGGCGGATAGACTGATTTCTTTCCCTACGCTCTAGCAAATTTTAATGTACGACGTCTCTGTGGATGGTATTACCATTTAGAGTAAACGTGGTGCGAAAACGTTCCATAGTTAATCGAATTAATTGCTCTGATGGACGATTATTTATAAAATGGACGTAGTGCAAATATTTCGAACAGAACCATGATTTTCAAAATAAATTTGCACAATTTGGAAGCGTTGTTCAGGCGTCAGTCTATTCATGTTGAAATGCCAAACCAAACTAAACATAAATCACTTGACAGCTGATAAAATGGCCGCCAGTTAAAAAAGTGTTGCCAACTTAAAGTTTTATACATTTATAAAAAACACCCGTTACAATGGGTGGTTTGGGTAAGCATATTATGGTCCAGATTGTGATTGGTTAAATACTAGAAAATCCAGCCAGCTACGCTAGGCTACTATAAAGAATGCAAGTGTTACGAACTTTCTGTAGCAGTCGTTACTATTCTGCAGCCATTTCTTCCGATGTTCTTTGGCAACATCGCAGTCGCCTTGTTTAGTTTTTGCGGTTATTTCTTCCGGGGTTCGTCGTAAACTTTTTTGTCGCCTTGCTTCGTTATCTGCAGCTATTTCTTCCCCTGTTCTTTAAGAAAGTCGTTGTCGTCTTGGTTGGTTTTGTACTTTAGACTTTCTCCAGGATACTTTCGGCACATATACGTCACCTCGCTTTATTTATGGTACTTCTTCGTTTTCTCATGTAATTTCTGTAGTGCTTAGCTGTTTGTACCCGTTCCATACCAAAGAAGGCTTATTTGCAAAAAAGAACAGAAAAACTAAAACAATAGGATAAATAATGTAATTTTAATTTAAGTTTTTAAAATTGCAGTGTGCTTTAAAGATACAACGATCGTTCGTGTATTTCCGCGTAGCTCCGAACGCGTTACTCTGGCAACCATTGCTTTTCACACGGCCGGGCCGGGGGATCTGAAACTGGGGACCTCCGCATCGCGCTTTAATTAGATTAGATATTAGCATTAGTAAATATATTTTGTATATGTTGGGATGCGGACGCTTGTAGATACTGATCTTGAGGTATGTTCGTTTGTGGGATTTGAATTAACCCGTAGCCTTTATGGAACATTTTCTCTTAGAGCCCGCTTGAGCTTTGAACTTTGTTATCACAACACTTATAAAGTTAAATAGTGTATTATCGGAGCCGGATTGAACAAATCCTTACTATAAGAAATTCAAACCGCAATTATGCATCCGTTTTTAATTTCTTGGGAAGTGGAGGTCCACGATTCTAGCCATCGCTTCGGTGGTCTGCTAGGTCATCTGCGCATTAGGACCTTTCCATTTCTTGCTATTGTTACAAGTCTGTCTTTTTCTTTTTGTTTCAGTCTCCTCCTTCCGAATCCATCTCACTAAATCGGATATATTGTATATTTGTCATATTATCGCATTTGAGATTTTGTCTCTTAGGGTGTGTCAAGTTATTCTAATTAGACCCTTCATTTCGGTTGTTCTTAGCACGGAATTCGTTAATGCGTTGTTAGCACTGGTTGGTGGCACTCAAGTTTTATAAACAAATATCTTACTCTTCTTTTGCGTATGTTTATTGTTCCTTATAGTCTTTTAATGCTGCAGTTTTGGTTATTTGGTGTCTTACTTCGTTAACCCTATCTTGATGCGCTGTTAGATTTACTTTCAGGTACTGAAATGACATGACTTGTTCAATTATAGTGTCGGCTATGGCCAATTTACAGCCTATTGGGTCTTTTGATATTACCATAGTTTTTGTTTTGTGTACAGATATTTCCATGTTATAGTTTATAGAGGAAATTCTGATGAAAAATCTACAATAATCTTTTCAATGAATCTTTACTTTCAGATATTACTGCATCGTCCGCGTAGCAAAGTATTTTTATGTCTCCTTTAATAGTTTTATATTTAATTTTAGAAACAATTATAAATCTGCCTGTAAATAAAAATTCCAAGTAAATACAATAGAAGAGATAATGCAAGGCAATCAGCTTTTACAACTGGTTTATGACAAATTTAATTAATCTAGTTTTGGCGATAATTACTGTAGATCGCTTTGTTACAATTAATTCATTTGCTTTGTTTGGCCGTCGCTTCAAGTCATTTTATTTGGTTGTTGTAATATTTATATTAAATCAATTCTTTTGTGTTGTTAAAAGTTTATATTTACTATTTCTTTCTTGTATTTCTGGCTTGCTAAATGGGGGACAAACAAAACAATTTCTTCTTTAAAAATTATTTTAATATCGGTGTTACAAACATAACAATCTGTCTAATATGACACTAAATATGAAAATTATTATATAAAGGTGTGATATGAACTATTAATTACACATTCAAGGAAAGTAAAATCTCTTTACAACTTTTACGTACCAACTGACATGCGTAATTTGCCTAGAACGAAAATGTAACTTTAAATCGAATTTGTAATCACCACTTGGTACGTAGGGAGGAAACTGCGAGTCGTCCGGTATCCAATTGCAGATGTGATAGAAACCCTAAGTAAAATTTTTTGAATTCTACGCTGAAATCAACAACCTACTTACCTTCTTTAGTGGACATCCTGTAAAATTCCCGCAATGTAAAATATTCTGGATGCCGAACTCGTTATCAGTGATGGCAGAGCATATGTTCCGTTCAAATACAATCGGAAATAAGCGATACTCATTGCTCGCAAATTTGTATCCTTGAACGGTGCCCTGCGAACGTAATTGGTAATAAATGCATGTATTAAATAAAAAAAATATTCATGTACCATAAGATCACTTTCTATATTCTTTTTGATTACTATGGTGCTGTTGATAGCTTTAATCGTTCGGTTGTACATGAAGTTTTTAATTGTTACGCTAATAAAGTCATTATCCTGTGAAACCAGCTCCATGTGTTCGTTCGTCAGATGATAGTCATTTTGGTGGTACTTCAATTTAAATAAATATTAGTTTTATACCTTATGCAACGATGCCAAATTAATTACCGACGTAATGAAAACTATAATTGATACAATTATCATCAGTACACATCCAAGGATCATTTTAAGAGTGTTGGCGTGTAAGAATTAGATATATGTATATGTTATCGCGGCTCACAGTAAACTAAATTATGCCAATTCTGCTACGGATTTTATTGTAGGGTAATGCTTTTTTTATGGTCTGTTTTTTGTCAAAAAATAACCATGATAATTTTGGTGATCGGTACATCGCACATATCTCGTGCTGTTTAAGAGAATTGCCAGTAACAATGCATATAAAAAACTTTGCTTTTATCGTCTAGTAAAATAACCTTGAGTTGAATCTAGGACAGCTAATACAATAGATATTTTAACTTTGTGTTTAACATGCTGAATGGCAGGTTACACCAAAGAATAAACTCTCCTGTTATAGTAAAACAACAAATCGCAGAAAAGCGCAATTGCGCAGGAAATGACACTTAACCGAGCAACAAGTGATCTCAAGAATTTTCTTAGTTCCATTAAAAATCAAACAATACAAAATTACCTATCACATCTGACATCAACTGAGGCTACTGACTATTCACTCTGGAAAGTCACTAAGAGGTTAAAACGCCCAGCATATTACTCCCATTCGATTAAAGAATAACTCTTAGGCTAGAAGCTTAGCGTTTGTTACACATCTAGCAGAGGTGTTTAAACCTTTTGCCGCTAAAGGTACCAAAGAGGGAGAACGTGAAGTTTTGGAATACCTCCAGGCGCCATTTCAAATTTTAAAATTAGTGAAATTGAAACAGCATTTCTTAAAGAAGTAAACCCCTATAAAGCACCAGGGTACGACCTCATTAAGGGCAAGACATTCAAAGAACTATTTGAAAAGTTACTTCTAGTGAAAAAAAAATGTTATTTTTTAAAATGCGTTTATTATCTACAATGTTTTCCTACAATATTTTATTAATTAATTTTAAATAATGAATAACATTTAATTTTAATACTATAAAGCTAGATCGCAAACATTAATTGTTTGCAATACTGCTTTTTTGTAAAAAACGTAATATTTATTTCAGATCATTAAAAAAACATTTGTATTACAGTTAACGTATTTTGTAATTATTGCTTTATTGCACAAAAGTAAATAAATTCACTAAAACGTAAAAGAAAAACGTTTGAGAGAAAATTCGATACGATATTGCGAAAAACAGTCAACTTTGATCGACAATATCTCAGTCACTCTTGGTCGTAGTCCGCGTTTGACTTTCATACCGTTAAGACGTGTGCTGAGCGATAATAGTGAAAGTGTGTAACGCGGTTATCGCTGACCTTAGGTCATCAATACGGTGGTTTAATCTGAGTGAAGTATAATAATTATAAACTCACATTTCGTAAAATAGTTATATGAAACCAATCCACATGCTACTAAAATGGCATGCAGCAGCAATAATAATTTATATATTCCGTCAACGCAATAAACACAGCAGCTAGCATCTTAATCACATAATAGCTTCGCCCCGATGGATAGCCAGGTAAATCCCCAATTTCCTATTATCAATACTCCTTATTTACATACCAACTTGACATATGTGCCAAATGTGCAGATCCCAAATTTACAATCTCAAATGAATACACAAACTAATCATACTTTTACATCAATGCAACTAAATAACATACCGACAAATAATTTATCAAACAGAATAAATACACCCGATAGTGATAGTGAAGTGGAATTGAATAAAATGCCCAATAAAGAATGGCAATGTGTACAAAACAGAAAAAGGAAAAGAATAATAAAATGATAAATGCTCTAACAGCTGTTGCTGAAATAGAACAATATGAAACAAAAGCAATGGCTGATAATATAGTTAAGCTAAGTGCAAATACTCCAGACACATACCGTAAGTTAGTAACATTCATGAAAGAATCAGATATAATTTACCACACATATCAGATGAGAGAAAATAAAGCTTATAGAGATGTCATTCGTAACCTCCATCCTACTGTACCCTCTACCGAAATATCAGAATCGCTGGAAGAGAAAGGTTTCAAAGTAAGAGCTGTAACAAACATCAAACACAGAATTACAAAATTACCCTTACCAATGTTTTTTGTAGACTTGGAACCTGCTGAAAACAATAAAGACACTTACAATCTTAAATTCTTAAATAATCACGTTATAAAAGTGGAGCCGCCACGTAAAAATACATCCATGGTTCAGTGTACGAGGTGTCAACAATATAACCATACCAAAGCCTACTGTAACCGTCCCTACGCTTGCGTTAAATGTGGAGGACCGCATGACACTAAGACATGCAAGAAATCAAAAGATTTGCTGGCTAAATGTGCTTTATGTGGCGGTGATCATCCCTCCAACTATAGAGGCTGTACAGTACACAAAGAATTACAAAACAGACTGAAACCAGACACACAGACTCAAAACAGGTTTATCAATTCAAACCACTCACCACCCAGCAACAATAGACAACACTCAAAGTTCACACCCTCAACATAGAGCCAAGTAGTACAAAGTGACACTGTACAAGCCAACAGTCAAGACACAATCTTACAAAAGTTCTTAGAAGAATTCAAAATAATGTTCACCCAGCTAATGCAACAAAACAACATTATAATAAACATGTTGTCTACTGTCATAAATAAACTTGTCGTTAATGTCTAAGTCCTTACGAATATGTTTATGGAATGCGAATGGCATCCAATCAAAAAATTCAAGAAATCGAATTATTTTCAAAACTTCATAACATAGATATATTTCTTATATCAGAAACACATTTTACGGACAGATCTTATCTAAGAGTTCCGCACTATACATGCTTTCATACGGAACATCCGGATGGTACCGCCCACGGCGGAACAGCGCTACTCATAAAGAGCTCAATAGTTCATTATGAAATACAAAAATATGAGGATCCATGCCTACAAGCAACAACAATACAAGTTTGTAAATTACCAAACCAAATTATCATATCTGATGTCTATTGTCCACCAAGACATAATATTACCAAGGAGGACCTCAAGTCGTTTTTCCAATCACTTGGCAGTACATTCATATGCGGTGGAGCCATCAACTGTAAGCACACCTACTGGGGATCTCGGCTAATTACCACTAGGGGTAGGTCACTATATAACCTCCTACGAGAAGAAAAATATGGATACCTATCAACTGGGGAGCCAATATACTGGCCCACGGACCATAATAAAACACCTGATTTGCTGGACTTTTTTGTCACAAATGGAATTTCTTCTAACTACACGGATATTATCAGCAATCCTGACTTATTTTCAGATCATACACCAGTTATCGCTACAATCAGTACAACGATAATTAAAAATCACCAAGACCATCACTTTATAACAATAAAACAGATTGGGACTCATACAGAGCCATTCTTCAAGAAACCCTACAATCAAATATTAGTTTAAAACTCCCAGGAATTAGAGCAAGCTACTGATCACTTTATCACTACTCTGCAAAATCAGCATGGAAATCCACACCATACGATCACAAACAGCGTTCAAAAGAGTATAAATATTCCAATTGACATACTTGAATTAGTTCGACAGAAGCGAAGAGTCCAGAGCTAGATGGCATAGAACACAACATCCAGCTGACAAAACAGTGTATAATACATTAGCAAATACCTTAAAGAACCAACTACACATGTTAAGGTAGGAAACTTTTAACCACTATCTAACTACATTATCAAGAACAGATAATAGTATTTGGAAAATCGCCAAAGCAAACAAACGGTCACAAAAAACAAATCCCCCACTAAGAAAAACAAATAACGAGTGGGCTAGAACAGATCAGGAAAAGGCAGACTTATTTATTATCAAGACATTCACATGTGCAGAGCTGAAAAAAGAAATTCAACATCTTAACCATAAAAAAGCACCGGGGTACGAACTAATATCGGGTAAAGTGCTTGCTGAATTACCTAGAGTCGGTCTGGTGTTTCTAAGGAACCTTTTCAATTCTATCTTACGTCTCCATTATTGGCCGTTACCACTTAAATTCGCACAGATAATTCTCATACCAAAACCAGGTAAACCTGATGAGGAAATTACATCTTACCGTCCAATAAGCTTACTGACCCAAGTTTCTAAACTGTTAGAAAAACTTTTAGTCAGGAGAATACATGAAACAGATATATTGGAAAACTGCATCCCGGACCACCAGTTTGGGTTCAGAAAATATCACTCTACCATTCAGCAATGTCATCGCGTCGTAAATATGATCAACACAGCACTGGACTCTAAATCTTACTGTCCAGCAGTATTTATTGATATACAACAGGCGTTCGATAAAGTATGGCTCTTATACAAACTCAAATTACACCTTCCAAGTAAATATTATTTACTTATAAAATCCTAGTTATCAAATCGACACTTCCAGGTAAAGTATGGCCAAGAATATTCTGCCATTCATTCAATCAACTCCGGAGTACCACAAGGCAGCGTTCTTGGACCTCTTCTATATACATTGTACACGGCAGACATACCTACAACAGTAGTTACAACTATATGCACCTTTGCTGACGATACAGTCCTTGTCTCTCATCATACCAATCCTCAAACAGCCTCCTTAAACTTGCAACATCATCTGTCCCTCTTACAAACCTGGCTAAACAAATGGAGAATCCAAGTGAACGAAGTCAAATACACCCAGGTAAATTTTACTCTAAATCACTTGGAATGCCCGCGTGCATCTAAATAATATAGCAATTCCTCAAGCAAATGAAGCCCGCTACCTGGGCCTTCATTTAGACAAAAGACTCACGTGGAAACTGCATATATTAAAGAAACGAAAGGAAGTTGATCTACGACTTAAAAAAATGTACTGCTCACTTGGTAGGAAATCGTGTCTATCTTTAGCAAATAAGATTCTACTTTATAAAATAATAATTAAACCTATCTGGACCTATGGCATCGAGCTGTGGGGATGCTCCTGCAAGTCAAACGTAAACATAATCCAACGCATGCAATCCAAAGCACTGAGAATAGTAACGACAGCCTGCATACCGACCTGGAAATGCCAACAGTAGTAGAAGAACGTACTAAAAGAAGCAACAACCATTTTCTGCGACATCAAGTTCATCCCAATGTCCCGACATCCAGCCTGCAACATGATCCTTCTCCTAGACGACTACAAAAAACGTGGCCCATTGATCTAAGAAGAAACTAACGGGATAACATCGACGGATGGACTCCCCTCACGTCACTATCGTCATCTCATTAGCTCATAGGACCTTATTATATGTTTATTATGTAAAATGGTTCTGATTATTAATCTGCAAATAAACTACAAAAAAAAAACTCTTGGTCGTACGGAGTCCATTAAAAAAGCAATCTCTTCATTTTTTCAGGGGATTTTTTTTTTTTTGAACATTTATATATATCTAAAATGCCCTGAAAAAGAGTTAAAGGCTATAAATCTATTGCAGCATAAGCGCGTTATCCTCATGTACTTGACTGCCAGTGATTTATCTAATTATATGTGAATACAAAACAAAAGTGCGTAAGTGATCAGCTTAAGCGAACTCGAAATTTTAAAATAATCAAGAGCACTGATAAGTAGAAAACAGTATAGCAATAAACAGTAAGTACAATCCTCTAACAATGAACAGGAAAATGTTAGCAAAAAGTCCTCAAATCTCCTAAAGTCGTAAATTATGTAGACATAGTAATACAATTAAAATTATCTATAAAACGAACAACATAGCACAAAAAGTTTGCTTAATAGTACTGTTAAAATAAGCATACAGACTCGTTATTAAACATGATAAACGTAAAAAGACACGCAGAAAGAGTAAAAATTCATACATAAAATAACCAAGAAACCCTTAAATATATTCTTTGTGGACTAAGAACTAGCAAATAATAATAAAGATGTGTACAAAGTCGAAAAGCTTCAAAATAATGTAAAATAGACACTCCAAACAAAATCGTTTAGTGCATAAAATACTAGTCATATAGTTACTCAAAAACCTATTATAGTAGGCCATTTGTCCGTGTTAAATGAGGCAGAACAGATAGCATCATTAGGTGTAAAAAGAGCAAGGACAACCAGGCTAATATGCGCATTATGCGGAAGAGATCATTCAGCTAACTACAAGGTGGTTCAAATATGACCCGGACTGATTTTTTTGCAAAAAATACGTAATTCTGTTACATACACGTCAGTCTTCAACGTACTCCTCTCCGAAGACCACACATTATTTTCCTACGTTATGGAAGCATCATGATGCCTTTTTCAAAAAAGGCTTTCAGTTGGCGGCGTATCGACTCCCGAATAGTCTGGATGACGGCGTCGTCGTCGCAAACCGTATGCTTTGCAAGTCTGATTTGGGCCTTCCGAACAGGTAGAAACCACTTGGAGCCAAATCGGGACTGCACGACGAGTTTGGCAGAAGAGTCTATTTCAATTTCCGGAGGGTTCCGTTGTTATTTTGGTCGTATGGGGATGTGCATTGTCTTGAAGAAAGGCCACCAGCTTTTTACCTATCTTCCGCTTGAATTGAATCTTTCCTTCACGTCTGTCGCCGGAAGGTCTGAGTAATAAGCGGCATTGATTGTTCTGACATCTGTCAGAAAGCCTGTCAGAAGAACGTTGCCAACACTTTTCCTGCCCAACGGCTCCTCCGCGCTATCTAGGGTTTGGAAGAACTGGTATGCCAACACTCGCGTGATGACTGCTGCTACTCGGGAATAAAGTAGTGCATTTATGTTTTACCAGTAGCCACTATAAATTTTAAAAATGCATCACATACGTCTTCAATCTGCTGCAGGGGACGACTGCCAGCTTGCATGCTCGCCATTTTGTTCGCGTCCGTGCATTCATCTTGCGATGGTGCAGGTGCTTCTTAACGATGTCTTTTAGGCTACCAACACTGATGAACAGCATTGCTCTAAGAGTTTTGATAATGCTGCGTTTATTGTCTCAACCACGTCTGCACGATTAATGTTTGACTCGGTGACGGATGATCGCGGCCTACGATCATACGGTTCATTCTCCATGCGCTCTATGCCTTCTCTAAAGCACTCGTAGCACTCAAACACACGGGTCCGTGGGAGACACTCTTTCGCATACTGTTGTTGGAGTCTGTGGTGAATTTCAGCAGACGGGATGTCTTCTTCAACGAGAAATTTGGTCAAAACGCGTTCTTTGCGCTTTGCAGTACCTTCTGTTCGCTCATCACTCTAACAACCTCCAAACAGAGCTGAATAGGTTTTCATCCAAGTAGAAGGGAGAGTGGAGGTTGTAGCTCCACTCCCTCAAGGTCGCACAGCTGCTGTGCAGTGCGGCTTGTTTACACACAAATCAATTTACACCACGTAAACCATACACTATTACAGTTTATAAATAAAAGCAAGACCATATTACACTCGTATAGCAAAATGTATAATACTAAATATGCTTGTAACGTTATTACGTATTTTTTTTTATTAGTGAGTAAATTCCTGATGATAATATGACACAAAGACAAATTAAAACTATTCTTAGCACATATTTAAACAATTATACTGAAAATAAGTAAAATACACTTCATATAGGGACAAAATTCGCGATGAAAATTCTTATCAACAAATAAGAATTATTAATACTTTTCAAGTAGTTACAACAATCAGCGTCACAAATTTCGATTCTGTATTTAATTTAGAATACACGAGAAAATAAAAAGTTGGGAACTTGCATTTGGTGAAGAACTATGTTGTTTTATTTACATCGTTCTTTGACGCGCAGCGGCGTGACTTATGTACGGCGCATCCGAACCGCATCCGGGACCGGCGTTTAAGCGAACGTGCATAATCTCATAGTGTTTTATCAGTAGTGTTCAGGGAATTGTTATGTTAAAATGCTAAGAGCAAATTCTTGTTGTAATCCGTCAAAAAAAGGGCGCAAGTGTTTTTATAAAAACGTCGTTCGAATCGGCGAAAAATGGAATTTAAAATTCAAAAACTTAGTTGAATTTAAATTTGTCAGTCTTGCAAAAGTCAAGTAAACACACAAACTAACATTATTTTACCATTACAAGTATCTAGCAACAGTATAGTGAAAAAAACTCCAATTCTTGAGACAGATAGTGACAGTGACCTGAATGATGACATTAATAAACATCCTGATTTTAACGACAAGGTAATTATAACGTTACATAGTTTTTATTTTATTGTTTATAAGAGTGTAATTCTTTACACTTAATTAAACTTAGATCAGCTAAGATATAGGCAATACAATCATTGTGCTTGTAAAAATATTTAATTCTTGTCAAATTATTATAGTGTCATAAAAATGCGAACAGTAAATTGATTATTACAGGATCTTGGAGTACCACTCGCCAAAAAGTCGCGATATTACTCATCAGCTGAAAAAGAAAAATCCACCACGTACATTTAAAAGGTTGAAAAAACAATTTATTCGAAAAGGTTCAAATTTTAACTTTATGTATCTAAAAAAAAGATACACTGAAAGATATTCACTGTGAAAATCCAACAACAGACTGTTATTTCAACGATTGCGAGGATTTCCCTGGTACAAGTAGCGTTGATCAGTTTCTAATTTGTTGCAACACTCTGAAATTTTGGAAATAAAATTTAATCAGTGGACAAGTACAGATAGATGCGAGCTGTTATCAATGTTACAATCTACAAAAGAATGCTTAATAAATTTAAAAAATGATTTTCCTGAATTTGGAAAAGCATGATTGTTGGCAACAGCTCAAGCAGCTTTCTTTCAAAAAGAAAAATTCAATAATAGAAGAGGAATTGGTCGTAACCTTAGACTTCACTGAAAATTATACCTGTCAAGTTCAGAATGCAGTTCAATCTAAGCACTGGGCTAATGTTCAAACGACCTTGCATCCTTATGTAGTTTATTTTAGGAAAGACAACGTCATTAAATACGAGAAGTATGTAATAATTTCAAAATATCTCCACCATGGTGCTAAAAAAATTTCGGTTCAGAAAATATACGAAAAATTTTTTATTTTATGGACGATGCTGGATCCCAGTACAAAAATAAATTTAATTTCATAAATTTAGTAAAACACGAAAACGATTTTGGCATAAAAGCTCAGTGGAATTTTTTCGCTACTTCTCACGGCAAAGGGGCTTGCAATGGAATCGGAGGGACGGTGAAAAGATGCGCATATCGAGCTAGTTTACAGTTAGTTAGTGTTAATGATAAACAAATCACTACGCCAAAACTTCAAAAAATTTTTCAAAAATATTAATTTTGATTTTTGTTCGGAAGAAGAGCATAAAGTGAACGAATAATTTTTAAAGCCTCGATATGTTACGACCAAAACAATAAAATACACTCGTCAATACCATTACTTTACGCCAGTCAGCGAAACTCAGCTATTATATAAAAATTTTTCTGAACCTGAAAAATCTGTCACTGAAAGTGTTATTAAAAAAATCTGGTGTGAACATTACACGACTTTCCTTATCCTATTATTATATATTATACCGGGTCCATCGTCTCGGCCCTGCGCTGCTCTCGTCCTGGAACTTGTTAACTTAAAAAAGGACGAGGCGCGAGTCCAACACTCGAAAGCTGATTAAAATAAACAGTACAAGACAATAATTGTCTCGTACTTAAAATTTTGCTACGTCACTCACTGAAGGTAACCGTGCGAGCTCCGCCGCACGGCCTTCCCCGTTATCGCCTGCGTGCTCCCTCCTAGCGGCCAAGCGCTCCCTCCTGTCCTCCAGCAGTCCGCACGGTAGCTCACCGAACGCGCTGTGATTGCTCCGTTTAATTAATTGTTAATCGGCTATAACTTATTTATTTGACCTCGGATCAAAAAATTTCATTGTAATTTTTTGTTCGTCTCGGTTTGATCTATCCGGTAATATAAATTTCCCGAAACATTTTATGAACACCCGGTATATTAAAAATCCTGAACTTCAATTTTTGTTCGAGTTCCTATTTTACCAACTTTTATTTTAAATTCATGTTTATCTCATGATAACAAATCATTTTTATTCTCATAAATTTTTTGTATCTTCAACCGTTTAGATTCGCGACCGCTTTGCAACCGATTTTAGGACCTTGCGACCAAACGACTCTGCCGATTTTTACCAAAAGCTTCGCACTACGTCCCCTACTTACAAGTAACTTGCATACCAAATTTCAAGTTTCTAGCTCTTACGGTTCTCGAGATATCCTGTTTACTGACAGACCGACAGACACACACACACACACACGAACCAATGGCCCAAACCAACTTTTTTGGTGTCCTGAGGCTATAATTCGTCCAGAAATGTGAAAAACTGGGTAGGTCAAATTTCCACCGATTACATTACTTTCCTTATTATAGGATAAGGAAAGTAACTAGGATAGCATGTAAGGCTTAATATAGATGATTAACTTTATAATTTTATTTAAAAAAATGTATTTTATAATGTTCTGTTTTAATAAATTTTAATATTCAAACAAATGTAATTCATTTATTAGAATATAGTTAGCCTTGTGCATCGAAGCAGAGCAGACGTGCATGGGCTGACTTTACCTGCGTTATCGTGCCGGTGCAGCTGCAGGCTCGCATAAGGTCAGGCCTATTATTTACCAATTTTAATTTTAAATTTTTCAGTTACTTATTAATATAAGTAATCAACTCGCAAGCTATTTAATGGCATTTAACAACAGCAGTGTCTATTACCAGGCAAACCAATCACCTACACAATTGATGGCTCAGCCGCATTTTGGAGTCACGCCAGTATATAGCCAGCAAACGCAATACCAAGCATCACCTACTACGTCAACTAATATATCACAACAGGGATATCACCCTCAACAAATTACAAGAATGTCATCGACCAGTGAAGATGAACCAGATAACATACAGGGAACTAATAACATCCCATGGCAACAAGTAAGAAGTACAAAACGAAAGAAGATTTCAAGAACTATAAATAATTCTGTAAACAATAATATAATCACCACTAACAAGTACAGCCATTAGCAGTTGAAGAAAACAACGATCAAAATACTGATCCTAGTGTAAAGATCAGGAAACCCCCTCCCATTTACATATATGGAGTAACCGACTATCCAAAAATGATAAAACAAATAAAAAACTGCCTAAAGGACAAACAGTACACCACGAAGAGCTTAGCAAATAATACCTTCAAGATAAATTGTTTAATTGTAAAAAATTACCGTAAATTAATTAGATATTTAAAAGAAGAAAATATCATTCACCACAGTTACCAACTGAAAGAGGATTGAGCCTACAGAGTGGTTATTAAACATCTACACGACTCTATCCCAACTGCTGAAATAGCAGAAGAAATAACGAAACTAGGACACAAGGTGAGAAACATCATTAGTGCTAGATATAGAAGAACAAAGGAGCCGCTAAATCTCTTTTTCGTTGACCTCGAGCCAGCTAACAATAATAAAGATGTATATAAAATAGTAAATCTACAAAACATAAATGTTACAATTGAACCACTCCACAAGCCCAAAAATGATATCGTGCAGTGTACAAGGTGCCAACTATACGGGCATTCCAAAACTTATTGTAATAGACCTTAGGTCTGTGTAAAATGAGGAGGACCTCACAGTACTGGAAGCTGTAAGAAATCTAGAGACACGCCGGCCATTTGTGCCTTATGCGGAGGAGACCATCCGGCCAATTATAAAGGATGTGAATATTACCACAAGCTAATCCAGGGGAATCAGACTCAAAAAAAGGACAGTGTTACAAAATCACCAACTACAAATAATCTAAACATTAGACCGAACTTTTATCAGGACAATTTTCAAAAACAAAATAGAACTTACAGCAGTGTAGTTAAAAATAATCAACCAAACAATGATAATACATCGGAACTATCAAATAACATATTATCGAAATTTCTTAATGAATTCAAAGCCATGTTCAACCAATTAATACAACAAAACAGCATGATACTTAACATGTTAACAACGTTAATTAGTAAATTAGCTTACGAATTGCACTGTGGAACACCAACGGTCTTGAACAGCATAAAGAAGAAGTAAAAATCTTTTTGACAAACAATCACATAGATGTTCTACTAGTCAGCGAAATGCACCTTACAGACCGAACATATTTCAAAATACCAAATTATGTAACGTATAATACTAATCATCCTGATGGTACGGCACACGGCGGAACAGCAGTACTTATCAAAAATACAATCCGCCATTACCTACATTACGTATCACAGATACTCTTTTCTATCAACTGGCACATCTACTTATTGGCAGACTGACCCAGGGAAAGTTCCTGATTTGTTAGACTTTTACGTTATAAATGGAATTAACTCGATATACACTAACATTATACCTAGCTACGACTTGACATCCGACCATTCTCCTATTATAGCAACTATCGGAACATCTGTAATATACAAGGAACCCCGGCGTAGATTACACAATCATCAAACAAACTGGGAGACCTTCCGGATTATATTAAATGATAGCTAATATAAATAATAATAAAATCTAAAAATTCGGTTGAAGGAAGCTGATGAATTAGAAAAAGCTACAGAAGTATTTCTAAGTCAACTACAGCAAGCTGCGAAACAGTCTTCACCTATACATACCCTTAGAAATAAAAAAGGCCGTAGCTGTAAAAAGACGTGCCAGATCAAGATGGCAACGTACCTACACTCCTGCCGACAAACAGGTTTATAACCGATTAAGTGAAAGATTAAAGAGCAAGCTAAAAGAAGTACGAAACCACGACTTCGAACAATATATATCTAAACTAAGCAGAACAGATAATTCCATTTGGAAGCCAGTCAAAAATTCAAGTAAACCTATAACTCCTGCTCCACCAATTAGAAAAAGCATCAGTGAACCATGGGCAAAAAGTGATGCTGAAAAAGCCTACATATTTGCAGAACATTTGGTTTCCGTATTCCAACCGATAGGTAATGAAGCAGATCAAGAAATAGAACAAAGTTTTCTACCCTACCTGCAATACACACGCCTATCAAACCACTGCCATCAAAAGAAATTGCAGAAGAAATTAAATTTCTAAACCCAAAAAAATCACACGGAATCGATCTTATTACGGCTACAATGTTGAAAGAACTATCTGAAAAAGGAATAATCATGCTAACCCAAATTTATAATGCTATTCTACGTCTTGGAAATTGGCCAAAATGTCTTAAAAAGCGCAAATTATAGTGACAGGTAAGCAAAGCATTCGAAAAGAAACAATACTGTAGTGGAGTTTTCCTTGACATCAGCCAGCCTTTTGACAAAGTCTGGCACCCCGGACTGATTCACAAAATCAAGTGTAGTTTTCCTGCAGCCTACTTCAACCTCTTAAAATCATATTTGAACGAGAGAACATTTCAAACTAAGGTAAATGAAGAGAAATCTGCCTACTTTCCAATCAACTCAGGAGTGCCTCAAGGCAGTGTCCTTGGACCGCTACTATATGTCTTGTACACGTCCGATCTACCGATAGCACAAGATGCAACAATAGGGACTTTTGCCGATGATACAACTATTATTTCTTGCCATGAAGATCCTCAAGCGGCCTCAAACATTACCCAAAACTATTTAAATAGCCTTCAACAGCGGCTGGAAAAATGGAAAATAAAAGTGAAGGAGAACAAATCTGCGCATGTTACTTTTACACTACGCAAAGAAACATGCCCCGCAGTCACAATAAACAATGTGAACATACCACAAACACAATCGGTACAATATTTAGGACTGCATTTAGACACCAAACTAAACTGGAAACATCACATTACAAACAAGAGAAAACAAACAGATATCAAGATAAGAGAACTACAGTGGCTGATAGGAAGGAAATCACGGATATCATTGGAAAATAAAATCCTGATATATAAAGCAGTCATCAAACCAATATGGGCATACGGACTAGAATTTTGGGGGTGTGCCTCCAAATCAAACATAGAAATCATACAAAGGGGTCGACCCAAGATACTTCGACAAATTGCAGACGCTCCCTAGTACGTAACGAACCATACACTACATACCGATCTTCATGTTCCAACAGTACATGAAGAAATCCGTAAAAAAGCCATCAAGCATCAAGCCGTTTTAGACAACCATCCTAATCCGCTAATGGAACAACTTCTCGAACCAGTGCTCAACAAAAGAGTCAAAAAACTGTGGCCAAGTGAACTATTTTAAGTTAATGTGTATTAGTTATAATTAAGTTGTAACAGATGAACTAATTCAAGTTATTGTATACCTCAATTATTTAAGTTTTAACAGGTGGTATCAACGGATATCCCCCTGATCATGTTCTTAATACTAGTACATCTAGTAGCTGCCAGCACTTTAGCTCATAGAATTTTGTATTACTCTGATTGCTAAATAAACTCCTAACAAAAAAATTATTAGAATAAGCTAATTATCATTCTGCTAATCTGTTATCAACTTTGATATATAATTTACTTTACTAATAGCGCGTCGTACATAAGTCGCGCTGCTGGACGTCAAAGAGCGATGTAAACAAAATAACATAGTTCTTCACCAAATGCAAGTTCCCAACTTTTTCTTTTTTTCGTGTATTCTAAATTAAACAAAGAATCGAAATTTGTGACGCTGATTGTTATAATTAACTGAGAAATATTAATAATTCTTATTTGTTTATAAGAATTATCGATTTGTTTAAACAAATTACAAGTTAGATAAATTTTGAAACTATATTTACAAAGTACTATTATTTATAGATGTACTTACCAAAAATCATAAAGATTCGTTGAACCAACCAAAAGAAAACAATTTTTTGTGAAATATCGTGAACAAATGTTATTTTTAATAACTTGAGAAAATCGAAATTTCAAAAAAAAAAAAACACGTGTCTCTTATTTTTTAAAGTACTAACAAGATCTGTGAATTATTTTAAATTATTCCAACCATTGATTTTTGAGTGGCCCACTTCACGATCTTTGTCCCATATAAAGGACGTAAATTAAAATACTTTACACCTTCTGTACGTGTATGTTTAAAGCAGATCGAAGTTTGTTCTTAATATCGCAACTATTCCTGTTTCTGTTTTAGCAAGGATTTCTTTGGTCGGAAGACGTGCTAGGGTATAAAAATTATCAAAGATTTACTACACAATACAGAAACAGTGCTGTACCACATACGTGTATGAGTAGACCAAGAAGTTTAAAAGTATCCAAACAAACGTTGTACATGAAGAGGAAGTAGGACATCCATAAATCCCCGCCAATGTTGAGAAGATTAAACAAGCTAGCAAACCGGCGAGCTACCATAGAAAATGTAACGTGTTTTCTGCACATTAGTTATGGTTTTGGCTATCCATTCCTCCACGACAAGTTTCGGTTCCGTAGAGTTTGTGCAAAATGGGTGTCAAGCATAAAGTGTTCTAGACTCACAACTATTTATAATAATATTGGGCGATGTAGCAAAGGAGGTAGACAAAGAAGCAAGAGAAACCTAGGCTTTAGATACCCCAGACAAAAAAAAGATAAAAGAACAAAAGAAAAGACAATTGGAGTTATTCGGGCATATTATGCGAATGGACGACAGTAAAATAGTAAAAATCATATGGGAGACACAAGCCGGGAAAAAAGAAGAAAAAGAATACCGAGAAGTAACCGATACACTAAAGAAAAGAAGAATGGACTGGACTCATGCAAAGAAAGAGACCACGGGGAAAATGAAGAATAATTATCACCTTGCCACCTAGGGTAGGAAGGAAAGCGGATAAGTAGAAAAAGAAAATATGGATAAAAATACAATTTAACTTAGCTCCCATTTATAATGCACTCCGGCAATCTTTACATTTTACGTTTATTTGGGGTAATTTTTAATTTTCCCATAGATTAATATTGGCAGCAGTAACAGAATGTTCGTTTTGATTCTAAAATTGCATAACTTAATTTTAGTATTGTCGACATTGGGCTTTGTTTTCTGTAACGCATAGGGAACTCCTAATTAGGATAGTAAATATGCATCTGTTCCTATACCATAAAAGTGATAACAAGTGCAAAGGTAACATAATTATGCAAAATGCCTGGTAGGACATTGCTGCCGCTGTGTGTTTGGGCACGCGCAACTTTCCAATGTTTATGTATAGTTTACGTGCATTATACGTATCGGCAATCGAACCTCCGCTCGGCGGAAGCAAATTAAGCGGCCCGACGACAGCCGCGGCCTCCCGACAATTTAGCAAGAAGCGAGAGCCCCTACGTGTGGCACGAACGCAAGGACCTCCTTGTTTATGGTAAATCAAAAACTCAGAGCACCACGAAAAAATGTAAAAAGTCAGCTGTTTTTGTTTAGTTTCCATTCAAATGTATAGGCTATCTTTGTTTACTACGCACGGATCTCCTCGTATAACTCAAACGTGTAGAATCACGCCACATTTATTTATGTTCAAATTTATAGATAGAAGATAAAAAAACACGTGACCGATGCTGATTGATAACAGTTAAAAACGCGGTTCTTTTGTTTTATTGAGGAACTTTACAATCTGTCAGAATTTGACATTTAGTAAATTATGTGGTACTATACATGCATATCGTGAAGGAAAGAGTTCAATAACAAATTCCTTAAGTGGTAGTAAGTCAGTATGGCTTGCAGCTAAATGGCACTATAAACTCGCGCACACACACTATCACTCACTCGAAGCGGTTTGGAAGATCCAGAGTTTTAATCCGTTTAAGTCGTGGCTCATCTTCAGCAACATCGAGAAGGCCCTCGACAAGGGCGTTTGGGTGGACATGAAGCCTGTCACAGTAGTGTACCGTGTGACGCTGGATTTCTTCATTTACTAAAGGTATGCTTAGGTTACAACGTATAATCTCGTTGGATACATACCACGGTGCGTCCACGAGGTTACCCAACGTCTTGGCTTGAAAGCGTCTCAGAATTTCGATGTTGGAGTGACTAGCTGTTCCCCAGAGCTAAATACCGTATGTCCAGATCGGTTTAAGTATAGTTGTGTAAAGGAGGATTTTGCTATTCAGAAACACTTGCGAGTTGCGTCCTAGTAGCCAGTACATTTTTCGAAACTGAAGGCTTAGTTGTTTTCGTTTCGTCCAGATGTGAGTTTTCCATGTCAGCCGCCTATCAAGGTGAAGTCCTAAGTATTTGACACTTTCAGATTATGGGAGCTGTTGATTGTTTAGCGTGACGGGTGGGCAGGTGCCTCGTCTTGTTGTAAAGGTTATGTGGACAGACTTTGTCTCATTGACCTTAATGCGCCACTTTGTAAACCACTGTTGCAGATTACTTAGGTGAGATTGCAGATTTTGGGTTGCCAATAGAGAGTCGAAATCAGATGTAAGCACTGTAGTATCATCAGCGTCAGCGTCAGGGTTTTTCTGGAGGTTGGCAGGTCGGCAGTAAATAACAGGTAGAGGACCGGCCCCAGCACGCTACCCTGAGGGACACCAGAGATTATGCGAAATAAAGTTGTTGTATATTCACCATGTTTGACCAGAAAGTGTCTATCAGCGAGGTAGGATTTAATAAGTAGAAAGCAATCCGGAGGGAGCAAAGGTTTGATCTTAAATAGCAGGCCATCATGCCAAACCTTATCGAACACTTGCTTTACATCTAAAAATACAACTGAGAAGTACCTTTTTGCCTCAAAGTCTTTGGTGATCTTCTCTACTACTCGATGTACTTGTTCAACAGTGGCGTGTTGTTGCCGAAATCCAAATTGATGATCAGGGAGTAGGTTATTATCCTGTATTATAGGTGAGAGTCGAGTTAGGAAGAGTTTTTCAAAAACCTTGGATAGGACTGGTAGTAGGCTCATTGGTCTGTAAGACGTTAGTTGTTCTTTAGGTTTTCCAGGTTTGGGAATGACAATGATTGTAGCGACTTTCCATTGCGGAGGGATAAAGCACAGTCTTAACATCGCGTTAAATAAGTAGGTGATATACCGAAAACCGTTCTCAGGGAGCTCCTTTAGAATTTTACCTGTTATTAGGTCATACCCGGGAGCCTTTCGGGAGTTAAGGTTGGTCAGAATTTGGGATTTTATTTCGGCTATTGTAAATTTTGTTAGTGGAAGACACATCTGGAGTGGTGCCTCAAGGGATTGTTGAATTATATTTTCCTCAGCTTGTGTGATTTCTGACGGGAAGGGTTGAAATACCTCCGCTAGGTGTGTTGCAAAGGTGAAAACCTTTTCATTGTCAGTTCTAGCCCAAGTTCCGTTCTCAATACGTATGGGTGGTTTATGTTGGATTAGTCGTTTGAGCTTTCAGGTTGCTCTCCAGAGAGAGTAATCAGTTGCTTCCGTCGGTGTTAAGGACTTCAAATAGTTTTTAATACCCTGATTCTTTATGTCAGACAGAGTTCTTTTTGAGGTCAGCTGCGGCTTGGTTAAATCTTCGCTTGCCTGTAGGATGTCTGGTTGTTTGCCACTTTTTCCGAAGTTTGCGCTTTTCGGCGATTTTCTGTTTGACCAAAAGTCAGTGGTAGAGACGTGTTGGAGTTTTTATGGAGTGGCTTGCTAAGAAGCTTGCTGAATAATTGCAGTAAAGTGCTCTATTGTTATGATCAAGTCGTTTTCTGTTTTTAATGGAATATCCGTTGGAAGAGTGTGTTCAATTTGCTCTCTGAACAAGTCCCAATCCGTGTGTTTACTGCAAAAGGTGGGATTACTTTGATTGGTTAACACATGCGTTCCAAATGTTAATATGATGGGTGAGTGGTCAGCAGATAAGTCTAGGCAGGACTGAATGGTTATATGGTTAAGGGGGATTCCTTTAACTATAGCAAAGTCTAGGAGATCAGAGAGTTTCGTCAAGTCTGTTGGCCAGTAAGTAGGCTCACCACTGGAGAGATAATGTGCTTTAACGCTAGTAATTGCTTTTAGCAGTTCTCTGTCGTTGGTTAAAGTTATTCAAGAACTCCATTGTTCATGCTTGGCATTAAAGTCTCCGCATGTGATAAATCTGTTGCCCAGAGTCAGTAGATAATGTTCATATTGAAGTTGTTTGTTGTTGTGGCGTGGAGGGCAGGATACCGCAGATATTGTTATTGGTCCTGTCCAACCTTCTATGACTACTGTTGTTGCTTGGAGATGCTCTAGCTTATATTCGGAGAGTTCATGATGTTTAATAGTGATTTTAATTATCACCGCTGTGTCGGCATGAGCCCCACCGTCAGGGTGTTTGATTGAGTAGACTGCAAATCTAGAGATTTTGAGGAAGCTTCTGTCAGTGAAGTGCGCTTCTGAAATCAGCATGACATCTATTTGTTGATTTATAAGGAAAGAAGTTAGTTCTTCTTTATGTTGTAACAGCCCATTGGCATTCCATTGTGCAATTCTAATGTGATGAGCCATTGTTGGGTTTAACGACGAGAGCGGTTAATAGGTTAAGCATTGTTCCCATTTGTTCCGTTAGACGTGTAATCTGTTCCAGAAGGCTGTTCATCATTTTTTTCATTTCATTTATGTCATCTGATGAAGTAGTTGGTGAAGGTTGTTGAGGTTGGAGTTGGTTTGGAGAGATCAGTGGTAGGTTACTTCTAACCACTTGGGCATGTGTTAGATTAGATTGAGTGCGTCTGGAGAGGATATGGGAGGCATTCTCAAGTTGCTTCCTTCGTAATGGAGAGTATATTTTTTGTTGCATTCCTTGTAGACTGTGCAACCCCTATAGTTGGCGGGGTGATTCCCGTTGCAGTTGATATAGCGTACCTCATTATTTTTGTCTTTACGTAGGCATTGAGATGTCGCGTGACTTCCGGTGCACTTAACACACCTTGGGCTCCAGATTACAGAAGTTCTTGGTATTACCAAAACGCTGATACCTGGCGCACTGTGGGATTTGTCGGGTAGGACGAGGTGGTTCAATCTTTACTACTGAGTGAGCAAGTCTAGTAATGTTGTATACTTCCTTATTACTATCGTCCGGTTTCAGATCAGCAAAGAATAGCGGTAGTTCTTTCTTAGTGTATCTTTGTTTAATGTTCCATACATTAGTAACTTGATGGCCGTGCCCATTTAATTCTACCTTTAATTCTTCCAGGTTAGTGGAAGGGTGTAAATTTCTGATAATTATTCTAAAATTGTGCTCTTGCTTTGTATGATAGGTGTGGAATTCCGTGTTTTTCTCCCTTAATGATTTAACTATAAGCCTGTATTTATTTGAGCTTTTAGATGTGATTTTAACCTCATCATTATATAATATTTTAATTTCATATTGTGCCTTTGCTACGGTTTCCAGCATTTTGATTAAAGGCTCAATGACTTTGACACCTGATATAAAGATCGGCGGCGGTTTGGGGTCCGTTGATATTGGTTCCTGCTGGCCTTCGTTAGTTCCAGCTAATGGTGCAAATCGATTTGTGGGATTTAACCAGTAGTCTGTGATTTTAGATTGCTTGTTTTGTTGTTGCGGTTTATCGCTGCTGCGATTACGTTTTCTGTTTTCAACTAGATGCCATTCAGAATCGTGAGGTGTTTGTGGTCTTTGCTTTTGTTGATAAGCGATATTATTTTGGAACGGAGTATTCATTTACATTGCATTACTCGAAGCGTGCAATTTATCGTTTATTAAAAATTGTGTTTGCGAATTTGCATTTGGTAGTTGTTGATAAGGATAATTTGGTTGTACATATCAAGTTTGGTTGTTGTAGTCTACTTGCATTGGGCAGTACTGTTGACTGGTTTGAAATGTGGCAGGGCATATTATTAGGCCATAATGGCCTGCTTGCAGTGATAAACGTTTATGTCAAGCGTGTCGCACTGTTATCGGAGCACATGAAAGGCGTCCGCTCCGATTCACTGCTCGTACTCGACTAGACAATAACGCTGTTCTAAAAGGAGTTTACACATAATTTCATAAGAAACCGATTGAGAGTAATTGTTACTTATAAGGCGTCTATTGTTGACTAATTCTTTAATTTGTTTGATCAAGATGAATAAATGTTGTTTTTAAGGCTGCTCTATATCACAATATTAGTTATTACAGTCTTTATGCATCTGATGGATTTCAATAACTTCCTAAAATTCCATTTTATCCCTCTATGAATACAACATTATCTATTTCTAACTATGTTTTATCCACTATTTCATAATTATTAAAATTCTTTTCGGTGAGATTATAAATTATATTTTCAAATGCCCCCCCAGATGGTAAAGCAGGCGAATAGCACTTTATAGTTCATATCTCATAAGCTTCAATTTCTGGCAAAGCAACTGTTTGATAATTAAGCACAGTTAACAGTAACTCAATAAACAAAACAGGAAAAAAAACAAAACAGATCTGTGTAGACTATATATTGGGCACAAAGAAATTAATAACAAACTAACAATGAATTAAGCAAAACAAAGAAATTGAGAATATTGAGAAAAATAAAAACAATACAATTATGACTAAATAATTCCAAATGCGGCAAGCGGCAAGTCAGTTGTACACTCTCCAGACTTCGGGGAAAAAGGTTCTGTTGGAAACAAATTCACGACGGAACAACTAAAACGAGACTTACCGCACGTAACGGTTTCTGGCAGCCTGGGCGAAGGTGGTTGGCGTGTTTTTTCTTGGCGACTTCAACCCGAGGAGTGGGTTTGCCTTGGCCAGATATACTGGAGCACTACGGACGGGGCGGAACGTACAAAAGGCAATCGACAGAGCAAGCAAAGCGCAATACAGCACCCGGTCGGCTAGCTCTGCTCCGTCGCTCACGGGGGTTCGAATTAGAATGCGGGGCGGCGGTAAAAATCCCGTTTAGTTGTGACTAAGGTGGGTTAGCGGTCAGAATCAAGCACGTAGAGATGCGATTCGGAAAAAGGGGGTTTAGAGTTGTGCACCAAACAGCAACCAACCCAAATATGATTTATTTCCTGTTTTTTTGAAGCGACAGACTGTCTATTGCAGCCTTCTACTCTCTCGATAATACCCCGGTGAGCTAGCAAAGCTTTATTAACTTAATTTATTCTGTCTAAAATGGCTACACATTAATCTTCTTGCTTCTTTGTCAATTTAGTTGAAAAACTTCTATAGAGTATGGTGCGGCTGGAATAAGTGGACACTATAGGTAATTTTCAATTTTGAATAGAAAACTTGAAACAACTCTAAAATTAAAAAACACTAATCTGTGAAAACGGCGCTTCCTGCAGATATCGGATCCCTGGTGTTGGTCCTGGGGCTTCCAGAAGAAAAAGGATATAAGGATATAGATAAAAATTAGTGCCAGTTACCCCAATCTTCACAGCAGACGAAACGGTGTGAACAGGTTCCCTCGTCGAGCCAGATGAAAGAAAATGGACCGGCGAACTCTCGGTTAAAAGGAAAAATCTTCCCGACTTATGAAAAATTTGCCTGCAAGAACACAGCTGGAAAAGGCCAAATGCAAAACGTGAACAAAGGCAAAAGCGTAATGCCGCGAACGAAATTCGAAATGCACGTTTTAATGAATAAAGCAAAAGTATAAAGTCGCGCGAACTAAACGTAATCGAAATGGTAAGTTTAAAAATTAATAAAGCAAAGGCTTAATGTCGCGCGAACTAAACGAAACCGAAGTGCCAATGCAAGTGCCCCAAAAGCAATTGCACGAGCGCGGCCCGCGGCCCAGGCCGCCGGCCATAATCGCAACGCGTGCTTGAAAAATTGGACCGATAAAACAAATTTCAAATGTATATGAGAGGGAATCAAAAATTATAGCCGGCCCTAATTTAAAATTTCAAAAAATAAATACAATTAGGAGATTGGCGCGAATAGAGTACTTATATAAGAAATCAGACTTTCTAAACCAGAAGGCATAATATCTGTGGGCATTACGTCATCCAAATTGATGATGTAATGGCAATGTTAAAATTCAAGCTTTTTCAAATACAATTTTTATTTCTAAACCCCAACTAAAACCTTATTCTGTAAACATATATAAGTAAAAAAGAAAGAAATATTATGAACATGAAAAATATAACGTCGTAGAACATTTTTTGCTGGGGTCTATTAAACTGAAGCAGAAAAGAACTTATAATTAGAAGCAAATTATTTGTTAAATGGTTGTCTCGTATCAGTTTAATCGTCCTTCTTCTTCTTCAGCCGTTCTCTATCTTTTCGATATAGGCTTCTCTTACTTTTGGCCATTTTTCTCCGTCTTGAGCTGCTTGGAACCAGTTTAGGCCCGCTGTCTTTTTTTAAGTCGTCGTACCATCGTTATTGTGGTCTTCTTCTTTCTCCTCAAGGTTTCCATCTTGTGGTCGTTCCACTTTAGTTTTCCTTATGTCTGGCAACATGCCTGGTCCAGTTCCATTTCATAGTGCAAAGAATAAGGGATCATAAGACATTGTGACTGAGGTTGGGTTTTAATATGGACTAATGTATAGCCGTAAGTGGCCCGCTATTAGTACCAGAATATTTTGAAAAGATTTTTTTGTGAGCGACAAAAATGTCGAATTTTTTAACACAATCTAAGGGCGAATTCGAAACTTTGAGACCCTGGATGACCTTGATGAATAGCGAGATATCATATAAATGTCAGTTTCGGCTAACGGAATTTGTGTACAAAGAACTGGTACGGCTGCTATGGAGCGTGGTATTTTTGACATTTTTTGTCGATTTTACGTTAGAAACCGTTTCTATTGGATAGTAAATGATATGTATTGCTACAAAAATCAATATCAAACATATCCTTGCACCAGAGGGGGCCCCAGAAAATATTTTGTAATTTTTAAAAAATTTGAATACAACAATTTTTTATGTCGAATCATGTTTTCAAGGGTGGTTCTTGGGGGGTGGCTTTAGTTCAACGCAGAACGTCGAGAGAGGCATTTTGGTTCTAAATTGCTCGATGTTTCAAATATTTGTAACCTTATGCTCTAATGTTTCAAATTCGGCTTTGATGTCTTTTGTCACTATTGATGGAATGGTGGAGATTTTTTAACACCACTTTGCAGCTTCTTTCTTCTTTTAATTTATCTGTTTTATTTTCCTTCAGGGATTTTTAAATTTTCCTGTATTATTCAGAAGTTTTAGGTTGCACTTTGACTTGATCGTTGGTGAAAGCTTTGATTTCGTATTATTATTTGGCTATTTCCTCAAAAAGTTGTATAAGTGGGACACTAATTTGGACGCCAGTTACTAAAATTGGAAGAGGATTTGGGGTTTTCTCTTTAGTTTTATCATCGTTTGTTTCATGTACTACGTCGTCGTTTTCTTTAAGTAGCATCAATCGGTAAATCTGGCATCTGAAATCAGCATAACGTCAATGTCATGTTGTTCTAAAAACGTTTGAACTTTAAGTCCATGTTATAGCCCATTGGTGTTTTATTCGGTAAACTTCAGAAACTGATCCATTATAAAAGCTTTGAGACAAGGGATGATGCGAGTATTTAACATAGTTAGCATTAGGTTTTTTATCATCTGTTTCAGTTCTTGCATATAATTTGGTTGCTGAGATGTAACTTAGGCGAGAAGAGCTTTGGCGCTGACAATTTGGATATGCGATATATCTGACTAAGCATTTGTTGATTAATTGGGAAACAAAATATATTTTAGTTCGCTATATCCAAAAAATTGTTATATTAAGTGAAAAAAGTGCAGATTTTGATTTAAATAAAAGTGAATTATTTCATACTTCTAAAGAAAGGTCAGCTAAAATACCGATATAAGGAACTGTATTGTGAGGCAAGCTGATGAGTTTTGTAGCAATGTTAATGCAAAAACCAATACTCTAGTTTAAAACTAAAACGCTTTGCAGTTATAAATACGATTGAAAAAACTCATATCCATTTTGGCGGTACAAAACTTTAAAATTGTAACTGAATGTAATAACTTTTAATTGAATGTAAACTTAAATGTAACATATAGGTGGATTTTGTTTCTCTAGCACTATGATCATAAAATGTATCTATCATTGCACTAGAAAACTAATGAGCTATTCCAATGCCTTAACAGATGGCTAAATTGTCAGGAAGGCTGAGCTGTACACATTTTAGTGGTTGGTTGAACGAGAAGACGTGAAAGACACATTTAATTGGTTCTACCTGCGAGCTTCTCGTTTAGGCATTGTGTGAACCTCGGCTGGAAGCCCGCATCCGCGTAAATAAAGCTGCTCGTAAATAATGTAGTTCAGCTTTTAATCCGATTTGATCGAACGACAAAGAAAGAGAAATTTCTCGAGTTTCACTTGTTTGTTCATAGGTAACACTAGCGTGCTTCGTTCACCTGCAACTTCAGTGTTTTTCAAGATGGTGAGCGGACAACAGATAACATTTTGTGTTCTACGTTTCGTGAAGTATGAGTTAGTGCTTTCTAAGAAGGCTATTTCTGATTTAAGTGGTATGGTAAACCTTCATAATGTTAGAATATGGAGTACGGACCAGTAACATTAAATTGTGCATGCATGAGAGAAACTCTTAAACTTAATGTTTGTGTGCAATTTTTTGGGAAAAGATCTACGGCCCCTTTTTATTTATGAAAAGCACTGTTGTGGGAATCACGTATTTAGATATCCTTGAAAACTGGCCAGAACTCAGTGTGTGTAGTGCGCTTTTTTGTAGGGGTTTATAAAAGACTGCACTTAATGTCTCCTCTTCCAACTACAGTGGTCGAACTGCGGGACTGTATAACAGCAGCCATGGCAGCAATGGATCCAGATATGCTCCCAAAACTTGGGACGAATTTGGTTACTATATGGAGGACATATGCCATGCATCCTAATGGGCATTGTTTTTCATAATATAAATATTTATAATCAGATCATTCTTTTTGAACTATCCTGTAGTATAAACCGTATATATAAAACAAATAGTGATTGTAATGATCCCTAACAATATTCTTCAAGTAATTCTTTTATAAAAATAAGAACTGGTATAAAATGGCTACATTTGCAATCAAATGTTGAGCTAAACCTTTATCGTTGGTATTTTAAACGGCTTTATTTGTATATTTGTATTCTCAAGTTATGTGTTACTTGTAACACTATTATATAACAAAATATTTATCAGTTTTATATGCACTAATACACATGTATATAAACTTCTACTTGTACTTTAAAATTGTTAAATATTTCATTCATATTTAGTAGAAATGATAAGTTCAAAGTTGATACATGAGTTCTTGATTTGCTTTTTCTAATCTTTAAGCTTCTGTACCTGAAAGGAGAGCCTTATGAAATTGGTGCAGACGTCTGTCTGTCCGTCCGTCTGATGCGACATTCAACTCGTGAACTATTAAACATAAAGACGTAAGAGGGTTACCATTTCAAAGCCCGTGTCCTACCGGTTTACAACCGCAAGCTGGAATAGGCGACATGTTCTACAACAATGCAATAAGGGTTTTTAACGCACCCAGCTTCAAATATGTCATTCCTTATAACTTTTGATCAAGGCAGCTTCCAAGCTGCAGATTATTCTTTATTTTTGTCATTTCTGACATCTTTTACGCTTTACAATTTTTGAGCTGTAATAAATAGAGAAATAACGTTTTCAGTATTCAACTAAGGACGACAAGTCAAGTTCTGACGCTAAAAATCAACTTGATCAGAAAATCTCGAGACGGGTTTGACCAGAAATGGTCGTAAATTTTTGTTTATAACGGGTGTTTTTTATAGAGGTATAAAACTTTAAGTTGGCAACACTTTTTTAACTGGCGGCCATTTTGTCAGCTGTCAAGTGATTTATGTTTAGTTTGGTTTGGCATTTCAACATGAATAGACTGACGCCTGAATAACGCTTCCAAATTGTGCAAATTTATTTTGAAAATCATAGTTTTGTTCGAAATACGCACTACGTCCATTTTACGGTCAACATAATCGTCCATCAGAGCAATTAATTCGATTAACTATGGAACGTTTTCGCACCACGTTTACTCTAAATGATAATACGCATCCACAGAGACGTCGTACAGTGCGTACAGAAGAAGTCATTGCTGCTGTAGAGCGTAGCGTAGAGGAAGACCCGAATCAGTCTATCCGCCATCGTGCACAGGAATTGGATATGTGTCCATCCACTTTATGGAAGATTTTGCGGAAAGATCTTGGTTTGCGTGCTTACAAAATCCAACTCGTGCAAGAATTGAAGCCACACGATCACCTAGCAAGGCGTAGATCCGGTGAATGGGCCCAAAACAAGATTGCCGTTGATCCCGATTTTCATAAGCGAATTTTGTTTAGCGATGAAGCTCACTTTTGTTTGAATGGATACGTCCATAAACAAAACTTCCGTATTTGGAGTGATGGTAATCCTCAAGTGTATGTTGAGACACCGTTACATCCAGAAAAACTGACTGTTTGGTGTGCTTGATGGGCTGGTGGAATCATTGGTCCGTACTTCTTTAAAAACGATGCTGGTCAGAACGTTACAGTCAATGGTGACCGCTATAGAGCCATGATTACTGACTTTTTCGTTAATCAATTGAACAACCATGATGTGCAGGAGCTGTGGTTTCAACAAGACGGCGCAACATGTCACACAGCTCGTGCCACAATTGATTTATTGAAGGAAACGTTTGGTAACCGCATTTAACGCCGCTAGACTATTTTTTGTGGGGATATGTGAAGTCGCTAGTCTACGCCGATAAGCCCGAAACGATTGACCACTTGGAGGACAACATTCGCCGCGTTGTTGCCGATATACGGCCATTGGTCATCGAAAATTGGACCTCCAGATTAGACTACGTCCGAGCCAGCCGTGGCGGTCATATGCCAGAAGTCATATTTAAATTATAATGCTAGAAGATTATCTTTCGAATAAAGTAAATTTCATGTCAATTTAAAAAATTCATCTTTGTTTTATTCCATTTCAAAGTTCTATACCTTTATAAAAAACACACTTTACATATAGAAGCCCCGGAAGTCTGTGGAACTGGGGTTCCACGTCCGTACTTGTTTAACTTACAAAACATGCAGAAAAATATTTGCTGATTGAAGGATTTATTTCTCTTCTATAATGGATAAGTTTTAGTTGAGATAAACAAAAATTGTTAACGTTTGACTGATGCACATCAGAAAAATTTTAATTATGATGATATTTTAAACAGAAATGGTTATATCAAACACATTAATTTTGACAAAACTTGTGATGCTCTCCCTGGGTGGTGAAAATTAATAACCGTGCAGATTAATTGCCTTCCTGTTTCCCTGAATTGGAACATTAAATTCTCAAAAATCGGCTATCTATCTAATTTTGAAATAATTCCGCTCAGCCACTAGGCATTTTGAAATACTTTGAGAAGCCATTAAATTTTATTGCAGAAAATATAGGGTAGTCTAAAATAGATAAACTCACCCAGATATTTCTCGACACCTTCAACAAAATCAATACAGGTATTTGAGTGGTAACGTTGCAAGGATCTGGAGAAACGATAATTTGAAATGAAATACAGTATATGTGACATAATCTGCCAACCCAAATAGGTGGTCGAACTGGCAGTGTGCAGACACGCATCGTGCTGAACCAAAATGACTTCTTTTCCCTGTTAGTAGAAGGCCTTTTTATGTCTAGTGAGTCACTAATACGTAACGATTGCTGCTTAGGGTGGAAGTGAGTCATATTGTACGAAGCCGTACTGATCCTATCATGTACACACCAGTTGCCTTTCTGACAACATTGGCTCTTGTGCTACCGGTTAAAAGTTAACCTGGATAAATCTACTACTTTTATTTGGATCTATTGCTGCCACGACTGCTGTTGTGCAGCTCCTCAGCTCGACCACTGTAGTTGGACGAGGAGGCACATAAACGAAGTTTTTTATAAACCCCTACAAAAAAAAAACACTTCATGAGGTATGTGATGTAAAACTGAATCGTTAGGTACCATATGGCTAATTCATTGTTGTGGAATATGATAAATCAAAAATTATCGAACTTTCAGGCTCTAGTGTGTTGATGCTCCGTCCAAATCAGTCTCTAATTGTGGAAAAAGACAGTTTTCAAGGATATCTAGATATGTGATTCCTGTAACAGTTCTTTCCATAGAGAAAAGTAGATCGTAGACTTTTTCCCGAGGAATTGCACACAAACATTAAGTTTAAGAGTTTCCCTCATCTATGTACAATTTAATGTTGCTGCTCCATACTCCATATTCTAACATTAAATAAAAAATAGCCTTCTCAGAAAGACTAACTCACACTTTGCGAAGCGTAGAACACAAAATGATATCTGTTGTCCAGTGACCATCTTGATGAATACTGAAGTGACAGGTGAACGAAGCACGCTAGTGATACCTATCGACAACCTAGTGAAACTCGAGAATTTTCTCTTTCTAACAGTACGTTGTTCGATAACAAGGGATCCAAATCTGAATAGTAATGATTTCTTAAAGGATAATTTTTTTAAACACCCTTTATTCACAAACAGCTTTATCTACGCGGACAAGGGCTCTCAGCCAAGGTTCAAGCAATCACGACAGATTGCTCCTCTCACCACATGGGTTATCTCCGTTGCCTAAACGAGAAGCTCGCAGGTGGAACCGATTAAATATGTCTTTCACGTCTTCTCGTTCAACCAACCGCTAAAAATGCGTACAGCTCAGCCTTCCTGGCAATTTAGCCATCTGCTAAGGCATTGGCACAGCTCATTAGTTTTCTAGTGCAATGATAGATACATTTTGTAATTATAATCTTAGAGAAACAAAATCCATCTGTACATTCAGTTGAAAGTTATCACAATCAGCTAAAATTTTAAAGTTTTTTAGCGCTAAGATGGACATGAATTAATAGCGTTTATAACTGCAAAGCATTTTAGTTCTAAACTGGGGTATTTGGCTTTCGCAATGGTCGTACGTTGTTTTTGCATTAACATTGTCACAAAACCCGTCAGGTTTGCCTCACAATACATCTTTTAATATCGGTGTCTTTATCTGACCTTTTTTTTTAGAAGTATGAAATGATTTACTTTTTTTGAGATTGCGCTTTTTTCACATTATCATAACCATTTTTTGGATCTAGAAAACTGAAATATATTTTGTTTTCTACAGAAAAATTTCAAAAGCCTTGACGGAATAGAAAACAGTGAAGACGTCAAAGCTGAAATTGAAAAATTAAAGCATTTTTTTTATTGACATTTATTTATAAACTTCTACAATAGCAATAAGCCAATCAGATAAATACAGAAATATAAAATTGTACTAGAAGTAACATGTGAGAAAACGTCCAGTGACGTCCCTCGTTGTCATTAACTTATTAAATAATTACAATGGATACCTACTACCTAAGTTAAATTAGTACCGTGTGGGAAGATCTAGCGGTTTAACGCGTTTTAGTTTGCGTACATCAGCACTACTGACGAGTAAGTTTAACGCTAACGGATTCGGGTGTGTTTCTAATCTCTGAAGATATTTTGCACTACACTGAACTATTTCTTCTGTCACTGTTGGCACTTTCAAGTCTTTAAGTATTTCTTTATTAGGAACAAAGTAGGGTGCGTTGGTGATTATACGGAGCGTTTTGGCTTGAAAACGTTCCAGGATTTTTATATTAGAGTGCGATGCCGTACCCCATAACTGGTTACTGTAGCTCCATATTGGTTTTAGCACACATTTGTAGACAAGTAGTTTGTTGGCAAGCGAGAGTTTAGAATTTCGGTCAAGTAACCAATAATATTTTCTTAGTTTTAGATTAAGATATTTCCTCTTTGTCCAACTGTGTGTTTTCCAATTTAGTCCTTTGTCAAGGTGCATACCAAGATACTTAACACAGTCTGCTTGGGGAAGGAGAGTACCATCCATACATTAATGTCCTGCGTGGTGCCACGGCGTTTAGTAAAAATAATTTGCACGGTCTTGGAACACTTGAGTTTAAAGCGCCATTTTTTAAACCATTTACATGCATCATCGAGGTTTTGTGGCAAGGTTTGTGCAGCAATGATAGCGTCATGATGTGTTACAAGAATTGCCGTATCATAGGCATATGTTGCAGTAATTGCATTGTGATTCGTGGGTATATCGTCTGTATATAGAACGTACAGAACTGGTCCCAGAACGCTTCCTTGGGGAACTCCGGATTTAATGAGACAAAGATGTGTGATTGCTTCTCCGAACTTTACTTAAAAATACCGCTCTTCCAGATACGATTTAATGATTAAATAGTACGGGTGTGGTAGAATCCGCTTTAGTTTAAACAATAGTCCTTCAAGTCAGACCTTACCGAAGGCCTGACTGACATCAAGGAAAACGGCTGAGCTTTTCAAAAAGTTTGGAGAAGAGTGGTAATAAACTGATAGGATGGTATGAGTCAGGCTCGTTGACCGGTTTTCCAGGTTTTGAGGTAAGGACCCCCTGTGTGATTTTCCACTGGACCCGTTCGTAGTATGCTATTAAAGATCATCGTCACCATTTTTATAACGTTGGGAGGCAGTTCTTTCAGTATACGTCCAGTAATTAGGTCATACCCTGGCGATTTTTTACAGTGGGTATTTCTAAGGATCATTGACTCAACTTCTGCAAAGGAGAAAGATTTGATGGGTAGAGAGAGTTGAAAGGGAGCCGTCAGATAGTTTTCTACTTCATGATCGTCACGTTGTTCATCGTCAGGTGGTAAAGGTTGAAAAACTTCTTTGAGATGAGTTACGAAGACTTCAGCTTTGTCCATATCAGTGCGTGCCCATGTACCATTTTTGTTGCGAATTGGAGGAACTTGCTGTTGAGGTCGATTTAGACGACTGGTAGCTTTACAAAGGGAGTATTCGGTATCTTCAGAAACAGTCAACCCGCTCAGGTATTCGTCTATGTATTTGTTTTTTGTTTCCTTAATCAATTCCTTTACGTTTCTACAGGCAGTGTTAAATCGACGTCTGTCCTCTGGTGCTCTACTTTGTTGCCATATTTTTCGAAGCCGCCGTTTATCGGTAACCTTTCTTTCAATATCAACTGAACAGTTTTTATTTTTTTGTATTAATGATAACTGTGGAGTTGTTCTGGTGGCTGCTAAGACTGAGTTAAAGATTCTACTGCATTTTTTCTATCGTTTACACTTTTTAATGGGATATTAGTAGTTACCTGGTCTTCGAGAATGTTTCTAAAGTAGTTCCAGTTTGTTTTGTTATTAGTAAGAGACGGCGATTTCGTTTTATTTAGTATTGAGATGCTTATCGCAGCTATAATGGGGGTGTGGTCGGAGAATAAGTCGTAACATTGTGTGATGTTTAAGTAGCCTTGCGGAATTCCTTCTATGACAAAAAAGTCTAGGAGGTCAGGGAGTTTTGCTGTATCTGTAGGCCAGTAGGTAGTCTGATGGGTTGACAGATATCTTAATTGATGCTGTTGCATAACGGAGAAAAGAATGTAGCCTCTAGGGGAAGAGATGAGAGATCCCCAATGGGGGTGTTTCGCGTTGTAGTCGGCTCCAGCAAGAAATCTGCTGCCCAGAGAGGAGAAGTAGCATTTCTTATTGCGGTCCTGACTAGGTGGAAAGTATCCAGCGGAGGCGGTTAATGATCCGATCCAGTCTTCTACGGCTACGCTTGTAGTCTGTATGAGTTCGGTGCAGTGTTTAGGGATTTCATGATGTTTTATAAAATGTTTGAATATAATTGCGGCTCCTCCTCGAGCTGTGCTAGAGGGGTGATTTGTATTAAATGTATCGTATCGCGTATTTTGAAATATGATGTTTGGGTAAAATGCGTTTCGGAGATTAGTGAAATATCAATGTTGTTATTTAACAGGAATACTTCTACTTCTTGGCGATGCTTAACCAGTCCATTAGCGTTCAAATGTGCAATTTTAATGAGTTCAGCCATTATTTCTGGTTATTGTTCACTAATTGCCGCACCAGATCTTTCAGGTCTTTTATCTCTTTCATGAGATTGTTAATTATGACTTGCTGAGAGTCTATTGTTTGTTGCATAAAGGATACGATGTCATTTGGGTATTGAGTAAAATTTTGAGTCTTGTTGAAGTGGGGTTGTGTTGGTCACTTGGATGCGGGGTACTTTGGTACGATCTACGTAGGTCATGTTACCTGAACTAGTTCTGCTTTGAAAAGCATTATCTGTGGTTTTAATTGATTGTTGGACCTGAGTTGTGGGATAGGGAGTTTTTTAGTTTAAAAAGTAAGCCTTTGTGCCAAACTTTATCGAAGGCTTGTGAGATGCCAAGCAAAACCGCGTTGCAGAACTTCTTGTCTTCAACACTTCGGGATATTGTGTTAACGATTCTGTGAACTTATTGGGTTGTGGAATGGTGTTCTCGGAACCCGAATTGGTGATTGGGAGTATAGTTACGAAATCATGATCCACATATAGTCTTTTTTAGCAAGACTCTTTCAAAAAGCTTGCTTGCGATGGGTAGCGCAGGCTAATGGGTCTATAAGACGACGGTTCTTGTGGAAGCTTTCCTGGTTTATGAATCATTATTATTTCCGCATATTACCAGATTGTAGGGAAGTACGATAACCGAAGCATGCCATTAAATATGGTAGTTAGGAGAACAAGGGCTTTCTCAGGCAGTAGTTTTAGAACTTCTCCTATGATGAGATCATATCCTGGGGCCTTGCGTATGTCTAGCAATTTGATTTCTTCCTATACTTTCGTGGAAGCGAAGGCTTTTATAGGTAGAGGCATTTGGCAAGGTGTGTCTATAAAATTTTCTATTTCTTGGTCAATATGATCTGACTCAGTTTTAAAGACGTTGGTTAAATGTAAGGCAAAAACGTTTGCCTTTTCTTTATCAGAACGAACCCACTCGCCATTTGGTTGACAGATAGGGAACACAGGTGTCTGCGGTCTTTTTAGCTTTTTTGTAGCTTTCCATACTGTGTAGTCATTTGCAGATAGATTGGTAATATAATGTTCAAAGGTACTATTTGGCCGATTGTAGATATTTTGGTCTCCGACATTTTGTGATCTTTGCCAAATTCGTCTAGCGCGCCGTTTTTCGGCTAGCAGTTGACGAATGTGTAGTGGTATATTCGTGATATTTGTTGTATTTTGTTCATGTTGTGGAGTTGATTTCCAGGCTGCTTCTTGAACTACTTGAATGAAGTATTGCGCTACTTCGTCAAGGTCTGTAGCGGATTTGATCCGCAGCTTGAGATTTACTTTTTCTAGATGTTGCCGAAAGGAAGACCAATCGGTGTTTTTCGAGATTAGTTTAGGTGGGGGTGATTTTGTGATAACAATAGTACTTATGCTGGTCGTAACTGCAGTGCGGCCATATGCGAGATCGTAGTTAGATTCTGTTATACAGTTATTTCTTGCTATTCCTCTTGTTATGAAGAAGTCCAGAAGATCAAGGAGTTTTCTAGGATCACTTGGGCAGTGAGTGGGTTCACTGCTACTAAGAAAGTCGTAGTTGTTATCGCTCATTGCCCGTAGTAGATTTCGACCTTTTGTTGTAATTAGTCAAGACCCCCGGTGCGTGTGTTTAGCGTTCCAGTCTCCCCCGTTAGAAATCTAGTACCAAAAGTGCTGAAGAAGTCTTTGTATTCATCTGCAGATATTCGCTTGTATTTTGTCTGTTTGAGATTTGGGTAATTCGTGATGCGAGATAGATTTTCGAATAAATATTAATGAGCCAGATTGGGCAGTGCCGTCTGGATGGGAAGTACTGTATGTGAAGTATTGAGGTATGCTAAATGTTGTCAGGTTAGTGAAATGTGATTCATAAATGAGCAGAAAGTCAATCTTATTTATATTCAAAAATGTTATAATTTTCTGCTTATGATTTAGCAGGCCGTTGGCATTCCATTGTCAATTCTAAGTATGTTTAAATTGTTCATGGTTGTAGTTTCCCAATAACTGTGGTTAGTAGATTTAGAATCATACTGTTCTGGTTTATTAGCTGTGCAAACATACTTTTAAATTCATTTAGAAATGTTGACAATTGATTTTCTAAATTTAATTGTGGTTCTGTGTGGTTATTTTGGCTCGCTGTTTGTGCGTATGTTCGTTGAAGATGTGAAGTTGTGGTTGGTTGTATGTTTGGGGTTCTGAGCATGTATTCGTTAGAATTGGTTGGTTGAGACTGTGTTTGTTGGTGTCCTCTAGATCTGTTTCTAGCTGCTACTAATTCGTTGTAGACATTGCAACCTTTGTAGTTTGCAAGGTGAGCAGCGCTGCATAGCGCACGCACATTTAGCAGGTGTGGTGTTGGGTTTTGTACATGTCTTTGAATCATGGGCTAGGCCGCATTTTACGCAGTAGAATGGTTTTCAACAATAGGTTTTGGAGTGGCCATAAGATTGGATTATGCTGTGATTCTTTTTCGGAGCCTCAACTGTTATTTTGGTGTTGCAGAGAAATTCTTGTTTAAAGATTTCTTTATTATTTTGCTGAGGTTCGAGATCGATGAAAAATAACGAGAGGGGGTTTTTGGTTACTCTGTGTTGAATGTTCATGGCGTTGCAAACTTTGTGTCCATCTTTTTCCAATTCTGATTTTATGCCTTCTGTCGGTATGGAGTGGTGGAGATGTCGTATAACAATTCTATATGCCCGTTCCTCTTTAATTTAATATGTATGATGGACGATGTTTTCGTATTTTAGGTGTCGAATTAGTTTTCTGTATGTATCTCCCGTGTGTGCATTAATTTTAATAGTATCGTTGGGGACGGTTTTAGTGTAATACGTTTCTACTTCTGTCACTAGGAAAGGCTTTTTATCATTTCTTTGAAATTTTTAACTCCATATATAAATATTGGAGGTGGTTTGGTGTCTTTTGAAGAATGTTATTTTCATTTACTTCAGTTGATTCGCTTTTGTTCGCGGGTGTAAGCGGGCTGTAGCGGTTTTGTATTTTGGTTGGTGGAGTTGTAGGAGTATGAGGTTCGTTGTTTGTTTTGCCTCTCTTGCGTTTTGGGACCGTTTGCCACGGATTTCGCTTGTTTATATCTTCGTCGTTCAATTTTTGCTCTTGGTCGTTTGATTCAGCATTCATATTGCCGTTATAGTTCGGAGGTTGAATTTTGCGGGTTTTAAGATATTACGGGGGTGGTTTGGTCATTAGGATTCTGATATACTTGTTGCATTGGTAAAGAAAGTTGCTGTGTTTGAAGGAATTGTTGCGGTTAAAAAGGTATTTGGAATTGTGACGAATTTGGTACAATAAGTCCTGGTTGTTGCCAAAATAGTTAATTTTGAGAATTGGGAATTGTATATCCTTGTGAAGAGTATTGTTGGGGTTGGTTTTGGGGGTTAGGTATTCCGTACCCTAAAGGCGGGTATTGTTGTGAGTTGAGGAACATGTTCCCTAAGGTAAATTTAGGATCAGCTGCTTACCTGGTATTGAATTATACATTTGCTTAGTATAATATTATGATGTTTATTTTAGTTATTTTGATATCGCACTAGGTTGTTGCAGTTATCATAATGTGCCGCGTGGTGCTTGAAACTTTCAAAGATAACGATACCTGAGCACGGCTAACGCCTTTACTCGTCGAAAGTCAAACCGGAACTCTGTAGAAGCACCTACAGGGTGAAGGCCCTGGTTATTGGCCGGAGAGGCCCGGCCCGACCCGCTGAAGCCCTGATCGCCCTCGCAGAGATCGCCCTCCGTGCGGGCGCACTCCTGGAAGCACTCGAAGATGTGTTCGCTTGGCCCTGTGACCCTGCGGCTTCGCTGTGTTGCACCGATAGCGGAGCGTACACCTAGTGTCCGCACCGTTTCACTGCTCGCAGGCGACTGGCAGCTTTTCTAAGTTTTAAAGTTGCACAGTCCGACTTCTGAAATTGTAAGATAATGAAATAAAAGAAAGAAAAGTTTTGGTTTATAATGTAAGCTGCCAACTTTTCCAGCTCAGACGGGACCATCGACACCAATGTTTAGTCTGACCACCTAAGATACCTCACTTACCATCGTAATTTGCTTTCTCGATATACTTCTTAGATTTCTCGCATCATTTTCTATTTGTCAATTACCGATACATTTGCTAGCTTTTTTTAATAGCCGTAAAGTAAAGTTGGTAAGTTCTCTAGACTGTAATTTTTGTTTTAATAATGGTTTTCTTTTTATTAATAAAACATCCTGTAATATTAAGAAATAATTTTTTTTATTGCCGTTATTCTGTTGTTGATTTCTTTACCTGTTTTCTAATATTATCAATAACTGATTGTTTTATCTGCAAATGTAATGAGCAGCAGTGGGTAAAGTTTCTTCTCTGTGTAACTCTCTATATCCGTTTTCTCATACTGTAATTTTATTGCTTCTGTTAACACTTTTGCTATACAGTTGCTTTCCAATGCGATCCATATTTTTGTCTCTCCAGCTTGTCGACAGCCTTCCCTAAGTCGCTTAACACCATTGGTATTTTGTTGTTATATGTTATAAGTTTCTTCGTTATATCATTAATGCTAAATATATGGTATTAGTTACACTCTATGCTTTATAATTAAAGGGCCGATTTTGTATGTATGTATGTTTTATAATTATACTTTTGCATTAATTTAGAACTAGTAGTGAGTGAATAAACACCGGCACAATTTACGAACAATACTAACTTGGCTACAAGCAACTGTCTTTCTATTTTTCTTATTTCGCGCTGAACCGTTTTAGTGTTTCGTTTTGTTTTTGTGTCTATATTGTATAAACTTGGATTCCAACGAGCCTTCGTCACTTACCTCTCGATATTTTACAACCAGTTTTTTCTAGAAAATTAATATCTGACATTCGATAATAACATTGAATTTTCGCATTTTTTTCAACGATATCCGCCAGTGAATTGGGGAATTCTAGGATAATTTAAAAGTTCGGCCCGTTTTAGGGTTTACACTTATAAAAAGAGCCTATTGCGTACGGTCTGTATGTCCGTCCATCCGTTTTTAATAACACACCCCTCTATTGTTGTAATTGATAGCAACAGATATGATCAGATTTACAATGATTTAATATTGATTTACCTTATTGCACGTTCCCGATCCAGGAAGAAAAGCCGATCCATTTAAAAATTTATATGTATAAAAGGACACATTATCAAATAAAATGTTAATATCCATCATTAAAATTGAGAAGTACAACACAAATACAAAATCTTAAACATATTAAATTGGGATTATATAGCCATTTTTTTACGTTTAATTATTAGTTGTAATGAGTTTCTGCGCAAACAGGTTTGCAACTCAGCTATCCAGTTTGGTCTAAATGTACACAGAGAGCGCCAAGATAAACTAAGCCCGTCATTTCAAGTGGCCAGCTTTGTCTGAATGTAAACGGGGTATCGTGTTTTTAAGGTTTAAATTCATGCATCAGTAATGTGCCTCACAGCCGCGGGATGTCATAGATATTTGCTGTCTAAAATGTATAGGCTTGTAGCGTCCACTATTCACAAACAGAAAACTGTAATTAATTTTTAATTTTTTTCTTGAAAATATGCAACAATGTTCCATTTTTTGGTGTGACATACTTTATCATGAGGCAATTTGAACAAATTCCAGAGATGTTCTGCATGAAACTCTGAGCAATAGTGAAGTTACAATCAATATTTTTACTTTTTTGGTATTAACAAAAAAACCACACGTTCAAAATTAAAAAAAAAATGTTATGCAGTATTATAACATTTTGTATATAAAATTACAAAAAAAGTTGTTCATTACAATTTAAAAAAATTGTAAAAAAAAACATTTTTTTCCAAAAACAGGTCAGATTTTAACAAAAACAAATATGACGTAAAGTGTTGCTGACTAAGTAACATATTTTTTTCAAAAAATTTTAAACGTGTGATTCTATAAATGGGGGTAGAACTTAAATCTTAATCATAATGTTTTTTTTCTTTGTTGTAAGAAAATTAACAATCAGAACGTATAAATAATAATACAACGTTCTGTGAGTTAATGTGATAACATTTGACGTGGGGGGAATCCATCCAGCGATGTTAACCCATTCCAGTAAAGTTAGACTTCTTTGAGATCACTGGGCCATTTCTTTAGTTTTAATCTTCTCGGTGGGGGATCCTGATGTAGGTTGGATGCAAGGGTGTTGGTATGGACTTGTAGCCGTGTAAAGTGGGTGTTGCTTCGTTTGGTACGCTCTTCTCCTACCGTTGTGACTTGTAAGTCCGTATGCAAAGTCAAGTTGCTGACATACCACGGAGCATTAGCTAACAGTCCGATGGTTTTGGATTGTAGCGTTTGGATAATGTTAACATTGGACTTACAAGAGCAACTCCAGAGCTCAATTGCATAAGTCCATATGGGTTTGATTATTGTTTTGTAGAGCAGGATTTTGTTCATTAAATAAATTAAATTCAATAATTATACAACAATAAAAGAAATTTTTCTAATTATATATATAAAAAAAATTATGAGTGATGCTGCTGCTGCTGCTGCTGTCACACAGGTCAAAGGTCAAATCGTTCGTGCCTTTCCGTGCCGACCCGAGCGCCTCCGAAGGACAAATTTCGGCCCGGCGGCAGGCGCGACCGAGCTAATATATTTCCGGAACCGCAAGCGATGGAAAATTTTCGTTTGAGGGCGGGTAATAAAGCACTTATACATAAAAAAAATTATGAGTGCTGTCACACAGGTCAAAGGTCAAAGTTCAACTGCAACTGGGTATACGTAAATGCGTTGTCATGGCAACGGCGTACGTCAATGTCAAACAGAGCTTTTTAATCATGTTTTTATTTATTTTTAAAAACTACTATGCGAAGGGGTTCAAGCATGTCGGAGTTGGTCAAGCTCTCCGGGGGCTGCCAGACCTCGTTCAGTTTAAATCCGGTTCGAATTATTTTTTAAATTAATTTTAATTAATTGTAAAATTGATTCTGATAATAAACATTAACTTTAATTACAGTTAAATAGCATTTAAATATGTTTTAAAAAAAGTTTCCCTGTATAGGATTCGAACCTCAGTTTCCCGCACGAATAAATTAAAGCTACAGTCTCACAAATTGTGGTGTCTAAAATTAGCCATTTATTAAAACAGAAGTTGTTAAACGTTTATATCTTTGGAACAGCTGTGTATTCAAGCCATGTTGTATTGTAAAATGTGTTTATTTTTTTGAGATCTTTAAAATGATATTTTGTTTTCAAATCGGCGCTTTCATTGGGATAGTTCTCTTGTCAGTATTGGTGAAGTTTCTGATGGGCAGCGATATTTGTAGTGACGCCTGAAGGAAGTCTTGGATCTCAATAACGAGTGGAGTAGAGTGGGGGTGAAAACTTGGCAAAATGCTGGGCAAGAGATCTGCTTTTTCTTGGTCTGTCTTAGCCCAGTTATTATTTGGTTTTCTTAAATGTGGATTAACAGCCCGTGACCTTTTATTAGCTTTACAAATTTTCTAGATCTTGTGGTCGGCTCGAGACAGGGAAGTTAGGTAGTGTTGAGTTTATTCTTGAGGGCATTGGTTGGTCTATTACATATCGTTATATCAGCAGTGTTTTGAGTCCTGCGCCATTTATATTTTGCCCTCCTCTTTTGGCTGATGAGTTCAAGGATTTCAGTGGAAATATTACCATCCTGTCGTACCGCATTTAGAAGTTTGGGCGTAGATCTCAGGCTGCAGATTAAACAGTAGTAATGAAGTGTTCTGTGGCTTTCTCTATATTATGAGGAGTGCGTAGGTTAATACTGGTTTGGAAATTTTCTTGCAAAAGTCTTCTGTATTCGTCCCAATCGGTTATTTTGTTATATAGGGATGGTCTAGGTTGTCTTTTAATAATTGTAATGTTAATTGTAGCAATGACTGGTGTATGATCGAATGCTACTGACGATATCTGTTAAGGTGGAAGAAATACCGTGGGTGATAAAGAAGTCCAGTAAATCAGGTAACTTATTTAAATCCGTGGGCCAATACGTGGGCTCTCCAGTAGATATGTAGCCATAGTTTTCTTCTCGGATGAGTTTATATAAAGCTCTGTCTCTGGTAGTTATTAGATGAGAACCCCAGTAGGTATGTTTGTAGTTATAGTCACCTCCCCATATAAAATTATTGCCGAGAGATTGAAAGAGTGGCTTAAGGGCGTCTTTAAAAAGTCTGGGTGGGCAATAAGCGATAGAAATTTACTAGTGGATGTGATAATTTGTAAACTTGAATAGTAGTTGCTTGAAAAAATGGTTGTTCGTGCTTTTCCAATTCATTGTGAACGAGTGAGCTCCGTATTAGAATAGCTGTGCTTCCGTGTGCGGTACCATCAAGATATTCCGTATAATAGCATGTGTAGTGTGGTATTCTTAGAAAAGACCTGTCTGTAAAGTGTGTCTTAGATATAAGTAGGATATCTATATTATTTAGCTTTAAAAAATTTTAATTCCATATATTTTTGACAGGATACCGCTAGCATTCCATAATGATATACAGAATGAGTTAGCCATTATCTTACAAGTTTACTTATGACTGGATCACATGGTTATTACAAAAGAGCGAATTTTATGCACTAAAAGATTACAAAATATGAGCATAAATATGCACTAAAATGTAATCAAAATATGCAAGAATATGCATTATTAAAAAATGTTTATTCTTATAATGTTTTTTAAATAATGAAATGAGGCTGATTGTATCTAGGTAATTTTTCTTTTAAAAATAGAATTGCATAAGTGTAAGCGTGACTTTATTAAACAAACCATACAATAAATTTTACAAAAAATTAAAACCAAATTTAAATACATTATTATTATAATTATTTACATCTACGAGCAAAACAATATATAATTAGGCGTTTCTTAATATTTTCTGGTAAGGAATTTTGACCCTTGTCAAATAATATATGTTTGTACACAGAAAAACTTTTTTCTTGGTCTGAAGATATTATAGAAACATTTTTTAAAGCACACATAATAGGTATTTCTATATCATTATCAACATTTACTGTGTTGTCAAAATTGAAAATGTCATTTACTTTCGCTAGCAATGGATAACCTACGTTTTTTAAAATATTGTTAAATATGTATATTTCCTAAAACAGCAGTTATTAATTGTAGAAATTCTTTATAAAATCCATAGATTCATTTAAAGGGATTCCTTCTTCTTCCAGTTCTGTACTTGATTCACTTACAAATGAATAATGAGCCCTAATAAATGCTAACTAATCGCATGGTTTTGGTTTTCTTAAAACAGACCGAGATTTTTTAATGAAAGTACTAGAACTATCTGTAAATTTGAAAATTAGGGTCTTTATCTTCTCAAAATGCGTGGCATAAAAAAGAACTGCGTTAAGCCAAGCACCCCATCGCGTGATTACGGGCTCAAGAGGCAACGGAACGTCGGGTAATTTTTCTTTATATAACTGCACCCTCAATGGAGCCTTTATAAACACTTGTTATGATACTTATTAATTAATTTACTAAGGAAAATTCATTTCGAATTTCTTTTGCTACTCTATTCAAACCATGAGCCAGGCATGTAACATGAATTAGAGTATTGTATAAAACCTTTAGTTGTTGCTCAGCTTTTGTCATGTATGGTGCTGCGTAGGACAGCATTACAATAATTTTTTCATCGCCATCCATACGAAATTCGGCATTTTTTTATCCAAGTGGACGTTAAGTTATTTTTTACTTTTGGCATCTTCAGGATTTGGTATATTCACGTTCTGGTCTCAAACAAAAGTATCGTAACAAACTATTTATCTGTTTGATAATACCATGATAAATATGCACCTAAAATAATTTGTGGTGGTTTTAAGTCCCTCTATTTTATGTGCTCAAGTTCTTGAGAAACCATAATAAAACTGTTTAGTTTGGAAATTTACATTTATATTATAATACCTCTCACGAATATTCTTACTAAAAGCAATGCACATAATCACAAACTTAGATAATTAGTAAGGATGTTAATTCTCCTTTTGGCGGCCTTTTTAGGAAACCCCAATAAATTATTTCCTTTTAGCATAAAATATGCACTATTTGGCTAAATATGCAAAATTATGCATTCTGCATAAAATCCACTCTCTAGTTATTACCATGTTGTTTTATTGCATCAATTGTGAAAACATAGCTTTAAAGTCTTTTAATTTTTTTTGTAAGGTTACGTCTTGGGACTGTGCTTGCGTAGTATTTGTATTTTCTTGCACGGCTTGGCTATATGTTCGTGGGTTGTGAGGATTAGGGTAATTGGGTGAATTTGATAAAGTCGTTGTTGGAACACATTGATGTTGCGGATAGAGTTATAAGGATGTGTTGGGTCTTAACTTATTTTGAAGTTTCTTATGTACGGTACGATAATTAGCCGGGTGATAACCGCCACAGAGAGCACACTTGGCGGATAAGTCTTTTGTCTTGTTACAAGATCGAATATTGTGTGAGCCGCAGCATTTTACACGTACGAACGGGCGGTTGCAGTAGGCCTGAGTATGATTATACTGTTGGCACCTCATACACTGTACGATTGTTGTATTTATGTATGGTGCTTCGATCTTTATAATTTGGTTTTGTAAAAACTTGAGCTTATAAATGTCTTTGTTATTTGGCGCAGGTTCCAAATCTGCAAAAAAAACATTGGCAGGGGCTTTTTTGTTGGTTACAGATCTCAGTTTGTGATCGTTCTCCTCTAGTAAATCGGATATTTCTTTTGCGGAAACAGAGTGGTGCAAGTTACGGATGGCAACGCGGTACGTTAGATTCTTTCATAAATGTGATTAGTTTTTGATATGTACCAGCCGTGTATAGAAACAGAAAGTGGAAGAGAATTAGTCTTTGAAGAAGTGGAAGAATATATGTACCTGGGGGTGCTGATAGATAATAGGTGCGATGAAGAAACAGAAATTAATCTAAGAATTGTTAAAAGTAATAGAAGCGTAGGAGGTCTGAACACTTTGCTCATATCCAAGAACATTTCACGTAAAACAAAGATACGGTTATACAAAAGCATAATCAGACCGACACCAACGTACAGCTGTGAGACATAGACCCTGACAGAAAAATCGGCAGGAAATAGAAAGGTGGGAGAAAAAAGTCCTACGAAAGATTTTTGGAAAGTAGATGACGTATGGGCGAGACGAATAAATACGGAAGTGTATGAGCTGTACAAAGAAGTCCTCATAGTAGAAGTAATAAAGGCTAGAAGACTACAGTAGTTGTGGCATATGGAGAGGTTGGACAATAACAGAATTGTAAAAAGCATTGATTGGAAAATACCTGGCGGGAATAGAAGAAAAGGTCGGCCGAGGAAAACGTGGAGAGAAGCTGTTTGGGAAGACCTGAAAGGAAAAGGTGTTAGAGAGTGGAAAGAGATTGCAAAAGACAGTTTTGAATTGTTCTAATTCTACATCTGTTAGCGCTGTGGTCATTTTATGAAAGTCCGTAACCCCTTGTACAAATATTTGCGGTGGTTTGCGCATTTTAGTTTGTTGTGTGTTTGTTGTATATCAGCAGCATCAGTAAGATTTGCGAAGCCCGAGTACCTGTTATTATGTACAGTGGGTGTCATAGTGTTCGCTGATGCTAGTTGTTTAGATATTCGTTTACGTTTATTTTTGCTGATACGTTGCCAATCGTTACTTGTATTAGAAGTTTCGATATCGCTTTCAGAGTCTAAGATATTCATGTTATGTGTTCTGTCGTTATAAGACATGTTATTTGCTTGCGTTAACGTGATAAGTTTATGTGTCTGTAATGGTGTTTGGGAGAATGTGATTGGAACTTGCGTGTGGGGTATATATTACTGGTTAGTAGATACACAAGATGCATTTATAACAGGAGATAATGGTATTACCTGGCTTGTCGTGTGATTGAAATTATTGGGAGGCTGCAATTTATGTTGATAACTTGCGACTAGTCCGCTGGTGTAAAATGCAAAAATAGTTTATATCAACCTAGGTATACTGATCATAGGTGACCCGAGGGTCATCCACGCGTTGCATTCACTTATCACTGCGAGCTCGGAACACTTCCTTATTAGTCCAGGAGCCCTATATTTTTTTCACCAAATAATTATTAAATTCGTGTTAATTACCGTCACTTTATGTGACATATTGTATATTACTTACAATTTCGTGTAACATTTGTTATGAAGGAAGAGGTATACTGGACAAGTATTGGAAAGACTTTTTTATTAAATAAAAGTAGATTTTATTCAAAATGTATGCACCTCTAGTAGAACATTATAATAGTTCCTCGTAACAGGCCTACGGTACACAAGGGTAGTAACGTGGCCAGCGCTACATACTGACCGCCTATCATTACCCCAGAGTTTGACCTTCAGGTACTCATTTATTGCAGCCTGAGTCGAGCTGGGCCGTAAAAATGCCAGTGATCGAATTGGCGAGAGCGGGATTCGAACCCGCAACTCTTGGTTTCGTAGTCTAGCGATCTATCCACTAAACCACCACGGCTAGGAAATTATACTTATGAGAATAAATTCATAAATTGTAATAAACAAGGTGCCAAAAACAAATCATACCGAGCAGTCGAATGTTGCTTGCCTTTAGAATCCACGCGCGCAGTTAGCGTCCGCTACTCTGGCTTGATCGAAGAGTAATTGTAAAAAAATAATTATTGCAGAGATTAACATCGGGTGCGGACGCATTCCTTTTTTCATTAACTACATTTAATATTATGGTTTAACGGTTGTACAAAGCGTGATTACCGGGATAAATGCGAATAACCGCGTTTTCCAACAAATTTTCTTATTTTTCAAAAATACGCGACCAAAATCCGTGGTTACTTTTTAGTTCATTTGAAAGTACGTATTGTTTTCATATTTGTCGTCAACAAAAATCTAATTCAACAATTATATGGTGAAACACCTACTTTTTCAAATAGGGCTCCTGGACCATACTGCGGATTCAATTATAGTAAGTTCAAATTTATGTTATCCTTGTGTTAAAAACAATGTTAACTTGTACAATTGTCTTCATAATCATAGAATAAATCACGTAAAACATACAACAATAAAAGAGAAATTGTTCAAGAATGAATTAGTATACTGAATGCATGTATTATAAGTTTTCGACTACAGTGTATGATTTAAGTATACAATTTTTTAACAACGAAAATATATTTCCATCAGTTTCATGTCAGCGCTGCGATCAGCAAGCATTAGGGATAATGTTTTATCACAGCATTATCGATATGCTACATCAGTGAATAGTAATAATCCAAGCTTTTATCAAAACGTTGTAGCCGAACAACAAATTACTCAAAATCACCTTGACAGGATACGAAATCATTATGTTGTAGTGGTCCCTAACGAACCGGACCATGATCAAATTTTGGATGAGGAATTTAACATTTTTTTTGAATAAATTTGTAAAATAATAAGTATAGTTGTTCTTTTTAAATACGTGTAAGCAGCTTCTAAATAAGATAATATTAAAAATATAACGTATTTTTATCAAACCAGATATTGCGGTTTACAGCGGCAAACATTTGATAATAATCAGAAGAACTACGGCATATAACTGAAATAAATCATTGGTGACGTGTTGTAATAGTTTTTGTCACATACATGTCATCTAAAACCAAAACTATAAAATCATCGGGAGATAAAACACCTAAAGGAAAGCCCCTAGGACCAATCGTTCCTGAAGCTTTACCTCCCGTTACTCCTGTTCCTGTGGGAACAGACCCTGCCAGCCTCCCGTTTCCTGAATGGTCTGATCAGAATCTGAATTCGGAAAGATGGGATTTGCCGAAAGGAAAGATTTTAGCACCAATGCCACAGACACCAGAGATTATCATTTGCAACCTGCAAATGCAGCTACAACAGGCTATAAATGAGATTAATCAACTGAAAATTCAGGTATGTACTTTACAGGAGCGGGACGAGTATTTATCACAATTAAAGGCAAAAGAAATATTGCCAGAAAATAAATCATACAGTCCAGCAAATTGAGAGGAGGAAGAGAATCTTTTAGCTAGAGAAACGGAATGGATTTTAAATGAATAAAAAAAAACCAAAAACAAGAATAAGAAAAAACGAAAGTCTGTTGAATCTCCCGAAAAAGTAGATGAAAGTCCTAAAAAGCAAACAGAGGAAACGCCCAGTCATTAAACCACCGCCGATAATATTAAGTGACGTAAAGGATTACCAAGACGTCAAAGATAGCCTAAATACGGGAAAATTTGAATATAAGACAAGTATGATGGGTAACAATCAAATTAAAGTAAATGTCAGCTCTAATGAAGAGTACAGAGCTTTGACAGCCTCAATAAGCAAATCGAATATAGAATGGCAATCTTACGAAAATAAAGCAGAGAGGTCCATTAAAGTAATGGTTAGAAATTTACATCCTTCAACATTAGCAGAAGGAATCTCCAATGAACTTGAAGAAAGGAAGTTTAAAATATTAGGGTAACCCAAAAACTCAAGAGAACTACCGACAACAATAAGGTGAAACACATTCGCTTACCATTTTATTTTATATTTTTGATTATTCAATACATTAACCATGAAAGTCAAAATAGAAGCAGTAAGGAATAGTAAGCTTATTCCCAATGTAAAAGATTCAAAGACATGGTCACACACGGAATACTGCAGAAGAACACCAGCCTGCGTGAAAGGCGCAGGAGAGCACCTAACTGCAAAATGTACTAAGGAAAGAAGCAATCCTGCCAAGTGCATCAACTGCTCTGAAGCACATCCTGCTAATTATAGAGGATGTACAATAGCCATTGAACTACAGAAAAGAAGGTACGCGGTCAGAACAAAGAAGGCCACTCCTCAACCAAGACAAATTGTCCCAAACACAGTAAAGCCTGGGATATTGTATGCCCAGTCCGTACAACAAAAGACAGCCGAACCAACACCTGCCCCATCGAAAACTGAACCATCTATAATGCAGCTTATGCAGAATATGATGAATACATTAAATTGAGTTAATGCAAGACTCGATAGATTAGAAGCCAGGAGCACTGGTGCTATACCAAAGACAAAATAAACTATGGACCAAAAAGATCTGTGTATTGCTACTTGGAATGCCAATGGCATTCTAAACAAAAAACATGACCTCGAAGTCTTTCTAAATACCCAACATATTGATATCTGCCTCATATCAGAGACACATATGACAAATCAATCATACATCAAAATAAGAGGGTACAAAACATATCATACCATCCAATAATCAAGCCAGGGTGGTAGTGCAATCATAATAAAAAAGTACTCAATCACTATGAAGAACGCCATCTGCAAAAGTGGATATTCAACTAACAGTGGTTGGAATTAAATCAACAAAACAAACAATAAAAATTGGCGCCATATACTGCCCACCAAGATATAACCTCAAAAAAGACGATTATCTTACTCTTCTGAGACACTTAGGAGAAAGATTCATTGTTGGTGGAAGACTTCAACTCAAACATGTAGATTGGGGCTCCAGACTAACCACGACGAAAGGAAGAGAACTACGCAAAGCAATTAAAGAGATGGTTGCAACTACCACTCAACAGGAAAGCCGACCTACTGGCCTACTGATACCGATAAAATCCCCGATTTACTAGACTTTTACATCCATCACTAGGAAAGTATCCCCAACTACAAAGAAGTGGAAGAGAGCTTCGATATGGATTCTGATCATTCGGCAATTATACTAACACCAAGCGAAAAGATAATAAAAAGAGCAATTAGAGTTACGCTCACAAACAAAACTACTGATTGGAAGAGCTTTCAGATTGACCTTCAGAACAACATCAACCTGAACATCAGTCTGAGAACAACTGACCAGCTAGAAGAAGAAGCTGAAAAATTCACCAGCCTTATCCAATCAACGGCATACAACAACACCAAAGAGATTACACATATAACCAAAGGTGTAAATTATCCAGCTGAGATCAGAGAATTGTTCAAAGAAAAACGAAGAGCTAGAAGAAGATGGCAACAGTCAAGGGATCCCGCAGATAAAGCCATACTTAATAACAAGACTCAGCAACTCAGAAGAGAAATCCAAAAACTTAAAGAAGAATCTATAGGCGCCTATCTACAAGAGTTATACAAGCATACGAAGAAACTGACTACTCGCTTTGGAAGGCAACCAAAAAGATTAAAAGACCTGCGACCTCTACTCTTCCGATTAGAAACAATAATGTACCATGGGCCAGAGACAATAAGCAAAAAGCAGAGTTATTTGCAGAACACTTGGTTGAAATATTTACTCCTAATCCAGGGCAAGTAAATCAAGACATCACTAATATTGAAAATCAAAGAACAGAAAATATCACACCGGTTACTCCAAAAGAAGTAGCAGATGAGATAAAAACTAAACTGAACCTAAAGAAAGCTCCAGGATACGACCTCATAACTGGAGAAATTTTAAAGCACCTGCCCATAAAGGGTAAAGTTATGTTGACCTACCTATTCAACGCAGCTTTTAGATTAAAATATGTGCCTGCATGCTGGAAAGTTGCAGAAGTAATTATGTTACCAAAACCAGGAAAGCAACCTAATGATGTCAAATCATATAGACCAATCTTCCTCCTACCCGTAGTCTCAAAACTCTTTGAGAAGCTACTGCTCAAGAGGTTGAGGCCAATAATAGAAAATAATAACCTAATCCCAGATTACCAATTTGGATTCAGGCAAAAGCACTCTACAATAAACCAAGTACATAGAACGTACGCTAGAAGAAAAGCAAGTCTGTTCGGCAATCTTCTTAGATGTGGCACAAGCCTTCGATAAGGTATGGCACGAAGGAGTAATACAAAAATTAAACAAAATGTTACCAAAACAACATGCTGACATATTAGCATCATACATATCAGAGAGACTATTCAGAATCAAACAAGAGGACGTATAATCTGACCTAAAGGAGGTCAAAGCAGGGGTGCCACAAGGCAGTGTGCTTGGGCCATTTCTATACCTACTGTATACCAGAGACTTGCCAGTGTTAGAAGAAGCAGTCATTGCTACATTTGCTGATGACACTGCTTTTCTCGCAGTAGATCAAGACCAGGAAAGAGCAGTTAGTAAGCTCCAGACAGCAAGCAATGCGATAGTTGATTGGACCAGGCAATGGAGGATCAAACTTAACGAGCTTAAATCTGTACAGGTAAACTACACTAACAAGAAAATAGCCGACCTACATCTGCTGTATATTAATGGAACAATTATACCATATTCGACTAATGCAAAATACCTCGGCATGGATCTGGACGTCAAACTTAGATGGAAGGAGCATGTAAAGAAGAAAAGAACTGAACTAAACTTAAAATATAAACACCATTATTGGTTGATAGGAAGAAACTCAAAACTTTCAATCTCCAACAAAGTACTAATCTACAACCAGATTCTAAAACCAGTGTGGTTATATGGTATTCAGCTTTGGGGCTGCGCTAGTACTCCAACATAAAACATACAAACATTTCAGAACAAAGTGTTGCGTAACATAGTAGACGCTCCCTGGTATGTACGCAACTCAGATATCCACAGAGATCTCCGTTCCAACCGTCAAGGAAGAGATTAAAAGGTTTGCTAAAAAGCATGAAGCCAGGCTTCACCTGCATGTCAACGCAGAGACTCTTCAGCTGCTGGACAACCAACACCAAGTCCGAAGATTGAAGAGGAAAAAACCTGCTGATCTTGTGTAATGTGTGTACAAAAGCAGAGCACAGTGCCAGTGAAGTGTAAATAGTTTAGAAGAAACCTAGAAGACATCATTGGATAGACTCTAGTCGTTAAGTATATAGTTTAAGATTTATTAGAGTAAAATTAATGTTTAGTCTCTAAAGACCAGTTTTAATTACAGGCACAAGTGCTATTAAAAAAATATTACATATGAGTTTGATATTTCCGTAAAGCCTGGGAATATACTGGTTAACGTGCTTTTAAATATAATTTATTTACCGGTATTAGTGCGTCAAACAGAAAACTTTACCATACGGCTTGTTGATCAACAGGAAGACTTGATTGACTTTGAAACAAGCAGACTACTATCAGGCTAGCATTGAAACAATATGAGACCAAAAATTTGTTTGAGAAAAAGACGGTCGCATACTCGCACCAGCAACCGGTGAGCCTTTGTTAGCCCACGAGTACGCGCCAACACAGTTGGCTTTGAAGACATAATTGCAGAATCTGATCGTCGTTCTTATCATTTATACACTACCTTACGCTTACGATAATTCGGATGAAATTAATTTGGTTATACAGAAGGCAGACCTGATAACCCCAACCTACAACAGTGTTCTGTACATTGAAGGTAGTCTTAGACCGAATGGGGAAAATAAACCTTATGAACTCACGAACAACACGTTTTTCTTTCTGTTTAATGAAATTTAATTTACACTAGGAGATCAAACCATAGAAACTGTGCGTCCTTTCGGTATCACAAGCTTAATAATGGTTTACGTTTCTTACGAAGAAAAAGAAACAGAATTCCTAAAGTAAATCGGTTGAAGCCTCTTACATAAGAATTTGCAAATAGTTGATCTTAGAAACCGTTTCTTTTGTGCATCTATTTCTTTGAGTCATGAACTTGTTCTTGCAAAGGGATACAGGAAGCCTATCATCAATATAAGACGAAAGCTGAGTCTTGTTCGTGCAAAATCAGATGTTGATTGTTATAAAGCCGAAATATTTGTTACTAAATTTTATGGAAGGTGCCATACACAATACCCAATGGCACCGACAGCTGAACTGAACGGCTATAAACGCTGTGAAGTCTCATGCCAAGGTAGTGCAGCCGAGTTGCTTAGGCTTTGCACTCACCGCCTAATAACGAGGAAGACCGTTGGGTATCACTGACTTGAACAGTGATATGCGGTCCTAGAGATTGCATCCTTCTCATGGTGGCCCTGTTGTAACTGAACCCTGCGGATCTAGACTGGAAAGTCGATAAACATTCCCCAACCCAGCAGTCGTGTCGTGGCTAAGGGTCTGCACTTGGGCTAACGATGCCGACAAGAGGCGAACCCTAGGTTACATTATTGCCGATATACTTTACATGGGTATCTCTGCTGTAGTCACGTATTACGGGGGATATCTGTGCGGAGATCTTGGCTTAACCGCCCGGATCAAGAGGAGACAACCTCAATAAAAATCCTAAAAACCACGGTAGTGGCCAACGTTATGCGTGACTGTATAGAAGATCAGCCCATACTGGATCCTCCCTTGGGCACCGGACGCCCGCCATTGTATACAGCCATTAATTTTTTATAATGCTTCAGACTCGTGGGATTAAATATGAATACCGAAGAAATAATCAATATCAAACCTTTACTTATGTCAGAGGAGGACTCTAGTGGCGACTCCCTGACAAACCATATTAAGCCCATAGAGGTGCACCAAACCAGGAGACAGAATCATCTGTCAGACCTGAGGCGGAACCGTCAGACAAGAGTCGGAGGTTTCAGGGAAAAAACCGAGGAACTGCAACCCAAGAGACTTTCTGGGGCCCAAAAGAAGAGGGCCAAGATAGAAGCTAAGATAAGGGAAGGCACGTGGACGAAAGAGAAGCCCAGACCTTTGAAAACAAAGAAAGGGAGGATAGTAAGAAAAGCGAGGATAACAGGAGACTCCGCTCAGACTCTTCAATCGCGAAATCCAAGCAACCGGCAAAGAAGCCCAATAACGATGAGCAGACCGGTCAATACAGTGCCGCAATAAAAGGGTTAAAGATGGCGGTGATGGACAGACACTATCCAGATATTTTAGTGAATCAAGGGCAATCGGACTTAATTCAGGACCAGGCTCCTTCCGGAAACACTAATCTACCGCAGTTTGAAAGCTGGAGGTACATGGGAGTTGTCTTATGGATCACCTGTGCCAACGAGCAAACTAGAGACTGGCTGCGCAGAACCATCTCAGATTGGGGAGCGCTGATAGAAGGGGTTGAACTTTCAGCGGTAGAGGATAAGATGCTACCCAAGAGCTCCAAAGTTCTCGTTTGGCTTCCTGGACCAGTCGACGAGAAAACTGCCAGGACCCGACTTGGGCTTCAAAACCCAGGGTTAAAAACGGAAAACTGGCGGCTCCTTATACAGAAGGTGGACAAGGAAGGAACTATCCTGGCCTACTCCAGCGATGGTGCCTTTTTCCAGGTACTAGACAGTAAACAGTTCAAGGCCTATTATAGACTGAGAGCTATTACTTTCAGGAACATTCAAAGTGTTCAAGATGCTGAGGGTACTTCAGATGAACCTCCAACACAGTAGGGCTGCTTCGGCGGCCCTATGTAAGATGATGGAGGGCTGCGATGTTGCCCTCATCCAAGAACCTTGGACCCATCAAGGTAAGGTAAAAGGTCTGGGGGAAATTGGAGGAGAACTAATATATAGCAGATGCTCGAATATACCCAGGACTTGTATTTTAGTTAAAAAGATACACAAAATGTCTCGCGCTATTGTAATTTTGTTCTCAGGATATGGCCGCAGTGATGCTAACAATAAGTAAAGGAGGACGGAGGAAGATCACACTAGGATCGATGTACCTCTCTGTTGATGAACCAGATCCTCCACCGCCTAGGGCAGTGGATAAGCTTGTGAGACACTGCAAACATTGGCTGCAGATGCTCATTGGCTGACCAACCCACCTCTCATGGGGGCACCGAGACCAACATCAGAGATGAGTTAATTTTACAATATACTGTGGCAAATAATTTAGACATAATGAATAAGGGTAACAAACCGACTTTCGTTATCAGACGAAGAAGGTAACTAATTGATATAACATTTGGTACCTCTTTTGTAAGTAACTTTGTTAGAAATTGGCAAGTATCTGATGAGTAGAATTGTTCCGACCACAGATACGTTAAGTTCGAAATCACTGGGATTCAGCTATCGTAATCTCGTTAAACGGACTGGAAAGCCTATAAGGTGGACCTAGACCAAAACTTTGCGAGTACGATGAGAAAAGTTCATAATAACCCTGAGCTTGACATGGCCGTGGATCAGTTAACTGAGGCAGTCATTTTAGCGTACAATGAAAACTGTTCTCTGGTTGTAAAGGCTTTCAGAAGAAACGTACCCTGGTGGAATGAAGACCTTGTAACCATAAGAAGAATAGTGAGAAAACTGTTTAACAGGGCTAAAATATCAGGTGACTGAGATACCTGTAGGGGATCACTAACTGAATATAATAAAGCATTGAGAGATGCCGAAGAGAATCATGGAGGAGGTACTGTGGGGAGATTGAAAATTCTTCAACATGTGCCAGACTCCGTAAAGTACTCTCACTGTAATTTGATTAGTACTCTGGAATTTAAATCCGGAGAGTACACCAAAACAGGAAAAAAAACATTGACCGAACTTACTGGGATACATTTTCCTGGATCTGCAATTATACAACAGTTGCCCTCAGACTGGAGAAACCAGGTATCCCTTGATCTTGGCAACACAGCATCAAGGGAAGACTGGGAGACTGCAAGAAGAGTGGTAACTTTCAATAAACTCAAATGGGCTATAAACTCATTTGAAGCCTATAAATCTCCGGGACCGGACGGAATTATTCCTGCCATGCTACAGAAGGGCTCGGAACTTCTAATGACAAAGATCTGCATGGTACTCAGAGCCAGTTTGGCCCTAAACTACTTGCCAAAATTATGGAGACTTACCAGAGTGGTATTTATACCCATTATTTGCAGGCAAAAAGTTACAGACCAATTAGTCTTATATCTTTTTGCTTAAGACGTTGGAAAAACTGCTTGATAAGCACATTAGGGGAGGTATACTGGTTCACCAACCACTACATGAGAACCAATTTGCCTATCAAGCTGGTCTCTCAACTGAAACAGCACTTCACTACCTCACTTAGGGAGTAGAGAAAACGCTGGACAAGAAAGAGATCCTTCTATGTGCCTCCTTGGACATAGAAAGGGCCTTCGACAATACATCTTTCAACTCCATAATCTCGGCCCCGAGAGGGCGTGGCCTGGAGGAGACCTGCTGCAGGTGGATAAACTGCATGCTCAAAGGAAGGATGGTTTATTCGTCTATATGTGACGAAACTATAATGGTCCAGGTAGTGGGGGTGTCTTCAGAGAGGAACCTGATAGTGGATGGACTTTTAAAGAACTTAAAAGACGAAGGATTCTCTTTCGTAGCTACCCCGATGATCTAGTTATCTTGGTGGAAGGGAAATTTGTAGGCACAGATCAGGGAACGGATGCAGAACGTGGTAAATAAATAGTTCGAACAAGAAGGTCTCAAGGTCAGTCCCGTAAAAACCAAAATTATACCCTTCACGCAAAGGAAAAAATTAGAGGGGCTTACACCTCTTTTCCTTTGCGAAAAAGAAATCGCCATATCGGGAGAAGTAAGGTATCTAGGAGTCGTTTTCGATTCTAAACTTACTTGGAACCGTCATATTAAGAAAGTGGTCGACAAATCGGTGACAATTCTAGCAGTTGTCAGACGGATATACGACAAGTCGTGGGGGCTAAAACCAGGTATGGCGCACTGGTTGTACATCAGAGTGGTTAGACCCTCTCTTACATACTCAGCTTTGGTCTGGTGACCCAAAGTAACACAAGAAACCACCGAAATAAAACTAGGCAAGGTACAAAGACTTGCCTTACAGGCATTACACGGGCGATGAGAACCACGCCCACTGCAGCACTGGAGACTTTTCTAGACTTTCCAACCCGGCACATAGTAATTTAGGGGGGGGGGGGCAAGATTAGGTCATTATAGGCTGTATCATTCACTGTAAAAGACACACGGGTACAGGTCATACAAGAATAATTGACAGTCTGCGTGGCTCTCTGCTTAAAATGATGACGGGCTACATGACCTCAAAAATATGTGACGACTCTCTATTCGAGGTGATTATGCAGGATCGATGTAGGAGCGAGACATTTAGATAGGAAATTGCACCTGGTAGCCTAATCTGGTGCACAGATGGTTCTAAAACCGAACTGGGTACCGGAGAAGGAATATATGCTGAGGCTCCCAGAATAGAGCTAAGCTTTTTCCTGGGTCAGTACACTTTTGTCTTTCAGACATAAATATACACCATACTACAGTGTGTGCGCGAAAACGGTAAGGGAGCATACAGAAGCAAGGGGATCTATATTATATCAGACAGTCAGGCAGCTTTAAAGGTATTATCAAGCACAAAAGCGTCATCTAGACTGGCATGGGAATGCATCAACAAACTCAATGCACCGGCAGAACATAACACAGTAAAACTGTTATGGGCAGCTAGGGATGATTATAGTGCGTGTCGATTGTTTAATTTGTGTCACTATAATTAATTATTATTATGCGATAATTTAAATGATGTTGTTTATTTCTCATTATATTTAATGAAAATAATTATTAATCCCAGGCTAGCATATTGTCAAACAAATTAAAAAGAAAACGGTTAACAAGAAAGTTCACTTCTCTGTTAAAAAAAATTAAATTTTACACCGTTTATTTGGGCCATAAAGAAAAATGTGTAAACGATAAAGAAAACTATGGCAGCTGATTGCCAGTTAGGTGCGAAACACGTGACCAGCACACGAAATATGATTTAGTTGGAAAACTTACAGCTCAAAATCCCTCTTAGGGGAAAGCTTATCAAAGAGAAGGCACTTTTTTAAAATTGTTTATTATCAGTTCAACACAAAATTACTATGTTATTGATGGCATTGCTAATAACAGTAAAATAATTAATATGTAGCTTATGGGGGTTGATATTCTCCGTGCATGTTAGAGTAACATTTGATTACTTGATTAATCACTGTCTGATTTAGATAAGTTTAAATCGTTTACCTACATATGCATATTGCAATGAACAGCACCATCGCACTCTTGTATGATTTTGAAGAATTTGTTAACACTCGCACTGATATAACTTTGGACTGTGGGTATGTTTAGCTCATGTACAGCTGCGTGTTAGGGGTGTTGCAAGAGGCGTTTACTGAGATGCGGAGAACTTTGTTTTGAAATCTTTGCGCTTTCGCTCCAGATTGATAATGCGTAAAGCATTGGTGGTCTTATTAATGATTTATACTCCAAAATGATACAGTTTAGGTTTGAGTAAGGATTTTCTGTTTATGGGGGAATGCAGTTGTGATAGTCTTGCGTAGCTTTGGTTCAGTTTGAGGTTTACGTAGTTTTCACTGCTGCGTCAGTGGGCTTCCAGTAGATGTTGCTATTGTTTATTACTATTCTAGGTGCGTTTCTGGCTCTTGTGTGCTTGACATTTAGTAAGATTTATTTGTACATTTCATCTGTTTTGTCATGAGCATATTTACTGTATTGTGGTTTGCAGTTTCTTTATGTCTTGAATGAGGTCGGTGCCTTGTATTAGGACTGTCATATCATCTATGAAGGTCGCCAAGGTTACCTGTGTGGTTGGGATGTCTGGGACGTAAATATGTTGAATAATAGGAGCCGTAGCACATTTTCCTGGGGGACACCTGCTTTGATTGTCTTTGGTTTGGGTATTGTAGAATAAATACAAGTTATCTAAAAGAGATGACTATTACTGTTTGATATTAAGCACAATTAAATTCAACTCAAAAAAAAAACAAACAAAACAGAGCTGTGGAACTATATATTTAATTAAATATATAGTTTACAATAAAATAATATAAAAATGAATGAAAACCTACAAAAAAATTAATGAAAGACAACTCGACTAAGCAAATTAAATTAGATTAAAGTATAGAGAGCGGCAAGTCACCTGCGAACTCTCGGACTACGGAAAACAGTGCTGGGGAGATAAATTTACGACGCAACAACTAAAGAGACTTATCACACGTAACGTTCTCTTGTAGCTGGCGGCGGCAAACCCGGCGATGGGTTCTTATTTGGACAGATGTATACGTATTGGAAAACTACGGAAGGGTGCAGAACACACAAAAAAAGTAACCGACAACGCGCAACCAAGGCGCGCTATTGGGTTTGCACAAAAACCTGGTCAGCCTCGGCTGGTGACCAACTACGCTGTCTCAAAAAGGTTGAACTTGGAATGCTTAGTCGGTGATCATACGGTTCTTTTCTTTGTAAAAATGTCTTTTATCTGTAAATAGGGGTGGGCAAGCGGACAAGTCAAGGTTGCGGGTAGAGATGGGATTAGGGCCAAAGGTGGCTTAGAGTGGCTTTAGATAGCTGTCCATTCGGAGCTCGATTATTTTGATTTTTAAGGCGGCAAGCTAGACCTTGCCGAAGGCTTGGGTTACGTTAAGAAAAACTGCTACTGTGTAACTTGAGTCCCTTTTCTATTTTTTCTGAGATTTGCGGTAGTTCGTGTAGTGTTGAGTATTTTTTTTTCTAAAGTCAAACTGAAATGGTAGTTATACGTCAGATAGAGTTACTTCGTCCATTAGAAGAGTAGATGATTTTCTCTAACAGTTCTGAGAGTGATGTCAACAAGCTTATTGGTCTCTTTTTCCGGCTTAGGAAATACTAATGCATGAGCGAGCTTCCACGCTTGTGGGAAGTGACCTTGTTGAAGGCATACATTGAAAGTCGTCACAAGGTAGACTAACGATTTTTTGGTGAGCTATGTTAGCACTAAATTAGTAATAATATCATATCCAAGCGATTTTCTCCTTGGCATATTGTCATTTGTGGTTTAAAGTTCACCAAGCGTAATGAGTGTAGTCGGTTTGGTTGTTACTTTCAGAATGCATTCAATATGGATGATCACGTGTGCTGAGTGGTTTAGAGTACGAGTAGTTTTTGGAGTAAATATTTTTTAGGTGAGCTGCAAAAGCTATTGATTTATCTCTGTCTGTAGCAAGTATTGCGTTATCTGCACTTAGTGATGGGATTTACTGGCGTTACTTTAATATAAGTTTAATAGCTCTACATATTCCCAAGTCGCCTGGTTGAAAGTATTTGATATATTTTTATATACTTTGATTCTTAGCTCATCCAATTTTTTAAGCTATGTTTAACCTGTTTAACAGGCGTTTTATTTCTGTGGTTTTAGTTTTTTTGCTATTGATGTTTAATTTAGCTTTTTATTTTGATTAGCTTCATAATTTGAATTGGTAGATAATAGTGTTTCAGTTCTTAGTTAATTTTAATAGCTAGTATTGCTATATGCGCGCTGTTCTGTTATTAAGGCTGTTCATTTCGATAATGCAGTGTCTGTATTCATTATTGTTTAGGCTAGTTGGGCACTTCAGTTAATCATTATGATAAGTTTGAAAGTTTTTTCAGTTTATTACCACATTTCTGAGTCTTGACATTAGTTGTATCACTCAACGAGTGCTGATAAATGATATTACTATTAGCGGGTAGCAAAATTCTTTTATAACGTGATGTTTAGTATGTCTGGTAGATTATCGCTGTGATATGAATACTAACTGCGTTATTTGTCAGAAGTTACTATTTGGAACTTATATTTTGTTGAAAGTCTTTTTATTTTAATCTTCTCGGGATTGTCTGCTTAACATGTCCATAAGCGATTTTGGGATTTTAAATCTCCAATCATTAAGAGTGGCTCAATTGTGTCGAATATAACTTTAAAGTATTCCTCTATTAGCGTCTTGTTCGGTTACGTGTAGGTGCTTATTATTTTAATTTCAATTACTTCTAGGATTATGCTGTTAATGTTGGGAGTAGAATTGTAGATAATTTTCGTTTTGTAGAGTATAGGTATTCTGCTATTCGGCCGTTTCTTTTTTTTCTTGTTATCCGAGTATCTTGAACGTGTCTACTTCAGGTAGATGAGTTTTTGTGATACAACCAACATCTATGTTGTGTCTAACAGGAAACGCCATGAAGATTGATCTTTGGGTTAATATATCATTTCCATTCCAATTAAGGATTGTTAGTTTGTTTACGCCTTTTTGTAAGTTAGGGTCCATTAAGGAATAAGAGGAAGATTGTGCTAGTCATAAAACTTTTTATTTAGGAAAGATAAGCGGCTAACAGATCCATAAAGATTTTGATTATGTTGTGTGATGGGTGAGGTCGCTAGATTGGTTGATTGCTTTGTGTTTTTAGGATTGGGATTATCTGTTAAAAAATTTGTGTTTGGTCTGCAAACGAACGACTTGGGTTGAAAAACAATTTCTTCCATGTCTTGTGGTAGGTTGGTTGCTAGTGCTGATATTTTTCATTCGTTTTGCATTACCTCGATATGAAGGCTGCAGCCTTGGTAGCTTGCAGACTGAGGTCTTCCGCAGTTAACGCGTTTGGGTGCATCTTCGGTTTTTTCGCACTTTTGACCTTGATGGTTTCCTGCACACTTGATAAATCATGGGTCTAATGTGGAGTGGTTTTTTATATGACCATAACATTAGCATCGATGATAATGGGAAGTGTTTGTTGGCCTTCCTCTCTGCTCTACTGTGACAATTGAATGATTAACGTTTTTTAAGGAAAAATATTTTTTGGTATTTTTCTTATTACTTAAGTCCATGGAATAGGCTGGTAGCGGCAGCCTGTTTTTAACTATAATGCGTGTTACTTAAATAATTGCTACTGCTTTGCTAAGTTCGTCAATTATTGCATGTTCTGTTAGCACCACTATCGGTGTGTATTTACTCACGACATTGAGCTGTTTCCTATTTGGGTTTTGAAATGTGTGATATTTAATGTTGTTATCATTAAAGTTATTTGGTTAAATTTATTTTTATTACGTTTTTGAATCAAAACGCAGAAAGTAAAGAAACATACCAGAAGGATACAGACTAAGAATTACAAGGAAAGGAAAACCTACAAACAACATGAACACTAGAGGAAAGATAGAGAACTTTCAAGGAAACATTGAAGAAGGTAGCGGAAAATGTATGTGGGATAAGAAACCGTAACAAACACACAAAAATGACGAGCTGGTGGACAGATGATATAAGAAGAATGGTAAAGAAAAAGAAAATAGCGCGGAAAAGATGCATCCAAACAAAAGAAATGGTGGATAAGGAGGAATAAAACAAAAGAGAAACATAGTGAAAGAGGCAATTAAAATAGAAAAAAAGGAGTCCTGGAAGAAGATGGGCGAAGAGATAACAGAACTACATAAAATAAACGCTAGAGATTTCTGAACGAGAATAAAGAGATTAAGAGGAAGTAACAAGAAAGATTTTTTATTATTGTACAGTTCATATCATGCAGTCAGCTTTACGTTACGGCACATTTATTTAGGAATTACTCAGTTATTATTACTGTAGATCAGAAATGGAATCTTTAGAGATGTTACATAAGGCATTGGCAATGGCGCTTGAAACGGCCGCCACAACGCCCGTTCTTTTTTCCTTTTCTTATGCAATATTTCTTGCAAAGGTTTGCTCTACTGGGGCATATCCTAACTGTAACATTTTAAATTTATAATCTTCCTAACTTAAAACCTAAAGAAAATGTGAATAGTGATTACTTATGTATTTGCGAGATATGTCATCTTGTTCCTCGTCGACTTGAGCGGCATGGATGATGGCCACGCAGACGAAAACGACAAGCAGAAAAACGGTGTACTTCATATTTCCTGAAAAGTTTAAAACTTACACAAAGAAAATACGATTAGCAAATATTTGGCGAGAAATATACGATTTACCTGCAGTGATGTCTACAACAGAATTCAGTTTAGTTTAAAGGCGGGCCTTTTCTTTTAAACACATACATTGACAATGAAATGTTGAGATAAACTGTTATCGTGGCTATTTTAGGCGCTTTTATCGTTACACTTTAAATCCAAAATTATAAATGTCACCTTTAAGACGTTGATTACGTAATCGAATATTTATCAGTTTTATGCGCAGTAAAATCGTTTAAGCTAATTAGAGTACAATTTTTATAATTACCCTTTTGGCTTTACATACAAAAAATAGTAGTCAATAAACACTATTGGAAGTTGGCAAACACTTCAACCTGATGATCAGACAAGCAGCTGGGAGGCTCGTAGTATTATTTTCCCCTTTTCTCATTTTTCGTTAAAGCGTTTTTGTGTATATATAATTAAAAATGTAACAAAGATACATACGAGACCTTAATCGTCTTATAGGACGCCTTCGACAATTTGGCGAGACAAGAAATGTGGATCGCATCGGAAAGTAGTTGCGTTGCAAAAGAGTTAATAAAAGCAATAAAAGCTTTGTATGCGAAAACGGATAATATAATTAAAAAGAGCAACTCAGAGCCTGCCGATTAAGAAGAATCTCGTCTGTAGTTGCTCATTATATTTATAGATGAAATAATAAAAACCTAAAAATTTGCTTTACAGGTAAAGTAGAGCAGACCCTATGCATGAAACTAAATTATAGGGTTTAACGAAATTTTATTGAAACGAACGACAGTGATATTCAAATGAAAGCGAATAGCGGAAAAATTCAGCGGCCGGAACCGGACACTTTGCGGCCACTTCTGGTCAAACCGGTCTCGAGATTTTCCGATCAGGCTGATATTTGGCGTCTGGACTTGACTTACGGCCTATCTTACGTCTCTATCTATCACAGATCAAAAGTTATAAGGCGTGGCAGACGACAGACATGACAAAAGTAGGTTATTTTCAGCTTGGAAGCTGCCTTACAGACCAGCTACCTAGCAGGGGCCCGCTAAAAAACATTAGCAGTTAATGCAAGAAGAAGATTTTTAATTATTATAAAATGAAAGCCGTTGAAGTTTTAGAGTGTGTGTTTACGGATGATGTAGTAGTTGCAAATACAGAGAAAAATCCATAATTCAATATATACTTATGGGTTACAGAGCAGGAAGGTAATGGAATGAGAATCAATTAGTAAAACAAAACCAGTAATGATAACAAATTACAAAGACCAAAAATAAGCTTACTAATTAACCGTCAGATACTGGAGCAAGTAAAAAATATAAAATATCGAGGATCAGTTATTGATAGAATTGGGAAGATAGATGAAGAAATCAATAATAGAATGACAACGACGGCAAAATCGTTTCATAAGGATAAGGATTTTATTAATAAAAAGAAAATGAGTGTTAAAACAAAGAATGACAGTTTATAAGGCTATTTATTTACCAACATTGCTTGATAATATTTCAGAAAGGTAGCAAAAGAGAAAATTATGTCATACGATAAAACACTAGAAAATAATATTATAATCAGAAAGCGCAATTACGCTAGCGAGAATACATAATATACTAAACAAAAACACAAGTGTGAGAAGCAATGAAAATTGTCAAGAAAGAAAACGTAGACTTTGTAAGACACAGAATAACGTCTTGGAAAGGTTACTACAGAATATAGGAGCGTGTGTGTGTAGGGGTGGGGATTGCGTGTGTGTGGGCGTCCGTATGTGTGTGTGAGAAAGGGAGAAAGATAGAGACAGAATGTCTATAAATATGGCCTTTTTGGTCACCTGTCGATTGGTGAAAACAGAATTTGGAAATTCCCAGCCGTTGCCGAGTTTTTGCTCGGACGGACAGACAGACGGACAATATGAAGTTAGTAAGTGACTCCGCTTCGCTTCGCCACTTAATAAACGCATAAGGCAATATGCCAATTATTTGGCGGATAACTGTATTTCATATGATTCACTATTTCCACCACATATTTGGGCATCTTGTTCTAAGAGCACAGAGCGTACTACAAACGCCTGTAAATCTTTCCATAATCTATTTAATTCTAGTTTATATATGTCTCATCCAGATATTTATAGATTCGTAAATGGGTTGATAGATGTTCAATTGAATATATATATATATGTATATATATATATATATATATATATACATATACATATATATATATATATATATATATATATATATATATATATATATATATATATATATATATTGGTTGATAATTAAGCACAGTTAAGTAACTCGATAAGCAAAACAGAGCTGTGTAAACTATGTATTGGGCAAAACGAAATTAATAACAAAGTAACAACTAAGCAAAACAAAGAAATTGAGAAAAAAAACCAACTATGATTCTATCTGTGCCATATCCTCAATGGACGTTGGCGATTATTATAGCCCATCTAATTCTGTTGCCTGGCAGCACGGAATAACTCTATTGATGTCATGTCGGACCATTGTCTTAAATTCCGTAGCCACGATGTTCTTCGTCTTCCCGGTCCTTTCCTTCCGTCAAACTTTCCCTTCATGACAAGCTGCAGCAATTGATATTTACTATTACGCATTATATGTCCAAAGTATGAAACTTTCCGTTTTTTGATAATCTCCGTTATTTTTGTGTTTTTGTTCATTCGCTGTAGCACAGCTTCATTTGTTATATGGTAAGTCCAAGAGATCCTCAGCATGCGTCGGTAGCACCACATTTCAAATGCTTCTAGTCGCCTACATGCATTGTCGGTTAGGGTCCAAGCTTCCACGCCGTATAATAGTATCGATAAGACGTAACATTTTAGGGTGCGGATACGAAATTGGAGATTAAGGTTGATATTACATAACACATTTCTCATGCTATTAAAGGCGGCTCTGGCTTTTTCTATCCGGACTTTAATTTCTTGGATCTGATCCCATTTGTTATTTAAACTGGTACCTAAGTATTCAATTATTGGAGCTATTTGCAGCTGGGAACCATGTACATAAAACTAGCCAGTGACATTCTCGTTTTTGCTCACAATCATTACTTTGGTTTTATCTATGTTTAGTCGCATGTTGTGTGATTCGCTTACAGTCGCTACCTTTGTTATCAATTGTTGCAGTCCTGTTGCGGGGTCAGCGAGCAAAACGGTGTCATCCGCATACCGTAAGTTGTTAATTAGTACTCCATTTAATCTAATTCCTTCTTGTGCATCGTCCAATGCCTCCTTAAATAGCCTCTCAGAATAAGCATTAAAAAGTAATGGAGAGAGCACACACCCTTGCCGAACTCCTTGACGAACTTATCTTCCACCTGTACAACTGCATTTTGCTGCCGGTATAAATTGGTGATTATACGAATATCTTTGCCGTCTAATTTTGCTAGGTGAAGCGTTTCGATTAATTTGTTGTGGTTAACTCGATCGAATGCTTCCTCGAAATCAATAAAACAAGCGAAAACGTTGCAGTTTACATCGCGCGCCCTCTGCACTAGGACATTAAAGCTCAACAATGCTTCTCTAGCGCCAAAACCGTTCCTAAATCCGAATTGCGTCTCGCTATAAATACGTTCATGCATTACTTTTAGGAATACTTTTAAAATGTGGTTCATCAAGCTTATCGATCTATTTTGCGTTGGCTGTTTTTGGTATAGGAATAAAAGTTGATCGAAGCCAATCTTTTGGAATTACCCCTGTTTCATAAACATGATTAAATAGGTTTACAAATACGTCTAAGTTATCTTATTCGATAAGCTTATGCGGTGCTCCCCACCCTGCCAACTATAGAGGATGCGAATTCTACCACACTCTCCTCAAACAACCCAATAATGCCAACAACAGACTTAATATTCAACAATTACCAGCACCGATACACTCTATCCCACGACACAGAATACAACCAATAATTCAGGCACAACAGGCCAATACGTATTCGAATATACTAAGAAATCAAACTACCACAAACCACCAGAGGAAAACTCAATTACTCTCAGCACTTTTCTAAATGAATTCAAAAATATGTTCCAACAGCTAATGCAACAAAACAGCTCAATTCTTACCATGCTTACAACGCTCATTAATAAAATTCGCTAAATTTGTACGAATTGCCCAATGGAATGCCAACGGCATCGTTCAACACAAACACGAAGTAGATCCTTCTTTCGTATTCCAACCTATAACACAAACCACCCGGACAACACTGCACATGCAGGTACAGCAATTTTAATAAAAAATACTATAAGTCACTACATATTACCAATATTCACTCAAAGTCAAAACGACCTCCTACGAGATAACAGTTTCTGCAGTATATTGCTCTCCTAGGCGCTACTTGAAACTCAACCACTTCAGGGACTTCTTCAACACACTGGCTCTAAATTTATTGCTGGAGGTGACTTCAACAGTAAACATACTCTCTGGGGCTCTTGGCTAACAACTACCAAAGGTCGTGAGCTAGCTAATCTAATCCAGAAAAAAAACTACTTATTTCTGTCCACCGGTGAACCAACATACTGGCCCAGTGATCCAAATAATACTCCTGATCTGTTGGACTTCTTCATCACCAACGGAATCTCCTCACCATACATGGAAGTAGTTCCTAGTTATGATTTGTCATCTGACCATTCCCCGATAATTGCAACTATTAGTAATTTCGTAATTATTAAGAATTTTACACCTAAACTTCATAACAACAAAACCAACTGGGATAAATACAAAAATGAAGTGGAACAACGGATTAATCTAAAAACAAGTCTCAAAACCCATAACGAAGTCGAAGACGCTTTGGATGCCCTCACAAGTACCCTTAAATATTCAGTTATGGAAAGTACCCCATCTCTGCCAATAACTAATACCACAAAATCAATACCACTTGAAATAAGACATTTAATTGGTAAAAAACGGAAGGCATGGTCTAGGTGTCACACAAACCAGGCACCCGTGGATAAAAACATACTGAATCGCATCAGCAATCAATTAAAGGCATAACTTAGAGAACTCCGTAAACAATCCTTCAATGACTACGTGACAACGCTAAATAGATTGGATCACTCTATCTGGAGACCAATTAAATCCAAGAAAAAACCAAAAGAACACAATGCTCCAATAAAAAATCTTGCTGATCACAACGCTAAGTGGGCGAGAAGCGATCAAGAAAATACTAATCTTTTTGCAAATCATCTCGCATCTGTCTTTAAGCCCAACAATCAAGATATAATTAATGACATCGTAACAAGTTTATCCAACATTCCACAATCCCCATTTCGAATTAAATCCTTCACTCCGCACGAAGTCCAGAACGAACTTAACCATCTTAACATCCGAAAAGCACCAGGTACAGACGGTGTGACGCCAAAAATGCTCAGGGAATTGCCGAAAAAAGGGATACTCTTTACTACCTACATTTTTAATGCCATTTTAAGACTGCAGCACTGGCCTCCAATGCTAAAAACGGCAGAAATAATCTTAATAAATAAGCCAGGAAAGAACCCAAATGACGTAACCTCATACCGTCCAATTAGTTTGCTCCCTACAATTTCCAAGGTATTAGAACGCTTATTACTACAGAGACTAAATGCCGATATTTCACCAGATACCTGGCTTCCTCCCCATCAATTTGGTTTCCGAGCAGGACATTCTACAGTTCAGCAAACACATAGATTAATCCAAGTTATTAATCACGCTTTTGAACAAAAACATTATTGTACTTCAGTTCTACTGACGTTAGCCAGGGCTTTGATAAGGTCTGGCATACAGGTCTCTTATATAAAGTCAAGGAAACCCTCCCACTAAAGTATTTCGACACCTTGAAATCGTACCTTTCAGACCTCAAATTTAGAACCAAAGTAGGAGATGTCAAATCAGACTATCATTCCATAGAAGCAGGTGTACCACAGGGAAGCGTCTTGGGACCGACCCTCTGCAACCTATATACATTCGATATCCCAACAACCACTGAAACTACTATCTGTACTTTTGCTGATGACACTGCAATACCAGCAGCACATGAAGACTCATCAATAGCATCTAACTTAGTACATACCCATTTAAATGTACTACAGGCTTGGTTGCATCTCTGAAAAATTAAAATAAACGAAAACAAATCACAGCACAGATTTCACTCGAAGACACGAACGTTGTTCTCCGCTTTCTCTCAATAACGTCGAACTCCCTCGAGCGATATCTATCAAATATCTCGGATTCCACCTGGACACTAGATTAACATGGAAAGATTACTTTACCAAAAAATGGAAGCAGATTGACTTGAAGATCAAAGAACTCTATTGGCTGTTAGGGAAGAACTCAAAACTTTCCCTAGAAAACAAAATACTGCTATATAAAACAATCTTCTTCCCTATTTGGACGTATGGAATAGAGATCTGGGGTTGCGCAAGCAAATCCAATATAGCATTGCTCCAAAGTAGCCAATCTAAAGTGCTACGTATGATATCACAAGCACCGTGGCATGTCTCAAACCAAACGCTACACGACGACCTGAGGATTTCCTATGTCAAAGATGTCATCAAGCTACGAAGTAGAACCCACTACGATAAATTGGCAACTCACTCAAATAACCTGCTTCAACCATTACTGGAAAGAGAACACCCACGACGACTACATAGATTTTGGCCAGCAGACCTTCTTGTGGATTAAGAAAGTAATTCACATAGAATGTAGTAGTTCTGATTGCTAATAAATATACATCTATAAAAAAAAATTCGATAAGCTTGATTATGTCTCCGCACACTTTGTCTGGTCCGTTTGCTTTATTGTTTTTAATTTTTTAAGTGAATTTAGAACTTCCTCTCTAGTGATTGGCGGCCTTTGTAACCCTGGTAGTTGTTCAAAATTTTCTCGATTTTCGAGGTTTTCAAGGTTTTCTTGGTGTACGTCATTGAATAGTGTTTGCATATATGCTTTCCACCTTTTGACCTTGTCATAAATATTTCATAATATGTTTCCATTATCGCTTGTTATATTCTCAAAGCTTCTTTGCTTACTTTTCCCAGCAGCTTCCTTAATCTTTTTATGTAACGTAAAATGATCATGTTGATTTTCTAAATGTTCGATTTCCTTACATTTTTCCGCTAACCAATTTTCTTTAGTTTCTTTAATTTTTGTTTTAATTGTGTTATGAAGCTGTCTATACTGTAGTTCATTTTTATTTCTATGTTTTCTGCGTTGTTCCATTAATAATAGGATCTCATCTGTCATCCATTTGTTCTTCTTCTTTTTTATATTAGTGAGCTTTGATTTTGAAATTTCCACTACGAGGTTTTTAGTAGCTTCCGATTGTTGCTCTATGTTGTTGGTATCTCTTTTGAACTTAACGATTTCCTCGTTTAATTCTTTTTTTATACTTTCTCAAAGTTCTTCATCTTTGAGTTTATATGTAACTATTTTTGGTGGTCTTTTTGATCGTGTAATTTTCTTTAATCGTAGCTTTACTGCCGCTAGCAATAAATTATGGGTCGAAGGAACATCTGCTCTGGGATATGTTTTGACTGACGTCACTGAGTTTCGAAATCGCTTATTTACCAAAATATAGTCAATTTTGTTTCTGATCATATTTTGTTGGTTATCCGCAGGCGATTTCTATGTATATAGTCGTCGAGGAGGAAGCCGGAAGTAGGTGTTCATAATTGTATAATTCATTACTTTGCAAAATTTGATTAGCCTCTCTTCTCTTTCATTACGGGTTCCCAAACCTTAATCGCCTACTACATTATGGAATCTAATCTCGCCAACATTGGCATTAAAGTCCCCGATAAGCAATGTTAACTCTTCTTTCCGCGTATGTTTTAAACCTTCCTCCAGATCTGTGTAGAATTTTTCAATATCTTCTTCAGAGCTCTGAGAAGTTGGTGCATAGATCTGTAATATATTTAAGCAACAAGGGCAAGCGACAGCGTGCAAGTACAGCGCAATAGAGCACCTGGTCAACTGGCTGGCGACTCCGTTGCTCACGAGGGTTCGAATCAGAATACCGGGCGGTGGGTAAAAATCCCGTTTAGTTGTGACTAGGGTGGGTAGCGGACAATCAAGGTTACAGGTAGAGATTGGATTCGGGACAAGGGGGTTTAGAGATGAACACCAAACATATATATATATATACAACAATGGTACCATCACTAGATTTACTTTTGTAAAAAGTGCTTGCTACAAATATATAAAGAAATGAAACATTTTTATTTGGAGTATTTTTTATTCCAATAATGGTGTGTAAAACTAAAACTGTTTGGCACCAAGAAAACAAGTTCAGAACTAAAATGTCTCATAACGATAAAGGTGGTGTTTATTATTGCTATGTTAATTATTTCTCCTTGCGCGCAACCGTCCTATCCCATAAAGGGTATTTGCGCGCAATTGATCCATAGGATTAAGACTATCTGAAAACTTTTCTGACCGCTGCGCGCAATCGACCCACGTCCGAAAAAAAGGGTCTTTAGTGTGCTTGGTCGATGTAACATTTTATTCTTCCTGCAAGTATTAGCATTGTAACACTTATTCCCAAAGAAACTAGATGTAGACAAGGATGACTAACATGTAGTTAAACATTTACGGGGAAGGAACACTATGGAAGTGTCTGTTACCGATTTCAATGAAACTTAGATATACCGTAAAAGGCAAAAACCAGAGACACGTATATTTTTATCTACCCACAACTAATTTAAAGAGGTACAAACCACCTTAAAATTGCCCCATAAAACAGTTTTTTCAGGATATCTCAATTTCTATTTGAGATATCTTAACAAAACAAAATGGAAATTAATTGTACAACACACTTAAAAGTAAAAGTAACTTTGTTCTAATATTTCACCGTTGCACCTATACACATCTGTACACCTCGGGAGCTAGACACCTTCTGTCCAGAGCCGACGCGACAGCGATGGCGCTGCGCTGCACCCATGCAGCAAAGAGAGAAACATATACATATGAAAATACATATACATATATAAAGGACCAGAGCGTCCATATTTCTAACACTCCCTTCCGATCGCAGCCCCTTATTAATACTGAGTAACTTGATACTTAAATTAAATCGTAATTTCTAGTAACACAGATCGCATAAAATTTAAAATAAAAATAAAAAATATAAGAAAGTATTTTTGCCTATTCAGCTTTGTTGATCCTCGTCTAGCTAGATTTCTTTCCTGAAACAAATATATACACAAAACACATCAGTATTAGTCAATCTGTAATGTGTCCGAATCTAACTCTCATCATTCAAATATATATGTTTTATTCCACATCATTAGTAATTAAATTTGTTAATTTTCGGTGGAGTTCAAGCGAAAAAGGCTTAATAAAAATGTCGACTATTTGATCTTTAGATCTAATCCAACGTACTTTAATAAATTTGTTAATCATACATTCTCTCACATACTGTTTTCTCACCTCAGTCATGTGTCTCAGTTTGTTTTCCCTCTAATTTTTATATGCGATTCAGCGGCTAAGTTATCACACCAAAGAATAACGGGACAAAAGAAGTTATTTAAAAATTAGTTTCAACGAATTATTCAAGGACATAGCCTCCTGGCATGCTTCACTCATCGCTACATACTCAGCTTGACACGTGGACAATGAAACATAGCTTTGTTTATGTGTCCTCCAAGCTACTACATCATCAAACAAATCCACGGGTAGTACGTGAATTTTTTATCTGCGAAACTCGCATCAGAATTAGCTTCCAGAATCTCACCTTTCCAGTATAAGTCAAGACCTTCTTTTCTAGTACCATTTAAGTACCGCTTCATCATTTGCCAATTCTCCTCCGTAGGATGTAGGATTTACCTGGTGCCTGCTTAACATATTTACTGTGGAAACAATATCAGGTTTTACCGTATTAGCTAGATAGAGAACACTACCAACAGCTTCTCTATAAGGAGCATTAACAGGGTTAATGGTTTCAGCAAACCTTTCCTCATCTATCTCATCTTCTCTCATCTTTCTTTGGCAATTCAAAATCTGTGTAGTAACCGTAGGTGTGCGTTGAGGCTTCGAGTCCGCGAAACCAAAACGTTTCTACTAATTTCGTAATGTAATTTTCTTGTTCAATTTTATTACCCGCGTCTTACGGTTTCTTTCAATATTGATTGATAGGAAACTTTTCGTTTCACCAAGGTAAGTCATTTCAAAATCTTTTTGTAGACTTCCCTTTATCTCATCTAATTTCTTTTGTCATTACTAGCGATTACAAGGCTCAGTAGGGGGAGCCGCGACTTCAATTTTGTTAGCCACTTCAGTAAATCGCTGATTCCATCTTTTGAGACTGGTTTTCGAAATCAAAATTATCAATGTTATTTAGACTGCCTTTAATATCGTTTGGACTCACCTCATCGCGTATCTCGGTATCTATATTTGGACTCGCAACTAACTTATCTTCTTCGTTATCAAAATTTAATTGTTCCTCGTTTTTACGCGTCGTATTTTTATATTGTTGTCCCGATCTAGTCGTCAGATAAGCCGTAAACAATTTGTCAGATTTTGTATTTTTCGCGCCGTTTTCTTTATGAATGAATAGTTGTAGTTTTCAAATAAGGCTTTTCGTAAATGCCGTTAAAAAATGTCTTATTCAAAACAGGATTATAAATATTTATAACTTTGTTGACCAAATAAATGCGCAAATCCGCATCAACAAATTTTCTTAGCGACAATAGATGGTCAGATAGAGATGCAGCGCAAATCACGTCACGCAATGCAATATATTTATTTTTATTAAAGCCAATAACGGTATCCACTCCCTCCGTTCCTAAGTCAGCTGATACATCATTATTTGCGCATCTAATCATGCCCACATCAATTTAATTAAGTTTTAAAAATTAATTTGGAATTCCTTAAATGTTCGGTTGCTCCCGAATCAGCAATAAAATATATCAAGTCTTTAGATCCTTTTAATGAATTTACATTTGATGCACCCAAAAGGGGACTGTGTTTATTTTAGCTATATAATTTTTCTTATCCTTTTGATTGTTGATATTTCTATTCGAATTTTGGGTTTGCTTGAATTGTTAAACTGTTTATTTTTATTTCTAGCTCGGCCTAGCCAACTTTGGGTTTTTCGCATCTAATTTATTGTTATATGCACCTCTTGAAATCCTAGTCTCCTCGAGACTAGTTTCCATTGTTGTGATTATATTGACATATGGACATATGGCCTCCAACTCTGGGGATGCGCGAAACCGTCATCAATCCATAGTATACAAAAATTCCAATCCAAAGCATTAAGAGTACTTGCTAACGCTCCATGGTATGTACGCAACCAAACACTTCATACCGACCTGAAGATCCCATTTGTCACAAGTGAAACTTCGAGAATGAGTGCCTCCTACAACATGCAGATAGCTCACCACACAAACGAGCTTATAGACCAGCTCTACACCAAGGTATTATAGAAGTTACAAAATGCCAAAGAAAGTAAGTTTATAAAAAATAATAAAATCAGGTACTTTAAGATAAAATTTGTTGAAATATTTTCTACACAAAATTGTAGACTGAAAAGTCGCTAAGTAAAAATTTAATTTATTAGAATTTTCTCTCTTTATTTTCGAAGCAACTTATTACATATATTTACAAAGTTAAATGCGTATTATCGGTGAAGTCAATATGCATTTACAAAACGTTAATTGCTTCCCCATGGATTTCGACAGCGCCGCAAGCCCACGGCGCCCTGGGCCCGGCGGAACTTGACTCGCAGATACTAACCGAACGAATCATCTTAGGAACGTGATTTTTGGCGCACGAGTGCTTTATTATCTGCCCTCAAGTATGGAGCAAACAAAAATTTTATCGCTTGCAGTTCCGGAACTATAATTCCTCGGCTGCGCCTGCCGCCGGCCTGGAATTTGTCCTTCGGAAGCGCCTGGGCCGCGCGAACGATTTTTGTTATATATTTCGTGATGTCAACATAACGTCAACGCATATTTCAACAATGTGTCAGAGTGAGACGGAATTAGGTGGCGCGCAAACAAAATTAACTCGCGAATACTGACCGAATCCTAGAATTGTGATTTTTGGTGTAGGAGTGCTTTGGGGCCGGCTTTCAATTTTAGGGCAAACGAAAAATTTTTATCGCTTCCGGTTCCGAAAATGCTAAATTTCGGCACGAAAAAGTCTTATACAGAAAAGTGCCTCATTTTAGGCTCCACAACGTGGTAAAGAGCCGTCTTCCTATCTCTCGCCGTTTTGGAGATACAAGCAAAAAAGTTATTTTTCCAACTTTGGGGCCGTTTTTGGACAAGAAGGTGGCGAGTAAAGGCACAGGTTATTATACGTTTTTTAAAGCCACTTTATAGTTCCACAACTTGGTCTTTGCGGAAAGTCGATATCTGCGAAAAAAGGTTTTTTCTTTCAACCCCCATGAAGCCCTTAAATGGTCGTCACGTTTTTTTAAATTTTTCAGCAAAACCTAAGACAAACCACAGCCACACCCAACATAAACAGAACTAGGAAAAACCCCGTATACACTGCATAATAATTTATATATGAAACCTTAAATACGAATCTATATCTCGGGAAGTTTCGGTCCAATCGGGCTCAAATAGGACGCATTTTTTTCGTCTGTGAGTCTACTTTCATGCCATCTGGGTCCGGTCTATTTGTACGTGCCTCTCTTTTCTTGGCAGCTTGAAATTCTAGAACATAAAAACAGCAAGTTCTTTCATCTTGAAAATGGACCCAGATTACAGCAACAGCGCGAAAACATTTTAAACGTAATAGGCATGAAAATAGGGTCATAGACGAAAAAAATGCGTCCTAGTTGAGCCCGATTGGACCCAAACTTCCTCAGATACGAATTTTTAAAAAATGGCATTTCCGCGGAATTCGAGTTTTTTCCGGTTTTCTAAGTGTCGCCAATCGCGCCTGACCGATTCAAATACTTTGAAAAGTGATGGAATTGTTGTTTTACTAGAATACAATGATTTCTTAATGATATTATCCTTGGCCCGAACTTGTAGCATGCGCGATCGCCACTGCGCAGATTGTTCTTTTCGAATGGAAAATAGAGGGAAATTGTGGGAAAATCTGAATTATACGGCGAGTCAGGGGCTCAAGAAGAGTTGAAAAGGTCAAAGTCAGTGCAAAATACTCTTTGGACAGATTAAACGGTGATAGAACGTGATTTTAATAATCTTTCGACACCTTAAACCATTGTTTACTGTAGTCATTTTTTAAAACAATTACGCTCTGCTAGTCGCACATATTACTCCCGCTAACAGCCAGTGTAAGTCCGTCTGCTAAGTTGGGTGAAATTCTAATTCTGAAGTTTTTCAATTATCACGTCGGCTCAGTGTTGCGAGTTCATTCAAACAGTTTCAGACTACTACGATATTCGTATTTCAAATCTAGAATAAGTCTTCTACGGGGAGTGGATGGCCATTCCTCAGTTTTCAGTTTCTCAGTTTCTTGTGTTATCGCCATACAAGGCTAAACACTTGTGAGGTTATGTTGTATAAGTGTAACGTGTCTTAGTGGAAAAGTAAGTGGACAATGGCTGTACTGGAAATGATATGTGCTATCGGGAAATTCCTGAACGACAGTTGTTCTGAACCTTATAATTTTGGTTATTTAAGTGAATTCGATACCGAACAATTGGATATCCTCAATTTGAGATTAAACAGTAATTTGAGTGCTTATGAAAGTGAGTACATATGTAAAAGGCACAAGAACAAATGTGTCGATAATTATACGGCTGAAAGGAGAATATCTTGCGATCCATACGGAAATCATAAAAAACCTGTTCGGGGTGATCTGCGCATTATTACCTTAGAATGGAGTCAAAAATGTTGTAAGGCAACAACAGAGAATAAAATATGTAAACGGTGGAAGCAGAAAGTTACTGAAAGTGTCATGGAGGGCCACAATAACAATGTTGTGAGAACGGATGTTCTAAGGCCAAGAAGGACTGTTGCGAGTTTAGTAGATACTCTAATTAAAGGAATAAGCGATCTTGAGACTTATCCTTCTAGTTCATCGCAAAGTTCAGGTGGTACTGAATTTTTGACTTGTAGCCAGGGACGATCGATTCTCAGAAACATTTGTCGAGAACTTGGAATGCCTAATCTTGAATTATCACGGGTTTCTTTGCCCAGAAAAAAAAAACTAGTGGTCGATTTTTTAACTGATGTTTAGGCAAAATTAATTCGTCAAATAGAAGATGCTTTTAATCTCGATCTAAATTCAATTATGCCACTGGTTACTGGCAGTTCCATCCAAGACAGTGTCTCTCTTCATCAACTTTTGACAGAATTGCAAAGAAAATTCGATAGCAGTTCAACAGTCTCCGGCAAGATATCCCTTCTTTTACTTGTTCCAAGGAACTGGAGTTTCGATTTATGTCAAAAGTACTTTAAATGTACTTCGCATATGTTCAATAAAGTGGGAAGCTACAGAAAAATGGTAGATTCTTCATGATGAAAATTGTAAGATTATTGTCTAGAACATTGGTTTAATTCCACGTTTTTATGTCTACAGGTGAATTAGACAGTCCACTGAGAAAAACATTCTAAAATTTCTCAAGCAATGGAAAAAATTATAGAGAGTTATATTCTGGATCCCAATAATTTATACATATGTCCAGGGAAAAAACAGAATTTGATAAGGAAGGCTCGAGATGAAACGGGGTCGATGGTCGAAATAGTAAAACAAAAGCGTCTGCTCCTCTACACACTACGAGATTTACACTCTAACTTTCTGCAAGATTGTAAAGGAGATGAAAACGTACCAAAATTTTCTCACTTTGCGAGTTTGGTATCTGAAGAATGCATTTATGATGGAGATCCAGGCTCCCACAACATTTGTGTCTGTGTCGAACACGAAAACATTAAGCTCAAGCTTCTTGCTCTGAATAAAAGGATCAATTATCGTGATTTGATAGCAGCTGCAACTTGCGATTCAGATAACATAGACTGTATGCTCCATCGATGCGGTGAATGACCAGGGATTCTCGGAATTACGCAAGTTCTGGATGATTTTGAGATTTCCTGGGACAGAACAGAGATCAAGTACAAATTCTGGGGTACCAAACAAGATACACGAGCTTTTCTCATTACAATGTGTGAGAAAACAGCCAAATTCAAGACAAATTTGCTAGAGGATTTGTGGAATATAACCAGTAACGATTTTATTGCCCAGACCCAAAAAAATGATCTCCTTACCAGCAAGAATGAGTTGCAATGGGACACCTGTACAGTTCTTATGGATTTCTCCGAAAATTATTTTTTTGTGATTCAGAATTCTATCCAGGCATTCTACTATAATAATAAGCAAGCGACAATTCATCCCTTTGTAATGTATTTTAAAAGTAAAGGTGATAATCAATTGCAAGACAAGAGCTTTTGTATTATAAACAACAGCAAGGATCATTGGGCTTATGCAGTGCATGAATTCCAAGATGAGTTTTTAAAAATTATCAGAGTTGAATACCCATGGATACAGAAGATACGATACTTTCAGATGGCGCTCCTACACAGTACAAAAATAAGTAAGATTCTTCTTATATCAATATATTGTATTTGAAAATCCTTGCTAATCGATTTCTCTGTTCCAGGAACAACTTTGCCAATATATTCCTGCATGAGAATGACTTCGGAATCAAAATAGAATCCTACAATTTTTTCGCAACCAGCCATGGAAAAAGCCTATGTGATGCTGTAGGGGTTGTGGTTAAGAGGACAATCATGCGCCATTGTCTGAGATCTGGAGCTGAGCATCAAATAGAAAATGCTGAAAAAATGTATAAATTTGCAGAAAAAAATATAAAAAGCATAAGGTTAGTAGTAAAAAAATTAAATGGATGTAACAATAATTAAAATTATAATCATTATCCACACAGATGTCTATGGGTCCCAGATGTGAAGATTCAACAACATAAAAAAAAATTAAATCAAAAATTTAATAGTGCAAGGGCAGTTGAGGGTACAAGAGGTCTTCATTGCATCATCCCAGTCGATGGTGAAAGTATACGTTTAAAACAAACGTCTTTTGATGAGAAAGAAAAAATTGTTAAGATTTTGGATAAGACAAATAAAAAAAGAAAATGAGATGAATAATGGACTTATTTTGTTGACATTTGTACGATATTTCAAGATAATGTTAATCAGAATTGTGAGAACTTTCATATGTAAGTAATAAAATGTAGGTAAATTTAAAGGAGGAATTTAATAATCTACAGTGTGTTTATCGAGCAAAAATAATAAAAAATACGGTTTTATCTTGGAAAATACAACATCGACTGTTTTTTTTTGACTTTGACCATTTTCCCACCCTTTTTGAGCCCCTGACTCGCCGTATAATTCAGAAATTCCCACAATTTCCCTTTATTTTCCCTTCGAAAAGAACAATCTGCGCAATGGCGATCTCGCATGCTACAAGTTCGGGCCAAGAATAAAACCATTAAGAAATCATTGTATTCTAATAAAGCAACAATTCCCCCACTTTTCAAAGTATTTGAATCGGTCAGGCGCGATTGGTGACACTTAGAAAACCGGAAAAAATTCGAATTCCGCGGAAATGCCATTTTTAAAAATTCGTATCTGAGGAAGTTTGGGTCCAATCGGGCTCAACTAGGACGCATTTTTTTCGTCTATGACCCTACTTTCATGCCTATTACGTCTAAAATGTTTTCGAGCTGTTGCTGTAATCTGGGTCCATTTTCAAGACGAAAGAACTTGCTGTTTTTATGTTCTCGAATTTCAATCTGCCACGAAAAGAGAGGCACGTACAGATAGACCGAACCCAGATGGCGTGAAAGTAGACTCACAGACGAAAAAAATGCGTCCTATTTGAGCCCGATTGGACCGAAACTTCCCGAGATATGGATTTTTTAAGAACAGCAAAATAAGGGTAATTTTCAATTTTCAAAAATTCATATCTCTGGATCCGAGGGGTGAGGGCTAAAAATTGGAGGATTTTATTTTTCACTACCTATTTTTAGCTCCTAAAATTTGAACGAAATCGGAGACCCTCGCGCGCACCGTATCTTCAAAATTATTGGATGGGCTCATATATATATATATATATATATATATATATATATATATATATATATATATAATATATATATATATATATATATATATATATATATATACAAACAGTTGTCTTAAATACATGTAATGAATAATGATATCTCCAGCAAGTGTTCTTTCACACACACACAAATAAACCTTTTTCTTATATCCAGAGCACACTATCAACACTACGGTTATCTCACCATACGCAACTACAGAATGGATTTTAATTGTCACCTCGATAACATCGTCCACACTGGTATAATAAGTTATTATTAAGAGCAAAATTTCACATCATGAAATGGAAGAATTTGAATCACTTCACCTACGAACCGGAAATTTTAAAGTCAAATGTGGAAATGAGGGCTTATCAAATAAGCAGTATAGATTAATTTGATAAATTTTTTAACACCCTAGGTACCAAATTTATTGCAAGAGGTGATTACACCCATCTTGGGATGTTCAAATTAACCATCTCCAAAGAAACACAGCTAAGACGCACCATCTATGAAAATCATTATAAACCAATAGCTACCGACATATCTATATAATGGCCAAGTGATCCGAACAAGTTGCCAGACGCCATCATAGATTTCTTTATACTTAAGATCATATTACCAAGCTACATTAAAATTATCGATTAATACGATGTAAGCTCTGACCTCACTTAATATGTACACTTAGTAACTTAACCATCAAAAAGCTTATACGACCCAAACTATACCACAATCACACAAACTGAAATACCTTTAGGAAATATATAAATGAGCACTTGGCAATCAAATGGAGATTAAATATATCAACAAAGATTTAGGAAACAATAGAAAGGTTAACCGAAGTCATACATAGTGCAGCTTGGTGTGCTATTTCCTCCGAAACAAAAATGCTAGCAACACTACTAACTATCCCATAAGTATAAGACTAAATATAACTGAAAGAAAAGCAAGACGTAAATGGCAAATTTCAAGGAGTTTCGCTGATAAAACTAGGTTAAATCGGTTAACTGCTGAACTAAAGCATATGATACAAAAGTGTAAAAATAAAACATTAAATAGCTGTTTGGAAAATTTATGCTTGCTTAGCACGAAGAACATTCTTTACAACATGCAACTAGAAAAATAATAAAACTTCAAGTTACTGTCTTACCTATTCGTAGACTTTATACATACGAGGAATCGTAAATGCAATGAAGTGCTCCAAATCCCACAAAGCGCCAGGTTATGACAAAATCACAACAGAATTACATTACATCAAAAAAAGTTGTATCAATAATAACAGAAATATTTAATGCAGTCCTAAGACCCCCAACACTTTTTAATATAGTGGAAACTCGCTCAAGTAATTTTTATACGTAAACCAGGTAAACTGACATACCTATCAACTTTATTGAGACGCATTTCGTTACTTCTGGTCCTCTCCAAATTACTTAAACGAATAATATTAACAAGATTAACTACGACAGGTGCGAGGTAAGGACCTCGACCTGTCACATTAGCGCGCAGCGGTCTTGGATCAATAACAACTGCGAACATCAAATACCCTCCGGCCGTCATACAAATGCTTTTGGCAGTTCTTCTAACGAGTTAGATTAGCCACCTGTCCGGGAGAAACTTAACATGACGCATAGTACAGTTGTGAGAATAGGCGCAGTACTATCAAGAAACTTAAAGGAATGCCATCCATCAGTGTTGGTAATGTAGAAAACAGTATGAAAAACCACCTGCACTATCGCAAGGTGAATGCACGGTGTGTGCCACGAACTTTGACGGACGTAAATAAAATGGTACGAATGTAAGCTAGCACAGCAGTTTGAAGACGAAGGAAATGCATTTTTGAAGTCTGTAATGACCAGTCATAAAACGTGGGTGCGTTATGAGTCCCGGTAGTCATCACGCGAGTGGCGGCGTACCAGTTCTCTCAAACCCAAGAAAACGCGGAGGGGCCGTTTGGCAAGAAAAGTGATGGACTGTTAGGGGTTATTCATGTAGACTTTCTGATGCATGCCAGATGTCAATGCAGCTTATTACTCAGACCTCCTGGCAACAGATGTAAAGGAAAAGATCCGATCCAAGTGGAAAACAAGTGAAAAGCGGGTAGCTTTTCTTTAAGACAATGCACGCCCCAATAATCATTAATTAATTAAAGTTTAACGAATAAAAATTTTTTATGTTTTAGTCAAAGTTTGTCCCTTCACTTCTAAAAAAATACATTTTTGGAAGGACCACTATTAAACAATTTTTTTCTTAAAGTAGAATGTATCAAGAATATTTGGCTATTAATATGAAAAAACAAGTAAATTATGACCTTTGAGAAAAAAAAGTTATTTTTTTAATTTTTTCTGCCTTCTACTTTTGTTAGTACTCTTGATAACACACAAAAATGCTATTATTTTTGAAGAGCATGTTTGAAGATTATTTCTGATTTTTTCGAGTAAAATAATATTGTATATCACGGCAACAAGTGTTTTAGCGGTTGGGTTCTTAGACACTTCAGTGTTACGGCTATGTAATTCTCATAGTTTGCATTTGTTTATACTAATATATAGATGGTGTTAGATATTTACTGGCTATAAATAATGTGGGCTTGTTTTATATTAAGATCAATGCGTAAGCGTTAAATATAAATTGTTCGTTATTTTCATTAATTTTGTTTTTTTTAAATTTAGTTAACACTTTAATTATTTTGTAAGTAAGTTTTTACAGTGTTTTTATAAAACGGAAAAAAAATACATGACATTATGTTAAATGTTTATGAGAGTCGAGCGCAAGCGGTTGCGTTGACGTCAATCATTGATATATTCAATCAAGTAAAGGAGTATATTATTTATAAAGGTGCCCAATTAATAACCAGAACGCACACCCTACCTGGATTTAGCGTATAAACAACTAATTCTGCTAATAATGTAAAACGCAAATTGACGCTGGAAAATAAAATCCTAAAAGGCTATTCATGGAACTCAGAAGACTTACTAAAAAGAATCGATACCAGCCAGACCCATGACAATAATTAAAGACAACATAAGGTACCATCAATATTTATATACACCGCAAATAATCACACGGAAATAATAGCAGACATCAAACAAATCATAAGAGAATATACGTGAGCAGTCAGAAAAGTTATGAGCTTTAATATGAAGATTGCCCTACTCGTCAAAACCATTCTGCTAGTACATTCGTACATGCTTTAAAAGATACCTGTAAAAATATCTGCTATTTTAGACGCTCAGTTGTTGTTTGACGGTGGTTTATATCAATCGATGTCAGTGCTTTTGTAAAAATGTAAAAAAAATCAAATACCATGAAGTAATTAACTATTTGCATTAGGCGATGCTCCTACGCAAGTTAAAACCAAATTAGACGCCATTTACGCAAACTCTGGCTCATCATTTGCACCGTGAAAAATTGGGCAATTGAATTTAAACGTGGTCGTATCAGCTTGGCTGATTATTAGCGTTCGAGGCGACTAATAACTGCGACCTCCACCGATAACATCGAAAAAGTTCATCAAATAGTACCGAATGGCCGTCGAATTAAGGTTAGAGAGATAGCAAAGGCTGCAGGCATATGGAAAGTACGCGTTTGTTGTATATTGACTGAATAATTGGGCACGAGGAAGCTGTCAGCATGTTAGATTCCGCGCTTGCTCACTTTGAATCAAAAATTCATTCGAATGATCATTTACAAGACCCTGTTAAGCGGTTTTAGCAAAACGAGTCGGACTTTTTACGTCTATGAAACTTGTGTCCACCATTGCACTCTTGAAACGAAGAAACACTCAAAACAGTGGACTGCCAAGTGTGAACCTTCTTGTTGATATTTAGGTGGAAATAAATAAACGATTTATTAGAAAGATGCAACGAACGTGTATTATTAACATATAGATTAGAAACGTACAAGTAAATCATAGATATGGACAGAGTACCTTATTTAATATAGGTGTTGCCAACTTATAATAAATGTGGTTGCGTTCTCATTTGCCAACACTCCCCACAGAACGCAGACCCATTTTACTGATACAGAACAAATGTTTTTCAAAGGTAGTACCTTTAGTCAAGTTATCAGCTACCATGTTGCAACCATTTACAAATTTAAATTTAACTTTAGAATTAACAATGTTTTCTCTAAAAAAATGTAAACGAATATCTATATGTTTAGTTTTTGGTTTATAACAGTCTGTTGATGCCAGTCTTATTGCACTTTGATTGTCACAGTGGATGAGTAGGGCGCCGTCTCCACCTTGACCGAGCTAGGCCATCAGCTGCCGCAGCCACAGGGCCTCCTGGGTTACCGCCGCCATCGCCATGTATCTGGCCTCCGCCGTAGAGAGTGCCACGGTTTGCTGTTTACACGAATTCCAAGATAAACAAGCATTCTGAAACAGAAAAGTATAACGTGCACGATCGTTATCCACTGGATCGCTCAGTCAGCATCACAATATCCAGTTATTTTCTTTGAGTCATCTTTGACATAGCATAGCGTTAGGTTCCTGGTTCCTTGAAGATACCTCATAATCCTTTTTATTCCAAACCAATGTTGATTTCCTGGACTATTACAGTACTGACTCAACTTGTTAACTGCATAGGTGATATCAGGTCTCGTGACATGTGCCAGATATATCAGACGTCCCACCGCTTCCCTGTATGGGATATTTTTGTACCCATCTTCAGGATTTTTCTCAGATTTTGCATTCACCTCTATCGGGGTACAAACTGGTTTGCATTCAGACATATTAAAGCGGTCCAATGCTAGGTTTATGTATTTTTCTTGATCTAACATAATCATATCTGCCTCTCGGTTCTTATTTATGTTTATGCCGATACAATTCTTCATTTCACCTAGGTCTTTCATACTGCATTCTCCTTTTAACTTGTTTTTAATCTGTTGTTTTATCCTTGTTATTTGTAAATATCAAAAGATCATCCACACACACTGCAATTAATATAGTTGCAGACTCATTTACTAAATAATAAATACAGGGATCCACATGTGATCTCTGTAAGCCAATTTTTAATAAAACATTGTTCAATTTAAGATTCCACTGTCGGCTAGCCTGTTTGAGTCCATAAATTGATTTATGTAAAATACATACTTGATCATTTTCTTTGTAGTATTCTGGTTGTGACATGTATATCTCAGTATCTATGTCACCCTGAAGAAAAGCACTTATGGCATCCATCTGAAACATTTCTAAATCATACTTCGCAGCCAGTGAAAGTAAGAATCAAACAGATGTATATCTTACTACAGGAGCATATGTCTCATCATAGTCACTTCCTTTTCTCTGAGTACACTCTTTGATGACCAATATTGCCTTAAATCGGATAATCTCACCTTTTTCATTTGTTTTAGTTTTATAGACCCATTTACATGGTAAGACTCTTTTCCCAGATGGTGCATCAACCAGTGACCAAGTTTTGTTTTTTATCAGAGAGTCATACTCTTCTTGCATAGCCTTTTTCCGTTGGTCAGCATGAGATGATGATAATGTTTCGTCTGCTGTTTGTGGATCATTTAAATTAAGTATTGGACAGAAGTAACTTACATCATGGTCATCTGTTTCTGCATACTGAACAGTTCTCCGTGGACGTAAATTTATGTTTCTTATTGGTGCTTGATTGCTCTGGTATGTAAGACTGGTTTCTCTCCAGACTGGTGGTCCTCGCTTGACTCACCAGTAAAATGGTCTGTGCTGTCCTCTAATTCTTCCTTGCATGTTTCTTTGAGTGGCTGTATCTCTGGATGCTGCTGTTGGATGTACTAGGTAAGTATGTATTATTATCATATTTTTCCACATTTTCTAGAAATACTACACCTGTACTTTTTATGATTTTATTGGTATCTGGATCAAGTATTCGGTAGCCTTTGGTAGATTCACAATAACCAACAAACAGTAACTTTCTAGATTTGGAGTCCCATTTTTGGCGTTTTTCTTTTGGAACTTGTGTCATTACTTCACAGCCAAATACTTTTAAATTAGACAAGTTGGGTTTCTTACCAGTCCACATCTCCATAGGAGTTTTACCATTAATTGATTTTGTAGGTGGTCTGTTAATTATATATGCTGACGTTGCAAGGGCCTCTGCCCAGAACTGTTTTGCAAGCTGAGCATCAAACAACATACATTTTGCTCTTTCCACCAGAGTCCTGTTCATCCGTTCAGCAAGACCATCCTGCTGGGGTGAGTACGGAGCACTTGTTTGATGTTCAATCCCATGCTTGTTCAAGAAATTTTCAAATTCTCTATTGCAGTATTCTTTTCCATTATCAGAACTAATTACCTTTATTTTTCTCTCATGTTCATTCTCTACTTTGTTTTTGTAATTTTTGAAAACTTCCGCAATATTCAATTTATTTTTCAAAAAATAGACATGAACTCGTCTTGTGTAATCATCGATAAAAGTAATAACATATTTCATACCTCCCAAAGATTCTTGCTCCATTGGTCTACATAAATCAGTGTGGACCAGCTGCAAGGGTTGTGAAGATCTTGAACCAATGTTGTTAAAGGGCAATCTGGTTTGTTTCCCCGAGAGGCAGGTAGTACAAGTAATAGAACCTTTATTTTTGTCTGAGAATGGCTGAACTCCATCAGCACACTCCGGTAGCTTGTTAACATCTGAAAAATTCAGGTGTCCCATGCGTCTGTGCCACAGAACCAAACCATTTAAGTTATCTGAACAAGACAGGTTAGAAAATACCTCTCTATGTGTGTTTAACAAATATAAATCGTTTACTAGTGTGGCCGAACACAGGAGCTTTCCATTTTTTTCATAAATATCACAACCTTCATCTCTAAAATTTACATTACAGCCATTTTTCACCATAGCACTAACTGAGAGGAGGTTTGCAGCAAGTTTAGGTATGTATAAAACTTGTCTTACCTGAATTTTGCTTTCTTTATTACCATTTATCAATAAATTTATCTTTCCCATACTTTCCACAGGTAGCGGTATCTTACTGGCAACAGTTATGGTGGGTATCGGTGGACTTGTAACATCATACATCCAGTCACGTCTATATGTCATGTGCATGGAGGCACCCGAATCCAGATACCACAGGTCCGGATTCATCGTCTGAGGAGATGCTGAAAAGCTGCAACAAAACCTTTATTTCCTTCTGTTTTTCTACATTTTCTTTTCGAGCCGACAATTCTTAGAAAGTGTCCATGCTTGTTACAATTATAACATCGCGGTCCTTTGTAGGCCTTTGTTGAATCATGTTGATTTCTTTGAATGACCTTTTTCCTTGTGAAGAATGCTAAATTATCAGAGCATTGAACTTCCTGCAGGAGTTTAGATTTAATAGAATCAGCACTTATCTTCATGCCAGAGCTCTCCAGTCCCGTGATCATGGGCTTATAAGCTTCAGGAAGGCCGGCTAACATCAGTGCACCGAGCCATTCATCATCAATGTCAAACTTAATATTCCTGAGCTTGTGGGCGGTCAACATTATTTTATTCACATAATCATCTACGCTTCGAGAAGAATCCAATGAGTTGATCAAGTCCTCAACAAGGCTACTCTCCTGTACAACCTGTCATCAAAAACCTGTTCCAAACTCTCCCAGACTTCTTTACAAGTAGTTGCATTCTGAACATGTACGTAAATGATAGGATTCCGTAATAAAATCAACTTAGATTTCGCCTTGGTCTCTTTACTTTGGTTTGTATTGGTACCGGTGACACAACTCCATAAATCGTCGAGTTCGAAATATGCCTGGACTGCAAACTTCCAACTGGCATAGTTATCTCTTCCAACTAGTCTGTCGATATTAAATGGATTGTAACCTGAATTCGACATCTTCTTTGCGTAATTATGATTTACACGTGATTTCTGACCGAGCACGCCGCCCCGGTTAACCTCAAAATGTATGACGTTTACTTTTTCTTCTGTTTCCACAAGTAGCTATCAACTACGCTCTGCTACCATGTTGATATTTATGTGGAAATAAATAAACGATTTATTAGAAAGATGCAACGAACGTGTATTACTAACTTATAGGTTAAAAGCGTACAAGTCCATCATATATAGAAACAGAGTACCTTATTTAATATAGGTGTTGCCATCTTATAATAAATGTGGTTGCGTTCTCATTTGCTAACACTTCTCCAAAAAAGGCGAAAACGATTTTATCCGCTGGAGAGGTGGTGGCGACTGTTTTGTGTTCATCTGTTCTTCGACTACTTAAAAAGGAAAACAATAATGGAGTCGTACTATGAGTTATTATTGGACCAGTTAAAAACAGCCGATAAAGAGTATAACCCTTTTAATCAATAAAGGTAAACGGCCAATCCTAATTTGTGCAGTTATTCTAACAGCAATGATACAGCTAAAAAGATCTTTTAATCGTCATCATTAAAGTAAGGAGAAAATCCGATAACATACTTAATCTTTACAAATGCTATGATATGGGCACATAATTTTTTTATTAAGAGTACATATTTACAATCTACTCTGTATAATCTAAGTGAGTAATAAGCAAATCGTAAATATGATAAGGTAGAAGACTTGAGGGAGGTCCATCCATTGATGTTACTCTCAAATAGAGGCTTATGTTTGGTTGGGTTGATGTACGAGGTCATGGGGCCATTGGCGATGCAGTCTTCTTGTCACGACTGGTTCTTGGGATAACTGATAAACGAGCTCGTTTTTGTGTCCCACGAGATTGCTTTGGTAGGTAGTTGATAGTCTATGGATTTCGCTGGAGACATATGCGTTCCCTAGGTCTTCGTGGGTCTGGTTGGTAACGTGCCAAAGAGCATTTGACATCAGACGGAGAGTCTTGGATTTTAGTGTTTGACGGCTTGGTGCAACCCCATAGTTGGATGCTGTAGGTCCAAATTGGCTTCAGGATGGCTTTGTAGAGGAGAACTTTGTTTTTGAGGGATAACTGCGAACGCCTTCCAAGAAGCCAGTTTATGTCTTTTACTTTGATGTCGAGATGTTTTCTTTTTGCCTTTATGTGAGTCTTCCATGTGAGTTTCTGGTCAAGATGCATCCCTAAATATTTGACTTCTGGTTTGACTGGTATAACTGTGTTATTAATGGTGATTGGTGGACATGTACTTCGCTTGTTTGTGAAGGTGATGAGGGTAGATTTATTTGTTGACGGAAATTCTCCACTTACTGTGCTATTCCTGGAGGACATTAAAATTAGAATTTGTAATTTGAAATATATAAAAAATGACTCGTAATTTTTTTTAATGACTACAAATTGTTGTACAATCTGTCTGTGAACGCAGACATTAAATACATCTTATGAAAAATACTTTAAAACTACTTCTTAAATAACTAAATTATGACTTGAAGAGAAGTGCTCTATGAGCACACTCAGAAGTTAACTATAACATGTGTAGTATAATACAATTTATATTTATATAATATATGATTAAAAAATATAGCAATTTAGACGAAGCGGGTTGGGAGGTCTGTAGGTTTGAACCTTTTCAGTCTTCTTCGCTCTTCATCATCGTCAAAGAGCGTGTTTACCCGTTGATTAGGGTGTGTTATCATCTTGTTTGCATGTTTGGCACTGATAGTTGTGATTTCTTGCCGTACGATGGGTATGCCTAGGTCTGTGTGTATAATTGCGCTGGAAACATACCAAGGTGCATTTACTATAGCTCGTAGGACTTTATTTTGGAATCTTTGGATGATTTCTATATTTGACTTACTAGCAGTGCCCCAGAGTGGTATTTCATATTTCCAGATTGGTTGTAAAATGGTTTTATAGAGTAATTTGTTGTCAGTCGTTTGTACGGAGTTTCTACCCAGGCGCCAATACATTTGACTAAATTTCTTCCCTAGTAGTTTTCTTTTGTTTAAGATGTGTGAATGCCATGTCAGTTTTCTGTCTAAGTAAAGGCCGGGATATTTTATGTAATCCGTGTGTGGTATGAGAGTTCCATTTAACGTTACACCTGGACAGTTTCCACGCTTCAATGTAAATGTTATGCGAGTTGATTTGGTTTCGTTTGCTTTAATCCTCCAACGCTGAAGCCATTCTTCGAGGTGAGTGAGGTGTGTTTGTAAGTTTTGAGAAGCAGCGATGGGATCTTCGTGTGATACCAATATGGTTGTATCATCTGCATAGGTTGCAATAATTGTTTGAGGAGTTTCAGGTAAATCTGCAATGTAGAGGGAATATAGTATTGGACCAAGAAGACTTCCTTGCGACTCTCCAGATAGGACTGGGAGGATGTTAGAGTAAGCTTCTTGATATTTAATTCGAAAGGTTCTATTTGTAAGGTAGGATCTTAGTAGGGCGTGGATTGGGTGAGGGAAGCTACGTTTAAGTTTGTAAAGCAATCCGGTTGTCCAAACTTTATCGAATGCTTGACTTATGTCTATGCATACGGCTGAACAATATTGTTTAGCTTCGAATACGCAGTTGATTTGATGGACTAATCGCTGAATTTGTTCTAGAGTGCCATGTTGTTTCCGAAAGCCAAACTGATGATTTGGAATGAGCTGCTGTTCACCAATGAGTGGTGTTATTCGATTTAGGATAATTTTTTCTAAAACCTTTGAGAGAGTTGGGAGAAGGCTGACCGGCCTGTAGGATGAGACTTCATTGGGGTTTTTGCTAGGTTTTGGTATCATCACAATTTCTGCGACTTTCCATTGACAAGGAAAATGTTCAATTCATAATGCAGCATTGTAAATATATGTCAGTATTTTATATCCTTTTTCAGATAGTTCCCTCAGTACTTTGCCTGTGATAAGGTCAAATCCAGGTGCCTTTTTGGTATTTAATCCACTTATAATTGTTTCTACTTCCACTGATTTTTTTTTTGATTGATAAGGACATTTGATGAGGGATGTTCAAAAATTTAGCAATATCAGCTTTTATTGTTTGTGACTGAGTTGAATTAGATTGAAAAACCTTGGTTAACTGTTCCGCAAAAGTTGTGGCTTTTTGTTGATCAGTCCTTGCCCAGGTATTATCTTGATTCCTTATTGGTGGAATTTGTAGTTGTGGATGTTTGAGTTTTTTCATGGCTTTCCAAAGGGAATAATCCGTGGCTTCAGTCGGGGTTAGTCCTTTAAGGTAGTCTTATATTGATTCGTTTCTAGCCTTGAGCAGTAACTTTTTAAGTTCTTTTGCAAGCTTGTTATATTTTTGCTTATCGGATGGAGCCTTTGTAAGTTGCTATTTCTTCCGAGCTTTCCTCTTTTCGACCAGTTTTTCTTTTAGTATTATGGGACATTTCTCTTTTACACGAGGCTCTTCAGCGACTGGTGTAGATTGCCATGCAGCCTGTTGTATGGCTTTAGTGAGATTTTCAACCGCGTTCTTTAAATAGTCTAAAATAGTTTTGAGAGGAATTTCTAGATTTATTAAATGATCTAAATTCTTTCGAAAAAGGTTCCAATCCGTCTGTCGGCTATATAGTGACGGTTTTTTGGGTTTGCCAAGTACCGAGTTTAATGTAGAGACTATTATCGGTGTGTGATCAGAGTTAAGTTCGAGACATGATTCAATTAAGAATTTTTTTTGGGTCCATACCTTTTACAATGCAAAAGTCCAGTAAATCTGGCAGTCTATTACGATCGGAGGGCCAGTATGTGGGTTGTCTTGTTGTTAAGTAACTTAAATTATTTTTTTGAATGGAGAGTAAAAGTTCTCTGCCTTTAGTTGAGGTGGTTCTTGAGCCCCAGGTTGTATGTTTTGCATTGTAGTCACCTCAACTAGAAATCTAGTTCCCAACGTTTTAAAGAATGTAGTAAAGTCTGCTTGTTTATTATTATGCCGAGGAGGACAGTATATTGCCGATAATGTAATTTCTCCTGTGGCATCCTCTATGCGTACACTAGTGGCTTGTATGTTGGGAATTTTGTATTCCGCTCGTTCATGATGTTTAATTGTGCACTTACAAATTATTTATGTGCCCCCATGTCCTGTATTATCAGGGTGATTTGTATTATACACGTTGAAATTTGGAATTTTAAAAGGGCTTCTATTGGTAAAATGAGTTTCTGAAATTAGTAGTATGTCTATGTTAGCATCTTGGATAAATAGTTTTACTTCTTGTGCATGCTGGCACAAACCATTTGCATTCCATATCGCAATTTTTAGTAATGGAGCCATTATTTAATAATAAGCTTAGACATGAGGTTTACTAGTGTACTCATTTGATCCATTAAAGTTTTCATCATTTGGCGAAGTCTGTTAAGTCATTTGAGGGTTGAGCTGTGACAATATGTGTTGGTTGACTATCTTGCATTACCGGTATGTTGGGTTGTATTCTTGTTGCTTGTGCAAACGTTATTCCCTGTTGAGTAGGTCGAATTGAAATTTTTCGTTCTCTTAGGGTGGGGTAGAATTTCTGTTGTAGTTGTTTATAAACTATGCAACCTCTGTAGTTTGCGGGATGTGATTCATTGCAATTAACACATTTAACGTTAGAGTCTTTTACCTTTCTAGGGAAATTAGTTGTTAGATGTTCTGCGGTACATTTTACACATTTTGGTTTATTTCTGCAAAAAATTTTGGTATGCCCATATTTTTGACAGCGTTTACACTGTGGTATTTGGCATTTTGTATGTGGGGCTTCGAACTGTACTTTGGTATTTAGGAGTAGGTCAATCTTGTAGATATCTTTATTATTATCATTTGGTTTTAGATCTATAAAGAAGATCGGTAGTGGAATTTTATTGTTTCGTTTTACATTCCATATGTTTGTTACATGATGACCTCTCTCAAGCAGGCATTTAGTTATTTCAATTGTTTCTGTTGTTGGATGAATGTTTGTAAGTACTACTCTGAAGCTTCTTTCAGTTTCGACTTATACGTATGAAATTCGGTGTTTTTTTCTATTAGTGCCTTTACAATAGTTGTGTATGTCATACTTTCAGTAGGTTGCACCTTAACTTGCTCAATGTGTAGTGCTTTGATTACAAATTTGTCTTTAGCAATGTTGTTTAATAGATCAATAACTGGTTTTATTTGTTTTACTCCTGATATGAAGATGGGCGGCGGCTTTTGTTCGGCGCTTTTAGGACTTTCTTTTTCTCCTTCGTTCATGTTATTTTCTTCAGAAAGAATATTATATCTATTGTCTCCTAACCAGTAATATTGTTTATTTGATGCATTAGATTCTTGCTCGTCTGTAGTTCTGGCGCGTTTTCTACTATATGGGACATGCTACCATTGATATGTTGTAGCTTTATTTGATAGGTGGGATAAGGATTGTAAGTGAATCGGACTAGGCAAAGATAATTGATTACTGTTTTGTGGTTGACTACTGTATATGTTTGGGTTTTGCAGGTAAGCTTGTTGTATTGGTAACGGTTGCGAAAAAGATGAGTTAATTGGCATTTGCACTTGGGAGAAATTCTGATTTGGATCCCCTTAGGGCTGACTGAGCACATATTGCCCGTAAACTGGCGGATAGGACATTCGTAATTTGAAGAAATTACTTACAGTATGTGGCTGGGCAGATAGCGCGGCGCGGTCACCGATACCGCGCGAGAGAAACGCAGAAAGCACTGAATTCGCATGTCTGCACAGCTTGAGCTTCAAAACTCGAATGACTCGTAATTCTAATATTAAAAGAAAATGTAGGCCTGACCTTAATAACATGTAGAGCGTTTTGGGATACATATATATCGAAACGCGGCATTCGACCGTCCGCTCCGAAACACAAGCGCGGAATGTAACACATAAAAACTAGCATAAAAATAACGAAGACCATCTATCCAATCAATAGCAAGCACAATGACTTCCCAAAATGTGTCAACTGTGGTGGAAACTAACCAAATAACTACAGAGAATGTTCTTATCGTATAAAACTTCAAAAATAGTGGGTGATAAGAAAAAATCCAAACACGATTTCTAATATATTATACTTTCACGTTACACAAGCTAAAACAAACCTAAACAACCAAAAAAATAAATCTACTACATAACCTTCTTTTAATGGCGGAATCGTACAGCCATTCATTGAATTAATAATTCTTTTAATGCCCTTTATTAAATCTTATATTTACACGCGTCCTCGCAAAAAATCGCTCAAACGTTATCAATTGATAATTTACCTAAAACTTTTTATAAACTCACAATCCTAAATTGGAAGATTAATCAGCATAAAATTCCAAAAACCATTTTTCATTTACTTCTTGGCAAGGCACAACGTATATATTGCGTATATCACGAATACTTACTTATCAAAACACGAAATATTTAGAGTAAACGGCTATCAAATCTATCTCCAAGTGAAACCAGTTGGATTTGTGTAACAAGGGGCTGTCGTTGCTACCAAACAACATATAAAACACGTCACACCAACAAAAGTTTTTGTCAGCAACATAGAAGTAATATGTATTATTATTAACACAACTAATATAACCATTATCAGAATGTCAACCGTCTGTAAACAACCCAATAAGAGACTAATAGAAAATAACATGCGTAACCTCTTTAACAGAAAGAAACCAATTTTTTTTAAGTTGAGAGGATTAGGAATCTTTCTAGATACCCGGGTCTAGGTATTCGAGCGACCCGGGCATGTTGGATTCAGACCCGCCTACCAACTAAACCCTGCCCGGAACCGCGTAAGCATTACTTCAGGTGAGGGGCGGTATCTCGTACTAAATCTTTCTTCTATTAATTTTTCTTCTATTTATTTGTCTTAGTTACGTTCTTTATTGTGTGGGTGTTGCTTATCTTCCTTTATTTTGGGTGCACATTTTGCTTATCTCGTTCCAATTTTCCTCTGTAGTAATCATAATGTTGCATATATTGTCGGGGGTGACTTTCGCTGGCACCTTGTTTTCTGTGTATAGTCTTAGTTCTTTCCATTGTTCGCAACTGAATATGACGTGTTCGACATTTTCTCTCTCGCCACAGAATCTGCAACCGTCTTCGGTTGCCCTCTCGAAGCGCTTCAAGTAGGCCTTGAATTCGCTGCATTTGCGTGAGAAAGTAGTTTATTTCGCCATGCTTTCTTTCTTTCCAGAGTTTGATTTTTGGGATCAATTTTTTGGTCCATGAGCCGGTCTCGCTGTTGTCCCATTGTTGCTGCCAATTTTCAATCATGTTGTACTCGTTGGTTATCCTGGTTTCCTTGTTGGCACCATGGCTATACGCCCTCTGTTTTGCCATCAGATCTATGGGAGGGATCACTGCTATCACTTGCAGAGCCACCGTGGATACCGTGTGATATGCGCAGCTGATCTTGATAAGCGCTAGACTTTGTACTTTCAGTAGCATATTTATGTTTTTATGATATTTTAACCCACCTATCCATGTTGGCGCTGCGTACAATAAAATGGAGTTCGCGATCGAGTTTAATGTCTTCCTGCTCATGGTTCTTGGGTCCTTTAATCTAGGCATTAGTCTTGCTAGCTTGGTTGTTGTTGTTTGGGCTCTTCTGGTGGCTAACTGGATATGTTCAGACCATGATGTGTGAGTATCTAGTGTTCTAGGTACTTTGTCACCTTTTGTATGATTACCTTTGCTCATAGTAAGTCTATCTGCTTAATTTCCAGCTCCCTTCTCTCAATTATGGCTGCTACCTCAGTTTTCTGGGGTGCTAGTTCCAGTTCGCGTTCCTTCATCCATTTGTTCACTTCTTCAAGTACGGTCACCATCTTATTTCTCAAATTTAGTTTGTCTCTGTCCGTAATTATCGCCACCAAGTCGTCCACGAATGCTATTAGTTTGCAGCCCGGGTGTAGCGTTATATCCAGCACCGTGTCATATAATATATTCCACAGTATGGGCCCTAAAACTAACCCCTGCGGTACACCGCATGCTATTTGGTATTTATTCTTCCTGTACCTCATTTCCTTGTCTTTTAGATAATTTTTAATAATGTTTATGAGATGTCCGGGTGTCTTGCGGTTCGTCAGGCTCTTGATTATCTTTGCCCAAGATGCGGTGTTAAACGGATTTTTGATGTCTAGCGTTACAACCACGCATAGTTGCCTCTGTCTCCAGTTTCCCTTATTCGCGCTTTTAGTGTCTGAGATAATTTCTTTGATGGCGTCTATTGTGGATCGCTCCGGGCGAAATCCATATTGATCTTCTGACAGCCCTCTTCTAGTGTCTAGGTCGAGCATTAATCTGTTTTATTAATATTTCATAGACTTTGGCCAGTGTTTTTAAGAGGCGTATAGGCCTATAGGCCGTCCCTATTTCCTTCCAGATTTGGGAATCAGCACTAGGTTCGCCGTTTTCCAAATTGTTGGAAAGGTACCCTTCTGCCATAGTTTATTTAAGGTGTTTGTGATTGTGGCCGGATTGGCATCCACGGCCCACTTTATCATTTCTGGTGGAATTCCGTCTGGTCCGGAAACTTTGTTGCTTTTAAGTTTCTTGGTTGCAATCTTAATTTCGTCTACTGTAAAAGGAGTTACTGCGTCATTTGGGGCATCTTGCTCCTAGTGGTTGAGGCTCCTTGTTGAAAACAAGTCGTATATTATTCTGATATATTCTGTTGGTTCCGTTGGGGATGACAAATACCTCCCGAATTTCCCGATGACGATTCTATAACCATCACCCCATACGTTATCGTCCACCTCGTCCAGGATATTTCGCCATATTATCTATTTGGCTACTTTGATTTTTTCTTTATAGCTTTTCTGTGTTCTTGTTGGTAATGTCCGATGGCGCCTTATGTATACCAGTATACTGGTTTCCTGCTATTGGGGCGTGTGCGTTTTTTGAAAATTTTATCACAACACATGGTGATAATATCTTTCAATCTTTCTGGGCTTGGTCATTCTGACGCCCTGCTAAAGTCTGTCCTTAATTCATTCTGGAATAGCTGTGCCTTTTGTGGATTGTAGGTCCAATCGGTCGTTTTGTTTATTTCTGCTAGTGTTTCTTTGTCTGTTTTAAAATACATAGCTCTATGGTCACTTAGTGTTTTAACGTCTAGGACCTTTCATGTGATCACTTTGTCTGCCAGATTGTGGCTCACAAAAGTAACATCGATGGCGCTGTTAGCAAGCCCCCTTTCGACGGTCGGTACGTCCCATCGTTGGTAGCGATGAGGTCGTTTTGTGCGGCCCATTCTACCAGGTATTGCCATCTGACATCGTTTAACTGCGAACCTCATGTATGGCTTTTGGCGTTGAAGCCCCCTCCAACAACTAGTTTAACGCCCGGTTTACTCGTCTTGATTACCCTAATGTTTTCTGTTATGTGATTGAGGTACTCCAAATATGTGTCGACAGTTATATTTGGGGATATGTAGCATGAAAATATATAGTATCCCTCTTTCTACCCCAGGCCATTCCATCGCCTTTGCTCACGTCTGTTGTCGCTTTGCTTGTAAAGCGATTGCAGTATCGCTACAATTATCCATGATCCAACCGGTGCGGTTGTTTATGTATTTTTTGTTTGATTCCGCTACTATTTTTATATCAGCTTTAATACTATTTTTTATGTGGCTTATGGTGTCGTGGGTCGCTCTGCATCTGTCTAGGAGACTTAACAGTAACAATACTTTGTGGGAATGTCGTTCACGCAACCTTAATGATAAAAAACAACGATTTAGCAGCGCAACACCAATTACAGAAGAACCCGACATACCAAACATCATACTCAACAAAAATTTCCGGTTTCTCATCCAACTAGAAGTAATGTCTTCAACTGAACTTAGATCACGCACCCGTGTTAATAAGATTTTTCTCCACCCCCGTCCTTCAGACCGCCAGTTCCTAGGATGATAGAATACGACAGTTGAGAACAATTTTAGTGATACTAGACACATAGTTACATAATAATAAAAAAACAATGCAGATCACAAACACTAAAGATATTGATCAACATTTAGAAACATTCTTAAAGGTATTAGAAGTTTCTATACAAACTGCAAACAAACATTACGAGTTTAGAAAAATTAACAACGCAAGTATTCCGCCTTTATACATAATTGACTTAATTAAACACAGCCGAATTACAAGACATTGGAATTAAGTAAGTCTGAGTAAACTAAAAGTTATTATTAAGGCAAAGTATTGAACCCCTTGTACATTTAAAAGATTAATTCGGTAAGCTAAAAGTTACAGTATCAGTTTAAAGATAACAATTGCCTCGTACGAAGAGTAAGAGAAAAATTCTGTTCTGTTTCTTGTGGAAAAACAATGGAACGGCCACCGTAATTAGTTATTTCATATGGGGACACTCGCTTTCCACAGCAGTAAATGTACGAGTGGATGAGTTTCAAAAATGTTAACTTTATAGGAAAATCCTAAGGTAAACGTGACTCGTACAGCCTGTATTTTAATAGTTATCGTTTAATACGCACTATTCCTTAAAACGCTGTTACTCAACAAAATGCCACTAAAATAGTTCTAATGTTATCTGACGATAAAATAAAAACATTAAAATTCATCTAAAAATATGTTAGTAAAACATTAAAATAAAAATACTAAGTTTTTATGTGATTCGTTGAAATTAAAACCTAGATTTACTATTGAAAATCTGAAATAACAAATAAAATGGGAGAACAAGAAAAACAGAGACAAACAATTGAATTGCGACAAATAAATACTAAACCGCTGGGTTAGCAGCTGTAAAATACATCATCGTTCAAAAATTTATGAAAGATCGGTACCGGCTACTAACATGCAGTTTTTATGAGTTTTCAACGAGACTTACCATGTCGGGCTCGACCAAAGTAGGGTTTCGCTTTATGCCAGTTGACAACAGCGGCGGTCTTTCAGTTAGTTACATTAGGCTTAATTTTATAAAAATTTGTGAATCGACGATTAATTTTGAATTGAGATTAGAATGACCTTAGGACGAGTATAACTATTACTGAATATTTTTAACTGGCGCACAATAATGTACACCATGTACGGTCTATTGTTTACAAAAAAAAATACGTAACAATAATTTAAATTTAATCTTGATAAAAAAATAAACATTAAAACGATCATTAGTCTCCTATATAATACGATGGTAGAATTAATCTACAGTTCACTCAATATAATTTATTTCGCTGTGAACTACTAAAGCGTAAGCAGGTAACCATTTAACTCTTGTTGTGCAAGAACACTTACGACATGATTTTCGAGTGTGTATTGGTATTCGTTGCGTCAGTGATACTTCCTGTTACGTTGGTAATTATAGTGATATTATTGCACGTCATATAAATTTAGTGTTCTTTTAAAGTACCACCAGAACGACTACAATTTGACAAGCGAACGAATGGAGGTAATTTCTCAAGATGAAACATTCATTAACATAACCGTTAAAAATTTTAAGTACAATCGCACGGTTAAGGCTGTCAATGCAACTGTAGATTTAAAAAAAAGTCTAGGCACTCTCCTCGAAGTAAGTAATTATTTTTTGTGTCTTTATTTATTAGCAATCACGTTTACAGGTCAACATTGAGGCATTCAAATTCTTGAGCAATGAGTACCGTCCATTTCCATTATCATTCCAAAAAAACTTCTGCTCCGCTTTCACTGACAACCAGTTTGGCATACAGAACTTTTTACATTGTGGTAATTTCACAGGATGTCCCCTAAGAAAGGTTAGTAGACGTGGCTAGTTTGAGCGTGGTACTTCAATAATCTGTTTAGGCGCGCTTCAGTATCTGCAACTGGATACCAGATGATTCGCAGTTTCCTCCCTATCTCCCAATCGGTGATTACAGGTATAACGTAAAGCTGCTTTTTAATTCTACGGAAATTGCGTTCCTACAGTGGTACGTAAAAATTGTGAAGAAATTTTATTATCCATAATAATTTCAAGTAAATAATTTTGTTTTTGTTATTGTCGCACATTTATCTTTCTTATGTTTTTGTGAGATTGATATGAATATGCTATTAAAAATAATATGTGAACAATTTTCTTATTTTATTTTTAGCAAATAACTTACAAATGTAAGAATAAAATAAAATGTAATTCTTTGCAGTAAAAAAGGGATCTGTAAAAAAACTTTCAAAAATAATAAAAAACAATCCGACGATTTAAAGCAATGATTTGCAAAACTATGGCAAGGAAACAAAATAATGTCGAAAATTTTCCCGAAATTCGAAGTCGAATATCTCGAAAACTATTCGACGTAGAATTTTTTCGATTTCATTATTGAATTCAGCGTAAAATTTCCTATAAGAATCCATTTAAAATCGTAATGTCGAAAATTTTCCCGAAATTGAAGTCGAATATCTCGAAAACTATTCGAGATAGAAACTTTTGATTTCGATTTTGAAATCAGCGTAAAATTTCCTATAAGAATCCATTTTAAAATTTAAAAAAATCCATAATTTTGTGACGGCGACAGACAGACCGACAGACATATAGAATTCAGTAACGAACTTTTTAAGTTCGTTGAATATAATTTTTTGATAGAACGATTTGAGATGACAGAAGCCCAGAGTACATTCTTCCTTAAAGTAGGCAGTTTAAGAATTCGTATTTAAATGTGGTTTTTTAAATATTTTTTAAACAAAACATGTAATACTAAAGATTGTGACTATAATACTTCTAGTTCGAAAATATTATTTAGGAGGGCAATTCGAAAAGAAATCTCCGTTTGTGTAATGCGCTATTCGTATTAGGTATTTTAAAAATAGCTCTCAGAACACAAAAATGTTCGATAATATCGAAAGGGCTCACGCGTTTTCTTGACGATTTAGCAAATATGTACATATATTATATTTAATGCATAATATTTATGCAGCAATTACATCTTTAATAAAGGTTTTGAATACTTTATGGTAAATATGCTAAACAAGAATGAATGCATTGTTTTCTTTGTTTGGTTAGTTTTGAATTGCTTAATCATAAAAAGGTATTAACTACAACACATATGGTAGTAGTGCGTAGAAAGTGTAAGATGTTTTGGTTGATGCAGATTTCGAGCTAAGCAGTTCGCAGTATAAAGATTATTTTGCAGTAAGCCAAGGAAAGAATTTATACATTTTCAAAAATTTTGAATTATTTTATGTTAAAAGAAAATATTGGCGGTGCAATAAGTTTTTCACAAGCATTTTATATTTAGTAACTTTTAGAAATGTAAAATAATAATTGCTAACCTTTTAGTGCAGACCTTTATTTGGATCTGACCTCCTTTTTCCGAAACTTGATTGCTCAGCAGGTACAATGTGTTGTTTATTATTATTACGATATTTCGGTCCGTACGAGTCAATTTTAACTGCGATATCGGCGCGCAGAACCGCAGTCTTAAGGTCAGGCGTTATTTATTTATTTATTTAACAATTTTATACCGTAAGTGAATATAATTAATTTATATTCTTCTGTAATTATAATATTTACGCTGCATAAGCAACTTAAACAAAAACATGCTGCCAACCGGCAGCGGCGCCAACAATGTCTAACAAATGTATCAGTATAATAATCAATTCCAAACAAATGAAACACATGCTTTCCAGTAACAAATTCCCTTCTTAACACACTCCCAGGATCCATTTAATCAACAAGTCCACACTGAGTCTATCCCGCACCTTTACTATTCAACCTCAATATTTTCCTCCTAATTAGTTAATTAGCCAACCACAATTTCACATACTTCAACAAGAAAAACCAATAGAACAAATATTGGTAGACGATTCGGAAAACGATGAGGAAGTCGAAAATAATCCTACCAACAGCTGGCAACTTGTTAAAAGCCGCAAAAGAAGACGAGTAGAAAAACCAATTAGCAATAATAAATCAACCCCGGTACTATCCAATCGCTTCTCAACGTTATCACAAGGAGATGACGAAACAGCAATACCCAAACCGCCTCCTGTTCACGGAGTCAACTATCAAAAAATGACTGAGGAATTTCTAGAAATCGCCGAAGAAGAGCAGTATACCACGAAATGTTTATCAAATAATGTTGTTAAGGTTAATACAAAAGATTCCGATGTATATCGAAAATTTATTAGACACATGATGGTTAAAAATATAATACATCATACATACCAAATGAAGCAAGATCGGCCTTACCGCGTAGTACTAAAACATATACATCATTCTACACTGGTTGATGAAATTAAACAAGCTCTAGCGGAAAAGGGACACCGGGTGCGTAATATAATAAAAACCTCTCCCAACATTTTTTATAGATCTTGAGCCTGCCGATAATAATAAGGAAATCTATAATATGCGGTATTTGCACAATAAAAATATTCTATTTGAACCTCCAACTCATCCACTCATACCAAACAAACCTCCCCTAATAAAATCCCCATCCTCAAAATTTCCTCTTCTCCCAACGTAACCGAAAGCTCACACTCCTCTAAACAACGCAGCACCAACTTTCCGATTTTTTTTTGGGGGCGGGGGAGGTGGAGCGCATTTACAGGCACTGCATCCTCAAGGGCTTATTGTGCCCACCAACATACACTTAAATGCTAGGACATTCATACACATCCATGGGTTGAGCGCCGACTAGAGGGCAGAGCCAACTGATTGAACCATCTGAGCCACCGCGTCCCCACTTACAGGTCCTACTCACAGGCACTTAAAAATGACCCTTCAAATCCTCAAGACATAAATCTCTACCAATTTCTTAATGAGTTTAAGAATCTTTTCAATCAACTATTACAACAGAATACCATGATTATGAATATGCTAACCACCGTCATTAATAAAGTAGTACAATAATGGCTCAGTTTCTGCGAATTTCCTTATGGAATGCCAACGGTTTACAACAAAAGAAGCTAGAACTAGAAACATTCTTAAATCTACACAACATAGAAACAATGTTACTTTCCGAAACCCATTTTACCGCAAGAAATCATTTCAAAATACCTTATTACTCTATATACCACACGGAACATCCCGACGAAACTGCTCATCATAAACTTCCACAGCATAAAACCAATTTTCTGTAAGCTGCATCTATTCAAGTAGACAAATTGGCTATGCCGTTGAATATATCAGATGTTTATTGTCCTCCAAGGCACAGCATGATTAAACAAATGCTGCAACCCTACATTAAATCTAGGGGACAAAAATTTGTTGTAGGTAGTGACTACAACGCTAAACATACGTACTGAGGCTTACGATTAATAACAACCAGAGGAAGGGAACTACTTAAGCTCATAAATGATATGAACTACAATTATCTTTCCACCGGTACTCCCCTGCTGGCCGACAGATCCTGACAAGATCCCCGATCTGCTTGATTTCTATGTCATAAAAAGCCTATCCTCAAATTACTTGCATGTCACGCCTAATTATGACATCATCTGAGATCATTCTCCAATAATTTCAACTATAAGTGCCACAATAATATATAGAATAGCGATTGGGAGGAATTCAAAAAATACTTGAATGCAAACATTAATTTAAATGTACAACTACAGACTAACGAGGACCTAGAAAATGCCACAAAAGATGTTATCGCTATCATTCAGGAAGTAGGATGGAACGCTACACCAGTACCACAAGACCTAAAAATAAGCTCACCTAATATTCCCAATAAAATAATGGAGTTGGTTAAAGAAAAGCGAAAGTCTAGAGTCTAGACAAAACATAAATTATCGAAGAATATTCAGTCATCTAAATAATAAATTAAGAAGAACGTTAGGAACAATTAGAAACAAAACTTTTCAGATATATATGAACTCGTTATCCACACAAGACAATACAATATGGAAAGCTGCTAAGGGTCTCAAGCGACCTATAGCGCATATTCCTCCACTACAAGATCCCACGAGCACATGGAAGAGAACTGACAGGAAGAAAGCAGATGCTTTTGCACAACACTTACAATTAGAAACCGTCTTTACTCCAAACTCAGAAGAAACTGACGATGAAGTTGAAGAATAACTTAGTACTCCTTTGTAAATATCACTCCCTATTCGTAAATTAACCATTAATGAAATTTGAGAAGAAAATAGACTTTTCAATAACAACAAATCTCCAGGATACGACCTGATCACAGCAATATTACTAAAACAACTACTAGATAACGGCCTCCAGTTTCTCGGAATATTAGTCAATGAAATCTTACGTCTTACATACTGGCCAATGCTATTAAAATTTGCACAGATTATTCTTATACCTAAACCTGGTAAGCCCCCAAACGCAATTCAATCTTATCACCCCATCAGACTCCTCTTTCAATATCAAAGTTGCTGGAGAAGCTTATTTACAAAATAATCCGGGGAAAATGTGGTTTCCATCATCAGAATTCTACGGTACAACAGTGTCACCGCATAATAAATACAATACAAACAGCGACCTAAGACAAAAATACTGTTCAGCAATATTTTTGGACGCCAGCCGGGCCTTCGATAAGGTCTGGCACAGGGGATTGTTATACAAGGTTAAAAAGCAGTTTTCCCATCAACATTACTTGCTGTTGCTCCAAGGAAGCGCTCTGGGTCCGCTCAGGTACTTATTATACACATATGACATACCCACTACGAACCATAGTGATATAGGAACCTTTGCTGACAATACGGAAATTATTGCCTGCAACGAAGATCCAATAATAGCATCTATAAAACCCAACAACGTATAGATTCAATAGATAAATGGTTTATGAAATGGAGAATTAAAGTTAATGAGGACAAGTCGGACCATGTTACGTTTACAACAAGATGCTCAACATGTTCGCCAATTAACATCCGAAACAAAGCGGTTCCTTAAGCAGACGTGGTACAATACTTGGGATTACTTCTCGACAGATGATTGACGTGAAAGGCACATGTCACTAACAAAAGATAGCAGATAGATCTAAAAATCAAAAATTTAGAATGGCTCATTAGACTGCGGTTTCAGCTCACTTTAACTTTATAAAGTAGCAATTTGTTGCTATTTTATAAGGCTATCATTTGTCCAATCTGGTTATATGGATCAGAACTTTGGGGCTGCACCAGCACATCTATCCAGCGCTGCAAATCCAAGATCCTGAGGAACATCGCAAATGCACCATGGTTTGTATCAAACCAAACGCTCCGTATGGATCTAGGCATTCCGTTTATGAAAGACGCACTAAAACAAAAGCCAACTAAATATCATGCCAACCTGACAACTCATCCAAATGCAATCATAGATCTACTAAAAGAAGCTCCCAGCACCAGACGCTTAAAGAAGAAATGGCTCAAGGATTTATTGCAACAATATAGGGGTGGCTCCACTGGGTGTCATCCCCTTCACTCCCAAGAATTAAATAAAAATAAATCATAAAATTAGCTCATACAATGTATTCTAAGTATGATTGCTAATAAATGATTTAAAAAAATTTATTGTTGAGTTTTACAAATATTAAGAATTATAGGCGTGATACTGACAATCTTTAAATTTCTTTTGATTTGCAATATGATTGTGTTTTGCACTATGCTAATTTTAATTGCTAATAATTATTAGTCATCAAATCGTATTGTATTATTCTTAAAATACTTTACGTGTCCATTTTATTTAATATCTAACACGATAGAAAAGAATTACCCATTCACCCATTGACTGAGTGACCATTTTGCACAAGGACCAATTTAATAAAATTATCAAAGACCAGCCTTTACATAATATTTCTTTTAAATATTGTGAACGCCATATTGTTTGAGTAATTAGCTAACTATAATGTGTGATAGGTGGCAACGATGTACTTTTTCTCATTATTTTTTAACAGGCAAATACTTTCCGATGCATATTATTGCTCACTCTGTATATCGCATATTTTTGTAGTTATTTTATTATTAGTCTTGGGGGTTGTCTTTTTTCTTGTTTATTTTTGTATTGACATTTTCAACATTTCTTTGTATACTTCCAAGTTTCTTTCATTCTTCGTTTATTCTAATTTTTTCCATTTTCAGTCTATTTTATGCGGTTTAATATCTTGCTTTCTTTCTTTCAGTACCTTCTCTAGAATCAGTTTAAACAATAATGGGCTTGTCTTATACCTGATTTTTTCTCAAATAGCTTCGATTCTTCTTGACTCATTCTAATATAAATCTATATATTTTCATATAGGTTCTGTATTATTTTAAATATTGTATGTGGTGCTCTTGTTGAAGACTTTTCTACCTATTTATCTCATTCTAAATAGTGCATTATTTACTTCTCTAGTCCTCGTTTCAATTTCACAACGTAAAAATGGTTGACGGTGAAGTCAAGTTCAAGTTCTTTTCCGATAACGCGGCTACGGTTGCCTTATTGCTAGCAGCGTTTAACGGATCTTTTAATTAAAATATTTCCGCGGAACCTCCAAATCGCATGTATTTTTCTATTAAATTATCACAATGTTATCGGCAGGAAACGGGCGGGCTTTAACCGCACATTTGTCCATCCACTAACTGAAGATTTACAGGATCAATCCCAACCAAGTGTACAAATGTCTCCAATTTTAAATCCCTTTCATAACCAATCCAACATAGACAGCCAAATCCCAGTAAACAGTAACACACAAATGAGTCACCTCATACTTGGATGCAGCAATTCCCCCAAATCAGCAACAGTACGTCGTACCGCAACCTTCGGTGGCCTACCCAACTCATAACTTTCATCAACTCCTTAGAATGGTTTCTACTAGCGACGGCAAACTATAAAATACTGTTCCATCTCGAGAGCACCCTTGCCAAACGGTTATGGCCACAAAATGCAAAAAAACATGCAAGACAACCCAGACTCGATGCATTACCGCTCTCCAACAGAAAGGGTACACTAAACAATTCGCAAGAACACAACTCCAATAATACCACAAAGGAATCAGAGAAAGTACTCAAACCGCCTCTAATATTTATTTTCGGAGTTAAAAACTTGCCGAAAATGAATAAAAACGTTGCTAAAGTAGCAGCCGATGAGCAATACCCCACCAAACGCTTAACAAATGACACGATGAAAATTTCAAGTGATACTGGATGCTTTATACAATGTTTTGAATATCTGTAATGTATTATCATGCATAAATATTATTTTCACTAAAACGTGGGTCGCGGGTAAAGGGTGATTTAGCTTCCATGGTTATCTACTTATTAAATTTTTTTTTGGAAAACCAAAATACATGAACTTTAGTTTACTACACTCGTTATAAAAAATATTTTTAACAAATGCTAAAGAATTTTGCAATTTTAGAATAAAAATAAACATTTGTTTTTATAAAGAATAAGGGTTCAATCCGTCGAGAATGATACTGCCACGCTCTTGTTTCCTTTTTAATAAGAACTAATTTCCATTTCAGTTTGTAAAGATATCTTAAATAGAACTTAAGATAATCTTAAAATGCTATTTTTTCGGAGGGGGGATTTATCCCTTTAAAATGCTTATGGGCAGATAAAAAATACTAGTTTCTAATTTTTTACCTTCTAAGATACATTTAAGTGTCATTAAAACACTGACGAACACTTCGATAGCGTTCCTTGTAAGAATGAATCATTTAAGTACATACCTTCCTTGTGTGCATCTAATTTCTTTGTCAACAAATGTTACAATGATAATACTTGAAGAAAGAATAAAATGTTAGAACGACCAAGCATCCTACAGACCCTTTTTTGCTTAAGGTGTTTCAAGCAAGCTGTACACGAAGCCTTGGAATAAATCGTATTTATAAACACACACATCCATTCACGGTGGCAATTGTTCGAAAAAACCGAAACAAAAATAGCTGCTGCTATTTAGCCAAATGTGTCATTAGTTGGCAACTACAGATAATAAGTCCGCCAATAATGAGCTAGTGCTCGCAAGGCGTTCGAAAAGAAATTAGAAACAAACTGAACAAAAGACGTTTAGCTACTTTGAGTTTCCCATTTCTATTAAATAATAATAAATGCCGGACGTGATAAATAGACAAAATAATATTTAAACCGTTCCTTTATACGAATAAGAATTTTCACAAATTTCCAATGAAATGTTCAGATAAACTTTTATCGTTGCTATTTTAAGCGACTTTATCTTCATATCTGTTATACAAAATTGTAAATACTACCTATAAGCTCTTGATAAAATAAATTGTTTATCAAGACAATGGGCAACAAAGTGGAAAATTTATTAAAGAATAGAGGAACGACGTGGAAGCAGCCCGAGACTTGAGCAAGCCATAAAATGAAATGGAGAGAAAAGTTGAAAGAAAATCAGAAAGAGAAAGGAAATGTGACAGTAAAAGGGAATAAATATATATATTATTTTCTGTTGAACTCGAGTTTTAGGGAACCTCTTCACTTGGAACACAAAACGGTTTAACAAAGAATGAGAAGAACAGAAAATATGGTAATTACTACGAGTCTCTCATTTGCTTGTCTGATCATTATGTTGGGCAACTTTCAGCCGTGTATAATGCCTACTAGTATTTGTAAATAAACGCAAAAAAATATGTAAATTGTACTCTAATTAGCTCAAACGATTTTGCTGCGTACAAAACTGATAAATATTCGATTGCCTGATCAAGGTCTTATAATTTTGGATTTAAAATGTAACGATGAAAGCGCTTCAAATAGCAGCGATAACAGTTTATCTCAGAATTTCATTGTCAACATATAAGTATAAAAGGGCTTTAAACTTACATAATTCTCTTGCAGCCATCACTGCAGGTAATTCTTACGTTTTTCGCAAAATAAAATTCTAGTCGTAATTTTTTTGTAAGCTCTAAACTGTTGAGGAAATATGAAGCATACTGTTCTTCTCCTTGCCGTGGTTTTCGCCTGCGTGGCCGTCATGTACGCCGCTGACATTGACAAGGAACCGGATGAAATATCCCTCAGAGGTAAATGTTATATGGTTCGCCACAACTATTCAAATTTTCGCTAGGTCTTAAGTTAGAAAGCTTATAATCACTTATAGCTCAACTAGCGGGATGCACTCGACCTATTGCTTGCAACAAATATTGCTTGGCTTATGGATACAACGGATGGAGCTGTGACGGCACGCTCCACCATTATTGCTCTTGCCACAGTAAGTAACTCAATAACACCTTGAAGATTCTGCCTCTGATGTACGATAATAATAGCTTAGTTATTCATAAATAAATGCACTGTAACGTAATAACTCGCAATATGATATAAGTTGTGCAATAAAGAAAATTGCTAGCACAAAATATGTTTCATTATTAATAATTCAGTCCGCGTTTGACTTTCATACCGTTAAGACGTGTGCTGAGCGATAATAGTGAAAGTGTGTAACGCGGTTATCGCTGACCTTAGGTCAGCAATACGGCGGTTTAATCTGAGTGAAGTATAAATATTATAAACTCACATTTCGTAAAATAGTTATATGAAACCAATCCACATGCTACTAAAATGGCATGCAACAGCAATAATAATTTCTATATTCCGTCAACGCAATTAACAAGGCAGCTAGCATCGCAATCACATAATAGCTTCGCTCCGATGGATAGCCAAGTAAATCCCCAATTTCTTATTATCATTACTCCTTATTTACATAACAATTTGACATATGTGCCGAATGTGCAGATCCCAAATTTACAATCTCAAATGAATACACAAACTAATCATACTTTTACATCAATGCAACTAAATAACATACCGACAAGTAATTTATCAAACATAATAAATACACCCGATAGTGATAGTGAAGTGGAATTGAATACAATGCCCAATAAAGAATGGCAATGTGTACAAAACAGATAAGGAAAAAAATAACAAAACAATCAGCGCAAAATAAAGCAGTACATGTCACACAAAATAATAGATATTCTGCCCTTAATAGCCTTAATGAGGATATTACTGACGTCGCACCGGTTGTTCAACAAAATAAGATACCCAGACCACCTCCGATATTTGTACATGGAGTTACAGATTATAATAAAATGATAAATGCTCTAACAGCTGTTGCTGAAATAGAACAATATAAAACAAAAGCAATGGCTGATAATATAGTTAAGCTAAGTGCAAATACTCCAGACACATACCGTAAGTTAGTAACATTCATGAAGGAATCAGGTATAATTTACCACACATATCAGATGAGAGAAAATAAAGCTTATAGAGTTGTCATTCGTAACCTCCATCCTACTGTACCCTCTACCGAAATAGCAGAATCGCTGGAAGAGAAAGGTTTCAAAGTAAGAGCTGTAACAAACATCAAACACAGAATTACAAAATTACCCTTACCAATGTTTTTTGTAGACTTGGAACCTGCTGAAAACAATAAAGATACTTACAATCTTAAATTCTTAAATAATCTCGTTATAAAAGTGGACCCGCCACGTTAAAATACATCAATTGTCCAGTGTACGAGGTGTCAACAATATAACCATACCAAAGCCTACTGTAACCGTCCCTACGCTTGCGTTAAATATGGAGGACCGCATGACACTAAGACATGCAAGAAATCAAAAGATTTTCCGGCTAAATGTGCTTTATGTGGCGGTGATCATCCCTCCAACTATAGAGGCTGTACAGTACACAAAGAATTACAAAACAGACTGAAACCACCACCCAGTAACAATAGACAACACTCAAAGTTAACACCCTCAACATACAGCCAAGTAGTACAAGGTGACACTGTACAAGCCAACAGTCAAGACACAATTTACGGACAGATCTTATCTAAAAGTTCCGCACTATACAAGCTATCTTAAGGAACATCCGGATGGTACCGCCCACGGAGGAACAGCGCTACTCATAAAGAGCTCAATAGTTCATTATGAACTACAAAAATATGAGGATCCATGCCTACAAGCAACAACAATACAAGTTTGTAAATTACCAAACCCAATTACCATATTTGTTGTCTATTGTCTACCAAGACATAATATTACCAAGGAGGACCTCAAGCCGTTTTTCCAATAACTTGGCAGTACATTCATATGCGGTGGAGACTTCAACTGTAAGCACACCTACTGGGGATCTCGGTTAATTACCACTAGGGGTAGGGCACTATATAACCTCCCACGAGAAGAAAAATATGGATACCTATCAACTGGGGAGTCAACATACTGGCCCATGGACAAACACCTGATTTTCTAGACTTCTTTGTCACAAATGGAATTTCTTCTAACTACACGGATATTATCAGCAATCTTGACTTATCTTCAGATCATACACCAGTTATCGTTACAATCAGTACAACGATAATTAAAAAATCACCAAGACCATCACTTTATAACAATAAAACAGATTGGGACTCATAAAGAGCCATTCTTCAAGAAACCCTACAATCAAATATTAGTTTAAAAACTCCCTAGGAATTAGAGCAAGCTTCTGATCACTTTATCACTACTCTGCAAAATGCAGCATGGACATCCACACCTACGATCACAAACAGCGTTCAAAGAGATAAATATTCCTAATGACATACTTGAATTAGTTCGACAGAAGCGAAGAGCGAGAGCTAGATGGCATAGAACACAACATCCAACTGACAAAACAGTGTATAATAGATTAGGAAATACCTTAAAGAACCAACTACACATGATAAGGCAGGAAACTTTTAACCACTATCTAACTACATTATCAAGAACAGATAATAGTATTTGGAAAATCGCCAAAGCAAACAAACGGCCACAAAAAAACAAATCCCCCACTAAGAAAAACAAATAACGAGTGGGTTAGAACAGATCAGGAAAAAGCAGACTTATTTGCACGATACTTTGCTAATGTTGTTACGCCCTACTCAGATGATCCTGATGATACAGTAAACAGTTTCTTGGACCATTGCAAGTGTCGCTACCTATCGAGAAATTCTCCTGTGCAAAGCTGGAAGAAGAAATTCAACATCTTAACCATAAAAAAGCACCAAGGTACGAACTAATATCGGGTAAAGTGCTTGCTGAATTACCTAGAGTCGGTCTGGTGTTTCTAAGGAACCTTTTCAATTCTATCTTACGTCTCCATTATTGGCCGTTACCACTTAAATTTGCACAGATAATTCTCATACTAAAACCAGGTAAACCTGATGAGGAAATTATATCTTACCGTCCAATAAGCTTACTGCCCCAAGTATCTAAACTGTTAGAAAAACTTTTAGTCAGGAGAATACATGAAACAGATATATTGGAAAACTGCATCCCGGACCACCAGTTTGGGTTCAGAAAATATCACTCTACCATTCAGCAATGTCATCGCGTCGTAAATATGATCAACACAGCACTGGACTCCAAATCTTACTGTCCAGCAGTATTTATTGATATACAACAGGCGTTCGATAAAGTATGGCATAAGGGGCTCTTATACAAACTCAAATTACACCTTCCAAGTGAATATTATTTACTTATAAAATCCTATTTATCAAGTCGACATTTCCAGATAAAGTATGGCCAAGAATATTCTGCCATTCATTCAATCAACTCCGGAGTACCATAAGGCAGCGTTCTTGGACCTCTTATATAGGCATTGTACACGGCAGACATACCTACAACAGTAGCTACAACTATAAGCACCTTCGCTGACGATACAGTCCTTCTCTCATCATACCAATCCTCAAACAGCTTCCTTAAACTTGCAACATCATCTGTCCCTCTTACAAACCTAGCTAAACAAATGGAGAATCCAAGTGAACGAAGTCAAATGCACCCAGGTAAACTTCTAAATAATATAGCAATTCCTCAAGCAAATGAAGCCCGCTACCTGGGCCTTCATTTAGGCAAAAGACTCACGTGGAAACTGCATATATTAAAGAAACGAAAATAAGTTGATCTACGACTTAAAAAATGTACTGGTCACTTGGTAGGAAATCGTGTCTATCTTTAGCAAATAAAATTCCACTTTATAAAACAATAATTAAACCTATCTGGACCTATGGCATCGTGGGGCAGTGGGGATGCTCCTGCAAGTCAAACGTAAACATAATCCAACGCATGCAATCCAAAACACTGAGAATGTTAGCCAATGCTCCCTGGTATGTTAGCAACGACTCCCTGCATACCGACCTGGAAATGCCAACAGTAGTAGAAGAACGTACTAAAAGAAGCAACAACCATTTCCTGCGACTTCAAGTTCATCCCAATGTCCTGGCATCCAGCATGCAACATGATCCACCTCCTAAACGACTACAAAAAACGTGGCTCATTGGTCTAAGAAGAAACTGACGGGATAACATCGATGGATGGATTCCCCTCACGTCACTATCGTCATCTCATTAGCTCATAGGACCTTATTATATGTTTATTATGTAAAATGGTTCTGATTGTTAATCTGCCAATAAACTATTAAAAAAAATTATTAATAATTAACTATGTAGTGATAACTTTGAACTGTGTACGATTCGCATTAGATTACCTTCTTAGTTAATTACTAAATACATTTCAAATATTCGCTACGGGCCGACTGGGAGACAGTGTTCAGCAGAGCACACAAGATGACATTGAAAATTATCACCTATTGCAGTTATTACTTTCCTTATCCTATAATAAGGAAAGTAATTAATTGGCGGAAATTTGACCTACCCAGTTTTTCACATTTCTGGGTGAATTATAGCCTCAGGACACGAAAAAAGTTGGTTTGGGCCATTGGTTCGTGTGTGTGTGTGTCTTTCTGTCTGTCGGTCTGTCAGTAAACAGGATATCTCGAGAACCGTAAGAGCTAGAGACTTGAAATTTTGGTATGCAAGTTACTTGTAGGTAGAGGACGCAGTGCGAAACTTTTCGTAAAATCGGCATAGCCGTTTGGTCGCAAGGTCGAAAAATCGGTCGCAAAGCGGTTGCGAATCTAAACGGTTGAAGATACAAAAAATTCATTATAATAAAAATGATTTGTTGCCACGAGATAAACATGAATTTATAGTAAAAGTTGGTAAAATAGTAACTCGAAAAAAATTTAAGCCCAGGATTTTTGCCAGAATTTCCCAAAAAATAGGATAAGGAAAGTCGTGTGATGTTCACACCAGATTTTTTAGAGTGGGAGTGCCTGCCACGCTTTTATTAGCCGGACATGCAGTAGGTACGCATTTATTTTTAGTTCGTGCAACAATAAAGGTTTGCCGTCCATCAAGATAAGTTGCTTTGTGTTCCCATTTCACCCAATCCTCCTATAACGAAATTAATTCGTACCGTGTTAAGGCAAACGCAGAAGGATATGTATATACATGTATACATATAAGCACATCACATACGTTCTGCGTATCATTTTGTGAGGAGTACGGTTAAGAAAAGTAATTTTGGAGATGCAAAATGCATCAAATAATTTTTTTGTGGGTAACCCCTCGCAGTAATATCATTTATCAGCACTCTTCAAGTGGTACGACCGATTCCCGGGCTCAGAAATAGAACACTAAAATGAAAAAACTTCCGAAAGTATCAGTGATTAACCAAGTAACCAAATCTTATGCTAGCAATGTAGGGGGAATATCAACCCCCCACAAGCTATTAGTCGTATTACTGTTACTAACAATGCCACGAATAATATTGTAATTTATTGTTGAACTGGAAAATAACTAATTCAAAAAAGTGCCTTCTCTTTGATAAGATTTCCGCTAACTGAAATTTTTAGATATACAGTTAACTGGCAATCACCTGCCATAATTTCTTCATTGTTTCCTCATTTTTCTTTATGATCCGAATAAACAATGTAAAATCTGATTATTTTACCAGAGAAGTGAACTTTCTTGTTAACGGTTTTGTTTTTAATTTGTCCGACAGTATGCAAACCTGGGATTAAAAATTAATTTTATTAAGCATTATGAAGAATAAACAATATTATCTAACTAATATTTAATTGCGAGTTGAGAGCGCGACAGTCGCGAGGTAAAGACCTCGACCTGCTACAATGGCGAACATTGGCCCCAGGTTTTCGAACCCCGGCAATAGTAAACATCTAATGCTCTAAGGTCGCCTGCTTGTTCTTTTGGTTGGTAAAACTCGATTATTGGTTATAGTTCTCATGAATAATTTGTGTACCTGGAATAATAAGCTTATGGGTCTATAATTTTCCAGGTCTTTTGGATCTTCCCTTTTATATATTAGGACTACTATTACATTTTCCCATTTGTCTGGGATGTTGCCTTCAGTCAAGCATTTATTAAATAGTGTTGCAAGTTTTTACTTTAATCCATCTGTGCTTTCTTTTAAATTTCAGGTAGTATATGGTCTCCTCCCGCTGATTTGTTATTTTTAATTTGTTTTGATGCGTATTCAATTTCTTGTACATTGATATCGAGCATCTCTTCTGAATTTACATTTAATATTTGTACTTTTTGTTGGTTTGTTATTATTTGTATAAATATTTGTAGAAATCTTTTGCAACTTTGAATATCTCTTCTTTGTTATTTATTATACTACCTCGTTTACCTTTTAATTTAATGACTACTTGTTTTGCAACTGTTTTTTTTTTGAACACTTTTGGGCTTTTGTTTTTTTCTATTATGTTTTCCACCAGTCTCGCGTTATATTTCAGTATGCTTCGTTTTGCCCTTTTTTTTATGTTTTTATTTAGTTCTACATATTTGTCCGTGTTTCTTTTGCCAATGTTTATAAGTTCACCTCTCGCTTCTAGAAGTTGTTTTGTTCTTTTTGAGTTTTTTTCTTTCCTTCTTTACTTGTTGTGGTTTTATTTCACTATTGTTGTTATTTTGTCATTTTCCTCATTTAAAATGCTGCTCTCTAATACTTCATTAAATTCCTTTGAGATTTTGTTTATCTGCTGTTTGTAACTGTTTCTCTTCTACATTATTGGCTCGGCACCTGTTTTGACTCTTTTCGAGTGTTTCATTTTTTCTCCATTTTTTCATTAATTTGCCTCTCAACATTCTGTGGTCACTCCCACTTAAGAATTGATACACTACATCTACATCTTGTTTGTGAACAAAAAGTCAATTTTATTTTTGTCACTCCTATTTATTTAGCAAGTCTTTTTGTATAGAAGATATTTATTATATATAACCTTTTTTCTCTTGCAAAGTTAACTAGTTTATCGCCTCTTTCATTTCTGTTGCCTATTCCAAATTTGCCTATAAATGTATTTTAATTCTTAGTATAGTTTTATTCAGATATTGGCTACTTTTCAAAAAATTATGAAATTAAACAGGTTATAGACCTGCTAGTACGTGTGGGTGTTCAGCAAGGTTAATTTAATTGCGGTAATGACCGTCAGTAGTAGTTTCGTGGGTTTGGTAATTTTGGCCAAATTTTAACTGTACTTGAAGCCACGTGGGGCTTCTGCCTATATGCAATTTCGTATTGGTCAGTGGCAAAAAGTACTTCAACCAAAAAAAATAAAACTGAGCACTAGCCGAGACGTTTCTGAAGATTTGCAAAATCATTTTAGGATCATTGATTTTATGTTAGTTTTTTCGGCAATTGCTACTTTGGTACAGTGTGGAAAATGTGTTTCTTTTCGATCATGCAAGAAAGAAGGTCTTGGATTCAATATCCAAGTTATGTGTGAAAAATGTAAAAATCCTCACTACGTTCCATCAAGTGAAAGAATAAATAATAGTGAATATGAACTTAATTATCGATTTGCTTTTGTGATGCGAGTTTTAGGCTTGGGATTAGTTGGATGTGAAAAGTTTTGCGGGCTCATGGATTTGTCAAATAATTTTGTATCTAAGACAGTATACAACTTGTATTTGAAAAAAAATGTGCTCAGGTGTAATAAATGTTGCAAAAAGATTTTTTGTCTCTGCTATACAAGAAGAGAAAGCAGCTACGTGCAAAGGGAAAATCTAGAAACTACATCAGAATTAACCGTATCAGGTGATGGAACCTGGAAAAAAGCAAGGATTCTCTTCTTTGTATGGCGTGGCTTCCTTGATCGGGTGTCACACCGGAAAAGTCATCGACATTTTCGTGAAAAGTTCGTACTGCCACATGTGCACAACTTGGAAGAATAGACTCGATTCTGCAGAGTTAGGAGAGTGGCGTGAGTCTCATGTAAATACAGGCCAATGCTCTGCAAATCACGAAGGAGCATCCGGTAACATGGAAGTCGAAGCGATCGTCACAATGTTTAAACGTTCACGAGAGAATGATGTGGAGATTAGAAACTATATTGGAGATGGCGACTCCAAAACATACAGTGGTGTCGTCAATGCTAAACCTTATGGTGAAGATTTTGAAATCAATAAAAAAGAATGTGTAGGACACGTCCAGAAGAGGGTGGGGACTCGTTTGCGCGATTTAGTAAAAAGAATTGTAATACATACTCAAACTAAGGCTGGAAAGAAAATAAAAAGAAAGACACTTTGCGGTAAAGGCAGGCTCACTGCTAAATTGATTGACAAACTAACGCTTTATTATGGTCGTGCCATCCGTTGCAATTCGCATTCTGTAGAAGAAATGAAGAAGGCCATTTGGGCGACTTATTATCGCTACGCCTCAACTGACAAACATCCGCAGCACCAAAACTGCCCGAGCGGCAAAAACTCATGGTGTGAATGGCAGAGAGCCGCAGGTGCAAACGAATTGCGTTCTTTCAAACACACTTACTCTACTCTACCAAGTGATGTTTTAGAAGGGATTAGACCAGTTTATGAAGATCTGAGCAAATATGCCCTTTTGGAGCGATGTATTGGCGGATTCACTCAAAACAATAATGAGAGTATCAACCAACTCATTTGGAAGATTTCGCCAAAAACTGAGAGTGGTTCAATAATTATTGTTGAGTTTGCAGCTCATGTGGCTGACTCTACCTTCAATGAAGGCTGTGTTGCTTACATGACCTTTCTGGAGGAGATAGGAATCAGTACGGGCCCAAGTTCTCATGGAAGGGCGCAATCAGTAGACAATACACGAATGAGCAGAGCGGACGAGCGAACGGCGGAACATACCAAAAAAGAGGGAATTCGTCGTAGGCAAGAGCAAAAAGATGCTTTGGACATTCTACATCAAAGTTCTTCACTTTATGGACCTGGGATTAATGATTTTTTGTGAGTATAGAAAAAAATTACTACCTTATTAACGTTTAATTTCTAACTTTATACTGTAAGAAACTTTAAACTTTAAACCAATCGTTCTGAAATTTGGTACACTAATTTTATGGACAATTTTCAAGGTACAACGTCGAGTTTTTGTTTTTTTTTTAAATTATTATTATTTATTTTACAGTAACAAATGGCTAATTTTTACTCGAAATTCGGTATTTTCACTTCAGAGTGTTACCAAAAATTACATAATTAAAAAAAACAACAAAAACTCACCTCTGCTACCTAGAGAAACTCATTAATTAATGAAAAAACTTTGTTTTTTGATTTTAGATAATCCAGTGTTGAGTTATGAGGTGCACTTTTTTTTGAGGCGCCTGCGAAGATTTACTGTCATTAGCTTAATTCTTTATATTTTCCAATGAAAGTTTAACACAATATTCTTCAGACATTACTTTATCAGTACCAATTATATAAATAAACTTGCATTAACCATATTCTCTAAAAAAAATTGACAAGAAATAGCTTTTTTTTGCTTCCAAGACCCTACCCCTCCCCTTAAACCTACTGCTGGATACGATATGTCGATGACACTTTTGTTATCTGGCCTCATGGACATGATACCCTTCCAGAATTCCTTTCCCACCTCAACCAAATCCACACCAATATCAAATTTGCCATGGAAACTGAACATAACAATTCCCTTCCCTTCCTATATACTCTCATAACAAGAAATCCTTCTAGTGGCAGCTTTTATTACACTGTCTACAGAAAACCCACTTACACTAACCGCTACCTAAATGCCAAATCCCATCACCACCCTGCCCAAATCCATTCGGTTGCAAAATCCTTCATAACCAGATCCATCAGACTTTCCGATACGAAAAATCGCCAAACATAAATTAAATCCATTACCACCACCCTACTGCAAAATAGATATTCCAACAAATCTTTAACTAATATAATCAAAAATATAAATCAAAACACTAACTATCAATCCCAAAACCCTCCTGACCAACAAAAAGCATTCCTACCTTACATCGGAGACACCACCGATAGAATAAGCCGCATACTAATGCGGCAAGATATCCGCACGGTCTTTACGACCAATAACCAAATATCTGGGCTTCTTCGCTCAGCAAAGGATCACTTCCCCAATGAATCCCAAGGAGTTTATGAAATACCTTGTGGAAACTGCCAAAAGATCTACATAGGTCAAACAAATCGGTAAATATCTAGCCGAATTTACGAGAATTCTCTGGCCGTACGGAAAAGCGATAATGGTTCGGCACTTGCCAAACACAACAAAGAAACAGCCACAAAATTAATTTCTCTGGGGGTAAAACCATTGCCCCCATTTCCCATTTCACCAGCAGAACAGTACGTGAGGCAATTGAAATAGAAAAACGCCCACACTGCCTCAACACAAGAGATGACAGGCAGCGTTTACCTGTCATATGGAAATCCCTTATTACTCCGCACCGCCAATGACGCAACACCCTTAATCCTACAAGCTTTCCCCAACCCAACGTATCTCCCGCCAAACAAACAAACTTTCACTTCCAGCTTTATAAAAGATCAAGCAAGCCACACAAAAGGTCAGTCTTATTCAAAGACTCATAGTTTTCCTTGGGTAGTAGGCAGATTGAGACCCCGAGTGAAGAGCTAATCTCTTGAAAATGGCATCAAAGCCAATGCCGAAACGTCGATAATTTATATATATATATATATATATATATATATATATATATAATATATATATATATTATTGATACTTTTAACGTTTTATATTTCTCACTATTATTTGGAAGCGCATCCTTAAGAGAGCAGACAAGATAAGAAGAATATACAAGATAACCAATAAAGTTTTTGCGTTTTTAATGGCCAAAAAGAAAATGATTTACAGAAAGTGTAGCCCATTGTTAGTCCTCGAAGTAATTGACAAACTCGGGGGTTTTGGACGCAAAGAAGTGCGCGAGTGTTTGACACAAGTCTGCTTCATTGGTGAAGGATTTTTCATCAAGGAAGTGGAAAAGGTGGTAATCGGATGGCTCAAGATCAAGTGAGTTAGAAGGACGGTACAAAGTCTCCCAACCAAGTCGCTATATGGTATCTCTAACCACCCGCACGACATGCGGTCTGGTGTTGTCGTGAAGGAAGAGTACACCTTTTGTGATTCACCAGTGCTGGCTCCTTCTGTTGCAATGCCTGCTGCATACGTTCTAATTGCTGCAAGTAGCTCATAGTGAACTTGACGACCTGTCCACCAGACGCAAAGCATAATTTTGTGTGGGTGCATAGGTGGTCTTGCGCTGTGAAGAACAGTATCCTGGGGTGACAACCAAAGTTTGAAACGCTTGGAAGTGTCATACAGGACAGGCTGCCACACGTTGTCTCTTGTGGACTCTTGTGGTCTTACTTAAGCGGTTCAGATGAAGTCTAACTGTTTCATCAGAAACTGTCTTACAAGTTCACCACACAGCTGCTGATTAGCCCACTTTCAAGTCTTAAAACAAACAATACCGCACGAGATCTTTGGATACTTCCATTTGTCTTCGCTACTGTACGAGTTACGAATGATAAAAGTGCGCGGTGGGCCTGCTTTTATAACGACTGATATTCCTACTCTCGACCGTCAAGTTTTTAAACCACGTGATACTCTAATTGCATACATATTCTTCCTTCATTCAATGGAAAACAAAAACCGCAAGACCTTTATTGGTTACCTTTAGTTAGAAGATATGAATGTATTTGCCGTCAATTTTTTATATATAAAGTTAGTAAAATAAACGAAAATCCGAAGGTAGGTATAGCTTTTAATATTAATACTAAAATGTCCTTGTAGATGCATCAGCACGCGCTATGTCGTTTATTTCGCAAAAGAACATTTTCTTATCAGCAAACATAATTCTCCTGTGGTCATCGTACACGTACCCGGTTAAGAATCGCTTCGATATTTCTCCTGCTGTTCTTTAAAGTATCATTCCGCAAACTTTTAGTAAATCTATTGTAAGAATTTGGTCTTAGGCTTTGAATGGTGATGCGAGACATTGAAATTTAGAAATGATGCAAACTTTATCCGCGATATAAGTATGTATTTACGAAGAGGATTTTTTGTAATTAGAGCCGTTATGGTTTTGACTGCCTGAGGCTGCTAAATTGAACAAATTCTTCTGAATATTAATGAGCCTTAACATCTCTGGTTTTGTTAATCTATTTTATAATCCAATGCACAACTATATTGTGGAGTTTTAAAAATTAGACTTGTTTATAATACGCTTTTTAGCATCATTCTACTCCATCACTAGACAACAAAAGTACGGTTCGAGCGCTCAAGCCGAGCACATGCCTAAGTCGTGCGCGCTGCATGTTATCGCTATCGTACAGTGAACCTCGAGCAGTGATAAACCAGTGCATTAATTGGAATAAACTGTTTTCATTTTTGTATTGTTTACTACATAATTCAGTGCATGCATGTAAGTAAAACTAATAGCATGCTGCCATTTGGCAATGGCTACAACCCCACGCAACAATTCAACCCAACAATAACGCAACAAAACGCATCCTTTTACCAACAATACCCATCTATCCCAAATAACAACCCACAACAAATAACACATGAGCAATGCCAGCAAATTCCCAATAGCTACTCAATGTCGCCACAAATACAAACATTCCAACCTTATCAATATGGTCACTCTTCAATGTCTCAATTTGTAATGCCGCCTCAAGTCCAACCATTGCATCAACAAATCACGACACAAAACCAATGGAAATTATTATTAACGACGCAGAGGAAGAAAAACATTGCAGACAAAAAAATGCTTGGCAAAAGTTAATAACCTAAAAGAAAAAAGGAAATTGCAAAACACACAAAATCCGCCACAATCATTTAATCTAACACAAACTAACAAATACTCAATTTTACCAGAAGTTACAGACGTAACAAACAATAATCAAGATAACGGTGCCAACAAAACTCAAATAAAATACCCAAACCCCTCAATCTACGTACATGGAGTTAACAATTATCAGGAAATGATAAACAGCTTGAAGGATATTATGGAACAGGAACAGTACACCACCAAAAGTATGGCTAATAACATAGTCAAATTTAATGTGCATTCCCTGGATGTGTACAGAAAACTCGTCAAACATTTCCAGGAAAACAGTGTCATTCACCACACTTACCAAATCAAGCAGGATCATGCATACAGAGTGGTCCTACTGCACATACATCCTACAATTCCAGTAGATGATATTACAGCTGAACTAGCTACTCATAATCACAAGGTTAGAAACATTATTAACATAAAACATAAGAAAACTAAAGAAGCATTACCACTATTCTTTGTAGATTTGGAGCCAGCCACCAATAACAAAGACATATATAACATAAATTACTTACAAAACTTAAAAATTTCTGTTGAACCGCCCCACAAAAATATGAACCTGGTCCAGTGCACAAGATGCCAAAACTATAACCATACAAAGTCATATTGTAATAGGCCATACGCCTGCGTTAAATGTGGCGGACCGCACAATTCTATTACATGCAAAAAACAAGGAAACCCTGCTACTTGTGCACTCTGCAATGGTGCACATCCGCAAACTACAAGGGCTGTTCAATCTACCAAGAGCTACAAAACAAAATAAAACCGAACACCCAAACACAAAAAAACACACATGCCTCTTACAAGACAAATCCACAAAACTTTCCTCCCTTGCCAGTGAAGAACTACTGGAAAATGCCAAATACTAACTGTGAACAAACAAACACAAATAAACCTCAATCACCTCAAGACCTAACACTCACACAGTTCTTAGAAGAATTCAAAGGTATGTTCAATCAACTAATACAACAAAATAGCACTATTTTGAACATGCTTACGACGGTCATAAATAAATTAGTTTGATAATGGCCAAATTCCTTAAAATTGCCAACAGCCTCCAATCAAAAAAACAAGAAATCGAAATCTTCCTCAGTATAAACAACATTGATATCCTCCTTATATCAGAAACCCATTTTACTGTAAGAACTCACATAAAAATACCGCACTATCTTATTTACCGCACCGAACATCCGGATGGTACGGCACATGGAGGCATTGCCATTATCATTCGTGAATCAATAACACATCACGAACTACCAAAATTCGAAGAAAATTTCTTACAGGCCACAGTGATTTAAGTAAATAAACTACCAAATCCAATTACAATAGCGGCAACATATTGCCCCCCTCGGCACCAAATAACCAAACTCATGCTACAGCCATTCTTTGACTCCTGAGGGTCAGGATTTATAACTGGCGGAGACTTTAATGCGAAGCATACCAGATGGGGCAGTAGACTGATAACCACAAAAGGCAGAGAACTTAATAAACTCATAACTGACAATAATTATACATATTTCTCAACAGGTAGCCCAATGTACTGGCCAACCCTGGCAAAATTCCGGATTTGTTAGATTTCTTCGTTGCTAAAGGAGTTTCATCTAACTACGTAGACATAACATCCAGTTATGATCTATCATCAGACCACACACCTGTCATACTTACTATTAGTGCTACAGTAATTAGAAAAGAAGCCAAACCAATGTTATGTAACAGACGCACAGATTGGGACGCCTTTAAAGAGTATATGGATCAACATCTTGATCTTAATATAAGCCTAAAAACGACTGAAGAGTTGGACAGTGGACTCAACAAATTTATAACTACTACACAAAAGGCAGCATGGTATGCTACACCGCGCATGGAAAGAAAAACCCAGCTCACAAAACTTCCCAAGAGAAGTGATGGAGCTGGTTAAGAAAAAGGAAAGCTAGGGCAGTCTGGCAACGAACACATAATGGAAACGACAAAACAAAGTACAATCGAATTACTAATAAACTTAAACGAAAACTGAACGAAGTAAAAAACGACACATTTCAACAATATGTAACTTCTCTTTCCAAGGACGACTACAGTATATGGAAAGCCACAAAGGGATTCAAGAGGCCACAGGTACATATACCGCCGCTACGTAACACAGACGGCACGTGGGCCAGATCTGACCAAGAAAAAGCTGACCTATTCGCACAATATCTGGCAGAAGTATTTAGACCTAACTCTGAAACAATAGATATAGAAGTAGACACCTTCCTCGAAGCCCCACTACAACTTTCATTCCCAATACGGGATCTTAAAATCGGTGATTTACGTCAGGAGATAAAATTCTTGAGCAACAAAAAAGCACCAGGCTACGACCTCATAACTGGTCTTATCCTTAAACAGCTACCAGAAACTGGGGAAAGACAACTACTAGCATTATTTAACGCAATTCTGCGCTTAACCTACTGGCCGCCGCAACTAAAGATGGCGCAAATTATAGTAATATTTAAACCTGGTAAGCCGCCAAATGAAGTGCAATGTTATCGCCTAATTAGCCTGTTATCAATAATTGCCAAACTCCTAGAAAAGCTGATATTAAGTCGGTCAAATAAAGACACAACAGTGGATGATTGGATCCCAAAGCACCAATTTGGATTCAGACGAGCTCATTCTACTATTCAACAGTGCCACCGCATGTCTAACGTAATTCAGAAAGCTTTTGAAAGTAAGAAGTACTGCACGGCAGTATTCCTGGACGCCGGACAAGCCTTTGATAAGGTGTGGCACAAAGGGTTACTGGCTAAAATAAAAGCATTATTTCCGCACTAATATTATCTCCTTTTCCAATCCTACCTTTCAAACCGCTATTTCCTAGTAAAATTCGGAAACAAAATCTCGACACTACAGTCAATTAGCGCTGGGGTTCCCCAAGGCAGCGTTTTGGGCCCAGTCCTATAGTTACTTTTCACTGTTGATATACCAATAACACCGTATACAGAAATGGGAACGTTCGCAGATGATACTGCCATCCTCGCGTGCAATGAAGACCCTTTAGCTGCTACAAGATTACTGCAGGAACACATACATTTAATAGAAGAATGGCTAGACAAATGGCGAATTAAGTTGAATGAAAATAAGTCAGTTCAAATAACATTTACAATGCGAAGGGGAATATGCCCTCCTGTTACCATAAACAACATTGATGTACCATAATCTGAAGAAGTGACGTGTCTGGGATTACACTGGGACAAAAGGCTAACTTGGAAACAACACATAAAGAAGAAGCGCAAAGCCATGGATCTGAAAGTTAAAAAATGTACTGGCTAATAGGTCGGAAATCACCTTTAGCAACCGAGAGTAAACTCTTTATATATAAAACCATCTTACGTCCTATTTGGACATATGGATGTGAGCTGTGGGCTGCTCTAGCTATTCTAAAGTAGACATAATCCAGAGATTCCAATCCAAGACAATAAGAACTCTTATGGATGTTCCATGGTACGTGACAAATCTCACCCTACATACCGACTCCAACACACCATACGTGCGTGATGTAATTACGGAACGGGCAACCAGACACTATGATAGACTTACATATCATCCAAACGACCTTATACAACCAAACTTTCGGCGATTAAAGCGGAAATGGCCTTGGGACCTACAAACTAACGTGAATCCTCCAGTGTGAATCCATCATCCTCAATCAATAGGATTAGGAAACTGCGAGGAAGCACCAATGGGTGCCAACCTCATCAAGCCAATCAACTTTAACAACAAATTAGCTCATAGAATCTCTTGTAATTCTGATTGCTGATGTACTATGTTTCAATAAAAAAAAAAAAACAAACTAGACAACAATATTTCGACAAAAAAGAAATACCAACTTCAATAACAATAAAATTTCTAACGGATATACGGCAAAAAATGTGATAAGCCACAGTCACTATTTTCAATGATCTGTTTCTAAAAAAATCTGATTATTAATTTCAAAGCCAACTTGCAAAGGCTGATCGGAACCTAAATTTATATAAATAAAAAAAAAACCAAAGTGTAGCACTAAAACGGTTCAACGAGGAATAAAAATTAGAAAAAAGTCTACGAGTTTATCAATTGATCGTCCAGTGTTTATGTTAGCGTTGTTAGGCAACTTTTACCAATATTTTGTTCACTCACTGCTTGTTTTAAATTAGTGCATAAATGTAACTGTAATAATTGTGCTCTAGTTAGCTTAAACAGTGTTACTCCATATAAAACTGATAAATATTTTATTTCATCAAAGTCTTACAGGTGACATTTATAATTTGGAATTATAAGTGTGCTTAAAATAGCAACGATAAACGTTTATCTCAACATTGCATTGTTACGTTACAAAAATTATCATTCATATGATTGAACGGCTTGTGTCTAAAATTTATTGCGGTCATCACATAACGTTATGTTAGAGTTTATTACAACCGATATTTCTTATTATTTAGTAGAAATGAAAGCTCAAATTGGATATTACTTTTTTTAATGCCAAAAAATATAGAAACTTATTCGTTGGTTATAAATTAAATTTTCTTCTTCGCTGAATAGGTTCTAAGTAAAATAAACAAAAGACCTTAACATTTCACTAATATATATTACAAAAATATTAATTGTGTAATCTTTTAAATGAAGCAAGCAACACATCGTTCTTGACAAAAACTATGATACTCTCCCTGGATTGTTCAGAAAATTATTAGGCGAACGTTTCAATTCTCTTCCATTTTTACTGAATCCAGATATTTATTTCTAAAAATCCACTATTCATTTCGTTTTCGAAATAATTCCTTTTGCCTTCTATACATTTGTAAAATATGTTAAGAAGTCTTTAATATCTATTTTACATAATGTGGTGTGATTTGGAATAGATAAAAAGATCTGGAAAGGTGATAATCTAAAGGGTGGTGTAATAGATGTGATATAATTTGTAAACCCAGATCGGTGATCATATTGGCAGTATTTGCGTTTTGTAGCTCAAAAGTGTGTGGTCGTCGTGTGATAAGCGAGTGCACTCCAGGACTCGTAGCGCGCGCTGTCCGGCTCCAGCTGCTTATCTGGTGAAACATTTAAATTATTTATTCAAAAATTCAAAGTTGTAATAAATTAGTTTAGAATGTATAATAATAATATTAATGCTAATTATTTAGCAAATTTCTATGAACATTTTTCGCAACAAATCGCAAATTATCATAATCCTGTGTTTAATAATCCCCACCAACAATTGCAATGCACACAATCACAACAACTGCAAATAATGCAATGACCACCGCCTTAACAATAATTTGCATCTCAGCCTGAACCTCTGCAAGGCTATTAAGTACAGTTCAACCCGTTCTGCAACCAGCACGATTGCAATACGCTCCCATGCTTAAATTAACTTCTGCTCAAGAAAATCCAAGTCGATCTGAACTCATGTCCACAGGAATGACAAACGGACACATTAACCCCTTACCACAATATGAATAGAGATTATAGTCAAAATTCTTCAACATCACAGTTAGAGTTAAATAGATCCACTGAAGACAACATGTCAGTTACTAGTGACAAAACGGAAGTACTTACCTTAAGGACTTCCAAGAGGTTAGAAAATCAAAGAAAAGGCAATCAAATTCTAGCCCACCTCCACAGAAAGCCAAACAGACAACCGATGCAGATCCCTCAAAACAATCAAATACCAAACAAAAAAAAAATACCCCGTGAGTACCTTCTTTAATTCTTCACTACGTTACAGCAATTCAACCTTTGCTAACCTTAATCAACTCCCACATTGAAAAAACAAGATTACTACTATCAATTAATGCAAGCCAATAAAGTTAAGCTGCAACTAAAAAGTGTCGATAACTACAAAAGAATTAGGGATGTATTAGATAAACACAAAGTTACAAGGCACATTTACAGCCTAGAAGAAGAAAAAACTTTTAGAGTTGTTCTCAAGCGCATGCATCATTCCACAGATGTAAACCTTATCAAAAAATCTCTTGCCACAGAAGGCCATGAAGTAGTAAACATTACTAACGTTATCAATAGAGAAACCAAATAAAAGAAAAACTTTTTTGTCATTGATCTTAAATGTAGTCCAAGCAATGAAGAAATATTTAAAATTAAAAATATTGAAAATGCTATCGTAATATTCGAAGAGCCAATAAGAAAACCTCAGATTCCGCAGTGCAAGAACTGCCAGTGCTATGGACACACCAGAAACGGATGTACCAGATTACATACACTGTTTTCGTTAGCAACTATTTCATATATCTCACAAGTGGTACTTAACGGCTTGTAATATGCAACATGCTTCTTCAACATCTCTCCTAGAAATCTTCAGTTTAAATTCTTCTTTAGGCGAGTTCGGTCGTTCAAAGAGTACACACATTTAAGAGGAAGTACAGTGTGCTGTGAGTTGTAAGCCTCGAGCAGTAAATAAAAGCTAACCTTACACGGTAAATTTAAAAACATTGAGCTCGTATGTTATTCCAATTAAATTATTATTTTTTTTAACTCCATGAGAGATCAGCAATCTGCCCGTGGGCAATAAGCGTTTGATTTGATTGAGTAAGCAAGGGACATGTAGAGTCTCACTCCAGCGAGTGATCTCCATACAATTATCTAAATCATAAGTCTAGAGCATATTTGTCTGTGTAGTCTTAACTTTAAACTTATCTGGGTCCTAAGGTAAGATCTGATGGCAGCAGACGTTTTAGCCTTCGCACTTCACTGACTTCGCGCACGTTTAACTAATTAGCCAACACATTTGGATGCACTAACACTATTTAACTGTATTTCGCACTGAATCGATGCTCGACTTTCTTAACGGATTCCAGAGGGATGTCGCGTAGAATAACTTCGTTGGAGACGTAGTAAGGGGCATCCACGATGGCACGCAAGACCTTGTTTTGAAACCTCTGCAGGATAGCGTTGTTGGAATCACTAGCAGTTCCCCATAACTGGATACCGTAAGTCCAGACAGATTTAAGAATGGATTGATATAGAAATAGTTTATTATCCAAGGATAATTTAGATTTTCGGCCAATGAGCCAATACATTTGTCTTAGTTTTAGTCCTAGCTGCTTTCTTTTAGTAAATAGATATTTCTTCCAAGTCAGACGTCGGTCCAAGTGCATGCCGAGATATTTAGCTTCTTCGACTTGCGGAAGTTGGCAGTTGTTAATCTCCACAGGAGGTCATGTTTCCTTGTATAGAGTAAATGTCACATGCAAGCACTTGGTTCCGTTAGCCTTAATGAGCCATGTAGAATTTTATTTAGGTTTACTTGAAGGATTCGTGAAGCTGATGCTGAATCAGTGTGGGATGCCTGAATAGCAGTGTCATCTGCGTATGTTGCGACCACAGTAGTTCTTGTTGTCGGTAGATCCGCTGTCTTGAGGGACGCCTGAGTGAATGGGATATAAGTCAGTGTATTCACTGCTTTGCTTTTTAGGAACTGTCTGTCAGTTATGTATGATTTAAGCAGCAGGTAGTGAGGATAAGGAAGAAGTTTCTTTAGTTTGACAAGTAAGCCTCTGTGCCATACCTTATCAAAGGCTTGAAATATATTGAGGAATGCATCAGAACAGTATCTTTTCGCATTTAAATCTTTATTAATTTGGTTGACTAGTCTATGTACTTGCTCTATTGTTCTGTGTTTATTGCGGAAATTAAATTATGAAAGAGACAAAATTATTAACTAATAAATAAGTAATAGTTTAACCACAACTGCATATAAATTAATGCACAACATAAGCTAACAAGAACTAATAATACAATATATTCAATTCAGCAACCTTACTATAACGTGATAAATATTCAACAGTGCCATCATAACACAATAAAAGATTAACAAGCTCACCACATAAAGTACCTTCAAAGAGGCAGAAATTTATGAACCAAAAATGATGAAGAAACTGAACAAATAGCCGAGAAAGGAAAGTCTTCTTAATTACCCTTGACGTAAGAATCGTAAAAACGCAACCGTCTCTTAATAACCATAAAGGGTTATCACACCAATCAGATGACGATGAATATATGATAACTACCGATACATCAGCACAACACAAATATCCAAGGACAAAGAAAACAAAATCTTAAGCAATATTTGTTTAAAGTGTGACTAACTACGAACGTTGCCTATGACTTTATGGTTTGGTTGGAGATCCCTAGGTCTAGCCCTTAAAATCCGTTTTCTTGGGTAACCTGTCAAGAATTGATGTTGGTTGGCCTGCGTTCTTAGACCGCCTTCGTACCGCCTTACGAGCGTTTATGGCGGGCGCCTCTGCCAACTTTCTAGTTTTACAAGATGGATAAATTTCCGTGGCGTTGAACGCTCTGGTAAAGTTTTACTGGGGGATAAGCCCCTGTTTGGTTGGGAGCTCTGAGTCGCGATGCAGGGCAGTGTGTCCTACATACCAAGAAGCGCTGAAGATAATCCGAAGTTCCTGGTTATAGACTACCTGAAGCTTGTTCAGGAGTTTTCGCGGCATATCCCTACACCAGCGTCACATATAAAGGGTGTCCCAGAATTAAGGCAAGATTTAAATTTGCCGCCGTTTATGCAGTAAAGTGTTGACAACCCTAAAACAAAAACAAATCGACAGCTGACAGTTTAGGGTTAGTAAAAAATGGAGCGTTACACGATAGAACAACGTGTCTTCATTATTGAACAATATTTCAAAAATAATGAAAGCTTGGCGGCCGCTGTTCGAAAATTTCATACAAAATATGGTCGGAATAGTGTTTTAATTTCGTCAACTATGAAGAGATTAATTGAAAAATTCCGAGAGACAGGATCCGTTGGAGACGTCAAACACACTGGTCGTCCAAAAACAAGCCGTTCAAATGTCAACATCGAAGCAGTGCGTGAGAGTGTCGGTGACAATCCAGGAACCTCAATTCTGCGGCGTGGACAAGAATTGCAAATTTCAAGAAGCTCTCTACAGCGTATACTAACTAAAGATCTGTGTCCTCATGCTCACAAAATTCAATTAACACAACAACTGAAGCCTAATGACCATGCACAGCGAAGAGAGTTTGTTGAATGGATTATTGAGCATCAACAAATGGATGCTGATTTTTCGAGCAAAATCATCCTAAGCGACGAAGCACATTTTCACCTTGATGGGTTTGTTAATTGCAAAAATTGCCGCTTTTGGGGTTCTGCGAACCCACATGTGATTGTGGAAAAACGAATGCATCCACAACGTGTCACTGTTTGGTGTGGATTTTGGGCTGGAGGCGTAATTGGACCATACTTTTTTGAAAATGAGGCTGGTCAAGCAGTGACTGTTACTGGTGCTCGATATCGCGACATGATAACACAGTTCTTTTTGCCGAAATTGAATGATATTGATGTGGTCAATATGTGGTTTCAACAAGACGGTGGCACATACCATACAGCCCGTGAAACACTTCAATTACTGCATGAGACATTTCCAGGTCGTGTACTCTCTCGTTTCAGTGATCAGAATTGGTCCCCTAGATCGTGTGATTTAACAACATTAGATTTCTTTTTATGGGATTATTTAAAATCACAGGTCTATGTCAACAAGCCCACAACCACGCGTGCATTAAAGGATGAGATTCAACGTTCCATCAACGAAATTCAGCCACATTTATGCAGAATGGTCATGGAAAATTTCGACAAACGAGTGCGTATGTGTATGCAAAGCCCGATGTGTTATTCCATAAATAACCCTATCCTATGTACTTTATGATTCAATAAAAAAATTACAATCAAAAGACTAAAAACTGTGTTTTCTATTTAATTCAAATCTTGCGTTAATTTTGGGACACCTTTTATCATTATGGGTCGCAAGGTAGTAGTATAAATTGTCACTTTGCTCTGGAAGGCCAGCTGACTCTACGAATTTAACATAGAGCTCCGAGCTTCTCGGGCTGTTTTCGTGTTGCTTGCGGCTTATCCCATTAACTATAAACATATAACTCACTACTTAGCACTGTCAAACAAATACAACACTCAACCAAAACTCAATTAAAATTAATATTAATTAATTATTTTCATATTATAGATTTTTCTTTTTATATACTTTAGATTTACGATTATACAGGATTAGCCCAGTGGTTACACTTCAAATTTACTGCTATTAAGTAATTAGTTAAATTGATAACTTACTTAGAACTATGGATCTATATCTGTGTACTATCTTCTGTTTAATCTTATCTCTGGTGGAATGCTAAGAGTACTACCTTCTTCGTTAGGATGTCCCATTAGGCAATGGCACGGAATGTTATTAGAGCTCACTTGTGTTTTTTTATTACTGGCAATTAATGCGGTACCACCCTTAACGGTAAAAAATTTGGTGTTGTTTGTTATTGGGATGTCAGCACTAAAAATTAGGCAAATAAATCGCCTTAACACGCTATCTTCGGGAACTCCGGATTTGATAGGGTAGTAAGTAGATGTTTCAGTTTGTGTTTAATTGGTAAGTAACGGTTAGTCAGGTAAGACTATAATAAGTGGTAGTAAGGTATGGACAGAGTAAGCTTTAATTCAAATCAAATTCACGATTCAAAGGTTTGTTTTATGTCGATAAGTGTGCAGCACATAAGTTATTTTCTTTAAAATTTTAAAAATTTTGTTTACAATTATATATGACTTATTTGGTTGTTAAGTAATTGTTTGTAAGCCAAACTGGTGATGATACTATCTCGATTTAGTTAATTAACTTTGCAAACTCTTTCAATATAAAAGGTTGGAGAGCCTTGGCAAGGTATTTATCTAGGTTGTGGGTAGGAGAACCGAACGCACTTAACTATGGGGCGTAAAGAAATGTTCTCTTTGTGAATTTTTGGGAGACCATACAATTTGAATATTCTGGAAGAAGTCAAACATCAAAAACATTACTAGAAATCAGATCTACCATCTCCCGTACCCTTAAAAAAGCAGAACTATCTCTACTTAGAAACTTCATCCACGATACCTGTAGAAACCTTGCTAATACCAATCTGGAACTTTATGGCTTTTCCCATAAATTAAATTTTTCCAAAATTCATCCTATTATCTGGGGTACTTTTTCTAGGATTATACACGACAAAGCAAAGCAACACCCAGAAACGCAAATTTTCTAAGTTGGGCCAAAGTACACTTTCCAATACCCAACCATCCCTGACCAATACGACGGTACATAACCTTTCCGACCACCCCGTAGGCGACTTAGCTATTCAAGTTTTGAAAAAGGTTTTAATTTTGCTGTGCGCCAAATCAAATTTCCACTCAACAAATGATATCCCAAATAGAACCCCCTTCCACCCTTCCTGAAAATGTAGCAAATGAAAAGGCAAGATGTAGCCAAAATGCTACGTAAAGCCGAACTACAAAAACCAAATATCAAAGCCTCCGAATTCATGCGCCTTAAAAGCTCTAAAACAAAATCATAATATTACAGTTTTACCGGCAGATAAGAGAAACGCTACAGTGATTCTAAATACAGCAGCTTACGTCGGTAAGATGCACTTTTTTATATAAATCGTCAACTATCACCATGTACCCAATAATCCCATCACCTACATTGAAAAAAAAACAAAACCCTCATTACTAACTCCAACCTATCATCCGATACCAATAAACTCCTCATATCCCGAGAAAAATCTTCCAGAATTCCCAAATTGTATGGTCTCCCAAAAATTCATAAACAGAACTTTTCTTTACGCCCGTAGTCCGTTCCAACAGTATAAACCTTGCCAGACTCATCTCGGGCGGCATCTTCCACGTCCGAAACTCCTAACATTTCCTAGAAATACTGAAAACCTTCCCTATACGCAAAGGTGAAATCATGGTTAACTTTGATGTCGTTTATTTGTTTATAAGTATCTGATACCATAAAGTTATTAAAGTCAACCTAAAATATAAACAACAAAATTCTCTCCCAAATAAATCATTGCCTATCCAATACTTACTTTACATTCCAAAATAAATTTTATCGCCAAACTAATGGTGCTCCCATGGGTTCCTCACTTTCACCTGTCATCGCTAACCTTTTTATGTCCTATTTTGAAACAAAAGCCCTTACCTCCTTTTACCTTAAACCTACCTGCTGGATACGATATGTCGATAACACTTTTGTTATCTAGCCTCATGGACACGATACCCTTCCAGAATTCCTTTCCTACTTAAATAAAATCTATACCAACATTAAATTACATGAAAACAGACTTTAGAATGGTTACATCAGGCTTACCTTTATTATAAACATAAGTCAAATGTTTACTAATACGAAGAGTGTCCCAAAATTTAGACAGAAGTAAATTTGATAAAAAACACGGGTTTGTAATTAAAAGTTGTAATTTTTTATTGATTCATAAAGTATATAATATAGGGTAACGTATGGAATAGAATACCGGATAAGTGCTTCCACCTTACTACATTTGCACCATTTTGTTAAAATTTCCATAACCGTTTTGAAATGTCTGAATATCATTGACAAATCTTAATTTCCTTCAAGTGGTGGTATGTTGTTCCCATAAACCTTAGACTTCAAAAAATCCTAAAGAAAGAAGTCCAACGGTATTAAATCACACGATCTGGGCGGCCAGTTCTGATCACCAAAACGGGAAATTACACGACTAGGAAATGATTGATGCAGTAATTGAATTATTTCGTAGGCTGTATGGTAGCACAGTCTTGTTGAAACCACATGTCGTCTACATTTATATCTTGCAATTTAGGCACAAAAAACTGGATTATCATGTCGCGATAGCGAGCACCATTAACTGTTATTGGCGCATTTTTAAAAAAGAATGGTCCGATGATGCCTCCAGTCTAAAATTCGCACCAAACAATAACATATTATGGATGTATTTGTTGCTCAACAATCACTCGTTGATTTTCTGAACCCCAAATGGGACAATTTTAAGATTATCGAAGCCGTCAAGATACAAATGAGCCTCATCGCTGAAAATAATTTTGTACAAAAACTGAGTGTCCATTTGTTGTTGTTTCATAATCCATTGAACGAAGTCCCTTCGCTGTGCGTGGTCAGTAGGCTTTAGTTCTTGCGTCAATTGAACTTTGTAGGCATAAAGATGCAAATCTTTTGTGAGAATACGCTGTAGAGAGCTTCTAGAAATCTCCAATTCTTGACCACGGTGTCGGATTGATGTACCTGGACTCTCAGCAACTCTCTCACGAACTGCTTCGATGTTTTGTATTGAACGGCTTGTTGATAGGCGGCCAAAGTGTCTATTGTCAATGATTGATTTAGTCTTCGTAAATTTTTAAATTAATCTCTGCACCGTTTGTTTAGATTCCACATAACCAGATACAGTGAAAGTTAAAATAGTTAATTAGAATTACTGTAAGGGTGAGATTTAGTTAATGATGGAGTGAGAGCAGGTCCAATCAATAAAACACAAAGGATTACGCGAAAGTTACTACTTGCCTAGGCATAAAACCTCTCGCGATTAGAGAGGAAAGCCGGGGCAAGAGTAGGATTTATTGGTAGTTGTAAAACTTAAACTAAATACAAACTTATACTAAAGGAACAATAGTAAACGACAATACAAATCAACGGTGCCGCAACGCCGCTAGTGGCGCGAACGCAATTACGCAAGCCGTAAGGTACCTTCCCGCACTCAGCCAGAGCTCTCTACCTGGACGTGTGTGTGCGCCGTACCGTCCATCCCGCACGGTCACCCCTCCGCCAGGGAGGATGACCAGCTAGACGGTCTCAGCCGCTCAGCTGAGGGCTCGCCATGGAAGGGCCACGGCATCTGCGTGACTCCTTCCCCAGGGCACACACACAACCGCCCTTACCACACAAGAGGACGCATACACAACAATCGACACGAATCCGCATTGAGCTGTGTCCTTGTCACGGAGGCTCGGGCAACACAGGGTTGCCGCAAAGCGCTACGCCGCAGAAGGGCCACGATCGCTCCGTGACTCTTTCCCCAAGGCACACACACAGCCGCCGCTACAACACAAGACGACGCATATACATCAATCGTCATGATTCCACACTGACCTATTTGTCACGCGGTCCTCTTTCCCTTGAAAGCAGAGTACTTGCGATAACGTCTGGAAGGCTCAACGGACTCGAGTCAAGTCTTGCGCTGAATGTCGCGCGGCGCCACACGCGACCGCGTGCACCCAATTTTCGCTAAGGCCCAGCGGCGACGCATCGAGAGAGAGAGGGGGGGGGCAGCGCCTCTAATTACGTGGTGGCGCTAAGTTAAGTACCCTTTGTAAAGGCGCACGAGCGCCCGGTAGAAAACGCCCGAACACCGTTGATGAATTTAAATCACTATTCTGACCATATTTTGTACGAAAATTGCAAACTGTAGCTACCAAACTTTTATTATTTTTAAAATATTACTCAACAATGAAAACGCGTTGTTCTTTCTATAGCGCTCCATTTTTAATAACCCTCAACTGTCAGCTGTCACGCTGTCTTCTTTTTTTTTGCTAGCAACACTTTATCGCAGTAATGGCGCGGAATTCAAATCTAGCATAAATTTTGCGACACCCAGTATTAAGTTTAACGCATTATGGGCAGCTTATGCTTAAGTCCTTTATGAATAGGGACGAACAAGCAGTCCATGTATTAAATAAGATTCCATTAGGTATGTGAAAAGAGTAAGCTTGTGCTTTTGCGCAAATAAGTGCAATGGTTTAAGAATTAATAGGCAAGACACTACTTAAGCGTGTGACAAATGCTACACAACTTTATAGTTCAAACCATTTGTTCTGTAGATACCATAATTGTGTTGTTAGATTTATAAGTATGTTCTTCTATTTGTAAAATACATTTTAGTAACTCCTTCTTACGCTAAAAAGTTATTCTAACTCCTATAAAATAGTTGTAGCATTTTTACTTTTATTGTTTGAAGGTTACTGCTTATAATTATTTTTTAATTTGTTCATATCTTATCTTTTATGTGATGTGCATCAACAATGACCTATTATAAATAACATGTTTTTGATTATTCTAGTAAAATATTGATTCTTGCAGATATTGCGTATTATTGCAATTATTTGCTGTACTTTGAAAAATAAGTGTGATAATTGTTGCTTTAAACAATTATTTAAACTTTCTTTTAAAATAATAGACCTTAAAATATTTTGAAAATAATTATACAGTACACAATTAGTTATTCTATGTGCCATCGGGAGCACTGTTTTACTATGTCGGTATGTAAGTTTTTATTCAAAAATTGTGTGGAAAGGAAGTGGAAAAGTTTTGAAACAGGCAAGTTTAAAAAAAATTGATAAAAATAATTAATGCAATAAAAAAACAAGAAATATCTAAATTAGAATAAAGAAAAAAAATGAAGTACTTTAAAATCTGTAATTCTAAAGATACTAGCCATCTTCGAAAGTTGAGTAAATCCAGTGCTCATCTAGCTTCCAACAGAATTGATTAAGTTGAGGGTAGAAAAGTAGACCGGCGACGCTATGGAGGTCGCAGTTTGTTAGAATTAATCTAAATTAGAAAGGATATATTATATAATATTAATAGCAAGCTTGAAACAATGAGTGAACGGGACAAACGTATTGAAACTAAATATATGCTCTCTAAATGGAAATACAAAATGTAAAAAGCGAGAATGGGAAACTCAGAAAAAAATTGAATGTGCAAATTAAAATAAAATAAAAGATTTAAACGGTCGGATAAAGAAAATAATTATACATAAAGTAAAGAAAAAAGGGGAATGAAACGAAACTCACATTGATGGAAACGATAAGAAAAATTTTGAATAAAATGGAAATATCAATAAATATGAAAATTGAACTAAGTGAAATAAAGACAATAGGAAGAAAATCACAAGATCCAGAAAAATAGAACAGTGCTGATTAAACTACAGCAACTAGGAAATGACTCCTCAGATAATTTGGAGTAGGAGAAGAAAAACCAAAAACAATGTCAATAAAAAAACACTAGGAAGAAAGAATAAATCTGGAACCAGGTTGAATGGACGCAAAATCTGCTAGCAGGATTTCCAAATGGGAAGACCAAAACCAAAAACAACTAGCGGAAATCACAGCCCACAGATCAGATACCAAAATGACCAAAGCATAACCTGACATACTAAAACGACTGATATAATAAACTCGGAAAAACAAAAATAATAGGAAAACATGCGAATAATGGGGTAGGAAAAGACAGGAACAATAGAAGGGCAGTTGAAAACCCAAACTAAATTCTACACAGGATGTTGGAATGTCAAGACAATGCAAGAAATAAGTAAGGCGCACCAAATAGCAGAAGAGATATCAAATAAGTATTCTGGGACTTAGTGAATCAAGTTGGAACAGCCAAGGAAAAATTAGACTAATGGAAGGAATTACCATCATATGCTCAGGAAATTCTGATGTGGAAGCAGAAAAAAAAATAGGTGTAGTAATAATGCTGACTAAGGAAGCAGAGAAAGCGCTCATGGACTGAAAAGAATATATAATTTGTTAACAAATGTTTGCAGTTGTGCATTTCTTAGATTGGTTCCAAGTTTCTGAGCCATAGTAGCACTGGTTTTACGTTTTTTCTAAATAATGTAACCTTCGTTTCTCTTTTAATATCAGCTGCTGTCCATACTTGGTTTAACATAGTAAAGGCATTACGTGCTACCTTTATTCTTGTATCTATATCTAATTCTGCTCCACCATTTACACCACTATACTTCTCAGATATTCTTAATTCCTTCGCCTCTTCAACATCCCTACCATCAGTATTTATTTTCATTCATACATTCATTTATTTGGCTAGTAGTTTTCCTAGTTTGCCTGAGGTTAGCTTTTGTTATATTTTCTTGGTATATATTTTCTATCTTGTATCATTTTCATATGTTTTTGGCTTGATGTTAAGGCACATATCACCAATTTCTAAGTGTGCTAGTTTATGGAGCGCTCCCCAATTAGTACCAGTAGTCTTCTCTTCTGTATTCTTTATTATCCAGTCTACAACTGTGATAAATGGAGTTGGTGATAGTGTACACTTTTGTTTTATTTCCCGTTCCGTCTTGAGCGCATGTTCTACTTGTGTTTTAGATTTTTCATATATTATTTTTTTAAGTCGCATGTATTTTTCTGGTATACCAGTTCTAATATCTTCCAAATTGCACGTCTATTTATGGAGTCGAAGGCTTTTTTGAAGTTGGTGAAATTTATTTTTATTTTCCCTTCCACTTTGTCGTTGTTTTCCCTTTATTTTGACTATATATATAGATATAGACCCGAACGCCACCGACCATAGCCGCTACAGCATTTTCCAATCAGGGTAAAGGCGCCCCCGGCGTCCACCAATCCTGGGCAAGCCCTGCATTCCCCAGCGGGCTCAGCGTGCTTCCACCCTGAACTCTGCACCCCGCTAGCAGTGTGGGGCACGGCTGAGCCTTAAAATGAGCTTCTCAAGTTGCGCTCAGTCGTCATTCGCCAGAAGAAACCATCAATGTAATCAGGTGAGTCTTCCTGATTCTTTTTTGGACTATTGGTTGATGCTTATATTTTGGTCTGCTGCTCGCTGCTGCTCACACATCGGTCAAATCGTTCGTGCCTGTCGTACCGCCTCTGCTGCTCGCTGTCTGTTCGCCCGGCGCGGCACACCGTATTATCGCGGTCCGTTTCATCGCATAATTTGTCGTAGATTAAGTCTTGTAAATTAGCTATAGGTAAATTATGCGAAGGTAGGTAAGGTTTAAAGTTGAAATATAGTTCTAATTGTGTTGAAGCCAGCTCGCATTTTTAGCCTGGGTGCAGAGTTCGGGTGGATGCGGCTTGACCCGGATATATCACCGCTCGGGTCCGACCTGGTAACAGGATTGGAAACGCTATGCATTAAAACGATTCAACAATTTCAATCAAAACCCTTCGTGCCATAGTGAATGCACCATGGTATGAACAAATCAGCACTGCATGGATAGCATTCCCTTTGTGATTACAAATTCCGATTTTGAATTATCGAAATTATAATAAACGGTGAACTAGTCCACCAACTGACTACCAACGTCCCCCAGTGAAACGACTAAACAGAATCTGGCCTTGTCACTGAGAACCCATTAAAGCAATAGGATTACTGAAAGGCAACACTGCTTATTTGATTGATCAATTTGACTTAATCTCCATAACAGTACATTGTAAATTTACAATTGTTTGAGATGTTTCATGAGCTGATCAAGGTTGTAATCCGACATGCTTGAGTTTCACATAGTTTTGTTGAATTCACATTATCAAGTTGTTGACATAATTGGCGTACGTTGCCATGACAAGATTTACGTATCCAGTTAGAGTTGAATTTACTTGACCTTTGACCTGTAGCACTCATAATTTTTTTATATATAATATTACCCGCTCTCAAACGAAAATTTTCCATCGCTTGCGGTTCCGGAAATATATACCTCGGTCGCCTGCCGCCGAGCCGAAATTTGTCCTTCGGAGGCGCTCGGTCGGCACGGAAAGGCACGAACGATTTACCTTTGACCTGGTGACAGCAGCAGCAGCAGAACTCATAATTTTTTTTATATATATAATTAATAATAATAATTAATAACCAAATAGAATCTCAAATAAAGAATTATGGAAGAGTATGAATAATTCATATAACTATCAAAAAAACGTAAATGGAACTAGATAGGTCACACATTGAGAAAGTCATATATATTTTAAGGGCTCAGCCGTGCCCCACACTGCTAGTGGAGTGCAGAGTTCAGGGTGGAATGCAGGGCTTGCCCAGGATTGGTGGACGCCGGGGACGCCTTTGCCCTGATTGGAAAATGCCGTGGCGGCTGTGGTCGGTGGCGTTCGGATCGACTCGGAGCCGCTTGGCACGACGCGGCGCGGTAGGTCAAGAACTCCGATTTTGCACACGGCGCCACAAAGTCGGCCTCAGGTAGCATTCCTTTGTGATTACAAATTCCAAAGGAGAGCTTTGTGTTCCTCGAAAAATTCCGGGCCAGGTAATATCAGCCCCGGCGAAATCGGGGCCAGGTAACAATCCCCATAGCTGAATCCCGTACGTCCAAACGGGCTTCAGGATAGTTTTATAAAGCAGCAGCTTATTTGATATTGACAATTTTGACTTTCTTCCTAATAACCAGTACATCTGGCGGAACTAATTGCTGGCGTTTGGTTTAGAGATGTTTTTTCCATGTAATACGCTGATCAAGGTGTAATCCTAGGTACTTAGTTTCTGTTTTTGTTGGAATTTCTACATTGTCCAAGGTGACTGGCGGACATACGTTGAATCGAATGGTAAATGTTATTGGCACATATTTAGTTGGGTTGATTTTAATAAGCCATTTAGTAAGTCATTTGTTTATGGCGTTCAGATGTTGTTGGAGATTTGCGGCTGCTAGGTAGGGATCTTCGTGCGTCGATAGGATGGCGGTATCATAGGCAAAAGTGGCGATAACTGTGTTTGTATCTTCAGGTAGGTCAGCTGTGTACACTAGGTATAGGAGGGGTCCGAGGATGCTACCTTGTGGGACGCCAGATTTGAGAGGGAAATAGTTGGACAATTCATTATTGTATTTAACTGTGAAATATCTGTCAGTAAGATAGGACTTAAGGAGAAGATAGAAATAGCTAGGGAGAAGCCTTTTTAGTTTATGAAATAATCCGGTATGCCAAATTTTGTTGAACGCCTGTTCAACATCTAAAAATACAGCTTCACAATACTTTTTTTCTTCGAGGCTCAGTGAAATTTGATTTATTATTCTGTGCACTTGCTGGATTGGAGAATGCACTTCGCGGAATCCGAATTGATGGTGAGGTATATGTGACAAGATATCTGCGTCGTTCAGCACGCGTTTAAGGAATAGTTTCTCAAACATTTTTCCTACGATAGGCAAAAGACTAATTGGCCTATATGAAATAACATCTTCGGGTCGTTTACCAGGTTTAGGGACCATTATTATTTGCACCTGTTTCCATAGTAAAGGGTAGTACGATAGGCTTAGCATTCGATTATAAATAGTTGTCAATAGTACTATTGCCTTTTTAGGGAGCATGTTTAGAATTTGGCCGGTAATAAGGTCGTAACCTGGTGCTTTATGGTTGTTTGTTTTATTTATCTCGAATTGAATCTCTGCAGGTGAAAAGGTCTGATAAATAGCGTCATCTGACATGGAACGTCTAGACATTCTTTTATATCTTCATCATCGATGTCGAAGTGATGTGGTTGAAATACAGTATATAAGTGTCCAGCAAAGGCATCAGATTTTTTTTTTGTGGGATCTAGCCCAACTACTATCAGGTTTTCTTATCGGCGGTATATTGGTTTGAGGTCTTTTAAATTTTTTCGTTGCTCTCCAAATGCTGTGATCTTCGGGGTTAAGATGCATAAGATAGTGAGTAAAGGAGTTATTTTGGGAATCCAGAAGGACCGCCCGAAGGCGTCTAGATAATTTGTTGTAGTTTAGCTTGACGACGGCGTTACGAATTCTTTGCCATTTAGTTCAAGCGCGTCTTTTTTTTGTTTAAGTCTGCGGGCCAATGTGTCGGTTCCCCAGTGCTGTTGTCTGCCATGATTGATTTGAAGAGGTTTCGACCTTTTGTTGTTATGAGTCTGGAACCCCAGTTAGTGTGTTTGGAGTTCCAGTCGCCTCCAGAAATAAATGTGTTTCCCAGAGTATGAAAAAATTGAGTGTAGTCCTCTGCCGAAAGAGTATGTCTGGGAGGGGAATAAATTGCAGATACAGTAAATGACCACTGGTATGCATTGAATTTGATGTTAGCGGCTTGGAGTTTTGCGGTTTGAAAAAAGTCGAGTTGATGATGTGATATGGAGTTTTTGACTATTACTGCTGTCCTTGCATGTGCAGTACCGTCTGGGTGATTGGTGCTATAAATGGAATAATTTGGAATACGCATCACAGTTCTATCAGTGAAATGTGCTTCGGAAATGAGTAACACATCAATTTTATTAAGGTCTAGGAAGGTAATAATTTCTTGTTTATGGTTGAGAAGACCGTTTGCGTTCCGAGTGGCTAAGCGTATTATATTAGCCATTGGTTAATTAGTAACTAAGGTTGGCAGGAGAGTAAGCATGATGTTATTTTGATTCATAAGTTACGCGAACATATTCTCGTTCAGGAAAGCTGTTAGTTCTCTTCCGGTGTCAGTTTGATGACCGTTGTTGTTATTAATAATATTACGAGATTATACAAATTTAAAATTTAAATATTTAAATAAACTTACACTGTTTAATAAAGCGTAAATAGGCGCGTTTATCACTAATTAAATGAATAAATTTGCCTGACCCTAAACAAGGCTGCGGCTCCGCTGCTACGATAACACAGGTATAACTCGGCACGCACGTCTGCTCTGCTTGAAGGCACTGGCTCAAGTCTGTATATATATATATCCATTGCGTCTATCTGCTTTTCCGTTTTTCACTTTTTTGGCTTAGCACAGTTCTTATTTTGTTGGTTCTTGATTAGCTATTTCTTTAGTTTTTTTCACTAATTCTTCTTCTTCCAGGCCATTGTTAGTATTTCTTAAAAATAGTCTTTTCATCTCCTTAGCTTTTCAGTTTCATCAGTTATAGGCTTACTGTTTTTACTTTTAATTTGATTAAATGTGTGCTTTTTTCCCATCTGAAGTTCTCAAGTACTCTGTATTGATCTCATTTGCTATTAGCTTCCATTTTGTATCTAAAGCTATTCCATTCCCTTTCTTTTGCTGCTTTTATTAACTCTTTGGCTTTGTTACTTGTATTTTCTATATGTATATTCTGTTTTCTTGCTTAAGTATTCTTTCCATCCCATTTTCTTTATTTTAGCTTTGTTTTTAGTTCATTCGTTCCACCAATCTGTTTATTACAATTATTTAGAAAACTCCACAGCCATCTGTTATCAAAAATGTTCTTGAATTGTTATCACATATTATCTGCATCTCCTTAAAGTAACTTTATATTCATTTTTCGAATCTCTGCTGTAACTGTTTTTTTGCTACCTTTTATGTATTGCATCTCTGTTAGTAGTCAGTAACAGAAAATGGTTATTATATATTTTAAGGTTTCTTCTCACGTTGATATCTTTTATCTTTTTTTCTATCAATATATAGTTTATTATTGATCTTTTTATCTACTTTTTACTTCTCTATGATACTGTATCTTATCTTCCGTTTGAATACGTTCAGTTTCAAACATTTTTGTTTACAGTATATGTTATACCTCCTTTTGTTTTCTGGTTTGGTACTACTCTATTATAAATCATTGTATGTTTATCATCCACTTAAATTATGCTTTCATCTTTTTTGTTATTCTCGGTTATTACCATTATTTCAATATCTTTTTCTTTTCCACTGATGCCTTTCACATTCCAAGTTAGTTTCCAAGTTCCATACTTGCCTTTTTTTTAGTTTTGTCTTTCTTATTTTTTATTTATAATACAAATGCCCGTTCCTAGCCAAGTCTTTTTCTAGCTTATATCCGTCCAGCAAATTTAATTTTGGAATCAGCTTTTTGAATTGTTACAAGTATAATTTCGTATTTATCTTAATTCTTTCTTGTCCTTTTCTATATATAATTTTCTGTGTCTTATTTTGGCTATTTTCCGCCTGATTATAATTGGAATTTCTCTTATTTTTTAAATATGACATCATTAATATACATCTTTACCTTTAGTTTTTTCATTCGTCATAATCTTTTTCTTAGAGTACGAATTTTTCAGTTCTATTAGGCAGGTTTTCTCCCCTAGCTTTCTTGCCTATTTAATTTGTATTTACAACTTTATTACATTTGCAATACCTTTCCTTAATTTCTTTTGGTTGTATGAATCCATAGATAATCCTTGCTTCTTCTCATTGTTCAGTATTTCCACTCTATCCTATATAACTTTAATTTCTCTTGTCAATTGCTCATTCTCCCGTATTCTCTGATTTTTTAATTTATTGGTTGCATCTTGTACCCTTTCCGGTCATTCCGGATTTCTTCATCTTCGATTGTGAGATTATGCATCATGACATACATTTTCTGTAGTGTAATCTCCTTTTTCTCAGACGTCCTCTTCATCACTTTGCTTTTGCCAGCAGGCTCTATTTGCCTTGTGACTTTTCCTTTTCTTGCCCTTCTCATCAGACATATATTCGTTATCTTTATTATTCGAACTTGCCTTTATAGTATTTATTCTGTATTGGGTATCAATTCTTAATGCGGCCCTGTCTCTTGCGCGTGTGAGGTCTGGGCACCGCGATAAGAATCCTACCCGAATCGGCTTCTCGAAAGTTTGACTCTTCTGGCTCACTTAATAGCTTTAAAATAAGGCTTCACCTACTTTATATTTTATCACGCTAAATGCTTCTCTTTTTTATTAACACTGATTACTAACTGTATGTATTTAAATCGAATGAAACCCCTCAAAATTGAGTGTTATTTTAAGAATGACATAAATACACAACCACGTTCGGTCGCCAGGACCGGACTTTCTCAAATGTTACTATGACCTTCGTAAATGTTGATAATTTTCCACTAAATAAGGGAAAAGGAGCAAAGACACAAAGAGTGCATACTGATAATTCTTTTGATAAACTTTAATCATTAACAATTTAAGGGATAACAAGTTTTATATGTTCATATTGCATTATGCAAAAAACATATAACTACTAAAAATTATATGTGTTCACATGCTTCGCTATTGCAAAAATCCGCGTTCCACAAAGTGCAAAATAATGTACCTCATTCTATCATTGTATTTGTCAATATTGGATATCTCGTAATTGAATAAATCACTGACGTTACCTCCCGAATCAATAATGTCGGCGTAGCTCAATGATTCGTTGTCATTAGAGAATAATGCGTATAAGGCGAGAGTAGACAAAAGTAGGCCGAATTTGGCGAACTTTGACCATTGCTCATGCAGTACACTGTACGGGAACAGCTCGTCTGCATCCTCTCCAAGCTTTTTGAGGTAGGATGACATCGTTTTGTAATAGAACTCTAAGTAGTAATCCAAATTATCGATTATCTTCTTGGAACCGCAGCAATATAAAAAGTATGACAAGTCTATGACGGGAGACCCAATTTTTGCTGTTTGGAAGTCGAGTATCCGAACATCTACGGGCTTCGCTGTGTTATTTTCATCCTGAAAAGACAACCAAATAATTCACAAATAAATGTAGCCTTTAAATCTAAACATCAAAGTTCAGGCATGAAAAAAAAAGAAGCCTAAGACAATTAACGTAACTAAGCGAGTTAATAGTTGAAATAGTATTAGCAAAGAAATTACCTGATATTTAAACATGAAATTACCAATCCAGCCGTCACCGTGAACCAGTACACATTTTTCTGGAATTTCCCTGAGTTCTTCAAAAGTTGGCTTTAGTCTGTGCAGCATTTTTCGGTAGACAGAAATAGCCTTGTCGTCTACATCCTTTTTAAGCGATTCTAAAAGCTTATTACACCGATGCTCGGTGCTCTTGAAAATCCCATTTTCCACAATGTCTATCAGTACATCATAGGAAACTGATTTTTTAATCGCCTCGAATTTTTCCGGGCGCTGGCTTTGCAAAGCAAGTGAAAGCGCATGCAAACGCGCGTATAGGGATAGCACCAGACTTACGTGGTCGTCATCCATAGGTGTTGTTGGCTCATGCGTGCTGTAGCCGAGCTCCCTCAAGTTCTCCATCACTATCAATTCACTTTTGCTGGCGGAACTAGTCCGATAGGCTTTTGGGGCGAAACGCGGCATCGCCAACTTTTTTTGTGCTTCAAATTGACGGTAAAGGGGTACAACTTTGTCGTATATATAAATTTCTATGTGAAACGCTTCTTCTATTGGAATTTTGCTTCGCAAGGCATCTCTTGTTGAAGCGCTCTTTACGACGAAATGCATTACCTTGGTTTCGCCCTTCTTGTCCACCCCCGTTATAGTGAATCTGTTGATAATGCCCAAGTAGCCAAATACTTTACAGAATCCAAGTTCATGATTTGGTATGTCACGAAACCCTCATCTTTGGCGACTAATGTTAAGAGGTTCACTGCTTCGTCATTCATGGTTACACCAGAACCGTGTTTATTGCTTCAGACAATTTTGCGGTAGTGATAAAGTCCGCTGAAGTTTATATTGTTTTATGTCGTGTCACTCAACTGATTTATTGTACGTTTCGCATCACAAGTGTAAATATTCATAAATTTTACAAACGACACTAATTTTGTGCTTATAATTTACAGCATGTTGTAGTTTCAATCTAAATACGAGGCATGTATGGAAAGTAAATTTTGATGAGCTGTTAAAAAAGTCTTTATAATAGTCTTTCACATTTTATTGCATTTATCAGATCAACACTACATGTGTTATACGTGACATTTAAGTAAGATAACAATTAATACATAAAATGCCTAAGTAAGTGATCTCGGTTATCTGTCTCGTTTGAAATTATATCTTAGGGAAGATTTCTCTTTAGTATTTTATGAATCTTACGCTACCCAAGATTTCTTCTTAGGGTATGGATTATGTAGTGACATTTGGAGAGTTTTCTTTTACTATTCCAGATTTTCAGCCACTTGCAGAACTTAATCGTGGCAGTTTGCAATTGGCGTATTTTGTAGTTGCAATAGCTATGTTGTCGGTATACATTGCTATTGACTCAGGAATTTTAGGGATGCCGAAAGTGTCAATATTAGAGAGGTGTTGTTGAGCTAGCATACAGCCTTGAAAGACACCCAATTTTTGTTTCAGAGATTGTAGCGCTTCCTCATAGCGAATGTTTGTTCTTCTAAGAAAAAGGTAATAGTTCAAAGTTTTTTTTTGGGACCTTTTACTTAAATTTTGTCAAAAGCTTTTACGATATCTAGAACGATTGCGGTAAAGTAACATTCGTTTTTTAAATTGTTTAAATGAGCTTCCTGGTTCTTTGTGGTTAATGGTAAGGCAAATTTTAAACCCAAATTGGAAGGTGGAGTGCATTAACTACTTTTGTTAGGCGAGCATATATAACTCTTTAAAGAAACTTCGAGAGAGTAGGTTGATAGGATGGTAACTTGTATGTTTTTAGTTCTTTCTAGAAGCTCTAGTGTATCCATATAGTAGCCATTTATTGAAATAGCTAAGTATACCAATAATCTAGTAAAATAATATATTTTGGTATGCAAAAGGTAGGGTAGTTTTAATTTTAGTATATGTTAGTGTAGTAGTTTTCGATCTTGGTATCAAAAAATACAAATTTTTCTTACTTTATTTTTCGAAATATTCCTTAAACAGTTAGTATAACATAAAATATTTGTTTAAAATTTAAACTAGAGTACATTTGGTACAGTTGGATTCTTAGATCAGCTTACAGTTTTTGCCTTTTTGACAAGCCAGAACAAACCTCTTCAAAGTCCGTCTGCTGCTCCTTGTCTCTTCATCCAGCTCAAGATTTAAATTTTCCATGTCTTCATATATAATTTATTTATGGAGAATAGAGCATTTTCTGCAACGTTTCTGCAAGATTCTCACAGGGCTTTTCTCACACCTGCTTTTCGACACCAGCAAGCACTTTTCTCTTTCACACTCTTGCGAGCTTTCTTGCACCCTCTCTTGCAGTTGCAAATTTTAAGAAAGATTTAGGAGCTGCATCCCTTTTCACTTTACCGAGGAAAAGTCAAGTTGGCTGGGCCACCCAGCCCCATTCGAGAAGATTTTTCTCATGTCCTAACCACTTCTATATCTAAAGGTAACATCTTAAGGCATAAAATCGTGCTGTGCCTACGGTTGGGAGTAAACATGCGATACTTGGCCTTGCTTTCGTTTCTGATTTGATAAACTGTCGGTAGCGCAAATCGTTGAGATCAGATGCAGAGTTCATATAAATGAACCACGAAAGTTTTGCCTGCCTTAGCCACTTGGTCAATGGTAGTTTCAAGGTTAAAGAATCCTTGCAATTCTCCTTCTAAGTGTAATTTTTTCTATAGGAGAGTAAAACTTCCCGTGACCAAAAAGTGCATTTGTTGTATCACACCCACTGAAAACGTGGACGAATAGAACCATTTTGCTGCACTAGTATTTAAATAAAGTTGTGGAGTATAACACATGCGGCGTTCTTCTATTTCCAAATTTTCAAAATACAAATTCTCTTTCCTTGGGGCTAATCCCTTTAAGAGAACCAACCGGCCAATGTTTTCACCAATCACAAAAATGTTATACCGAGATCCAGCAGACACAACAGTCACCACAATTTGCACGCCTGCATCTTCTACCGCTTGTTACATTTGCTTCTTGCATAACCTTTTTGGGAGTTCAATAAAACGCACCTTATCGTTTTCATTGGCTAAAAATGTTTTTGATGAAGTTCTGGATATGTGGCTTTAAAGAAGATGGGCTATTCTTTTTTCCAGCGTTGATTTATACGTCTCAGTTCTCCTTAACCCAGTTCTTCTATTCTTTTCTGTTCCTCGCTAAACTTTTCATTTCGTTTATTGTCTTGCCTTTCCAACATTAATGATTTGACTTATCCACTTTCCTTTCTTCCCTTCTTCACACTTCTTTCTTCGAACACTTTTCTGCATATTTCTTTGCTTTCATTCGTTATATATGACCGCATCATGTTAGCTGTCTCTTTTTGATTTTCTTCACTATTGGTTCCTGTTGTAAAGTTTCTCTTATTTTCTCATTCCGTACTCTATCAAACTTTGTCTTATTTGCTATCCTTCTTAAGTGTTTCGTTTCTATGGCCATTACTATACTCTCGTGTTTAGTTTGTATCGTCCAATTTTCACTATCGTACAATACTGTCGGTATTGTTATCGCATTATGTACCATTAATTTTTTTTTCAATATAGTTCTAAGTAATGCATAGATTCTATTCCCTCTCCTCATTCTGTTTCTCAGTTCTACTTCTATTCTACCATCCTCTGTTATTATTGTTCCCAAATACTCAAATGTTGAAACTTCTTCCATATTACTTTCTTTGTATTTTATTTCTCTATTTGGTCCGCTCTCATAGTTTTGATTTACTATCATTGTTTTATTTTTCTTAATGCTGACTTTCATTTTTATTTTCTCTGTTTTCTCCACCAATATCTTAAGTCACTTTTGTAATATATTATCCGTTTCTGCCATTATGATTATGTCATCTGCTTACATTAGACTTTTCAGCTTAAGTGGTTCCAGATTTCTATATCCTATTATTGTGCCCAAATCCTCTCGTTTCTTCTTTTAGATTTCTTACTATTTTATTTATTTATTATTATAAAAAGTAATGGGCTTAGGCTATCGCCCTGATTTATAATGCGCTCTCTATTTTGAATTCTCCTGTCTGTGCAGCTATTTAAATTTTTCTTCTAACTACTTTGTATATACCTTTGATGGTTTCTATTAGCTCTGTTGTCACTTCCAGTTCCTCTAAACATTCCCATATTTTTCTCTCTCAACTGTATCAAAAGCTGCTCTTACATCTAGAAAGGTTAACAATAGTTCATCTTCTTTTATTTTTCTTTCTATAACATTCCTCAATATGCATATGTTGTCAGTTTGCCCATTTGCCCTAAATGCCCCTTGTTCCTCATTTTTCTAAGTTGCCCTCTACAATTCTGGTATAGAGAAATGGCTCTATAATTATCGCATACCGTCTGGTTCCCTTTCTTATATATTGGAACTATCAAATTCTTTTCCTAATCCCCCTCCAGGTCACCTCACATATTTTTCAAAGCCATTCTTTACCCCTTTCTCCCATCAATTTTATTATTTCCAGGTCTATTTTGCCATCGCCACCTGCTTTCCCAATTTTAATATTTTTCAGTAATTTGTTATAAAATTCTTCAATTTTCCTTACTTCACTTCCTTCTATTGGTGCGTATTTTTTCTTCCATTTGCAGGTGTAAGATTATCATTTTAAAATTTATTGCCTTTAAAGAAGGTCTAATATGATAAATAGTGCCGAAAAAAAGATTTCTTCCAACTGGTTGACAAGTCATGCGCGAGGCGGAGGAGGAGAGTAAATGAAAGGAATGTCTTGTGGCTGGGAAACCGTTTTCCCTCTTTTGTGTTACCATCTGTTTTTTGTGTGTGGTGTTCTCGCTCTTTGTATAATCCCGCGCGAAGCTCACTACCGGCTTGCTTTGTGTCTCGTCTTGCATTTCCGTCTCACAATTGAAAATCATTCCTTTTCCTTGAATATATCTCTACACAATATCGACTTTAAACAGTTATATACCTTAAAATATCGGTCAAAGAGGCTTTAATTTATAGCAGATTTACTCACATTTTAAGAAAATTTGTTTTTTTGATACCAAGTGGTATTTTAAATTGTACGCCCAACACTAACAACATATCCAAAATTCATTTTTGGACAGATTTACTGGACTAGAAGCATTTACTAGTTAGATGATAGAGCCCTAAGTAGTTAGGTAGTTCACCTAATCTTTTGGAGATTTGTGTTGAATGTTTCCAGTGCTGACGGGGTAATTTGTTTCAATATCGTTGGTTACATGTATAATTTGAATAGGGGTGTAGATGATTGCCGATGTACAGCTTAGTTTGTGGTAGTTGACGAATGCTTCAGCTTTTTCGCTATCGTAAGAAGGTAGTATTGTCTGATTTAAATGTTGGTATCTCTTGGAAGGTTTCTAATGGTTTTCCAAGTTCAATATCAGTAATGTTGTACGGTAGGATTAAATTCTATGGTCATCCAGTTCTTGCTTCAGTTGATGCGTGAGATTATTCAATAATCTCTTTCAAGACTTCTCGTTTGTTACCAGAACTTTCTAGTTTGATTCCGGTGCTTATTGAGATTGATTATGGAGTAAGGGGGGAGATTATAGTAAGAGCTGTAGTGTCTGGTTTTTTAAGGTTTTTGTTTTTGTAGCATTAACTGCGAGGTTGTGATTGTTGGAAAAGATCCCAATTAATTAGTTAATTGGTTAAACAAGGGGTGGTTTGGGTTTGGGAAAACTAAAAAAGAAGATAAGTACAAGCAGATGGTCAGAGTTTAATTCGGAGATTACTCTTTGTGCGATTGATTTAATAAAGTTATGTGCGGTTGATCGTAGGCTCTATGCAAGGTGCATTTATTGTTATAACACCTCTGAATTTTTTTCTCAGGATTGGAAACAGATAGAAACATACGGTTTATTTCAAAATACAAACGCACTCTTTGTAAATGCCTGACAGAGATGGCAGCACTGCACGGCACACAGAACTCTAGCTGCAGTGGCGAGAGTGAGTACTGTTTTTGATACTTAAAATGGCGACGTTTTGTTTACAAGAACGGCGTATAATTATTTGTTTTTTCCATTTGCGTGGTATGGCACCGATTAAAATTCATTGCCAATGGAGTGAGACATGTGGTGATGGTGTTATGGATGTGTCTAATGTGGATGCGACAGTTCAAAGAAGGCAGAATGTTTTGTCACAACAAACCAAGACAATCTCGGCTTTGCACCAGCTGGTCTGATGACATGATCAAGAGTGGAGAAACTTGTTTTGGGGATCGCCGAACAATGTGGAACACATCGCCTCCAAAGTTGGCATTTCTGTGGGATCTGTGCACACAATCCTGCATGAAGACTTGAAAATGCGAAAATTGTCCTCCAGGTGGGTGCCACGAATGCTGACAAACGAAAGGCAAAGTCTTGAATGTGCTGAGAAGAACCCGTGTATGATTTTGATAGTGGGGATAAGTTCCAGAAGCTTCTCATGTAAATATTCTGGAGTAACTGGATTATCAATTCTATCCCTAATTGTGGCTGGCTGCTCTGTGTCGCTGTTTGCTGATATTTTGCAGCTGGTGGTGCTGCTGTTGCTCCGGAGGTTGCTACCGTCGATGCTGGTGTTACTACAGCGACTGTTGGTGTTTTGTAGCTGCTGTGGCTTGTCCTCGCTTATTGGGTTGAGTGGCAGGCCCCTTGACCATCTAGGCGTAGCTACTGCTTAATGGGGCGGGCATGGGAATGATAGTTTGTGCTGCTCCTCTTCTATTTCATTTAGGTTGTGGCGGCTTCGCGAACGCCGGGCAACCCCTATAATTTGCCGGGTAGAGGCCCCGGCAATTTGCGCATACTGCACGCCGCGGTCTATTGTGCAGTCTCCTAAGTGGTAGTCTGCACCGCACCTGACACATCTCGGTGCTGCGTACCAGTTTCGCTGTGCATGGCTGAACTTGTAACAGCGATGGCACTGTCCTATTAGCGAGATCGAACATCTCGGAAGTCATAGATGTCATGGGACGTTTGTCCCTCATACGTCGCGTCCTTCTCACGCTAGTTACCGGCACCCCTTGCTTCAGTAGGTCCTCCTTCACCCACTTCTCCATAAATGATTTTGGGACTCTCCTGAGTACCACCCGGATTGGCTTCTCCGAACGCAGCGTATGTATGACATGGCTGTTGCTTCGCGTCCATTAGCTTTATGATGTCGCGGTAGCCGTTTTCTGTGGCTGGTGTAATGATTATGGCTTCTACCAGGTTTTTGCTTTTGTAAAGTTTAAGGATTTGTCCTCGAACCATTGCAGTAGAGGTGGCCAATAACTTTTGTCGCGCAGCATAATTGATGGGGGCGTTTTTGGGGTTTCTTCCACTGCCATGCCCTCAAACTGTTTTGGGTAGCGATTTTTGCTGCCGGTTCTTCACGAGGTGCTGTTTTCTATGGCCCCTCTTACATCCCGCAACTACAGTATACTCTTCTTCAGTGTCGCAAAAATTGACTTGCTCCCAACTTTCTATTTCAATACTGGGGTCGGTTTCATTGTTTGCATGTTGACATTTCATCTGTTTGTTTCTGGTATATTCGCGTTCGCGTCCTTACTCACGTTTGCTTTCGGCGACTCCATCGCGATGTCTGTTGACTCGCTCGGCTTCCCGGTCGCGAAACTCGTGGACGCTTCTTCGGTCACTTGCCCGTTTGCGTTTATTTTGTACGCGGAGGCATGCTTGCTGGTCTCCTCGTTCCCATTAGATGGATCGATGTAATGCTGCTATCGATAATGGCGGTTTCTCCGGCTCTCGCGATAACACTCCCTCCCGCGCGCTCCATGCTTACTGCGCTGGCTTCGTCGTGCTGCTGCTGCTGCTGCTGGCAGGACTTTGGGTAAGTTGCCTCGACTGATGAGAAAGCCTCGCTTGTACTAGTCCCCGACTCACATTTTAGCACTTTGCTTCCTAGATGGCCCCTTGTAGGTCGGCTAGGCCTCGATGAATTTGGAAATAAATTTCAAGGTCTCCTCTTCGATGTGGGTTTTCCGAAAAGACAGGGCATCGGCTTCCATTTCTCCTTCCAACCCTTGCTCCGTACAAGAAAATAACTTACATCAACTCACTATTGCTGGACACGTCTGCTCTGCTCGAACTCTCGATCGAATATATGTTCGAAATTATAATTAGGTCTGACTTATATAGGGTCTGGGACAAAGGATGTCTACTTGAGACCCACGCGAGCCTCGACCTTGTCGCTAACACCGGGGAATAGTCGATGCCAACTTAATTAATCAATACTACATTTATCCTGCCACTTTCAGAACGCCATGAATACCATGGAGATTGCAAAACTGCTAGAATTTGACTACGTCTGTTGCAATGGCTGTGTGATGTGATGATATATAGGGTTCGGCAAGATCGTTTTTGAGAAGGGTATGACATTGGTGGTAGGGGAATTAGCGCATGCGCAATAGTTGATGTATACTCTGTTAATTGCCATTTCAGTAGCCATGAAACCATGGAGATTGAACAACGTGTCTTTGTTTACGACACGTTGCAACTGTCGTTCGGTGGTGCAGACAGTAAAGATTTCGAACTTCCTTTAATGTTGGTCGATGCGGTGCCGTCCCATCGCGCCCAACAATACAGAAATGGTTTAACAATTTCAGAACGAGAGAATACGTGAGATCTGAAACATATCAGAAAGGTGATCGAACGGTTAGAACACCAGAAAACATTGAAATAGTACAACAGTCTGTGAAAGACAGCCCTCGCCATTCAGCTGTACGATACGCATGTCAGATAGGTTAGTTTTCCAAATTTTGCACTTTAATCTCCACTTTCATCATTGAAAAACCTTGATGATTTAAGAACTGATAAAAAATGACTATATACAGCGGCTTGCGTTTGCAGAAATGATGCTGGAAGTCTTGGAAAATTACTGTAATCTTCATTTATGGGGTGCTGTAAATATACAAATTGCCGGTACCGGTGGAAGACCATCAAAGGCCCCTACATAGTAAGAGACCAACTGTGTGGCGAGGAATAGCCTGATTTAGCATACTTGGACCCCACTATTTTCGAGAATATGTACGGCCTTTGGCGGTCAACTCGTAGTGTTACCTTACGATGTTACGAGAATTTTTGATAGTTTGATTGAGAAGATATCGGATTACTCTCGATTGGAATTGGTTTCAACAGAATGGGCATTTTTAATGGAACTTTTTTCAGGGCACCTCATTTTCTTGCGCGGGGATGTGTCTCCTCGATCACCGGATCTTTCACCGTGTGATTATTTATTATAAAGCCACCTGAAAGCTCAAGTTTACATTGAAAATCCACGGACTCTTGAGGCTCTTTCGGAAACCATAACTTCCAAGTGCTATGCTTGAAAGGTGTATGGACAACTTTGACTCACTTAAAAAATACCTGGTTGTCACTTGGATGGCGTAATTTTTCACATTTGAATTACAATCGTTTTGTTTGTGCTTTATATTGCTTAAATAGCATCACATATAAAATAAACATTGAAATTTGTTCAAAAACATCTGTGTTAGAGCGCTGTGAAAAACATCTCCCTGCCGCACCTTGTATTAAATTGTGTGCAAACGGTTAGTTAAATAAATAACAAACGCACATAAATACTTCATAATTGATGTTACGGTTTATAGTTTTACTCGCAGTATTTTTTTCACAATCTTGCAGCTGTTTGATACTTAGTTGATTAATTATTGATAAACTAACATATTTTACTTGGAAATAGGTATTGATATGGAATTAACCAACAGATAAATTGAGTCCCCATTATGAATATACACAATGCAGTACTTTTAACAAGATGTGTAATAAATCTATAACAATATTACAAGTAGATTTGCTGTCTATTTTGTGCATCATTCAAAAAAGTAAAGGCTGGAACGTTTGATAATCGTCATCGCTATAATGTGCATAAATGTAAAGATATAGCTGTAAAAGCTAAAGTAAACCTTTCATTAGGTAAACTAAATACAATTGTTATATTAACCTTGTCACTAGAACGGATAACAAGACAATGGTAGTTGAATATAAACAATCGCTTAAATGAGTGACAAGATAAAACACTGTATTAAATACACATGTTAAAATTAGGCACGACCTTGCCGGGTCTGTTTAAGTTTACAAAGAAAATAAAAATAAAAAAATGATAAACATGATAAAAGTAAATAGTTCAACCCACATTTAAAAAATAAAGAGATAATATGCTGTAATTATGTAGAATTATTCTATCGTATCGGTTAATATTACATACACGAACTGGTTATAGATTAGTACTTTTCAATTCCAATATTAATTTAGATAATTGATTTAGTTTTATATATTTTCATTGAATTGTATAGGCCTTACCCTCGATACAGAGAAGGTAAATTGGTTTCTCTGGTATGACGAAACAAGAATAGGGTAGCTTAACATCCTGGAGTTTGTTCTTTTGTTAATGTCCGTCTAGGCACGATTAGGATATATCGTTCGCTATTTATACTTCCTATCAATACTTCACTAATATTAACTATTACGTGTAAACAGCCGGCACTACTTTGCACCCGAAGGATATTTTTTATACAGCTGTCTCCTTGGTAATTTTTATTTAGTTGTTGGTTTACGCAAAACTCATTTTAGAGGTATTTGCATTTTTCCTTAATGAGTATCGATTAAAGTTGTATAGGGATTTGGGGCAATAATGGTGGTATTTTTTATTCTAGGCATCCGGTGTAAATGATAAAGAGTAGAAATATTTCTGTTTATAATAGGCATACGTAACAGGATAACTATAACATAAAAAGAAGTTGTAAATGTTTTTTGAAATAATATTTCATCGGTCGTATGAAATTCTTTTAATGTATAAAATTTAGATCTGGTTTCCTAAATTTTATATCTTTCCGTAATAATACTTGCGCGCAACACCTGAGCGAAGCTTAAAGCAGTGCGTAAATCGTTTTTTATTTCTTGGAGATTATTACATTCATTCGTGAAATAATTATTAGTTGTTTTAGATTTGGATTAATTCCACCATGACTGGTTCCAATCCCAGAAAAAAGAGAAGAATTTCCAAATGAGGCTAGCGACCTGATTCAAGCTCTCAGAGATCCAACTATGACAACACCCGAAATTACATGGAACTGACCAAGGGAACGAGATATTGAATAAATACGCCTTGGGAATAGTAAGATTTGAACTATAATGGATAAAAGTAAGAAAAAATAGCCTCAGGATAGGATTTATGATAAACAGACGACGCTCGCATGGATAAAGCCAATGAGTTTGGACATAAAAAAACAAAGAAAATAAATAGAAATAAAACATCATTAGACTTGTATACTGCAATACAATATCGTGGAAAAGCCAAAAAGTTATGCTAGAGATGGGGACAAATGCTCAGTTTCCGAACTCAAACGAAAAGGCAAAAGGGATATAAGGTATCCAGGCTATACCCTAAAATACAATGGCAGAGAAAAACAAAAAGAGCAACAGCCGATGTAGGCGTTATTATAAATAACAAATACAATCAACATATAGAAAACACTCATTACGTTAGTGAGAGACTCTTGATGGTTACACTAAACAGCGAAAAAGAACAAGTTAACTTGATTAGCGTGTATGGACTAGATGCTAGAAAGCAAAAAAATGAAACAGAAGTATTCTACATGCAACTTCAAGAAGAAATAGACACGATACCGCCAGGTACAAAAGTTTTTATGATGGGTGACCTAAAAGCGTGGATAGGGGAAGAACCAATGGCAGGCATGAAACAACGATTCAATGAGCCAATTTTGAATAAAAACGGGATAAGTCTAATAGAGTTCTGCACAGAAAATAAACTGCAAATAAAAACACGTTTTTAATTCTTGATGATAGGCTATATAATATGAAACAGAAAAATACGTCTTTCGAAAATCATCAACGTGCACAGCTTAACCTCAATAGATATAGGCTCTAGACACATATTAGTGTTGGGTAAAGTAACATTACCGATATAACCAACAAAGACACCACAAAACAATTACACAGATACCCTATAATCATAATCCTAAAATACATCACAATTAATGAAGAGCCGTGGGAATCCAAAAAAAAAAAACAAACAGATTAGTCACAGATGCTATATTTACATTACAAGAGGTCATAGAAAAGGCCATAGAATGTAGCTAACTAGCGTTTACATGTTTAATAGATTTGACCAAAGCCTACAACCGATTTAGACTTGCAGGTGTCATTAAAATTCTGAAATAAAAAGATATTTCACCTGAAATAATTAAATTAATAAAAAAATTGAACTATAGCACAATGACAAAGGTATTAATTAACTACAGCTTAACAGAAAATATGCCAGTGGCTACAGGAATACGACATGGTGACTCTCTAAGCCCATTTCTGTTCAGTCTTGTGGTAGATAAAATCATTGATAGTGCCAAAACGGTCGAATAAGAATATAAAGCTACTAAAGGAGAAATAAAAATAATTTTCTATGTGGACGATGCAGTAATAATATCAGAAAGCAAAGATAAATTACAAAGATTGTTACAGAATTTCCAGCAAAATTTTTGCTACAAACTATAACATGGAAATATCGGTACACAAAGCAAAAGCTATGGTAATATGAAAAGACCAAATTCGCTGTAAATTAGCCATAGACGACACTATAATAAACAAATAATGTCAATTCAGTAGTTTGAAGTAAATCTAATAGCACATCAGGATAGGGTTAGCGAGTAAAATACCAAATAAACGATCCTACAAAAATATCTGCAGCATTAAAAGATACCTTATAGAGCAATAAACATATGCAAATGGAAAACAAGATGTGTATGACCAATAATGATATTCGCTATCGAAACCAGAGCTATCACCGCAAAACAAAATCCATGCTAAGAACAACTGAAATAAAGGTTTTAGAAAGAATAACTGAGGTAATACGATAAACATGCGACATACCAGATATAGTGAGATGGATTCAGGGAACATAAGAGGCTGGAATAAACATCATCTCATCATCTCATCATGTTTGGTAAACGCGGTGCCTGGGTACTAAGCTCCTAAACGCTCTTCGTTAGGCAAACCTGACGTTACAATTTGGTTGCCCCGTAGACTCTTCTTAGGTGGCCGAAAGCTTAGTGGACCAGGCACGTTTAGTGTTTGCTAAACATGCCAAGAATTTGCAGGAGTCCGCATTTGTATTTCGTAGAGTAAAGACGCTGTGAACGGTCTGCGAGATAACAAGTGCTGTGCGATAAAGTGTGACCTTTAGTCAACTTATGATATCAACTTTAAATAGTTAACAAACTGTAAGCGAACATTTTTATTTAAATTATATATATATATATATAAAAAAAATTATGAGTGCTGCTGCTGCTGCTGCTGCTGTCACACAGGTCAAAGGTCAAATCGTTCGTGCCTTTCCGTGCCGACCCGAGCGCCTCCGAAGGACAAATTTCGGTCCGGCGGCAGGCGCGACCGAGGTAATATATTTCCGGAACCGCAAGCGATTGAAAATTTTCGTTTGAGAGGGGGTAATAAAGCACTTATATATAAAAAAAATTATTATATATATAAAAAAATTATGAGTGCTGTCACACAGGTCAAAGGTCAAAGGTCAAAGTTCAACTCTAACTGGGTATACGTAAATGCGTTATCATGGCAACGGCATACGTCAATTATGTCAAACAGAGCTTTTTAATCGTGTTTTTATTATTTTTAAAAACTACTATGCGAAGGGGCTCAAGCATGTCGGAGTTGGACAAGCTCTCCGGGGGGCCGCTGCCAGACCTCGTTACTTTAAAATGATTTATTAATAATAACAAAAAATCTAATAAGTACCTACCAACAAAATGCTGCCGGCCGGAAACGGCTTTTACGGCGCATATAACATTAATAACCAACAACATATGAATGGAAATCCTCTACAAATTCCTCAGTCACCGTTTTTACCCATCACACAACCAACTGCTCTTATCAACAAACTCAATATTCATACTTATCACCCCCTAACCCATCCTATTATTTACCACAGTATCAATCAACGTTAAACCAGCCACAAATTTACTCTAGTCAGCATCACGATACAACAATCAATCAATCACATCAAGATAAAAGTAACATAAGCGAAATTCCCGAAGACGACGAAGAAATGGAAATTAATCCCGCTAATAATTGGCAACGCGTTTCGAATAATTAACGAAAACGGTTAACAAAGATTCCCACACAAACTACTAATACTGTAAAGGAGCCAGTAACCACAAATAAAAATAGATACTCAGTATTAACTGAGGAAGATGAATGAAACAAACAAAAAAACGAAGAACATCAAAACGTAACTGAACATAAACCACCACCAATTTTTGTACACGGTGTTTTAGATTATGGTAAGATGATCACAAACTTACAAACAATAGTGGAAGGAGAACAATACACCTCGAAAAGCTTACACAATAATGTAGTTAAAATAAATGCAAATACCTCTGATATGTACCGTAAACTTATTAAGCACATGCAAGATAGTAATATTATACATCACACGTATCAAATGAAAGAAAATCGTCCCTACAGAGTTGTATTAAAACGTCTACACCACACTGCCTCGATTGATGATATCAAAAATGCCCTTAAAAAATTAGGACACAGTGCGAAACATTATGAACGTAAAAAACAGACAAAACAATGATCCTTTGCCAATATTCTTTATAGACCTTGAACCAGCTACAAACAACAAAGATGTATACAACATATATTTACTGAAAAATAAACGTATTATAATTGAACTACCAATGACAGAGATATTGTACAATGTACTCGCTGCCAGAACTATGGACATACAAAAAGTTATTGCAATAGATCTTTTGCTTGCGTGAAATGCGCGAGTCCTCATGATACAAAAAGTTGTCAAAAAAACCGAGCAACTTCAGCTGTATGCATTTTATGCGAAGGGCCCCACCCAGCTTACTATAAAGGGTGCTCCATATATCAGGAGCTTCAACGAAAATACCAAACCAACAAGCAAAAAATAACCCCAAGACCTCCACACCTAACAAGAGAAAATTTTCCATTCTTAAAAAGCCAAAATAATCAACCTTACACTAACCCTAGCCAGCCAACACATACACATTTAAATTATGCGGAAGCAGCCCAAAATCAACCCTCCTCCTCAGAAGATGTTAGTTTTAAACAGTTTCATGATGAATTCAAAAATATGTTCAACCAATTCATCATCATCAGCCTGCAACCGTCCATCGTTGGACGTAGGCCTCTCTCATTTGTTTCCATGCATTTCTGTCTTGAGCCTTCTGGATCCAATCTCTTCCCGCAAAGTCTCGGATATCGTCGCTCCATCTTTTGGTGGTCTTCCTACACCTCTTTTCGTTAAACGGGGCCTCCATCTCAAGAGTTTTGAGGTCCAGCGGTTTGGTTCATGCCGTGCTATATGTCCCGCCCATTGCCACTTTGCTTGAGCTACTCTCTGCATTATATCGGGTATTTTCGTTCTACGCCTTATTTCCTCGTTTTTCAGTCTATCTCTTAGACTCACTCCCAACATTCTGCGCTCCATCGCTCTTTGGCAAACTCTTAGCTGCTCGGCGCTCTTCTGGGTTAACGTCACCGTCTCTAAACCATAGGTTGCCACGGGCAGTATACATGTTTCATACACCTTTCTTTTCAGGCTATTGGGAATATCGGAATTTTGAGAATATGCTGTAGCCTCCCAAAGGCTGACCAGGTGACTCTTATTCTTCTTCTAATTTCAGATGTTTGGTTTTCCTTTCCAATCCTAATTGAATGACCCAGATAAATATATTCGTCCACTCTTTCATCAGGATAGGGTTAGGAAAAATACCAATAAACGATCCTACAAAAATATCTGCAGCATTAAAAGATACCTTATAGAGCAATAAACATATGCAAATGGAAAACAAGATGAGTATGACCAATAATGATATTCGCTATCGAAACCAGAGCTATCACCGCAAAACAAAATCCATGCTAAGAACAACTGAAAAAAAGGTTTTAGAAAGAACAACTGGACACGCCCTAAGAAATAAAATTCCAAATGCGGTAATACTATAAACATGCGATATACCAGATATAGTGAGATGGATTCGGGGAAGAAAAGAGGCTGGAATAAACATCATCTCATCGTCTCATAATGTTTGGTAAACGCGATGCCTGGGTACTAAGCTCCTAAACGCTCTTCGTTAGGCAAACCTGACGTTACAATTTGGTTGCCCCGTAGACTCTTCTTAGGTGGCCGAAAGCTTAGTGGACCAGGCATGTCTAGTGTTTGCTAAACATGCCAAGAATTTGCAGGAGTCCGCATTTGTATTTCGTAGAGTAAAGACGCTGTGAACGGTCTGCGAGATAACAAGTGCTGTGCGATAAAGTGTGACCTTTAGTCAACTTATGATATCAACTTTAAATAGTTAACAAACTGTAAGCGAACATTTTTATTTAAATATATATATATAAAAAAAAAATTATGAGTGCTGCTGCTGCTGCTGCTGTCACACAGGTCAAAGGTCAAATTGTTCGTGCCTTTCCGTGCCGACCCGAGCGCCTCCGAAGGACAAATTTCGGTCCGGCGGCAGGCGCGACCGAGGTAATATATTTCCGGAACCGCAAGCGATAGAAACTTTTCGTTTAAGAGGAGTAATAAAGCACTTATATATAAAAAAATTATGAGTGCTGTCACACAGGTCAAAGGTCAACTCTAACTGGGTATACGTAAATGCGTTATCATGGCAACGGCATACGTCAATTATGTCAAACAGAGCTTTTAATCGTGTTTTTTATTATTTTAAAACTACTATGCGAAGGGGCTCAAGCATGTCGGAGTTGGACAAGCTCTCCGGGGGCCGCTGCCAGACCTCGTTATATATATAAAAATTATAATTGCTGCTGCTGCTGTCACACAGGTCACAAGCTGCGGGTGCTTTAACCGCACACGTACAGCTTATCACTGGGCATGGCAACTTCCGGTCCTACCTCATCAGAATCCGGAAGCTGGCGGAGGACCAAAACAGATGCGCGTGTAGTCGACGACGCCATGCGTCCTGCTGACCTGCAACGCGGAGGACGAGACCAGGTCCAGGGCGGAAGGACCCTAATTACCAGCGGCTGGAGATCCACGAACGCAGATCGAAGACTTTCACGTGCGTGAATGGTGGACAGCTCTTGCGGTTTTGCGGAACGGTGCGCGAGATTACGTGTCGACGCGAATTTGTGATGGCGCGGCGTTTGGGAAAATAAGTGCTGGTGCGAGATGCGAACTCTGGACAATTTAACAGACACTAAGTGCGGCGTAGTTTAATAGATTTAGTCTGTTTCTTTGAGTAGTAATGTAAAGCCAGGAGGACTCGGAGCCATCAGCGGTTTCAGTCGCCTGCCCTGACTCGGTTTTGTGGTTTTCGGGTCCTGCACTAAGGCGAATGCCGGGGCAGGTAAATTGCCACAATAGTATTTAAGAAATTTGAGCTGAAATGACAGGTTTGCGCAAAATTGTTCATGCGGTTGCGGTAGTGCTGGTGTAGTGCCGTAAGGCGGAGCACCAGCCCACTTGACAAAAAGACATTTCCTGTAATGCTCTTTGTATTTTATTCGATTAATAAATTGTATGTCACACAGGTCAAAGGTCAAATCGTTCGTGCCTTTCCGTACCGAGCGCCCCGAAGGACAAATTTCGGCCCGGCGGCAGCGCAGTAATATATTTCGGAACCGCAAGCGATTTTTTTTGAGTGCTGTCACACAGGTCAAAGGTCAAAGGTCAAAGTTCAACTCTAACTGGGTATATGTAAATGCGTTGTCATGGCAAGGCGTAGCAATTATGTCAAACAGAGCTTTTAATCGTGTTTTTATTTTTAAAAACTATGCGAAGGCTCAACATGTCGGAGTTGGACAAGCTCTGGGGCTGCCAAGACCTCGTTACTTTAAAATGATTTATTAATAACAAAAATCTAATAAGTACCTACCAACAAATGCTGCCAGCCGGAAACGGCTTTAACGGCGCATATAACATTAATAACCAACAACATATGAATGGAAATCCTCTACAAATTCCTCAGTCGCCGTTTTTACCCATCACACAACCAACTGCTCTTATCAACAAACTCAATATTCATACTTATCACCCCCTAACCCATCCTATTATTTACCACAGTATCAATCAACCTTAAACCAGCCACAAATTTACTCTTGTCAGCATCACGATACAACAATCAATCAATCGCCTCAAGATAAAAGTAACATAAGCGAAATTTCCGAAGACGGCGAAGAAATGGAAATTAATTCCGCTAATAATTGGCAACGCGTTTCGAATAATAAACGAAAACGGTTAACAAAGATTCACAAACAAACTACTAATACTGTAAAGGAGCCAGTAACCGCAAATAAAAATAGATACTCAGTATTAACTGAGGAAGATGAATCAAACAAACAAAAAAAACGAAGAACATCAAAACGTTACTGAACATAAACCACCACCAATTTTTGTACACGGTGTTTTAGATTATGGTAAGATTATCACAAACTTACAAACAATAGTGGAAGAAGAACAGTACACCTCAAAAAGCGTACACAATAATGTAATTAAAATAAATGCAAATACCCCTGATACGTACCGTAAACTTATTAAGCACATGCAAGATAGTTAAATTATACATCACACGTATCAAATGAAAGAAAATCGTCCATACAGAGTTGTATTAAAACATCTACATAACACTACCCCGATCGATGATATCAAAAATGCCCTTAAAAAATTAGGACACTCAGTGCGTAACATTATGAACGTAAAAAACAGACAAAACAAAGATCCTTTGCCAATATTCTTTATAGACCTTGAACCAGCTACAAACAACAAAGATATATACAACATACATTCACTGAAAGATAAACGTATTATAATTGAACCACCAAGGACAAACAGAGATATTGTACAATGTACTCGCTGTCAGAACTATGGACATACAAAAAGTTATTGCAGTAGACCTTTTGCTTGCGTGAAATGCGCGGGTCCTCATGATACAAAAAGTTGTCAAAAAAGCCCGAGCAATTTCAGCTGTATGCATTTTATGCGAAGGGCCCCACCCAGCTAACTATAAGGGGTGCTCCATATATCAAGAGCTTCAACGAAAATACTAACCCAACAAGCAAAAAATAACCCCAAGACCTCCACACCTAACAAGAGAATATTTTCCATTCTTAAAGAGCCAAAATAATCAACCTTATACTAACCCTAGCCAGCCAACACATACACATTTAAATTATGCGGAAGCAGCCCGAAATCAACCCTCATCCTCAGAAGATGTTAGTCTTAAACAGTTTCTTGATGAATTCAAAAATATGTTCAACCAATTGCTACAGCAAAACAGTATGATACTAAATATGTTAACTACAGTCATCAACAAACTCATCCAATAATGGCCAAGTTCTTAAAAATGGCACTGTAGAACACTAACGGACTACAACACAGGAAGCTAGAAAATGAAACCTTCATACGTGTTAATAACATTGATGTGTTACTAATTTCAGAAACACACTTTACCTCAAGATCTTATCTAACAATACCTCAATACTCTGTATATCACACAACGCATCCAGATAACGCCGCGCATGGTGGCTCAGCTATTATAGTACGTAGCTCCATTAAACACTATCACTTCATACAAAACAAACTACCTACAATCCACTATGATAGAAGTTGAGAGGTTGCCAGCACCTCTAGTCATAGCAAGTGTTTACTGTCCACTACGTCATAACTTAACTAAACAAATGTTACAACCCTTCTTTGAACTACTAGGACCTAGATTTCTAACGGGAGGAGACTTCAATGCAAAGCATACACACCGGGGCTCACGACTAATAACATCAAAAGGCAGAGAACTACTTAAACTAATAATAGATAACAAAGACGGTTTTCTATCAACAGGAAGTCCAACATATTGGCCCTCAGATTCCAATAAAATTCCTGATTTACTCGATTTCTTTATTACCCATGGTATGTCAGCAAACTACATGGATATTATTCCCAACTATGATATTTCATCGGACCATACGCCTGTAATAGCTACAGTGAGTGCAACTATACTGCACCAAGAACCAAACCTACTTTTAGCAATGCCAAAACCAACTGGAAAGGGTTTGAAGACTATATTACTGAAAATCTAGATACAAATATAAGCTTAAAAACAAATCAAGACCTGGAGCACGCAACAAACCCCTTTACATCAACAATACAGGAAGCAGGATGGAGAGCAACACCACAAACAAACAACTTAAAATGTAATAGTCCTAACATCCCCACCGAAATAATGGAGCTAGTAAAAGAAAAAAGAAGAGCAAGAGCAGTTTGGCAGCGTAGTCGGAATATTCAAGACAAAAATAGATTAAATCAACTAAACAACAAACTGAGTCGTCGGCTGCAACAAATACGAAACGAGACTTTTAAATACTATACAAGTACAGTTTCTGTAAATGATCAAACAATTTGGAGAGCAACCAAAGGAATTAAGCGACTCAAAAAGCATGTTCCACCCTTACAAGATGAAACGGGAACATGGGTAAAGTCGAATAAACAGAAAGCTGAAGCATTCGCCGAACTTTTACAAAACACCTTTCAACCAAATTCTAACGAACCTGATCAAGAAATTGAAAACTACCTAACTGCTCCTCTACAGCTATCGTTTCCAAAACGTAGATTTACACAACAAGAAATCCAAACTCAGATAAAACGGTTAAATAGTAAAAAATCACCAGGTTACGACCGCATAACGGGAACTGTTCTAAAACGTCTTCCCAAGAAAGGAATTCGATTTTTACAAATATTGTTTAACGGCGTTCTGCCACTTGTATATTGGCCTTTGACGTTGAAGTTTGCTCAAATTATTTTAATGGTCAAACCGGGTAAACCTCCTAACCAAATCAAATCATATCGTCCCATGAGCCTCCTCCCGATAGTATCAAAGTTGCTGGAAAAATTAATATTAAAACGCATAAATGAAAGTGAACTCCAAGAAGAATGGCTACCAAACCACCAGTTCGGTTTTCGAACTAGTCACTTAACAACACAACAATGTCATAAACTGGTAAACACAATCCGTACAGCATTAGAAGATAAAGTGTATTGTAGTGCAGTGTTCTTGGACGTGAGTAATGCATTTGATAAGGTATGGCATAGAGGCCTGCTTTACAAAATTAAAAGTTTATTGTCGCAAAATTACCATCTACTTTTACAATCTTACCTAGCAGATCGATATTTCCAAACAAAAGTAGGCAGCAAAACATCTCAAATAAGAAAAATAAATGCAAGCGTCCCCCAACGCAGCGTCTTAGGGCCAGTAATGTGCTTACTATACACGTTCGACCTTCCAACCACACTATATACAAGCCTAAGCACCTTCACTGACGATACTGCCATACTATCATGTAACGAGAACCCAGTGGTAGCATCAGAGTTGCTACAAGAACCAAGCTAGAAACATGGATGGAAAATGAAAGTGAAAGCAATGGAGTACTATCACTTTTCAGCACTCGACGACCGACATGGAGGACAACATGCGATCCAAGTAAGAAGAGACCAATCAGACGACTGGACCTACGTTAATAAAACGCAAATTGGACCTACGTTGTAAAACTATATTGGCTCATTGGCAAAAACTCAGCCCTTACGCTAGATAACAAGTTAATAATTTACAAGTGCATAATCCGTTCTGTATGGTCCTATGGATGTGAACTTTGGGGATGTGCCAGTTCATCAACTCTAAATATTATACTGGTAAACACTGTTTATGTCACATGAAAAATCTTTGCAGGACATAAGTCCTGCGATAACCTCAACGATGTTGGCGACATTCTCTGTCGCTGCCGTAATGTTCTCAACTGCCCTCAAAAACCGGGGGGTTCTGGAACCAGGTGGCAAGCGCTGTCCATCCTAAATGTTCGGGCTGTTGTTGTTTTTGCGGCTGTCGCCGTGGAGCTGGGTAATAGTGGTGTTCGGCTGGGGTGATGGTGTCCCCGCAAGTCGCTGCGGTGTCATGCGGGGCGCTGTCTTCGGGAAAGCCAGGCATTCCCAGATGTTTAATAGATGCGTTCTTTAACAGTTCGTGCAGGTTTCTGGCTTACTCCAAAGCTTTTTTACACTCCTCGAAGTGATGAGTTTCCTCGCACTTCACGTATTTCGGGCCCGCGCGGCAGCGACGCTGCACGTGTTCGAAATGCTGACACCTATAGCAATGACCAACACTCTTCTTCTTGTGTGGCTGCTCCATGAAGATGCTACTCACGTTGAATACTGTTCTGCTTTTGCCGGACCGTTCACATTTTAAAAATATAAGCGGCATTGGGCGGCGATGGGGTCCTTTCCTCCTGGTCCGGATTGAGATTCCGTCCGCCACATTTTTTTTTTTCGTAGATGGCTTGTCCTACCGTCGGCCAGGTTTTCTTGGCCTGCAGGACGATGGGCGGGTTGTCGTCTCCGCACGGAGACTCGGGACTGCAAACGCTTTCAGCATCTCCGCTTCTTCGAGGTCACTAATGGCCTCAAAGGGGTTGGTGTCGATGCCGGGGGTAGTGGGTGCCTTTGTTGCAGAGGGAAGTGACGACAGTATCGTCGCTCGTGCGCGTCTGTGGATAACTCGGCGGCGCTTGCTGACAGGCTGAAACTCCTACTCCGCGATTTGTCTCAACGGGGTTTGGCTGCTAGGCTCTGAGTTGCTCCCTGAGCTGGTGGGCGGGAACGGGATCAAAGCTGCGGCACTAGTGGATGGCATCCTTCCACTCTGGGTGGCTGAGATGGTTGGAGCAGCTGGCACGGTTGCGACAGTTCTGATGGTCGTGACTTCCCGAGCTGCAGAGGCATCTCCGTCGGTTGGGGCAAAGCTGGTACCAGGGAAACTCAAATGAAAGGTGACACTCCATTTGCCCCCTTTCCTGTATTTTTTAAGAGGTCCTCTAAGATAAGAAACATTCCCTCAGAATCTCCAAGGTAACACTCCTACAACATCTTCCAGAGGCTGTCCCGGTCAGGATTAGGGGCGAAAAACGCGGTCAGCATCCTCTTCATCGGTCCCGTTGTAGTAGTAAAACTGGTCGTTAAACATCTTGTTATTCGCGGTAGCTTCTACTCACAATATGGCACAATTGTAGCACAAATTCGCGCTGAAAAGCGCGCTTTCTACAAGACGGCACAATTGAAAATTGGAATGACGCCACGTAAAGCAGCCGAATGCACGTCTGTTCTCCACGACCGTCACTACGCGACTGCGCGGGAATGAACACTTGTCGCGAATGGCAGAAAATCGTTTTGTAAGAATAGCAAGAAATGGGAAGCCCTCCACTTTACAAGAAATTAAAGACAGGGACGTAATTTCAAGAAGAAGGTAAAGAAGACAGAAAAAAAGAAGGAGAATATTTTGCTTTTTCACTAATTTTATTGTTTCGTTTAAAATTTGGAAATTCTATGTAATATTGCAAAAAATATTTTGGTGTTCCTGGATTAAAACTGTGTCTATTAAGATTTATTTATTAAAATTGTTTACAACTTTTATCTGGTTTTTGGCCAAATATTTAATAGCGTTATCGTATCGTATCGCATGATCTTGTTAATAATGTTAATTCTACCGTAAAACCTCTTTTTATTTTTTCTTCTTAATTTTTTTTTGTTCTTTGTTTTACATTTACTTTATTTATTATTGGTATTATAGAAAATATGTTTCATTTCAAATTTTGATAATTGACTTGCTCTTTTGTCACAGTTTTTTTGTTATTTAATTTGGCTAGGTTTCTTATCCAAAAGCTAACTATTCTACCTTTATTTATGTGCGACAATTACAGCTCTGTAATTAATGTATAAATTACTAAGGGAACAAAATATAAGAAAACTATTCAAATAAAAAATGATATTCTAATTCTAAAACAAGTTTTACGCTAAGAAGGAATGCAAAAGAAAGAAATATAAAATCTAAAATGCTATAGTAAGTACACCATTAATCAAAAAGGCGAAATATATAATACCAATAAAAATAAAATAGTTCTTTCCTACTTTTCGGTTTTTACTACATAACGTTTGCCATTTTCTGATTCCACGTCTGCCTTTTTTTCTTTCTCCTTGAAGACTACTTCGTCAATACATTCGTCTCTCACATCCATTCCATTGGAAAGCTCTACTTTCTAATTATTTTTGTGTAGATGACATCTATTCTTCTTCAAACTTTTTCTGTTTTGAGTCTGTTTCGTCTTGCAACTTAAAGGCACTGTCTTATAAAATCTAATTTTAATGTTTTAATTTTATTTCTTATGTTCTTTTCCACACACTACTTTTGTTGCTTTCTTTTTCATAATAATGGATTATATAATCGTGAGTACGTGTACGCGTCAGCAAAATTTGTAACATTATATTATCAGATACTTAAAACAGAAAAGAAGTAGAAGATGAACCGAGGTTTGTTTAGATTAATCAAAAAAGAAATGTGGATAATATAAACAAGAGTATCAGGTAAAGAAATTCAAAACTCTGTATAAAGTATTAAAACAACTTTTGAATACACCATTACTTTTTATTATCCTTTGAAATACTTTTTACACTACTTTAGCACATCCACTCTTGAAGCAGGAGCTCACGGTAAAGAGGATGAAGAAAGACTTCCATCGACAACCAATGGCCGCTCATGTTCTTGGAACTACGGCAAAGGTAAGTAAATTTTTTTATGTGCACGACGTCCTCGATTTGGCTGTGATGGTAGAGCAGCCATACAAGAAGAAGATCGTGAGCCAGTGCAGCCGTTGCAAGCGCCTTAGGTACGCGGAGCATTGCTGTAACACTGCTATGACATGTGTAAAGTGAAGAGACAATCAAAGTTCCTGGGATGCTTTGGCTCCCCCAAGTCGAGTGGTTTCAGAACGTAGACTCCATTACGTTTTTGGAATCCTTCCAGCAAATCGTGGTGCTTATGCAGACCACTACCAACCTCGTAGAGGTCTGTTGTAGGCCTGATAACCTGCAGCAATTAGATCAAACCCATTCTTGGTAGGTTTAGGACTGCTTAGACATCTGGGTACCGCCATTCTGGAAGTAGTTACAAAGCAATCGACACCAATATTAGGGGCTTAAACCCAGATCGACGTCAACATCTATGTTTCCTTGGGAACCTAGACATGTCATTCTACCTCTTTAAAAGACTTTTGTCGTTATAAAACCTAATTTACTTGACACACAGATGTACCACCAAAAACTAGCTTGGAGGCTTATTTTACTTCCATAATTTAAAACCAACCAACAGACAGATATTTTATTTCAAAACATTTCTAGTACCTCAGGTGCAAATGGTATAAAGGAAACACTGTATGATAAAACAAATAATAAAAAACAACAGAAATAAGGAGAATAACTAACTAAAATATAAAAACTTATGCAGAAATTACAATCCAGGAAGAATACATAAAATTTAGCGAAGACAGAAGTAATTACTAACAATACATAGAGAAACAAAAGATAATTAAATAGCTATAAACAAAGGCGATACTTGTAAGATTTTTACGAATACAAAAGTGTTATGTATAAAAATAGACGTAAATATTTGTGAAACAAAAACTCAAATGTCGGAAGTAATAAGTCATAAATATTACAAATATTAAAATCAATGATACCAAATCGGTATGAACAGCGTGGACGGGAACATCCTTGACTGACAAGATACCTATATCTAAGGCCCTAACCTTTTTATCTGGGAAGCTTTTTGTTGTAAGATAGTGTGCCATTGCCGGGTACCACCCTCAAAACTGGGTGACCGTCACGATGTCATACAAATGCTTCCAAAAACGCAGAATAGTCTACGTTTTGGAAGAGGTCTTCGATGGTAGCTTAGCCTTAGTGTTCTAGCTATGGCAATGTGACATAAAGTTGGCTGCGGTAGTAGATCTGCAGGGGTTTTTCCTCTAGAGAGCTTCCCGTCTGGCGCGATGCCGGTTCGCAAAATGCAGGGCATCTCCAAAAACTGGCTGTGTGGGAATCCTGGCAGTTTGTACAGGTGATGTGCTTGCTTCGGGACCTCTTGCACTCCCCGGTTAGGTGGCTACTTTTACACTTCACGCATTTTGGGCTGGAGCAACAGCAACGCTGGGCGTGTCCGAAGCGCCGGCAAGGGTGGCACTTGCTGCCAAATTTCTTCTTGTGTGGCTATTCCACCGTAACAACCACATCTAAGGCACCGGGCACGTTAAAAATAGCCTTGTCCTTGTCGATTTCCTTATCAACGAACTTATAAAGTTCGTTACAGAATTCTATGTCTGTCTGTCGGTCTGTCGGTTCGTCACAAAATTTGAGATTTTTTAAAATTTACAGGAAATTTTAAGCTGAATTCGAAAATGACGTCGAAAAAATTCAATGTCGAATAATTTTCGAGAAATTTCCCGAAATTCGAAATCGAAATCGAAAGGTCTTTTTAAGTTCGTTCTGGGATTGCTTACAGAGCAATCTCTTCGCCGGCCCCATGTTTTTCTTTGAACTTGAGTGGGGCGACAAGAGCAGAGGACAGTGGAGAGCCTTTTTTTATTTTCCGCACCGATAGGATGGGGATATCGTTCTAGAGGAGTTCGTGTTTTATATTCTCCACAGCGACGTACTCCGGGGCGCCTTTTATAGTGGCTCGGGAAGGCATGTCTGCCCTAAACACATGGTAGTGATGCTCGATCTTCGCCTCCCCCAGATTTTTTATTGGTGAGTGGCCTTATATACGGATGTCTAGGCACATTTACCGTGCAAAATAACGGGATCTTTTCTTGAAGGAAAGGCTTTATTGGACAAGTTATTGCATCTGGGCGGAAGCAGGAGACACTTCAAGATCATTGAGGACTTCAAAGATGTTGACAATGTTGGTCAGTGCCGGGAGAGAAATAGGAAACCATTATTACCTTGGCTCGGCGGTGAACTCCGCTCGTGGGCAGACTTAAATTCCTGTTTCTAACTAGAGAAAGCTGTAATCTGAATTGCTCCTCCAGCAGGAGAAATGGAGGCGCTGACAGTGATACCTGCGATTGCGGGACTGGCAGTAGACTTGGTTGAGAAGGGTGTCCTAGACGTGCTTTCATAGAAGCTGATAAAATAGGTGATTCTAGCGAACTGATTCTTGGAACAGACCAAAAAACTTCTTTTAATGTTACTTGTTATTGTTGAACGTAAATTACTCGGTCACAGTCAATCGGTACAAGTACCGACTAGAAATACTGAGCATGTTACCGGGCCGCTTTTACTAAAATACCGCGGTGCCTCTAAGACGCCACCAATCAGCCCCCGAACGGGTTTGCCAATCCCGAGGGGCGCGCCAAATAAATTTTCCAATCTGAGAAAAGACAGCTGCCTTTTTTGACTTGACTTTAAGCACGTTTTTGGGGACCCCAATTTCTTGGGTGTCATAGCTGGAAATTTAGAGGGCCCACATAGGGCCGCCCCAGTTTTTGGGCGCTACTGGTAGGCGCCTCCGACCAACGCGTTATGCAGGACACAGTTGCAAGTCTGCATCTTTTGCTGATGTGGGGTGGTTTGTTTAGCATGGGCTGGGCAGCATCAGTCCTTGGAGATCCCAAGGGTAGGTCATCAGTCGCCCAAAGGTCTCCCCAGCGCTGGTGGGGCCGCTCAATGATTTGAGCAGGCGCGGTAGAAGTTTTAAAATTTTTTGTATATTGATGCGTTGGGGAAGCTCTAAAAAACCCTAATCTCGGTGGAGGTTCAGCTACAGAGGCTGCTGTTGATGGCGTTGGAGTGGGGGCAGTTGAGGCCGCTGAGGTGGTTGTGGTAGGTAGAGCTGGCCAAGCGGAAATTTCCGGTGCATTCTTGACCATCTGTGCATAGGTCTGTCTAGATGCCTGGGCACGGCGATGGGCTGAAGATAGGACGGGCCGCGGTCGGGAAAAACCTTGACACCCCCAGTAATTGGCAGAATGCGCGCCGTCACAGTTGGCGCACACCCATAGCTGTTCACGGCCCCTGCTGCAGTCGCTTGTTCCGCGCACTTAACGCAACGCAGGAGCGCGAAATAGTTTCGTTGGGCATCCCCGAACTTCTAGCAGCGGTAACCTCACGCATCACCTCGCGAATGTTGTATAACTCCTTCCCCGAGCAAGAAAGCTGCCTCTCCAGTTGTCTCGGCGCCTTTACCGACGAGTTGGAGCGCCGGGCGAAACAGATAAAATTCGAAGAATCCAAAATTTTACCCTCAGATTTTGGGGATCTAAAAGACAAGAAATTATGAGATTTTCTAGGCAACATCGAGAGCAACCCAGGGCCCCGAGGTACTCCCGAGGCACCCCGGCCCCAGCATCGCCAGCTAGATGCTCTTGCTGCTCAACTGCCAGCCTTGCCCTGCGGCCGCCTGCCCTGCCGCTCGCTCCGCCTCCTGCTTTGTTGTCCGGTCGTTCCAACTACCCAACCGCCAGCATCGCTGCCTGGCACTGCTTGGTCGCTTGCCCTGCCGCTCTGTCTTCTCCGACGCCCGGCTGCTCAGTTGAGCGATCGCCAGCCTCGCCACCCGGCCACCTGCCCTGTCTCCTGCTATACCATACGCTCCGCCGCCCAACCGTCAGCATCGCTTTTCGGCTACTTGCCCTACCACTCGCTCCACCGCTTGCTCCGTTGTCCGGCTGCCCGACCGGCCGCCCACCTTCCCGCCTGGTCATCGCCTTCGATACCAAAGCTGCTCTTACCACTGGCCGCTTTCTTCGTCGCCAGCTGCACCAGGCGCTGCCAGGCGGTCTTCTACCGCCACCTTAGTTAAGCTTAGTCTTAGTGACATAGATTAAGATTCTTTTAATGTTATTTTAAATATGTCTTTTAATCATACGTTGGAGTGTCAACATCTTTATCTTTCAGCCTTCCGTGTTCCACACAATCTAACGCGTCCCGACGCTAGAATTTCCACCACCAGGCCCGACCTGCTAACAAAAACATCCACTCCTCGCTTGCTAATGGTATTCTACTGCAGATAGCAATACCAAAATTTAGAATAGATGCCAATTTATCATCTGGTAAAGGGATGGTTGAAGTAATACAACAGTGAGAAATAGGAAAAGCAACTAAAAATAATCACTTCGCCGAAATATAAACAGCAAATGTTTGCAAAATCCTGTTTTTTTCCTATTGATAACATGGCTTTTTTGTGATGTTTATTATCTTTACGTCCATTTTTGTATATTTTACGAATAAATTTATTAATATTTGCGATGCTGCATTGTTTTCTGATATTCTTGCTGGTTGTTAAGTACATCATCTGTCTAAAAAATAATATGAATTGCTTTAACAGAAAACCAAAAATAGCCAAGAAATCTCGAAAAAATCATTTTATTTATTCGCAATATTCTTCTTTAGTAAAAATACAATGTATATTTCACGTTAGAGAGATATAACAAATGTCTTTTTTACGTAGCTGATTAGAGTTGTGTTCACAATGCTTCACAATGTCTTCAAATAATGTAAAACGGGGTTTTTATCTCAAAATGAAGTTTTTAGAATATAAAAAGTCACAGAGGGCCAATAAGCATTATTTTGATTTTTGGCTTCTCCAGGCGAGATTTTTTGAATTTTCCTTATCTGCTTCGGTTTCTGGGTTGTATTAAAATCCCGATATCTCATCAACTACAATTATTTTTAAGAAAATTTTGCCCCTTATATTATATACAATGTTTAATTATCGGTTAGTCGATTTGATGCAAAATTAAAATTTAGCTTTTGCAGAGGAGTTTTATAAATCTCACTAAAAACATGTTTGCGCCAACCTCCAATTACTTTTATTTTAATTTTTAAATTAGGGTTGGCCATATTTTGGTTCTCTTCTGTATATTTTGAATTTGAAATATTAGCGCCGAATTTACACGATTACGCGTAGCGCCTTTTGCTAAGTTTGCGTTGGCCTTTGCCTTTGCCTTTGGCCCGTTTGGCTTCGTTTTTGAATTTAGTTTGTGACAGTTTACAAAGCGGGCGACCGGTTTTAAATTTTCTGCAAGCTGGGAGCCTTTTTGACCGAGAGTTCGCCGGCGTCTTTAATTGGCAACAGAAGTTTTCATTTTCTGCGAGACCATTTTGTTAAAAGCTAATTTTGTGGCGAAATTAGATTTTTTTCCGACCAGATTAACCTCTTCCCGTAGGTCCTTTTGTTTTCCAATTGCATTTCGGGGTTGAAATTCTTTCTGGTAAAACTCGGTCTATTTTTTTCTTTGCTCTGGCTCGGCAAGGAACGCCGAAGAAACCTTTGCACCAGGAAATACGCTACCGGTCGGCTCCGCTGTGAAAATTCGGGTAACTTGTCTTATCTTTTTACCCACACCCTTATTTCCTCTTCCTGGAACCCCCAGGACCAACAGCACAGGGAACCGATTTCTGCGGGAAAGCGCCGTTTCCGCAGGTTAGTGTTTTTAGCTTTAGCTTTTGTTTGAAGTTCCTTTTGTTCAAATTAAAATTACTATACAGTCCACTTTTCGGTCGCGACAACACATTTTTCAATTTTTTCTTTAGTCAGTTTTTGAATTGATAGAATTGGTCTTTTATTATCATTCACATCCTCTCTACCTTCTCTAATCTCTAATCTCTAATCTCTATCTTGTCGATATCATTTAAAAACTTGTTTGTGATTTATCTCCATTAGTGACTATAGGTATCTAGAGTATCTACTGATATATAAAATTTTTGGATACTAGTAAACAAAATGTTATTGAACAGATTATTAAGGAAGACTGACTGATTTATAAATAAATTAACCACCAATAGATGACGCTACTAATTTCGTTAAAATGGAGCCATTCCAGCCATTTTTAGAATGTACTTTTCATTTAGCTTTTGCGGGTTATTTCTTCTAATTCTCTCCAAACTGTTATCTCTTGATTGGGCTTTGAACATGGAGTTTAACATAATTTTTTTACATAACCTTTTTTTGTAAAAATCTTCTGCATATTTATTCCACAATATTTTTGTGCTTAATACCATCGCAGAAAGCTCTATTGACTTGACGATTCTCTTTTGTACTGCCTTATACTAACACTTGAAAATTTAAAACTAAGTTTGTAAGCCTACATTACAAGCTTTGGGCATTTTATTTTCCTTTTTATGTACTACAAGTTCTAAGGTTGTCAAATTTTTTCTCAGCAATGAGAGTAAGCAGAAAATGATGTTAATTTTAAAAAACGCAGAAAATATTTCTGAATTTATAATATAAATGGCAGTACTATACCAGGTACACATATCGAATTACCGCCATTGCAGTGAGTGTTCTTTGGTATACTTCAAAACGACATGTAATCATCCGTTTTCTCCTCTTGCGTGGTAAAATGCCCATCGAAAATAATCGCCACCTGTGTCAGACATTCTGTCAAGGCGTTATGGTGCGAAAGTTTAAAGGTTAAAAGTTGTGTGACCAAAATCGTGATTGCGCAAGTGGAGCAAGCTGTTATGAAAGACCGTCCACTAAGTGTGCACAATATCACTTCTAAACATGGCATTTTCATAAGACCTGTGAAGTCCATTTTGCATGATGACCTGAAAATACAAAAAGTTTCTTTAAGGTGGGTTCGACGAATGTTGACCGACGGGTGGCAAAGTCTCAGGACATGTTGATATGTAATGCCGCCATAACTTTCCGACAATGAAGAACACTCTCTATGACCTCTCATTTTACAATAGGGCTGTTGTTCTATCAACGATTTTTCAAATGGGCAAAACACACCCTTAAAGAAGTGTTTTCAGCAGCCCTGGAACTACAGCGACGACGTGAAAAATGCATACGTCTATAAGAAGATTACACTTTAACTTTCTTAAGTAAGTACCTTTCAGAAAAACATTTAGAGACTTAAGAATTTAAACACACCTTGTATTTAATGTTATATCTGCAATACTTTATAAGATATATATTTTAAGTTGCATGTTAGTAGGCACAATAAGGAACCCTCTATATTGATTAGATTTAAAGAAACCTAATAGAATGGGTTATAAATATATAAAGTGCACAGTTACAAAAAATAAAAATTTTAAATAAATTTGGCGTGCTACAAGCTAAAATACACAGAAACAAGACAATTTAAAGTGACTATTATACATTACATATTCAGCAATATCACATGCCTGAGTGTCGTCACACATCAGGTTTTACAAAATTTAAGATAGCGAAGCTTGCGTGAAACTACATAAGAATTTCTCTTGGTAACAGGATAAAGTGGGTAGAAAAGGTTACCCTATTATGCACTGCTTTCATAAAATATGAAAAATTAAAAAATTAAATATTTTCAACACGACTAACTTTTTTGTTAATATGGTATTTTTAGCAACAATTTTTGTGTCTTACTGCTTTTAAAACGTATTCCTTTGGAATAAATGTGACGTAATTCTGTTATCAACAATCAAACATTTATACATGCTGAAGTAAATATTAGGTGTCTTCTACGCACATGTCTAGCTACGCAATAACAAGCCATTACATTGTTCGAAAAATCCTTGACATTGCTAATTATGGTAATTTATTGACAATTGTCGTTATGGTTTTCTTTGAGTTTTAGCAAAAGTAGGTCTATAGCATATCGTTTTCACACAATTATCTAATAACTTACCAAATTTATGGCACTATCATAGATCACAAAGATCAGAAAATTCGTTTAATTGATGATACATTTATATACACAAAAACATTCAAACGAAAAGTCAACGCACGGTTTTTCTGTGCACCGCTCAGAATCTTGACAACCACAAATTTTTGCAGCTACAATTCCGTCGTAACGATTTCATGCACAATGGAGTTCAGAAGATCCCTTTTATTTGACACCAATCTAACATTCAGACCCGATCAGAATCCAAAACTGCTTTAACACTGTCCAAAGTGTGAGACGTTGATGAGCACCTTGCGCATTGCTCATGTCTTCTCTTTCTTCTCAGAAGGCTTTGTTCGTTACGCATTTGACCATATAATATTTTGACTTCTTTCTCCTACCTAAGTGTAACTGGTCATGTTAAATATTTACACGTGAACATAACATGGACTGATTTGTGTTCATTAAGGGTTTATATCACTTTGAAAAAAATGATTCTTTTTTTATTGGCGTAAAATACACTAAAACATTCTTAGATTCATAATCAAAAACTTTTTTCCAAGAAAAAGACTCGTAAATATCTGTAAAATTAATTTTACCGGAGTTCGTGAGCGCGTCGGCGAAGAGACTCAAACTTGGTGATGATAAGTGTGAAAGAGAAGAAAATGAGTTTTTTGAGTATCGTTTCATTGATTTTATGACCATGTTTACAGCCCTTTTACAAGTGGTGATATAAATACAGGCGATGTACCGTTTTCGGAGGGGAGCAGACATGGGCTTGGGTCGAAAATCATAGTAAAGTTACAGCGTTCCCAAACTTCAAACACATTTTTCTCGAAACCATATTTTTGAAATCGACGAACAGTAGAACTCAAAGAGTTTTCATCAGATCTAATTAAAAATTGAACTGTAACTTTATCGTGTGATTCTCTAGTGAAGTACACATGATTTTTACAATTGGTTAACAGGATTTTTTTATAAACAAAGTCGATATTTTTGTCAAAACTTCGAATTTTTTGTTCAAGGTCTCGCCAGTATGCGAAAAAATTATGATCGTGTGCACTTCACTAGCTAAACTCATGTAGTTTATAAAAAAAAAAAATTGTGCTTCTAGATGGTGATCCAGGGTACTTTTATTGCTCGTCGCGGAGGACCTTTGAAAAATTTAGTTTTGCTCATGCGCTCATTTTGCAAGAAATTTTCAATAAAAATTTTTTTCTTACTCCTAAAGAGTTGCTTAATTGATTGGTGTATTGGTTGTTCATAATCATTATAAATCAAATCATAATCCTATAATTGCAAAAATGGAAGTTCGGCTTAAAAAATTGCCAACAACATCAGTTCATACTCGTATTGACTATAAGTGCCTAGAAAATGAGGCGTACAAGGAAAAAGTGAAAAAGGATATCGATAGGAATTTGAAAAGCAGAACAACTTCTCCAGATGATATCAACCTAAATTGGCTGTCATTCAAATCTTCTTTAGTAACACCAACAGAAAAACATTTACAGAAAAAGAAAAGAAATAAAAATAAGGGATGGATGACAGAAGAAATCTTGGCACTTATGGACAAACGAAGACAAAACAAAAACAATAGGAACGAATACAAAAACACACAAAAAGAAATTCGCTATAAAATTCGACAGGCCAAGGAAGCTTGGTTTACAAAAAAATGCGAAGAGATCGAAAAACTAAAAAAAGATCATGACGCACATAATCTTCATAAAAAGATAAGGGAAGCAACAAGACTTACAAGAAAACAGGAAAACATGTATTTATTACACGAAAATGGGAAAATAATAGCAGATGTTGAGAGAAAAATAAAATTGTGGAAGGAGTATATAAAAAAACTATTTCAAGACAATCGGGTGAAAGACGAAGGGAAGATAGAAGAAAGTGGCCCTGATATAACTGTAGAAGAAATAAAATTTTCCATAAAAATACCAAAACCGGAAAAGCACCTGGACCAGGTACACATATCGAATTACCGCCATTGCAGTGAGTGTTCTTTGGTATACTTCAAAACGACATGTAATCATCCGTTTCTCCTCTTGCGTGGTAAAATGCCCATCGAAAATAATCGCCAACTGTGTCAGACATTCGTCAAGGCGTTATGGTGCGAAAGTTTAAAGGTTAAAAGTTGTGTGACCAAAATCGTGATTGCGCAAGTGGAGCAAGCTGTTATGAAAGACCGTCCACTAAGTGTGCACAATATCACCTCTAAACATGGCATTTTCGTAAGACCTGTGAAGTCCATTTTGCATGATGACCTGAAAATACAAAAAGTTTCTTTAAGGTGGGTTCGACGAATGTTGACCGACGGGTGGCAAAGTCTCAGGACATGTTGATATGTAATGCCGCCATAACTTTCCGACAATGAAGAACACTCTCTATGACCTCTCATTTTACAATGGGCCGTTGTTCTATCAACGATTTTTCAACTGGGCAAAACACCCTTAAAGAAGTGTTTTAAGCAGCCATGGAACTACGGCGACGACGTGAAAAATGCATACGTCTATAAGAAGATTACATTTTAACTTTCTTAAGTAAGTACCTTTCAGAAAAACATTTAGAGACTTAAGAATTTAAACACACCTTGTATTTAATGTTATATCTGCAATACTTTATAAGATATATATTTTAAGTGACATGTTAGTAGGCACAATAAGGAACCCTCTATATTGATTAGATTTAAAGAAACCTAATAGAATGGGTTATCAATACATAAAGTGCACAGTTACAAAAAAATAAAAATTTAAAATAAATTTGGCATGCTGCAAGCTAAAATACACAGAAACAAGACAATTTAAAGTGAATATTATACATTACATATTCAGCAATATCACATGCCTGAGTGTCGTCACACATCAGGTTTTACAAAATTTAAGATAGCGAAGCTTGCGTGAAACTACACAAGAATTTCTCTTGGTAACAGGATAAAATGGGTAGAAAAGGTTATACTATTATTCACTGCTTTTTTATGCTATTTTCAACACGACTAACTTTTTTGTTAATATGGTATTTTTAGCAACAATTTTTGTGTCTTACTGCTTTTAAAACGTATTCCTTTGGAATAAATGTGACGTAATTCTGTTATCAACAATCAAACATTTATACATGCTGAAGTAAATATTAGGTGTCTTCTACGCACATGTCTAGCTACGCAATAACAAGCCATTACATTGTTCGAAAAATCCTTGACATTGCTAATTATGGTAATTTATTGACAATTGTCGTTATGGTTTTCTTTGAGTTTCAGCAAAAGTAGGTCTATAGCATATCGTTTTCACACAATTATCTAATAACTTACCAAATTTATGGCACTATCATAGATCACAAAGATCAGAAAATTCGTTTAATTGATGATACATTTATATACACCCAAACATTCAAACGAAAAGTCAACGCACGGTTTTTTCTGTGCACCGCTCAGAATCTTGACAACCACAAATTTTTGCAGCTACAATTCCGTCGTAACGATTTCATGCACAATGGAGTTCAGAAGATCCCTTTTATTTGACACCAATCTAACATTCAGACCCGATCAGAATCCAAAACTGCTTAAACACTGTCCAAAGTGTGAGACGTTGATGAGCACCTTGCGCATTGCTCATGTCTTCTCTTTATTCTCAGAAGGCTTTGTTCGTTACGCATTTGACCATATAATATTTTGACTTCTTTCTCCTACCTAAGTGTAACTGGTCATGCTAAATATTTACACGTGAACATAACATGGACTGATTTGTTTTCATTAAGGGGTTATATCACTTTGAAAAAAATGATTATTTTTTTTATTGGCTTAAAATACACTAAAACATTCTTAGATTCATAATCAAAAACTTTTTTGCAAGAAAAAGACTCGTAAATATCTGTAAAATTAATTTTACCGGAGTTCGTGAGCGCGTCGGCGAAGAGACTCAAACTTGCTGATGATAAGTGTGAAAGAGAAGAAAATGAGTCTTTTGGGCATCGTTTCATTGATTTCATGACCATGTTTACTGTCCTTTTACAAGTAGTGATATAAATACAGGCGATGTACCGTTTTCGGAGGGGAGCAGACATGGGCTTGGGTCGAAAATCATATTAAAGTTACAGCGTTCCCAAACTTCAAACGCATTTTTCTCGAAACCATGTTTTTGAAATCGGCGAACAGTAGAACTCAAAGAGTTTTCATTCGATCGACTTAAAAATTGAACTGTAACTTTATCGTGTGATTCTCTAGTGAAGTACACATGATTTTTACAATTGGTTAACAGGATTTTTTTATAAACAATCAAAGTCGATATTTTTGTCAGAAATTCGAATTTTTTGTTCAAGGTGTCGCCAGTATGCGAAAAAATTATGATCGTGTGCACTTCACTAGCTAAACTCATGTAGTTTATGAAAAAAAAAATTGTGCTTCTAGATGGTGATCCAGGGTACTTTTATTGCTCGTCGCAGAGGACCTTTGAAAAATTTAGTTTTGCTCATGCGCTCATTTTGCAAGAAATTTTCAATAAAAATTTTTTCTTACTCCTAAAGAGTTGCTTAATCGATTGGTGTATTGGTTGTTCATAATTATTATAAAAGAATCCTTAAAAAACATTCTTGAATAAAGTCTTTTTTTGGGCTCCAAAGTGATAAAACCTATTAACTTTCTTGTTCCATTTTGTTAATTACCTTTTCAGCAGATTTGTAAGTTTTTGAAGTAGTTAAAATACTATGGTTCGATTTTCTTTACGACTAGGTAGCTGGGGTTATTTGTGGTGTAGTTGGTAAATCGTACGAGTATATTAAGAACAGAGAAGGCTAGAGTACATTGCCCTGGGAGGACATACATTAAGTTTTTTTATCTGCTAGGTTCCATAGAGATGTTTAGTTTGAAAAAAACGATTTTTCAAATATGAATGGTAAAGTAAATAGTACGGCGGTGGAAAGAGGGTCTTCATTTTGTAAGGGAGTACAAATAAGTTCCCGCCGTTTGACAAAAGATGGCCCCACCAGTAAGTTATGGTTGAAATTATCAGATGTAAAATGTCATATCGCAAGGTTGGACATTTGGCAACTCCATAACCTTAAAATATTAGCAATTGTGTATCAGCATCATATAATTTTTGTCATGCAAAAATGTCGAGTTTTGAGCCGAATAAGCGTCATTTACGGGAACTTTTGATTTACTTCTTTAATTTGAAGAAATCTGAAGCTGAGCCGCATCGATTGCTTGTAGAAGCATATGGTAAGACTGATTTAAGTGAGAGAAGTTGTCGTGAGTGGTTTCATATGTTTAAGAATGGTGAGTTTGATGTCGAAGAACGTAGCGGAAGGCCGAAAGTGTACGAAGACACGGAATTGGAAGCATTATTGGAGGAAGATTCCTGCCAAACGCAAGAAAAATGTGCACTTACATTAGGAGTAACTTAGCAAGCAATTTCACATCGTTGTAAATGGTTGGGAATGATTCAAAAGCAAGGAAATTGGGTTCCTTATGCTCTGAAGCCGAGAAACGTTGAACGCCGATTTTGCATATGTGAAATTCTGCTTGCCGAACATAAACGAAAGAGTTTTTTGCGTCGTATAGTCACTGGTGATGAAAAATGGATCTACTACGATAACCCAAAGAAGAAGAAATCATGGGGTCCACGTGGCTATGCTTCAGTATCGACAGCCAAGTCAAATATTCATGGAAAAAACTCATGTTGTGTATTTAGTGAGATCAGTTTGGTGTTGTGTATTATAAATTGCTCAAACCAAACGAAACCATTACTGGGGCTCTCTATCGAACACAATTGATGGGATTGAGCCGAGCACTCGAGGAAAACCACGTCCACTACTACTCCAGACGCGACAAAATTGTTCTCCTGAATGATAATACTCGTCCACATGTTGCGGCGCTGATCAAAACCTACTTGGAGATATTGCTCCTTCCGATTATCACTTGTTCTGATGGATGGCACATGGTCTGTCTGGGCAGCACTACACATCATATTAAGATACCAAAAATTGGGTCGATTCGTGGATAACCTCAAAAAATGAAGCGTTCTTCCAACGCGGTATCTGTATGCTGCCAGAAAGATGGAAAAAAGTGGTGGCTAGCGACGGACAATACTTTGAATAAAATATAAAATTCCGTTCTTTCACAATAAATGCCATTTTTTTGATAAAAAGACGGCGGAGACTTATTTGTACTCCCTTTAAAACATTGTTATATGCCATAACTTATTAAATACATAGTTTACTTCTATGTATACAGCACTGCAAGAGGTTTTGGCGTCGGATGATCCATGTGTTATGTTTATTAGTCGGTGACATTGTTGGATGATTACGTGTTCTGGTCGAAAGTCTAATTGATGTTCACTTATATGTTTTAGTATTAATTTTTCTAGCAGATTAGAAAATATCTAGAGTAGATTAATATGGCGGTAGGATTTGATTTAGTCAAAAGGCTATCCCGTTTTAATAAATAATTAAAATGATCTGGGCGAATTTGAGCAAAGAATGTTTGGCATCAACTCAGCCTGGTTTCAATTTTATGAATAGTAAATTTTCGTATTGGAGGCTGTAATATTGTTTCTAAGTAGCACTCATTATATTGAATGGGTTCATTATAATTTTTAAATGGCCAGCAAAGGCCTCAGCTTTGTCTTTGTTAGTCTTTGTTTATTATGCCAGCGTTCACGCTTGATTGCTTTAGTAACCTTTCAGATAGAGTCGTGCACAGAAAGTAAAGTTGTATGAAATCGAAAAGTTTAATTGCAAATATTTTGTAACCCACGCCTTAGCTTTAGAATGTAATTCAAACGTGGGTTTTAAATAGCCACCAGCAAAGGCCTTAGCTTTGCCCTTATTAGTCTTTGCGTTTGCTTGTGGCTTTATACGCAAGCATTAACCCGGTCTAAAGGGAATCAGAGCCATCGTCTTTGAACCCACTTGGGTAATTTCAACAGGCGCGCCCACGTCACGGGATGGATCTGACTATTATGACAGTGGCTAAGTTCTGCTGGAGACCCAGCGGTGCGGGGTATATCGCATTCCTTTTGTTCAGGGACACGGACGAAGACCACATAGTCCAAGAAGGCGGAGAAGAAAAACTTCGGTGCGGCAGATTCGGCATAGGGAGCAACTTATTTTCTAGAAATTGTATAGAGACAAAGTAAAGGGCACTAAATTGTCCTTGAGAAGAAATCTCAAGAGGCGGAGGAACCAATCATGGTCAACGGCATATGGATACAGAAGGCAAGGAAAACCACTGTATTAAATGATTACATAAACATCCCAAGAAAACAAACATCGAAATCATATACATATTTTGGCCCCTAGTTTGTGGCAGACCTTAAATAATTAAAGTGTTAAGAATCCCCACGAAGAAAGTTAGGCACCATCCAAAAGTGGAAAAATAGAAAAAAAGTTAATCAAAATAGGAACATAAAATTCCAAAAGCAGGAAAAACATAATATTAAGAAAATGCGGAAAATGGACATAAATATTCTGGGTGTAAGCGAAATAGATGGCCCGGAACAAATTAAATTGACATCGATGACTATACAATGTATTGTGTAGGTAACAATGACAATGACACTATAATAGCGTAGCAATAATAGTTTGTTAAAAAGTTTGTATCAATAACGAACAGAGTTGTTCCTAATATAAATAAAAGCATTCCAAAAAGAGATAAACATCATTCAAGTATAAAAGGTCTGTATAAAAAGTATCGGGAACAATTTTTCCTGACGTGACTGTACGTTGGAGCGTGCTCGCATCGCGCATGCTCGATGGTAGAGGATATGACCTTTAAAACGCGCCAAACTCCAGTCGCCTGCAAGCGTTCGTTCAGGATAGATCGTGTTTTTAGTAGACCGCTGTCGAGTGACTCGGTGCAAGCGCAAAATGCAGCAAACTATTGAACAACGATACGCCATCAAATTTTGTATTGGACCGGGAAATGGAGACGTTGGGCATAATTCACCAAGTGTTTAAGGATGAAAACATGTCATATACTGTAGTTTTTAAATGGCACAAGCTTTTCAAAGATGGTAGAGAGTGTAGAGGACGAGATCCGCGCTGGACGGCCGTCGACCTCAAGAACCGATAACAACTAGCAACGTGGGCGTGAAGTGCTGAATTTAGACCGTCGGTTAAGTGTGCGCATGGTCGCAGATGATAAAATGACAGTGCACAGTATTATCACTGAAAATTTGGCTATGAAAAAGATATCAGCTAAACTCGTCCCGAAGGTTTTGACAGACGACCAAAAGCAGAGGTGAAGACCTTTTGCAACGCGTTGAAGAAGACCCCGGCATTTTGGGCAACGTAATCACGGGAGACAAAACTTGGATATTTGAATACGACCCGAAAACAAAGCGGCAACGTTCTGAATGGCACGCTGTGACATTACCTCGTCCAAAAAGGGCTCGAATGAGCAAATCCAGAGTAAAAGCCATGCTCATCGTTTTCTTCAACGCCAAGGAAGTGGTCCAATACAAATTTGTACCTGAGGAGCAGACAGTGAATGGTGTTTTTTACCTAGAAGTGCTAAGACAATTGAAGACAAGGGTCAACCGGGTGAGGCCAGCCATCGCCGTAAATTGAAAGATTTGCACCCAGCCATATCTACTCCAAAGGTCACCGACTATCTAACAATAAACGATATGGCGACGATTCTCCAACTCCTTTGCAGTCCCGACTTGTCACCAGCTGACTATTTCCCAAAATTAAAATCTTTCCTCAAGGGATACCACCATAGGATCCTAAGTGCCGTTGAAGAAGCTTGCACGCGTACCCTTAAGGACGTTCCAGAATCTGCCTACTAGGGAGCCGTCAACTGGTGAAAAAGCCGCTGGCAAAAGTATGTCGACCTTCAAGGGATGTACTTTGAAAACTTTTGAGGTATTGTAGAAATATATCAAATAAATCTATTGTTTCGAAACTTTTCCCGGTACTTTTTATACAAACTCTATATGCACCCACAGCGGACAAACCTGATAATAAAATAAAGCTCTTATACAAAAACAACAAAAACCTACTAAAATCATCAACAAGAATGACTTCAACGCAAAGATGGGCAAGGGAAGAGTTGACGATATTGTTGGAGACCATGATCTTAGAGAACGGAACAATAAGAGTAATATACTGCTACAGTTCTGTAATGAAAAAAACTTAATGGTAGCAAACATCTGGTTCCAACTCTCAGAGAAGTGATTGTTCACTTGGAAAAAACAAGGAGACAACGAAGAATGTATTATAAAAAATCAAATAAATTACATGCTGATAAATAAACGATATATAAACGGAACTAAAGGTGTACTAACTTATTTTGAATTAGACATTGTATCTGACAATAATCCCGTAGTTTGGAAAACTTAAGATAAGGGTAATGAAAATTTAGAAAAGAAAAAAGACAAGACATAACTTTGAAAAACTGGGGAAACCAAAAACAAAAGAGGAAATAATAGGAGTTTTAAATAGTAAGTTCAAGGAAACTGTACAATTGGAAACAACAAAAACAATAGAAAAATCTTGGTAATGTATTAAAAACATAATTCTTAAGGTACAAGAAAATTAACTGGGAATTCAAGAGCAAAGAGCAAAACAGAAAAGGATGACTAAAGATATTTTATTATTGATGAAAGAAAATACAAATGTGAGATACGCAATAAAACTATCAAAGACACAGGTGAAGATAATACCTATATTGAGATGCTTAAACCATTAGACGATGAAAGCCTCAACCTCTTAACAGCCTTATTAAATAAAATATATTGCACAGGAATTATACATTTACATCATACAATCTATATTTATTGGCAGGTCAGCAGCATAGGGCGTCGAGCAGACCGGCGTGGCGGAGCCAAACGAGCGCAAGCAGGGCAGCAGCAGATTTGGGCTGCGGAGCCGGAAAGTGAGCAGCAGATCCTGGCGGCGAGCAGCAAAGAAGTCAAAGTGGACTCACCTGATCACACTTGAGGGTTGCTTCTGGAGGGACTGACAACTGAGCCGAATGCTTTGATGGCTCAGGTTTTAAAGGCTCGGCCGTGCCCCACTCTGCTGGTGGAGTGCAGAGTTTGCCCAGGATTGGTGGACGCCGGGGGCGCCTTTGCCCTGATTGGAAAATGCCGTGGCGGCTATGGTCAGTGGCGTTCGGGTCGACTCGGAGCAGCTTGGCACGACGCGGCGCGGTAGGTCAAGAACCCCGATATTGCACACGGCGCCACAAGGTCGGCCTCAGGTAGCATTCTTTTGTGATGACAAATTCCAAAGGAGGGCTTTGTGTTCCTCAAAAAATTCCGGACCGGGTAATATCAGCCCCGGCGAAATCGGGCGACCCGACGGTTCTAATGCCGGGTAACATCCCTCCCACTCTGAGACCTTGGTAGCCCCTTGCGCTTGATCCAATACACTTGGTTTGTCCCAGTGTGTATAACCTTAAAAGGGCCTTTCCACGTAGGATCGATGTTGCCCTTTTTGGGAGCCCGGGCCCGCTCCAGAACCGATTCCCCTACCAGATACCGAGGTGGACGACCCGGGGTCACCGGGTATCTTTGTCTGTATCTGCGTTCGTTTAGGTGGAGCTTCCGTATTCTCGCTGGGCGATCTTCGTTTTGAGTGGGGTCAACGCCTTCGGGGCGGCACCATTCTCCTGGTCGGGGAAGCGTACCCTTTAAGCGTTTAGGATGGCGTTGATGCGGTGGCGCCGTTCTGGCGCGTCCTTAAATTAAAAAGGATCTCGCCGATATAGAGATCCCACCGCTCTGGGTGTTTTCCCTGGAGCCGGACCCGAATCCCCTTATTAAGTTCTTGATTTCCACGTTCGAATGGGTTAGCCTGGGGGTGAAAAATATCCGTGGTTCAATGCAGACACCCCCAGTGGCGGAGAGCGGCATCCCATCCTCTTAACCTGTATTGGGGGCCGTTATCCGTAAGCACGGCCCGCGGATACCCGAATCGGTGAAACACCGCGTCCTCTAACCATAATGTAACCGTTTATGTAGTGGCGTTGGGCACCGCGGTTACCTCGGTCCATCGACTACATAGGTCGGTGGCCACTAAAATGTACCTGTTTCCCCGGGGTGTCTTTGCGTAGGGACCCATAATGTCGCAGGCTGGGGCTGAGGCTGTCCTGGATTGGAGGTAGCACACATCCAACAAGCCCTTACGTATTGACAAACGTTCTCTTCCATGCGGAGCCAAAAGTAGTTCCGCTTAATAGCGCGCAGGGTTTCTTCTGCTCCAGGGTGGCCGGCTGTCGCGTCGTCGTGATACGCATACAGTACGGCTTCTTGGACGTCGGCGGGTAAGATGAGCTGGCGCCATTCCTTGCCTTGCCTCCAAAGGCACTCATCGTGTATCGTGTACTCAGCTAGAATTCTGGCCTGGGCTGCGGTTTGGGGGCCTTCCTGGTGAATGTCGGCGTATTACGTCAGCAGTCTCTGGTTGTGTAAATTTCGGCGTTGAGACTGCTGCACGTGCCCCAGCAGTTCGGCCACTTGAATCATGGCACAGGCAGGTGGTAGACCTGGATTGGTCTGCTCGGCAGCCGGGGGCGGAGGCGGTATTCGATCCAGGTCTCTGTTCTCGTCGTATCCCTCGGGGTTGTCAATGGGGTGGCGGGACAGGTGGTCTAGCAGTTCGTTGCACCGCCCCGGACAGTGCTCGATAGCAAACGAGAATTCCTGGGGTACAGGGACCAGCGCGCGAGCTTGGTATTGGATTCCCTGAACTTCCGGAGCCATAATAATGCCCGACTGTCCGTGCGGAGGGTGAAGGGATTGTCCTCCAGGTAGGGGCGGTACTTCTTAATGGCCCAGACCACGGCAAAGCATTCCAGTTCGTTGACATGGTACCTGGCCTCGGTGGGGGAAAGTCGGTGGCTGCCGTAACTAATTATTCGGCGTCCCTGGTCGTCCTCTTGGTACAGCACGGCCGCCAACCCTACTCCGCTGGCGTCGGTTTGCAAAATAAAGGGGGCCGTGAAGTCCGGGCGGCTGAGAGCCAATGGTTGCGCCATCCTGGTTTGGAGCAGCTCGAAGGCGGCGGCGGCTTCCGGGGTCCACCGGAAGCGGTTCTTGGCCAGAAGGTCGGTTAGGGGCGCCTGCAGCGAGGGATGTAGTCCCGGACCCAGTTGAGTAGGCCCAGGAAACTTTGCAGCTGCCTCTTCGTCTTGGGAGCCCCCGCGGTCCGTATCGCCTCCAGATGCGGTTGGTTATTCTCGTCACTCACTATGTGTCCGAGGTATGTCACTTCCCGCACACCGAACGCGCATTTATCCAGCGAGAGTCGCAGCCAGTGTTGTTGAAGACGCTCTAGCACCAACCTCAGATGTCGCAAATGTTCGGCCCAATCCCGCGAGTATACCACCAAATCGTCTAAATATACTAACACAAACTCGCGGAGGTACCAGCAAGCACCTAGGTCATCAGTTTTTGCAAGGTCGCTGGAGCGTTCTTCAGGCCAAACGGCATTACCCGAAACTGATAGGCGACTTCGTCGGGAGTAGAAGACGCCGTGAGAAGTCAGGACGCGGGGTCGACCGGGACCTGCCAATACCCCGATTTCAAGTCCAAGTCCCTAGGTCGCGCAAGGTCCGTGGATTACAGGAAGAGAAGAGTTCTCGTCACACGCCGCCCAGCTGCGCTACCTGCTGCTCGCCGCCTGGCTCCGCCACCGGCCCCGCTGCTACACCTAGCTCGCGGCCTACTTTAAGTCGTAGGTTAAGTTTTTGTAAATTAGCTAAGTAGGTTAAGTTAGCGTAAGGTGGGATAGGTTTGTAAAGTTGTAAGGTTGTAAATATAGTTCTAATTGTAAGTTGAAGCCGACGCTTCGTTTTTTTAGCCTTCCGTGCCTCACGCGTTGCGTCCCGACGCCCGATATATCACCGCTCGGGCCCGACCTGGTAACAAGGTACATAAAAAAGCGGAGCAAAAAGTGCTCACAATATCTATTGATTAGCCCGATGAACCATGTATTAAAGGTAGCGCTCAGAATTATAGATCAACAAATACATACAAAATGCGAACAATATGTAGGAGAAGAACAATTTAGTTTCCGCTTAAGCTTTTCGACTAGAGAAGCACTTAATGTATTACTTCAAAAATGCAGACCAATCACAGGATGTCCACATATGTTTCATAGACTACGAAAAAGCCTTAGATCGCGTAAGACACACAGAGCTGATCAATATACTCTATGAACAAGGAATAGACCAGAAGGACATCAACCTAATTAAGAATCCATATTGGGAGCAAACGGCATCTATAAGAATAAAAAAAATGGAACACCAGCATTCCCATCAGAAAAGGTGTAAGACACTCTCCAGTTCTGTTCAACATGTACTCAGAAAAAGTATTTCAGATAGCACTAGAAAACATTAAAGAGGGTATAAAAGTAAACAGAAGACTAGTATACACGGTACGCAGACGACACCGTTATATTAGCTAACAGCCGAGACGACTTTAAAAACTTATTAATGCAATAACAAGGGAGGGAGATGTATTTGGTCTTAAGATAAACTCAGAAAAAACAAAGACAATTCTTATTTTCAAAAACAAAAACACAAATGCAAACACAACAAACGAATACAACCGGTGGACCAATTCAAATACATACTTAGGATACTTGATAACAAGGAACTTTAACCCAGAAGTAAAAATACGCTGCCGCATAGAAAGCGCAAGAGCATTCCTTTGAATGAAAAGCTTAATAACAAATCCCATACTATTGCTAAACATCAGATACAGATTTTAGAAAACCTATATACTCGATTCTATTATATGAAAGTAAATTCTGGACGCTAAAATCCTATTCGATACTACGATTAGAGACCTTTGAGATGTGGGTAATGAGTAGAGTGCTCAAAATATTATGGATGGAACATACTTCTAATGAAGTGGTCCTAAGAAGAATAAACGTAGAAAGTCAAATTCCTGGAATTGCCAAAAGACGAAAGGAAATATATACAGAGGCAGAAGATACGAGCTTCTAAGACTGATAATGGAGAGCAAGGTTCAGGGTAAAAGAGGACCGAGCAGAAGACTATGCTTATGTTTCAAAAATGTGAGAGACTGAACTAGTGTAAATTTACAGTCGCTGGTAAGAATAGCACAAGTTAGAGAACGATTTGCCGAAGTTGTTGCTAATCACATTAAGAAGAAGTCTTTATCTATCACATAACAGTTATATACATTCTTTTTGGACGCTTGAGTATCAAAAGTTTAATTACAAATATCTTGTAACCCACGCCTTAGATTGTTATTCAGTTCATTGAATTTAGTTATGTTAGCTAAAATTATTTTGATCCAAAAGCCTGGCAAAACACCCAACTTAGCCAAGTCGTACAGACCGATAAGTTTATTATCCATAATTTCAAAGCTGTTCGAAAACCTGCAACTCAAGCGACTAATACTAATTCTAGAAGAACAAAATCTTATACCAAAGCATCAATTCGGTTTTAGAAGACAGCACTCTACAATTCAACAAGTTCATAGAGTAGTAGAAATTATTAACGCCACCTTTAAAGCCGAAGAATACTGCAGAGCTGTATTTCTAGACGTAAGCCAGGCTTTTGACAAAGTCTGCACAGAGGCCTACTGTATAAGTTAAAAAAGTGATTGCTCGATAATATTTACCTTATATTACGATCTTATCTACAAAACAGACTCTTCCAAGTAAGATACGAAAAATAACTTACCAACCTGATCCCTATAGGCTCTGGAGTATCCCAAGAAAGTGTTTTAGGGCCAGTATTGTACCTACTCTACACAATAGACCAATCAAACCAAGTGCGTCCACGTCACCTTTACAAAGAGAAGGGATTCTTGTCCACCTATCTTTATCAACGGAACAATAATACCACAATACTACAATGCAAGATACCTAGGTATCCACCTTGATAGAGGCCTAACCTGGAAGACGTATATATGGACCAAACGTAAGCAACTCAACCTGAAGTTTAGCAGCACTATTGATTACTGGACAGACATTCGCAACTTTCATTCCACAACAAACTTCTCATTTACGAAGTAATCTTCAAACCGATATGGCTTTACGGAATTAAACTCTGGAGGACAACAAAAATCCTTCGAACCATTCTCAACGCACCATCTACATAACCAACGCTGATACCTATAGTGATCTCAAAGTGCGTTCTGTCAAAGAAGAAATAGTGAAAAGTAGTTAAAGTTATATCGCCAAGCTAGAACTTCACCCTAATAGTCTAGCACTAAACTTATTGGACAACAGTGTTCATAATCGAAGACTTAAGAGGCAGTACACTCTTGACTTGCCGTTTAGATTTTAGTTTAAATTCTCTACATTATATTATATGTTATATGTTCCTTTTGTAAGCGTTAATACGCATTAGTTATATCTGAAGCGATGTTGATGAACATTTGCTTCCATTATCACCCACACCACTTTCATTTAAATATTTACTTATTGCTCTACGAGCAGATTGTAAATAGTAATAATCTGACAATAAAAAAAATGTTAGCTAAATTATCGCTGCGCTGCCATGTTGCTCTTGCTCTGCGTTTTTCTTTTACTAATCCTACAATTTAGTGGGAATATTAGAAGTACTGACTTTGGGGTTGAGCAGATGCGGTGTTGAGTTCCGCCTCTCTTTCTGTACGATTGTCTTGTGATATGTGGCGTGCTCTAGACCATTGTTTGTTTTCAATTAGAAATTTGCGTTCAAATTTTCATTCAATTATTTCCCAGTTGGTTTTTACATTTTTAAGATTAGATTTGGGTTCTTTGTAAGGTATGGTTGGGTGACTATTGTAGGTGGTGATCAGACAAATATCATAATTGGAGTCAATATCGATATTGTTTTTGCCTCTCTTTGTATTTCGTGAACAGGCTGCTTTTCTATTAATATCTTAGAAAACAGTAAGCTCTTAAACATGTTCCTTCGTTTTTCCCGTCTTTTATACAAAAGACGCAAAAAGAGATACATTGCACAAATTTACGTAGCTATAAAACAAGTTGTGAGCGTGCAAAAACATTTAACGACCCTGAATTTAAAAGGATAGTAACAAAGACCCTATGCGCTTTGTCTTCTATAATTCCAAGTAAATTCTTTTAATGACGCAGACCAGACTTCTATGAGGAAATGCGGAAAAAAGTGGGCCCACAAAATCAGTAAGAAATGAAAGACATTTTAATGAATAACATGACGGATTGTATTGAGAGTGTAAAAAGTACTTTATTATTATCGAATAACATAAGAAAAGCGGCAGTTCCAGAATAGCGCTTTTCTGGAATCCGAATTTTGTGTGCGGAGACCTTACGCCTTAAGCTAAATTAATATCAGCTATCGTGCAAAGCTCACCAAAATTTTCACACTCGTACTGCGGGCGACCAGCAATCTGAAAATGATTTAAATGTTAGCCGAATTAAATCCCAACGATTTTTAACTTTTAGAATCGCCCGTAGTTTCTTGACTTATAGTATCTTGTAGGTTTCATAAGAGGGTAGTTTATGGTGCTTCATGCAGTTATGAATTAATATGGCCGAATACCATGTGCAATATCATATGGGTATCCTGTGTGACAAATTAACTACTGAAATAATTTATATGATAAGGTGGGTTTTGAAAATTAAGAAAATCTATATTATTAAAATATAAAAAGCTTCCAACTTCAAGTGTTTTGGTAACGGAATTTTATTGCGTATCGCTGATTTATACTGTACTGCATTTTGATCTGTAACGTGACGCTCAAATAGCTATTTTGCAAACGATCCGCAATCTGTAAAGGCTCAGTGGCAAATAAACTCATCCATATATTTTGGCAAACCCTGTGGTTGGGATTAAGCCCCTAACCTAACGCCTGCCATTGGAAGTTGGTAGCCTCGTGGGCTCTTCTTAAATGGCAGAAGCTCAATTTACCAGGCACGTTTAGCGTTTGCCAAACATGCCAAGGATGGTGGTAATTTTGGAACAACAGGACATCAGCCTTGCTACCACCTCCATAAAGTTGTTAGCGTTTTCGGTGGCCGCCATGATTATGTAGATTGCGTCCAAGAACGCTGAGTTCCACGTATTCGAAAAGAGCTGCCACGGATGCCCAGCTGCGATGCTCTTGTTGCGGCTGGCTGTTGATGGGTGCTCATCTTGCGTCTGGCTGCAGTCTTAGTTTTCCCCTGGTTGCAGCTGCATAGCTACGCTCGAGAGCGTTGACCGCTGGTGGAGGGGTGGCTTCGGAAATTCATCTCCTAAAGCTGAGCGAATGGAAACTCTGGTAATTGGCACAGGTTGCGGGTTCACGCTGGGGCTTTTTACACTCCCCGAAGTAATGGTCCTGACCGCACTTCACACATTTAGGTCCGGCGCGGTAGCAACGCTGAGCGTAGCCAAACCACTGGCATTTATGGCACTCGCTGAGTGTAGGGCGCTTCTTATGTAATTGCTCTACTGTAACAGGCACATCTAGGATGTCTCTGACGTTAAAAACGTCTCGAGCTCGAGAAACATTAGCAACATGGGTCGTCCCCTTCCTCATCTTCCGTACAGTGAGGATAAAGGTATTATTGTCCAGGAGCTCATGTTTTAGATGCTCCTACTATGGGACGCCTCGCATGATGATGCGAGTAGGTGCGGAGTAGTTTGTCCTCTTTAAGGAGGTGCTGCAGCTTTGCCTCGTTGAGGTAGCATGTCAGACACCTGTAGTGATCTGACGTGGCGGTGTGGATGAATATTTCATCCGCCACATTCTTCGCTTTAAGAAAGCTAATCCAGCACTCATGGATGGCATGTCGCACGGTCGGATAGACTTTTTCCCCGAAGAATTACAAGTAGGATGAGTTCCCGGGTAGGAGCATGAGCAAGTTGGGCGAGCTGTCGTCTCCAAACGGGGACTGGAAACGGCAGGCACCTCCGGAATTTCCGCTTCTTCGAGGTCGTAAATGGGTGGTACGTAATGTTGACTTCACTGGCGTAAGTAAAGGTTCCTGGGTCGAGTCTTTAACCTCTGTCCTCTTGTCGTGGATGGTAGATGGCCGTAAAAGCCGCCTCCGTGACGTCTCACGGAGGTATTAAGATCTTTGGACGCTTGCAACAGGCACCTCTGTTGACTTCGTAGTTGTATAAACCTGCGTGCTTACTGCTAGTTCTTGAGCGCTCTGGGAGATAAACTTCTGGATCGTGGGAATGTTAGTATCTCTGTGTAAGTCGTGGTTCCTCACGAACTACGAGGCACCAAAGGCGGACCTTAAGGCCAGATTCTAGATGACCTGGCGTTTGTGGACGTGTGTCTGCGACACAGCCCCAAACTGGTGCTGCATATATTATAATTCGGCGTACGACGGTCTTGCACAAAAGCAGAATTACCCCGAAGTAGAATGTTTCTTTCTTCCAGTGTATTTCCCTTTCAAAGATCCTGAGGTTTGGCAGGTCGTCTTGCCAGTAAAGTTTTCTGGTGGAGAATAGGACCGCCACGCTCTTCTCTGCGTTGATGCCTATTCTCTACCTGTCGCACCAGTCTTCCAGGAGGTCCAACTCTTCCTGAAGTCTTTAGGTGACGAACGTGTGGCGAAGGACGTCGTTGGCATGTCTCCGACGTATAGGTTTTTGAGCGTCGGGGACAGCACGGAGCCTTGGGCGCCGGCGCAGAGGCGCCTCTCCGATGATCTCATGCCACCCAACTTTCCCACCGGAACTTTCTTCCGGAGAGAAAGGATCAAACAAGTTAAACCATCGCTAGCGGAATTACGGTGGAGGCCATTTTAAACACCAGCCCATGGTGCCACACTTGTCGAATGTCTTTGCCACATCTAGAAAGACTATACCGCTGGTTTAGGGTTGGTGTCGGTTGTGAGAGTGACAAATAAACTGGGCCAGACCGTTTACCTGACATCCTCTACCAACCGTCAGGCTCGAAAACTCCGCTTCCGAACTCTTTTGCTTAAACCAACAAAATCAGTAAAATTACTTTTTGGGCATACACTAATAAGTCATATGTCAATTTTGTGACTACTATACGAGCTAATTCTGTCGTTAAGAGAACTAACATAAAATGTTATAAAAACACAGTAGTGCATTGCTTTTCGTAAACATAAACTTTAATTTAGATGTGATTGCAGCGCGTTTATTACAGTAGTATTTAAACCAAGTATGCAGTTTCTTATAAACATTAAATACCATGCCTATTAAAAATACTAAACTGATATTGTCACAGTATTTGTGAGACGATATAGGTTTCTTACTTTCCCAAATTTTCAAAAGTTTAAATTAATTTCTAAATGAAACCTAAACTCTATTGATAAGTAAACGTTATTTCATAATTTTTCGAACGATGACAATATTGGCTTTAGTATAAACAAATGATTGTCACTGAAGTGTATTTGATTGCTTTTAGTGTTCGATACAGACTTCAGGACATATTGTGGCCACTGTAACAAAAATGTTTTGGGCTTAAACGATAGTTTAATATTTTAATAATAATTTCCTATTGATTTCACATCGAATTTTTTTTAAAGAAGTAAGAGCATAAAAATATGCTTATTATGTTGGTGATGGTGACAGCGAAACATTTAAGAAGATTATAGATATACAACTTAACAATGACATAATTGTGCAAAAAAGTAGTGCATCGCCCACGTACACGTCAACGTAATTAAAAAATAAACTCATTGGCGAGCTTACAATTTTTTACAGTTGGCCATACGCTGAAATTCTAACAGCACAGAAAACATAAAAAATAATATTTGGGCAACGTTGTACCACAAGATTTCAATGGAGAAGCAGCCTCAGCACGACAAATACCCGCCCGGCGCCAATTCTTGTTGTTGGCGACAGAAAGAGAAAGCTTGTAATACCTTAGATAAAATGTTATAAAACTTATTTATGAGGTAATAAGCAACGAAGTGTTACTGAATCATTGCTTAGGTGAATTTACTCAAAACAGCAATGAAAATGTTAATGCCATGGTGTGCAGTATGGCTCCAAAAATCATTTCCAGCGGCAAAAAACAGTGCAAAAAATTTATTGACTTTCATTTAAACGATGACCTATGCAGTAGGGCAGAATGCACTTAACATTTTTTTCTCCAATCTACATTCATCCACGTATGCCTTATTAAAAAAATTTCTGGCAAAATCTGGAGGTGATCTGATGCGTTTAAAATCAAGTTCGATCAATTCAAAGATTTTGGGAAAAAAATTAATGATTCAGTAGTCTCATTAACTACCACCAAGGTGGCCACACCTTTAGTGGGCGTTGCCGCTCCAGAGGGGTCACGCACTCACTACGTTACTGTACTGTCAACATACAGTGGACATTTACGGGGGGACACATGAGGGCAAAGACAGTTTTGTCGGCATTTCAAATCCCAATTTGATTTTGGCCCTCAAAATGCTACTTAACAACGTACATAACAACTGATTTATTTTATTATTGTAATAAATAACTAATAACACTAAATATTGACCTCCTTCTTGATGAGCGTAGCCAGAAGTGGTGCGCTTAGCTTCGAGGTGGACATCTTGAACACACTTCTCCAACAACTGCGAGTGAAGAAAAATGAGATGGTTGAAAAATCCAGAACGCTTTTAAGAAGAGACGGTTTTACAAGGAAGACATTGATATCAACAAACTGGGAGTAGTGATCGGCCGATAGGTTAACCCTAGACTTTGTCGGCTTATGGAACTGTCGAGAAGGCAAAGACGCGGTTTTCAAACGACGAGAGGTGGCCGTTTCAGTATGAGCTTGGCGTACCAATGAAATGACCCTCGTCTTCAGATAAGAGTCCTCCTGGATCATAGCGGTAATGATTCATTCTGGATTAGCAAAGTAAGCGTTGTCGACGAGGACTTTGTCGAGTGCCTCTTGCGCAGCTCTAGGTACTCCTCGGGTGCGCATCGCCAGCTGGTGGAAGATGTACGGTCCAGAAGAAACGGTCGGCTTTCTGCAAATAAGAAAAAAGATGGAACAGCAAACCTTGACGATGTACGTTGACATAGGGATTAGTTGAGGGACCGAGTTGGGCTTCTCTTCGGCCAAAAATCGACAGATGATGAGAGAAGCGGTTGTCAGCCAGCGCGAGTTATTAAAAGCTGGAATCTCTTGAGTAAGTGCTTGCTTTGAGATGTCGCTGATTTTTCTGGTCTTGGCCACCCGACACAGGAGACACAGTTGGGATTGGTCACTGCGCACTGATGTCGAGAGAAATTTGTCAAGCCAGATAAATGCAAAGGAAATGCTTTGCTCGTTTTTCCGGGAAATAGATTAAAAGTTGGCAATAGAAAGAGTGGAGAGGTCGTTTCTTTTGATCTCTTTACCCAGAGGGCCTTCGTAGGTCGATGTTTCTTTCGTTTTCCTCACCAATTTGCGCATCAGTGCTAGAAAAGGAAGCTCGTTGAGATGCATTAGCAAATCATCGGCTGAAGTGGCTTCTTGAGGCGCTCTTCGAGTCGCCGAATGATACCAGTCCACTTTCCGACATTCATCGCGCAATCGTCAGACCCCACGAGCATCAAGCTCGCTCCGATGTCGATTCTACGATTTTCAAAATATTCCACCAAAACTCGGGTTGCAACACCGGCAGCCTACAATTAAATGGATACAATGAATTTAGGTAATGTACAATAGCAAACATATCTTCTTGTCATCGACTGCCTCGGGAATTGTGAGTGAGGTGCAGAACTCCAGTTCAGTGTCCATCTGAGTTTCCGAGTGCCACCGTCTTTCCGCCGGTCACATCACTGCCTAGTCGATTGCTTTTCATAAAAATAAATGGCATCGGGTGGGTTGTGTTGCAGCTTGTCTTTGTGTTGGGCAGTTTCAACGACCGCAGAAAGCTGATGCCGCTTTGGAAGGCGCCTTTGGTAATTTGGTGAGGTACAGCAAACTGCAAGGCAGCGAGTTGAATGTCTCAGACGCTGTTTTGTGAGACACTTTATTGCGTACACAGGTAATAAGAAATTATTTGGAGACAGCGAGTCGGCGACGTTCCGACATGGATGCAGCCAAATCCGGTGATGAGTCATTGCCGCTCTCTTCTTTCTCCTCATCGTCGTCGGGGATAATTTCAGATAGATCATTGTGAAGCGTAGCTTTACTTTGGCTCAGCATACATTCCAGGGCCTTGCATTTTTGATCTTGGTTGCAATTGAACTTGTCATACTTTGCCTGGAAATTCTGCGATTCAGTCGAATCAACGAAAGGGGATATGTGACGGAGCCGCCTGTCGCGCTGGTCGTCTAGAAACTCGACGTCACTCTTCTCCATTAGCTTGGTGCACACCACACACCTTCAGTCAGTTCCCAGATTGGATTGGCAAAGATCAATTTTGAAAAAAGAACGGTATGCGTCCTGGTGCTCCTGGGTCTTCTCTTTCCACTCGTCTGTCTCCTTCTTCGCCGCATGCTAATGAAAACAGTGCGCCACTTGTTTTTCGTAGTGCTCGTATAGTCGCTTGACTTTCATCTTGGCGGCGCCCAGATTCTGAGCGTAGATACTTCCGCCCATTTCCCAATGATGGACGACTTATTTGGTCACTGTATCGACCAGTTCGTTGATTGTCTTTGAGTTGGCGCGAGGTTGCTGGAGATAGTGAATCTTGTAGAAGCGTAGAATGTCGCCTTTTGAAGATAGCTGAGTGGCTGAAAACTCTAAAAAGACTGCGCAAAATCATTAATTTTTTTCCCAAAATTTTTGAATCGACCGGACTTGATCTGAAACTCATCAGATTGCCTCTAGATTTTGCCAGAATTTTTTTAATAAAAAGGCGTACATGGGTGAATGTGAGTGAAAATCGGAGAAAAATGTGCATTCTGCCCTACTATGCAGTGTGATGGAAGTGATGAAAGTTGTAGGCATGTCCATAGGTCAAAACTGTTATAATTTTTGTATCGAAGCCGACCAAGGACGTACCTTAAAGGTAAAGTGACGCCACGAGAGAGACGCGCGCAACTGCAAAATCTTCCAGAAAAAAAGAACAGGGGGACAATATTATATTACAAATTGCATTTGTTATTAACGATTTTCTACGAATTTTTTCGCCGTTTTTAAATTTTTCTCAATGCTTGTAATTTTTCGAAAAACGATATTTTCAAAATATCTTATGTACTTTTCTAGATAATTTTACACATTAAAGAGAATTTCTTATTTTTGTTCTGAGTCAAACTGGAAGGGCATGAAAATGCAGACCGCGCTTCACCAGCATCACTGCTGCTATTTTAAATATTTTTATTTTAAATTTGTTTAAACTACTAAATTATATGCACACAATGGTGAAGTAGGTTAAAGTTAAAACATTTTTTAAATTTGTTTTGTGTATTTAGCACCATATGTCGACTATTTTAATAAAATATATTTTGTAAGCTATTTTATATTAATTTTAGACAAATTTCTATGATTTTAACCGTTTTTTAGCGCAACCGCAAAAATCGATCTTAGCTTTAGTTGTATCCATTTAAATTACATAATATTTTTTCAAAAAAACCTAACCAAGCTCGGATACCTAGAAGGTTGACAAATTGAAAGCTTTTATTGGTTCTCTGCAAAATAAATAATTAAAAAATTTTTTTAACATATTTTGAATTAAATTAAAATCTTATTAATATTAATTATAAATAAACACATTTTGTACAACATTTGCCCCGCTTAACCATTTTCAAATATTAGTTATTAGAATGACGTTATAAAGCGACAAAGAAAACGTATGCAGATGATTTTTTTTTCTTTACGAGACTAAACAAACTAACAACTATCAAAATAGACAAAGCAGCAACAATATATTATCTGTCACAAGAGGATTAATCCAGTCATGTTCATAAACTTTCTTAGTTCCGATTTTTGATGTCACGTTATTTGCTAAGGAAAATAGTTATATTTATTGTTACGATAATATCATGCTTTGTTGTCGGATAATCCCAGTGTGATGCACGAAGCACCATTACATAGTTACATGATTAGTGTGTACTGAGTTGTTTCTCGAAAATATATTATAATGTTTGTTTGCCTTAAACAATGATTTATGAAAAGAATAATGCTAGTATGTGATGTATTTAAAAAGATTAATATCATAGCATGTTTAATCAATCGTTCGTAACAAAGAACCAAATATAAAGAGGTTTGTTACCCTGGGTAAACAGAAACAGAAAAAATTAGAAGTCCAAGGGAATAGGAGAACTAATCCACAGTCGATACTCAGAAGTCTCTAGGGACCTGTATGATAATTAAAAAGGATTTCAAAATACTGCCTTTCAATGACTTGTGTTGCAAACGGGAGTCAGATTAAGAACGTGAGCTGAAGCAGCTAATGCTCGCATAGGCATATCTTCCTCACGATGTCCCCACTCTACTGCCAACTAGAGAAGTAGAGGAGCTGGTGATGAAATGCAGAGAAAAATGGCTTGCAACTCATCATCGGATGTGATGCAAACTCGCTCCATATTACCCGAAACAGCGCCAACATCAACGAACGAGGCCAACCTTCACTTCAATTTATTTAGGCAAATAATTTAGACGTACTGAATGTAGGCAATAAAGCTATCTTAATTAATACACAAGAAAAGAAGTTATAGGTATTTAGGTACTATGCTTCTTAGTAACTTTGTCATCAATTGGTTTGTGCCTGAAGAGGTAAATTGTTCTGCCCATAGGCACATCTACTTTGACATCGTAATCCTCAAAAGACAAACTGGGAAGTTTACTAGGCAGACTTAGAACACAATTTTAAAGGGGCGAATAGAATGATCAGGAATAGTACGGAGCTGGAGTTGCAGCAGGACAACAGCAGAATGCTGTGATTTCACCGTATAAAAATAATTGTCCTCAAATAAAAAAGAATTCTAATAGAAATGCGCCCAGGTGGGATGAAAACCTTGCTAAAAACATATAAGAAAGCTTTTTAATGCAGCAAGGAATTCGGGGGCATGGGATAATTACAAAAATGCCTTAACTGAATATAACAAGACTCTGAGAAAAAGATACGTTAAGAAGCCCTGTGAGGAGGTGGAAGCCATTAAAAAAAGTATCAGACTTCACAAAATTCTCTCAAAAGATCATCAGAATCCCAACTTTTTTGAAAACGGAGATAGGAGAATACACTAATTTTGAAAAGGAAACTATGAGAGCACTACTCAGGGTACACATTCTGGGGTCACGTGTTAATATATCAGTAAGTGACTTAAAAAAACAGAATTGGAACCTACACAGTTGCCATCTAGAGAGAATTGTTAAGATGCCTAGAAAGTGATAGATGATATAAACCAAGTAAAATGGGCAATTACCTAATTCAAAAATTATAAGTCATTGGGACCTAATAGCACTTATCTTATTTTGTTGTAAAAGAAAAGTGACCTTCTATACTACACGATGTGTGATATACCCAGAGAAAGTCTCGCTCCAAGATATATACCAAAATACTGGAGACTAATTAGAGTCCTAGAAAGATAGAACAGGAAGTGCCTAAGGATCTAAAACCAATCTTTTGCATTGAAAAATCTCAAAAAACGCTTTAATAGGCATACCAGGAATGGTGTATTAGTCACTCAACTTCTACATTACGACCAGCATCACAAAGCCTTGTTGCCAGATTGGAGAATGCTTTAGAAAACAAAAAGGTACTTTTAGTTGCCTGCTGAATATTGAGGAAGCGTATAATAATACATCCCTATACTCAATCATTATAGCATTGAGGAGCAAAGAACTCGACGAAACAAGCTGAAAAGGGATAGAATGCATGCTTAAAAAGTCAGTAAGTGTATCCCTCGTCGGTAAAATAATGAGGAGTTCCAGGAGATGTTTTCTCTAGAAGACCTATTAAAGACATTTAAAGGGCTAGATATAGAGCACTGGTTTACACAGATGACTTAGAGTCATACTATCTCAGCAATTATTTAAAAATACAATTAGGGCCCTAAAATTGTTTACAAATTGGACAGATGCAGAGACACGAAACATAAGTTCTTCAAAATCTACCATTGCAGCATTCATAAGAAGAAACCTAAAGGCACTAGGATCTTTTAGGCTCTGAAATGTAGAAATAAAATTAACAGGTGAGGTAAAGTATCTTACAGATATTTTGAAACTCCTCTTGACTCAACACATTAAAAAATCAAAAGAAGATAGAGTTAGTCTTAGTTAGAGCAGCCCATGGAAAAACGTGGTATATAAGACCAAAAGTAATGTATTGATATACATGATCTTATGTGCAGCTTTGGTATAGACAAAGATAACGCTGCCATAACTGTACTAAGTAAGATACAAAAACTTGAATGTCCAGGAATAATGGGCGCTATAAGAACACCAAAGCGAAAATGGAGACACTGCTAGACCTTCGTCTTCTTCATTTTGAAATCACGGGACAGGCAAAAGTGGTTCTTTATAAACTGCGCAACACACCCATCCGCAAAGATTGTATTGAAGTGGAGTATCTGAAAGCTGGAAGTTAGGTAAAGGCATACTGGGTATGTGAATAGTCGATATGACTCCAAAATTTACGTTTAACATACGTTTACATGTTAATACTATAGATAAAAATAAATGTATGAACAAAATAAGCAACAGTAACAAACCCAGAAAAATTATCTGGTATGCAGACGGATCAAAGACTGGAATGGAAGCAGGTATATAGTGTGAACAGGAAAACTTGCAGTAAAGGTTTTTACTGGGAAAATGTACTTCGCTTTTCAATCGAACATATTTGCTATACTGCAATGCGCTAGGCAAAATAATTTAATAGGCGTATCAACATATTCATGGACAGTTAGGCATCCTTTGAGGCATTAAAGAACCCAAGGATAATATCCAGCCTAGTACAAAAATACCGCAAAGAACTCCATTGTGGATGCCAGGGCACTGTGGAATTGCATACAATGAAGAAGCTGACGAGCTAGCACAAAACTGGCTCTGGACGTACCTAAAGGCGTAATATAAAACCGGACGAGATAATTGGCTAGAGAATAACATAAAAATGGTGCAAAATGTACCGGGACAAAGACATGAAAGAACCTTTATAGACCATCTCGTAAACGAACTGCAGAACTCCCAGTACAAAAAAAAATCGGTTACGAATTATCATAATTCTCCTTGTAAGATATCGTTTTCTCAGAGGATACCTCAACTAAATATATATAACAGAGACCTGAGTTGCAGATAATGTGACAGGGAGATAGAAACAGCTATCCATATATTGTGCGAGTGTGAGGCTCAAACTCTTACAGGAGGCAAACTATTGATAAGGAAACCGTAACAGATCAAGAAGAATACAGCAACTGTTGCGGCTGAAAAGTGGACTGTGGAAACGGCGCTTTCCCGCAGAAATCGATTCCCTGTGTTGTTAATCCTGGGGGATCCAGGAAGAGGAAATAAGGGTATGGGTAAAAAGATAGGACAAGTTACCCCAATCTTCACAGCGGAGCCGAACGGTAGCGTCTTTCCTGGTGCAAAGGTTCCTTCTTCGTCAGAGCAAAGGAAAAAATGAGCTGAGATTTACCAACAAAAATTTCAACCCCGAAATGCAATCGGGAAACAAAAGGACTTTCGGGAAGAGGTTAATCTTGCCGGCAAAATATTGAATTTTGCCAGAAAATTAGCTTTCAACAAACCGGCCTCGCAGAAAATGAAAACTTCTGCTGCCAATTAAACCCGCCGGCGAACTCGCGGTTAAAAACGCTCCCGGCTTGCGGAAATTTAAAGCCGGTCGCCCGCTTTTTAAACTGTCACAAACAAAAGCCGAAGCCAAAAGAGCCAGGCAAGGGCCAGGCAGCCGAGAGCTGGCCAAAAGAAAAAGGCGGCCCAAACCGCGAACAAAACTAAATATAAACAGGAGGGAGCAAAATACGGCCGGCCCTAATTTAAAATTCAAAAATAAATGTAATTAGGGATTGGCGCAAACAGCAATTATTCAATAAGGGACTTGTCCAGACCGGAACAAGAGACAAGAAATACTGCAAAAAGCGCTATAAAGAAAATGACAGAAGCACTATAAGTCGATGAGGATGCAATGCAACCAAAAACAACAAAAAAAGGGGTGTTGTATAGATAAAAATTTATATTTCTACCTATTATATTAGTGCTCTTTTGTTTTCTTGAATCTTCTAGAAATAAAACTAGTTTTCTTTAACATGACGAACCGTTACTGAAATTGAATATAAAAACCTATTTGACCGAAAAGTACAGTTAAAATGGAATAAATGTATGGAAAATGTATCTCTTATCTTCTACTTTAAAACAATTTTACTTTACAATTTTATCTACTGTAAAAGCTTTCTTAATGTCTAGATTATTGGATAATAGACCACTAGATTAATTATCAGCCTTGGTAGAGAAATATTCGTCCGTGCCTAGTAAACAAAGATTGCTGATATGAATTGTGGCTCTTGATTTACACGAGAAGGTCAGTGCGTTCGTGCACGCACGTCGGGGCCGCTCTCGCTGCTTGCCGAATGGCCGGACGGCCGCGGCTGCCCAACGCAAAAAGCGCACCTGCAACGGCCATTTGGTTTGCTTCCGCTGAGCGGAACTTCGATTGTAAGTTAAATTGTTCCACGTTCCCGATCTAGAAAAAAATTGAAAGAAGACGGGTGAAAAATTGTCAGTCTAGGAATCCAAAAATATAGGGCAACCCCTAGTTTATTAATAAATTTAAAAATAAAATTATTTCAATTAAAACGCGTTAACAATAGGTAGCAGACAAGTCTGTCAATAAAAGTCGCTAAGTATAAAACAATTATATGATTTTAATGGTACACGATGAACTTTGAAAAAGTAGTTTTCATTGAACAGAACAAGAACAAATAAATCGAGTAAAATAGAGTTAAAACTTGATCCAGAAGTAATTGTGGACAAGAAAATCGTACTAAAATTTATCAATCGCAGAGCCGTTGTGTAGAGGAAAATGAAACACAACAGTTTTACTTTTCAGTACACCATCAACTTTATTATTTATGATTTCGTCATCTTCCTCTTGAAAATTATAACCTTTCAGATGTTTCAGAATTTTGTTTAGGGTAATTCTCATTTTATTGCTAAAAATGGAAACACTTCTCTTATTTACACAAATTTTCTTCAGTTTTAGGCACGTATTTTTTATATTTTTTTCACAAAACAATTGCTTTTTTTCTAAGTTGTCATCAGTAAGAGAAAAATTTCATATCCTAAATCACCAAAATTAATCACATTCCTCCCTGTAAGTCACACTAGTGAACGTTGACTTCGTTGGCAAATTTGGGGGTTTTCGAATCCAACCCCTAACTCATCTTCTTTGGTGAGTTGGTGTGGAAGGTAGTTAAACTGTGTTTGGTCCTTTCGTATTACCTTAAAGGTAAATGAGAATTTTCGGACTCTTACAACTTCTCTCCAGCTTTGTAGTTGGAAAAGGTCCGGATGCTATCGTTTAAGTGTCTTTTGATGCTGCAGAGTACCAAATTATCTTCCTGGGAGATAAATTCCCGGATGATTGCCGTTGTAAACTAAAATGATTCTCACAAATCATAGAGCGCCAAAGATGGTCCCGTGGACCTGATTCTACACCATCTAGATTCTGTTGACATTGAGCAGATATACGTCATTATCAGATGAAAAATGTTGGTGCACAATGTCATTATGTTGCGAAGGGGCAGTTGGTTTCTAAGATAAAACAGAAAGCTAAAAACCTGCGAGACTACATTTGCCTTTGCAGCTGCCCAATCTCTTCAGGGTATCTTCCGATCGAAGACAATTGGGCTGCATTCTTCCCGATGTTGACTACTATTCTCTATATGTTTCACCATTCTTCAAGCTTGTCTAATTTTTTCTGGACACGCTGAATTGATCAGATAGAATACTAGTGAATAATTATTTTCTTAACTTATACACAGCTGTAATGATTTGTTTTTACTTTCTTCTCCTTGCATACTTGTCATTCTTAATATGTAGTTTTAATATATAGGGTAGTAGAAACGTTTTACATTGCGATGTAAGCGATAAATTATAATAAAGCTGAATATTATTTAAAACCGAAATACCAAGTCATTCTGCACTACAATAGCGCGCGAGGTTTGAGTATCAATTAATGCTTAGAAGAAATGACCTCTATGATAACAGACCATTCTCTATGCCATATAATCATCATATTTAGGCAATATTTGGGATTTCAGAGAAGAATATTTTAATATGAAAGATGGTCCGTTGTCGGAACGTCCATTTTCATCTGTCATGGGGTAAAATATCGCTGCTGAACATATCATTCTGTATAATAACCTTTAAGTGAAAAAGGTTTGTTTTATTTGGACACCCATGCCTTAACCGACTAGTCGATGGTATAGTGCACTTTCTTCCACCGCGAGATGCTCATTAAATTTGAAAATAGGACATCTGGCTGTCAACAGCATTTTAACTTCTTCTTCTTTTCCTTCTCTTTTATGCCCTAGAGCATCAAATCCTCTATCCATTTTCGGAAAATGTCCCGGTTGGCTGCCATTCTTTTTATTTATTTTAGTATTTTCCTCTCCGTTTTGCCCTTATTTCTGGACTTTGCTCCCACGTTTCCCTTGATATTTTTCTGGTTCTTGTTCCCTCTGGTTTTGCTTCCAATAGTTGTCTTGGGTTTCTATGGTTTGATATCCTAGCTAGGTGCCCACTGCACTAAAATTGTTTTTTCTCCACTTCATCTACTAACGGTTCTTGACCTAGTTCTTCTCTAATTGCTGTGTTTCCTATGCGGTCTCTTTTGGTTCTCCCGACTAGTCTTCTTAGGAATTTTATTTCAGTCGCCGTTATCTTACTTCTAGTTTTGTCTTTTAGCTTCATACGTTAATATTGATTTATATGTGCTTTTACACACTCTAAGCTTTGTTTGTGTGCGAACTTCTTTTTTTATTATTATTGGTTAATTTAGCGCATAAAATACTTTGCTTATCTTGACTCTTCTGTTTAGAATCTCCTGTTCTTTTGTTGCAGTTTTGTTTATTATCGTTTCTGAATATTCACTGTTGTTGGTTAATTAGAGCTTTTCCGTTTCATTTTATTCTTGTGCTTTTATCAAACCACATCTAGGTGGTTACAAAGAAAGCACTAAGAACTGCAAACAACTTAGCTAGACTGATACCAAGAAATCAAAATTCTAAATGCCGTCACTTCAGTCCTCCTATATACAGCATCTGCTTGGATACGGGGCCTTAAGATCAAAAAAAAAAACATAAACATGATATTAGCCGTCCAAAAACCAGCACTAATTATAATCTGTTGTGCCTATAGGACGGTTTCAACGTCCGCCCTACAAGTCATAACAGTGACCCCCCTCCTCCTATGGATTTGTTGGCGGGATTAAGAGCTCATAATTACGGAGCGAACAAGGAGGCTAAAAACGTCAACGGGGCCAGTACGATGGAAAGATGGCAAAGCAGATGGGACACGTGCAACAAAGGCAGATGGACAAGAAAGCTAATACCTGATATAAAACGCTGGAAAGACAGAAAGTTTGGTCGATTGAATTATACTTGACACAGATGCTAAATGACCATGGAGAGTTTAAAGCCTATTTAAAGCGATTTGGGAGAACACAAAAGGACAGCTGCAGATACTGCGGCGAAACTAAAGATGTGGAACAGGTTTTTTTTTAAATGCAGACATTGGTTAACGTTAAGACAGAACACAGAAACACATGTGCAAGCTGAAGTCACCCCCGACAACAAATTGCAAAATAATGGTCTAAAACGAGACAAACTGGAACATGTGTACTAAGATACTGAACGATGTGATAGACAAGGGCAATTAACATGAAAATTAGACGGAGCAACATAAAACAGACACAAAAACTTAGAATGAGATACCGCCCCCCACCTAAAGTAATGCTCGCGTGGTCCCGGGTGGGGCACAAGGGCGAAGAGAGGGAGGTAGACCGGTTTAGTTGGTAGGCAGACTCATTGGGTCTGAATCCAACTTGCCCGGGTTGCTCGACACCTAGACCCGGGTATATATGAATATCCCTAGTTCTTCCTCTATAAAAAATAAAAAAAAGATCTCTTTTCTATGACTGTGTTTAGTACAAATATATGGTTTTGCTTTTGTCTTTGTGATCTGTAAGCGTCTTGTTCTTGATATAGTTTTATTCCACTTCTTCTCGTATTTTTTTCTAGGATTCTTAAATATATCTTATGTGCTATAGAGGAAAGGCATATTGGCCTATAATTATCGTAATTATCTCCTTTCCTATGTAGGAATATTATTATATTTTCTTCCCAGTCATCTGTTATGTTTTTTCCTTCCAAGCTTGTTGGCATGTATCTTTTATCCATTTTGATTACCTTTTTTCACTGTACTTGATCATTTCTATAGTAATGTTTTATCTGCTTCCCACTTTTTCTAGTTTTATATGTCTCACGGCTTCTATCAACTTTTCTTTTTTCTACTCCTGATATTATTATTTTCTTTAAATCTTTTGTTATAATGCTTCTTCCATATCTGTAGGATTCTGTCTTCTTCTGTTTCTACTACGCCTATATTATTTCTTATGCTCTATACCTGCCTTCCATATTTTTCTCTTAGCCCTTTAATGACTTTCCAGAACTCTCTTCCATTGTCCTCATTAAATTTCATCTCGATTTCCTTTTTTAATTCTGCCCACGTTCTTTGTTTTGCTCTTTGAACAGCTTTCTTTTTTACTTTCTCTTTTACTTGGTCATTTCATAACTGGGTCCTTTTTTGGCATTCCCTTACTACTACTTTTTCGCAAGTCTTTACTGCCTGTTTTACTATTTCCGTTTTTAGTATTGTCCACTTTTTTCTATATGCCAATTTATTTTTTCTTTTACTTTTTTGTTTTCCATCCTTATAGGGTCCCTTGAATTCTTCCGGTTTTCCTAATTTTCTTAATTTGACAATCTTTATTTTTGAATATTTTTTTGTTTTCTGGATTTTGTACTGTAAAATCTGGTGTCTGTTATTAGCAGTCTGTGGTCTAAATAGAGTTCTGCACCCCTTATTACCTTTACATCCAGTACGGAATAATTCGCTTTTGTGGTGTACGTTATAATGTCGTTAATGCTTTTCGCTTTTCTTTCTGGCGCCTCAAAAGTAATATTGTGTATTACTTAGTGATTAAAGTGGTGTTACCGGGCCGCTTTTATCTAGACGCTGCGGCGCGTCTCAAACGCCAAATATCAGCGCCCAGGTCGAGCTTGCCAATCCCGAGGAGCGCAATAAAAACATTTACAAACCCGGAGGCAGAAAGTCACCCCCTCAGCCGCCTCAGCGCCACTATTATCGAAGTGGGACGCCGGAAAACATTAATAGAAGCCGAGGCATCCCATCCCTCGCTCTCAGTTTTTGGGCTTTGTTTTAAGAGGCGTGAAATTAGGAGATCTCCGAGGCGGCACCGAGGCCAACCCAGGGCACCCCCGCGGCATTCCCGAGGCAGACCGGTCCCAGCGACTCGATGAATCCCACTGCTCGACCGCCAGCCTCGCTGCCCGGCCGCCTGCCCTGCCGCCCGCTGCACCATCTGCTCCACTGCCCGGCCGCCGCTCGACCGCCAGCGTTTCCGCCCTGCCGCTCGCCGTTTGCTCCGCCGTCCGGCCCAACATTTATTCTTTCAGCCTTCTGTGCCCTACACGTTACCGGTTTTAGTGTCCCGACCGCCCGGGCCCGACCTGGTTACAGTGACTATTTCCGATTAGCATTTGATTGGTGACACAACAATAATTGTTTTTCCGTTATTTTTAAAAGCAATTTCTCCTATGTATATTATATCCTGTCTATTTCTTGTCGCGGCATTCCAATCCTCCATTTATTAATATGTGTCTTCTTTCTCTATTTTTATCTACTTGTATGTGAAGTTTTTTGTAGAATGCCTCTTTTTCTTTTTTTTGGAATTTATTGTGTGGGCATAGATCTAAATTATTATTTCTTCTTGCAGTTTTATGTCTACATATAATGATCCTACCCCCTCTTTAGCCCGTCCTGTTGATCCTGAGTATATATGTTGGCCGTGGTTTCTATTAAAAAGATTTAAAAAGTTAGCAGTATTTACTAGCTTCTAATAAAAGTAAATACTACCTGTTATAGAAACCTCAATAAGGATTTTTTGAAAAGTTTCGAAAATTCTACAACTGGTAATGTAATAATAAAAATGCATTTATTTAAATAAACATTTTAAGTTTTATGCATACGTCCAAATGTGATATAACATCCAGATAAGCAGAAATTTGTAATTTTGTAGCTAAACATTTTACAGATAAAAAAAGTTTAGCTAATAAAGACCTTTGTATAATTAAAAACAAGTAAAAGTGTTAATGAGCTCTTATATTAATGAGTTCTTTAAAATGTAAAACATAGCCGTCAAGTGAAATAGGAAGAGGGGGTAGAATTCACCGGACCCGTGTTTCTTAGAGACCCGGACAAGTTTAAATATATAATTCTTTATTTTAATACAATTTTTATTTCCTTAAACAATGCTTCCTCGATTAAAAAGCTAATTGGTATCGACATACAGTTTGCACATTTGCGCAGAAGCAAAATTTATTTGAGGCGATATTCCATATTCGTTCGCCAATTATAAATTATAAAACTTAGGAATAACGACATTATAGTTCTCATTTAATTTATTAATTTATTTGATTAATTAGCTGTACCGTTGGTTTAAGAGAACGGATAATTGAATATACGTAATTTATGTTATATCAATTCTGATAACGTTTCGCAAGAGTACGATAAGTAAATTGAACAACAGTTTGTCTTCAATGATAATGTGTTCAAGCAGGAGAAACAATTGCCAACTTCATTTTAAGTACTCCCATAGACCATAAAATCTCAATTTTTAGTTACTTAGATAGTCACTAGATATTTTAAAAATAATTTTTCCAATACCACGTAATAGCCTCAACCAACCATACAAGATACCACCGATCTTTGACAGAAAACAATTTCCTCCATTCAATTACAAATACAAATTCCATTAAATCAGCAAACTCCCTATTCACAAAACTGCACAAAATCAGCAGTCACCAACTTATCAGAACAGCTGTCAGTCTTCCTTTTACTACTTACACTCATTATGTCACAATTATTTGACTAACCTTGTTTATTGGTGTTGGTGCTTCCACAGTTAATATGGTTTGCGTCACAGCCGATGACATTTTGCGAGTCATTTTTTCTGCATCTCATTACTAGCTCCTTTCCTTCTCTGGTTAACGGTAGAGTGGGGAGCTCCTTCAACCTACCTTCATTTCTTAATCTGATTACCCTTATGTATTTGGAAGAAAAAGCATTTAAAGGCATTATTTTAAAACCTTTTTGATTATAATGCACGTCCTAGAAATCTTTGAGATCCGACTGTATATTAGTTCTCTTATTTCTTCTAGATCTCTAGCTTTATCCCTGTTTACCCAGGGTTGTTAAACAAAGGCCATGTCAAATAATTTCTGAAAGATAGTAAGTACTTTAGAAGCTGCCTTACTATGCTGTAAGTTTACCTGGCACCCGGATTACCATTTTTACTACTAAGACCCTTTAGGACCCTAAACGTAATTCTGCACAGCTTATAAAAATTCCTAAACTAAGGTGCCTCCAAGACGCCAAAAGATGCCTCATTAATAAAGTGTGCAATAAGTTGCCCTTACTTTTAGTGTAAGGTTTTGTCTCCCTAAGAGTACTTTGATTTACTCCTCCTGCATGTACAGTCAGAACAAGAAAACCAACACGACAGTTCGCCGTAAGTTAGTTTTTGGTGTCCGCATTAGCGCAGGTAATCCCCTAATTGGTTTGTTCCTAGTTTAAAGTTATCTTAGGAGGGCGCCTGCATATTACTGCTATCTTGAGTCCACTAGCTGCCTTACTGTGTGTACCAATCTACCCCTGTGTGCTCCTGAGTTTTTGTGTCGGAGTTTTAGAGTTCGATTGGGATCTTTTAGACCTTTTCCCTTTCTTTTATCTTGCTTTCTTTGGCGTCTTTTTTGCGGCTTTGTCTCAAATTTTCTAGCTTTAACGATCTTCTTCCAGTGGGCTCCAGACAGTGTCTTTTTTGTTCTTCTCCCATCTGCTGCTTGTGACCAGAGGTTGGCAACGAGTCGCAGGTTAATAACCTTTCATTGCCCCTATAATAATAAAATTTGATTCGGAGTCTGAAACTTTATTAATTGTAGTGACTTAACAAGTATGTTCTTTTGTAATATGCATATTGTTTCTACGAGTGTGAGGGAGAGAAGATTCACACTTGCGGAGTCCCCATTGTCATTTATCCTTCGGCACGAGTTGCACAACACTTTGGATTGAGTTCTGATTGTCTCCTGTCTAATCCTCTGAGCGACGTTAACTCAGTGGGGAAGATGAGTATTTATCAACTCTCTAGACTAGATCCAGGGCAAAAATCTAGCGAAATTAGTCCCCACTCTTGGACCTAGGGGTTCTGTAGTGCAAAGTGTTCCTAAAATCCCTAACTGGTCTGGTGAGAGATTTTCACTTAAACCATGTTGCGGTTTTTGGTCATTTTTGGGGGGAATTTTTGACTTACATAATTATAGACCTATAAAAACTATTGGTGAAAGTTAATAACAGAATATTTAATAAATTCGATGAATTCCAGTCCGTAAAGTAGGCAAGACTCCACTAGGAATTCAGCACGGTAGGTCACATTCATACAACAAGACAATTAATACAAACAAATGAATACAAACTATGAATGAGTCTAGCTTTTGTAGACTATGAGAAGGCGTTCGATACTATGGAGACTATAATTGACTACTTGAGACGAAGCGGAATTGACTATAGATACATCCAGTTAGTGAAAGCATCCGATGACTATTACAACCTGTGACAGAAGTCACACAGTCGGTCATGGAAAGATTTATGTTGGGTGTTACAAGCTGGATAGACTAAGAAATGAGTATATACTCTTCTACTTTAATATTAAAGTAGAAGTGGAATTTTCAAATTACAATGGAGCTGGACCGGGCGCCTAGTTAGACGTCAAAATGGAAGGTGGAGTAGAAAAATTCTAGAGTAGTGATCTAGAATGGGAAGAAGTGTAAGCGGCTTAAAAGCAAGATGGTCGGACGATATCACAAAGATGACTGGGAAAACATGGTTGAAAGAAACAACATGTAAAGTTAATTAGAAACGTAAAATTAATAGAATATAGCTGTGACAAGATGTTTTGTACCGCTTTCCAATGATCAAATCCTGTTCTTAATATAGCATCGAATGTGTATATGATCAGTCTCATTCAACTTAATGGTAGTTATTTCAAGATTCTTCCAGCTATTAGATCATATCCGGCTGATTTTTGTATTCAATTTGGTGAGTATAGCTTTCCTTATTTTATTTGTTTGTATTTTTCCAATAGGTTATGCTATCTATGTGCCAGCGTGGTCCTGTGGTTGAGGGACGGGCTGCGATGCTACGGACCCGGGTTCAATTCCCGGTGCTCTCTGATGCCTGGAAAAATAATTGAGTACCTGCGTTCATTCGAACAAGGGGTAATATGCGCGGTCGTATTAGGCGCGGTGCTTGCCACATCGCCCCGCATCAGAGATGGTGCGCCACGACCGGGCAGAGAGAGCGAACATATGAGAGCCTTAACCTCACAGTTCGCAGTTCGCAGGTGCTCCTACTCGGGGCGTAGAGCTTACCATTATTATTGTTATTATGCTATCTAGATGTACGTGTCGAAGTACTCATTCGGTGGTTTAAATGGAGAAATGTATTGCTATGGTTGCTGGAGTATTTTTATTCATCTTTTAGAAAGATATTATATTTATATAGTCTTGGATTTGCTTATTTCTTTATGTTACGTAAGAGTGCTTTACTAACACATGAAGAGCTTTTTAATTATTAAGTTAAGTTAAATGAAAGCTTTTTGCCACGTAGCTTACTGGTTGTAGTAAACTGCTTTACTTCAAGTGTGACTTTTTCATCTAAAATTTTGTTGATGTTCTTAATCTAGTAGGTTAATTGGCCAGTTCATAGGGTGTAAAATTGTTCTTTTCTTTTCCTTTAAATGTAATCACTCTGAATCTCCAGTGATGATGTTCGGTATTGTATCTCTAGAGGCTTTTTAACACGTTTTGTCTAAATTAGGGATTTAGCTAACAAACTTGTTTCGGTATCTTTAGAGACTGTTACAATAAAATGTTTTTCAAAAGTATTGGAAAAGTAATCAAATACTTCTTGTTTTGTGACATATATTGTTGGGTGATATACCGAATTATTTATGAAGGTTTCTAGCTATCTTTCTGCGTTTTCATTTGTTACATACAAAGAATTATATCTATATTTCGGTATTCTCTTTTTTTCTACTTTTTATTGATAGGATATTAGCCTGTTTCAATTATAAGCCATGTTAGGTTTACTCCAGGCAGATAGCTAGCCTAACTCGTTAACATAGCAAAAAGAGAATGTACTTCATGGTCGCCAAAGGCGTTGCTTTTGACCTGGGAGTCAGTACTTCTGAGCGTTTAATTGAGCCATATAATTGAGATCATACGCACTGTAAATAATTAGGACTATGAAATACTATTACAAGTGAGTGTGTCCTTAAGGCGTGACGTAAAAAAGAATCAGTGCGCGCTTTGCTTTCGAACGGTACGGACGTATATCCGAGCCAAGATTGTCTGTGCGTGCGGAGCGATGACAAACGCTGGCTGACCGCAAGGCCAGTTACCGCGATAAAAATTTAATAATAAATAACAAAATTTTTTAAAATAGAAGTATCACTTGAGCCGATAATAAATAATAGTGCGTTACAAACAATTTATATACAGGGACCGGCCAAATAGCTAACCCCCAGTACTGGTAGTGCAACCAAATATACAATGTAATGACCCTAATCAAGCTTTACAGCTTCATTATCAACAATTACAAGGGCCTCTTCTGATGATCCAATCAGTGGCAGCCCAATATCCGATGTACCGACAGCAGCAACCATTAATACAACCTTTTCAGCCACAAAATCAAGAACCACAAATGTCCTATCAACAAACACAGTCAGAATGGAATAATGTGATGAACAAAAAACGCCTAAGAAGTCCTGAAGTACTGAATAATACGAAACAAACAAAACTAAGTGACTATTGGCTACAGAAACCTACAAAAACAAAAAACAGGTTTGGTAGTTTATCAGAATAAAACGATGAAAACAAGGAAGAAAAAACATCAAGGCAATATAAAGGATGTGTTAAACCGCCTCCTATAACTATCTATAACGTAGGAGTAATTCAACACACATACGACTTTATAAAACAAATCACAAATAATAAATATACTGCGAAAACTGCCAATTATGAAACAATGAAAGTACAAGTCTTTGAGGCCGAATACTTTAAAACATTAATTAAAGAGCTTGATAACAAAAATACACAATACCACACATTTAGACCAAAAGCGAGAAAACATTTCAATTTGCCTTGAAAGGGCTTCACCACGGTGCAGATATCGAAGCCATAAAAACAAGGCCACGACGTGGTGAACATACATAACATAAAACATCGCACCACAAAAAGCCTTTACCGATGTTTTATACTGACATTACGCCTAAAGAAAATAATAAGCAAGTAGGCAACCTAGACAAAATAGGAAACAGCATTATCAAATGTAAACCGCCTCATGTTAAAAGAATAGTCCCCCAATGCATCAGATATCAGGCTTATGGTCATACTAAATCATATTGCCGTAAAACTTATAGATGCGTAAAATGCGCAGGCCAACATGAGACGAAAGATTGCACTCGCAAAACACGTGGTGACAAGGTAAAATGTGTCAATTGTGGAGGCAGCAATCCTGCCAATTATAGAGATTGTCCACAAACAACTGCAACAAAAATTATATCCTGCCCTAAGGGAATAATCACAGCTTTCATCAACCCACCATATTCAGCCCGGAACGTCTTATGCACAAGTAACTAACAACAGCAAGACACAAAAAATCAAGTAATACCAACAATCAACCATTATGTCAACAATATGAGCAAACTCGAAGAAGTGATGAGTAAAATCATGGAACAAATGAGTACAATGCTTAACTTACTCACCACCGTTATAACCAAACTAGCATAATGGGAGAACATCCAAAATATAAAATAGCTATCTGGAATGCCAATGGCCTCCAGCAACATGCTCAAGGACTTATAACATTCTTGTATGATCAAAACATAGACACCATGATGATCTCTGAAGCACACTATACCGACAAGCACTATATGCGGATTTCTAAATACAAAATATATCATACAAAACACCCGAGTGACAAAGCACATGGAGGAACTGCCATCATTATTCGAGATAATATAAAACACTAGGAAAGAGAAAAATTCACTAAAGATTATCTACAAGCCAGTGTAACCCTTGAAGAAGAGCATAGACCAATAACTATGTCTGCCATCTACTGTCCACCTAAACACCTCAATAAAAAGCAGCACTTTGAAGGATTCTTCAAAACATTAGGCAACAAATTCTTTGCAGGGGGAGACTACAATGCAAAACATCCAACTTGGGGTTCTAGGCTGACAACTCCAAAAGGCGGAGAACTCATTAAAGCAATGAAAGAGAACAATATGCAACAACTATCTACTGGCGAACCAACGTATTGGCCAACTGTTAGAAACAAAATTCCAGATGCTATAGATTTCTGCATTACTAAAGGAATTGATATCAAAAAATGTAAAGCAAAGACCTGCTTTGATTCATCATCAGACCACTCTATAGTAATGCTAACCGTACACTCGCAGATCTTGAATAAAGAAAAATAATCCTCCTTGCACAATAGTAAGACAAACTGGAATGCATTTAAGGAAAAATTGGACTACCTAATCTCGACGTTAAAGACTCAACTGGGCATTGAAATATTTAACAAAGAAAATACAGGAGACTGCATGGTTTGCCACACCCACCCTTGTAACCCCTCTTAGGAAAAGTGGGGTAGCTCCAGCTATTAAAGAAACAATTGCGGAAACAATGGCAGCAAGCCAGAACTGAAGAAAACAAAAGAAAATTGAATAAAGCCACTAAAGAACTGAAAAACTTGATTAAAAAAGAATAGAACCGTGGTATTCAGAAATACTTAAAGTCTTACGACGACTGAAGCCACGGAGTCAATCAATCTGGAAAGCCACAAGAAGGCTGAAAAGATCCCAGAAACACAATCCTCCAATCAAAAATGACGACAACATCTGGACCAGAAACCGTAAAGAAAAATCCGAAGCCTTCTCGAAACATCTAGTAAATGTATTCAAGCCTTTCCTTCAGATCTATCCACTGAAGAGGAAGACGAGATAACAGAATTCCTAGATGCCCCATTTTAAATAGAATTGCCACATGGAAAGTTCAAAACTAAAGAAATAGAACAGATCATAATGAAAGAAATAAACAGCAAAAAGGGTCCAAGATTTGATCTAATCTGTGAAAAAGTATTGCAAGAACTTTCTGTAAAATGCTACAAACTAATAACCTACATATTTAATGCAATTCTAAGATTAAACTACTTTTCCAGCATTTGGAAAGTTGCTAAAATCACAATGACCCTCAAACCAAGTAAAAAGCCTGAAGCTGTTTCTTCCTACAGGTTTATAAGCCTACTACTAATGCTATCCAAGGTTCTCGAAAAGTTAAAAAACTTAATATTATAATAGCAGAAAGGGAAATAATCCCGAAACATCAATTTAGCTTCCGCAATAAACACGGAACAATAGAGCAAGTACATAGACTAGTCAACCAAATTAATAGAGATCTAAATGCCAAAAGATACTGCTCTGATGCATTCCTTGATATATCTCAAGCCTTTGATAAGGTATGGCACAGAGGCTTACTAGTCAAACTAAAGAAGCTTCTTCTTTATGCTCACTACCTACTGGTTAAACCATACATAACTGACACTTGCTAGTAAAGCAAGACAGTGAATACACTGACTTATATCCCATTCATTCAGGCGTACCTAAAGACAGCGTACTGGGCCCTGTATTATATCTTTTATATACAGCAGACCTGTCGACAACAAGAACTACTATGGTTGCAACATACGCAGATGACACTGCTATTTTGGCATCCCACACTGATCCAGCATCGGCTTCACGAATCCTTCAAGTAAACCTAAATAAAAACATGCATTTACTCTACGCAAGGAAACATGTCCTCCTGTGAAGATTAACAATTGCCAACTTCCGCAAATTAACGAAGCTAAATATCTTGGCATACACTTGGACCGACGTCTTATTAGAAGAAACATCTATTTACCAAAAGAAAGCAGCTAGAACTAAAACTAAGTCAAATGTATTGGCTCATTGGCCGAAAATCGAAAGTATCCTTGGATAATAAACTATTGCTATATCAATCCATTCTTAAACCTGTCTGAACTTACGGTATCCAGTTATGGGGAACTGCTATTGATTCCAACATCGCTATCCTGTAGAGGTTTCAAAACAAGGTCTTGCGTGCTATCGTGGATGCCCTTTACTACGTCTCCAACGAAGCTATTCTACGCGACATCCCTCTGGAATCCGTTAAGGAAGCCGTGCATCGATTCAGTGCAAAATACAGTGAAAGAGTGTCAATGCATCCAAATGTGTTGGCTAATCAGTTAAACGTGTGCGAAGTCAATCCAGTACGAAGGCTAAAACGCCTGCTGCCATCAGAGCTTACCTTAGGACCCAGATAAGTTTTAAGTTAAGACTACTATTATGATTTAGAAAATTATGTGGAGATCACTCGCTGGAGTGAGACTATACATGTCCATTACTTACTCAATCAAAACAAACGCTTACTGCCCACGGGCAGATTGCTGATCTCTCATAGAGTTATAAAAAAAAGAGTCAATGCAACACTACAGACTGTAGTAATTATAAGGTATGACGTAACTTTACACCATAAGTACTTATTGAATCTGTTAATTAACAAGAACTACTAAAATTGTAGCAAATTTTTAGATAAAAGATAAGAGAAATATAGTTCTACAAGTTGGAAGATGGCTACATGGTTGGATGATGATGTTTTATAAGATATTTTTTAAAGGGAGGATAGAAGAGTACATGATTAAAAAAGAACAAGAAATTAGTTGCTAAAAGCTACCACAAAAATAAAAATGTTAAGGTATTTGAAAAATATTTATTCCTTTGCGTAATAAATCAACAAACTTCTACTTCTATATGTCTTAATGGAATGAGTGATAAACAATTTTAATGTTACTCACTTCAGTGCATCTACTTGTAACAGAAAGATATGTAAGATCTGAGGTATAACGTTAAAACATGTTTAAGAACACTATTTATTAAGTACCCAACTTCAAAATCTTGGTCAATATAAAAAACACATGTTTAACAGCAAAAGTATAATTTAAATATATTGCAACTACTTTGTAAAAATCATAAAATAGTTTCGACAGATAAACAATAACTATGTACATACTATAATTTGTGATCACAGGTATTAGACTTCGCTATTCACACATACTTTTCTCTTATTAAAGACGTCGGAGTGGAATTGTTCGCTAGCGTCTCCTCTAGTGGCGTTAAGTAGCGGCAGAGCCTCGTTTCTGCTGAGTAATTGGTCTATGCTCCCCTTTTTTTCCGTGTTGGAGTATATTGTCGAGACGTTTTCAGTTTTTGTTATGTTGGGCAGGCTGCTGGTTGTCTCCTTCGGTCTTCTGCTGAAGTACTTGAAGGGCAAGAAGCTCCACAATCCGGAGCGAGAGGACCTGGTGCTCAGCTGATCCGAACTTCCTTGAAGGAGCGACTTGTCGTCGATGCTCAACACGTCAGGACTAAATGTGACTGTTTTTGCGCAAGGAGGAGTAGGGGAGCCGTTAAATGCCCCAGGTGTCCCACTTTTAGTATCGACGTCTGCAAGTTTTGATGCGACAGTAGTGACCGGTGCTCCTGGTCCAAATTTAAATCGATCGCAAAATTCGATATTACGTCGGGGTCCATTTCGAGCGAACACGGAGAGAGGATGAGAGGAGAGTGCGCGTCGGAATTTGTACTCTTCGTAAGCTTAATGGTAGGTACTTTTAATCCATTGTCAATATCACAATTCGTTACAGATTCAGTGTCAAAGAGCCTTTCGTCGTAACCGTCAGGAAGCTGGAATCCGACTTAAAAAAGTCAGCGCAGTCTGCGAACTCGAGAATTTCTTCCAGCAGTTCCTCCGCTAGCGAGGTTTTGCTCACTACGCTCCCGTTTTCGGTTTCCCATTGCTTCAAATTCTGCTCCCTTTGCCAAGAACACTGGCCCATGCCAACAAAGTGTTCATATTCAGCCGAACAATTTGTTCTGTTGCTGCCAGAAGAATGACTCAAGTTGCTGCTAGAGTTTGAGTTGTCTATTAGAGCATTTCCCGTTTTCGCTAGCTTTTCGAAAGATTTCACGTTCCGTATATCCTCGGTGCAGGTGCTCAAGTTTCCTATAATTCTCGGGTGCGCCGCATCATCTGCGGGGCTTTCAGTATGCTCAACGCAGCTGCGCTATCGAACTGCTTGGACCAAGAGCCGTTAATGGCATTATCTAAAGTGTGTATCGATGAAGCCGTGCTGGAGGTGTCGGAGAAGTTCTCGGGCTGCGCAAGCGGGGCCAAATCGCTCTTCGCACTGTATCTTATGGCTAACACGTCGTTCTTGTTCTTGTCTAACACGGACAGGCCGACGCTGTCTTTTTGCTTGTATCGGTAGGCGGAGGACTCTACTACTGGCTCAGATATGATGGAGGGCATGGAGTTGAACTGCTGGTCGGGGAACGTGGTGAAGCACGTCTCCAGACATATGTTGTGGGGCTCCGGGCGCTCGGGCGTGTTTTCATTGAGCTGGTTGAACATCTGGTACTCTCTCAGGACCTCGTTCAGGTTTGACCTTCTGGGTTTCTTCGGCCCCATGGTGATTATAACCTAAAATAATGATTTTAAAATTAGTTGCGTTGCGTATTTGGTAACTACGCTACTCACAACGAAAGAGGGGTGGGTACTGACACAACAAATTTTCAGGCAGGTGAGAAAGCACAGTCGGTAGTGTTAGTAAGCCTACTACATGGGGTAAAGTTAAAAATTATGAAATTTACATGTTTCCAATTTACAACAAATAAAATAATATTCATATTTCTTGTTTTTTTCTGATTAGTTTAATAGTTATTAAGATTTTTAAACGATAATAAGTCTATAATAAGTAATTGCTAATTACTAGGATCAAATGTAGTCTTAAATTATTATCAAGAATTATAAATAAATCATAGCTTATGTGATCGAATTAAATTTATTTTTTTCATAGGTTGACAGATAAGATAGAAATGGCTGAACAAGATTGGCTCTGAACAAGATTGGCTCTATAAAGTATTGTGATGTCAAAGCAAATTTTGGGAAGACGGGAAGTAGTTGCAAATAAGGGTTATCAACACCGTCTGAGAACCAGCGTAACTGAGGAGAATATTCGCATTTTTCGGTGTCTTCTCGAGGATGACACTCAATTAACGGTTTTGGCGTTGCTTAGGTAATCTGAGATGTTATCTTGCTTCACGACAACACCCGGCTCCCTATGTCTGTTTAAACTTGATTTTTTCTGGATTATACTAAAACACTTACTACACTATACTAAAAGCAGCACTAGAATGATAAATATTTAATTACAGTGGTGCTATCAAAGCATTCGTGCAGGATCGACTGGATTTCAATTCGATGCACTCATATATGTAAAATGTAATATGGAAAAAGTTATATCGAAGGATTATGTAATAGTCTATTATGTTGTTAATTTTAGAGATACATTCTTAAACATTGAAATGTAGATATTTTGGGGAGTGAGAGATACATCGTTACAAAGAAATTTTTAGTACCACTTTAGTTACATTTGATTTTTAATTAAAAAAAATATTTTGTTTACGTTTAACGGTCAACTAAAAAATATTTTAAGAGAGTTGTAATAGTTTACTACATACTAACTATGTCTACGCGGTCGCGGCCTTCCAATCAAAGCGAACGCAATTACGTCGGAGCTAAGAGTCCCCTGTTTCCAAGCAACGCTGCCTCAATACCTTGGACACCGTTAAAGCTATTCCCGACTCAAACGGTTTGTCGCCCATCGGGATCGAAGGTTCTGTCTGGTCACAAACAACTTATAAGATTCTTATTCTTATTCTTAAACAACCAATCACATTAAAAAGCTAAAGTGTCTAGACGGTTTGTCGCCCACGTGCGCAAACTACCTAGCCTAGCCGTCTGAACCACCTAAACCGTTTTCATTTCCTGAACGAGGACCTTGTAGCTGCAAACAACCAAATGTATTTTCCACACCTCTCTTTATTGAAGCAACCATTAAAATGCTTACATACTTTGATTTAACTAAAGACTAATTCATCTATGTAACGGTCTATTTCATTTTTTCAACTTTTATTAAAGAAAAAGGGAGCCGTGGTGGTTTAGTGGATAGATCGCTAGACTACTAAACCAAGAGTTGTGGGTTCGAATCCCGCTCTCGCCAATTCGATCACTGGCATTTTTACGGCCCAGCTCGACTCAGGCTGCCATAAATGAGTACCTTAAGGTCAAACTCTGGGGTAATAATAGGCGGTCGGTACGTAGCGCTAGCCACGTTACTACCCTTGTGTACCGTAGGCTCTAGATTGTAGCAGATCTATCCTGTTACGGCCCCAAAGGGCCTTCAAGGCCTGCTACGGGGAACTATTATTATTATTAAAGAAAAAACTTATAAAAATGCTTGGCTAATGAAAAACAAATATTCTCGTAAATTTAAATCTTAGGATTTGCGTGTCAAAAACGGAATTTAAAAGTTCTAACCGTTTTTCAATAAATAAAATTTAAATTAACAGCTTAAAAGCTAAATATATTAAATAAATGCCGTAATACTACACACAATAGAAGTTCAATTATTTATTTATATTTATTTATTTATTGAAAATCTTGATATATCGTTAAGTGTCAAGGTGTACATTAAAGAAACAAGTACATATTGTTTTAACATTTTTTTTGTAAATAAACTTAGCCCATTTCTTCTTGTTCTTTGTAATTTTATTTGCTTCCATCCAGTCTAACTTCTGTTCTCTCAGATTTTCTTTTATAGCATCTTCCCATGTTTTTGTCGGTCTGTCGCTTTGTCTTTTCCGTGTTGATCTAGTTTCCCATATTGCTTTAGATTGTCGATTTTCCTTCATTCTTATTAAATGCCTGAACCATCTAACCTGTTTTTTTATGGTCATCATTAGTGGTTGGTTCTACCTGCAGTTGGTTTCTTACCTCGGTATTTCTGATTTTGTCCCTTTTCGTAATGTCAATTACCGCCCTAAGGTACTTCGTTTCAATCGCTTGAAGTTTATTGCTTGTTCTCTCATTAAACACCCAACTCTCACTACCACTGTAGTAGTATCGGTCTAAAAATGGTTTTATATACCGTCATTTTTGTATTTTGAGAGACTTCCTTTTTGCGTATGACAGATTTATTCAGACTGTAGAACACCTTTAGTGCATTCTCTATCCTTTCATTTATTTCCGCATCATTCCTTCCTGACTCATGTATTTTCGTTCCAAGATATTTAAAAGATTCTGTTTGTTCTATTTTTCTATCATCTATTTTTATTGTTATGTTTCATCTTTTTTCACGTCATTGTTTTGGTCTTCTCTTTGTTTATTTTTAGATTTCTTTTCTATAGTGCTGTTTTCCATACTTCAATATTGTATTGCAACTCTGTCTCGCTTTTGGCGTGAATTATGTCAACTGCATAGGCAGTTTATGATATTTCTGTGCGCAACATGTTTGTATATCCAACCATGTATTTTTTTACCTTTTTCTTTACATCTTTAATTACATCATTCATTATAATATTGAACAGGGTCGGGCTTAGAACCTATCTTTGTCTACGTTTCTCACGTATTATGAACTCGTCAGATATCAGGGTTCCTATTCTTACACAGTTCCTTGTAACTTGGTATAGACTTTTAATAGCTTTACATAAGTATGTATTTACCCCTCTTGTTGTTAGGCTGTTCCATAGAAGATGTCTCGGTATACTGTCATATACCTTCTCGAGATCTAGAAAGGCGAAACATATATTGTTTTTTCTATTTTTCTCTATTAATTGTTTAATCGTAAACTCCTAAAAGCACTTTGGAATCCCTCCAGCTTATTTTTTGCAACCTCTTTTGTAGGATTTGTTCGGATTCATATAGTGATTGGTCCGGTCCGTACATTGAAGCAGAGTGGACGTGTGCGGGCCAATTTTATCTGCGATATCGCCGCGCCGAGCCGCAGTCTTTAAGGTCAGGCGTATTTATTTATTTATTTAACAATTTAATACCTTTAACGCATAAATCTACATTACTATTGAAAAAAACAAAGACTTTACCAATAAGAGCCCCTGTTAAGGGGTTCTTTATTCAAGATGAGCAATCCTAATCTTAAACGAACCAGCTCTACCTTATCGCCACCTGTATCCGAACCGAATAGAAAATATTTATTTATACCCGAAAATCTAATAACCAAAAATAAATTTTACGTTACGGAGAAACAAATCGAGAATGCCGGTAAAACCATTTATCAAGGTAAACTCGTTGCAGCTATAAAAGACACAGATACCTCTGTTACTGCTCCGTCCCAATCTGTTAATACTAAGGAGAATAAAATAAAAATCCCGCCAATTTATCTGCATAATGCAGACAAATTAAAATTTCAAGAAATAATTACTGATCTTAAGGAAAAAGCTACGAGTGAATTTACCACTGTAGTTAGAAACAAACAATTAAGAATAAATCTCACCAGTATAGACGATTACCGAGTGATGATTAAACATTACAGAGAGAACAATCTAGCCTACCACACATTTAAAAACCCAGAAGTTCGCAACTTATCTGTAATAATCCGAAACGTCCCTGTCTCCCTTATGGAAGATGAAATCAAAAACGAATTAACAACTCTAAAATACCCGGTACAAAAAGTAGCCAGATTATACAACAAAGACAGATATCTGGTCCCACTATGCGCGGTGGATCTCGATGACACCCAAGAAGGCAAGGACATTTTCAAACTAACAAAACTAAACCACAGCATAGTAGAAGTAGAGATACGAAGAAAGTCGAAGGAAATTCCTCAGTGCAAAAAATTCCAACTGTATGGCCACACATGTAACTATTGCTACTCGCAAGCACGCTGTGTGAAGTGCACTGGCAATCACTTATTTACCGAATGCCCTAAACGACCTGGAGATGATCCTCAGTGTGTAAACTGCTTGGAAAAGCACCCAGCGAACTACAAACGTTGTAGTTATTACGCTAAGGTAACCCTGAACCAAGCAAGAAACTCTAGCTTTAGAACTCAAAACAGATCATATGCCCAAGCAGTAATAGACAAACAAAATACTACTACTAATGAGGCATCGCCCCCAAGACGTTTTGTATCCAAACCCAACGTTTCCACTCCCGACGAACAGCAATCATCAACCGACCTTATCTCCACAGTACTTAAGAAATTAATAGAACTGCTAATCCCCCATTTAGACAAAATAATGCTATTCCTAACGACGTTATTACCAACATTGCTAGGCAATGGATCAAAATAATTCTCAGTTAATAAATAATATAACAGTGACAAATTGGAATGCCAATGGTCTTAAATCTCAACGTTCAACTTTTATAGAATTCATGACACGACACAACATTGATATCGCGTGTATCACAAAGACACACTTTGTAAGCACCGAAAAATTAAGAATTCCTGGGTATCACGTATATCGGAAAGACCGAGAAGCTGTAATAGCATCAGGCGGAGCTGCAATTATAATTAAAAAGAAATTCAACCACCACCTCCTCCATATGGGTGTTCTTCAAAACATAGAAGCCATTTCTATCAAAATACACATGAATACTAGTGGCTCTTTAAACCTTACATCTGTATACAAACCCCCAAATAAACGGCTTGTTGAAGACGAAATCGGTGAATTGTTCAGCAGCAACGAGTCCACGTTAGTTTTAGGAGATATAAATGCAAAAAATACCATATGGGGATGCCGTGCTAGTAATCCAGACGGGATGAAGTTGCATAACATTATGGCCAAACACAGTATATTAATATCAGCCCCTGACGACTACACTTACCATCCATACCGAACAGACAATCAACCTGACATCTTAGATGTTATAATGCATAAAAATGTCACTTATCCAGTGTATCAAACAGTGGCATCTGAACTGGACTCTGATCATCTTCCTGTCATCATCAGCCTCCACAACACGATAATAATACCTCCACCGCCTAGCTTAGCGCATGGTAAAACTGATTGGGACAATTTTCAGTCGACCCTTGATCAAAAACTCCGTTGTGTGGGACCACCTGAACTTCCCCCGGATATAGACAATGCCGTCCTACAATACATATCAGCCTTACAAGCGTGTATACAAGAAACAACCACTCCATGGAAGCAAAGGAAAGTTGCCGAGCATATTAGAACTCCCAACTACATACTTGATCTAATTAAGCGAAAGAATAGGTATAGAAGGGATTGGCAAAGACACCGGTTACCATACCTTAAAACACTGCACAAACAACTATGTCACTTAGTAAAGAATGAACTTGACAGTCTAAGAATCCAAACATACAATTCTTACCTTGAAGACACTAAACCCGGTGACCCATCTATGTGGTTAGCTACCAAACGATTATTAAGACAACCGAGTATAATCTATCCTATGATATCAAATGACGCCAGATACTCCTCCGATGATGAAAAAGCCAACTTATTAGCAACTCATCTTGAACAGGCATTTACGCCCCATTTTGAAGAACAAGACGAACACTTCGAAAGGCAGGTAATAAGCACAATCGCAAATATGCAGTTACAGGATAATCACGAAATAGCTTCTGCATCTTTCCAAGAAATTAAATCTTATATAACAATATTACCTAAGCGTAAGACCCCTGGGCCCGACCTTATAACAAATGAAATGATAAAACACCTATCAAAAAAGGCTCTGGCTTACTTAACCTCAATATACAACGCCTGTCTCAGATTAGGATACTTTTCGACAGCATGGAAAACTGTAAATGTGCTCCCCATCTATAAAGTAGATAAACCGAAGGAAAACCCTGACAGCTACCGACCTGTCAGTCTCCTATCAACCCTGTCCAAGCTCTTAGAAAAAGTGATACTTTCCAGATTACAATGTTACCTCCACCAAAATGATACTATTCCTCCTCTTCAATTTGGCTTCTGAACCCATCACTGGACCTCTCACCAGCTTCTCAGAATAAGTGAATCAATTGAAAGAGGGTTTGAAAAGAAAGAATACACTGCGGTTGTATTTATAGACTTAGAAAGAGCTTTCGACAAGGTCTGGCATGATGGACTTCTATATAAAATGGGGCTTTTAAACATTCCAAATTACCTAACCAAAATCATTCACTCATTTCTCACTAACAGAACCTTATCTAGTTCTAAACCTATTCGAGCCGGAGTACCCCAGGACAGTAATCTGGGACCCACCTTATTCAACCTGTTCGTTCACGACGTACCTACAGATCTCAACTCAACGCTGGCCATGTATGCTGACGATACTGCAATTATTACACAGAGCCTCAGTCTTGATACAGCAATTCTACTCCTACAAAACTCTACAAATATGTTATGTGCACGGTTTCAGAAATGGAAAATCAAAATAAATTCTGATAAATGTCAAACAAAAATTTTTACCCTCAAGAGATATGAGCAAATTACAAAGATAAAAATAAATAATAACGAAATAGATTGGAATCCAAAGGACTCAGCTGTTAAATATTTAGGCGTGCACTTAGACGCGAAACTGAACTGGGGTTTCATATCAATAAAAAACTCAACGAGTGCCACAACAGACTGGGTGCATTATATCCTCTTATAAACCGCAAATCTCATCTTAGACCTGAGTGTGCTGTACTTATCTACAAAGGAATCCTCAGACCAATTCTTACGTATGCATGTCCAATATGGTGCAACACATCAAAGACAAACATGAAGAAACTCCAAACAATCCAGAACAAGGTGCTCAGAATCGCCATGAACTGCCCATGGTTTGTGCGTAATAATCAAGTTCACAGTGAATTAAGTGTTCCATTAATTACAGAGTTCATTAATAAATGCACTGTAAAGTTTTTCCAAAATCTAAGCTTGTGCTAATCAAGTGCTAGCAAATTAAATCTAGGACAAAAAAAAGATTCACAGGCGTCTTAAACGTAAACTACCACAGGACTTAATTTAAATGTGGTATATAAACCCAACTCAATGTCAAATTAAGATAGAAATGTAATTTATCAGTTAATCCCCACTGGATTAAACCTCAATGTATGTAGTTCAATTCTTATTTAATTGTACTATAACAACCAAGCCGTGTATTGCATTGTATATTGCAGAGCCAGCTATAATAAAAGAAACAAAATAAAAAAAGGATTTGTTCATACATTTTAACTATTGTTCCGCGGTAATTAGAGCACTATTCATTATCTATCTTTTCATCTATTTATTTAGGACTTCTTCAAAGTACTGCTTCCTTATAATATCATCTTCTTCTTGTATTATTTTACTGTTTTTTATTTCATATGTTTGACTGTGATTTGCTTTCCCTACCTCATGGCTTTGAGTACGTTGTAGAACAGCTTTTAATTTCCATATCAATCGGTTTTTAGTTTCTCTCCGAATTCTACCCATGGCTAGCAAAATCAAACTCTAAACCCTACTGATCATGGAGTTCGAATTCCAAGACCCAGCAGAAGAGAACGACCACAGAAGTGCAAGGCCTCCTTAGTCATCATCAAGCAAAACCGTTACAAAATAAACAAAAACAGAGTAAAATAACACGTCGCTTAAAACAACCAAAAATTGCAACATGGAACATCAACAGTTTATACCAAGCGGGAAAGATGCACAACCCAATAATTTTTTTTAATATAAATTTATTACTTATTTACAATCTACAACTGTCAACATAGTAATAAGTAAATTTGATACAAGAATATATTATGAGTAGAGTAATCGTCCACTGACCATTCTCTAAAATACCTCGAATAGGTTAGGTTTGACTAATTTACGTCGTGCATTTCTTGCCTCAGGCCTGTTGGCCATGTTCTTCTCAGCCTTCTCTCTATCGTTGGAGGATTTATTATTTCTATTACTAGATCATTTTTGTGTCCTTCAAGTTCTTTCAAAGTATATAGTCGAAAGTATCTCGATTTCCTCGGTAACAAATGGTATGTCCAGTAAAGTTCGATACATGCCATGGTGCATTGGTGATAGAACGTAGAATTTTAGACTGAATCCTTTGAATTATTTTTTGGTTTAAAGGTTTAGTGCATGCCCATAATTAGATCCCATAAGTCCATATGGGTTTAAGGATACATTTATATAATAATAATTTGTTATCTAGTGATAGTTTGGACCTACTTCCCATTAACCATGACATCGTTTTAAATTTTAAGTGGATTTGTTGACGTTTTTTCCAAGTAAGTTTTTGGTCTAGATATAACCCTAAGTATTTAACTTCATTTGTTACAGGAATTTGAGTATTGTTTAGGAAAAGTGGCGGGCATACCATTCTTCTTGTAGTAAATGTAAACTTGCGTTGATTTTGTCCTATTTATCTTAGTTTTCCATTTATCAATCCAGTTTTGTAATAGATCCAAGTGATTTTGAAGGTTCCGTGTTGCAATTACTTTGTCCCTGTCAACTAACAGCAAGGCGGCATCATCCGCGAATGTGGCTATGATAGTGTTGAGTGTTGTTGGTAAGTCTGAAGTATAGATCAATAAAAGCAGTGGTCCTAATATGTTGCCTTGAGGCACTCCCGATTGAACTAGCTGATAGCTGGAGTAATTGGAGTTGTATTTTGAAAGTATCTTTCTGATATGTAGGACTTTAACAGATGGTAATACGGGGTAGGGAATACTCTTTTGATTTTATGTAAGAGGCCGATGTGCCTAACTTTGTCAAAAGCCTGAGCAACATCTAGAAAAATAGCAGTGCATAACGTCTTTTCCTCGAGGCTTTTGATTATATTGTTTACAATCCTATGTGTTTGCTGTACTGTTGAGTGACTTTCGCGGAAGCCAAATTGGTAGTCTTGAATAATTGTTAATAGATCTAAATCAGATTTAATTCTTTTTATCGGCAGTTAGACAAACTAGGGATATGAGTTAGTTTCATTAGCAGGCTTTCCTGGTTTGGGCATCATTATGATTTGGGCAAATTTCCAGCTTATGGGATAATATGATAGTCTTAGCATACTATTGTATACGGTTGTTAGTAGTAATACCGCCTTTCTTGATAGGTGTTTAATAATTGTACCCGTGATGATATCGTGCCCAGGTGCTTTATGTGCATTAATTTTTTGTTTTCTTCAAGTGTTTCTCGGGGTGAAAAATCTTTAATTGGGAGTGACATTTGGCAAGGTATGTTGAGTAACTCTTCAATATCATTATCATCGTTGTTAATGTTGGCTGTGGGTGGTGTAAAGACTTGGGCAAGATGTGTTGCAAATGTTTTTTTTATGCGAAACTGCGATTCGGTTTTCTGATTGGGGGTATTGCGATCTTAGCTCTCTTGAATTGTTTTGTCGCTTTCCATATCGAATGATCATCTTTGGAGTGAGAGTTTATATAGTGTTCAAATGTTGCATTTTTGGCTTTATAAAGAGTTTCATGTAATTTTCGTTTTAGTCTGTTGTATATTGTTTTGTCTTCATTGCTTCACGATCTTTGCCATCTGCTTCTTGCTCTTCGCTTTTCACACACTAATTCCCGAACATAGAGAGGTATATTATTATATTTCGTTGCTTCATGCGATTTCTTCGGAGTTGCATGCCAGGCAGCCTCTTGTATTAATGTAGTCAAGTAATTGACAACCTCATCAAGTTCCTCGGCCGATTTAATATGATTTTCGATATAGGTTTGAAACTTAATTCAGTCCGTTGCCTTATTAGTTAGAGTTGGTATATGTTTTTTGTTTATAATATATGTACTTATTGTCGCAATAATAGAAATGGAAAGATTAAATACAGATATCTGGGGCGTAAGTGGTGTAGAGAAATGGCAGTTAGCAACGGACACATGTACTATTCTGGAAGTAGTGATTCATCTCATAGATATGGTGTAGTGTTTATAGTAAGAAACGATATCAAAAAATCAATTCTGAATGTCATCCAATTTTCAGAAAAAAATATTATGCTAAAGCTCAAAGGCCACACGCACATCAATATGATCAAGGCTTATGCTCCGACAGCTGACGCAGATCACAAAGAAATTAACACATTCTGTCACCAATCAGAAGAGATGCTAAAAGCTTTTTCTTCAGATCATCTATTCACCTTTGCTGAGGACGTCTTCTATATCCTTTCCCCTTCCAGGGTCTCCATTGTATCAGTTTCTTTGTCCATCTATCTGGTTAAAAAAGAAGAAGAATAAGCTAAAAGCTACGAATAGTAACTACGATTGTCTTAAAGGATTTTAACACAAATTGGAGAAAGTGCAGTCAGTAAATATAGATTAGGAGTAACAAAAAAAAGATAGATTAATTGATTTCTGCCAAGAAAGGAATATGGTCGTTACTAACACCTGGTACCGACTGCCCAAACGAAGACTATATACATGGACATTCCCTAAAAATACTAGATAAAATATAATCGAGAACCAAATAGACTTATAACTCGTTGGTAGCAAGTATCAATATAAGGTTAAAAAGGATCAAGCGAAGCGTTCTAAAACCAAAAATTGACACCAGAATGCTGAAAAATGATTACATTAGATATGAAGTTAAGAAGAGTATTAAAGAAAAAATATAGAAGACTGTAAAACAAGCAGTACTGACTCCAGAATAAAAACAACAAAAATATAAAAGACAAAATAACAAAAAAGAATAGATGACTGAGGAAATTCTTAAGGTTATGGAAGAGAGACAAAAGCAAAAAGGTAAATATGAAGTAAAATACAGAGGTATCAATAAAAGTACTAAAAATTAAATAAATGAACCAAAAGAAAAACTTATAGAACAACAATTCAAGGAAATAGAAGAATTAGATTGGAACCATAACACGTTTAACATACATAAGATGATCAAGGCATTCACCGGAATCAGCAAGAAAATACATCAACAATTCGTAAAGGATCAACAAGGAAACATAATCTTAGATATTCCATCAACACTAAGACTGTGGGAGTATATCAAAGAAATTTTCTTGGATGAAACGATTACCAAATAGAACAATTGTCACGTGGTCAAAGAATTACTACTGAAGAAATGCTATTGAGAACTCCAAAGATAATAAAGCAGCTGGACCAGATTAAATACCGGTGAAATTGTTAAAATAAATAGAAAAACGAATCCAAACATACTGAAGGATCTATACAACAAAATATAGAAAAACCTCGAGAAAAACATTGGAGAAACTTAGTCCGGGTTCAGAAATAGAATGGAAATCAGAGAAGAGATTTACAATACAAATATATGAACACAAAGGAGCCTAAATGTAAACGTTGGACTACACTTAAGCTTCATTGATTACGAAAAGGCGTTGGACAAAGTACGTCATCATGAACTAATCCACATACTTAAAGAGAAATGCATTGATGGCAAAATAATAATCTCATTGAAACATTATACTGGCATCAAAAACCAACAATTAGAGTATAAGTGTCAAACGAAATAAATATCTGTAGAGGAGTTAGGCAAGGGTATCCAATCTCCGTTACTATTCAACTTATACTCGGAAGTAATATTTTGTCGAGCTCTTGCAAATATCAGTTACGCAGATGATACCGTAATTATCACAACTAGCAAGGAAGACCTGCAAGAGCTTATGGAACACATTAGTTCTTGCAGTAATAAATTTGGGATCAACATAAATTTCAAGAAAACAAAATATATGGTTATAAAAAAAGAACCAACCAATCCTTAACAACAACTGATAATTAACAACACTGTGATTGAACGCGTAAAGAAGTATCAGTATTTGGGTACGATAATAAACAAAGATAACGAACACAGCATAAAAATAAACAGATGAATAGAGATTTCAAGAGCAGCTTTCATAAAAATGAGACCACTATTATCAAATAAAAACCTTAATTTAGAGCTGAGAGTACCTACATTACGATGCTGTACCTTTCCATTGTTGAGGTATAGGAGTGAGACGTAGACACTAAAAAAACCTAAAGAAGATCGAGTCGTTTAAAGACACCTTGGACCGACAAGATTATTAACTGGGAAGTACTGCAACGAATTGGAAAAGAAACAGAACTCGTATTTACCATAAAAAAAGAAAACTGGAATACTTAGGACACATTATGAGAGGTCTTAAGTATGTGATATTGCGGCTAATTACAAAGGGAAAGATAAATGAAAAAGTATCCATAGGCGGAAGACGTATCTCTTGGCTGAGAAATCTCTGGGAGTGGTTCAATTGCATTTCAGTAGATCTATTCAGAGCGGCAACATCTAAGATCCGTATAGCCTTGATGATCGCCAACCTCCGTAGAGAGAAGGCACTCTAAGAAGAAGTACATATTATAAGTTATCGAAATAGTGGGTTTTCTGTTATGATAAACTACTATAATAATATCTCATCCCTATATTTAAAAACATATATTACAAGATAATCTTTAACAAAAAAATATAAAAGGTTACAATTAAAAAAATTAAATAGTTAGTTGCTCTGTGGAAGTGGATATGTTGGTTATATCTACGACGAGTTCGAGCGCTGGTGATATCAAGTACAACAAAAAGAAATATGTAAAGACTGCTGCCTGTGGTTGGAGCATTAGGCAAGTTAAGATGTTTTATTCTATATTTATTTTTATTATATTATTTAGCCAAATGTTTGAATTAGTAAGTACCATGTTCGTACCATAATTATGACCAAAACTCCCAATGAAAACAACCCATCAACAATGGTAGTATACACAGCAAAATACTGTGTATTAGGGAGACCGAAAAGTAATGTCGTTTTTGCGCATGTCAATATTTGTTTGTCATTTATCAGCTCATTGTCGTGTCAAAGACATTTTAAGGTTAGAATGACTTGTTTACTCGGAAATATTTTTTTTTGCAATATATGGTGAAATGGCCAGCCAAATACCAGAAGAGGTACTTCCGTCATTGTATGCTTTTTGAATTTGAGGGAACATTTGCTACCAAACACATTTGCAATGTTTATCCAAGTGCATTAAACGTTCGTAAATGCCAAAGGTTTTACGACTCGTATCGATGAGGAAAACCAACAACTTTAGACAATGACATGTTAATGGCGGAAGTGGAAGCAAATCCATGTCAGATAATCGAGGAACTCTCAAGCACTCTTAATCAACCTTGGTCAACCATTCAAGAACATTTGCAGCAGATTGGTAAAGTAAGCAGAGCAGGTGTTTGGGTCTCGCATAATTTGTCCGAAGAAAACAAAGCTACCCGGCTCACCACATGAACTTATTGCTTCAGCGACACAATACACCTGATCACTGGAGATAAAAAATGGGTTCTCTATGATAATCCAAAACGCAAAAGGCAGTGCCTCTCTCCGAATGAATCGCCACGCAGTACAGCTAAGCCAAAAAGGCGCTTTTGTGTGTTTGGTGGAGTATTCGGTAGGTCGTTCATTTTGAAGTGCTGAAACCTGAACAAACTATAAATGCAGACCTCTATTGTGAACAGTTAGATAGAGTAAATTAATCTTCAATTGAAAAGTGCTCAGCGATTGTCAACAGAAAAGGCGTTATTCTGCAGCACGATAATGCAAGACCGCACCGCGCAAGACACACTTATAATGCATCTTTGAACTTACAAACCAACCTAAGTTTAATTGAAAATTAGACTAGGAAGTGGAAGATTTGAATTAAGAACTCCAAATTATCAATTGGTACGTTTACAGTTAGAAGAGAAACACGCCCATCTGTAACACTTAATAATATCGTGGTTTCGCAAACTAAAGATGTTAAAATTGGGTATCCATCTAGAGCAACTGCTCACATGGCAAAAATGAAATTCAATCAAATGTATTGATTAATAGGAAGTCGCAATTAAAATTGGAAAATAAATTCCTATTTTCTAAGCTGTGACAAGGCTCATCTGAACGTATAATGTTTAATTATAGGATACTGCCAGTGATTCTAACATAGATATATTTCAAAGATTATAGTACATAAGAGCTTTTTAGAAGTGTATCTCCATGTCAATTCTCTTCTGCTGAATCGAAATATCTATTAAAAGTATTTACTGAAATGTGAATTCAAACAGTTCACTTGAATTGTCATATAAACAAATTAAATTTTTATATTCCGCAACTTAAATTTACAAAAACGATGCAAAACGATCCTCAAACCAGATTATCCTCCTACTTGAATACATTAATTAAATAGAACTAAAAGAACCAGAAATAAGCTGCAAACATAACTGAAAAGGCAATGATGTCTACAGCGAGAATAAGGAATATCTGCTTGTGAAATGAGAAATTTTAAAAAATTACCATAGAAATTCAGAACAAGAAAGAAAAGATACGAGGGGTGTCCGATTTTAAAGGTACAGGTAGCTGTCACACAAACTGCATATCATATGCATGATTAGACACTTTCATGCGTGTAGTAGTAGAGTCTGGAGCGTTGTTTTAAAACGCAATTTAGTTTTCGGAAAACGAACAAACGCGGCGTGTGTAATCGCAGAGTATTCGAAGTGTGAGGTGTGTGGAGTTATCAGAGTTTTGTAAGCCGAAGGAATTAATCAGAGCGAAATTCAAATTAGAGGGCGTTTATGACCCAAAGAGACGAAAAGAAGTCAGGGTTTAGTGCACAAAATTTAAAGATGGACGAAAGGAGTTGGATGATAATCCGGAGATGAAACAGACAGACCAAGCACCTCACAACACAATTGTTAAATGTTTAATTAGGAAAGATCATCGCATTAAAGCTAGCAAAATTGCTGAAATAGCTGATATTCTTAAAAGTTGTTTTCATGAAGTCATATGCAACCTAAACTTCTGTAAACTTTTGGCTCGCTGAGTGCCGAAAATGCTCTCCGATGAACCAAAAACCAATCGAATGAGCGATTCACTTCACAATATCACCCGATACCAAAAGAAAGCAGATTCTTTCATTGAAAGCTTTATTACCAGAGATGAAAGCCTAGAAATGAAAAGTCAGTCTATAATACGGAAACATTCAGCTACCCCAGTTCAAAAAAATTTAAAACTCAACCATCTGCCTGCAAAACCATAAAGTAGTGAAAGCCGACTGTTGCGTGAATTTCTCACCCCGCACACAACCATTAACAGCGACAGATACTGCCGAACTTTCCAGAAATTGTATACAGCCACTAGAAGGAAAAGGCCGAGGCCACTATGTAAAGAAGTTAAACTTTTGCACAATGACGTAAGACTCTACACATCAAATGAAACCAAACTGTGCTTGACGCAGCGGAATTCGGAACTCCTGCAACATCCTTCGCATGGTCCAGATTTAGCTCACTCGGATATTTGTTTATTCTGACCTTCAAAGAAATTTTTGGCAGAACACTTTGCGGATCAGGGGGAATTGCAAGAAATCGTAGTGGAGTTCTTCAAGCAGCAGTACCGTGAAGGGATGTTCAAAGTATGTGGGAATAAATGTTTCTACGTTTGCAGAGATTATGTTCAGAAATAAAAGATGTAGTTTTTTGTGGAGTATATCAAATGTTTCCTTTAAATATAAATGTGAAAATAAAAATGTAATTGTGGTTTGTACGAAGTGGATTCAAGTTATTACACCTCCGATTTTTTTCTCACAAACTAATCACATGAGAACTGTGAAACTCGTGTTGCTTCTCGACGTAATCTCTTTGCAAGCGTATATATTTTTTTTGATCAATGGACAATCACTGATGCAATGGCGACACGACTAGTGAATTTGCGACCACGGACAGTGTCCTTTCATTGTTGGAAACAGCCAAAAGTCGCTAGGAAAAAAGGTCAAGTGAGTAAATAGCATGAGATATCACTTCAAAGTTGTCAGCATTCGTAGCACCCACCTAGAGGATACTTTCCGCATTTTCAGGTCTTCATGCAGGATTGTGTGCTCAGATCTCACGAAATGACAACTTTCGAGGCGATGTGTCCCACACTCATTCGGCAATCCTCCAAAACAAGTTTCTCTTCTCGCTTGATCATGTCAGACTGGCTGGTACCAGGCCGAGATTGTTTTGGTTTGTTGTCACACGACGTTCTGCCTTTTTTAAATTGTCGCACCCACAAACGCACATTAGACATCACCACGTGTCTCACTCAACTGGCGATAAATTTCAATCGGTATCACACCACGCAAATGGAGAAAACGAATGATTACACGCTGTTCTTGTAATAAAAACGTTGCCATTTTAAGTATCGAAAACAGTCCTCACTTGCGCCGTTGCCACTAGAATTCTGTATGCCGTGCAGGGCTGTCATCTATGTCACATATTCACAAAAAGTGCGCTCGTATTTTGAAACAAACCGCATGTTTCTATCTGTTCCCAGTCCGGAGAAAAAAATTCAGAGGTGTTACAACTTGAATGCACCTCGTATTTTTAATATTGGACACCAATCGTTTATGCCCTAAGTGAAACCGAAAAAAAAAACAGTAGGCATTTCTCTCGACTATCCTTAAAACTAATGAAACAGTAAAATGGGCTGTTGTGTTGCAGATACATGAGAAAATTAAGACTCCATAGAAAAATATATTACATAAACTTCATAACGTTATTCTTAAATAAAATACAAAAGATTGAAATAATCCGAATTTGCAAGTGCAAACTTAACAGTAACGTGTTAAATATAATTTCAGTCAAATTTCTTTTAGTTTTCCATAATGTGGTGGTAAGGCTCTAACGGTCAGCGTGGGAGCACGGCCTGAAAACTGAGAGGTTAAAGCTCTCATATGTTCGCTCTGTCTGCCAGGTCTTCGCACACCATCTCTGATAATGGGCGATGTGGCAAGCACCGCGCCTTAGACAACCACCATTATTACCCATTGTTTTATTGAACGCAGGTACTGAAGTAATTCTTTGTGAGTGAGTAGGCCACCCGCCAGACATCAGAGAACTCTAGGAATGAACCCGGGCCCGTCCGCCCCGCAGCCCAACGCTTCAACCACTCGGCCAAGCTGGCAGAAATAACACAGTACAACACATGATTTTGGGACTCAATTCTGAGAATTGCACGTGAAAGTAGCCACAAAAATAAGAACTTCTGCATCATTCGTTTTGTCGAGTTGGCTGCATTAATAATTCAATGGCCAATCGAATTTTTTTGCTCAAGGTGGATTTGTACCACTTTTTCTATATTTTAACACGGTTATATCTCGGTATACCGTACGGAATATCTCTTTTGTGTCTGAAGCAAAATTGTAGATATTGAATAGAAGAAAAAGCGGAACAAACCTACCCGAAAAAAGGGCATCCAGTGCCTTAAAAAACGCAAAAATGCCCGTTTTTTCCCCATTTTTCACCTTTTTTGCTCAATAGGTGGATTACAAATCCACAAATATGCTGTTTTTTTTCTTTATAAACTTTATTTTGCATGAAATAAAAATTCCGATTCATATTACAGCTATTCTTACACCATCCTCGTTGAAGTTGACGCTTGTGGTTCTGATGATCTTGTTTTCTTCGTAGGTTCTTCATATTCATGTTCTGAGTCTGCATCATCATCCGAGTTAGACATAATATTCAAGGACATATTCAAGTCCCATCTTAGCCACAATGTAATCCATTTCGATTTGTGTTACCGGTTGTGGTGCATTATTTTCAATATCGAGTGTCCAATCTGCATCATTCACATTGGTCGGATTGGTAAAAACGGTTTCGGCTTGCAGGGACACAGTATCCAGACTCGGAAGTTTAGGTGGAACAGCAGCGCGTTGTACTAGAAGTGTCGCAGTAAAAGCGGGAATATATACTTTTGTTTTCAATTTTTTTCTGTTCAATCCATAACCGGAATTTATGCATACGTAGCACCTGGATCCATCATGTCCAGTTAGGTCTTGCACCCAAATTACTGGCTTCATAAAAGAAAACTGTACACCTTTTCTATGCATCCACATTATTAGGGTATTATAACAACCTTTGCACACTGTGTTCGGCGTAAAATTTGCACCACTTAAATCTGTTTCATCAAAATAATGACAATACGCTGTTTTGAATTCCTCAGTAAACAAGTTTTTTTGATCCTGTTTGCCTATATTTGGGACGATATGACCACAAACGTAACAAAAACCATCCAATTTTGGGCACTTGTTATTTTCCATATTGAAATATTCAATGTTCTTCTGGTTTTAAAATGTAATTCACTCTGAACAAAGGGGTTGTTTATTCCACAGCCATTAAATTATTAATGCAGCCAACTTGACAAAACGAATGATGCAGAAGTTCTTATTTTTGGGGCTACTTTCACGTGCAATTCTCAGAATTGAGTCCCAAATCAATGAGCTGAAAAATGTTGTACTGTGATAATGAGCGACTTTAATGCCAAAGTAGCTAACGCTAATATTTCTAGAATTAACCAACGCTTTAATAAAGATGTCGTAAATCATAGGGAGGATTATTTTTGTAAACAATAACTTAAAACTATGCAACACATTCTATGATTAGAAGCCTTTGTAGCCAAACTACTACATAAAAAATATCTACAATAGTTTACATAGTAACGAATTACAATATAAACAGAGTTGTAAAGAATATAAAAATCATACGAAATAAAATAAATCTAAAAATAAAGAAAATTAAGGGAAACTGCCGGGAAAGATTCTCAAAAACAGATTTTTATGGGTTGCGAAAACGAATATGCAGTAACGAAATGCAAGAATTTTAACAGCGGAAATAAATAATTAAGACAGACACAGACGAATGAACCCGTTGCTTTGATAGATAATAAAATGTTAAAATTCAGAAGTGACAGCTTACTATACAAATAAGGATTTTATCAAAAAAACCATTAATTACCAGGCAATTTCAGAGGAATGGAGAAATGGTACGATAATACCAGTATTTAAAAGGGAAAATAAAGTAAATCTATATAACTACAGAGTCATAACAAGTTTTAAATTAACGACTAAAATATTAACAAATAAGCTCAACCTAAATGCGGAGGCTTTGGCGGCCATGGCGTCGTTGGTTCTCGGGTTATTAGGTCGTGGGCGAGTTCGCAAATGTTTGACGTTTTATTTACAACTGCTGCAAACATCTTTAGAAGGAAATCTAAAAGTTAAATTACCGTCCCGTGTGCTTTTCCTATTATAATTATACGTGTGTGGTAATCGTGATGGAAAACTGCTGTTGACGTCATTGCTGACGTAATCGGGCTATTTGCTGACACAAATTGGGTTGCTGGAGGTAAGATCCCAGAATTTGCTGACGTCACGGGTATTTTGACTGCATAGCGGTATGTTCTTTGCTCCTTAAGGGCGATGAACCAAGTTTACGTAAGTAGGATCCGTCGTCCCCATTAAAATTAGTTTTATATTTATAAATTTTCACCGCCTCTTTGTATAATCTTAACAACTTGTGCTTGCCCGAATGCTAGCTTGCAAACGGAATTTTCTAAAGCAGGTTCAACTAAACAGCCCATGGTGGAAATGTATAAATATAAAAATAATTTTAAATTATTTAATAATTAAATTAAAGTTTCCAAAACTTGAAAACTTTACACGTTAAGAGTATCTAATAAGAAAACAAAATATACATGAAGTACCAATTTTTAAATACTTGGGGATTGCAAATTTGACGCAAATTGTCAAAGTTAATTAAGTATCAAGAGCTCTAAACCCAGTCGTAAAAAGAGCACAGGCACTTAAATATTAAAGCTAAAAGTAGAGTTTGCAAAACTGTAATTAAATCAATATCAACGTATCTAGCAAAGGCACAATGTGACTCCAACTGCACTAAAGCAATGTCAGCAGCCGCCAAAATAAAAGTGCTAAGGACAATAGTAAGTAAATTAAGAAATGACAAAGAAATAAACATATAAGACAACAGTGCCAAATATAGGCTGGCCCAATTTAAACTTTAGGGTTTGTATTGCAAAACGTTTACATTCTGTGAACATTACGAGTTTGCATTTATATAACTGATTTCACAAACTGGCATGGAGCTAATAATTGACCAAGTAAATGAAGCCATTCTGACCTCCTGCGAGAATAGCTGCTTCATAACTAAGAGGCAGCGCAACAAAAAAATAGTATGGTAGAACAAACCTGGCTAATCTGAGAAAAACAGCAACGAAGCTTTTCAATAGAGCAAAACGTACGGGAAAGTGGGACCAACATGCCCATGCTCTAACCGAATACAACAAAGCTCCAAGGAAAGCTAAAATGGACGCATGGAGAAAGATCTGCAAGGATATTAAAAACACAATCCAAGCAGCTTGTGTCCATGTGACTATACTAATAGTAAAAGGAAAACACTGAAAATGCTTCTTGAAACGCATTTTCCGGGCTCAGTAATAGTAGCTCAGACCGAGCCTACTGAGTTGGTGACAACTTTCCAGAGACCTACAAGGGATGATTGGAAAATTGCCAGAAAAGTAATAACCTACAATAAGGTGGTTTGGGCTATCAAAACCTTCCAACCTTATAAATCTCCTGGACCAGATAAAATATTCTCAGCACTCTTGCAGCAGCGGATAGAAATTTAACTCCGTTCTTAATCAAAATTTTTCGGCTAAGCTTAGCGGAAAACTACCTGCTACGGACATGGAGACTTACCAAGGTAATCTTCATTCCCAAACCAGGGGACAAACGTACAACCAACCTAAGGCCTTTAGACCGATTAGCCTAATGTCTTTTTCCTTAAAGACTATGGAAAAACTGCTAGACAGATATCTACGAAACGGGGTACTAAACAACAATCCCTTCATTTAAATCAACAGGGTAAATTATGTGACTCTGTGTTACACAACCTAGTTAGCAGGGTAGAAGTGACGCTCAATAACAAAGAAATAGCCTTAGCAGCATTCTGGGCATAAAAGGCGTCTTGAGTTAGATAGACTCCATGTTAAAGAACCGTCAGGTGCAAGCAAACTTGGGAGAGGAATCTCTTGAGGTTCATACCACAAGAGACTGTCCGCAAGGAAGAGTTACTAGTATTACTCAATTATGAAGGGTTCTATACATAAGGTTACGCGGATCACATTGTCATACTGATCAGGGGCATCATTGCAGAGCTAATGCAAAGAGCATTAGATATAACACAAAGATGGTGTGAAAAGAAATACCACAAGGTGAACCCTAAAAACACCTTACTAATACATTTCACGAGAAAAAGAGAAGCCAGGAAATTTTATAACCTTACAATTTTCAGTAAAAGTGTACAGGTGGTCCAGCAAGTTAAATAGCTGGGCATCACCCTTGATGCAAAACTAAACTGGAATGCTCACCTGGAAAAAGTAACCAGCAAAGTCAAACTAGCACTTGTTGCGGGCAGGCGAATGTTTGGCAGTACATGGAAACTGAAACCTAAAATGGTAATGTGGCTGTTCACCACAATCGTAAGACCCACATTATCGTTTGGCACACTAGTATAGGTGGCCAAAACTTAAACAAAAATGGCAGTCATTAAGCTAACTAGGATAGAAAGACTAGCATATTTGTGTATCTGCGGAGTCATGAGCAGTACTCCTATGAAAGCACTCCTAAATCTCATCCTCTTGGAGAAGTTTGGATTGCTGCACATAGAATGAAATCCACCGGTACCTGGCATAGGCACAATGAACGGTGTGGGCATAAACGGATACAGAAAGTGGTAAAAGAAAATACCATTCTAAGCATGGTACTGACCACACCCTACCGGTATACTCGTTTGAAAAACCTTTCAATGTGAATTACGATCATATCTGGGCAAAAGGCAACCCATCACAACTTAGAAGTGGGCTGGTCTGGTATCCAGACGGATCCCGCACTGCCCAAGGAACAGGGGCGGTTATACATGGCATAAAACCAAAGGTAAACCTTAGCTTACTCTTAGACAAGTACACCACAGTGTTTCAAGGTGAAATAATTGCGATAATGCAATGCATAATAGAAAATACTAGACCCGGATACACTCAACGACGTATTAGTATCCTATCTGACAGCCAAGCTGCCCTTAAAGCACTGGAGTCACCTCATATAAACTCCAAGCTTGTAAAAGACTGCCTAGCTCATCTGGTCACCCTATCTGAGGATAACCAGGTCAATCTCATCTGGGTACCAAGCCACTTTGGAGTGGAAGGGAACGAAAGGGCAGACGCATTCGCAAAAAACGGCGCTAACACTCCATTTACAGAACCAGAACCTGTTCTAAGCATACCTAAATGTAACATAAGATTGGATGCAAGGACAGCACCCATCTCGCTGGGATGCCACACAAGGGCAAAGACTAGAGAAGAAACTAATTTAAAAACCTTCCAGTAGACTAAGTGATGACGTACTCGATTTAAGACGTACTCACATAAGACGGTAGTAGGACTTATAACAGTACACTGCCACCTAAAAAAGCATAGAATAGGAGTAAACAGAGATGACACACTCTGTAAATTATATGAAGAAGAGGAAAAAACATCCTCACCCATAATATTTGACTGCCCAGCACTATATCACAAACGGCAGAAACTCTTTAGGGCAAATCTCCGTGGCAATCTATCCAATCACGAGAGCCTCATAAAGAACATCCTAAAATTAGTTGAAGGCACAGATCTTCCCTAATTAGAAAAAGGGGCGCACAAAAGGCCGCAGAGTCGCAGTGCAAAATTGGGCTCCTAACCTACGATTAACCCCTTTGATAGTCAATCAATCATATTTGACTTCTAAACACACGGCAATGTTGACAAAAGATCATCAGAAACGTCGTATATTTGTGAACAGAATTTTATAGAATATAGCATTTAGTGCTGATTTTGCAAAAAAATTTATATTAAATGATAAAACTTATTTTTCTCTAAACGACCTTGTAAATATCCAAGTGCTAGTCATAAAAAACAATGCATCTACAAAAATGCACTGTTTGATGCTCATTCTGAGCTGGAGGAATCTTTGGCCCGTACTTTTTTAAAGACGAAACGGGCAACGCCGCTACTGTTTGTACACTACAGCTAAACAACTTTCTCTTAAATGACATTAATGATTTGATCTTAAATAACAACTGGTTTCAACAATATAAAGCCACTTGACCCACAGTACGCGAAACAGTTACCTTACTTCAAACCAAATTTTCTGGTCGTGTTATCTCGCCAGGGGGTGCCGTCGATTGGCCATCGTAGTCTAACTCCATTAGACTTTTTTCTCTGGGGCTATTGTAAGGCAGAATTTATAGAAATAATCGTATTATGATTTTAATGCTAAAAAAATATAAACGTTTAATTTGAAATGGAACTGTATTTATGGGAAAAAAGACCGCATGTTGGCGAGGTCGTGAAGGGTTTTTGGCTGACATAATACGTCAGCCGTAACTGTCAAGTTTGTAATTTACACTGATAGCAATAGAATTCGGATCTTTCTAATAATTCGTGTTTCATTCGGAAAAGACATTCTGAAGTTCAGTTTTTATCACCCTATATATGAAATCAAAGATCAAGATCAAAGAAAAATATAAAAGGGCGAACATCACATGTTAACGTATCCTGAGACATGGTCACCCGCGCAGCTTTGTATTCGTCGGTCAGCATTTGTGGGACCCACCTTGAAAAAACTTCCGCATTTTCAGTCGTCATGCAAAATGAACTTTGCAGATCCTACGGAAATTAGAGGAGATATTACATATCTAATTGGCGGTCTTGCATAACAACTTACTTCACTCGCGCAATCATGGTTTCGGTTCGGGTGGTTCGTAACCGAGGGCTCTTCAGTCCACTGTCTCACAACTCTGGACTTTCGCACTCGTGAACGCATGTTTTTAACATCTATCGCGCTTTCACCACATGTATCACTCAAGTTGCCATAAATTTGGAAGGGCATTTTACCACGCAGCGGAAAAACGGATGATTACATGTTGTTTTTGAACACTAAACGTCGCCTTTTAAAGTACACGAAACAATAAATTATTAAACACCTATACCAATATAAAGCACAGTTTAATTATACTGCCTTAATAAAAATAACAAATTAAATATAATTATGAAAACGCCATAAATTTGCATTAATAAGAGAGACTGAACCAATTGCTCATATTATCTTAAAATATTTAAATTTGGACATTCCTCTAAAGCGACTAAAAGACTATGGCTAACTCGGCTAGTCTATCTGATTTATAAACAAAAAAAATTACCATGTATCTCGACACGTGTGTGTCGGTCTTATATAGACAAAGAGAAAACGGTAATTAAACATCAAGTGATGAAGCAGGTAAACAAAATATAATAAATTTATTCACCTCCACAACCAACTCACAAGAGAAAAATAAAATTTGTAGACTATATTACAACTAAATTACGCACTTTAAGTCAATATAAAATTATAAAGTTAAAAACTACTATTCGCCAATTATAAAAGGAGGCTATAGCTGGACCAGATTAAATAAAAGAAAGCGTCGTATTTGTCGACTCTAAAATTTTTGAACTCTTACAGTAATAAAATTAAAGATTCTTTAGATGTCTCCTATCAACTTTTGTTTGCCAAAAAAGCTTAAAAGTCAACATGAAATTAAATACATTAAAAATCATAAATTTAAGAATACCATTTTGTCACAGGTAAAATGTCAGAATACTCATTTAGAAAATCGTTAATGTTGTCGCAGAATGTTTAATTAAGGAACAAAAATCCGAGGCAACAATTAGTGAAACAACCAATAACTGCTTCACCAATATATGCGAACAACATCCAGCTCTCCAACACCTATCAACCCTCTAAAAGTTATGCAGAAGTAGCAAAATCCAACCCGGAACCAACGGATAACATTACTACAACGTTATCCAAATTCTTAGACGAATTCAAAAACTTATTTAATCAGTTACTTTAGCAAAACAGCCTAGTTCTCAACATGATCACACAACTCATCAACAAAATTAAGTAAAATGGCTAACTATTTACGCATAGCTCAGTGGAATGCCAATGGCCTTCCACGCCATAAAGACGAAGTTAAGTTATTCCTAAAACAAAATTTCATTGACATTCTTTTAATCAGTGAAACACACTTTACCAGTAGAACTTACTTTGAGATACCAAATTATAAATGCTACTATACAAACCATCCTGACGAGACAGCTCATGGAGGATCAGCCATACTCATCAAAAATTCGATAGTACATTATGAACTACTAAAATATGCAGAACATCATATACAAGCTACTTCAGTACGAGTTAAAAGCCTTCCATATGAAGTTACCCTCACAGCCGTTTATTGTCCGCCTCGACATAATTTAAAAAAGGAACACTACAAAAAATTCTTTGAGACACTTGGTCCAAAATTTATAGCCGGAGGAGACTATAACAGCAAAAATATTTTATGGGGTTCGCGCCTTACAACTACCAAAGGCAGAGAAACGGCACAGATATTGCATGATAACAACTATTCTGTCATCTCAACCGGCTCCCCAACTTACTGGCCTACTGATGTTGACAAGGTTCCAGATCTTCTGGACTTTTTTGTAACGAATGGTATTTCTCCAAATTATTTAGACATAACATCCAATTATGATTTATCCTCTGACCATAGCCCAATTATTGCAACAATAAACACAACAGTAATCTCTGAAAAGTTAATACCCAGACTCCACAACATCCACACAGACTGGGAATTTTTTCGTCAAACACTCCAAAATACGATCAACATTTCAGTAAAATTACAGGAACCAAACGACATTGAAGAGGCTTGCAGTAACCTAATCTCCAACATGCTGCAAAAAGTGCTACACCAACAACTGTCCAAAAACTTAAAACAAACAATATACCTCTTCAAATAAAGCAGTTGGTGACAAAGAAAAGAAGAGCCAGGTCGATTTGGCAGCGTACACGTAATATAGATAATAAAAGAGAATACAATAGAATTAGCAACATCTTGAAATTAAAACTCCAAGACATCAGAAATTCCTCTGTGGAAAATTATCTTACCAATCTTTCAAGATACGACAACTCTATCTGAAAGCCAATAAAAGCAAAGAGAAAACCAAAAGACACTTCCTCTCCTATTTGGAAAAATACAGCACCTCCAGGCCCGTGGGCAAAAAATGACAAGGAAAAGCAACTTATTTGCGGAACATCTAGGAAGTATTACTCCTCAGCAACAATGATCGAGTACAAATGGATGATGAACTTTCCGACAAAGACCAGTAAACTCTTCACTCCAAAAATTTAATACTAGAGGCAATTAACTATCAAGGAAAGCCCAGGGATGACAGGATAACTGGCCAAAATCATGAACTTCCCAAAAGAATACTCAAGATTTTATATATCTTTAATGCAATTCTTACCCAATTACTGGCCAAAATCTCTTAAAATTGCAGCAAATCATTATGATACCCGAAACCGGGAAAAATTTGACTGAGGTCTCATCTTATCGACCAATAAGTCTTCTGCCAACAATATCTAAGCTCCTCAAAGACTCCTCCTCAATCGAGTTAATCAAGAGCTAAATCAGCAGGCATGGATCCCCGATCACCAATTTGGTTTCGCCACTCATTCGACTACACAACAATGTCACCGCTTAACAAACATCATTAACAAATCAATGGAAAACCGAGATTATTGTACCGCTGCCTTTTGGACGTGAAACAGGCATTCGATAAGTTGTGGCATCCTGGACTTTTGTTCAAAATCAAAAGAACACTACCACTACGATATTTCACCATATTGAAATCCTATCTGGAGGATCGTTACTCTGAAACTAGAGTTAACCAAGAAATACCCAACCGTCATCCTATACTCTCTGGAGTCCCGCAAGGGAGCATTTTGGGCCCAACATTATATGTGCTATACACCGCCAATCTTCCAATGACAGACTTTTGGTACATTTGCTGACGATACGGCGGTTTTTGCGACGCATGATAACCCTGTTACAGCTTCATCCAATCTCCAAGCATATATAAATCTCATTGAAACATGGCTAAATAAGTGGAAGATCAAAGGTAATGAAGCTAAATCACATATAACCTTCACACTCAGAAAAAGTCAATGCCCACCAATAACGATGAATCAGATAGCGCTACCCCAAAGTGAAGCTGTCAAGTATCTAGGCTTACACCTAGACAGTAAATTTACTTGAAAACTACACATATCAAAAAAACGTAAACAACTAGATCTGAAAGTACGAGAACTTAATTGGCTCCTTGGACGTCAATCCAAACTATCGCTTAAAAATAAAATACGAATCTACAAAGCAGTAATACGACCAATCTGGACATACGGGATAGAGTTATGGGGTTGCGCTAGCATTCAAATACAGCTATAATACAAAAAGCCCAATCCAAGATTCTGAGAAACATTTTGAACGCACCATGGTACGTTGCAAACCACACCATCCATATGGATCTAAAAATCCCCTACGTGAGTGTAGTTATCCAGGAGAGCAGTGCTAAATACCACAATAGACTCAACTACCATCCCAATCCACTCATACCACCACTGCTAGAACTTTCTGAAAACAGAAGACTCAAACGTCAATGGCCGCTCGACCTGTCTATCTGAGGTGACATCGCTGGATGTTTACTTCTTAACGTTATTTAGTGTACATATATGTTAAGTATTGTACAATATATCACATTAGCTTATAGTTTGTGTATCTTACTGATTGCTAATAAACAAATTATAAAAAAAAATTAATACTTTTATCCCATTTGGAACAAAAAATTAAACTTTACCTTCCCAATTCCTAGTACTCACTCTTACATATCTAAATATTGGGCAACTACCATCAAACTAAGCATAACAACGACACATTTTATTACCATAAAACTCATGCCAAAATTCTTCACTTGGATTATTTTTGTACCTGCTGCATGCAACTGACCGATTAATCAACGAAAATACAATAATGTCTACACTTACAAATCACATTCGCCTTGCGACCGTGATAGTGAGTAGACGTGTACGGTAACCCTCTGGCTTCGAAGGTCAGTCACATTTTACCTACTCCAATTTATATTTTTTTGGGTCGGTCTTGGAAATTTTACTTTTTATCATAAATGTTAATTTTAATTTAATTCCTTAAACGAAAACAACAAATGTAAAAAAATATGTTGCCATAATTTAACGGTCCTCGATTTGTTTATAATCAACCTCACGTTCCAAACAACAATATGCTACCAGGCGTACCATTCAATAATAATAACATACAGCGTGTACCAGTGACAAGTACACAATTTCCCCAATTGTACCTTTTGATCAAAAATACCCGAAATTTATCAATAAAAAAAAACGGTTTAATTATTCATCGATATTTGTTTTATTTTCTTCAAAGTAATCTCCGTCGCAAATAATACATATTCCAACGCTTCTCCCAATCTTCAAAACAATTTTCATAAACCGATTTTGAAACGTCTCAAAACGCTTTTTGCGAAGTGATAACTGGAGTCGTGGGAACAGGAAAAAGTCACACGGGGCCATGTCAAGTGAATACGGACGAGACACCAAGGTCAGCTGCTATCTTCCTGATGCTCACGCGACGATCTTTGAGCACAATTTTCTTAACTTTTTCGATGTTTTCGTCAGTCGCAGAGGTGGATGGCCAACAGGAACGAGGCAAATCATCAACCACAATACAAACACAAAATTTCAGGCAAATTCTTTGCTCAATTAAATTCGACATAGTGAAATTCACAGAATACACCAATGAGTTGTTTACAAAGCTAGTACCCACAAACTATCTGACAGATTGCATTCACAACTGACATGTACACAATTGGCAGATGTACTAACCTGAAAAAAAGATTATGACAACATTTCAAAGGCGGTTTGTTTAAATGTTAAATTCCTGGTACTTTTTGATTAGAAGGTATAATTCTCAAACGAGTCAATCTATAAGCGATACCAGTTACCAGTAGCATATATATCAACAACAATGTGCAAATCAAATACCTAGTACTTTCAACCAGAGGCGAAACAACACTCATTGTTACCACAGAATATCATCAACCAGTGACGACGAACAAGATGGAAAAGATAAGAAAACCCTAGAAGGAAAAAATAATCAAGAAAAGAACGCCCATCCATGAAAAAAACTAGAACTACTAGAACTGTTAAAAGAAGAAAAATAAACTCAATGACCAACCGTACATTACCATTATACAACAAATATGCAGGACTACCAGTAGAAAATGAAGAAACTACTACTTCACAGCCCTCTGAACCTACAACTCAAAAACCCCCAAAACCTCCTCCGTTATTTTTTGTGGAGCAATTAACTTTACAGGCATCGTTAAAAAGTTAAGGGATATTGCAGAACATGAGCAGCACTGTACAAAAGCAATGGCTGATAACCTGTGGCAGCTCGGATACATACAGAAAATTAGTAAAACTTCTGAGAGAAAATAAAATTATTTTTTATACGTATTAACCCAAAGAGGAGCGAGCATTTAGAGTCGCAATCAAACATCTACACCACACAACAGATACACAAAAAATTACGGAACAATTAGCTCAGAAAGCTCATAAACTTAAAAATATACTCAATGCAAAACAAAAATGACAAAGGAACCTATGAATCTATTCTTCGTTGATTTAGAGCCCGCAAGCAACAATAAAGATATTTATAGTGCGCCAGGTATTAAAAATAAAATTATACAAGTAGAACCTCCAAAATCCAATAGAGGTAGACCACAATGTATGCGCTGACAACAAAATGGGCATACTAAAACATATTGCACCAAGCCATACGTATGTGTCAAATGTGGATTACATAATACGTCGAGTTGTACGAAAACAGACGACACACCTGCAAAATGTGCATTATGTGCCCCCATCTTGCAAATTGTAAAGACTGCAAATTCCACCACATTCTTCTAAATAAACCAAGCAACGCCACTAACAGACCCAATTTTAGCCAAAAAGTAATTCTCCAAATTCCTACTCTCCCAAACATGGAATACAAGCAACTGTCTACACATAACCAAATATTAGCTATGCAGACACAGTAAGAGAAAACGGCAAACAAGAACGAAATAGAGAAGACATCACAAATTTAAAGCGATGCTTCAACAGTTAATATAACAAAACAGCATGGTTTTAAACATGCTGTTAACCCTAATCACCAACATTTGCAAAATTTTTACTATAGCCCTGTGGGCTGCGAATGGCCTTCTGCGACACAAACAGGAAGTAGAAGTATTTTTTTATCACAATTTCATAGATATTTTCCTTATTAGTAAAACCCACTTCACAGGCAGATCCTATTTTCATATACTTCAATACTTCGCCTACTTCACTAATTACCCTAACAGTACTGCCCATGCTAAAACAGTAATTCTAATAAGAAACACTATTAGTCCCTATGAAATGATTAAATATGACAAAGGCCACATTACCCAAAGTAAAACTGACGACCTACGAGCTAACAGTAGCTGCCGTTTACTGTCTCCCACGTTATAACATAAAGAAAAAACAATCTGAAGATATCTTTCAAACTCTAAGAATAAATTTCATAGCAGAAGAAACTACAATATCAAAAACACCTTTTGGGCCTCTAGATTAACAACTGCCCAAGGTAGAGAATTGGTACATTTAATCCAAAACCAAAATTACTCCTTTTTATCGACCGGCACCCCAACCTACTGGCTCTGATCCAGTAAAATACCCGATATTCTAAACTTTTTCATCACCAAGGAATTTCGTCTTTATAATTAAATATTATACCCAGCTTTGATCTATCCTCAGACCATTCTTCAATAATTGCAACGATTAATAAATCTGTAGTGTATGAAAATATTGCCCTCAGAATACACAAGTACACCAAATCGGAAATAGGCCGGGAAAAAGTGGAAGAGAAAATAAGCTAAATATTAGTCTTAAAACTCACAAAGAAGTAGATAAAGCATTAGTAAGCTAACTCAAACAGATATTTCACCAAACCACACCACAAATTGAAGGTCAAAAGGAAATCAATAAGGTACCAATAAAATTTAAATAACTTATTGCGACAAAAAGACGAGCCCAAACATCCTCGAATAGTACTAAGTCTCCCACAGATAAAAATGCATTAACTCGCATAAGTAACCACCCAAAACTAAAATCGGAAATTTCCAAGAGAGCTCCTTTAATGACTATGCTGTCAAATTCAATAGATATGACAACTCCACTTGGAAGCCAATCAAATACAGAACCAAATCCAAATCCCGAATTCCTGCAATACGTAACCCGGCTCTCCCTGTTGTAGAATGGGCTAAAAGTCATAAAATAAAGCGAGTCTTTTTGCTGAGTAGCTTGCTGAAGTCTTCAGACCCAACGATCTAGTAGAGTACAAAGAGATGAACACACAAATTTTAAATATTCCCTATAATGTACCGCCAATCAAAGTTTTTATACAAAAGAAGTTCACAAAGAAATTAACCTGCTGAACATCAGGAGATGAAGTCACAGCAAAAATGTTATGTGAACTACCTACAAAAAGAATACTAGCACTCATCTACATTTACAACATAATCCTACGACTTAGTTACTGACCTAAACAGATAAAAACTGCTAAAATTATAATTATTTCAAAGCCAGGAAAAGATTCGACAATAGTCTCATCATATCGCCCTATAAGTCTCTTGTCTGTTATACCAAAGATACTCGAAACACTTTTACTTTTGACAATTCACTCAGACACACATGCTGAAGATTGGGTTGCTCACCATCAATTTGGATTTAGACCACTCCACTCAACAACGCAACAGGCTTACTGGATAACTCATGTAATATATCAGGCATTTGAACAAAAAAAATGTTACACTAGATGAAACCCAGGCATTCTGGGTTGCTCTATAAAATCAAACACACAAAAATCCAATTAGAGCCTCTCAAACATTACAAATCCACCTAGATCAATTGCAACACTCCACTAGTAGAAGATTAAAATCAACAAAAACAAATCTCAGCACGTGACCTTTACATTGAGACATGAGCAATGCCCACCGATATACATAAACAACACAGAAATACCAAGAGCGAAATATCTATGATTCCACTTGAAATCTAAACTTACTTGAAGAAGCCACATAATTAAAAAGATAAAGCAAATGGACCTCAAAACCAAAGAATTATATTGGCTGCTGGGCAAACACTCCAAATTGTCCCTGGAAAATAAACTTCTTGTGTATAGGACACCAATATGGATATATGAATTAGAACTGTGAGGCTGTGCTATCAAATCCAGGGTACATATAATTCAACGATGTCAGTCCAAAATACTTCGAATGTTGGTCAACGAATCTTGGTACATGACGAACCAAACGACACACGAAGATCTACTAGTACCATATGTCAAGGAAATTGTCTTAGCTAGCAGTATAAAGCACTACAACATAGTCGCAAATCACACGAATCCTCTACTCCAACCACTACTTGAAGTACCTATGGGAAAAAGATTAAAGAAGAACTACCCAGCAGACCTACAAGGTGACTGACGATGTCCTTACTGGAGTGGGGTCTGAAAACGGCAGTACTTTAGCTCGTAAGACAACACATTTGACCTATAGAATTTATTGTTATTCTGATTGCCAACAAAAAGAAAAAATTAATTAAGAATTAATAGTCTGCATATAGCAGTATTATGTAACATAAGTGAAAAGAAAGATACATTTACCAAGATAATTAGTTGAAATAAGCAGCAATCAAATGTTTTTACAAAAATAATCAAATACTATAAGAATAGGGATACGGTCGAAACTATCATTAGAAAATCATTTTTTTCTACACGAAACCAGAACCAGCTCATTTGAGCTTATAGTATACAACTATAGATTTGTCCAAAATCGTCAAACAAAAATATGCTTTCAGTGGTAAACAATGTGGATGTTTCTTGATATTAGGCAACCACGCCATTTGTGTAATATTTACTGGCAAAAGGTATTCAGTGAATAGTGTCGTAAGTCACTAGTTTACAGATGGACGCACTAACGTGCACAACGAGGCAAGAATGGCCACCCATCTGAAGTTAATGATGAACTTAGGCAAAAAATTAGCGTAAAAGTCCGTTATACACATGAAACAGTGACTTATGTCGCACTGTTCTGACGATAATGCAGCGTTTCAAGAAGATGTTAGACGGGAAAGTTTTTGCAGAAAGGATTTCAAACCTACGTTACAAGTGCCTCAATTTGCATAGATATTATGTCAAAAAGTAATGTACTGTTGTAGGTGTCTAATGTGTATAATAAAGATTCTGCGTCTATGCGTCATATTTATAATAGGTAGCGCAAAAGTGGCGTTCATGTCATCGCGACTTTTACATTTGTGAAGTAACCAGAAGCAGAATACACGTAGACAAACCATGAATCACTATACTCCTCAAGAACGCAGAATAATTCTGTCAATGTTTTTGATAAATAATTTTTAGGCGATTCTGGCTCAACGTTCGATTGATTAGAATATCGCTGCTGTGGCTGCAGATATAAAAGAGGCCTCTAAACATTAACAAGACGATGGGCCACGCAATTGGGCACCAATAGATGGTCTTTATAGCGAATTTTGGTAAGAGATTTGGAGATGTTCCCGTACAAAGTGCAAACAGTAAATCACTATTGCCTGCAAATCGACAATCGCGTGTAAATTTAAGTCGAGCCCTTTTAAACCTCGACAGCGATAAGGATTATTTTCCATTCAAAATCATCACGAGCGACGAGAGGCATTTTCACTTGAATAAGCAAAATTGTTGCTTGTGGGGCACTAAAATTCGCACATAATGCACGGAAAGCCATTACATCCTCTCAAAGTCACTGTTTGGTGCGGTGTTTACGGAGGAAAGGTGATTGGGCCATATTCTTTACTATTACACGATCAACGACTTCTTGTCGCCGAAAATTAACGAATTGGGTTTAGAAAACGTGTGATTCCAGCAGAATGATGCAACCGCACACAGTGTACGAGCGACAGTGGACATCCTAAAACAAGTGTTTCCCGGCCGCTTTATGTCTTTTTTGGCGATTTGCATTGGCCGCATGATCTCCCGGTTTGACCGCTCCAGAAATCTTTCTTCGAGGTTTTTTGAAGCCACGGGTCTGTACTAACAAGCCACAGACCTTGGTGGTTCTAAAAGAGAAGGTTTGACAAGCGGTGGGAACTTATCGCCAGAATTTTGAGAAAAGTCATAGAAACTTTTGAGAAACGAGCCGAAATGTGCATCAACTCTGGCGGCAGCCACTTATTATCTTTGCGACTTAATTGGAAAAACATTTAAGCGTTTAAATAATCAACAACAGAACTAATTATTTTTATTTACAAAGTTACTGCTTTAGGAAACCCAGTAATGACTTTATGTTATTTATTATTTCTGAAATATTAGCAGTAGCGTTAAAAGAAACCTGCAGGTTTATGTATGATTTTAATGATATTTTTTATTTCGTACTTAACAGTGTAATATTATATCTTGTATTTTTCACTCCTGTAGCTTTAGTTTATTTTATTAATATTACAATTTCACCTAAAAAGAGACTTAGTAGTTACAAAACATAAAATAAACTATCAAAAGTAAAAATATTTTAGATGTTTAGAATAATAATGTATTTAGAAAGAGAACCGAATATTTATTACGTTACAAAGCTTTTATTAAAGAAATTCTGCATTGCAGTGTTAAGAGCGTCAATAAACATTCAGAAAGATATTGGCATAAATTGTGGAAAAATTTTAAATTTTTTATAATGCGCTAAGATTATTCACATCCCCAGAGTGGTCTAAGCGTATGAAGCGCGGACTGCGGTGCGGATGTCCTCGATGCCTAGCGAGTGACCTACTCAGTCACTGAAAATAATTGACTATCTGCGCTCGCTCGAGCAACGGCTCGACAACGGCGGTCACCTAAAACGCGGTGCTTGCCACACCACCCCGCATCAGAGATCGTGCGCGACGACTGGGCAGTAAAATTTGACATATGAGACCCTTAAGTACCATTATTATACCAAGATCATTGACATTTAAAATAGAGAATTTAACTGTACCCAACTAAAATTGCTGATGTGAATCGCGGACAGGTCACCTCTGAATTAAGTAGGGAGCGACAAATACTGTGCATGTAAAGCCAGGGGGGAACCCCAACTCCCACATGGCGCGTCCATGGGTGGAGAATAGGGAAAAGCCTTGCAAATATATAAGGTAGGTACAGAAATGTACCCACGGACCAAATAGGGGAACTGGCAGAGGGCAGCAGTACCTGTCAGTACTGGGGTAAGGCAAATAAATAATTAATTTGGACTAGCTTACTCGCAGAATAGTATAGGCATGGCCAGAATGGCTGAAATGGTTATACTACTGCGATAACGGAACGCAACGGAAAACCACCGTTGTTAATACTTATCCCTAGTTTGTCATTAATAGAAATGAATACTAAAGAGTTAATGGCCCTGAGTTCTCGGCGTGCCTTAATGGGATAGGGTGGGTAGAATCTCCGGAGTATGTCCAAAGATGGTAAATACCCAAATTGGGACATGGAATGTCAGGGGTTTAAAACAACCTGGCAAATTAGATAACGTTATTAAAGATATGGAGCGATTCAAATTAAAAGTTCTCGTACTAAGTGAAATAAAATTGAAAGAAAGTAGCATAATCAGAACAGAAAGCGCAAAGTACTACTCAGGCAATACCGAACGACATGGATACCATGGAGTTTCCATTTTACTTAATAAAGAACTATCGGAGGATGTTACAAGCTTCGCGCTGGTGTCGGAAAGAGCAAGGATGATACAGATAGACGCAAGACCAAGAAAGATAAACATAATACAGGTATATGCGCTAACTGCGGAGAAACCAATTGAGGAGACTGAAGAGTTTTATGAAGAATTGGAACAACTGATAAAAACAACGAAAAAACACGATATAAACATAATCATGGGAGACTTTAACGCTAAGATTGGAAAAGGGCAAGTACTGGGGATAGTAAGAAGTTTGGTTTAGGTAATAGAAACGAAAGAGGAGATATAATGGTATAATTTTGTCAGGAACAAGAACTGGTGGTCACCAACACGTTTTACTGCCTGCCCCCAAGAAGTCTATATACTTGGACCTCTCCAGCTAACGCAGAAGAAAATATTCAGAGAAATCAAATTGACAATGTGTCGATTAACCAAAGATACCGAAATATCATTAAGACTGCCAAAACATATCCGAGCGCTGACATAAATTCCGATCACAATCCAGTGATAGTAAAGTTTAAATGCACGATGAAAATGGTTGAAAATAAAAATAAATTCAATAAAAAGATAGAAGTAAGGAGACTCAGGATACCAGAAATAAGAATCAAAATAGCTGAAAGTTGAAAGACTGGGCAAAGAAAAGCAAACATAGAATATTGCCAACGGCGGCGGAAGTGGAAAAACACGAAAGAAACAATACATCAGATCGGAAGAGAAAGAGGGACCCTCGATATTAAAAGAGAAAGTTCAGAAAGCGTTAAAAAACAAAGGAAGGAAAATCTCCAGGGCCTGACCAGGTGAACATAGAAATCCTTAAAATTCTGGAAGAGGAAGGTATGGACTTTCTGCTGAAAATGTTTAACCATATATACGACAGGGATAATACCAAAAGAATAGTTGAAGTCTACCTTTATAACTCTCCAGAATAAAGCTAATGTTAAAAAGTGTAAGAAATATCTCACAATAAGCCTCATGAGCCAAGTATTCAAAGTATTCTTGAACATCATTCATGAAAGAAAAAGAAAAATGTGACGAAACACTAAGTAACAACCAATTTGGATTTAGAGTTGGTGTAGGCACAAAGGAAGCCTTATTTGCGTTACAAGTCTTAATTCAGAAATGTAGAGACATGCAGAAGGACGTTATCATAAGTTTTATTGACCACGAGAAGGCGTTTGACAGAGTAAGACATGAACAACTTATTCAAATACTGGAATAAATACGCCTAGATGGAAAGGATATACAAATGATTAAGAACTTGTACTGGGGCCAAACAGCAACCGTGAGAATTGAGAACGACAGTATAGAATAAATATAAATAAAACGAGGAATGAGACAGGGATGCATTTTATCGCCCTGTTTAACTTATACTCAGAGCATATAATGATGAATGCGTAGCACGGGAGAAAGGAAGAACTTAAAGTAAATGGTGAAGTAATAAATAATATTCGATATGCCGACGACACCATTATGGTTGCATCAACTCAAGAAGATATGCAAGTTTTGAAATCATAAAATACTTGAAGCGTTCAAAATTTATTGTTCACTGGCAATGAAAGATAATCCCTATTTTAATAAACTATTCTGGCCGTAGCTTTTTGAGACGAAGGCTTTCAATGTGCTACCCTTTAATAGACTGGCGTTTTTTCCGGAGTCTCGTACCAAAACCATGATTTGTCTGCTGTGACCAGACAAGCAAAGAACGTATTTAGATTCATGCTGTAAGAACTGTTGGTATACCTTCGCACGCTTCCACTTTTACAGGATAAAAGTACAAGTGAGTACTTACTACGGCAACACGTGAGCTGCAAGGACTACCCAACAAAAATAAAAATAATTTGATCGAATTTTAAAAGACCTTTTACTCATCCGTAATCCTTGAGGCAACTGGGCAAAAAGCGATAAAGACAAGGCAAGTGTTTTTGCTGAATACTTAACAAAAGTTTTTCAACCACATCTCCCAGAGAAGAAATCCCAAAAAGACAACCTCACCCAAACACTAGACCTGCCGTACCAACTCAAACCCCCTAAAAATCGATTTAAATTCATCGAATTTATCGAAGTCATTAATACCTTAAACCCTAAAAAGGCCCCAAACCGTGACCTAATAACTTGTGAATTCTCAAATAGCTACCTGCTACTGATGTGAAATACCCAATCCAGCTATTCAGCTGTTTTATATACTAGATATTTTCCATCCCAAGGGAAAATGGCTCAGATAACAGTTATCCTGAATCCAAGCTTTACCAATAAAGCAAATTCCTATCATCTAATGTTTTTTACCCATTGTAACTATAGTTTTTAAAAAAGTCATGTTGAAAAGAACAATTCTAATTACTGAGAACGTTCGGCTTCTGAAAGATGCACTCTAAAATTGAGCAAATTCATCGAGTAGCATAAAAAATTAATCAAACTTTTAAAAATAAGCAATATTGTCGCTTAGGCGTTCTAAAAAATTTGGTTTACGGGATTCCTATACAAATTACATTTCCTAATTCTGAAATCATATCTCCTTAATTGGCATTTATTGGTCAAACACTTAACTGTTGAAAAATGGCTAAACCGTAGAAAATTAAAGCAAATTAATCCAAGATTATACAGGTAACTTTTACCAAGCGCAGGAATATCTACCCTTCTGTACAAATAAATAACAATCCTCTATCCAAAGAAGAGAAAGTCTCGGGTTATATCTTGAGAGAAGACTCATGTGGCGTAAACATATCTTCACAAAACTCAAACAGGTGGAACTGACTTTAACCGAGATGTATTGATTACTGGGACATAAATTCACGCTCTCGATAGATAACAAACTTCTCTTACTTAAGATTATACTCACACCAGTTTGAAGTTAAAGCATCCAGCTATGGGTCACGGTTATAAAATCCTGTAACGCTTGCAATCGAAAGTGTTAAGTATGATTGTGTCAATTATTACAATGTTAAATATAGTGACTGGCTTAGAGTGCACCCCAACACTTTAGAAACAGGTCTTATGTTTCCTCCAAATCAAATTAGAAAACTCCAAAGATATATGCTAAACAACTTGGACAGATCATTTGAGAGTTAGACGCTACCGAGTAAGAATGTAGTATGTGATCGTCGTATTTGCAATGACTGAGCGAATAGAGCGGCGAGTCTGCTTCAAATTTAGTACGAAACGAAACGCTTGTCCACAGAAGCTGTTTGGATGATTCAGATAGACCTCAGGGATGACGCAATAATAGAACACTAATGAAAGCACGATATAATCGACTCAGAGATGGTTGAGTATCTGTTAAATGTGATTAATAATAACAGGTTTCCGATTAGTTTTAGGCACATTTAAATTTGATGGTCATCGACTTCTGACTGTTTTCAATACTTAAATTATCTTTAAAAGGAAAGAGATTCCAAACCGCCGACGAGATTCAGGTGAGTACGAGACACTCATGTACGATTTCAACACAATACTTTGTGTGATGCTTTGAGGAGTGGAAACAACACTAAGCGATATTACAGAGTGCCCGCTTTAAAGGAGATTAAAGCCGCGCAAATGTTTCTTGTGCCTTGTAGTGCTTAACGGATTTTCCAGTAAGAATGGCAAAATATGCTTGAAACGCCATGATCGCATGTTAGTGTCAATTATTTCCAGAATAGTGTACCTTCTGTCATGCTTAAAAAATATAAATCATAAATAAATCAAAATAAAAGCTCAGTTTGTACAACGCATAATGCACTTTGCGAAAATTATAGTCGTAATAATTATCCTGAACTTATAATACATTAAATTGTGAAAAAATTAGATTGTAGATTTACTCTACATAATATAAAGGTGCCCGTAAGACCTTAAGTAAGACAAAAGCTTAAATTTATCAATTACGCATCGTAATTGACAAATAATTAAAAATTGTAACTTTCTGAAGCAACAACTTGGCAAACTTTGCAGTTAGAATAGCATTTACATCTATTTCAGATTGTCTTAGTAGAAGAACTAAAGATCGCTGACTACCAAATGTTTATTACTTACTTACTTACTTAATCCAAAACCTTTCTACCTTTCGGTATAAGGCTATTGAGCTGAGTTGTGCTTTATGGATTCGGGCTCGTCTTGCACAGTTCTCTCGACTTTTTTCTATCCTTTGCTGTTGTGCGAATTTCTTCCCACTTTATGTTTCTTGATTCTGCTGCCTCTTTTAGTTCCTCCTTCGATGTTTTTCTCGGTCTTCCTATCCTATTTTTCCCTTTTGGTCTTGATTCAAACACTTTTTTCACTGTTCTGTTTTTGTCCATTCTTATTATATGTCCCAACCACCCTAACTGTCTCTCTTGCACTAATACTGCTACCGCTTTAGTTTTAAATTTTCTCTAAATGTTGTGCTCCTGATGTGGTCTCTCTTGTTTTGCCCTCTATTTTACGCAGGAATCTCATCTCCGTACTTTGACCCTGCTCCTATGTTTATTCACTGTTGTCCATGATTCACTGCCATAGATGAGTATTGGTGTTACAACTTTTTGAATACTTCTACTTTTGCGTCATTTGGTACTTCCTTTTTCCTAGAAAAGAGGACTTTATGGAGTTAAATAGTCGTCCTGTAATTCCTACTCTTTCATTTATCTCGTCATCGAGTTTTCCATTTTCCTGTATCCATACACCTAGGTATTTGAACTTCTCTACTTGTTCCAATTTTCTTCCTCTTTTATATATATATATATATATATATATATTTCTTATTATGCTATTACCATTGTTTTGGTTTTATCTCCGTTTATCTTCATGTTTTTCTTTTTAGTTCTAAGTTGTATACATTGATATTTTCTTGTAGGTCTTTCTCACTTTTTCCGAATATAACCATATCATCAGCAAAAGTAATTCTGATATGTAGATTTTTTCCATATTCCAGCTTCCTACATGGTATCTTCTTGTTTTTTCTTGCATTCTTTTATTGCCTCATCTAATACTAAATTAAATAGCAGCGGGCTGAGTAACATCCCTGTCTTAGGCCTATATTGGCCTTAAATTCCTCCGACTGCTCGTGTCTCGTTCTTATTATGTTTCCGCTATTTTCGTATAGTGCTTTGATGGCTGCTACTTCTGTAATTTATGTTTGCTTTTCTAGACACTGCCATATTGTCTCTCTTTCTATTCTGTCGAAGGCCTTTTCCAGATCTATAAAACAGAGATGTATTTCTTCCCTTTCTATGACCTTTTCACTTAGCTGTCTGATTGTAAATATGTGGTCTTGTACCCCTGTCCTTCTCTAAACCCACTCTGGGTGTCTTCTATTGTCTTATCTAGTTTGTCTCTGAGTCTAGTTTCTAGAATCCTTGGAATACCTTCCTGGGATGCTTAGTAAGGAAATTCCTCTGTAATTACAGCATTCTCTTCGGTCTCCTTCTTATATTGGGTATTATGATTCCTATTTTCCATTCCTTCGGTACTTTTCCTGCCACTAAGTTGTCGTTGTATAGTTCTAGTAACCTTTCCTTGCCTGTTTCTCCTATGTATTTTACCATCTCTGGGGTAATTTCATCTATGCCTGGGGCTTTTGCTAGTTTGAGTTTCCTTATTGCTATATCCAATTCTTGTTTTGTTATTTTGCCTTCTGCGCTATCTTCCTCTGTTGAGTTCGTGTCTTTTTCAAAGTCGGTATTTTCCTCCTCTTCTTTTTCCAATCCTCTCTGTTCTTCCCCTGCTGCCAACAAATCTTCGAAATATTGTTTCCATCTTTCCATAATATCGTTTTCATTTGTCAGTACATTTCCTGTTTATCCTTGTTTTTTGTGGGTGTAGTTTTTTTTCTCAGTTGCAAAGTTCCGTAAAATAGTTTCTGGTTGTCGTCAAATTCTTTTTCATTTTGTTTCCGAATTCTTCCCACGCTTTCTGTTTTGCTTCCTTCACCTTTTTTTACCTGCGTTCTTTCTCTTTGTATAGATTGTAGTCCTCTTCCAATTTTGTTTGTAGATATTTGCGCCAGCATTCTTTTTCTTTTTACCAGTGTTTTTATGTCAGTTGTCTACCATGCCGTTCTTTTAAAGTCCGTGTTAGTTACCTTTGTCACTCCGCAACATTTGGCGCTGCTTTTATCATGCATTGTTTTATCGTTTTCCATTTATCTTCTATATTTGGTCTGATATTTTTGTCTCGTACTCTTTTTAGGATGTCTTGGTATTTCTTCCTGATGTGTTCTTCTTGTAACATGTGGCTTTTAATTTTCTCCTTAGTTATTTTTCTATGTTTCTCTGTCGCTTGTTTTTGGCTCACCCTCATATCCATTTGGAGTAAGTAGTGGTCGCTGCCTATTTCCGGTCCTCTTTCACCTTAACATCTTTGATTTTTCGCCAATTCTCCCCGTTCACTAGAAAATAGTCTATAATTGATTTCTCGTTTCTGCTGTGTTGCACCCTTGTGTATTTGTGTATGTCTTTATGTACGAACTTTGTGTTCGTTATTACTAAATCATTTGCCACGCAGAACTCTACAATTTTCGTACCGTTTCTATTTCTTTTGTGCTCTCTTGTCTTCCTAAAATTCTCTATGCCTCTATTATCCTTTCCTACGCTTCCATTTAGGTCCCCATAATTATAATATTGTTTCCTTTTGTATCTATTACTTTTTGTAGTTCCTCAAAGAACTGGTTTTTATTTCCACTTTCTCGTCTTCATCAGGTCCGTACGCCACAATCATTTGCCATGTTTCTTCTTTTTCCCTAGTTTGACTTCTACTGCCATTATTCTTTCATTTACATACCTTTCATTTATTATTGTTTCCATTTTGCCAGGGTGTACCACTAAACCCACTCCGCTTGTGCCCTTTCAGATTTTTCTATTCCTGACCAAAGCATCCAATATCCTTTGTGTAGTCTCGTATGTCCTTGCCCTTTCTTCTTTGTCTCTGTTATTCCCATAAAATCCAGCTTTTGTTTCTCCATTTCTTCTATGAGTTCCTCCTCCTTTCCGTTTATACTTGATGTTCCATGTTCCTATTTTTATATACTCCTGCTTTCCTCTTTTGTTTCTTTTCTACTCGTGTCCGTGTCCTTTGCTCTGTTCGTCATCTTTTGTGTCTGTTTTTTATTTTCTGGGTGCTTAGTTTTTGAGGAGGAGTCTCTTCTATGACTCTTTGTTCTCCTTCGCTCCACTTGTAGCAAGTTCCGTCTATTATTATCTTCTGGTATCCAGTTTTTACCTGTTTTTCTTCTGCTCTTTTCGCTCTTGCTATTTTCCTGATTTCCGCTTGTATTCTTCTCTCATCCTGTGTTTGATCGTTTTCAATGTATATTCTTGTTCCTTTCAAAGATTTCTTGTTTTGCATTACTTCCTGTTTTTCATTCCAAGAATCCATCTCCACAACTGTTAGTGCTGGCTTTATGGTATGTACATTTTTTACTTTGGCCTCCACTTGTAATTTTTCTTCGAGGAACTCCATCACGACTTGTTTCTTATTCTGTCCTTTGAATTGACCCCTTTTATTACAATATTGCATTTCCTTCTATTCTTTCTGTTGTCTCTAGTTTTCATTCCAGCTTTTTTATTCTTTTGATTAGGTAGCCTTTTTCCAGCTCCCACTTCTCTTCCTTCTTCTTGAACTCCTCTCTAAGCTCCTTGTTAGCTTTCGTGTTTTCCTTTATTTCCTTCATCATCTCTTCAAACATTATTTTCAGCTCACTTATTTCCGACATTTTGGTATTCGCTGATCCTGTGATTTTTAACAGGGAGGATTTGATAATGTTTTTTCTCTTGCTTTCTCTACAGAGTTCTTGGTCCAATTCTGTGCTGCTATTTAACTCCCGTTCCCTTTTGTTTGTGTTTTCCATCCAGTTAGTTCTTAAATGTGATCCCCTAAAATTTGTTCAAATTTTATAGCGCGCTTATTTGTTTATCTTTCCTCTGAACTCCGTTGACCGCGACTTTTATCGCTATCCGCACTTGCACCGCTCGCTTATCACACTTTCGCCGCCCGTTCGTTGTCGTCCGCTCTAGGTTTATTCACTGCATTGTACACGTAAAATCTCAGAACACTGCACACAAACCCTTTGTTTTCCTCTTTTTTCTTAACTTGTCGCCACTAAATCCGCTTTGTTTTATATGCACGTTTTACGTCACGTTGAAATTTACCAATTTCATTTGGTGTGGTACAGCCCGTATACGTTTATATATCGCCACCTGCTATAAAATTCGCGTCCGCGCCGTCTGACATCTAAAACTCCAAATGTTTATATGTTCTTTAATTTTGATTGATCATAATTTCAGAAAAAAATTCATATTTTCTAACAAAACCCACAAGAGTGGCTTCGACTACAAAGGTTTTTAGACTAATTCAACCCAAAAATGTTTAAATAAACAACTTTACCTTCACAAAAATTAACTGTATAGTGCAGTTTATGCCAAGAAAATATCAATGGCCTTTTTTAAAAAATAAAAATTACAAGTGCTAGGGGTCCAGGATAGCCAATTTTTCTACGAGAGAGACCTGTAAACTGCCCCAAGTTTCTGCTATTTAACCTTACTGGACCATTTGGAAAGAAACATCTGACATGATATGTGGAGCAAAGTCTGATAGTTTGCACCGAGCCATGAAAAATTAAATTTTCGAAGACACAAATGCCAACGCAATTATAGAGAGAATTTTAATGATGCATTGTCCAAAACAGTTACATCTTAAGCTTTCTCCGATTTATTTTCAAAAAAAATTAATGTAATTTTTTATATTATATGGTTGGACACTTTTGGGACAAAGTTTGTGTATGTATTGTCTTAGTTTATCATAAGCATTTTTGCAGAATATTGAAAATGCCCCTATTACTAATTTTAAGCTTGCGATGTATTTCTACGGATTAAGAAGGGAAAAAGCATTTTCAGGTAAATGAAGTAAACAATTTAAAGTTTGAGGCTATTATCGTACATATTTCGTTATTTTTTCTTGTTTGTTGAAGAAGTCACGTTAAGAATATGCTATCGTCAACGGTTGCGGCAAAATTATTAAGAATTTTTATTTTCTTTACTCTCTATTATCCGCTAACTTAATTACAAAATTTTATGCCACGCTATTTAAAACCTGCACTAATCACAAACGTTTATAATTGTTTTTTTATGTATTTAACTCAGTTTCTAGTTTACTTTTAAAATATAAACTCGCCTGCTACATTCTATTGTCTTTGAAAGTATTGAGTGCCGAGTTATCTATTTAATAATAATTTATCCACACAACTAAACCACGCCTCATAGCCCATCAAATATCGTATGTGCACTTTAGCCTTTCATAATACCAAAAGAAGCTCAGAAAACTGCGGTTTTCCGTTCAACATTCCCAACGTTCAAATAGCACTTCAATTTCTACAACTACGAACTCAATATACTAACCAGCCCCATTCACAACTTGCGTATGCAATCCACAATCAAACATAAATTCCACCCTATCATATAAATCTTCATGGTGCCTCATTTCCCCAGACTGTGTAAAATACCACAAACCAACAAATACTTAATATTTCAAGCAATTGCAATCCCGAAGGTATTCAGGTTAATGTGAATAGTAATAAAAGTGAATAACATGAGTTACTAATGTAGATGATGAAAAACACACGCAAGATGACTCAAGAATCCCAGACATGACTATCAAACACTTAAAAAAGGAAAAGAACCAGCCCTAAACTGCACCCTAATCACAAAGCAAACATCAAATAGATACAATGTTCTCTCACAAATCGTAATGATAATACAAAGCCAGGGCAAACGCTCAACAATCAACAACGTAAAATCGCAAAATCATCTCCACTTTATATCTATCAAATGAGTAACAACAAACATAGTGTTCTAGAACAGAAAACAATACTACAGAACAGTGCCGTCAAACGATACAATGAAGATCAATACAATTACTATAGATTCGTACAGAAAACTTGCCAAACATCTCAAATACGAGAATATAATTCACGCATCTACCAATTCAAAGAAGAAGCAAAAGACGTAATTTTAGAACTGCGTGAACTCGGTCATGTAGTACGTAATATTATTAATATTCCTCACAGACTTAGCAAGCAACCCGTATCACTGTTCATGGTCGTCCTAAAGCCCAAGAAGAATAATAAGACTATGTTTGATGTGAAACATCACAGTGCATTCATCGCCAAGAGTACAACCATACAAAAGCTTACTGTAATAATCTCTTGGTTTGCGTAAAATGAGGATATGCAGAAAACCCATATACAGCAGCCAAATGTGCGGTATGTTATGGAATTATGTATATAAAAATATTCTAGAAACCTACTAGAAATTAATCTTTCGGGACAATCAAACACAGCGTTCCCAATAGCCACTATCAAACATAAATTAATTACCATTACTTTGCAAACAAACCAATAACATAAATACTGGCACCGTAACTTCTCTTCAAGACAAAGTGTCCTTTTCATAAACAACAGAAGGAAGACCTCATAACTACAGATTCAACAAACAATGATAACCAAAACTCAAATGTTATATAATTTTCTCATAGAATTTAAAGCAATGTTTTCGCAGCTTATAAAACATAAAAAACATAACTTTAAATACTAATAATCAAGCTTTCTTTACGGCTTGCGATCTTAAACTACATACTAGAAATAATATTTTCTGAAGTTGTCAAAAATAAAATAGCTTACTACGAATCGGATTCTTTCTAAACTGTTTAAAGCGTCAACGTTCTTCCTTACTAGCTAATAATAGTAGCAGACCACATTCCGCGTATATCTATATGCTACTGTATTGAAGAATGCGAAAAATTTCTACGTTCTTTTGATGCACAATATATCATCGGAAGAGCCTGAAATGCCAAAGCGTAGCACAGGGGTCCAAAACGGATGTACCCTTCTGTGAGTAACACAAAACCTCAATTGTAACTATCTATCAATCGGGGAGTGTACTTATTAACCCACTGGCCCAAGAAAAGCACCAGATCTGCTCGACTTTGTCGTTTCTTTCGGCATGGCACACATATACCAAAGTAGAATCCAACTATTATTTGTCTTCCGACGCTACCCCATATTATAATAACTCTAAGCTTAACCATTATCAGCCAATACTTAACTACAAAATGCCGCAAAGCAAGGCACGCCCACTGCAACAATTAATTCTCAGAAAGTTATTAACAACTCTCTTCACATATGCGATCTTTTTTTTTTTAATAGAACTTTTACCTGCTCAACAATATATATTGTTATACAAGGTATGTTTGACAATTAATACTTAACGAAGGGAAATAACAGAATGGTACCTAATAACCACTTGAAATAGCTGTGTTAATAGTCATTTGGATTTACCATTTGATCACATAGTTAATTGAGAATTAATTGCACTTAGACATCAAGACTATCACTTACGTATTTTGATCAAATAGTTATTTGGAGATTAGTCCGCACTTAGTCATCACTCAAGTATATGTCTTGGGGTAACTTTCGTTTTAATCGTCTATGAATACTTCTTTGGCCTAGTTCATAGAAGGTGGCACCATTGCAGTGGTAAGTTGTCATGGAAGGTTTTAGTCAGTTTTGCAATATGTTCGAATTGTGGGCATGTTTAATTCGTGATGAAGTTGTTGATTTGTAATGAACCACGGGCGTTGACTGTTGTTCGAAGAATTTTATTTTGTAACGTCTGGATTCGGTTGAGATTGGTTTTGGAAGTGTTAGATATCACACATCCGTACAGAATCAATGGACGTATTAGAGATTTATACAAGAGCGTCATGCATTGATTTTCATAGTGGACTTTTTATTATGATTGGGTAGAGCTGGATTAAACGCGTGTGGCCTTCGTTCAGCTTTTTAATATATGGTATTTCCATGTGAGCCGAGTATCGAGATGGATACCCAGATATTTTACGGCTCGTCTTTGGCATTCCATTGTATAGTATGTCCATTGATTGTAATTAACGTTGGATTTTTGATAATTCTAAGGTGAATATTTTCGTAGTACACTTGGAATGATTAATTGATAGATTCCATTTCATGAACCATCTGCTTAGTGTATTGGCGGCAGTTTGTAAGTCGGCTATTGCTTGCTCTAAGTTTTGATTTCTGTTAACACGACCGTGTCATCTGCGAACATTGCTAGGTTTGTTGGGAACAGGAAAGTCATGCATGTAGATGTTGAATAAAATGGGACCTAGAATACTCCCTCGTGGAACCCCTGCATGTATAGCTCTAGTAGTTGATAAGCTTGCCTGTATCTTGATTGCATATGTACGATTTTCTAGGAACGAGAACAATATGGATTTTATGTACTCAGGTAGTTGAAGACGTACTATTTTATATTTTAAGCCATCGGTCCACACTCGATCGAATGCTTGAGCTATGTCTAAAAACAATGCGATCTTATTGTTGCAAACCGTAAAGCGCAAAAAATAGCAAAAAACAAAGCGTTATACGATAGACGTCAGCTGCGTAACGCACTAATAAAAGTTTGTCTAATAATCATACAGTATAATTTAAAAGACCGATAACAACGATACCCCTATTCAAGAAAATTAATTATACGTGAGATCAGAAAAGAAAAATGCAGGCGCCCTCGCCGAACAGCTTGCTACTGCGTATTCAATATCACAATCCCAAAATACTTATAGCGACAGCGAAATTTTGAGAACACGCCATATCAGTTGTCGCCACTAGTGAAAACATTCATCTTACTAATTCCTATAAAGCTTCTAGATATAATATTATAACAGAAGAAGTTTTACACAACCTTTCCCAGAAAGATCTAGTATTAATTACCACCATATACAACAGCATCCTACAACTATGCTACTTTCCTGCACAGTGAAAATACTATGACTCCTAAGCCTAATAAACTGCTCATACAACCCCTCTTTTATAGACCCATAAGTCTCTTACCTTTAATGTCCAAAATATCTGCTTAAAAAAATTAAAAAAACTGTAGAATTCGATCATATTATTCCAACCTACCAATTCGACTTTAGACAAAATCACTCGACCAGCTACCAAGAACATCGAATCGTTACTTATAATAGAAAGCCTAGGAATCAAACCTGATATAAAACAGACTTGATAAGATCAAACTCCACTTTCCAAGTCAGTTCTACTTAATACTAAAATAGAGAGAACTTACTTGTCAAGGTAAATAATGTAGTACCCAACTATCATGAAATCATATCCGGAGTACCTCAAGGCAGTGTCTTGGAACCACTGCTTTAGTTCCTCTACACTTCTGATACACCAACAACATAAAATACTGTAATTGCCACTTTTTCTGATAATACGACTATTCCTCTCGATCAATAAAGACACAGAAATAGCAGATATACTGCAAAACTGGTCTAATAAATGAACAGCGATAAGTCCACACAAATCATGTTTACTACCAGACGTACTGCATGTCCACGAAACAGAATTAACAATGTGCTAATACCTTAGAAAAGTGAAATCAAATAGCTTGGTTGGGATCTTGACTAAAATCTAACTTGAAGTACGCATACTGAAACGAAACGTAGACAACTCAAGATTAAGCGCATGAATTGATTAATCGGAAGGCAATCCCATCTTTCGCTATCCAACAAGGTATTATGCTCAAAACCATTATAAAGCCAATCTCGAGATACAGGATTCAGCTCTGAGGCTGCGCAAAGTCCTCCCATGCCAACGTCCTACAGAAATGTCAATCGAAGATCCTCCGTACAATAGCATATGTCCTTGGTATGTTGCAAATGAAATAAATCTGAGATTCAGAATCATACCCGCGGATATGCTAGCAACTTATAAGGACACCCAAAACAACTTATACAGCCATTATCCAATCCATCGTCCTTCACTAGAAGGCTAAAGAAATAATGGTCACAAGATCTACCTTTATAACCACTCAGGGCTAGTGAACATTACGAGCGATATGGTACTAGCTGGAAGTTTTAGTACAGAAGTTTTTAAACGGATCATTCGATTGATTTCAAATATTTTTTTGACTTTTGGCAGGTATTAGAGTTTGGCTAATAGGCCATACAAGATCTTTTGCAAAATTGAGCCAAAAATGGCCAAAATTCAATTTGTGGCATTTTTGAAAATCTTGATGTTTGTGGCAGTTGTCGTAGAAGTCGGCCAAAAACACAGATGGCTAAAAATAAAGCAATGGGCAAATTGTTAAGACAGTTTTATGCAAAGTTTGGACCTTCCATCTCCAGCGGTTCGTCCGACGTACTTTGGTAAAGAGTTAGGCACTTCTTTTTGATCAAGTAAGGTACAAAACCTTTAATTTAACTGATTAAGCAGGCTCAGTTACGTCTGTTATAAAGCGTCAACATACTTTACAACATTTGGCACACGTATGGACTTACACTAGACTTTCTAATTTTTTATTTTGGCAAAATGGGAAAATACTATTGAAAAATGCCAAGAACTGAGCGAAATTGATACAATTAAGGCAATTGACGCAAACGGTGTTCAAAAATATGAATGTCATAGATTTTTCCCGCTGCTGTAAACCTATATCGGATTTAGTTAATTATTCACATCTTAGTAGATTGTAAATAGGCAAGATTAAATTAAAAAAAATGTATTTAAATATTCAAATTAAGCTATTTATATAACATCTAAAATTGGTATTATAAGTATGGCATTTATCATCATTGCAAATTGAACTAAAATGTTAAAGATTCCATTAGTAATTTACAGTTCTACATATTTTATGATTTCCTATGTTTAAATATGTCATTACATCATAATTATATATTAACACTTCTGTGAACACAAAAAAACTAACTAATAGAATAACATAGAACCTTCGAAACACTTTATGTATAATTTACAAAATATGTTGGCAGCAGTAGAACTGCTCAGAATCTCTTAATATAATGGTTACGTCATGCAAGTTTGCTGGTGCGCATGCAGTACGATGGAAACCAAAACAGAACGTAAATTATTCCAAACAAACTTAGAGGGTGGGTTTCAATGTACCTTGTGTCCCGCAGTGGTGGTATATAATCTATCGGAGACTCGAGGGAGTTGCGGTTCCTCCCACTCGTCCGTTCCACCTGCTCAAGATAGTCAGTCAACCCCCCATACACACAATTGAAATAAATCGAAGCAACAGAAACGATAAAACTTTTAATAACGTGAAGGGAGTGGTACGTTAGTAATGATTAAGCGATGTGACATGCATACATTCAGTTACACTAAATTGCCAGGTGCAAGGAATTGTTCTGTTTACTTGTGCTTGTGCCGAACATTGTGGTAAGAATATTTACATTAACAGACGCAGACCTACCTAAAGTGAGACATTAAAGTTTCCAGCTTTAGCGCGAGAATCTTATTGGAGTCTGTACAGACCTGGAGGTAATTCATCTTAGAACAAATTGCTTTTGTTCTACCGCTCGCCAGCTCCCGCTTACTTACCGTGGACGCTAGAAGCAAGCATGCTACTATGGCCCCTTATCAAATCGCTCACATAAATCGCGTCTCACTTAAAACAGAAAACAAACTCAATAATAAATATCGTTTAATAAATTAAAGGTACAAAATAAATGTAAAAGTCAACGAGAGGAATTACTAGGGTAACACAGATACTTCACATTGATACATGCTGGTCACATCTAATATCTAACGGGTTCATTCTGTCTGTCCACTACCTTGTTAAGGGCCGTCAGCAGCTTGTCGGGCATGTGGTCTTGGATCATTACCGGCGATATCAGGACCTCGTCGAAGTCGGTGTTCTCGGCCCATATGGCCTGGTAGACCGGCTCGCCGCCCGACAGGGCTTTCCTGAAAATGGCCATGTACTGTTAGTTTTATATTGATTTGGAAATTCTGTATACAGATTGATTTTTGCAGTATTAATATATTTTATTGGTGCAGAAAAATGCCTAATGGCCTAAGCTATTGATCACACTCGATTAAATTCAAAAATATGTAGGCTTTTATACGTTCAAGGTATTTTTGCGCTTTTGTAGAAGAAAGAATGAGCAGTGCGGCCAACTGCATTCATGAGTTTCGCAGGCACTAAAAACAACTCTTAAATTAACTAATTTAAAAAACATAACATATGTTCCTAATTTTTTAGGAACATATCGATCGACTTGCACTATAACTTAAAATCATACAAAGAAGACTTTCGCAAATACTTGACAATAACGATGCAATCCCCAACCATCAGTTTGGTTTCAGACAAATGCATTCTACAGCAGAGCAAGTACATCGTGTTGTCAACAAAATCAATGACGTGTTTGAAAATAAACAATATTGTTCGGCAGCCTTTTTGGATATAACACAGGCTTTTGACAAAGTGTGGCATATTGGACTATTATACAAACTGCGATCAATCCTTCCATTAAATTATTTCCTTCTTCTAAAATCCTATCTCCACAATAGACATTTCCTCGTCAAAGTTGGCACCGTTCTCACGAAACTCTATTCGATAAATGCTGGGGTACCACAAGGCAGCATACTTGGGCCATTGCTCTATGTAATATATACGGCTGATCTTCCGACCACATCACAAGTTTTAATAGCGACGTTTGCTGATGATACGGCAGTCCTAGCTATTGACGGCGATCCAGCTGTTGCCTCACAAAAACTACAAACTTCTCTGAATTCAATACAATCATGGTTACAGAAATGGAGAGTTAAAGCAAATTATACAAAATCCGTACATGTAACTTTTACTACGAGACAAGAAACGTGTCCCCCGTTAATCTATACAACAAACAGTTACCGCAACAAGACGACGTAAAGTACCTTGGTTTGTACTTGGATAGAAGACTCACCTGGCGGAAGCACATTCTTACAAAGCGAAAACAATTAGGTGTAATTTTCACCAAAATCTACTGGCTAATAGGGTGATATTCAAAACTTAACATCGAAAATAAGCTCCTCACCTACAAAGCTATTATTAAACCAATCTGGTCGTACGGCATTCAGCTTTGGGGAACTGCTTCAACATCAAACATAGAGATTCTAGAACGTTTTCAATCCAAAGTGCTCCGCATGATGATTGACGCACCGTGGTATGTGACAAACGCAACAATTACGCACGATCTGCAGATCCTAACGGTCAAGGAAGAAATTCGCAATTATAGCACAAAATACAAATCTCGACTCAGTGTGCACCCAAACGATTTGGTAACAAATCTTATGAATCAGCCATTAAACCACAGAAGGCTTAGAAGGTTTACGCCCAATGATTTAGCAATTAGATTTTAATTGCATTTAAGTAAGTTAGTTTTAGTTTAGATGTAAGTTTAGCTTCTAAGTTAGTTTCCTATCAGTCACACTAGGTCTACCTTTTATATATGGAAGAGTGCTACTGAGCACTCTTTTGCATGTCATAGCTGTAATTGTCAATTAATTTGCTAAATGTATTCTTACAGTTTGCAAATAAAATGGGACTTTATAAAAAAAAACTTAAAATCAGCTCACAGCAAATAAGGATGATAAAAAAATGTAACTAGAAGTACATCAGGCTCGTCCAGATAAATCCGCAATTTTTAGATTGTGTTGAGAGAAAGCTAAACGGTCGCTTTAAAAGGCCTCTATTAGATAACACAAGTTAAGCCCACCTACGATTGTCAACAAATATCTACGGGCCGAAAAATCGCCAACCGAAATTATTGGAGGGGTTGGCTACAAAAACTCAAGTTTGCGATGTAGTGAAGAAGCTTAGGAAATCTGACCATCAAGAAGAGGTAAGTGCTGACCGGATAACTGTGATGAATCCGTTCGCGAATTAAAAGAAGATCGATCAGGATACTGGGAAAAATGACTGACCTGATGACAAAGAAAAAACATGGCGAGGTCAACGGTTAGTCTAGCAGTGCACCAGGATCTGCATTATAAGCCCTCTGTGCTGAAGAAACGCCAACTGTTGACTGGGAAAAACAAGGTGAACAGGAAGTTGAAGGCCCAAGAGCTGCCGAACGACAGCGCTAGCTTCCAAAGATTATATCTGGATAAAAAAAACTTTATCTAGGACAGAAAGGCAAATCTTCAAAATGACCGTTGGATCTGCCAAGATACCTCTGAAGTGCCTATCGCCATGCATGCAAAGTTTCCTGTCTCTATGATGCTGCTAAGACTTGTAAGAAGCGAACGGAATATCATGGCGCCCCTTTTCTTTAAAAAACCCTGAGGGTGACAGCCGACAGCTAAATCAATGTGATGAAGACAGGTTTTAAGCAGTATGTGTTTCAGCAAGATTCCGCTCTAGCCTAAGGAAGGAAGACCGAAGTGTAACTCTACAATTTGGTATTCCAATTAATCCCCCGACTTGCGGTCACTCTCCCGACTGCAACCTCCTCAACTACTACGTGCTAGTCGTCAATGAGAGGCAACACCAAGAACAGCTTAAGAGCTTTCATCAGGGAGGTAACGACACCTATAGACAAGGCGGAAGTTGCGATGGCTTGCCCGGCTCGAAAAAATCGTAGCCGCTGATCGGGACTACAATAATTAATATTATTCTCGATTTCAGATAGATAAATAAATTGAACTATAATGTTATTTTCATTGTTAATTAATTTTTCGAATTTACCTCGACGGCCCGGTAAATAAATAAAACTAAAATTAAAATCAAGAATTGTTTACAACATTATCAAATCGAAAAAGACAAAGAATTTGAACATCGAGGTTTGTTGATTACAAAGCCAGAAATATTTTGATACTCTTCTAATATTTATAATTATAAGGTTTAAAGGATCTCATTGTTTTTCGATGCTGCAAGGCACTAAAAAAATTCACCATCCCAAAACTTGCCCAACGCTACAAAAATCCCAGATATTTCCATAATATTGACAATGGGGATGTTGACTATCTACTTTTTATGACCTTAATGTTACATACATTGGCTATCCTCCACAATAATCTATTGATTGGTCTATCTTAAAAAAAACCATCAGAAAATTTTTAACTCTTCCTTGTAATTAAGAACTTCATTTAAAGAACCCAAGTAAAATATTCAATAAAGTCCTAAACATTTGGTTTAGATTCCCAAAAGTCGCTACTAATGCAAAGTACTTTATGAAAACAAAAAGAAGCAACTGTTTAATTGTATTATATATTTATTATACTGAATTCACTAGTGTCCTGATGAGGCCTTTTTCAGTAATCAGATCTCTGCTACTTTACTTCAGATCTATTGGCCAGTGTCGTTTTAATCGTCTGTTGCTCCGATCTAGCAATTGTCTGCTGTGGTGTTTATTACTTCTCTCTTGAATAACATCCGTGATGAATGGTATTCGTAGGTCTTGATGCAGCGTTTGGTTACTCACTTAATTTTATATAATAGAATTTTAATCTCTAGTGACAGCTTAGATCTTCTTCCAAGAAGCCAATATAATTCTTTATAACATAAGTCCATTTGTTTCCATTTCTTCTGTATGTGTTCCTTCCCATGTAAGTTTTGAATCTAGGCGAATTTCAAGGTATTTTACACTTGTTGATACCGGGAGCTGTATATTGTTGATGGTGACTCGTGGAAATTGTTGTTTCCGTAAGGTGAAAGACTTTGTTTCGTTAATTTTAATCTTCCATTTATCTAGTCATTGTTGAAGTAGGTTAAGGTGGACTTGTAGGCGTGCAGATGCTATTAGGGGATTTTCGTTTACAGCCATAATAACTGTGTCGTCAGCAAATGTTCCTGTGATTGTGCTAGTGGTTGTAGGAAGATCGAATGTATATATCAGATACAGAAAGGACCCAAGGACGCTACCTTGGGGAACACCTGCTTTAATTGGGTGGAAGATAGAATTTTCTCCAATATATAGTAAGGTTCCGACAGGATACGTTTGATTTTGTACGACAGACCTGCATGCCAGACCCTGTCAAAGGCCTGGCCAACATCGAGGAATGCTGTTGTACAGTATTTTTTATTATCCAGAGATTCTTGAATAGTGTTAGCTACCGGATGACACTGTTGTGTAGTAGAGTGCTCTGCTCGAAACCCAAATTGATGGTCTGGGATTACATTTTGCAGAGGTGTAATACGATGTAGTAGTTTCGATATCGTTGATAGCAAACTTGTCGGTCTATACGAGGTTACATTGTTTGAGTCTTTTCTGGATTTTGGTATTAAAATTATCTCTGATAATTTCAGTCCTTGTGGCTGAGTACAGGATTAAATATATATGTTAACATAACTAGTCCTTTCTTGGGAAGCTCTTTGAGTATCCTGGGAGTAACTTGGTCTATTCCTGGAGCTTTTTTATTATTCAAGAAAGATATTTTTTTCTGTACTTCTTTAGGGGTGAAGAGGTGTATACTGTGTTGTCATTTAGGAAATTGAGAACGTCTGTGTCTGGCGTATTGTTATGTGGAACAAATACTGTTGCCAAGTGTTCTGCAAAGAGGTCTGCTTTTTCTTGATTGGATTTGGCCCACGACCTGGCAAATGGGGATTCAAGACGTATTGGTGGTATTGCTGTAATTGGTTTTCTTAAGGTTTAATTGTCATGTCTACTAAGGTTAATGATATAATCTGAGAAATTGTTATCTCGAAGTTCTCTTAGGTTTAGTTTGAGTATATTGCTTAAGTGATTATACTACTGTGTACAAATATAACCCGGAATTTTTAATTTAAACTGCACGGGCATTTCGTTGGGCACAAACCTTTTTAGTTTTAAGATGGTAAGGCTGCTACTGACATCTGTGTCAAATTTTAGGTTAATATCTTAATTAGTTGAAGAGTTACGCTCGTTTTCGTAAACAACCAAAATTAACTTTTTCGATTTTTACCATGTCAGAAAGTATTCAACAAAGAAGTTCGATTAAATTTTATGTTAGAAATGATATTTCTTCTGCGGAAACGCTCAGAATGTTACAAAAAGCCTTCGGTGAACAGGCTATGTCTAAAACACAAGTATACGAATGGCATAAAATGTTCAAAGACGGTCGTGAAGGCGTTGAAGACGAACCACATCGAAGACGTCCAAGAACATCAACTGACGAACAGCACGTCGCGAAAGTTAAGGAATTGGTGCTCCAAAATCGTCGATTGACAACTAGAGAGCTTGCTGGCATCGTTGGCATTTCAAATGGATCAGTCAACACCATTTTGAAGGAAGTGTTGTGCCTCAAAAAAGTCAAATCTCGTTTGGTTCCAAAAACCCTCAATTTATTCGTGACCATTTCGCTAAAAATTCCGCCCATATCGTTCCGCAACCGCCGTATTCGCCTGATTTAGCTCCATGTAACTTCTGGCTATTCAGAAAAATGAAAAGACTGCTCCGGGGATACCGTTTTGACACGATAGAAGAGATTCAAGCCGAATCGAAGAAGGTGCTGAAGGCCATACCGAAACAGTACTTTTAAAAGTGTTTTGATGAGTGGAAAATTCGCTGGCATAAGTGCATTGCAGCCGAGGGGGATTACTTCGAAGGCGATCAAATAGATTTTTAAGAAGAAATAAGGATTTCAAAAATTATAACAAAATTCCGGGTTATATTTGTATACAGTAGTATTGCGTTTTATCTGCTGGGGCATGACTTTGTTGCCATGCCTTTCTGGCTTTTCTTTTCAAGGAAATAAGTTTTTTAATTTCAAGCGGTATATTATCAACGGTTCCTTGTGAGTATAAATTTGTAGCTATGAAAATAGGTGGTTGCAATGTACAGATCAATTAAAAGTTTGAAAGCTCAGGATCAGACATTTGAAATCCACAAAAACATAACATCTCATGGACTTCATTGATATCTGCAGGGTTTTTCTAAGAATCACATTTACTACCATAGATATCCAATATCCGTTATAATCGGACAAAGCTTTACAAACAATAATATTACTTAAAGAAACCCTTTTTAATAAATAATTCTTGGGTGTAAAAGCGTGGAATAATTCTACCTTTTTTCGAAACTAATAAAGAGTTCCAACTGTTATATATCATATATATGCTTTCTTCACTATATAACATCATTGCAAGAAGAGTGACACAGTCAAAGCTTCAGGTACGGTCAATTTTCCACAGTTATCGCAAATCTATCGACATGCCACCAAAGTAGTTATGTAAAGCAACTCATCTGGCAACATTGAAAAAAATTTGAACATTAACCCCTCGGTAATCTCATTGCAGCGTTAGTTTTTCGTAAAATAGATTATTTAACTTACAATTGTTATAATTACAAAATATATTCAAAGAAGGCTGATTTTTATAATAAAAGCTTTGTTAATGTATTTACAACTTTATACACTTTGAATAAGTCCAATTTTGGAAATGTTTTGGGATGCATTATAAGGATACTGCGCAACTGTTGTGTTGTATTTTCCTTAATTTTATTTACGGCTCACAACAAGATCGTTTTAAGACTATATTTAATTTAGGGGGTGTTAATAGGACAATGGCGCATAATATACAACCTCTCACATGCAAAAGTCACCTCATCTTTAGCGGTACGATCGAACACAGGCGATATAACAGACAGATCGAAAACCTAATAAAACTATTTTGTCAAATTATTAATATTCCCTAGTAACGCAGTACATATGTTATGCTTCGAAATATAACTGTGTATCCCAGTCGGATTCCCGAAGTGGGATAACTAAAGAAATCAAGAGTGAGAAATAAACATATAAAGAGAGTCAGTGCTGGAATGTAAGAACGCTACTAAAATGTAGTAAATTAGAAAACTTAAAATACGAAATGCTAGGTATTAATAAAATGAGATGGTCGCAACAACAAGATTTTTGGTCAGGTCGTTACAGGATAATCAACACGCAAGCCAAGGCAGATGGAACAGCAGGAGTTGGTATAATTTTGAATAGAAAGCTAGGAAAACGAGTAATAGAATACACAAAATGCCATAAAAGACTGATAAAGGTATGCTTAAAAATCTACCCCCAAACACAACAATAATCCAAGTATATATGTCAATGTCAACCCATGATAAAGACAAAATAAAAGTAGTGCATGAAGATATTAAGAAGCTTATTAAACACACGAAGGAGGACAAAAATCTATTACTAATGGGTTACTGGCACGTCGTAATAAGGGAGAAAGAAGTACAAAATATAATGTGACAATACGCATTAGAAAAAAAGAATGTGTGTGAACGCTTAATTGAGTTCTGTACTAAACATATACTGATAATTACAAACACATTATTTTGACATCACAGAAGAAGATATACTTGAAAGATATTGAACGCTACCAAATATACTATATTATGGTCAGACAGAATCTACGCTGGACCATATGTTGACAATGATCATAATATAGTCATAATAAAATATAGGATCAATCTAAAGAAATTTAAAAGTAAAGAAAATACAGCATGCAACTTAGAAAACTTAAAAAATGGAACAACAGTTAAGACTCTACAAGAGAACATCAAAGAAGTAAATAAATTAAACAACCCTAGTGATAACGTGGAAAGTAGTTACAAGGCATAATAGAAACGCTTTAGGTATAAAAAATGCAACATAAGGAACATAAGGATGACAAATGATATAATAAAACTGTTAGAAGAACGTCATAAATATAAAACCATTGATACGGAACAAGGACGAAGTAAATATAAAGAAACAAAGCCAAGAAATAATATATAAAGGCCAACAGTGAAAAGATACAACAAGAAATAAATGATGAACTTCATAAAGCATATAAACAAGTAAAAACATGTTCAAGAGTAATAAAGTAAAGACCCGTGAAATACAAGATAACAGTAGAAGCATACAAACAAAAAACAAAAAATAGTTTAATGGCAAAAAAATACTTAGAAGATTTACACAATGAAGACGACTGAAGATTATTTGAACCACTGAGTACGTAAAATATAGAAGATAAATATGTATGTATCTTAAGAACGGAATTCGATAAAGCAGCAAAAGACCTTTAAAACAACAAAACCCGAGGTATATATAATTTACCTCGAGAGATCATCAAAAACATAGATACGAAGATAAAAAGACAAAATTTTCAAATAATTAAAAACATCTACAACACTAGACAAATTTCAACTAGTTTCACAACAACAAAGATAATTACTGTCCCAAAGAAGGCATCCACACACAAATGCGAAGAACATAGAACAATAAACCTACTATCACACGCATCAAAAATACTAGTAAAAAACCAATTTGGCTTTAGAAGAAACACGAAAAACGCTATACTGCTCCTAAGAGTATTAATAGAAAAACTGTTAAGCAAAGTTACAGACGCTTTCATCCATACAGAAAAGGCCTTTGATAGAGTGAACTGACCTAAATTGTTCCAACATATTACAGGAAATTGGCAGATAATTTACAATTTATGTAAAAATTAAACCGCGGTAGTACAGTACAAAGAAGTATTCTATATATAAATTATTTGTTCAAATTAATGATAAACGTTGTTGAGCAGCACATCAAATGTCGTTGAAACTTAACTATTTGTATTATCAAATACTCTACCATACTAACAAAAGTAACATGTCATAAAATATTTTATGTTCAAATAGCAAGTTCATCTTTAATAATTTTCTTTTAATGGCTCTTAAATTGCGTTTTGGGTAATTTGAACTCATTATCACTTTTTCTCTAGCTCTTGTAGCTTGTTTAATCTAGCCAAGTGGATTATCTTTTTCTGTTTATTGCTCAGAAATTTTACTCAGGCCATGTCTTAACAATAAAGCCAAGGCGGTTTTCCAAAAATATCTACCATAAAAATAAAGAATAGCGTCGTTTAAAGAAATATAAAAAATTAAGCTACGCAAAATCACTGTTTATTATGACGATTTATATGTTGAGAGATGTGTGTAAAAATTTTTGATTTATTCTTTGTCTACATAGAATAGCGAATGTCAATGGTAATTTTATTAACATTTGCATTAATTTTTTCGTTAATGTGTTATTTCCCAATATAATCGCAATTATCATCACATACACTTGATAAATATTATGCAGTACACTGATATGTGATCTGAATAGGTATGACCTTGAAAGTGTTTCCTGGTAACCCTCTAGCGGTAGCGCTGTGCGTAGAAATCAAGTGTTCGGCTTGTTGGCGTATTTAGTTGAATTATACGAGGTGATGTGATAGATGCCAATACCGAGTAGAGAGTTAAGCTAGGGAGAAGGCATTATCGAGCAGTCGTGTCTTTGAATAGTACAAAAGGTTTAGGAAAGGCAGAGATTCAGTGCAAAACGATCCAAGAATCGGTCACCCTTCAACATCACATATCGCTGCAAATGTGGAACATGTGAGGTAGTTAGTACTGCAATACCTCAAAAGTCGTCAAAGTACATTCCTTGAGCGCCAAAACACTTTTACCAGCGGCTTTTCTACGGTAAACGGATTCCGAAACTTCCTTAAGGGTGCGCGTGTAAGCTTCTTTGACGGCACTTAGGGTCCCATGGTGGTGTCCCTCGAGGAAGGATTGCACTTTTAGGAATAGGAAATAGTCTGCTGGTGCCAAGTCGGGACTGTAAGAGGGTTGTGGAATCGTCCAAAAGCCGGTGTCTTCTTCAACGCGTTGCAGAAAGTCTTCGCAAGCAGACACACGCCTCTGCTTTTGGTCGTTCTTTAAGACCTTCGGGACGAATTTAGCGCAGCTCTCTCGTATCGCCAAATTTTTAGTGATAATTCTGTGCTCATCTTATCAATGCCAATTTCATCTGCGAACATGCGCACACTTAACTGACGGTCTGAATTGAGCACTTCATTCACACGTTGCACGTTATCGTCGGTTCTTGAGATCGACGGCCGACCGGCGCGGATCTCGTCCCCCACACTCTCTCAGCGATTTTTGAAGAGCTTGTGCCACTTAAAAACTGCAGTTTGTGGCATATTTTATCCTTGAACACTTGGCGAATCATGCCCAACGTCTCCGTACCCGATTTCCCCAGTCCTACACCAAAGTTGATGACGCACCGCTGTTTAATCGTTCGCTGCATTTTGTGCTTGCACCGAGTCACTTGACAGGGGTCTACTAAGAACAAAATCTAGCCTGAAGGAACGCTCGCGACCGGCGCTTAGCGCGTCTTGAAGGTCACATCCCCCGTTACCGAGCATGCGTGGTGCGAGCGCGCTCCGACGTACAGTCACTTCAGGAAAAAATTGTTTCCGATACTTTTTGTACAAACCTTGTATTATGCGCATATTAGAAAATCTAAAATTAAAGAGCAAAAAAAATCAGACGCTGAACTGTCGGAGAGGGTCAGAATTGATCCCACGTTTTTGTTACACATTATTGCCGGATATAAAAGTTGTTACCAGTATGACTTTAAAACGGAGCGCCAAAATGCCAAATACAACATGTTTAGTCTCCAAATAGTCGAGGCAAATTAGTAAAAACGCTCGAAATTTTTAGCGGGTACACGTATGGAGACATACAACAGCATCAACAAAAAAATGTTATCACATATTTTTTGTTATAAAGCGAAAGTGCCTTTGTGCACGCAAAAATGCATTTATTTGATGCACTTTTTGCAGACCCAAAAGAATATTTTTTTTCTCGCTTAATATTGGCTAAAATAAGCTCATTCTCGTTGCTCGGGGGTTTTTGGGATCGCTGATCACGAATATGATGCACTTTAGGGGGCATAACTCTAGGGATGAGTGTGATTTTAGAGAATTACCTCAAATTTGTTTGTCTGAATATGGGATTTTGGGGTCGCTAAAAAAGAATAGGAGGTTTAAAAAGTGCCCCAATGCACTTGGAGGGGAGCATAATTCTGGGAATGGGGGCGATTTTGGGAAAAACCTCAAATTTGTTTGTTTTTCGAGTTTAAACTGTCTATATAAGGGTTTTTGGATTTTCTGATTGCAAATATGATGCTTAGAAAATGCCCAGATGCACTTGGGGGGTATAATTCTGGGGATGGGGGTGATTTTAGGAAACCAGCTCAAAGTTGTTTGATTTTCGAGTTTAAATTGTTTATATAAGAGTTTCGGGGTTGCTGATTACGAAAATGATGTTAAGGGAGTACCCAGATGCACTTGGGGGGGGGGTCATAATTTTGGGGATGGACGCGATTTTGGAGAACCACCTCAAAGTTGTTTGTTTTTCGAGATAAAACTGTCTGTATTTGATAGCATTTTTCTTAAAATTCGGCAGTTTCCGATTCAGCACACGGTAGATATTTTATTTTTTTAGCTGATGGAAAATGCATATATATTTTGAAGATTATTATTGCAACAGAGAAGATTGATTGTAAAAATTTAATTATTGTAACGTTTTTCTTTCTAAGTCTGTTGCTTAAAATTGCTTTATGAAAATTTAAATTTGTTTTTTAGTTTAAACTGTCTATATAAGGGTTTTTGGGCTTGCTGATCGCGAATATGATGCTTAGAAAGTCCCCCGATGCACAAGGGGAGCATAATTCTGGAGATGGGGGCGATTTTAGGGAATAACCTCAAATTTGTTTGTTTTCCGAGTTTAAACTGTTTGAATAAGGGTTTTTGGGATCTCTAATAACGATGTTGGTTCTCAAATAAAACTCCAACACACAGAGGTGAGAAAATGCCCTGGGGCACTTTGGAAAGGATAGCGTAGGGCATTTTTTCATTTGAGTATAATTCAGTTTTAATTATTTTATCCCAGGCCAACAAATTCAACAGAATATCTCATACTCCCAAGTAGCCAGCGGCAGTCATAATCAAAATAATTGCAACATAAACACCCAACACCCTGCATCATCACTAAATGAATCAAACAACTTGGCTGAACTTAAGAAAATGCTCAAAACCTTAATGGAGCAGATGGGAACGATGCTAAATCTATTAACGGCTCTCGTCACGAAGACCAATCATGGCACTACAGCTTAAGCTAGCAGTATGGAACGCCAACGGCCTAACAAACCATAGGGACGAGTTACACATTACATTACACAGACAGGAGCTATATAAAAATCCCAAAGTATACCATTTATGCCACACAACATCCGGATGGTACGGCGCATGCTGGCATAGTTAATTCTAGGATAAAACACAACGAACTTCCCAAATACAACACCTTCAGTCTACCACAATTACAATCGAGGACTGGGAAGGACCTCTTAACGTATCAGCCGTATACTGCCCCCCAAGACATAACATTAAACAGGCCCACTTCGAAGATTATTTTCAAACACTGGGAGGCAGGTTTATATCAGGCGGAGATTATAACAGCAAACATGAACACTGGGGGTCAAGAACAACTACTACCAAAGGCAGAGAATTAAAGAAGGCAATCACCAGCAACGGATTTCACTTCTTATCCACAGGCGAACCCACATATTGGCCCTCAGATCTGACTAAAACACCTGATCTATTGGACTTCTGTATTTCAAAAGGCATTCATCCAAATTACCTCAAAGTAGAATCCTGCCTAGACCTCTCCTCCGACCATTCTCCAATAATAGTTACAATAAGTACACAAGTATTATCCAAAAAAAGTTCTCCTAGCCTTAGTAACAGATTCACAAATTGGAACCACTTCAGAGAAATAATTGAAGAATCGTTAACACTCGAGATACCTCTGAAATCCAAGGAAGAACTCGTCTCTGCAGTAGAAGTTTTTAATCAAGCGATCCAAAAAGCGGATTGGTAATCAACACCACCGAAAAGTTTAGTAGAAAATAATTCAACTCTCCTCAGGAGGTCAAAAGAAAATAGCTGAGAAACGACGACAACGCAGAAGGTGGCGAAACACTAAACATCCTGAAGACAAAAAGAAGCTCAGTAAACTAACAGACCAACTCAAAAAACTACTGTGCAGTACTAGAAACAAATCGATTCAAAACTATCTGAGGCACTTGACACCTACGGAAAACACGGATTATTCACTCTGGAGAGCAACAAAAAAATTGAAACAACCCCAACAACACATACCACCTATCAGACTTGAAGACAACACCTGGGCTAGAAATGACTATGATAAAGCTTGTGCCTTCGCAAGACATCTAACGAAGGTTTTTAGTCCATTTGACACCCAAACCACACCAGACGTGGAGCAAGAAATCTATCAATACCTTGAAGCGCCATTTCAATTGAATCTACCGATTAAGCCCTTTAAAGCCAGTGAAGTCAAGGCTACAACCCTGACGAACTTAAATCCACGCAAATCCCCAGGGTATGACTTAATTACGGGTAAAGTTCTTAAAGAGTTGCCAGAAAAAGGGTTTAAGTATATTACCCAATTATTCAACGCGGTGTTGAGACTGAGACATGTAGCAGAGCAGTGGAAAGTAGCCATAATCATTATGATTCATAAGCCCGGAAAGCCAAACGGAGAACTGTCATCTTACAGGCCAATAAGCCTGCTACCAATTCTATCAAAAGTTTTCGAAAACTTCTACTTCAGAAACTAACACCAATAATTATGGAAAGTAATTTACTACCCGACCATCAGTTTGGATTTCGCAAACACCATTCCACCATTGAACAAGTCCATAGATTAGTTGACAGAATTCTGAAGAGCTTTCAAGATAAAAATACTGTTCAGCCGTATTTCTTGACGTCGAGAAAGCCTTTGACAAAGTCTGGCACGACGGATTGTTATTTAAAATCAAGAAGGCACTACCTCCTGACCACTATGAAGTACTGAAGTCATATCTTACCAACAGGCATTTCCTAGTTAGGTACGGAGACGCTCACACATCGCTATCTCCTGTCAAAGCTGGTGTCCCTCAGGGAAGCGTGTTGGGACCGCTGTTGTACATCATATTTACAGCTGACCTTCCGACCTCAACAAGTACTACAGTTGCCACATTCGTTGACGACACAGCAATATTATCATCACATGTAGACTCAAACATAGCATCCGAGAAGTTACAGTCCCATTTAAATAATCTAACTGAATGGTTTAAAAATGGCGTATTCATATAAATGAATCAAAATCAACCCAAGTAACGTTTACAACTAGAAGAGGAAATTGCCCACTGTAATCATAAACAACAAACAAATCCCACAGAACGAAACAGTTAAGTACCTAGGTATGCACCTGGACAGACGGCTAACGTGGAGAAAGCATATATTTACAAAGCGTAAACACTTGGGTCTAAAACTCCAAAAATGTATTGGCTCCTGGGGCGGAAATCACAATTGTTACTGGAGAGCAATTTGGTCATATGGGATACAGCTCTGGGGAACAGCTAGTAGATCGAACATCGATATTATAAGGCGGTTCCAGTCAAAGGTACTGCGATGCTTAGTCAACGCCCCATGGTTTGTACCAAATGAAATAATTCGGCAAGATTTAGGACTATCAACTGTGACTGAAGAAATACACAAGTGTAGTGTTCGTTATCATGACAAACTTAGTGCTCACCCAAACGCGTTAGTAGAACACCTCCTGGATCCCGACGACGACGAGCCACGGCTTAAGAGATTCAAGCCTCTCGATTTACCAACACGATTCGCGTAAAAGTGAAGTGTAGTGCAATTAAACTGTAACGGTTAACTTCGGAAAAATGTTCGCTGGAACGTTTTTCATCATGTCCTGTAATATATACTGTTAAAACAATTACTAAATGTCAATTTTATGACAGATTGTAAGCTATAAATAAATTTAAAAAAAATTATTTTATAAACGATTATTTTCCGGATGTTATTACGAAAAAAATTTTGCCTGCCCACAGACAACCCTATCAATGTCCCTGTTTCGACAGTATTAAATAAAAAAGGGTTTTCGAGTGAATAAAAACTGATTTCCAAGGTTCTATTTAAGTAAAAAAATCAAAAGTAATAAAATATATTCAAATTTCAATTTTATATAGGTTTCTTGGCTTATCTCTTTTATCAAAGTAAATTGAAATTTTCATAAAGCAACTTTGAACAACATATTTAGAAATAAAATCGTTAGAATGATTAAATTTTTACAAGCAATCTTCTCTTTTCCAATAATAATTTTCCAAATATATATTCATTTTTCATGAGCTAAAAAATAAAATATCTACCGTATGCTGAATCGGAAACTGCCGAATTTTAAGAAAAATGCTATCAAACATAAACAGTCTAATCTCACAAAACAAACAACTTTGAGCTGGTTTTCCAAAATCGCCCCCATCCACAGGATTATGCTTCCCCCCCCCCTCAATGCATTAGAACACTTTTTAAATAGCATATTCGTTATCAGCGACCCCGAAAACCCTTATTTAGACAGTTTAAACTCGGAAAACAAACAAATTTGAGGTAATTCTCTAAAATCACACCCATCCCCAGAATTATGCCCTCCCCCCAAGTGAATTGGGGCACTTTCTAAGCATCATATTCGTGGTCAGCGACCCTAAAAACCTCCGAGTAACGTGAATGAGCTTGTTTTGGCCAATATTAAACGAGAAATAAAATATTATTTTGGGTCTGCAAGAAGCTCATCATATAAATGCGTTTTTTGCGTGCACAAATGCACTTTCGCATTATAACAAAAAAATATGTGGTAACATTTTTTTGTGAAGTGACTTGGAAGGTCTCGATACGCGTATCCGCTAAAAATTTCGAGCTTTCAGCGTTTTTCTTACTAATTTGACTCGACTAAAAAATGTTAAGCAACAACTTTCAGAAATAATGTTGTTTGCATTATTTGATACTAGAGTTTAGATGAGCCATGAAACTTTTACATTGACGTATTGAAATTTTGGCATCGCGATTCAGCGGTGCAATCCTGAGTTTGAGCATCTGGCCAGGAATATCCAACCAAACATCATACTCTGCTTTACCATATCCTCTATATTTACCCGACATGTTGCCATGTGTTTTTTTTTTAATTTTTTCGTATACAAATACCACTGAGAGGGAAGATATTTCGACAATCCAAGCAGCTGTGGCAGAAGGCTGAGCTGCAGCTCATGGCCTCCAGAAATGGTGGTACTTGTAAGAGTACTAGTACGCATTGCAATAATAAATGTAACCTGTTCCATTTTCTTAATAGCGGTAACGATAGCGTGTTACTTCAGAAAAATGTAAGAGTAACACTAATTACAGTGGTGCAAAGTAACACTAAAAAGATAACGAGGTGCTTAAAGATTATGCTGCAATTTTAAAGTCAATTTATACTTTAATTGCCATTCAGAATGTAACATATTAATTGTTAATAATTTTCTACTATGTCACAAACATCTATGTAATATGACAGGACACTAATGCGCGTTTGTATTAAATCGCGCTCATGCATTTCCGAAGGGTACTGCTACAGACGTGGTGGTACCGCTAACTATAGGAAAGTGACGCGCAGGGCACAAGTTGGACAAAACCTTCCGTGTATCTATATTTCAATTGGAATCACTTTGAAATGGGGCTCTAGGTGACATTACCGAACAAGCATTAAGGTCGCCCCCATCTCAAAGTGGAAGATGCACTGTTGCACATTTACGTTGCAGAATCGCTTGGAGGAAATTGCATGCAATACTACCATATCTAGTAAACCATATAGATGGGGCGGCGCCCGCGAAATTGAGTGTTGGCGATTATTTATGGCCATTACTTGCTCTTCAATTCTTAATGGACGCCGACCGTGTTCAAGACTGAATACTTCATCTAGTTAAAGGTCGCTTCGTCAATGTTTTAATAGGGTATCGTTTCGAATATCCACTATATTGCGCAGATATATCTCAAATTTTATTATGTAGAGCCGCAAACACTTAAATATGTTTTAAGGATAAGACGCTTATTAAATTTGATGTGTTGCAAATTATGTTTGTATTTAATATGATGTTCCATTATATTGTTAAATTATTTATCTAAAATTATTAGAAAGAAACAAACAAAGCATTATAAGAAAGATTCAAAGAATTTTCTCTTAGTAGGCAGAAAAGTAATTGATAAGTCAATAGAAGTGAACATAAAAGTTTTGAGCTTGATAAGGAAAGCAACAAGCCGAAACTGTCAAACCTGAAACTTGTTAGTATATACATTGCAATACGGATAACCATCCATAATTTATTATTTTGCTTTAAACGCTAAAGATCTGGTCATGCATTAATTATTGATATAAAAAAAAATCTTCTGCAATATCTTCACATTTGACTTAACAAAATATAGAACACCTCCTTTGCTAAGTCTGCATGTGCTTTTTCTGTTGCTTTTCTAGTTTTATTATTGCATTTTTATCTCCTCTCTTAAAAATCTGCCCTCTTTAAAAGTCCATTTCTTGATTAATTCCTTGTTCGGTTATTTCTTCTTTCCTCTCTAGTTTTTCCCTTGTTGACTACGTATATTTTACCTTTTAAAGTTTTTTTTATCTGATATAATACTCATTTCCTGTGCTTTTACTGCATTTTCTACTTTCTTCTCTTCTGATAATTAGTATTGATTAATCTTATTTTATGTTTTTCCTCTTTTCTATTCTTTCCATTGTATTTGTTATTTGCATCTAGTCTCTGCTATCTCCGTAACCAATTGTTTCTAAGGCTGCCTTTTCAAGTGCTTTTTTTCTATAATTATGTGATCTATCTGATTTAGAAATATTACTTCTGGGGCGGTCTGCCTCGTCTTATGTATGTTTTTGTGTTAGATAGTGTTCTTCCATTCATACACAACATTCTATTAATCTTAGCCCATCTCTTTAATTCCATGCTTCACCATTGCTTGTTCCCTTCCTCGGTTATCATTTTCTATTTCTGCATTCCATTTTCCCATATTGGCTTCAAAGTGTTCGCTCTTGTATCTCTTCGTAAAAATGATCCTTTATTTGATCCTTTGGCGCATTTCCTAGTGAATATATATGTATTACAATAATTCTTCCCCATATAATCCTTTCGGGAATTCCTTTCCTTTCCATTCCATGCTTTTGCTAGTTTTCTGTTTATTTTCTTGGGGGTCATTATATTTTGTTTCCGTCCTAGTTTTTTGTTTTGTTAGTTTTTTTAATGTTGATTTTTATTCGTAATCTATATCATCCCCCCACCAATTTTACCATTTCTAGGTGATGTTCTTAACTTGCCCAACCTTGCAGACTTCTCCATGTTATACATTACATGTATTTTGAATCCTTTTTTCATATAATTTATCAGTGATTTCTGTTGATTCCGTATATGTCTTGTATAGTCATCATTCTCCTCTCTAAAGTCTGTTGCTGCTTCTATAATCTCCATTTTCTTGTTCTGCATTACCATCTCCACTAACACGGGCGTGTTTTTCCAGTTTGTAAATCCGGTTTTCCCACTTTTTTATCTTTTCTATATTCTTTTCCATATTTATTTTAATTTCTATCTCTCTTAATATTATTCTAATTTTCTTTTTTAGTTCTAAATTGATTCACTTTCGCTCTCTCTTGCTTCTTGCACCATTATTTTTCTTTTTCTTAGTTCTTTCTCTAAAAATTCAATTTGTCCCTCTGCATTCTTCACTTTTATTTCCAACTCTAGTTCTCTTTAAATGTTGTCAATTTTATTTTCCATTCGTTCCGTTCTTAAATCTAGCTTTTCCACTTTATCTCAATTTTCATTAGTTTCTTTTAATATTTCTCCCATTTTCTATGCATTTAATGATTTACATTAGAAGTTAAATTTTAATTAACGGCTAATTTACTTTAATACGTGTTTTCTTTGAATATTTTTTATTTGGGTTGCCTAAATAGCTTAAAGTATTGTTACCCAAGTTAACCTTATGGAAATGAAACTTATCTTTAGACGTTGATTATTTATTCTTACAGTCATTCCTGTCGTATCAAAATTGTAAAATCAAGCGAACTGGATTGTGTTAAAACTCGCCTCAAATAAGATTTCTAAGAGAATAATAAATTTACTGCACGTAACCAAAAAGTAAAAAAAGCAATCAAAAATCAAAATATAAAAACACCGGTGTCGATATTATGCGCTTATTTATTACAATAAAGAAATTTCTATAACATAATAAATACAGGGTTGTGCAAAGGGAACATATGCTTTTCATATAAGGGTAACTTTATTGATTTTCAATATAAAATTTTTTTATTAACCTCAAAACAATATGAATAAATACAGTTTTGATAATTATTCATTGATTATTTAATTATTATTATAAGATTATATTGGAAGGAAGCGTCCTTCCTGTTATACACATAACCTGAGATTGTCTTCAAAGCTTTGCATCACAGTCACCGACATCTCTTCTGGTACATTTCCAACTTTCAACCCATCTATTGCAATATTTCAAACGCAGACTTTCAATTTGAAGTAAATTCAATAGAATAAATCGTAGACAGACAAATTTGGTGAGTCTGATGGCCAAGAGACAGTACCGAAACGTGAGACTATGTCTTGAAGCAACATTTGTCGAATAACAGGGATCAAAGCCCTTGCTGTGTGGGCTGTGGCTCCAGTTTGTTGAAACCACCTTTTTCCATGTTAACTCGTAAACATCAAAGTTGTGAACACAAAAAACTATGTAACATATCAACATAGTTTTTTAAGGTCACTCTTAACGTAACGCCCTCTTTTTTAAAAACATAAGGTCTAATGATCACTATTTTCAGTACTATGAATAAGTCTTTGGCGTAATTCTCGTGGGTTTTCCGTTGACCAAAATCGACAGTTTTCCTTATTTAAATGAAAATGTGTGCTTCTTCATTCATCATCGCAATTTTATCTTCAAAGCAATAATTTTAAGCATTTTCACAAATTAGTTTTGATGAGGAAAATCTCAATCATAATTATATACCAATGGAATTTTAATTCGTGGCATAGGATGCGTTGTCGCGAGCGAAGAGGCAAATCCAAAATTAGAGCAAAAACGGGGAAAACTCATCTAGTTGTGCAGAAGTACCCAACCCATCACAGATAGTCCCATCAAGTGAGGAACAGATTTGTTATTAAAACTAAACCCCTAAAATATTCACAGGCAGTGTGCAGTGGTCACCAACTTCTTCCTTCCCAACTACCGTCAATTTGTTTGCCCCATCCAGTATAATCTAACAAATAGTCTCCTAAACTTTAGTTTGCAACAGTTTGTCAACAAACTTTTAGTATTTTTTTTATTTGTTAAAATAAATAAAAAAATTAGTAAAAAATTGTTATGTGCACTTTTATAAAAACTGAAATAAGGCAACTCATTATTTGACCCCAACCAGGCCATTTCACGGAAGTCTCGAAGCACGTTCGGCGATCTTGTAAAATGAGAGAAGTATCTGTAATCATATTGGAAACTCCGTATATAAAAGTAGCCATAAATTGAACGCCCAATCAGAATTTCCTTGCCAAATTCAGGAGGATGTAAAGAGCCTAACCGGCGAGTTTCATCAAGTTGTCGGTTTTTTCTCCCTTTCCCTGCGCGCACCTAATACAATTTTCCATTTACTCCAGCTGTAGCAAATTTCTTTCGAAGAATTTAAATTTAAAAGTTGCTTTACCTAATTAAACTGAAGCAAAAATTTCACAACAAATTATTATTAATCTCATTACTAGTATTATCTTTGAGAACATCCCCTTCGCTTTTAATTATTTAGGTATCGAATGGTATTATAATGGCTTATTTGTTTCCGCATTTCTGCTATTGTTCTGTTGAAAATCCTGCAGGGGGTTGATGGTTATTTTATTTCATTATATTCGTCTCTGTAAGCGAACTTTTATTTTATACTGCAGGTGCCAAAAGTTGCCTCTAAAATAATATTGTCTTTTGAATTAAAAAATTATTCCGCAACACTTAAGCTCACATAGTCTCAAATGTAAAAAATTAAATTGTTTTTTTAAAATATTTATACTACTCTGTTTAAAAAGGAGGCTGACTGATTGAATAAAACACATTCTGTCTATTTTATCTCCTTAAAAACAGTTCGCTCGCGTTGCGATACACATAATCCAGCCTTGAAAACTATTTTCGTATTTACTTTTTGAAATTTACATCAGCATTTTATTCGATTTTTGTTTTATCACTTCAACTGAGTCAAATCGAATTCCTCGAAGTATTTTTTTAATCGACTGAACATGGCATATCACGAATAATTATTGCTAAATTTCGCTGACAATCTTTTTAAGCTTGAAATGTCGCTTAAAATTGCGTCTACTGAACTTATTGATACACCAACACCTTCAGCAAACTATCTCATGATTTAATGACGGTTTCCCATTACTTTGTTCCGATTTTTTTGATATTTCTTCAATTACTTATGTTAATAGACGACTTAAATGATGTTCACCTTCTATGAATTAACGACTTTCTCTGAACGGCTTGTACCATAGGGACAAAGATTGATCACCGAATATTTCTACGCTATTGTAAATGGTTCAGCAGCATTAGTTTCTTTTGTAACACAAAAGTTTAATGCAAATTTTTTGCAACAATATTAGGCATTTTAAAAATCAAAAATAAAAGGAAAAATTATACGTGAACTGCTGCAACTTCACAAAAAATTAAAAAAATTAGAGAAAAATGTTTTTGCACTACGATTTTTGCGCAAATTTCAAAATAAAAATGGCAGCTTATTTTTTAAACAAGGTAGTATATATGACACTACTGTTTATTAAATTTTAAATTTGTCTTTAGCCCATTTAATTATTCTTCATTATTGTTAGTAAACAAGGTGACACTTTGTCACCAAAACTATTTACTTTGGCCCTAGAAGACACATTCAAACAATTGGCAAGATAAAGAAATACTAATAAACAATAAACGATTAAATCATCTGCAACACGCAGATGATGTTATCTTAATAGCAGGAAATAAAGAAGAGCTGGAACAAATGCTAACAAAATTAGAACAAGCAACCAAAAAACGAAAGTCATGTGCAATGAAGACCCTCACATGACCATCAGAAATCGAAGAATAGAAAATGCATCAAACTATGTCTACCTACACAATATTACTGAGGAGAGAACATCAGACAGCGGAAATAAACCGGCGAAAAAGGTTAGCATGGGCAGTTTTAGCAAACTAAGCAGTACCCTAACGAACAAGAACATCCAAATGTTAATACCAGTCCTGACGCATGGCGCTCAAACCTGGACAATTACCAAAAAATCAAGGGTTATGCTCCAAACAAAGCAGAGATCTATGGAAAGGCGAATGACCGGAATTTCTCTAATACAACGGAAAAGGAACAAGCATATAAGAGGCGTAAACAAAATAAGGGAGTGAGTGAAACAATAGCGGAACTCAATTAGAACTTTGCAGGTCGTGTACCAGATGCCAGATAAAAGATGGACAAAAGTAGTATCATACCATACTAAGGAAAAAGATCCAGAGGACGACCACCTAAGCGCTGGACAGACGACATAAAACTTACAGCGGCTTTGTCATGGATGAGAGAAGCATAGACTAGAGACAGGTGGAAACAAATAAGGAAGCCCTATGTCTAAAAATAAACTGAATGAAAGCTGTAAAAAAATTGTTAGTATTATTTTCCACATATTTTTTTACTAAGACTTTTAATTAAATAAGAGTTCCTTCTTTTAAAAACCAATTTTACTTATAAATAATTTAAAACGCTTGGTTTTTGAGTTAGATGATTTATTTGCTATTCATCTTCATGTTGTAATAAAAACTTTGGCTTTGAATAGATGCCGATTACCACAATTAAACTTTACTTTAATCCGCTATTTCTAAAACTACCGACAAGGAATGCTGTAAAGAAGATTTGGGGCATCGAACAGGCAACTGAGAGCCAACTGTTTCAAATGGCACAAGCAGTTTAATTCTGGTGGCCTTAACTTTAAAGACCAACAAAAGTCTGTTTTGGGCGAAGACGACTCCCAAACTGTTTTGGATACGAAAACTTGATCTCGAAATTTGTCGGGAAACTTGGCGTCCACATGACTGTCTAGAAGAATTCGCGTCTCAACCAAGGCAAGAATCCTCATGAACTCGCTAAAGTACAAACTGATAAGCAAATTGAAACATGCCATGAACGCTTGAAGAAAAATACTTCTAAGTTAAGCGATTATGTGGAAGAATAACTTGGCATGCTTATATTTTTTATTATGTGTCTTTTGATCTCATAACGGCTAATTCTAATTGCTTCTATTAGTGTTCAACTGATGTTTGTTTTTTTACCTTTAGCCCTTTTACTAATTTATCTACAAAACCATTTTATGTTTCTCTTTCTGGTAGTTGATCATATTCAAAAGCTTCTTTCTGGGTTTTGTTTTATTCTTTTGCACCATATATGCCACAACTTAAGTAATGAGTTCTGTTTATCTTCTTCTATTGGTATATAAACTATTTGGTTTATTGTCCTGCCATCCGGGATTAACAATGCTTTTATGAATATCCATATATTCTAATTGTATACAACTTATTTCTAACTTTTTTTGCAAATTCTATCAGTTATTCTCCATTTTTATTATATTTGTTATTATATTTGTACTATAGTTCCCAGTTCTGGCAATTGTTAAGTAGTAACATAGTAGATAATTAATAAAAATATATATATAATTTGAAATATCTGTAATGGTTTTTATCTTGTTTTTTGCAGTGATAAATATGTGCAAGGTTCGTATAAAAATTGTCGGAAACAATATTTTCCTGACGTGACTGTACGCCGGAGCGCGCTCGCACCGCACATGCTCGGTAACGGGGGATGTGACCTTCAAGACGCGCCAAGCGCCAGTCGCCTGCGAGCGTTCGTTCAGGCTAGATCGTGTTTTTAAAGGGTGTACAAATAAGTCTCCGCTGTTTGACAAAATATGGGCCCACCAGTAAGTCATAGTTGAAAGTGTCAGATGTAAAACGTCACATCGTAAGGGTGGATATCTGGCAACACCATAACCTTAAAATATTAGCGATTTTGGATCTTCTTCTTCTTGTCGTGCCTTCTCTTAATAGAGGTTGGCGATTACATTGGCAAATGTTTCTCTTTCTGCAGCTGCTCTAAATATTTGTTGAACATTCATGCCTGTCCACTGCCTTATATTCTTAAGCCAACAAGTTTTCCTTCTACCCCTTCCGCGTTTGCCTTCAACCTTACCCTGTATGATAAGTTGGGGTAGGTTATATTTTTTATTTCTTAGTAGGTGCCCCAAGAAGGCGGTTTTTCTTCTTTTTATGGTAATTATAATTTCTCTATTACATTTATTCTTTGTAATACCTCTTGGTTTGTAATCCTGGCTGTCCATGGGATTTTAAGTATTCGTCTCATCAACCACATTTCAAAGGCTTGCAGTTTGTCTATCTCGTGTTTATTTAGTGTCCAGACTTCCGTTCCATATAACAATATTGACCATATATAACTCTTTACCATTCTCCATCTGCTTTGTAAATTTAGATTTTTATTTGTCAGGACTGTTTTCATTTTTATAAATCCTTGCCTAGCTATTTCTATTCTACTCCTTATTTCTATATTTAGTTTAGATCTGAGTTTAACCAGCAACCTAAATATTTGAATTTTCCAACTTCTTCTAAAGCGTTGCCATCAATTGTAAAATTTATACCCCTCGGATTTTTACTCACTTGCATGACTTTTGTTTTCTTAGTATTGATTGTTAGGCCCATTTGTAAACTTGCTTCGTATACTTTGTTAATTAGCTGTTGTAATGCTCTATGGTTGTATGCAATTAGTACGCTGTCATCCGCGTATCTTATGTTATTTATCGTTTCCCCGTTTATTTTTATTCCTAAATTGCAGTTGTGTAAGGCGTTCTGAAAAACTACTTTTTTTGGATCAGCATCACATAATCTTTTTCGTGCGAAAAATGTAGAGTTTTGAGCCGAATTAGCGAAAACTTCTTTAATTTAAAGAAATCTGCGAATTTATTGCTTGTAGAAGCATATAGTGAGACTGCTTTAAGTGAAAGAAGTTGCCGTGAGTGGTTTCATAAGTTTAAGAACGGTTAGTTCGACGTCGAAGACAAAGAACGTAGCGGAACACCGAAAGTGTACAAAGACGCGGAATTGGAAGCATTATTGGATGAAGGTTCCTGTCAAACGCAACAAGAACTTGCACTTACTTTAGGAGTACCCAACAAGCAATTTCACGCCGTTTAAAATCGTTGGAAATAATGCAAAAGCAAGGAAACTGGAAAATGAGAAACGTTGAATGTCGATTTTGCACATGTGAAATGCTGCCGAGCATAAACGAAAGAGTTTTTTGCATCGTATAGTCATTAATGATGAAAACTAAATCCACTACGATAATCCAAAAAAGAGGAAATCATGGGGCCATGCTTCAACAACGACAGCCAAGCCGAATATTCATGGAAAAAAACTGATGTTGTGTATTTGGTGGAATTAGCTTGGTGTCGTGTGTTATGACTGATGATATGATTATGACTATATTCATCATATTCATCAGACATTGCCCCTTCCGATTACCATTTGTCCCAATCGATAGCACATGGCTTGTCTGAGCAGTACTCCACATCATATGAAGATACCAAAAATTGGGTAGATTCGTGGATAGCCTCAAAAGATAAAGCGTTCTTCTGAAGTGATATCCGTATGTTGCCAGAAAGATGGGAAAAAGTAGTAGCTAGCGATGGACAATACTTTGAATAAAACATAATGAATAAAAAACGGCGGAGACCGAGTAACTCAGTGCAAGCGCAAAATGCAATGAACGATTGAACAAATTTTGTGTTGGACTGGGAAAATCGTGTATGGAGATGTTGGGCATGATCCGCCAAGCGTTCCAGGATGAATTCATCTGACAAACTGCAGCTTTTAAGTAGTACAAGCTCTTCAAAGATGTGGAAGACGAGCCCCGCGCTGGAAAGCCGCCGACCTCAAGAACCGACGACAACGTGCAAAGTGTGATTGGAATGCTGAATTCAGACCGTCGGTTAAGTGTGCGCATGGTCGCAGATGAAATTGGCATTGATAAGATAACAGTAATAGAGGACAACAAAAGCATGAAGTGCCTGAAAAGAAGATATGGGAAACGAGAAATCATTGTAGTGAAAGACTCCGCCGGAACAGAAATAAGAAACACAGACGAGATCCTAAAAACTACGGAGAAATACTATAAAACACTATATGGGTCGCACATTAAACAACCTGAGGGGCCAAAAGAGAATTCTAAAATAGTAAATGTAGGATCTGGGGATATGCCGGAGATCAGTGAAGACGAAATTTTGCATGCCCTGCAGACGATGAAAAACAATAAAGCGCCGGGAGATGATAATATAATAATAGAAATGATCAAAGAAGCCAAAGAAATAGTAATCCCCAAGCTAAAAATCCTATTTAACATGTGCCTACAACAAGGGAGAATACCAGATAACTGGGATAACGCCGTGATAGTAATTTTGTTTAAAAAAGGGGACGCATTACTATTACAAAATTACCGCCCTATCAGCCTACTTTCTCAAATGTATAAATTGTTAACAAAGATCTTGACTAACAGATTACCACAAAAATTAGATGATTATCAGACAGTAGAGCAAGCAGCTTTCAGAAAGGGATATGGTACCTGTGACCATTTACTTACTGTTAAAATTCTAATCGAGAAATCCATCGAATATAACCTGCCTTTGTTCATGGCTTTATTGATTATGAGAAGGCGTTTGACTGCGTTGAACACTGGGCAATAATGAAGGAACTTAAGTGTGCTACAATAGATTCCCGATATACAGCACTGATAAGTAATATATACAAACACGCTACAGCAACAATTAAATTACATGCATATAGTAATAAATTCTCAATTGATAGAGGTATTAGACAAGGAGACACAATGTCTCCAAAATTATTTAATTTGGCACTTGAAGGAATATTTAAAAATCTGGACTGGTCAAATAGGGGTATTAATGTAAATGGGGAAAAAATGAATCATTTAAGATTTGCCGACGACGTAGTTTTATTTGCAGACAACAAAGACGACCTACAAATTATGATAAACGAATTAGAACAAACGTCTAAGAAAATAGGTCTAAAAGTAAATTTGAATAAGACGAAGACAATGTGTCTTGAGAACCCACAAATAAACATAAATGGAACTATCCTAGAAAATGTCAAGGAGTATATATATCTAGGCCAAACTGTAACATTAAGGAAGGAAAACAGAGAACACGAGATAGATAGAAGAAGACGTCTGGCGTGGGCAGCTTTTGGAAAGCTAGCTTATATTTTAAAAAACAACAAAATACCCCAACGCTTGCGAACTAAGGTATATGACCAATGTATACTTCCCATAATGACATACGGCGCTCAAACATGGACATTAACAAGTAAAAACAAAACTAGAAGTCACTCAGCGAGCAATGGAGAGAGCAATGATTGGAATTACAATACGAGACAAAAAAAGAAATAAATGGATAAGAGATAGAACTGGGGTCACGGATGTAGTGAAAAGAGTGACGAAATTGAAATGGGAATATGCAGGACAAACAGCTCGGATTAAAGACAATAGGTGGAACGTTAAAATCCTCCAATGGAGACCATGGACAGGCAAGAGACAGCGTGGCAGGTCAATAATGAGATGGCAAGACGACATTAAGAGAGTAGCAGGACTGCCATGGATGAGAGTCGCACAGAATCGCGCTACGTGGAAGAATTTGAGGGAGACCTATGCCCAATACTGGGCGCAATGATGGTTAAAGAAGAAGATAACAGTGCACAGCATTATCACTAAAAATTTGGCGATACGAGAGATCTGCGCTAAATTCATCACGAAGGTCTTGACGGGCGACTAAAAGCAGAGGAGTGTGTCTGCTTGCGAAGACCTTCTGCAATGTGTTGAAGAAGACCCCGGCTTTTTTGACCATTCCTCAACCCCCTTACAGTCCCGACTTGGCACCAGCAGACTATTTCATATTCCCAAAGTGAAATCCTTCCTGAAGTGCCGTCAAAGAAGCTTGCGCGCGTACTTTTAAGGACGTTCCGGAATCCACCTACCAGGAAGCTTTGAGTCGTGGAAAAGCCGCTGGCAAAAGTGTGTCGACGCTCAAGGGATGTACTTTGAAGAATTTTGAAGTATTGTAGCAATATCTCAAATAAATCTATTTTTCCGAAACTTTTCCCATACTTTTTATACAAACCTTATATGGACTTGTGCTTTATTTCCTTATTTACTTATCTAGTAGGTTTTCTTTTATTGCAATGGGGTTACTATTTTGAATTTTTTTCTAATTACAATTTTAATTTAGTTGTGAAATGTAAAGGTCCAATTTTATTGTTTATTTCTCAAATTACGCAAATTGTTTAATCTTTCTTTTCGATTTAAAGGTATAATTTTTTGTTTATCCACATCTTTTGTTATCCAAATTTTATCTTGCTATCTATATATACATGTCTGAACCATTTCTTTAATATCTTCCTTTATCTTTCTGTTTTGCATTGTTATGTTACCAACTATTAATTTTTAAAGTAATTATTATTAGTTTTTAAAGTAATTCTTTAAAATTTGTACCTTGCTTCCTAAAAATCCTATTTAAGTCTAAATAGTCTGTAGTTTTTACATCTCACGATATTTTCCTCAAATTTATAGCAGTTTTATTTTGAATTTCTTCATTTGTCGTTTATCTTCTTTTGCTACGATCGCCATTTTGCGTTGGTTTCTTTAAAATTGCCTCTATTCCCTTTCACATTCTATTCACCATAGACATTAATTTTATTTTGTGAAATTTTATTCCGTATATTTGTATTATTAGAATTTTATTAGTATCATAAATTCTATTTGCTATATCAAATAACTTTTGTTGAGTACTACTGACTTAGCATATATTATAAATTTACTAATGCTTATTTTCAACAAATATTGTAAAACTTTTGAGTGCTTTGATTGAATGGGTCAATAATAAATAAACTAAAACACAGTTGAAACTCTAAACTTCTTAATCGGCAGAATGCAAACGTGGTAACAAGGAAATCAGAAAACTGAATGCGCTAATGTCCTATAAAATCTTCTTTATTAATCAAACCCCTGCTAGCTTGCTTCAGATTGATTGGCCAACACAATTTTAATCTTCTACTGTTTCAGTCTGTGATTGTAGGAGAGGGTTTGTGTAAATTTCAAGTTATTACTATTTTCTTTAATTACATCCGTGATAAATGCTATGCCCAAGTTTTGGCGCAGCTTTGATTACTCATATAGCATGAGCTACCAATTATGACTGAGGATTTTGATGGTAATCGTTGAATTATAGAAACGTTGGATTTGATAGCACATCCCTTCTAGCTTTCCATTTGTCTGGATATCTTTTAAGTGGATTACGGTGGTGCTTGTAAGCGGGTGGATAGCGTTAGAAAACCTTTATGTACTACAAAAATGACTGTGTTACCTACTGGTAGTTGTGCAAAGATTGAATGTACAGATTAAATATAAGAATAGTTCAATAGCACTAGCTTGGAACACATCTATTTTAATTGGTGAAAAGTGAAAGTTTTTCCTTTAATCTAGTTCTGAACTTTTTATTCTTAAAGTACAGTTTGCAGCAGTGTTTTTAAATTAAAATAATAAAATAGCTATATATCAGACCCATGTCATTAGCAACGTTGTTGTATAGTACTTTTTGTCATCAAGATATTCTTGCATAGCATTAGCTATCCGTTGCACTGTTCTGTTATAGATTGTTCTGAACGACATACAAAGTTTTTTGCCCTTTTGAGGCCCTTTCCAGAATTTAGTATTAAAATTATATCTGAAGGTTTCAATATAACTAATCCTCTTTAGAAAGTTTTTTAAGCATATTTGGAGCAACTTGATGTGTTCTTGAAGCCTTCCGGTTATCTGAGCGTTATGTCTTTTTGAATTCCTTCAGGGGTAAAATAACATGTAATAGGTGTATAAACAAGTTCTCAGCTTTAGATTTCACAGGACGCAAATCCCGTTCACACGTAACGTATTAGTCCGCCCTCTTGCGGTTTAAAAGCAATGACATTTGGTCTTTCGAAACATCATGCGATTTGGAGTTTGATTCACATAACTTCAATAATTAGCTGTGTTCACGATGGCAATCACAAAAGAGCATATTAGATTTTCTATCCACTTCGCATTTCATCAAGAAAAACGCTGCTGAAGCTACCAAAATGATTTGTGCTGCATATGGTGAGAATGCTGTAAGGAGGAGAGTTTAGTCTTGAAGATCAACCACGCGCTGGACGCCCTCAAACATTTGACACGGATGAGCTGCAGACGCGTTAGACTGGGAACTTCTCCCACATGCGGTGTGTAGTCCAGACATGGTCCCTTCCGATTTTCATTTATTCCGGTCGTTACAGTATCACTTGGCCGATACGCACTTAAAAACAGAAGAAGAAGTCCTAAAATGCATCGATAACTTTATCGTCTCGAAGCCGGTGAGCTTCTATCACCAGGGAATTCGCAAGCTACCCGAAAGATAGCAAAAGGTCATCGATGCCAACGGAAAATACAGGGTTGTATCCAGAAGTAGTAGGACTGTTTTCTTTCCGCGCGCGCGAAGCGATGGAGGGGGGTCTGCAAGGCCGGATGTTATGGAGGGGAGCCTTGGTAATAGGTTTCGACCTGCGGCAGTCGCCTGCGTGCGTTAGTTGAGTATGGACCACTGTTTTAGTGGCCTCCTGTTGTGACGCCTCGTCGTCAGTTGCGATGGAGCGAAATTTGGAGCAACGGTACGCCATCAAGTTTTGCTACAAACTTTGAAAATCAGCGACCGAAACCAAGGACATGCTTACGCAGGCCTACAAGAAGGATACCATAAGCCTTTCCTCGATGTTTGAGTGGCACAAGTTGTTTCGGGAGGGGAGGGAGCTCGTCGAAGACGACCAACGCGCCGGGCGTCTATCAACCTCGCGAACGAACGATAATGTGCTGAATGTTAAGCAACTTTTGAACTCTGACCGACGGTCGGGCATTAAATTAATTAGTGATGAGCTGAATCTTTCGTACGGGAGAGTCCAACGCATCATCACAGAGGATTTGCCGATGAGAAAAGTGTGCGCAAAAATGGTGCCGAAAGTGTTGAGTGACGAGCAAAAAGAACTACGTGTTAAAATTTCCCAAGAAATGTCATCACCGGAAATGATACCTGAGTCTTCCAATGCGACCCGGAAACAAAACGGCATAGCGAAGAGCGGCACACCGCACAATCACCCCGTAAAAAGAAGGCCAGAATGTCGAGATCGAAAGTGAAATCGATGTTGATTGCATTTTTTGACCGTCGTGGCATTGTCCATACGGAGTTTGTACCTCCTGGACAGACTGTAAATGCAAGATTTTACGTGTAAGTGCTCACACGGTTGCGAAATCGGATCAGACGCGTGCGACCAGACCTGGTGGGGAAGTGGAAGCTCCACCATGACAACGCGCCGTGCCACGGCCATGTTTCCACGTTGCCTCACCCCCACCTACAGCCCTGACGTGGCACCACCGGACTTATTCCTGTTCCCCCGGATCAAGAGGCAGCTCAAGGGGCATCGTTTCGACTCGGTGGAAGCAGTCCAAGCGGCAACGACGAGGGCGCTGAACAGCATCCCGAAGGACGACTTCCAGAAGGCCTTCACGACCTGGAAGGCTCGCTACCAGAAGTGTGTTGATGCCCAATGGGCCTATTTTGAAGAGTCTACGTACTAAAATGTTCAATATTTTTTTTTTAAATCAGTCCTACTACTTTTGGATACCACCCTGTACTTTGATACTTCAGCTTTTTTTGTTTGTTTTTAAATAAAACTTTAATTTTGCTGAAAAAAGCTGAGAACTTATTTATACACCTACTACTATAACAGGTGCCTTTAGGGTATTTTGCAAAAATATTTGTCTTTTTTTTTTCTTGGTTGAATTTAGCCCATGCAATTGCTTCTATTGGTTTTCCTAAAGCTGTTACTCGTGTCCAAATACTATAATCATGTCTATTAAGGCTTGTGATGTAATCTAAAAATTGCTAAAAATCCTTTAAGATGTAGCTTGAGCCATTTGGTTAGATGATTGTATCGTATTTTATCTGCAGGGGTGTGATTTCGTTGCCATGCCTTTCTAGCTTATGACATTTGGTCTTTCAAACATCATAAGATTTGTTTGATGCAAACCCCCAATATCTAGCATGAGTTCTTGATGGCAATGACTAAGATTATGTGTAGCGTGTTGCTATCCACTTCGTTTCATCAGAAATGGCTGTTAACCAATGATTTGCTCCATGTGATCTACTTCAGAATGTGTATTTAGTTTAGTTTATGAAGATTAACCACGCGTTGGACGCCCTCAAACATTCTAACACGGATGATCTGCAGAAGCGTTAGCTGGGAACTTCTTCCACATGGTGATAGAGACATTATCTGGTCGTTACGTTTATACTTGGCTGATACGCACTGACAGAAGAAGTCAAATGTATCGATAACTTTATCGTCTCGAAGCCGGTGATCTATCGACAGAATTCGTCATTCAGTAAGACTTGTAAAGGTCATCGATGCCAACGAGAATATTTAGTCCAAAGTAGACTGTTTTCTCGCGCGCAAGAATGGATCTGCAAGGCCGGATGTTATTGGGCAGCCTTAATAAAGGTTTCGACCTGCGCAGTCGCCTGCGTCTTAGTCGAGTGACGTTTTAGTGGCCTCCTGGTACGCCTCGTCAAGTTGCGATGGAGCGAAATTTGCTACGCCATCTTTGCTACAAACTTGAAATATCAGCGACCGAAACCAAGGACATGCTTACGCAGGCCTACAAGAAGGATACCATAAGAGTTCCTCGATATTGAGAGTTGTTTCGGGAGGAGGCGTCGGCGACCAACGCCGGGCGTGCCAACTCGCGAACGTATGACAATCAGTGTAAAGTTAAGCAACTTTTGAACTCTGACTCGATCTGTCGGATTAAATTAATTAGTGATGAGTTGAATCTTTCGTAGACAGTCCAAGCATCATCACAGAGGATTTGTCGATTAGAACTGTCGTGTGCTAGAAGTGTAGTGATGAAAGAACTGCGTGGAGATTTCAAGAAATACTGAACTGTTTGGAAGACGAACATTCTTGTCGATATGTCATCACCGGATATGAATGGTCTTCCAATACACCGGAAATAAAACGTCAGCGAAGTGGCACACCGCACAATCACCGTTAAAAGAAGGCCAGAATGTTTCAGTAGATTTATATTTAGTTTTCGTGGCAATAACTGGTGGAAACCGACTCTAAGTGCAACCAGATTGGAAGTGGTAGCTATTGACAACGTGCCTCTAGCATTTCGTTTTCCAGCACCAGAGCACATTTTGCTGAAATATCTTTGGTTTGACAATAACTTGTATTATTATGATGACCTGCACACTTCACGCATACATGTTTATTACAGTATGTATGAGGCATTGTAAAATGTCCTTATGTCGTCTTGGTAGTTCAATTATCAATGTCATGTTATGCCTTCGTGGCCTGTCACGGAAAACTATTTTTATTAGATGTATAAATAAGTTCTCAGATTTTTTCTGCAAAATTAAAGTTTTATTTAAAAACAAACAAAAAAAGCTTAAGTATCAAAGTATTCTCCGTTGGCATCGATGACCTTTTGCCATCTTTCGGGTAGCTTGCGAATTCCTTGCTGATAGAACCTCGCCGGCTTCGAGACGATAAAGTTATCGATGCATTTCGGATTTCTTCTGTTTGAAGTGCGTATAGGCCAAGTGATGCTGTAACGATCGGAATAAATGACAATGGCTGGGCTACACGCCGCATGTGGGAGAAGTTCCCAGCCTAACACGAAGATGTCGTCTTCGCAATATGTGATCGGGCATTATCATGGAGCAGGATGACTTTGCGACTTCCTTGTCCAGTAAATGACCTCTTTTCTTCGATTGCGTCGCTCAAATTGATGAGTTTCTGTTGGTAGCGATCCGAGGTAACTATTTCACCTGGTTTCAAGAGTTCATAGTACAGCACACTTTTCCAATCCCACCAGATACAGAACAAATTCTTTTTGGCGTGGATATTGGGCTTTGGAGTTGATGTGGAAAGTTTTCCAGGGTCTACCTATGATTTTTTGCGCTTGGGATTGTCGTACAAGATCCATTTTTCATCGCCCGTAATAATTTTATGCAGAAAATCCTTTTTTCGGTTCCTTGAAAACAAATGGAGCGCAGTGTCACGCCGTTGATTTTTGTTGTCTTCGGACAGTTTATGCTGGCGGAATCCATCTGCCTTCCTTTTGTATCTTACCCATTGCATGCAAACGTATGGAAATGGCTGGCTGAGTGACGCCAAGCTGTTCTGCAAGCTCTTTTTCAGTTTGCGCATTGTTTTGATCCAGCAATGTCTGCAGCTCATCCGTGTCAAATATTTGAGGGCGTCCAGCGCGTGGTTGATCTTCAAGATTAAACTCTCCTCCGCAAAATCTTTGGTACTACTTTTTGCACGTTGCATGACTTACAGCATTCTCACCATATGCAGCACAAATCATTTCGGTGGCTTCAGCAGCGTTTTTCTTAATGATATTATGTTTTGTAAATTATAATTTAATAAACTTTCTTATTATTTACAACTGATTTCAAATTTATGAAAAACATGTTTAAGGTTTCTTTGCTTTGTCTGTGTTTGACATTCATATTTCTCACTTTATGACCAGTATTCCGCTGTTCCTTAATCAACAAACTTAAAAAGCTTGTTACTGAATTCTATATGTCTTTCTGTCGGTCGGTCTGTCTGTCGGTCTGTCGGTCTGTCGGTCCGTCAAAAAATTTGAGATTTTTTAAAATTTGAAAATGGATTCTTATAGGAAATTTTACGCTGATTTCGAATTCGAAATTAAAAAATTTCTATCTCAAATAATTTTTGAGATATCGACTTCGAATTTCGGGAAAATTTTCGACATTACGATTTTAAATGTGATTCTTATAGGAAATTTTACGCTGAAATTCGAAAATGAAGTCGAAAAAATTCTGTGTCGAATAATTTTCGAGATATTCGATTTCGAATTTTCCCGAAATTCGAAATCGGAATCGAATGGTCTTTTTAAGTTCGTTGTGGGATTGCTTACAGAGCAATCTCTTCGCCGGCCCCATGTTTTATTCTGTATTTACAGTGTGTTCTAAATTTTTAGTACGACGCTTTAGAGCCTTTTATTTTTAGGTGGGGTATATGTTATTTCTTTTCAAAAACAGCACCAATAATGTGTACGCATTTGCGGTGGTTGTCTGCATTTTTATTGTATTATTGACCGTACATTTTGTAACGTAATGTTTATTTTTTGGTATGTTCCTTGGTATATGAATATTGGTGTAGGTTTTTCATTAGTGTTGTTTCTGTTATATCTTTTTTATATATATGTAGCCTAAATTGGCTCATTCTGTTGTGTTTTTATTGGTAAAAGTTTTGCTCGTTTACATACTTGCCCACTTAGCACTAATTTACCCTATTAGTATAATTTATTTTTCATCAGTGTTTGAAGGCATTCCTGAGAATTGTATAATTGCTTTATAATTTGTTTATATTTTCTCGATTTGTTGACCGGTTTGAGTGCAACTCCGACTGGTTTATTAAAGTTGAGCCCTCTGCATTTGATGTGTTAGAACAAGGGCCATTTATATCTGAGACATTTGTGGTTGTTATAGATAGCGTTTGTGAGAACTGATGTATATTTAGAGATTTAGAATGTATCTACGTGGAATATGACATCTGTAACAGGAAAAGAATGTGAAGTAGTAGAAGAAATGAAATACTTCGACATAACAATTATGGGAATAAGTGAAACAAAAAAAGGATCAGGAAGTAAACTACTAAAGGACAACTATAATCTATACTTCTCAGAAATACATAAAGAACAAAGACCAAAAAAGGGAGTAGGATTAATTGTATCTGAGGTAGAGAATTAGAAATGACAAAAAAAAGTACGAACTGCATGAGAGAATATGGCTAATTAACAATAAATAAAATGGCAAGAAAATAATAGAGTTCTCCCAACTAAATGATTTAAATATATAAAATAAGTATTGGGAAGAACTACTAGAGGATAGATACACATTCGTAGCGGAAGAGAGAAACGCTAAAAGTATAGTTGATTACATAGTACGAAGTACATTCAAGTTATAACACCTCCGAATTTTTCTCAGGACTTGGAACATATAGAAACATGTGGTTTATTTCTAAATACGCGCACACTCTTCGTGAATGCGTGGCAGAAAAGAAAGCACTGCATGGCACACAAAACTCTAGCACCAGCGGCGAGAGTGAGGATTATTTTTGATACTTAAAATCGCGACGTTTTCACAACCAAGACAGGGTATAATCATTCGTTTTCTCCATTTTTATGGTGACACCGATTAAAATTCGTCAGTTGAGTGACACGTGCTGATCGTGTTATGGATGTGTCTAATGTGCGTTTGTGGGTGTGACAGTTCAAAGAAGGCAGAACGTCGTGTGACAACAAGAGAAACTTGTTTTGGAGGATCGCCAAATGAGTGTGGAAAATATTGCCTCCAAAGTTGGCATTGAAGACCTGAAAATGCCAAAAGTGTCCTCCAGGTAGCTACTACGAATACTGACAACTTTGAAATGATTTCTCATGCTCCCTACCCACCTGACATGGCTCATATCGACTTTTGGCTGTTCCCAATCATAAAAAACACTGTTCATGGTCGCAAATTTACTAGTCGTGTTGCTATTGCATCAGCGATTTTCCAGTGTGCAAAACACACCTTTATAGAAGCATTCGCAGCGGCCATGGAATCATAGCGGCGACGTTCTGAAAAACGTGTACGGCTGCAAGGAGATTATGTCGAGAAGTGGTACAAGTTTCACAATTTTCGTGTGATTAGTTTGTAAGAAAAAAATCGAAGGTGTTATAACTTGGATATACATTTTATAAACAGAACAAATGGAAAGTAAAATAAAACAGATTACAACTATACCAGAGACGGAAATGGTCACGCGACACAGATTAAGAACAGCAATAATTAAAAATATATAGGTAATACGGTAATATTATAAAATAATACAAATACAAAGGCTAAGAAATGAGGAAATAAGAAAAAGTTGACGTTAAATTAATTAAAGACCAAGAGGAAAATAATTCGACACTAGAAAAAATGTGGAAGACTTTTAGTGAAATAATACGTAGAATAATAATTAAAACATGTAAAATAAAAACAAAACATAAAAACCAAAAAAAAATAATAAAACAGTGTTGTAGAATAAAGAACTGAGAAAAAATATCAAAACAAAAAAGTGGCATGAAAAAGACATAGACAGACAAAACGATAAGTAGACAGACAAAAATACATAAGCAAGAGAAATTTAGCAAAAGAAGCGGTTACTGAAGCAAAGAAGAAAAGCTGGGAAGACTTCGCTAAAGAACTTGAGCAGACACACAAAAAAAAATAAAAATGTCGTAAGAGGCACGAAGGAAAATAAAAAGAAAATAATAAAGTAAAATCAAATATAAAAAGCATGCTGGAAAGATAGACAGAAATCTTCTCAAAGAAATTCGGAATGGAAGAAAGAATAATTAAAAATAAAATCACCAGAAACGAGGTGGAAGACGAGAGATTAGATGAGAAGGAAGAATCCCTAGAAGATATAGACACAGAAGAACTAGATGAAGCAATGAGAGGTATCAAAATAGAAAAAGAAAACGGACAAGACGGAATAGAACCGGGGATGATAAAATTCCTAGGAGAGAAGGGTAGAGAATGAAATATACTCAGAAAAACATGGCAGGCAGAAGAAATCCCAGAAGAGCGACAAAACAATATAATAATACCAATCTATAAGAAATTAGTTATAGGCCCATTCTGCACTACCTTTAAATTGAATATCAAAATAATAGAAAAAAACATATGGATGATAACTTAGAAGAACAGGCAGCTATTAGGACAGGAAGACACACGATAATATAAATATTTTAAGAAACATAACAGTAAAGAAATAGGAAAAGGAGGAAGAAATTTTTGTTACATTTATTGACCTAAAAGCTGCCTGTGACTCAGTGCAGAGGAATATAATACGAGACTGTCTAAAAATACTAAACGCGTTAATAAAACTATTGAAGGTGATAAAAAGTATATATAAAATAGTAAATAGAATGGCCAAGCTAAATGGAGAAGAATTAGAAAAACTCAAGATGGAGGTAGGAATAAAACCAGGAGATAGCCTAAGCCCGCTACTATTCATAGTAACTACAAACAGATTATTAAAAAATACTAGAATAAAAACCAAACAAAGCCAGACAGTAGTAGGATATAATACTCTAATATCAATAAGAATCGACTGCCTACTATATGCAGTCCTAATAGCGGATAATCATAAAAAAATGAAGCAACTGGTGAAAATATAAAGCAAAGAAATAGAAAAGCTAGAAATCGAAATAAATATAAATAATGCAGAAAAATAACATGAGAAAAGGCGAAAATAGAAAAATTTACATTAAAGAAGAAAAACTAGAAATGGTAACAACATACTAATATTTAAGAAGTGCAATAACAGAAGATGGAAAGGTAGATGACGATATAAATAACCAAATAAATAAAAGTATTAAAATTTACTACGCGTTAAATAAGATAATTTTCGGAAGAAGGGAGAGAGACAAGAAGATTAAAATAAGAGTGTACAGTACAGTGGTACTACCAGTACTAACATAAGCAAGTGAAACGTGGACGTTAGAAGATAATCAAGAAGTAAAAATTAATGCAGCAGAAATGAAGTGTCTTACAAAAATGGCGGGAGAAACAAAGATGGACGAAAAACAAAATAAAGAAATAAGACAAATAATACAACAAGAAGCAATTATAACACAAATAGAAAGAAAACAACTGAATTGGTATGGCCATATAATACGAATGAACCAGAATAGATTGGTGATGAAGCTAGTAGCAATGTGCAGAATAGGAAAAAGTAGAATAGAAAGATCTGGATGCAAAGAATAAAAGAAATAGAAAAGAGCAGAGGAAAGACGAAAGCCAAAATGAGAATACTTGCACGAAATCCGACACGCTCAAGGGTAAAAGAAGAATGGAAGAAGAAGAATTTATCTACCTGTGTTATTAAAAATAATTCTACATTATGATTTTAACAGATTGTTTATCACTTTTTGGACTACCACGCATTGACCTTAGGCCCGTTTGCTTATTTAGTAGGTTAGGACGACTACACTCACATCTTTACACTTCGAAAATCAAACACGTACCTACTGTTCCAGAATAATTTAACTTTTTGAATCTAAGAGAGTTGTTTGGTAGTCAGAGTGTTTATAAAAATATTCATTTCTATTTATTTATAATCAGCAATCAGAATGTATGTACATGCTATGAGTTAATAGTATGTGTTTACGAGACTTGATGGGTAGACTCCCATTGGAGTCATTCCTTTTTTTAGACGGTTAAGTTTTTTGGCCATTTCTTCTGAAGACGATGATTTTGCTGATTTACTGTCAATGGTGCCAGTGTTTTGTTTGGGTGATGTTCCAATGTGGTTTGATGTTTAATGGCATATTCTTTGATTAGGTCTTTCGCGTAAAGGATGTCAAGGTATACGTGGAGTGTCTGGTTTGTCACATACCATGCTGCGGATGGTATTCGGCTGGAAACGTGGAATAATTTCGGCATTGGACCGAGTTGCACAACCCCAGAGCTGGCATCCATAGTCCAGATTCGTCTGATAACAGCCTTGTATAACAGCAGTTTCTTTTCTAAGGATAGTATGGATTTTTCCCCAATGAGCCAGTACATCTGCTTCATTTTTAAGTCCATTTGTTTCCGCTTTTTATTATTATGCGTTTTCCAGGTTAATCTTTTGTCAAGATGGAGTCCCAGATATTTAACTTCAGTGGACTGTGGGAGAGTAGTACCATTAAGGGTTACTGGTGGACATTCTTGGTGTTTTTTTGTAAACATGACATCTACCGACTTAGTCTCATTTACTTTGATTCTCCACTTAAGTAACCATTTTTCGATTTGATTTAAATGGATTTGCAGTGCAGCTGATGCTGCTATTGGGTTTTCGTTGCACGCGAGCATCGCCGTGTCGTCTGCAAATATGCCTATTTCAGTGGATTCCGATGTGGGTAGGTCAGATGTAAATAGCAGGTATAAGAAAGGTCCCAGGACACTCTCCTGCGGTACACCTGCCTTTATTTCTTTAATCTGAGAGACATCTTGACCAATCCTTGTTTGAAAGGTTCTGTGTGTAAGGTACAAACGTAATAGTAGATAATAGTCAGAAGGAAAAGTTTTTTTGATTTGTGTAATAATCCTCTGTGCCATACTCGATCGAACGCCTGTCTAGGAAAGCAGCAGTACAGAACGCTTTATTTTGTAGTGTAGTTTGTATGATGTTGATAAGTCGGTGGCAATGTTGAATAGTGGAGTGTTGGTGCCTGAACCTAAATTGGTGGTTAGGAAACCGTTCTTCTTGCAATGAGTTTTCATTAATACGCTTCAGAACTACTTTCTCAAGCAACTTGGATAATATAGGAAGCAGGCTAATGCGGCGGTAGGAACTGATTTCGTTGGGAGCTTTACCGGGTTTTGGAATCAGAATGATCTGCGCGAATTTGAAATACAGCGGCCAGTACGTAAGTCTTAGGATTCCGTTGAATAGAATTTGTAAATATTTTATTCCTTGTTCAGGCAATTGTTTGAGCACGATTGCTGTAATCAGATCTTGACCTGCTCTTCCATATTTTAACCATTTTATTTCTTTCTTTATTTCTTTGGCTGTAAACTTTCGTATTGGTAAGGACATTTGTATTGGAGATTGTAATTCTTCTATTTCAAAATCAACCTCAAGAGAGTTTGGTTGAAATATTTCAGCTAGATGCTCTACAAACGATTCTGCCTTCTTTTTGTCTGATCTTAACCATGAACCTCTTTGGTATCTTAATAGAGGAATATGAGTTGTGGTTTTTTAATACCTTTAGCGGTTTTCCAAATTAAATTATCATGGACATTTAAAGACTACATGTAGGATTGAAAGGATTCATTCTTCATAGATTTTAATTCGTGTTTGAGTTGATTACTTAGTTGATTGTACATTCTTTTGTCTTCAACGTTGTGGGTGGGTTGCCACCTAGCTCTCGTGCGTCTCTTTTCTTTCACTATTTCCATAACCTCGTTTGGTATGTTGGAACTAATTATTTTTATATTATCTGGCTACTGTATGGCTTTCCAGCCCGCTTCCTGAATTGTAGTTATAAAGTAATTCGTTGCTAATTCTATTTATTTTGTGGTTTGTAGGCTAATACTTGTAGTAAGATGCTGTTCAATATGAGCCTTGAAGATTTCCTAATTAGTTTTCCTGTTACTGAGAGAGGGACTAAGTGTTTTGTAGATAATGGTATTGCTTATGGTGGCGATGATCTGTGAGTGGTTGGACATCAGATCATAATTGTAGATGACATTCATATAGTTGGATGAAAGGCCGTTTGTCACGAAGAAGTCCAGAACGTCTGGAATTTTGTTAGGGTCTGGTGGCCAATATCTTGGGCTACCGGTTGATAGGAAGTGATAGTTGTTATCTGTTCTTAGCATTGAAATCCCCACCGGCTATAAATTTCTGTCCTAGACTCTCAAAAAATGGTTGGAGAAGTTGTTGTGTTAGATTGTGTCTAGGAGGACAGTAAACAGCCGAGATATTGAGTGAAGTTGTGAGTTTTTCAGTGACTTAAATTTTTGTAGCTTGCAAATAGTCAGTTCTATATTCTGGTTGCTGGTAGTGAGTGATAGAACTGCGGATGAGTATTACCGTGTGCCATACCGTCTGGGTGTTCCGTATGATAGACTAAATAGTGTGGTATTTTTATGTGCGTTCTATCAGTAAAGTGTGTTTCTGACATAAGCAAAATATCGATGATATTTATATGTAAGAAATTTCAATTTCCAGGCTTTTGTATTGAAGCCTGCTGGCGTTCCATAAAGCTAGTCGAAGAAACTTTTATTAATGACTGTACTTAGCATATTTAACATTACGCTGTTTTGTTGAAGCAGTTGCTTGAATAAGGCTTTAAATTCCTCTAGAAATTGTTGGAGGGTTACGTCGTGATTGTGGTTTAACTGATTTGAGACTGTTTGGGAATAGGTAAGGTTAGATGGATATGGTAGAGTTGTAGAGAGGTGCTGATTATTTTGTTATCATTTAGGATTGGAAAATTTTGTGCTGTTAGCTGAATAAGTTTTCTGACCGCTGGTTGGTGGTTAGGTTGGTATTTGTTTTGTAATTCTTGATATACTGAACACCCCTTGTAATTGGTCGAGTGCGAACCTTCGCATAATACACACGTGGTCTTAGTTTCCCTGGTTTTGCCATATATTCCGGTGTAGTGGGGTCCACCGCACTTAACACACGCATATGGTCTATTACAATATGTTCGTGTATGTCCATAGTTCTGAAAACGTGTGCATTGCACTATTTCTGCATTTTTCTTGGTGGCTCAAAGTTGACAACTATGTTACTCAGGTATCGAATATTGTATATTTCTTTGTTATTCTTGGCCGGTTCGAGTTCAATGAAGAATATTGGGAGTGGATCTTTCCTGCGTTTGTTTCTTATGTTTATAGTATTTCGTACTTTATGACCTAATTTGTCAAGGGCCTTTCTGATTTCTTGCGTTGGGGTAGTGTCATGCACATGTTTTAATACTACTTTATACGGTCGATCCTGTTTCATCTGATATGAGTGGTGTATGATAATTTTTTCTCATAACTATTTTATTAGCTTTCTGTAAGTGTCAGGTGTTTTTGCATTTATTTTAACTACATTGTTAGTTAAAAACTTTGTCGTGTATTGCTCAATTTCTAGTTAAGCTTTTTATCATTTCTTTATAGTTAGCCACACCTTGTATAAAAATGGGAGGTGGTTTGTTTACTAATGAGGCTGAGGTTTGTTCATTATTATTTTTTGTTGATTGATTTATAGAGTTTTCTGCTAGAACTGAGTATCTGTATTTAAGTCTGATTGCTGTACATTTGTTGATATCGGGGGGTTCGATTTTTGAATTATTGTACTTTATACCCTTTGACTATTTGCCAGCTGTTAGTGTTTTCATTTAGTTGGTCCTCCTCGTCATCGTCCTCGTCTATTTCAATAACTTGGTTTATCTTTTTGTCATTTTTTGTGTGATTCGAGTATTGCGCTAATTGTGATGATGTTAAAAATGTCTGTGACGCGGGTAAATGCTGAGACTGCATTGATGGGTAGAATTGAGTATTTGGGTATTGCAGGTTGGGTGGCTGGTAGGTTGTTTGATTTGGGAAATTAGGATTTTGTATTATAAAACCCGATGAACTGGCTCCAGGGATGTTCATAGGAGGGTTATTTAGGGATTGTTACTAAGTAAACATGTATTGTCGTCCATTGCATTCGTTGACGGTTGGCAGCATTGCTGCCTTTAATTTTAATTGGATTATTCTTATTGTATAAGTTTATTTTACTTACAGTTCGTATTTTATGTTAAATATTAATAGCGGCAGGTGCTCTTGACCTCGCATCTATCGCACAAACGTTATCAGTCGACACAATTATGCTTGATTCACGTCTTTATCCTGTGAAAGTCAAGTGAATACTATGAAGTTATTTAAATTTAATAATTTGAATAAGATTGTGTTGCCAGAAATAAAATGTAAATGAATGTTGGTGTTAGCGGTAATCGCTGTGGCCGGCGTTGATAATTTGCACTCGCACTTCCGAGCCGCAATAGGAGCATACATGTCTTTGCTGTTCGAAAGTAAGGCGTGAACTTTATAAAAATATAAGTGCCTGAGTCTCACGGTGGAAAAAGTAATTTGCGCGTGACATACTACAAGACTAACCCACATTATTTAAATTATTTCTGCAGCATTCAAGAAATATAAAAACAGCTAAATCGATTGCATTTTAAAAATTAAAACATTACATTTATGACTTTAGTAGGAAGCAATATTAATACAATTAAGAGAATATAATTTTTAAAAAGAATGATCTTATTATTTGTAGTTAAGTATTTTAGTGTTCTTATCTGAATGACTTGTTAGGCATTTTAATATTATTGTACTTAACAATTTTATATTTTATTACTATTACATTTATTTGTTATATCACTGTTGCGGTTTCTTCTTTGTACTCTTTATCTTACATTGCTTTTGGTATACTTTTATCATTATTAATTAAATTAAAGCAATATGAAAAGTGTTTAAAACGAATCGAAAAGCAAGTGCATTTACATGATTACCACTGATAGGAACAACGTGCATGAATGGTTTACTAGATATTTTAATACCACACCACAATCACAAGGACGTATTTAATAAAACTTAGTTACCTCCATGTTTTTTCATACTTTTGTCTGAAATAGTAACACACTGATGTAGTAAATAAAACGACAGGCTCGGCATTGCGAGAGTGCTTTAAAGAAACTTACTCGTCCTTTGTGGGGTGGTGCCGAACGACGTGGATTATCCGGCCCGGGGGATACATCGGCTGATGCGTGGTTAAGGCTATAGAGCTGTCGGACGGATGGACGCCGCCGACGCTTCTGCTTCGCTTCTTTTCCTTTATGTAGTCCGACATGACCTGATCCGCGCTGGACAGCTCCGTCGCGGACGTCGGCTCGATCGCGCAGCAGCAGCACATGACCCCGCAAGAGATGATCTTCCACTGAAAAGTTCCACTTGCCGCACTGGCTTAAACTAATTAAAGATACGGTACCTTGGGGTCGACGCTCCTTTTAATAGCGTTAATTAAGTCGGCCCTGAGAGCCTCCATCTGGTTGAGGCCCAGCCGAGGAACGACGTCTTTGCCCAAGACGACCGAGATAGTAAACGACTTTGTGTACTCCATAGCAGCCAGACTGAAAGGCGAATGCCGAATGAGCACGCAGTAAAGCTTAATTAACCCCGCATAAGTTACCTGAGTAGTCCACCGGGGGGTGAATAGCAATAGCACATTAAATTCGGATACTCGTTTTTGAGCAAGATCCCCAAAATGCTGGCGATGCCAGCCCCTAGCGAATGGCCCACGATAACCAGCCCGTACGTTTTGGTTCCGATAGCGCTGCGGTAATTATGCGCCCGCTGAAGCAGCTTCTCCGACTTAATTTTTTCCAATATGTATTCCGCTGCTGTAACCATCCCTTTGTGACCCAGCCAGTCGTCCCTAATCGGCTCTACCGGTATTGTTTCAGCTTCTGCATTTAGATCTGTTAAAATATCCTACACAAAACAAGCTTTAAAGCTGCAACACTGCAGATTGTTACTGTTTTACCTTCATGCTCAAAGTCCCTCTAATACTGATAACAATTTTCTCGCGATCGTAGTCCAGAGCAATGAAGAACGGCGTTTTCCCGATATCAACGTGATAAGTGGCGTATATGATCTCAATGTTACCTAACTCGGACAAAGTTTGCAAAGCTGCCCGGTTTAGCTCACAGCAGTTGTCCTCTATCACTTCCACGCCGCTCCTGTTCACCGAGCTCATAAAGCAGCAGCACGAAGCATTCGAACATAACCGACACAGCCCCATTTTCTTGGTCATGACGTACATAGGCCAACCGTAAGCTCTGACGGCAAAGTATACGTAGCGGATCACCGTCTGAAATAAACCCAAATCGGCACCCTCTTCCTGCAGAGACAGAAACTTGGTGCTCAAGGTAACTGGGACGCCGGAGAGGAACTCGTAGGTGTCGTTTTTGCGCTAAAAATTCCATTTGTTTAACGTATTTTGAGGTCTAAACATACACCCACCTGCTCGATTATTGCCCTTCGTTCGATCTTCTGATATATGCGCAACAAAATGATCCCCGCTATGACGTCAGATGGCACGACGTCTAAATCCCTAAAGTAATCCGACAGCAGGCGGGCGATTTCTCTGAACGAATTCCGATTACTGTCCGTCCCCCTCATGCAGCAGAAGAGCAGCCGGCACCGCTGATCCCAGCTGTCTTGGTATGCTTTCATCACTTTCCTGAAGTTGCAAAGTTATTTGGGGCAAAGCTGTTGTTAGGAATTACCTGTGTCGCCAGTTTCTCGTACTCCCGGAGCGCTTGTACTGAAACTTCGACTCCGATTCCCTCATGGACCGCTGGTAGGCTTTCATTTTGACCCACGATCGCCCCGCGGGGTCGTACGCGCACCATATATTGAAGAATATGCACACTATAGTGACCCAGTTGAGCACGATTAAAACTGAAATGGCCGCGTTAGTCCTGACAACTGAAAATTCACATTTCGGCTCACCTAAAAATACTGTTTTGGCATAATTGATAGGACAACTGTGGTAATTGACACATATCCAATAAACTCCATATCCAAGAATAGCCATTTCAGCAATCAGTATGCCTGAAATTTGTTCCGACGTTTAATGAGGACGGCCGAGTACTCGGCATCAACTTACACATTCTAACGTAGAGAATGTGCTTTATAGCACTTCGTGGCTCGGTATTTAGGATGCCTCCCTTGTAGGACACGCACGTCATGGAGACCTCCAGCGCCAAGCATACCACCACAGCCAGCAGGTAGACTATGTTGAATATCCACAGCTCCAGCACGCACCGGTCGGAGCCGCTGAAGTCGATCAGGCATAGCACGCACGCTAAGATGACGGTGCTGAAAAGAAACTGCGCTATAAAATAAAGCATTGGCTTCTACCCTTCGCATAAAACTTTGATGGCATTATTAAACGGCCAGCATCTTAAAATTCGCTTTGCGCTTTACGAGATTTCTTAGGTAGCCTATATTTTGTTCCAATCAGCTCGCGATCATTTAATAAAGACCATGTATATGTTATAAGTATTGTGATTTATAGTTTGTATTAAAAGTTATTAAAGTGCTTTGATAAATCAAACATAGATTATCCTGTTTCTTTAAAACCCTAGTTACACCAAAAACCTTTTTTTATTGTATATTTCATTAAATTATTTCTAATCTGTTATTGTACAGTAACATTTATTGAACTAGTTGGTAGAATGAATACATGGCATAAGGAAATCGTGCTCATTAGCTTTATTTCTGTGTGATGATGAGACAAAAGTTTAGTATAAACTTAAAATTAACAATATCTAAGTAATGAAACTAAACTAAATCTTAGGTAAATCTAATAACTGCATCTAATGGGTTATAACTTTTAAATTTTTTGATGTATTCGCTGTCTAATAACGCCGCTGCTAAATTGTTGGTGTGAGCACCACGTTTAGCTTAATATTTTGCCCTTGTATAACCATTGTGTCACTCGATTGTAGGTAGGGAAATAATTTGGTGAATGACCCAATTTGGAACGTATCTTGGAACATACGCTATCATCCTGAGCACCTTGTTTTGGCATCTTTGCAAGATTTCCAAGTTTGATTTGCTTGCAGCTTCCCAAAGCTGGATTCCATCAGCCCAGACTGGTTGATTATGGATTTGTAGAGCAGTACTTTGTTTTCAGCGATAACTGGGACTTCCTGCCTACTAACCAGTACATTTGACGAAGTTGGAATCCAAGCTGCATTATTTTTTTCATTATGTGTGTCCTGTAGGTTAGCCGTCTATCTAGGCGAATCCTTAAATTTTTAGTGTTGTCCTATTGCAGGATTTGTGTATTGTTTAGCAATAATGGTGGGAACATTTTATTTCTTAAGGTCAAAGTTACTTTAACCGATTTTGTTTAGCTTTCGTTGTAGGATTGTTAATGCTGTTCGCAGATTTTCATGCGACGCTAGAACTGCAGTATCGTCTGCATATGTCGCTACTAATATTTGTGGTGCTGTGGGTAAGCCTGAGTTTAAAGCAGGTCCTAGCATATTGCCTTGAGGAACTCCAGCGTGTATCGACTGAAGGTGCATCCTTAAATTTAACTTAAAAACTTTTTTCTGTTAAGTATATCTTAAGCAGTTCATAGTATTCCGGTGGTAAAGCTATTGATCTTATATGGCAGACCTGTGAGCCATACTTTGTTGAAAGCTTATATCAAAAAATATAGACGAGCAATGTCTTTAAAATCTAGATCGTGATTTATTTTCGTAGTCCCTCAGTGGATCTTTTGTGGCGTCCCTCGGCGGACCTCTTCTGGGGTGTCGTGACAGCGGTTCTGGTACCGGTGATAGGCTCTCCACTTTGTTAAGAGGTGTTAATTGGATGATGTTGGTGCCGGTCTTCGGGGGGCCATAGTCCATGATCACGTAGTTGTCCAAGTTGGCTCACGATTCGGCAAGATCCTATGCCTAGCGCAAGCACAATTCGATAAGGACCAAGGGTTTTAGACAGTGGCAAGACCAGTTCGAAAGCTTTCGAGAAGCGGCAGCGAACTGTCTTGGACTGGCGTGAGGCACGCTTTTATCCCCCAGAGATTATGCGTGAGGGGTGGCTTCTCCTAGAAAAGATCACGTGATTGAGCAGGCTTGCACCCGCAGTTTTTTCTGGGAATGCTCGACTCGGCATTACGCTAATTTGTTCACTTCGCGGACACACTTTGCGTTCCGATATTAGGCTAATTCTTTTGCCTCGTGGAAGTAGTATATTTTAATAAACTTTGGATATTATAGGCAACAAGCTGTTAAGTCGGTATAAGGTTGTTCCTTCAGAATTTTTTCCTTGACTATTTGCGCTGCATTCCATTGTTGCGGAAATGTTTGTAGCCGAAAAACTGCGTTAGTAATATAGATTATCAAATTTATTGCTTTTCCGGTAATTCTTTAAGAACCCTTGCCGTTATTAAATTGTAACCCGGAGCTTTCTTTGAATTAAGATTCTTAATGACAGCATTAATTTGAGTGATCATAACTGGTTTTATGGGTTGGGCAATTTCTTCTTTTTGTTCAAGAGTTTCATGTATAATGTGTGTGTGGTTGAAATATTAAGGGGGTGTTATAATCTAGCCGGTCCAAAAAATAAATTTTTTTTATTTGGCATTTTCTCAGAGTTTGGGGCCTGAGAATGTGTCCGTAAAATATTACAACAAAATTCGTCAAATTGACCAAAATATAAGGTTTTAGAAAGCAGTTGAGAAATAGAAAAAAGAACGCTGAACACGATAATCCACCATAGCAATTGACTGTGTCTGGACGTGAAAATAAAGAAGCTTCAGCTCTCTATTGGGCGTCACTACACTTATTGGCATATATAGCAACAAGGTAATAGATGTAGAAATCGAGTCAAGGGTGCAATTTATGGAAAGAACTAAGCAGCATTTGCGGAAGATTTTACTTTTTTCTTTTAATTGGAAGAAAAGTGCAGCTGAAGCGCATAGAAATATGGAAATTTACGGTGACAATGATACAATTAATAAATCAAGTCGGGAATGGTTTTGACGTTTCAAGGATGATGATTTTAGCCTCGCCTTGGATAGCCAAAAACATTTGAAGACAAAGAATTGAAGGCATTTATTGATAAAGATCCGAGTCAAACGCAAGAGTACGATTAAAATCCATGGGAATGGTTCACAAGCAAGGCAATTGGGTGCCTTATGAACTAAAACCGAGAGACGCTGAAAGGCGATTTTTCACTTGCGAGCAGCTGCTTCAAAGGCTAAAAAGAAAGGTTTTTTGCATCGGATTGTGACTGGGGAATAGAAGTGGATATTCTATGGTAATCCCAAGAAAAAAAACATACTACACTAAGCCCGGCCAATCGTTGCCATCGACCTCAACATCAACACCAAAGCCCAATATTCATGGTTCGAAGGTCATGTTGAGTATCTGGTGGGACCAAATGGGTGTTGTATATTATGAGCTGCTACAACCTGGTGATTCCATTACGTGCGATAGGTACAAACTGCAATTGATTCGTTTAAGTCGGGCACTGTGAGACAAAAGGCCAGAATACGAGGAAAGAGCCGACAAAGTTATTCTTTTACATGATAACCCTCGGCCTCATGTCGCACAAGTCGTGAAACATTATTTAGGAAGGCTCAAGTGATTACTAGTTGTTCTAACGGATGCAACACGATTTGCCAAGTCACCGGTTCACTTCTTTTGAAGAAATCGAAAATTGGCTCTAGACGTGGATCGTTTCAAAGGACGAGATATTTTTTCGAGATGGAATTTGAAAATTGCCTGAGAAGTGGGAAAATGTAGTAACCAGCAATGGACAATACTTCGATTAATCTGTTTATTTATATTGCTTTGAAATAAATGCTTTTTTACACCAAAAAACGGACCGAATTAATTTGTACTTCCAATAATTTACTTGTTGTTTTATTTTCTTTATATCCGCATTTAGCTTTCTAATGGTGTATTTCTTTACTGTTTTTGTAAGCTTAACTGACATTTTTATTATTATTAAAACTGCATTATAATCTGATACAATGTTTTGTACTTATATTGCTATATCTTTTATTTATGAGTAAGTTTACCTGCTTTCCAACTATATCATATTTAGTGCTATGGAGGAAGCCCAAGTATATATTCTACTAATTGGTAATTTAAATCCCATGTTGTTTATTACAAAACCTTTCTCTTGGTAGAAATAAATTAGTTTATCTCCTTATGAAATTTGTTTTCCCATATTTTCCTATCCAAGACATCAGAAACTGCTCTGTGGAAAATTATCTTACCGATCTTTCAAGATACAACAACTCTATCTGGAAGCCAATAAAAGCAAAGAGAAAACCAAAAGACACTTCCTCTCCTATTCGGAAAAATACAGCACCTCCAGGCCCGTGGGCAAAAAGTGACAAGGAAAAGGCGAACTTATTTGCGGAACATCTTACGGAAGTATTCACTACTCACAACAATGATCTAGTACAAGAAGTGGATGATGAACTTTCCACGCCGTTGCTAACACAAGACCGAGTAAAACTCTTCACTCCAAAAGAAATACAAGAGGCAATTAGGAAACTGAACTAGGGATAGACAGGATAATTGTCAAAATGCTACATGAACTTCCCAGAAAAGGAATACTCAAGATTTTATATATCTTTAATGCAATTCTTAGGCTATTATTGGCCAAAATCTCTTAAAATTGCACAAATCATTATGATACCCAAACCTGGGAAAAATTTGACTGAGGTCTCATCTTATCGACCAATAAGTCTTCTGCCAACAATATCTAAGCTCCTCGAAAGACTCCTCAATCGAGTTAATCAAGAGCTAAATCAGCAGGCATGGATCCCCGATCACCAATTTGGTTTCGCCAGCTCATTCGACTACAACAATGTCACCGCTTAACAAACATCATTAACAAATCAATGGAAAACCGAGATTATTGTACGCTGCCTTTTGGACGTGAAACAGGATTCGATAAGTGTGGCATCCTGGACTTTTGTTCAAAATCAAAAGAACACTACCACTACGATATTTCACCATATTGAAATCCTATCTGGAGGATCGTTACTTTGAAACTAGAGTTAACGAAGAAATATACAACCGTCATCCCATACTCTCTGGGGTCCCGCAGGGGAGCATTTTGGGCCCAACATTATATGTGCTATACACAGCCGATCTTCCAATGACAGACGAAACAGCTATTGGTACATTTGCTGACGATACGGCGATTTTGCGACACATGATAACCCTGTTACAGCTTCATCCAATCTCCAAGCACATATAAATCTCATTGAAACATGGCTAAATAAGTGGAAGATCAAAGTTAATGAAGCTAAATCTACACATATAACCTTCACACTCAGAAAAGGTCAATGCCCACCAATAACGATGAATCAAATAGCGCTACCCCAAAGTGAAGCTGTCAAGTATCTAGGCTTACACCTAGACAGTAAACTTACTTGGAAACTACACATATCAAAAAACGTAAACAATTAGATCTAAAAGTACGAGAACTTAATTGGCTCCTTGGACGTCAATCCAAACTATCGCTTGAAAATAAAATACTAATCTACAAAGCAGTAATACGACCAATCTGGACATACGGGATAGAGTTATGGGGTTGCGCTAGCAAGTCAAATACAGCTGTAATACAAAGAGCCCAATCCAAGATTCTGAGAAACACCATGGTACGTCTCAAACCACACCATCCATATAGACCTAAAAATCCCCTACGTGAGTGTAGTTATCCAGGAGAGCAGTGCCAAATACCACAATAGACTCAACTACCATCCCAATCCACTCATACCACAACTGCTAGATCTTTCTGAAAACAGAAGACTTAAACGTCAATGGCCGCTCGACCTGTCTATCTGAGGTGACATCGCTGACTTCTTAACGTTATTTAGTGTACATATATGTTAAGTATTGTACAATATATCACATTAGCTTATAGTTTGTGTATCTTACTGATCGCTAATAAACAAATTATAAAAAAAATATTTTCCTATATTTTCAATCTATTAAAATTATATAATACAATATTTATACATCGCTTCTTTATTGAACGTAATGTATGTCTCTAAGTTGAGGGTACAAATGTGCAACCTTTGTTTTATCTGCTGTAGGTACGTATATTTCAAGCAGATTTACATTCGTAAGCTTTAGTTGTAATTGGAGAATGGTATAAGGTACTGAACAAACTGACTCGGTTGGTTCTCTATAATTATTACTACACAATTTAAATAATATATAATTTTGTAATTAGACCTCAAATACCAAAATCAGTATGTTTTTCTCCGCCGATCCCCCAGAATTTGTACATTAATTCATGCCTTGTAAAATTTATTAATTATCCTGGTCCACGTAAGTTTCGAACATTCATTCATGTGCCTATTTTTTCACTCTCTGGTTACTGAAAACGTACTAAGGACTGAGGACCATTACCCATTGTTTTGTTTTGTAATTCCATGTAATTTACGCGAAAAGTAGTAATACAATATTTTGCGTTGCTTTTTGTGTCACTGCAGTGTTACTACTTAAAGTATCAATAGCTACTCCCGACAGTTTCCAGGAATACAACTGTTGACATCTCCTTAATTCCCATGTTCATCCCTACTATTCAAAAATAACGCTGCCATTTTACAAAACTTTGAAAGCTATTAAATCCAATACTTGGAAGTTCGCTTTAATACTACATGGAACGAGCGTTTCGTTATGCCACCTGGGGGGCTACAATTTTATAGCTTTCTGCGTTTGTCGACTCCTTTGAGGACGAGCACAGTCATATTCAAGGATTGTTTTGGTGGCAGGTCTAACTTTTTTATGTTCGCCAAAATGCCTATGTCGCCTTGCTTCAAAAATATAATGCGGACTACGTCGTTTCTTTCTCAAGAGACAACCAACCTGTCGAAGCAAAAACTAAATTTGTTAGAGTTGGAATAACCTCTACATGTCTGTACTACAGTAATTATTGTTTATTCTCCGGGTTATATAGGTGTTTTCAGAACTAGTTTCAGAACATTTCTGTTCGTATGGAGCTAAAGTTGCTAACAAGTCTCGTTTCGATTGTGTACCATTTCATGAGACAACACGTATGGAACTTATTTTTCTCGCACGTTCTTGTAGACGAGTAAAACACGAATAACATAGTTGACCCGTTTAAAAGAAATCGGCCCAGTTCTAACCATATTCTTCTGATATATGAGGCATAATAATAAATGTTTTGTGTGCCTCAAAGTTATATTGTGGTCTTTATAAGAACATGAAACATAAATTTCGAAAAAGAATGTAGTTGTAAAAAACCGTAATGTCTACATAAAGTTCATATAGAAAATGTAAGACAGGGTTAAATTCGTTTACTTATTTCCACTCGAAGTCAGCTAGATAATGTAGAAAGAGTAGATAACGACAAAAATTGGCTTACAACAACAACAAGAAATATATTCTTTCGTAGAAAAGAGTGGAAGCGTTGCAAATTTAATAATCGCCGGTCATAAGTAAGGAGTTTTAAAAAGGGGACAAAAATTAATTGTTGCAAATTTTCAGAAACTTGCGCGGCGGCACGTGCTCTTGGTTATCTGAGCTATTCCAGACGAGCCTTATGCTTGCATTGGCGAATATGCATAAATGCAGTGCACGGTATATAAGAGCCCAGCTATGTTGGACTACCAATTACATTGGTGAATCACTTCTCGTGCAGAAATTCCTTGCTATACAACACACTTTCATATTTAATTTGGTTCTCTAATGCAGCTATGGCCATTTCAGTTCAGTAAGATTTCTTATTGCTCGTAATCATTTAATACTTGCTTATTACTTGAAAATGAAAAAGTTAGAGGGTGTGGCAAGTGTTAAGCACCGTGCTAGATGTAGAATAGTGGAGCCGTAGCAATACAGTAAGATGAAATAGTAATACTCTTCAATGTAAAAAAATTTAAGTTAAGGTAAATTATCAATTATGACTGTAAAATAGCTTTTTATTGTTTATTTTAATTAATCCGATCTTATGTTTCTATTTTATGAACACGGAACAGCAAAAGAGAAAAAACCCTGAGTCAAGGGAGAAAATAAAAACAATATTAAGTATTATTGTAGATACAGAAAAATAACTTTAAGTTGAAAGGTTTAGGAAGACCAAGCCAAGGGAGTAATAAAAAGAGACATTTAACAACATGTCGTAAACAATTAAAATAATACGAGCAAATAAAGAATAAATGCAAAAGACCACAAATAATTTTTGGAATATTTGGTTCAACGATGAAAAGAGAAAATAAAATACTTCCAGGAATAAAAGAAAAACTGAAAGACTAATCTACAAAAAAGAAGATCAAGTATATTTCAAAAACTATAGAGCAGTATGCTAGTCCTCAACATGTTTTAAAGTGTATACAAGAATTGAACTTAGCAAATAAACAAGAAATCAAACAACCTAAGTGTAACATATTTATTTTGAGAAATATTAAGAACAAAATAATAAAAAAAGGGCTATTATACATTACAATTCATAGACTTCTATTTTACTTTCAATACAATACAAAGAGAGATTATCTGGGAATGATAAACAAAGCAAAAGCTTCAGTTCATTGATACTTATAATATTAACGGACAGGCTAATTAAAAATACGATAGAAAAAACATAACAATTACAAACAGTCATAAGATAATAAAATTTAATACCTATAAAAATAGAAAGTTTATTGTATGCAGATGATGTTGGGTTAATAGCAGATACAAGTAAAAACGCAAGAACTGATACATAAAATAATAAAATTGAAAAACTGCAAATAATAATAAATATAAACAAAAATAAACTAATGAACACATGTAATAGTAACTTGCGAAGACCAAGATTTAGAAACTGCAATAAAATACAAATATTTAGGTATACAGAAATTGTGAAAAAATAAGTAATTAAATTATAAATAAAAACAAGGACGGCTACAAACATATATTTTGCGATAAATAAACCAATAATGGAAAAGAAGAGAATAGAATTAAATATTAAAAAGTATGTGTTTAACGCCACAAATCACTTACACATTATTATATAAAAATGCACTTGGGGTAATCTAAAACAAATGAAAATAGAAAAAGTCCTATAAATTATGAAATACTCAAGAAAAATGCGTGGGAAAAATTAAAAAACTGGCTAGAATATGTAATCAGAATTAAAGAAGGCAGACTTATTAAAAGAGTAACGGACGTAGGTAGAGGCAAGAAAAGAAAACAAGGAAAACCAAGAAAAACATAGATAACAAGGATAGCAAAAATAGAAAAGAAAAGAAGAAAAACAATAGGACAAATAAGGAAATTAACTACGAACAGATTAGAGAGGAAGAAATAAATCCACAGAGAGGAGATAAAGAAAGCAAACAAATCCGACGCTCTGTAAAAGCATAAAGAATAAAAAAGGAATAAGAAGACAACGAAAAGGAGAAAAATTTTGTTATCACAATTTATAAATTTTAGGCAGTTGGTTTTTACATGTTAAACGGACGATGAATTTTTGATTGGTTCCGCCAATTAATAAAATTACCGCTTTTAGAACAACCCAAAAGTGAAAACTGAAACAATAACTTTACATCTACAATAAATAACTATATGGTGCGATTGTTTACGGTACGGAGGAACTATCGGTACTTTAAAGTCATGTTCTTGTTGCTGAAGAAAAAAATCTACTACTAATCAATGATTATGGTCTTTACTTTTCCGCATTATACAGATTCAGTCTCTTTATACACCCTTTTGAATTTCTCGTAAGTTTTCTGACGGCTGAGAATATACCCCAGGACGACTATGTTTGTTTATTAGTCAGTGTAATTTCTGCCGCATCTAATAAAAAACAAAAAAATTCAGAGTGACGATCACACATATCAGAAAGAATAAAGACTTGCTTATCATATTCAGGATACTCGTAGTTAAGGTGGCAGATGCCTGGAGCACTGTTTCCACCAAAATAGCGTTCGTATTGGGCCAGTTACCGCTTTTGAATTTTATTTTCCAACAAGCGGAAGACCAGAGTCCGATAACAATCGGACTGGAGCAGTGATTTTGAGATAAACTGGGCCTTAGGCCAGGCGATATCGAACGAAGTGGTCCATGGAGGACTTCAGGAAGAACCTGAGGCGCTATAACTATGCTGCTACGTGAACGGATCGTGGACGGACAACGGGGGAGTGGAAGCCGCGTTCCTCTCCATGTGAGGAGAAGAAGAGGTCCACCAAGGTCAAGCCAAACAGACTGAAATACCATTTTCCAGTGCAAACTGATACATCGACAGGAAAAAGCAGTCATCCAAAGACGTGCTGTAATAACCAAATTCAAATTTGTTCTCAGAAGCATGAAAGCGTCGACAGATTTGCAAGTCGAGAGTGAACTATGCTACTACGTGAATAGATCGTGGACTGACAACGGGGGAGTGGAAGCCGCGTTCCTCTTCATGTGAGGAGAAGAAGAGGTCCACCAAGGTCAAGCCAAACAGACTGAAATACCATTTTCCAGTGCAAACTGATACATCGACAGGAAAAAGCAGTCATCCAAAGACGTGCTGTAATAACCAACTGCAAATTTGTTCTCAGAAGCATGGAAGCGTCGACAGATTTGCAAGTCGAGAGTTAACTATGCTACTACGTGAACGGATCGTAGACGGACAACGGGGGAGTGGAAGCCGCGTTCCTCTTCATGTGAGGAGAAGAAGAGGTCCACCAAGGTCAAGCCAAACAGACTGAAATACCATTTTCCAGTGCAAACTGATACATCGACAGGAAAAAGCAGTCATCCAAAGGCTACGAGGCTAAAGAACAGTTGATCTTTGAGATGGTTCCAAACGGAGGCGATAAAAAAGAATTACCAGCTAAGACAAAAGTGATGGCTAGCAAGTAGCGGAAACAGTTAGGCTGTAAGCTGCGGAATATCTTAACCAGCACACCGTCCAGCTTATCACTGGACATAGCAACTTCTGGTACACTGGCTTGCAATGTGAAGGAGGAAACCACAGCTAAAGCAAAAAGACCCTTCATCATAACCAGGTAGAGATGGCCAGAACGCGGGAGGACTTCCGGAAGTGCGCGAGTAGTAAACAGCTTTTAAGGTATTCGTAAAATGGTGCACGAGATCACGCGTAAACGAAAATTTGTAACGGGCGCGTAGGGGTTGAGCAAATTTTTGCTGGTGCTGGTGCTACAAACTTAAATAGATTAAAGACTAAACAGACAGAGACTGCGCTGTAGATTAAAATAGATTATAAATATAAATCTTAGGAAGACTCGGAGCTAATAGCGGTTTCGGGTTGCATGTCTTGATTCGGGTTTTCGTAGTTTTCCTGAGTCTTGCACTATATATATATGTATATAAATGTATTCAGGTAGTGCACGTTCAATGTCATATAACGGAGGACCAGCCAAAAATAGTATAAACATTATCTAAATGTTTGTACATATTTGATTCAAAAAATTGTATTGATCACAAATATCAATATTTTTAAATGAAACGTTACATTTATTCGTAAATGATTAATTGAAGTTAAATTGGCAATTTCGAATCAGTTATAAGCATTGGTTTATATAAAAATATTCTTTCAAGGTCATATATTATTTTGCAAAATAACAAAAATAATTTAACCTATGGGTTTTCGGCTTGCATACAACCTTTGTCAGAAAAGTTGATTCAATTTACCAACTAATAGCCCTATGTCTTGTCAAAGTAGTTATAGAAGCGAGCAAAAAAAGCTTCATTCGAGACACTTGTCGCGTTTGTCGCAGCCGTTTGGATTAATGCAATATCTTTATAATACTTTCCCATCCGTGACATTTTCATACGAGAAAACAAAAAAATCAGACGACTGTAGGTCGGATGAATATGGGAGATGTGATAGAGCAGGGATATGATGTTTAGCCAGATATTCCTGGACTGACACAGCAGTATGGGTTTTGTATTGTCGTGAAATAAGAACCAATGTCTAGATTTCCACAAACCACGACGGACCTGTCGAATCACCCTATACAATGTTAAGGTAAAAGTTTTGATTTCTCGTTTGTCTTTTAAACCTCTAGCATTAAAAAATGCTATCAACGTTGCCTTTATTTTCGAAGATTGTCCTTTAACTCACAATTGTGTAATTAGTAACACCAAACTTTAATCCTCGGCATTAATGCTTAACACAAATATGAGATCAAGCTTGCCTCTTTCCAATAAATTAGCATCAGTTGTTCGTCTGATTTTTTCCTGTTCCTTTATCAGTGTGTGACGAACTATTTTTGCATAAGTTTCCGCTTATCTAAATCGTTACATAAAATTTCCGCACTTTGATATCATGGGCATAGTAACATTCTTATTGTAGTAATTGATGTTGACAGACGGCCGACTCTTTAATCGTGTTGTATCTTTTGTACCATTTACAAATTTGGCTTCTTGACAATATCATATACGCGTTTCACGTTTTTCTTAGTTTAACGTAGACCGCAATGTTAACCATCCGGTCAATAGTATAACTTCAAACTAAATAAGACAACAAGGCAAACAGTGGGCTGCTAAGCACAATCCTACCACCTAGTAAGTTTAGATATAAACTGTTTCAAAGCAAAGTCTTCTCAAAACACATACCAGGCGCCTAAATAATACCAATATCTTACTTTTAAATATTTGAGGCAAAAAATTAAAAAATTAGTCCTAGAAATTTTCTGACAAAAGTTGTAAAACCAAAAATCAATTCTAAACTATCTACACTAGAAAAAAATTCTTTAATGCATAACTGTGTGATAAAGTTTTAGATTATTTAAAGTAGTTTTCAAGTTATGGTACGTTTATTTTTGGAAAATTTCTTAGATATTTGAAAAGCAGTATATTGATTCCTAACACAACTTTCAAATTTTATCGACACAGAAAAGAGTCCATATAAAGTATTTCTAAAAAATTCAAGTCTAAAGTATTCTCACAAACGAGAAGAAAAAACAAGACTATGTTAATTAAAGAAATATAATAGTAAACAATTACCAAACTTTGCGAAAAATAACTCGGCAACTATTTCTGCTGTAACTAATTTCCAAAAAGTAGGTGTACTAAAGCCTTCTAAATTAGCTTCGCTCTTATTAGTCAGAAAATAAACAATGTGTTTGCGAGCAAATAATTTAATTTTCTTAAAGCCGCCAGGTAAAGCGCGTTCTCAGTTAATTTATGTGGTTGTTACGTTATTCTCGTTTTTCCTTTTCTCTCTTGCAAATTTACGAGGCTGCTGCCATTTTCCCTTTTTTATTTTTTTAAGTTAATATTTCATCTGCACCTATTTATTATATATACTACATGCAATTTGTTCTTATTATTTCAGCACTAACTTTTGTTTCTTTTTTATGGTGGTCGAGTTTTTTGGGGGTCACAATTTAAAGCTATTCTAATCGACAATGGAACTTCAATGTATCATTTTCTAAGTTTTAGATCTATTTGGATTACAGTTGAATTAAAAATGGTTCTATGATATACTGGATGGGCGAACAGTAGCTAAACATAAAAGTAGACTATAAAACTTGTAGTGTCACTAGAGTTATGTTGAAAACAAGTCTCCAAGTAGATGATTGTATTAGGCTAACCAGAAAATGTTTAAATATATCACAGCTAGTGAAAATGCAAGATTCATATTTGTAAAGGTAACATTTCGGCACATTAAGAGATAAAAAGTCCTTTGTATTAAATTTGTTTGTGTCATTCTTATAGTCTTTTGAAGATGGAAGAAAATAAAGTGCATTTTAAACACTTAATGCTTTTCTTTTACCGGAAAGGCAAAAGTACCACACAAGCAACAAAAAAGGTATGTGCTGTTTACGGAGAAAGTTTTTAAACTGCAAGAAATTAAGAGAAGTTTAAAAGTGGTTCGCTCAGTTTAGAAGTAGTGACTTTGACCTTAAAGACTAACAACGCTATTGACGATGAGCAAGTCAAGACTAACCCGCCATACACAACTCGAGATACTAAAAATATCAAAAGCTAGCATGCAAGTTCATTTAGTAAAGCTAAATCATTACGATGTTTGGATTCTGTACATTTTATCCGAAAAAATTTAATGGGCCGCATTCCCATCTGTGACGCGTACGTTTCTTAAAAAATTAGTGGCATACGATGCAAAATAAATCATTTGCAATAACATTAAACGATAACGGTTCTAGCGGAGGTCAAATGAACCTCCATGAGCTACTCTCAAAGCTGGTTTCCACCCAAAGAAAAGTCACACTTTGTATTTAGTGCAATTGGAAAGGGATCTTGTACTATGAGCTCCTACCAAACGACCAATCGATAAATTTAAATAAGTACTATTCGCAACTAGACGAATTAGAAATAGCGATTCAGAAAAAATTCCCAGGATTGGCTAACAGGAAAAGCGTTGAGTTTCATCGGGGTAATTCTAAACTTCAAGTCTCTTTGACTACCTGGCAAAAATTGTTGGGGCTTGGTTGGAATGTGCTACCCTACCCGCCATATTTACTAGCCATTCCTCCTTCAGATTTACATTTGTTTAGGCCTTCGCAGAATTGAATATGTCGACAGCGAAACCGACTGCTACGGCTCTGTCGTACTGAAATGTTTTAGAGAAATTAACCAGAAAATATTGCGAGAAAATGGACGAGTGGTGTAGAGGCAACAACAGTAAATTAGGCGACCAGGTGAATAGAGAACAAGCTAATCAGATTACTAGATTTGTGTTAATTTGTAAATACAAATATGAACATAGCGAAGACAAGTTAGAAAGTAAAAGTTGTGCGAACGCCTATCGATAGGACCGGTTAATAGCAGCGATGCAACGTGACAAATAGTGTGACCACAGATAATTCAAGGAATTATTATCTGGATGTTCAACTTCGATATTAAGTACTTAAAATGTAGATAAACAAGTACATACCGGACAGCGAATATACATATAGCGAGGGAGAGAGGTGTAAAAAGGAGGACAATGACGAAGAAGCACGGGCCTTTGTTGAGACCAAGAAGGCAAGCAGATAAAAAAAATGAGAAATAATTGGATGGAGTATTAAAATGCTACAGTAATTAATGTTAGATATGAATTATATAAAAATAGACCAGAGCGAGCATAATAAGATTATAGTTGAATTAAAAAAAGAAAATGAGAATCTAAAGAAGAAGAACAGTAGCATAAAAAATTACTTCTCTAAGCTAAAAAAGGGTTAGAAGATACAAATACGATTTAGAACAACTTAAAAGAGAGAAGAGACGGAATAATGTAGTTCTATAAGGGCTATAGACACGCTCAGATAATCCAGCGGCAATAAAAACGGATATGAATAAGTTCATCAATGAGAAATGAGAAGTTAACGCACAAATTGAAACAACTTATAAAATGAGGACTACAATATACTTAATCGAATTACAGAACTTTGAGCATAAAATAAAGATAATTAAAAACAAAATTAAATTTAAAGTGTAAGAGAAAGCATCAAAAACAAAAGAGAGACATCGATGCGGAAGTTAGGAAGACAAAATGATGAGAAAAAGTTAAAAGTGGATACCAAAACAATATATACTGACAGAAAAGAATAAAAAAAACTGAAAAATGAAAGGACGAGAGCAGAAAATTTAAAAAATTACATATTAATAGGACGGGACACAAGAGGACGCAAATACAAAGCTGATGAGAAAAGTTAGTATTATGACCAAACATAAAGTGGTCAAGAGAAGAGAGGACATTAAAAAGGAATATATTTGGGAAATAGGTGCTTGGACAAGTATCGCAAAAATAGAGAAAGAACTAGAAGATAAATTTGAAAAGATGAACCTGGACATTCTAGGCATAACAGAAACTAAAAAGAAAGAAAAAGGACAAATGAAAATAGCAGGTGGACATTATATGGTACATAGTGGGGTAAATAATACTCACCGGGCAAAAGGAGTGGAATGCACATTTAAAAAAGAGAATAAAAAAAATATAAACAAATGGACGGAAATTTCGGAGAGGATAGCAATGGAAAGTAACAAACAATTACAAACAACATTAATACGGCCCAACAACAATGATACGGCATTAAAGAAAGACAAGTTCTGGGAGTCACTAACAGAAACTATAGAGGATAGTAAGGGAATATTACTAATACTACGAGATTTGGGTAAATGAGTGGCTACTAAATACGAGGGATCAGGAGAAACAATAGGAAAGCATGGCGAAAACACCAGCAATATCAGTGGTACAAGAATAATTGACTTCTGCATATAGAACAATCTGGTAATATCAAATTATAAATATAAAATATATAAAATATCAAAATATAAAAAGTGTTTACGATTAAACTGTAACAAATTCAAAATTTATTTCTGAAGTCCTCAATAGAGCGTCACCTCAGACGTGTACAACAATTGAAAGCGCTCTCTCAGTACTTGTCAAAAATTATTTATTTTTTGTAATTGTAATGCGAATAGTGAACAATGTCATCGAAAGAATTAAACATGCGGCAAAAAAAACAAGTTTCAAGAGCATGTCGTACACACATATCACTAGAGAACTGAACTCAATAGAAAAGTGATGCATGATGTTATCCTACGGTTTAAAATAACGTTAACAGTCGAGAAAAAGACAAGTAGTGGTTGAAGAAGAAATATGAACGAACAGTAAGGAAAATGGTTTGCCGTTTTTAAGTATCGGTGGGATTAATACAAAAAATTGAAAAAAAATAATTTAAAGGTACATAAAGTTCAAAAAGCACCAGACAGAACAGAGGAACAAGAAACTACTAGAAAGAAATGGACAAAAAGGCTATAAGAACAATTCTTAAGAAACTTTAGAGGCTGCGTGGTTATGTGTGACTTCTCGGCCAAGAATTTTATGTCGACAGTTGGAACAAAAAACAATATATCTATGTCTGTATTCTTTTGGAATCACAATATGAATATAATATTTTGGCCGGACCTTGTCACTATGCTAAAAAAGCAAAAAAAAGGTCCAGTATAAACAATATCAATATTGTTACCCGTAAATGCAATTCCCCTCCCCTCCCCCCAACTCCCACGAGCTAAAACCAATAGAACGCTACTGGACACTTGTTAAACGTAATTTGCGGGACACAGAAAAATGTGTCGAGGATGTTCAAAAACTTAAGCAAAAGTGGAAAATAGCCCCACATAAAGTAACGTCTAAGACTGTAAATATGTTAATGAATGGTATTAAACCCAATGTTCTATATTTTTCTTAAAAAGCAATAAAATCACTTTTTTATTTTGCCGGTTGTTTTACTGACACATCAATGCAATGCAACCGATAAATTGTAAATTAATGTTGTCTGACATGTGTAGCAGTCAGCGTTGTTTGTTAAAATTTTATCGTAAACACTCTTTATATAAATATACTAGAGAAGTAGTCAGCAGAAATTATTAGACTACATAATAATAAGCAGAAGACACAGAAGTAAAGTAAAAGGAAGAAGGGTAAACAGAGAACCAGAGATATACTCCGATCACTACCTACTGATATCTTTTATGAAGATAAACTCTGGGAAAGAGAAGAGCAGACGACAGGTAAATATATATAGAAACGAGTGAAGATGAGTTCAACAGAAATAATGACAATATTAATAACTTACCACTTGTATTGCAAAAGTGTACTAAAGAAACACCAATGATAGCAAAAAAAGTATGTGGAACTACAAAAATTATCAGGAAAAAGAAACAAACGATGTGGATGAAACAAAAATCAAAAAACAACTACGAAAAGAATACTTAGAAAACAGATCAACCGAAAAATAAAACAAATACAAGAATCAAAGGTAAAAACTCAAACTCAGAGTGAAAGAAGCGAAATTAAAATCATGGGAAGAGTTTGGCAAAAAGGTGGAGCGGGGCTGCTCTGCAGATCAAAAATTGTCGTACAAAATACTTAGTTCGTTTGGAAAAGGAAAAGCGGACAAAGCTAAATATATGAAGGGCAAAGACGGAAGGTTATTTGTAAAAAAGATATTATAAGAAGATGGAAAAAGTGTTTTGAGGAAATGCTAACGACAGAAGGAAAGAAATAAGCCAAGTAAAATACAGAAAGAAATACAAATAAAGGAGGTACTGAAGGCTACAAAAAATTAAAAAGGCGTAAAGCAGCTGGCCACGATGGAATAATATCAGAAAAGGTCAAAAACTAGGCAACAAGGAACTAGCAATGGTAACCAGGTCATTTAATAAAGCATGGCAAGAAGAGAAGATTTCTAAAGAGTGGGAGGTAGGAATCTATTACCAATATATAAAATAGAAAATCGGCGGAAATGCACTAACTATAGTTATAGATGGTAGCCAAGAGTTATGAAAGGATTTTACAAAGATTAAAGAAGGAAATAAAACATCAGCTAAAGGATGCACAGTGTCTATTTAGAAAGAGTCGAGGAAAGCAAATATCGATAATAAAACTTGAAAAAGCATTTGTTAACATTATAAGCAAACTAGTGTGGAACAGCCTAAAACAAAGAAAGATAAATAACAAACTAGTCCAGCGCGTAAAGAATCTATACGAACACACAAGAACCTACGTGAGAACCGCAAAACTTACACTCTGAAGAATTCATTACATTGAAGGGACTAAAACAAAAAAAGTTCTTAGCCTCAACTTATTTAACTTATCAATGTCCTAAAAGAAGTAAAGGAAAAAGTTAAAAAACTACAGGTGGACTATATGAAAATGAAACTAATAGAAAATATATTCGCCGACGGCTTGCTGATGTACGCAAAGAACAAGGAAGACCTACAACACAACTTGGAGATATGGAAAAAACCTAAGATAAACGTAGAGAAGACTAAGAAAGAAAAACTAGACATATGAATAAAAATAAACGATACCAAAATTGAAAATGTCTAAGAACTTAAATACTAAGGGTTAGCCGCTAAAAGATATTTTTGGCATCTAGGCTGACAATGTTTCAGCCGCCTTCCCTCAAACTTTTGCAAGGTGGGAACGTATAAATGTTTAATTGGACCGGAAACATGGAACAATTTCACTTAGCGCCCATTCATAATGGACGTGAACATAAGCCGCCCATAAAAAATGCTTATGCGTTCGTTCATAATGCACATCCGTAATTTTTACATTTGATGTTCAAACGTAAGAAATACGTAAAATTGAAATCGGTTTAACTTTACGCATTTCTTACGCATATTTGGAGTAATTTTTAATTTTCCCCTAGATTAATGCTGGTAGCAGTAAAAGAATGTTTGTTTTGATTTTGAAATTCCATAACTTAACTTTAGTATTGTCAAAATTTTGGCTTCGTTTTTACAACGAATAGGGAACTATTAATTAAGTTAGTAAATATGCATTTGTTCCTACACCATAAAAGTGATAACAGGTACAAAAGTAATATAATTACGCAAAATGCTTGGAAGCACGTTGCTGCCGCTACTGTGTTTAGTCATGCGCAACGTTCAAATGTTTACATAAGGCTTACGTGTTTATACGTATTTCTTATGGGCGGCTTAGGCTTACGTCCATTATAAATGGGAGCTTACAATCGAAACTTTGCTCGGCGAAAGTAAACCAAATGGCGCTTCTTGCAATCTGCAATACAGCGGACGTGTGTGCACGAACACACGAGCCTCCTTGTGTGAATCAAAAGCTCAGAGCACCATCACGCCAAATTGGATGTCAAACGTTTTTGTTTACTTTCCGTTCCAATGCATAGGCCGTCTTTGTTTACTTTCCGTTCAAATATATAGGGCCTAGTATCATGTCACATTTCTTTGTTGACTTTCTGTTTAAATGTATAGGTAGATGTAGGAGTGAAGATACAGAGGAACAGAAAAATGAATCCGGAAATAAACGATAGACTAGAAAGCGCAACCAAGGTTTACCAGGCATTAAAAAACACTTTCGTTGGGAAAAAAGACAGCTCTAAAAAGCGATAAGTGTTTAATGACATATTTAAATCAATACAAAAGCAAAATACAAGATATATAAAAGGAGCTGTGAGAAGAGACAAAATTAGAAATAAAAGGAATTGGAAGTAGCGTCGACCTCAAAGAACATCAAACGCCAACAGCTAAGATGGTTTGGATATATGGTACGGATGGGATAGTAAAGGACAACAAGAAGAATATGGAAAGCAAGATTACAGAAAAAGAGAAGAAGGGGCGGACCAAGAAAAACATGGAATAAGGAAGTGGAACAGAAAAAACTGACAAAAGTTAGCAAAAAACAAAAAAGAATGGGCCAAGAAAATTTATAGTAAAATGTAGGTATGATTATAATACCTCTGTGTAATATTGTAATTTACCTTAACACCTAATGGTATATTTATGTTGCTGATCTGTAGATATTTGCAAAATTAGCTTAACAGCAGGAACTTTGGAAGCCGTAAAAACACATTAAGAAGTTTTTGACCTAAAAATTGAGAAGTTGTGGAAGAACAGAACATTCAATTTAGATGAAAAATAAATAAGATTTCATGTATCTTACATCGATAATACAAGCATCGGCTGCGAGGAGCAGTACATGTAACGTAAGCAATGATGGCTGACTACTTGACTGCTTAGGAGTGATGTAAGGTTGCAGCACGCTATGAAGTATGGAATTCCATTGTTCGTGTGCAAAGATGCTGGCGTACAGTATGACCGTGTGGTACAGCAACAAGACTCATCGGCCCACATCTTGTGCGTGAAACCATGACTATAGGCGGCCACATTCAGATGCTGGGATAAAATTTTCTCTTGGTATACGGTAAGGCCAGGACGTTGGTTGAGATTACAAAGAACCACATGAATGGACGTCAACTGTCCAGATCTCATTCAATGTTTTTACCTGTGGGGCCACGCAGAAGAGAGAGGCGTACTTAGGAGGTTTCCATGAATAGAGTCAATTAAGTAAGAGCATGATCGGCTTAATTAGCAGGTGGTAAAAGGTATCACCCCAATTCTTTCGTAAGTCTATAGAGGAAATTTTGTCCTCAATGCTTTGTCACAAAAGATTCAGTTGGCACTAAATTTTTGCTATAGAAACGCGTAAAGCACCACGAGTACACGTCACGCTACGACAAGGCTGTGTTCCTCTGTACTTACGCGAAAGTCCGAAAATGTCTCACGCACCGGGTACTAAGTACATGAATCAGTCAAAAACATTCGCCAGCAAGTGGGTACAACGATATAAAGAGACAAAAGCGGTCTCGATAGGTAGTGTCCTCTAAATTCGAAAAACAAATCATAAACTTGGTGCAGATATATCGTACGTAGCTATCCGAATTATATCAAATGGCGTAGTTCAGTGAAGAAACCTTTCTTAGTTGAAAATCATGTGGCGAAGTGATAAGGCGACTCGCTTGAGTAAAGAACGATATAGACTGAGATTGAAGCAATGTAATTTCTACGGGCGAAGCTTCTGTTTGGGGATCTGTTATAGTACAACGGACCTGGTCAACCTCTCCTAACAGGTTAATACAGTAGACCGTTAAACAGCCAAAAGAGCATTTTGGCAACTGATTCTCAAAAATAGGGTTATATCTGTTTACGTACAACCTAAATGCTCCCAAAAAGCTCAAAATTTATAATAAATATGTGTTACAGATTGTAGAACGTTGGTTCATCAAGAAAAACGAGGATTAGATTCTGTAGGAGGACAAGGGCTCCAAACACCGCAGCAAGCTTTGCATCGAATCGAAAAAGCAGTCTGGCATCATTACGCTTGAATGGGTGTAGCAGTCGCCCGATGCAAATCCGATTGAGAATCTGTTGGCATACAGCAAGCACAGGCTTCGCGGAAGAACTTTATTACGAATTTTTAGCGTTTAGTTATTTTTTATCTCCCCCCAGACTACAACCTTCCGGAATATATTCAACAAGGTTTGCGTCATAATGAGACTTCCGCATATTCACACATAGTTGTCCGCGCTGCCTGTCTATTGATCTTCCCATCAATGCGACAATTTAAGACAACCTACGGCAAGACCGGGCACTAAAATGCGCTTTCCGGCGGCGCGCGGCACTTTGCAGGCGTAAACCTTTACGGCCGCGTTTATGGAACGTGAAAATTATGATGCAGCAGCAGCGGCAGCGGGCACATTCCGGTGAAATATGGCCGTAGGGGCTGACGTGATTGCATCTGTTTCGGCCGGCCGGCGGCAACTATCGCCGAAAATCGCATTACGCTTAATAAAATATTGATGTAGCCCGATAGCATCTCGATTGCTGTCTGCGTTTGCTCCGAAAGCCATTTTCCGACGTCTTGGTGGGGTGCAGCCGCTTAAATTATTATCCCCTTCGCACGGCAATAACCGGGGCGAACCGCACGTTCACAGATGAGCCGGTGCGTTCACACATTACTACGTGACTAACGTTATGTTTGTGGGGCATAAAAGCTGTAGCATTTTTTAAACAAGCGCCGTAAATCATGAAAATTTTAGTGCAAGTTGCCCGGAGCGAGCTGTGGTAATTACTAGCCACTAAACTATACGCATACATTGTTGAAGTAAAAATGCATATCATGGTACATGAGAAAGAACAAAATAATAAACTTATTGTAGAGTTTGTACGACGGTACTATTAAAATATTCTGCTTCTTCTTTGCATGACTAGGATTGCTCCTGTTTGTCAGCCTCTTAAGTCCGTTTCTGTTGTGGTTGATTGTACAAAGTTTGTATAAAAAGTATCGGAAACAATTTTCTCCTGACGTGACTGTACGTCGGAGCGCGCTCGTACCGCGCATGCTCGGTGGAGGGGTGTGTGACCTTCAAAACGCGCCAAGCGCCAGTCGCCTGCGAGTGTTCGTTCAGGCTAAATCGTGTTTTTAGTGGACCCCTGTCGAGTGACTCGGTGCAAGCGCAAAATGCAGCGAATTATTGAACAGCGGCACGCCATCAAATTTTGTGTAGGACTCGGGAAATCTGGTACGGAGACGCTGGGCATGATTCACCAAATGTTCAAGGATGAAAGCATGTCACAAAATGCAGTTTTTAAGTAGAACAAGCACTTCAAATATGGCCGAGAGAGTGTGGAGGACGAGCCCCGCGACTTCAAGAACCGACGATAACGTGCAACGTGTGCGTAAAGTGCTGAATTCAGACCGTCGGTTAAGTGTGCGCATGGTCGCAAGTGAAGTTGGCATTGATAATATGACAGTGCACAGCATTATCACTGAAAATTTAGCGATGCATAAAATCTGTGCTAAATTCGTCTAGAAGGTCTTGACAGACGACCAAAAGCAGAGGCATGTGTCTGTTTGCAAAGACCTTCTGCAACGCGTTGAAGAAGACCCCGGCTTTTTGGACGATTCCGTTACCCCCTTACAGTCCCACTTGGCACCAGCAGACGATTTTCTATTCCCAAAAGTAAAATCCTCCCTCAAAAGACACCACCATGAGACCTTGGGTACCGCCAAAGGAGCTTATACGCCTACCTTTAAGGACGTTTCGGAATCCCCCTACCAGGGAACCTTCAAGTGGTGGGAAAGGCGCTGGCAAAAGTGTATCGACGCTCAAGGGATGTACTTTGAAGGGTTTTGAAGTAGCAATATCTCAAATAAATTTATTTTTCCGAAACTTTTTATACAAACCCTGTATATTATCTTTTCCCCTTTTTTGGTGGTCTTCCAAGTCGTCTTCTACTTGAAGGTTTAATGTTCTTACATATATTTGCTATGTGGCCCGGTCCCATCCTATCTGCATGTTCATTCCATTTCTTCTTTCTCGTTTTTATCCATTTGTTAATGTTTTGGATGTAACATTGCTTTCATATGACACTGTTTCTTTGACTATCTCTCAATGTTTCTTAATGCTTTCATTTCTATGTTTTAATTTTATGTTTTTCTTGTAGTTGTCTTGTATACTCTCATCTTACTTTCTATGGTCATATATTCATTCTTCCATATGGTTTCTCTTAGGCAACCACTAACTCTCGTCGCTTTGGTAGCTTGCCTCGTTACCTCTGCTGTCAAGTTTCATTCGCTGGTTATTTTAATTTCTAGGTGGTTAAATGTCATGACCTGTTCTATGTTTTTCTTTTTATTTTCAGTTTACATCTACGTGGTTCCTTACTGCTCATCACAAATTTAGTCTTTTTTGCTGAAATTTTCATGTTGCATGTCCCTGCTGTCATATTGATGGTATGGAGTTGTCTTTGTAGGTCGTTTTCATTGCCGGCTATCAGTACCGCGTCATCACCTTAGCATACTGCAGTGATTTTATGAGCACCCGTTCTGCATACTTCTCATTTTTTTACTTCGTGAATTATTTGATCCTGTATTTTGTTTCCCCTCTTGGCATTCTAACTATTGCTCTGTTATTTACGTTTATTTCATTAATTAATTTTATTATCTGCTGTTCCTATTTGCTGTATTTCTAGTAGGTTCATGATATCGTCCCGTCTCACCCTACCGAAGGCGCTTTTTAGGTCGACGAAGCACATATACGCATGCTTGTTGTCAGATAATAAAAGTAGCGTCAATAGTGCTGCAGTTGTTTCGAAAACCTTATTGTTCTTCCGCCATATCTGTTTTCTCTTCTATTTTATCCTTTATTATTGCTGTTAATAGTTTGAGCGTGCTATACATTAAGCTGATGCCCGGTAATTTTCTGCCTTTTTCCTATCTCCTTTCATGAGTATTTGTATTAGAAGACTTTCCTTCCATTCTTCTGCACCTCCCAGTATTTATTATAATGTTTAATAGTTTTTGGAGACACATACCTGGTGTTATTCCTCCATGTTTTATGAGTTTGTTTTTTATTCCGTCTGGACCTTCTTCAATTGTTTTATTCGTATGTTCATTTCTTCTTTTGATACTTGGGCTCTATCTCTATTTTCTTCTGCTTCTCAACATAGTTTGTGAATTGTTCGACCTATTGTTCTTCTGTAGTATCATTTAGATGCCGGTGGTGACTGGACATGTTATTGATGCAATAGCATCTTTGTTCTGATGGAGCACAACGTACCTATGATTTTAAATGTTTTTATATATTTTTTTCCACATTACTTAACTGATTGTCGAAGGCCTTTTTGTCAGTTAAATTCTACTACTTATTTCTCTCTTGCATTTTTTGTTTGTTGTTATAATACTATCTAAATAATAGAATTTCTTGAATTTATTTTTTCATTTCCCATTTCTATTTCTATTTGCCAATATTCACACTTTCCGTAGGCCTAATATAAATTTGCGTTTTAAATTTTTTTCTCTATTATTAGTACCAAGGTCAAGATAGCTTATCTAGTTTCTCTATGTTTTCTAAAGCCAAATTAATCGTCTTTGATCTTTGGTGCATGCAAATTGAAACTAAGAGTTCGGTGATTTGCACATTTATTATTGATATCTGTTTATGTTTAAACTGCTAAAGCAACAGTGAAAATAAAAAATCCGCAAATTCGGTATTTCCAATTGTAAGGCATTTTGGATTGCTTTGGAAATGTTTAAAATATCAGGGCAGACTTTCTAGGGTATAATAGATGACATACCCAAATATTTTCAATAGCCCTTTTTTATAATTAATCTGCTAATCGCAAACCCGCTCTGTTATAAAGAATATATTCAAATACATTCATTAATTATTATTAATTTGCTGCACATTCACATAATTTTCTTATTATTTCTCTCTACAATGCTTTTTATTTATTTATGACATTTTTACAACTTAAGTTTCATTAAGCAACGCAATAATGTTTGTTTTGCAACATAATTGAAGCCGTACAAGTTTTTAATGATATCGCAGTGAAATCCATTACTATAATATTACGTATAAAGCATATAGCCGTAGCTCTATAGCAATATTTTATATTATTAGAGTAATATGTTGCAGAAGAAGGAGAGCGACGAAACCATTTTTAAGCTGTATCGATTACCTTTCACAGTTTAATAATGGATGAGGCAATGGCAGCTATTCCGTTGACAATATTTTGCAAAATTGGTGTAGGTGGTAGCAAAGTGAAATGGCGATATATTAATTTTAGTTTAATATGCGACGCTGGAGATAATTACGGGTTAAAACGGGATGTACAAAGCTTCATCTGCTAATAATAATATTAATCACGTTAACATACAATTAGAATAAATTGCCAAACATTTTAATTGAATTTAAAATAATTAATAAAATAGGTCTAAAACCTACATAAATCTAAGCATAATCCTCAGACAAAATAGAAACATTATTAGATCATCCGTAATGCGTGTTTGCTGTTTTTAGTACTTGTGGTGTAGTAACAACTTTTATTAAATTAAAATTTATTAAATACAACTGTAGAACTACAACACCCGAACCCTTCTTAGCGCCAGAAGGTTAATGATCAAAATTATTGTGGTGTGGATACAAAAAGCTCCAAGCTCAAGAACCAGGATAAAATAACTGCTGACAGCAAGCGACCTTTCCACAATAAAAGTGATAAATTGGTCTGCAGATTTAAAGAAAAGATCCAATCAGGAAACTGAGTAGAGCATGACTAACCTAGAAAAAGAAATGGACGCGACGAAAGAAAGTGCACTATTGTGCACCGTGACCTTCATTACAAGTCGTTTGTCCTCAAAGAACCTTCAAAGGCTGATTGAGAAAAAATAAAATAGACAGGAAGTTGAAAACCCTAGCACTGCTGAACGACATCTAGCACAGCAGCGTTGGCTCCCTAAGATTCTTTTCAGACGAAACGAACTTCATCAGAGGACAGAAAGGTGAATCGCCAAAATGACAGTTGAATCTATGCAGTGTTGAAATTGTAAAACACATTTGTTGTTTTTAACGTTGCAAGTGTTAAGGAAAGAGCAAGGTGCCATAAGGAAAAATTTAACATTGTGACTCCGATTTTAAAAATGATGTTTTTCTTCGATGACCCATGATGACCTGCCACTAACCCTAGAATATTATTGAAATCGACGGGTACAATTTTTTATAATAAATTAAAATGTCAGATTTTTAAGCATTACGTCTATGGATGACCAAGTGCGACATCGAAATTGAACATGAAACTTTCAGGGTTCAAAGATATTGTCATAAGACATATTTTGGCTAAGTGAAAAGTGGGAAGGAATTTTTTGTGACCGCTAGGGGGCGTCAAAGTTTCAATCGATGCATTGTGAGGAATATCATCTGAATAAATAATAACAATATGTGCAATATATAAAAATTTTCAATCTTAAAAATAATATGAGTGAATTATTTCATCAATTATTATGATGGCGTCATCAAAATGCTCGATTAAATGTCAAATAAATTACGATCAAAAGTTCGCCCACAAAGTGCGACAAATGGTAAGTTCATAAATAACGTCATGTCAGTAAAAAAGTCGTTAAGCAATCTAAGCTCTGTTCATGTTGCGTCATGCTATTATTAGCTAATCAGAATTAAGCGATATACTTATGGTTCGGGCGAAGGGTATAAAAGGGAGAGCAGAGCTCGAAACGCGACAGTTGTATTTGTGACTGCTTGGAGTGCACATCGCTCTCTAATTTTATTCAAGTAAAATATTGTATAAGCCAGCGTAGCCCCGTGGTTGAGGGGTGGGCTGCGATGCTGACGGACCCGGGTTCAATTCCCGGTGCTCTCTGATACCTGTCGGGTGGCCTACTCAGTCACTAAAAATAATTGAGTACCTGCATTAATTCGAACAAGGGGTAATAATGGCAGTCGTCTAAGGTGCGGTTCATTGCCACATCGTCCCGCATCAGAGATGGTGCGCGACGACCGGGCAGAGAGAGCGAACGTATGAGAGCCTTAACCTCTCAGTTCGCAGGCCGTGCTCCCACGCGGGGCGTAGGGCCTTACCATTATTATTATTATTATTAAAGTATTGCATCATTTATCAATAGTAAAGTGAATCAAGTGCATAAACACAATTATTGAACGCAAAATCAGTGTCGCTATCAATCATCAGTCAACAAATGGTAAATAATTAATATTATTGATAAAATATATTTGGTTAACTAATATAATTTTGGGTTTCAAATGACAAATATTTATCAATATATAAATCATGAATTATCAATAAAATGTCATTAAGGTAATTTTCAGTCTGAATTAATGTCCGTATTTTTAGAAATGTGAAATGGAACCACCACCCGATCCCAGTGGTTCCAATCGCAGACCACAACAAAATTGCACGGACTGCGAAATATTTTTATGTCATTCGCAGAAAAAGTGGGGTCTGAGAGTCGGCATCAGAGCCCAAATCCAAAAAATCCTAGAAGTGACCAAAGGCGCCACAATTACCGAAAGCGATTTCGTGTGTGGCAAGTGTTATCAAAAAAATAAAACAATCGTTGAAACCCATGAATGCCATGGCCGATCACCGCCTAACTCCAGAACCGCATCGCCATCACTGTCACAGAACACGACACCCATATCATCACAACAGTCTTTATTGTCGAACAGTTCTCAAGAATCTGTCGCCAAAGAAGAACAAAGACACCGATCCGTGACTGTTATGAAAATCAAAGGCAAGTGTTCTGACTCTCACAATCGAGCTCAAGAATCTCTGCGCCGTAAGATCTTCATCGCCAGACGCCTTTATGTTCCACCTAATTACCAATGTTGTGGAAAACATTATACTGGCAATGGAGAGCTGGCAGAAACAGATATGAAGCTTCTCGGTGCTGACTTCCTAGTGACTTTGGAAGACGAGGAATTTGACTGGTTTTTCAACCTTATATGTGAAACCCCAGTTTCGTCTACTGAACCGTTCGAACGCGATAAAGACTACAAAATCTTCACTGGTTTGATGAAAATTCAATTTAATCAAATTAACGACAAATATATTTTACAAACCTATTCGGTTCAAAAAGGCTGTGCTCTTATCAAACCGATAATCGCTGTTTCGGCTAATGGCTATATATTAAGCGTCTTCGGACCCTATGAAGCCAAGAAAACGATGCAACGATTATGAATGAAATCATTACTGAATATAAGAGCGACTTCAACCGTGTATTTAAAAGTAGTGATGTTTTCATTGTCGACCGCGGTTTCAGAGATGCGAAAGAATTAAAAGCCATTTACAGGGTCGCGATGCCTGCTTGTGTTCCGCCTAAACAAGCCCAACTAACATCTCTTGAAGCCAACCAAACCAGAAAAGTGACGAAATGCCGATACAAAATCGAGATTGTCAACGGAATTCTGAAACTCTTGGCCAATAAACGGTTCAACTCGATGATTGCTTCGACAATGGATGACTGGAAAATTGCGGCGGAAATGTATAACGAGTTTTTCAAATCAATTGAATTCGATAAAGATATTGGAGAATTAATATCGGAACAAATGAATGCACTGGTCAACACAGATTGCAAGTTGAAAGACCAAGCGCTGGATTTAGACCGCAAAAGATCCGAATGGAAAACCTTCAACCGTAGTGCACGGATGGATTTCCCAAGACTTGACGAACACAACATAAAGTGTTTCACATTGGGTTTGTATCAAATCAATCGATGCAAATCCTATGTGATTGAACACATTGCCAAATCATCGAAATCTGAATTCATCCTCCAATATTGCACTCACAATGAAGTCAAAAATTTCATCCGTATTAAAATTCAATCACGACTCATTGAGTCAAAGGCCTACAATGTTTACATCAAGTATGAACCGAATGGCCAGGGTTGCGAATAGAAGGCTATTACTGCAAATGCAAGTCCGGATGTCGAACTCTCGGCTGTTGCTCGCACGTTTGTGCCATTGTCTGGTATTTGTCCTATGCCAGAAACTTATCTTCAATTTTCGACACCGAAGAAGTGGAAATGTCTGAAAATGAAGAGAATTATAGTGAATCTCTTTGTAAATAAATAACCTTTTTTTGTATTATGTGCTAATTTTGTATAAATAGCACTAATAAAATTATTTGATGAATTTATTTTCATAATGAATTACAATAAAAAAAATTGTCAACTTTTTCAAAAAATAGTGTCCATATTCTGAATTACAACAATTGAAGCTGTTTAATCTGATAAAATGTTTAATTACACTATTCGTTTGTGCCCCCCTAACCTATGATAAGGATGAATACTATTTATTCAGATGATATTCGTCACAATGCATCGATTGAAACCCATTTTTAGCGGAACTTCAACAAAAAGTAACAAAAACTTTGACGCCCCCTAGCGGTCACAAAAAATTCCTTCCCACTTTTCACTTGGCCAAAATATGTCTTATGACAATATCTTTGAACCCTGAAAGTTTCATGTTCAATTTCGATGTCGCACTTGGTCATCCAGCCGCTCAAAGTCCGTATTTCTGCCATAGACGTAATGCTTAAGAATCTGACATTTTAATTTATTATAAAAAATTGTACATCGAAGAAAAGTATCATTTTTAAAATCGGAGTCACAATGTTAAATTTTTCCTTATGGCACCTTGATCATTGTTTATAACCTAGTAAATAGAAGAGCATTATAATGTTATGTGTAATGACCTTAAAAATTTCATTGTAGTTTAGTTTAAAGATATATTTAGTATTTTATTGGAAAATAGGTATCTAAAATTTGATTCCACACTATAGAAGTAACAAAAAAAAATATTTAATTTTAATATGACAACACTGCATCAGTGTGGTGGGCACTAATAGTTAAGCAAAGCATTTGGTAAGTAGTTGTACTTGGTCATTATGCTCTATGCAGTATTTTTATTAATCATTCAAGATTTTGAACTGTAACACAGGTAGTATGTCACCAGAAAAAGTTATTGAAAGGCATCAAGTTAGCAAATTTGGCGTTAAACTCTACAAAGCTGTTTAAAAGTTCCTTCAATTGGTAATAAAACCATGTATAGACAATGTTTGGCTCTCAGTGCAAAATTTAGATATTACAAAGTTTTCAAAAGTAATAAAAAACGTTGAAGAATAGAATTATTTTCGTAAACTATTGGAATTAACTAAGCGGTGTTTAGTCTTGATTTTAGCATACATCAGCTATTGCAAGAGAGTCTGTGTTTATCGATAACAACTCGCTATTATGTAGAGTCTTCAGACGATAACAACGTATATGTACTTCCGTAATCAGTACACAATCATTAAAAATTAAATATTAAAGAATCATCATTATTATTCTTATTATTAGTACACGTTCTTTACAAAAAACAGGATTATGAGAACAAAACAACAGTTTAGAAGCGAACGAGCTACAATTTTTTAAGCTAAAGGAGTCTCAAACTGCGTATTCCCCAAGGAACGGAATTATAAATTGTAGAAAAAGATCTTATATCCATAAATGCTTTATCGACCTAGAAAAAACGTTTGGTAAAATACAAAGAGAAGATATATGGAAAGGGTTGTAGAAAAGAGGAGCAAATAGAAACACCATAGAAGTAATAAAGGACATGTATTAATTAGTAAAAACAAACAAGGAGTCAAACAGGGATGTGTATTACATCCGCTCTTCTTTTCAGTGGTACTAGACGAGGCAATAAGAAAGGCCAAGGAAAAGATGAGAAAATTGACGTTGCGATACTGGCGATTGGGACAAGCACAACTGACAGAACTACTGTTCGCAGATGACCTTGCCATGATAGCAGACACGGAAAAGAATTTGCAACATAATTTCAAAGAAATAAACGAAAAACTAAAGAAGATATACAAAAAAAATTAATACTGAAAAAAAACGGTGATAATATCTAACACAAAGAAAACCCACGAAATAAGACTAGACGGAAAACAAATAGAACACGTTGAATACTTCAAACAAAGGTGGACAAGGAAATAAAAGGAAGATTAGAAAAGGCGAGAAATATATTTAATACAATGAAAACGACATTCTTGGGTAAAAGAGAAGTTCTGAAAAAGATAAAAACAGAAGTCGTTAAAAAAGGGGTTAGGCTAATAATTACATACAACAGTGCGACATGGACATTAACAGAAAACACAATGAAAATGCGATTCCTGAAAAGAACAGGAGAGACAAAATAAGAAACCAAACGTTCAGACAAAACCTACAGTAAAGCCAATTAATGAAAAGATTATCGAAAGACAGCTCAGGTGGTTTGGACACGTGTGTCAAATTCCGGATGAAAGATTTACAAAAAGATTGTATGAAACGCGAGAGCAGGGAAGAACAAGAAAGGACGTCTAAGAAAAAGATGGTTAGAAAGAATCAAAGAAAAAGCAGAGAAAAGGGGATATAATGGGAGGGTATACGAAACCAAATACAAGATAGAAAACAATGGAGGCAGCAATACAGGGCTCAATCACACTAGCCTTACACCTAAAGATAGAAAGGCTTAGGACTAAGTCAGTAAGAAAAAGATTGGCCTTTGCGTGCTCCACTTCGCTATTAATAGAATAAGTGAAAGTTTGACGGAGAATGCACTGGGTTGGGACAAATTTCTTTGTTTGGACAAATCGTGTAACTGATGACGTGAAATAATTAAAAGTTTCTAACTAATAGACAAAAATTGTCCATCTCTAATATTGAGACATTGAGGGCGTCTTTCTATTTCAATAGCTTTACCAATGATTTTTCTGGTAGGATGGTAAGTAAGAGCGAGTGTTTTTGATATGAAAAAATTAATTTGATGGCCGGTTTCTTCGTTATGTTCGGCCAGCGCCTAAGAATTATCACCTTTCGTACAGCCAAAGATTTGACCATACGTTAAAGCCATGTAGGTTCTGTCACAGCCAAAACCGTTTGTATATTTTTTGTTTATTATACGACCTATTCTGTCAGATACCTCTAGAAGAAGGAAATATTCTTAACCTAATTGCATCAATTTGTTTTATATTTAAAACAGTACTCTTGCTTCACTTCTTATTTCAGTATTCTTCAATGACCTCTTTACTCCCATCTATTGACGCTATACTATCAAGGTAAGTAAATTCTTCAACATTGTTAATATTGCAGTTGTGTTTGGCCTTATCGTATAATCCCACTTTATTTTATTCACTTAATAAACTATGCAGCTTTGTATATTTTGTGTTTTTGTAGACAACAGACAAAAGCTATCTCGTATTCGAGGTTCTCTTTCACCCCAATTAAGCTTTTACTCGCAGTTGTTTTTGCTAATGGAAAGTCCATTATTATTAGAAACAGAAGTGGGGATAGAACACATCATTTAATAATCCCGGCCTCTGACTCTAATGATTGTGATCATTCTCTTTTTTATAACACCTTGCATTTTTAATTTAACCAGCCTTCCTTAATTAGATGTATTATGTTGTTCGGGAGTCCTATGTTTTGAGTAATGCTCAGATACATTCTCTTCTATGGATCCTATAATATATAAAGAGTAATTGAAATGACGATTGCTGTTTTAGTGACTGGTCTATTGTTATTCTGGTAATATTTGTTTTGTCTACAAAAGCAGCCAAACATAAAACCATTGCATTTCTTCCATACTATAGTATTAAAAAGTGCGTTAATTCTCTTTTTATGTAATAGATAGAAAGCCTTGTTTATATATTAATTCCTCATCAATTTTTAGATATTTGTAAATTTCTTTTTTTCAAAAGTTTTGACAATAATATCCTCCTTTACGTTTTCTGAAAAGGCTGTATCGTTAAAAAGATTTTTCCGGCTTATTACATTTTAAAATTTGCAACGAAATATTGCAATTTCGGTATCATTTAATAGCGAGAAATCTCCAGAACAATGACTGGCAGTATTTCTTTGTAGGATGGAGTGCTCAAAAGAAAATGTTCGACTGCTACTCTAATTTCAGTACAAACTGAACCCGAACGTGAGTGCTTCAGAAACTGGCAGAAACGTTTGCGAAGCTTTTATAGATAACAATGTTGACATTACAGACCGGTCCTGGGTGCAAAGAAATATCAGGTGCTAATATTACCCACCCTTTATTTAAATTCACGTGCTAAATTCAAGTGTTTTAAAACTTCTGAGTTGTGTACGAGCAGTTAATGCGCTCTGATAACAGTGCGATACGCTTGACATTAACGCTTATCGTAGCAAGCAGAAGTGAGTGTATTTTACTTATTTCTATTAACATACTGTTAACAATCGCCAACCATAATTTAAAAATAGATTAACAATTGCAAAATAAACGCAAACGTGACGAATTATCACTGCCTATCATTGAAGTGCAGAAAGGGTACGCATGGATCACCCAATATTTTTTAACTAGCAACAAATACTATCTACTGCACAGCTGGAAACAGCTATAGCATCCAAATATTCTTCCGATAATAATAGCCCGTAAAAACACAATCAAACACAGAACAAGTTAAAGTACCACCAATATACCTACATAATGCAATTAATCATAAAGCATTGATAGAAGATATACAAAAATTCTACTGGACCATTCACAATATCTTACAACACAACTACACTCCTTATTAACTGAACCAGAGACAAAGATTATCGAACACTAACAAGAGACTTCACCACGAGATACAGTATCATACTTATCAAAACCCAAACAAAAAACCAATATCAGTGGTTATTAAGAATGTTCCACTTTTTTGATCGGAAAATAAAGGAAGAACTAATTAAAACCTTGCCAATAATAAAAGTAACCCGCTTACCTATATACTAAAGACAAAAAACCACTGCCAGTTTGCACAGTAGATCTAAATGAAAATGAACAAGCCAAACGCATTTACTCGTTAACCTCAGTGTACCACCGAATAGTAACAGCAGAAGCCAGAAGAAAAACGAAAAACATACCGCAATGCCACCGTTGTTAACAATAGGGGCATATAAAAAATTACTGCACATTGAAACCAGCATGCGTTAATCTAATGATCCACCATCATGTGCAAACTGTGGAGGAATCCACAGTACAAACTATCGTGGATCACATAGAGCTATTAAAGCAACGAACTAGAACCCAACCAACTATCACCACTGCTTCCCATAGTAGATATGTCAACGTAAACAACACGCAAACATTTGCAGAAAAATTCATGAGCGGATTAAATTCAATTAACAATATAACCACTTCAGCTAATAGACTAACAATATCCGACAATATCACACAACCTATCATAGACCTAATGACACCTTATCTAAGTCAAATCAAATCCTTTATCACAAATACTCTGTTACCGCTACTTCTCAATGGACCATAAACATAAAAAAGTCATACAAAATGTAACCATCCTTAATTGGAACGCGAACGGAATCAACACCCAACGTTCACTCATCGCCTTTTTAGCTCGATATAATGTGACATCGCCGGCATAATAGAAACCCACCTCATCAAATTTAACACACCTATTGTAATGATTGGATTTCTACAGTAGTCGCAGGAGGAGTGGCGATTCTTATAAAAACAAAATTCGAACACAGACGACTCTCAGAAATCAACAATCTAAAATTTAAAACAACAGCTATAAAGATTATACTAGATAACCAGAGCCACATTACAGTAATAAGTGGCAACCAAACAAAAAACTATCGAAAAAGGTATTAAAAAATCTTTGTTACAACTGGACAACTACTAGGCGATATAAATTCAAAAACACATTATAGGACTGTAGAGCTACGAACCCAGAGGGAATAAAACTCAAAAATGTTAACTTTCGAAGAGTACACTTATTACCCTTACCGATCTGCTCACCAGCCCGATATTCTCGACATTGTTCTTCAAAAAAAAAACCCTCTAATTAACCAGTGTTTCAAAATGTCATAAGATCATCTGCCAGTTCTTGTGTCTTTTGCAAATACATTATCTGTCAAATAACCAAACCCAACACTAATCAACGGGAAAATGGACTGAAATCAATATAAAAAATTCTTAGATAACAATTTGCACCAGGACATGGATTCTATGATAAACCACATCGATACAAAACAGTACAAAATTAGCCTGCAAACCATAAAAAAACGATCATTCCGAAGAACTACAATTATCCCCCGAAATACATACTCAAACTAATCAGAACCAAAAGCCAAATTCAACAGTGATTGGCAATAAACTAAGAACCTCATAACCAAAATCGCCTGAACAATATTACATATCTAATTAAAAGGGAATTAAAAAACATAAGAATAAATGCATACAATCAACAAATAGCTGATCTAGGTCCAGGAGACATAGGGTTATGGAGAACAACAAGAAACATATTACACCAAAGAAAAGAAATTCCCACTCTAACTACAGAAGCTGACAACGAAAAGTGTAGTTCCGACGCCGAAAAATCTGCTGATTTTGCTTCATACCTTGAAAAGACCTTCACTCCAACAATTACCTGCACACCAACTCATCTTATGCAAGTAATTAACGACGTTAAAAGAAACTTACCTATACCGGATCGCATATCACTAACCTCATTCAATGAACTTAAAAGTATAATAGGTAAACTACCCAAAAACAAAACTTCCGGCCGTGACCTCATCACAAACAACATCATCCAACACCTAACAGATAAAACACTTGAGCACCACTTATAATGTCCAAATTATTATAAGAGGTCATATGTAAACGCTTGATTAACAGTATCGAAAACCTCAACATATTACCCACATTTCAATTGGACTTTCGAAAAGATCACTTAACCGATCATCAACTACAGAGAATTACTGAACTTATCGAACGGGGGTTCGAAAGCAAACTATATATCACAGGAATCTTTTTAGATATCCCACCGGCTTTCGACAAAGTGTTGACCGAAGGTCTTAAGAAGAAGCCTCTAGACATAGAAATGCTTATTAACATTAAAGCCATCGTCTTCTCACTCCTGGTAATTCGAACCTTCGCAATTAGGGTTAACTCAGCATTGTCTGAAACCAAAAACCAACCCTATTCAACATATACACCTCAAATATACTTAAAATTACAGCAACGCTGGCAACACTTGCCGATGACACGGCTATTTTTACTCAAACGGCCAAACTAGAAAATGCAGTGATAGAATTACAACATGCAATGAATAACCTGTTATTTTGGTTCAAAAAATGGAATATACAAATTTACAAAATATTTATCCTGCGAAGAATTAATATATCAACAATAGTATAATACCTTAGAACTTAGACTCTGCAGTTAAGTACTTAGGAGTTTACCTCGATTACCATTAATCATAAATTAACGAAAAGCTATACTAGGCTAAGACAATTGTACCCCTTGATAAATAGGAATTTAACACTAAAAATTGAATGTACGGCACTATTGTACAAGTCTGCTGCGACCTCTGACACTATACGCATCTCCTACGTGGTGTAATACTTCCAAAAGCAACATACAAAAATTTCAGAGGTTGCAAAACAAGGTGAGAACCCAATCGCGAACACAATTATTGATATGGTCAATTATTATTATTATCATAGTTAACCATTATTATTAATCATTATTGTTTTTACATATTCATGTGACTGCTAATTAGTCTAATTCTATTATAATTTAGTTACTGTATTCGAATTTATCAATGCTATGTATAACAGTTATTTATCGATCTGACAATAAACTAAAAAAGACTTCTGAGTAACATGGAAAAGAGCAGTGGTGACAAGAAAATAGCGGCATTGAATGTAATAAGTCAGTTTTTAATTAGCTTTTAATAAATAAAGAATCGAATCGCCGATAAGAGTCAGGTTTTCGACGGGTTGACTGGGACCTTGACTCGTCGTGAGCTGTCGTATCAATAACATCCCAACGTAGCAGGAAAGGCAGGGCCGCATTCAGAAAAATGTCAGATACAACAAACAAAAGAAATAAAAGAAAAAGGCAATACAAAAGCGACAATAATAATAAACGAACATTTACAAAAAGTAAAAACAACAAGATCGCCAGTTAAGACGCACAAAAATAACGACGAATTAATATTAAAAGAAATTAAAGTAACGAGAAAATAAATAAATGACAGACTAAAGAAATTTAAAAATGAGAACTAATAGAAAAAAGAGAAGCTATGAAAACGCGAAAAACAGCAGTTAACTAATAGAATTGCAAAAATGAAAGAAATAATTAAAAATCAAAACCAAAACAAGATGAAAAAAATAATAGTAATAAAGGGAATAAAAAGCAAACCCCATAGGTCCTTCGTGGCCTGTTACGGGGAACTATTATTATTATTATTATTGAGACACCAAAAAAAAGTATTGTTGGAAAAATTGAGACATTAGATCAAGAAATGGAAATAATTACAAATAAAAAGGTGAAAATATTTACATAGAAAACAAAAAATGAAACTAAAATAGTAGAAACAGCTAAATAAATCGAGGTTAAAGTTAGTTATCGTAAATAACTACTTATAGAAATAAGATAAAACAGAGAAAAAACTTTAGTACGATAAAGAGGTTCAATCGGTTCAAAAACCGATGAAAATCAAGAACGATTAAAACTGATAACACACAAGTCAATAAACATGGATATGACTGAAAATAAATTGAAATTAAATAACAAGAATAAAGCGAAAACAAAAAAAAAAATATAAATAAAAACAGAAGTAAAGTAAATAAAACAGCAACTTGGAATGTAAAAACTATGTTAGCACCACGATGGAGATAGCTAAGAAATTAAAAATATATAGACTAGCATAGCAGCAATGCATGAGATAAGATGGGGAGTGAAGAAAAATAAATAAGAAATGTTTTAAAATGTTGTAAACAAGATTATAAAGGTACTGAATGTATAGTAAATAGCAAGATAAACATGACTGCCTTTAAAGCGATTAATGGCAGGCTGTGCTACCTAAGATAGAAGGAAAACCATTAAATGTGTTTATCATATGTGTATATGCATCCACAGAGGTTGGTAACCAGGAAGAAAAAGAATTTTGCAGTGACCTAGAGTTAGTGTACGAAAATGATATTCTGACAAAATTAAAAGACATAAATGCGCAAATTTAAAAGAAAACTATGCAAAAAGTAGCAAAAGTACACAAAATTTATAAAAAACAAACGACAACGGAAACAAAATATACAATTTTGGCTAAAACAAATATGGTTATTATTAGTACCAGATACCAACATAAAATAATTCACAAGAAAACATGGTTTTCGCCAGGATTACAAGAGGAAACCAGGTAAACCGTATAGTAACAAAGAAAAAACAAAGTAGGATAATTACAGACCTCAGGTCATATAGAAGTGCAAATGCAGACTATGTCCATTTTTTGGTAATTATAAAAATAAAACAAAAATTCAAAAACAAAAAAAAACAAATAAATTTGTACTTGAAATCAATGAGAAGAAAACAAAGTACCATGAAATGCAATAGAAGAAATCTAACAAAATCAAGGAAGTCAAGATAGAAAATTAAATTCTCGAAAGGGTACAAGCTTCTAATTAATACAAAAAATAGCATACAATAGTAAAGGAAGTAAAGAAATACAAGAGATAATCCAAAAAGCTACAAAACGTTTTATGCAAACTGGGAAATGCTAAAAACCAAGAAATAAGAAGTTACAACACACAACACACTTATTAGACCTACGGTTCTATATGCTGCCGAATTAACGTGCCTTACACAAACAGAAAGAGAACAATTAAGAGTCTTTAAAAAAAGTGTTACAGTTGATAATGGGACTCAAGTGGATGGTAAATGGGGCGCACAGGCAATTTATGATTCATGATCTCCTAGAGGTCAAGGTAGGCGAAGATAAGTAAAAGTGATGATAGCACAAAAGATTAGATGGCTGGGGCATTTAATGATGAAAGAAGATCTTAAGAATGTTAAAAAACTGATAATATAGAAACATGAAACAGGTAGGCTAAGAGGGAAGTCAAAGATTAGATGGCATGATAAAGTAATGGAAAATTTAAGGGAAATGAACGTCAAAAACTGGAAGTAAAAATAAGAAATAAAAGTGAATGAAGAAGAATAGTAAAAGAAGCAAAAGCTCACTAGCAACTCGAAGGAAAAATATTATAAAAGAAAAAATGGATACCAAAAGCACACTGATAGATGTTGGTCAACAAAAAGCATGCATAAACTACAGGACGTCCATAGGAAGTTGAGCGTCAGCCGTCATTGATTGAATTAAAGAAAAGCCCCAGTGATACGTTGGATGGTGGCTGACGAGTTTAATTGCCATTACTCGACGACTGACAGAATTGTGAATGAAGCTGGTAAGGCTTCGAAGAAGGTAAATGGTTGCCACACAAACAGAGCAATTCTAAAAAGGTAAAATGTGTTGATACTACCCGTCGTTTGTTTAATCACTACAGTCGCAAGTCTCTGTTCTTGAACGACATTATTTGTGTCGAGAAATCCGACAATCCGTTTGAGTACAATAAGTGGGTGCCGCCTGGTCAAAGCTCCAGAATGTTGAAGGATTGCGACATATGCTCAGATCCTAAAATAAATTTGGAAACACGTGGATCTGTAGACATCGAATGAGGTCTTCTTATCCGCGGGTGTACTCTGCCTGAGTGAGCGAAAAGCGCCAAACCTTTGTTATTGTCTAGGAGAATCATGTGGTGGTTCGAGACCATTCGTTCGTCATTTTCTTCAAATGTCCGGTGTCGGCGGTTCCCTTTGGTGTAAATGGTGCTTGTACGGCAATTGCCTCAGTTTTGTTTGTTTAATTTACCGATTGTTGTCGTTAGATAATTTATTTCTATGCAAATTCCACTTTGTAAACTCCCCCGGAATGCCAATTTTATCTAATCTTTCAGTCATTTCTTTCTGGTATTTTTCCTTTGTTTTTCTTTCCTGTAATCTTCCTATCTTGTACTATATTTTTCTTTTAGGATTTTCTGTGACTACGTCCTTGTTTTCTATGCAGGAGCTTTTTACTAGGTAATGGTCAGAGTCTGTCTCAGCTCTCCTCATGCTTCTTACGTTTGTGATTTTATATAAGTGTTTTCTTTCTATTAGCCATTGTCAATCAGAATTATGGATTTCTTTTTTGGGGTTTGTGTGCTTCTATCCATTATCTCATAATATATTTCCTTTTCATCCTCCGTCTTTTCCTTTGATGGGGCACGTACATTGATAATACTAATATTTCACCCTTTCCCTTTTAATCTTATGGGGCGCATTATATCTGATAAGGGTTAAATTTCATCACTTTTTTGAGTTTTTTTCCAGTACAAACGGTTCCCCAGCAATCGATCTTTCTCGCCAATTTTAATAGCATTCTATTATATATTTCTCAGATATTTGTTCCTAACTGTCTTGTCTCTCGCAGGGCTACCATATCTATTTTACACTGATTCATCTCCTTCACTACTTGTTTAAGACCCCCCGCAATGTATGTGCCCCTTAAGTTCCATGTGCTTATCAATATCGTATTATTTACTTCTTTTTTGTTTTTATAGTTTGTCTTATTCTTTTTTCTTTCATATTTTCTCTTTTAATACGATCTATACTATTTCTGTTTACCCTTATTCTACTGTTTTTCCATAAATCATGTCCTTGTTCGTCGCCATGTCCTTTATTGTTATCCTGAGCCTTATCTAAAAGAGGAAATTCCAATGGACTAGGCAAATGCCCTCATATGCCCAATATACAAAAAAGGGGACCCATCGCTATGCGAAAATTATAGAGGTCTTTACCTATTAGATACCTGCTACAAGATTCTAGGACAATTAATAAGGAAACGGTTAAATATATACACTGAAACAATATTAGGGGAGCATCAAGCAGATTCTAGAAGTAATAGAAACACAATTGATGTAATATTTGCATTCAAAGAAATACAAGTTACTAGTTATAAATATACAAGGTAACCAATAAAGTTCTTGCCGTTTTTGCTTTGCCATTAAATGAAGGGAGAATAGGTATGCAATTAGTGTATCATGTGATTTAAGCACCGGTCGATCAGAGTAGGAATATCAGTCGTTATAAAAGCAGGTGTACTGCGTACTTTCATCATTCGTGACTCGTACAGTAGCGAAGACAAATGGAAGTGTCAAAGGATCTCGCTCGGTGTTGTTTGCTTTACGACTTCAAAGTGGGCTTATCAGCAGCTACGTAAAGTTGTCGAATATGTGAAGTGTTTGGGGATAGTGCTGTGAATGAATGTACTGCAAGGCATTGGTTTCAAAAATTCAGGTCGAAAGATTTGTCCCTCTGTGATGAACCTCGCAGTGGATGACCATAGGCCTTGGATGACAAAGCCCTGCAGGCGGCCATTGAGGAGGACAGTAGTCTAATGTGTGGTGAATTTGCAAGACTTTATCTGCACCGCTTAAACAAGACGTACATGCTAAGCAAGTGGGTTCCGCACACGCTATTGGAAGTCCACAAGAGACAACGAGTGGCAGCCTGTATGTCGTTGCTTTCTCGCCACCGTACCGCATCCATATGCAATCGAGTGCTTACCAGTTACGAAAAGTGGGTCCTGTATGACACTCCCAAACGTTCCAAACATTGGTTGTCACCCTGGATAGTATCCCTCACAGCGCAAGACCACCTATGCACCCACGCAAGATTATGCTTTGTGTCTGGTAGACAGATCGTCAAGTGGTTCACTATGAGCTGCTACCAACGGGCCAAACGGTCACTGCGGACCTGTACTCGCAGTAATTGGAACGTGTGCAACAGGCATTGCAAAAGAAGGAGCCAGCACTGGTGAATCGCAAAGGTGTACTCTTCCTTCATGACAACGCCAGACCGCATGTCGCGCGGGTAGTCAGAGATACCATACAGCGACTTGGTTGGGAGACTTTATGCCATCCTCCTTACTCGTCTGACCTTGCGCCATCCGATTATCACCTCTTCCACTCCCTGGACAATCATCTTCGTGGAAAATCCTTCCCCAATGAAGCAGACTTGCGCCAAGCACTCACGGACTTCTTTGCATCCAAAACCCCCAAGTTTTACCGCAAGGAGATTGCGCAGCTGGAGGCACGTTGGCAGAAGGTGCTAAATGTCGATGGCGATTACTTCGAGTACTAACAGTAGGCTACACTTTCTGTAAATAATTTTCTTTTTGGCCATTAAAAACGACAAGAACTTTATTACTTACCTTATAATATAGAACTATAAACACTTTTTATAAATTTCAAACAGGCATATGATAGTATAAACAGATGCAAGCTGTTTGAAGGAATGAAACTACAAATTCCGGAAAAACTTAGATTATCGATGACAAAATTACAAAATACAAAAAATGAAATGGGAAGGAATTGCATGATTTTGAAGAGGGTTGAGACAAGGAGACCATTTGTCAACAACGCTCTCCAAGTTGATACTAGAGGTAAAATGAGGAACAGTAAGGTAAAAACTGATAGTACTATATTTAATAACGAGCACCAATGTATGGCTTTCGTGGACGACTTGACACTCGTCACAAGGGCAAATAATTACTGAAGATCGTAAGTAGAATAGAACAAGAAGCAAAAAATACACCCTAAAAATGAATCAAGACAAAACAAAATATATGGTGATGGACAAACACAAGGACCTCTAGAAGAAGAAAAAGGTCTGATTTTCATATCAAGCAATAAAGAATACAACTTCGAAAAGACATATCACTTCGTCTACCTTGGTGTATCTGTTGAAGAAAATGGACAAAGAATTAGGAATACAAGCAAGAATTGCAAAAGGAAACAGAAAATATGGATGCTTGAAGACACTTACGAAATCGTCGTATGTGTCGAGAATGACAAAGGAAAAAGTCCACTCCACAGTTATAAGACCCACAGCCACGTATGTCTATGAAACTTGGGTGCTCAACATAAAAAGAGAAGAAAAGATGGAAATAGAAGAGGCTCTCAAAGCTAACCATTATTGGAAGCCCAATAGGAAAGAGAAGAAAAGCAAGACCGAGAAAAAGATGGACGAATAATGTGGAAGCAAACCTGAATATGAAGAGGGTTAGGAACTGGAAAGAAATATCAGCGAAAGAAAAAATGAGAAAAAACAGTACAGAATGCCCAAAAGATAAATGGTGAAAATTAGTTTTAAATTAGCCTGTAAATTTTAATGTTAAGTTCAAGTAAATGGAAAATGTAAAGTATAAAATCTAAAGGTAGAAAGTAAAGAGTAAAAGAAAATGTACGTATACCAATGTCCGCCGTAGGCCTACATGGCCTGTAGAGCAAATAAATATAAACTTTCTTGGAAAATCTAGTCTCAATACAAGGTGAATTGTGAGAACTAAAGTAATTTTCCATTATGAAAAAGGCTGTTCGGGCTTTACCACCGGGCGCCCGTGCGCCTTTACAAAAGATACTTAATTTGGCACCGCCGCTGTATCGGAGACGCTGGACCCCTCTCTCGGGCCACTGGGCCTTAGCGAGAATGGGGTGCACGCTTTCGCGTGTGGCGCCGCGCTACATTCAGCCTTCAGCATTCAGGCCTTGCGACACGATGATTTGTATTGTCGTTTACTATTGTTCATTGTATGGATTGTAGTTAGCTTAAGTTTTACAACTACCTATACTACTCTTGCCCCGGCTTTCCTCTCTATTCGCGAGAGGTTTTATGCCTAGGCAAGTAGTAACTTTCGCGTAATCCTTTGTGTTTTATTGATTGGACCTGCGCTCACTCAATCCTTAACTAAGTCTCACCCTTATAGTAATTCTAATTAACTTTCACTGTATCTTGGTCATTTGGAACCAGACAAAAGTGTATAACTCATTTTTTATTTACTTATAGTAAACATATAAGTTCTTCCTATAATGCCTTATCAAAAGTAATAGAAAAGCCAAAAGTCTAGTAATGTAGATGATGTTGATATTCTAGCTTATAAAAACAAAATCATCAAGCGTCATATGAAAACAGTGAGACTACTTGTACTTCGGGCCACCAATTTAGTGACATTTTACAGGAAAAAGTATTGGTTCAGAAACACCAAATGCTATTCGGAGATGCATTTCTCAAGCATTCTAATAAAATCGCTAAAGTTAAACGCCGCCTTACTGCCGTTGCAGTAACTAGTCCTGCTGGCCTAGTGGACTAAGATTAGTGCTACGAATCTAGAAGTTCTTGGGTTGCATATTACCTTGCTCTTTGATTGCTTTTCTAAGTAAAAAATTGTAGAATGCATAATACGCACGTAAATTTATTAATTTATTAAATAAACAAAATAACGCAAATACAAGTAAAGTTACATATAAAAAAGTAGTAAATTCTGATATTTTACATTACCGTATTAATTTGCCCTTTTGTTTATTCGATTTGTATTTTAGCCCTTGGAATGGGCATGGTATTGATTACACAGTTTATCGTTTTCCTGGAATGTTTCTGCTATTCTTCTGTCGCCGCTGCTATTAAGTTAGCTTTGCCTTTAGTCCTGTTTAGTCGGATAATATGTCACAAGCTTCCTTTCGAATTCATATCTGAAGTCTGACTCGGCTATGGTAAATTCGAATTTGGTGCTCCTCCTGCGGCAGTTGATGCTCTGAATGATAAGCAACGCTATTCTTTATGATCATAACATTTTTCTTAAGAAGAAAATTAATGAAAATAAATAGAAATCCAAAACTCAAAATTTCAATGCGTTTGGCGGCATTTAGGTGAAACAGCTAATCGAAAAAAGCCATGAATACAACTACCCACCATACATGGCCTTTGTGGACTATAATAAAGCATTTGACTCCTTAGAACATCACTACATCTGGGAAGCCCTGAAAAATCAAGGAATTGACAATAAATACATAAGGATAATGAAGAATGTATACACTAACAGCACAGGCAGAGTAAAACTAGAAACAGAGGGGGAAGTTTTCCCTATACATCGAGGTGTGAGACAGGGAGACCCACTCTCATCAAAACTGTTTTCGTCAGTGCTAGAGGAAATCTTTAGAAAAATAGAATGGGACAACTTCGGTATCAATATCAATGGAACAAACCTGAACTATCTAAGATAGTTAACGGATAACCCAGAAGGCCTACAAATTATGCTCCAAGATCTGGCACAAGAAAGTAAAACGGTGGGACTAACAATGAACAAAACAAAAACCAAAATAATAACAAATCGTCCCCAAAAACTTATCAAAATAGAAAAAGAAGACATTGAATATGTAAACTCCTACATTTACTCGGGACAACTAATTGCATTTAGTGACCAAATGGAATTAGAAATAGAGAGACGGATTGCCAACTGATGGAAGAGATTTTGGACACTCAAGAAAACTATGAAAAGTAAACAATAAAGCATAGCAATGAAAAGAAAAATATACAACACCTGCATACTACCCATACTAACCTATGGTTGCCAGACTTGGGCAAACACACAAAAACAAGAACAAAAACTAACTACTTTCTGACAAGGTTATTTACAGACTGGTGCTCATGCTTTTCCATACATCCGTGCCAGTTCTGCCAGTCATTTTGAGCTTCTCTTACTCGTTTTATTATCCGGATTTTGGCAGTACTAATTGAGTAATATCCTGATTCACTGCTGACAAAGTATTTTTAACCTTTCACTGCATTTTGTATCATATGCGACGCAGCACACACATTTTTTGTATATTTCTTAAAGAAATAGTTTTGCCCCGCTACTGCATAGTGTAACAGATATGAGACAATCTATAGTTCTCAGAGCAGCCACTAGATGGCATAGTTGGTCAACCACAGATTTAGTAGAAGAAAATCAAATGTTCCCATAATAAAAAAAAAACATATTTTGTTGATCTAAAAGACTCGAATAATAACTTAAGGCTAGGAACCTAACAGACGTTGTGTAGAAAGGTAAAAGTTTAGTGGTAAATCGAAATATTAAGAAAATGATCAGCTTATAGCGCATATTTGTAATCTTCACACACCATATAAGTTCTTCACTTAGGTTTTTACAGAAAGCTCACTTCATCATATTGTTCAAGAAACAATTTGGTAGAGTGTTTAATTCTATCAAGACAAACCACAAGAACTTACCACGAATGAAGAAAATACATTGGCATATGTATTGTGAATTATTTTTCAAGTTTCAGGAACTATTGGAAACCATTATTTGAGAATAAGTTGGTTTAAGGAACAATACCAGTCGATCATTAAAAAAAATCAAGAATATCGTAAATTTTGCCAACAATGAAGATGCAGTGTCTCAGAAGCAATAAGGCCATGATCGTCTCTTCATGTATTTATTTGTAAACCTAGCCACGCAAGGGTCCTTTATAAGATCTGGAGAGTTTAAGAAATGCCGTAAGGTCTTAAGCTCGATGATAGAGAAACTCCAACTACACCTCCCCGTGGTAAAGGATGGGAACACCTAAGGATTGGTGGCAAACGTAGCTCTGGAGACCGAATGTGCGCCGGTATAAGCAAACAAACCTGACTCCCGGGTCAGGATGGGCACCCTATTGTCCAGAGGGTGAGAAATCGCCCTCGAAGGCGGAGGAATCGATAAGAAGATCAACGGCATTGGGATCAGGAAGGCAACGGAAAACCACCTGATTAGAGGCACAAAGTGCATTTCCAAGAAAAAATCAAGATGGCAAACAGTTGCAATAATACAATGAATACTAATCATGGTAATCGGAACCCAAGATTCGGCAGGAGGAGAAACACCAGCAAGGCTTCTCAGGTTGTCATCCAGCGAAACCCTTGCAAATCACAAGACCAACAAAGGCTAAAATTGTCAAAGAGTCCAATCAAAATTGGAACTTGGAATGTCCGTACGATGGCCCAACAAGGAAAAATTAATAACGCAGTAGCTGAAATCAAAAGACTTCAACTGGACATAATGGGGGTAAGCGAGATGAGATGGCCAAACAATGGCCAATACTCAATAGACGAACACCAAGTATACTATTCAGGAAACGAAAAAGGTCAATTTATAAATGGTGTCGGATTGATACTATCAAGCAAACTTCAAAAATATGTTACTAACTTCATACCTGTATCAGAGAGACTAATACTTATCCAACTAAGTGGAAATCCCATAAACATAAATATAATACAGGTCTATGCCCCAACAGCCGAAGCGGAGGAAGACAAAATAGAAGAGTTCTACGAATCTGTTAAAAATACATTGAACTAACTAAAAAAGCAAGAACTAACTCTTATTATAGGAGATTTAAACGCTAAAATAGGCCAAGGTAGAAGCGGAGAGCATATCGGTGAATACGGACTGGGAGTACGAAATAAGCGGGGAGAGCGACTTAAAATGTTCGTAGAAGAAGAAGACTTTGTTATCCTTAATACATTATATAAGCTACCACCAAGAAGACTCTACACATGGACCGCCCCCACCAACCCCGACGAACCCAAAGAGAAGAGAGTACGAAACCAAATCGACTATCTTCTAATAAACAAACGTTATCGCAATAGCTGTTTAGCCGCCAAAACATACCCTGGAACGGACATTGCATCAGACCATTGCTTATTAGTAGGAAAATTCAGATTAAAACTAAAGAAATGCTTGAGAAAAATTGTAAAAAAGAAATGGGACCTTAGGAAAATAAGTGATAGCCCGCAAACGCGTGGCAATATGACACAAGAACTAGGTGTAGCATGTGAACAGAGTATAAACAAAAACCAAACGGTAGAAGAAGCACTTCGAGACATGACAACATCTTTTGACAAAATCGGAGATAAGTATCTGACAGTACAAAACCGAAAGAAAAAGTGGATGACTGACGAAATCCTACAATTAATGGATGAAAGAAGAAAAGCAAAAATAACGACAACAGATACAAAGAAATCCAGAAATTAATAAAATACAAAATAAGGATGCCTAAAGAAACATGGCTAACAACACAATGCAAAGAAATTGAACAATTAGAACAAAAACAGGATGAATTTAATATGTATAAAAAAGTAAAAGAAGCTGCAGGAATCTACAAAGTAAACAATACAACAAGGCTACTCAACAAGGACGGAAAAATAATTATAGAACCAGACGCAAAAATTTCTGCCTGGCAGAAATATGTTGAAGACCTTTTCGAAGACGTTGATAGATCAGATGAACCTCAAGAATATCCAGAAGTACAGCCCTTACCCATCACCACCGACGGAGTGGAAAAATGCATAAAACAGTTAAAAATCGGAAAGGCTCCAGGTCCTGATCATATACATACCGAATTTTTAAAAATGATGGACGAAGCGAGTGTAAAATGGCTAGCAAAAATTTTTAACATTATCTATACCACCGGAAAAATCCCTGAACCGTGGTTAAGATCAACATTTGTGACAATCCCCAAAAAACCAAATGCTAAATATTGCGAAGATTACCGCACCATCAGCCTTATGAGTCACCTCCTAAAATTATTTCTAAAATTATACACCGCAGAATTTTTACAACGTGTGAAGCACAAATAAGTAGAGAACAGTTCGGATTCCACAATGCCTTGGGAACTCGAAGCTATTTTTAGCCTACAAGTTTTATTTCAAAGAGCCAGAGATGTAAATCATGACATATATGCTTGCTTCATCGATTATCAAAAAGCCTTCGATAAAGTCCAACATAATAAACTAATAGACATACTTCAAGAAATAGGCCTTGATAATCGAGACATAAGAATAATAAGCAACCTTTATTGGAATCAAAAAGCAGCAGTGCAAACTGCCAATATGATATCAGAAGACATCAAGATAAAACGCGGTCTCAGGCAAGGATGCGTACTTTCTCCTCTTCTGTTCAACGTGTATTCGGAACATTCGGAATCTTTCAGCAAGCTCTGGGCAGCATAGATGATGGAATCAGAGTCAACGGAGAAATATTAAATAATTTTAGATATGCGGATGACACGATAGTGTTTACAAACGACATCACCAGTCTCCAACGAATTATGAACAGAATTACAGAAGTTACCAAGCGGTTCGGATTGACCCTAAATACCAAAAAAACCAAATATATGATAATTACAAAAAAGCACATTGTTGACACCGGATTAACGATTGACAACAACAGGATCGAAGTGTGCGAAAATATACTTACCTTGGGACAACAATCGATGAAAACTGGGACCACTCACTGGAAATAAAGTGTAGAATTGAAAAGGCGAGCAGCGTTCGTAAAATGGCCAAACTATTCAAGTGCCATGAATTATCTTTACCCATTAAATTAAGACTACTGAGATGTTATGTCTTCAGCGTATTGCTGTATGGAGCAGAGACGTGGCAACTGACAGAGGCATCAAGACGAAAAATAGAGGCCTTCGAGATGTGGTTGTACCGCAGAATCCTCCGTATATCTTGGACAGAGCATGTAACCAACCACACCGTGCTGAGGAAAATGGGGAAACAAGAAACAGAACTCCTCACAACAATAAAAGTTCGTAAGCTGGAGTATCTAGGGCACATCATGCGCAACAATCAGAGATATGGGCTCCTACAATTGGCCCTCCAGGGTAAGATCGAAGGAAAAAGAAGCATCGGCAGAAGACGCATATCGTGGCTGAAAAACCTACCAGTATGGTTCAATACAACAACAACTGGACTGTTTCGTCCGTATTGCCATCATGGTTTCCAACATCCGAAATGGATCGGAACTTTAAGAAGAAGAAGAAAGCCACGCAAGGAAGCTACACATTAGGAACAGTCAGGAAGAATAGAATTCCTAACAGTAAATTTTATTCGGAGATGTGACAAACAAGAAAGAGGTACATCTGTTGAAATGTTTGCAACTGCTAAAGAAATTAATGTTTCATGTATGGCATGCAAAAATAAAGTAGTTTTACTTCTGTCAATCCTAAGTAGCAAAATCCTCATCTCTGAAACAGATAAATTTGACAAGAAGAATGAGCTAATAAAATGCACCACTGTTTTAAATCACTACAACAAACACATAAGTAGAGTCGGCCTTCTATTCAGGGACAAGGGCAGAATGAATTCCAAGAACTGACACCTCAGAATTCTTTGTCATCTGTTGGATGTGACTGTTGTAAATGCATAAGAAAGTTCAAGAGAGCTAAATGAGATTTTAGAAAAGATGGGGCAAAATGTGGCACATAAATGTCGCTAAGAAGGAAAACTCTGTAGCAACACTGAACAGCAAATACATATTTAGAAAAAACGAAGAATTTCTTCACATGTGCTAATCAAAGATGTTCGTTTCAATAATATTAGACATTGACCAGATTGGAAGCCAGCATAACAATGCTGCAAATTGTCTCAATATAAAATTCTAATTTATCCGGGTTTTACAAAATGTCTCAACAAAGACAAAAGCATTTTGTTGTATTCCCAGCAACCTAGACATTGCATAAGTGCCCACGAGAGAGGGGGTAAAGAGCATTTCGAGCCCTTCTTAAACCGTTGGTGTAGCCGTATTTTCTATACATTTATAACACTAAAATATAATATAAAATTTTTTTATATCGTAAGGTACTTATTTACTAATCACTAATTATCAATATTAACTATTTTGTAGTATTTCATTAAAATATCTGACAGCCTTAAAAGAGAAAACAAATTTTTAAGTCCCTCCCCACCAAAAATAGGCGTCACTGATAGGTTATCAATAAACCTAATTAAGAAAATATTTTAACAGAAAACATTATTCTTGTCCTTTCACAGAAAAACGAATTAATTGTCCAATAGAACAAAAATGTGCTTAGTAACATAAAGACGTTTAACTTGTAGTATCCGCTCTTTGGTAGTTAACAAAGAGAGCAAGGACGTTGACCGTCACGATGGTTGCGCTTCCAAACGGCTTAATACAAATTGCTAGTTGCCTCACAATTAATTCACCCAATTAGTTATCCAAACCTAGCTGTTAAAGTTCTTCTTATTTTATATTATACGCCAGATTACTTGGTGAACTGAAAAGAAACATTTTCAAATTTTAATTTAGGATGGGTTTAATGCAAACCTAACGTTCTTTTAGAAAAAGGCAATTTACAAGTTAATATACATTTATTATAATTTAACACATGACTGCTTATGCAAAACTGTTGTTTTGACAATGAATTGTAGTTTAATTAGCTACATAATATAGAAGGTAATTGTGCTATTATAAAGTTGTAATAATAAAAGCTGCCCTTCAATACAGCATGTTCTTGATACCCCAAGGACTTACAACATCATTTTCTTTATAAGTCGTAGTAATACACTTCTGGATATTGAAAACCTGTCTTCAGGTACGTGGTCCAGAATTATTCGTGGACTAATGCGGAACCTACTCTCGCTAGGAAAACACTGCTTTAGCGAAAGGATAGCGCAAATCAAACTGGGCTAAGGAATCTAGACACGGGAAGTAACAAGAGGGTGCTCCCAGGATTCGTGCTCTGGACTGGTATATTAAAAGCTGATATAACAGAGTATATTTAGAGTTCGGTTGTCGCAAACAACATCCTACTGATAGTTCGGGTGGCGCAATTTAGACCTTTAAAGCGGGCTTAAATGAGTTCCTCGCGTTTAAAATATGAAAAGTTATCATGAAAAGGGGGTGATATTTTTGGGTATGCGATCTAGCCAAGAGAAGCCAAGTTAGGGACTTTCTTAGCGACTGCAGTAGGGTATTATCCAGCGGAAGCGGTTCATGGAAGAGATGGCGCACCCGGCTAAGTGGGATCTCATTCAAGGAGGAGGAGCTCGAAGAGCAACAACTGTGCAGGGGGGCAATGAAAGAGTGTTTATGCGAGGAGAAGAGAAGATTCATCGTGGATAAGCAAAACTCGTAGACTGGAGCACCATATTCTAGTAGCTAACCGAGAGTGCCTGTAATAAATCGACAGGCACTGAGCAGTCGTCCCAATACTTGGTGTACTTGCTCTGGAAGTATAAGGGGGCCGTCAGATTTGTAACTCAAAGTTTAGAGCCTAGCGAAAACTCTATCGGCCAAGATAGAGGTGGCATTCTATTGAATTAAGGCGCACGCCAAAATTACAGGTAACGAGCTTGCAAAACTACTAGCCAAAGAAGCAACGGCAGGGCCAAAACCGCTGATTTTCAAGACAGTTCTAATAAGACTCGTAAAGGAGCTACTACGAGCCAGGACAAGAGCAAGAAATGGATAGTAGAAATGGCAAACAGAAAAACAAGAGACATTCGCGAATATTCATCCCCATGCAGGATGCAAAAGGTTGCGGAGTGCTTTAGTCGGCACATCTTATTACTGGACATGGCAGATCATATGCACATGTGGGGAGGCCAAAAACGTCACGCAGGTCCTACTAACCCGCAATGTGAAGGAGCAGATCAGGGCCAGAGCGGAGAGAGCTCTTATCATGAGTGACTGAAAGTTGTCATAAATGTGGGAAGAAACACGATAACGAGTCGTTATGTCCGAGTACCGTAAGCGTGAAGACAGTTTGCAAGTTTATGCCTTTATGACAATTGATGAGGAAGTTTCAAATTGTTTATATAGCAAAGACCGATAATATATAATTGTTGATGATTTTCACAGCGAAAATGTCATTCTTTTTGGTAGCTTTAAGAAGAACTAATAGTGTTAGTTACTCTAACCTTTTATGATTAAAAAAATAAAGGAACTACAATCCCAGTGTATCAAATTTTTTTACTGATACCTTCATATATTTTTTTACCAGAAAAGCGATAAAAAGCTCGCCTTTAAGACAAACGGTTACGTTTCTCAGCAGCATGCTGATCGTTTTCGCTTACAGCTATCGATTAAATTAAATCATATTTTGGCACAAATTTTATAATGGGCATAACTAAAAAACTGACTACAGCGACAAATGGTCTTCAAAATTGCAGATCTATCTGTTTCATCCGCAATGTGCCATGAGCGCTCTGCGTGGTTCTTGGGCCCTATATACATAATAACAATTTTGTTCATACAAATTCAAGTGAACCTGAATGCGATCGCTTGGTATATTGACTACAAGCTCTTTAGCTTACTGAGAATCAAATAAACGCCAAAAGGCCATGACCCGATTAAAATTACAGATAAGTTAGCCCATTCAGAGAAGTACAAAATATGAATCCAAAACGATTTCGAATTTACATTAAGAAGGTTAATTCTGATGAAACTTACCATATTTTTCAGATATCTCTTGCATTGTGAAACTTAGGCACAAGTGATTTGTTGGACGGAAGAATTTAAGCATGTGCCACGACAAGAAAAGGGCGCAAGTTAGCAATACTAAGGCATGGCTCATTTAGTGTCTAACTAATAATTGTTTATTATACACAAGGTTAGGCAGAATGATCTCTTCTTCTCAAAACAACAATAAAAAGAACAAATTTATTCTGTTCATGACACAAAATAATACTTGAGAATTAATCATCAAAAAGTTTTAAAAGATATCATCAAAATGTTCGCCCACACGAGCAATACACTCCTGCAATCTTATCTTAAGGGCATTAGGAAATCAAAAATCGATTTAAAAGTATCAACTTTCTCTTTCAAATCCCGTTAAGTTTATTTCAAAATTCAAAGAATTTCTGATTTGACAGCTACAAACGTAGACAGTGCGCGCTAGGTAGTCTAGTAGCTGCCATTAAAAGAACGCTTTCTGAGAATCATAAAAATAATGAACTGTAAGAATGTTCTATCTGCGTGCTTGTTTGAATTTAAAATTGTAAAAAGTGAATGTGAGACATGTACAAAAATGCATGGACACATGAATGCGCAAGCATCAAGGGACAGCAAAAAGGTCTCAGTAAAAAGAGAAAAATGACCAATAAGCTTATTTTAGAACTAAATACTTCCAAAGAAACAATAACGGCTATTTTTTAACTGACATAAACTCTTAGAAAAAATCCGTAAGTTAAATTTACCAGGAAAGCTTACTAACTTGACAGAAATGACAATGATAGGATCAGAAGCAAACGTGGGTATACATGGAGGTACAACAAACGCATTCAGCGTAGAAATAGGAGTCAAAATGGGAGGAGCACCCTGTCTAAATTGCTTTTTAATATACCATAGAAAGAGATTAACAGAAAACTAAACGTTAAAGAATACAATTAATTGCATACGCCAATGACATAGTGATCGTAGCAAGAAGTAAAAAGGGCTTGATTGCCACAAAACTGAAGCTAGAAGAAGCGAAAGAAAAAGGCTTAATAATAAACGAGAATAAAACTAAATACACGATAAGCAGCAAACAAAAAACAAATAAAAAATATCTCGGTAAAGAGGCAAGTATTCGAAAGAGTAGAGAAATTCAAATATATAGAAGTAAGAATAAACCAAAATAGCGACAGAAGGAAGAAATTCAAGAACGCATTCAAGCAGAAAATCGAGCCTTTTACATCTTTAAAAACCTGCTACACACCGGAAACTTGAGTAAAACATTGAAGATTAAGGTGTATAAGTGAACAATCCGACCAGTGGTAACTTACGCTAGTGAAACAATGAACATAACAAAAAAAAATGAGAAAAACCTTCAAACGTAAAATCATTAGAAAAATAATAGGCCCCAAGAAAACAGAAGTAGGGGATGATTTTAAAATAAGAAATATACTATAAGAAAACATAATAAACTTTATAAAATCACAATGAGAAACTCCGAAACAATAAAAAAGATATACAAATGGAAACCCAAAGCAACCAGACCAAAATGTAGACCAAGAGAAGGGTGGCAAGACCAGATAGAAAACCACCTGCACATTATAGAAAGTCCGAGCTGGAGAGCAGACATAAGGAATAGGAAAAAATAGGGCAACATTGTAAACATGGCAAAACAGATAGAGAATTGTGAAAATGTGGACTAATTCATGAAGGAGAAATTCCAATCCCAAAAGGAATGTATGACCTTATGGATGGATGATAGCTTGCAACATCAGTTTGGCCCAGAAGGAACAGATAGTTGGTGCTCTTGACAAAAAGCAAAGCCATTGATAAATTAGCCAGTTATAAATGGAAATCTGTTCTTCTTATTGAAGTCCAAGAAGCTATGTTACCAGCCTACGAAGATTTGTCTAATGACAAATTTCTTACAAGATGCTTCAACAATATGGTTTGGAAAATAATTTCAAAAAGAACTTTTGCGACATATAACTTGCTTAAAACAGCTTTAATAATTTTATTTCAACTGTTTTATTCTGCAGTTTAGGTCGACCTGAAAACATTTGGACATATGTAAAAGATGTGTCATTTCCAACTAAACACTTTCGTAGAAACGTGTTTTCTAAAAAAAAAGAATAAGTCGTTTTTTAGTAAGATTTGACACAAACAGGTGCCAGAGGACAGGTCTGGTGACCTAGCCAGCCATGAAATGTCACTATGCAATGAGGTGAGGCGACCTGGAAACATATGTTCCGAAACTTATCGAGAAATGCTTATAGTGTGTGCGGTATCGCCATTTTGTTGGAACCACCCACAGTCGTGCAGCTCATTGAGTTTGAGCTATAAAAAAATTGCATAACATCGTAACAGAGCAGGCAGATGTGATAGTCACCGTGCGTCCTACTTCCTCAAAAAATATGGCCCCATAATACCAAATTCCACAACCATACACAAACACGCTGACTGTGGAGATGTCGCTCATGGAGTTGTAGAGGATTTTGTGGGCTCAATACAAAAATGTATGCTTATTGACGCAACGTAGCATCAGCTGGAACATTTATTAATATGTCCTAGCAAGCAGCCTGTCGGTAGCAGCAGTCATATTTTTTAAGTTCCTGGCCCACCATCAGTTTGTGCAGATGAAACAAAAAATCGCAGTATAGGATTTCCCACGCGCTCCTGTCAGACATTTTTGAGGCAAGAATATGCTTAGCGGCAGAACGTTATGGCGATGTGACAACTCGGGTATCCGAATGCTATGAGTTCTACTAGGTGATTTCCGTTTTAATACTGAACCAGTCTGTCGAAAATCTTATATTACATTTTTATATATACCTTATGGTTCTTTTACGCCTTCGAAATGTCTACGAAATAGTCGCTGTGCCACAATCACAGAATCACCATTTCAAAAATAAGTTGTCAACACGAACGCACAGATGTTCACCACTTCATGCCACGATTAGCACTAAGTGGCACACCCTATACTATTCCATCAAAAGATTGCGCACAGTGGTGAATTTGAAGAAGAAAGATCATTCTGCCGAACCCTGGCAGATTCATGGGTAATTTCCACACTCTAACTGATTTACAATATATCGAAAGTATCCTAAAAGGTGAAGTAAACAAAAAATACTTTCCTTGTAACTCATAAGTGACTACAACATACACATGAAGTACGTTGACAAATGAGACATGTACTATTCTCTTCATAAAGTGAATCGAAAATAGTTGATATACAACCAATGGAAATACTTGTGGAAATCGATACATTTTGTATGAATATGATGTTGGTCCACCTTCAGCAAGCAACACAGCTTGAATTCTGGACGGAATAGACCGACACAAATGGTGAGTGAAATTTGAAACCAGCCTCCAACTCAGGCAGGGACGAAGAGGTGAAAATCTGTGACGAACCTATTTTACAAAACAGTCCACAGAGGCTCGATGTCTAAGGGCAAAAAGATGTCGAACCTCATCAGCATGCTCTTGAAACTACTCTTGGACAGGGCATTATCATCCTGGAATATGGCATTCCTTTCTGGAAATAAAGTTTGTACCGTTGGATGGACCTGATTATTCAAGAGTTCTCTATGCACTGCTGCTGTGACTCGACAGTGTAATATGACAAGGAGGCTTGCCAATACCATGATCTAGTGCCCCAGATCATAATAGACCCCCCACCATGTTTGACAGTCGGAAGGTGGCAGTTCATATTGTATGCTTCAGAGGGTATTCGCCAAACAAACACACGACCAGTGGTGGGGAAGAGAGTAAATAGTTGCACCACGTACGTCGCCTTTGAGCATTCATGTCTGTTATTAAGGGCTTGGCAGTAGCAGCACGCACATGAATATCTATGTTATGCAATTCCCACCTCACTATTTTGGATGACTTTGCGATTTTGTTGTTCAGGGTCCGGCGGTCCCTATTTTGCAGCTTCATCCTTCAGCCACTGTTATTGATTAAAAAATAAATAAATAAATATTAAAGAACCCATAAAGCGTTATTTTAATTTTGTACTCTAATTTATTAAATTTCGTCTTATCTAAATAAGTACAGCTGGATATAAACAAAATAAAGAATTGGCCTTCAAAGTTAAAAAGATGAGTCTCGGTTTTCTCCCTCAAAGCTTATTAAACTAAATAATGGCAGCTGCTGCCTCAAGTAAAGTAGTGGAAGTAAATTCGGTCACTTTAATACTTTATTATTAAATTCTCAGTGCCTCTGGCATTTAGCGTAAGCGTTATTGCATTTTTTGCCCGGCCGCTTTAAACTCGGCGCAGATAACGGCGGGCCCGTATCCGGCCCGCCGCCTCTAAATTATGCAAAGCAACGGCGTCTTCAAATCAATTCCGCAACTCGGGACGTCTTCCTGGAAGATGCGAACCCTTGGGGATAACGCAGACAGCCCAGGTGCGCTATCAATCGGCCCTCTTGTTTTGCAAGGGAAGGTTTTAAACTGATGGGTGATCGTTTTGTGCATTCAAACGCCAGAGTAATGCTTCGGATGTCAGCAGAGATGAAGACTTTAGCAACATGTCGTACTGTAAGTTTCTAAAAATGGAAAAATTATCGTAGTAGGTGAAAAAAGTACAGAGCGCCCTTTAATTTCAACCGGCCTTTTATCATTACGTAGCTTAAAAAAGTTGTTTGAGAATGCTGCTTTTACTTGGATGGCGGCTTCAAAGAAATGGGTATGAAGGTCGTTATTTTACTTTATTGATTAAATATTTCCCAACAAAATGACTACTTTGTATAATAATATTAAGCACTTCCATATGTGTTATTCTTCTGATCTGCTTTCTATTTTATTTCTAAGAAATTATAACAGCATTATTAAAATTTTTGGACGGGTAGATATAAAGATCAAAAAGAATTAAATGTTTGAATAGATGATAAAAACCACCTATCAGAGCAATTCGTAAAAGAAACCTTCGTTTGCGATGCCTGAGAAATAGACGGAAATAACGGGAATAACGCCCCCCCTCCTGTGGGGCTGTACACACTAGTTCAGTAGGCAGTGTGGAATTGTAGAAGAAGGTAGTGTTGCAGTTTGCTCGTCCGCTAATTCTATTGGAATTAAACACTGCAATAAAAAATCCCACCGAACGTAAAGTGCGTGCAGTAATACGTTTTGTGCAAAAAAAACTCGCCAGCTGCGAGTCATCGCAAATTGTGTAATGTTTACAAACCAAACGTGGCGGCAGAAGGTGTCGTACATCAATGGTATCTCACATTTAACGTGCTTAGTGAAGCAAAAGGCCCTTTATGCACATATCACAGTTGATTGCACCGCTTTGACGATAATATTGTGACTCAAGATGCTAATACAGGGTGGCTTCTTTGAAAAATTTCAAACCTTGTAAGATGTCACTACATGGGCCTCAATTTGTGACTCAATGGCGACTAAGCCGAAAAGTAATATAATCCTAGTTCTCTAATGTGTAACGGTTCTGTATCTAGGCGTATCTCTCATTGACAACCTAACAAAAATGTCTTTCCTGATTGCCTTCGTATATTTGAGATTATAACAATCAATAAACATAAAAGATAACATGAGCAGATAAAATACCAATAAAACATTTACAAATGTTTCAAAATCTACTGTACTACATACTTACGAGAGCAGTATGTTAGGTTTTGAATCTTCACGTGAAAATGACCCCATTTGTCAAAACCAGTCTGCTACTATAATCGTACATGCTTTGAAAGAGACACCTGTAAAAATTTCAGCCATTTTGGACGTTTAGTTGTTGTTTGGCAGTCGTTTGTATCAGTCGATGTTAGTACTTTTGTAAAAATAGAAAATATCGAATACCGTGCCGTAATTAAGTACTTGCATTTGAAAGGCAATACGCCTATCCAAATTAAAACCCAATTAGAGGCCGTTTACGGGGACTCAGGCACATCATTTTCCACTGTGGAAAGATGGAAAGCTGAATTTAAACGTGGTCCTACCAACTTAGCTGATGATGAGCATTCGGGACGGCCAACAACTGCGACCTCCACCAATAACACCGAAAAAGTTCACCAAATGGTACTAGACGTCGAATCAATGTTGGAGAGATAGTAGAGGCTGTGGACATATCGAAAGAATGAGTTTGTCTTATATTGACTAAATAATTGAGCATAAGAAAGCTATCCGCGTGTCGGGTCTTGCAGTTACTCATTTTAAACCAAAAATTCATTCGAATGGAGAGATTTCAGTGCAAAAAGTCGAATTTTTTGCATCACTTTATCATTATTGATGAAATATGAGTCTACCATTACACTCTTGACACGAAGGAACAGTAAAAATTGTGGATTTCAAAGGGTGAACCTGCTTCGAAAAAAGTAAAGACGGTTTTATCGGCCAGGAAGGTGATGGCGAATGTTTTTCTGGAACAGTCAGAGAATTCTGTTTATCGACTGTTTAGAAAAAGAGAAAGTAATCACGGAATCATACTACGCATCATTATTGGACCAGTTGAAGGCAGCAATTGCTGAAAAACGGCCCAGTTTGAAACGTACCGATTTCGACTCGGCGGTCGCCGCGGCCAAAATTCAAAAACTGCTGTTTGAATTTGATCACCCAACATATTTACCAGATCTGGTTCCCAGTGATTATTTCTTGTTTCCTAAGCTCAATGTATGGCCGGAAAGCAGACATTTTTATCAAATGAGGAAGTCATCGTAAATTTGACAGAAAAAATACTTGTTTCTGTGTTAGGCCAAACACTTTTCATACTGCCCACGCACACAGATTACTTTTGTGACTCTCACGCTTGTTCTGTCGATAGTATCCGGCTCAGTATAATGAAATTTAAGGTTAAATTTTTTATTTAATTAGGTCCAGTGGGTCTATCAGATAGTATGTATCAGAAGAATAAAGTAATCAGACAGACCGATGCCGCACCATATTCATTTTCAAGAAAGAGTTAAAGTGAACAATTTTTGATGCGACTCTGTTCCTTTCGCTTTACACATATATCACGATTGATCGGTTGAAAGGACCCTGCAGCACATATGTAGTGTCGATTTTGGATTTCTTTAGTTAATCTATAGTTTCGCGATAACAGCCACCTTCAAATACAATAAAGTTGATAATTAAGAAAAATATGAAATGCGTTGCGTTTAAAATTGTAGTATTAAACTGACATTTTAGAAATGGTTAACTCAATTATAAACAAGAAGAAAAACAGAAGAGATAAAAGCAAATTAACAAAAAAATCCAGTTGTTATTTTATTGAGCTTAGGAGAAGTTTTAGATAACATAAAATTGGATTTAAAATCAACAAGAAATATTCAACAGACTGTAATCAATGGAAAGTTCTGTTATTACTTAATACACCAATAAAGGAGTTGTAGGACAATTTAAAAGGTAAGTTTTATAATGTATTATTACAACAAAATACAAATGTCGAAAATAACAATAGAGATATGCTACTTCAGTTTGTAGATTGACAACGAATAATCGTTAAGAATTCTTTTACATTTTAAAAACCATACCCAAAATAATTTAAAAAATCATTAGAACAAACCTGGTAGGCTAAGTGTAATGTATCTATAATACATGTAAAACTGATGAAGGAGAAAGACCAAACTTTTGTAATCTACTTCTTCTTGCGGTGCCTCGGCCGTCAACCGTCGTTGGCTTCCATTTTGGCTATCATGTTTACTATAATGGATTAGTGACTGCTGCTCGAAACAATTGAATGGTCGTCTCCCCATACCAATCTTGTAAGTTCTTCAGCCAGGAGGACCTTTCGTTTACCGACTATTTTTTCCTGTATGGTTAAATGGAGAATCTCATATTTTTCGGGGTGTCTCATTATGTGACCGAAGTACGGCAGCTTTCGCTTTTTTATAGTTTTAACTATTTCTAATTCTTTATTCATTCGCATGAGTACCTCGTTATTATTTATTCTGTCTATCTCACTTATCTTTAATAACCTTCTGTATACCCACATTTCGAAGGATTGTAGTCGTTTAAGTGTAGCTTTTGTTAGTCTCCACGCCTGGACACCATACAATAGAATAGGGAAGACATAGCATCTCACCATCCTCGTCCTTAGATTCATTTTTATGTCGTGAGTACATAAGACCTTTCCCATCTTAATGAAGGCTGCCCTCGCTTTTTCTATACGGACTCTAATTTCCACGGATGGATCCCAGTTTTCATTGATGGTACTTCCCAGATAAATTAATTTTTTGACCTTCTCCAACGCTGTGCCGTTTACCGATATGTCATTGTCTTCTACGTCCCTTTCTTTACTACTGTTAATTGACTCATTCGATTTTGCAAACTCTCACTACTGTTGGTTATTACTAGCGTGTCATTCGCGTACCTAAAGTTATTAATCGTTAAATCGTTAATATTAATTTCTTCCTGCACATCAGCAAGGGTCTTATTAAATATCTCCTCTAAGTACAAATTGAAGGTCAATGGAGACCGTATACAGCCCTGTCGGACTCCTTTTTTGTTGTTAATTTCGCCTGACAGTTGATGTTCTATTTTTATTGTTGCTGTTTGGTGCCAGTATAAGTTATTAATTATTCTAACGTCTTTGTCATCTATCCTAGATCTTTTTAGAATCTTGATCATTTTATCATGTTTAACATTGTCAAAGGCCTTTTCGAAGTTTATCGCGCACATAAGTACAGCGTAGCGAGTAGGTACTCTTAACGAACTCGGTTAAGGTAGATCTACCTCAGGGATGTGACTCTGCACACGCGCGCCTTGGTTTTCTCTCAATCTCAATACAGAGAGGAATCATGTTTAAACTTTTAATCCTATCCACCTTTACCACTCATAAGTCCTACACAGATATCCCTACCGGCTAGCAAGGGCTCAAATTCTGTAAAGAGCTCAAACGCCAAAGCTAAAAACTTGAAGCAAAGAGCAGTTACAAGTATAAAGGTTATAAAGAAGTAAAGGGTCTATTTAACGTTACAATACATCATTTATATTATTTTATATATAAACGTGCTGCATGTGGTTATTTAGTCTTACAAATTGTCTAACAGAGCAGTTGTTTTGATTCAAGAATATGTATAGCAACAAAATTATGTTTAACTATCCAGGAATTTAATCTCAGTACTTGTTGAATATAAAGCTGGCGATCAAGAGCTATGTAATTTCTTAATTAGGAACAGAAATGTATGTAAATTGTTAGTCGAGTTAAGATTGTGTGAGAAATATTTAATAAAATTACTTAATTTGGCTCTTCAAACTTAACTACAATAAATCTTAAATAAAAGGTAAATATTTCTGAATTCGTAATATAGTTGGCAGCACCATACAATATTACACAGGTCGAATTACCGCCACTGCAGTGAGAGTTGTTTTGTACACTTAAAATGGCGACGTTTAGTGTTCATCGATATGTCTGATGCACTGACCACAAATGCCATATTATATCTGTCAGTACCTTACATCCAATAAAGAAGAGAGGAACAGACGTAATCAATTGACACTTGTTCGTTTTCACCTGCACTTCTGGCGTGCAGAAAGTGGTTAAATGACACAAAGATCATTACTTTATAAAACAACGTACGTAAGACGCCTTGTGAGGAAAAAATTCGTTATTAAATACCAGTCACCGACTACAAAGCAAGGAAGGTTAGTGATAATGGCGGCATCTTTCAGCAGAAGTGGCATTAGGCCCCTTATTTCAATTGAAAAAATAATAAATCAAAACGGATATCTTACCCCCCTTCGGGATATAATGTTTTTGTGTGAAAAACGCCTCATCTATCATCAATATGACAATGGCCAGACAAAATTTGTCAAAATTAATGTAAAAAATGCTTAGCATGGAAACACTTCAAGTTTTGAAATAGCCAAGTTAGCCGTGCGACTGAAATCCACTTAAGAATATGTGGGAAGAGCTGAGTAAGCGCCTGAAAAATAAAAAACGACAGAAATCTGTCTGAAAATTTGGATCAACTAAAGAACAAGTGGAAACACATTCCCGTAAGTTTTATTAACAATCAAATTTGTATTTGACGCTTTTGAATATTTCACTACGCTTATGTAGTGAATATTAGAATTTTCGCGCATTTTCGTCTTGTTAAAATTATTTCGTGTTGTTATTAAAAGATGTACAAAGTTGAACAAAACTTGTGCTGGCTGAGTTTTGGTTGTTTTTCTTGAAAATTTTAGTGAATCATGAAATATTTATCGTATATCCGGGGCGAAGGTGCACATCAGACGTATGACTATTTTATGCCCATTCCTATACCCCGTCATGCTGAAAACGTTTTATGTCAATGTTTAAGCTTGAAATCTTATGCGTTAAGCATATCAGTTCTTTGTCGAGGTGGTTAGAAAGCTGATTGTGGCGCTTGGAAAACTTTCATTACTTATAGTTAAAAAATACAATTATTATAATTTACTACAAGTTCTTAGTTTTAATACTTTTTTTATATTGTTATACATGTTTGTTCAAATATGTCAGTTAATGCAATTTAGTTTTGCCTATATATTTTTCAATGATGGAACATTTTGGTGGGTGGACATAAATTTATGAATATTTACTTGCAGATTAGCAAAGTTTCCTGTAATAAATAAGATGCTTAATTAATAGCTTAAAAATCAAATCGATATTAGGGCTATTTAAAGTAATTTTAATTTATGCGAAACAGAACGTGTGAGAAATGGAAAAGTTGGACAAAAGAAAATGGAAAAAACAAAAACAAAGTCCAATGCGAATTGTTACGGTAAGAATATTAATTTATCCTAATAATCAAAGAATGCAATACGCAGCCGTAGGATTTTAAATGGCAATGAAAATTTAATGGAAAAGACTAATATATAAGAATTGCAGAAACTAAAATAAAAAAAAATAATATAGAGTAGGGTAAGACAAAAAGGCTAATGGTAATAGCCGGAGATAAATTAGTTGTTCAGCTTTAAGAAATAAATCAACAGGAAAACAGAGTTGTGAATAAAATATTACTGTTTAAGATATGGCTTGAAGATCGATCAGAGTTTTATAATATAATAGTAGCGTGTAGACCCAACGCAGGTTTAAAAACAGCAGAGCAAGAAACATTTCTGAAAAATTACTAAAAAGTATAGATAATGTAATTAGAGAAATAATAATAATAATGGAAAATATCAAAAAAGGATTATAGAAAAATAATCGAAGAGGAAGGATCATAACATGGAAATGGCAATAGAATATCGGAAACGTCTAGAAACAGTCAATTAATTATAATAAACACTAAACTTAGAGATAAAACATTCATGATCGAGAAGAAGATGGGATAACTTCTATCTTTTATTTTGGAATTCGCTACTTCGACGAATCGAAGTTTCAGTAGTCCAACAAATAGTGTGCGAGCAGTGAAACGGTGCGGGCACTACGTGAACGCTCCGCTATCTTATAGCCCGTCTTTCTGCAATTCAACTAGTAAGTTACTTATAATATTAAAATAGAATAGGCAATGACCTACCAAGGGAAATACAAACGTTAAATAAACACAAATCGGATACCTTATCACCACCGATAAATGTAGTTCAGAAACGGTATTTGTGGACACCACCACAATTATTACAAAACAAATTCTATTTGCCACCTCATACAGAAAATAAATTAACTAAAAGTCAAACCGACACAACTACTACAAATTAACCAGAAACCGCAGCATCAGCAATTAAAATCCCGCCCATCTATTTGCAAAGCGATATCAACCATAAAGAGCTGATATCCCACCTCGAACAGATAACAGGCGAGTTCACAACATTTTGCAATGCAAATTCAATAAGAATAAATTTAACGAAGCAGGAAGATTACAGAAAAATATCCGATCACCTAAAAAAAAATCAAATCAAGTTCCATACTTTTCAAAACCCAAACAGCAAGCCACTTAGTGTTGTAAATAAAAACGTCCCAATTTCGCTCACAATTCAGGAACTCGAACACGAACTTAAAATGCTACAAATAATTAAAATAACTCGATTACTTACCAAGGATAAGCAACCACTGTCCGTATGCGCAGTAGAGTTAACAGATAACGAAGACGCAAAAAAATATTGAAACTAAAATTATTATGCCATTCAATAGTTACTGTTGAGATAAGAAAGAAACCAACAAGTATTCGTCAATGCCACCGTTGCCAACAATGTTTTCACACTAAAAATTATTGCACCCTTGAACCCAGGTGCGTGAAGTGTGCAGGAAAACATCTTTACAATCAGTGTCCACCCACTTGCGCAAACTGTGGGAAAAATCACGCAGCGAGCTACCGCGGATGCAAACATCATCTAAAGTTACTCCAAATAGACGGCTACACACAGAAAACGCATGGAACACCCCCCTAGACTTATCACAAACCCAAACGCAACATAATAATCCCCCGAACATAAGCCACAATGCATATAATATACCCCACCCTAAAGCACAAAAACAAGTCAACAACACAGAACCAAACAACTTAATCAAAATCCTAATTGACTTACCAACCCCATTCATCCCTCAAATTAAAGCATTTATTACAAACACACTCCTCCCTCTTCTTTTCAATGGCCCATAACGAACAAAAAATAATAGATAAGCTAACAATCTTTAATTGGAATTTAATGTAATAAAAGCCCAACGATCACTATTAATTTCCTTCATGGCAAGGCACAATGTGAACATAGCAATGTGTTACAGAAATCCACCTCTCATCAGAAGATAACCTCAAAATACCAGGCTGCCAGGTGCACAGAAAAGATCGAATATCAGAAAAAGCAGCAGGAGGAGTATCCATATTAGTCAAAATGCAGATCAAACACAACATCATACCCGATCCAGCTACACCAAACATTGAAACTGTTGGCATTAAAATAATACTAAAAAACCAAAGCCACACACTAATTAGTATGTATAAACAACCGAAAAAGAAACTAAACTCAGCAGAGCTGGTTGCAATATTTAATTCGTCCGTACCTACTCTTGCAATAGGCGACCCAAACTGTAAGAACACGCTATGGGGCTGCAGAGCGACAAACCCGGAAGGCATTAAACTTGAGCAAATCTCTACAGAGATTGGATTTCCAATTCTAATCCCACCTGGACTATACCTATTACCCAAATCGTAGAAATTATCAGTCCGACATCCTAGATAAGATCTTTCTAAAAAACTTTCCAAGTGAAATCCATCAAACAATCATCGACGAGTTCGATTCGGATAACACTCACAGATGGTCCACATATAAACGCACAGGCTCCTCGCCTAATAAACGGAGCAATAAACTGGAAGAAATTTCAAATAGCTCTAAATGATCATTTACATTATTCGCCTGAACTGAAAGCACCATAAAGAATCGACGTTGCAATATCAAACTTTACAACTTCCATTGTAAATAGTGTACTCAAGGCAACATCGAAAAAAAATTGTATCATAAACCCAGACACTACTACCGGTCAAACTACACAACCGATAAAGAAGAGCCAAGCAAGACGTCAGTGGCAAAGAAGTCGACACCTATCTGATAAGCGATCGCTCAACTATTCACACTCAGAAGAATTCGCAACCCACCTAACATTTATGTCAACAACCAAATGATAGAATGGAATACCCCTGATAACACAGTAAAATATCTAGGGGTACTTTTAGACACAAAACTCTGTTGGAAGCAGCATATCAACCATAAACTCAATCAGAGCAAGACGAGCACAGCTATACACATTATTAAATCGGAAATCAAAACTAAAAGCCAAATGCGCAATCATGATGTACACTTCCCTCATGAGACCATTAGCACTTTATGCAGTGCCAATCTGGAATACCACATAAAAAATAAAAAATAATAAAACTACAAAGGCTACAGAATAATGTTCTAAGGATAGCAGTAGATGCGCCGTGGTTCATCAGAAATACTCAGTTACATTACGAACTAGAAGTTCCAACAATAGAAGAATATATAAAAACAAGCACCAAAAAATTTCTTAACAACATCAAGCCATGCGATGGAGCACCTCACTATAACCTTGGTAAGCAGAACATTCATTCCCGGCTAAAACGTAGACTCCCCCAAGACCAATCCTTATCAGACGAAGAGAGGTCTGAGGAATCAAGATACCACATCAGTTAGATTAGTTACTTGTAACATATACTGACAACGCCATGTATAATACAAAAGTGTCGATCTGGCAAATAAAAATTTTATTAAAAAAAAGTAGTCCAACAAATATTGCCATAATTATAAAAAGTAAATCTTCAGCAATGTTTCCACACTTCTCGAGAGACTATGGAACAATTGCAGAACTAAAAGTAGACTTCCAAAACGCTAATGACGATCTTACACTGTGAATAAATTAATATTTATTCTTATTTTTTTTTAATTGGCACCAGTTATTTTTTTTGAGTGCGAGTACGTTTCGGGTACAACATCCGACGCTAACTACTAGCTAATCCGATAGTGACCTCTTTAATCTGAGAAAATTATCGTAGCGATCTTCTGATACGCTTCTCAGCTCCTTTTCCCACAATTGTTAAAAGAACGAATTGCGTAAACATTTTTATGGATAAAAAATTATGATCTGAAGTAAAATATATGTGTACAAAAAAAAATAGAAAACTATTAGTACAGGGTGGCGCGCGGCAAACGCATGAATTTGAAAAGGTCATTGCTCTCTTCTTAACAGTCCTAGAAGGTTCAAAGTGGCGTGATTTAAAAGAAGAGGATGAAACGTTTATGTTCCATGCGGTTTCAGTCGCTATAAGGGAGTGGTCCATTCAACAACGTGTTTTTTGTGTGCAGACCTATTTATCGAACGCCCGCTCGATCGTCCGCGTGCAGCGTGACTTCCGTTTAAAGTTCAATATCGCCCCCCGCCTTATACAGCTTCAGTTAATTGGTTTAATAGTCTTAATTTATGTAAAAAAATATTCAGAACTTTATATAAATTTAATTTTGTACCCTTCAAATTCCTTTTTTCTCTCTTATTTTCAAGTAACATCGAACTTAAGTGACATATGGTTTGTTTCATATTCAGGTCCTCCTAAAGCTTTTACATTACGTGCATCTATATTGGTTTCTTCTCTTTATATTAAGTAATTTATTATAAATTTTAGCCCACGTTTTGCTTTGTACCATATGTATTTATGCTCATCTAGAAGTTGGAAATGACTATTCATATTTCTAAATGAAATCTGTTGCATGTTTTTATTAATATATTTTCATTAGCATTTACTACATCTTTGCCAAATTTTTGTTTTACTGGATATTGTCCTGTCCTCTCATTTAAATCTCCTAAAGGTACAATTTTTTTTATTTTTCTATTTTTTGTATATTCGCCTTTTGTACGCGTTTTTGGCCTTTTGTTATGTTCTCGCAGGCGTCGTTCTTTTTGAATTCAATTTTCCGTAAGACGAGAGCATTTTAACTGAGAGTTCGCCGGCGTGTTTAATTGGCAGCAGAAGTTTTCATTTCTGCGAGGCTTTTGTTAAAAGCTAATTTTGTGTCGAAATTCAATATTTTGCCGACCAGATTAACCTCTTCCCGGAGGTTCTTTTGTTACCCGATTGCATTTCGGGGTTGAAATTTTTGTCGGTAAAACTCGCTCCATTTTTTTGCTCTGACTCGGCAAGGAACGACGAAGGAACCTTCGGACCAGGAAAGACGCTACCGTTTGGCTCCGCCGTGAAGATTGGGGTAACTTGTCCTTTCTTTTTATCTATACCCTTATATCCTTTTCCTGGAACCCCCAGGACCAACAGCAGGAAATCTATTTCTGTGGAAAGCGTCGTTTCCACTGATTAGTATTTTTAGCTTTAACTTTGTTTCAAGTTCCCTTTATTCAAATTTTAAAATTACTTATACAGCCCACTTTTCCGGCCGCACAATTTGATCCTAGCGAGCCGGATTTGAACCATTTGGTCATAACGAACCATTTTGTTGTTTGTTCCAACCGAGTCGAGCGTGTGTCGTGTTAGATTAGGTATCGTTCTAAGCGTTGGATCGTTAGGTTCTAATCGCTTGATACAGACTTATTTAGAGATTGGTTATTTGCAAATTTTGTGAAAGCAAATTATTACGGTCGAATTAAATTGCTTAATTATTTAATTTATTTAATTGTAAATTTGGTTGATTGTTAGCCATTGAAAATTTATTATTGCGAAAATGACGGACAAAGGGGAAGAGGAAAATTTGTTGATAATTTTAAATACAAAAAAATCAAACACTTTTCGCTCGTGTACAAAGATTGTACGATTTCGCAAAGAAAATTAATGAGGGACAAATTCTCGCTTACTTCAAAACAGCCTATACAATTCACGAAGATATGGTTAAAGAATTTAATGAGTTGCAATTTCGAATTAACGAAATTTCCTTGGACTTAGATACAAATTTTACTCCTAAATTTACGGCGATTGGTAATTTATTGGACGTTATCAAAAAATTAAAGCGTGACCACTTCAACAGCTCCTGCCCTCCCAAAAACCGAGTCACTAAAACTTAACGCGATAAATCTTCCTTGTGTTGATGGTACACCCCAAAATTGGCCGTTTTCTAGTGAGTTATTTACCACTTTGGTCCACGACAATCCAAATTTGTCAGATTTAGAAAAGGTGACACTTTTTGTGTTCGGTCTTAAAGGTTTGCCAGGGGCTTACTGCGACAGTAAGTAATTATAAGGTAACTAGGGAAGCCTTATTTGATCGTTTTAATGATAAAATGTTGCTAGTAAACAATTATGTTAATCAGGTATTCAATTTTAAAACTTTACGTGCGGAATCCAGAGGAGGTTTAACAGGGGTTTTAAATAATTTTTGTGCGCCCATCGCGGCAATAAAACCATTAGGTTTGGAGGATATCGGAGAGTTTCTGAATCGAGGGTTAGAAATTTTAGACCCGATAACAAGGCATTCCTTTGAAGAGTCACATCGAAACAAAGATATCCCCACCTATCAAGATTTTGTACAATTCTACAAAAGCAAATAAAAACTATGCCGCTATTTAATACCTCGGATACTCCAAGACCCAAGACCCAGGAGAAGATTCCACGTACCACGCACAATTTTCTAGTGAATCCTGATTATCGTATGAACGGGAAAAATTGTGAATTTTGCGAAAGAAAAGGTCATTCCCCCAAGGATTGTCGTAAATTTTTAAAGTCATCTCAGTGAGAGAGGTCTGAATTTATAAAAGGTCATCATTGGTGTTTGCAGTGTTTCTCACTTGGTCACCGAGCTCCAGAATGTAGACAACGTATCTCCTGTAACAAATGTGACTTGCCTCATCACCCCCTCTTGCATTTTATATTTCCGAAAAGGAGTAAACCTGCAGGCCGGTTGTCGGGGGGTGATAAAAATCCTAAAAGGTCCGCGAACCCAGAAAATTCGATGGTTGTTTTGTTAACGGTAGTCAGAAAGGCTTACGACAAGTCGGGACATTTTAAAAATTTGAGATTTTGTTAGATTTGTGAAGCCAGTCACATTTTCTAATGTTCAAGGCGTGTCGGCGTTTGAACTTGCCAATCGAACGCCTGAGCTATTCGGTATTAAGTTTTGGAAAAGGCCCACAAGCTATGGAAAAACCAATTTGACTTTTTCGTCTCGTTTTGATTCCAGTATTTCGTTTAAAATTCAGCCCCTTATTGTAAAAAGATCGTCAACAAACTGCCGTCGGAAGTTGACATGTCCCAGTTGACCTATCTTCGAAATCTGGATTTGGCAGATGAATCTTTCCACATTTCGAGGGGAATCGACGGGATTTTAGGTGCTGAGATTGTTAGTCAGATTCTGGGAAACACGACCAGAAGTTCATTAAAATTTCCGGTTGTGTCTAAGGAGACTAATTCCATAAGTTTAATTACTATGAATACACCGGTCGAGATGCTTCTTCAAAAATTCCGGGAAGGCAAGAAGGGCCCTTCAACAACACTTCTAAATCAAGAAAACAAGGTTTCTGAGGAATTGTTTCCTTCGACCGTGAAAAGATCGGGTTTTGGAAAACCCATTGTTTTTTTGCCTTTCGAGAAGAATTAACAAAAGCTAGGGAACTCCTGCGATTCCAGCCCTGGATTTTAGCGTTCCTAAACCGCGGAGCGTTTCTACGCCGCTTCGCGTAGGATTTGATGCGAGGACAAAAACAAGTCCGCGAGCATGATTTGGTAGTCCGATGTTTCCTGGGAGAAGGTATGGTAGAACTTTTAACTCTCCTATACAAAGGCTAGTTACAAATTTGATTTCATAATTAGTAAGAGGTTGTGTTTCTTAACGTTTTTCCTGCAAGGCATGCTGTGTTCATACTCGTCTATCATTTGGAAGTTTTTATCCTCTAGTCACTAGAATATTTCTTTTGTATAATCGTTTTTTCATTTCCCCATTCGGAATGTTTTGGGTTCAGATGGCAACGGAAGATCGAGGATGTACCAGGCGGCATGTGTTGTTTACAGTTGCGTGTGTTTGTTTCGTTGGAGTTTTGGCTCCGACTATTTTGCCCGCCGGCATGTTAGAGTGGCGGCAGAGTTTTGCTGCCGACCAACGTTTCGTTTAAGCCTATCGGAAGTTGAAGGTTGTGCCGGCGGTGAATTTCGGTTTTGTTGGGAATTGTAACCCCTAGATGGTTCGTCTCGCCCATTGGGATTTCCAATGCCAGGTGAGATAGTTGTGGAGCGGTAGTTTATACGAGGGTCGTTACGGGCAAAGTTGATTGTTCATCTCATGTGTGCCGACTCCAAGGTTTCGCCAAGAGGGGTGTTGTCTGTTCCGCGACTTGAAATACACGCGGCTTCGTCGTTGTTGGAGTTGATTGCAAGTACTTGTCCGGTTTTGCAGTCCAGGATCATAGTGTCCAGTCATCACGTTTTCCGAGCCCCTGCCAATCGTTGGCAGATCTTTGTTGTAAATCGGGTAGCCGAAAATCAGTAAAATTCCCTGGTTGATTCGTGGTTTCACATTTAAAGGTCTCAAAATAAAATTGTAAAATAATAACACACTGTTTTTGGAATAATTTTAGTATAGTATTTGGCAGATGAAGTTTCTGCAAATTTTGCAGATTAAGTTGTGAGATTGTTTTTTAGGCCTGTTTAAGTATGAGTTTCATAGTACTGAAACGTGAAACCCCTGTGATCATTTTTCAGTCGTGCTCTTACCAACATTTGAGCCACATGCCAGATAGCTTGGAACGGTAATGAAATTTGCAGAGAAACGTTACTTGTTCTGTTCAGTTTTTATTTTACTAAAAATGCAAATATTTTGAATTTACTAATGTTTGATATTTTTTGTGTACATAATTTCGTCTGGTTATGGTTATCTACCTCAAAGTAGTTCTGTTAAACTTAATTCGATAAGCTAATTGGAATTTGTTTACAGATGTTCGCACTTTTATTCTTTTAATAATCATCAATGGCGATTTAAGTGTTTGAACGTTTTTTCAAACAAAAACACGATTTTGAAATTGTTTCGATTAAAGAAGTAGTCAAAGATTGGTTCTGCGGGGATAAAACACCCATTTGCTCTTTTGGTGTGCAGCTGTAAGTCGCAGAAATTAAAGCAATTTTTCATTTGCTGGTAGTGCCTAGTGGCGTTGCATTACTAACTAGTTCTGGCTAACATGTTAACTGCCATTTGCCTAGTTTTATCCAGTAAATATTGAGAATTAAAAGTGAGCTTTAAGAGATATTCTTATCATTGAGTTATTCTGCATTGTTCATAATTTTGTTGCCGTTTTAATTCTTAGGTTCGATATGTTATAGATAAGGAGTTTAGTGCCTTCTTAGATAAGTTGTAAGCGAATTCCGTGTATTGTGTAGCTTAACACACAAGAACGTGATACAAACCTACATGACTAGTTAAGTGCCTAACAAGTTTGTCTAAAATTTGTCTCTTTTGATAGGAGATTTACCCCGTAGTTCCGGTAGTTTGAGTTTTGAACCTCGGGAGGAGTTTTTACTCTACCGACGGTAAAGCTGTTTCCATTCCTTCCCAATAAGGCGGTTGTTTGTGGTTCATCAACATTTGTATACAGTTATCCAGGTTGTCTGTTTGTTTCATTTTGGATAAACGGTTGGTGCGTATAACCTTATTGCATTTGTTGTATTGCAATTTTGTTGGGTTCGACTTTGGAGTTTGATCCGTCCCTCGCAGTAGTTGTTGGTGCTGAAGGTGATGACTTCAGGGGCGGGGGAATGTCCACGCCAATCTCAAATTACCTTTTATTTCAATTTTTAAATTAGGGTCGGCTGTCTTTTGCTTCCCTCTTGTATATTTTGAATTTGAGATATCAACGGCCACGAATTTACTCGAGCACGTGGAACGCTGATATATAGGCTGCGGGCCGCGCTTCGCCTTTTGCTACGTTTAGGCTTCGCCTTTTGTACGCGTTTTTGGCCTTTTGCTGTTCTTGCAGGCGTCATTCCTTTTGAATTCAGTTTGTGATAGTTTAAATTTTTCGTAATATGAGAGCATTCTAGCTGAGAGTTCGCGGGCGTATTTAATTGGCAGCAGAAGTTTTTATTTCTGTGAGGCTTTTGTTAAAAGCTAATTTTGTGTCGATATTCAATATTTTGCCGACCAGATTAACCTCTTCCCGGAGATCCGTTTGTTACCCGATTGCATTTCGGGGTTGAAATTGTTGCCGGTAAAACTCGGTCCATTTCTTTGCTCTGACACGGCAAGGAACGACGAAGGAACCTTCGGACCAGGAAAGGCGCTACCGTTTGGCTCCGCTGTGAAGATTGGGGTAACTTGTCCTTTCTTTTTACCCATACCTTTATATCCTTTTCCTAAGAACCGATATCTGCGGAAAGCGCCGTTTCCACAGATTAGTGTTTTTATCTTTAATTTTGTTTTAAGTTCCCTTTATTCAAATTTAAAATTACCTATACATGTAGTTTGCATGTTTTCCGTTTCCTGTTTTATTTTCTTATGTAAGTAAAGCTACGTCAATTTTATATTTAGAAAGTTTTTCAGAAGCCTCACCTTTTTTGTGGATATTCCATGTGCCAAAATTTAATGTTTTTCCGTTTGTTTTTTCTGATATAATAATTTCTATCCGTAATTTTGATCTTTGAACAATTTGTTTGGTTTTACAAGTCACGAGGAGTTACCCATGTCCTCAACCCTCCAACTTGGGGAAGCAGCAACTTTTATTTTAGGGTGTTACTCCCTTAGATAGTCTGTACACCACTCTAGAAAACTATCTTCCCTATTTGGTTCTTCTGCCTTCTTTGGCCTTGGGATTTTATTTAATTATCTTTCACCTTAGGGACCGTTGGCTGGTTTCTACCCGTAATCTTAGGTAGTGGCCCATACAGGGTGCTATCAGCCTATGTGTTACTCCTACAGCACTGCTAATTTATTCTGACTTGTCACAAACAGAGCTTGAGTCTAATTCTTGGGTCAGGTTGGCAAATACACTTTCAAAAATTAAAATATGAAAATTTCTTCTTCTTAAATACTTTTTTATTTACCTTAATGTGGTTACAATAAATTTTGGAAATATTGAATACTTTTTTAAAGTCACTTAAAAATCGACTGCTACTCCGTCCTCCCACTCTTTATTTGCTTGGAGTAATTTCAATTTCGTTTTCTAGATATTTGATTCAATATTTGGTTATAATTATTTTCTGCCATTAAAGTACTACAAATACAAAAAAATATTTAAAATGCACATTAAATCAAGATAATATTGATTACTCATTATACTTTCACATTTCGCAAAGCCCTCTTTAATATTAATGAACAGTAAACGATTTGAATAATTCTTATTGCTAACTAGTTTTTATTTGACAGTTTGGAACTTTTTGGTACTACATGCAGCACGTTCCGTGCAGATAAAATTGGGGTTTCATTTGTAGTTTCAAATTAATGGCGGTGGACAAACACGGCTCTGTAAATAAAGCAGCGGCCAGAGTTGGCTAATTCTCATTTGTGCGGCCGCGCCGGTCTACAACCTGTTGTAATAAAACGCCCCTGGGAGCTATAAACTTCAATAAATGTTAATGTTCAGCACGCAAACGTATACTGCTACAAGATAACGTTTAAAAATAACAGGGACCAACTAAATTGGATTATTTCGAAATGTTTTGTTTTGGTGCCGCGTTTCACCACCCCCTTTGTTTTAGACTTATGTGCAAATAATTACGAGAACAATGTTTTGTGTCTATTTGCTCTATTTAGTTGAGACGTGTGCAGTACAATAAAATCAGAAAAATTAACAGTAAGTAATTTAATGGTGCAACATTTGAAGTAATTGAAACAGGCGAACGCCCATAAGCAATGAAACGGCCATTAGTTCGGCGCGGAAAGCCCGAAACCTCACCGATTCAGTCTACAAATCCTTAACAGCGTAGGTGATAACATCAAATGGTTCGTGCGGTGAAAAGAGGGTCATATTGATTAATCCGAGCGGCCTGGAGCGCCGGGCTTCACCCTTTAATCAGAACAAGGGAGAACGACAGGCGAATCTCCATGTCAAGGCTTGATTAATATCTGCACAGTTAATAAAACCGCCCTTGGGCGCCGGCAATCATTCGCTACAAGCGGCTGGGGCCTGCAAGAAACTGGTTAAGCTAAGACTAAAAAAATCTTATCTTTATAATCTGTTGAAACTTCAAAAAGCAGCAAACTGTTGCCGAGTTATCGATTTCTCTTGATTTAATTTTTTTAACACCCACTTTATACCAGTTTATATTATATTAAAGTTATTGCAGTATTGTTAAATTTAATGATTATTTGTTTTCCACGAATGTTTTTTAATATTGACTACTTTTGTAGTTGTTGCGGTTATGTCTAGCCACACTTAGTGTAGGGTCGTCGATGTCCATCTGAAAAACGAATAAACAATGAAATGACATTAAAATACAAGAAGAACTAAATTTATTAACCATTATAATTAATAGTATTGGGAATCGTATTATTTAATGTAGTCCACATCAGCGACAACGACCTTCTCCAGCCAGAGTCTAAATCTACTGCGGGTCAATGTCTTGTCCATATGTGTCATTATCTCCATGATGAAAGCTCTTAAGCTGTCCTTGGTGTTATAATTCCTCTCATATACCACGCCCCATACGTAGTACTCGAGAGAATTCCAGTCAGGGCTGTAGGGAGACCAGTGGTAATACAAAATGTTGTATAGCCGTCTGAGTTTTCTTTGCCTTGTAAGCTAGAGCGGAATCTTACTGGAACACACATTCTTGGCCAGTAGCCACCTCTTCTATCTAGGGCCTAGCAACTATCTCCAGTACGGCGGTCACCTTCAGGCCTTCCTCAAAGAAGTCCGGTGCTATGACATCCTCTTCGCTGCTCACAAGCCTCAGTAGTAATTTCTTAGGACGAGAGACTTATAGTACTGGTTCTGATGGTGTCATGGTGCGCCCAAGATCCTGATGGATATTTTCTTTCAATTAATGGACGAATTTATCACATCGCGTGTGACCAGATCGCTTACTGTAATTCCCCTGTAGCAGTTATCTTCTTCTTTTTTTACATCTTGGCTACGTCATAGTGGATCTTTTTGTAGCCAAATTACACAATCGTGTTTGTAGGCGATTTTACAGCCCAAAGAGATTTGAGTATAGTAGTCGTATTCTCGGCTCCTGTTGTCGACAATCGTGTTACTTAATGAGAAATTGCGCACGCGCATCAGACGACCTTTCGGCTTTCCCACATTACAAACTAAAAAAATTCCGGATTTACCTCGACGACCCCATAGATTATTTGGACCGAATTTAAATGTACTTTTTAAGCTGCATTGGAATACTCAAATTTAAAGGGACAAAGCTCCATTGGTCTACAACAATAGAGAATGTTTAATAATTGTTGATTAGTTTTAGCACTATCATATTAGTCTTGCGTAAGTAAATGTTAGTCTTTGAATCTATATCTCGTTAGAGATAGATACATTTTTCCCACTTAGTTCTGTTTATTTTTTTAGTAATTTTTGACTTTTTATATTTTCTTTCTACACTTGAGAGCAAAACAATCGACTCACTAGCTGTATGCGCATTCTTGTTTCCTGTTTCAGTCTAAGGAAAATATGAACGTGCAAGAATTACCTTTATTATTGAGCTTTAAAAACTGTTGCTATTGCATCAATCGGATGACGCATTCAAAGAAACATGCATCACGAACGGGGTTTTACAAATCGTACGTGCGCGACGACTATGATTGGCCTACAGTACGCTTGCAACCCGTTAATTCGTCTCAGTTACTTATTCGAAGTTGACGTAAGTGCTTGATTGATTCTCAAGAAAATGGTTACCACAGCCGCCGAAGCAGCCCAGGTACTGGCAGTCAGGGGGCCATGGCAAACCGACTAAATCTGAGTCAATCAGCTGTGTTAAGAGTGTGGCGTCGGTACTGAGAAACCGGTGGCTACGTTCGCCGGCAAGGAGGCGTAAGCGCGTGACAACGGAGAGCAAAGATCATTTTTTATCTTAATATTCCTCAGAAATCCACGTATGACTGGCGTTGACCTCGAGTAAGAGCTGAGTGTGGTCACAGATGTGGTCGCTAACACTTGGACAGCGAGAAGAGGACTGAAGGCAGCCAACCTGACCCAAAAAAGGCAGCTACGGGTTCCAAGCTGATTGCAGTCCAAAAGCAAAGACGACTGGAATTTGTTCACGAACATCTCGATTGGGACCTCGGCCATTGGAGACAGATATTATTCACCGACGTGTCCAAGATGCGGCTGCATGGCAACGACAGGAGACGCCGAGTGTATAGAAGGCCAGTGAAGCAATTTGCTCATTGCTGTATTCAAGAAACTGTCGCATATGGAGGTGGGTCGTGCATGTTCTGGGCGGGCATTTCCATGGACGGAAAAACTGAGATGGTTTTCGTACCTAGTGGAGGGCGAGGGGGAGATTTAACAGAGGACCGCTACATCAGAAACATTCTGAAGGAACATGTCGTTTCGTTTACAGGATTTGTTGGTGAAGACTTCATACTAATGCACGACAATGACTACTATCAACCTGGCTGACGATGGTATACCTAAAATAGACTGGCCTCCGTGTAGCCCAGACTTAAATCCAATTGAGCATGTTTGGGATGAACATAAGCGAAGAGTCCGGGTCAGAAATCTTGCACCAGGGAGGGAACCATGCAATTTGTTGTATTTTACTAACCCTGTTATGATTAAATTATCGTACAATTTTATTAATTTATTATTTATTACTCTTTATCATTCTTTTTCTGCTCTCCTTTTACTTTAGATTCTTGCAGCAGCTTATTTTGCCATAGATTTAACAGCTGCTGCTCTTGCTTCCTTACATTAAAAACCGTGAAAAGTATTTCCCTAAGATTATGCTTTTTATATGCACTTCATGTTTCTGTTGCTATTCTTGCCATGATTTCTTTATTGCTTTTAGTTTGTCTTGTCACTGATACTCCTATATATGTATGTCAACGTTTCTTTCTATATAAACTTGTATATCTTATGCTTGTTCACTTTAACTTTTAAATGATTGTTATTATGATATCCAACTTTTCTTTAATTCTTGTTATAAGTACTAAGCGGATGCTAAACACCGATTTTGTTGTTAATACTAATAATAATAAAGAGTCTTGCCTATTATACTTGTTCTTATGGTTATTTGTGGTGAAGTATTGAACATTAACTGCTGATAGGGAATTCCTTGTCTTAGTTCTTCCTTTACTTTAAATATTCTTGATGTCTGATATATTATTATTACCATATTTGTCGTGTTCCATAGTGTCATTTGTACTAATACAATTAATTTTATTAGTGTTTACAATTAAATTATTATTGTATGATACAGTTATTCTCCAATTATTCTATTGTATGCTAGTTATAATTTTTATAAATAACAAATTAGTATTTAATTTTATATTATGATATTACCCTGTGTTACGGCTTTAGTTATTGCGATGAAATTGTCATCGATTGAGTATGATGATAAAGCAGCAAATTTTTGCAAATGTTTTGACCCGATATAAAACTTTGGTTGCACATATCACGCCAGGGTGTAAGCAGTAGCCCGTATAATGGGGTCATAATGGATCACCAAACCTCCACTTACACAGTGAATACACCTTCGTACACGCGTGGGATGTGGCTGAAATCGTCTTGCCTGTCTATTTCACGAAAGAAAATATATCAGGGTAATTCTCTGCGAAATCTAACACCCCCACCTACCCATTTTTAACGCATTTTTATAGGTCGATCCCTAATGCAAATGAAAACTTGAAGCCTCAACTTTATAATGCCGTGTGGCGCTTTTTAGTTCAACTCGATATACATGATCAAAAACCGAAAATAATACCGGAAGTCGGAAAAAAATTGACAAAATGAAAAAATGGAAAACAGCGTACTGCACGGCATCGTTTTCTACGTAAAAAAATATACAAAAAATTTCCCTTGTATTTTTTTCGTAGAGTGAGTGGATTGGCTGAAAATTCAAGGTCAAATTTTTCCAACTTTTTGAACTTTGAGCCTTTTTCCGGACGAAAGAAGAGGTTTAGAAGAAAATTAATAAGAACAAAAGTTGTTTGATTTTACTCAAAGAATCACCAAATAAAATTTAAAACCGATTCGAATTGATTTAAAATTTTTCCGAAAAATTGCGTGCATATATGTCTCAATTCCCGTCGGATCGGTTTAAAAACTATTTTGGCGATGCTCAAACACCCCCAGATACCCACTTTTTAACTTTTTTAAATAATGGCTAACAAATTAAGTTTTTTAATAATAAATAAGAAAAAAATTCAATTATTCGCAAAAAACTAATAATTTCATGTTTAAATTAAATTAAATACGTTTATTGTTCAGAATTTACAAGAATTACGTTTGTATATATTTCATTCATTCACGAAAACAAAAATTTATCTATAGATCATACAAAATTGGAGTTTAAAGTAAAGATCTTTTCATCTCAAAACATATTTCTGTTAGATCTTTTGAAAATTTTTTTATGACTAATTTTGAGCCATTCAATGTAAACAAAGCAGGTTTGACAATTTATGAATCTTGCGTTTAGTCTTCTAGCCACTCGATTATGGTCAACTAAAGTGAAGCGAAAAATTTCATTTCTTTTGCCCATACAAAAAGCGAATCTTGATTCAATATAGGTGCAGTTGGCTTTGCTAGAAGACTAGCACGGTATGCTTCGCGCTTGAATGTTGCACCAAGACCGTCGCAACCACATTTTCCGTGTGGTGTGGCGATGAAGTGACACTCAGCTTCCAATTTGAAGTCTTTTATCTGATGCATTAAATTTAACAGTTGAAATTTATTTTTGAAGTGCTGTTTTGCAGCGCCGGTCACGTAGACTATTTTCTTAACCTTAGGAACTGTTTTTTTAATATAAGGTATCAGTTGCTGTTGTATAGTATATACGGCCGAGGTATTGTGCTTCAAACTATCGGAAACAAATATACAATTCACACTTTTTAGTTCATTATTTTCCTTATAATGAAATGAGGTCGTAAAAGTTGTTGACTGATTATTGTTAAAGTGGAATGCCTGTGAGGCATTCTGAACAACGTATGCAAAATTCTCACCAAAATCAAACTGAACAAGTACCTCATTTTCTTTTAGATTTTGAATTCTTTCTTTAATAAATGCAGCTTGTTGTTTTGCAATAAATGATTGGGCCTTCAGAACATTTAACTGGTCCATGAAATCGCTTACGTATTCTTCAACAGTGCTTTTGTGATCGTCTTCAGTGTTGCACGATCGGTCGAGATCCAAAATCCGCATTTTGCTTCATCCCAAACATCTGAAAGATATTCGGACAATTCTGAAGCTCCAGGGCATTTTTCACACTTGCCAAAATAACAAATCGATCTAGCATTCTCACAAATTAACAGATTTACAAAGTCTTTATAATCGTTTAGCACGTATTTAGAATAGTTCGTTATGCTCTTCCAATTTGTGGCCTCAATCATCATTTTAACGTTTTCATGTTTCGTGCAGACGCAGACGGAATGCGCGCCTTTTTGCCCATTAAAATACAATTTTCCGGGCGTAATTTCGCGAAAGAAGAAAAACTAAGTTTGTACATGGGCTCAGGGTGCGAAGATTTAAACGCGTACAAACGTTTGAGGTCAAGAAACAATAAACGCTTTTGAACATGTCGACGCTCTCCGTCCCTATTCATAGAAATGTAATTTTTTCCAGGCATCAATCGGCTATTCAATTTTAACTTTTTCACTTAATCTTGAAGCGGCGGACTTGTAAACCTTTTCCAAAACTTTGAAGTTTGCTTTGTGATTCTTAACATTTACCGCCAAATAATGAGAAGTTTTAAATTCCCTTGAAATTTTTCTAGTACTCCAATTGTTTGGAAGAAAAGTTAAGATCATAAATCTTAGAGGATCGATTGGAATTTTGATTTTAAATTTTCAAAAATTTCTTGCAGGTCTTCTACGGGGTCCGAAATGTTATTATTAAAATCTTCAATACCCATGTTGTTACCTTCCGGAGTGAGGATATTTACGGCTGCAGAAATCCCGTCCACGGAATTTTCGAATGTGTCGTCGTGACTATTCTGAATTTCGTCTGTAGCCTGACCAGAAGTGTAAAAAATGTTCAAAGTTTTTAATGAAAAGGTAGGGAGAAGAATCGCTCATGCGTCAGCATTTCCCACAAATTTTACTATCGTTTGACAGTTCTGAAAATTGAACTATCAATGATTTGCTCAAATTTATCAGACCTTTCTGTCAGTTCTGTTTTTTTTATGTTATTCAACTTTTTTGGCAAGTTTTTACACTTTCGTTGAAGACGATTGTACTTTTTGCTCGGCATTTTGTTTTATTTAGTAGATTAATCAAACATTTTTCACACAGCATTTTGTACACATAATATAGTCGCGTAATATGTACACGGTGAAGTTTATATATTAGACAGAACTTAAACATAAATAAAGACATTTGTTAATTATTATTACGGTACGTCAACAAAAATAGTGTCTTTACCATAAACATTGAATATTGAAAATAATTGAACAGCAGTGAATGCCAGTTTCAAAAATTTGAGTGGTAGATATTGCATTGCATTACAGAAAAAAAAACTACAAAGTTCAATATTTTAAACATATAATTTTTAGGGTTTTTTTTGCGAATAACTGAATTTTTCTCTTATTTATTATTAAAAAATTGAATTTGTTACCCATTATTAAAAAAAATTAAATAGTGGGTAGCTGGGGGTGTTTGAAGAATCGCCAAAATAATTTTTAAGCCGATCCGATTTGATTTTTGAGAATTGAGGCGTAATATATGCACGCAATTTTTCGGAAAAATTTTAAATCAAGTTGAATCGGTTTTAAATTTTTTTTGGTGATTCTTTGAGTAAAATCAAATAACTTTTGCTCTTATCAATTTTTTCTAAACCTCTTCTTTCGTCCGTAAAAAAGGCTCAAAGTTAAAAAAAATCGAAAAACTTGACCTTGAATTTTCAGCCAATCCACCAACTTTACGAAAGGAATACGAGGGAAATTTTTTGTGTATTTTTTCACATAGAAAACGGTGCCGTAAAGTAAAATTTAAAATAACGCTGTTTTAAATTTTTTTCATTTTGTCCATTTTTTTCCGACTTCCGGTCTTATTACCGGTTTTTGACCATGTATGCCGAGTTGAACTAAAAAGCGCCACACGGCATCATAAAGTTGAGGCTTCAAGCTTTCATTTGCACTAGGGATCGATCTATAAAAGCGCGATAAAAAATGGGTAGGTGGAGGTGTTCTATTTCCCGGAGAATTACCCATCGATATACGCAACATCTTACTGTGCAACTCTAAAGAGGTAGGTAAGTGCTACAGAAAAATAAGCGTTTAGCTTTGGATTTTAGTATCATAATGCAAGGCCACGTCCCACCCGACAATAAGTAATTGACAACCAACACATAGAGACAATACAAGAATATGTTTATTGAGGACAGGTTATAAAGGGTGTCCCAGAATTAACGCAAGATTTAAATTTACCGCCATTTATGCAGTAAAGTGTTGACAACAACAAAAACAAATCGACAGCTGACAGTTTAGGGTTAGTAAAAATGGAGCGTTACACGATAGAACAACGTGTCTTCATTATTGAACAATATTTCAAAAATAATGAAAGCTTGGCGGCCGCTGTTCGAAAATTTCATACAAAATATGGTCGGAATAGTGTTCTAATTTCGTCAACTGTGAAGAGATTAATTGAAAAATTCCGAGAGACAGGATCCGTTGGAGACGCCAAACACACTGGTCGTCCAAAAACAAGCCGTTCAGATGTCAACATCGAAGCAGTGCGTGAGAGTGTCGGTGACAATCCAGGAACCTCAATTCGGCGTCGTGGACAAGAATTGCAAATTTCAAGAAGCTCTCTACAGCGTATACTCACTACAGATCTGTATCTCCATGCTTATAAAATTCAATTAACACAACAACTGAAACCTAATGACCATGCACAGCAAAGAGAGTTTGTTGAATGGATTATTGAGCATCAACAAATGGATGCTGATTTTTCGAGCAAAATCATCCTAAGCGACGAAGCACATTTTCACCTTGATGAGTTTGTTAATCGCCAAAATTGCCGCTTTTGGGGTTCTGAGAACCCACATGTAATTGTAAAAAAACAAATGCATCCACAACGTGTCACTGTTTGGTGTGGATTTTGGGCTGGAGGCATAATTGGACCATACTTTTTTGAAAATGAGGCTGGTCAAGCAGTGACCATTACTGGTGCTCGATATCGCGACATGATAACACAGTTCTTTTTGCCGAAATTGGATGATATTGATGTGGCCAATATGTGGTTTCAACAAGACGGTGCCACATGCCATACAGCCCGCGAAACACTTCAATTACTGCATGAGACATTTCCAGGTCGTGTACTCTCTCGTTTCGGTGATCAGATCCCCACTAGATCGTGTGATTTAACACCATTAGATTTCTTTTTATGGGGTTATTTGAAATCACAAGTCTATGTCAACAAGCCCACAACCACGCGTGCATTAAAGGAGGAGATTCAACGTTGCATCAACGAAATTCAGCCACATTTATGAAGAATGGTCATGGAAAATTTCGACAAACGAGTGCGTATGTGTATGCAAAGCCGTGGAGGCAATTTGCCCGATGTGTTATTCCATAAATAACCCTATCCTATGTACTTTATGATTCAATACAAAAATTACAATCAAAAGACTAAAAACTGTGTTTTCTATTTAATTCAAATCTTGCGTTAATTTTGGGACACCTGTTACTAAGTAAAAAATTTAATCAAAGTTTAGAAATCAACAGACGCAAACTTAAATATTTTTAAAACTGCAAAAATCTATATATGACTAATGAGTATTTCCAGTACTTACAAATACAAAATACAGAAATAAGGAATAAAAAAATTAGAGAAAAAACAAAATTAATAAATGTTAAAAGACATGCAACATCTCTAAATGGAGATGGGCTGATCACAACATGAGGCGGAATAACGAACGGTAAAATAAAAAAATACAACAATGGAGATCATTAGAAGACTGTTAGAAGAAACGTGGAAACTTGTGGAAAACTAAAGGAGAAACCTATGTCCAACATTGGATGACAACAGGCTAATGAAAAAGAAGAAGACAATCTGAAAAACAAAGTAGACATGAGGAGACAGAGAGCCACTAAGGGCTACCTGGAACAAGGCAATAAATGAGATTCTGTAGGACACAAATAGATGGCAGTAATAAAAACAAGAACGGTGTAATGCCGTAAAGGAAACTTTCTACAGCGGTGCGATGAAATTAGGATATAAACTTTTAAAAGAAATTAAGATGTTGATTAATGTCTCCATAATGATCAGCGTCAAAAATGCTGTCGAATGATATGTTGCATGACATATGTGAGTATAATGAATTTTTGAAATCGTAACGGTTACTTCCGGTTGCCGTTAACCGATTTGGCTGAAAACCAATCCCACGAAAGGTACTGACCTAAGATGTGTGTATACCAAGCTTGAAGTGAATCCGTTGAATAGAACGAAAGTTATAGTGTCTCCAGACACACAGACAGACAGACAGACAGGATGATAATCTCATTAACTTTCTATAAGCTCCGCTGTAGAAAGTTAATAATGTTAAAAGAAGACTAACAATATTACAGCAACCAATATTTATTGTAAACAATCAAATTTTTCTCCAAAAAACTTCTTTATAGGGCTAATTGTTAATTTTCTTTCAAAGACGTGCAAGGGACTTTCTGTGACGTTCTTGCTATTGTTGCATTTAATATCAATAACAAAACAATTTATATTATTGATTGGTCTTATAATAAGCCGCAAATATGGAAAGTTTCTAGTTCCATAAGTAATTTAAAACCCACATATGTCAAAAAAATTAATTAGGCGTAGTTTAACACTAAAGTCATCGCTTATTTTTAACTGCCCGTACAAATGCCTGTCTATTATTGTCGTTCGGTAAATAAAGGTCATCGAAGTCGCTGCGCCCACATGATCTTATTCCCACGCACATCTCGCTTACAGCAAGTCACATACCGAATAAAATAAGTTTCAATTATTTGGCAACAAGTAGGCAGGCTGTTTATATTAGAACACGCAAAAAAAAACTAATAAAGCACGATATGTACACAGATCCTCAAATTTATTATTTTTTTAATGAACAACAGGCGTGGGCTGGCCATGTAAGGCTCAAATAAGGTTACAAACGTTTTTAGATTTATTCGAAAAGTTTCAATTTGTTATTATGTTCTTAAATATTTTTATTAATTATCGAACATCATATTCATTTATTGTCGGGTAAACGCTTATTTTTCTGCAGAACTTGCCTACTTCTTCAGAGTTGCACAGTAAGATGTTGCGTGTTTCGATATATTTTCTTTCGTGAAATAAACAGGCAAGGCGACTTCAGCCACATCCCACACGTGTACGAGTGTGTATTCACTGTGTAAGTGGAGGTTTGGTGATCCATTGTGACCCCATTATACGGGCTACTGCTTACACCTTGGCACGATATGTGCAACCAAAGTTTTATATTCGGTCAAAACATTTTAATAATCATACTCAGTCTATAACGCTTTCATTGAAATAATAATCTTGAATTTCATAAAATCAGATCGTTGGAAAAAATGAGTAATGCTCGGCTAATCTGAAGATTTTTAACGATTCATGTAATCATATTGTGACCGATAAATTATAGCTTCCATTTGTGTACTTTTTTGTTCTGTCCTCCTCAGTGAACTATATTATTATTACAAGGTTTTACATCGATTATAATTCTAACACTCTTTATTTAGAGTTCCGTTGACCTTTTGTGGGGTCTTTCCACTATTTTTTTTTCTGCGCTTATTGGGGTATTCATTAAAATGTCCCCTTCTCTTAATATGCTTCAACAGTTTTACCACTGCAGCGCCATCTACTGACTCATTGCAAGCTACAGCGTCTTTGTTTTGATTCTGAAATTCCATTGTTGTCAGTGAATGCAGAACAATTGCGCAAAATCGTTGATCCCAAGTGTGAAGTGCGTTCTGTGATTCGTTTCTTATATATGATCGTCGGCTGTAAATTCATCTAAGTTGCCTGGTTTCGGACCTCAGTTATGAGTGAAGGAAAGGTTTAAATGGTGCCGTTATTTTACAAATGGCCGAACAAATGTCCATGACGAAGAGAGTGGCAGGCCGTATCCAGACTGATGAAATCGTTCTTTGTGGACAGTATCTGATCTGATTCGATTGACGATTATGTAAGTACTGCAAATTCCTTCAACTTGGACGCACTATTTCAATTCGTATTGTATAACTCGCATACAGCAAATTTCAAGGTGTACCTAAATGCTCACCGACCACCATAAAGTAATAATGTCTAGTGGACGAAAGTTTTGGCCCGTTATAAACAAATGGAGATGATTATTTTCACATTGTTACTGGGGACGAGACGTGGTATCCTACGCCAACCCAGAAACAAAACTGCAATCGATGCAGTGGCGACACTCATCCTCACCAAAACCGAAAAGTTTAAACAAACTCAGTACACAAGTCGAAAATTGATGGCTACAGTTTTTGGGACAAAGACGGTGTTCTTTTGGTTGATTTCATGGAACGTGGACAACAATTACAGCTGACGTGTATGCGAAACGCTCAAACACTTGAAGTGCGATTCAATAACCGCGAAACTGTCATCTGGCATAATCCTCCTCCACGATAACGCGTCCTACACTGCTGCAAAACCATTGAGAAAATTCAAGATTTTCGTTGGGAACTTTGACACACCTTTACAGCCTGTACCTTTGTATTAGATATTCCCTTCTGCATTTTAAACGGTGGCTGGGTGGACAACGTTTTGAAACCGAACGGACTCAAAACGCCGTTGTCAACTGGTTCAACTCTCAGGCGGCAAGCTTCTTGCAGATAATTATGAAGCTGGTGCAGCGGTTTCAAAATGCTTAAGTGAACGGCGATTATGTGAAAGTAAAGTAATTGTACTAACTAAATATGACAATAAAATTTTTGTTTAATTGAGTACATTTTTTGTGACCAAGTCCTTACTTTATGAATCGCCTCTATTAGTGTGTATTTTGTATTCTTAACAATGTCCCTCCATTCCTTCCTGTCCTTCCTGCTATTCCTAACAGTTTAATATCCCCATTACTTGATCTATCCATCGTGATCTCAGTCTACCTCTCCTGTTTTTTCTGGTGCGGTTTCCATCTGGTTGTTATTCTATGTATTGATCTTTCCTTTTTTTGGTATATCTGTCTGATCCATCGTGTTCTTTGTGCCTTTATTATCTTCACTATATCTTCATATTTTAGTGTTTTCTTTATTTAAAAATTCATTAATTTCCTATGCTCTAGTTCGGATATCATAAATTCTTCTTATAATTTTTAATTTTTTTGGTCTCTTTTATTTAGACACATGGTTTCTAATGAATAAGTTACCACTGGTCGTGTTGCTATTTTATAAATTCTCATTTTTGTATCTTTAGTTATCTTTTTATTTTTCATCATTTTATATAAAGTATGCTCTATTGCCTGTCTGAATTCTTTTCGCTATTTCTAAACTTCCGTTGGTCTTGTTATTTACCGTTATACCTAAGTATCTAAAATTCTCAATTTCTTCGAATTTCAAATTGCCATTCTTTTAATTTTATTAATTTCACAACGTCCTCTACTTTTCCTCATAGATTTAGTCTTGCTATCATTAATTTATAATCCTATCTTTCTTGCCCTTTCCTATTTTTAATACTGTTTCTGCTAGATCTCTTTCAGTTCTTGATATTGTGATCAAATACCTCCACCATTTTTTTCTATGATAGTGCAGTCTCTGGCTACTCCCTCAAGTGCTGTATTAAACAGGACTGCAGATAATCCATCGCCTAGCCTCAATCCTGAATCAAATTCGAATTCTTTTGACAGTCCTGTTTCTGATATTACTGCCGCTTTCGATTTTCTTACTGTCATTTCTATTAATCTTATTAATTTGTTGGCACTCTTATTCTTTTTGCGTCTCATAATCATGTCGTATTGCATACTGTTGAAAGCTTGCTTAAAGTCCACAAAGATTAGTTGTAAGTCGATATTATTTACATAAGCTTTTTATAGTATTTGTATTAATATGTAGATTGCCACCTTCCTTTTCGAAATCCCTGTTGATATTCCCCTACTGCTTCCTTAATGTATTTTCTTTAGTATTATTGATGTTAATATTTTATATGTAATACTTAGCAAACTTAATTATTGCATATCGTTGGGTTTCCTTTCTTCAATATTGTTGTTATTAGTCCAAGCGTCCAATCTTCGAGTATTTTTCTTTTCTCAATCAACTGAAATATTCTGTCGTTTAACTTATCTCCTCCATTTTGTATCAGTTCCTTACATATATTATCTGGACCTGCCGCTTTATTCCGTTTTAAATTTTATGTTATTTCATAATATTCTTCTCTTGTTGGTTTTAATTCTTCATGAATATATCTATCTTCTTCCTTTTCATCAAGTTTCTTTCCCTTCTCCGTATTTAACAATTTTTTGAAGTAATTTTCCCATATTTTACTATCAATGTTTGCTGTTGCCATCTTTCTGTTCTCTTTCTTTATTATTTGTTATAATTTAGTATTGTTTTTGTTGTTCTCCCCTAACTCATCCATCAGTTCTTCAATTTCTTGCGTTTTTTTAATTTTTAGTCGTGCCTTCTCTCCTTAATTCTTTATATAATTTATAATCATTCGCTTCTGCTGTTCTTAGCCATTTTAGTCTTGCTTCACTCTTTTTTTTTCTATTATTATTTCGCAGTCTTTATAAAACCATTTATTCTTTCTTTCTACTCTTCTTCGTCCCATTCTTCTTTCGATGCTTTAATAATACTTTGCTTTATATTATTCTTCATCAATATTTTCTTTCTCCGGTTTTTTATTTAGTTCTTCTATTTCTTTTCGTATTTTATTCTCTTCTGTTCTACTTTCAGATTATCAATTTTCCATTTCATTCTCATTGTCGTTCTCTTTTCCTTAGTAATAGTGCTCAGCATTGTTTCTACTGTAACTAGGTGGTGGCCTGAATCAACATTTGCTTCTCTATAGGATAGTTGATTTTTTTTTTTGTTAATTTACAAATAGTCTATATGATTTCCACACATTTTCTCTTGTATTATCCATGTTTCTTTATGCTTTCTTTTATGATTGTATTCTGCGCTAACTAAAAACATATTCATTTCTGCGGCTAGGTTGCATATTCTTTCGCCATTTTCATTGGTCTGATGATGTAGGGTATGTTTTAAGATCCCCCATACTTAGCAACGCATCACGTTTCAGTGTATTTGCGCACATATTTGTTAGTGTCTCGTAGAATTTTTTTCCTCGTCATTTGATTCTTCTGTTTGCGCATAAACATTAATTATTGTAATATTATATATCTGTTAGTCTCTCCCTATATGTCTTATCTACCACAAAACCACTTCTATTTCGTCCTTATTTATCTTCCCCTGCATAATATAATATGTAATCTTCTTTATCAATTCTTCCTTCCCCTTTCCATCTTATTTCCTGTAAGGCTATTTATCTTAATTTTATATCGTTTCATTTCTTTTGCAGTTTCATTCATTTTTCCTGTTATTAACATTGTTTTAATATTACATGTGGCTATCCTTATTTTATTATGTTTGTTATATCCTTTTATTTGTTTCCTTATTTCTGTTTGTTTTATTATTTTGTCCATTTTCGTTTCCTTATTCGTCGCCATGTCCTTATCTTTTGTTTGAATCTGTTTTATTTATTAGCTTTTTGAATTCATTACATCTTGCTCTTGTTTATTTTCTTGCCTATAAGTCTTCGCTCTCTTAAATTCTTCTCCTTCAGTGGATCGTTCACTTATAGCCCTTCCTTTACTTTTGTCCATTTTCTCTTTATCTTTTTCAAGTCCTTCTAGTGTATAAACTTCCTCTGCTATTACTATTTAGTCATATTTTAGACGTTTAGTATATCCCTTTTCTTTTGCTTTTTTTATATAAGGTATTAACTGTTTTTTTATTCTTTGGACTACCTTTGGCATATCTTCATTTATATATATTTTCGTCTCAGCCAATTTTTTCGTTGCTTTGAGTGCTTCTATCTTTTTATTACGACTTTGCAGCTCTATCAGTATAGATCTGTCTTTCCATCTCTTTTTATACCAATTCTCTTTATTTCAGTTACATCATTTTGAATGTTTAGTTAGACTTCCATTTTCTTTGCTATTTTTTCAGTTTGTTCTTCCAATATTATTTTGTTCTCACGTGCTCCCTCCTTTACTCCTTGTATTATTAAATTCTTCTTTCTCATTTCTCTTACCGTGCTTTCTATTTTTTTCTGTCCTTTGTTTTTTAGTCGCTGGTTTTCTGCTTTATGCTCCCATTTCTTTTTTGAGTACTGTAATTTCTTTCTGCATTCTGTCTATTTTATTTTCTATGCTATTCCGTCTTTCTTCCATTTTCCCAGCTTTTCATTGATATCTTTAAATATTACTTATATTTTTTGTTTTTCTTTATTAAACGGTATTATTTAATTTACTAAAATCTAGGTTCAACTTTGACTTGTTCTTTCTGTTTTACGGTTTCCTGCTTCTTCACTATTCGTTAATGTATTTTCAGTTCAGACAAGCACCGCGTCATAATTGCAGTATTAGAGCTCTACTTAGTTCAAACCCTTACCCGCTTTCACGCTGGCGTATGTTTCGACGTGGATTATCTCAACAATAGTGTGTCAATCAACTCGTTTTGAATATTGGTGATAACGCCCTACACAGAGCCACTCACTGTGCATCATTGGTTCAATGAATTTCCACATCAATGTCCAAAATCAGCTATGGTTCCAACAATTATCGATGCCGTACACGCCCTGATAAAGCAATATTGTCACGTGAGTTATAGTGAAATGCAACGATCCTTGGCCATTAGTATGACTAGCACACATTCGATATTGCATGAACATTTAATCGTGAAAAATCAGGATCGTGTTGATTTATGAAAGGAAATGCTCAAGAAACCCGATCACGATGTTTTCAAAATCATTTAAAAAATTATCACAGGTGACGAAAGTCAACAACAGTCTTGATCTTCCAGTATGGGTCTTCAAAGATGAACTAAACCCAACAAAAGTCGTTCGCGTTCAAAGCACTTTGAAGCAAACGGTCCCGTTTTTTTTTTTTGTAAAAATTAGACATTTCTCAACCGTGGCTTTAGAAGATCGCAAAACGGCCATTTCTAAATGGTACACAACCATTTGTTTGCCAGCAGTATTTGAAGAAGTAAGAAAAACCAACGCGCGATGCCGGGTCATTCTCTACCATGGCAAGGTGAGCTTAAACACATCGACGCAAATTACTGGTTTTTTGAGCACTCAAACCGTTAAATTGATGGGTATAGTCCTAACTTGGCTCCTAACGATTTCTTTTTGAAGAAGAAACTGCGTGCGGCAACGATTTTCGACGCCGGAAGAGACGGTTGATGCGTTCGAAACCCACGTTTCGAGATACCTAATTCACTATAGAAAAAATGCAGCGTATGAAACAATGCATTTTGAAAAACAATAAAAAAGTTCCAATCTTAAACATTTGTTTTTGTTAGTTTTTCGCAATAGATATCGAGCAGTCCACGTATCATCCCCGTGTTGTCACCATTTCTACTTCTTATATTCAGAAACCCGAGTCATATTCGGACTCATTTTGCATAATTTCACTCATTTTGTTTAAACTACAGGCGTCAATGGAATTCACCGATTTCCTTATTTGACTTCTTTCTATCCCTTCGTGTGTTTTATCTATTCTTTGCGTGTTTTTCTTCTACTATATTTTTCACCCTCTAATTTTTACTATATCTTATATATTTCCTCGCAATTTCTTCTTGCCCTTCTTCTTGGTCTCTGTCCTACTCGAATTTCTGTTACTATTCTAAAAGTTTGCCTTCCATTATCCTCCATGTATGTCATGTCTACTTTAATTGCAGTTCCTGTTTTCATTCTTCCTTATTGTTTGTTATACTTTGCGTTCGATCCTTTCGCGTGTTACCAGTTAACCTCCTCAGATCTTTCATTTCTGTTACCATTATTATCGATTTCTGGTTGTATATCCATATATTCATTGCATTTTGCAATCGCCTTTCACTTTTATGATTATTACAATGTCATCTGCATATATGAATTTCGGTTGCACTTTTCTGTAACCAACTGCTATTTTTATTATATAGCTATAATAGATAGCAATTAACTCAAACTGTTCCTTTGTTCCACTCTTCTTTTCATAGTAAAAAAATTGTCACTTTTCTGTTTATTCATACGTTACCTTCTATATTGTGATATATATATTTTTGATTACTTTACAGAGCCGTTTATTTATCCCACATTTTTCTAATGCTTCCCTTATGTGTTTTTCAAATATGTTGTCAAGTTCAGCTTCTATGTCTACAAATGTTAAAAATAACTGTTCTGTTTTCCCCATGTTACTTTCAATTATCATTCTTAGTGTGCACTGTAATCAACTAACCTTACGTGAAGATTTGAAAGTGCTATATGTTAGGGAGGTTATTACCAAATACGCAATAACATACAATACCATGTGAAGTCTTGAAAGTTATCCAAATGCGACCATCTAATCCCTAGTGGATAATATTTATCAAAGACGTCTTATGTCCAGCTGATATAACAACCCAGAATATTAGTAATATAACATTATTCACGTCATAAATATGTTTATTATTGTAAGATAACATGACTGGGTTTCCTATGTCATTAGATATTTCTTTTATTCACTCTTACTTATGCTTACCTGGCCTCATTAATTCTGAAGTTATTTTATTTTTTTCCAGTGATTTATCCAGTTGTAAGCTGTAAATGACTACTTCTACTTCTTCTTCAGTTATTCTAGTTGTCATATTTTTCCTGTTATCTCTGTTATTCAGGTTATCTTGTTTCTTAGTCCTTTAATATATTTTTTTCGCATTTTAATGCCCTGAAACTTTTCTTCGGTGTTTGCTACAGGTTTCAAATTTTTCTCTTTTTATTCATTCAGACTTTACCATTTTTGTTTTTATATTTTTTATTTCAATTCTATTTACTGTTGTTCTTGATTTCCTCTTGATTCATTCCATTTTTTTAATAAACCTTCCCGTTTTATTCTCTTTTACAGTATGTATAGTTTATTTATGTAATTCTTTGTCTTCCTAATATCATTCTTCTTGTTTCCAACTTTATATCTGCATTTTTTCTCTTGTTTCAATTTGTTTGTTATTAGGTTTGTATATCTCTTATAATAATTATTATTCAGTTTTTTCAATTGTATCCATTTAATCGTTTTCGCTACTTATTTTTCAAGTTGTCTAAGAATAAATTTACAATCAATAACTGACCCCCAGCGGGGTTGGTGGATCCTCAACTGGGCGCCTCCCCAGGTGGCGGATAGGGGAACGCTCACTAGATATAGTGGGTACCGTGGAAATAAAATACCCGGGGCGGACCAAAACCACACAGAAGGCAATTTCCGAATGACGGATCTAATGGCTCAATTTTGGGAAAGCAGGAACAGGCTTTCTCCTTATGGAAAGGCGGCGGATGAACTAACATAGTCAACGGCGGCTACCAAAGTCTTAGTAAGTTAGACTACTGAACGCTCCCCAACTCGTCTTGCCAACGTGGGGTTCTAAAGGCTAAAAAAACCCTTCATGAAGAAATGCAAAACAAGCACCGACCCTCAGTCTCGGGCAGCCGGAAAACCGATGGGATTAAACAGCAAAAAGGTGGCGACCATCGATGGAACGGCAAAGAGGGTGCTAAGAATCCCCGGAGTCTAAACGAAAGCCGTCACCAGAAAACCACGAAAACCACAAAACTATGGATAGGAGTACAAGACCGCATAACAGAACTAGAAAACGAATTGGAAACAATTAACTGGGATATAATAGGTCTCAGTGAAACAAAAAGAAAAGGAGAAACATGGTTAACACTAAATTCCGGCAATATACTACTAAACAAAGGAAAAGACGACGAAAGTTTGAATGGAGTAGGCTTTATAATTCGGAAGATACATGCACATCGCATACAAAACTTTACAGCCATATCAGATCGTGTGGCATATATAATATTCCAACTGAACAAAACAAGTGTATTAAAAATAATTCAAATATATGCTCCTACAACATCTCATGAAGAAGAAGAAATAGAAGAGTTTTACGACCACATTAGAATCGCCTTAAACGAACCTGTCAAAACAAAAAACCAATACAGTATACTCATGGGAGATTTTAATGCAAAATTAGGTGTAGAAAACAGAAGAGGAATATTGGGAAAACATGGATTAGGACATCGAAACGAAAGAGGGACAAATTAATTGAATTCTTAAATGAAAATAAATTATATGCAATGAATACATTCTTCAAGAAAAACCAAATAGACGATGGACTTGGATAAGTCCGAATGGCAAAGTAAAAATGAAATTGATTTCATCCTAAGTAACAATAAAAACATCATTCATGACGTATCTACCTTAAATCGTTTCGATGTAGGAAGCGACCATCGACTCGTAAGAGCGAAAGTAATAATTAACACAAAGATGGAACGCCTAAAAGATTTAAAAGAATGACACCGATATTAAAATACAGGACATAGAAAACAAGAAGGAGGAATATCAACAAGCAGTCGAAAATAAACTAAACGATCTCGAACAACGAAATAATGATAATAAAATTGAAACATTGCACAAGGAAATCTTAGATGCTATCTCCCATGGGACCAAAATAACAAAAAAAAAAGTAAATGGAAAATCCCCAACTCAAAACGAAATACAACAACTTTTAAGAGAAAGAAGACAACTAGTTAGTGAAAATAAAAGAAATACAACAGAATACGGCAACTTATGTAAGACTATTAGACGAAAAATCAAAGAAAACAGAATCAAAAGACAAGAAGAAAAATAAATAAAATAATTCAGCAAAATGGAGCAATGAAGGTACTACGACCAACATTCGGGAAAAACAAATATGTGCATTACGAAACAGAAATGGGGACATAATAAGAGATAAAGATGAAATACTAAAAATAGTACAGGAATTCTATAAAGAACTATATGAATCGAAAGTAATAAGAATCGAAAACACCCAAGAAACCCGCAAAGAAACTGCCAAAAACCAAAATGTTGGTTCTGAAGGATTGCCCGATATAGAAGAATACGATCTAGAGAACGCACTAAAGCAAATGAAAGCAAATAAATCACCTGGGAAGGACGGCGTCGTAATAGAACTGATCAAATGGGGGGGACAAAAATTAAAACGGAAATAGTAAATATGCTAAACAAATGTCTGATCCAAGCAGCTATACCGCAAGATTGGAACGATTCCATTGTCATTCTTCTACACAAAAGAGGAGATCACACGCGATTAGAGAATTACAGACCGATAAGTTTGTTATCAGTATTATACAAGCTAATGACAAAAATAATAACAAATCGATTAACCATCAAACTGGACGCATACCAATCAGAAACTCAAGCCGGATTTAGAAAAGGCTATGGAACCAGAGATCACCTATTTACAATGAAACTATTAATTGAAAAACCAATGAATATAACATACCTCTTTACCTGGCTTTCATAGACTTTGAAAAGGCCTTCGACTCGGTAGAAACATGGGCAATTACAGAAGCACTTAAAAACGGTAGAATTGACCAAAGATACATAAATCTTTTGAACAACATTAGCAATAAAACTACTGCTACCTACAAATTACACGATGAAACAAAACCGGTTGAGTTAAAACGCGGGGTTCGGCAAGGCGATTGTCTGTCTCCTAAACTTCTTCACGCTAGTGTTAGAAGATATGTTTCGAAAAATTAAATGGGAAAACTATGGGTAAACATAAATGGCAGAAAAATAAACCACCTACTGTATGCAGATGATATCGTTATCATTGCTACGAACCAAAACGACCTACAGTATATGGTACAAGACTTAAAATAACAAGCAGAAAAGATCGGTCTGAAAATGAATTTAAACAAAACAAAAACAATGATGCCAGAACATCAGGGCATAGACGAAACATTAAAAGTTGGAAATGTAACGATTGAAAATGTTAGTGAATACATATACTTAGGACAAACACTCAGGATTGACCGTGACAGCCAAATAACAGAAATCAAAAGAAGATCTCGATTAGCATGGATAGCCTATGGTAAACTTAGTTTTATTTTGAACTCCAAAATATTGCCCAACATCTTAAGACGAAAGTTTTTGATAAATGCATCTTACCTGTAATGACCTACGGAAGCGAAAACTGGACCCTAACAAAAACCCACTTGCACAAATTAACAACCACTCAAAGAGCAATGGAACGAAAAATGCTAGGCATATCACTACGTGACAGAAACACTAATGTATGGATTAGGGAGAAAACAAAAGTGACAAATGTTATTGAAGCAATAGCAAATCTGAAATGGAGTTGGGCCGGACACCTTGCCAGAACACAAGAAACTAGATGGACAAAAACAATGCTTCAGTGGCGGCCGTCGGAATATAGAAGAAACAGAGGAAGACCACCCAATAGATGGTACAACGATATAAAAAAAGTGGCCGGATTGAAATGGATACAGGAAGCTCAAAATAGGACCAAGTGGAAGTCAATGAAGGAGGCCTTCGTCCAGTTATGGACCGAAACGGGTTAAGAAGAAGAAGAAGAACTGACACTCCGTTCCTCTGTTTAATATTACGTCTTACATCGTCGGTTCTGTAACCTAGCTGAAAGTTATATGGTTTATTATGCTCACTCTATCTCTTCGTATGGATATTTGTGTCTTTGTGTGTAAAGAGTGAGATTCCTGTCAATAGTAGATTTCCTACGCAAAAAAATTTCCTTTTGTTATTATTTATAGTTTCTTTTCCATCATATTCTCCAGTCAGACCATGCTGTCATTATTTTTTCTTATTTTTGCATTCTAGACTTCCATTATTATTATGTGTTTTACTTCTTCTCCATATTTTCCTTGTTTCATATAGTACTTTATAATTTTTTTATGCTTTGGTGGCGCTAGATCCATATTTATTATTCTGAGTGTTTCTACTTCATACCTTATAACAGTCTTTTATATTTGTAATTTGTTGTTATTTTTACTTTTTCCTTTGCTCTGTTTTGTTAATTCTGTTTCTGAATATCTCAGAATATATTCTTAGCTCATAGGTTTTTACATGTACTTTTTTTCGATACCCCTAGTGTTTGTGTATATCTTATAATTTATTTTACCATTTTATTGGTATCTTTATGTTTTGTATTGCTACTTGTAATTTCTTTTTATTGCCTATTTTCCAGAATTTTCTATTAATTGACGCTTAATCGTTGTTCGATCCGTTGATTTTGTCGTCATAGTCGCTTTACATTTTTCCTTATTTAGCTTCTTATAATAGAGTTGTCTGCCTTTACTTTCTCTACTCCTTACAGATTAGTATTCTAATCATACTCTTTTCTCTCTTTGTATACATTTTAGCACAACACCTTTACTTTATGTACTTTTTCTTGCACTAATTTTTGCTTCTTTCTACTGTTAAATCGTTTTCAGGCATTATTACTCTTTGTTCTTTCCTCTTATTCCTAATTTATTTTTTATTCCTCTGTTTAAATCTCTGTAACTATAATGTTTGTCGTTTCTTCTTTTCAGAGAATAACTATTTCTTACTGTCATGTAAATTACCAGTTTATCATTGACAAATTGTCCCTATCTCTCGGCTAATGAATCTTCTCTTATCTTTATACTCTTTACTACTACGTGGTTTCTGCTCTTTCTATTTTAGTTTAGTTTCGAGTATGTCTATTCGTGATTCAAGAGTTTTCTTTAAGTACACGTATTTAAAACAATTTTCATGTCTTCTATCATTTAACTAAATCCCTCCTTTTCGTTTTCTTCTACTTCCTGCCTGTTCTTGTACTTCAGTTGCGGCAGTCTCATTACTTTCTAGCTACTTTCGCTTTCTTTATTTATTCTTTTTCTTTTGTTGTTTTTTTGACTGTCTCGGTTACAATCCTCAGTTTTTTAGTACATTTCTAGTGTTACTTTCTCCTTAGTCACTGGTAAAATGGCTCTTTTTTAGATTAATCGACAATTCTTAATGGTTGTCTGCGTGAGCTTGCTGGGGTAGCCAGGTCGATTATCAGTTACTTTGTTTATTCTATTAAAATATTCTGGTACGCTCCGTTTTTGCAATATTTCTACTTTACTTCAATACACCGTCATTTTCGATTGTTCGTTATTCTTCAAACAAAATTGCTGCATGGCCCATTCCACTTGTCTAAACATTATTGACAATCGAAAATTGATTTCCAATTCGTTACACTTTGCTCTTTGATCCCTGTATTGATTGCTATTAATTTTGAACATTTGATTTTTAATGCATGCTTACATTTTAGACTGCCCAATTCTAATTTGCTAAATACAGCAAATGAGCCAGCAAAATGTTTTTCGCCAAAAATCCTTTTTGCAGTAAAAACTGCCCTCATTATTTCACAGCTCCGCTCTTTGTTCTCTCAGCTTCACACCATACTCTTTAAAACCTCCACATAACAGATTTAATTAACTAGCCGACCTTTAAATGTTCAATTAATATAGATATTCACAAATATCAACATTTGGAATACTTAAACTAATCATCCATATTTTTTTAATTTTAAGAAATCTGAACTGTGCGTTAATATTCCAAATTGTACTGAAACATCCAAATTTTATCACAAATAATTACATTTTCTTAATATTTGGCTCTTTTTCAAAGATAAATTTCCTTCCGTAAGCTCTAGGGTTTTGTAGTGAATTTCTCTTGTTAACACTCAACGTAGCAGTAGTGTACTTTATCAAATATCTTTGAAGAAATCTAAAACATTTTATATAGAGACACCGTTAAACAAACGCTAAATATTTGTATTAGGGAAATTAAAATGATATACTGTTAACGATTTGTTTCTTGCTGACAAGCAAAGTAAGTCGATTAAATTTCATTGGAGCCCTTTTAAGAAGGCCGCCGTTGACACGCTTCCCCCATTTAGCATCAGAGTGTTGTCGGAGAAGACTTGGAATTTAGTTCGCGTAGCTGGTAAAATTAGCTTTTCGGATCTTATCAACGTGGAGGACGTTGTTATAAGTTGCGACAAGAGCCAAATTGCTTCTGCGGAATTCAATTTGTAAATCGAGCTATTGACCTAATAGTCGCGCCCAGCTTTATTAGTTCGCACAGGTTTTCGCGGGAAGCGATGCATGCGCGTTATAAGCGCGCAGTTGCAGAACATGAAAACTTTAAATAAATCGCTCGCCCCCCTGCGCCGATGAATATTTAACGACAAAGCTCGCAGTCAATAAATTGGGGTTTTCTCCCTTATGATGGAACGCATCAGTCGAGAGCAGAGCGTCCTAAACGGCGATAGCGGTGACTCATGCGCCGCTAAAGGGAGCCATTCATTTCTTAAATCCAAATTTATGTCCCGTACATACTCTGCATTTGTCGGGCGACTCGTAACCAGACTGATGAATGAGCGCGGCGACGCCAATTTTCCACGTAAATGTGTTGTCAGTTTTGTTGTTTAGAGAAGTTTTGCAATGCTCAGTCGTTTATAAGTAATTAAGACAGCATAAAGATACATGTGTCAGATTTTGTGACAAAGTTCCTGTTGTAAAACCGCTCTTACATGCTACGAGAGTTATATTTTGGGGAAAATAAATTTATTGTCAGAATTTACTTTGTATAAAAAAATGTTAGTTAATAATAAAAGAAATCATTGTTAATTATTAAAAGAATTTTAAAATAAAAAAATTTTTATTACAAAAAAATCCATTTTATACTAATCTGCTATTTGTTTCTTTAATGTACGACACTAGGGGTTGCCCGCCAAAAGATATTTTTGGTGTCCTAGGCTAACAATTTTTCACCTCCCTTCCCTCGAATTTTTATAAGGTGCGAACGTATAAATTTTTAATTGAACCAGCTTTTTTTCTGGATCGGAAACATGGAACAATTTAACTCAGCGCCCATTCACAATGGACGTAAACATAAGCTGCCCACAGGAAATGCGCAATACGTAAAATTAAATCAATGCAAAGCTTACGCACTCGTTCATAATGCACTCTCGTAATTTTTACGTTTTATATTCACAATCCGGCATTCCCTGAAAAGAAACAAGGGGATAATAATGATAAGATAGATAAAATAATGAAGTTATTATTGGAAATGAAAACGGAGGTGAAAGCGGAAATGATAGGTATTAAGACGAATCTAAAAGGAATAAGGAAAGAGCAGCAGGAATTTCAAGATGAGACTGTAAAGCTAAAACTTAAAAATGATAAGTTGAAACAGCAGAATATAAGAATAATGAAAGAATTCAGCTTGTTCTTTCATTCTTCTTATATTCTGCTGTTTCAAGTTATCATTTTTAAGTTTTAGCTAAAAGAAAGTTACAAAATACAGTAAAAATAGATAGAGCAACTGGAAAAGAAAACAAAAGAGAATAATATAGTCCTCACTGGATTAGCTACAGATACAACCGATGCAAAAATCTTAAAGCAAGCAATGACCAATTTTTTGGAGCAGAAGCTGAACGTAGATCCAAAAATCAAACAGTGCGTAAGCTTGATGTAAAAACCTGCCTGGTGGAATTGGATAGCCAAAAGGATAAGAAGTTAATCATGAAAAATAAATCAAAACTGAAAAAATTCGAGGATGGTCGAATATACATTAACAACGAACTAACAGAGAAGGAGAGAGAAATACAAAGACAGATAAGAATGAGAGCTAAGATGGAAAGAGAGAGTGATAAAAATGTCAAAATAGGCTACAATAAAATATTAATTGAAGGGGCTGAATAGAAATAGAATAGAGATAGAGAAAGACTGAAATAATCAAAAAACTAAAAAGAGCAACGAGGATGGCTAGCAATGATGATGACCTGGCTTGCATATGAAATATAATACTAGACCAGATAAGACTTGGAAGATAGGATTATGAAATGTACAAAGTATTAATGAAAATGAAGATGAGCTTACATCAGAATTCGAAGAAGGTAATTTTAAAATATTAGTTACTACGGAGACGAAAAAGAAGGGGAAAGGATGCATAAGGACGAGAAATGATCACACAATGATTTATTGTGGAATAGATGAATTATAAAAAGCTAAAGCTGGAGTGGGTGTATCAATTCATAAGAAGGTTGTTGATTATATAAGTAATTGGAAACATATCTCTGAAAGGAGTATCAGAGTAGATACGCATAAAACGGACAGTGATAACCTAACAATTATTGTCGGGTACGGACTATCAGAAAAGGAAACTAAAAAAGCTAAAGATATAATCTGGAAAGAACTCCAGGAGGAGGTTGATAACATACAGCACAAAATCATAGTAGTTGGAGATTTTACTGGAAGGGTTGGTACATGTAACGAAATAGGACACCCAGTTGAAATGTTCTGTGAAGACCTCGTAAATAATAACGTTAAGTGTGTCATAGAATTTTGTATAGATAATGATATGATAGTAGGTAATTCACATTATAAGCATAAAGACATACATAAGTAAACGAGAGTAATGGAAAATAGAAAGGAAAATTCGATTATAAATTAAGTATTAGAGCAAAGCAGGTCTAAAGGAGAAATTAGAAGAGAAAATATTTTTTTTTATTTAACACGCACTAAGCGTATACATTGCAACTAGTAAATACTATCTAGCAATTTGTTCTTAATAAATTCTCACTTAAATTCAAGTTTAAAGTCTTAAATCTAGGTAAGTCTTAGCAGTTGGTGGATATACTCCCATTGGCGCACTCCACATATGTCAAAAACACTTCATTCACATGTTTTAATTGCTCATAATTCACTTAACTTAACTTACACTAGTTCAAAAGGTTTTTGCCTTTTTAGCCTACGTATAAGTCCACTGTTGTCGAGTAATTGTAGCACTTCGACATTGACATGTTCATGTAGTCTTGTTTCGTGTTTTTTCGCAAACCGTTTAATTTCCTCACTGACCATAGGCACTTTTAGATCCCTGTGGATGTCTTCATTTCTAATGTACCATGGAGCGTTGACGATGCTGCGCAGTACTTTGTTTTGAAAGGTTTGAATAATTTTTACATTAGATTTCTTTGTGCATCCCCACAGCTGCACACCGTAAGTCCAAATTGGTTTTAGAATTTGTTTATACAACAATAGTTTGTTATGCAGAGACAGCTCGGAATGTCGTGCAAGCAAACACCACATTTTTCTGAATCTAATGCAAAGTTCTTTGAGTTTTTTCTTTATATGTGCTTTCCACCTGAGCTTGGCATCTAGTGTCATACCCAGGTATTTAGCTGTGTTAGCGTAAGGAATTGTTTGCTGATTGATCACTACAGGCAAGTAATCAATTCTTTTATTGGTGAAGTTTATATGGGTAGACTTCGCCTCGTTTAGTTTAATTTGCCACTTCTTGGTGCACCTGGTGACGTTGTTGACGGCTAATTGTAGTTTATTAGTAGCTACTTCTATTTCGTTGCTTGTGGCCAGTAATGCAGTGTCGTCAGCAAATGTGGCTGTCGTCACTCCATCACTCATGGGAATGTCACTAGTATAAAGCAAGTATAGAACTGGCCCAAGGACGCTTCCTTGCGGTACACCTGCGGCAATAGCTTTTAGTTCGGAGTATTCTTCGCCATATCTCACTCTGAACTGTCGGCCAGAGATGCATGATATCAGAATGTGGCTCATCTGCCTAGGCAGATTTTTAGTTATTTTGTATTCGAGGCCCTCGTGCCATACTTTGTCAAAAGCTTGGGCCACGTCAAGAAATATCGCTGCGCATATTTCCTTTTCTTCTAGGGTTCTTTCAATAACATCAGTGATTCGGTGCACTTGATCAATGGTCGAATGTTTGTTCCGAAATCCAAACTGGTGAGTTGGAATGAGCTGCTTTTCTTCAATAATTGGCTTGAGGCGTTTCAGAAGCAGTTTTCGAACAGTTTGGATATGTTTGGTAGTAGTGAAATCGGGCGGTAAGATGCTTTCTCATTGGGTGGCTTCCCTGGTTTGGGGATCATAATAATTTCCGCAACTTTCCACTGCAGCGGTACATACTGTAGTCGTAGCGCAGCATTGAATAGATGCGTAAGCTTCATTATACCCTTTTCTGGTAGTTCCTTCAGCAGTTGTCCACTTATTAAGTCATAGCCGGGGCTTTTTGGCACTGAGATTCTTTTGTATCTCATTGTAAATTTCTTTTGGAGTTACTGGCAATATGGCCCTGTCCTCCTGTTGTTTATCTCTGGTAGGTTCTCATTGTCATCAGCTGGATGTGGTTGGAATGTATTCGCTAAGTGTTCAGCAAATATTTCTGCTTTTTCCTCGTCTTTTCTAGCCCATCCGCCATCATTTTTACGAATGGGTGGATTATGATTATGAGGCTGCTTTAATCTCCGTGTGGCTTTCCAGAGAGAGTATTCGGTATCTTTATCGTCTGTTAGTCCCTTTAGGAATTCAGTGAACGTTTCATTCTTAACAGAACGGATCTATTCTTTGAGTTGTTGGCTTAGCCGGTTTAGCAGTTGTTTGTCTGCCGGAGCTCTGGTTTGTTGCCATTTCTTCCGTGCTTTTCGTTTCGCTGAGACAAGTTCTCTGATCTCCCTAGGGTAGTTCACGCCAATTGTTTTTCTTTTTGGCTCAGGGGTATTGCTCTATGCATGCAGGTCGATTACAAACCGCTCTGCTTGTTCATCTAGCTGGTCAATTGATCTTAGTGGAATATTTAGTTGATACGCTGTTCTACTTCTGCTCTAAATCCATCCCAGTCAGTCCATTTGTTTGTTAGTGATGGTGAAGATGATTTAATGATTATTGTTTCGCTTAGTGTCAGGATAATGGGGGAGTGGTCTGATGACATGTAGTTATTTTCAATACCAATGTAGTTGGAAGATACGCTTTTCAGTATGAAGAAGTCTATCAGATCTGGTATTTTGTTGCTATCTGACGGCCAGTATGTTGGTTTGCCAGTTGAATGACATACGCATTTAGCTTGCTTGATCGCTTCATATAGCTGTTTTCCTTTAGTAGTGACAAGTCTGGATCCCCAGTGGGTATGCTTGGCGTTGAAGTCACCTCCTAATAGGAAGTGATCTCATAGCTCTTGGAAAAGCCTTATAAAGTCATCTTTTTCTAGTGCGTACCTTGGTGGACAGTATATTGCAGCAACTGTATAATCCTTGGACTTTGTGAGGATTTTTACAGCTGTTGCTTGTATTTCGCGAGTGTTGTAGTTTACTTCTTCATAATGTTTTACGTTATCTTTTAATAATACCGCCGATCCACCCCTTGATGTATTATCTGGATGGGGAGTGTGGTATAGTTTGTACCCTTTTATATTTAGGTAGTTTTCCTTAGTAAAATGGGTTTCAGAAATTAGGCAGATGATCCCAGAGGAATAGTTCTAATTCATGGGCGTGCTGGAGAAGCCCATTTGCATTCCATGCTGCTATTCTAATTGACATAGCCATTTTTATTTCCTAGTTATGGGCGCGACCCTATTGCTATTTTCTAGTTTCGTCACTCTAGTTAAGATAGACTTTATGGAATCTTCTTGCTCTTCGAGTTTTCCAAGAATTGCTTGCAATGTTTTGTTGATTACATCTATATTAGCTTCTTCGATCTTGCCTTGTTGAATTTTACCTTTTGCCATTCGTGGGTATCTGGCACCTGCTGAGCTATTTTGCACAGCCGTACGAGCCTTAGGTAAGGTTGGAAAGTTTTGCAGCGTTTTTTTTTTGGTGCCGTTTCTTGGGCATTAGTTGTTCTTCGGTTGTTTCGTTTGTTTTCTTGTAGGGTTTTTCCTACGTTTTGAAGTTCCTTTGCGACTACGCACCCGCGATAGTTTGCCGGGTGAGCTTCTCCACAATTGACGCATTTAGCTTTTGCAGGTTTAGCTAACTTGCAGTCCTTAGTAGCGTGAGGTCCTGCACACTTTACGCACCTTGCCTTTTTGTGGCAGAAGGATTGGGTGTGTCCATACGCCTGGCACTTTTCGCATTGCGGGATAAGGGTTGTTTTCTTACGTAGAGGTTCAATTTTTACCCTCAATCCTGCAATCATACTAATTTTCTGAATATCTTTAATATCTTCTGATTTGTCAAAATCTAACATGTATAGAGGCAGTGGCTTAGTGATGATGCCATTCTCTGTTTTCGTTTTTTTCATAATGTTAGTAACATTTACGATTTTAAATCCTCTTTCTTTTAAGTCTTCTGTGATCATTTTATTGAACACGTCGGTGTATACCTCTGGCCATAACTTTTATGGGTCGGTTTTGTTTGTCTTCATAGGTGTAATATTCGACATCGTAATTGCGTAGAGTTGAGATCAGACTACGGTATTGCGTTTCATCTGAGACGTTGATCTTAAATACATCATTATTCATAGCGGTTACTCTATAACTAACCTTTGCTGCTTGCAATATGTCATGTACAGTTTCGTATTCTTTTATATTCACCAGATTTATTGGTGGAGGTAGGGGTGTTTTCTTCTCTTTCGACTTATTGTCTGATTGTTTAGCGGTTGTTGATTGCTGCTGTGGAGAGATCTCCGGGGACGCAATTGCTTTCCGTTTTTTATGTCTTGATTTCTGAACTATCCAGTTTGTTTCTCTTGCTAATTCTTCTTCGTCGGTGTGATATTCGACTTTTTCATCAGTTACTTGCTCTGCTTTGGGTGCGGCCACTGGGTTCTCGAGGCTTTTTACCCTTTGCATTAGCTGGTTGATATTATCCTGTAGAGTTTCGATGGTTGCGAGGGATTGTTGCCAAGCGTTCCATAAATTAAGCTCATTTTGAGTTTTTAATTGATTCTCTTGTACAAGAATCTGGTTTTTCTAAGATAATAAAGCCTCAGCTGGTGTTGGAGGTCGTTGTATTAGCGGGAGATTATTCATTCTGTTGCTGTGTGCATATTTGCACTGCTGCAAGATGATTAGCTTGTTATCTTACCGGGCAGAGTACAATCACATTTTCAGGCAGTTGCACTTTCTCGGCAGGATCCTTATCACACTTCACTTCGCGTTTTACACGTACTCGCAATCTCGTATTAGATATCAGTGCTAGAGCGGCATCCAACACGTCTTCACTCTTCAAAAGTAAAACGAGTACTAGAAGAGAAAATATGAGTAAAATGAGTTTGGAAGATCAGCAGTGACGATTATTTGGTTGAGTTGAGAATGAAAATCAATGCAAAATTAATTAAAAAGACAGTCCCAGGAAACTGCACATTTATACAACCAAGTATAAAAATCAACGAGCTGGAACATGGAAGTACTGAAAATATGTATAGCAAAAAATTAGAAGAGGAGCTTAGTATGACAAATTGAAAACATTGACGATCTAGAAGTACTGTGGAATATGTTTAAAACAAACATCTGCAAAGTGACTGAATAAGTGTGTGGCGTAAATCATGGTAGAAAGAAAAAATGCACTGCATGGTGGAACAACAAAATAAAAGAAGAAATATACATAGAAAAAATATCTTAATAATAAAAGGGAAAAGAAATGCATAAGGTACAAGGAACACAGAACAAAAGTAAAAGATCTGGTACTGCAAGCAAAGAGGGATACCTGGGAGAAATTTGGAAATAAAATGGAGGAAAATAGCAAGGAAAATGCATAGCTACTGCATAGAATGCTAAAAAATCTAAGAAAGCACAAAGGTAATGGTTTGAAATTGATAGAAGATAAGAAAGGTAAAGCTTTAGCTACAGACAAACAAATTATGGATAGATGGCGTAAATTCGATGAAAATACTCTCTAGGGACGGTGATGTAATTTCGTAAACACTGGAAATATCGACAAACCAGAATATCTAACAGTTAAGAAGTTAAAGACGCAGTGAGGAAATTAAAGAATGGGAAAGCAGCGGGGAAAGACATCAGTGCTGAAATGATCAAATGTATGGGAAGAAATCGGAAAGAACTCCTACATGAAATATTTAATATAACCTGGGTAAAAAAAACCTAGGGACTGGGCGGTGGCAGCAATATTGCCAATCTATAAAAAAGAAGATCTCAGAAATTGTACTAACTACAGAGAAATCTCCATATTATAAGTAGTAAGTAAAGTATATGAAGTAATATTGGAGGAAAGACTAAGATCAATAGTTAAGACTACACTCAATGACAACCAAGCTGGCTTCAGACCAGAGAGAGGAACCACAGCCGTAATATTCAGTATGAGACAATTAGCTGGAAAGGCACTTGCACATAATAATAATTTATTTCTTTTCTTTGTGGACCTACAACAAGCTTTTGATAGTGATAGAGTGAAAGTATGAGAGGTCTTGGAAAAGCAGCGGTATTGACAGCCATTAAGAGTATCTACGAAGTTACAAGAAATGCAATAATTAGGTGTCTAAGGAGTTCATAACCAGCAACAGAGTACGATAGGTGGTGTGATAAGTCATTTGATAAATGAAATTATGAAAGAAATATCATTGTGAACTGATGTTACTTTTTTAGATGTTATAATTGCTACCGCAATACGAAAAGAAAATTCTTAAAATTAAGTCGAAAACAGTAATAAGTTGCCACCAACATATTAACAATAATATTGCAATGAAGTAAAAATGACTCAGATTATATCGATACTAGTAAATTGCGGAACAAATTATCTTTGAATTTTTAATTACACCATTTAAAGTCAGTGAATTACAACCAAGAATATTCCTGTGTGTTGTGATAGTAAGTTGGATTCCCAGTTAATTACGAACAAGGAAAACTGAAACAGGCACAATAAGCCAGACAGGATAAGAGTATTCTTGGGATAAAATTATCCTGCCGATCAATAAACTTAGCATTTTTTCGAATTAGAAGTGTAATAAATAATTTTTAGTTAAAAAGTTTGCAAGGTTATTGCGATTGTACCTTAAAATTTTCGTGGCAGACTTATTGGATTGGGTGGTTCTGTTGAATACCTCGTAGGTTATCAATTTTTTATCTATATGGACACTTTAAAAGCTCCGCTTCTGGCGTATAGACATTTGAACAACGTATCAATAAAACATGTAAAAATTATTAAAATGAACGAGAAATATTTGCACGAGTGCATCAATCTACGACGTGACGTGTTTGCACTTGTTATCGAAAATAAATGACATAATATTGGGCAACGTTATAAGATATAACGATCCAGAACTGTACACTCACTACGTGTTTGAGGACATGTTTCCAACTATAAGCTATTCTGTTCTTTTTTCTATTAATTTATCTTATATTTGGCATATGCATTATTTCTAATAATATGAAAAAAAGTCTTAATCTATCTTGAGAAATAAAAAAGGGAAATGTTATTTTTTAATTACTAAACTATTTTAAAATGACCTATTTTAAAATCTCTCGAAGCACCTTACGGCATCGAAGAAAATTATTAGAGATGAGATTTAATTTGGCATCAAAAGTGGTCAGTTAGAAGAAAGTCTACTGATATGTTAATAAGGTCTCAAAGTAACAAAAAAATTCCAGGATAATCCAATAAAATAATTAAAAATATCATTTTGGAAAAATATATTTTTAAACATTAACTAGTAAAGAAGTTTAACATAAACGAAAAACTACTCGTTAGCCATGTAACAGAAAATAATTGGTAGGATAATCGAAAAGTTATTCACGCGCAGGTCATATTACTCAGTCGTTCGCACCACGCCAATGATCTAATTTCAGAGAAAAATTTTGAAACCAACGTTTATTGGGGGTGGTTAGAGTCTAAAATTGATATAATAAAAAATACTGAATTAAATTGTTTCCCTACGTTAATGCAAGAGACAGTCCTCTTAATATTACCACACGTAAATTGTAACAATTTGACAAAAGTCTTTTTTTGTTTCTTTTAAATATTTATGGGTTAACAATAAGTATCCTGCTGGGGTAAATAATAAAGTAAGTAAAAGGTAGTTTTATACTTTTCTGCTCCGGTATAAGACAAGTATGTGACTAATGATTGTAATACGCATGACAGACACAGGACTATATTTTCACATTAAGAATAACTTACCCAGGGAAATCATTAAGGGGTAGTATCTCTATACTCGGAACTGTCGGACTCTAAGGTCGTGTGGAGGTACTGGTTCACAAATGGATCCCAACTCTCACTTATGGCTCCAAGAAGCTATGCACGCAAGAGTATAGCGGCCACACCCCGGTAAAATGTGTCGACACACAGACAAAACTGAGTGAGGGGTCACCAGAGATAACTTACAAGCGAATTTAATAGCTCTAGTGGTAACTGTAGGCAGCTTTGCAGTATCAATTGCAGGTGGATATGAATATATTGCTGCAGCTGCAGATTGAATATCAGAAGGCAAAGATGTCCAACCGTCTACTGAACTGCGATGTGGAAGGAAAAAAGAAGCCATCACATTATCCTCTTATAGCAGCTTAATATGTATGAAGGAAGGATGCTACAATCTAAGACGAAATTATTCGAAAATAAAACAGTCCTCAAATCGGATTTCCAGGGGGTAGCTCCAGAGAGAATCATCATTGGTTAGAAAAGATATAAATCCAAACTCATTAATAAAAATAAGGAAAGGAGGAAGGATAAAAACTACAGAAAAATTGCGACATGGAATGTGAGATTACTAGGTGTATATGGAAGTTACAAAACATAAAAATAGAAATGGAAAGATTAGAAATAGAAATCGTCGAAATGAGTGAAATAAGGTGGAAGGACGAAAGCGACTTTTGGAGCGGTAACTACCGAATAACACACTCAGGCGACAATAATAAATTAGCGGAGAAAGAATAATACTAGCTGAAGAATATGGGCTAAAAGTAAAAGTTACCTAACGTACAACGATAGAATGATTTTAGTAAGTTGGAAGCGGAACCAAAAGACAGCTTTAATACGGGATATATGCCAACAACAGCGTACAGCGAAGATGAAATAAAACAAGTTTACGAACAACTTGAAGAACTAATACAATATGTAGATGACAAGGAATGTTTAATTATATTAGGTGACTGAATAGCGGGCGAAGGCGACAAAGGCAGGAAAGGAGATACAGTGGAAAAATATGGTTTGGAAGAGAGGAGCAATAGAGGGCAAAGACTGGATAGAGTTCTATATGGAGAAGCAGATAATTATTATAAATACGATAATTCAGCAAGTAGATGTACATAGATAAAGCCGGAGATGCTAAAAGGTACCAAATAGACTATATAATGAGAAGATATAAGTACAAAAACAAATTAAACAATATGAAACTTACTCTAGCGCGGACATAAACAGCGATCATAATGTAATAGTAATAACTTGTAATATAAAACAAAAACGATGATTTAATCCCAAAACAAAATTAACAGTTAACAAACAAACTAAAAATTGAAGAAACAAGAAAAGAATACCAAAGGAAAGTAAACAAAAACCTTAATGGAAAAAGAAAGTTATAACAGAGCAACATAAAAACAGATGTAATGTCTACTCCCGAGAGACTCTAGGACAACTTCACAAAGCACCAAGAAAATCGCAGGATCAACCACCACATAATAGATAATGGAAAAACGAAGAAAGCATAAACAACACAAAGACAAAACCGAATATAACAAAATAAAAAACAAGTAAATAGAGAAGTTACAAAAGCAAAGAAGAGTGGCTGACAGGTTACTGCACAAAATTGAAGAAAATTTTAACAAAGGAAATACTGAAAAGCACACAACCTCATTAAAAACAGTTTGAAAGATGTAAAATCAGAAATCGTAAGCTAAAAACAAGCGAAGAAAGTATATTTTAGGAATTGAAAAACAATGTCGAAGAGCTCTACAGATGATATGCCTGTGCTAGAAAATGAAGAAAGACAATAGAGAAAGAGCTAGACCCTAATGTAAGAAGAGAACAATTTGAAGATGAAATGCAAAAACTGAAACAAGCGAAATCGTATGGAGCTGACAACTGATTCCAACAGAATTGATAGACGCATTAAGTAAAGAAAGTAAAAACAAAATTTACGATCCAATAAATGACATATACAAGGGGAAAGCTACCTGACAAAGAAAATTTCAAAAAAATTAAATGGTAATGTTACTAAAAAAAGATAAAGCAATGAAGCGAAGACCATAAAATGCTCTGTATACTAACACATGCCTCTAGAATCCTTACAGATATAATACAAAAACGAATACAAAATAAACCTGCACAAGCTTGCAACGCGTAGCGCAGTGGCGAAGCAGTCTCCCAAATTTGAGAAATCGCGTCTCTGGGTATAAAGGTCATGTAGTATTTCAAAGTTTTATGTTTAAATTAATCAGTGTTCAAAGAAGAGTTGAATAATATGCTACATGTCCTATGTTGCTATTTTGAAAATTCGAAATCGTAAAGGTCGCTAACGCTGACCTTTGACCAATCAGTTTCAAAATCACTAGCAAATAAGCCTTTTTGGTCACCTGTCGGTTGGTGAAAACAGAATTTGGAAATTCCCAGCCGTTCTCGAGTTTTTGCTCGGGCGGACGGACGGACGGACGGACGGACAGACGGACGGACAACATGAAGTTAGAAAGCTACTCCGCTTCGCTTCGCCACTTAATAAAATAGATATCAACTTAGCAAAGGACCAATTTGGATTTAGGAACAGTAAAGGTACAAGGGAGGCTATATTATGTCTCAGTAGTTGAATTAAAAAAAATCATAAAATTTAATACATAAATAAATAAATAAATAATAAATAATCATTTATCGACATAAAAAAGGCTTTCGATAATGTGCATTGGACCTTATGATGAAAATACTGGAAACCATTAAAGTGGATTATAAAGACAGAAAGATAATAAGGGAATTATAGGTAAACCAAGAAGCAATGATAAAAATTGACGATTACAAAGATAAAGCGAGAATAAGGAAGAGGGTGTAATCTGTCACTTGGAATACTTAACATATATATAGAGCAAGCAATTAACGAATGTCAAGAGATGTGAACCGGCATTAAAGCCAATGGAAAAAGAATACAAATGTTGAGATTTGCAGGTGACATTGCTGTGTTCGCCCCAGATGAAAGAAACTTAAAAATAAGTCTAGAGTATTCTAAAGACCAATATAAACTGGAAATAAATAAAACAAAACGGTAGTAATGGTATGCTCTAAAAACCTGAGAAAATAAGAATTAAAATAAAAGACGAAGCACTAAAACAGGTTAAATCTTATGAGACCTAGGTAGTATAATCTCAAAAATGGGAGAAGTACAGAAAATGTGAAAAGCAGAATTAGAGAAGCAAAAATGATGTTTGCTAACAAAAGTAAACTATTAACATCAAGGAACATTAGTCTGAAAACAAGAATTATCGTAGCACTCTATAGGTCCGAGACGTGGACATTGGAAAAGAGAGAAGAAAAGGCACTGAAGATCTTAGAGATGTGGTTATGGAGAAGGTTACTGAAAATTAAAGGGAGGGACAGAATCACGAATGGAGAGGTATTGGTTCGAATAAGAGAACAAAGAAGCATAATAAAAGTAATAAATAGAAGGAGACACAGATGTATTGGACATCTGTATAGAAACAATCAATTTATAGTAAACATTATAGAAGGACCTACTTCGGCATATACTGACGAGGATGTTGAAATATTATACGAGGACCTTATAAATGCGAGGAAAGAGGGAATGTCTAATCTTGATATAGTCATGGGCGACTTCAATGCGATTATAGGACATATAAAAGAGGAGGAAGAATACATCGGAAAATATGGATTGGGCGAAAGAAACCCAAGAGGAAATATGCTAGCAGCTTTCCTGGCAGATCAAAAATTGTACGCTATGAACACCTTTTTTAGTAAAAAAGCCCAGCACAAGTGGACGTGGATAAGCCCAAATGGGCAGACCAAGAATGAAATTGACTATATACTCTCATCCAAAAAGTTAAACATAAACGATGTCACAGTCTTAAATTCATTTAACACGGGAAGCGACCATCGGCTCGTAAGGGCAAAGGTTACTGTTCAAAAGTTTAACAGATATAAAAGAACGATAAATGCCCAGACACTCAAACAAAACAGGGAAACCTATCAAAAGTACATACGACAATCATTGCTATTAAAGGAATATAATGACAACAATCTAAACCAAATATCTCGTGATCTGACACTAGCATTAACAGAAGCGTCGGAAAAAATCACAAAGACGACATGCCAAAAGATAAATAAAATTACTCAACAAACAAAACAAAAAATAGAAGAAAGAAGAGAGTTATATAAAGCAGGAAAATATGCAACTGATGAATATCGAGAAGTGAGAAAAGAAGCGAGGCGTATGATAAGAAAAGATTTAGAAAAATTCTATGAAGAACAAATAGAGCAAGTAATAGAGGACAACAAAAGCATGAAGTGCCTCAAAAGAAGATATGGGAAACGAGAAATCATTGTAGTGAAAGACTCCGCCGGTACAGAAATAAGAAACACAGACGAGATCCTAAAAACTACGGAGAAATACTATAAAACACTATATGGGTCGCACATTAAACAACCTGAGGGGCCAAAAGAGAATTCTAAAATAGTAAATGTAGGATCTGAGGATATGCTGGAGATCATTGAAGACGAAATTTTGCATGCCCTGCAGACGATGAAAAACAATAAAGCGCCGGGAGATGATAATATAATAATAGAAATGATCAAAGAAGCCAAAGAAATAGTAATCCCCAAGCTAAAAATCCTATTTAACATGTGCCTACAACAAGGGAGAATACCAGATAACTGGGATAACGCCGTGATAGTAATTTTGTTTAAAAAAAAGGGACGCATTACTATTACAAAATTACCGCCCTATCAGCCTACTTTCTCAAATGTATAAATTGTTAACAAAGATCTTGACTAACAGATTATCACAAAAATTAGATGATTATCACAGTAGAGCAAGCAGCTTTCAGAAAGGGATATGGTACCTGTGACCATTTATTTACTGTTAAAATTCTAATCGAGAAATCCATCGAATATAACCTGCCTTTGTTCATGGCTTTTATTGATTATGAGAAGGCGTTTGACTGCGTTGAACACTGGGCAATAATGAAGGAACTTAATTTTGCTAGAATAGATTCCCGATACACAGCACTGATAAGTAATATATACAAACACGCTACAGCAACAATTAAATTACATGCATATAGTAATAAATTCTCAATTGATAGAGGTATTAGACAAGGAAAATTATTTAATTTGGCACTTGAAGGAATATTTAAAAATCTGGACTGGTCAAGTAGGGGTATTAATGTAAATGGGGAAAAAATGAATCATTTAAGATTTGCCGACGACGTAGTTCTATTTGCAGACAACAAAGACGACCTACAAATTATGATAAACGAATTAGAAAAAATGTCTAAGAAAATAGGTCTGAAAGTAAATTTGAATAAGACGAAGACAATGTATCTTGAGAACCCACAAATAAATATAAATGGAACTATCCTAGAAAACGTCAACGAGTATATATATATATATCTAGGACCAACTGTAACATTAAGGAAGGAAAAGAGAGAACACGAGATAGATAGAAGAAGACGTCTGGCGTGGGCAGCTTTTGGAAAGCTAGCTTATATTTTAAAAAACAACAAAATACCCCAACGCTTGCGAACTAAGGTATATGACCAATGTATACTTCCCATAATGACATACGGCGCTCAAACATGGACATTAACAAAACAAGTAAAAACAAAGCTGGAAGTCACTCAGCGAGCAATGGAGAGAGCAATGATTGGAATTACAATAAGAGACAAAAAAAGAAATAAATGGATAAGAGATAGAACTGGGGTCGCGGATGTAGTGAAAAGAGTGACGAAATTGAAATGGGAATATGCAGGACATACAGTTCGGATCAAAGACAGTAGGTGGAACGTTAAAATCCTCCAATGGAGACAATGGACAGGCAAGAGACAGCGTGGCAGGCCAATAATGAGATGGCAAGACGACATTAAGAGAGTAGCAGGACTGCCATGGATTAGAGTCGCACAGAATCGCGCTACATGGAAGAATTTGAGGGAGACCTATGCCCAATACTGGGCGAAATGAGGGTTAAAGAAGATTATAGAAGGATTGGCAATGGGTAGAAAAGCCAGGAGTAGACCTCGTCTCAAGTTTATGAAGCAGGTAATAAAGAGAGCTGGTGCGGAGTATTACGCAAAATTCACAAAATCTACCTGCGACAAAGCAAAACGAAAAGCTGCCCACCAATCCAAGGATTGAAGACTAGAAGAAAAACCCAGTTGTGTAGTTCTCCTACAAAACGTTGGTTTTGCGTTATTTGTGATACTTGGATATGATGGAAGATAAAATCCAGTACTGAGTATCGGATAAAGTGTGGATTTAAGAAACCATTCAAAAATAGTACAAAATAACATTTTCGTTTTTTAGAATTGAGCAAAATGGGTACATACTACGAATATTCAGAAAAAAACTTTTTTTGCAAATGCCACAACATTACGTTAAAGTCCTGGCTTTTGTGAGAAGCAAATGTAATATTAGCTTCTTATTTTACTTGTAGAATACAACATTCTGCTGGTGTAGGTACTGTTTTAATGTAGTATGGACTTACAAAGTGTGACTTTTAGGCATATCACTCAAGTTATGCTATCTAATATCATCCATTACTCCTTCCGTTACTGTTTCTCGCAAGTAAACATGGCGATGTCCTTGCTTTTTAGATATATGGCAGACATCAATTAAAATAAAAAAGCACTAAAAGCCACCTATTAGTTTTGCATTTTATATTGTTTAAGAGTGATGACTTATTTTATTTCCCTCGCATCCACCCATTGTGGATGTGAATATGACACACAGAATTTTCTTAGGTAGGTAGAATAGCAATGTCGATGACTTTTAAAAACAAAAAAATTATTTTTTATATTTCTTGAGACTGCCAGATAAAAAAAAATAGGTGCTAAGCAATTATTGAACGTAAATTTTCTATGTATTCTAAAAAAAGGTTCGCAAGGATCTTCAATCACCTTTTGCACTAAGTTTTCTGATATTTTTTTCCTCCAAGTGTGGATGGCACGTTATGAGCTCTGCTATTACAGATTCATCACATTTTCATATCCCACGTATCTGATTTGCTTGCTATATATTTCCAGAATGCACTCGACCCATAAAAAAATCGGTTGCTCGTAGATCATAAGATTCTTTTCTTCTTCTTCAACCTTGTTCTATCCATTGTTGGACTCGTTTCTGATGATGAAAGATGGACCAAAAAGATGATAGAATGGAGACCAAGACAAGGAAAAAAGAGGAGTCGGGAGACCACCACAGACCATAAGATTAGTGACAGGAAAATAATATTTTAACAAAATTGTATCGCATCGTGTAGTTAATTCTCGGATTATTAGGCCGTGGTCGGGTCAGGAAATTTTTTTAAAAATTTTAGAAGATTTGCTTCTGAAGATGTCCGCTGCAGTTGTGGACGAAACTTCAAGAGTTTCCGAACTCCAGTAGCGGTCTTATAACCCAAGAACCAACCACACGATGCACCATAACACCATTCGTGAAAGACTTCGTATTTATTTGAAGTTTGTATTGTTACATTCAATAGGTATCTAATTGATATCAGCTTGTATTACTGCCTTCTGAGAATCTTAGTAATTTTGCAATAAAATCAAGAAAATCACACTAATGAGCAAATTCGTTCCATGACGCTTAATATATAAAATTTCCATATAAAGGTCCCCAAAGCTTATTGTAGTTAGTAATGTGTTATACATTTCTTACAACAATACTCAAAAGGCTTCAGATTTCCAATACATAGGTACCACCTTGATCAACAAAAGCCTCCGAATGATCGGACGATTCATTCTCAAAAACATTGCTGCTTTACTTTCTCTTCTTAATCGCTTTCTCGAACATCCATTCCTGAAAGAAAGGATCCGTCGTTTGAATGTTTTTCATCGTTTAGATCCTGACTTTCTTACATTACAACAATCTACTCCTTTTTAGTTTGTGGCAACATTTTTAATCAAACCACCAGTCATAACTTCTGTATGAATTTTAAAAATAAATGAAAATTATTTAATAAATGTATGTTTCTATTGGGAGCAATCAGCTTTATATAATCTGAACTAAATAAAATCAAGGAACAGATACTAATACTCATGTGTTTATTAGAATAATTGCAAATTCACTAGTTCAAATATTTTTACAAGCCGGCTGTCTTCGTAAAATTTTTTGAAGACATGAGGGAGCCATATGAATTTCAAGCTTTTCAGAAAAGGGAGAATTTAATTACACATTTAACATAAAATAGCGTTAGTGTGAGCGGTGGTGGTACAAGATTGGGTTCAGATGCCTCGCCGATGGCCTATTCAGTTACTAAAAATAATTGAGCATATCTGCGTTAATTTAGAACAGAGAATATATAGAAATAGATAACAGATAACAGATTATTAATAAAGTACGCGAGTTTCCAAATTCAAATTGGCCTCGGAAGTACCTTAGAAAATTATTTTATTTTGATTACGTTAAGTTTCATTACCATCAAAATATTTTAAATAAAATTTTTATTTTCTAGTTGGAATAAACTACTTAAATTTTTATTTTAAACTCTCCATTTTCTTATAGCTTATCTCTTTAACCTTTATTTACAGCAGTGTTGCCAAAGTTCAATTAAAGAATTTCCTGCTGGTTCATTGAACTGTAATATTTTTCTCATTTAAGATCAATGCACATTTTGTGTGAAGTGTAGTGGAAAATGTTAATTTCGATTTTGTTTACCCTGCAAGATATTATTAAATTGATTGGAGCGGCACGTGTAACTCAAGTTAACTGATAAACATTGACAAAGAATTGTTAAATTACGTTTGTATCATCAAGTAGATGTTTTTATAATTCTTTTGTAAAATCACTCAATTGATATAATTGTTTATTACTTTATAATATTGTTACTGTTGTCTGGAAAGTAAGTCACAGCTAGAGAAAACACAAAATTTAGGTACAGATTCTTAAAGACGATATTTCAGTTCATCTTTAGAAAAAACTTCTTTGCAATAAATTGATTTGTACTATTTTTTTTTCTTGAATGAAAGAGGAAACAAAGCGCTTTTCTATTACCGAAGAGGCAAAAATTCCATACAGGCAACAAAAAAGATATGTACTGTTTACGAAGAGAGTTCTTTAGCTGGAAGAACTGTTCTAAAGTGATCCGCTAAGTTTAGAATTAGCTACTGATTTAGACCTTAAAGTTTAATAACGCTCGCGAGACGCTCCACTAGTGACGATGAACCAATAGAAATACTAATCGAGAATAACCTACAATATACAGCACGAGATTTATCAGAAACTAAAAATATCGAAAACCACCACCCAAAAACGTTTAGTGAAGTTTCATGACGTAAGTCGCTACGATGGTTAGGTTCCGCATAATTTGACCGAGCAAAATTTAAAGGATCGCATTTTGAAGTAATTAGTGACGGGCATAAAAATTAAGCAATTTACAAAAGCGTTGAACGAAAGAGGTCCTAGAGTTAGCGAAATGAAGCGGCAGGAGCTACCTCTAAGTTTCTAATCTGGTAGGATTAGAAAGGAATCCTGTATTATGATATCCTACCAAACGACCAGTCAATGAGTTCAGAATTGGCTAATAGGAAAGGTGTCGTGTTTCATCAGGATAATGCCAAACTTCATGTCCGTTTGACTACCCGGAAAAATTAGAGCTTGTCTGGGGTGTGCTGTCCATCGGCCATATTCATCATACTTTGCGCTTTCAGATTTTCATTTATTCATGTTTTTACAAAAGTCCCCTAACGGCAGGACCTTCAACTCTTTGGAAGCCATAAAAAATGCCATTAAGAAATTTTTCACCCAGACTGAGAAGTTACGGAAGAATGGAATCTTAAAGTTACATAACAAATGGAAAAACGTTGTTAATCAAAATGGTGAATACATAATTGAATGAACAATTGCTTAATAGGCGCGAACTTTCCGGACTACACAATATTTAGCATAGATTGACCGTTTCACAAATGAGTAGTTAGGCCTAGTAACTAATATTTCGTTAATATCATAAATAACAAATATTAATTTTCTCGCAAAGTTACGAAAAGCCCGATTTAGTAGCCATAACGACGCCCAGAAGCGTATAATAGCAGCGTTAAGCCACATCCTATACACGCATTGTAAATCATGTGGAAGAAAGTTCACCTTCCCCGGGCAAGATTATTGCTCCATCAACCGTATTTCCAAAGAAGTGGGACTCGATAACCTTTAAGAATGTAGCTGACGCTTATAAACAACTTTCAGATTTTTAAAGTGCGCTTTAGGTAACTTGAAATTATGTAAGACCCTGGTGCAACATTTATGAGCATTGAAGTAACTATTTATTATACGAGGAACGTTTAAGAAAGACTAGCGCTACTAAAAGTTCAACAAATTTTATAAAGAATTGTTTCAGGTGGGCTACAGCAGGTAGCACAGTATTTCTACTTACTCTCACTGCTAAGAAACGAATTTGGGGGTCTTAAGACTGGAACGCACCTCGTCTAAATGAAGTAAAAGTATGTATAAGGCAAACAACTATTGACGACAAGTATACCTCTTATTATTATCTTTATTCTAGGTTACGTTATAGAATGTTGTGTCTATACTACACGTGGTGTTAGCAGCAGTCGTTTTTAAATATAGTTGTTTATTACATGTCTATTGCTGCTTAGCAAAATACTAAAGCGTGAAAAGCAAAAGCTCAAGCTTTTCAGCTTAAAGAAACTGAAGAGAAGGAGAAACAGCAAAAACTGTAGTACAAGAAGTAAAAAAACTGGTTGATCAAGAAGAGAAGCGAAAGCCAATTGATCAGTGCGATTTTAATAAAAAGAAAAAGAAGAAAAATAAAGATAACTAAGTGAATTCTGAAAATAAGAACGTGGCGGAAGAGAAAGTGAAGAGTCTGAAGATCATTCTGAAATAGCAAATGATGTGGAAACCGACAAGGAGATGTTGCCAGGGTCACACATGGCTCTAGAAATAATGAGCAACCGTCCCTTCGATTCGTTGAAAGAGAAAGTACGTGAAGCCATCTTGAAAGCTATTGCAGACCTGGGCTTCACAAAACTTACGTTTAATTTTCCCACTTTTAGTAAGACGGGATTTAGTGGGGGCTGCAATAACCGGTCCTGTAAAAACTCTTTTCTTATTCCCGCACTTGAGTTACATTACAAACTCAACTTTAAGCCTCGTAATAGAACTAGTCTAATAATTATTTTGCCAACTAGGAAGTTGTCAATGTAGACGTTTGGTGTGTTAAAAGAATTGTTGAAGTACCATCAGCACATATATGACCTGGTTATGAGAGGGACCAGTCGACAAACGGAGACATAAGAGCTTTCTAATGGAATTAATATTCTTGTTGCTACATCTAAAAGATGGATCACTTACAAAATACTCTTGATTTTCTTTAGAAGAACCTGCAGTGTCTGATTATTGATAAAGCTAATCGAATCTTTGGAGTTGGATTTGAGAAAGAAATAAAGCAAGAAGACAAGCCATGCTATTCAGTGCGACACAGAACAAGAAAAGAAACATTGACTGCAATGGCTTTAAAGAAGGAGGTTGTATATGTAGGTGTCAACAATTTCAAAGACGTAGCAACAGTATCTGGTTTGGAGAAGGGTTATGTAGTGTGCCCATCTAAGAAGTGTATGCTCATTCTATTCACACTCCTCAAGAAGGACGGGAAAAAGAAGATTGATCTTCAAAGTAGCATCTAAGAAACATAACAGACCTACAAACCGAAAGGAAGGTGGTGGATATGGATTTTATAAGAACATGAATAACACAGAAAAAAATTCATAAATACGATAGTGTATTTGGCAGCCTAAAAGGAAGGGAGGTCTTAATCGACGCAAGTGTTCCCGGTAATTTATAGTTTAAAGAAGTTTTGTATATCTAAAAATATCACTTGTGTATGTAAAGTATTGATAATAAAATCATTATAAATAAATAAAATTCCTAGATTTTTTTATATTATAAACATAAGACTTGTACAAGTTGCAGTTCGTTAAAACCAATTCCGCAAGTGATAAATTTAATTCAAATCAAATGTCAAAAGTTAATTAAAAAATTCAATATTTGTGTAACCGATCAGCAACGCCGTTTAAAACTTCTTTTCAAAAAAAATTTTTAATGCTCTTCCATACAAGTGCAACTGAAACTAGACAAATGATTTATCGTTGCTGCGTTATTCAAATCAATTGCTCTATAACTAGACAATTAATCTTCACTGAAGTACCCTTAAGCACCTGTTGCCCAACTCTTAAGGAAATTGTCGCCGTTAAAGGGGTATCGATTAGCTGCCACGCAATCATTTTTAGGTAATGCCAAAATGATACGAATGGTAATAATGAAATTAGATTTAATTATCGTTACATTAAGAATAATAAACTTTTATTTAATTAACATCAACTTCACGTATATTTGCTGTAAACTGATATTTTTCTAGAATTGGTGACTAATTAAACTCAAGTATATCATTAATTTCCAAAATAAAAATCTTTCACTATCACCATACAAAATTTCCAATTCAAATTACCCTCGTATACTCCCCATCTTAAATTAAAATTGCGCTTTCTGTCATCTCATAAGTAAGATAACTTAAAATAATTAAATGTTTTGGTTAACTAAAGATATTTGTAATACGTCTTTAAACTCTCTTTAATTTAATAAAAAAAGAAGGAAAAAGGTAACACATATATTTAAATTTTTGTGGTTGCATATGTGCATGTTTATTAATTTTCTGCGTGTATCCTCAATCCCCCGTGTAGGGTTGCTGGTCCCCCATCGGGCGCCTCCCCAGGTGGCGGATAGGGGGATGCCCGTTGGATATGACGGGTACCGGGGAAATAAAATACCCGGGGTGGACCAAAGCCAGCAACAACCGAATGACTGCCGGTATAAGTAGTTCCCTCCTTACTGGTCAACAGCTTCGGATGGAAGAACCATGGGAGTAGGACACCCTTTTGTCCTGAGGTCGAGAAATTGGCCTTGAAGGCAGATGAACTAGTTATGGTCAATGGCATAAGGATGCAAATGGCAAGGGGAAACCATTGCATTATAGATCCCTAGGGATTCCCAAGAAAAACCACCATGGAGAATCAGCATGAAGTAATGGCCCCGAGTGCCCGGCGTCCCTTGAATGGGACAGGGGTGCGAAGAATCCCCGGGCGGACCCAAAAAGTGACAATTCAAAGAATCGGAACATGGAATGTCCGGACTATGTACGAGGCAGGGAAATTAAGGAATATAAGTAACGAAATGAAGAGAAATAAAATTGATATACTAGGCGTTAGCGAAGCTAGATGGACAGGAAGCGGAAAGTTACAATCAAACGACACCGTTATACATTACTCTGGCAGAAATGATAATGTTCATCAAAAAGGAGTAGCTATATTAATTGATAGAAAAATCAGTGATGCAGTCATAAATTTTGTTCCTTACTCTGATCGTGTGATAATGATACAAATGAGAGGCGAACCAATAAATATAAATCTTATACAAGTATACGCGCCTACAGCGGATGCAAATGATGAGGAAGTTGAAGAATTTTATACACAGATAAAAGACTTGACACGATGTCTCAAGAAACACGAAGTTAATGTTATTATGGGCGATTATAACGCCAAGATAGGTAAAGGTAGAATAAACGATATAGTAGGAGAATATGGACTGGGTCAGAGAAACGAACGAGGTGAAAGGCTAATTTAATTTTGTGAAGAGGAAAACATGATCGTCACAAATACCTGGTTCCAGTTACCACCAAGAAGGCTTTATATATGGAGATCGCATCAAGATAATAACGAAAGGATAGTGAGAAATCAAATAGATTTTATTCTAATTAATAAACGTTTTAGAAATAGCGTTAAAAGTGCAAAGACCTACCCTGGAGCTGATACTGACTCCGACCATAATCTCTTAATAGCAAATATAAGAATAAAACTAAGAGCGCTACGAAAATCTACCCATACTACCAACATCAATATAAATGACATCAAAAACTCTGAAGTGAAAGAAAAACTACAGTGTAAATTAAATAAGGAGCTAAAGTAAATAAACATGAATGAAGGCACGGCAGAGGAAAACTGGGGTAAAATAAGAAAAACTATAGATAAAATCTCTAAGGAAGTCTTAGTACCACATAGAAAAGAAGCGAAAAAAGAATGGATGACAAAGGAAATAATAGATTTATTAGAAGAGCGGCGACGGCTTAAAAATACGGACGAAATGAGATACCAAGAGATAAAGCTAAAATTACGAAGGAAGCTAAGGAGAACTGGATGCAGGACGGATGTAAAGAAATAGAAGAATTACAAACCAAACATGATGAATTTAATTTACATAAAAGATTGAAGGAAGTAACTGGTAATGTAAAACGTAAGATACCCTGCATACTTAAAACCGCAGATAATAAATTAGTATTAGATCCGGCAGACAGAGTAAAAAATGTGGGAAACCTATATTAAAACCTTATTTGATGATAATACGGCCGATATAAATATAGGAAAAGATACAGAAGCAAATATGGAAGGCCCAGAAATATTACAGTCAGAGGTCGACTATGTTTTGCGAATGGCTAAAACTAATAAAGGTGCTGGTCCAGATGAAATCACGTCAGAAATCCTCTAGTTATTTGATGAAGAAAATTCACGTATGCTAACGAAGATGTTTAATCAAATATATAACACTGGAAATATACTCGCAGATTGGCTCAAATCTACATTTATTCCGATCCCGAAGAAAAATAACCCAACATCATGTAACGATTTTAGACTAATTAGCCTAATGAGTCACGCACTAAAGCTATTACTAAGAATCATACAAAATAGAATATACAGAAAATGTGACATGATGGTGGCCAATTCTCAGTTTGGATTTAGAAGCGGTCTAGGGACTCGAGAAGCACTATTCAGTATGAACACCCTACTGCAGAAGTGCAGAGAATACCAAAAAACAACCTTCGTCTGCTTTATAGATTTTGAGAAGGCCTTTGACCGAGTTCAGCACAATAAACTTATACAATCGTTGGCTAAAATAGGACTTGACCACAAAGACGTAAAATGAATTAAAATCTTATACTGGAATCAGACCGCGGTAGTACGAACAGAAGATGGCGAAACGAATGAGATTAAAATTAAACGCGGAGTAAGACAAGGGTGTGTTCTATCGCCACTCCAGTTTAATGTATACTCAGAACAAATTTTTCAAAATGCAGTTTGGGAAGCAACAGAAGGAATAAAAATAAATGGTGAGATCATCAACAACATCCGATACGCTGATGATACTGCGGTGTTGGCTGAAAATATGGAAGATCTACAAAATCTCTTGACAAGAATAAATGAGGAATGTGAGGAAGCAGGGCTGAGTATGAATATTAAGAAAACCAAGTTTATGGTTATTAGCAAAGAGCCTGTTGGTCGAGTTCGACTTACAGTAAATAATAGGTCAATTGAAAGAGTCTTCAAATACAAATATCTAGGCTGTTGGATAAATACAGAACTAGATCCGGATGATGAAATAAAAGTAAGAATCGAAATTGCAAGAAACGCATTTATAAAATTCAGAAGTATGCTGTGTAATAAAGGCCTAAATCTATCAACCCGTATAAAATTTGTAGTGTTATGTGTAGTCTATTTTATTGTATGGCGTTGAAGTATGGACCCTAAAGAAAGCTTTAATGAAGAAAATCGAAGCATTTGAGATGTGGATATTCAGAAGAATGCTGAAGATACCGTGGGTAGAAAGAGTAAGCAATATCGAAGTATTACGCAGAATTGGTAGAAAAAGAGAATTACTGACTACAATTAAAATGAGAAAAACGTCATATTTTGAGCATATTCTAAGAAATAATAAATAAAATATACCGCAGCTTATAATCAAAGGAAAAATTGAGGGAAAGAAAGGTGTCGGTCGAAAACGATTATCGTGGATGAGAAACATCAGAGCGTGGACTAACATGAGAGTTGAGCAACTGTTCCGAGCTGCCATGGATCGTCAACAATTTCACCAGGTGGTCGCCAACCTCTAATTAGAGAAGGCATTAAAGAAGAAGAATCCTCAATCCACCTTGATCTACAAATTTTTTTTCAATACTTCTTGTAAGAGAGATTAAGTGATTTAGAGATTTTGAGAAGAACATGGTTCAAAAATTCTCAGTTGCTAGTCAATTAATCTCTCGGGGGGTCTGTAACCGATGGAGAAACGCCCTTCAGATATGAAGGGTAGGAGGAAAATAAAATAACTCCCGCAGACCAACAGGCTTAATGGGGAGCAACAGTAAACATCAATACTGAAATAGAGCACCAGAAGATGGAATTCGAAACGGTCTATTGACAGATTATCGTGGGCGACATAGAGATATTCTAGGCACGGCCATAATACTGCTATGAAGAAGGACACGGAAATCCACTACATTACTTTCCATGAGAACCACTGCGCATGATATTGTCACAAGTAGAACTGCCTCGGACAACGTCATGCAACCCGGCTGACAACCGGTGCTGCTCCAAGCCCACGTTGAACAGCAAGAAGTATGCTACAGGCCACACAAATGTATGGAACCAGGCAACGGATAGAAACTATGCTATACTGGAACTAATATACCTTTATCTACACAACTCAGAAAAGAAATAGCGTAGGCACTTGGAACATACGAGGCTTAAAAACTCACACCGAAAAACTAGCCATCATAGAAAAAAATATATCGAAACACAAAATTGAAATAGCAGGCCTCCAGAGACACATTGGACAAGAACTGGATACTTCAAAACGAGCAACAACAACCATATACTTTTCAGATGGAAACGCACCAAACAACTATGCTGGAGTAGCCATAATAGTCTCCACAAAATTACAAAAGACCATAATAGACTTCCAAGTAATAAACGACCGGATCATCCGGATATAACTAAATGCCAAACCACAAAACATAAACATAATTCAGATATACGTATCCACCGCACAATCCACAGATGTTAAAATTAAAAACTTCTATGAAGAACTCGAAGCAACCATCCAAAGAATTCCTAGCAAAGATCTCGCTACAATATGCGGCGATTTCAACGCCAAGGTAGGAGAAACAAAACAAGTCGATCACATTAGACATATATTGTAAATAAAACAAAAAGTTTTCAGAGAATTATCTTAATATTTTTTATTATGATAGAAGGATCTATGAAAATTATGCGTGAAACAAAATATCGGCCAAATGCTCGCCACGGCTTCGGTGGCATACCTCTATCCGATAGTCCATATTTTCAATGACTCTGAGACATAATTGAGGTTCAATGTCGTTAATGTGCCGAATTATCTCATCCTTTAGCTCTTGAATTGTTCTTGGCTTAGTGACGTACAGTTTTTCTTTTAAATATCTTCAAAGAAAAAAGTCCAACGGTGTCAAATCACATGATCGTGGCGACCAATTAACATCGCCACGACGTGAGATAACACGGCCACTGAATTTCTCGCGTAAAAGAGTCATTGTTTCGTTGGTTGTGTGGCAAGTGACACCATCCTGTTGGAACCACATATCGTCCAGATCCATATCCTCAATTTATGGCCACAAGAAGTCCGTTATCATCTCGCGATAGCGAACACCATTCACGGTAACTGCTTGGCCGACCTCATTTTCGAAGAAGTACGGCCCGATGACGCCGCCAGCCCATAAACCGCACCACACAGTCAACCTGTGTAGATGCATCGGCTTTTCAACAATCACTCGTGGATTCTCATTTGCCCAAATGGTCTGCTTGTTAACGAATCCACTGAGTGTGCCTCGTCGCTGAAGATGATTTTCTTTGTAAAGTCACCATTCACTTCTGTCTGTTCAACCAACCATTCGGCGTATTGACGACGCTTGAAATGGTCAGTAGGCTTCAACTCTTGAGTCAAGTGAACCGTGTAAGCGTGTAAATTTAAATCTTTATTCAAAATTCGCATCAGTGATGTTCGTGAGATGTTCAATTGTTGGGCACGACGACGCATCGAGGTTGACGGCTCTTCTGCCACACTATCGCGAACAACAGCAATGTTTTCCGCAGAACGAACTGGGCGAGCATGCACAGGTGTTTTCACATTTCCTACAGACCCGGTTTGCTGAAATTTGCGCACAATTCTCCCGATTGTGGACACATTTGATCGATTATGCTGACCAAAAAAATCACGAAGTGCACGAAATGCATTTTGATTTGAACGCCCATTTTCGTAAAAGGCTTCAACAATCTTAACGCGCTGCTCAATTGTGTACCTCTCCATGGTTGAATTTGTCAAACACTGAAACAACGAAATGTCAAATTCAGTTGGGCAAAAAACTTGACGTTAAGGTGTGATTCACAATTAACATCGTGCATTATGGTTGGACCACCCGTTAGTAGGTAAATTCGGTATCGAACAGAGGAACGACAGAGAAGAACGTGTACTAGAATTTGCAACTAAAAACGGCTATATTATTATGAACACTGTATTTAATCATCACATCAGAAGATTGTACACAAGAAAAATCCCAGGAGATAGAACAAGAAACCAGATCGACTATCTCTTAAGAAAAACTCGATGGAAGTCCTCTTGCATCAACTCAAAAACATATCCGGGTGCAATATGCGCCTCAGACCACCAACTACTAGTAGCAACGATACGTATTAAACTTAGAAATGTTACTGAACAGCAACATAAGATAAATTTTTCAATCAATTAAAACAGAGTCGGCCAAAATATAATACCAACCAATCCACCGAAGAAATATAGCACGATATTAAGCACAGGCTGTTGGAAGCCAATACGAGCATGACCAAAACACAACCCAGACGAAAACACTGGATATTTGAAAACACGCTCAAATTAATAGAAGAACGTAAAGATACAGCAAAAACTGGATTACATAGAGACGAAGACAAGAACAACTGGCAAAGACTAAACCGCGAAATAAAAAGAGTATGCAAACAAGACAAAAACAACTATTACTCTGAGATATTTAAAGAAATCGAAAACCATGCAATCACAAACTAACCTGCAAATAAAATTTTTAATGCGCGATTTCAAACCTAAAACCTGGGCGATCTAAGATCAAAAGAGGCAAACAAAAAATACTGCGAACAATTATACTCTGGAAATCTAAGCCAACAAGAAATCACATACACAATGGACAACTACAGTGAAAACCTGATATATGAACAAGCGAAATAGCATATGCTATAAACAAACTGAGACCAAAGAAAACTCCTGGCCTAGATGCAATAACAGCTGAGATAATCAAAGCAGCGGACCAAATAGAAATTAAGAGCTCACATCTTATGCAACAAGATATGGCATACTCAACAATGGACTAAGGAATTCTAAAATCAAAACGAACTGAACAATCTCATTAATATCACACACCACAAGATCTTCCTTCACATAATTAATGAAAGACTCAAAACCTAGCTAAATCCTTAAATACCAGCGGAACAAGCAGGTTTCATGGCAGGAAGAGGCACTAGAGATCATATAATAAAACTGAGACAATTAATAAAAAAGACATCAAATTCAACATCCCCCTATACATCTGCTTTATTGACTATTGTAAGGCATTCGATAAAGTTAAATGGTACAAACTATGGGAAGTATTAGACGAAATGGGAGTACCTCAACATATAATAAGTCTTATAGCTTATATAAAAATAGCACAAGCAGAGTCAAAGTGAACGATGTGCTATCCGACGAATTCCATCCAAAATGTGGGGTGAGCCACAGAAAACTTTGAAGGTGGTTTCTCAATCAACGGACAAAAAGTAAACAACTTTAGATACACCGATGATACGGCTCTGCTCGCCAGCAACGAAGAAGAACTACAAGACATCATAGAACGGGTAGAAAGAGAAAGCTCTAAATTAGGACTGGAACTAAACATATCTAAAACAAAGATCTTGATTATAGACAGACCAAATAACAACAAACCCGACATACAAATAAACAATTACGAAATAGTACAACAATGCACACACCTGAGGTCACTAGTAATAAATAACGGTTCAACAGAAAAAGAAATCAGGAAAAAATGTGTAATGACTAGAATGGCTATGCAAAAATTAACAAGGATATGGAAAGACCACAACATATGGAATAAAATAAAATGCAGACTGATGCAGTGTTTAATCTTCCTATACTAACATGCGGCAGCAAATCCAGGACTCTCAGACAGAAATAGAGGAAGAAAATTGATGCCGCAGAAATGTTCTGTTGGCGAAGAATGCTGAACATCTCATAGGCAGAACATCAAACAAATATATCAAAACTCCAAAAGCTTAACATTAAGAAACGACTGTCGAGCGAAATATATATATACTCAAGTCACTAAGATAATTTGGACATATTATGAAAAAGAACTTGACAACATGGAAAAATTAGTAATACAGGGGAAGGTAGAAGGCAAAAGATGCAGAGGTCGATCACCTATCAGATGGATGGATCAAATCACAAAGCTAACCGGAAAATCTATTCATACACTCAAAATCGAAGCACAAGACCGAGCAAAATGGAGAAGTAATTTAAGATGCCGCAGTGGCCACTACATTTCCTACTGGGAATTAAGACTGGGGAGTAAATTAATCGGGAAAATAAGCAAACAAACAAAGTAACAGAGTATTAAAGTACTATCATACATTAGGTTTTATTAAATAAAAGGTTTTATTAAATCCAATCGAAAAAGAGTTTCAAAAATCTTGATGTTGACCTATAGTAATCCCCAACTATGCCACTTTTCGTTAAACCCTTGGTTGTGTTGAAAAATCTCAAAAACATCTTTACCAACAAAGTTAGACACATAGAACGACGCTACTTTTATGCATTCAGTACAAATTTATATTATTTTTTCCATAGCCGGAACCCGTAGGAAAAATTTTCGAAAAAACTGAAAAAGTTGTACCAAAGTTGGATGAAACCACTCATGTTCCAAATTTGAAATTAGCCAAATTCTTTGGGTAACTCAAATAACCCGTGAACCTAAACTTTTCCCTTCTTTTAGGGTGGGAAAATGTTTGATAAGTTTGATAATAAACTACTATACGTACTCAGGTGCACATAGCACTAACGTAAATTTGGTATTGCAAACGCCAATCCGGCGTTAGAATTATTCGTAAAAATTTGGAAGACATTTCACCCAAACTTGACCAAAATTACCAGTGTTTCAAAAAATTGTGTATTTCTGCCACTACAGGTGTAATGGCTATCAGTAGATAATTCTAGTAATCAAAATTTTTATAAAAAATACAGAATATTTTCAAGAATACATAAATGTTTTCAAACGGAAAGATTTGCACATCGCTAGAATTTTCTGATATGACATAACTGAATAACAAAAACGATTATTATGTGATCGACTGTCTACATAACCAAAATAAACAATGTACATCTTCTGTTCTAAAAATGACCGGAATGACTTTATTTCAACGAAATTAGTGACATTACCTCATAGGAAATTGATTTATTACGTGTCAACTTTCCCTAGTAAGTGTAAAAAATTCGTAACATTTTATTTACTGCATAGAAGCCAATATAAGTCGTATTAAATAGGAGAGTAGGTCGAAAAATTAAAAGAACAAATAATCGACACTAATTCAACTATCAACGACGAGCAATCTCATCATCATTCCAATTGGTAACATAAAAAAGTCATTTGATGCACTTCTTGAACGTGCAAATCATTGTATTTCTGCCAAGAAAAAATATTTCGAATAAATATAATAATTTTTGTCCAGATTTATTGACTGTGTTTCTTTTTCATTGCCATTTCAGTTATTTTTGGGACAGACAGTATATATAACAGCACACGCTGTGAATCGAAGAAGCACCCGATTTTAATGGTTAAGGGCTTTTTATATTCGTCTTGTAGAGACGGGGTGCAAGTTATAGTTTTGAATGCGATCTGAATTAACCATTATCAGATAATAGCAGAAAAGGGGCGATCTTTTGACCGAAAATGGTATGGCGAGGGAAGCGCGCACAAAATGGCGCTAACCGCTTGACATCTGTTCGATGTTCATTTTATTAGCAACATTTTAATCAATAACAACATGCACTGTCGTGTGATTTTCCGGCAAATCTGATTGATCTCCGTCGCTGTAATCTAATTAAGTGACGCGTGTCATTTATGTTCATAAGTATTGTGACAGTGTTTCGTGCGTGATAAAGCGGAACCATTCGTTTTCATAAATCCGACGCCAACTCTTCAAGCATTTAAGGATTGTGAATGTGTTCAATGAGATTATTTAAATAATTTAGCCAAGCAAGAACATTTAACGCGACCAAAGAATTACTGCCTTTACCATGAAAAGTATCACCTTAAAGCAATTGCGTGGAATGCATTAAGTTAATAAATTGTTTGGTTTTAAATAAGACGCAATTTGTGTCATACCGTGTTCCTTGTATAAGAAATAGTATCAGTGATAAAGATCTGTAATAACATGCGTTAAGACATTGTAAAGAGTGTAGTAAAAAAAAAAGAATTGGTGTCTTCTTTTTTTTATTATGCTGATGGATTAAAAAATGAACTATTAGGGGTTTACATAAACAATAAAATTAAGAAGCTTTTCCATAACAGTACACCTTAAAGGTATACTTAAATATTGTAAAAATAAACGATTATATTAAACAAATTTAATTGCAGTAAAAAAAGTAAAACCCACTGGAGATGACAGAATAGAGATATAACGAAACGAACCCCTTATAAAAAATGGTGGTAAAATAATTATACAAAAGTTTTAGGTTCTTTAAATGTCGTAAGTAGTAACCCGCCGCACTTGGCATCTTTCGAAACCATCTTGTATTAACACTTACCCAAGAATTTAAATAACGCGTTACTGCTATAAATGCTGTACATACAAAAAAGTGTGGATGACGTTCTATATACAAAATTAGATTATTGTCTAACTTATACTCTGTATAAAACAATAAACAATAAATCAGAAGCTTCAAACTCCATAAAATGGTTTGCAAAGCTGTGGTGGAAATTTCACAAGAGCCCCCTGTCGGGATATAAAGTCAAACCTCTGCTATATGACCATTAGGTGCGTATGATACTCCATTGACACCAGGCTGCAGAAAAACTTGCTTAGCGTGATTTACTGTGACAATACGTTTGAACTAATAATGCTCTATTTTATTTACAGATAAATATATCAATCTCTTATGCGTCATGTGTACATCTGGTAAATATGTAGAAGTTGATATAACCAAAAGAACATCTGTGAAAGATGTTGTACTGCTAATTCAGGAGACTGATTGCCGTGTTATCGGCGAATGACACATGTATAGTGTGGTCTGTGACTGGAGGGTCTGATGTGTAAAGAAAGTATAGCAAAGGTCCTAGAACGCCGCCCTGCGGAAATTCAGACATAATTTAACAAATAGCTGATACTGTAGTGTTCATTTTGACTTAATAGGCTCTGTCTGAGAGGTATAGCTGACTGGAGAAGTGCAATGTAAGTTGGTATAACAATCCGCTATACCATACCTTATCAAAGGTTTTTATGTTCAGGAAGACCGCTGGACAAACATTTTGTTCTCCATGCTTCCCATTATGTGTGTAATAATTTGGTGACCTTGGTGTATGGTGGAATGGTTTTCACAAAATCCAAATTGGTGCAATGGAATGAGTTGGTCTAGGTCTATAACATCTTTAAGGCGTTTGAGTAGGAATCGTTCAAGGATCTTGGAAAGAAAGGGTAGGAGGCTTATTGGTCTATGAGATTATGATTAGGTAGGCGGTTTACTAAACTAATAATCATTACTACCTGGGAATGTTTCTATAGTATAGGGAAGTAGCAGAATCAAAGTCAGAGCCAAATATATTGTAGTGAGTAATACGATGGCTTTCCTAGAAAAGTTTTTCAGCACTTCGCCAACAATTAGGTCATATCCGCTTTTGGCTCGTTCGTTAGTTATATTTGTTGAAACACATCCGTTGCTGTGAAGGGGCTGATTGGCAGCGACTGTTGGAACTCAGCATCAAAAAAGAATTCAATTACTCTATCATTAATAGTATTTTATGGTTGTAGTGTTGCAAATACGTCAGTTAGGTATTTCACAAAAGTGTTGACTTTATCGGTATCGGATCTGGCCTAAGTATTATGGAGCTTATTGATAGGAGGGATCATTACAGTTAGCCGTTTGAATTTTTTTGTTGCCTTCCATATCGTATTGTTAGATGTTCAATCTTAAAGCATCAAGGGTTTGTGGTTTCTTTGCTAAGATTATAGATATCAAATAATCCACAGAAAGTAATGTAAAGGAGTTAAATCACAACTTCTTGGAACCCAACTAACAGTTGTATTTCTTGAAATTATTCTTCCACCAAACTTTTCTTCCGATACGTCATGTGTCACCGTCTTGTTGGAACTACATGTCCTCAAAATCAATTTCATCTGTTAACATCAATCGGTGGGATTTGAGTTTGTGGAGCAAAAGCGGATAGACGCGAAATTGGTTGGTGGCGATAAAATACTCGAATACGGGCTTTGTCACACCGACTTTTTTGTGAAGTGTAGCTAACTGAATCTGAAAGTGAAAATTATTAGCAATTTAATAAGAGTGAGCAGATAATTATAAATAAGGAGCGATTATAGGGCAGTGTAAATAGAAACAATCAAGAATACAAACGAAGAGAGTTTTTAACCCGAAGGCCAAACGTTCCCTGTCTTGCGCGGCCGGCAGACGGGAGATAACGCGACCCGGACGATACGCAAAGTTTATTTACCAAACGTACAAAAATATAAATTCAGATAAAATATTGACAAAAAGAGGATTATAAATGAGTTCAGGATCCAAAAGAGATAGAGATCTAAACAGTAGCGAAGAAAAATAAGAGATCTTTAAGAAAAGTAAAATAGTAATTAGATCACCAACACTAAACACAGAAAAAATAAAAGTAAGTGAAAGAAAAATGGGAAATCTAAAAGAAATTAAAGACATGATTAAAATTATGAGAGATGGAATTAAGAAAAGTACAGAAGAAAATCAGAAACTACGAGAGGAAATGGCAAAACGGAGATAAATGGGAATCGGAGAAAAACAACTCCAAAAAGAATCGAACAACTGGAAGATAAGTTTGAAAAATAGAAAAGAAAACGAAAGTGTAGGTTGATAATCAAGGGTGTAAAATTAGTAGAAAATCGAAAAGAAGAAGACACAAAACAATTCCTCGCAAAAAAATTGGGAGTAGAAGTAGAAGTAAAGAATGTAGTAACACTGCAAGGAAATAAAGGTACAACTACAAGTCTGGTTAAAATGAAAGACTGGGATAATAAACAGAAGGTCATGAAAAATAAATATAAACTGAGAGGATCCACCGTATACATAGACAATGATATGACGCCAAAAGAGAGAGGAATACAGGCCGAAATCAGAAAAATTGCAAAAGAAGAGAGAAGTAAAGGTAGAAGAACGAAAATCGGTTATAAGAAAATCATCATAGAAAGAGTGGAATAGAGAAATCAAAAAATTGATAACAAAAAAGAACCAGGCCGAACTTATAAAGAAATATGCGCTGGACATGGACGACGATAAACAATATAAGATGAACAACAAAATGAAGAGCGTAGGAATAGACAAAAGTAAAGAGAAAGAAAAGGATAAGAGGAAAATAAGCAAAATGCAACAGGAAAAGTTGTGAATAGGAACATGGAATGTGAGGGGCATTAAAGAAAAAGAAGAAGATTTAGTAGAAGAAATGATCAGCACAGAAAACAATTTAGTGATCGCAAACACAAAATTCAAACATAAGGATATACACAAATTCACAAGAGTAGTAGAAAGCAGGAACGAGAAGTCAATTATTGACTATTTCTTAATAAGTAAACCAAAATGGAAAAGGTACAAGACGTCAAAGTAACAAGACAAGCAGAGATAGGAAGCGACCACTACTTGGTAAAATGGACTAAAGAATAAAAAGAAGAAAAGAAGATAAGAGAGAAAGAAATCAGTGGAAACTATAAAACATATAAACTAATAGAAACAGAGAACCAAAAAGATATAGGGAAATTATAACCAAAAATTTAGAGCAAAAGATAATACAAAGGGGCAGAAGAAAAGTGGGAAAGATTTAAAGATACCATACTAAACGCTGCGAAAGAGAGTTGCGGGACAAAGAAAATAGCTAATAAAAATATGAAGAAAACAGCATGGTTGAACGAAGATATAAAAGCAAAGATCAAAGAGAAAAAGCAGGCATGGAAGAGTTACTTAAGTAAAAAAAACAGACGACTACGAAAAATATAAAGAAACAAGAACAGAAACGAAAGCGGCGGTGAGAAAAGCAAAAGAAGAATCATGGATAAAATTTAGAGAAAAGATGACAGAAAACGTTCGGGAGAACCAAAAACTATTTTACGGAACCTTAAAACAACTTAGGAAGAAAAAGGAATATAATATGATGAACATAAAGGGAAAGGGCGGAAAAATAATAACAGAAGAAGATCAAATAATGGAAAGATGGAAAGAACATTTCGAAGAACTAACAAAAGCAGAAAACAGTACAACAGATGAAAAGAAAGAACTAGACGAAAGAGAGGAAATCGAAGAAATACAAGAGAAAGAAGTTAGGGGGGGCAGGAAGAGACAAAATAACACCGGAAATGATAAAGTTTATGGGAAATGAAGGAATAACTAAATATACAGAATTGCTAAATGAAATAATGAAGACAATGATAATACCAAAGGATTGGAATATAGGAATCATACTCCCCATACACAAGAAAGGTGACAAAAGAGAATGTGGTAATTATAGAGGAATTACGTTAATAAGTGTCGCCGCGAAAATACTGGCCAGAATAATTGAGAAAAGAATAAGAGACAGAATAGAAAATACGATAGAAGAGACTCAATGTGGTTTTAGGAAGGGGAGAAGCACACAAGATTTAATTTTCGTCATTAGACAAATCAGCGAAAAATTTATTAAAAAAGGAAGGGAAATACATATGTGCTTTATAGATTTAGAAAAAGCTTTTGACAGAATACAAAGAGAACAAACATGGAAAGCACTAGAAAACAGAGGAATAGAGGAAAGAACGATAGAAATGGTAAAAGAAATGTACAGAAGTAATAAAAACGTAGTAAGGACTAACAATGAAGAGTCACAAGAGTTCGTAACAGAAATAGGAGTAAAGCAAGGATGCGTGCTGAGCCCCTTGCTGTTCTCAATAGTGCTAGACGAGGCGATGAAAAATGCAAAGAAAAAGATGAAGAAGATAAAATTGGGATACTGGCAAATGGAACAAACAGAAATAAACGAACTGATGTTCGCTGACGACATGGCGATAATAGCCGACACAGAAGAGAATCTACAATACAACCTAAAGGTGTTAGAAACAGAGCTACGGAAAATAAACATGAAAATAAACAAAGCGAAAACTAAAAGTATGGTAGTGGCCAGAGAGAATATAACACACAAAATAAAAATACAAGAAAAACAAATTGAACAGGTAGAAAGTTTTAGATTAGATATCTATATCAATAATCGAGAACAACGGCAAAATAGATAAAGAAATTAATGATAGAATGGAGAAAACAGGGAGAATCTACAATACTCTGAAAACGAACTTTTAGGAAAGGAAAAAGTACCAAGAAAATAAAAACAGAAGTAGTGAAAAAAGTGGTAAGACCGTCAATAATGTATAGTAGTCAATCGTGGTCTTTGACAAAAAAACATAAAATAAGACTAACTGCAATGGAGATGGGTTCCTAAGAAGGATACAAAATAAAACGAAAAGAGATAAAATCCGAAATAAAACGTACAGACAAGACTTAAAGATAAAACCTATAATGGAAAAATAGAAGAAGGCAATTAAGGTGGTTTGGTCATGTGTCGTATGCCAAAAACAGATTAGTGAAAAGAGTGTATGAATCATGAGTGCCGGGTAAAAATCAAAGAGGAAGGCCAAGGAAAACCTGGGAAGAAGGAATAAGAGAGCAGCAGCAAACAAGGGAATAAACTGGGAAGGTATAAAACAAGTAGCCCAGGACAGAAAACTATGGAAAAGAAAAATATACAGCAACATAACAAACTCTTCTCCCACCTGCCTTATACCTAACGGTAAAAAGGGCATAAGGATTAAGTAAGTAACATCAATCGGTACCGCGCACCAGTCACTATAACTGCATCTCCTGTCTCGTTTAAAAAAAACAATAGTCCGATGATGCCATCATGCGGTAAACCACACCATACAGTGACCTTTTGCGAATGAAATGGCTTTTCGTGAATCTCATGTAGATTGTTTTCACACCCAAAACGACAATTTTGTTTGTTAACATATCCACTTAACCAAAAATAAGCTTTATCTAAGAAGATAACTGTTTAACCAAAATTATGATCCGTTTCAAGTTGCTTTAAAGCTCAAGTAGGAAACTCATGGTGCCTACGATGTTCCAGTGGCTTCAGTTCTTGGGCTAGCATAATCTTATACGGGTGTAAACCCAAATCATTTCGCAAAATACGCAAGTTGTTGTTATTTAATCCCCAATTCTTGAACACGACGAGGAATCGATAAATTTGAAGCCCCTGACACGCTATCTCTTACAACAGCTATGTTCTCAACATTTCTTGCATTTCGATGTCTTGTTGGTATTTTCCCATCGTGAGGAGTAAAATCCCTTTGAAATTTTTCAATGATTCCACAAATAGCAAGCACAAAAGGGCGACTGTGTGGACTATAGGTTTTACGAAGTGCACATTGAGTGTTCACAAAAGAACGACTATTTTATAAAATTGTTGGACAATAACCAAACGTTCTTGAAGCGTGTATTTAGCCATGATAAATTGTCAGAGTATACTAAACACAAATAACAACTAGTGGCAGTTAAAATTTTAAGTATGGTTGACATTTCATTTGAAAGTAATATCATTTTTATTGGAAAGCCCTTAATAAACGTGGGCAGACACATAGAAACACAGACTTTACTTAACTAAAAGTATATATTTAACTATTCTGATCCTACACATCTATATGTACTCCAACAGCACCATGTGTCTTATTTATGTATATTAAAAACAAATAAGAATTGGTTACCATATTTTGTTTTTATCTAAATTTCAAAGATTGTTTATATGGAGACGCCAATTTTCAAGATATCACAACCATTACGTAAATATTGTAATTTCCAAAATATTAAACGAGCAAACAGCAAACCAATGCCACTTACAAACAGTCAATCGGATTTGCACCAGATAAGCTTAATCCCCAAACATGTCATCCTTGATTAACTCCAACCCTGCACCAAACCCAATTCTGCTACCCTAAGCCACTATAATATAACACCGCGCAACCCATGCAGTTACGGCATCTAACACTGAAATATCCAATAATGTATATAAAGTGGAAAAATCACTCGCTGCTGCTATTCCTAACAAGTTATTAAAAAACGAAAAATACTTAACTCAATTTGAAGATGATGATAAAGTTGGCATATTGCCGACACCACCCCCGTTATGCATACATACATAAATATACGTCCATATGAAAGGAATATAGAGAAATTCTGTTAAAATTAATGTTCACACATCAATCACATTAAGGGAAAAATTGTTAGGCATGTATGAGATGAGAAAATTATACACCACAGATAACAACCCAAGAACGAGCGATTATTTGCAGTTAGACGTCAACGCTACTCAGCTCTTGCTGAATAAATTGTTGGGCATATGAAAAAGACAGAATTTAAAGTATAAAGCATAATGAACACAAAATAGCTAAATATGTACCTGCGCTGTTCTAAATATAGTGATGTAGAATTTAAAAAAATAAATTAAACACGTTTTTTACGTTCAAAACGTAAGACATACCTAAAATTGAAATCGGTTCAACTTTACGTATTTCCTACGTTCATTTGTAGTAATCTTTAATTTTTCCTTTGATTAGTATTAGCAGCGGTAACAAAATGTTTGTTTTCATTCTGAAATTGGATAACCTAACTTTAGTATTGTCTACATTTTGGCTTCGTTGTTATATCGGATAGGGAACTTAATTAAGATAGTAAATGTACATCTGTTCCTACACCATAAAATGAATAACAAGTACAAAGGCAACATAATTATGCAAAATGCCTGAGAGGACACTGCTGCCGCTACTGTGTTTGGTCATGCGCAACTTTCAAATGTTTACATAAGGCTTACGTGCATTATACGTATTTCTTATGGGCGGGACATGCTTATATCTACTACAATCGAATATCAGCTTGGCGGAAGCAAATGAAATTGCCGTGGAAGACGCACTTTTGCGTTTGGCAATGACAATTGCCGCCCGGCTATTCGGTACGGCGCGAGAGCGGCCCCGACGTGAGTGCACAAACGCACGGACTTCCTCGTGTAAATTAAGAGCTCAGAGCGTGACATGCCTAATTTAAAATCAGACGCCTTTGTTTAATTTCCGCTTAAATCTATAGGCTGTTTTTGTTTACTATGCGCGGACCTCTTCGGGTAAATCAAGGACCTAGAATTACGCCACACTTCGTTGTTTACTTTCTGTTCAAATGTATAGATGATCAAATAAATTTGTCAAGAATCCGTTAATTTTAGAACATAAATGAATTTCTTATTTTTTTCTGTTTAGTAGGCCTTTAAAGTGCTTTAGTTAGAAATTTACATTATACGATAAATGATTTCCAGGATTCCAAGTACATGATAATAAAAGATTAGAACGGAAATATCGGAGGTGGGTCTGCTGTTTTTAACAAAAATTAAAAACTTTGAATTAACTAAATTTAATAGAAATTAGGAACCGCAATTGTGTTAGAAGATAGGAATGGGTTAATTGATCTATCAGTAGCATACTATTTGATAAATACTATCAGACATTTCTATTGAAACGAGACCACAGTTTTAATACACTGGCGAGTAAACAATTGAGGTCACGTTAAAATTATAATATATATATAGAATTATTAGTTAAACGCTCATATTTTTACTAATAGATGCTTAATTATTTGTTTTTCAAGAAATCTTATCCGTCATATTGTTATCTGTCATGTATTGTCAACGTAGTGAGTTTTATTAAGTAGCGTGCATTCATTCTATTTGAAAATTCTTATATTAGTGTCTATGTGTCGTTGTTTGACGTTGACTTCTTTGTGTAAAACCTTTTAGTCGCACGGTAAAGTGCTTGTAGGGTTTATTTAACAGGTCATAATGCCTTTACAGCTTGTTGTGTCAAGAATTATAGTGTTGTTACAAGACGGTCCGAGATAACGTAAAACTGCAAAAATTGTTGGTCAAAGCCTTTGTGCTGCACAAAAGGTCTAGAAGACTGACCTGATAGCCAAAAGATCAAGATCTGGTCGAAAGAGAGTCCCCACCCCGAAAGACGACCGTTTTTTGGTGTCCGCACGTTTGCGGAATAGCACAACTTTTGAGGTCTGCGAAATCAACTCCAAGAAGTTAGAGGTGTAAATGTTAGTATAGGAACCGTTAAAAGATTGTCTTGTAGAAGGATGGCTACGGCTTCACTGTTGCAATGCCGGCATCAAATTGCAAAATTGGTCTTTTCCCAAAATTACCTGGCATTAAATAAGGAGGACTGGAGCAAGATGCTATGTTCAGATAAGTCGCGTTCTTGCCTCACTGGATCAAACGGACGTCGGCGAGTATGTAGAAGACCCGGAGAACGACACGCTCTAGTTTATATTGACGACCGACTTTCATTTGGCGATGGGTCGGTTACGGTTTGGGCAGTAATCCCTTCACAAGCACGCAGAGTTGCTTTTCATACAAAATGGTTCAGTTCACAGGTATGTTACGGAGATTCTACAAAATCATGTTATGTCTTTCATGATCACTATTGGCAAGCATGACAATTTCATGCAAGCTAATGCTAAACCTCACGTATCCAGAGTTGTCAGAGTAGCTTGGTGATGTGGAAATTAGGCGTTTAAACTGACCAATCCTCGGTCCGGACATGAACACCATTAAACATATCTAAGATAAGCTAGATAGAACTGCCCAGGAGCTAAAAGGGTTGCTATTGCAAGAGTGGAATATCATCGACCAGAATGTGACCCTCAACTTAATTGAAAATATGCCTCATAAACTTTAAGCAATCATTAACGCAAGAGGAAGGAATACACGTTATTAGTGATAAGTTTTTTCATTATTTTACTTTTACTTTGATCCTAGTAACAAAAGCCGAGCTTCGTTTAAAATATAAATTTGTAGCTTTTGAAATAAATCGTAAAAACCAAAAAATGTGCCTTCTGATGCGGTACTGAATATTAAATTTAGTCTACAAAATACGGTACAACGATTTACAATTTATAAATATAAGCGTTTAACTGACAATTTAAAAAAATTACCACAATCTCAGTGTGACCTCAATTTTTTGCTCTCCAATGTGGATCGAGACTGTGTAGTCCTAGAAGTAGAGTTTCAAAAAGGCGTCTAAATTATCATTCTGTATGAGGATCAATTTGTTGACCAATAAAAAGAACGAAAATTTTAAACTTATTGGAACTCTTCATCAGTAAAGGCATTGTCCACGCCCACATATACTAAAAAAAATTTTTTTTCCAGATCGTTCGTCGATAATACTTATATTACATACAAGTAAATTTCTACGGACCAAGACCACTTTAGAAAAATGTTTCGCTAAATAATTTTTTGAATAACAAAAAACACAGATTTTATTGAAAATGTAACACGTGTAATCCAGAAAGTAGCTTAGGACGCAACTCCGTAGAGATAAACGTACTCATGAACATGAGATACTGTTAATTTGTACTTTACACTAAAATTTGCTTAAAAATGATTAAATACGGAGAAGAACTAAGCAAACCATTACTAATAAATTTAAGCAAGGCAGATCTTAAAACCAGTGCTCTATCTCTTGTTTACAGTTTATCTACCTACCAGAGAGGATGTCACCATAGCTGCCTTTGCAGATGACACAACAGTATTAGTTACTGACAATGATCTAATTATAGCCTTAAAAAAAGCAAAAACTATTTTTCTTTCTATTAACACTTATATAAAAATAAATGGGACAAAGTCTGTCAGTTACCCTTAATGGAAGTGTAATGTCACAAAGTTAAATACTTAGGCATGTATTTAGACAAGAGACTTATCTGGAATTCAAAAATTTAAAAAAATAAAAACGACTAAATTAGAAAAACTAAATTGGTAAGCATTACTGGGCTTTCGATAAAAACTCTCAACTTTCCTTAGATCACAAATTACTGATCTATAAGTGTACGGGATTGAGTCGTGAAAAAAGTTGACAGTCACTATTCTTTTATTAAGAAGAAATAAGTACATTTCGTTAAGAGTGTTCTCCTTCTACATCTATGCACTTTACTAACGTCCCAGCAGTTTCCATAAAGCTACTATAAAGCATTTTTTCATCGTGACTTAGCACTACTTGCAGATATTGGACTGAAAGAAGAAGAACTTTTTACCGCGACTTACTACCTTTCTCATTGTCAAACAGAGCATAGCCATTTGGTGCAAAATTCCATAAATTTGAGACGCGAAGCAGCAAGGTGGATTCAAGAGCCTGCACAGTGGCAACGGTGTGGCCACTAACATGTGACCATTCATGCTATCTTAATATAACGTGTTGCGTTTCCTCTTCCTGTGGCGATTGCTGAATACATTAGTGGGGTTGCTTTAGTGTATCGCAACACCACTTTTTGGTAGTGCTCTCACAAGGAGTTTTCATAGTTCATCTTTCTTCTTCTTCTTTTTTAATAAGCCCTTGTTATTCATCTTTGAACATAGGCCTTCTTCGTTGCCCTCCACCGTTTTCTATTCTGTGCCAGCTTTGCACTTTGGGCCTGTCATTTTCTTGATGTCATCAATCCATCTCATGTTTGGTCGTCTCTTTTTTTCTATTCCCGTTCATTTCATCTTAGTTACTACGTCTTCTACACCTGTTCTCTGTCTTATCCATGTGTTCCTTTTTTTGTCGCGCAACGATATACCCATCATTACCCGCCGTTTCATTCCTCTTTGAGCTACTTTAATTTTGTTTACTACTGTTATTGTTAATGGCCACGTCTCTGTGCCATATCTTATTACCAGCATAATACGCCGGTTATAGACTAGGGCTTTTTGGCAGTTTTCGAACTTTCCACCAAACACATAGCTTAAATTTCCGAAAAGACTCCATCCATGTTTTATTTATTTCTTCAACTAGATGTAGTCCTATTGCTGTATGATCAGAGGTAAATTTAAGACAAATGTCACCTAAATATTTTCCTGGGTCGAAACCCTTTGCTATATATATATATATATATATATATATATATATATATATATATATATATATATAATATATATATATATTAATAATCTATATGTAACAATTTACCGTTACGTTTAAATTAATTTCAAATAAACCAAATTAAATTAAATTAAATAATAATAATAATAATAATTTTATCTTACAGTTCCTATGCAAGTTGTTCTTGTCTATCTGGTATTCTATTTACTTCACTTGCATTACACTACACTATGTTTCGTATGACGATCTTCAGTCATTCTTAACCGCACCAATCTATAGTTCACTCACACGCTTCACTACATTGATTACTCTCTCTTTTTATTGTGTATTTGTTATGTACGTACGAACCTTGCCAATTCCTTTTTGTTCTGTGCCAATGTTTTGGCCTCTTGCCAGTTTCGATTCTTCCTCTTTAGGACTCCCGCTATTGTTTCATCCCATCTCCTTCTTGGCCTTCCTCTTGTTCTTTTTCTTATTGTTTTGGTTTGCCAAATTATTTTTGTTTGTCTGTTATTCCCCATTCTGATCAAGTGTCCAAACCATCTCATCTGTTGTCTTTCTATGTCCTTCTTTATTGGTTCAACTTTTAGCGCCGTTCGTATTTCTTCATTTCTTAGTCTATCTCTTTTAGTTACACCCATGATTCCTCTCAGGAATTTCATCTCACATGCTCGTATCTTATTTTCTTGTCTTCTCGTGAGCGTCCAGCTTTCGCAACCAAACATCAATATCGGCTTGAATATCGTGTTGTATACTGTTAGCTTTGTTTTATTGCTTATCTCTTTTTTCCTAATTAAAGCATTGTTTAGGGCGTAATACACTTTATCAGCACTTTCAATTCTGCTATTTATTTCCGTTTCGTTTTTCCCATCTATCGATATTGGTATTCCCAGAATCTTAAAACTGTCTACTTGTTCGATCTCTTTATTATTAAGTTGTATTCTTATTTGTCTATTGTTTCTTCCTAGTATCATCACTTTGGTCTTATTTGTATTTATCATTAGATTTCGTTTTTGTAGTGCTGTGTTCCACAGTTCTAAGTTTCTTTGCAATTCTTCCTGGTTTTTTGCACAGATCATCAGATCATCTGCGAATGCACATTCTGTTATATATACCGCTTCCAAATTTCTATAGCCCACTAACAACTTCTTAACTTTATGTTTCACTTCTTTTATTACTTCATCTAATACAATATTAAAGAGTGTTGGGCTTAATACTCCCCCTTGTCTCACGCATTATTATTTGTTCTGACCTGATTTCGAGTTTTATTGTATAAACTAGCTATATTGCTTCTCAGTCTGTTTCCAATTCCTCTTTTCTTAAGGCTATTCCATATAACTCTTCTTGGTATGCTGTCGAAGGCTTTTTTAATATCGATAAACGTCACATATATGTCATTGCTGTGGAACTTCTCTATCAGCTGTTTTATTGTGAATGGTCCTGTATTCCTCTCCCTCTTCTAAAACCACTTTGCGATTCTTCCATTTGGTCTTCTGTTTTGGCTTTCAATTTGTCGTCTAGTAGTCTCTCGTACACTTTATATGCATTGCTGAGTAGTGTTATCCCTCTATAGTTATTGCAGTCTTTCTTATTTCCGGACTTGTATAGTGGTAATATTATACCAATTTCCCATTCGATCGGTATTTTGTTTTCTTCTGCAATTTTGTTAAACAGTGTTGTCAATACCTCTAGACCGTTGGGCCCTAGTAGCTTTAACATTTCTGTTGTTATATTATCATGGCCTGGTGCTTTGCCTCTCTTAAGCTTCTTTATAGCTTCTCCTACTTCTTCCAGACTAAATGTTCTCTCTTGTTCCACGTCTTCTTCTTCTTCCCTATTTTCTTCTTCGATGTCCCATGTACTTGATGTGTTTGCGTTTAGCAACTCTTCGAAGTACTCTTTTCATCGTAGCATTGTATCGTTGTTTTCCGTTAATATTTCCCCTTTCTTTGAGTTAACATATTGACATTTTGTTTCTTTTCCTTTCCTTAATGTTTTCAGTACTTTATAAAACAGTTTCTGGTTACCTATTCTGTCCTTCTCCATCTTTTCGCCGAATTCTTCCCATGTGTGTATTTTTGCTCTTTTCACCATCTCTTTGACCTTTAGTCTCTGTTCTTTATATTTTGTATAGTTTTTGTTATTTTCAACGAACTTAAAAAGTTCGTTACTGAATTCTATATGTCTGTCGGTCTGTCGGTCTGTCTGTCTGTCTGTCTGTCGCTGTCACAAAATTATGGATTTTTTAAAATTTAGAATGGATTCTTATAGGAAATTTTACGCTGATTTCAAAATCGAAATCAAAAAGTTTCTATCTCGAACAGTTTTCGAGATATTCGACTTCGAATTTCGGGAAAATTTCGACATTGCGATTTTATGAGTAATTCTTATAGAAAATTTTACGCTGATTTCAATAATGAAATCGAAAAAATTGTATGTCGAATAGTTTTCGAGACATTCGACTTCGAATTTCGGGAAAATTTTCGACATTACGATTTTAAATGTGATTCTTATAGGAAATTTTACGCTGAATTCGAAAATGAAGTCGAAAAAATTCTATGTCGAATAATTTTCCAGATATTCGATTTCGAATTTTCCCGAAATTCGAAATCGAAATCGAAAGGTTTTTTAAGTTCGTTCTGGGATTGCTTACAGAGCAATCTCTTCGCCGGCCCCATGTTTGTTTCTTAGATATGTTTTCCATGTCATTTTCTTTAGCTTTGTTTCTTCCTTTATCTCTTCGTTCCACCAACTCGATTTCTTTCTATATTTATTATCACTCGTCTGTCCACGTATTGCCTTGGCTATGTTTATTACAGTTTCTTTGAATTTTATCCAAAGCTCTTCTATGTTATAATTCATAATACTTGCTTTTTAGAGTTCCCATTTCTTTTTCCGTTCCTTTAGTATATTTATTTGCTATTTCTTCTTCCCTTAATTTGTGTGATCTTATTTTTATCTTCTCTTGTGTGTTAATCATTTTATCCTTTTTGTTTCCCTTAGTTTCCCTTACTAACTCCATTTTCATTTCCGATACTACCAGGTAGTGATCCGTATATAATTCCGCTCCTCTTTTTATTCTTGTATCTTGTATGTCTCTTCTATATTGCTTATTTATTATTACGTAGTCAATGATTGACTTCTCATTTCTACTTACTATTTCTCTCGTATACTTATGTATATCTTTATGTTCGAAGAAGGAGTTTGTTAGAACTAGGTTATTCAATATACAGAAATCTATTAATCTTTTCCCATTTGTATTTCTTGTTTCTTCTACATGTGCCCCTATTGTCTCCCCTGATTCCGCATCTTTTTTCCCTACTCTTCCATTTAGATCTCCATTTTCATTTCCGATACTACCAGGTAGTGATCCGTATATAATTCCGCTCCTCTTTTTATTCTTGTATCTTGTATGTCTCTTCTATATTGCTTATTTATTATTACGTAGTCAATGATTGACTTCTCATTTCTACTTACTATTTCTCTCGTATACTTATGTATATCTTTATGTTCGAAGAAGAAGTTTGTTAGAACTAGGTTATTCAATATACAGAAATCTATTAATCTTTTCCCATTTGTATTTCTTGTTTCTTCTACATGTGCCCTATTGTCTCCCCTGATTCGCATCTTTTTCCCTACTCTTCCATTTAGATCTCCAATTATTATTATTCTTCCATTTAGGCTTTCTATTGTTTCTGCTAGTTGCTCCCAAAACTGTTCTTTTATTTGTGCCTTGTCATTTTCCCCTGGTCCGTATGCAATTATCATCGTGTTTTTAACTGTGTTACCTGCTTGTATCTCTATCATAAGTAATCGTTCTGTAATTGCTACCGATTTCGTAATATATTTAGTTATTTCCTTTTTAACTATACAGCCTACTCCCTCTCTTGCTCTCTGATTTCGTTCGACTCCTGTATATATTAATAGGTTTCCACTTGGCAGAATTATCTCTCCACTTCCTTTCTTTTTAGTTTCAATTATTCCTAAAATGTGTAGTCTTGCTTTGTTAAATTCTTCATCTAATTCATGTTCCTTTCCTGCTATACTTCTTATGTTCCATGTTCCTATTTTCCATCTCTCAGTCCTTTTCATTGCCTTGTTCGTTATCCCATAGATCGGTCCCATGTTCTTATCTTCCGCTTTTAGTTTTTTCTCCAGGTTGTGCGTGTTATTTTTCTCATTTGTTCCGTAAAATTTTGCCCATCAGGGGATCTCTCAGCTACTGTTCTCTTGTAGTTAGTATTTTGTCTCCCCTGCGGATTCTACTAGACTTTCTTGTTGTATTTCTTTATGTGTAACCATTTTGTTGTATATCTTTAATTTATCATAACTTAAATATGCCGTTTGTCCTTTTTTCTCTGGCTTCTTTTAACAAAGATATTAGTCTTCTTCTTTCTTCTTGGACCTTTTTCGTATAATCTTCATCTATCCAGATGTCTGATCCTTTTAGGTTTTTTGCGTTTCGTATTATCTCTTGCTTAGTACTCAACTTTGTTAGTTTTACTAATATTGGTCTTGTTTTTCCGTCCATGGGTTTTCCTAATCTTTTTATCTTATCTATATCGACTTTTCCATCTAGGGTTACTCCTATTTTATCTATTACTGCACATGCTTTTCTTCTAGTTAGTTCTTATATCTTAAATATATGTATTTTTATATTTATATAACTAATAAAATCAAATATTGCAAGAAAATCATTTAAATACGAGAAAAAACAGTACGCACATCAGGAATTTTAAGTAAATTATTTATATAAAATGAAAGCAGTCTAAATCCAATTGGGGTTCGTTTGGTTAAGAACTGCAGAAAGAGTATAGCATCTTAGCACTCTTTCTAGCTTCGCTAGGTCCTTTTTCTTACTGCGTAACACTTTAAGCATTTTTACGCAACGTTTTACTAGCGCCGTTGACCCTTTGAATCAAATGGTGTGTGTTATTTGTCGATTTTGATTTATTCCAATTTGAATATTGAGAAGTTCTACTGCTAACTCTTCTCGAAAAGCACAAAGCACAAAAAACACAAACTTGAAGTTTTGATTACGATTCTACTGCTCTTCCTAATATTACCTCTACTAGTCCAGGAGCCCTATATTTTTTTATCAAATATTTGTTGATGATAAATAAGACAAAAATACGTGCTTTCGAATGAACTAAAAAGTAACCACAGATTTTGGTCGCGTATTTTTGAAAAATAAAAAAATAATTTGGAATTCAACAATTATTTGATGAAACACCTACTTTTTCAACTAGGGCTCCTGGACTATACTCCAAGTTTACTAACCGGTTTACTCCATTGCGGATAGTAGTAGCATAAGAAGCCATCTGATCTGACAGGTCAACATCAGATTATCCCTTGTTGAATGCTAGGACTGCTAGCGGCTTTGATGTAGCTCGTTTACTTTTTTACCCCTTCTTTACTTATCTGTGTCTACTAATTTAATAAGCGTTGGCACTCCTCCCAGCGAGACCTCAAATGCGTGAAAGCACGTCTTGTCCAATTGCTGCTGTTTCTTCTTGTATACGGGCCTTAAGTTGACGCCGAGTAGTCGGAGGATTCACATAGACTCGATGTTTCAGATATCCCCACAGGAAAAAATCAGGTGGAGCCTAGACTCCGTGGTGGCCAATTAATGTCACTCCTACGCGAAATAAGCCGGTTGGGAAACAATTCTCTAATTGCCTGTAATGCCGCGCGTGCTGTGTGACTTGTAGCCCCATCTTGGTGGAACCATGTTGTAGGGCCATATTCCTCCCATGCTTAAAGAGCCGGACTAAAGAAATTACGAATCATTGCGGTGTATCTTTTAGAATTTACAGTAACTATGCGTTCCTGGTTATCTTCAAAAAAATACGGACCAATAATGCCCTTTGAAGAAATTTCAGCCCAAATCGTGACTTTGGGTCTGTGAAATGTTCCTGATGTTTTCCCCCGGTATTGTTTTCTGACAAATACCGCATATTTTGATGATTAACGTGCCCATTTAAGTAAAAATTAATATCATCACTAAACAAAATGTCATCAAAGTTTTCAAACGGGTAGTCCGTTGCTTTCAAAGCTTGCACTAACTGCATTTTTAGGCATAAAAATGTAAGTTTTTTGCAAAATTATCTGAACGCTGGACCGGTTTAAATTCAAAGCCGCCGAGCGTTTATGGATCGACCTCGGAAATGTTGCCGAACGGTAGCGCGCACGCGATCGATGTTTGCTGGCGTTCTCAGCAGCCAACAGGTAGAACCACTACGCTCGAATTTCTGAACCCAAAGCTTTATTAAATTGGTACTTGGCGCTTGCCGTATGTCATGAAGCCCATATCGATCTTGAAAACGCCTACGTATAGTTACGTAATTGTTGGTTTCGTAATAACTGCGGACACAAAAGGCACTGCTCCAGTACAACTGACAAATGTATGCTCCCTACTACTCAGCACATGGTCGCCCGCCCTCTCCCACTATTATATCCCGCGCTATTTCAAAGACAAGTATGCATTCCATTCTGAGTCACTCGACACATTATCTAAATACAAGCCATCCCCTCTAAGGTCGACAACTATACCTTCTGAGGAATAAAACAAGCTCTTGAATTTTCTTTCCGTTAGATATAAAACGGTTAATTTTTTCCAGCCAATCTACTTTTCCAATTGTTTCATTATTTGTGAAACGAAGCATTTAAAAAAATGAAAACGATTTTTTGACATAATTTGGCGAGGAATTACCATTTGATAAATACCTCTAGTTTCCTAAAACAAGGTTTTCAAAGTTCTATTCAACCAATGTACAAAATGAAACCATAAAATGCTCTTATTCTCTCGGGCTTCATTTAAACCTATTTGTTTATCCACGCAAATTTTGTGCAAATCTATTAGTTTCCAAAATAATGTGATTTATTACTTCATCAACTAAAAGACAAAAAGTTTCTAAAGGAGAACCCTCAAGTGAAATTGTTTGCTTGTTCTTCATTTGGTTGATCCACCTTCTTCTCTTTAGTTACTAAGTCATGACAAATTACTTCAATATTTTCTCCATGTAAAGAATCTTTTAATAAAGAATCATATCAACCATCTAGAATCCATCCAGGACTTTAACAAAGAATTATCCGGTTCGAAGTTAGAATCTGATGACTCTAAATCAAACCGGACAAAAGCTACTAAACATTTGCATATGTTATTCGTGTATGAATAACATTATAAAAATTAAAAGAGCGGGATATACGGCATTGGTTCGAAAAGTATAAAAACCAAAGTAATGCAAGTAATCGCTTGTTTCTTTAAAATTCTTCAAAATAGTATCTACACGGCGTTTCCAGCGTATCTGTCACGCTTTGAAGGATTCCTGGGATGCAAAAACTGAAATGATTTTTATGACCTTGGCCACGTCGGTTTGGACCCCCTGCATCAATCCAAAACGGGGTTTTCAGGCCAGATTTGAGTTTTGAGAATAGAACGAAGTCTGGGTGCATTATCGTGGTGGAAGGTCCAGGTGTTGGTGATCTCTTATTGAACGCGAATGACTCTTTTTCGCAGGGGTTCGAGCACATCGACGTAAAATTTTGGGTTCACTGTTTGTCCGCCAGGTACAAACTCTTTGTGTACCACACCTTTTGTATCAAATAAAATAACGAGCATTGATTTTATCTTTGACTTGCATATGCGAACATTTTCCAAGAGAGGAGATCCGGTTGGGTACCACTCAGAACTTTGTCTTTCGGTCTTGGGATCGTACTCGGACACCCATGTGTCCAAAAACTCAGAATCAGATGCAACACGTTCCAACAGTTCTCGACCGATCAACACACGGAAATCATTTTGTTCTTAAGACAAAACCTTCGGAACCGACTTTGCACAAGTTTTTCTCATTTGCAAATCTTTAGACAACATTTTATGCACTACGGTTTTTGGTATATTCAACTCTTGTGCTATCAATCGAACACTTAAACGTCGATCAGAGTCCAAAAATTGTTTCACTTTCACCAAATTTTCATCACTACGGCTCGTTGGCGGACGTTTTTTGCATTCTTTGTCTTCCACGGCTTCTCTTCCCTTACGAAACATCTTGTACGATTCAAAAATCCTCGTTCTTGACATGGCTTTCTCCCCATAGGCTCTCCTAATTAGGTTCACAGTCTCGATGCCGGATTTTTCGAGTGTGACATAAAACTTTACCGCTCTAACGTACGCTGCATGTTAAGTCCGTGACGCGTCACTCAAGCACGGTTTGCGGGAAGCGTAAGGCTCGGAGGCAACTTAGTCGGGTTGCATTCTTTACCTAAGACCTCCCAACCACCATCCGTCCCGCCAAAAACTACATCCCTCTAGCCTTTTTGGTTGGCTAGAAAAATAATTCTCGATACTTTCTGGGCAAACTGTGTATTTTATTCAAAATATATATTGATGATTTCTTGTATTATGTCAAGATAAAAAGTATATAAATAAGATAATGGGGAAAATGTTCTAGACCTTTCTGGGTGTTAAATACTTTTTAAAGTTATTTAATAATAATAAAAAATTATTATTATTATTTCCAAAATTTTATCAATATGACGACAAAGAACATCGTAACAAATTCCGTTGTGCAACCACGCACAAGATAAACACGTCCCCATTTACTACGCGCCTCGGTTATCACTCCTTTCAATAACGTTATTGAATGTTCTGTAAATAGTTAACGTCCCCACTTCGACCGCTATCATATGAAAACAGCATCAATAACTCCACGTATGCTGCTCTAGGAGCATGTAAACAAAATGATAATTTTCATATGCTGATAAAGAAAATATAGCTGCCGCTCGATTATCTAGCAAACACGAGCAGCATTGCTATACCCACGCCGCCAATGCAGCTAACATTTATATCAGCTTTTTAACTTTATATATTTACTGTGTGACGCAACATGTTATCTTTAATAACATGCCAAATTATTTTTAGCGCGCATGAATGGGCTCTTAAAATTATTTGCAGCTTGAAATATTGGCAGACACATTCGTGTTTGCACTTAGGTAAAGTTGCTTTAACACGCAGTTAACGCTGAACTTTTTGAGCTATAAAACTTATCCAGAATAAGATTATTGATGTTACTTTACAACCGTGTCGTACGCGAATGTTTAGGGGCGCTAAAACCTTTCCGAAATTTCAATTGTAAATTTGTTTAATGGGCACTTTAATGTTAACTAAAAGACAAAGGAGTGTTACTCATATTTAAACCTATAAATATTGAGAAAGCTGACAACTATAACAATAAATTAGTTTACTACTTCTTAGTAAAATTGTTTCATAAATTTTGTGCTTTCAAATCTATTGCATATAATACATCAATATTACAGGTTGGTGCAAAATAAATGCGGTTTTTCGTTTAAACTTTAATGCTTAATTTTGGGAAAAATTTATTTAACTATGTTTATATAATATACCGTTTTAAAAGCTTTCTTTCTTAAAAGTTTTCTTTTGGTGTGTTTTAGGCTGTCTATATAATGATGGAAAGAAAGCAAATCCGAGCAATTTTATTGTACGAGTGCACATTGAGACATCAAATAGCAGCAACTGTTCGCAATATTAAACAAGCATTTGGTCAGGGAACTATCAGTAAACGTACAGCTTAGCATTTGTTCCAGAATTTTCGTCAAGGGAACGAGAGCCTTGAAGAAGACGATGACGCCCTTCTGCGATTGAGGATGATAATTTGAGAGATTCCAGAAAAACTTAACCTTGACCATTCAATAGTTGTTAGACATTTGAACAAAATGAGAAAATCGAAAAAGCTCGACTAATGGGTGCCTCAAAACCTGAACGAAAATCAAAAACATCGACGATACCAAGTCAATTCTGCGCTTCTTCTTTGCGCGTTCAGCGCAGTAATTGGACAGAAATAGAGCGCCAAAGCACTTCCTCAAACCACAGTAGCATCAAAAGAAGATAGTGGTTACTGCTGGCTGGTCGGCACGTGTAGTTCTTTACTACAGCTTCCTAAATCCTGACAAAACCATCAGATCAGAGAAGTATTGCTAGGAAATTAACAGAGTGCACCAAAAAGTACAAAATTTGTGGCCGGAATTGGTCAATTAAAAGCGACCACAATAACGCCACCGTATGTCTCACAAATAACTGCACAAAAATGGAACGAATTGGGATAAGAAACTCTACCTCACCCAGCTAACTCACCAAACCTTTCTCTCACAGATCACCACTTTTTCAAGGAACTAAAAACTTCCTGCGGATAGAAGCCCAAAACGTCTTCACCACCACCACCACATTTAGAAATAATGGCTCCACAAAATATACAAACCCCACAAACCAAACCAAGTGTGCAGTATGCTGATCAAGCAGTTACAAAACAAAACCAATATCCGGAATTTTGCCAACAAAACCTGGATAATAATATTATAACCCTTTTACAACAACAAAATGCGTACCTACTGCAACAAAATATACATCTACAGCAGCAAATAGAAAAAGAACAACAATCTTTACTACAACTAACACAAGAAATCAGACAGATCCGAGAGGAGATGAAGCATGCTCCCAAATCCAAAAAAGAATGGCTCTCAATAAGATGGATATTTTGCTTATATCGGAATCACACTTAACAACAAATGCCAGTTTTAAAATTCCACACTATATGATATACAATGCAGCACACCCGGATACAGAACGACGAGCCAGTGCGGGTGCAGCAATTATCATAAGAAACGGTATAAAACACCATGTGTTAGACAAAATCGAAGAAGCGTGTCTCCAGGCAGCAAGCATTGTTTTAGAAGACTGGCACGGTCCTATAACCGTATCTGCAGCCTATTGCCCTCCAAACTACCCTGCAGATAAACAAATCTTTATAAATTACTTCACTCAGCTCGGACATAGATTTCTAGCGGGTGGTGACTATAATGCGAAGCTTGTCAGCTGGGGATCCAGACTATCAGCCCCCGGGAAAGGTAAAATACCACACGCAGCAATTTACGAACTCCATCTGAACCATCTTTCCTCGTATAAACCAACATATTGGCCGACGGACCCCAACAAACTACCAGATTGCCTGGACTTCTTTGTCACTAAAGGGTTCACTCCAGGATCCCTAGACATTGAACCAAGTGATGACTTAGCATCTGATCACTCTCCAGTGGTTGCAACCATCTATTCAGGTATAAAAGAAAAAGAGCAGAATATACAACTTTACAACCGTAAAACAGATTGGGATTACTTTAAAGAACTAATTAACGACAAAACAAACCTAAGAGTCTCGCTCAAAACAACGGAAACAGAAGTACAAAACTTTACCTCTCTAATACAAGAATCTACATGGGAAGCAACACCGGTGCAAAATAAATCTAATTCAAAAACAGTTGATTGTCCAATACACATCCGCCAAAAAATACTAGAAAAAAGACGACTTCGACAGATTTGGCAATTATCAAGACACCCACAAGATAAAACAAATTTTAATCGTGCTGCAAGACAATTGAAGGAGTTGTTAAAAGAACTCAAGAACAGATCATTCCAAGAATACTTGGAAAGGCTAACACCAACAGTTGACATTGAATATGCTCTGTGGAAAGCAACAAAAAAATTAAAACAACCAAGAGAACATATACCACCCATCAGAATACCAAACAACGACTGAGCGAAAACAGACAAGAAAAAGGCTGAAACGTTTGCCGGGTATCTAGAAAACGTATTTAAACCATTACCAAAGATTGACGATGTCGATGATAACGAAATTCAAAGATTCCTAGAAGAGCCTGAACAACATAGCGAACCTGTACCTTTAGCAACACGAAAAGAAGTAAAGGATGTAATTCTGCACGATCTGGATCCTAAGAAGGCCCCCAGTTACGACTCGATAACGGGTAAATTAATTAAGGAACTTCCTCGCAAGGGTATAATTATGCAACATTTCCCAGCCCAATGGAAGACAACAGAAATAATATTAATTAAAAAACCCGGCAAACCACCACAGGAGCCTTCATCTTATAGGCCGATTAGTTTGTTACCAGTCTTATCTAAAATTGTTGAAAAGCTGTTAGCCAAAAGGTTAAATAAGATAGTCGCCGAGAGAAACCTGATAAATGATCACCAAATCGGGTATAGACAGAAACATTCTACAATTGAACAGGTGCATCGTGTAGTCGATACCATTAATAAGACGTTGGAAAATAAAAATTATTGCGCAGCAGTATTCTTGGACATTAGCCAGGCTTTCGATCGGGTATGGCACCAGGGACTTCTATAAGCTCAGAAAGATACTTCCAGAAAAATTCTACATCCTCCTTAAATCATATCTAACTGAGAGGTACTTCCAAGTTAGATATGAAAGTGAAATAACAACACTGCACCCAATAACGTCTGGCGTGCCACAAGGTAGTATACTGGGTCTTTATTGTACCTCTTATTCACTGCTGATCTTCCAACCAATAACGAAGCGCTCACAACCACATTCGCAGACGATACTGCCATATTAGCTGTACATAAAAGTCCAATTGAAGCAAGCAACATACTACAAAACAGTATTAATGAAATCCATAAATGGACCCAGAAGTGGAGTTCAACTCTTGTGCTATCAATCGAACACTTAAACGTCGATCAGAGTCCAAAATTGTTTCACTTTCACCAAATTTTCATCACTACGGCTCGGTGACGGACGTCTTTTGCATTCTTTGTCTTCCACGGCTTCTCTTCCCTTACGAAACATCTTGTACCATTCAAAAATCCTCGTTCTTGACATGGCTTTCTCCCCGTAGGCTCTCCTAATTAGGTTCACAGTCTCGATGCCGGATTTTTCGAGTGTGACATAAAACTTTACCGCTCTAACGTACGCTGCATGTTAAGTCCGTGACGCGTCACTCAAGCACGGTTTGCGGGAAGCGCAAGGCTCGGAGGAAACTTAGTCGGGTTGCATTCTTTACCTAAGACCCCCCAACCACCATCCGTCCCGCCAAAAACTACATCCCTCTAGCCTTTTTGGTTGGCTAGAAAAATAATTCTCGATACTTTCTGGGCAAACTGTGTATTTTATTCAAAATATATATTGATGATTTCTTGTATTATGTCAAGATAAAAAGTATATAAATAAGATAATGGGGAAAATGTTCTAGACCTTTCTGGGTGTTAAATACTTTTTAAAGTTATTTAATAATAATAAAAAATTATTATTATTATTTCCAAAATTTTATCAATATGACGACAAAGAACATCGTAACAAATTCCGTTGTGCAACCACGCACAAGATAAACACGTCCCCATTTACTACGCGCCTCGGTTATCACTCCTTTCAATAACGTTATTGAATGTTCTGTAAATAGTTAACGTCCCCACTTCGACCGCTATCATATGAAAACAGCATCAATAACTCCACGTATGCTGCTCTAGGAGCATGTAAACAAAATGATAATTTTCATATGCTGATAAAGAAAATATAGCTCGCTCGATTATCTAGCAAACACGAGCAGCATTGCTATACCCACGCCGCCAATGCAGCTAACATTTATATCAGCTTTTAACTTTATATATTTACTGTGTGACGCAACATGTTATCTTTAATAACATGCCAAATTATTTTTAGCGCGCATGAATGGGCTCTTAAATTTTTGCAGCTTGAAATATTGGCAGACACATTCGTGTTTGCACTTAGGTAAAGTTGCTTTAACACGCAGTTAACGCTGAACTTTTGAGCTATAAAACTTATCCAGAATAAGATTATTGATGTTACTTTACAACCGTGTCGTACGCGAATGTTTAGGGGCGCTAAAACCTTTCCGAAATTTCAATTGTAAATTTGTTTAATGGGCACTTTAATTTTAACTAAAAGACAAAGGAGTGTTACTCATATTTAAACCTATAAATATTGAGAAAGCTGACAACTATAACAATAAATTAGTTTACTACTTCTTAGTAAAATTGTTTTATAAATTTTGTGCTTTAAAATTTATTGCATATAATACAACAATATTACAGGTTGGTGCAAAAATAAATGCGGTTTTTTCGTTTAAACTTTAATGCTTAATTTTGGGAAAAAATTTATTTAACTATGTTTATATAATATACCGTTTTAAAAGCTTTCTTTTTCTTAAAAGTTTTCTTTTGGTGTGTTTTAGGCTGTCTATATAATGATGGAAAGAAAGCAAATCCGAGCAATTTTATTGTACGAGTGCACATTGAGACATCAAATAGCAGCAACTGTTCGCAATATTAAACAAGCATTTGGTCAGGGAACTATCAGTAAACATACAGCTTAGCATTTGTTCCAGAATTTTCGTCAAGGGGACGAGAGCCTTGAAGATGATGACGACGTCCTTCTGCGATTGGGGATGATAATTTGAGAGATTCCAGAAAAACTTAACCTTGACCATTCAATAGTTGTTAGACATTTGAACAAAATGAGAAAATCGAAAAAGCTCGACTAATGGGTGCTCAAAACCTGAACGAAAATCAAAAACATCGACGATACCAAGTCAATTCTGCGCTTCTTCTTTGCGCGTTCAGCGCAGTAATTGGACAGAGATAGAGCGCCAAAGCACTTCCTCAAACCAAAGTAGCATCAAAAGAAGATAGTGGTTTCTGCTGGGTGGTCGGCACGTGGAGTTTACTACAACTTCCTAAATCCTGGCTAAACCATCAGATCAGAGAAGTAACAGAAATTAACAGAGTGCACCAAAAAGTACAAAATTTGTGGCCGGCATTGGTCAATTAAAAGCGACCACAATAACGCCACCGTATGTCTCATAAATAACTGCACAAAAATTGGACGAACTCGGATAAGAAACTCTACCCCACCCAGCTAACTCACCAAACCTTTCTCTCACAGATCACCACTTTTTCAAGGACCTAAAAACTTCCTGCGGATAGAAGCCCAAAACGTCTTCACCACCACCACCACATTTAGAAATAATGGCTCCACAAAATATACAAACCCCACAAACCAAACCAAGTGTGCAGTATGCTGATCAAGCAGTTACAAAACAAAACCAATATCCGGAATTTTGCCAACAAAACCTGGATAATAATATTATAACCCTTTTACAACAACAAAATGCGTACCTACTGCAACAAAATATACATCTACAGCAGCAAATAGAAAAGAACAACAATCTTTACTACAACTAACACAAGAAATCAGACAGATCCGAGAGGAGATGAAGCATGCTCCCAAATCCAAAAAGGCTCTCAATAAGATGGATATTTTGCTTATATCGGAATCACACTTAACAACAAATCCAGTTTTAAAATTCCACACTATATAATATACAATGCAGCACACCCGGATACAGAACGACGAGCCAGTGCGGGTGCAGCAATTATCATAAGAAACGGTATAAAACACCATGTGTTAGACAAAATCGAAGAAGCGTGTCTCCAGGCAGCAAGCATTGTTTTAGAAGACTGGCACGGTCCTATAACCGTATCTGCAGCCTATTGCCCTCCAAACTACCCTGCAGATAAACAAATCTTTATAAATTACTTCACTCAGCTCGGACATAGATTTCTAGCGGGTGGTGACTATAATGCGAAGCTTGTCAGCTGGGGATCCAGACTATCAGCCCCGGGAAAGGTAAAATACCACACGCAGCAATTTACGAACTCCATCTGAACCATCTTTCCTCGTATAAACCAACATATTGGCCGACGGACCCCAACAAACTACCAGATTGCCTGGACTTCTTTGTCACTAAAGGGTTCACTCCAGGATCCCTAGACATTGAACCAAGTGATGACTTAGCATCTGATCACTCTCCAGTGGTTGCAACCATCTATTCAGGTATAAAAGAAAAAGAGCAGAAATACAACTTTACAACCGTAAAACAGATTGGGATTACTTTAAAGAACTAATTAACGACAAAACAAACCTAAGAGTCTCGCTCAAAACAACGGAAACAGAAGTACAAAACTTTACCTCTCTAATACAAGAATCTACATGGGAAGCAACACCGGTGCAAAATAAATCTAAATCAAAAACAGTTGATTGTCCAATACACATCCGCCAAAAATACTAGAAAAAGACGACTTCGACAGATTTGGCAATTATCAAGACACCCACAAGATAAAACAAATTTTAATCGTGCTGCAAGACAATTGAAGGAGTTGTTAAAAGAACTCAAGAACAGATCATTCCAAGAATACTTGGAAAGGCTAACACCAACAGTTGACACTGAATATGCTCTGTGGAAAGCAACAAAAAAATTAAAACAACCAAGAGAACATATACCACCCATCAGAATACCAAACAACGACTGAGCGAAAACAGACAAGAAAAAGGCTGAAACTTTTGCCGGGTATCTAGAAAACGTATTTAAACCATTACCAAAGATTGACGATGTCGATGATAACGAAATTCAAAGATTCCTAGAAGAGCCTGAACAACATAGCGAACCTGTACCTTTAGCAACACGAAAAGAAGTAAAGGATGTAATTCTGCACGATCTGGATCCTAAGAAGGCCCCCAGTTACGACTCGATAACGGGTAAATTAATTAAGGAACTTCCTCGCAAGGGTATAATTATGCAACATTTCCCAGCCCAATGGAAGACAACAGAAATAATATTAATTAAAAAACCCGGCAAACCACCACAGGAGCCTTCATCTTATAGGCCGATTAGTTTGTTACCAGTCTTATCTAAAATTGTTGAAAAGCTGTTAGCCAAAAGGTTAAATAAGATAGTCGCAGAGAGAAACCTGATACCTGATCACCAATTCGGGTTTAGACAGCAACATTCTACAATTGAACAGGTGCATCGTGTAGTCGATACCATTAATAAGACGTTGGAAAATAAAAATTATTGCGCAGCAGTATTCTTGGACATTAGCCAGGCTTTCGATCGGGTATGGCACCAGGGACTTCTCTATAAGCTCAGAAAGATACTTCCAGAAAAATTCTACATCCTCCTTAAATCATATTTAACTGAGAGGTACTTCCAAGTTAGATATGAAAGTGAAATAACAACACTGCACCCAATAACGTCTGGCGTGCCACAAGGTAGTATACTGGGTCATTTATTGTACCTCTTATTCACTGCTGATCTTCCAACCAATAACGAAGCGCTCACAACCACATTCGCAGACGATACTGCCATATTAGCTGTACATAAAAGTCCAATTGAAGCAAGCAACATACTACAAAACAGTATTAATGAAATCCATAAATGGACCCAGAAGTGGAGGATTAAAATAAACGAGGCTAAGTCCAACTACATTGTCTTCACTAAATGCCGAGGCGATTCACCACAAGTAATGATAGGAAATCAGTTTATACCTACCACAGACAGTGTAAAATACCTCGGTATACACTTAGACAAGGGATTGACCTGGCGTACACATATTTGGAAAAACGCATACAACTAGGTACTAAATTCCGAAACCATTATTGGCTGCTGGGACGACAGTCTCAACTTACACTTCAAAACAAATTACTTGCATACAATGTCATCTTCAGGCCAGTATGGACATATGGGCTACAGCTTTGGGGAACAGCATCGAAATCGAACATCGCCATCATCGAGAGATTCCAGTCTAAAGTGCTGCGTGCTCTTGTAGACGCCCCATGGTTTGTAACAAATAAAGACATCTACAATGATCTGCAAGTGCTGACAGTAAGTGAAACGATTGTGCAGTGCAGTGTTAAATACATTCAACGATTGGAAAATCATCCAAATGTACTGGCAGTAAATTTGCTTGATAACAGTGAACAGACAAAGAGACTTAAGCGTAAAACGCCACTCGATTTAGTTCATGACCGATAAATATCCTATTTTAGAGTTTAGTTAAGTTTACAAACAAATTTAAATTAATTTACATATAGAGATTATTGTTCATTGGAGCATATCTCTTTTCAAGTTAATGTTGTCAATCCACATAAATGCTTATTGTTAATTTTGTAACAGATTGCATAATAAACAAAAAAAAAACGTCTTCGAAAGTTCATTGGTTCTAAAACTCCAGAATTTTATTTTAGTTACTAGAATAGATTTGCTTCTTGTCAGCAAAAATGCATAGAACCTAGTAGTTCTTATATTTTGATTAAAAAAATTAATTCTAAGGTGAAATATATTATTTGAAGTTTAATAATTAAAAACCGCAATTATTTATGCACCAACATGTAACATGCAAAGAAAATTAGAAGCAAATTAATTCTCATAAATCAATTCTGAACGCCGCATTTAAAATTTGTGCTTTTTTGTTTTGCAATCGACAAATATAGTACTTCTTCCAACTGAATATAGAAATAAAATATTAACGATTAAACAATTAAGAATTTTACGTTACAACGTTACATGAAGATAAAAAGTTTTAGGAATGACCACGAGTAACATCCGATGCAAAGGATCAGTTCATCAGACGGATGAATAAGTCAAATAGAATATTAACTGACTCAGATATTGCTATGGAGTTTAGCCAAGGACTTAAGAAGACAATATCAGTTAGAACAATAAAACGGAGTCTTCAAAACAGTAATTTCCATGGTCGTATTTCGATCTGTTGTTACGGCATGGCAAAAAAGCTAAACAGCTTTAACGGGCACAAAAGCAACGTTTTTGGACAATTAAACAGTTCCAAAACGTATTATGGGCCGACAAATCCAAATTTGATATTTTTAGACAGAAAAGTAGAATCTTCGTGCGTCGATCTAAGACTGAAAAGAAGATCCAAGACTGTATTGTTCCGACTACCAAGTACGGAGGTGGGTCTATGTGAAGGTGCTTCTCTTCGGCTTAGTAAAAGTCGATGACATTATAAAATAAGGACATTATAAAAAAATTTTAACGGAAAATGCCATACTATCTAGGTTGCGATTAATAAGGAAGAGATTCCTGATGATCCAAGACAACTATAATAAACTTACTTCAAAGCTTTGTAAGGACTATATACCAAACAAAGAAAAACAAAAAATGCTCAAAATTATGACATGGCCACCACAAAGTCCAGACCTCAACACTAGACGTGCTATGAGATGAGCTAGACAGAACAGTAAGAAAGGAGCGCTTCGAGTCGAAAAATCATATCTGGAGTCTTCTTTAAGGTGCCTGGGGAGACGTACCATTCAAGAAATCAAAACATTAATCTAAGGAGTGCATACAAGAACGGTTTTGATGAAAAAATTGTTTAATATCTAAGTTAATTTTTTTCAGTGTTCATGATGATTATATTTTTTACATGTTTTATAATAGTAAATTATATAATAAATTGTTTTCTAACATTAAAGTGTAGAAATTCATTTTTTATTTAATGTCTATAATTTTGTTAGCAGTAGTATATTTAACTCAAGATCAATCAGTTTCAATTAATAGCTTTTAGTCTTAGTCAGATTGCCGACAGGACAAGTATTTGTTACTTGTGTAATGCGCATGATTAACAAAAGTTAGGGCCAAAAATCCTGCAACATCAGTTACCTCAATCCGCAATAGCTTAATATATGATTTATAATAATACTGCTAATTACTGAAGTTAGGAAGACTGACTCATAAATTTTTTTGTTATGATGTCTATTTCTAAATTAATCAGAAAAGAACTAAACTCAAATTTAGTTATAATATACTTGTTTACTGATTTTTAAAAATTCAGGCTACAGTCCAAATTTTAAGATTAATTTTGTTCTGGGCATTCCGCACTTGTTTGTGCGCTTCGAGATATTGGTGCCCGAGGCGCTCGACGCTGCCCGAGCTATTTAAGGTCAGGCTTGCACTTTTACTATTAGTATTTATTTCAAAAATAAACGTGCGACCTTCGGGTCAGTTTCTGTGCTATCAGAACACAAGACATTAATCAGCAAATTAGAGTTGTAAACACTAAAAAGGCAAGCTTAAAATGTTTTATTACTATAATCGCACCAGTCCTGTACAAAATAACCAATAATTCGTCCCGATGCAAATTGACCAAAACATTCAAACCCAAATGCCACGTGCTCCGCAAAACTATCAATCTTCGAATGTACGAGATATAAAGCATCTTGAATGCCTGCACAAAATAGTGTGCTTCATCAACAATCAACACAAGCTCAACACCACCAATAACAAGGCGTCAAATACCACAGTGTACAAGATGTCAAAGGTTTGGTCATGCAAAAAAAAATTGTAAAGTGTACCGGCAATCACACATCTCTCTGTCCACGTAAGGAAAGAAATAATCAAGTACTTTGCATTAACTGCAACGGTAACCACCTAAAACTATAGAGAGGTTGCCTTGTATATAAAGACTTAGAACGCAAAATGTTTCACTCAAAAACAGAAATTTGGAGCAAACAAGACAATATTCAGCACAACATTCATGAAATTTATGCCCAAGCAATTAATCAGCAGAGTTTCGCACAAAAACCGCCAATAAATGAAGTAAATAACGACATGAGCGAGTTAAAAAAATGCTTAAAACCCTGATAAAACAAATGAGGACCATGTTACATCTTTTAATTATCATCATCTCTCGAACCCACAATAGCACAGTATTTTTAAATATCAACATAAATAAATAGCTTGTTGAACCATACCAACGAAATAGCATCTTTCTCACCAAATCTATTGACGTAATGGTAATTTTTGAATCATATTTTACAAGAAATATAATATAATATAAATAAAAATACCCAAATATATAGTCTACGCTACCTCACATCCTGACGATACAGTACATACTAGCACAACTGTAATTATCAGAAATACTATTAAACATTATGAACTTCCAAAATATAATCTACATCATCCCCAGGCCAAAACTATAGCCCTTGAAGACTGGATTGGACCGTTAGTTATCTCAGACATATACTGTCCTCTAAAGCACAATAATAAGACCAGTACGAGCACTACCTGCAGTCATTAGGGAATAGATTTATCTCTGGTGGAGGCTACAATACCAAATATTTAAATCAGGGCTCAAGGCTAAGCACCTCTAAGAGACGTGAACTTCTAAAAGCAATTAACACTACAAGGTCGCAATACATATTAACAGGAGAGCCAACACACTGGCCCACAGATACGACAAAAATGCCTGTCTTACTACATTTCTCCATTGTATAGGGCCCAGCGCAATAATGACAAAGTTTGATGACTCCCGGCACGAAAGCATCGCGCCGCAACATGATAACAATAGCGCTATTTTATTCAGCGCATTTTTTGTCCCGGTTATTATGTTCTGGGTTCGATTTTGTCTAAATGATGTTTTGTCAGATGCTAAACAAGCTTCATCATGAAGGAAAGCGTCAATGCGACATGGCTCCTTGTTCAATGTCAACCGGCAGCATGTCTCTAGAACAATTTTCGATTCAATCAGCTTGGATATGATGCTGACCGTCTAGGACGAGGGAAAAACACACTGTGAACACGCCATCATCGCCATCATCAAAAAGACAGCGAGCCGAAATCCACTAGTCTTCATGAATAACTCGCCCGTGACATCGGTATCAGCGACCGACGAGTTCGACGAATCATCAAAGAGGAACTCGGACTCAAACCCTATCAGCTCCAAAAAGTCCAGCTCCTGACAGATGACAACAAGCGCGCACGGCTCCAACGATGCCGTCAACTCAAGGACCGGGCCGCAAGTCGTGGGTGGGAACGAGTGCTGTTTACATACGAGAAGCTGTTCGCCGTGGCGCAAACGCACAATCGACTAAACGACAGGTCAAAACTACAGTCGATCATGGTTTGGGGCAGAATGTGCGCCAGCGGCAAGACCCTCCTGGTTTTCGTCGACCAAGAGGTCAAAATCAACCTAGAAGTCTACCGACGGGACATCCTTGAAGCCGTGGTGCTTCCATGGTCCAAGAAGCACTTCTTCAATCAAGAATGGACGTTCCAGTAGGACTCTGCCCCCGTGCATAAAGCCAAGAAGACGCAAGAGTGATGTAAGGCCAATTTTCCCTTGTTCATCACGTGTTAGGAATGGCCACCATACTCGCCGAATCTGAATCCAATGGATTACGGTGTGTGGTCCATTTTGGAGTCAAGGGTCAATGCAAAGCGACATCACAGTCTATGAGTGGGACCGATTGTCTCTTAAGAGTCTGAGGCCAATTGCTGAGCACTTCAACAAGCATTTGGGCTCGTGTATTCGCGGCAAGGGAGGCCACTTCGAAATCCGTTGAACATTATGTTTCTGATAGTTATATAGTTGTTATGTTTGTTGATTTACTGAATTTTTATTTGTTTGATAAATATGCTAAAAAATACTTGTCACCGTTATTGCACCGTACCCTGTAAAAATCAGTTCAAATAATCTTAAAGCTAAATCCTTGCAAGTAAATATCCTCCATTTATAGTAACAGTGTGTACGCAAAAATGTTGGTCCAAACGCATCCTTCTACTCTCTATAATAGACATACCAAATGGGAAGCAATTAACAAAGCCTTCATACTAGATATACCCATAAAAACAGAAAAACAACTTTTTGCAGAAGTAGAAAACTTCACCAACATGGTTCAGCAAGCAGTTTGGCAGTCGACCCCCAAGAAAGTCGACAAAAATAAATATTCTTATTGCCCTATAATAGTAAAAATAAAATCGCAGAAAAACACAAATTACGCAAGAAATGGTAAACTAGAAGACACCCAAGCGACAAAAAAGCACTTAATCGAGCTAAAAAACAGAACCAAAACCACTTCTCAGTTCCATCAAGAATTAAGCAGTGTAAGATTTTCTGCTACACTTAATTCCGACTACTCACTATAGAAAGCCACTAAAAGGCTCAAACGACCACAGCAGTATAATTCACCTATTCATACCTCACTAAAGAAATTTTCTTGTAAAATTTGCTGAATCTCAAATTTGTTTACAAGCATTCAATGCGGGAGTTCCACAGGGTAGCCTTCTAGATCCGATTTTATATCTACTCTTCACGTTAAATCTTCCCACATTAAGAACAACATCTGTCGCTTCTTTTGCAGATGATACACTCCTACTATCCTCACATGCAGATCCAAACATAGCATCGGTACAGCTGCAAAATTATCTAAACCAGTTTGAACACTGGTGTAAGAAATGGCGCATTGAAGTAAAGAAGTCTACGCATGTAGCCTTTACAACCAAAAGGGAATCTTGCCCGCCAGTCCAGCCAAACCACCAGCAGATACCTCAAACAGAAGACCTAGGAATCACATCCGGATGAAAAAAACCAGTTAGGTATCAAAATATAAAAAAGTATTGGCTTTTAGACCGCAAATCTCAGCTGTCACTTGTCAATAAAATATTATTATATAAAACCATCACTAAACCAATACGGTCATATGGTATACAACTGTGACGCACAGCTAGCACCTCAAATATCGACATACTGAGACATCTTCAGTCCAAGGTACTTTGATGCATAATAGAGGCACCGTAGTATGTTTCCAATGAAGTTTACGCAGGGATCTGAACGTTCCATCATTCAACGCAGAAATCAAAAAAATTAGTATTCGCTATAAGGACAGGCTGACTATCCATCCGAACTTTCTAGTAGACCATCTAATGGAAGAAAACCCTGAAGAGCCACGACTAAAACGATTTAAATTTGCGGATTACCATCAAGATTTGTCATATCTTTAAAGTTTACATAGAAAATACTCGATATGTCATATATAAATATTTACTGAATGTTACTAAGTAACAGATTATAAAGTGCATTAATAATTAAAAAAAAATTGTACTAAAAAGCAAGCACTAACCGGCAGTTGTTGCTTTTTTGTTCTTTAAGACGAAGAAGTATGAATGCTCTTGGCTTAATACTTGATATGATCTGGCCCTCGCATCCTAGAAGACCGCAGGGCCTAGTTTCCCGGGCGCCAGTTCCATAGAAACGACCTCGGAGGTTACCCGCTGCGATGGGATCTTATTTGATTGATTAGTAAACCCGAGGCCCATGTTAAACCCGGGTTTTAAAAGCAAAAGCACATCTGTGTTGCTGCAGCTCAAATTTAACAAGAAGCTATAGTGCGTACATATAGTACGTGCTATAGACCATGATCGGTTATTCATCTTTTCAAAAAATTTCCAAAAACTAGAAGGTTGCGAAAGAAGGCCATTTTATTTTATTTAACCTTATTATTAACGGTAAATTTAAAGACAAATTGTGTTATATTATCCAAAATTAAATCGCAAAAACAATAAAAACGAATTGGTTGAGATCTATTATAAAATTATTGGCAATTTTTTGCGTCAATTAAATTTCAAAATTAAAAGCGACACAAAAGTTTCAAAACTTTATATAAAAGTTAGTATATTTATTAATAGATTGTAATTAATTTGGTTTGATTTGTAATTGTAACTCTCTTGTAATTAATTTTTTAGTGTACAAAGAAAAGTAGTAATTTACAATTTTTTAGCTAATAAATAAAGCACCGAATATTCAATGGTTAGAATATAAAGTACAGGATCATAAACATGACATTTTAAATTCGCAATTTATATGTACATATTTGAAATTTTTACTGTACCATGTGGTGTGTTTTAGAAATGATTAACGCATGAAGAAAATAAATCGAACAATCACAAAAAGATTGAATAACTTCGTTCGTATATAATCCGACTACATTATGCTCACTGATTTTGGAGGACATTTGTAGTGATATTTGATCGGCTAATTTTTATTATACAATAAATCAGTTGAACAACCTGAGATTCGCAGATGACTAGTAAGCAATAACCAACAATTGAATAATCGGGCAAAGAAAATATAACTTGAAATAAGTAAGGCAAAATAAATACGAGCAAAATATTAAAAAGTATCAACATTACCTCCAGAAGATGTAGCGTTAGAAGTAATGGATAACTGTATTACCTCTGCAAAAGATGACAACAAAGAAAGACATCAACGAAGAAAGAACAAAAAGAATAAGATTGACGTGCAGCTCTTTTGGAGAACTAAAGAATTTGGAAAACTAAATTATATCGTCAAGTATGATATTCCAAATATGTTAAACGCAAAAGTATACAGTGTCTATTCCTAATAGTGACTTATGAAGCACAGACGTGGAGCTTGATAAAGAAAACGCCTAGAGGCTTATACGTACACAAAGAACGTACGAAAGATATATACAAAGTGGTTTAAACATGACCGGGAATGATTTGTGTGTAAACAAATCGCACTGGGCCTTGGGAGAGTAGAGCCACAACGTTCATATGTTTTCTTGCTCGGGTTAGAACCTGTTGTTGCTAGAATTATAAGCGAACAGAAGGTACCACAAAGCGTGAAACAATGCATTGTGATCAAATTCCTCGTTAGAGAAAACATTTCGTACGCTGAAATTCATCACAGACTCCAACAACAGTATGAGAAAGAGTGTATCTCACGGACCCGTGTGTAAACAGCATAATCTTCGGCCACAAACATTCGTCACAGAGCCAAACCTTGATCGTGCAGACGCGCTTCTTCGTAAGAATAGATGCAGCACTATCAAGAAACTTGGAAAAATGCTATCCATTAGTGTTAGTAGCATTTCGACGGGCGTGAAGAAAATGGTGCGCGTGCAAGCTGCCAGTCGTCTCCTGCAGACGAAGGTGATGCATTTTTTAACTCTATAGTGACCACCGATCAAACGTTGATGCATTACTTTAGTTTCGAGTCCCAGCAGTTAACGGGAGAGCAGCGGCATATCAGTTCTCCCAAACCCAAGAGAGCGCGGAGGAGCCGTTGGACAGGAAAAGTGATGGTAACGTTCTTCTGGGATTGACAGGAGGTTATTTATGTAGACTTTCTGACAGATGCTAGAACAGTCAATGCAGCTTATTACTCAGGCATCTTGACAACAAATGTGAAGGACAAGATCTGACCCAAGCGAAAGACAGGTGGAAAGATAGCAGTCTTCCTTCAAGACAATACACATCATATGACAAAAACAACAATAAAAACCCTCTGAAAATTAAAATGAAACTTTATGCCATATTCTCCGTACAGTCCCGATTTAGCCCCAAGTGATTTCTACCGGTTGCAGCTTGCGGACAATGACGTTATCATCCAGTCTGTTCGAGAGTGGATGCAACGCCAATCAAAAACATTTTTTAAAAGGACACTAGGATGCTTCCGTAACATTGGAAAAAATGTGTTGACTCCCGAAAAGAGTACGTTGTAAACTGACATGTGCAAATAAATGTTTGGCAATTTGTTTTTACTAAAAAAATCAGGCTCGGTCATATTTGAACCGCCTTGTATTAGCAATTAGATAAAGCGATCATAAAAGAAAACAAAACTTACATACGTCATTCCAACGAATTGTACAACTTAAGTGGCAATGCGCATGACATATAATCCTAACAAAGGACGAAGGGTGAATGCTGAAGCCAAATCGTGCATTTTTGTTTAAATTGGGGGATTACCCGCTCTGCTGTTTAAAAATGCATACATTATCGAGTAAGATCATTTGTAAATGCAGGCTTAAAATGTTTGACCTGCGGCCAGCTCGCACCTGCGTTATCAAATGGAACAGGCGTGGAAGTTGACACGTCCCTCGCATGGCCAAGTTAATACCGCATTCGAATATTAAAATTTCAAGTGTATCATTCTATAACGACTCATCCACCCGCTCTGTAGGGGATCTACCATCCCGCTGTACAACCGCAAGGAATAAACGCTTTCCACGAGTCACTTCCAAGTCTTCTCAATAACCAGAAAGAACGTAAGCCGCAAGTGTGTACCCTACCTTTTCTTTAGCAGAAGGTTTTGTGGGGAATTTGGGGATATCATTAAAAAAATTGTGCCTGGCAACAAGGAACACCGAGGAAATCGTTGCTTCCTGCCCTGCCCATGGGTTGGTCGCCCGGCCGTCTACGTTGCCGGACTACCAGCGTTGTCACACAGCTTCTTGTCCACGCGGCTGCACCAGGCCGCCGCCGCCGCAGACGTCAGCTCTGCTTAACCAGCCCAATTCGGCTGCCCGCTCCACCGACGACGTTAGGTTAAACCTTAGCGTTAAGTTAAAATAAGTTTGATTAAGTTAGGAAGAGTGCGCTCTAGTTTTGATAAATATAAGTTATTATTGCGATTTCGTTTGCTTTTCCTCTCTATTTTTTTTATAACACATTTATATCTTTTTCAACCAGCGCCTACTACGCAAACCTTACGAGCGCGTGTTCAGTGATTGGAGACCTCGCGACACCAAAAGAGGTGTTGGAAGACCTATCACTTGGTGGCGAGAGATATGAAGAAAATTACGCGAACAATGTTAATGAGAATAGCAGAAGGATAAAATGAAATGGAAGGTCTATATTCAACAGTAGATGGTAATGGGCTCATAGTGATAGTGAATTACAAATTATATCACGATTAATTAGTTCAATAGTTAGTGTATTCATCTTCACTATTATTCACATATTCAATCCGTTTCAGGAATGAGCGTACTAGTTTTGACAAGTCGCTTTTTGATAAAAAGTACCATTTACTTTTAATTCTTCCAATTAATTGTTCCCTTGTTTTCGGTTTCGATTCTTCAAATACTGATTATTGAAGTACACCTCATACGTCTTCAACATTGATTTCAGTGATTACCGACTTGATATATATCGGAGCACTATCTTGCTGGAAAGTAGCAATTTTTTGTAAATAAAATTCTTATTATTGCCAAGTCTACGGCTGAAATTTTTGTCTCACGGACATAACCATTTATTTTTTCATTATGGGGACTGACCATTCCATTCACTGTTATTACGCCTGCAACCATCATGTAGATGGGCTTCTGGGAAACACCATAATGAGATACTTTTTATTTGTTGTCCTCATTCTTGATTTATTTATTAGGGATGGAATAATAACATAAAAACAAAAAATAAATGTCAGCTCAAATGAAGCGTACAGAGCTCCGACAGCCTCAATAAGCAAATCGAACATAGAATGGCATTCTTACGAAAATAAAGCAGAAAGGTCCATTAAAGTAATGATTAGAAATTTACATCTTTCAACATTAGCAGAAGGGTCTCCAATGAACTTGAAGAAAGGAAGTTTAAAATAGTAGGGGTACCCCAAAAACTCAAGAGAACTACCGACAACAATAAGGTGAAACACATTCGCTTACCATTGTTTATGTTGGAGTTTGATAGATCAGAAGATATCAAAAAATCTATGATATTCAATACATTAACCACATGAAAGTCCAAATAGAAGCACTAAGGAATAGTAAGCTTATTCCGCAATGTAAAAGATGTCAAAGACATGGTCACACACGGAAATACTGAAGAAGAACACCAGCCTGCGTGAAATGCGCAGGAGAGCACCTAACTGCAAAATGTACTAAGGAAAGAAGCAATCCTGCCAAGTGCATCAACTGCTCTGAAGCACACCTGATAATTATAGAGGATGTACAATAGCCATTGAACTACACAACGGTCAAAACAAAGAAGCCCGCTCCTCAACCAAGACAAATTCTCCCAAACACAGTAAAGCCTGGAATATCGTATGCCCAGTGCGCACAACAAAAGACAGGCGAACCAACACTACTTCATCGACAACTGAACCATCTATGATGCAACTTATGCAGAATATGATGAATACATTAAATCGAGTCAATGCAAGACTCGATAGATTAGAAGCCAGGAGCACTGGTACTATACCAAAGACAAAATAAACTATGGACCAAAAAGATCTACGTATTGCTACCTGGAATGCCAATGACATTCTAAACAAAAAACATGACCTCGAAGTCTTTCTAAATACCAAACACATTGATGTCTGTCTCATATCAGAGACACATATGACAAATCAATCATAAATCAAAATAAGAGGATACAAAACATATCATACCATCCATCCAGATAATCAAGCCAGGGGTGGTAGTGCAATCATAATAAAAGAAGTACTCAATCACTATGAAAAACGCCATCTGCAAAAAGTGGATATTCAACTAACAGTGGTTGGAATTAAATCAACAAAACAAACAATAAAAATTGGCGCCATATACTGCCCACCAAGATATAACTTCAAAAAAGACGATTATCTTACTCTTCTGAGACCTTAGAAGAAAGATTCATTGTTGGTGGAGACTTCAACTCCAAACATGTAGATTGGGGCTCCAGACTAACCACGAAGAAAGGAAGAGAACTACGCAAAGCAATTAAAGAGATGAATTGCAACTACCACTCAACAGGAAAGCCGACCTACTGGGCTACTGATACCGATAAAATCCCCTATTTACTAGACTTCTACATCACTAGGAAAGTATCCCCCAACTACACAGAAGTGGAAGAGAGCTTCGATATGAATTCTGATCATTCGGCTATTACACTAACACTAAGCAAAAAGATAATAAAAAGAGCAATTAGAGTTACGCTAACAAACAAAACTACTGATTGGGAGAGCTTTCAGACTGACCTTCAGAACAACATCAACCTGAACATCAATCTGAGAACAACTGACTAACTAGAAGAAGAAGCTGAAAAATTTACCAGCCTTATCCAAACAACGGCATACAACAACACCACCAAAGAGATTACACATATAACCAATGGTGTAAATTATCCAGCTGAGATCAGAGAATTAGTCAAAGAAAAACGAAGAGCTAGAAGAAGATGGCAACATTCAAGGGATCCCGCAGATAAAACCATACTTAATAACAAGACTCAGCAACTCAGAAGAGAAATCCAAAAACTTAAAGAAGAATTAATAGGCACCTATCTACAAGAGTTATCAACATACGTAGAAACTGACTACTCGCTGTGGAAGGCAACCAAAAAGATTAAAAGATCTGCGATCTCTACTCCCCCGATTAGAAACGATAATGGACCATGGGCCAGAGACAATAAGCAAAAAGCAAAGTTATTTGCAGAACACTTGGCTGAAATATTTACTTCTAATCCAGGACAAGTAAATCAAGACATCACTAATATTGAAAATCAAAGAACTGAAAATATCACACCGGTTACTCCAAAAGAAGTAGCAGATGAGATAAAAACTAACCTGAACCCAAGGAAAGCTCCATGATACGAGCTCATAACTGGAGAAATTTTGAAGCACCTGCCCAGGAAGGATATAGTTATGTTGACCAACCTATTCAACGCAGATTTTAGATTAAAACATGTGCCTGCATGCTGGAAAGTTGCAGAAGTAATTATGTTACCAAAACTAGGAAAACAACCTAATGATGTCAAATCATATAGACCAATCTCCTTCCTGCCCGTAGTCTCAAAACTCTTTGAGAAGCTACTGCTCAAGAGGTTAAGGCCAATAATAGAAAATAATAACCTAATCCCAAATTACCAATTTGGATTCAGGCAAAAGCACTCTACAATAGACCAAGTACATAGAACAACTGACGTTATTGAACGTGTGCTAGAAGAAAAGCAAGTCTGTTCGGCAATCTTCTTAGATGTGGCACAAGCCTTCGATAAGGTATGGCACGAAGGACTAATACACAAATTAAACAAAATGTTACCAAAACAACATGCTGACATATTAGCATCGTACATATCAAAGAGACTATTCAGAATCAAACAAGAGGACGTACATTCTGACCTACAGGATATCAAGGCAGGGGTGCCACAAGGCAGTGTACTTGAGCCCATTCTATACGTACTGTATACCAGAGACTTGCCGGTGTTAAAAGTAGCAGTCATTGCTACATTTGCTGATGACACTGCTCTTCTCGCAGTGGACCAAGACTAGAAAATATCAGTTGGGAAGCTCTAGACAGCAAGCAATGCGATAGTTGATTGGACCAGGCAATAAAGGATCAAACTTAACGAGTTTAAATCTGTACAAGTAAACTACACTAACAAGAAAATAGCCGATCCACATCTGATATATATTAATGGAACAATTATGCCATATTCTACTACTGCAAAATACCTCGACACGAATCTGGACGTCAAACTTAGATGGAAGGAGCATGTAAAGAAAAAAAGAACTGAACTAAACTTAAAATACAAACAGCATTGTTGGTTGATAGAAAGAAACTCAAAACTTTCAATCTCCAACAAAGTACTAATTTACAACCAGATTCTAAAACCAGAGTGGTTATATGGTATTCAGCTTTGGGGCTGCGCTAGTGACTCCAACAAAGAGCATACAAACATTTCAGAACAAAGTGTTGCGTAACATAGTAGACGCTCCCTGGTATGTACACAACTCAGATATCCACAGAGATCTTCGGATTCCAACCGTCAAGGAAGAGATTAGAAGGTTTGCTAGAAAGCATGAAGCCAGGCTTCACCTACATGTCAACGCAGAGGCTCTTCAGCTGCTGGACAACCAACACCAAGTCCGAAGATTGAAGAGGAAAAAACCTGCTGATCTTGTGTAATGTGTTGTGTACAAAAGCAGAGCACAGTGCGCGAGTGAAGTGTAAATAGTTTAGAAGAAACCTAGAAGACATCATTGGATAAACTCTAGTCGTTAAGTATATAGTTTCAGATTTATTAGAGTAAAATTAATGGTTAGTCCTTAAAGACTGGTTTTAATTATAAGCACAAAAGTGCTATTAAAAAAGGGGGGATGGAATTCAATAGAACCCGCTATTCATCGGTCCAAATAATATTTTTCCTGCCTATTCTACCTTCATCGCAATAACTTCTTTTTAACGTTTAATATAAAATTAAATCTATTGATACTTTTGTTGATCAATAGTAAATTCTTGACTCACGTTTAGAGATTTGGCACACCGACATAGTCACTTATTTCGTTTGTAATCAGTTTTTTAGAGACCGGCTATAATTTTGAATTAACTTTTGTATTATATTGATGGTCATAACTCCTCCTGTTTAACCACTTCTCCATCGTACGCCTTAAAACTGTTAAGCCTTTAGCGATCTTCCTTATTGGCCATCCCTGACTTCTTAAGATCTGAATTTGAATTTGCTTTACTTCTCTTTTAGACACCATTATATGTACTTTAATTATCCTCGACTTTGAATAAGATCAAATAACAGCATACAAAAAATGTGTCTAAACATACGATTAGTTGCGCTCTCCCTACAAATGCATTATACATAGTGTGCAATATAATTAAAGATATGTAAAGACTTTCATAGATGTAATTTACTCATCAAATTGGCTATTTTTGGTGGATTAGACAGTGTTTTTCTTCTTTTGAAATTGTTTACCACAATCGCAAACGTAATTTTAATGGTTTTAAAACTGGAGACTTAATCTACTACTATAATGTTTTAATTGTTTTAGATATTTTAGCTTATTCAATTTTTCGTATATTGATTGGTAGAATAAGGCACATAATTTTGGAAAAAGAAGTCAACATGAGTGTTTTAAATAAGATGTAAGTAAACGGCATAACGTGGCGGGTAAACGGGAGACCCCACACTGTTTACCCATAAAAATGCAGGTGGATCTACCCCATCCCACATCCGTGGATAACAGATGCCGCCTGTAGTAATGACATGGGGTAGAGATTCACGCAAGTGACCTCGCCGGCAACTCGTCAGGAGAAATCCTGCCAACACGAGTACTGTCGACTGGAGTATTTGCTGCATCGATTAGGTCCAAGGCCTACGGAGACGTTAGACCACATGACGTTATCCCGTTAAAACTGTTATGCAGGCTATCCGATCCCACGTTTCTGCGCAAAGGACGCCGGTAGCAGCAACGATATGTGGTAGAAGTTGGCCTAAGCGACCTCGACGGCGATGGACGGTGATGGAGGAAACTCTATCGACACGAGTGGGACTGCGTTTCACTATACGACGCAGACCCGTAAAGGTGCTTCGAGCCACCCTATCCCACAACAGTGTGGGTAACGGGCGCAACAAGTATCAACAGATGTAGAGTAGAGGCTCACGCAATTGACCTCGGCGGCCGCTCGTCCAACGTGGTAAAGAAAACTTTACCGACACGAGTGGGTAGTGCGCCTTACCCCGTGGCGCATGATACCCGTAAAACTGCTAGTGAAGCTACCCAATCCCACAATTGTGGGCAACGGATGCCGCTAGTCAGTAACAGAGGGGTAGAGGTATCGCAAGAGTGACCTCGACGGGTACTCGTCAAACGTGGTAAGGGAAACCTTACCGACACGAGGACTAAGGGGAGGGGGTAGCCAACCGGAGCGGTTCCCGGTCCCCCTCGATGGTGTTGGACTCTTAGGGGTGGTGGCAGCGCTTTAGGAACAGGTGGGACTTGTTGGCCTTCGTGCGAGCATGCCCTTAAGCGGGAGAGGCTTCGGCCTGCCCCCACCGCCCGTCAATTATACCGGCCATAAATGTCGGTCTGACGGGCGGAACCGTAACACCACCGGTACTCTGACCTGGTGAAATAGGAGCGTAGTTCGGTATCTGAGCTTCCCAGCCTCGACTTGCATAATTGTCCGGGTGCATGCTTGTTGGTGTGCGGACCTTAATTTGGTCGTACTGTAAGGAGGGTAGAACCTCCCGGTTTGTGTTTGAAGACTCGGCAATAAGGGTATTCGGTAACGACAATTGAACATAAAACGTAATTTAACCATCAACGAACTCTGATGATGTTAGAAGTTATTATTGAGTTAATCGATGCCATGTTTGATTCGAACCATACATTAAACTTAAATGGACTCTATTAAAAATAAAATATAACTGATCTATCCCTCTTTGAACTATAAAATAACGTTTTTATGTAACAAATTACTTTACAGTGTTTAAATTTAATTTACCAAGCGTTAACTATTAATAAATATCAAATTGCAAAGAAATAATCGCTCTATTGCCAAAACTTTTTATTAAGTTTATAAAAAGTCGCTGCAAGGAGACGATTTCGGATAAAGGTATACACAATTCTATTTTTCCTGTAAAATAAAAATAATAGTTAGCTAAAAGCGTTTCCCTTAAAGATAAAAAAGTGTAGATTAGCAGATAATGAAAATACTATACCTATACAATTGGTTTGTTCCGATAATACAGTGCAACCTCTATAATCCGAACACACGTTAATCGGAACGCACGCTAATCCGAACGGCAATATTACAAAATAATAATACCACGTGAGGTTTACGCCAAACAGATTGACAACAGTGATGAAAAAGATAATATCCCAGTGGGTAGGTTAGCCAGCCAAATTGCTGAACCAAGAAGACTTGTTAAGAATATGTTCTGAAGGAAATTTTACTTGGAGAAAAAGCTTGACCAAAGCTTAACGAATGAAGAGATCGAAGAGTGGGTGACACATAATAAAGCAATCAGCGATGAACTACAAACTGAAACTGATATAATTTAAGAAATTATTATATATATTAATATAATCATATCATATATATATCTAGAACTTCCGTCATTGTAAATGGTTGCAGATCCTTTACGGTATCCAACGGCTGATGCATTTAACAATAAGTTACCATACATAGATTATATTTGCAAGTGAATTGTGATCTACTGGCATCATAAATAGCAATTGAAGTAAAGAATTTTACTATAAGACGTAAATACGCCCTTGTTAGCATATTTCTTTACATGTATACATATATATGTCTTTTTATGTGTATGGAGGCTTCTGTGGATATACATATATATATATATATATATGATACGTACTATTATACTGTAATATATGGATAATAGATATAGGTATATTATAGTAACATATATATAATTAATATATATATGCTTATAACTATTTAGCTATTTTTTGTATGGACCATTTCGCTTTCCGACGGTTCAGAATCTCGAAAAGTACGGTAGCATATGCCGATTGTTGACTTAAGAGGTCCTTTGGCATAAACTACAAGTAATTATAACAAACATTCTATGGGATTCTATTTAAAAGTCCGATCCCTTTGCTGACGAGCATAACAGCCAGATTTCTTTATTTCGTAAAGACTATTGCGAAATCTTGCGCATTAGATATTGCAACACTGTTCAATTCTATCGTGAATCCTCTATGTAAGGCTAGAGCTTTTCAAGAGATCAGAGGTTTTGGAATTGATAGGGTTTAAATCATTTATGATTATATTAGTTGAATCGTTGAGAATTCCATTATTAGTATCGGTGGTACGAATTTGATCAATTTGTGCTATACGCATCAGTCAGAAAGTCTAGGTCTAGTCTCTGAGAGATTTTCGCAACCGTAAAATCGATTTTGCTGGTATGGAATTTCATTCTAGGTCATGCCTGTGAGTTTTATAACATATTTCAGAAATTCATTAGAAGGATTCTGTTTTACTCTGGAAAAATTGTATGTCTTTCAGAGACAAATGGTATCCTAGCCACTGAAAAGAAAAGAAAGCAGACATATAGTATAGCATACATTATCATTATCATTATCATTATCACTATATACTCTAATTATTTTGACTAACCAACGTTATAATGTTTATTGTTGAAACATTGTACGATAACATTCTTAAGTTCTAAAATTAGTTACTGGTGTACCTTCGGTATATGTTCTTCAATACTATTTACTAGTTTTCATTTTCAACCTCGTGTTATATGGATGAAAGTATCAACTCAAACGTTTTCAGGCTAGAATTAATATACATTCCTTATACTACGGATTTTTACCATGAAGGATTTCTTTTTTTTTAATTATTGTTTTGCTGCTCAGAATTTCTTTTTTATATTTAAGGGTTAATTCTATTATACTGTTTCTATAGTTTTGGTAAAAATTTCTGTGTTTCATGATTACCTTAAGCTCATATAGAGGCTCCTGTTTCTGGCTCTATAATTTTAGCTGATATACTGATAATGAAGATTATAAATTTTATACATATAAATGCCTTTGCATAAAAGTTGATTTTCTTGAAATTCCTTTATTATCGTTTGTTAGATTATTTTAATTTGTTAAAAGATGTTAAATCTATTGTAGCTAAATCATGAGTTCCTTAGGTGTTATTATTTCTGTCTAATGTCGTAGTTATAAATATTTGAACTTTACGTTTCAAGCTTTTTTATTTAGCAAATATTGGTTATAGGAAACTGAGAAAGTAAAGTTTGTTTTTAAGGAAAGGGTTAATTAAATTAAAATATTCAATGATACTAAGATGGTTTCTTCTTAGTCCATTTAATATGAAGGCTTTTTTCGTTTAATTAGATGAAATAAATTAAGCTGATTAATGGAGTTGCTTTTAGAGGCCCCCAAGAACAGTTTTTTATATTCTCCCTTTTTTGCCGCCTATTCATAGTACTTATATTCATATAGGCAACGTAAGTTACTAATCAGAGGAGTTTTCAATTTTCATTAATCTTTTGTATTGAGTTAATGTTCTTTATGAGTTTTATTTATTTAATAGTTTAATACAAAACTAGAGCTTTGAACTGTCTGGGAATTATAACTAAATAATTTGTTCATTTTATTTTTTGTCATTTTAGCTTCTGAGGGTTAATGGGCTTTTTATTGTAAATTTTAATATTTTAAACTCTAATATTGCTTATATAGTGTAGGGTAAACCGTGTTTTAAAAAACGGAAATAAGAAATTTACTACTTTTCTGAAAATAAAGTATTGGGAATATTGGGAATTACTATTAAAGAAAAAAGGTTACGAATGAATTAAGAATTAAATAGATATGGTTGGTAGACTGCAGACAATAACAAGAACAAAATGAGAGTAAGCAGTACATGTGCGAAAGGAAGCCATGGATAGGAAAAAATAAATCCGGACAACATTTAATACGCCGGTAGAAAAATTATCCAGAAGAACGTTGATGCAAAAATCTAAAATAGAAAAAATTAGAAACATGAAAGAGGCATGTGTTTATATGTAGATGTTAAATGCTGATTAAAGAAACGAAGAAAGAGAGAGAGGTGACGGGGTGTATTTCTATTATTTACTTCATTAAATTTGCTATCTTTACTGTTTATAAACTTTTTATTGCATATTGCTTCTGCAGTTATTTTTTCATCGAGAAGAGCACATGGAGATGGGTTTACTTATTAATTGTCTTATTACTTTGTTGATACTATTTATTGTTTGGACAGTTTCTTTTAATTATTAGTTTTAATTTAATCAGAACTTTACTATATTGCCGTAGTTTAGGATTAGTCTTTTACTGCTTAGTAATTTATTATTAGAATGTCAAGTCTTATAGTACTGAAATAATTACTACCCTTTTAACCGAATTGGAAATACTACCTTGTTAACTAGAATTTTATAGTATTATCTTATGAGATTACATTTATTACATGGCGTTTATGCGTAAAGATTTGCCCATACAAGTAATTTGAACTTTGTTAGGAACTGGCAAGTATCTGACGAGGAAAGTTGTTCAGAACACAGACACATTTAGTTTGAAATCACTGGGATTCAGCGAGTGATAGAAAACTATCGTAATCCTCGTAAAACGGACTGGAAAACCCGTAAGATGGACCTAGACCAAGACTTGGCGAGTACGATAAGGAAAGTTCATAATAACCTTAAGCTTGAAATGGCGGTAGATCAGTCATTTCAGCATATAATGAAAACTATCCTCTGGTTGTAAAGGCCTCCAGCAGGAATGCACCCTGGTGGAACGAATACCTTGCAACCATGAGAAGACAAGTAAGAATACTGTTTAACAAGGCTAAAATATCAAGTGATTGGGATACCTACAGGGGATCCCTAACATAGAATTGAGAGATGCCAAGAGAATAACAAAAAGGAGGTACTGTGAAAAAATTGAAACTACTTCAGCATGTGCCAGTACTCTCAAAAGACTCTCACTGGAATTTTATTGGTACTCTGGACTCTGAATCCGGAGAGTACACCAAAACAGGTAAAGAAACATTGACCGAACTTTCTCGGATACACTTTCCTGGATCTGTAATTATACAACAGTCGCCCTCAGAGTGGATAAACCAGGTATCCATTGATCTTGGTAACAGCATCAAGGGAAGATTGGGAGACTACAAGAAAATCAAATGGGCTATAAACTCATTTAAAGCCTATAAATCTCCGGGACTGGACCGAATCATTCCTTCCATGCTACAGAAGGGCTCGAAACTTCTTATGACAAAGGCCTGCATCGTACTTAGAGCCAGTTTGGCCCTAAACTACTTACCAAAATTATGGAGACTTACCAGAGCGGTATTTATACCAAAGTCTGATCGGGCCCACCATTTGCAGACAAAGAGCTGCAGATCAATTAGTCTTATATCCTTTCTGCTTAAGACGTTGGAAAAACTGCTTGACAAGCATATTAGGGAAGGTATACTGTTACACCAACCACTGTATGAGAACCAATTTGCCTATCAAGCTGGTCTTTCGACTTCACTACCTCACCTGGAGAGTAGAGAAAAGGCTGGACAACAAAGAGATTCTTCTATGTGCCTTTTTGGCATAGAAGGGGCTTTTTACAATACACCTTTCAACTTCATAACCTTGGCCTTGAAAGGGCGTGGCTTGGAGGAGACCTGATGCAGGTGGATAAGACTGCATGGTCAAAGGAAGGATGGTTTATTCGTCTATGTACGACGAAATCATAATAGTCTAGGTTGGAAGGGGAGAGGGTCCTCAAGGAAGAGTTCTGTCCCCCTGCTATAGAACCTGGTAATAGATCGACTTTCAAAAAACTTAAAAGATGAAGAATTCTCTTCTGTAAGGTATGCCAATGACCTGGTTGTCTTGGTGGAAGGAAATTTGCAGGCACAATCATAGAACGGATGTAGAGGACTCTGGCCGTGTCTTTCAGACAGAAATATGCGCTATACTACAGTGCGCGCGCGAAAACGGTAAGAGGGCTTACAGGAGCAAGCGGATCTATATTGTATCAGACAGCCAGGCAACTTTAAAGGCTTTATTAAGCACTAAAGTATCATCTAGACTGGTATGGGAATGCACCCAATGCACTAGCAGAACACAACACGGTGAAACTGCTATGGGCACCTGGGCATTGTGGTATCTACGGCAATAAGAAAGCGGATGAATTGGCCAGACAGGGATCTAGTCAGGCTTATATCGGCCCAGAACCTGCTTTAGGAATTTCACGAAGTGCTTCCCGAAGCTTTATCAAGGAGAGGACACACGCACTCATCGTCGAATGAACTGGAAGAATCGACCAGGGCATAACTTCACAAAACCTTCAATAAGTGACCTTGCCAAAAGAGAGCTGCAGAACTCCTTAATCTAAGTAGGTCACAGCTAAAGACCACATGGTTTCTCACAAGACATGCAACTGTTAAAGAACACCTCTGGAAAATTGGTAAATTCAATGGTGACCTTGCATGCAGACTCTGTAGCAAGAAACCAGAAACAGCTTTACATATCCTATGCAAGTGCGATGCGCTATTCAGGAGACCGATCCTGAAACCGGAAAACTTTCAGACACACCCTGTAGAGGACCTGAATCTGCTGATTTAGGGGACATCAATTACAGATTTGTTGTGAGTTTATTGTATTAGGGTAATCACAATAAGTCATAGGCTGCAGTGAACATGGATCCATCAAGGAAGACATACCCCAAGGAGGAAATAAAATTGAACTTTAATTCTCTTAACTGCTGTAACTAAAGAAAGTCAGATTTATTTTTTCTTTTGATTTCCTGCTGCGATTGCAGCACCTACTTCTATGTATTCATTAGCTCGTTATCAAAAGAGTTTCAGATCTATTTTTTTAATTCTCTGCCAAACATAAGAAATGGGTTTTATTTAGTCATCAGATATGTGTTTGAAATAGACACGTCCCTAAAAGTTTTTCCATGTAAGCTCACTAAGTGACAGAGTTGTGTTTAGCATCCGACTATTTGGCTTGTTGGCACATTTAATTGGAAATTCCGAGCACAGAGTTCATATTAAGTTCTGCATTAAGATAGGGAAGCCCATAATAAAACAACAAATATATGGTGATGAGAAGTCGTGTTTTTGAATTGTACAAAATGTTTCGTGAGGGCAGTTATTCAGTGCAAGTCGATCCCAAAGTCAGCCTCTTGTCAACATCACATACCGCTCTAAATATGGGACGTGTGAAGCAATAACTGCAAGAAAGCCATCGCATTGTTATACGCATGATATCAGAAGAGCTAAAATTAAATAAAAATTTGTGTGGCCAGATTTTACGCAACGATTTAGAGAAACGGAAACAATGCAAACATAGTTCTTCACACACTGACAGGGGAATAGAAAGAAATTTTTTTAATTGACAAAAATAATCGTACAATCTGTCCAAGGCGGATAATAAGTTCTTTGTTGGATAATATATATACACTGACATGTCAAGAGCACTCCTTTGAATGTTCTCCTTATTATTTAAGCCCTACATATGTTATGTTTAACAGTACATAGTAGTTCCCGTAACAGGATAGGTCTGCTACAATCTAGAGCCTACGGTACACAAGGGTAGTAACGTGGGTAGCGCTACGTACCGACCGCCTATTATTACCCCAGAGTTTGACCTCCAGGTACTCATTTATTGCAACCTGAGTCGAGCTGCGCCGTAAAAATGCCAGCGATTGAATTGGCGAGAGCGGGGTTCGAACCCGCAACTCTTGGTTTCGTAGTCTAGCGACCTATCTCCTAGGCTACCACGGTAGATATTACAGTAAAAACACTTTTATTAAATTAATTAAATTTGATTATGTAAGTCCAAAGGTTTAAACCGTTTTAAGCGTCTGATTTCGTCTGTTCTGTCCATAAGTTTGCCAACAAGAACATTTTGATGCACTTCCACTCGTTCATTGTATTTAGCACTATATATTTCTATTTCTTCTTTGACTGACAATATACATAAGTCATTTTGTATTCGGGTGTTGGAAATCTACCACGGTGCATTCACTATTAGTCGAATGGTTTTGTTTTGGAAGCGTGGAATGATTTCTATGCTGCTATGGCTAGCAGTTCCCCGAAGCTGAATACGAGTATTAGAGTAGATAGAATTTCTTTATTAATTTGGTTGGTAGTTCAAAGTTTTCCCACAATTAATGAAAAATTAATTTTATATATCTCTATTTTAGTTATTTGTGTTCATGTTTTGCTTTAACAATTTCTATCTAGAGGTTAATATTGAGAAGTTCTTTTTTAGTAATAAAAGCATAATGCTAAATAATATAAATAGAAAGAGAGCTTGTCCTTTAGAAAAGTAATTTAGAAGCTTTTTTCGGATCTCATATTTCTTTAATTAGAAAGTTTTCCATTCTTATTATCATCCTCTATTTTTTTTTTCTGATACACTGCGATGGGCTCATTTATCTGTCATTATAGAAGAAATAAAAATAAGTGTTTAGAAGAAGAGCCTTAATAGAATTAAAAGCGATAATTACTTTGGGCTTCCAATTATTTCTAGTTCAACGGTATAGTGCTAACTTTTGCGAAAGAATCTGTAATCTACAGTCTTTAAAATAGAGAAGACATAAGATTAAACAGTAGCTACTAGTGATTTTAGAATTATTATGATGACAATTTATCAACGCTGCCCTAAAGATATTTAAGAACTTCCTTTTGATTATTTAGAAACAAATAAGGTCGCTTGACGTGTTATTATTATGATATTGCTAGAGATAACATCTCCAATTTACAGATCTTCTTTGTTTAAAACGGCAGATTTACATCCTTACCAGTATTGTATCGAAAAAAGAAAATTAAGTGACTAGTAACAGCGGGCCTAACATTACTCTTGTTACTGCAAAGTATAATAAATTTATAAAGTTATAAAACGAATATTTTTGAAAATTTTGAGGGAAAATAAAGAACTACTTCTATTTTGACAAACTTTCACATAAATATAACCAATTGAATGAATTTGTTGCTAGGTGAGCATGTAGAGATAAAAATTTTAAACTATTAAAAATAACTTGATTGTAAATTGTAAAGAGAAAACGACCGAAATCTTTGATTTTTGATTTCTGCGTAAATAGCCCCCCCTTGAATAGTGTTTATACCACGAAATGCACTGAAATATTTAAAAGCTTCTAAATGGAGTTGCGTTGTCATTTTTTCATTTGGGTTTTTATTGCAGAATTGTACTTATTGGGGCTAAAGTACAAATTAGAACTTTAAATATTTTTTCGGTTCCAAAATGTTCCGTCAAATTGAAAGAATTTTTTCTCACAAAAAATTCTTACGAATAAACGCAGATGCTAATCAATACAAATAATGATAGTGGTGAGACTCCTGCATGGGAACATGGTCTGCAAAATATGAGGTCAAGACTTCCATATATTTGGCTCTTCTGTCCGCACCTTAAACGGCTACATTATTACCCGTTGTGTTAGTACATCCAAGAGACCTAGGAATGAACCCTGGTCCGTACACATCGTAATCAAATGTCTTAACCGCGCGGTTACACTGACGCCTTTTCATTATAATAACGAGTGCTTTATTACCCGCTCTCAAACAAAAATTTTCTGTCGCTTGCGGTTCCGGAAATATATTACCTCGGTCGCGCCTGCCGCCGGGCCGAAATTTGTCCTTCGGAGGCGCTCGGGTTGGCACGGAAAGGCACGAACGACCTGTGTGACAGCAGCACTCATAATTATATATATAAAAAAAATTATGAGTGCTGCTGCTGCTGCTGCTGTGACACAGGTCAAAGGTCAAAACTAGCAAAATTAACGAAGGGTAGGTCGCCTATGACACGTGTTCCAAAATTACCCAGAAGTATGGAAAAAACTTCCGGCCTCGCACCGTCCTGCATAAAATCAACAACCGATGAGCATTTTGGTTCTCTCTACTACCCGTAGAAACTATTCTTTGGCCACTTGGCGATAATTTTGAGAGTTCACATTTTCGCCAAATAAATATGGTCTGGAATTCTTTTTTTCCTGAAATTGCACACCTAGCGGTCACTTTTGCTGAGTAAAAAGGCTTTACAATTGCAAGGTGGAGATTCTCGTTACCCCAGTGGCGCATGTTTTGATTGTTAACAAAACTGCAAATAAATATGGGCCTCATTACTAAATCAAATCTTCGACAAATCAATCGAACCACCGTCTTCCTCTTTTTCAATTACCATTGGCCAAACTAGAATCTTCTGTCGATATCGCGCAGCTTCAACGACTGATGGATTTGAATCTTGTACGGAAACATTTTCAAATGTTTTGTCAAGATAGTTTGAACCGATCCCCGTTTGTTGATCTGCTCGCCAAATCGACAAACCTGACTGCTCTTCGAAAAAATCTTCAACCTTTTCAATATTTCGTGACATCAAAGCGATATATGATCAGCCAGAATTTGCGGATCGGGCGGATTTGCCAGTTGTTTTAACTCGCCGAATCAGCCTAAAAGTCTACTTAGCGTCCTTTCAAAAGTCTGGCCTGTCGGACCATGACACAAATTCGTAAAATTTATATACAATCTTTTTCTTCAAAAATGAAGGATTCCATGTTTACCAATAATTTGCTAGAAAACTTCAATTGCCTAACTATTAGGATGATAGATGGCACTGATCTACTTTCTTTCATTATTTTTTAAAAAGCAAATACTTACAAATATCTATTATTGACCACACTGTATAAGAAAGCATAGAAAGATTATTTAAATTAAATTAGGTCGGTTTGTTGTCACATATTACGTCTGAAATCCACAATGTCTCGCAAGAGCACAAATGATCTAAATATTTTTTGTTATAACGAGGTCTGCCAGCGGCCCCGCGGAGAGCTTGTCCAACTCCGACATGCTTGAGCCCCTTCGCATAGTTTTTAAAAATAAAAACACGATTAAAAAGCTCTGTTTGACATAAATGGCGTACGCCGTTGCCATGACAACGCATTTACGTATACCCAGTTAGAGTTGAACTTTGACCTTTGACCTTTGACCTGTGTGACAGCACTCATAATTTTTTTTATATATAAGTGCTTTATTACCCCCTCTCAAACAAAAATTTTCTATCGCTTGCGGTTCCGGAAATATATTACCTCGGTCGCGTCTGCTGCCGGGCCGAAATTTGTCCTTCGGAGGCGCTCGGGTCGGCACGGAAAGGCACGAACCTGTGTGACAGCAGCAGCAGCAGCACTCATAATTTTTTTTATATATATAATTATGAGTGCTGCTGTCACACAGGTCGTTCGTGACATTTGGTGAGAAAGCACAGCAGCGCCAATTATGTTGATTAGCTTAAATTTTTATTTCGTGCTTTTTTGCGCAGTATATGGTTAGCTGGCACGAAAACGTTTTTTTTTCTTTTAATCAGCCTTTATTACCAAAAAATTACGGGGAAAAACGACTCGCGTGGGCAAAGACATTGGACTAGAGTGTGGCTGGTTGTCAAGTTGTCAGACCGTGGTCGAAGTACGGAAACTCTCGGCGTTTTGCGCAAAACTGCGACGGAAGAAAATCTTCTAAAATTAAATAACTGTCCCATACGTTTTCAGTCGCGCGAGTGTGGCGGGGATGGTGTTAGGGGCTGTTGTTGACGTTACCGGAATGGTTGATAACGTAATCGGGTTAGCTGCGACGTCAATCGGGTCGTAGTAGGTAACACCTCAGGAATTACCGACGGCATTCACTCTTTCACCGTTTGCGCTCTATTTTTTGCCCTTAGGAGCGATAAACCAAGATTTAGGCAGATTGAATCCGCCGTCCCTATTAAAATTACTTTTATATTTAAGAATCTTCACCGCCTCTCTATATAATATCGGGTAATAGTACAATTAGATGAAACTTGTGTTTGCCCAAAGGTTTTTTTCGCGGCCAAGATATTCTAAAGCATGTTTAGCAACTGTTGATTTTTCTGGTTGATTTAGGCGTCGATGCCGTTTGTGTTTCTTTACTCTGATAGTAATCCTTAGGCCTGTAATTCTAATGTAGACCTACTCACACGAACAAAGTATGCAGTATACCCCTGGTGTGTCCTGTAGGTTTCTTGTATGCTTGGCTGGTCAAAACAAATCCCGTTTCTTGATAGTAGTACGGCAGATGGTTTATATCTTGTGTTTATTAAGAATTTTTTCTATCCGATCCGTAACCCTATTGATATAAGGTAAAAAAGCTTTACCGTGGCCGATGTCGGTTGTGTTTTGCGTGAGCATTTCTTAGGTTTGGTTGCTCTATACGGTGAAAGGGCAAGTGACGTCAGAAAATGCCGAAATGTTACCTGCAACGACCCAATGACGTCAGCAGCTAGCCCAATTACATTATCAACTATCCCGGCCAACAAAGGCCTTCAATACCTTCTCTACCACAATCGCACGAGTATAGTAACGAAAAATTACGGGGACAGTTACTCAATTTTTAGAAGATTTTCTTCTGAAGATGTCCGTTGCAGTTGTGGACGAAACGTCAAGATTTTCCGAACTCCGACGATTGCCTGACAACCCGAGAACCAACCACACGATGCACTATAACACTGGTTATAAAAGCCTACACATCTATTTGACATTAAAACAATGTTATTTTCACAGACAAATATTTCTTCTAGACTTGGTCTTGCTTATTTAAATCATTACGAATAATAATGGGATTTATCTACGAGTAGTAAAAGACCCTATATAAGTTCATGTTTGGGCATGCTTTTGTAAACACGGTTTTGGCTGCCTTTTTTGTTTGTGGAAAATTTGAAAGCCGAAAATGTGCAAAATCTACCAGAAATATTTGCTGAAATCTGCTAAAAAGTTTGTTGGTTCTGAAAGAATCGGTTAGGTATTGCAAGAAAACAATAACCCTAGACGTAGCATTTTAATGTCTACGACGAAAACGGTAATTCCGTCGTACATGAAAATGTATCTCAAGAAAAACCGTTATACACGGTGAAGCAGCTGTTATTTAAAATAAGAGTACAGGGCGATCTTTGCCAAATAATTTTGCCTCAAAAAACCTTATCGAAGTTATAGAAAATATCTACGAAGCTATAATTAGTAATGAAGGCCATTGGGAAAAATATTTTCGTTTCCAATTTTTCGAGATTACAACGGTCACTTTATTAATGAACAGATTGTAAGTACTAACAAAATGAATAATGTGTTAAAACCACAAAACCCATTATTTTTAAAAATAACTACTTTAAGGATTAGCGATTCATTGCTATTAAAAAGTTTTGAGTTACACAAAAATAAAAAAATGTCAAAATTATCTATTTCACTATGCTTTTTGTAAAAGTAACTATGATACATTTTAGTAAACTAAATATATAACTCGTCGTTTTCGCGCCTGCGATGCTATTAATATTTGCTCCTTTAATTCACAGGGCCGTATCTCCGCGCTCCTCTAAATTTAAATTTTGAGCAGCTGTCTGCTGTTTGTAATTTTCAAATATCACAACTTTGACTTTAGCACCTCGCATTACAGCAAATTTCAATTTAACTGCTATTTTCAAATTGGTAATAAAATTCGTTTTTTAATTATTGGGAGATGTTGAACCATATATGGTTCAGATTACATAAACAAGATGTTTATTCCAAAAAGGTTAAAATGCATTTTATTATCTTTATTACCGCCTGTTTTTGCAATCCTGGAATATTTATAGCTGTTATTGTCTGAAGCAGCTGTACTGTTGATTTTAGGAGTGTATTTTCGGTAAATCTTGTTTATTTTGTTGGAAAAATGTTGTGGGTGAGAACTTCTAATTTTGTTCTACTGAATCAAAGAAAAATATTTTTTTAAAATTATTTATTAGCTAGCAATCAGAGGATTAGAATAAATTCTATGAGCTAATTTTATGATTTATTTTTTATTTAATTCTTGGGTGTGAAGGGTATGACACCCGTGGAGCCACCCCTATATTATTGCAGCAAATCCTTGGGCCATTTTTTCTTTAAGCGTCGGTTGTTGGGAGCTTCTTTTAGTGGATCTAGGATTGCATTTGGATGAGTTGTCAGGTTGGCGCAATATTTAGATTTATTTCACAAACGGAATGCTTAGGTCCATATGGAGCATTTGGTTTGATACAAACCATGGTGCATTTTGCGATATTTTGGATTGACAGCGCTGGATTGTATTCACTGTGGATGTGCTGGCGCAGCCCCAAAGTTCTGATCCATATAACCAGATGAGACGAATGATAGCCTTATGAAGTAGCAATTTGTTGGTTAAAGTGAGCTGAGACCGCCGTCCAATTATCCAGTTCAGGTTTTTGGTCCATGTGTTTTCTTTTGTTGGCGACATGTGCCTTCCACGTCAATCGTCTATCGAGATGTAATCTCAAGTATTGTACCACGTCTGTTTAAGGGACCGCTTTGTTTCGGATGTTAATTGGCGGACATGTTGAGCATCTTGTTGTGAACGTAACATGGACCGACTTGTCCTCACAACTTTGATTCTCCATGTCATAAGCCATTTATCTATTAAATCTATATGTTCTTAGATTTTTATATTTTCGTGTCGTCAGAAAAGGTTCCTATATCAGTATGTAAATTTATTTACATGAAAACTAAAGTAAATAATATTGAGAATACAATATTTAATGTAGCTCTAATCAATAGCCACGACCTGCTCGAGCCAAGATATAAACTTGCTCCAAGTCAACACAACTTCCTCTTTGGACATATGTGTCATTACCTTCATAATGGGGGCTTTTAGCTATTCTTGGTGTTACTGTTCCTCTTAATGACTTTCTCGTCGATCACGCCCCACACGTAATAGTCGAGAGGATTGCATTCAGTCCTGGAGGGATATAAAGCAATGCCGTCCTTGTTTTGTAGTCTGGAGCAAACCTTCCTGAAACACTTATTCCCCCAGAAACTAACTTCTTTACCCAGGGTTTGACAGTATCCTTATATAGCTGTCGCTCAAAGTAATGAGGCGCTATGACAACCCATTCGTTACTCGCAAACCCCAGCACCACCAAAGAGATAACAATCTTTATATGCATGACGCTAGGCACTTTCAGAGGCATCTTGGCAGGTCCAAAGATTGTTTTGGCAATCTTCTCTTTCAATTCACGGACGAATTCATTACTTGTCTTGTGATCAAATTGCTTGAATTAACCAGGCAATAATTTCTGTAGGCAACTTTCCAGCCCTTGTAAGAGATTAAAGTATAGCAGCACTACGGTCGTATTCTCATTTTATCAAGAATCGTAAATTGTCGACCTATGTCGACATAACAAAGTTGATAATGTCGGCAAATTGAAAGCTGATATGGGTTTTTGTTAAAAACGGAACCAAATCGTCTTTTTAACATATGGTATTATTAAAAATTCTATTTTATAAATAAGTGTCAGGGGTATTTACAATAAAAATCTGATTAGAGACTCGAGTAAAAGATTATTCTGCGAGAGGCTTCATTTAATGGAATAATTTTCCCCTTGAAAATAAGGCAGTTAAAAATTTGGTTTAGCAAGGTTTGCTATTGTTCTAAAGGGAAAAGCCAATTAAATGCTTTACTGAAAAATCCCAAATAATTAGACCTAATAAAGTATTAAAGCTAATGGAGCATTTTTGTAGAGCAAGCGTGTCCCCAGAAGTAGTCTCGTCAACAATCACAAACTCGCTTCCAACTCGGCAGCAACGCGAGTTAGCACTGGAGGGTGGCATGTCGGCATAGCGTAACAAGTGGTTAGTTTTCAATGGTGAGCGATTAATGTAATTGGACATGAATCAGTGATTAAAAAATGTCTTACTGATATGTGCTTTAGATGTTCTTATCAGGACAACAGCGCCCTTATGTCTAGTTCTTATTTATAAAAAAATATTTTGTATATGCTGGGAGGAAAACAATATAATTTATACACCTCTTAAAAAATACAACTTTTAGACAAATTTATTCTGTGAGTCATGGTGTTGAGACAACATTAATAACCAAAATCAGAAAAAATAAATCTGTATGCGCCATACGAGTGAGTGAAAGAACAGCTATTGGTAGTTTTCGTATTTTGATTGCTATTGGAAAATATCTGCATGATAGTCAAGTTGCAAAAACTTTTGTTCTGTTATCTACGCTTATAACGTATACTGAGTGTCACTAAAATTAAATTTTACATAATAGTTTCAATTTTCTTAATTATTTTAAGGGAAATAATGTTAGGTGCTCGAAATGTTGTATATGGTACCAACACAATTTTCACAATACTTTTGTGGCGTGTCTTACAGTATTTTAACACCTTACAATGACAATTCGTCCTTTAAGTATGTTTTCGTTTTCCTCACTTTATTATTTTTTCAAATTAGAACTATTTTAAAAATAGGACAAACCCACAATGCACGACCAAAAAACCAAACTGAGGAATGAATGGACGAGTCAAGGAGCGCAGCGTCCCTGGAAGGCCCAGGATCGCCACCACACTCGCTGATCGAAACTCCGAGAAGATTCGAAGATCATGCAAAGCGACGAATAGAAATTCCTTATGTTTGGTACGGATGGAGTAAAATATGAAAGGCGCTCCTAGGACACTCAATACGATCTGGAAAAGGGTCATGGATGTCTGAAGAAGTGCTTTTCCTTCCCTCGTCTGTATATAGGAAGGAATTCTGGAGAATCACATGCTGGACTGGTTCCACCGCGGCCATGTAGATCTCATAACTCGTCGAGATAAGGTCCTAATCTTAATATCACGAAGAACCTGTCAAAAAAGAGCAAGAGAAAAATCTGGTGAGTCCACAGTTATCGAATGCACATCGGAAGTTCGACCAGTTGAAGGCCACTTGGGAGGGTATCCAACATAGACACCCTCATCAGCTGTATGGTATGTTTTGTTTGGAGAACTTTCTTACATTCATTTCACAAGTTTAAATATTTTTGTTATATCTTTGAGATTTAGTACCCGGTTTCCCAAAATTTTTGAAAATCCTATTTTCCAAATGATTATGCATAAATGAAACTTGTTTTGCATAGAAATAAAATGGCTTTATATCAAAATTCCCAAAAACAGGAAGTGTCAATAGACTACTATACCTAAGAAAGGGATCCCGCTTTGGCTCATACGAACATGAGCACTGCTCCTCTGTCTGCGAACAGGCACAGGCGAGTGAGTAATATTAAGTTAGTTAAGTGCATGTTAGTAGACACAATAAGCCCTGGAGGCTACAGTACCCGTAGGTGCATCCCAAAAAATACAATATTAGGCCTTCGCAATTGCATATTGAGAAGCAAAACCTTGCAGAATAATTGACATTGTAGAGTAATAAGATAATAATTTTCAATGTTTTGAACAAAACTGTGCGCCATGTATTGAGCCGGGCGAACCTGAGGTTCTTGATAATTCGATCTTTGAGCACAATTTACATGTTTTGCAAACTTTTAAGGGATGTTTTCCAAAACTTCGAAAGGAGAAGAATTAGAGTGCAAATATCTTTGAGGAAGAAGACTGTAATTAAAGGAAAATACCTTATTAATAAGGATGAAGAGTATGTTCAACTCTCTAATAGACTTTTAGATATTTGTTGCCGTTTACAAGCACTGAATATGTAAAAGAGTTTTTTCGTTTACATGTTCAGAAAAAGCAAATGCCGAACAAATTTTGTAGGTCCCAATTTGAGTTCCATTTGGTTTTTAAAGTATTGGGTCGACTTCCAGCGCTAGTAATATCAAGTGCAGCAAAAAATGAATACGTGGCGACAGCAAGGCCGCCACATACAAGCGAGGGGATAAGCAGGTTATACTTTATTTTATTATTATTATTACTATATGATTTAGCAAGAATTCTGTAAACATGCAAGTGCCATATTTACAAATGCAGTTGATTATGACTAGAATTCATGAAACTAAAAACCCAACAACAAGGATGGTACACGCAATGAATATTTAAAATACCATGCATCGTAGTTAAATTTAGACAAATCTGTAGTAGCATTACCATGAACAGCAGCAAAAAATATGAAACGCACAAGTGGCACCACTAACAATACAAATGAACGTGGATGACAAACCTTGAGTCATAACAGTAAAAACAAAATATATAATCTAAAAGCGGTTGCTGATAGTAAAGAATGTTAATTGCTGAGTAATACGATCCCACTAGTAATAACTGAAAAAAATTCACAATATATGACAGTGTGGATAAAGTCAAAAGAAAAAATAACAATGATTAATAAAATCGCAAGTTGAAAATAAACAGCTTAATAGAATGCTTGGAAGCTAAGATAAGACAATGCTATTCTTAAAACAATTAACAACGTCAGGATAAGTTTCAACGAAAATATAAAAAAATCTACAGTACCGTCATTAAAGCCTTAAATGTCACTAAATTTTACAAGTTTAAGTCCATACAAATTTATTAGTTTGAATTTAGAAGCCACCGCAGTACGATCTGACAAGTGCATGTAATTGTTAATAAAATCGATAATAATTTTAAGTTCAAAAAGCGTTGTTCCGATATCAGATAGACGTTTGACAAAATATAGCATGAATGTGTATATTATACATTCAAAACAATGTGGCCGCCTCATTTTTATAAAATTGTTAAATCCCCTTTGGAAGGGGATAGTGTCTGGTTAAACAAAGAGAGAAGCCATCAAAACTGCATCTTTTTGCCTCTGAAGTTCCACAGGGCAGTGCGCTAGGTCCAATTTCATATACTCCATATATAACTGATATACTATAGCTACATTTGCTTCTACCAGCTCTGTTGTTGAGTCTACTGTTCAATCTAAATTAAGCTAAAAACTGGCTGAAATATGAAACACACATTAATCATAAAAAACAAATTATTTATAGTCATATCTACCCACCCCACATTTTTATTACCCTTATTTTTGGACTGTGGCTAAATGTATACCTAAGAAATACATGTCCAATTTTGATCTAAATTAATTTAATCGATTTTTGATTTCTACTCTGCAAAGCTATCATAAGACCCATCAAATCGACATATGGTATACGATTGTGGAATTTTTTAGATGTATATATAGCATGGTACGTACCTAAATGTAATATAATATGACTTTAATATTAAGTTAGGAGGGTAAGGGGTGGCGCCAACATCCAGTCACCCAAATGTCTACCTCACCTGCACGTGATACCTACTGCTAGAAAACGAACGGGGCTCTGACGACCCAGCATCGGGGAGTATCACCCGATACCAGTTGTCCCGAGGTAACGGGGCCCTCGTCGTCGGGCTAATCACCCATACGAGGTATACAGATTCAGAGAAACACAGAAAGCCTCGGACATGGACGGAAAGATGGAAAACGACCTAAGCGTGCACAAATGATAAGAATTGGAATATGGAACGTGACAGGACTAAATGGGAAAGAGATAGAGTTAGTTGAAGAAATGGAGAGATATAAAGTTAAAATCCTAGGACTTTCAGAAATCAAAAAGAAAGGAATCAAAGAACAAACACTCGAAAAAGGATACAAATTGTTCTACTCTGGAGTTCAGTTAGGAACAAGAGCAAAGGAGGGAGTAGGAGTGATAATCAGCGAAGAACTAACCGGAAAGGTGATAGGATGGGAAGGTATTAGTTCAAGAATAATGACAATAGATGTCAAGCTAGAAGAAAGAACTACATTCATACAGATTTATGCACCAACAGAAAATGACAACATACTGGAAAAAGAAGAGTTCTACACACGCCTACAACAAGTGCTCGACAAAGCTAGAGACAGAAGCAGACACACATTTATACTTGGAGACTGGAACGCCCTAGTGGGAAAGAACCCAGACAAAGGACATGGAGTTCTAGGAAGATACTATACAGACAGAGCGTTAAACGACAATGGCAATAGGATGATTGAGTTCTGCATAAGTAACGAAATGCTAATAGGAAATAGTTTCGTCAATCACAAACTAATACATAAAATAACTTTCATTGCAGAAAACAGAGAGGACAAAAGTGAAATAGACTATTTCACACACACAAAGGGAACAAAGTACGCAGTATTAGACGTGAAGGTCATCTGAGGGGCAGAAATCCATTCAAACCACAAACTAGTAATAGCGGACACGAGATTCTATGTAAGAAAGAAAGTAGCGAAGAAAGGCTACGAGAAAATAAAAATAACTGAACTAAGAAAGCCCGAGAAAAAAACAGAATACGCACAAGAAGTAGAGCGCAGATTACTAGAACACGAACAACAAGAGCACCATCAGGAGGTAGAATGGAACGTGGAAGAGAGATGGACAAGACTTAAGGAAGTAATACTTGAGACAGCAACAACAATCTGTGGGAAAAGCAAAACATCACCTCGATACCAACGCACGAAATGGTGGAATGAGGAAGTAAAAAGGATAGTAATGGAAAAGAAAACAGCTTGGAAGAGATACCTACAGACCAAGAGAGAAGAAGACAGGCAACATTATATAACAAGGAAAAATTAGGCAAAAGAGGTAGTGAAGAGGACCAAAGAGGAAGCTTGGGAAGAGTTTGGTAGAGAGATGGAGCAGAAATTCAAAGACAACAAAAACAACAAAAAGGACTTCTGGAAAACAGTTAAAGGCCTAAGGGGAATGCACAAACAAAAGGTGTGGAGCATTAGGAACGAAGAAGGAGAAGTCGTTACAGAACGTTACAGAAATATTAGAAACATGGAAGAGACATTACAGCACAAAATTCAAAGCACCAAACATACAAGAACAATACAACCCCATCAGAGTAGAACAAGAAGAACAAGAAGAGACAGAAAACGAAACAATAACTTTGGAAGAAACAAAAGAAGCAATAGCACACATGAAAGTAGGAAAATCTGCAGGAAAACACGGAATAAGCCCTGAACTAATCAAATACGGAGGGGAGTGTATAAAGAAATGGACACACAAGATATGCCAGCAAGTATACGAAGGAGAAGGAATACCGAGGGATTGGGAAGAAAACATAATAGTACCAATCCACAAAAAAAGGTAACACAAACGACTGTGGAAATATGCCTGGCATCCTGCGTACAAAAGGTCTACACCAGGATACTAGAAAAAAAAAGATAAGGCATCACATAGAAGACGAGCTATTAGAGGAACAAGCTGCATACAGAAAAGGCAGACAGACTCAAGACCACATATTTACGCTTCGCACAGTAATAGAAAAGACACTTGAAGGAAACAAAGAGCTACACCTGGCATTCATAGACCTCCTAGCAGCCTTCGACACGGTACCAAGAGCAACTCTGTGGAATTCAATGGAAAGAATTGACGTCCCGAGAAAACTTGTAGAAGCCACAAAACGACTATACGGAAGAACGAAAGGAATAGTAAGAATACAAGGACAAGAATCGGGGAAATTCTTGATGGAGAGGGGATAAAACAGGAGACTCCTCAGTCCACTACTATTCATTATCATGATGAATGAAATAGTTAAGAACAGCAGGAACCCAAACCTGAACACTAAACTAGGACACTGGAACATGGGGGCAATCAATATACAAAGCCTTGTCTTCGCAGATGATATGCTACTCATAGCCGATAGCCAAAGGAAACTACAACAAGCAATAAATAATTGGAACAACTAAATTAAAATAAAAGGAATGACAATAAATGCGAAGAAAAGCAAAATAATGAGAATAAGTAAGAACACAGATGAAGAACAAAGAAACCTGAACGTAAGATGTGAAGGAGAGCAATTGGAACAAGTAGAAAGCTATGAGTACCTTGGAGTAATAATAAGCCAAGACGGAACAGTAACAGATGAATTAAGGAACCGGACCTCCAAGGCGACTAGAGTATACTATCAGATCAACTCAACATTAATCGACAAGAAAGAGCTGAGCAAAGAGACTAAGCTCCACCTGTATAAAACAATATACTTACCTACATTAACATACGGAATAGAAAGCATACCGCTACAAGACAAGAGCAAAAGTAAATTAACGGCTGCGGAAATGAAGTATCTGCGACGTATAGTCGGAAGAACAAAGAGGGACAGAGTGAGGAACATCACAACAAGAGAGGAGTTAGACCTAGAACCGCTAGTGGAAACACTACAGAAAAGACAACTAATGTGGTTTGGGCACGTGACACGAATGGGCGAAGAAAGGCTGCCAAGAAGGGTATTAGAGGCAAGAAGAGAAGGAAAAAGAGGAAGAGGAAGGCCAAGGCAAACATGGATGGAAACTATCAGGAAGGAAGTGGAATCGCTAGGGACAGGAAGAGATTTTGAAAATGGATAGAGGACCCGACACCTTAGGGTATAAGGGATGGACAAAGAAGAAGAAGAAGAAGAATATTAAGGCAGTGAGCGAACTGTTAAAAAAATATTGTATTAAATTAAATACAAAAACAGACTCTTGATATATTTTACAATGTGGATTCAAGTCATAACCTCCGAATTTTTTTCTCAGGACTGGGAACAAATAGAAAGATGCGGTTTATTTTAAAATACGCGTACACTTTTTGTAAATACATAGTAGAGATGTGTGCGACCTCTAGCTGCAGCGGTGAGAGTGAGGACTGTTTTTGATACTTAAAATGGCGACGTTGTCATTACGAGAACAGCTTTTTCTCCATTTGCGTAGTGTGACAACAAATCAAGACAATCTCGAAACTTGTTTTGGAGGATCGCCGAATGAGTGTGGAAAACATCGCCTCCAAAGTTGGCATTTTCGTGGAACTTGTGCACACAATCCTACATAAAGACCTGAAAATGTGAGAAATGTTCTCCAGGTAGGTGCCACAAATGCTGACAACTTTGAACTGACTTCTTATGCTTCCTACTCACCTGACCTGGCTCTTAGCGACTTTTAGTTGTCTTTAACGATGAAAGATACTGTCTATGGTCACAAGTTCACTAGTCATGCCGCTATTGCATCAGTGATTTTCCAGTTGTCAAAGAAGACTCCTAAAGATGCGTTCGCAACGGCCATGATCATGACGTCAACGATGTGAAAAATGTGTACGGCTGCAAGAAAATTACGTCGCAAAGTGACATAAGTTTCACAGTTTTTGTGTGATTAGTTTGTGAGAAAAAAAAATCGGAGGTGTTTAACTTAAATGCACCTCCTTTGGTAATAATTTAGCCGTCCAGATTTTAGACAGCAGTAATTTAACCTTCTGGTTACATTACTGCTGTCTAAAATCTCTTTTAACCTTCTAGTTACAACATTTCTATCCATTGGATTATATTAATCTGCAATTTTGCAACTCTTTTCTGTTTTCAAATTAAGAGGTGTGTTGAAATGGATTTATCTGCAGATTAGGTATTTTCCCACCAATTTATTTAAACATCAAACGTGACTTAATGAAGCAATTCGTAGCAGCTCTAAGCAGTAACAATTTTTTTCAGTATTTTGGTGTTAAGTGTTAATCACAGGATCGAGAAGATGTAGGAATCCTTTAAACTACTTGATTGCAACACAAACGTCAAAGTTCACTTTCTTCATGCTCAACTAAATTACCTTCTTGACAATCTCGGCGATTTTACGGAATAATATAACGAGCGCTTCCATCACAATATTAAAGTGATAGAAAAGAGATATCAAGGTAAGTGGAATCCGCAAAAAAATCCATTCCGATACACCCTTTCATTTCAACCACAAAACCTTACATATTAGTATCATCCAACAAACTTAATTAGATCATTCTTTGTACATATTTATACAGGAATGTTATAAATGTAGAAATAAACAATTACATAGATAATTTATTTATAGGAGAATTATTAGTAGATATTTCTGTTCTAGTCTATAAGTAATTTATATTTGCGTCGGTTTTACCAGATTTTAAATATGACAATTTTTTTAAGAGTCCCAATTTCAGATTACATCTTGCATCTTGCATTCATTTGATCAGAATATTTTCTAAAAAAGAAACCCAAGAATAAGCATAAAATTATTTTGTTGTAAATTAGTTTCATTTTTAATATTGAGTATTAGGGGTAAAATTTGCGAAAACTGTTTTCTAGGAAATACGAAAAAGGTTGGTAACCTCTGGTTTATTTAGTCGAAGTGACTACAAATATAATTCTGTTCATTGTAGCTTGAGGGCAATATCTTGTTTCGATAAGTTTCTTTCCAACAACTTTTAGAACATATTATTGCACGATATTAAATGTTGCAGAAAATTATTACTTCTCTTTTCATTTGTCTGAGACACAGTAAATAATGAAAGTAATGAATTTCTTCCCTAGCTTCAGCACGTGAAGAAAATACTTTACATAAATGTGTTGTTATAAATATTATAATATTTTCTCTATAACTTACTTCACTCTTAATTTTAAAAATTGTTCAAACTTTAAAAAATCATTGAGTTTAGATATCGGATCTTAAAAAGGTCTATGCCCAATTTTAAGTTTCTATGTGATAATAAAACCCAAAAGTCGGTTATTTTCTCTTGCAACAAGCAGGGATTTTGTTTAGATGCCAAGCGAATCTCCAGTTTAGGCAGTCATCAGAAAAATCGATGACACTTGATTAGAGCTGCTGTAGGCGTTTCACCATGGTTACTTTCCGCCCTTTCAGTAAATTGCGCATATAATTTCAAGGTAAGATTTGATTAAATCTCAATAAAAAGTGACGGAGCCTAACCTGGTAATAAGCTCCATATTTTTAATATAAATTAGGAAAATAAGTTATACATGTGTTTTATTGGATAAGAAAATGAGAACAACACTTTAAATTTTAAGATAGGCAGTGGTGGGGTCAACCAATATTCTCAAACGGCCGAAACTAGAAAGCATCTTCTGAAGAAAGTTATCTGAAATATTTCTAAGAACCTTCTGAATCCGTGCTTTGAGTCCTCTAGTGTGTGCGTAGCCCCACAGGTAAAAGTCACACGGAGCTAGATATAAACTTCTTGGAGGCCGTTCAGGAGGTCGCGTCGGTAGCTAATGTCCTAGAAGGTGCTGGTCTAGCCACGTACGCACAATAGAGCAAAATAGGGTGGTGCACCATCCTGCATAACTATAGTGTCGCTAGTATTATTCCAGCTAGATGTGGTGGAACTGAATGTATCATACATCAGTATTCATGGTATCACGCACAAGATACGGGTCTACGAGTTCTGTTGCCGTCATTCCGCACCACTTGGCCACTTTTGCATCCTCTCGACTGTTATTTCAGGATAACTAACACGTGACGTTGCGTAATGTTATTTATAACGATTGACAAAATCGCCGACATAAAATACGGGCTTATCACTCATTCAAACAATTCAGGACATTCTTCATACCTACTCAGCATTAACTGCCCCTGGCCGATGTTAATACTATCGACGCGGGAAATATGAAATTCTAGTTACTATCATCTAGTTAAATATTATTTTCATCATGACTCCAGCTATGCTACAAGTTCTGCAGCTAATTTTTAATGCCGAATTACTTTTCACCCACTCTCTACGTGCCTTCTGTATAATGGCTTACATTCAAAATTTAAATATTCCGTTTAAAGTGAAAAGCCGTTTAGCTAACAGAAATAACTGTTATAGCCATGCTACAGTTGGTGCGAACGTTATTAGAAAACATGTAACATTATTTGTAACATTACTTTGTATATTTAAAATACACCAGGCCTTTTCAGCTAATTTTATTTCTTTATTTTTTTCTTAAAGTGCCAATAATATTGATGGTATTTGTGTAAACATGTAGCATATTAATTGTAAACTGCAAAGTGCGGATATAAATAAAACAGTCAATTTTGTATTCGTAAAATATGCAATCCGTAGCTTTGAAACTAGATGTGTCATACAGGCTTTCAGACAAAATGTAAATAAAATAGAATGCAATTGTAGTAATCCCTAAAGTGTGGAAAAATGTTTTTAAATGTTTTAGTTATCAAGATAAAGAATAGAAAAAAGTAGATCACAATTAGCGATAAACAAAAAATTATTAAAGTAGAAGAAAGGCAGGACAAGTTGAAAATAGAACAATGCAACAGTATTGAAATTCAGTTTGTTGCGTTTTGCTACTAATATCATTTAATATTTGCAAAGTATCTTTATTCAACTTATAATTTTATTTAACATTATTAAAAAAATATGATTTTAATATTTCTTCCGATCATTCTTGCTAGTGCCTTCAAACAGACCGAACGTGCGTGCCGAGCTATACCTGAGTTATCACAACGGCGGAGCCGCAGCCGTAGCCCTGCTCAAGGTCAGGCAAATTTATATATTTATTAATTTAATTTCGTGCGCCGCACGCTGATAAGTGAACCTGAGGTCAACAATTGATAATAACAGTCGCATATTATTGCAATCCATTAAACTGTACGTATAAACATACATATTCTAATATACGTAAGCTGTTAACTCATGTTTCCAATTACTGGAAACGAGTGCGGTCCCGGTCCTCCCGGTCCACCCGGTACAACATTCAATGCTCAAACCCCTCGAGAAAATTATGGCTACACATTTAACTTTCCCAACATGCAAAATTTTCCGCATGTACAACAGCAAGACCTATACAGACTTCAAACAACCCCGCAATTTGTAAACGCACCTCAAAAACAAACCTTACTGCCGCCCCCCTCCTACACAATAAATCCGTACACAAATACATTCCCCCAGGAGATGCAAACGATTACAAGCCAACAAACATATAATTCTGAAAATACCGGCAATACTGACGAACAAGACGACAAAACAGATTACGAAGACGATGCAAGTTTAACCGACTGCCCTAATTATGACGATCAGAATAACCCAACCCCAAAACACAGCTGGCAAACGACTGCTAAGAAAAGGAGAAGAAATTCACAGACAACACTTAACTCACAACAAGCTAATCAAACCTTGACTTCTAACAGATTTGATATATTCTCGCAAATAAGTGATAACAACCCTGAAACAATTCCCAGTAACTCACCCCCAAAAATCCCCAAACCTCCACCGCTATACATTTATGGAGTTAATAATTATGACGAGATGATTAACGAATTCACGAACGTTATCGAGAAAGAGCAATACTATACAGTAGCACTGGCCAACAATGTGGTCAAAGTCAATGCCCGAACTATAGATGCTTATCGGAAACTTACGACACACCTTAGAAACGAGAATATAGTGCACCATACTTATCAAATTAAGGAAGAAAGGGCATACAGAATTGCTATTCGCAACCTTCACCACACTATACCAACTAAACTAATAACGGAAGAGCTAGCAGCTCTGGGACATAAAGTACGTAACATCATAAATATAAGACACAGAACAACTAAACTGCCACTGACGCTATTTATGGTAGATTTGGAGCCAAACGAGAATAATAAAAAGATATTTGATGTAGAGTATCTAAGTAACATAAAAGTTATCATTGACCCGCCCAGAACTAACAATACTATACCGCAATGTATGCGCTGTCAGAATTATGGCCATACTAAAACGTACTGCAATAGACCATATAATTGTGTTAAATGCGGTGCAACACATAGCACTTCTGTATGCAAGAAATCTCCAGACACTCCAGAAAAATGCGCTCTATGCCAAGGAAGCCACCCGGCCAACTATAAAGGGTGTACTGTATATAAAAATCTCCAGAGATCTAGAAATACAACATATAGAGCAGTAACAAATAACCCACGTCAAACCCACCAGGTGCCCCCCCACCATGGGTAACCTGAACTTCCCACCCCTTAGAAATAGGACCGGCAACGCAAACAACGCAGCTAGCACATATACTCCTCAAAACACACTAACGTATCAACAAGCAGTTACAGGACAAAACAACATTAATGATCTACTTTCCAACTTCCTTGCAGAATTTAAAGCAATGTTCGCGCAACTTATAAGCCAGAACAGCATGGTGCTCAACATGCTCTCACAGTAATTAACAAAATAGCATAAAATGGCTAATTACTACGTATTGGTACCTGGAATGCCAATGGCATTACCCGACACATCCCGGAAATAATTACCTTCCTACAAATGCAACAAATCGATATCCTATTAATTTCCGAAACCCATGCAACAGAAAGAACAATAGTTAAAATCCGAAATATACTACTTACCTTGCCAATCATCCAGACGGCACAGCTCACGCTGGATCAGCTATAATTGTCAAAACACAATTTCCCACTACGAGATGGAGCCTTTTATAACTAACAAAATACAAAGTACAAAAATTAAAATAGAAGTTCTCCTGTACCCCTGGTCATTGCGTCCATCTACAGCCCACCACGTCACCCCATCACAATTGAAGAATACGAGGAATTCCTACTAACCCTGGTGCCAAAATTTATTGCAGCGGGTGATTGGAACTCCAAGCATACTGCTTGCGGCTCAAGGATTGCCACCCCGAAAGGACGGAGACTGCTCGCTGCAATCCAACGAAACAACTACAACTACCTATCAACTGGTGAACCAACATACTGGCCCAGTGACCCACATAAACTGCCAGACTTACTTGACCATGCAGTTACCAATGGCATAGCGAATACTTATCAACAAACGGAATCCAACTTCGATCTATCCTCTGATCATACGCCAATCATTATAAGTATCAGCACGACTGTCATTAAGAAAGACCCTCCTTTAAAATTATGCAACAAGCATACCGACTGGGAATATTTTAGGAACTACCTAGAAAATGAAATTAAACTCGAGATCAGATTAAAAAACGCTCAAGACATTGATGAGGCATCCCAGTACTTAACTACCATTATACAAGAAGCTGCATGGCAAGCTACCCCCGTTCCAAAACCATCACCTGGAACAGACAACATTCCTCTGAACGTACGGAACCTCATTTCTGAGAAACGAAGGACACGGAAAAAATGGCAGAGAACCAAAGATAGACGAGACAAAACCCACTATAATAGACTAACGCATCAACTGCAAAAGCGCTAGCGGAAGCTCGCAATGTAACATTCAGTCAACACATCACCCATCTCTCTCCTGATGACAACTCTATATGGAAGGCAACAAAGAAATTCAAGCGGCCAATAGCAACTATCCGTCCTATCAAAAACCCCGACGATACCTAGTCCAGATCTGATACTGATAAAGCCAATTCATTTGCGCAACACCTTGCTAACATGTTTACAACACCACAAGTACAAGGTCATGTTGACGATAAAGAAATTGAATCCTTCATTGATACTGCGTGCCAATTGTCACCGCCGAACAAGCCCTTTACGCCAGCAGAAGTTTCTCAACAAATATAACTAACAAACGTGCGTAAAGCACCAGGATATGACCTAATGGTTGGAGAAGTACTTAAAAACCTCCCCAGAAAAGCGATTGTACTAATTACCACAATATTTAACAGAATACTACAACTCTGCTACTTCCCTATGTTATGGAAACATGCCCAGATAATAATGATTGCGAAACCTGGCAAACCGCCCACCCAAGCACAATCCTACAGATCAATAAGTCTCCTGCCTCTCCTTTCCAAACTTCTTGAACGGCTACTATTCAAGCGCATTAAGAAATCTGTAGACCTAGATCAGCTTATCCCACTGCATCAGTTTGGATTCCGTGAAAGCCATTCCACCATTCACCAAAGCCACCGAATCATCACTCATATAATGGAAAGCATGGAAAAGAAGAATGTATGCCCAGCGGTGTTCCTAGACATTAAACAAGCGTTCTACAAAGTGTGGCATACTGGCTTGTTATACAAACTCAAATTACACCTCCCCAGTCAGCTATACGTACTACTCAAGTCATACCTCACAGACCGAACCTACCAAATCAAAATGAACAGTGCAGTCTCAGATATCCATCTAATCAAGTCTGGAGTCCCGCAGGGCAGCGTCTTGGGACCACTGCTATATCTAATTTATACATCAGATGCACCAACCACAGACAACACTATACTTGCGACATTTGCTGACGACACGGCCATCCTTTCAGTCAACAAATCTCCTGAACTTGCTGTGGAACATCTTCAACAGCATCTAGGCTCACTGATTCCATAAGTGGAGAATTTCAGTCAATACTGATAAATCGGCTCAAATAACCTTCACTATAAGACGTATCGAATGCGCTCAAACCAGCATAAATAACACCCCAATTCCAACCCATAGGGAAGTAAAATACATCGGCTTGCACCTCTACCAAAAACTCAATTGGACCTCGCATATCAAAGCCAAAAGGAAGCAATTAGATCTCAAAATCAAACAAATGACATGGTTACTTGGAAAACATTCCTAACTCTCTCTATCAAACAAGGTTTTGCTGTATGAAGTCATCCTGAAGCCCATATGGTTCTACGGGATTCAACTCAAGGGATGCGCCAAAGCGACACACACTAAAATCCTTCAAAGATTCCAGTCCAAAACCCTCCGTATGCTGGCCAATGCACCATGGTACATAAAGAACGACACCTTTCATAACGACCTAGGAGTTCCCTACGTAGATAGTGAAATCAAAAGGCTCTCAACTAACTATAGCAGTAACTTGGCAGGACACCCTAACCAACTCATTGAACAACTCTCCAATCAACTGGACATCGCAAGAAGGCTCAAACGACAATGGCCGCTGGACCTCGCACAACCTAATCAAAACTGATGTAATCATTAGGGAGACTAGCACTGGCTAGAGCTCCCCGCATGACATTGTATTGTTATATAATTTTACTTAATACTCAAATTAGGAGTAGATTGTAAATAAGCTGGTTAAATTAATAATAAAAAAAAATATTTCTTCCATTCACAGCAGGGCAAATAAGTTTTAAATCGCTCGGTATATTACCGGATAATTCAAAATCAATGGTACAAAAGGAAAATATACCTGATACTGCTGCAATAAATTTATTTCACAAATATCTATAGAAGATCGACAAATTTTGACAAATATTCAGCTATACCTATTACAATTTATTACCAGTAAAGTACTGACGTAAATTTAAAAATTAAAACTCTAGAATTTATAATTTAGAAAATACTAAACTAGGTAGGCTTTGTCAAACCTATGTAGCCTAAGATTTATTTCAGTACTAGGACTACACACTAAAAATTTAGTAAACTTCCATGTAGTTGTTAAAGTATCGAAAAAAATTAGTCAACTTTGGTAAAATCAACAATAATACTAGAAACCTATGGAATATGAATTGAGTCAATTATTGGCTTAGAGATTATCAAAAACCCGCAATTATGTTTTCTATAGGACGACCGGCTAAGAAGAAATAAAAATTTAAAGTTAGAAATTTTCCCGTGAGGAGTTCCTAGTCTTCCATCGGGCGCCTCCCCAGGTGGTGGGTAAGGGAAAGTTCACTAGATATAGTGGGTACCGGAGAAATAAAATCCCCGGGCGGACCAAAACTAGCACAGGACACAACGGTTCTCCAAGTTAGGTGGAACTCCTTCAGAAAAGACATGGTAAAAGGAAACAGTTTTATCATCACCAGGTTTTGGCGGGCGAAAATGATTTTAAAACGGCTAAATACTGGATACTAGAGAGCGGAGCTATAATAGCAAAAATGTCTCTATATTGCCGTACAAAAAAGAAACGGAACTCTTATTGTACTATTTTTCCAAAGAATCCAATTGGCAGAAACAATGACTAAAACGGCCTCAGTCCGGTGCACCTCTTAGATGAGGAGAGGGTGTTAAGAATCCCCCCGTCAGATATTACTAAAGATGTTAAAATCTATAAACGAATGGTAAAAATGGCAACATGGAATATAAGAAACATAGTTGCTCTTGGCAAAATAACTAGTGTTGCTGAAGAAATGAAAAGACTAAACATTGATATCTTGGGTATCAGTGAAACGAGATGGCAGAGCTCAGGAGTGTAGCCAACAGATAACTATTCAGGAGGTTCAGAAGATGATCATAAACATAGATATGGTACTTACAAATGATATTGCAAAATTGCACACAGACTTTATTCCCGTGAATGATTACGTTATGCTAATTAAGCTCGAAACAACACATAGAACAATAAATATCATTCAAATATACTCACCTACAGATGAAAGAGCAGACACAGAACTAGAAGAATTTTACACTCATGTAAATGAGGCTTTGCGTCTAACGAAAAAAGGGAAAATAACTGTAATACTTGGAGATTTAAATGCCAAAAGAGGATCAGGTGCTGATAAAAAACCTGAGAACAAGAAATGATGGATGTGACAGATTAGCTCAATTTTGTGTAACTTTTAATAACCAACACATTCTTCAAACTACATTCAAGCAGACTGTACACGTGGACTACGCTCAAACATACGCCGGAAAAAAATGTTCGGAATCAAATCGACTTTATCATGATCGCACCACAATTTAAGAAATATATAACATCAGAAAAGACTTACCCGGGGGCCGACATTAATAGTGACCACAACCCAGTTGTGATGGATTTCCGGACGAGACGTTTTAAAAATATAAAAAGAGCAAAACCCCGAAAGATTATTGATCTAGAAAAACTCAAAAATAATGAGATAAGAAAAGATCTAGAAAACAAGCCGGAGAACAAGCTAACAGACGTGGTCACTTTGAATCTGATACAAGTAGAACAAACCTGGACAGACGTTAAATCAGCTGTCACAGAAATACGAGAACAAGAAATCGGATATGGAAAAAGCAAAAAAAGGAAAGAATGGATGACCTCAGAAATCTCAGTATTTCTGTATGACTGAAAGAAGAAGGAACAAAACAATACCCGTGAAATATAAAGAACTGAATAGAACCATTGGCAAAAATGTAGGGAAGCAAAGAAAGCGTGGCTTTCGAGAAATGTAAAGAAACAGAAAACCTTCAAGAAAAACACGATCTATTTAATGTACACAAAAAAGTCAAAGAAATGACAAATCAACGACGGAAAGCTCAGGTAATAATCCTGAAAGACGATAATAATGAAATAATCATAGGACTAATATATAAACTCATAGATAGAAGCAATATATAAAAAAGCTTTTCTATGACAACAGACCAAAGAACCCGCCAGATACAGATAGCGAGCTACATGAAAAAAGACCAGAAATCACTAAAAGTGACATATTTCACGCGATCAAAGCACAAAAGAAAAAAGGCGACTGGACCGGATAACATTCACGCTAAAGTAATTAAATTAATAGCTGATAAGAACAAGGGTCTGGATACTAACATTGTCCTTAAATACTATTCGTAAAACCATTATTATACCTTCCGACTGGCTAAAATCACCATTTTTAAGTATACCAAAAAGGCAAATGCGTCAACCTGCGACAAACATCGAACGGTTAGTCTGATGTCACAGGTCCTCAAGATCTTATTAAGAATTACACACACATGCACTTATAAAAAATGCGACGCCCAAGTTGATAGAACACAGTTTGGGTTCAGGAATGGTTATGGTACTCGCGAAACACTTTTCTCGCTAAACGTGCTGACACAGAGGTGCAGAAATATGAACATAAATGTATACAGGGTCCGCCATCTAACGTTTTTTTTTTTTGAACTACCGGTTAATCGGTGAATGGCAACACTTAGCTCATAATATTTTTGACACAAAATTAGTTTTATCCTTCCGCTGAATGAAAATGGTTGTGTATACGGTTGAAGAAAGCTGGGAAATATTGCGACGTTACTTTGAAAATCATGGTAATGTTGCAGAATGTGTGCGAAAATTACGTACGGAAATGGGAAGAAAAGAGGCACCGTCAGCTCCGTATGTGCTTTATCTTGTTAAAAAAGTGAGAGAAACTGGCATGCTTATTGACAAACCAACGCGTGAAAAACCAAAAACAGTGCGTACACCCGAGAATATCGCTGCTGTTGCTGAGAGTGTGCGTGAGTCGCCAGGAACATCGTTGAGGCGAATTTTGCTTAAAGACCTTGGTACAAAGTTCAATTGGTTCGTAATTGAAGCCAACTGAGCATCCAATGCGTTTTCGCTTCGCTTCATGGGCTTGGGATCGACTTGAAGAAAATGCCGATTTTGGACGAAAAATCATCTTTTCAGATGAAGCTCATTTCCATCTCGGCGGGTATGTCAACAAGCAAAATTGTCGCATTTGGGGCACAGAAAACCCGCACGCAATCGACGAAAAGCTGATGCACCTACAACGAGTCACTGTTTTGTGCGGATTTTGGTCCAGAGGCATCAATGGACCATTTTTCTTCGAAAATGAGCAATGTGTGGCTGTTACAGTCAATGGTGAGCGTTATCGGGCCATGTTGAACGAATTTTTGTTCACAGAAATTAAAGCGGAAGATATTGGCGACATTTGGTTTCAACAGGACGGCGCTCCGTGCCACACAGCCAACGTTACAATCGATCTTTTGCGCATTGTCTTCGAAAATCGCATTATCAGTCGAAACTCTGATGCCGTTTGGCCGCCTCGGAGCTGCGATTTGACACCGTTGGACTATTATTTGTGGGGAGCTGTCAAAGATAAGTATTACGCCGACAAACCAGAGACAATTGAGGCTTTGAAGGACAACATTCGTGCAGCCATAGTTGAAATAGAGCTGCATACAATCGAAAATGTACTCAAAAATTGGACCGATCGTATAGGCTACTGCTTGGCTAGCGAAGCCAGCCATATGAATGAAGTTATATTCCATTATTACCGGAAGGATTGTACTTTCAAATAAAAAAAAATTGGAAAAATATTCAGTAGTTTTTTATTTATAGCATTTAAAAAAAAGTTATAAGGCGAACCCCGTATACTTGTTTAATCAATTATCGAAAAGCATTCGATTGTGTAAAACACGACAAACAATAGAAATTCTTAACTGGTATCGATGAAGAGAAGATAAAAATTATAGCACTCCACTGGCATCAAACAGCAAAAGTCAGAATTGAAAAAGAAACATTAGAAACTACGGCGATCAATAAAACAGTTAGACAAGATTGAGTTTTGTCACCACTATTATTTAACATCTATTCTGAAGCTATTTTCAAAGAAGCTCTAGATGACATTATAGAAGGTATAAAAGTAAACGGTACTATAATAAACAAACAAATTAGATATGCGGATGAGACCGTAATAATAATAGACAACACAGGCGAATTGCAATTACTGATGGACCGTATAGTACAATACGGTGAAGACCTTGGTTTCCATATGAATACACCTAAAACTAAGTTGGTTGTCTTGCAAAAGGGAAAATAGATTCTAATCTAACAATAAATGGGAATACTATAGAACAAGTGAAAACGATTAAATATCTGGGGACAAGTATTAGCAGCCAGTGCGACCCAAGAAGGAAAATTAGATCTCAAATTTAGCAAGCAAGGAAAGCATTTATAAATATGAACCAGTTCTTTACAACGCGCAAACTCAGCCTAGTGTTGAAAGTGCGCATAATCAGATGCTACATATTTTCCGGTCTGCTCTATGGGTGTGAAGGATAGACTCTGGATTCAATAACCGAAAAAAACTGGAGGCATTTGAGATGTACTTATACTGGGTTCAATGAATAACAAATGGGGAGGAGCTTGCTCGAATGCGGAAACCTCTTGAACACCTAATCACGATAAAAGAGAGAAAACGAGATATATAAAACATGTAATGATAAAGACTAATAATAGAAGAAAACACAAAGCAGCAGATCAGTTGGAAGCCGACAAAACTCCTGGTTAAAGGACTTACGAAGATGGTTTGGCTGTACTTCAATAGAAATTTTCAGAGCAGCGGTGTCTGGAACAATGATTGCCAGATGGATCACGAACCTTCGACAGGAAAAGCCTCATTGTTAAAAAGCGAGAAAATGAAAGAAAACTAGTTGAAAGTCGCTTCAGGAAAATTTTCAGCCATCCAGAAGTTGCTATCAGTGACGCCTTCTACCACCATGCTGCTGTATTTCTTGAACAATTCACTAATAAATATGGTTTGAAATGCCTTTTTCGTGCAAAGAGAGTTGCACACAGAGTTCTGGATGCAGATACGATCAAAAAATTCCAGCTAGATGCTGTTCCGGGACTTTAGGTGGTAACCACTGCAGAGAACATATCTAGAAAAAAAAAATCGGTCTCTGCTAGACGAACTCCATAGGTTTCTACTATTATTAAGAAAAAATTGCCAAATTGTTAAGTTTTACATTTCACTAATTTTTTTGTTTTAACATGCACATGGAAGCTTACTAAATTTTCAGTGTGTAGTCCTAATATCAAAATAAATTTTAGACTGCATAGGTTTGACAAAGCCTGGCTAATTTGGCAGGCAAAAACAATTCTCAAATTTCAATTTTTGCCACTTTCAAAGCTCAATAACTTTCAAAAACGCATGAAATTGTGGAAACCGAACTTCATTTTTGAAAGTTAATTCAGCAGCTCACTAGTCAAAATTATGGTCACTATAGTAAAATATTTTGCCAAAACCGGTCGATTTATCGTAGAATCATCCATATACAACATGGAAGTTTAATTTGTCACGTTTTATTTGGCAACACTGCAAATTCGAAAAGCTCACTAGAGCAGTTTATATGAAAAATGGAACCTTGCCAAAAGCGATAGTTTATTATGTGCTAGAACACAAAAAGCAAGAATATTTCCCGACCAAATTTGTTAAAACAGGTAGATGAAACAGTTTGGGGAGACGGGCTGCATGTGCAAGAAAAAAATCACAGATCGTCTATTCGCCAACAACGAAATGCTGAAAATTATTCGTACGACTTACCAGTAAAGCTCCATGTCGCTATATCGTGCCTAAAGAGAGCAGAAGTATAACGCGCTCTGTATAAGCGTCTGGAGTTTAAGTCTCACAAACCAAAACAGCGAGAGTTATGTGTACATTTGTAAGCACTATTGAAGGTGGATGGTTTCCCGGACAGATTTATGTTCACCAACGAAGACGTGTTTTATGAATGTAGCAAAATATGACCTCAATTAGCATCTTCCAGAATGCATCAAATCATGTGTCATTAATTTTCTGGCCTCCCCATGTCACCAAATCCAAGCAAATGCAATTTTTCTTTTGTAAGTATGTAAAGGACAAAGTATTTGTGTCTTTACCCTCTTATAAAGATTGGCAGCAGTTAAAGCTAGGTTATCTAGCTAGATTATCGTGTAGACTTCTGCCGTCTCAGAAACGGCTTCCACATCAAACTTATTTGAATGCCCGTAAAATTTTTTTAGTTTGCATATCTATTTGAGGAACAAATTCACAACAGCTATCATAGCCATACTTCCTTTTTTTACAATTCATTTTAAATCACTCAGTATATTGCATACTCTTTAGTATGTATATTCAGCAGGAGGGTATCTAACACTGCGTACTCATTATTCTACGCTATAACTACCACACTTTTAAAAATCAAATTTTAGTATGTGAAATTCAAAATTGAAATTTTGAAATTATAGTCGCTTAAAGACACACCCCTGTAATCCTGATAGGTCTACTTCAGAGAAACAACCCACGCGAGCCTTAATTTGCCCTCACCTCCTCAAATACTGAGAGCAATTCATGTCCTAATCTCCGTTCCATCCAACACAAATAAACCTTTTCTTGATCAAACCCACCGTAGTGAGTAACGGCTAACATTCCCCCTACATAATGAAATGTCGAATTTTAAAACTGAAATACCCCAAGTGAGTAAAGAAAACATCTCACACCGTTGACAAAAACAAATGTTTAGTAACTTTATATTGTTGTATATATAATTTCAACTAAGTTTTGTAAACCTTGTTTCCCCTTTCTTCAATTTTTATTCAGGCACTCATCCATCAGGTTCTTTATGCTTCTTGCAACTTTTAGTCTTTTAAATTAGTTTCTCTGATATTTTATTTTTTATCTTGGTAGCTCCAATTGGATAATGATTTAAGTCATTAGTTTCTTCATTGTTACTATAGTAATTGAAGTTGGTGAATGTCTAGAAGAAACCACTATACGATAACTTTTTCAAAGAATCTCTTCCAGATAGACATTTTCGTAAGAATACGATATATGAAAAGAACAACGACTTATAACTGACTTTACCAACAAGGAAAAATATTAATTTTTTCGTAAATTAATGGATAAAGGTGTTCAACCAAAACAAAATATTGTCAGTTCTGCACCTTACCATTACACCACGCGTCTCACTAAGGGGTGGAATTGAGTGTCAAAATTGTGGAATGAGAGAAAAGAGGTTTTTGAGGTTTGTGAGTTGCAGAGGGACCCCCGATACTCTTAAAAACTTTTGCACCCACTGAGTATGGAATGCTACTCTATAATAGTTTCCTATTGAGGTTTTAACTATCAATTCTCGATTTACGCACAAAAATATATAAATCCTTGTTAGAGTACTTCGTACTACTCTTCAATTAGTCAAAATGATGCAAAATTGATATCAAGTTTCTCGCGACAGATAACGTAGAACCGTCCAGAATTTTAAGAAGTCTTAAGATACAGTTCGGGGATTACAATTTTAGGAGAACACAAATAAACAATTTTTAGGAAGGCGAGAAACAGTTGAAAATCCTCGATTAACAGTTAACTACGGTAGTGGTTAGCAAATAATCACTAATGACCTTGGGTTTCAAAAAGTGTCTGCAAGATTAGCCTCTCGCCTGTTTTAAACCACACTAGAACACCCTCCCTACAGATCAGAGCTATCACTCCACGATTATTATTCGTTTGTGCCGTTAAGAGAAGCATTTGCAGGACAAACATTTGATAAAGGTAGTGGGATTAAGAAACTATCTATCCAAAAAAATCTTTCTAAGTCAAGAAATGATGTGTGTTTGTATTTTTACAATGCTGAAATAGATTTAAATAATAATTCCAGTTTACATTCAATTTACCCCTTATTTAATGTGCCTGCTATTGAAGGCCAAAAGAGAAAAATGTAAAATTCGGTTTAAACTTAACTAAAAGCCTTAAATCGGGTCAAAGAAAGATTAAGACCATACGAATCATCATAAGGAAAAGCTAAGAACAAAGCTATTGACGTTTACTTTACAAGATAAAGACTTTAATCTTTTTAAGCAGTAAGGTATTCAAAGAAACCTATTTTCTGTCTCTTGGTAAGATAGTTTTAAATAAAGTACTTTAAAAAGAGTGAAAGAAGAACTTAACAGACAGATAAAGAAGACTTTCGTAATTAAACATATTAAACATATAAAAGTAATATAAAATTATTATTTTCCAATATTATAATAGATCTTTTAGAGTAGATAGTACTTTAACGACTTCATTAAGGGATTTTAAGATAATCCATTAAAGGATTAGAAAACTCTTTGAATTAATATAAGTCCTTTGATTCAATAAATAATAATCTCAATTGTGTGTTTCACAATATTAACATTGATATTACTAACTCTTCTGTCGATTTCTTCTCAAAGATATATTCATTAAGGTGAAAAATCTTAAAGAAAAGAAATTGCGAGGTTAAACAAAATTGAATGTAATAAATCCCGTGGACATGATCTGATCTTTCCTACTTTCTTATCTAAGCTTACCATTGGCCTTTATATTCCTTTGACATTTTTATTTTTGTTTTATGCTTCCCTCATACTTGTTAGGTAAGTCACAAAGGGTTAAATTTGAAGGAACCTATTCTAGACCAAGAGATTTCCCAAGCTTTATACCTTGGTCCTCTTTATATAATCTCTAACATATAATAATTGATGACTGTTTGATACTACAGTCGTCTCTTCATAACTTTGTTGTATAACAAAGATCTACATATTTCTGTCTAAAATCGAGTGAATCGATAGTTAAAACCTCAATAGGAAACTATTATAGAGTAGCATTCTATACCCAATGGGTGTAAAAGTTTTCAAAAAGGCGAACATTACTGACTCCCCTCTGCAACTCACAAACCTCACTTAACCTCTTTTCTCTCATTCCACGCTTTTGATTCTCCACTCAACTCCACCCGTAAGGTGCGTGGTCTAATGATAAGTGGAGAACTGACAATATTTTGACCCTGGTTCGAGCTCTTTTGAGTGCAGAAAGTTTTGCTTCATTTTCGAGGAGTGAATTTACATGTTTGAACAGGAAAGGCCTGTTCTGTAAGCGCCATATCAGCTGCCACATTCTTTAAAATATCAATTAATTGATTGGTTTTTCGTTTTTATTACGATTGTTGCTTTGAATGTAATAGATATTGCAGAATGCGGCTGACAATGAAAGCCGTCACAGCCGCATTGGCGCGAAGTACACAGATAAACCCAGCTCATCTAACGCCGCTGACAATGAGCTGACCCGTGACGAGAGCAGACTGCTACATCGACTAGTCTCTATCATCGAGTGCCACGTCAAATGTGCTGATCAAGTGAAGGGAAGGAATGAGAAAGAAAAGTGTACAGAACAGTTGCTAGAACATGAGGTCGTAAAATTCGACATTTTTGAAAACTTTTGCAGGAACAGAAAACGGAATATAGTCCGTTGTGGTGCTGACAAGAAAGTCCTGAACACCTTTCTCCATGAATTTACGGGAAAATTGATATATGTCCTTGTAAGTCCTCAATAATTCTGATATCTTTCTATGCTCTCACACCAAGAAAGTGCTTTGAACTTATCTTTCTAGATTTTCTTAAATACATATGTCGTTAGTCTTTAGACTTTTTTGCGGCATAATAAAGAACATAATAGGTCTAGTTAAAAAGATCTATTACTTTTGAAGGTTTTATTTGCCATACTTAGAACGAACCGATTTAGGTCAAATATGCGCCGTTTTGTTCGATAACTTGTTGCAATTTTGAGGGTAATTCCATTATGCCTTTCTTATAGAAGCCCTTGTCCCTATTGTCAAAAAACTGGGACAGTCAATTTTCACAAGCCTCTCTTGAGGCGAATTTTTCACCAGCAAAATAGTTCGCCATGGACAGGAACGGGTGGTAATCACTTGGTCCCAGGTCCGGACTATAAGGTGGATGTATCCCAACCAATATCCCGGAGCTTCTGGGGAGTCGCTATCGATGTGTGTGGCCTGGCGTTGTCTTGATGAAACACAATTCCTGTCCTAGTGGCCAAAGTTGGCCGCTTCTGGACGATTGCTTCCTTCAGACAGTCTAATTGTTCACAGTACACGTTCGAATTAAGAGTTTGGCCGCAGGGGAGCAGCTCATAGTATATGATTCCTTGCCAATCCCATCAAACGCACAGCAAAACCTTCCTGGCCGTCAATCCTGGCTTGGCCACCGTTTGCACCGGCTCACCGCGCTTCGACCACGACCGATTTCGCTTGACGTTGTCGTAAGTGATCCACTTTTTCTCGCCAGTCACCATCTGCTTCAGAAAAGGGTCGACTTTGTTGCGTTTCAGCAGCGATTCACAGATGGAGATTCGGTCCATGAGGTTTTTTTGCGTTAACTCATGTGGCACAGATACATCCAGCATCTTTTTGTATCCAGCCTTTTGCAAATGGTTCCAAACGGTTTTTCGTGCAATGTTTAGCTCTTGGGCAATAAAAACAGTGCTTATATAACGGTCGAACTCGGCCATTTCCATGATTTTATCCACATTTTTTTTCTTTGACATCGAAATTACTAAAATGGAATCGACAAAACTAAAACTGCGCTTGATTGGCTGTTACAGTATCAGAACCATAAACACTATCCACATTTTCAGCCGGCTGGCTTGCGTTTTCACCTTTATCGAAGAAAAACTGTAAGATGTAGCGTATTTTCTCTTTGCTGGTGTCCATTTTTGACGTAAGCTCAAACGAAACTGAGTCAACCATTCACAAAACTGTCAAATAAGTTTTTTTAGCACGAAATATCAGCTTTTTAACGTCATCTAGTGTAAAACGATCGGACTTTTAGAGAGATACAATTTGTTAAAGTCATCTATTGGAAAAATAATAGATTTCTCTTTACTAGACCTACTACGTTGTCTGTTATGCTTCAAAATCTATATTTTTTGCACTAGTTCTGGCACACTATTCTTGTTTGGAATTAATAGTAACCTAATCATTTTAAATTTGCTCGGCAGCGAATAAACCCAAATATCTTCTAACACAGAGGCAGCAAATTAGGTGCCGTAAATATTATTGTTGTCATACCCCCGTGTTATATTTGAGGGACTACATGTAAAAGATTTCTTTAATAAAAAATAATGTCTTGCAGAGAACATACTATGCGTAAAATTCATTAACAAATAATAAATTACCTCCCGTCTCCACACACCGAGCGAGACTGCATATTACACCTAACAAGAACTGCCCGATATAATTTAAGCAATTAGAGTCCCTTTGAGTGATGACCGTGCTTCTTAATTAAAATTTAGTCTGAACGCCAACTTACGCACGCCGAATGCAAATGAAGCTCTATGCATGGCCATATGACTAAGCACGTAACTGTTGTATCCCCCTGTACATGCGGTCAACTGTACATCTAGGACGGCGTCGAAATGCAATATTCCCTAGCAAATCGTGCATGTCAAATCTACATTGCAGCACTCTTGCAGCCTCCCCTTCACAACAGCCCTCGACCGGGGGCCCACAACGCTTACTCGAGGGGCTCGCTCTCTAACAGTCTTCAGGCCCCTTACAAATTTATCGGTTAAGACGCCTCTTGTACGTAATTACCATAAAACTGATTTGCGCCGACAATGAAAACTTTTGAAGCGTTTTAGAAGGGTTACTTAGCATTCATATAAATACAACTGCAATTGTAACTACATTTTTTTTATATATAGAGCAATTGTGCTATAGTTATTTGAGTTATTTTAGTAATTATTGGAAGTAATCATTAAATAACAGAAAATATCAAGATACTTCCTTTAGTCCGCGATGGAGACTAAATAACACACAAATTATATTGATAGCAATACAGTAAGGTTTGGTCGACGCAATTTTGCCCACCATATTTATAGTGATTAAAATGGATATAACACGCATCCAATAAAACTGTACTTAGCTTCGGATTATCAGAAAAATCCTTGAAGCATAACATAAAGAATGTTAGATATTAAAATCCATTCAAACGCTAAAATTTCTGTTTCTAACTGGAAGTGATAAAGAACAAATAATTGCAAAGAAAGTAATGCAATAGACTTTTAAAAGCCTCTAGTTCACACTATTTTGTTCGTTTTAGTATGAAATCATTTGGATGTTACTAAAATTTAGCATAAATGAAAGCTACACAATACTAACAAAGTAATAATTTGACGATAGTTTTTTCACATACAGTCTGTATGATAAGAATGTAACCGTCGTCATTTGGTAGGAGACACACAGCGCCACCTATGTTAATTCGTTTAAATGTATATTTTGTGCAGCATATAGTCTGTCGGCATATTGTGTTGTTGATTTCGGTTAACTCGTTATCTTTACAATAAGCGCAAAATTCTTGAAGTAATACGAGGCAGTGCTTTTAATGAATAATGCAAAAAGACCGAAACTGTTGTATAAAGCCGCTACAAAATATATGCAAAAGTTGAAGACGTTTGTTAAGAAGTGTGTAAGGCGGAGGTAGCCGGATAGCCCACGTCACAATAACGAAGATGGATAAAGCGATCTTGCGTCTCTTTGAAGACAAGTCAGGTCTCTAAGCAATGCCTAAATAAAACTCCTAAAAAAAGAAAGTCAAGTCTTTCTCAATATAATTCCGCCAGCTACGTAAAAAAACGTTTCTTTTTGGTCGACTTTGAAGAAACGTTTAGCATCAGAAGAGCACGTGGAAAAACGACTGGCGTGGGCAAAGAAAAAATTGAATCGTTATTGCACAATATTATCTACTCTTTCTAGGCACGGTTTTCTTTATCGAAAGCGTGGTCAGCGAAGCGTAGCAGTATTCTTCAGCCAACAGTAAAACGTCCTATAAAAGTGCATGTTTGGGGATGCTTCTGTAACTCGGTTTTGGTTACCTCTTTCAGTTTATGGACAATTTAAACGAAAAAACATGCACCATCTACTAAAAATACTCGAAAACTTTTTTGGTTCCGATAAAACATGTTGACTAATTTAAGAAGACAATGACCCTAATCATCACAGTAAACCTACCATTGGTGAAAACAACAAAATAACGTCACTACAATCAAACGGCCGGCAATATCCCACATTTAATTGCAAATGTATGGTCGTACATGAAAATGAAGTCAGTGTACACGATGAAACAACTGTCATTTAAAATTAAGAAAATACGGCGATCTCTGTCAAATGAGTACGCAGAAAACCCTGTCGGAAGCATGGAAAAAGTGTGTGAAGCTATGATCGGTAATAGAGAAGATTAAATCAGATATTAAAGAGGCAATACTATAACCTTAAAATATTAGCGATTTTGTATCAGCTTCACATAATTTTCTTCGTGCGAAAACTTGCGGGAACTTTGAATTACTTCTTCAATTTGAAGAAATCTGCAGCCGAAGCGCATCGATTGCTTGTAGAAGCATATGGTGAGGCTGCTTTAGTAAGTCAGATAAGTTGTCGTGAGTGGTTTTATAAGTTTAAGTGTACGAAGACGCGGAATTGGAAGCATTATTGGAGGAAGATTCCTGCCAAACGCAAGAAAGACTTGCACTTACATTAGTGTGTAGTAGTAGTGTGTGACTCAACAAGCAATTTCTGGTTTAAAATCGTTAGGAATAATTCAAAATCAGAAAATTGGGTTCCATATGTACTGAAATCGAGAAACGTTGAACGCCGATTTTGTACTGCTAAAATGCTGGTTGCCAATCATAAATGAAAGTTTTTTCCATCGTATAGTCACTGATGATGAAAAATGGATTTACTGCGATAACCCAAAGAAGAGGAAATTATGAGGACCCCGTGGCCATGTTTGAATATTCATGAAAAAAAATTCATGTTGTGCATTTGGCGGGATCAGCTTGGTATCGTGTATCATGGGTTGCTCAAGCCGAACGAAACCATTACTGGGGCTCTCTACCGAACACAATTGATGAGATTGAGCCGAGAACTCAAAGAAAAACGCGCCCAGTACTACATCAGGCACGACAACATTATACTCTTGAACGATAATGCTCGTCCACATGTTGCGGCGCCGGTCAAAACCTAATTGGAAACACTCAATTGGAAAGTCCTACCCCACCCGCCGTATTCACCAGACATTGGCCCTTCCGATTATCACTTGTTCCGATCGATGGCACATGGTCTGTCTGAGCAGCACTTCACATCATATAAAGATACCAAAAATTGGGTCGATTCGCGAAAAAGTACTGGCTAGCGATAGAAAATACTTTGAATAAAACATAAGGTTCCGTTATTTCACAATAAATGTCCAATTTTTTGTACTCTCTTTAGATAATTATGCAACAAATCATGATGTATACTTCCATAGAGGGAAAAAAATTACCTTTTTTTTTAAGATTACAGCACTCATTTGATCACTGAATAAACTGTTTTTGAGGTAAGGGAAACGTACAGTCTAAAAGGTAATAGAAGTGGGACAAATTGTACTTCTCCAAAAATTGAATTAAGATTCTCACGTTTGTTCATTAAGCTGCTATAGCTGAAATATTATCCAGCTCTAAATTTGATCTGTTAGTTAGCTGACTGCTTAAGTTTAAATTTTTCTCAACATTGGGAGTTCCATTAATTGGAAGTTTATGGTAAGAACGCATTTGCCTCTAATAAGTCAAAATGTGGCTAATCGGCGGATTAATTATTTTTTATAAAAATATTATAACTAAATATAAATTAAAAAACTAAAATAAGTAAAAAACAAGTATTAGTAGTATATACAAAACATTGAACATATATTACTTATCTTTTTTAATTAAATTTTGCCATTTATTATTACATGAAAGGTGTCAGTTTGTGAATTAAGTTAGTTTTTGGAAATTTCAAGCTGACAGCCAGAGGCTAAGATCTGACTTGAAAATATCAAACCAAGGTTAATATAATATAAATAACCATGAAAGTGAACTACAATGCGCATGCGTAAGTAAGAATGACTCGCTGGCTAGATCAGTAGAGTGTGAGCGTCGCGTTTGCTAATATCTAAGCGAATAGAGAAACAAATATAATAAAATAATAAAACTTTGTGAAAACCTGGAGCATTTATCTGCAGAAGTTATTTAGGCGATCTAGAAGGCCTTCGAGAGCGATGCAATCAAAATAAAGTTGTGGAACAAAGGATTCATGGATACCAAGAATCTGCTAAAATGATCCGCGTTCTGGAAGACCGGCAATGAGTAGAATATTGAACATGTAGGAGCTACAGACTTTTGGCTGTTTCCAAAACATAAATCTTCTTTAAAAGGACAAAGTTTGCGAACCTATGAAGAGATTCAAGAAAATACAACGAGGCAATTATTCACGATGATGCAAAATCAGCATCTATTACAAAAAAAAGTTAAGATTAATATGTACGATAAAACTATGTCAATGTCTGATGCAAGAAAATCTCTAAATCTCTAAATAATGGCATTCCCTACATCTATTTAAAATTTTGTTGCAATTTTTTTTGTTTTTTTGTTCTTATTAACACGGAAAATGGAACTCTAGTGTACTGATTCAGCCATGGAACAGAAGCGACCTTAACTTCAATCTTAAATAAAAAACAGAAAATAGAAAGCTCATAACCATCTTATATATTATTATTCAGTTTCGGTCCAAAACTGCTACACATAAAGAAGAAGTGCACGCAAATTTTCTTTATTATGAGCGCAGTATTTGACACTTGGAAATAAAGACGTAGCTGTCGAGGAAAGCTAGCTGGTAAAATTGAAATCAAATAAATTTGCAAACTAAGAAATGTGCAAAAATAATTTAGAGATGTAACTAAGTAGTTTCTTAGAATGCAACTTCTTTGTTAAGGGGAGGTTCTCATCTATCGACCCAAAAATGACACGATTTTCTCGAATTTTTTCCATGGAAGAAAATAAATGAGGAACTCGATGTTTTTGGTACTTATTTAATAGGTCTTAAAGTATGGAAAAACATTTTTCATATTGAAAAATAATGTAATAATTATTGTTTATTTGTACTGAAACGTGGCGGCCTCAAAAAAAGTATCCATGCCGGCAGCACTTTAGCGCTCGTTCCTATCATCTGAAATAAGAAATCCAAAAATGTTTATGAAATATATTACATTTGTTGGACCTATAAAACCAACAAAAAGTAAAAAATTGAAAAAATGGCGGACATGTAAAGTTTAATATCGCGTTTGCGCGCTTTTTTTACTCTTCAAAGTGCTGTAAAAAATATAAATAATAATAAATTTACTTACTTTTTAGGTTCATCCTCCAGTAAATTTAATCTACTTCGAAATGAAAAAAATATATAGCGATATATTAAGTAGTTTTTGAGATATAGTGTCGCCCAGTTTGAAAAACATGGTTTCGAGAAAAACGCGTTTAAAGTTTTCGGTACACGAACTGCTTGTATTCGGAGCACGTGGTCGACTAACACTACACGCTATAACCGTTGATATTAGTATATATAGAAGCATATATATAAAGTAATAGCATATATTTCGACATCTGGTGACACTAAAGGTAGCTATACTTACCATGGTCACACATGGTATGGTTGTAAAGGTCGGAAAACACGCGCTGCTTTTTCGCTATAACTTATTTTAAAAAATAATTTCATAGAAACCGTTTGGGGAGAAAAAATGCAACAAAAAAAATTAATTTTTTGGTCGGCTCTGATGAGAACCTCCCCATAAGGGGATATTAAAAAAAGTATGTAAGATATTATTCATTGCTCAAAAATTTTTGGCACAGTGATGATCTTTTACTAAGAAAAACCACTTAAAACGTTTCTGCCTAACAAGTCTGTATTAGACAATTCGGAAAAATGAAGGTTAAATAATTTTTTTGCATATGTAAATTATCTGTAATACAAGATGTTTAAAGTTTTTCATAGTTCCACACGTCTCCTATATATTTTTTTATCTTTGCTATTGAAAGCTAGAAAAGTGTTGTTAAGCAAGTGAGTTTCACTTCATTTTAGTTTCTCCGATAAATAAGTCCAATTTTGGGGACAATTTTAACTAGGAAGCAAGTCACGACTTAAGAAGATTACAAAACGCAACGATGAAAAGAAGAAAAGTCTAAATACCAATTAATGGTGAGGAAAAAGGTTGAATATTAGTGCATGCTAAGTTAGGAAAAACAGCTGGAAGAGCGAGAATTGCACGCAGTGATAAAGATAAGAGCAACAGAGTTAAAACTCAAGGGTCAGGAAACTCGCATCGCGTTAAGTTCTGGATAGGCAACCCAACAAACAGAAGAAAGCGCAGAGGATTGCAGACAACATAACAGGAAATCACAAAAGATGGATTCAGATGAATATCTCACAGGCGAAGGGAAGAGAAAGAAAGGAGACGTAGACAAATTATTTAAGATATCAAGAAAAAGAATTAGGACACCGACAAAAGGAGAAGAAAGCAAAGATAAAATGGAAAATCAAATGAAGGAAATGAAGTCACCAATGAGGAATCTGACGCAGGATATAAAAGAAATTAAAAACAAACAACAAAATAATAAGATAATAAATTACAAGAGGAGATCAGGTGTTTAAGAAAGGAACAAAGAGAATTTAAAGACGAAATAAAAGAGTTCAAAGGAACCAACGAAAAAGCAATGAGGGAGATTGAAGATTTGAAAAAGGAACTCGAGGGGGGAAATGAGAGAATGGAGAAAATGGAGGGAGATAAGAGGAGAAAAAACATAGTCATTCAAGGATTAAAAGGGACCACAAACAATATAAAAACGTTAAGGGAGGAAATAGAAGGATTCATAGAGAATGCATTGGAGTGACCTTAAAAGTGGAAATGGTTGGAAAATTGAGAGAGGACATGTGCCTGCTAGAATTGAGAAGTAAAAGTGATGAGTATGGTAATGCAATGTAAGAGTTAGCTACGGAATCAAAGTCCGAAAGTGTATATAAACAATAATTTAACGTAAAATGAAAGAAAGGTTCAAAATACAATTAGAAAACAAGCAAAGAAGGAAGCAGAAAAAGTGAAAACGGGGGATACCAGAAGATGATATGTGATCAGGAATTATGGAGCTGGAATATAAAATCTGACAAATTGGAAAAGTACAACAATGAGCAATACGTACAAGACCAAACACGAGTAAAAACTAATAAAGGAAAAAGAACAGGGCAGGATAAGTCGGTGACGACCAAGGCAAAGAATACAAGGACTAACGATTATGCATGGGACAGAATAGGAACATGGAATATTAGAAGTTTAAACGGCAAAGAGAAGTATAAAATTGAAATAGTAGCAATCACAGAGACGAAGAAGAAAGGAGTAGGAGAATTATATAAGATTACGGGCTACTATACAGTGGAGTAGACGAGCGAGAAAGAGCTACGGCAGCGGTAAGGTGCCTGATAAGTCCAAAGTAAATTAGTGGAGCGGAAAGCAGTGAGCAAAAGGACAATAAAAGTAATTTTTACAGGAGAATTTTAATCAGGAGAAATTGGACGTAATAATAGCATATGGACCAGGAGAAAATGATGCGAAGAAAGAAAAGTAGCAGCTCTGGCAATAAATTCAAATGTTATATGAAGAATCAGACAACCCCACGATAATTATGGGAGACTTCAATGGAAGAATTGGAAATGAGATTGTAGGAAGGCAAGGGGTAATGGGATGACATGGAGAGATTACAATTAATACGAATGGAGAGAATTTAATTGATTTGTGTATACAGAACGGTCTGGTGATACAAAACTATATAAGCACAAGGACTGCCATAAATACACTAGAGAGGAACCTCGGAGAAATGAAAGATCAGTTATTGACTATATAATAACGGAAGAAATAAATAGAAGAATGATAAAGGATGTGAGAGTTTACAGGGGGACAGAATTATCGACAGACCACTACCTATTAATAGCAAAAATGGAAAATAAAAAGAAAAGGATAAAGAGAGGATAATAAGGAAAATAAAGAAGAAATAAAGACGATCAAGATACACATATTGCAAGACCAGCAAGAAAGAGAGGAGTACACAGAACAGATCGGGAAGGGGATACAAGAAGTGGAACAAGATATCGGAAATGAACATTGAAGTGATGTGGCAAAAATTTTAAGAAATCATCTACAAGGCAGGAGCAAAAGTCTGCGGGTTAACCTCAACAGGAGGAATGAAGAGGAGAACAAGTTGGTGGAGCAAAGAAATTAAAAACACCATTAAAATAAAAAAGAAAGCGTGGAAAAACTATTTACAAAGGAAGAGTGATGAAGCGTATGAGAGCTATAAGACGGCGAGAAAAATAGGAAAGGAAAAGATCAAAATAGCTACAGCTAAGGAAAGGGAAGAATTTGGGACAAAGATGGAAGATGACAAAGGGGCAAGCCAAAAGCTATTCTATAAGGTTTTGAAGAACATAAGAAATAAAGGAAGAAAAATCAGAACGAAACAGGTTATGGACAGGGAGGGAAGGGTATTAATGGAGGAGGCCAAAGTTATGGAAAGATGGAAGCAATATTTCCAGAATATGTTAGAAGGAGAAGAGATAACAGAGGAGAAAACTGAAGAAGGGACACAAAATGATGAGAAAACCGGAAGAGAGAGCGAGCGTACAGATGGATGAAATAAGGGACGGCATTAGTTTAGAAGAAGTTAAAAAGGCAATAGGAAAGTTAAGGAACGGGAAGCTCCAGGAATAGATGGACTAAAAGCAGAATTACTGAAGGGAATGGATGAAGAAGGAATGGTGGTACTACAAAGAATTTTAAATGAAGCATGGGTAACACAAACAGTACCTATGGAGTGGAAAATTGCAGTAATAGTACCTATTTTCAAAAAAGGTAATAAAAAGACTGCGCAAATTATCGGGAAATATCGCTACTATGCACAACATGTAAGGTATATGAGATGATCCTGGAAGAAAGACTAAGGAAGGAAGTAGAAGGAAAGTTACATGCACAAAGTGGTTCAGGCCCGGCTATTGCACACAAGACCATGTATTTACACTAAGAAACATAACAGGGAAAATGCTACCTTATAACAAAGAAATATATATGTACGTGTATATATATATATATATATATATATATATATATATATATATATATGTGTGTGTGTGTGTGTGTGTGTTGGTTGTTGGTTGTGGGTTGTGGGTGTATTACAGGCGCGGGTGTGTGTGTGTGTCTGAAAAAAGGATTCGATAAGATGGTGAGAAAGAATATATAGGGCATACTGGAGGGAAACGGCACAGCAAAAGCTATAAGCTATAAAATCATTATACCGTAAAACGGAAAATATGGTAAGGAAGGACAATATGGAAACAAACAAATTCAGAACCACACAAGGAGTGAGGCATGGCGGAAACATTAGCCCACTGCTCTTTATCATTTTAATAAATGAAATAATCACAAAAGTAAGCAGCAAAACCAAGAAGTTGACGTTAGGATACTATAAAATGAAGCCAGTGGAAATGAGTGAATGCGTGATCGCAGACGATATTGCAATATTGTCAGATACGGAAACAAGGTTACAATTGAATGATTTATGGGTGAAAGAGTTGGCCAAACAGGAAATAAAAATAAATATAAGCAAGACAAAGGTAGTGATAAATAATAATAATGAGCGAGAAATAAGCATAAAAATAAATAACAGTGGAACAAGTAAAAAGCCTAAAGTACCTAGAAGTAACCATAGAGGAAGCAGGAAAGCAGGAATAAGAAATAAGCAATAGAATAACGACAGCGACAAAGATCTTCCATAGTATGAAAAGGGGGTTTATTAGCAAAGCAGAAATTAGTAATAAAACAAAGATGTCAATTAAACACAATTTTATAACGCAGCAATTTAAAAGCTGTTACTCTTAACAAATCAATATATGGAAAGATAACCTGTCAAATTTGTGAGCCACCTTGTGAACAAATACGATTACATGAGTTAACAAATAAAGTGAAAATACAGAAAGGAGTAAGACAAGGGAACATCATATCATCAAATATGTTCATACTAGTGCTAGAAGACCTACTCAAAAGGCTGAGATGAGAAAATAAAGGGATAAATATAACAGGCGAAAGACTTAATAACTTAAGATTTGCTGACGACAATATGCTATTCGCATAAGAAGAGCAAGAACTTAAAGAAATGATAAAAGAACTATAAACAGAATCAAGGAAGGTAGGACTGCAAATCAACATTTCTAAAACTAGCTATATGACAAACCAACATAATAATGAAGAATCAATAACAATCGGCGAACAAGACATAAAAAGGTAGAGACATACATATACTTAGGACAGGCTATCACAGCCGGGAAGTTAAATCAAGAAAAAGAAATAAATAGACGAATAAAGTTAACGTGGGCAGCATACGGTAAACTAAAATACATTCTTAACATGAAAATATGAATTATAATAATAATAATAATGGTAAGGCCCTACGCCCCGCGTGGGACCACGGCCTGCGAACTGATAGGTTAAGGCTCTCATACGTTCGTTCTCTCTGCCCGGTCGTCGCACACCATCTCTGATGCGGGGCGATGTGGCAAGCACCGCGCCTTAGACGACCGCCATTATTACCCCTTGTTCGAATGAATGCAGGTACTCAATTATTTTTAGTGACTGAATAGGCCACCCGCCAAGCATCAGAGAGCACCGGGAATTGAACTCAGGTCCGTCAGCATCACAACTCACCTCTCAACCACGGGACCACGCTGGCTGAGGAAAATATGAATACCCCTAAAAATAATAATCTATAACGAATATATATTACCAGTCATAACATATGGATCGGATAGATATTAACTAGAAAAACAGTGAAGAAGCTTCGAATCCACCAAAGATCAATAGAGAGAAGACTATTAGAAATAACACTAAAAGATCGGAAAACAAACAAATGGATAAGAGATAGAACGCAAGCTGAGGATATAATAAAGAGAATTTGCACCCTCAAATGAAACTGGGTCGAGCATGTTGCCAGACATAAGGAAAACTGGAGTGGAGCGACCACAACATGGAGACCTTGGGGAGAAAGAAGAAGCACCGGAAAACCGCAACAACGATGGTACGACGACGTAAAAAAGACAGCGAGCCTAAATTGGTACCAAGTAGCTCAAGACAAAGAAAAATGGGCAAAAATGAGGGAGGCCTATATCGAAAAGTAGAGAACGGCTAAAGAAGGAGAAGAAGATGTGAACAAAGAACAATTTTTAATGTTTGTATGGTATATTGCTGAATATATGTTACATTATTTTATTATAAACTTAATCAACTGTTCTTAATGATAAAAATAAAAGTGCTTCGAAATACTCCCCCTCAAAAATATGTGTCACAGATTGAAATGAGTCCCTGATGCGCGTGTGGAAATTGTAGTATCCCATGGCATCACTAGATGGCGATGCTAGAACGCAAATAAGAAAAGTCATTGGTGCAGTGCCGCCAATGCAATTATAGACAAAGAAAACCATAGATTCAAACAATCAGGCAAAAACAGACGGCATGGTTTCCGTAGAGGAAGGGAGTAACTGCTTAAAACATGCACATAAGCTTATCAGTTGTTTGTAGAAATTGTGTTTCGCTAAAGTTTAAGTTCAAAACCATCAAAGAATGTATTGGGAAAATGTGCCCAACTTTATAATAAAAAGTAGAAAATCACATTCTATGCATTGGCAGATGCAACTTGTCTGTTTCTGGAAATTGTAAAAGATGTCAAAGATTTGTGCATAATGGAGTCCTTATATTGATGCTGTTGCACAGCGTGAAAACAGCAGACGAATAGTGGTTCTAGCATAAGACGCCAAAAAACACCTGTCTCTAGAACCGTAGCGAATTGAAAATTCTCACCCCTAGAAGCCTAGGCCGGAATAATATTTTCAAAACCAATATCAATTGTATTTTTGGATTAGGAAGGAATTTCGCTGATTAATCAGCAACTCTACTAGGGGATATGGAAATGAGACTCGTTGTTCCAACATGGAAATGCAAGGTCTCATATTCCTTCTGTAGGCTTCTGTAGGCTTTTGAAGATACCCTACTACCTCAAGCTCCACATCTGCCGGATCTTAGGTCGAACGAAAGAGGCAGTACCGGTTAAGAAGTTCTCTTCCAACAACGAGCTTCAGTCCGCTATCTACAAGTGGTGGCGTGCTATACAAAAAGAATAAAAAAGTGCACAAACATTAAAGGAAAATATGTCTAATGTAATCTGTACCCACTTCTTTCTAATAAAAAATTAGTGAGAAAAATACAATTGTAGCTCTGATTATTTTTGAACACGTTAAATAATATTTGAAAATTATTAAACACTACAAAGCATACGATTAAAATAAATATTAACAGCCTTAATTAATCCTTGCCATCCATTGTTAGACAGAGATCTCCCCATCGTTTTCCACTGTTTTGTTCTAAAACAGCAGTATCCATTTTAGACCTGCAAAACTTCCTACATCATCATCCAGTTTAATGTTTGGTTGTCTCCTTTTCTTTTACCTCTTTTGGCCTTCATTGTATTAACTTTTTAGTTCATTGTTCTTTACCAATTCTAATTATTTTCCACTCAAATTTTATTTGTTTCTTACTTTACCAACATCTTCAACGCTCATCTGCTGCCATATCCATATATTTTTTTGCGTACTCCCTAATGATATACCTAGCACTACCAGTCTTCGTTCCGTGCTGGGGTAATGGACATTATCGTTAAGATAATACACTTATTGTAAGCTAACAACAAGACTTTTTGGTAGTTTTTAAACTCTTTTAAACACAAACCTTAGGAAAGCACCGTCTTTGTTTTATTTTTATTTTTAGTTCCTCTATTTGATTTGGCTTTTATTTTATTATCTGTCTTTCCCATTCTTTATCTATTGTCTATTATAATCCTTTCTTGATTATAATTTACATGTTTTTTGTTTTACTTATATTTAGCTTCTGTTTTGCTCTTATCGACTCTTTAATTCTTTTATCATCTCTTGCAGTTCTTCAATTTATTTATGATCAAAGACTATGCTGTCAGTAAACTTAGTTATTTAATTTTCCTCTATTTATATTTCTTTCTTTATTTTCTATTTTCAGCTTCTTTCAATGCTAAAGTGGATATTTTCGAAGATGTATTGCACCCTTGTTTTATTCTTTGTTCTATTTTTGCCTTTTAAGCCTTTTTGTGGTGTAACAGTAAATGTAGCTTTCTTCTGTGTCCTGAATTCATATAAAAGATCTAAAGCTTGTTTTGCCGTTTCAAAAAGCGTCAAACTGTCTAAAGCTCTTTTGTAATCGATGAAAGATAAATAGATCGATGTTTTTTTTCTTTCTTCTATTAGACTTTCTAAAGTTTTATTAATACTTTCGTTACTATTTCATATGGTAGTTTATATTCTCAATCTTTTGAGTATTCTTTTTTCTTTTGCATCTGTTTATTACTGTGTAAAAATTTCCCCCTTCATTTACTGACTGCATTTGATTTATTATTTATTTAAGCGACCTTCTTAGTCCTGGTGCTATTTTTGTATTTTCCTTAGTTTACGCTCTTTTTTTCTGAATTATATTTTCCCACACAGATATCTGATAGATTTTCGTAAAATTTCTCCGCGATATTCGTAATTTCATGAATATTTTCATCATTATTTAGTATAGTAAATATATTTTAAGATATTTGAGTTTTTTTCTGTTCTTGTTTTAGTAATTTTATTATTTTTATTCATATTTCTTTTTAAATTTTGTTTTATTATCTTAATGCTGATTGTGATTTATCAATTGTTCTTTTTCTTCTATTTGCTCTTTAGTATCTTCTCTTATTTTTATATTTTGTCTCTTTGCTTTTTACTTCTTTAATTTCTTCTTTATTATTACTCTACTTATTAGTTTATGATTGCTATTAGTAATAAATCAACTTAATACTGTAACATTTTTGATTGTGTATCTGTAGGATAATGTAATATATCTCATAACGTAGAGGCTTATTCATCTTCCATGTTCAATTTTTTATAGAAAGAAGTTTCATAGCAAATAGTTTGTTACATGTCACATGGATCACTTTTATTATCCAGTCTAAGTTAAACTGCGTTCTTCCAAATTCTGGAGGATACTCTAACTTGCAGTTAAAATCTCACATTAACACGTTACAACTACTGTTTTGATTTAAATATACATCATATACGTCATCACAGAGTATTTAAGCTTCCACGTTACTGTAATCTTAGTTTGGTGAATAAATTGTATGATTTTCACTTAATATCCATCTAACATTTTAATAATTAAGTAAGCGACTCTTTCCGATAAACTTCCCATGTTTGTTATATTATTAACTTTCTACAGCGGAGCTTATAGAACGTTAATAGACACTATAACTATAAATTAGGTCAGTACCTTTAACGGGATTGATTTTCAGCCAAATCGGTTAACAGCAACCGGAAGTGGCCGTTACGATTTCGAAAATTCATGTCTGTCTGTGTGTCTGGAAACACTATAACTTCCGTTCTATTCAACGGATTCACTTCAAGCCTGGCATACACACTTCTTAGGTCAGCACCTTTCATGGGATTGATTTTCAGCCAAATCGGTGAACGACAACCGGAAGTGACCGTTACGATTTTGAAAATTCATTATACTCACATATGTCATGCAGCATATCATTCGACAGCATTTTTGACGCTTATCATTATGGAGACATTAATCAACATCTTAATTCCTTTTAAAAGTTTTTACCCTAATTTCATCGCACCGCTTTGCGGTATTACACCGTTCTTGTTTATATTATTGTTATGTATTAAAAAACAAAACCTCCTATATCTTGTTTTTTTTTTTCTGTAATAATAGCTATAATCTGGAGAAAGTCGTACACATTCATCCCCTTTACGTCGTATTTTGCGTAGACGTTCCAATTGACTTTACATAATTCATATTCTAGTTCTTTCAGTTGTTCTGGCCCTACTACATGCCTTTGGGGTTGACGTTGACTTCACTGGCTAAATCGGAAGTCCCTAGGTCCAGCCCTTAACCTCAGACGTCTTAATATAACTTGACCATAAAGGCCGTGCCGTCTCACAAAAAGATCACAATCTTTGGGCACTTGCGGCGGGCATTTCTATCGACCTCATAGTTGTAAATGCCCGGACGGTGTAGTTGCAGTGGCCTTGGATGCTCATTTGCAAATCTTGGACAGACTGGGAGATAAACACCTGCATATAAACTTCCAACTACGGGTTACTGAAGACGGACAGTAAGGGCCGATTCTGAATAACCGCATACGTCATAATATGGTAGATGATGGTCTTCTACAAAAGCAGCTAGTTGGTAGTTGAGATACAGTTCCCGAAGTGGAAGGTGAAGTCGAATGTAAATCTTGCTGCTCTCGTAACTACTCTGTAGATAGATTTCCAGCTCAGTTTGCTGTTTAGAATCACCGCAAGGTAGGATGTTTCCTCCTTCCAGGGTATCTCCTTTCAAAAAATCTTAAGGTTCGCCAGTTCTACCGGACTACGAATTGACTAGGAATCTCACGTTGTAAATAGCTATATATATTTCTGTGACACTTTATATCCCATTTCTTTTAGAATGTTTGCCTCTACCAGAACTCTTAAGACAGACTGGTTTGTCGGTGTGAGATTCTAGGATTTTTTTATACATGTGTGGTATTCCAATTTTGTCGTGATTTTTATTTAAGGGTTAGAGGAGTAGAAGTATATTGGTTTCAAACATCACCCTTACCAGGCGAATTTAAGAGAGTATATTTAAGGAAAATAAATTTGGGTGAATTTTGGATAAGGACCTAAATTTCCCCAAATGAGAAATCAAGAGCTCACATAAGCATTAGCTTCTACCGAGATCGCGAAGAAGCACCTATCCGTTACGTTGATTTTTGTGTAGTAAGTACGTAATTGTATCCCGACGCATATACAACCTTTGTAGAAAAGCTTCAGGACTCGACTAAACAAAATAATTTACTTAACACAAAACCTGTCAAAATAGTCCATTTAGCTGTATATGTACAACTGTCACCATTTCTGGATGCCGTGGAAGCAAATAAAGAAAGCTATCCAGGATGCATTTCAGGATAGCCGTTTGGATTGCTGCAATATCTTCACAACGTTTCTTTCAACGGAATTATCACATGAAAAAACAAAAAGCAACCCCACAGGGCGATAGGTTTGGTGCTGTAACAGGAATATGTTTGGTCACATAATCCTGAACTGATACAGCCTTATCATTCAGTAAGAATCATTGCCCACAAATCAGTAACACGTCGTCAAATTGCTTGACACAAATATTTCAACGTGTTGATACAATCGCAAATATTTAGGGTGTATTAAACCTCTAGCATAAAAAAAATGTCATCAACATCGTCTTTGCTTTTCGAAGTTTGTCACCATGACCTCACCATTTGACGCTTGGGTGCTTCATTTAAAAGTTATGCTGGTAGCACCAACTTTTATCTCCGGATATAATGTTCGACAGCAATTGTTCGCCTGGTTTCCTTCTTACAGCAATATTTTGAGCGGCGATCGAATTTTGGTATGGTCTTGCATTGAAATTTTGCCCTCTCCAAAACCTTTTGTGTCTTTCTTGATAATGTTTTGTCATTGATGTATCATGTTTTACGATTCACTAAGGGTTTTTCTAACTTAAGGCAGAACATAATGTTAACTCTGTTTGAAATATGCGTTCCAACTAAAAGTGCCAATAAACAGAACAGTGGATTGCTAAAGCATAGCCCTACCGCCTAGTGATTCACATGGAAACACTTCGAAAGCCATGTTTACTTAAAGCACGTATCAGACCACTGATTAACGCCCATTTCTTGTGTTTTATTATTATTGGTACAGAAATAAAAATATTTTTGATAAGGTAATATTTTTTACAGCAAATTCGAACTAAACAAATACACCGTGGGCAATTTATCCAAACAAATTTACAATACATAAAATGACAGAGCAGCTGCAGTTTTTTTGAATTTCAAAAATTCCAGACTAGTTCACCATGTCTACACTGGAGCACAGTGTAGATTACAATGGAAGCTCAAGATTTCTAAGTTACTTTAAGAATTACGTACTAATTATTGAAAAGTTCGTATGGAATGCTCTACCTCTGTGTAGACTTTGAACTGAATCGTGCTATTCTGATGCACTTTTAGTAGATTGAATTCTTATGGTTAAGATAAAGAAATCTAATGCAAAGCTTAACCTTATTCTCATAGTTTATGAGCTTACATGTAATATATTCAAAACGATCGAAAATTTTCTCGTGAAAAAAAACCTATGCTAACAGAAGGTAACGAAGAGTGGCTTAAGTTTCTAATTTACTCTCTTTTATATTATGTTACCTACCTTCTGCCATTAAAAGGTTAAATGCTAATTCTCTGCAGCTGGCTCGCGCACAGTTCCAAATTAAAGGCCCAATTGGAAAACGAAATCTCATTAAAGGCCCCATAACAAATTAAGCAGATAACAGCGTGTTCCAACAATGGCCCCTAATCTCGATAATCCTGTCGCTGTCGGCGCTAAACGGGGAAATACGGCTCAGATTACGTTAAATGTCTGTTGCACTTGTGCCTTTAAATTTGCAGAGTTTATGTTACTCCTATTGGGTAATTTCACTTACTTTTTAATCTCGTGTCGTATGCAAACATATTTTAGCGGCCCAGAAATTTGCGCCAGTGAAGCGCGCTAGCAATATCATACGTTCGGTTAAGGTTTATTCGTACCGGATATTGCCGGAGTTTGTAAAGCTTGCTGAGTGTGTAATATAAATCACTAATTGCAGTACGTAGTTAACAGATAAGCAGACCCGCATAGTTTTGCGCAAAAGCATTTTCAGTGTGCAGCATAATAACCTAGATAAGAACGAAATTTGCTCTCTAACAGTTAAAAGGTGCAGTCCGACAAGTTTTGCAAATTAATTCTGTGCTTTAATTTTACCACACCCTTAATTAGCCTTTCAAATGCAATGTCGTTCTTATGTATTCTCTGTATATAGTTTTCATGTTAACAAAAGAGGGAAAGAAAAAAATAAAACGACAAAAGCGCGATAGGCGATAAGGTATCAAAGTTTTTGAAAAAATAATTTTAACCTTGACCAAGAGCTCAAGTTTAAAGAGAATAAATATGGGTATTACTGAATTACGTGACGTTCAAATGCAGGTATTGCACAAAATAATAAAAACACTTGTAAAAAGTGGGGCATATCTTCACGGTGCCTGGTAACACTGGACACTGCGTAAATAAACCGTGTCTTGTTTGATGCAGGTAGTATCGACTGTGCACTAAAAGCAGAGTGAGGCAGTGTGGTTGTGGATGTTGTGCAGGTGTGATCAATGACCAGTATGTCTGACCTGACGGGGTTTCAAGAAGGTATAATTGTTGATGCTCGTCTAGCTAAATAATAGGTGAGCAAAACAGCGACGTTATGCGGTGTAGCATAAGGCACGGTCTCGAAAATCATGACCGCATACACAGTGCACGGTAAAACAAGATCGGCGAAGCATAATAGTGGTTGAAAGACGAAGCTGCAGAATAGGAACCAATGGAACTTGAAGCGTATTGCAAAGTGACTACAGAACTTAATCAGCACTTAAACACCCCAGTTTCATCCAAAATAGAGAAGCGGGATCTACATAAAATGGACATCCATAGGCGTGTTGCTATTGCCAACCCCCTAATAACAGACATAAATGCTCAAAGGCGACGTGAATGGTGCAATTCCCATAAAAACTGGTCATTGGAGGACTGGCAACATGTCGTTTGATCGAAAAAGTCACCCTTTACTATCTTTCCTACCACTGGACTCGTGTTTGTCTGGCGAAGCCGCCTGGGCAGTTCTATTATGGCCTGGGGCGCTATATCATAGTGTTTAACAACCTCCTTTGTCACATTAAACAGTAGGGTCACAGCAGCAGTGTACAGAGGAATCTTGAGTAACCAGGTCCACCCAATGGTGCAAACATTATTTCCAGACGGGAATGCCATATTACAGGATAATAATGTCTTCATTCAAATTAATGGCCCTATTCAAGAATAGTTACAAGAGTATGCTGATGAGGTTCAACATCTTCCCTGGCCTGCCCAGTCCCCAGACCTGAATATCATCGAGTTTTGTAGACTATTTTGGAAAACAAGGTTTGGCGTTGATTTCCACCTTCTTCTTATCTACCTGAGCTACACAAAAGCAAAGTAAACTGATATTTCAGAAGTTCAGCAGACACAACAAAAAAGAGTGCTTCCTTTGTTTTTCAGACACAAAATAATAGTAAATTTATTAGTTGTGATAAAAAGTAGGTCCAGTTTCAACAGAAAAAAATTTTAATCGAAGAAGATGGTCACAGCAAAGCTATAGTTAGTAATTTAAACAACGTTTTAAAAGAATGAAGACGATCCGTTGATAAAAGAAATGACAAGGTCACTGCACTACCCAACGATTAATCAAGTGACCAAAATTTCATATTCCACTATTTTAAAGCAGTCCAAAAAGCTTCTAAGTTTCCACCTTGAGAAATGTAACAAATAAGAAACAGAATAATGGTGAGGTTAAGGCTCTCCTGTGTTCGCTCTTACTAATATGGAACGACGTGGCAATCAGAGCGCCTTTGAAGTCCGCATTTATTACCCCTTGTTCAAAGAACGCAGGTACTCAGTTATTATTAACGATCTGAGCCCAAGATTGAACCAGGACCCATCCACATTTAAACTGACACTGTACATAGCAAATCAGGGATAATTATAAAGATAATTCCCTGCGGCTAACGCTGTACTTCAGGCTACCAGCGGGCTCGCAGGTAGCGAATAGTAAATAACCTTTAAATGTAAATGTTAGCTGCGAACTAAATAGGAATATCAGAACACAGATAAGGGTACTCTTGACCTTGAGATGAAAAATCGCTCCTACAGGCAAATGAATCAACAGAAGGCATGGGAATGCAGAAGGTAACGGAAAACCACTACACTCAATATTCTAACTGGGTATCCATAGAATAATTATAATAGCAAAGATCAAGGCAAAGTGCGTTGGAGTCTTTAGTGTGAATGAAGCTAAAAAACAAGAACTCAATTTAAAAAACGATATTTTGCGATCGGCACTTAGAGTGTACAAAGTATGTTCCAAGCAAGTAAAACCGCAAACATGAACTAATTGCTTGCACAAAAGTATGATGGCCAGACACTGGAGTATACCAGCTGAATAATTATTGTGTATACAAGAGAAGACAGAACGTGTCACCGAAATGGAGCAGCAACAATAATTCAAAAGAAACTAAACGATAGTGTATTAGGATTTTTACCTATATCAGGCAGAATAGCAGTAATGAAAATAAATGCAACACCATCACAGCAGAAAGATCTAAAAACAAAGTCCACGAATTCTACGCAGGTCTCAAAAACACACCAAAAAACACCAAAGGTCAAGAAACAACACTAATTTTGGGCGATTTTAGCGCAAAAGGTAATGATAAACATATAGTTGGCAGCCATAGACTAAGTAACCGCAATGAAACAGGAAACCGGGAAGTACAATCCTACAAAAAAAATTCCTATAGTGAACACCTGCCTGAAACACCTGACGAGCATCATGCGACAGAGAAAAAAAATAATCAGAAAACAAATTGACTTCACAATGACCAATGCTACATTCTGAAACTTCATAATTTCAGACAAAACATACCTAGAAGCCGATACCTCCTCAGACCATAATCTTTCTAAAATAAAACTGAAATTAGAAAGAAACCAAAAGAACAAGGAGTACACAACAAACTAGACATGAGCAAATTAAAAGAACAAAGTTAAAACGGAAATCAATAATAAGAATGCAAATACACAGAAAAATACAAAAGTAACAATACAAGATCAACCAACAACAACTTAATAACAAAAACCAGATATCAAAAGAAAAAGGTTGGACAAATAACGACATATTAGATTTAATGATAGCTTAGACCAATCAAAAATAATATCAAAGAAGCAAAAACTGGTTAAACAAGCAATATGCTCTGATAGAAGAGTTAGAAATCAAACACGACTTCATAAATATCCATCGGAAAGTACCAAAAGACCAGTAAAGCACTTCTAACAGATCAAAATATAAAGTCAAGTCTGGAAACCCGAAACGAGATTGAAAATCTGGGAAAAATATATCAAAGAGGTTTTCTCAGACAAACAGAAGAAAGAAATGACAACTATCGACGCAACTAATGGACCATGCATTACAAAAAAAACGATGGCAGCAATATAACGCATGAAAAATAGAAAAGTCCCAGACCCGGATAAGATCTACTTCAAAATAATAAAACTAATAAACGAAGAGCACCTGGAACCTATGGTTGGTTTATTCAATTAAACATGTAATACAAAGGATATCCTTCTCCTTTATACCTATCCCCAGAGCCAATAAATGCAAAAAGCACAGTTTTGTAAGTTTGTTAGTGGCATACTTAAAATTTTCTTGAAGGTCATATATGAAAGAATATATGAAAAAGTAGAACATATTAGCAATACTCAATTCGGGTTTAGGTGTGGACTATGCATAATTTAGTCTACAGGTTTTAATAGAGAAAGATAGTTACATGATAGTGACATATATGCATATTTTACAGATTTCTCTAAAGCTCTCGATACAGTCGGGCATCAAAAACTTATAGCAATTTTATAAAAAATTGTAAGTGAAAGGAGAGAAATCATAAAGAACCTATTGGAACCATAATGCAACAATTAGAACAGAGAAATTAACACCATTACAGATAAATATTCAAAAAGGCGTGGCAGGGGTACATATTGTCACTCTTGCTAATTATTATATACTCCTAGAAGTTATTTAGAGTAGTCTTGGAAGAACTAGATGTAGGCACGACAATAATCGAAGTGGATAAATAATATCCGTTATTCCGACCCCTCTACCACACTAGCGACAAGCCCTGATAAAATAAAGGCTGATAAACTAAATAGCAACAATCATCAAAGAAACTAAACAACAGAAAAACAATAATTATGATTATTAGCAAACGGAGCTTTAATGCTGACTTCTTTATAGAAGATAAAACCCTATAGCGAGTCGAAAACATCGATTATCTCGGCTGTTATCTAGATGAAAACTAGGACAGCTCAAAGGAAATCAAAATCAAGTAGAAAAAGCAAAGCGCATATTCTGTCGTTTGAAAAAAAATATGCAGTCTCTCATTAAACATCAAAACTAGACTACGGTTTTTACCCTGCCATATTCTCATAGTCTACTATGGGGTAGAGACTCTTGCAGAAGAAACTATGGAACCTCATTTGGTTACTGGTGTTACAGACGTATGCTGAGAATTTCATAGATTCGTCGTGTCTCAAACGAAAAAGTGTTACTCTTAAAGCGATCAAACAAAGGCAAAGAAGTTTTCAACAATATAAAATTAAGAACAATCGCATACCTTGGGCACATAATGAGGAGTAAGAAGTACAAACTTTTGCAATTAATGCTACAAGGGAAAATCGAAGGAAAAAAGGACCTGGCCGCAGAAGAATTTCATGGCTGAAAAATTTGCGACAATGAACCGGACTATCTGCAGCTACCCTATGTAGATCGGCAGCTGACAAAATAATGTGGGCCACGATGATGGCCAACATCTACTGAGGTTACGGCACGTGAAGAATTATATATATTTCATTTATTTATGTTTTAATAACTAAAATTCTAAGGGAAACATTTTATTAATTTATACACGCGATACAAACTCTTACGTTTGTATTTTGCATTTTTTAAATTCCTTTTACCAATAAATTTATTTTTGTATTTTTCATTGTTAATGTTTTAAGATAAATTTCTTTACAAAAGTAAATATTAGTGTACGTGTTGCGATTACTAAACTAAAAACACATATTCTGTTACTAATATTTTGTTAACAGATAACTGAGAACAAAAGTTACAGTTAGGCATTCTTGTCAGCGAAGTTCTAGTATAATCGATTTGTGAGACTTTTCCAGTTAGGCAATCATTGATTTAAGCCGCCACCGTGTTCGACAGGTCAAGGAACACTGACCCTACGTTGGGGTCGACGCGGGCGGTTCAAGTTTTATTAAAAATTCATGGACGCATTGAATGTTAGTGGGCCCATTGCGGCCGAGGATGGCAAAACTTGACTGGTATTATCTTTCAGCTTTACCGCTGCCTTAGATTTTTCAGAAACTTTATGTGGAGGTTTATACGACTTCAAAAAATTGTGTTCTAAGGTGACCTCCTCGTTACGGTTCCGGAATTTAATAATTCTACAACAGTCAACTTTGCGGTAAGGGACTACACTCTACTATAATCAAAATTATAAGCTAAAAGGTGAAATTGAATAAATTAAGTTGAATGTATGTTTAAATAAAAACGTAAAACAAAATTTAAGAAAATAATGTTCACGAAAGGAATCCTCTGAATTAGGAGATATGGCGTTAGTCATTAGCACATGTAAAACCAGGAAGGACGGAGAGAATAAAGTAGCGTTATGAAAAATCAAACAAACAGATTATATTCCCGGATGGAAATCCGCCTCTTAAAAAAAGGAAGCCCCATCGGACACGGGAAAGGAGAATTGTACTTCAAAACCTTAAAATCCAGTTTGTTTAAATTTCAACCAGAAAAAGCAAAGAAAAATAGAAACATTACCATAGCAACATGGAACATATAGGAAGACAAAGAAACAAAAGCAGAATGTAAAACAATGAATTTGGACATGCTGAAACGGAGAAAATAGATGGAGTGTCACAAGAATTAGAAAGTCGTAGCAGCGGTAGAAATATTAATCACAGAGAAACATGCAAAGAAGATTAAATGTTGAGAACCTACAAATAAAGAATTTTAATAATAGGCTTAAAAATCGAATAAGAAATATAAATATATTAGGAACTTATGGGATCACGGATAGCAGCTGAGTTGATAATTGATAATAATTTAGCAGAAGAAATAAAGAAAGTTAATACAACACAAAAACTTGCACTTAAGAAGAACTTAAACGGAAGAAAAATAACGAATGGGTTTAATCAACACAAACTTATACATAAACATACTTGGGTTTAAAACATGAAACAACTTAAATCAATAATCGACTACGTTGTAGTAAAGAAGAAACCCACAATAACAATAGAGAAGTGTGAGTGAATTGCAAAAATTACATGAAAGTGGATAATAAAGGAGAAAAAAGAAAACATGGGAGGCAAGATAAATCAGATAGGGAAAAAAGATTAAAGCTGATCTCCCCCAGAACGAGACAATAGGGCATTTCTATCAAAACAGATAAGACCAAAACTTATCTGAATTTAGATATTACAGCATTGAGAAGAAAGAAAGCGGCTTTGAGGCTTTAGGAAAAATAAAACAAACAAAGAAGTGACAGAATCTGAGAAATCATAAAGCAAAGAAGGAATTTTATATGCAATAGTTAAATACCAAGACAGAAGATCAAATAAAATGCAAGGAAAAAATAACGAATGTATGTGCAACATAGAGCAATATGTTGGCAGGATGAAACTGCAAATTATAGGGAATTGTTAAAGCGTTAAACACAAACAAAAAATAAAATGTATATATAACCTCCAAAAATAAAAAGAAATGTGAGAAACACTACAAAGGACTCTTAACCAAAAACCAGAACCTCAGTTCTTACGTGCACACAAAGAAGATATTCAAAACCAAGAGGAAGAAGAGATCTGGAGGATTTCTACCTGAATTAATTAAGTATATATCTACAAAACTTTATCGTGCCATTAATGAAAAAAAATGCCCCTAGATTGGAAACAGGAGTACCTATCATCAATTCCTAAAAAAGGAGATCGGAAAAAGCTTGATAATTATAGGGAATAAGAGTACTATCAACAATAGGACGAATCTATTGTAAAGAAATAACAAATAAAGTAGACGTTCAATAAGGCGGAGAAAATTCAATGGATCAAGATCTTCGCGATATGAGGTGGATGAGGCGATAGAAAACAAAACTTGCAAGAGAGATAACAGAAAAATCGTGAATAATAACAACATAAACTTCGCCTCTCTAACTTCACCATCACTCAATGGCTCTAAAAGTTTTAATGCCTCTAATTCTCGGAATATTTCTTGAGGTTTGTCTAGCAGTAGGCAAAAATGATATTGAATACGTTATAGTAGTTTACAGTACAGATAGTAAAGATGTACTTGAAGAATTCATCTGCATATTTATGATTATGCTATCATGTCCAAGTTAGTTTCAATATTTAGCTGGAAAATTGTCCACTCTCGTGGAACAGTTGCCATTATACCTTATAAAGAGTAATACATTTTTGACGTGCAAAGAGAAAGGACCTGTCGTGATTGATAGGTTATCAACTTCGTTTATTTAACCACGTTTAAATGACTAAAAATTCGCTATTTTTGAATAAATAAATGTACTTACAACAACCCTCTAAACTACCAGCCTCTAAACACAAAGTGGCATCGGCAAAACACGCCTTGTAGTACATACCATCAGTTATATACTTTACCGCAATAAATACTAAACCAGCAGATGCTATCCAACTATAGTTTTTGTCAACTCAAGTATCAACAACCTGTAAACACGCAAAACTACGTCATGACTTCACAACCAACAGAAACACAAGTACCTTGGGAATTACAGTAAACGGCAGATAAATGGAAAAAATACAAGAAAGCACCAAAACTATTAATAACGCCCCAATAACGAGAAACAAGTTTGATTTGTTAAGTGAAGATGTCGCACAAACAGAACACCGCAACGACAATCAAGTTACCGGAAATAAAGAAACACCCAAACCGCCCTCCATATTTGGGCATGGAGTCGTAAATTTTCTTGACATGATTACCCAACTACAAGACATAGTAGAAGAAAAACACAAGTGTGGCTGACAATATTATCTAAATTAATTGTAACACAATAGGAACGTACAAAAAATAATTAAGACAGAAACATCATACACCGTTCTTATCAACCAAAAGATGACAAGGCCCATAGGGTGGTCATCAAGTACCTACACCACACAATAAATACGTATAAAATTGTAGAAGAGCTAATGGAACATGAACAAAGACTCCCTTAAAATTTATTCTTTGTGGATTTGGAACCGGCAGAGGATAACAAGTAAATTCACACACTTAGAACGTGGATAACCCACAAGAAAAAGGAAAGACATCATACAATGCACCAGATACCAAGATTATGGGCACTAAAAGTCTTTTTGTTATCAACCTTATGCCTGGGTAAAATTCGGAGGATCACACACTACACCTTCCTGCAAAAACCCAAAGAAACTCCAGCAAAATGCTTTTTATGCGGAGAAAACGACCCTGAAAATTACAAAGAGTGTGGTTGTTATCAAGAACTAAATAAAAGCAACAACACAAGTGAAATTAATAATTTCGTACAAATAGAAATTATGCTACTACAGCAAGAAACAACGCAAGGAAATCAACACAGAAAACACTCAAGGACCTAATATAACACTATAGAATTTCTTGGATGAATTTAAAGCAATGTTTAGTCAAGTAGTACAACAAAATAGCATGGTACTAAGCTGCTCACAGCGTTACTAAATAAATTATCTTAATATGGATGACAAAATCTTAAGGGTAGCTCTATGGAATGCTAATGGCATGGCCCATCGCAAAAAAGAAATTAAACTATTCCTAGCCCAAAATGTTATAGATGTTCTATTAATCAGTAAAACCCACAATACTATAAAAAGTTGTTTTACTATTCCCCAATATCAAATTTGAAGAACATCACCTACAGGCATCCATAATAAATGTTACAGGTCTACCTTATGATTCAACAATTTCAGCTGTGTATTGCCCATCCTACCACAACATTTAAAAAGACCACTTAGAAGAATATTTTCGAACTCTAGATCCAGAGTTTATTGTAGGAAGAAATTTCAACTGTAAACACACACTATGGGGCTCGCGCCTAATCACTACTAAGAGGCCAGAAAACTAGCAGATCTCATTCAAGACAAGAACTACTTGTTTCATTCGACTGGCTTCTCAACATACTGGCCAACCGATGTAGGAAAAACACCAGATCATCTTGATTTCTTCATAACAAACGGTATCTTCCAGGACCGACATAGTGGAATGCTATGATCTGACTTCTGGCCACTCTTTAATAATCATCACAATAAGCCCAAAAAAAACCTATCCCTAGATTTCACAACTCAAAAACAGCATAATGATTGATAGCATAAATTTGAAATTTCCATAAAAATAGAGAATATATTTTGGAAGACAAAATTGGGTGTAACCAAATGTATAACAAACTAAAAGCAAAAAGGGAAACGAGAGAGGCTTTGTTTAACGCTTATGTCAGTAGCTTAAGCAGATACGATAACACCATCTGTAAATCAACAAAAAAACATGAAAACCGAAATCTACCGTACCTACAATCCAAAAAACTTCAATAGTGCCATAGCCGGGAGCTAAGAGAGACATGGAAAAGCCACACTGTTTGCTGAACATTTAACTGCCGTATTTTCCCGGCACGCTAATGAACACGGCCAAGAAATTGGCCACTATTTAACCACCCCAGTGCCAATATCGCAACCGTCAAAGACAACTACGTTCAATGAGATTGTAGGAAAAATAAAAAAACTTCACTCTCAAAAAGCACCTGGAGCTGATTTGATAACACACAAGGAACACGGTATAATGCAAATTGCATCCTATTTAAAGTAAAACAGTGCGTAACGACACTCAATTGCATTAAGATAAGGGCAGTAATTCTCTGGTCGTGTTAATTGTTCTTGCTTGGCTAAATTATTTAATTAATCTCATTGAACACATTTAAAACCCTAAATTATAGAGAACTTGTCGTTGGACTTATGAAAACGAATGGTTCCGCTTTATCACGCACAAAACACTGCCACAATGCTTATGAAAATAAATGGTACACGGCACTAAATTAGATTACAGCGGCGGAGATTAATCAGATTAGCCGGAAAATGTTGTTTTATTGATTAAAATATTCTAAATAAAATGAACATCGACCAGATGTCAAGCGCTTGGCGCCATTTTGCGCGCGCAATGCCATTTTCGGTCAAAAGCTTACCCTTTTTCTGATATTATCTAACCATGGTTAATTCAGATCGCATTCAAAACTATCACTCGCAGCCCGCCTCTTCAAGCGAATCTAAACAACGCTCAACCATTAACATCGGTTGCTTCTTCAATTCACAGCGTATGTTTTTCTGGCGCTTTAATAATATAGATAAAATGATATATGACGTACTCAAAAAAATAGTATATTTTCAAAATTTATTCAACGCTACCTACAAATAAGCTACTGGCCTGACCCGTGAAAACTTGGACAAATAATTCCAATACCAAGTCTAGGAAAAGATCCAACAGATGTAGCATTATATCACCCCATAGCTCTATTTCCTGTAATTTCTAAGTTACTTGAAAGGATAATACTAAGTAGACTCAACGACAAACTACCGCTACAAGACTGGATATCGAATCACCAATTCGGTTTCTGACCAAGTTCACTGCACCATACAGCAAAACCTCAAAGTAACATATAAAATAAATACGGGGATGGAAGATAATCAATACTGCACAACGGCTTTGCTAGATGTCAGTCAAGATCTGGCATTCTGGTTTACTTCTTAAAATAAAAAGCACTCTTCCTTCATTTTTAAACTTATTATTACTAGTGGCTTCAAGCAGACCGAACATGCGTGCCGAGCTATACCTGAGTTATCACAACGGCGGAGCCGCAACCGTAGCCTTGCTTAAGGTCAGGCAAATTTATATATTTATTAATTTAATTTCGAAAACTCGTGTATATTTTTAAACGTTTTCATAATATTTAAAAGTGAGCATTATTAAGAATCCTATTACACTGCATGCGAACGATAAACACTCGGGATCGGGAACATGTTCCCTTCCACGAGTAACGCAGGACCTGGGACCCCACAATTTAACACTCAAGCCAATAATGGATTCGGACAAAATGGTAATTACTATAATCAGCCTATTGTGCAGTCATCAAATTTTTTTGTAAATGCACAAATGTCAACCGATCCCCAGCGAATCAAGCACCTTTACTAGGATTCAATCAACAGCCAAGTCAAATAGCACCTTCATTCACACCAACTTATAATCAATTTCCACCTGTACTATCAGCACAGCAGATTAGTGCAAATTATGATAATTCTGTTAGCAGCAATATAAACTATAAAACAACAGAAGATAACTTAGCATGTGATGATGAAACAATGAACTACAATGAAACACAAAATCAAACCAAACACGCCTGGCAAATAGTAACCAAAAGAAAAAGAGCAAAACGACAAAATTCTTCTGAAATTGATGCCCAAATATAAACTGCTAATCAGTTCTCACTTCTCTCTGAAAGCAATAACAACACGTCTAATACTTCAATTCCTCCAAAAAGAGAACCGAAACCTCCACCAATTTTTATGTAATGGGTCTCAAATTACAAAGACATGATCGATAACTTAGCACAAGTAGTTGAAGAAGAAACTTACACTACCAAAACGATAGCAAACAATACTGTTAAAATAAACCCCAACACCCCTGAAACCTATAGAAAACTCATCCGTCACGTTCGTGAAGAAGAAATTGTGCACCATTCATACCAGTTAAAACAAGATAAAGCATACCGTGTAGTCATAAGAGGCATCCACCCTTCTATTCCCCTACCAGAAATTACATAAGAACTCGAGAAAAAAGAACACAAAGTTCGTAATATTACAAATGTCAGACATCGGGTTACTAGATCTCGAGCCACAAAACAACAATAAAGACATCTTTAAATTAGAATTTCTGTGCCATTCTAAAATTCGAGTAGAAGCGCCAAGAAATAAAGGTGGGATCGTACAATTCACAAGATGCCAAGACTATGGACACACGAAAACCTATTGTAGGAAACAGTTTAAGTGTGTTAAATGCGGAGGACCACATAACACCTCTAGTTGCAGCAAATTTAAAAATACACCAGCAACATGTGCTCTATGTCAGAAAAATCGTCCAGCAAACTACAAGGGCTGTAAAGTTTATCAAGACTTAATAAACAGAAACCAGCACCTAAGACCAACCAGGCCCAGTCCTTTGTCACAAAATATTACAACTAATACTCCACTACATCCAACAACCCCAACCCCTACTTATGCCCAAATAACCGCAGTACAATCTAACATCCCAATCTAACAACACCGAAACAGACCTAAGTAGCAAATTTACTATATTCCTTAATGATTTTAAGAATATGTTCAATCAATTATTCAACCAGAACAGTATGATTCTAACCAAGCTGACAACAGTTATCAATAAATTAACTCAATAATGGTCCCTGCACTTAGAATTGCAGAATGGAACGCAAATGGCTTATCAAACCATATTCAGGAACTTACGCTATTTCTTAACATAAATAAAATTGATATCCTCCTAATCGCTGAAAGTCATTCAACACAAAGGACAACTCTTAAAATACCATACTATTCCATTTACTATGCTAATCATCCTGATGATGCGGCTCACGCAGGGTCTGCAATCATAATCAGATCTTCAATAAAACATCACGTACTCCAACCATACATAACACACAAAATTCAAAGCGCCATCATAAAAGTAGATACTTTCCCCCGACCTATTACAATTGCTTCAATATATTGTCCACCACGTAATTCTATAACATGCGATGTATACCTCGAGTTCTCGGCTCACACTTTTTAGTTGCCGGAGACTGTAATGCTAAAAATACAGCCTGGGGATCTAGGCTGATTACTCCTAATGGCAAAACATTATTGAGAGTTTTAAAACTAAATAATTTCAACTATTTGTCTACTGGAGAGCCAACTTATTGGCCGACCGATCGAAATAAAATCCCCCACCTGTTAGACCTTGCCATAACTAAGGGAATCTCAGACCTACATAGTGATATTGAATCTAATATAAATCTGCACTCTTACCACAGTCCTGTAATAATAACTCTAAGCACCGGTATTATATGGAAAAAGCCACAACAGAGACTGTCTTCCAAACAGACTGATTGGAACCTATTCCGCCAACACATCAACGATAATATATCACTAAATATCCGCTTAAAAGATAAGGAGGACATAAATGAAGCTGTGCAGTACTTAACTACGTTAATACAAATCGCTTCCTGGACCTCTACTCCAAAACCCCATGGTCTCACCCGCAACAATCAGAACATTCCGCTTCGTATTAGAGAATTGGTCATCGCAAAGACTACCAGGAATCCACTCGACAAAACTTATTTAAATCGAATAACGCACAATCTCCACAATGCTATCCAAGAAGCAAAAAACGAATACTTCGAACAATACATCGTCAATCTATCTACTGATGATCACTCCATGTGTGACGCGACAAAGAAATTCAAAAGACCCATAGTATCTATTCCACCTCTACGAAAAGCTGAATATTGAAAAATCCAACAGATTCGCAGAACACCTTGCTAGTGTATTTTCCGCTCCTGATATCCTCAACGATGATGAAGATGATGTCGAAATACAAACATTCTTAAATGCCCCTTGTCAGATGTCTCTTCCACCCAAGCCTGTTTCATCTGCAGAAGTCAAAAAAGAAATAAGTCTCTTAAATTCTCATAAAGCTCCTAGGTATGATCTCATTACAAGTGAAGTACTGAAAAACTGCCCTAGAAAAGCTATTGTATTACTCACAACCATATATAACACCATACTACGCCTGTGTTACTATCCGATACCATGGAAGTATGCAATAATAATCATGATACTGAAGCCAGGAAAACCGCCAACTGATGCCACTTCCTATAGGCCAATAAGCCTCCTTCTTGTAATGTCCAAAATTATATAATACAAGAAAGTGTTCTGGGACCTTTCATGTACTTACTGTTTACCGCTGATATACCAACCAGCGAGGATACACTACTAGCAACGTTCGTTGATGATACAGCCATCCTTTCTACAGATCTCGATCCGATACGAGCTTCTGCAAAATTGCAAGCTTATCTTGATCAACTCCAAATTTGGCTTACGCACTGGAAAATTAATCTAAACGTTGATAAGTCATTCAAGTCACGTTCACAACACGAAGAGCAGAATGTCCTCCTCTTACCTTCAATAATACTCACATTCCTGTCAAAGGAAGTTAAATACCTCGACCTTCATCTTGACGCAAACACTTGGAGAACACACATTAAGGCAAAAGACGTCAATTAGATTTAAAAGTGAGGAACATGTCTTGGTTACTAAATCGTAGATCTCAGCTCTCACTACAGAACAAACTCCTCATATACAAAACCATTCTTAGGCCTATTTGGACCTATGGTGTCGAATTACGGGCTGCAGCAAACCGTCTAATACAAAAATTTTACAAACCTTTCAATCTAAAACCCTCAGAATGTTACTAAATGCACTTTGGTATGTCTCCAACAACACCATACACGACGACCTCAAAATACCGTTTGTACACGACGCCATCAGTGCTGACTCTGTTAAACATAAAAATCGAAGCATAACCCACAACAACGAGCTAATCAGTGAACTGTTCAGACAACCAATGGAAAATAGAAGACTTAACAGAACATGGCCAGAATACCTAGCTAGGTGAATCCAGAGAGCCGTCAATGGATGGCCCCTGACTCAAGTGAACTTCTTTCAACCCCTTTACTTACTACTTTATTAAGTAGATTGTAAATTTGCATTAATGCAATAAAAAAAATTTGTTTAAACTTCTATAATCGTATTTAAGTTTTAAAATTTTAAAGAAAGTTTAAGTGAAGTGTCCAGTGTTTATCCAATAAATGCAGGAGTACCACAATACTAAAGCCTATATAGATATATGGGACAAGCAAAGCAAATCAAACTTGGACATACTATAAAAATGCTAGTCAAAAATTCTACAGACTATTACTAACCCTCCCAAGTACGCTCGAACCGTCTCTCCGTGAGAGATACTCCAAACATCATTCAACCTCCTACTACCACCACTTCTACTTCCGATTTACAAGAGAAAACTGAACCGATGTTAGCCAATGGTCCTACGATATGAAAACCAAGGAAGCGTTACTAAACGTCTGCTTCATCGCATCATAAGTGTATTCTTTCATGTGTGCACTAAAGACAGAACACATGTAGAATGCTTTGTATTCGGATTGCTGATTTATTGGAAATCAAAAAAGAATACATTATGAAGGGTACGGGAAACTGCAAATCAAAAAGAAAAACTGAATCTTAAAGTCTATGGCTAGCACTAACAAGCAACTACTGAGTGTGCGTTACGTGCGAATCTATTTCGTTTGAATTCATCATCAGTTTTTTTAGTTTGTGTTTAATAATGTAAAATCAATCGTACAGAACTTCAATTACCGTCGATTACAATTTAAGCCACCCTGGAGATCAACAGATGCTTCTTGTACAGTCGTCTTAAATATATATAATGATGTAATGATAATTATAATGATGAAATTGTGTATAATATTCACCAAATTCACTGTCATCAATTTTTTTATTAATTTAAAAATTTCGGAATTAAATTTTTATTAAATTAATAATTTAACTGGCCAATTTAACTTTCATTTCCACTTGTTTTAAATTTTCAAACCTAATTTTAAATTTTGGTTATCGCAAAAACTATAATCGTAAAGTGTGGTCGTCGTAAAGGCGACCGTCATAAATAGGGTCGTCCTAAAATTAGTCGTCATAAAGACGTGATACGACTCGTCACGCCAGTTTCGGTTCTGACGTAACTTATCAATATAGAATAAAAAGCAACATCTTCGGTAAAATTTTTAAGTTATTTACAAATACATTAAACACTAGTCTAAAGCAGAAAATATTGTTCATATAACATGTTAATTCTTGCCTTAGTAAAATTTGCTAAATTCAACAAGATTGTTGATTGGAGTGTCGATGGTCTTCTATAACACAACGATTAAGTAAAAGTGTTTGTTCGTCATAATTCAGTAGACATCATATTGGTAAGTGAAGCACGCTTTACATATAGATCCTACTTTAAAATAGTCAAACGCACTACATATTCTATAAATCATCCCGTGCTGGAACTGCTATAATAATCAAAATAAAGGACGTCACACAGAACTACCCGAATAGTAATATAAGTCAAGATGCTTCTATATTTAAATAATCGCCTCAATGTGTTGCTCAATATAGAGAAATAACACTTTAAAGACTTCTTCCAAACACTATAGTAGAAAATCATTGCAGGTGGTGACTTTAATAGTAAGCAGATGTTTTTGGATTTACGTCTTATTACTGCAAAAGGCAAAGAATTAAAAAAGCTTGTCCAACAAAAAAATTATTCCCTTTTCTCAACCTACTGGCCAACCGACCAGAATAGAATTCCTAACTTTTTTATCGCCAATGGAATTTCCTCGTCATACGTGAAAGTGGAACCTAGTTACAACTTCTTCTCTTACCACTCTCCGATGATAGCAATGATTAACAGCCGTATACATAAAAAACCCTGTTCCGAATACGAGGTGCATTCAAGTTATAACACCTACGATTTTTTTTCTCACAAACTAATCACACGAAAACTGTGAAACTTGCATCAGTTATCGACGTAATCTCCCTGCAGCCGTACACATTTTTCACAAAATCGACGCCATAATTCCATGGCTGTGACGAACGCTCCTTTGGGGGTGTGCTTTGCCCACTGGAAAATTGCGGATGCAATAGCGGCACCACTAGTAAATTTTCGATCACTGACAGTGTCTTTATCACTGGAAACAGTCAAGTTGCTAGGAACCAGGTCAGGTAAACAGAGAGCAGGAGAAATTACTTCAAAGTTATTGTCACAAAGTTGCTACATTGTCTTGGTGAAAGAGCACACGTGCAGTCTTTTCCGGCCGTTTTTCACGAATTACTGGAAGAAGCTTGTTTTTCAAAACACCTGTCACCGTAATGCACTTTGGAACGCAATGAGTAAGGACTACGCCATCGCTGTCCCAGAACAACGTCGATGCTATGATACCTTGGCCCCTGCGAACGCTTTTTAGGAGTTTTCTTTGACCACTGGAGAATTGTTGATGCAATAGCAACATGACTAGTGAATTGAAACCACAGATAATGTTTTTCATCGTTGGAAACAGCTAAGAGTTGCTAGGAGCCAGATCAGGTGAGCAGAAAGCACAAGAAATCACTTCAAACTTGCCAGAATTCGTGGCATCCACCTGGAGGATACTTTTTGCATTTTCAGGTCTTCCTGTGGGATTTTGTGCGCAGATCCCACGGAAATGCCAACTTTGGAGGCGATGCGTTCCACACTCATTCGGTGATCCTCCGAAACAAGTTTCTCTGCTCACTTGGTTTGTTGTCACACGACGTCCTGCCTTCTTTGAACTGTCGCACCCACAAACGCACATTAGACACATCCATAACACCATCACCACATGTGTCACTCAACTGGCGATGAATTTTAATCGATGCCCCACCACGAAAACGGGGAAAACCAATGATTACACGCTGTTTTTGTAATAAAACGTCGTCATTTTAAGCATCAAAAACACTCCTTACTCTCGCCGCTACCGCTAGAGTCCTGTGTGCCTTAAGGGAGTAAATACAATTACACGGGCAAAAATTACGCATTAAAAACATTTTTTTTCACAAAGAAGGTTTAATGCAATCATTATAAAACTTTGTAAACTTGTCAAGGTATAAATGAGGAAAGTAAATAATTTTTTTTTAATTTTTAAAAACATAATGGCGACTGTACGCTGGCGTGAAGTTGACTTACAAAAAAAACGGCGACCACTCTGGACGTCGTGTTATTGATCTGTAACAGCCCATAAAAAAAATTTGGCTTAAATATACATGTAATTTGTCGGTAAACCTCAAAAATTAAAAAGAAATAAATAATTCTGCGTTTGGTAGAAGTTTTTGTAAAAAATCGATAATTGTCACTATTTTTTCAGCCATTTTTGCATTAATAATTCAATTTTGCAACATAAAATTCCAAAACAATTAGGTTTACAGACAAGCCTAAGGTATAAAGAAGAAACTCTAAAAATTTCAGCTAAATTGGACTAGTAGTTTTCGAGTAATCGTGGTCGCCAATTTTAAAAATGTTGTTTTGAGAAAAACGCGTTTTAAGTTTTGAAAACCGAAAAATGGTATTTACGATTCAATCAGCGATTCCAGGGGCATACAATAGGCCTTCAACCTCTTCGTAGATGCTGTTGTTGATATTCTGTATCTCTCTGTGAGCCTTACGGGTTTCTTTGCTGGTTAGATCGGTCCGAACGTCTTGCCTCTTAATTCTTTCCGAATCCTTTAACTGCGCGTATTCAAGACTCTGCTGACCAACGATGATTTCCATGGCATTCATTATTTTTAAAACTGTTGTGAGACCTTCATTAAACACTCCAGCAGCAATATGAGCCGAAATATCAACGATTTTTACGCCGGAATGAGAATTTTTCGGTGCTAGGCGCCATACCGTTCGCATTTTGTGTATGACCGCCTAGACAACGCTGTAGCAAGTGGTCTCTCGATAAATCCTCGTAAATTGACAGTAAATGCTTTTGTACATCTGGATGCAAAGGTGCGGGGTGTTTAATTTTACTCGCATCTGCTCCAGTAGCCTTTGCCTTTTTCCACTTACACCAGCTATCCGCTCCGTCCGGGCAATACGCGTGATAGGGGTTTTCGTCAGTCGAGCACCGAAAATACACGTGATTCTGTTGAGCAACAGGGCCACACTACCGTTACGTTCGAATTCGGCGTCGTAACGCGCGCTCCCTCTGTAGGCCAATGATGTCACCATTATATGTGTGCGTGTGTGTGTGTGTGCGCGCGCGCGTGCATGGGCGTGCGCACGTGTGTGTGTACATACATACATACATACATACATATAATACCCTTAGGTATACAAATCCGGCCTGGAGTATTTCAAAGTACCATACAATAGATAAAACTTTCACTAGGGTCGGGCTGCTCGTATACCTGCTATGCGCTGAAAAGGCGTTCTAGAAAATGAAGAAAAATATATAAGGAGTTCGATTTTCGATCTGAAACTTTTGGAGCGTGTTCTACGGAAATTTCTAACTTTTAGAGGCACAAAAAATCGATTTTTGACCTTCTAATTGTATTTACCCCCTTAAAGTGCTGCCATCTCTGTCACGCATTCACAAAGAGTGCGCGCGTATTTCGAAACAAACCGCATGTTTCTATTTGTTCCCAATACTGAGGAAAAAAATTGGAGACGTTAGAACTTGAATGCACCTCGTACTTAATACGAAAATTAACTAGATAGAATAACGCACTGAAATAGAAGAAAATAATATTCTTTAAAACCTAATCGAAGTGGACGAGACGTTAACAAAGCTAACTGATTCTCTCACACAGGCTATTCAACACGCCTTGTCTACGTTTGCAATTACAAAGTCAAACTTATAATAGTATTTAAACCAAGATCACAATACTTAGAGTAGTCAAAAAAGAGCAAAAGTTAAATGCCATCGGAACACGCCCCACAAGACAAAACACCTTTAAATAGAGCAACTATACAGTTAAAGGCAAAAATAAAAAAACAGCAGTCTAAGAAGATTTGATAACTTGATTTGGGAATCAAGTAACACAAAAGACCACCTCCTATAAACGATGAATATGACCCATCCCACAATCATCACAGAACTAATAAAGAAGAGTTAATGGTGTTTGTTGAACATCTTGTTAAGGTACAAACACCAATCTACGATGAAATATATAATGAATTAAAAGAACAACTGTTAAACATCCCTTTAAATATACTCGAAATTAAAATATTCACCCCCAAGGTAATACAAAAAAAAATTCTATACCTTCAAAAAACTCATGGGATAGATAGAGTTACATTAAAAATGATGAAGTAATTGCCTCTCAACAGTGTAATATTAATTATTTGTATATGGGGCGTTCACGCCAACTCTCCTAGCGTGGCGCGCGAGAGCCTAAACACTCACTTTTCAGATCACGATTGCAGCATTGTCATGTACTTGAAAAAAATAATGAAAACATAAGATCGATGTATCTTCTCCTCAGCTTTCCGATAGTGTAATCGGTTTTTCAAAAAAAAATGTCAACTTAACCTCGAAAAAATACAAAACGTGTTTTTTATCAAAGAAGTGCACTTTTAATATTTTTTAAATAGCACCAATCGAAAAGCAGGATTTTTACATGGGCATAGAAATTTTCAGAAAACTGTTTATCTTTTTTGAAATATTAAGCGACAAAGTTGATGCCACGCGGCCACGCGCAGGCACCGTCGGGACGCTCGGCCGACTCGGCTGTTCGGAAGAGTCTGAAGTAATCTTCTTTTTCTAACGCGTACCTAGGTGGAAGTATATTGCAACAACAGTATAGTCTTTGGATTTTGTAAAGACTTTTACAGCTGTTGCTTGTATCTCACAAGTTTCGTAATTAGAATCTTCATAGTGTTTGATATTCTCCTTTATTATTACCGCTGATCCTCCTCTAGCTGTATTGTTTAGATGGATGGTGTGGTATAATTTGTGCTTTTATTTTAGGTAGTTCTCTTTAGTAAAGTGTGTTTCTGATATTAGACAGATATCTATTTTTGGTCCCAGAGGAATAATTCTAGTTCATGGGCGTGCTGAAGAAGCCATTTGCATTCCAGGCTACTATTCTAATTGACGCCATTTTACTTCTTGCTTTGGCAGCTGCCTTGCTGGTTTCAAGCTTTTGGACTCTGCTTAAAATTGCTTTGATAGCTTCATCTTGCTTATCAATTTTCCCTAGAATGGTTTGCAACCGTGCTGGAACTGCAATAATAATCAAAATAAAGCACGTCACACAGAACTACCCGAATAGTAATATAAGTCAAGATGCCCCCATATTTAAACAATCGCCTCAATGTGTTGCTCAATATAGAGAAATATCACTTTAAAGACTTCTTCCAAACACTATAGTAGAAAATCATTGCAGGTGGTGACTTTAACAGTAAGCAGATGTTTTTGGATTTACGTCTTATTACTGCAAAAGACAAAGAATTAAAAAAGCTTGTCCAACAAAAAAATTATTCCCTTTTCTCAACCTACTGGCCAACCGACCAGAATAGCATTCCTAACCTTTTTATCGCCAATGGAATTTCCTCGTCATACGTGAAAGTGGAACCTAGTTATAACTTCTTTTCTTACCACTCTCCGATGATAGCAATGATCAACAGCCGTATACATAAAAAACCCTGTTTCGAATACGAGGTGCATTCAAGTTATAACACCTACGATTTTTTTTCTCACAAACTAATCACACGAAAACTGTGAAACTTGCATCAGTTATCGACGTAATCTCCCTGCAGCCGTACACATTTTTCACAAAATCGACGCCATAATTCCATTGCTGTGGCGAACGCTTCTTTGGGGGTGTGCTTTTCCCACTGGAAAATTGCGGATGCAATAGCGGCACCACTAGTCAATTTTCGATCACTGACAGTGTCTTTATCACTGGAAACAGTCAAGTTGCTAGGAACCAGGTCAGGTAAACAGAGAGCAGGAGAAATTACTTCAAAGTTATTGTCACAAAGTTGCTACATTGTCTTGGTGAAAGAGCACACGTGCAGTCTTTTCCGGACGTTTTTCACGAATTACTGGAAGAAGCTTGTTTTTCAAAACACCTGTCACCGTAATGCACTTTGGAACGCAATGAGTAAGGACTACGCCATCGCTGTCCCAGAACAACGTCGATGCTATGATACCTTGGCCCCTGCGAACGCATTTTAGGAGTTTTCTTTGACCACTGGAAAATTGTTGATGCAATAGCAACACGACTAGTGAATTTGAGACCACAGACAGTGTTTTTCATCGTTGGAAACAGCTAAGAGTCGCTAGGAGCCAGATCAGGTGAGCAGGAAGCACAAGAAATCACTTCAAACTTGTCAGAATTCCTGAAATCCACCTGGAGGATACTTTTTGCATTTTCAGGTCTTCCTGTGGGATTTTGTGCGCAGATCCCACGGAAATGCCAAATTTGGAGGCGATGCGTTCCACACTAATTCGGTGATCCTCCGAAACAAGTTTCTCTACTCACTTGGTTTGTTGTCACACGACGTTCTGCCTTCTTTGAACTTCGCACCCACAAACGCACATTACACACATCCATAACACCATCACCACATGTGTCACTCAACTGGCGATGAATTTTAATCGATGCCACACCACGAAAATGGGGAAAACCAATGATTACACGCTGTTTTTGTAAAAAAAAATGTCGTCATTTTGAGTATCAAAAACATTCCTTACTCTCGCCGCTACCCCTAGAGTCCTGTGTGCCGTGCAGTGCTCCCATCACTTTCATCCATTCACAAAGAATGCGCGCGTATTTCGAAATAAATCGCATGTTTCTATTTGTTCCCAATACTGAGAAAAAAAATTGGAGACGTTAGAACTTGAATGCACCTCGTACTTAATACGAAAATTAACTAGATAGAATAACGCACTGAAACAGAAGAAAATATAAGTCTTTAAAACCTAATCGAAGTGGACGAGATGTTAACAAAGCTAACTGATTCTCCCACACAGGCTATTCAACACGCCTTGCTTACGTTTGCAATTACAAAGTCAAACTTATAATAGTATTTAAACCAAGATCACAATACTTAGAGTAGTCAAAAAAGAGCAAACGTTAAATGCCATCGGAACACGCTCCACAAGACAAAACAGCTTTAAATAGAGCAACTATACAGTTAAAGGCAAAAATAAAAGAACAGCAGTCTAAGAAGATTTGATAACTTGATTTGGGAATCAAGTAACACAAAACGGTGAATATGACCCATCCCACAATCATCACAGAACTAATAAAGAAGATGTTTGTTGAACATCTTGCTAAGGTACAAACACCAATCTACGATGAAATATATAATGAATTAAAAGAACAACTGTTAAACATCCCTTTAAATATACTCGAAATTAAAATATTCACCCCCCTAGGTAATACAAAAAAAATTCTATACCTTCAAAAAACTCATGGGATAGATAGAGTTACATTAAAAATGATGAAGTAATTGCCTCTCAACAGAGTAATATTAATTATTTGTATATGGGGCGTTTCACGCCAACTCTCCTAGCGTGGCGCGCGAGAGCCTAAACACTCACTTTTCAGATCACGATTGCAGCATTGTCATGTACTTGAAAAAAATAATGAAAACATAAGATCGATGTATCTTCTCCTCAGCTTTCCGATAGTGTAATCGGTTTTTCAAAAAAAAATGTCAACTTAACCTCGAAAAAATACAAAACGTGTTTTTTATCAAAGAAGTGCACTTTTAATATTTTTTTAAATAGCACCAATCGAAAAAGCAGGATTTTTTACATGGGCATAGAAATTTTCAGAAAACTGTTTATCTTTTTTTTGAAATATTAAGCGACAAAGTTGATGCCACGCGGCCACGCGCAGGCACCGTCGGGACGCTCGGCCCGACTCGCTCCGGCTTGACGCCGCGCACTTGACATATTTGTTACTTGTAAATGATTGTTACTAATACAGGGTGGTATCCAAAAGTAGTAGGACTGATTTAAAAACAAAATGTATTGAACATTTTGGTACGTCGACTTAATACTCTTCAAAATAGGCCCCTTGGGCATCCACACACTTCTGGTAGCGAGCCTTTCAGGTCGCGAAGGCCTTCTGGAAGTCGTCCTCCGGGATGCTGTTCAGCGCCCTCGTCGTTGCTGCTTGGACTGCTTCTACCGAGTCGAAACGATGCCCCTTAAGCTGCCTCTTGATCCGTGGGACAGGAAGAAATCCAGCGGTGCCACATCAGGGTTGTAGGAGATCCTTCACAATCCATGCGCCGTAGCACGGCGCGTTGTCATGGTGGAGCTTCCACTTCTCCAACAGGTCTGGTCGCACGCGTGTGATCCGATTTAGCAGTCGTGTGAACACTTTCACGTAAAATCTTGCATTTACAGTCTGTCCAGGAGGTACAAACTCCTTATGGAAAATGCCACGACGGTCAAAAAATGCAATCAACATCGATTTCACTTTCGATTTCGACATCCTGGCCGTCTTTTTACGGAGTGATTATGCGGTGTGCCACTCTTCGCTCTGACGTTTTGTTTCCGGGTCGTATTGGAAGACCCAGGTTTCATCTCCGGTGATGACATTATTGGGAAAATGTTCGTCTTCTTCCAAACAGTTCAGTATTTCTTGGGAAATCTCAACACATAGTTCTTTTTGCTCGTCATTCAACACTTTCGGCACCATTTTCGCGCACACTTTTCTCATCGACAAATCCTCTATGATGATGCGTTGGACTGTCCCGTGCGAAAGATTCAGCTCATCACTAATTAATTTAATGCCCAACCGTCGGTCAGAGTTCAAAAGTTGCTTAACTTTCAGCACATTGTCGTCCGTTCGCGAGGTTGACGGACGCCCGGCGCATTGGTCGTCCTCGACGAGCTCTCTCACCTCCCGAAACAACTTGTGCCACTCAAATATCGAGGAGCGGCTCATGGTATCCTTCTTGTAAGCCTGCGTAAGCATGTCCTTGGTTTCGGTCGCTGACTTTCCAAGTTTATAGCAAAACTTGATGGCGTACCGCTGCTCCAGATTTCGCTCCATCGCAACTGGCGACGAGGCGTCACAACAGGAGGTCACTGAAACAGTGGTCCACACTCAACTTACGCACGCAGGCGACTTCCGCAGGTCGAAACCTGTTCGCAAGGCTCTCCTCCGTAACATCCGGCCTTGCAAACCCCCCTCCATCACTTCACGCGCGCGGAATAAAAACAGTCCTACTACTTCTGGATAGAACCCTGTATATTTAACCAAACTAAAATTTTTATTTACTTATTTATATATTTACATTTATATGGAACATAACAATAACAATTGATTATTAAGTGGCGAAGCGAAGCGAAGTCACTTACTAACTTCATGTTGTCTGTCCGTCCGTCCGAGAAATAACTCAAGAACGGTTAGGAATTTTCAAATTCCGTTTTCACCAATCGACAGGTGATCAAAAAGGCTTGTTTGTTAGTGATTTTGAACCTGATTGGTCAAAGGTGAGCGTTAGTGACCTTTACGATTTCAAATTTTCAAAATAGCAACATAGGACATGTAGCATACCATTCAACTTGTCTTTGAACACTGATTAATTTAAACATAAAACTTTGAGACACTACGTGACCTTTAACCCGGAAATGCGATTTCAAAAATTTCAATTAAACCTCCAAGAATAATTCGTTTTCTTGTACCGTCATCTTGCTTCACGGATACGTAATCTTTTATGCCAGGCATAAGTCGGCTTACTTTGTCGTTTTCATAAAAAATTTTGACTACGATTTTAGTTTCAGCGGAAATTACTTTACTTTTTTTCTTTTCGAAAACAAAAAGTATTCCTTTTTTAATGACTAGCTCCTTTGTTGTACGAGCACTCGGTGCAAGAAAACTCGCTTATCAAATCATTTCGTGACCAAAAGCCTAGGGCAAGAGTAAGCAAAAGAATTCTAACTTGTTTCGAATCAACCCCGGCCCCGTCGTATTCTACTTTTCCTTTTTTGGTATCGGAGGCAGGAAAATAGGATTTACGTTTATAAATTTTTATGAAAACGACAAAGTAAGCCGACTTATGCCTGGCATAAAAGATTATGTATCTGTTATTTAAAAGTGAAAATCCTTCTATTAAAATAGGGTTTACAAAATTTACGCTGTTAAGGTCATCGCATTGCGTTTTATCTGGGAGTAAAAAGAAAAACAAATAGTGAATTGTTATTGTTACGTTCCATATAAATGTAAATATGTAAATAAGTAAATAAAAATTTTAGTAGCAGATCTATCCTGTTACGACCCCAAAGGGCCTTCAAGGCCTGTTACGGGGAACTATTATTATTATTATAAATATATTAGTAACAATCATTTACATGTAACAAAAATGTTAAATGAGCGGCGTCCAGCCAGGCCGGGTCGGGCCGAGCGTCCCGGCGGTGCGGGCGCGCAGCCGCGCGGCATCAACTTTGTCGCTTAATATCTCAAAAAAAACCGAAAAACAGTTTTCTGAAAATTTCTATACCGATGTAAAATATCCTGCTCTTTCGATTGGTGCTATTTAAAAAAAATTAAAAATGCCTTCTTTGATAAAACACGCTTTGTGTTTTTTCGAGGTTAAGTTGACATTTTTTCGAAAAACCGATTACACTACCGGAAAGCTGAGGAAAAAATAGATCGATCCTATGTATTCATTATTTTTTTCAAGTGCATTACAATGCCGCAATCGTGAGCTGAGAAGTGAGTGTTTAGGCGCTCGCGCGCCGCGCTAGGAGGGTTGACGTGAAACACCCCATATTTAACGCAATTCTTAGCGAAAAACATTGGCCAAGACCATTTGAAGCTTATCGCTAAGCTCTTTGAAAGACTTTTGGTACATAGAATAAAAACCCACCACAACTCCACAGAGTGGATCCATTTGAATAGTTTGGTTTTGTTGAGTGATATTCAAGAGTGCAGCATACTCATAGATTATGTCTCGTTTCAAAATGCAACTCGGTATTCTTGGGCGTTATCCAAACCTTTGATAAGGTTTGGCAGGGGATTATTATTCAAGATTAATCACTTACTTTAATCTAAATTCTTATTTTAGTAACAGATAATTCAGAGTTAAAATCAATGAGGCTGCATCTAACGACTCCAAAGCAACGTCACTGGACCTACCAACTCTCAAAAATACCATCACTAAAACCTTCGCACATAATACTGTCATCCTTGCATCGCGGGAAGATTTAGCAATGGCTACACGAATACAGCAAAATCATCTAGGTCAAATACAAACACGACTACACAAATGAAAAATAACATTCACCTCCATTTTCATTCCCTCAATTTTTTCTACCCATGAATTTATCAGAATTTGCATTTTATTATCTGCATCTGCTAGTACCAATATGTCATCCGCTTATATTGACTATTCACTATCACTGATTCTAGGTTTATATTGCCAATTACTGTGCCTAATTCCTTTCTCTTATATTTCCCATTATCTTGTCCATAACTGCTATTAACAGCAGTAGACATTTGCTTTATGTCTCTCTCCATACTGAATTCTCTTAATATCTGTCCAGCGATTTGTATTCACAGTATCAACAGTTTTTCCCCTTCCTCTATTTTTTTTATATTAAGTTTCTCACTAAAAACATATCATTGGTCTAGCTACTTGCTTTAAACACTACTTGTTCATTTGCTATCATTAACTATAAGGTCATTTTCTCAATCCTTTCAAATTTTCTTATTTCCCCATGCTTCTCTGTAGATTTTCCATAGCCATCCTATACCCATTGGTTCTATCCATTTTATCATTTCTGGTTCCAAATTATTCTCTCCGCATGCTTTTCCCATTCTTATCTTTCCCAGGACTTTTCCACTTCTTTCGTTGCAATTTTGGTTTGCTCTAGTTCATCTCTTTGTTATTCTCTTCTTCATTAGGCTCCCCTACTTCATTTTCTAGTTGTTCGAATTTTTGCGCAAAGTATTCTCTCCATGTTTCGATTATTTCTCTTTTGTCTATACTAATCAAGTTATTCTTGTCCCTAATTCTTCTTATTTCTCTTCTTTGATTTCTCTGATTCTCTTATCTTGGTCCGGAAAATTCGGTTGTTTACTTTATATGACTTAATTATTTTATTTTCAAAATCTTCTCAACGCTTTTGTTTAACTTCCTTCACTATCTGTTTTGCCTTGGTTCTTCTTCTTATACATTCCTCTTTGCCCTGCTGTACTCCAGTTACCGTATATTTTCTCCAGACGTATTTTTTCTTGTGGACTTCTTTCTTTACCTGGTTATTCCACTATGCTTTCTTTTCTTGCTGTTATTCACTCTTTTTATTCCACAAATTTCTACTAATTTTCGGTATAATGCACCTTTCCTTTGGTGTCCACTCCTCTTCTCCAATTCTAATTTATATAATTCCTAATCAGTCTTAAATTAGTATTTCCTCTAAAACTTACGCCTTTTAAGTTTTTTGTTACTATCTTTGTAAAGTTAGCTTTTTCTTCTTCTAGTTTAAACATCCGTGTATTCCATATCACTCTTACTAGTCTGTGGTTTGTTTCTAATTTTGCCTCCTTTTCTGTTTTGATTTTCTGAAAACTCTGCCTCAATTTCGATGTATACGTTATATAATCAATTATACGCTTCGCCTTTTTTCCTCTGCTATAAACGTATATGTGTCTTTTAATTCTTGATCCCAAAAACTGTTTCCTATTATTAGATCATTTATTTGGCCGAACTAGCATTTTTCTTCCATTTATGTTTATTATTTACTATCCGTATCCTCATTCCTCTATTTACGTCTCTTTCTATTCTGAAATTCTAAATCCCCCTTATTATTATTTATTCAATTTAATCCCTTGCTTCAACCAGTGTGTTTTGTAAATTGATTTGGTGCACATCTCTAAATCCTCTTTGTCCCTAATCCTATCTCTACCCGTAACCTTGATTTGTCCGCTTGCCCACCCCTAGGCATAACTAAACGGGATTTTTACCGCCACCTAGCATTCCCATTCAAACCCCCGTAAGAGACTAAATATAGATAGCAGCCAGCCGAGACTGACCAGGTACTGTACTACCTGATAGCGCGCTTTGCTTGCGCGCTGTCAATTGCCTTTTGTGCGTTCCACACCCGTCCGTGGTGCTCCCGTAGATCGGGCCAAGGAAAACCAACCCCCCGGGTTGAAGCCGCCAAGCAAAAGCACGCTGGCATTCGTCACCCAGGCTGCCAGAGAACGTTACGTGCTGTAAGTCTCGTTCTCAACAACACTTTTCCCCTTAGCCTGTAGCGTGCATAGCTGACCTGCCGCCCACCTTATTATTCTCTTTCTTCTGCTCCCTTATTTCTATTATCATTAATTGTTCCAGTATGACCTCGTCTCCAACTATCAATTTATCGTTTCTTAACATAACGTGATACCTCTTGTTCCTCATTTGTTTAATGTAATCCCTTAATATTCTTTTTCTCTCTTGCATTTCTTTAGTATAACCTTCTTCAGTATACACTTTTGTCTCATTGATTGGTTTTCTTTAGAATTTCCAGTTTTTTGCCCAATTCTTTAATTTCATTAGAATGGGGCGAATCTTTTTCTCCTTGTGTTTTCCAGATTCTTCTAGTGTCTGTTATTTCGTTTTTTATTAATAATCTTAGATCTACATCTTTCGTGACTGTCCTTGCTTTCTCTTTTAGTATTAGGTCACTTTCCTCTTTTTCTTTTTCAATTCCATGAATAATTATTTTCTTCTTTCTTAATTCTCTTTCCACCATCTCTATTTTTTTTCTTAGTGTTCCATTATTTTCTGTAGTTGGTGGTTATCTCTTTTTAACATGGCTTTTTCACTTTTGAGTTTGCCTAATTTCAGTTGTATCTAATTTTGTTTCTATTCGTTTGTCCTTACTTTCTGTTCTATATAATATTCCGTTCATTCTTCTAGTATTTTCTCCATTTTGTAATTTAATTCTCCCTTGTTTATTAGGTTTTATGCGTATTCTGCTAATTACAGGAATTAATAGCATACAAAATCTTGCAAAGGGCCTGGAGAGGCAGGCGTGTAAATAGCCGCTCTCGTGGTGCGGTGTGGGATACGATACCGATACGGCTCGTAAGGGCCAAAAAAAGATGGAGAGGCAGGCGTGTAAATAGCCGTTCTCGTGATGCGGTGTGTGATACGTAGTACGGCCTGTTTCGGAAGGTAAACCGATAAGGCTCAAATCGTCCCTTAAACGGCCAGCGCGAAAGCGGATGGGGGCGGCTACCGATATCCACCTAAAGTAAAGCCAAATCGCTCACCTGAATCGGCTTCGGCTTCGGCTTCGTCGGCGATGGTTCACGGTGGCCACCTTGATGCGCTGTCTTCTTGTATGTTGCGGGTTGTTAAATGCGGCCGTACTGGACGTGATGCGGTGTGAATATGAGCGGGTTGTTAAACACGACCAAATTGGCCGCGCTGCGGAACGTATATATGCAGGGTATTAAGACACGACCGAATTGGCCGAGCTGCGGTGCGTGTATTTGCGGGGTGTTAAGACACGACCGAATTGGCCGCGCTGCAGAGCGTGTATTTGTCGGCTGAGCAAAAGCCCGTATATGCCGTTCTGCGTGCGACGGCAAAACGTAGCAGCAGATGTCAAAAAGCCGGCCCTGCATGTCGCCGCGATATAAAGCGGTTCAAGGGCGTAAAGGCCGCCACACCAGGGCCGTTATTAGTAGCGCGCTTCAACGTTTATGTATAAACATTCAAGACTTTCGTCCGCCAGGTGTTTGCTTACTTGACTGCGCAAAGACACCCTCTCGGCCGACCCGTCGGCGTCGCTCTCTATCAATGTTTGCTAACGTTATTTCCGATTTATTAATTCTGTTTATTCTAGTTCTCCTTTCCTTCCTTACTGCCCTACTTAGCGCACCTGTCCATTTTCCTTGCCCAAAACTCATTTGCAAGCCCAATTAAACTGTTCTGGTTTGGTTGTTCGTATGGGCAGAAGCACTTGCTCATAAAATTTAAATTTGGCTTGTCTGTGCTTTGCACATTAAATAGTAACCATCAAATATCTATTCTCTAAACCAAATTGAAGCATTGGACAGCAATAAAAGCACAGCACTGCTTAGAAAGAGAATTTTCACTCTCTTTACAATTTCACACTGTTTTATCAAGATCTAGTAGAAAATGCATAAATGGGATCCATTCCTTGGAAAAAAAGCAAAATCTTCTGCCTGTCTGAATATTTTAACTGAAGACCAGACTTCAGTTTTTCTTTTCGAATGGCTATTTAAGAAATCTGACTTCAAGACTTTAAATTAAATTCGTTGGTTTGTACTTTATGACATGGCCTAGCACTTCCTTATATGAACAGAGACACTTTCCTTTAATGAACTGTAAATTTAAATAAACAGTCAAATGCAATCGTCTTAATTAGTAAAATTATCTCGGATTATATACAATTGTACAATTATAATACAAGGGCAACTCGGAAAGAAACATCCGTTTGTTTATGAATGACAGACGCGCCTAGAAAGATACACTTTAGAAACCTAAAAAAGTACATTACTTTTTGAAATAATCGCCATACAAATCAAGGCACTTGTCATAAAGTCTTTCAAGACAAATTCCATCTACAAAAAACCCTTCGGCCTGAGAATGAAGCCACCCTATAACAGCATCTTGAAGCGCAATATCATCTTCAAAACGGTGCGATGCAAGCTACTGTTCCACCTACATAATGAACCTTTTTATCAATTTCCTACACAAGTCCATCGCCGACTACAGATGGGCGGCCCCATCACGCACGTTAGCGCGTCCGTCTTTAAACATGGGATACCATAGACATACGACACCTTCACTTATTACATTGGCTCCATAAACATTAGGCACTTCTCTCTTATTCGTAATTACTAAAAGTTTTTTCGCACACAGACATCGATTTAATGCACGCACTTCACATTTGGCGGAATTTCTTATGGCAGCGTTAATTTTTAATTGACCAAGCAAACGAAGAAATACTAACACAATCTTCTTCTTTCACTCCACACTGCCTACTGAACTGCTGCGTACAGCACCACAGAACGCGTATGCATGCGCATAGGTTTCTTTCCGAATTTTCCTCGTATTAAGATATTTTTAAATAAAGTTAGAAGCATACCGTTGTGCCGCCCCATGCATGCAAACACGAATGCAGAGCACATTCAAATTTAGACGTCTTCGGTGCAGAACGAGCTTTTTCGATATTATTTATTGCTTCATTTCCCGTCAAGCGTGCGACAGGACTGGCGATATAAAAATTATGGTTTGACGTTCAGATATCAGCTTTACGGTCCAATGTGGCACCATAAAATCTTTCGGCATCAGTTCCCATTATAATGTAACCCGCGGTGGTTGCCGACCGAGCACAACGAAACACCTCGGCTTTTAGCACCTTCTTTGTTCAATAAAGCGTTTATTGAGTTTACAGCGTGATACTTATTTTGCATAGAGATGTAATCACCATTTTATAGCTGCTATTACAACAAAAAGCCTTTTTAACATCGCCTTTAGAAGGGCTAAAGCAAGTTTTACACGTTTCTACAGAGTTGTAAACATTTTAGTTATTGCGTAATGCACGGCAACGAAACTAACAGGTAGACAAGGAATTAGTAATTACTACTGCCATTATTACTTAACAAATTTACTACGTCATCTATGTAAATGCAGGACTTAGTCGAAACTATTACTAGTTCAAGGCTTCTCTCTCTCAGGCCGTGGCACGTTTTTATGAAGGTAGCAATGGCTATGATGCCCGTGTACATTTCATTCTGCTGGTTTTATCGCCTATTGTCACGTTCGTTTAACTTTTAACTCTCCCACACGTGTACTTTATACGTGTAGGTGTTGTGCGGAATTTTGTTTATTTAATTCATGGACCAGACAATAGCTGCACTATGGTGGTACGGATTCCAGAATTATAGCACATTTCCAGCCTTTAGGAAATTTGGCTCGACAACTTGCTAATTATAGTACTAATATCTTTACCGTTAAATAAGGCAGGAAATAATGGATTTTTAAGAGTGTAAAAAGTTAAACATAATTTAAGTCAGTGCGATTTACAATCAGTACGGTTGTAAAGAGGTAAATTTTAAATGGGATTAAAATATTCTTGAAATATTTTACAAAATCGTTTTCTGGGTGTTTTATAACAATGTTCACATTACAATAAGAATAAAACAGACACACAGTAGTTCTATACTTTGATATAGTTATCGGCGACCACTTTCAAGTCTTCCTTAAAGTAGGGCGGTACTCATCACAGGAGCGGGAAATTTATAATGCACGATCAGAGGCGTCTTAGCAGATTCAACGCTCATTTTGGCCACCTTCCTGTCCTGGACAAAATTCTTTTGGTCCGAAGAAATGATGTCCATCGTGTTTTTCTTCATCAATAGATCCTCATAAATCTTGAGATTACATCTCTCGCTTCAGCAGTTACCTCCTTCTGATAGTCAGATTCTCTGTATTTTTTGGCTACGTTGTAAATTTTATACTTTTGTAGCCATTCTTCTTCTTCAGGTGCCGTCTCCGGCACGAAGGTTGGCAATCATCACTGCTATGCGAATTTTTGAAACAGCCGATCTAAACAGTTGGTTTGTGTTATAAATAAGCCATTCCCTTAAATTTGGTAACCATGAGTGTCGTCTTCTTCCCACACTTTTTTCCCTTGGACCTTTCCTTATTATTAGTTGAAGCAAAAGGTATCTACCTCTCATGATGTTGCGAAGGTATCGTAGTTTTCTTTTCTTGATGGTATTCATAATTTCTTTTCCTTTTGTATTCTTCTCATTACTTCTGCATTCGTTACTTGATCTACCCATAATATTTTTAACACTCTTCTGTATATCCACAATTCGAACGCTTCCAACCTTTTATTGTCCATTTGCCTTAGTGTCGATGTTTATATTCCATAGAACAGCACTGATAGTACATAGCATCTGAATAATCTCATTTTCAGTTGAAGACTGATCTTTACTCATTTTGATAAAAGTTGACCTCGCTATTGCTATTCGTATTTTTATTTCTTCTGAGCAGTTGTTGGTGTTATTAATAATTGTACCTAAGCATTTGTATCTTTCTACTTTCTCTATTGGTTCGTTGTGTATATAGATGTTTCCATTATTTTGGATTATTTTGATATTACCATAAACTTAGTTTCCTTTATGTTTATAGTTAATCCATATCCTTCACCTGCTTTCGTTATTTTATTTACCATTGTCTGCAACTCTTCTAGACTAATGGCTACCAGTACAGTGTCGTCAGCATATAGTATATTGTTGATAGGTATTCCATTTACTTTGACAACGATTATTTCGTCTGCTAGTGCTTTTTTCATGATTTCCTCTGAATATACATTAAAAAGTGTTGGCGACAAGACACAGCCTTACTTAACTCCTCCTTCTTATTTCTATTTGTTCTGTGCATTTGCCTTCTACTTTTATAACTGCTTTTTGATAATAATACAGATTGGAAATTATTTTAATGTCATTTATGTCTAAATTTTTTTCTAGTACTTGAATAAGTTGATCATATCGAACTCTGTCGAACTCTTTGTTATAATCTAACTAAAAAACAGATGTGCAACTCTTGATTCACATCCATGCAACGTTGTATTAGAATATTTAATGCAAATAGTGCCTCCCTCGTTCCAAGTCCAGCTCTGAAGCCGAAATGTGTTTCGCTGATATATTGTTCTAATTTTTACTTTCCTTATCCTATAATAAGGAAAGTCATGTAGTTGACGGAAATTTGACTTACCCAGTTTTTAACATTTCTGGGCGAATTATAGCCTCAGGACACCAAAAAAGTTGGTTTGGCCCATTGGTTCGTGTGTGTGTGTATGTCTGTCTGTCTGTTTGTCTATCGGTCTGTCAGTAAACAGGATGTCTCGAGAACCGTAAGAGCTAGAGACTTGAAATTTGGTATGCAAGTTACCTGTAGGTAGGGCCGTTTGGTCGCAAGGTCGCAAAGCGGTCGCGAATCTAAGCAGTCGAAGATACAAAAAATTCATGAGAATAAAAATGATTTTTTTTATCACGAGATAAACATGAATTTGAAGTAAAAGTTGGTAAAATAGGAACTCGAAAAAAAATTGAAAGCCAGGATTTTTGCCAGAATTACCCAAATAATAGGATAAGGAAAGTAGTGTGATGTTCACACCAGATTTTTTTGTATATTCTACGGTGTATTATTTTTAGGATTTTCAAGGTGTGGCTCATAAAAGTTATTGTACGATGGTCTCTGCATAGCTTTGCATTCGGCTTTTTGGGAAGAATTACAAACGTTGATATTAGCCAGTCTATTGGTATAATACCTGTTGATTAGATGTTATTGAACAGATCTACAAGAATGAGGACATTATCTTCATCGATTAGTTTGACTATTTCCGATGTTAACTCATCTGGTCCTGGTGCTCTTTCATTTTTCATTATCTGGATGGTTTGAATGACTTCTTCTTTAGTTATTTTTGGTCCGTTATTTTCTTGCTGACTTCTTATTTTGCTTTCCAATTCTTTTAATTTTTTTTTTGATATTGGTGCGGCCGGAATAAGTGGACTGTATAGGTAATTTTGAATTTTGAATAAAGGACTTGAAACACACACTATTTCGCAGATATAGGTTCCCTGCTGTAGGTCCTGGGGCTAAGGATAAGCATATGGATAAATAATACGATAAGTTACCCCAATCTTCACAGCAGAAGCCGAAAACTGTAGCGTCTTCCTGGTGTAAAAGGTTCCCTCGTCGAGTCAGATGAAAGAAATGGACCGAGTAAAGCCGCCGGCGCACTCTCGGTTAAAAAGAAAAATGTTCCTGACTTACGGAAAATTTGCCTGTGAGAACACAGTCAGAAAAGGTCAAATGCAAAACGCGAAAAAGGCAAAAGCGTAATGTCGCGAACGAAATGCGAAATGCAAGTTTAAATGAATAAAAACAAAAGCGTAAAGTCGCGCGAACTAAACGAAGCCGAAGTGCTAATGCAAGTGAACAAAGGCAATTGTGCGGCCCGCGGCCCAGACCACCGGCCATATCGCAACGCGTGCTTGGACAATTGGGCCGATAAAACAAATTTCAAATATTTATAAGAGGGAATCAAAAAATATAGCCGGCTCTAATTTAAAACTTCAAAAATAAATATAACTTTGAGATTGGCGCGAACATATACATATATATATATAATTATTTTTCCTTTTTTATTCATTAGCATATTTGGTTTTCCTCGTTTCTGATTTCCTATTAGTTCTTTCACTTTTTTGTAAATATTAAAATTATCATGTTTCAGTTGTAATTCTTCTATTTCTTCACATTTTGATTTATACCATTTCTCTTCCGCTTTTCTTACTTCCTTTCTTTTTTTTGTATTTTCTTATACTCAGTGATATTGTTTTTATAATTCCGTCGTGTGTTCATAAGCTGAAGGATTTCAGAGGTCGTCCAGTCTTGTTTTGTCCTTTGTGATTGCTTTGTAAGTATTTCATAACTAGGTTCTAACAGCGCATTCTTGAAATTTTCCCATTTGTTGTTGGCTATATCTTGTTGAGTTGTTAATGTGTTTAGTTTTATAGTTCTTGAATTATTTTTTAATTTATTCTTTACTTCTTGTCTTATCTTTCGATTTTTTAATTGTGGTACGTTTATTCTTTTATTTGTTGTTTTGCCTACTTGCGTTTTAGTTTGATATTAATTTTAGCTTTTACCGGGTTGTGATCTGATGACACATCTGTGCCTGGGTAAGTTTTTACAGCTTTCATTATGTTTCTGCATCTTTCGTTGGTAAGAATATAATCAATCTGGTTTCTTAGGATTTTATCCGGATTATCCTGAGGCGCTTTTCAAATATATAAGCGACGCTTCGGTAGCTGGAAGAAGATGTACATTATAATTGTTATTTTCTTGGCAGAATTGTATTAAACATTCTCCTCTTTCGTTTCTTATTCCGAGTCCAAATCTTCCCACGTGTTTACTATATTTTCCTTTGCCAACTGGTCATTAAAATCGCCTAGAGCTATGGTAATGTCTCTAGATTTGACAGATTGAAATATATTATCGATTTGTTCATAGAATGTCTCTACCTCTTTATCTGCTTTCTTTTCGGTAGGGGCATATGTTTGAATTAAGTTGAGTTTGCAGTGTAGCAGCATAACCCTATCTGATATTGGAATGAAATTTATTACTGATATGTTTACTTCGTGACCATTATTGCAACTCCGTTCCTGTGATTAGGGTTATCATCATCATTACCTGAGTAGTAGATCGTACCGTTTGCTGTTGATGGTTGTCCCTTATTAGGCCATCTAGTTTCACTTATACCTAGTATGTTCAGGTTCAATCTTTGCACTTCCTGTATTATATTGTGTGTTTTTCGCACATATTTAGTACGCTCCATGTACCAATTTTCATAGCGTTATTCAAAACTTTCCCCCCTGGAGATCCGATTGGGGGATTTTTATCCTCGGAATTAATTTTAATCTTGAAATCAGCGATGATTATTTCTTTACTAAGGACATTCGTATAGAATATTTAATGCAGTGGTTTCCTGTTGCCTTCTGCATCTTCATGCCGTTGACCATAATGGTTCTTCCGCCTATAGGGACGTTTTCTCATACCAGGGGTAAGAGGGTGCTCTGATCTTGCTAACTTCCACCCTAAGCTGTTGGCTAGCAAGAGGAACTACTGTACCGGTAGCTTCGATTAATTATTGCTGGTTTTGGTCCGTCCCGAATGTTTTATTTCTCCGGTACCCACCATATCTGGTGAGCGTTCCCCTATCCGCCACCTGGGGAGGCGCATATATAGCCATACTACGCAATAATTTCTGTCGCCAATTTTATGGTGCAAAACGATTCAACTGTAGCAGCTCTCAAGTCGCGTTTTACGCTAATTTGGCCAACTATCGCAGTTTGTTGATTAGTTGAAGCTAACTTGTTACATAACTTAATCGGTAATTGCACGTACGTCTAAGATCTTTCAACTTTCCCACAACACTAACTAAAAAATTCCAGATTTACCTCGACGACCCCATATAATATTAGATAGTATCTACGGGCCCTGATAGTAAAAATAAAATACACAGAAGACATCAAAGAATCCCTCTGCATGACTGAATCTAAGATCACAGGATCTGATTTATTTCACTATAGACATTATTATTGAATATTCCAAAAGAAAAAACATAAATTTGTCTAGAAGGTAACCACGGTTCTAATTCTAAAGAACAAAGAAAACATACGACTAGCAGAATGGAGCGCATCAATAGTCTGATCAACTCTCTAAATAATGATCACTAAAAATGTATTAAAATCCAAAAAATTTCATATTAGAGAAAAACGTGATACACGGTAATATATCTTATCTTAAATAAAAAACTATTTTTCGGAACAAAAATATTCATAAGATCTTAAATGCTAACCTACATTTTCAAGATTACTTCTACATACACGCTTTTCGACAATTTTTAATTTTAGTGAGTCCAGTCTGACTTAGTACCTTTTCTATTCTAATACATTCAAAGGTTGGCACCAGTATAGCCGCACGGTTGAGGCGTTTGGCTGTGGCGCAGGCAGACTCAATTAACTCAAAACGTGCCCCTTTAAGCGCGAATATTACTTTAGCAAAACAAAGTCGCGTAATGCTGCGAAAGGATACTGCAAGTACTCTTTTGTCGCTCTGGTGTGCGAATCCTGAGGACAACGTGGCATAAGTTTCTTTCATGTTGAATTCTGATCCAAAATTTTCTAGCCATTGGAAGATTCTGTTGCCGTTTTCTTCAGTTGCACTACATATTTCCAATTATCTTGTTATTGGACTTGTAAGTTTAGCATTCTTCCAAAACATATCAGACAGCACAACTGATTTAATCGACGGCTTTTTTCATGTTTCAGATTTGAGTATTTTTGAAATAACCGCTCAAACATTCACAATCAGTTCTCCGTGCTTCGTCTAACAGTGAGAAACACAGTTTCATTATTTAATAGACAGACAATAGGAGAATGTTTTAAGAACCTCATTCTTTAGGAAGTAGGTAAGAATATTTTCCACACAAATGAAACAACTCATTGACTGTCAAGAGGGTAGCATCTCTTTGCAGTATTAAATGGCCTTATTGCAGTGATTAAAATGACAAGTAAAATAGACTTCAGATTGAAGCAATGCTTTTTTATTGAGTTGTATAACCACTAACAATCAACAAGTGGGCGCTGTGTATGAAAACGCATGTGTGGGTAATAGTACTGTTATGCGATGAACAAGAAAGATAAAACGAAAAATTAAACTATACGAAATCTACATGTGGTCGGTTCTTGACATCCACAGATGAATTGTTAATCGCTGCATCAATCAAAAAGATGTCACTGGAACTTTTCCAGCAGAATTAAGAAACTTGTTGGCGAGTGTGTGAACAAGAATTTTGCGGAAAATTAATGACGCCGCTTAATAGAAAGCATTCTAAGTTGACAGGATATCTATGGATTATCTATTAATGACTAATGGCGAAGGAAAGTAAAGTGATCGTAATTTGGAAAGGACCTGTCACGTGAGCGCTGCTTGAAATTCGCGGCAATGCGCGGCGCTGGAAATTATTTTGGACGAATCTGTTCGCTCAAAGTTAATTCTCAACCTCAAAATCAGATAATATTATTGTGCGGATTTGGCTAAACAAGCTCGACTGGCGATGTTAACTTCAAGCTGCAAACAAAAATCGAACTACTTGCAAAATCTACAGATTTTTATATTTGATCAGTTGTATTCATAATACTGTCTCGTTTATAAAATTAAAATGCAGGCTATTTAACTGAACACACAGCATTATAATATCTGTTTAGAGTCCATGCCTATAGATATCAATTTACAAAATAATTTGTTAGTACCTTACTAAATTATATTAATTTTTAACGCGAACTTCCTACAAAACTTTCTAAATTCAATATAATATTAATACTATAAAAATACGATAAATGCATGTCTGTTTTAGTTAATATACTTTTGTATTAATCAAGTAACTGTAATCTATTAGTTCCAGAATTTCGGTCTATGAATTTTGTGTCGATATTATAGCAAAACACTGGACACCTATGATACAGAAAAGTCGACTATATGATGAAAAGTGACCAAACACCTATTTTTGTAGGTAATATTCTACTGTGGTGTGTATTAATAAGATGTTAGTCCATACTTAGCATCAATCAAAACGTGCACTCGTCTAGAAAAATATTACACCAGCGTTTGCTGTATGTACTGCGTTCCAATTCTGTCCAGAGGTGTTTGATGAGATTTTCAACACCTACCTCTTCAAACCACGACCGAACCGCCTTCAATGTGTGGACAGAACAGTTATCCTATTGGTATAGAAAAGGTTCTTCCTCGAACTGTTGTCAAAGTATCATAAAATTGGCAAGAATATCGAGATACATCTCAGCATTCATCCTTCTGGTTACATGAAGTAAAGTGCCCAAGCCAAACCATGAAAAATAACTCCAAATCATGGTGTCTCCTTTACTAAGCTTGACTGTTACCACAATACATTCAGATAAGAAGCGTTGTCCTGGCATCCGCCAAATTCGCATTGTCAGATTGTGTAGCGGGATTTATGACTTCCATAACGACGATGAGGTTTGCACCATCGTAAGCGAGGTTTGCCATTGACGAGGCATATGTTAGGCTTGTGAGCTTGTGGCTGTAAACACATATATTTTCCGACGAACAGTCATGACTCTAAATAACAAAAACTCCAGAAGCTATATGAAAACCACGAGTGTAACATTGGATTTACAAATATAGTCTTTATTTATTGCACGTTTACAACCAGCGAAAGTATACAGGCACTACATGATAACATTTAATATGGATAAAAAATGTAACTTCCGCGCTGGGATTCTAGCTGCTCAGTTAGACCACCGCAAAGACCGCTAGCAGGGTGATGACTGAGTAGAGCCGGAGTCGTACTCTGAAGAATTAGCGATGCGCATCGAGTTTTTAAAGAGGGTGGTTCGCAGGGCGCATCGACTAAAACAGGGCAGTAGCGCATCGGCCTAGAGGAGTTGGGGTGGAAAGACGGTACGATTAGGGTGCTACTCTGGTGGCCACTTGAGGAAGTTTGTTACAATCTCCCCTTCAGAACTGCTAGGTGCCTTGACAAATGTTCTGAAATTACTGTTGATTCTTTCGGGGTCGTCCTCTTCACCGAAGAGGTACTAACGTAGTAGTGTCAGCAGGTACAAATCTCTTAAGATCCGAATAGTGGTAAACTTCCAAGGGCTGGTTCATCTTAGGCAACGATTTCAAAAATGCATGGATCTCTTGTGGATAATATAACGTATGATTTCTAACGAACTTGTTCTTTCTCTTGAAGTTCTTTTGCTTCATGGGGACGATTGACCATTTGGAGAAGTCTTGGGGTGATTTCTGGAATAAAATTCTTGTTTTCTGTAACAGTGCGAATGTCGTGTTGAACTTTTATTAGGGTTCGGATGTTCCTACCAGACGTGAGGTACGCAGGTGTGTATCCGGTAGTTTGGGAGTGAGCTGTATTGAGAGCAAATCGAATAGATGATAATTTCTCTAGCTAAATGCTATGTTCGTTACCTACAAGGGTGGATAATATGATTTTAAGATGACGGTTCTTCGTTCAACCGTATTCGCCGAAGGGTGGGGTATACTGGAGTGTATTTCAGATCAATGTTCAGACAGTAACATACTTTTTGCATTATCCCAATAATGAATTATGTCCCATTACTGGAAATTATGCGGCGTGGTACTCCACACCGTAGAAATATTTTGTTAATGAGGGTTAGAGCACAAGCCTCGGCTGTGGCTTGTGGGAAGAATTTGCAGAAGACCGGCGAGTTTTTGGTTGCTGACTTTATATAGTTGGCAAATTGGACACCTCTTTACATACTCTCGAATGTGTTGTCGTGTCCCGGGCCAGCAAAATCTTTATGACACCTTGCAATACGTTTGGTCGGCGCCGAAATGACCTGCATTTGAAGCGTCGTGGAGTTCTTGTAAGATCTGGTCACGATTGGCAGTGGGAGCTACTAGATGTGACATCTCTGTCATCTGGAGAATATCGGTATAACACGCCCTGTGTTACGAGAAGTCTATCTAGAAATTTCTTCTAGATTTGACAATTCAAATGCGGAAATAATCTTCTAGAATTCACTGAGAGCTCTTCTTTTCGTAATTGATCTGGGCTTTTTGCTGGTAGATCAACGGATATGAAATCCACATGAAGGGTTGAATCTTCGTCCGGGCGAGGTGGACGAGATAGGGTGTCGGCGACGACATTGGCCTTTCCTGGAGCATATTCAATAACTATATTATAGAGCTATAGTTTTAAAGCCCATCGAGCCAGACATCCGCTAGTAGATTTTAGGGACATTAACCATCTTAACAGATGGTGATTAGTGATGGCGATAGTAGAGGCTTCTTCTAAATATCCCCTAAATTACTGTACGGCCCAGACTAAAGCCAAAGCATCTCATTCAGTGGTAGTGTAGCTCTTTTCAGCTAGTTTCAGTAATCGATTGGCGTATTCTATTGGCCCCTCATCGCTTAAGAACTCGTATCTGTTCTCAACTTATAGGAGAGATCTGGCTTTGCCTGACGAAGTACAGGGGCCGTAGTAAAAGCTTGTTTCATTGCGGCGAAGGCTTCTTCCTGTTCTGTTGTTCCTTTCCACGCTGCGTCACGTTAAGTTAGTGAGAGGACGAGCGATCAATCTCGGAAAATTGTGGTGTGAATCTCCTGTACCAAATGCAGGTTTGAAGGAGTGTTAATAGTTGTTTCTCGTTCTTCGGTGGACAAAGGTCTACAATGACAAATACTTTCTCGGGTCTCGTTCGGATCCCTTCTGCAGAGATAAGATGGCCTAAGTATTTAACTTCTTCGCAAGTGGTAGACGTAAAAGCGGTAGGTCGACATCTACTACTTGCTGTCCTCACAGTTGCCGATTTTTTAAAGAAGATTGGGGAGTTTCTTGGGTATGCTGGTTTTAGAACATGTAAATTATTTTATTCTGTACATTTTTTACCAACCTGTGATCTAGAATTGTGCAATTTGAGCATAAAATCGATAGATAATGTGGTGTTGATGGTTGCGTGGATTGAAGTTCCCTAAGTGTAGAATAATATGGCGTAGTTAGGATCTGTTCTGCTCGGATTATCCAAAAATACATTGCAGCCTTTCTTTGTATCACGCTTGATATCAATGGACAACAGCGTATTCTTGTAATGGGATTCTTTGTTGATAATATTAATCATATTTAATACTACATGATCATTTTTAGAACTTCTTTGATTATATTCACATCTGTGGAATGATGCATGTATTTTAGAACAAATCTGAAGATTTCCTTCTTCTAAACAGCATCTGTGTCTCGTTATCTTGATTGTTTCTAAAGCAACCCTAAGTTTTTGTAGTCTTTATCGGTTCTTGTTTTTAGTTTGACCTTACTGTCGTAATCTGATTCGTTAACTGCTGTTATATAGGGAAGCATGAAACTTCTGCAGCATGTTTCTGCCTTGTTTGGTACTTATTTAATATGCAGCTTATAGGTTTGGCAAGATTTCGTATCCACTAATAGTTTCCTGTTGGTAAGGATAGACTGATGCTTTTAAGTTTCTTGTTAGAGGGCCTTACCTTGCTAATAGTGACTACTTCTGCTTTATTACTAGTAAACGACATATTGTACGCGGTGCGATTAGCTGATGTGGATTATGGTATGACAAAATTTAGATTATCAGTTAGCGTGTTACAGTGAATAACCCCGCTGCCATTTTAATTTTAAAGAAATTAGCTCGATAAAAATTACGGTGCACAGGACTTATTTCCATCGCAAGTAATGCGATTGTGCTGACCACAGAAAAGACTTATTCTGTAAAAGATTGTCTTTCTGGACAGTAAATTGTGGAACAAACGCCCATTGCGCTTGCTGCTATTGCCTTATTTGTTATGGTTACAGCTGTGTATGCGAGGGTATCCATTGCATTTGTGGCTAAGAATTATTAAACATAGGAGTGCTGTTAGGGTTAGTAAATTGTTGTAAATTTAAATTTTCTGTGTAGTTAGCATATGATAAAACTATTTAAATTATTGGCTACAAGAATCTGTAAATGTTTTACCAAATAGACAGCAGCAATACTATAAAAGGAATGAGATAAAATGCACAAAAATATTACCGTCTGCACTATTTGGGTCAGAAAACTCAACTCGGAGGTAGGCGTCCTCTAAGCTACATTTGTTTTTGTTTTCTAATCCAAATTTTAAAAAATGCAAAAATGTCGTTATTTTAACAATTTATCAAGGTTACATAAAGAATGTGATCATATCGTTAAAAGCCACATCAGATGCAAGGAAGCAAATGGCACTTAACCAGATGTAGACATAGCAAATTTACTTCAAAAAGTAAATACAAGAAGAATAGAAGAAGAATGACAAGATTTCCATTTATAAAATAAATATTAAAGGCTGAGGTAGCGAAATAAAAATAATTTACTCTAATCAACAAAACTATCTAACAAAATCTGCAATATTTCTAATTTAACAAAATTTTATGCATAGATTCTATGTCAATAATTTTTTCATATCCACATTTCAGGAAGATCAGTAAAAGATATTGAAGCTACAATGTTGCCAACAAGGTTAATATGATTTTGCTTGTACTACTTTATGTGTGGCCTACATTTCTTTACTGTTTGCAAAGTTTTGGTTAAAAATAAAATAAATCAGCAATCCACTTTTATATCTTTGCTCGGCAGATATGTCACTTCGCACAAGTCGAGCATGTTCAACTGCTCATTCGCATTATTCGAAAAGTTTTTCACTCCTTACAACAAGCGAAAGTTTAAGTGTAACCACTAAAAATAGGTCTCCTTTCCATATTATAAGATTCTTAATTGTTCTTTATAAACATTATTTTTCATACTAAGTTTAATTAAAATATTTTTTTATTAAGAGACGTTATTGTAAGCTTGGCCTACTTCATTGTCTTCTAAAAAAAATAATGAATGCCCTTTGTACAAGTTCATCACCATATGTACTTCGACTTGTGAGCGACAAGAAACATATACAAAGTGCGTTCAAGTTTTAAGGTCTCCAATTTTTCCCCGCAGTGAGAAAATTGTAGTTAATTTTAAAATACCCGGAAAATATTTCTGAATTTGCAATATAGACGGCAGCAGCATACAATGGCGTTATTGTAGCGAGTCTTACTTTGTATACTTCAAATGGCGACATTTAGTGTTCAAGAACAACGTGTAATCATACGTTTTCTCCTCTTGCGTGGTGAAACGGCTACCGAAATTCATCGCCAATTGAATGAGACATGCGGCAAAGGAGTTATGGATGTTAAAAATGTGCTTTCATGGGTGCGAATATCGAGAGTTGTGTGACAATAAATCAAATAAGCCGCGGCCTCTAAGCGGCCGGACCGAAACCATGATTGGGAGAGTGGATCAAATTTTTATGGAAATCCATCAATTAGGTGTGCGTCTATAAATTTGGCCTTTCCGTAGAATCTGTTGAATCTAATTTGCATGATGACCTGAAAATGGAGAAGTTTCTTCAAAGTGGCTGATCGACGAACACAAGGCTGCGCGGGCGTCAAAATCTCAGGACATGTTGACACATGGTGCCTCCATGAATTTCCGACCACGAAGTGCACTTTGAGAGGCCGCTCATTTTCCAATCGAGCCGTTGATACATCAGCAATTGGGCGAAACACACTGTTATGTTGAAAAATAAAAGTTGCAACTTTTTCCGTAAGTACGTCTTCAAAAAAAAAAAAATTGGAGACATTAGAATTTAAATGCACCCTATGCACCGTTCGAAATAAGACGACGTAGAATCTAACCAATGGTTTAACATATAACGTGGCTATAATTGATTACATCACTCAAAGTCAAGTAGAAGTACTTAATTCGCAAAACAGTAAACAATCAGATTTGCTCTTCAAAATTGGCATTGCAACATTGTGAAGCCTGATATTAAGTTAATCTTCGAAATAATTTAACACCATATGTACTACTATTTCCATTATGACACATGATTTCAATGCGTGAATTGTTCCACTATTATATAAGGCTGATGTAAAGCTTTTTTTTATTTTTGCGTAAATTATCACAGTAAATTGCAGGTTTAGCAGATGCTATTACTAAAAAATAAATTAAACTTATATTTACTCTACTGTGGTCAATTGTGATTTTCCTTTTTCTTCTTGTAGTTAGTGTTTTACCTATACTACAGAGTCATTGAGGTAAGCTCGGTCTATTTTTAACTTGTATTAAGGAAAACCCGAAGAGCTAACACAAAATCAACAAGCTATAATATGACCGCAGAGGTATACTATACCCGAATCCCTTCGTGCTGGAACATCACCGACAGAAATTATTGCATGGTTTGGCTACAAAAAGACCCAAGCTTAAGACGCAGCCGACAACTACAGGAAATATGACCCCCAGACCGACAACCCACAGCAAGTGATCTGATCGTTTTAAAAAACCGCCAAATGTTCACTTAAAAAAAGCGAACGGGAAGTCCAAGTCCAAGCACTGCTGAACTCAAGCACAACATCGGTGGTTTTCTAAGATTATTTTCGGGCGAAAACTTCATCAAGAACAGAAAGGTGAATCGCCAAAATGGACATTAAAACAGGCCTCTAAAATGTTTACTAATATGACACAAAGTGCCCCGCCTCAATGACGATGATGGGATTTGTGAGAAACGAAGGGGATGTTATAGCGCCTCACCTCTTTGAAAAAGAATTGAAGGTAACCGCCGACAGCTAGAGACGTGCTAGAGACAGCTTAATGTTATTTTCATTATTTATTCATTTACTGGATTTACACCAACAACCCTACGGCGTTTTTAATATTTTAAACAATATAATTTGCATATAAGGTAATTAGATGGATTATTTGCTATTATATTTTTAATTGGTTACATACGTATTTGTGAGGGTAATTATGCCCGACTGTCATTTTTGTTATCGGTATGACAAGAGGCTATCTAATTTATACTTGCTATAAATGCATTAAAGTACAAAAACTTGTTTGTTATTTTTATCTACTTCTAAGGTTATTTATTATCAGCTGACTAATAGGTACTGCATGCTTAATAAGCATAACAAAACATGGGAAACGTTGGTTATCTAAAACTCCTTAAAGTTAAAGTGGATTGTAAACACTTTACTAAGAAACGTTAACTGTATTATATAAGCTAGACTTATAAACACGTGATATTATTGTAGAAACGGCAAGAATACACGTAAACTGTTTAGAAATATCTATCCATGTAATACAAAAAAAATACAATACAGTAATAAATTAGCTTCAGTCCTCTTCAAAGCAAGATCCTTGGAATCTCACGCATTTGATCTTACAGCGATTTTTACGCAATATCGTTGAATTTGGCAAACCAAGAAACTTCTATTCGAATGATTAAGTTTTGTTAGGTATCGTTTGGATTTATTTAGCTCAAAGTAAATGATTAGCAACTGCAGCACAATGTTTGTTTTGCTCTGGTAACAGTAACTGCTCATTGGTAATCTTCCAGAACTTTCAACAGACCTTGACCATCTCTGAATCTTTGTGCCATGCTCTTATTCACGCTGCGCCATTATATCGTTTTAGAAAGTTTCTAAATCCTCTGAACAGTTTCTGCTGACAAATGTTGCAGCATCCGGCGTTTAACTTTTAATTGGCTCCGGCAGTAAACTTGTCCTTATTCGCGCATGCGTATTATAGCCTGCTTTCGTCGGCTACCAGGTTACATTGCGCCAACGCAAACTATTTTTATTGTACTAAAATCGGCACAACATTTTTAGAACAGACCACGTGCAGTTATCTAGCAATATTCAACAAAGTACCTAGCAGGATATATTTGTAAAGTTTGTGATGGATAATAGAAGAATTACGTGAAATAGATTTGTTATCGGTAGCGCAACGCGTAAAGGAACACAAATTTAAACGTAAATTTAACGGCTCTAATTTTTGCGACAGACAATGATTGCTTCAAAAGAGAGAAAAGGTCGGTATTTTTACCAACTTTTACAATACGACCAAAAAGAAAGATCTACAACGTTAAAAAATGTTTTGATCGTTAAAATGTCATTCCAAAAGCTCTTTAAAAGGTTCACTTAATGAAAACTGTTATAACATTTTTTCTAAATTTTTCAAATGAATGTGAGTCATATTTACAGATTAATACAATCGCTTTCGAATTAATTAAATTTTTACGGCTTTATGCGCAGGAGAAATATATCCAAATTAAACAAATTAGGACATTTTCTATCAAAAGCTTTAGTTATTTATTTATTATAACAGTCTTTAGTAAAATGCAAAATATTTTCTTATCGGTTCAATTACAGGGTCCGGTGCAATAACGGTGACATGGTTTGATGACTCCCGGCCCGAAAGCATCGCACCGCAGCATGATGACAATAGCACTATTTTGTTCAGTGCATTTTTTGTCCCGGTTGTTATTTTTGAATATTTTGTGTAAATGGCGTTGTTTTGTCTGTTGCCAAACGAGCGCCCTGCTATTTTGGAAGGAAAGCGTCAAGGCGACATCGCTCGCTTGCTCAATTTGAACCGGCAAAACAATTCTTCTTTTCCTTGGCCATGATGGTGACCGTCTAGGACGAGAGAGAAAACACACTGCCAAGACGCTCTGGGTCCGCAAAATCATCAAAAAGAGAGTAAGCCGAAATCCGCGCGTCTCCATGAATAAACTCGCCCGTGACAGCGGTATCAGCGACCGATCAATTCGATACATCACCAAAGAGAAACTCGGACTCAAGCCCTACCAGCTCCAAAAAGTTCAGCTCCTGACAGAGACGACAAGCGCGTACGGCGCCAATGATGCCGTCAACTCAAGGACGGGGCTGCAGGTCGTGGGTGGGAGCGGATGCTGTTTACCGATGAGAAGCTGTTCACCGTGGCGTAGGCGCACAATCGACAAAACGACAGATACTAATCCTCAGAGGCTCCAAGCACCTATACCACTGTCGAACACCGTCAAAACCCACAGTCGGTCATGGTTTGGGGTGGAATGTGCGCCAGCGGCAAGACCCCCTGTTTTTCGTCGACCAAGGGGTCAAAATCAACCAAGAAGTCTACCGACGGGACATCCTCCAGGCCGTGGTCCTTCCATGGGCCAAGAAGCACTTCGGCAATCAAGAATTGACGTTCCAGCAGGACTCTTCCCTCGCGCATAGGGCCAAGAAGACGCAAGGGTGGGGCGAGGCCAATTTCCCCTTGTTCATTACGTCTTCGGAATGGCCACCATATTCGCTGGGTCATATCCAATGGATTACAGTGTGTGGTCCATTTTGGAGAGAAGGGTCAAGGCAAAGCGACATCACAGCCTGAAGTCGCTGAAAAAATCGCTGCGCCGGGAGTGGTCCCAAGGACCTGCGACTCATTGCCGAGCACTTCAAGAAGTGTTTGGACTCGTGTATCCGCGCCAAGAGAGGCCACTTCAAAACCCGTTGAACATTATCTTTCCTAATAGTAATGTAGTTATTTGTTTGTTATTTTGTTGAATTTTTAGTTGTATGATAAATATGTTAAAAAATATTTGTCATCGTTATTACGCCGGAGCCTATAAAAGGATCGTTTGGATATCGCAAAAGATAATTGCCGTGAGCTTTCTTTGAGAACAAATAGCAATTTGAATCCTTCACACATTCTAGTGCTTTTAAGAACCCAGTAATATACCCAAACAACTGTAGCAGCCTCTGCCTTAGATTGAGTTTTAATCTGAATTCTTCTTCAAAGCTTATACCTTGATATTATCGGTAACATAATATTGGTAGAAGAACTAACAATATGTGCACAACATTTAAATTAAGTTTTTTTATATTTCTTCTTGAGCGGCTGATCCCACGTAGGTTAAGATAAAATATTCACTTCTTTTTCTCAATTTTTCGGCGTTATTTTCAAATCTAAAATAAAGGGTAATAATTTGACCTTGAATTTGATCTTCAACGCATACCCTAGATAACCTAAGATCAATGTTATATGAATTTTTTACAACTTTTTAATTTTTATGTAATTTTCAAAAATATTTTGTCTCATCCTATATGTACAAAAAATCCGAACATTTATTTGATCATTTGAACAACTTAAATTTCCCTCCATTTTCATACCTTGGGCCATATTTGACTCTAGCTCTGCTAGTATTATTGCACGTTTTTTTGTGTTGCATTTAAGTTAGTTACGTTGGTGTTTAGTGGCTCATTAGACAGTAACGATCTTATGTTCACATAAAATTGTATTTAGTAATGACATAACCTATAGGTTGTACACATGCGAGGCTAAAAGACTTGTCTCTCACTTTAAAAATCAAATAAAGTCGCTTATATTAAAGTTTGCTTATGACTAACTAATGCGAGGTGCGTTCAAGTTCTAAGGTCTTCAAATTTTTTTCTCGTTAGTGAGAGTATGTAAAAAGATGGTGTTAAAAGAAAACGTAGAAAATATTTCTGAATTTGTAATATAGATGGCAACACTATACAATATAGACAGGTCGAATTACCGACATTGCAGTGAGTGTTGTTTTGTATACTTCATATTGCAACGTTCAGTGTTCAAGAATAGCGTGTAATTATCCGTTTATCCTCTTGAATGGTAAAACGCCCATCGAAATTCATCGCCAATTGAGTGATACATGCGGTGAAGGCGTCATAGATATTAAAGATGTGCGTTCGTGGGTGCGAAAGTTTAAAGAAAATGGAGAGTTGTGTAACAATGAACTGAAGCAGCCTTGGCCACGAACCAGCCGGACCGAAACCATGATTACACGAGTGAAGCAAGTTGTTATGGAAAACCGTCTATTAGGTGTGAGATATTAAAAACAGAGACGTATTACACTTAAAGACAAGCGAATGAAAATGTCCCAGTATTAGCGGACTCGCTATGCGTTTCCGATAAATTATTTTGTTCTTTTCTATCAGGAAACTAAAGTTCGTTTTATTATCAACATTCACTGTGTATTAAGTTTTTATACTGCAACCAGAAAAATTATCTAGAAATGTCTAATGTATAAAAATAATAAGACTTTCATATGGTACCAATTATAGCTTGTCTGGTGTACGATTTCAACGTCAAAATAATTATATTTTCTTAAAGCCTGAAAATAACACATCAACCATCTTAAAAGATTTGTAGATACTTCATCTTAATCTTTTCAATAAAATAGTTGTAGGACCAGTCGTTGCGTTAGAAAGAATTAAATACGAAAAACAGTAATTTTAAATTTTGTTTGTGTGCGCTTATATCTTGAACCAATAATGTAGTATCAATATTACAGGCACAGAAATTATTATGTCTCTAAATAGATGATAGCAAATATGATTTTATACTACACTACCAGGGGTAATGCCCAGCCCAGAAATGAAGACCATTGAAATACTTGAAGAATGCGTGTGATTCACATTATTTGGTTGCATGGTGGTGTATTACCCTATTCTGCGTTTACTTTGCCTGCATTATTAGACCATAATATTCCTAGACGTTGGTCGGAACGACGTGAGTCTTATAAATAATCTTCAAGAAGTCCACATCAAACTCCATGCGAGTTTTATCCGTGGGGCTAGACAAAGACGGATTTCGTATTGGACAAAGCTTTGCAAACTGGGGGCGTTAGAAGCATGGCTTTAAGAGAGTTTTAACAAGATCGCAAACGATTTCTTTTAAAAGGAACCTTGTTGAAGCCACCGGCGCCTACGTCGTAAATTAAAAATTTGCTTCCATTTCCCTATGCAATAGAGTACACGTACAATTTGTTTAAATAAATTTGTTTTAATTATTTCCAATTTTAAGGCCTGGTTACTCTTCACCCACACAATGCTTCGATATTATTAGTGGTGTGTAGCGGAAAGTAAAAACTTTAATATAATTTTTCCTAAGAACCAAATCTTACTTTCAATTTTCGTTGTGCTTTTTTCCTGTCATGTAGATGCAAATGCTTTCACGCCCTGTGTTATGGTGTATCGTGTGATTTGTTCTCGGGTTATAAAGTGGTCGGAGTTCAGAAATTCTTGACTTTTAGTCCACAACTGCGGCGGACATTTTTAGAAGAAAATATTCTAAAAATTAACTGATTGTCCCGTTAAAGGCTGTACGTGAATTAAGAATGACGATACCATAATTGTCTTGCCAGCAGATAAACGTAATGCCACGGTATACAAGCTAGGAGGACTACACGAAGAAGACTACCGAACTGCTCGATTCAAACACTTACATCGTGCTCAAACGCGATCCCACATCGCGGATACTACACGACACGAGCAAACTAAAAAAAGAAATCCTCTCTGGATAACACCATCTAAAAAAGAATAATAATATCAGAGAATTTATAGACTTCCCAAAATACATAAAGGTACAACCCATCGTCAGTGCCATTGATAGTCCCACCTACAAGTTGACCAAATACTTATACAGTCTGTTATAACCGCACATTGGACATACCAGGAGTTGCATCAAGGACTCTGTACATTTTGTCAATCATCTTCAAGTCATCCAGCTACAAGAGGGAGATCTAACGGTTAGCTTTGATGTAACTTTCTTGTTTACCAAAGTGCCGATTAAAGATGTTTTGGATCGCTTGAAGAAAATTTTTCCTAACGATATCTTACAGCTATTTCAGCAGTGCCTTACGTCCAGTTACTTTGTTTGACAGGGCATATATTACAAACAAAAAGATAAAGTAGTAACGGGTAGCTCACTTAGCCCTGTAATCACTAATTACTACATGGAAAAATTTAAAGAGATGGCCATCAATACAGCGCCTTTAAAATCTGCGATATGGCTAAGATACGCCGATGACACTTTTGTAATACGAAGAGACAGAAACCAGACCCTACCACAATTTCTTATACACTGGAATTCTATACACCCAAGCATACAGTTTACCTTGGAACTGGAATCGAAAAACAGAATTGCCTTCTTAGATGCACAGGTGTTGAGATCGGAGAATGGACATTTGCAACACACCGTGTATAGAAAATCCACGCATACGAACAAATACTTTCATAAGCAGTCGAATCACCACCCAGGTCAAAAAAGAACGATTGTGAAATTACTGATAGATCGAACACGACGTATACGTCAATCACAATTTTTGGATAAAAAAAACTAAAACATTTGGAATAAACCTTAGGAGAGAATGGTTACTCAAGTACGGAAATAAATAGAGAGAATTAAACCTAACAAATGAGCACGAAAAACACAACCAAAACTGAGTATGGTAGGCAAAGCTTTTTTACCCTACATCAACAGGGTTATGGACCGGATAGAAAAAATTCTCAATAAACACAAGGTGGAAACCATCTGTACCACCACCACCAAGATACGGCATTTGGTTAGACCAGCCAAAGATACAAAAAACCCACAGGATACACCAGGGGTATACTGCATACCTTGCTCATGTAAGAAAATCTACATTGAGACTGCAGGCCGAACGATTACCAGCAGGATAAAGGAACATAAACGGCGTCTACACCTTAATCAACCGAATAAATTAGAAGTTGCTAAACATACTTTTGAAAATCTTAACCACGAAATATAATTCGGGCAAACACAAGTTTTATCCAATTTTAGGAATTATTACCCAAGATTATACAGTACAGGTGGTACAGATTTATAAATACAAAAATAATTTTAACAGAGACGACGAATTCAATCTACTTAAATCTTGGCTTATCGCTCTCAAGGGGAAAAACAGACAGCGATACAGTGAAGGAGCGAGTGATGTCTGAAAATTCCAAAATATTATCTGCAACGACTCGACTGACGTCAGCAGCTAGCCCATCACGTTATCTACCATCCCAGTGACGTCAATAACGGGCCCCCAACACGATCCCCACCATACTCGTACGGGTATAAAATACTCACGAGACAGTCACTAAATTGTTAGATTTCCTTCTGAAGATGTCCGCCGCAGTTGTGGACGAAACGTCAAGAGTTTCTGAATCTCGGCCACGACCTTATAACACGATGCGCCGTTCCCCGACATTGTCTTCCACAAATTTTTGTCTCCAGTGAATCAGTGACATTTTAACGCTTTATTTTTGGTATTGATGATTTTTTCCCAAATTCGATTTACCTTTTATATAATGTTTTATGTTAGCTGTTTATTCTTGTTTATACTGCTTATCTTTAGTAAATCTTAGTTACGGTCCACCCCCCACCCCCCTTTCCGTTAATTTATAATTAATACAGTAATTTCTGTTGTAATTGTAACAATTTTGAACGCCATCAACAAAAATAATGTCAGCAGTAAGTTTGTACTTCTGTTACAAAAATCATAATAAGAAATAAAGTTAAACCTTTCAAATCCCATATTGAAAAATTGAACGGCTTAAGTGGTGTTTTGTATAAGTATAATGTATTTATTTGAAACAATATTAAGATAAACGTGGTATGGAATTTATTCTCAAAATCTGTAAAAATTATGAATTGCTATTTAAACTACTTAACTTGCCACTTCCTCATTACCTGATTGGTATCTTATTTTCTTTCTACAAAACAGATTCTCCGCAGAATTAACACCATTGTACCACTTTCAAAACAAGCACGCGTAAGAGTATCCCGAGATAGTGTTGTTGACCCACATTATTTAACATCTTCATACAGGACATGCCCTACCAACAACATAGCGACCTTGCTTTATTTGCTGATGATACCAGTACATTAACCCAGGATCAAGATCTACTCATGGCCATCAGTCGTCTTCAAACAGACATTAAACAAATAGTACAATAAATGATGTACACTACTGTTCGTGGAAGTACCGACACTAAATAAAAAATAAATTTATACATTATAAGATAAGTAACAAGTTATTATATAATGTATTATTTATACAACACATAAAAAATAAAATAATGAACACTGGAAGACATTAAAGTTAAATATTAAACATTTGTTTCGTTAAAAAATACCCTTTCTATTTAATACTAATGATAGGCATTCTTTCGATTTTTTTTAATTTCTCAAGTGGTCTTTCCAGACTCTTTGAAAAAAACTTCAATTATTCCTGATTGAGGAACGTTCTTTATTACCGTTCTATCCAGGTCATCTCAAAGCAACTCTATAGGGTTGTGGTGTGGACTGTGTAGTGGGAATTTTAACCATTTTCTGTTTTTCTTTGCTAGATAGTCCATACAGGGCTTTAAGTATATTGTTTTGAATCATCACAAATTTCTTCCCAAATAACCTCAGCCCAAATGGTATGGCGTTTTCCGTTAATTTTTTTATGGTGTTCTTTCCTCACAAAGTTCACACCAGCCAAAGGGAAGCTCCCCCACATTGTCATAGATTATCTTTCAATTTCAGACTGACGCACACCATTCTTCCTTTCTCACTGAAAATTTCAAATTTGGATTCGTAGGTCCATAACATCTTTACCACTGTTCTATTGTCCAGAAACAATGTTTTTGCAGCCACCGAAGCCGTTTAATCATATTACCACTCCGGAACAACGTTTTTTTGTTCTCAATGCGATCATGAAGATTGGCCTCCTGAAAACGTCGCTTTATAGTGCTGAATGATATTGTTTTATCACGTCCCCAGTTAAGCTACGCAGCAAAATCTGAGGCAGTTAATCTTCCATTTCGCTTACTCATCAGCCTGATGAACTGATCCTCTGCATAGGATGTTATTCGTTATAGCCCAGAGCGATGACAATCCCTAAGATTTCCTGTCTTTCTGTAGCGTTGCAATGGAAGATTCACCGTGGAAGCGCAAACCCTTAATTCTTTCTCAGTGTTACGCTCTGATATCCTTTCTCGATGTGAAATAAGAATGGTTGAACAAGTTTCTATTAGGAGAGGCTTATCGCGAGGCATTGAATACAGAGATTCAAAAAAAGACGAGAAAAACCTAAATAAGCGACATAAAGTCTGATGATCAACTGGCGTAAGTCAGAGCTCTGGACGACGCACAATTTTTATTAATGTAATCAAAGTTCTAAACCAAGCGATAGAAACAAAAATTATGACAAGTAAAGTTATTTACTGTATAACTGAATTTTAATTAGGTTTTTACACTTTCGTAAGCGATAGTGTATATCATTTAACATCAAGTGCACTACCAAAGTTTTTACCTTGAAACGCTCAAAAGAGCACAATACCTTCCACATTAATGAAAAATTCATCCCCTGAAATCCCATAGAAAAAGCCATTAAATATCTTGGTGTTTATCTCGACAACAGATTAACCTGGAGCACATATATCAACAATAAGCTCAATCTTGGGTACAGTAGAATAAAACTACTTTATGCTCGTACCAACCGCGTAATACTCCACTTTGCAACTACTACTCTATAAAACACTTCTAAGACCGATTGTCACCTACGCTGATCTGGTATGGAGCATAAGCTGAAAAATAAACATTAGAAAGCTTTAAGTTTTTCAGAATAGGAGTCTCGTAACGTAATGTTTCTTGGTTTTTTCCGTAATAAACATAGTATTGGCAGGATTATAACAGTTATTAAGTGACTCACAAAAATGTTCTTTAATAACTTAGGTAACCCGAATAACAATGCCATCCTTCAAGAACTAGGTAGAAAGAATGTACATACTTGCCTAAGAAGAAAATTGCTTCAAGGCCTAACATGAGAGCAATAATAATAAGTGTACGTCGAGAAATCGTGCACCTCTAACTCAATTCATTCCAACAAGATTTATATGTAACTACAACCTAATCATTTATGACACTGTAAGGTGTTGAGCTAATCGACTACTAATAATAATAAAAAAGTTCAGTCTAGCAATGCAATGTCGAGCATTTTCAATTGCTTTTTTATTAGTTTTTTTTTTAATTTTGACAAAAATTAAAATATTAGTTGTAAGTTACTATATTTATGGCATTTAGTTCAATGTAAGCAGCGCCACCTTTGTTAAACCAATCGTTATCGCTTCGTTTTCACATCCACGCGCAGACGTTTGTTATATCTGCTCTTTCTCTCGTGAACGATCACCCGTCCTCGCTTTTGACGTATTTAGCTTTGTTGTGTGAAGGTTTTTTCAAAATTCGAGCCGCTGCTATGCTTTTCGACGGAAGCGAACGCATCTATTCAGTCCCAAAATAACACCGCAGATTGTTTTGTCTCCTACTAGCAGTTAGGAGCCATCAATTTTAACGCTGCGCCATCTTTAACCCTCCTTTACAGCGAACTTCTCATGCAATTTAATGAGTCCTTGCAGATTTTCGAATAAATTTCATCGGTACGTTATTACGACGCTCATTAATCTTAGGTTTAAGTTTGTAGGAATATTTATTAATCACTTATTTATAACGAAGTGGGTGATAAGCTTAACTTGTGTTAAGTGCAATTAAACCTCCATAACTTTAAAATTAACTTTGAAAACGACGTTGAGGGAGCTATTAAAAAGTAATTAAACAAAATAAGTGAAAAAAGCACAAAATCAATTCCAAAACCGCCGAAACCCTCATTTAAAAATAGACGTCTGTAAATGATTTGAGACACAAATTTGACAACTGCAAAAATTTATTTTATAATAAATCAAAAAACTAATGATTGCTACATACAACATACGTTCACTAAACTAAAGATTAAAAGATTATACGAACTTCGAAGTAAAGAACGTGATTAATAAAGCATTCAGATGGGATTAATAGGCGCTGAAATTAAACTGAAAGGCGAGATGCCTAACATAAGGACAATGACTAATTACAGAGGGCAGAAACTAGGATTAACACATGGAGAGTACGTCAAATTCAACTGAAATTATCAAGTTCTAAGATTCTGAAACAAATTCAAACTAAAAACATTAACACCAACAAATAAACTAAACTAATGATTGCTACATACAACATACGTTCACTAAACAAAGATGAAAAATTATACGAACTCGAAGAAGAACTTAAAAACATTCGATGGGATATAATAGGCTTAGCTGAAATTAAACGAAGAGGCGAGCACTGCCTAACGCTAACATCAGGACACATACTATATTACAGAGGTGCAGAAACTGAGGAAATCAACAACATAGGAGGAGTAGGTTTTATAATAAATAAGAAATTAAAAAATCACATAAAGAGCTACAATTCCATATCGAAAAGAGTAGCCTATATCATCCTAAATATATCTACATTCTGCAACATGAAAATTATCCAAGTATACGCTCCAACTACAAAATATGATGACGAAGAGGTAGAATCGTTCTATGAAGAAATTTTAGTAGCAATAAAGAATAACCACTGCCAATATACACTCATAATAGGAGACTTTAATAGTAAGATAGAGGAAAAAATAGAGATAAGATCGGAATCCATGGGTTAGGGAAACGAAATGAACGCGGACAAATGCTCATGAATTTTGCAGAACAACAAAATGTATATGTAATGAATACTTTCTTTAAAAAGAAACCCAGTAGAAAGTGGACATGGGTCAGCCCTAACGGAGAATATAAAAACGAAATAGATTACATTTTATCATCAAATAAAGATATTGTTAAAGATGTAACACCACTAAACAATATTGGCACAGGAAGCGACCGTAGGATACTGAGAACAAGAATAGAAATAAAAACGAGATTGGAAAGAAAGAAAAGAATTAGCACTCCAAAAAGAATGATAAACACAAGGATTTTAAAAGAAAAACAAGCACAGTATGAATACGAATTAAACAAGAATTTAGAATCCTCTGAAATACAGGAAATGACAATGAACGACATGAATACTACCATAAACAAATGTATGTTAGACGCAGGCCTTAAAGTAGCCGCAGCTCGTAAGAAAAAAAAAAAGTTGGAGTGACAGAACAGAAGAACTATTCCGTATAAGACGAGAACTGTTGAAAAACGGAAAACGGAACACGATAGAATTTACAGAAACCAATAAGACACTGAAGAAATCAATAAGAGAAGATAAAAGGAAACAGTTAGAAGCACAAATTGAAAAATAACCCAAGAAAATAAAAATATGAAAAGCATAAAAGATCATTAGGTAGAGCAAATATCATAGCATTTAAAGACAATGAGGAAAAGAAGTAAGAGATAAAAACGAAATTTTAAGGACCATAGAACTATACTATGAAAAGCTATACAAACAAAAACGAAACGCCGAAAGATGTGGAACAGGAATTAAAAAAGAAAATAATAAATGTAAATTCAGAAGATATCCCAGAAATTACTAATGAGGAGATTAAATTCAACATAAAGTCCATCAAAAATCACAAGTGCCCTGGACAAGATGGCGTAATAGGCGAGTTAATAAAAGAAGGGGGAGATACGATAATTCAACCATTACAAATATTCTTTAATAAATGTCTGGAGGAAGGAACGATTCCTGATGATTGGAGCAACGCACTAATTATCCTCATATACAAAAAGGGAGACGAAACAATACTTGATAATTATAGGCCAATATCTCTATTGCCCCAAATATACAAACTCTTCACAAAAATCATAGTAAACAGATTAGATGCAAAACTAGAATTCTACCAGACGATCGAACAGGCTGGATTTAGGAAAAATTTCAGCACAAACGACCACATCCTCACAATAAGAACATTAATAGAAAAAGCCATCGAATACAATTTACCTTTATATATGGCGCTGGTCGATTTTGAAAAAAGCTTTCGACTCGATTGAATTGTGGGCGATAGAAAAAAGCCATGCAAAACAGTAGAATAGACTATAGATACACTAAAATGATCCATTCCATCTATGAAAAATCAACAATGACAGTGAGGTTACACGAAAACACTAATAAAATCCCGGTCGGTAGAGGAGTAAGGCAAGGAGACTCGATGAGTCCTAAGTTGTTTATAACAGCACTAGAAGATGTGATAAAGTCACTTAACTGGGAAAACAAAGGAGTGAATATAAACGGCAAAATGCTCAATCACCTGGCCTATGCAGATGACCTAATCATCATATCAAACTCAGCAGTGGACTTACAAAACATGCTCGAAGAACTCAAGAACAAATCAGCAAAAGTTGGGCTAAAAATAAATAAACAAAAAACAAAAATAATGACTAACCAACAAGACAACATAAACATAAAATTGACAACCAAACTGTAGAGACAGTACAAGAATATGTTTATTTAGGTCAATTGATAACATGCAAAAAATTTAACCAAAATCTGGAAATTGATAGACGCATACGCCAAGCATGGTCGGCCTTTGGGAAACAAAATAAAATACTAAAAAACCAAACAATCCCCTTAAAACTGAGAAAAGCTGTGTATGACCAATGCGTACTCCCAGTACTTACTTACGCGGCACAAACATGGACATTAAACAAAACATTAATGGGAAAACTTGCCAGAGCCCAGCGAGCAATGGAAAGGCAAATGCTAAATATAAAGTTGAAAGATAGAATAAGAAATGAGAGTATAAGGGATAAAACAAAAGTAATAGACGTCAAGAGACATGTAGCATCATTGAAATGGAGATGGGCAGGCCACACCATGAGGCAAAAAGATGAACGATGGAACAAGGTAATACAGGAATGGAGACCATGGACGGGCAGAAGGAGTGTGGGCCTCCCACAAACCAGATGGAAAGATGACATAAAATTAATAGCAGGATTAACATGGATAAGGACAGCTCAAGACAGAGACAAATGGAGATTTAAAGGGCAGGCCTATGTCCAACATTGGATAGATACAGGCTGATAAAGAAGAAGAAGAAGAAGTTAACATATGTAGTGTACTCGTCGGATTTGATGATTCTGCATCAAACTATCTGCAATTTGAAACTGCAGAAACTATTCGAATGATTCGAAAGGTCTTATAAAATATTGTAATATACAAATGAATGTTTTTAAGAGTACAAACGATGCTAGGAGAAGTATGTAAAATCCCAAAGCGTCTATTTAAAAAAAAAACTGAGACTATGCAATTATAATTTTTTTATATTGCACCATTTTACTGAATATATAGATTTGTTACAATTATTTTCATATAGCTTGACACTGCCAGGATAGCTCACTAACCGAAAATTTTTGTAGTTTTTGAAAATGCGATTCCGCACTTGTTAATTTGTACACTCGTACGTAAAATTAACTTTAGTCAAAATGGTCGGAGATTCATATTAAAATGTATAAAATTAATTATATTTTGCAAAATTTTTGAAGTTTGAGGTACAAATGTACAATTTTCAAAATGCAACTTCAATATCAACATTAAATGTTATGATAGTTGAATCTTTTCAGTAGACTGTGCAACAAGATTTATGAGAAATAATTTGAAAACATCAAAACTCAAAGAGCAATTATTGATCTAACAAATGAAGTTGTAAAGGTCAGTAAAAATTGTGTTAGTGTATAAGATGAGCTTGGTCTGATCTTCTTAGACCACAGTTCTGCACCATTCCTTATGATACGCCATTAACAAATGCTGAAAGTATATTTCAGTAGATAAGTTTGGTTACTATGGGGGCAATTTACCAGTGCGACGTTCATAATCAACCAATTTTTTATAAAAATATCATTAACAATAATTTAAACATTATTTTTTTAATAACACATCTTTTAAGTATCCATCTCGACTGCGTGCACACGAGCAAATTCAATGAACCCAATTTTCGCTAGTTTTGTATAATCACTCAGGTCTAATGTCACGATTGCAGCGTTCGATGTTCAATATCAATGCATCAAGGGTTCGTGGTTTGTTTGCCTAAACTATAGATTTCAAATAACCCCACAAAAAGTAATCTAAAAAAGTTAAACCAGAACTTCTTAGAGGCTTACCAAGAGTTGCATTTCTTAAAATTATCCTTTCACCAAACTTTCCTGCAATACATCAGTAGTGGCATTAGCAGTGTGACATGTGGCACCGTCTTGTTGGAACCACATGTCCTTCAAATCAATTTCATTTAAATATTGCCATCTTTTGAAAAAGCAGACTTGAATTGAACTCGAGTAAGACACAGTAAAATTATAGCAGGAGAGCGACGACGTTGCCCAACATGATTAACATTTTCACAAGGTTTAACATTATTGTATAGATATTCGTGGCTTTTTTCTTCTTTTTCAAAGTATTACGCACTTGCTAATCAAACTACATAAAGATTATCTTGACTAGTCCATTTATATAATTATCAAGTTTTTTTTTAACTGACCTTTGTAATAGGTTCTTAACAACTGATGCCCAATCGCAATGAAAATTGCGGATATATTTATAAGTGGATTGTCAGAACCAGATGTCGCTTATATTTAGAAGTGCTCGCCGTGTCATTGTGAACAGAGAGATTAACGCTTTCAAATTTATTAGGATTATTATTCAATGTGGAGGCTTTTCGTACTCTTCGAATGATTTATGTTTAACATTGTCGACAAACAGAATTTCGGGTTTGTGGTAGAGTGCAGATATATGAAAACAGTGGTTCAGTTTCTGCTCAAGTAAATCCAACATGTTGGCGAAATGCAAAAGATGAAGAGAATACTTCCGATTAAAAAATGAAACTATGAATTCAAATTTGTTGAATCCAAGTTCTCAAGAATTTTGATTTTAGCCCGTTTGTGTAATTTATATTTTCTTGACAACAATTTATCGATTTACATCTACAGCTTAGTTCTAATGTCAGATATTTTGTGATGTTTTTTTTGTTTATTTAGTGCTTGTATTCAACATATGAGTTAGATTTATTCATTTCCATTCCACTTCTCAAGGTGATCACATTCTGATTATTATAAGGTGGTTTAAATATAACCGGACTGATTTTTTTTACAAAGAATTCAAATCGCCAAACACTTACTTGCACATGTTAGTCTTCAATGTACTCACCTCCGGAGTCAACACATTTTTTCCAAAAGCGTCCTAATGTCCTTTTCAAAAAATACTTTTGGTTGGTGGCGTACCTACTTCCAAACAGTCTGGATGACGGCGTCGTTGTCCGCAAATTTTAGCCTTCCAAACAGATAGAAGTCGCTTGGAGCCACATCGATACTAAACGGAGAATGTGGCAAAAGTTTCCATTTCAATTTCCGGAGAGTTACCATTGTTGTTTTGGACGTATGGGGGCTACCCCTTCTTCACCCGTCTTTCGCTTGGATAGGATCTTTTCCTTCACATCTATTGCCAAGAGGTTTGAGTAATAAGCTACAAGAACTATTCTGGCATCAGTCAGAAAGTCTACATAAATAACCCCCTCCCAGTCCCAGAAAAACGTTGCCATCACTTTTCTTGCTAAACAGCTTCTCCATGCTCTCCTGAGTTTGGGAGAACTGGTAGCCGCCAGTCGCGTGATAACTTTTATCGGTGGTCACTATAGACTTCAAAAATGCATCACCTTCGTCTTCAAACGAAGACGCATCGTTTTGTTCACGTCCGTCAAAGTGCGTGGTACCTACTGCCCATTCACCTTGCGATAGTGCAAGTTCGAAGTATGTGGCTAATTTCAGCGGATGGGTTTGCTTCAACGAGGAATTTGATCACAATGCGTTGTTCTACGCTCCGCGATACTTTCTGTTCGCTCATCACTCTAGCAATTCCCAAACAGGGCTGAACAGGTTCTAACCGAGCAGGAGGTAGAGAGAGGTTGTGGCTCCACTCTCTCAAAGTCGCAGAGTTGCTGCGCAATGCTGCTTGTTTACACATACATCAATCCCGGTAATATTTAAACCACCTTGTACATAATGCGTTTAACATCTCGTTTCATTGGCATATGTATATTGTCATAAATCTTTGCTTTGCTCTATTATTGTTACTTGATTTTCATTTCTCATTAGCAACAGACTTTTGTTAACTTATTTTTGAGCGAACTATTGTAATTTGAAAATAGGATGGGAAAATCTCATAAACCAACACCTTATTCCCCTATTCGTTTATGTTGGAAATGGGGACTGAAATTGAATTCTTTTTAGATCAAAGAAACCGTGAGAGATTGAAAAATGTGGCTTTCGGCGTATCTGACTGATTCTACGACAAGAAATACAGGTTGGATTAGAAAATGACCTGAAAAAATATTTTGCATCGACTACCCCTCTGGCAGACAGGTCGAATATGCTCACCAATTTTAAAGTAACTTCTTGGAAGCGTAAAGCCAGGGTGCAAACTTCTGAATAACAAAATTATGCATAACAATTTAAGAATTCCTTAAATAAAGACCAAAAAGTTGCTCCTTCAGACATTTTCAATAAAGTATAATTTTAATCTTGATGCTCCAATCACAATGCATGCTAAATTTTATTATTATTTATAAGAAAAACCAAAAATAGTTTTAAACTGTAGATAAAAAAATCCAGGTACCACACAGGCTTTGGTAAATAAGTTGACCACATTTTTATCTGCTTTCCACATTCGTTTAAAAGTTTTTAATTGTTTTAACTTTTCCCCCACTTATTGTTAGGTTTATCTTAACAGCAGGCTAATAGTAGCTCTGGACAAATTTGTAAATTGTCTTATTTATGACGGTAATGTTTTTGAAATATAAAATTTTCAAAGTCATGTCAATACAATGGGGTTTGTGCTATGTTTGGACATAGTAATATTTTACTCCTGATTATAAAAAAAAATTTAAACATCCAAGACTGCATAGGCAACTGGCCTATAAAACAACTTTTTTTCAGAATATATAATTTCAGTTGTATTCTTCTCATTATGTACAGCACCTACAATAAAAGTATTACAAAGTGGAAGTGTTTCCATTAACATTTATCAGGTCTAGTATCAATATCAATTTTGTTAATTGCTGAAAGTGCTTCACGCTTATTGTAAATGAAAGTTTCTATCTACTGTCACCAAAGTTAACTCATAGAGAATTTATTATGATTTGGAAATTCTACATAGACTTAAAATGTTCTGTTTTAGTAATCCTAAAAAATGGTCTCTTAAATTTTAGAGCAAACTAAAAATAATCCTAAATGCACAGATAAATTACCACAGACGATAAGACTTTATCCCAAATAAGTAGTTTAGTTTCTATAAATAAAATTGCCAAATTTGGGGAGATGCAGCCAATCATCGAGAGAAGATACTTAAATAATTAGTATTTAATTATTTTATACTTGCTTCGACATAAATTGCATGAATTTAATTGTCTGAGACCCAACAAACCATCACCTCTTAAAGGTTATATACCAAACATAATTTTTGTTAGATAAATGCGAAAGCTTTTAGAGCCAGTGTCTTGGTGCGTCGTGTAGTTGGTTGTCGGCTTGTTAGGCCGTGCTCAGAGTTTGGAAACTCTTAACGTTTCGTCCACAACTGAGACGGACATCTTCAGAAGAAAATCTTCTAAAATCTAAATTAATGTCGCATGACCCGAATGTGGTAGAAATGGTGTTAGGGAATCTTTGTTGACGTTACTGAATTAGTTGCTGACGTAATCGGGTGTAATCTGGCGTCACTCACTTTTTCACTGCATGGTGGTCTACTTTCTGTCTCTTAAGAGCAATGAACTATCATTTGGAAAAATAGAATCCATAGTTTTTTCTTAAAATTATATTTATACCAAGTATGAAGGGCGGATTTGAGACAATAGATGGTGTGCAAATGCAGTGTGGAGTATAAACATTTGACGTATATGCCATTTTGTTGTGCCACTAACAAGAGTCAGTGCGCACAAGCGACAAGTTGAGAAAGTGTATGCATAGTATTGTTTTGCTGTGTTCAATATGTCGAAATTTGTGCCAAATAAAGAGACTTCGCGGACAGCATTAATGTTATGTTTTCATTTGAAGAAAACTGCTGCTGAATCATACCGATTGCTTCGAAAAGCTTATGATAAACTTGCTCCATCGCAAGGTATGTGTAACCGATGGTTTCGGCGTTTCAAAAGTGGCGATTTTGATGTTGCAGACAAGGAACACGGAAAACTGCCAAAAAAGTACGAAGATGCAGAATTGCAAGGATTTTTGGACAAAAACGATTCACAAACACAAAAACAACTCGCAGAGCAATTGAACGTTAGTCAACAAGCTTTTTCCAATCGCCTACAAGAGATGGGAAAGATTCAGAAGGTCGGCAGATGGATACCACACGAGCTGAACGAGGCAAATGGAAAGGCGTAAAAATACATCTAAAATTTTGCTCGAGCAATACAAAAAAAAGTCGTTTTTGCATCGTATCGCTACTGAAGATGAAAAGTGGATATGTTTTGAGAATCTCAAGCGCACAAAATCATGGGTAAACCGAGGACTATCATCCACATCAACCACAAGAGCGAATCACTTTGGCAGGAAAACAATGCTTTGTGTTTGGTGGAACCATAAAGGTGTGGTCTATCATGAGCTGTTAAAGCCTGGTGAAACGGTTAATACCAAATGTTACCAACAATTGATCAATTTGAACCGTTCGCTACTCGCAAAACGACCGGAATATCGAAAAAGGCAACACAAGATTATTTTCTTCCATGTCAATGCTTCATCACATTGTTGGAGGCACTCAACTGGGAAGTGCTACCTCTTGCTCCTTCCGATTACCACTTATGTGCATTGATGGGCCACACACTTGCTGAGCAGTGCCTTGATTCGTTCGAAGATGTGAAAAATGGATCGATGAATGGTGTGCGGCAAAAGGAAAACATTTTTACTGGCGTGGTATCCACAAATTACCCGAAAGATGGGGTAAATGTGTAACTAGCAATGGAAGATATTTTGAATAAACCACTTTTTATCATTCTTCCAAATTTAATGTGTTTTTTTTTTGGAAAAATTCTCATTTTATACTTGCACACCTGGTACTTATAAATTTCTACCGCTCTTTTGTATAATCTCGAATGATAATTATTAGATACGTTTACGGAAACCTTTTTCTGAATTAAGTATCTTAGGTCACACATCGTTTAGTGCAGAATACTAGCATATGTTACATTGTTATGCATTATTTGTAAGCTCGAAACCCTACAAAAGATATCATACAATGGCTTTCTATAATAAAGCTAAGTGTTAATAATAATACCCGTGAGGGGTAACTAGTCCCCCATCGGGCGCCTCCCCAGGTGGCGGATAGGGGAATGCTCACCAGATATGGCGGGTACCGGGGAAATAAAATACCCGGGGCGGACCAAAACTAGTAGGTATTGGGAAGCAGCAAGTACCACAACTGGACTAAGGCGGAGGAGATGGACTCTGGAACGGCTTACCCCCAGATAGTCATAGGCGACGGTCACATAATGGCCCTACCGGTTATGATACTGCGATTAGGAAGGCAACGGAAAACCATCTCATTACTTATTTCCTAGTACAATCATCATGGCTGAGAACATACAAACCACGGCCCTCAGTCCCCGGTAGACCTTCAATGGTCAGAGGGTGCGAATAATCCCCGGGTCAGCTATGAAAATTGCAACATGGAATGTGCAAAGTATATTTGGAGCAGGAAGACTGCAAAATGTAACCAAAGAGATGAATCGACTACAGCTGGACATTCTCGGAATTAGTGAAGTACGGTGGCCAGGATCTGGTAAAATAAAAACAGATAATGGAGTAATGTACTACTCAGGCAGTAATGAAGCGAAACACCAACATGGAGTCGGAATAATAGTCACCAAAGAAACTAACAAAAGCGTCACTAGTTTCACACCACTATCTGAAAGAGCAATGTTAATACAACTATGTGCCACAGTAGGTAAAATAAATATAATCCAAGTCTATGCACCTACCAATGAGAAAAACGCTGATGAAGTAGAAGAATTCTATGAACAAATAGACACCATTCTATCCCTAACCAAAAAGAGCGATGTGACAATAATAGGAGACTTTAATGCCAAAATTGGAAAAGGAAGAAGTGGAGAACATGTAGGAGAGTTCGGTCTTGGAATGCGAAATGAAAGGGGTGATAGACTGATCCAATTTTGCCAAGAAAGAGAATTTACAGTAGCCAACACATTCTTTAAACTGCCAGATAGAAGATTATGGACTTGGAAATCACCACAAGACACACCACAGAATATTTGCCGAAATCAAATTGACTATGTTTTAATTAGAAAACGATACAGAAATAGTATAAAGTCGCCAAAAACATATCCAGGGACAGATATAGCGTCTGATCACAATCCTGTTGTCATAAAAATGCGTATAAAACTTAAAAAGATACAAATAACAAAGAAGACAAATAGAATAGAAGTGCAACACCTGAAGGAAGAAAATATAAGAACACAAGTTAAAAATGAAATAAATAACAATCTAAGCAACATGGGAAGACACTCCTTGGATAACAACGACAACATAGACTCAAGATGGCATACCATAAAAGATGCGATAATGAAACCAGCGAAACCAACAAAGAAAAAAAGGTGAATGACAGACGAAATCTTAGAGCTGATGGAAGAGAGAAGAAAAAGTAAGATAAAAGAGGACGGCTAATACAGTGAAATCCACAAATTGATAAGGAAAAAATTAAAACGGAAAAAGAAAATTGGATGAAACAAGAATGTGAAGAAATAGAAAAGGCACAACAGAAACACGATATGTTTAACGTACACAGAAAGATCAAAGATGTCACAGGTACATACAAGAAGAGACAATCAAACATTTTAAAAGACAAACAAGGAATAATTATACTAGATGTAAAACAAAAAATGGAAAGATGGAAAGAATATATTGAAGAACTATTCGCCGATGACAGAAAGGAAGACTATATAAAACTATTGAAGGAGAACATGGCCCCAAAATAGCAAAAGAAGGAGTCATTAAAGCATTTGAAACATCAAAATGCGGTAAAGCAACTGGACCAGACGAAGTTCCAATTGAACTAATTAAACTAATAGACGACGACCAAGTAAATATTCTTGTAGATTTATACAACACCATATACTCAACTGGTATAATACCGAAAGAATGGCTGAATTCAACATTTATTACAATACCAAAGAAAAACAACGCAAAGGAATGCTGTGAACATAGAACGATAAGCTTAATGAGCCACACGCTTAAAGCCTTTCTAAAGATCATACACGCAAGAATATATAAAAAACTAGAAGTAGATATTAGTGAGACACAGTTTGGCTTTAGAAATGGTTTTGGAACAAGAGAAACATTGTTCACACTAAACATACTAATACAGAGATGCAGAGATATTAATAAAGAAGTATACGCATGCTTCATAGACTACGAAAAAGCATTCGATAAAGTTAGACACGATAAACTAATGAAACTCCTAAAACAAAAGAACATAGACGTAGAAGACATGCGGATAATTGCAAACTTATATTGACAACAAAAAACAACAGTAAAAGTAGAAAATCAGCTGACAGAAGAAATAAAAATACAGAGAGGAGTTCGGCAAGGCTGTATTCTTTCGCCCATGCTGTTCAACCTATACTCGGAAGCAATATTTCAAGAAGCACTAATGGAAGAAAACGGTGGTATAGTAGTAAACGGAAAGATAATTAACAACATACGTTATGCTGATGATACTGTACTTTTCTTCTTCTTCTTCATCAGCCCATTTGTATACTCCATTGTTGGATATAGGCCTCTCCCAATGTTTTCCAATTTTCTCTGTCATATGTTTGTTGTATCCAGTTTCTGCCCGCTACTTTTACAAAGTCGTCCTTCCATCTAGTTTTGGGTCTTCCAACACTTCTGCGTCCTGTGCGGGGTCTCCATTCTATTAACTTCTTGGTCCATCGGTTGTCTTTCCTTCGCATTACATGTCCCGCCCATTTCCACTTTAGTTTTAGGATTTTATGCATAAAATCTTGTACTTTCGTTCGGCTTCTTATATAATCGTTTCTCTTTCTATCTTTGAGAGTTATACCTAACATTGCCCTTTCCATGGAACTTTGGGTTACTTGCAGCTTGTGAAGTAGTGCTTTTGTTAGTGACCACGTTTCTGAAGCATATGTCATTACGGGCAAAACACATTCATTGTATACTTTAGTTTTTAGTATTTGGGGTATTTTTGATTTAAATACTTCTTTTAGTTTACCAAATGCCGCCCAACTCAGTCTGATTCGTCTATTCACCTCCTCGTCCTGTCCATCTTTATTAGGTGTTATTCGCTGGCCTAAATATATATATATATTCCTGAACGTTTTCTACTGTAGAGTTTTCTATCATTATTTTTCTATTTCCTAAATTAAAGTTTGCCATGACTTTGGTTTTGTTTATGTTTATTTTTAGTCCGACTGTTTTTGATACTTCATTTAGTTCTCTGATCATGTTTTGTAGTTCATCCAGGCCGTTGGCAAACACTACTATATCGTCTGCGTATCGGAGGTGCGAAAGCTTCTCTCCGTCGATGTTCAAGCCCTTTTGGTCCCATATTAATGTTTTGAAGATATCTTCGAGTGCTGCTGTAAAAAGCTTGGGTGAGAGAGTATCTCCCTGTCTGACTCCTCTCTTTATTTCAATCAGATCCGTACATTCGTGGAGATGTACTTTGAAGCTGCTTGATTTGTAAAGATCTTCAATTAAAGCTATGTAACGTTGATCTATCCTTACTCTTCGTAGAGCGTCTATTACGGCCCAGTGTTCAATACCGTCGAACGCCTTCTCATAGTCCACGAAAGCCATTACTACGTCAATGTTATATTCTCTAGTTTTTTGTACAATTTCTCTGACCGATTGGATGTGGTCTACGGTCCCGAATCCCCGCTTGTTCCGGGGGTTGGGCTTCGTCCAATTTATTTTCAATTCGATTTGTTAATATAGTAAAGAACAGTTTGTGGATATGAGAGAGTAGTGATATGGGTCTATAGTTCTGGAGTTCTGAACGATCGCCCTTTTTGTAAATTATAACTACTTTTGCTATTTTCCATGCTTGGGGGATTATACCTTCGATTAAACACTTATTAAACAATTTTTGAAGCATTGTTAAGGTTTCTCTTCCGCTATTCTTTAGTAGTTCAATTACTACTCCGTCCTCGCCTGGTGATTTATTGTTCTTCATTTTCCCTAAAGCTAACTTTATTTCATATTTACTAATATCAGGAGATCTTCAGTAAGATGTTTAGATAGTCTCGCGCGTGGGTCTTGATTAACTATTGGTTTTGCTTCATTGAATTATATAGTTCCTGGTAAAATTCTTTCACTATTGTTAACAACGAATTTCTATCATTTATTACTTGTCCGTTCGCGTCTTTAATTTTATTTATTTGGCTAGTAGCGTTGGATATTTTTGGCCTGAACACTTTGCTACCTCTATTCTGATCAATGGTCTCTTCTATTATTTTAGTATTGTACTGTCTTATGTCATTTCGTATTTTCTTTTTTATAGTTTTATTTAGTTCAGTTCTTTCAAGTCTTAACCTGAAATTGTCTGTGTTGTAACAACAACAACAACACAGACTGTACTTTTAGCAGATAATATTCCAGATTTACAGAGACTTATTGAATGGACAAATGACATCAGCAGAAAATATGGTCTCCGAATGAATTTAAATAAAACTAAATACATGGCAATCACAAAAACACCAGTGAACATTCCTGGCATTAGAATAGATAATGTGAGTATAGAGAGAGAGAGAGAGTAAACAAATATAAATACCTGGGAACATGGGTGAATGATAATTGGGAATACACAAATTAAATAAGGACACGTATTGAAATGGCTAGAGCCACGTTTGTAAAAATGAAACAAATTCTAACCAACAGGGATTTAAGCTTGGAAATACGGATGAGGACAGCCAGATGCTATGGTTTCAGTGTTCTCTTATATGGAATGGAGGCATGGACCCTAAATAAAGAAATTAGCAGAAAAATAGAAGCATTCGAACTCTGGATATACCGGCGAATATTGAAAATATCATGGATGGATAGAGTGACAAACGAGGAGGTGCTACGACGAATGAGCAAGAACAAAGAACTCCTGTATACAATAAAGAAGAGAAAGCTGGAATATTTAGGCCACGTAATGAGAGGGAACAAATACCAAATTCTACAACTGGTAATACAAGGAAAGATACATGGAAAACGAGGCGTGGGAAGAAGAAGAATATCCTGGCTTCAAAACCTACGCCAGTGGTACGACTGCACGTCAAGAGAATTGTTTAGAGCAGCAATGTCCAAAGTTAGAATAGCAATGATGATTGCCAACATCCGATAGGATACGGCACCTAAAGAAGAAGAAGTTAATAATAATTCATGTGTTGATAGTCCTCTACTTCATATTATGCTCTTATCTACAGGACAGACTCTTTCAAACTAAAAACGAAGAAGAACTTACCAACCTAACACCCATAGGTTACGGAGTACCCCAAGGGGTGTTTCAGAACCAGTATTGTACCTATTATACACAAAAAAATCTACCAACTTCCGCGGTGTCTCAACGTCATAACGTTTGCTGACGATACTGCACTATTGGCTACAAGCCTCTACCCAAATACAAACCCATCTCGATGTTATCCATAACTGGTTTCAGAAATGGCGAATTAAAATTAACCAAACCAAGTACACGTCAGTTTTACAAAGAGAAGAGACACTTGTCCACCCATCGCTATCAACGGAACAATAATATCACAATCTGGACCCGGAGGACCCACATATGTACCAAACGCAAGCAACTTAAGTTCGGCATGCACTATTAGTTACTGGGCAAACATTCCCAACTTTTCTTTCTCACCAAAGTAATCTTCAAACCGATATGGCTCTGAGTCCAACTCTGGGAGACTGCATCATTCACTATCCTAGCTATAATAGAAAGATTCCAAACAAGAACCCTTCGAACCATCCTCAATGCACCGTATTATATAAGCAACGCAGGCATTTTCTGCGACTTTAAAGTGCGTTACGTGAAAGAAGAAATAGTGAAAAGTGGTGTAAGTTACATCGCCAAACTAGAATACCACCCTAATAGTCTAGCACTAAACTTATTGGACAACAGTGTTCACGATCGGATACTTAAGAGGCAGTACGCTCTTGACTTGCCGTTTAGATTTTAATTCAAGCTCTCTAGACTATTTTATGTTCCGTTTGTAAGCGTTTATACGTAATAGTTGTAACTGAAGCGATGTTGATGAACGTCTGCTTCCATTATCACACATACCACTTTAATTTATGTAATTTATTATTGCTCTATGAGCAGATTATAAATAGTAATAATTTGACAATAAAAAAATCTTCATGAAATGATTATGTAGAAAACCTCGTCGAAAACACGGAAAAAAGTGTGAAGCTATAATCAGTAAAGCAGGTAATTGGACCGTATATTAAGTAATTGCACAATTGCTCATAATGTACATCTTAATAAAAAAATAACATTTTATCTACCTCTTTATTTGTGTTTGATTACAACGGCCACTTTATTATTGAACAGACTGTAATATTTAAAAGAAAATAATTTATGTTGAATACTATGGAGGTTTTTATAAATATTTGTATTTTGATGAATAAAGATAAGACAATAAAACGAGGAAAAATCGATAATTATGTTGTGCGTCGCATAAACATACAATAAAGAAGCAACTCACTGTAATCACACGCACTTCTCAAAATGATGATCTAATCACGCAATTGGAGATTTGCAACCGGATATTGACGTCTATAAAACGCGGTGTCGGTTAACGGCGCCGTTATTCCTCGAATATTATCTAATACTAAAAATAGCAAGTCCGACGAAAAAACTTTACATCTGTTACAGTAAGTACGATGTAATTCCCTTGCAAGTGCTACAGTCAGTCCAATTATGGTAATCCATGCATGCGCGTGGCCTAAGACTTATCGCAGCACTTCACCGGATTCGGCTAATTCACTTACGTGCAAATTTAATTTAACTCGGAGAGCCGAACCGGGCTGACGATTATCGATTACGCTGTTATTGCACACCAGAAGCAGACTCACCAGATCAGATGGAAGAGCGACAGAATGCCCCCAGGGAGGACGAAGTCGTCCGAGCCGACGCTCCAGCGGCGGTTGAAGGCGGTGAGCCCGGGCATCTCGCGGGTGCGCGGCGGCGGCTGCACTTGGCTTGCAGTTATCAGCGATTACAATTCACCGACGTGCGAGCGAAAGCAAGGACGTTCCGGCGAGGTGTCCGCCCAGCAGGCGCATCGCGATTGCTCAACCCACCTGCGGTGCAAAAAGCGGCTGTTAGACCTGTTATCACGCTTCGGCAGTAGAAACGTGCTGGCTGATCGCTGAAACGATAAGGCTAATTGCTTTTAAAACGAATTGGATGGATTATTGTTTGTTGTCCTGCTTCCTCCCAAAATGAGTGTCAGCTTACAAATAACTGGAACACTAGACAAAAACAGATAAGATATCCGAAGGCCATCTAAATTTTTTTAGTAATTTCGGACTTATAGGTTTAACTTCATTTTAATAATAAATTTGATGATATACAGTATACAAGGGTTGGAGAAATTTTTTTTAAATCACTTTAATGCACGGTTGCACAAACGCTCGTCAACATCAACGTCTCGTGTCAACGGATTAAAATTAACAGTCCGTTAGAAATTGATTGCGTTGCACAAAACACTTAGCACTGCTATTCAATTAACAATTGGCTAACAGAATGTTGTGATCTACAGGATAAATTGTGAGAGATATTGCAAAAGCTTCTAACAGAAATTCAGTATGGTCCAAAATTGTATACGTGGGCTGCACGATATTTATTGCGAATTGGCAACCCTGCGTGTACTATGTGCGATCTGACGGTTGCATAATACAGTTTGACATTTTTGCTGCCATAAATACGAATTGTCATACAGACGCTATTTCTTTATTTCCATTAAATTGAAAATTTATTCTCGGCCAAAAAAATAAAATTAACTCGTAAACATCTTCATGCGATGATTTTTTACAACTTTCGACGAGGATTATCTTAACAACATCGCGTCGATAAACTCACTTAGACTGTTGGTGATTAAGCCCCACATAGAGCCACTGTATATCGTTGTTTTAAAGAATTTAATCGTGGCCGTAGTTCGCTGGCGGATGAACTTAAAAAAATCCACAATCGGCTGTGGTGTCAGCAAACATCGATGCCATGCGTAAACTGATAAAACAAGATTGTCACGTGGCTTATCATGAAATCTCTCTTAAGTTAACGATTACTCTTGTCGATTGGCCAAAAACATGCTCAAGAAATACGCGGTGTTTCAAAAATCGATCACGAATCTTAGATTTATGCGTATGACCCCGAAAGCAAAGGGCAGTCGACTGTATGGGTCTTCCAAGTAGAGCCAACCCCAACGCGCAACCTACTGAAGAGAATCCTTCGTCTTTTAAGTTCTTTAAAAGTCCATCCATTACCTGGACCATTATATTTTCCTCATACATAGACGAATAAACCATCATTCCTTTGAGCATGCAGTCCACCTGTAGCAGGCCACCTCCAGGCCACGACCTCTCAGGGCCGAGGTTATGGAGTTGAAAGATGAATTGTCAAAGGCCCTTTCTATGTCCTAGAAGGAACATAGAAGGATCTCTTTATTGTCTAGCGTTTTCTCCACACTCCAGGTGAGGTAGTGAAGTGCCGTTTCAGTTGAGACACCAGCTTGATAGGCAAATTGGTTCTAATATAGTGGATGGTGTACCAGTATACCTCCCCTAATGTGCTTATCAAGCAGATTTTTCAAACGTCTTAAGCAAAAAAGACATAAGGGAACGGATGCAGAGGGCTCTGAACGTTGTAACTAAATGGACTGAAGAGGAAGGTCTCAAGGTGAGTCCCGTAAAATTTATACCCTTCACGCGAAGGAAAAAATTAGAGAGGCTTACACCTCGTATCATTAGCGAAAAAGAAGTAAAGTATCTAGGAGTCGTTTTTGATTCTAAACTTACTTCGAACCGGCAGATTGAGAAAGTGGTCGACAAATCGGTGACAACTCTAGCAGTTGTCAGACGGATGTACGACAAGTCGTGGGGGGGGGGGGCTAAAACCAGGAATGGTGCACTAGTTGTACACCAGAGTGGTTAGACCATCTCTTACATACTTACAAAGTAACACAAGAAACCACCAAACTAAAACTAGGTACAAAGACTTGCCTGTTTAGGCATTACAGGAGCGTTGAGAACCACCCCCACTGTAGTAGTTGAGACTTTTCTAGACTTCCCACCTCTGCACATAGTAATTCAGGGGGAGGCAAGATTAGGTCACTACAGGCTATATCATTCACTGTACAAGACACACAGGTACAGGTCATACAAGAATTGATAGTCTGAGGGGCTTTCTGCTTAAAATGGGGACGGACAACATGACCTTAAAAATATGTGATGATTCTCTATTCGATGTGATCATGCAGGATTGAAATAGGTACACAGATGATTCTAAATGCGAGGTGGGTACCGGAACTAGAATATATGCTGAAGCTCCCAGGGTAGAGCTAAGCTTTTCCCTGGGTCAGCACACTTCTGTCTTTCAGACAGAAATGTACGCCATACTACAGTGTGTGGGTGAAAATGGTAAGAGGGCTTACAGGAGCAAGCGGATTTATACTATATCAGACAGCCAGGCAGCTTTAAAGGTTTATCAAGCACAAAAGCATCATCTAGACTGGTATGGGAATGCATCAACGAACTCAATGCACTGGCAGAACATAACACAGTAAAACTGTTATGGGTACCTGGGCATTGCGGTATCTACGTCAGTGAGAAAGCCGATGAATTGGCCAGGCAGGGATCTAGTGAGGCTTATATCGGCCCAGAACCTGCTTTAGAATTTCACGAAGTGCTTCCTGAAGCTTTATTAAGGGAGGACACGCACTCATCATCAAATGTACTGGAAGAACCGACCAGGACATTATTTCAGCAAAACCTTCTATAAGGGACCCTGCCAAGAGAGCTGCAGAACTCCTTAACCTAAGTAGGCCACAGCTAAAGATAACCATAGGGTTTCTTACAGGACATGCGACTGTAAAAGAACACCTCTGAAAATTGGTAAATTCAATGGTGACCTTGTATGCAAACTTTGTAGCAAGTGCGATGCGTTGTGTAGGAAAAGGCAGCAACCAGAAGATTTCCAGACACACCCAGTAAAGGACCTGTATCTGCTGATTCAGGGGACATCAATTACAGATTGGTTGTGAATTCACTTTATTAGAGTAACCACAATAAGTCATAGGCTGCAGTGAACATAGATCCATTAAGAAAGACATACCCTAAGCGGAAAAAGAAAACCCAACGCGAAGCCGGATTATTCTCCACCACGGCAGTGCGAGCTCACACACATCGATGCAAAGAAATAATTTTTAGCATTCAAAACGTGTAATTTACGGGTCACCCTCTGTACGGCCCTGATTTGGTTCACAACGATTTCTTTTTGTTCCCACACGTGAAGAGCAAACCATGGACAATGATTTTTGACGCTGAAGAAGTGGTTGGTGCTTTCAAAACCCATGCTTTGGAAATACCTGTTTCGCTATTGGAAAAATTGGTCCTAGCGTATGTAACAATATAAAGACCACTATGGAGAATATTTTGAAGCACAATAAAAAAATGTCCAACATTAAATGTTTGTTTTTGTTAGTTTTTTGCATCAGATATCGTGCAGCCCACGTAAATCCAATCGAAGATATAGAAGGAAGAAATCAATGAGGCTATACAGAAAATTAGAAAGTAATATAAAAGAAAAAAGAAATAACCAAATAGATAGAATTACTAGACTAAATAATGAAGAACACGAGGGAATGTAGGAATTACAGTTTTTATATTTAAAATGGCCATAAAATGATCTGTGATAATAATAGAGAAATAAATTTAATAAGTGTACCCATAAGAGAATGAATGAAGAATGGAACAGGAAATGAAATAGAAGAGGCCCAATAGGTCTTCAAGAAGGGGAAAAGACTTAATATTTACTATTAAAAAAGTCAGCAAAGAACTTTCTAGTAAAGACAGAACTACATATGCGCTTTACAGGCCTTAAAAAGAAATTTAAAGAATACAAAGAGGACGTGGAAAGTGCTAAAAAGGAAAAAGACAACATAATTATAAAAATATTAAAAGCAATGTATAGAAATAATAAGGACATAGTAAAGATCAACTGCGAAGGCTCAAGAAAATCTAAAACAAAGATAAGAGTAAAGCAAATTACAACGAAAAAGATGAAGATATTAAAATTAGAATAGTGAAAAATGGGACAGATAAAAATAAACACACGTATGTTTGCAGATGACAGGGATATAGTGACCGACCCAAAAAATAATCTACAGCACAATCCGAAGGTGTTAGAAATTAAATTACTTAAAATAAACATAAAGATAAACACAGAGAAAACAAGAATTACATAAGCCTCCGATGGTTGTGTTTTTTAGTGTTTGATAATTGATTCTTATGTGTTTTTAGCGCTAAATCCGAAATTTTTTTTATTTTTTACCATCATCTCAGGATTTTTGGAAAATCACAGATTTCAAAATTGTTAAAGGACGAAAAATTGCTAAGTTTGTATTTTATTATATTTTTTATTTATTTATTTTTAATTTTTTTTTTAATTTTTGAGAGCTGCATTGGGCCTCGAACCTCCTTCCCTCTAAATCATTACATAAATAAAAATTAGCCAAAAAGAGTTTTATTGGGACCTGCTCATAGATCCGAGTAAAGTTTTTCTCCTACCTGCATCTCAAGTTAGGCTTGATGAAGCAATTTGTCAAAGACTTACCAAAATAAGGCAAATGTTTTAAATGCATCTGTGACAAATTTCTAGCCTTATCAACCGCCAAACTAAAAGAGGGTGTCTTTACTGGCCCTGACATTAGAAAACCTCTCAAAGATGGTAATTTTGAGAAATAAATGGAAGTTCCAGAATAACAAGCCTGGAGAGCATTTAAAGACTTAATAATCAAGTTTATGGATAATAAGAAAAATTCTAATTTCAAGTCAATCGTTCAGAACATGCCGAAGAACTACAAAAATTTAGGCTGTTCCATGTTCACATTTCGACTGTTTTCCTGAAAATCTGAGTACCGCTAGCGAAGAGGTAGGTGAGATATATCATCAGGACATCAAAGAAATGGAATAGAGGTATCAAGCAACAAAGAACTACTGCAATGATTGCTGACTATTGCTGGATATTATACCGAGATAAACCCCATAGAGAATATAAAAGGAAAAGCGCGAAAAAACTTCGACACAGAATAAAATTGTAAGTATTTTACATGCTTTGCCATTAAGGGTGGATGAAGAGGGGAATGGTTTCCAAAGACAAGACGTACCTCATAAAAGTAAATTAAATAAATAAAATATGCACTAAATAGAAATTTAGTCTAATTTTTGTGGCAATTGCCATTAGAAATTAAGGGGTTAATGCAGATATTTCTAGATCGTACAGTTTACGTAGTTTACTCATGTTATTAAGTATCCACTTTTAATTTGGATAAAAGGTAGCCATCTTATTTTTACCCAACTCGCTCTCTTATGTAACAAAAAAAGATTAAAGTATTTATAATACTATTACCAATCTATACATCAAATGGTAAGAAGTGTCAAAAAAATTACTTCCGATGTGGATTCAGCATAATTCATAAGTAAAAATTCTTCAACGTGACTACTTGCAATCTGGCTGGACGTAAGGGCATACAGTTTGAATTACCTGTTCTTTAAATATTCGAAACTCTTGTTAATTTGTTTATCTTAAATACAACAAACCTCTGCTATTTAAACTTGTATTAAATTTTTTAAATTTTATTTTACTAAATTTAAAAAAAAGATAATAATATAATAAACTTCCAAAACAAAAGCTCTATTCACAATAAAAATACACGCTACGAACTGGAGGATTCTACATATTTAAAGAAACGCGAGGTTTGTCCAACCGAGAAGCAAACAAACATGACGTGTCTAATCGCAAAGTATTTGAAGTGTGATGTCATCGAAGATTAAAGTGCGTTTATGGCCGACAAAAAGTCAGCGTTTGGTGCAAAAAATTTAAAGATGGACGAAGGGAGCTGAATGATGATTTGGAGAAGAAAAGGGGCAGACCAAGGACCTCACACACGGATGAGAACTGCACAATTGTCGAAAGCTTGATTAAGAAAGATCGTCGCACTAGAGTTCATAAAATTGCTGAAATTACTGGAATTCCTAAGAGTTGTGTCTATGAAACAATATGCGACCTGAACTTCCGCAAAGTTTCGGCTCGCTGGTTGCCGAAAATGCTCTCCGATGAACAAAAACCCAATAGGATGAGTGCTTTACTTCAAAATCTCACCCGTCGAAATGCAACATTTGCATCAGGAGGTGTAGCTACTCTCGTTAAGTCCAAACTTGATCATCATAAGTTACCGCAAATCTCAAAATCATAGCGGTCAATGTTACAACACAAAAAGGAACCTGCATTTAAATAATTTGGGTTTATCTAAAACCTTATGAGAATCTTCTTGAAGCCGATATCCATATGGTATTCGATTCAAAAGAACCGATACTATTAATTGGCGACCTTCATTCGAAAAATGCAATTTGGGGACGCTAGAAAGATAACCTATATAGATTAAGACCTCATAACTACTCAGAAAAGCATGTCTTTCAAATTTTAGCTCCGTAAGAACCGACCTACTTTCCGTATCGGACATACCACTATCCCGACATTTTAGTTATAATAGTGCAAAAGAACGTTAAAACTCAAATATTCTCATATATAGCTATTCCCACATTTCGATACCCCGGAACTAAACTGAACAACGAAACTGTTCACTGGGATAATTTTCGGGAAACAACTAATGTAAACGTGAAATATCCCAAAAGACGTAGACGAAATGGTATGTATGTATGTAAGTATATCTTAACACCTCATGGAGAGGTAGTGCCGCTTCTGGTGAAGCTTTCTAGATCGATTCTGGGTAGTTCAGTCCCCATCCAGTCCGTTCCCAACTTCTTTACATATCCTACTCTATAATTTCCTATCTTTGACTAACTTCTCTACATTTTCAATTCCTATTGCTCTTAGATTCTTTTTCAATTCGTCAATCCATCTTAACTTTGGTCTGCCTTTCCTTCGTCTTCCGGCCGGTGTGCACTTCGTTATTAATTTCGTCGTTTCCTGCTTGTTTGACCTCAGTACGTGTCCTAACCATTTCGCTCTCTGCTGCTTTATTTTCTTCACAATGTCTTCTTCTATTTCTTGTGTTAGCTCTTGGTTTGTTCTTATTCTGTATTTGTCCTCCAAAATTTTCACTGCTCCAAATATAAATCTTAGGATTCTTCCCTCCATCACTCTTAAACTTTCTTCTTCCTTTTTCGCCATTTTCGTCGTCTCTGCTCCGTACATTAGTATTGGCCTTATTAGTGTTTTATAAATTCTTGGTTTGGTTTTCTTTGAAATAATTTTGCTCCTTAGTAGTTTCTTATTAGTATAAAGAGCTCGGTTTGCAGATAACATCTTATCTTTTATTTCTATTCCTCTGTCCCCATCACTGGAAATCATAACCCCCAGGTACTTAAATTTATCTACCTCTTCCTAGTTACATAATTTAACCTTTTCTCTCTGCATGCCCTTCCCCACTCTCATTATTTTTGTTTTATTTTTATTTATTTTAAGTCCAATCTTTTGACCTTCCATTATTATTTCTTCCAACAGCTTAGCAAGTATGTCACGCCTTTTTGCTATAATTACTATGTCGTCTGCGTATGCTATTATTTGCCCTCCCCTTGATCTTATTGTTCCCTTGTTTTTTTTTGTGATGTGTTTTAGTGCTAAATTGAAGAGTGTTGCTGACAGGACATCACCTTGCCTGACTCCTTTATTTGTTGTGAATTCCTCTGTTTCTCCTTTCTGCGTTCTTATGTTGACTCTTGTTGTTTTCAGTGTCATCTTTATAAGTCTCCTTAATTTTACTGGTATATCCAGTTGTTTCATCGCTGACATGAGTTTATTTCTGTCCAGAGAATCAAAAGCTTGCTCGAAGTCAATAAATAGTATTTCTATTTCTATCTTATATTCTTGAGTCTTCTCCATGATTTGTTTCAGTATATGTATTGCATCCACTGTCGATTTTCCTTTTACAAAACCAAATTTATATTGTCCTAATGTATTTTTTGTCGCTTCTCTTAGTCTTTTGTGTATCAATGTAGTAAGTATCTTACAGGTCGTGTTTAGTAGTGCAATTCCTCGGTAGTTTCTACATTCCTGCTGGTCACCTTTGGCATCTCTTTTTCTCTCCATATTCTTTGAGACGAAATGGTAGATCATGTTAAAACATGTATAACTGGAAGGAAAGCATCGACATTTACAAAAGGAATCAAAAAAATCAACTCCGCAGAGAATGGGAACGTATCAGAAACCCAGCAAAAAAAAACAATACAGAATTGATACTTATCAAAAGTACCTGGTGATTCAGGTCTTTAAAAAACAACAAGGATGATTCTAAGTCAAACACAAGAAATACCATCTGTACCCACGCAAAATAAAATTTTGACCACTGACGAAGGTAAATGCGAAGCTTTCGCAAACCACTTAGAACTAACTTTCATTTCGCATCAACACAAAGCTTCACAGAGTATGCTCACATAATTAACAAGCATCTAGAAGCACACAAACTACTTGGACATAATATAAATCAAACCTCACCAAGAGAATTGGCTGTCATAATAAAAACGCTTGCAAATAACAAAGCTCCCGGGGAAGACAATATTACCAACTTCACACTTAAAAACCTCACAAGAAAATCGTTGGCTTATTTATCCACCCTTTTCAATGCATGCCTCAGAACCGGTTATTTTACAAGCAAATGGAAACATGGAATCATACTGATGTTCCCTAAACCGGGGAAAAATAATAAAGAACTTAACGGATTCAGAGCTACTAACTTTCTAAAGGCCATCTAAAGTTTTCAAAAAAGCAATTAACATAAAACTCTGTGATGGAATTACTAGACTGGAATTCTTCCCCATATATCAGTTTGAGTTCAGAAAGGGATACTCCACTTGTCATCAGTTGCAACGCTTTGTCGAAATAATAGAGAAGATTTATGAGATGAAACAACTGGACTGAAAGCAATACTGTTTTCATGCCTTGAAAATCGCCCATTCACAATAAAAATACACGTATCTATCTCCTCAACAAGACCTACCAAAGCAGGAGTGCCGCAGGGCAGCACATTAGAGCTTATCTTATTTAACATATTCTTACATGACATTTCCAACGCCATTGCAGAGCTAGCATTTTATGCTAATGATACAGTACTGTTGACCAAAAATGAGGCATTAGCTCAACTTCAAAACGCAACGTACACTAGAGCAAGATGGTTCAGATCTTGGACAATCAATTTTTTTAGGTGTGCTGCAAAGATCTTTACTCCAAGACGAGTTACTGCACATTAGCAATCATGTTATAATCTGGCATGATTTTGCTGACCCAGTGAAATACCTAGACATTTGCCTAGACACTCGCCTTACGTGGAGATATCACATTAATAGAAAGTTTAACGAGTGTCACACTAGATTAATACAACGCTACCCGCAATAAGAAATCGTCCCCGCAAGCTGAATGCGTCAAATTCCTGATTCGGCCACTAGTCTTATATGGATGTACAATTTGGGGAAAGATATCACAAGCAAACTCGAACAGAATTTAAGTGCTACAAAACAAAGTACTCAGATTAGCAGTTAACGCGACTTGGTACATTACTAATAAAGAACTACATAATAATTTGGCATGGCAACCATTTCCAAACACATCAACAAATTGACCAAGAACTTCCACTTAAATCTCAATGCAAGTGCGCGTGCAACTTTTTATAAATTAGATCGAAGAAAATCCACACGAGGTTAAAACGAAAATTTCTCCAAGATATTTATCTAATCGAAAATAGTAATGAAGAGGACTGACAGTCCGTAACTAAAATATGGTGATGTTAAGTAAACAATGGACATTTTAAATTAGGTGTTATTTAACTTTCTGTTAATATGTTATTGATGCTTTAATTATGATCTCTACAATGTATAACAATTAATTATTGAGTTGGTAAAACTTCTAATAAAAAAAAAGTATCACCCGATACCAACAATTCTCATTACCGGATATAAGTTCACCTCATAGACAAAGCAGCAGTTCGTAATACGGAAACGCCCAGCTTCCCCAGTTCAAAAAGTATTCAAAACTCAAACCATCTGCCCTAAAAACCATAGCCACCGTATTCTGAAACAGCGAAGACGTACTGCTGTGTAATTCCTTGAACCGCGCACAACCATCAAAAACGACAAATACTGCAAAACTCTCCAAAAATTGCATAGGCTGGGACATGGCGCAGGACCCTACACTTCAAATACAATCAAACTGTGGTTGACACAGCAGAATTGGGAGGTCCTGCGACATTCTCCGTATAGTCCAGATTTAGCCGTCTTGTATTCTCATTTAGTCGGACCTTTGAAGAAATTTTTGGTGGAAAAACGCAGGAGAAATTGCAGAATATCGTTGTGGACTACTTCAAGCAAAAGATTATGTCGAGAAATAAACAAAATTAATATTCTAGTTAAATGTGTAAATATATTCACAGTGACATTTTGTACAAAATTTACCACTGTTTATAGAAATTGCAGCAACAAAAAAATGCAAGTTGACAAATGTACCTCTGCAAAAATTATTCAGTAGTACAAGACAGATAAATGGTTAAATTTCCAAAATATTTGTCCATAAACATTTCCATTTATTCTATAATGTACGGCCCCACCTCGGGCTCCTACAACCACTTTCATTCTTCTCGGCATCAAGTAAAACAATAAACAAATGACGCTCCCATAATTCAGATTCCTTAAAGATCGTATATACCTCTACTCGTCCCCAAATAATATTTCAAACATTTTCGGTTGGTGGAAGGTTTCGATTGGGTCGGTCCTGAAAGATTCCCACTCTGTTTTGTTAAAGGAAGTTTAATGTACTACGTACCACATCTGGTCGAGTATTATCCCTTTGAAAGCTTGGGCTGCTCTCTGAAGGAAAGGAAGTGGCACGGGCTATAAGACCGTATCAATACAAACCTCGCTGGTAATATCGCCTTAGCTCTGACTACAAATAACCTGCTATCATAACTGATACCACAATATTCATTAGTTGGCGTCGTATGTACGAATGTAGTCATCTTGGTTTATTTCTCTACTTTTGTAGTGCATTTATATCCCAACATTCTTTTTGTTTAATCAAAGTCTGGATTTATTAATTTATTACAAGAACGATTATATGCCCCTTGTGTGTTCACAGACGCCTTTCCGCTGCCCATGGTAAGATCCGTTGCCGGTTTAAGGAAGTTAGTGGTAGTCGCAAGAAAAGGTGTTGTGTTGTTCATCTCATCTGCAGTAATTGACGTCAAACAGACGAAGTAAGCAATTGGTACCATGTATGGTTCACCATTGTTACGCTAGCACACTCGAAGTCGTTGTACGGTTTATAATCGCAAGTTTTTGAATATGAAGATCTTCCCTTTTAGTTGTCCTATGTATTTCTTCAGACCCCTGCTTTGCGGTTGAGTACCTACTTTCGCAACTTTGTTAATAATGCACACTTTACCGACAACGAGGTATATTATACCGTCTAAGATGAATGAATGAATGGCTTAACACCTCTTGGAAGGGTTTCGCCGCTTCTAAGGAGTAGCTAGAAACGGTATCTTCCCGTTTCGTGCGTTTTGGAGTTTCTACCTGTTTTAGTGCCGTTTCGTGCGTCGAGATTTTGCACCCTTATTAAGTAAGTTGTTCGTTTCCATTTCATGCGTTTCGGAATTCCTCCCTATTTTAGTGCCGTTTTGAGGGCTGAGATTTTGCACCTTGATTAAGTAGTGTCAGTTTGTTAAAAATTAATTTTGAAACTGCAGCTATACAAGGTATTCGGAACATATTCCCAAATACGACACTGAAAGGGAAATTTACACTTCAACTAATGTTTATGTCAATTGGGTATGGGCTGTTTATACCGGGACGACAAAGAGATTCGCAAACAGGTCCAAAATGTGCGTCGTTAGCACCTTCAAAAGTAAAAGATAAAGGCTGGCTACATATTACGAAGTACTCTCCCCAACACATCTTGGTGCAAGGTTGTAATGATTATTTTGTGGAACACTAGCTGGAAAATGATGTTGTTATGGAACTTCATTTTGCTCCACACAAAAGAGCTAAGAAATACCAAGACGTAGACCAACCCATTTAACAAACTGTAGTAGATTATGAAGAAAGAAAGAAATCTATAGGTCAGTGTCTTGCATATATTGTCAAATTGTAATATTTAAGTTCTCTATTAAAGTTAAGTGTTTTTGTAATGTTTGTGCAAATATGTCAATAAATTGTAGTTTTAATTATTTTCTGCTCTAAAACGTGTTGATTCATAAGTATTTCTGTTATGTTAACGTTTAATTATAATGTAATAACAAATAAGAATGTGCAGTTTTAAAATTTGCAATGCCTATAGTAAGAAAACGCGGAACTAAACAATTTAATTGCTGGCGAGTGTGTAGGACCGTATTAGTGGTCTCCTGCAGGTCAGCGCACGAAACGGCACTCGAACCAGGCAGAGGTTTTGGACGACGCACGAAATGGGACGCATGAAACGGCACTAAACCGCCAGAAACATTCTTACCGGGGTAATCCCACAATAAGGCCTCTAAAACGCTGGGGTCACAGAAAAACTTTTCGCTGCTCCCAAAATTAAAATTATCCTTTATAAAGCCATTCTAAAGCCAATTTAGAGGTTCGATATTCAAGTGTCGCTTCCAGTCCAAAACGCTTCGCATGTTGGTAGATACTCCTTAGTATATCTAAAATGCTGGGGTCACAGAAAAACTTTTCGCGCGTCTGTTGGCGTGTTTGTTGTTTTCCCGACTCTCAAGAAAAACCGTTTAGCCCGTGGAGATGCTCAGTTTTGACTCAGCAGTCGTTCGTAACAGAGCTCCCCTTGCCGCTACCGTCAGGTGCGAAGTTCGTGCAGTTATTCAGTTTTTGAATGAAAAAAGCGTTAAACCAAACGGAATTCATCGCTAATTGACGGAGGTGTATGGAGAGTCGTGAATGATTGTAAAAAACGTCCGCAAGTGGTGTAGGGAGTTTGCAGGTGGTTGCATGGATATTCATGACGAAGAAAAACGGAAGACGAGACAGTTGTGTAGGTTGAACAAATCATGCTTACAAATCGAAGGATCACTCTCGATGATCTCTGCATTTTGATTCCTGGGGTTTCTTAAAGTATCATTGATAGGACTTTTATGAAAAAGTGGAAACCCGCTTCAGCGATGATAACGAGGTGAAATAAGCGGCCCAACGCTTCCTCAACGGCGTGACGACAAGCTGGTATATCAGGCATACAAAATCTGTCATAACGACCACAAAAAAGCATTGAGCAAAATGGCGATTGTGTAGAAAAATAATTGATATTCAAGCTGTAAAGCGACATATTAAACAATTATTAAAAATAAACTTTTTTTCTATTTCTAAAAGCTAGGAGACCTTTTGGAAGTACCCTCGTATAATTACGAGTATTTTACACGTGATATTACTACTTCTACCAGACCTGACATCGAAGAAATCCGGACAAACATAAACATGTAGTTCTCAAACTTTAACCGGTTTTCTGATTACAGTATGCTTAATTTAATATAAGAGTTTCAATAACATAATTGTTTTCAATTTTAATACACAACTTGACAACTTATTCTTTTTTGATCATAATAAATACAGGATTATTAGCCAAGCCGAAGTTTCACAACCGAATTATTGTATTTTTTCTCCTTTATTCCGCCTTTTATAAGCCTTAGTTATTTTTGGGCCTGGACTTTAGTTAGATTTGAAGAAGTAAAAATTTGATTTTGGCATTTCCATTCAAAAACTGTTTAGAAAGGTCAAAATCATTAACCTAATGCCGCTAAAAATTACTATTGGCCACAGTTACAAGTTTTGTGTAGTTTCTCATCAGTATCAACGCTATTTTTACTTTCCTTATCCTACAATAAGGAAAGTAATGTAATCGGCGGAAATTTGACCTACCCAGTTTTTCACATTTCTGGACGAAATATAGCCTCAGGACACCAAAAAAGTTGGTTTGTGTGTGTGTGTGCGTGCGTGTGTGTGTGTGTTATAGCCGATTAAAACTTAATTAAACGGACCAATCACAGCGCGCTCGGAGAGTTTCTTGGCCGACTGCGGGAGGACGGGGGGAGCGCTTGGCCGCTAGGAGGAAGCACGTAGACGATAATGGGGAAGGCTGTGCGGCAGAGCTCGCACGGTTACCTTCGATAACGTAGCAAAATTTTAAGTACGAGTCAATTATTGTCTTGTACTGTTTATTTTAATCAGCTTTCGAGTGTTGGACTCGCGCCTCGTCCTTTTTTAAAATAAATTCCGGGCCGAGAGCAGCGCTGGGTCGAGACGATGGATGCGGTATAATATATAATAATAGGATAAGGAAAGTCATGTGATGTTCACACTAGATTCTTTACTTTATTCTAAAAAAATAATTTTTGGTCTCTTCTTCTCTTGATCCACTTCATTCTACTGTCCAACCGAAGTCTTATTTCCTACATTTTTTATGCTTAATAGATGCAAATTTTTATGCCAATTCTATAAATATTTTTGTTATTATCCTATGACATTGAAATTTAAATAAATTTTCAATAAACACTTTTGCCTACAATATGTATTTCTCGTACTATATTCGTTCATATGTTTTATTTTATTACATGTGTGTTATATCCATAAGGAAGGTTCTAGCTGACTTGCTTAAACAAGTCTAAAAAATTCTGGGCATGATTCTTCCATAGTAATCATAACCCACGCCTCTTTTCCTTATTTAAACTTAGCACATTTTAGAAATTTCTAAATATGCGATTATGTCAATACATATAAAGCAAAGAAGGATTATTTAAATTACATTAAGTTTGTTGTCATCTGTTAGATTTAATATTCACAATCTCTGAATAGTTTTTGTTGCATTTTAGAAAACTAACAATTTAATCGCTTATGCGAAATATTACACCTATAATAGAGAAAGCCTATTACTGTTACTTTAAAATTAAAATTAAAAATGCTTCAAAGGAATATAAAGATACTTTCCTTTACAAGTTATATAGAAAAGTATTAATAGTTATAGGAGATTTAAATAGCCAAGTTCAAAGAAAATACGAAGATGTAGTGAGTCAATTTGGGGAATACCTTATCAACAACAATGAGCGAAGGTTGATTCGCTTATGTAATCTAAAATCGATAATAGATCTATTGGTTATGAAAAAAAAATAGAAAAATACATATAAAAGGCGTAAGAGCCTACAAACAACCGGAATGCGCAAGCAATCATCACTTGTCGCCTCACATACTAAAACACACAAAGAAAAACGAACCAGGCGAAATATCAGAAATAGAAGAAGAAATCAGAAAAACCATATATAAATAGAGCTATGAAACAATTCAGCATAAAACTGCTATATTAAAACAGAATAAACGACATACAAGAAAGAAAACAAGGAGGAATCTCCAAAAGAAATGTACATTGGCATAGAGAAGGTAATAAAGAAAGGCGCGGAAGAAGATTTAGGCATAGAAAAGAAAAAAGCTAAACAGAACAATTCTCAGAAGAATTAGAAGGCCTAATAAAAAAAAGAAACCATACATAAAATAGTTATTAGAAAAAACACCTACATTAAGACAAAAGTTTGTAAAGTTAAGAAACCAAGTAAAAATTGAAAAATATGAGCAGTGGAGGAGATTACGCATAGACTTATAGAACATAATAGCATATAACGGATCAACAGCAGTTATAAAAGTAATCAAAACGATAAAAAATAATAGAAATTCCAAAATAAATCTAAATACTATAAACCCACAACAACAGATAAAGTATTACTCAGAACCTTTAATACATAGGGACAAATACCAAGATGACACAATAAAGCATGACAAATCGATACCAGATATTAAAGAAGACAAAATGTAAAGGGCTATAAAAAAAAAGAAAAAAACAACAAGTCACCAGGTCCAGAAAACAATCGAATGGAACTCCTCAAATATGGAGAAAAGAAAGTTATAACATTCAACAAAATAAAGGAGAGACAAGACTTCCTATCAAAATAGCAAGAATCATACATAACTTCTCTATATTATATAGCCAATCTACTCTCACTAATAAAAAATAAAATAGAGAAGAAAGAAATAGAATTTAGAGAAGAGCAAAGCAGATTCAGAATGAAAGTGTCATGCGTGGATAACAACATTGCATAAGACAATTAATAGAAAAGAACAGGGAAAAATGATAGACACTCATTTGACCTGCGTAGATCTAGAAAAAGCTTATTATAATGTACCTAGATGAAAGATATGGCAGGCGATGAGAGAAATAGGTATAAGAGAAAATGGATAAACCTGATAATAATAATATACAAAAATAACCAAACAAAGATTAAGATTGGAATTAAAGTGACAAAAGATGAGGTATATATATATATATATATATATATATATATATATACCTTTCACGGATGACCAAATCATATTTGCACATAATGAAGAAGATATGAATTCATGTTAAGGAAACTTAAAGAAGAATTTGAAGAAGGAGAATTAAAGATTAATTTCAAAAAGACAGAATACATGTGTGTGGAAAGAGCGACAGGGAACTTAAATGGTACCATACAGGATATTAAACCTTGTAACAATCCTTACTTAGGAACGACTATAAGTTCAGATAGCAGATGTGAGAATATTTCGAAAAAAACAACAATGGGAAAAACGACAACAAAGAATCTACATGAACTACTATGGACTGACAACTTAAGAAAAAACACAAGGAAAATTATGTTCCATAGTATAGCAGAGAATATCACACTCTATGAAGCGGAATTGTGGTCAATGACAAAATATGTTCGAGATAGAATTAGAGCAGTACAGTTGGATCACTTAAGAATATGTCTAAATATTACTAGAAGAGAGAGGATGAGAACCACTGGGAAAAGATGGAAGCAACCCATTCAATCACTAAAAGTTTAGAAAATGGGCACTACGTGGTATGGTCACGTAAAACAAATACCTAACGATATATGACCAAGGCAGATTACAGATTGGTCTACAAGAGGTAAAAGAGGAAAAGGGCGACCAGCCTTGAATTGGAAACCATATATAAGAAAGATAATCTAAGAAAAGAGATAAGATACATATGGAAACAAAAAACGGAAAACCGAGCATTATCCCCCTCCCAAAAAAAGAAGAAGAAGAATTAAAAATCAAGACAAAACTGGAACATCCAAAAATTGCTGTGTACATGGTGTTGTTATTTTGAGAATTTAGTTGAATAGAAAGAACACTGATATGCCGCCGGAAGTTTATATGATATAACGAGAATAAACGGACCGTACCATGGATTACCACTTTTGCTGCATTAAAATATTTGACAAGAAACAAACTGTGTATCCCGGTTTGCCTTCTGTTATTCGGTCTGTACTTCATTCAAAAAATCTCATCATTCTAAGATATTTAGTTAATTTAATAGAAGCACAAGATAATATAGAAATGGAAGGAGCACCTGTAGTACTATCCAGCAGTGATGATGAGTTTTTACCATCTCAAGAAGATGAATTCTATCTAATAACTCAACTGGAATTAAAAGGTTTGGCACGAGATTTACGTTTATCGACCAGAAATACTAAGATCAACATTGCAAAGATAGAAGTTCTTGGTTACAGATGTATTTTAGTTATCACAATATTTCTCAACTAAAGAATATCATTGATAACATTGATGATGTAATGATTGCATTAAGTTATAAACACAATGTAAAAGAATGACGTATTTTCATCGACTGTCCGAAGCAGCCCAAAATTTGTTTTAATAAACATAAAAAATATTTATCCTTCAGTTCCTGTTGGATAAATTAGTTACAGAAAGAATAAATAAATTTAAAAGTTGTTGCAATCCTAGTTGGTTTGCAACTTAGAAACGCGAAGCCCTGCTGTTTTATTTGTGAGTGGAATAGCTTGGCAACTATGTTGTTAAACAACAAATCCACCCTAGTCACTTTCAGCAACAAGTCAGATATATGTCCACGTCACAACCAACAACGCAGTAATACGAGCTAAGTCTGAAACTAAATATCTAGGGATGCACCTTGGCCAGAGACTCACAAGTCAAACAAGTGAGCTGGTTAATCGAAAGGCGATCCCAGCTGCTCCCAAAATTAAAATTCTCCTTTATAAAGCCATTCTAAAGCCAATTTAGAGGTTCGATATTCAAGTGACGCTTCCAGTCCAAAACGCTTCGCATGTTGGTAGATACTCCTTAGTATGTCAATAACCAAACTCTCCACAAAGACCTGGAGATTCTATATGCGTCCAGCGAAATCAGCAAATTAGCATCTACTTGCCACTACACTTTTGGGGGACACATAAACGATCTCGTAAGTAAACTAGCCCAAGAACCAGCCAATCAAGAAGATTAAGGCGCCAGTGGCCACATGTTCTCATCCCTCAGCTCAATCACGATTAAGCTTTCTAACTGGGAGTAACATCAATGGGCGTAACTCATTCATCCAATTTGCTTGATACTCATTTATATTAAATTACGAGTAGATTAAATTTGCACCAATGTTAATTAAAAAATGTTAAACAAGAACGGTGTAATACCGTAAAGGAAACTTTCTACAGCGGTGCGAAATCGTAACGTTCACTTCCGGTTGCCGTTAACCGATTTTGACTGAAAATAAATCCCATGAAAGGTATTGACCTAAGATGCGTGTATGCCACGTTTGAAGTGAATCCGTTGTATAGAAAGGAAGTTATAGTGTCTCCAGACACAAAGACAGGCAGACAGGATGATAATCTCATTAACTTTCTACTATAAGCTCGCTGTAGAAAGTTAATAATGACTAAGAATAAACAAATTATTCTTGCCCAAAAAAAACGTAAATTGTGTCAAGGATATAAATTTTAATATCCTAAGGAAATATTAATCTTCTAAATCAAAATGCAGCTTTTGAAAAGGTCTTAAGCGATTTAGAGCAGACTAATTAGAATGCAGTCAAAGCGGTAGACAAAACTTAGAAAATAAAAAAATCTGAAAATTATAAGGCTACTCTTGCTGCAGTCATTTGAGAATTATCAAGCATGAAGTTGGATCATGAGACTGAAATGCATTTTTAGATCCGTACTTGGACTTTTCCTTCCATTTCCTTCTGGATGTTAATGATGAACATGGAGAACTGTTCCACCAAAGCATTGCTGCTATTGAGAAACGTTACCAAGAAAAATGGAATAGCAAAATTCTTGCCGATTACTGCTGAACACTGATATCAGGAAATTTCTTAATCGAGTACAAAGGGAAGGTGTGAAGAAAAACATTATAGCTGCTATAAATTAATTATAATGCATAAAATTCGAGTTAATTTGTTTTCAAAGCGTGACGATCTAAAAATAAGTTTCTTTGAACCTTACAATCGGGACTAAAAAAGATATTTTTGCAAAATAGTAAAAAAATAATAATTAAAATTTTGTTGTCATTGATGTAGCCTGGATACCAATAAGAAATTTCTTCTTATTTCGTTACTTTCTAAAGGTAAACAAAATTGTTAGTGGAACAAGAAAACGGAAGTGAGTTTTCATTTATCTTTATGTAAAAACAAGCTTTCACCAATTCTGACTCCAAATTCTTGTATCCGTCTAAGAAGCTTGGATGGTGTTCGAATAATTGTATTGTACGTCTGATGTTAATTTTCCAGGCAGACTTTTGATGTAATGTTTTGACATCAACAAAAGGGAACATCTTTATATCATGCTTATTCGATTTATTAGATATATACCTGGTTAAACGAAACCTACCTTCAAAGGTCCAAATATTAGTAGTAAAGTAATTAAATGTGGTTTACCAGATCAGTAAATCTAAAATTTTGTGGCAAGAACATTATATACTTTCTCCATTACTAATCGGGTATTCCACACATAATCAAAATTTAGATAATTTGATATTGATATGCCAGCTTAAGTATTACTAATAGCATTAAGTTCACAACCTCTTCGCCAATTGCGATTACCCTAAACGCTTTTATTTGGTTATTAATGCAGAGTCCGCCAGAGTAATATTGTCTTTTCGAAACGGCAATAAAAATAAGGAAGATTCAGTTTAATGTTTCATTACACCATCACATAAACAATAATGGTTGTCATTCAGTCACTGACCAACTTTGAAGATGATATCGTTCAAATGTTTGCCCTCATGTTCAATACACTCACCTTAAAGTTCCGCATTGCTTGCAGAGTGATTTGCACTAGTATTGCTGAGATTGCATGGCAAACAGAATCCGTTAATTTTTCAATAGTTCACATTGAAAGACTTGAGGCTGTAGGTATACCTACAGAAAGAAATAGCAAGGGGACAGATCACCGCACTATGGGATGGGGTAGCCTGGAACTTCAGGTAATACGATCTTATTAGAACTACAATAGCGTATTTCCATGTTTGTTGAGTTTGGGCCCCAGGAAATTGCATAAAATCACAATATAGCGGATATACAGGGTGTCCCAAAAATCAACGTCAAGCCAGAAACAGGTGAAACACTAAAAGAAATTTTAGTCGCGCACTTTTCAAATTATTGGCATTCAAAAAAGATCGAGAATATTGACACTCTGTGATGATCTTTCAAACACTGTGACTACAAATCTTTATTGTCCTTCATTTTTTTGTGTGTGATGTAACCCTTAATCATCCTTCTGTAATTTAGAGTCTAAAATTAAAACAAGACTGTCTCAGGTTTAAAAAAATGTCACTTTGTTACCCAACCGCCTACTCAAAATTATTATATAACCGAACTTAACTGACTGTACTGAAAAAAAATGTACAACGCTATTTTGGCAAGTGACTTTAAAATATGGCGTATTTAATCCGGATTCCAAAATGGTATGACACTTTCTAAATTAATTTTTAATAAGGATAAAAAAAATTTTGTAAAGAAACCCGATTTTGAGCTTATTATTTTTACTTAGTTAAAATGCTTCTAATGCACGCTAAGCTAGTCCCTAGTTTTATGGTAAAAGTTTGAATGAGACGGCTAGTGACGCTATTTTGCCAAGTGTGAGCGAGACAGATAGTGACGCCACTTTTACCAAGATGAGTGAGACGGATAGACATGCCATTTCGGCTAGTGTGAGTGAAACGGATAGCAACGCCATGCATATGCACAACGTGCAATACGCTCCTTCATTTATTTCGCTTCTTTCTGTATTCGTGTTCATTTCGTGCTTACAACTTTGGCTTTATTTATTGGACTCGATTGCGCTGTGACTTGGATTTGTTATTTGACTATTTATCTTCTGAACTAAAGTGTCAATCGTTGATCGCTTGATTGTGTACTGTGAATATCACTATGTCATCTCTGTACACTACACAGGAATATGCTAACATGCACCTCATTTATGGGGAATGTAGATGCACTGTGCTGCAGCTAGACTTTATCGTGAGAAATATCAAAATGCTGGGCGTTATCCAGATCATCGAGTGTTTACAAATGTGCACCGGTCACACTCAGAGGGTCGATTTCCAAATCCAAAAATAGTGAGGGAATAGCCCTCATACCCTACAAGTACAAAGTCTTAAAAGAAGTCGCACAAGACCCGAGCACCTTAGTGCGTGTAATAAAAAATACAGCACACCAAATTTTACAGAAAAACGAGCTCCACGTGTACCATGTACAACGAGTACCAAAGCTACTACCTCGAGATTACCCTGAAAGAGTTGGATTTTGTCGAACCATGTTGTAAAGGTGCAGGGAAGATCCGTGATTATTGAAAAAAGTTTTATGGTTCGATAAATCGACATTTAAAAACGATGAATACATAAACCTCCACAATTTGCACCAGTGGCATGTGGAAAATCCACATTTGATGCGGGAAGATATATCGCAGTACCGCTTTCAAGTAAACATGTGGACCAGAATTATTAACGGTAAAATTATTGGACCATTCGAGCTGCCGGAGAACTTGAACGGCGAGGTTCATTTAGATTTTTTACAAAACCATTTACCAGGTTTATTGGAAGACGTGCCACTTGACATTTATGGAAACATGTGGTTTCAACAAGACGACTGCCCGGCGCATTATGCTCGCCCAGTAAGAGAAGAAAAAGTGTACTTCAAAATAATCCAAAACTTAGCTGAGCTGCGCCAAAAAATTACGGAAGCCATAGAAGACATCAACTCTGGAAGAACTTTAAGAACTAATTTAGCAAGTGTCATACCTTTTGGAATCCGGACTAAATACATCATCATTTAAAGCGTTGTTTAGTACAGTCAGTCCAAGTTCGGCGATGTAATAATTTTAAGTACACGGTTGAGTAACAAAGTGATATTTTCTTTAAACCTGATGCAGTTGTGTTTAAATTTAGACTGTAAATTACAGAAGGGTTATTCAGGGTTACATCATACACAAAAAAATTGAACAACAATAAAGATTTGTAGTCACAATACTTGAAAGTTCATCACAGGGTGTCAATATTTTCGATTTTTTTTTTGAATACCTATAATTTTAAAAGTACACGACCAATTGCAAGATTTTTAAATTTTTGTGATAACTGTCACCAACTGGTCTATCACCCGTTTTCGGCTTGCTATTAAGTTTTGGGTCACCTTGTATATAACATTACATTCTGCTTTCTTGAAAAATAAGATTTTAGGATATCAAATTCTGCAACAACACATCAAAAATCGCACGCTTACTGTCGTCAAGGATTTTTTGGGACCCAACAACGAAAATTCTGCTTATTGACCAATCCCGATAAATAAAAACAGCAAAAACAGCATCAGCTCGAATATTTACCCACATGTTCTTGAAAACATCCTGCGAAGTGTACCAGTTATATTCTTTAAGTTTCTGAGCCATCATCAGTTTGTATGGATGAAAGGAGACCGCGCTATACAATTTTCTCTGTACTCCGAAATGCCTATGGAATGGCCGCTGGGTCCTACTCACAGAATCACCATTTCAAAAATGAGTCTCCGATACAAACGCACAATCTTCACTATTCCAGTTCATGAAAGGCATTAAAATAGCAGGGTTTGTGCTAATCAAGCATGTGTGACTCAAGCGCCATCTATATCAACCCATTGCGCGCGGTGCTCAATTCAAAAGAAGAGATCATTCTGCGGGACCCTGTATATTCACAATAAAGCGTAAAATTGAACTTCAATAAAATAAACCCAAATATCTGAGAGTGATTTTAAACGCTTCATAGTAGGTTTCAGTTCAAGAAAATGGAGAATAATATAAGCTGGCTTTGATTTATTATTTTTTATTATTAAAAAATTTTAGAAGACTTCTACGTCTAGGTAAAATTCGTCATCACAGTGCACATTAGTCTGGTAATTTTCATCTTTCCTTAAAATTTCAAGCATGTCTATTTTTGGTGCATCTTGTGGTTGGTTCTCGGGTTATAAGGTCGTGGTCGAAGCTCAGAAACTCTTGACGTTTCTAAAAATTCATTTTTAGAAGATTTTCTTCTGAAGATGTCCGCCGCAGTTGTGGACTAAACGTCAAAAGTTTCTAAACGCCGACCAAGCTTTTGCATCTATTTGATATCTATTTTTAACACGTTAAATTGTTCTTGCAGTTCTTGTATTTAATATACATTACATACCTAAGGTCTGCACCTTGCACTAAAATCGACATAAATTAAACCTTTCTTACACAACTCGCTACTAAGCTGCAGTGGCTTAAACCAAACAGCTAATGTAAGAGAGCAGTCTCTACTAAAATTTCTTCTAAAAGTAAATCGGTTTGTACACCTGTTCTGGAAGATCTTTTTTTTTAATTTCTGACCATCTGCAACTTATGGTTTCATATTACTTTGTTTTAAGCCCTTATATGTTTGAAAAATCCAAACTTCTAGAAAAAATTATTTTTTCATGTTAAACAAATTCTTTGCTTATTGACTAGCAATATTTGACAATACAGAAAAGTTTTAATTTTTACTACACCAATAATATCTGATCCTAGAGATAGATAACTTAGGCTTTATGACTACCGCGGCCTTCCCGTCTGAATATAGTAAACATAGTAATTATTGTTCACTGCTTTCCTACGTTCTTAATGCCTTTTTTAAGTAAAACGTAATGTACTGTCGTCTTCCCTAACAAAGTCCTTTTAAAGGATCAAATCACATGGCGAAGCCACCCGAATTCAGTTATTCAAATTGCGGCTCTGCGCCCTAGACGAACATTGCCGTCGATATAAAGAGAAGAACCAGATTCGCCCAAAAATAGTCCGCAGCGCAACGAGAGCGGTGGACATTTTAAAACTCCTCGGGGTTGTTGTCGCAGCCTCTTTCGCTTCGCTCTATTTACATAGTTCTGAGTTTGGCGGGGCGAAAATCGATTGCCGGCGCCTAAGCTGCTTTGGCTGGTTTAGTGCACCCTGCAGGGCTTCGACTCGTTTTTGCCATTCAGTGGTCGTCCGAAATGTTGGCTAAAGCTCGAGATAATGAAAGGGTAGAGGTTTCCATTTGGGGGAGTGGCTTGGTATATTTTTTAGGGGTTTTGTAGCATTTGCGTTTTAATAAACAGATTTAATTAAAATTTAAAGTCAAAGAGCATTAAAATTATTCGGGATTATTTAATTGTAAATAATGCTGTGACATCTTATGAGTATTTCTTTCATAGAAAAGGTAAGTAATCAATCCAATTGCCTTCGCAGATAAACTATTAATAAAGAGGTAAGATAAACCACCACTAAATATCCTAACACAAGTATAAAATTATACTAAAAGCTTCTTTCGTGACCTCCACGCAGTTATTTTATCTGATAGCGGTTACATAAACATGCAAACTTGTCTCTTAGAAGTTGATATCATTCTTTTTAGTCGTAGTCATTATAGCAAACGTTTTGTTCGCTCTTTCAAACACCTTTAAATATGAAATATACACACAGAACAATTCAAAATGATGAACTCAACTTCATACGGCTATATTTCCTGAACTATGTGAGTGATTCACATAACATTTCAGAAGGATGCCGCAGAGTCTAGCGCACAACGTTAGTTGTGATCGGGATGGCTGCAGTGCAGCCACAAAGTTGACGACTGCAATGCAACATGCATTTTGTCGTCATTACAACATTGAACTTCAAATAAGAAAGAGCAGTTGTAGTTGTAATTGTCAATTTGATCAATCTGGCTGTTTGTGTAAAGTTAAAAACACGATCCGACCGCGGATATCAGAGAAGAATGTCGACGAATTCGAGAAAGTTTAGAGCGTATCCCAATGGAGTCGACCCGTAAAATAAGCAGACAACTTACATCACCACAAACGACTGTTTAGTTTGAGTTGAGGCACCTTTTAATGTTTTAAACTATGCTACCTACAACTCGTATAGACTCTTCACACAAAAAATAGCTAAAGCGTGTAAAATTTTCTAATGGAATATAATTTTTAGTGACGAAACATATTCCATCTTAATAGAAAAATTAACCGACCCAGCATTCGGATATGGACGCTACAAAATCTCCAGCAACTTCCTGAAAGTTAATGTGTTCTGTGCTACATTGACAACAAAGCTTTAGGGACCTTTTTGATAGTAACTCGGTTACTGGGGTAACGTATCTTGTGATGTTGCAAAACTGGCTACTTGCTCAAATAAATAGAGATTCAAAAAACTTATTTTTTCAACAGGACGGAGCTTCACCCCATTGGCACTGGAGTGTTCAACGTTTTTGAATAAATTTCTACTTCAACGATAGATATAAAGACTTGGTATCTATGTTCTGAATTCAGCCAACCTTATCCAAGAATTAAACTCAGGCTCTGCCTTCACCAGCCAAGATAAATGGGGAGCAATGAAAGAGTAACACCTCCCAATTAAACTAGTATTCAACTGGCCCGACTGATAGCTGTAAGGGCTCCTACCTAAGACTACGGTGAAAACCGGGCAACGGTTCCTAAAGTGGAAGAAGATTAAAGAAAATCCCAACAGCAAAGAAGGTGGAAGAGCCAAACAGGGAAGATAGTTTTCTGGGGCTATCTAGGGGACGAGCACCCAAAACAAAGTTCCTGGTCCTAAGGACATGGACTAACTCCTCCTGATTTGTAAAACAAAACAAGGTAAGATCTTTAAACAAATTTCCAAATTTAAAATTAACATAGCCACACGTACAAAAAAAAGGAACGGAAAAAAGGATGAGTATGCAAACAACATGTGGTTTTATAACGAAGTGCTTAAAGAAAAACAACTATAACATAAAAAGTCTAAAAAGCACTTTAAACACTAGAAATAGGTAAATAAAAGATTAATGACAATGGAACTACAAAAGTTTGGAAATTCCATGTAAATAATAGCGGCATATGATTCCAAACGACGCAAACAAAAACACAAAAACGAATTTGAGAATAAATTAACTTTTATAATAGAAAAAATTGCAGACAATCTAAAAATAATGAATGGTCACTCCAACATATAGATAAGTATAAATACACATAGTATCAACTAAGACGCGGATTATAGTCTATAATAAATTACTTAATACAAAGACAAGAAGCAAACATAAAAATACATAACGTAAAAACTCTAAGAGAACCTGAATGTGGAACAAACCACATACTGCTCAGACCAAAAATGTACTTGAAAATAAGGGAAAATAAGCCATACAAAAGAAATAAACAGAAGAAAAAATTTAAAGAGTACAAAATACAACTGGACGAGCTGATAAAATTTTTATATAAAACTACCAAACAAAGTATCTAAAGATATACAAAGTAGTGCGGAAGACAATTATAAGCAAATAAAACAAGCGATACATGAAGTGAAAATAAATTATTGAAAAAATAAAGACAGAAAAAAACGCCAAAAGACTATCAAACGTGGGTGTAAACATAAAAGCAAAAAGCCACAAAAATGTAATCAAGGCAAAAATAAAGAATAAACTAATATACGCAGAAAAGAAAATCAATAAAAAACAAATATACAAATGATGCAAATTAATAAATGGAGATAATATTACAAAGATCTACTTACAGAAAACGGGCAAGAGTATGTAAACAACAAATTATGCAAGATCCATCAAATAATATTACATATGAATTAGAAAAAATAACACAAAGGGAAATTGAAAAACAACTTAAAAATATAAAAAATAATGAAAATACTCCTACTAAATTAGTAAAAAAAACTCCGCTAGTAGGCTCATTAAACTTTTTAATAGATGCCTTATAGAACAAGTAGAAAATACCCATAAACCAAAATTCAGTTACATTAGTCCAATACATGAAAAGGGAAATAGAACAGAGTGGCACAATTGTCAGGGTATACAGTAACATCATCAATAGGAAGATTGTATGGACCAATAATTAAACAAAGGATAGAAAGTGTAGTTAACAGTGCAGAAGGACAATGCAATTTTGTGGCTGATAGATCCGGCGTAGCCAATATTTCACTCTAAACAAATGAAACTGCAAAGATCAGCACCAACTGTAAAATTATGTGAGGTACTAAAAATATAGACCTTTCTGCGATATATAGGCACGATTATAAAACTTTATAAAAACCAGAAAAGCGAGATAAACATATGGAAAACAGAGTATGAAAATCACTTGATGTTACCAAAAGAAAAATATTGCGAGTACGTGTAAAACGCGAAGTGAAGTGTGATAAGGATCCTGCCGAGAAAGTGCAACTGCCTGAAAATGTGATTGTACTCTGCTCGGTAAGATAACAAGCTAATCATTTTGCAGCAGTGCAAATATGCACACAGCAACAGAATGAATAATATCCCGTTAATACAACGAACTCCAACACCAGCTGAGGTTTTATTATCTCAGCAAAACCAAATTCTTGTACAAGATAATCAATTAAAAACTTAAAATGAGCTTAATTTATGGAATGCTTGGCAACAATCCCTCGCAACCATCGAAACTCTACAGAATAATATCAACCAGCTAATGCAGAGGGTAAAAAGCCTCGAGAACCCAGTGGCGGCACCCAAAGCAGAGCAAGTAACTGATGAAAAAGTCGAATATCACACCGACGAAGAAGAATTAGCCAGAGAAACAAACTGGATAGTTCAGAAATCAAGACATAAAAAACGGAAAGCAATTGCGTCCCCGGAGATCTCTCCACAGCAGCAATCAACAACTGCTAAACAATCAGACAATAAGTCGAAAGAGAAGAACACCCTACCCACCAATAAATCTGGTGAATATAAAAGAATACGAAACTGTACATGACATATTGCAAGCAGCAAAGGTTAGTTATAGAGTAACCGCTATGAATATGATGTATTTAAGATCAACGTCTCAGATGAAACGCAATACCGTAGTCTGATCTCAACTCTACGCAATTACAATGTCGAATACTACACCTATGAAGACAAACAAAACCGACCCATAAAAGTTATGGCCAGAGGTATACACCCGACGTGTTCAATAAAAATGATCACAGAAGACTTAAAAGAAAGAGGATTTAAAATCGTAAATGTTACTAACATTATGAAAAAAACGAAAACAGAGAATGGCATCATCACTAAGCCACTGCCTCTATACATGCTAGATTTTGACAAATCAAAAGATATTAAAGATATTCACAAAATTAGTATGATTGCAGGATTGAGGGTAAAAATTGAACCTCTACGTAAGAAAACAACCCTTATCCCGCAATGCTAAAAGTGCCAGGCTTAATGGACACACCCAATCCTTCTGCCACAAAGAGGCAAGGTGCGTAAAGTGTGCAGGACCTCACGCTACTAAGGACTGCAAGTTAGCTAAACCTGCAAAAGCTAAATGCGTCAATTGTGGAGAAGCTCACCCGGCAAACTATCGCGGGTGCGTAGTCGCAAAGGAACTTCAAAAACGTAGGGAAAAAACCCTACAAGAAAACAAACGAAACAACCGAAGAACAACTAATGCCCAAGAAACGGCACCAATAAAGAAAACGCTGCAAAATTTTCCAACCTTACCTAAGGCTAGTATGGCTGTGCAAAATAGCTCAGCAGGTACCAGATACGCACGAATGGCAAAAGGTAAAACTCAACAAGGCAAGATCGAAGAAGCTAATATGGATGTAATCAACAAAATATTGCAAGCAATTCTTGGAAAACTTGAAAAGCTAGAAGATTCCATAAAGTCTATCTTAACTAGAGTGACGAAACTAGAAAATAGCAATAGGGTCGCGCCCATAACTAGGAAATAAAAATGGCTATGTCAATTAGAATAGCAGCATGGAATGCAAATGGGCTTCTCCAGCACGCCCATGAATTAGAACTATTCCTCTGGGATCAAAAAATAGACATCTGCCTAATTTCTGAAACCCATTTTACTAAGGAAAACTACCTAAATATAAAAGGTACAAATTATACCACACCTCCCATTCAGATAATACAGCAAGGGGTAAAAGATTATGAAGAACTAAACTACAACACTCGCGAAATACAAGCAACAGCGGTAAAAATCCTCACAAAGTCCAAGGATTATACAGTTGCTGCAATATACTGTCCACCAAGGTACGCACTAGAAAAAGATGACTTTATAAGGCTTTTCCAAGAGCTAGGAGATCACTTCCTATTAGGAGGTGACTTCAACGCCAAACATACCCACTGGGGATCCAGACTTGTCACTATTAAAGGAAAACAGCTATATGAAGCGATCAAGCAAGCTTACGCATCTATTCAATGCTGCGCTACGACTACAGTACGTACCGCTGCAGTGGAAAGTTGCGGCAGTTATTATGATCCCCAAACCAGGGAAGCCACCCAATGAGAAAGCATCTTACCGCCCGATTTCACTACTACCAAATATATCCAAACTGTTCGAAAAACTGCTTCTGAAACGCCTCAAGCTAATTATTGAAGAAAAGCAGCTCATTCCAACTCACCAGTTTGGATTTCGGAACAAACATTCGACCATTGATCAAGTGCACCGAATCACTGATGTAATTGAAAGAACCCTAGAAGAAAAAGAAATATGCGCAGCGATATTTCTTGACGTAAACTTTTGACAAAGTATGGCACGAGGGCCTCGAATACAAAATAACTAAAAATCTGCCTAGGCAGATGAGCCACATTCTGATATCATACATCTCTGGCCGACAGTTCAGAGTGAGATATGGCGAAGAATACTCTGAACTAAAAGCTATTGCCGCAGGTGTACCGCAAGGAAGCGTCCTTGGGCCAGTTCTATACTTGCTTTATACTAGTGACATCCCCATGAGTGATAGAGTGACGACAGCCACATTTGCTGACGACACTGCATTACTGGCCACAAGCAACGAAATAGAAGTAGCTACTAATAAACTACAATTAGCCGCCAACAACGTCACCAGGTGGACCAAGAAGTGGCGAATTAAACTAAACGAGGCGAAGTCTATCCATATAAACTTCACCAGTAAAAGAATTGATTACTTGCCTGTAGTGATCAATCAGCAAACAATTCCTTACGCTAACACAGCTAAATACCTGGGTATGACACTAGATGCCAAGCTCAGGTGGAAAGCACATATAAAGGAAAAACGCGAAGAACTTTGCATTAGATTCAGAAAAATGTGGTGTTTGCTTGGACGACATTCCGAGCTGTCTCTGCATAACAAACTATTGTTGTATAAACTAATTCTAAAACCAATTTAGACTTAGGGTGTGCAGCTGTGGGGATGCACAAAGAAATCTAATGTAAAAATTATTCAAACCTTTCAAAATAAAGTACTGCGCAGCATCGTCAACGCTCCATGGTACATTAGAAATGAAGACATCCACAGGGACCTAAAAGTGCCTATGCTCAGTGAGGAAATTAAACGGTTTGCGAAAAAACACGAAACAAGACTACATGAACATGCGAATGTCGAAGTGCTACAATTACTCGACAACAGTGGACTTATACGTAGGCTAAAAAGGCAAAAACCTTTTGAACTAGTGTAAGTTAAGTGAATTATGAGCAATTAAAACATGTGAACGAAGTATTTTTAACATATGTGGAGTGCGCCAATGGGAGTATATCCACTAACTGCTAAGACTTACCTAGATTTAAGACTTTAAACTTGAATTTAAGTGAGAATTTATTAAGAATAAATTGCTAGATAGTATTTACTAGTTGCAATGTATACGCTTAGTGCGTGTTATATAAAAAAAAATGTTACCAAAAGATTGAGACAGGGGTGTTTTCTATCACCAATGCTTTTTAAAAAATATTTAAATAAACCATTAAAAGAATGGCAGTTGAAATTCAAGAAAACGAAAATTGAGATTGATGTAAATTATTTGTACACGCTCCTTTTCGCAGATCATCAAATAGTCCTGGCAGATGATAAAGATTATATTAATTATATGACCAGAAAGCTACATGAGACTATAAAAACTGGGGAATGACAATAAATTTTAATACAACTAAATGTATTATTTGCAAATTAGAGAGCTCAGAACACGCAGATAGATGTAAACGCAAAAACATGTAAATATTATAAATTTAAGTACAATAACATTAAATGAAAGTAATAATTAAAAAAAGATCACATAACGAATAATACAAGCCAAATAACACAAAATTAAACTCATTATTACGGTCACAATAAATCTTCAAAGATGAAAAACAAAATATACAGAACACGGCTGTGAAGAGTAGGGTAAGGAAACATGAAATAACAAAAAGAAACAATGGACAAATTTTAGTCAATTGGAACAGGACAGAAATGAATACACTAGAGAAAGTATAAAAATGATAAAACAGTCACAGAAGAAATTTAGAAAAACAGATTAAAGTTGTATGGTCATATGAGGAGAATAGCACCGAATAAATGGCCACAAATAGTTTGAAACTGAAAACTCTGTGAGCGAAGGAAAAGGGGGCGATCGCCTAGAGACTGAGATTAAGAAGTACGTGAGTCGATAGAAAATCAAAACTTAAACAGTAAATATTGGCAAAATAAAGACTTTTGGCGCTTTAGACGCGCCTCTGGGCTACAAATAAACTCGCTTATTTTTTGACCGCGAGATAATCTTACTATGTTTCTCGTGGCAATTCGTAAAGAAGCAACTTTAGACAGCCTAAGCAACCGTATCACAGCTACGGTGAACTCAGTGACGCAACACATCCTTCATCATTTGTGGGATAACTTCTGCTACCATCTAGACGTTATTCGAGCAACCGTATTTATCACTAGTCTTAATTTTGAATTGTAGACTTAAAAATGTAGTCTCTGTATAATGTTGTACTGTGCTTACTATATTCCAAACAAGATTTACGGTAATGATACTACAATTATTCATACTTAGTTTGTATTTTAATCTGAAAGACTAATACCGCAGCGGCTATCGATCTACTGCAGATATAAACCTCAAAGATCAGAGTTGACGAAAATCTACGATATATTATTTGTGAATTAGTAGATGTTTTAAACATTCTCTACAAAATTGGATTGTATCAATCGCTTCGAAGTATGAGTTCCACATTCACTGACATAGAGCTATTTTTTAACGAAAAATATCATTTTTTAGAGAGACTAGTTACTGGAGATAAGGTTCGGAGTTTTTATAAGAATTTTAATCCGAAACTCTTTCAATCCAGCCATAACACGCCTTTAATAGTAACCGGGCCCGATTTTAACCCGAAGAAAGTTTTTATGTTTGTTTTAATGGATTTTGCGTGAACTGTTCACACAAAGTCTATTAGCTGAAAGAAATACTTTTGTTAATTGTATAAATTGAAAGAATCAACTAGCACAAAACGAGGCGTCGTTTCTTTACGTTCTTTTAAGCACTAAAAACGATTTGGTAACATTTGATTGGGATATTTTACCTTATTCTCCGTAATCTCCAAATATCTTCCATGCGACTGTTTATTTCTTTGATTAAAAGATTCTCTAAAAGGACTAGTTTAATATATAATATATAAATGCAATGGAAAGAATATTTTACTGGCAATCACAAGAATGTTGTAATGGTTGTATTATGTGGCTTCCGGGACAATAGACGCATCTGATAAAGCAAGTTAAATCATAGATAACTCAGTAATGTAATATAAAACATAAAATATTGTAGATGCATCATATACTAATAAAAGATACTTTTTTTTGAACAACCTTATATATTAGTAGACACTGCATCCTAAGCGTATACAAAAATTACATGGACTATTTATATAAGAAAAAAATCCAAGCAAATGTACGAAACATATGAAAAGAAAAAAAGTAAGAGAAGACAAATTACAAGAAAATAACGATAGAGGGACAAAGATGCGAATGGAACCATAGTAAACATGAACGGGTAGATATAGTTAAAAGCGCCAAATCAGAAAAAACAGCCGAGCAGATCATGGATAACGCATCGGGCAAAGTAAACGGTCATAGGTACTAAAAAATCAAGAGTAGGAGACAACGTAAAAAACCTGTAAAACTAATAAATGGGAATTTAAGAACAAAAAAGGGAAATAAGAAAAAGAATATAAGATAGTCTAGCTACATGGAATGTAAGAGGCAAGGGCCTTAAATAGTAACTGAAGCGCGAAAATATGAAACATAAATTATGGAAATCCAAGAAACAAACATCAAAGGAACTCAAACTATGGAAATTATTGCCACTTAAATTTTAAAATGACAAACATAAGCTGAGTACCGGGTTTATTTTAAACAGGTCATTGAAGAAACAAGGGAACTAAGTGACAGGTTAAGTTATATAAGGTTGGGAAGTGAATATATAAGTATAATGAATTGCGATCCACCATCAGAAGACGCCGAAGAAGAAGAAGACAAAGAAATAATGCATGAAGAGCTACAATTGTCAGTTGAGGGAATCTCAAAATTCGACACAAAACTAGTAATAGGGAATTTTAATGCCAAAATTGAGAAAAAAACTACAGGAGTAAATAGTAAACATAAAAAAGCAATAGAAATGGGATTAAACTTTGCATTGCAATGTCTGAACAAAAAATAACAAATTAACTTGTGACTCACGTAGAGATTCACAAACGAAAATTGTTTAGCTCAAATCACAGAACATCAACCAGATACATCATATTCTAGTGGAAAAAATCCACTCATCTTAAATAAACAAAGTGAAATCTTATAGTAAAGCAGATGCAGGCAACAACCATTATTTGGTGAGAACATCCCTAAAATAGCAAATACCAAGACTACGAGGAGAAGGCAAAAGACAACAAAAAAGTGAACTTAGATAAAAAAAATAAAAATAAAAGACACATGTGGGTGGAATCGATAAAGAATTGTAAAAGGAAGCTATAACAGACACAGAAAATAATATGTTGCAACAAAACGAATTATCAAGCAAAACTCACAAATGTTCCTACAGAGAGGGCAAAGAATGGTTTGATAGTGAATATACAAGAGAGATTAAGATCAAAAAGGAAACCAAAGAAAAATGTTTAATAGGTAGTTCGAAAGAAAATAGATGTAGAAGCTAAAAGTGTTCTTAGGAAAAAAAGAGAGATTTTCGAGCAAAAATAGTAAACGAGATAGAGGAAAGCTAAAAAAAATATGCAAACATTTATAATAAGACGAGCCATATTAAGAAAGAATATAAACCAAAAACACTACTCATAGAAGATAAAGGAAGAGAGCTACTAAGGGGAGATATGCAGGTCCTGATAATATGTGAACCTACTAACGGTAGACGAACCTAGTTTTAGTAATGTAAGTTTTACCTAAATAAGTGAGCAACAATTTAAACTCTTAACGCTAGAAAAAGAAAAAGAAGTAATAAATACCTTAAAAATAGTTCCAGAAGTAATGAAATACCGGGAGTATTACTGAAATGTAGAGTGGAAAAGAATGAAATATACAAAAAATGTACAAAATGTGAATGCCAAATGAATGGAAGAAAATCTAATAATACAAATTAATAAAAAGGTAGCACAAATAAAAATAATGGAAATGAGACTAAGAACTTTACAGAAAAGTAATGTGAGATTGCCAAGCAAGATTTAGAAATGATAGATCAACAATAGAACAAAATTACATGAAAAGAATCATACAAGATAAAGCAGATAGAAGGAAAATTTAAATATATGCAATATTAATAGATTTATGACAGACATACAACAAAATAAGACTTGACGCATTACAATACTCAGATAAACTTAATTACAATGACGCTAAAAAAACCAATATACAAATAAAACTTAACATTCCACTTTAGAGGAATTCCAAACAAGTCCAGGACTGAAACAAAGAGACCTGCTATGTACAACCCTCTTCAGTTTTTTAGTTTTGAGAGTGGTAATAAAAAAAATGCCAATTCAAAATAACCGGAACAATATTTAAAAATTCACATCAATGTCTACCCATTGCAGATGATATAGTGATTTTAGCAAGAACTAGAGAAGAATTAAAGGACTGTACTTAGTAAGGAAATAACTTAGAAGTTAAAATGGAAGAAGAAGGATATAGTTTTAAAAGAGTTGAGAAATTCATATATCTGGGAGTAGAAATAGGCATAAAAAAGAATAGAAAAGATAATGTTGAGGGCCAAAAAGTGGGTTCGATGTTAAAAATGTTAGAACGAAAGATCTGATGCTGCAAGGATTCTACTGTATAAAACGGTAATAAGACCAGTAATGTTGTATGCAAATGAAACCTGGGTTCTGAGGACAGATGGTCTTAAAAAATATAAATCTGAGAGAAAAAAATAATAATAATTTATGGAGATATAAAAAGGGAAGATATGAAAAAGAAGAACAAACCAACAACTCCGACATTTGTATTACTATAATAATCAAGCAAGCCAAATTCAAGCGATTAGGACATGTATTACGAATGGAGGACAGCAGAGTACCAAGAAATTTTACATTAGAAAAGATGCGTGGGAAAACAAAAAGAGGAAGACCCAACAGAACATGGAGGGAGTATGCAAAAGAACACTTACGAACACTACAAATTACTAACTGAAAAGCAAATGGATAAGAGTGATAGAAAGAGACATGAGCCACAAAGGTCGTTCGAGTTAACACATATATATTTACATAAAGTCATATAATAATAATCAGAAGGATCGTTACCTTTTCAGAAATAAAATACTGTAAATGTTAGACAAAAGATAAGCCAAAAAGTGGCCTCGCTCGGGATAAAGTTTTTTACTGGGCCCTAAAATACTTTTTTATATATTCATGGGTTATTAATATCAAAACAAGTATTACGTAATATTAAACTGAAAATGAAAGTCACTTTTTCAATTTTTGGCGCATTTACTGACATTGCAGCCTCCGGCGCTTACAAACGCCCATAAATTTCCAGCAAAACCCAAACTTCCTTGCGCCGATTCGCGGACAGAGGAGCCAGGCTCATAATCACGACGCCACAGTGGCAGTTCTAATATAATTTGTTACTAGTTGTGAACAAATTATATCTGTCTAACCAACATTAATGTAATGAAAACCGTTTACGCAGCTATGGTGCAACCTGTCAGCATATGAGAGTGGACCGTAATGCGCATGCGTGAATGAGGACGACTTCACTGAGCGAGTGAATTAGCAGCAAATGTAATGTGCGATCGTCGCTGTTGCAATGACTAATAGAGTAACGGAGCAAATTGTTATTACATTTTGTTGGCAAATCTGGAACTTTTGTTTATAGAAATTATTCGACCAACTCAGAAGGCTTTCGAAAATATAAGCAATGTGTAAAAGCGTGGTATAAACCACTCGGGGTTATATAAGAATCTGTTGAAAGTGATCCGCGTTCTAGACGACCAGCAAAAATGTTAAACGTGCACAGGCTACAATCAACAAGATCGGCGACTGGCTGTTCGAGAACTCGAAAACGACCTCAGGATTCTACAAACTAAAGTGTGTGAAATTTTCACAAAATATCTGGCAAAGAATGTGTCAGCAAAATTTATTGAGCGGCTACTATTATCGAAGAAGAAGAAACATAGTACTACAGTTATTATCAGATTGTTATCGATTGTTATAAATAAACCAGATTTTGTTAAAAAAGTTATATGATCAAATGAGGGTTTACAGCTACGATCTAGAAGTGAAAGCTCAAGTGTTCCGAGAAAAGTCTTTTGCTTCGTTACGTCTGAAGAGTGTGTGGGATTCCAAGTTGCTTTCTTTGAGGTTTAATCTCTATCTATGGATGAAGTTTGGACACAAGGAAGGACAAAAACCATAAAAATCCGGAACAGAACTCAATTGTAAAGCTGTAATGAGCATACAAACATTTAACAAACTTTTTCTTCTTCTTCTTCTTTCAAGTTATAACTAGGCAAAATTTCCTGTTTTCATGGTTTCCTCATAGAAGACGCATTTATATCTTCATTCTTTGTTCTTTCTCTTAGACTTTCGTTCCTGATTCTTTTGAAAATTTTTATTTCAGATGTTTTCAATAGCCTTTGAGTTATGCTTATGTCTGGTCTCTCTGAACCCTCTGGAAGTCTTCGTAAATTTGTAGACTCCCTAGTGAAGTTTTTCTGTGCAAAGTTAAAAAAATATGTCGATTTAAGGGCTCCATCGAGCCACAGTGGCTCAGTATTTTTTAGAATAATCTTTGTATTTCATCCCGAGTGTTATTTAAAATTTTTTTTCGCAAAAATGTAAGAAATAATATGTAACTGTGTATTGATACTAACTAGTTCTTTGAATTTGCACAGAATCGAGTTACCGTGGCTCGATGGTCGAAATCATCGTTCCACTATCATCGAGCCGGCGCGGGCGAGCTTGAGTTTCGTTCAACCCATGGTTTTGTGTGATGCCCTAAGTGCATGTTACTAGGCACAATAAGCTGTTGTGGCTGCAATGCCGGTAAGTGCGCCAATAATAATAAAAAAGGTTCTATGGGGGTTCAAAGAAAAAACCTTTTTTGGTAGATATCGACTTGCCGTAAAAACCAAATTGTAGAACTATAAAGTAAATTTTAAAAAACACTTAATAATCCGTGCCTTTGCTCGCCCCCTTTCCGCCCAAAAATGGCCCCATGTTTGAAAAATTCACTTTTTCACTTATATCTTCGAAACGACAAGAGATACGAAGACGACTCTTTTACCAAATTGTGAGGCCTAAAAGGGAGTACCTTTTTTGTGTAAATTTTCCTGCGTCTTACACGGGGGAGGGGCATTTCCGGAACCGGAAGCGATAGAAATTTTTCGTCTGTTCCATAATGGAAAGCCGGTCCGAAAGCACTCGTGCATCGAAAATCACATTTCTACGATTATTCCTTCAGTCAGTATTCGCAGGCAGAAGGGAAATTTCGACTGTGCCCGCAATAACTTTGTTTGCGCGTCACAAATTCCGTCTCACTCTGACACATTGATGTAGTGGGCGTTGACGTTATGTTGACATCACAAAATATATAGCAAAAACCGTTCGTGTTTTTTTGCACGGCTCCGAACGCTCCCAAAGGACAAAATCGAGCCGGGTGGCAGTTGTAACCGAAATACTACGTTTCCAGAACCACAAACGATAAAATTTTTCGTTTGTTCCATAATGCAAAGCACATGTATACCAAAAATCACAAATCCTACGATTATTCATTAAGTCAGTATTACCGAGTTAAGTTTGGTCCGCCCCAGGACGCTGCCGGTTCCTGCTGGCCGCCGGCAAAGTTTAATATACATGGAGGGAGGGGGAAGTAGGGTGTTTAACCGTAAGAGATAAATAATTTTTGTTTTCTCCACAATGGAAAGCGTGTCCGAAATTACTCGTATGCCAAATGTCACATTTCTACAATTACGTGTTAAGTCATTATTTTGGAGTTAAATTCAACCCACCGCAGGACACTGACAAAAGGGAAATTTTGATTATGCCCGCTGGTAACTGCTGCAGTCGTTTTGTAAACTCATCTTGACTTCACCAATAAAATGAATTTAAATTGGTAAATATTGATGTCACATTTGGCGATATGCTAGGCAATATTTCAAAGTTTATGCTTATGTGGTCTCTCTCTCTCTCTCTCTCTCTCGGTTTTTACCACCCATTAAGGGTCTTCACCGACTCAACGATTTTCCTCCAGTCTGTTCTATTTTTGGCAGTTTTCCTCCAGTTATTTACATTGAGCTTTTGGAGGTCTTGAAACACATTATCAATCCACCTACTGCGCGGCCTTCCTTTAGTTCATGTTGTTGTTGGCGTGCTATTAAATATCCTCTGTATTGGGGTGTTGGGTGCCATTCGCGCCACATGCCCTACCCATTGTATTCGCATACGTTTAATGACATTAACTATGTCGGGTTCGTTATATAGGATCCTAATTTCTTCATTAGTTAGTTGTCAAGATTCGGGTTTTTATCTCGTCAGTTATATCATTTGTTTCATTGATCACTGTACCCAGGTATTTAAATTTAGTGACTCTGTCTATTCCTGTAGTTGTAGCTACTTGTTCTGGCTGTTCAACTTGTCTTGATATTCGTAAGTACTTTGTTTTTTCTGTATTTATTGAGAGTCCAATCTCTTCCGAGTTGTCTTTTAGAGTTCTATACGTTTGGGTTACGTCCCTTTCGTTAGTGCTGATTATGGCTATATTATCAGCATAGGCCAATATTCTGATTCTGATTCCTAAATAGATGATCATTCCATGTAGGGGTCTTTTGTACGGCGATATCTAGCACCATGTTAAATATTATGGGGGACAGTGCGTCTCCTTGTCTCAATCCGACATTGCTACTGATGGCCTGTGTTTTCTGTCCTCCTACCTTTATCTTATATTGTGCATCCTTAATAATCATTATTATTAGTCTTTTTAGTTTCTGTGGTATGCCAAAGGTCTCTAGGGCTTGTTTTACTGCCCTATGTCTCACCCTGTCATACGCTTGTTTATAATCTAAAAGATGCTATGTATGTCGATTCCGAACTCTCTTACTTTTTCCATTATTTGTCTCGGTATGAAGATTTGGTCTGTTGTTGACTTTGCCTAATATAATAGACGTAAGAACAATGAGGGGCACCTATTGTGACAGCGACCATTTCCTAGTACAAGCAAGATTACGACAAAAGATATCAAATATCAAACGTCAAAACACAACCATCAAAACAAAGAGATACAATTTAGATAGTCTGAGGGACTCAGAAACCGAAGAAAGATACCAAAGAACACTAACGGGAAGAATAGAAGATGAACTGGCAAGCGAAACGGAAACAGAAGAAGAAAACAGCGACAAACAATGGGATATTATAAAGGAAGCAATTAACAAAACGGCTGAAGAAATCATGGGTACAAAACAATTAGAAACACACGAATGGTTTGACGATGAGTGCAGACAAGCTATAGAAGATAGGAAGAAAGCGCGCATGCGAATGCTTCAACAAAATACAAGACAAGCCAACACAAACTTCGAAGAAACCAGGAAACTAGCAAGAACAATCCTAAGACGGAAAAAGCGAGAACTAATAAACCGAAAACTATCGCAAATAGAGGAAAGGATGGGAGAAAACGAAATAAGGAAAGCACACGAAGAAATAAGGTACTTTAGAAGAGGTTTCCAATCCAGTACAAACATGTGTAAACATAAGGAAGGAACTATAATGATTAACAAGGACGATATTGCCGAAAGATGGAGGGAATACTTCGCTAATTTACTGAACACAGACAATGAAGAAGAAGAAGAAAATGAACAAGAAAGCGAAAACATAGAGGTAAATAGAGACGAATATGGAGAAATACAAGAGCCGGAATCCACATACGACGAAATCAGGAACATTATCCGCAAAATGAAGATGCATAAAGCACCAGGGGAAGACAACATACCAACAGAACTACTGAAATCCGGAGGTCAGGAGTTATGGAGAAAGATACATGAGCTAATCCGAATAATATGGAAGAACGAGAAGATGCCGGGTGCATGGAATATAGGAATCAAATGTCCCATACATAAGAAAGGGGACAAGACTGTAAGCTCCAACTACAGAGGAATCTGCCTCCTCAACACAACATACAAAATCCTGTCACACATACTACTGGATAGACTGAAGCCACATGTGGAGAGCAAACTGGGAAATTATCAAGCTTATGTGGTCGGTAATTAAATTTAAAATGACGTATGTACTGCCAAACATTCAAATATTTTCCAAAATCTTTTATATCTTCTCGCAGGTACCAGATAGAGCCTTGAAACTTTCACTGGTGAACAGCACTCACAGAATCCAATCTAACAGCGTTAAACCTTTGGCTTTGGGACCTTAACCACTTGATGGCATGTGGCATGCCCTTTTCAGTGGAACCTGAAGTTCATCTGCATAATAAGTACTGTGTTATAGAAATAATTAATTCAATATTTTCTAAAATAATCTTCAAAGTGATTCGTTAGCTTTTTTTAATGCATAATTATATGTGGTTGGTAACTAAAATTCAAAATGTCTACTGTAATATCAGACCAACATTCACAACGTCTAAATGACTTTTGCTTTGTCTAATTTATCACTTTAGCTTAGGGAATTTGGCAAAATGAAATACAGAGTGGGGTCAAATTGTCGTATACAGGTTATTTCAAAAAGAAACCAGAAAAAATTTAAATTATATAAAAATTATGATTAGTACTTTTTTTATTGTTTGTTTTGCAATTCCTTAATGCATATACATGTATAATTAGCAAACAGAAGAAAATAATAGTAAGGTTTAAAATAACTTAAAAACTATTTAAAGTGGGAAATTAAATAAAATCAAAACCATATTTCTATAGTTATACTCTCATGTCGACCGCTCGTTTTGCAAATAAGGAATAAATAAGAATTTGAAAACAATAACTTTGTGACTGTAAACTGCATGTAAAAATTTGGTGTTCCCTAAAATTTTACCAATTTTTAAAGACTGTACGCATGTATTACATTACTGAAAACAAATTGTCAAGAAAACACTTTGGCAGATTCTATTAAAGCTCAAAAATTTTAGAAGATAATTATTCGAATTGGACACAACTGATGTACGATACCTTCACTCATCACGTTTGCTCGGCAAATATTACACAGTTCGCGATGAATCGCAACTACCAAAAGTTTTCTCGTACAAATGGTATTACTGGACGCACTTCACATGTAGCGAGCTTTTCTGTGGCAAGGTTCATTTTCAGTTGAGCTACTGGATGAGTAAACTGCAACGTAATCTTCTTCTTCCTCAAGAGGAGTGTCGAGCAAACGGGTTTTTTTTAACTACACTCGTAATTATAGAATTTGTAATGTGAAAGACAAGAGAGTCTTGCATATCTATGAAACTTGTAACCAATGGAGGTGAGCACTTTTGATAGGAGTTATCTTTCCCTAATTTTTAAGAGAAGATTAAATGGGAAACATACTATACCTAACAAAAACAGTAAACATTTTCAGCGTACGCTGTAATATTGCAATTATAATAGCATTAAATTCCCTGTTGTCAAACATCCTTAAAAAAACGATTAAGGAATGAAGGATTTATAAAGCGTAATCCATTGTGGACGTTAGAATTAAACTTTATACCAGCAATCCTTCCGATTAGTGAGTATAGAAAACTAAGCAAATTATTACTTTAAAAACGCACTACAAATTCAATAATTTTGCACTACAAACGTTCATCTTCATGCACATAAAATGCAAGTGAGGTAAAAGCTTGAGCTTTCTTTATTTGGTTCTTAGACTACGAAGACGTGGATTCTCAATTTATTTAAAAAATTATATTTGGCACTGAGCCACATTTTTAATTCGACGGATTTGTAAACAAACAAAACTGTTGCATTTGCGGTTCAGAACATTCACGCGTAGCTCATGAAAAGCAAATGCACCTCCAAGTCACTGTTGGTGTGATAGATCCATATTATATCAAAAATGCTGCAACTGTGAATGATCGTTAGCTTTACAAGATAACTCAGTTCTTTGGCACTGACTGAGCATCATGTCTCTGCAACAAATGTGGTTTCAGCAGGACAGAGCCACCTCATCAAACATCAACTTGTGATACCCTACAACTTCTTTCTGTGGGTTACCCGAACTTCAACGCTGACGCTACCAATTGGCAAAATTGACGAGCATCTAATAATAAAAGTAAAGAAAAAGAAGATAAGGTATAAACTAACAGAAAGACAAAAATCTAATTTTAGGAAGCAAATTGAGGTAGTTTTTTCATGCTCTAAAAATTATGACCATCTTGTGCTCGTAAATGCTACATATTGGTAGCTAAAAACGATGTTTTTAGCGTAACGATATGATAATTTTTTCGATATGGACAATTTCTTCATTAAAGAGGTACACTCAGCAAGTAAAGTTGTGAAATAATAGAAACTAGTAATAGGTAAATGTAATACTAACAAACAATACCTTTGACACCACGTTTTGGTAGTTAACAGATCCGAAACTGTGAACCCTAAAATGTCTTGCACTAGTCAAAATAAGAAACCGCCTAAAGAGCAGTATTAAAACAAATTTTATTGTAAGACGCAAACTGCAACTTGAAAAATACAAGCTTGTGTTTCATGAAGAGAGGTACTAAGCATCCAGGACTTCCTTCCGCTATTTTAAAGAAAGAATTGTTCGAACTTAAATCTTAATACATATGCAACTCAAATATGCAGATACATGACGTGCGATCTCGCTAACCTTGCTAATAATACAAAACCTATGAATTCGTTCTCAGATTCGCTTCAGTGCCGTACATGAATAAATAAGCGAAAGAAGCAGTCCATTGACTTTGACATTTTTAGATCGTGGCATCAGTCTGGAAATAAGCTGACGCTTCATGAATATGTTTGCATGTTAACGAAATCTAGAAATCTTTGCAATAATATCCTATTTCCTTGGGCATAAGGATCTCTTCGATATAGCATATTTTATTCACAGGATTTTATAAAATTTCCAAGTTGTATCCTTTTTTTATCTTTGTTTCAATATCATTTAATTAATTAATAAAATAAAACTATAAATTACACAATGTTGTAACAATAAATTATAGAAATATGATAAGTACTGATGTTACTATGTACTTCTAATTTCAGATGGAAGATTGAGGAGTAACAACCTCACAAATGCCTAGATTTTGCTAGTTCGGCCGAGAGCACTTAGTAAAGAATCATACCTAATATATATTTTATCATTTTATTTCATGCTTATTTACCATCTACTCTTTAACTGAGTAATAAGTAAATGGTAGAATATTACATGTCATGTAGGGGGATATAGCCAGCCAGTGCTATTCTCCCGAATAATGAATGTTATGGTTGTGGAAGCTAGTGGATGAAGTCCTGTGGCCAATTTCGTTGGAGTCTGCGGACAATTGCAGGTGGGTTGGACAGGTGATCGATGAGGTTGTTTTCGTGCCCTACGAGCTGGTGGTGGTAGGTGGTGGTGAGTCTCTGGATTTCATATGCAACAGTTGGAATGTTCAGATCTGTGTGGAGGGTATCGTTCCGAATGTATCAAGGCGCGTTAGTAATCAAGCGGAGAATTTTAGATTGGAACCGCTGTAATATTTTTGTGTGAGAAGCCTTTGTACAGCCCAAAAGTGGTACCGCATAGGTCCATATGGGTTTTAATATGGCCTTGTATAGAAGGAGTTTGTTTGTGAGGAAAAGTTGAGAGCGGGGCCCCAGCAACCGGTACATTTTCTTGAGTTTTAGGTCGACTTGTCATCTTTTAGCTTTACAATGGGTGCTCCAAGTGAGTTTTGCGTCGAGATGCAGCTCTAAATATTTTACTTCAGTTTTCAGGGGAAGGGGTGTCATTGAATCTGGCTTGTGGACAGATTGCTCGTCTGGTGGTAAAAGTTATTTGGGCGGATTTTTCAGTGATAATTGATACCCTCCAATGATTAACCCAGTCCTGTAGGAGGTACAGATGGTGCGGTGTTTCACTAGCTGCTAGAATAGCCGTATCGTCCGCAAATGTAGCAATCATTGTGTCGTTGGCAGGTCAAAAGTGTAAAGTAGGTAGAGTGGTCCCAATACACTGCCTGCGGGACTCCTGATGTAATGTGGTGGTAGTCAGAGACCTTGTGGTTGATTTTGACTTGGAATATCCGGTCAGCAAGGTATGATTTGAATAACAAATAGAGCTGGCTTGTAAAGTAAAGTTTAATTTTGTACAACAGCTCCTGGTGGCATACCTTATCGAACGCATACCTAATATTACAAGCAAAAACTAGACAATGATTTAAGAACACTAAATAACAAATTAGTCACAGTGACTGAAAAGGTAAAAGAGTGAAGATAAGTAGCCGCTACAAAAGTCAACTAACAAACTGGGCAGCCGTATATAAAAGTCCAGTATAAATGACCCGAGACGCATAAAAACTGAAAAAATAAGGAGCAAGAGAAAAAATATCTGAAAGTAATCATCTTGCATCAATCGTCTTGAGGAGTTCTTAATTGGGGGAAAAGAGAAAGGTCAAAATTCTACTTTTAAATTATTATTAAAAATAATATTAACTAAGAAAACTCTAAAAGTAAGAACGGAAAATGAGAAACTATATTAAGCACGGAGTATATATGAGGATGGAGAAATAAGGATAAAGAATTATTGGAATTGCTCATTTATATAAGTTACGTTTGTGTAAAATAAAAAAGAATGAAATAAAGAAAGCCGCCCTTTCCTCAAAATAGAAATGAATAGCACGCCATAAATAAAATTATAAATCTACATATGTCACTTTACTGCGAAGAATGAGTAATGAAGACGTGCAAGATCTATAATTTAAAGATTATAAAGACTTAATAACAACCAAAAACAGAAATTTGAAAAGGATAACAATAAAAGACAAATAAGTAAAAGCAGTTATTAAAACAATATATTAAATTTTAAAAAATCAATAATTTACTACAAATATTAAAATATGCAAGAAAAAGCATAAAAAATATAATAAAAAATAAATAACAAAGTAGATAATTTAGTAACACCAAATATAAAATATAAACATAAAAATATACAGAAAACTCCTAGAAAGCAGAAGTGAGGAACCAATTATTTATTGGCCATTTCTAAATGAGTGAACTTAAACGAAAAAATGTACAAGATATTAAAGTAATACAACAAGCAGACATAGTAAGTTATAATGTGATAAATTTAAAAGAACAGTGCGGAAACATAACCACAAAAAAGATCAAATAATGAAAAGATAGAGAAATCGTTTAAAGAACTAACAAAAGCGAAAACTAACAACACATGTACAAAAAAGTACAAGTCTGCAATAACTACAGAAGAATAATATTAGTAGGCGCGCCCGTGAACCTATTTGTCAGAATAATTCAGAAAAGAACAAAAGAAAACAGAGAATACAATAGAAGAGCTTTAATGTGGCTTCAAAAAGAGGAAAAGCACCCAAAACTTAATATTTACAATTAGACGAGCCATTGAAAAGCTTATCAATAAAGACAGAGAAATGCGGGTGTACTTTATGGATTTTGAAAAGATGTTTAGCTAGATACAAAGAACACGAATGGAAAGCACTAAAAAGAAGAAAATAGATGAAATAACTAGAAATATCAAAGTCAATACATATAAATAATAAAAACATGGGACCGGCAAAGAGATTGCTCTGTAAGCAATCCCAGAACGAACTTAAAAAAACCTTTCGATTTCGATTTCGAATTTCGGGAAAATTCGAAATCGAATATCTGGAAAATTATTCGACATAGAATTTTTTCTTCATTTTCGAATTCAGCGTAAAATTTCCTATAACAATCACATTTAAAATCGTAATGTCGAAAATTTTCCCGAAATTCGAAGTCGAATATCTCGAAAACTGTTCGAGATAGAAACTTTTTGATTTCGATTTTGAAATCAGCGTAAAATTTCCTATAAGAATCCATTTTAAAATTTTAAAAAATCCATAATTTTGTGACAGCGACAGACAGACCGACAGACATATAGAATTCAGTAACGAACTTTTTAAGTTCGTTGAACATAGAACCAATAATAAAGAAACAGGGGTGCCAGGCGAAGCAGTAAAAGAACATGGGGTCGGCGAAGAGATTGCTCTGTAAGCAATCCCAGAACGAACTTAAAAATTCGAAATCGAATAGCTGAAAATTATTCGACATAGAATTTTTTCTTCATTTTCGAATTCAGCGTAAAATTTCCTATAAGAATCACATTTAAAATCGTAATGTCGAAAATTTTCCCGAAATTCGAAGTCCATATCTCGAAAATTATTCGAGATAGAAATTTTTTAATTATAAATTCGAAATCAGCGTAAAATTTCCTATAAGAATCTATTTTCAAATTTTAAAAAATCTCAAATTTTGTGACGGACCGACAGACCGACCGACCGACCGACAAACATATAGAATTCAGTAACGAACTTTTTAAGTTCGTTGATTACAACGAAAAAGGTAAAGATTTTAAAAATAGGATACTGTCAAATATAACAAACGGAGATAAACGAACTTATGTTCCCAGATAACATTTATAATAATAACTGACCCAGAAAACAATCTGCAACGTAACCTGAAGGTGTTAAAAATATAACTATATAAATTAAATATAAAGATAAACTTAAAAAAACAGAAAAGGTATGATAATATTGAAGAACCATAAAAAATACTGTAAGACTATAACGGATATAAATAGAACAAGAAGAAAGTTTTAAATATCTAGAATCAACAATTGAAAATAATAACAAAATAAGCAAAGAAATTATTAACAAAGTGGCAAAAGGGAAAAATGATTAACGTAAAAAAGAAGGAAAGTCATAGAAAAATAAAAACAAAAGTTGTCAAAGGAGTAGTTAAGCAGACAATGATATATGAGCATTTCCGCGAAAATAACCCCCCTCCCCCGCCATGAGACTAGTTTTGTTGATTACTCGCTTATTATGAGGACGACAAGGTCGCAGTTGGGCTTAAACGAAAGCTTTTGTATTAGGAATTTCATTCGATATGTCCGATTAAGGTTATCACTTGTCACCACCGCTATTTTCCTGAAAAACGATTTTCTTATGTTAAATCCCATTTAAAAGTAAAAATTTCTCGCTTATGTCCGATTTTCACGCTAAAATCAAATTTTTTTTATGATCCGACATACCTCTATCGATCGGAAATTTTCCGTAGTTTAAGATTCCGTGCAAAGTCGAAAAACTTCTACCCAACGCTTTAAAAACAGAAAAAACGGCGCCAAGTTACGGATTTTTAATTTTAAATTCCTGTCAAAGCTGGTGTCTCTCAGGGAAGCGTGTTGGGACCGCTGTTGTACATCATATTTACAGCTGACCTTTCGACCTCAACAAGTACTACAGTTGCCACATTCGCTGACGACACAGCAATATTATCATCACATGTAGACCCAAACATAGCATCCGAGAAGTTACAGTCTCATTTAAATAATCTAACTGAATGGTTTAAAAAATGGCGTATTCATATAAATGAATCAAAATCAACCCAAGTAACGTTTACAACTAGAAGAGGAAATTGCCCTACTGTAATCATAAACAACAAACAAATCCCACAGAACGAAACAGTTAAGTACCTGGACAGACGGCTAACGTGGAGAAAGCATATATTTACAAAGCGTAAACACTTGGGTCTAAAACTCCAAAAAATGTATTGGCTCCTGGGGCGGAAATCACAATTGTTACTGGAGAGCAAAATACTACTCTATAAGACAATTATTCGTCCAATTTGGTCATATGGGATACAGCTCTGGGGAACAGCTAGTAGATCGAACATCGACATTATAAGGCGGTTCCAGTCAAAGGTACTGCGATGCTTAGTCAACGCCCCATGGTTTGTACCAAATGAAATAATTCGGCAAGATTTAGGACTATCAACTGTGACTGAAGAAATACACAAGTGTAGTGTTCGTTATCATGACAAACTTAGTGCTCACCCAAACGCATTAGTAGAACACCTCCTGGATCCCGACGATGACGAGCCACGGCTTAAGAGATTCAAGCCTCTCGATTTACCAACACGATTCGCGTAAAAGTGAAGTGTAGTGCAATCAAACTGTAACGGTTAACTTCGGAAAAATGTTCGCTGGAACGTTTTTCATCATGTCCTGTAATATATACTGTTAAAACAATTACTAAATGTCAATTTTATGACAGATTGTAAGCTATAAATAAATTTAAAAAATTTTTTTTAATGTTTTTGTTTCTTTTTTTAAAAAACGCTGTAAAAACTAAAGTCGTGGAACAAAAGTTTTCTCACCAGATCGATCGGAAATTTTCCGTTGTTTATGATTCCACGAATTTTTGTACAAAATGTGCAAACAATTTCAAAAAAATTCAGTTTCTCGATTATCAACGAACTTGAAAAGTTCATTACTGAATTCTATATGTCTGTCGGTCTGTCGGTCCGTCACAAAATTTGAGATTTTTTAAAATTTGAAAATGGCTTCTTATAGGAAATTTTACGCTGAATTCGAAAATGAAGTCGAAAAAATTCTATGTCAAATAATTTTCGAGATATTCGATTTAGAATTTTCCCGAAATTCGAAATCGAAATCGAAAGGTCTTTTTAAGTTCGTTCTGGGATTGCTTACAGAGCAATCTCTTCGCCGGCCCCATGTTTTTATCTGAATTCCAAAAAATAACATCAGTTATCAACGCATTCGAATTGTAGAATAAGTAACAACAAATTATTATTATTGTTGTTGTTGTCATTATTGTTTTTGGTTGTTGTTATTGTTTAGATCAAATATACCAACAATTTCAAATACGCGCCATTTATTCCAGCAGTCGCAATAATCGCGAATCTCAACGGCCTCTCTACGACCACAATAAAACCAAGTCTTCATGTGAACAAAGTATGCACTCTATTATTTTTTTGTCGTCTCTTCGTTCGTCAAAAAAGAGAATGTATAAAATAAAAAGGAATTACTTAAAAATAATAAATTTCGTGTCCAATGAATTATTGTCTGAATAATACAATTGTGTTATTTATTAAAATAAAATGTAGTCAATAATGAGCTTCATCATGAAGAAAATAAAGAACAATGCAAAAAATCAGAAAAGTATAAGTTGTTAAAAAGTAAACGAAGAAGGACTCTCAAGCTAAGATATATTACTCGAAATGAACAAAAACGTGCATGCAAATTAAAGAAAAAAAAGAGGTGTTTATCAAAGTAATATTTTGTTTTATGTTATCTAGGTATGAGTTACGAAAACGAGCACAATGTATGCTCAGAAAAGGAATTACAAATGCATCAAAATATACATTGCGTTCTTCTGCAGTGGGCTGTAACCAACCAGCTTGTTTGGAGATTTAAAAGATGATTGCAATATAGAATCTTCGAATCTGATATCCAACATTCCTCGCATAATTCTACTCCTGAAAATTCTTTCACGGAAGACGACATACTTAAAGGTATGTTTTTTGTTGTAGGCATTTTTCATTCATCCTTATTAGCATGTGTTCCTTTAACAATTATAGTTGGCGGGGACTCATCTGAGTATACATTACAACAATTATCGTAGTGTTTTAAAGAACTGGGTGTGTCTATTCACAACGATGAGAACGATGAGGACATAAAAATTGTATATTTAGAGAGAGCCCTTGTAGAACAAACAAAGTCTACAGACGAGTGGGAAGCGAAATATTACGATTCAAGAAAAGAGAAAAAAACGCTGACAGCCGGTACCAAAGGCGTCTCAATTACTATCAAGGAGTGTTGAAATTGATAATGTCTAGAGCTGATAAGGTGAAAAAGCGAAAAGAACGGCAAGTTGTTTTAAAAATTGCAAAAAAAGTTACAGACAATTACGGGCCGTAGATAAAAGCTGTGTACAAACAAATTTTATAAAAAGACAGAAAAAAAGCTAAAATAATGATTTTGTCACAAACAATTCCAAAGACCAGGTAGCCAATTTTTATCTCAATGACGAAAATTCGCCCCCTGCACCCGGTTTAAAAGATTTTATGGCCAAAAACAAAATAAGAGAACGCAAGCGTTATTTGAACAATACAATCTTTAATTTACATAAAAATTCAAAAAATAAAAATTCCAAAATCACAAAAATGCTTATTTATAAATTAAGGCCTTTTTATGTAGTTAAAATGAAAATAATGCATAGGAAACTTGTTTGTGCAAAATCATGTGAAATTTTTATAATCTATACGAATAACTCCGGTACATAAAATTATTAAAGAAGGTGATTGATGATTTCATTGAATTAACGAGCTGTGATATAAATAATAAAAATTGCATGTTTGGTGTGCATTCTGCTTGCAAATAATTCAAAACAGACATTCCTAATCATATAGATACCAACAAAATGATATCATATCAATATTGGAAAGATGAAACTGTAGAGAGAGTCAATGCCAAGGGAGTTAAAAGTACATCAAAACCCTTGAATGAAATTACTATCGGATGTACAATCAGAGTTGATTGAGAAATTTGACGAAGAATTGGTCAAATTTAAAAAACATAAATTCATAGTCAATCGCCAATTCCGAGTATTAACTAATATAAAAGATAATTTGGAAATTGACTTTGCATATTTGATTTTTGATTAATTACTTACTTACGCAAGACTATATATACACAGTAAGAACCATAAATGAAAAGCTATTAGAGAAGAAAAAAGACATCTACCTACTCTTCCAAGACCTAAAAGGAGCCTTTGACCAGGTACCACACAGATACATCTGGAAAGCATTGGAAGAACTAGAAGTAAGCCCAAAACTGCGGAGAATAATAAGGAACATGAATAGTAAAGTAATTGGAAAAACAAGATTAAATAACCAAGTATCGGAAAAACTTAAAATGGAAAGGGTTTTCAAACAAGGTAACAGCCTAAGCCCGCTCCTATTCGTGATATACATGGACTACATAAACAAAAAATGCAAATTAGAAACAAGAAACACCCACATAAGATACCATAACCTAAACCCAGTAATGACACAAGACCTAATATATGCCGACGATATATTACTCATGGAAAGGAACAAAAATCAACTACAACAAAACATAAACATATGGAAAAAAACACCTAGAAGAAAGTGGGATGACCATTAATATAGAAAAAACAAAAGTAATGCATGTCACAAAACAGCAAAACGAAGAAGAAATAGATATACCAATAGACGGGAAACAGATACAAACAGTACAAATATACGAATACCTAGGAGTACTAATCAGTAAGGATGGAAGAATAGACCAAGAAATAAAACACAGAATAAACAAAGGAAATAGGATATACTATCAAGTAAACAACACATTGAGAAATAGGTATAAAATCAAAAATGCACTTATATAAAACAATATATACCTCACATTCTATACGCTTCCGAGACATGGGCGATAACAGACAAACATAAATCCAAAATAACAACCGCAGAGATGAGGTATCTAAGGCGGATAGTAGGCAAAACAAGAAGAGATAGGGTCCGTAACAGATCCATACGAGATGAACTAGAAATCACACCGTTGGTAGAAGAAATAAAAACCAAACAGCTACAATGGTATGGACACCTGGCCAGAATGAACAATGAACGATACCCAAAAACCGTTTTTGAAATGAGATGTGATGGAAGGAGAGATAGAGGAAGACCCAGGGGAAAGTGGGAAGACAACATCAACGAATCAGCAAGAAAAAGAGGACAGACCCTAACACAAATCCGAACAACAGGTACAATGCTTTTCATTTTGGACAAAACCAGCGTCATATTGCTTTACAAGTAGGAGGAATTTATATTTGCTGTAATTATGGAAAGAAGACATTCGTGTAATTTGGATCTTTTTCTGATGTTTTGAAACACGAATAAGAGGCAGTTTGGGCACATTTATTACCTGTTTTGGAGCATATCAAGAGATAACACCCAAATATTCAAAAAAGTCACTTTCAAAGCGATGGGTCGACTACACAATATAAAAATCGAAAACACGTCTTTTTCCACTATTGCAGCAAATTTGAGTTTGAATTAGCTAGTTGGAATTTTTCATCACCAGGCCACGGCGGCACAGTGAAAGAACTTTGCAATAGAGTTGTGACGCATGGTACCGACGTTACAAAGGCAGAAGAGATGTGTGCAGTTATCAAAGAGAAGAGTTCGGTCATTCCTTTTTAATCAGCGAAGAAAATATAATCAATGTGCAGAATTTGATCCCAAATAGATTGATCCCTGTCTCAGAAATGAAACAGGTTTACCAAATAGTCTACAATAGGAATGATTATAGTCAGCTATCGTTTAGATCTCTCTTTTGTGATAACTGCATGGATAAAAAATTATGCGAACATTTCAGTTTGAGCAAATCCGTCACAAATTATGTTTGTCCGATATCTTTTTCTAGTGGAGAATGCTTCCTAGAAAGTGATTGTATCGTAGTTATTTATGATAAAAAATGGTATCCGGGAATTTTTAAGAATTATATATATATAAAAAAAATTATGAGTGCTGCTGCTGCTGTCACACAGGTCAAAGGTCAAATCGTTCGTGCCTTCGAAGTCACCCGAGCGCTGAATGATAAATTTCGGCTCGGCGGCAGGCGCGACCGAAAATATATTTTCGGAACCGCAAGCGATGGAAAATTTTCGTTTGAGAGCGTAATAAAGCACTTATATATAAAAAATTATGAGTGCTGTCGAACAGGTCAAAGGATCGAGGTCAAAGTTCAACTCTAACTGGGTATACGTAAATGCGTTGTCATGGCAACGTACGATTATGTCAAACAGAGCTTTTAATCGTGTTATTATTTTTAAAACTACTATCCGAAGGGCTCAAACATGTCGAGTTGGACAGTTCGCGTTGCCAAACCTCGTCTAAATAACGATTTTTTAATCGTTAATTTTCTTGAACGGACGGGAATGAATTTTTGCTGGCTGAAAATTCCCGATACGGAAAAAGTCATTCTAAATCAAAATTTTGATGAAGAAACCCGCTGAAAAAATATTGAAGAATAAAAAAATTTCCTTCGTATGGACTGAGAAAATTCACTTAACAAAATCTGGTGTGAACATCACACGACTTTCCTTATCTTATTATTTGGGTAATTCTGGCAAAAATTCTGGGCTTCAATTTTTTTTCGAGTTCCTATTTTACCAACTTTTACTTTAAATTCATATTTATCTCGTGATAACAAATCATTTTTATTCTCATGAATTCTTTGTATCTTCAACCGTTTAGATTCGACACCGCTTTGCGACCGATTTTTCGACCTTGCGACAAAAGGGCTCGGCCGATTTTTACCACAAATTTCGCGTTGCTACCTACAAGTAACTTGCATACCAAATTTCAAGTCTCTAGCTCGTACGGTTCTCGAGATATCCTGTTTACTGACAGACCGACCGATTGACCGACAGATAGACAGACAGACGCACGCACACGCGTGCGCGCGCGCGCGCGCCCACACACACACACACCGCCGATTACATTACTTTCCTTATTATAGGATAAGGAAAGTAAAAAAATAGAAGATACTGTCAGCAGGTGTGCTATATTTGACGAATAAAATATAATTATTATAAGTTATGTAATATTATTGATACCTTAATTTAACGGATTATCATTATTATTAAATTAAGACATATTTTATAATTCATATGATACAGATTTTTTATCTAACCGTTCAAAACTATGGTTTATTGTGATGTTTATTTTATATACTCTTACTTCCACATAAAAGTTCCGATCTGGTAAGTTAGAAAACCTTTTTCCACGACCTTACAGCGTTTTTTAAAACTTTGCGCCGTTTTTCCTTTTTAAAGCGTTGAGAAAAAGTTTTTCGACTTTGTCGTCCTCATAATGAGCGAGTAATCAACAAATATCGTTTTAGGAGGGGGGTATTGTCGCGGAAATGCTCATATAGCAGTAAAACATGAAGGCTAACAAGATACATAAAAAAGCCCAAACGCTACGCAAAACAGACAAATGACACATACAGACAAAATCTACATACTAAACTCGTAATTGAAGACAAGTGAAGTAGTTCAGCCATTTGCACCATATATCTAAGGACAGATTGATAAAATAATATGAAAAACACAAGTTCCAAGAAAAATAAATAACATAATATAAACATGGTAGACGTAATATAAGAAGAAGCAGCAAGTAGAGCAATTATATTTGACCGACTATCTGTTCTAGATGACGAAGACTTGCAAGCCACTTTGAATACCGAACCGTCTCCGAACATTCAGCTGGACAGCTAGGAGTCGATCAAAAGACAGTATGGTGCCGACTTCAGCAGTTTGAATTTGCTCATCAAAAGCGCCAACAAAATACAGACGAAGTTGCTCGTCCTGTAGGTGAGCAATATCTTGGCAAATATTTCAAAATTGTTATAGTCGAAGAAAATTAGTAAAAAGCTCGAAATTTTTAGCGGGTACACGTATCGAGACGTTCAAGGCGCATTCGATTCGTAAGAGCATCAGAAAAAAATGTTACCACATATTTTTTTGTTATTATGCGAAAGTGCATTTGTGTACGCAAAAATTGCATTTATTTTATGCACTTTTTGCAGGCCCAAAAGAATATTTTATTTCTTGCTTAATATTGGTCAAAATAAGCCCATTCTCGTTACTCAGAGGCTTTTGGGGTCGCTGATACGAATATAATGCTTAGAAAGTGCTCGGATGCACTTGGGAGGCATAATTCTGGGGATGGGGATGATATTAGGAAACCAGTTCAAAGTTAGTTGTTTTTCGGAGTTAAACTGTCTGGATAAGACTTTTTGAGGTCGCTAATAACGAATATGATGTTTAGGAAGTGCCCCAATGCACTTGGAGGGGGGGGGGCTTTCCTAAAATTACCCCTATCCCCAGAATTATGCCCCCCCCAAATGCATCAGGGTACTTCTTAAATATCATATTCGTAATCAGCAATCCCAAAAACACTTATATAAACAGTGTAAACTGGAAAAACAAACAAATTTGAAGTAATTTTCTAAAATTACCTCCATCTCTAGAATTACGCCCCCAAGTGCATCGGGGGACTTTCTAAGCATCATATTCGTGATTAGCAAACCCAGAAACCCTTATATAGACAGTTTCAACTCAAAAAACAAACAAATTTGAGGTTTTTCCCAAATTATGCCCCATCCCCAAGATTATGCTCCCCTCTAAGTGCATTTGGGGCACTTTTTAAACATCATATTCGTTATCAGACAGTTTAAACTCGGAAAACAAACAAGTTTGAAGTAATTCTTTAAAATCACCTTCATCCCCAGAATTATGCCCCCAAGTGCATCGAAGCACTTTCTAAGCATTGTATTCGAAATCAGCGACCTGAAAAATCTCCGAGTAACGGGAATGAGCTTATTTTGGCCAATCTTAAGCGAGAAATAAAATATTCTTGTGGGTTTGCAAAAAGCTCATAAAAAAATGCATTTTTGCGTGCACAAATGCACTTTAGTTCGGCTCGTGCATCGAAGCAGAACAGACGTGTGTGAGCCAGCTATACTTGGGATATCGCAACGTGAAAACGACCGCTGGCCCGCCAGCTGACTTCGCCAGCGTCGCGCGAAAACCGGCGGATCGCCACTGCGGATCACCATAGCGGATCGCTGCAGCGAATCTTGAGCCCCCGGGAACCTTCGAAAATCGTAGGGTTCATCGCCAGAGATAGCAGAGGCCATTATGGCCTACCAATATGCTCCTGGCACAACATTTCAAACCAGTCAACAGTACTGCCCAATGCAAGTAGACTACAACAACCAAACTCGGTATGTACAACCAAATTATTGTTATCAACAACTACCAAATGCAAATTCGCAAACACAATTTTTAATAAACGATAATTTGTAGGCTTCGAGTAATGCAATGCAAATAAATACTCCGGTCCAAAGCGATATCGCTTATCAACAAATGCAAAGACCACAAACACCTCACGATTCTGAATGGCATCTAGTTGAAAACAGAAAACGTAATCGCAGCAGTGATAAACCGCAACAACAAAACAAGCAACCTAAAATTACAGACTACTGGTTAAATCCCACAAATCGATTTGCACCATTAGCTGGAACTAACGAAGGCCAGCAGAAACCAATATCAACGGACCCCAAACCGCCGCCGATCTTTATATTAGGTGTCAAAGTCATTGAGCCGTTAATCAAAATGCTGGAAACCGTAGCAAAGGCAGAATATGAAATTAAAATATTATATAATGATGAGGTTAAAATCACACCTAAAACCTTAGATAAATACAGGCTTATAGTTAAAGCATTAACGGAGAAAAACACAGAATTCCACACCTATCAGACAAAGCAAGAGCGCAATTTTCGAATAGTTATCAGAAATTTACACCCTTCCACTAACCTGGAAGAATTAAAGGTAAAATTAAATGGGCACGGCCATCAAGTTAGTAATGTATGGAACATTAAACAAAGATATACTAAGAAAGAACTACCGCTATTCTTTGTTGATCTGAAACCGGACGATAGTAATAAAGAAGTATACAACATTACTAGACTTGCTCACTCAATAGTAAAGATTGAACCACCTCGTCCTACCCGACAAATCCCACAGTGCGTCAGGTGTTAGCGTTTTGGTCATACCAAGAACTTCTATAATTGGAGCCCAAGGTGTGTTAAGTGCACCGGAAGTCACGCGACATCTCAATGCCTACGTAAAGACAAAAATAATGAGGTACGCTGTATCAACTGCAACGGGAATCACCCCGCCAGCTATAGGGGTTGCACAGTCTACAAGGAATTGCAACAAAAAATGTACCCTCCATTACGAAGAAAGCAACTTGATAATGCCTGCCATATCCTCTCCAGACGCACTCAATCTAATCTAACAGATGCCCAAGCGCTGAGAAGTAACCTACCACTGATCTCTCCAAACCAACTCCAACCTCAACAACCTTCACCAACTACTTCATCAGATGACATAAATGAAATGAAGAAAATGATGAACAGCCTTCTGGAACAGATTACACGTCTGACGGAACAAATGGGAACAATGCTTAACCTATTAACCGCTCTCGTCGTTAAACCCAACAATGACTCATCACATTAGAATTGCACAATGGAATGCCAATGGGCTGTTACAACATAAAGAGGAACTAACTTCTTTACTTATAAATCAACAAATAGATGTCATGCTGATTTCAGAAGCACACTTCACTGACAGGAGCTTCCTCAAAATCTCTGGATTTGCAGTCTACTCAATCAAACACCTTGACAGTGGGGCTCATGCCGGCACATCGGTGATAATTAAAATCACTATTAAACATCATGAACTCTCCGAATATAAGCTAGAGCATCTCCAAGCAACAACAGTAGTCATAGAAGATTGGACAGGACCAATAACAATATTTGCGGTATACTGTCCTCCACGCCACAACAAACAACTTCAATATGAACATTATCTACTGATCCTGGGCAACAGATTTATCACATTCGGAGATTTTAATGCCAAGCATGAACAATGGGGTTCTCGAATAACTTTAACCAAAGGCAGAGAACTGCTAAAAGCAATTACTAGCGTTAGAGCACATTATCTCTCCACTGGTGAGCCTACTTACTGGCCAACAGACCTGACGAAACTCCCTGATCTACTAGACTCTGCTATAGTTAAAGGAATCCCCCTTAACCATATAACCATTCAGTCCCGCCTAGACTTATCTGCTGATTACTCACCCATCATATTAACATTTGGAACGCATGTGTTAATCAATCAAAGTAATCCCACCTTTTGCAGTAAACACACGGATTGGGACTTGTTCAGAGAGCAAATTGAACACACTCTTCCAACGGATATTCCATTAAAAACAGAAAATGACTTGATCATAGCATTAGAGCACTTTACTGCAATTATTCAGCAAGCTTCTTAGCAAGCCACTCCACAAAAACTCCAACGCGTCTCTACCACTGGCTGCCCCCTATTGGTCAAACAGAAAATCGCCGAAAAGCGCAAACTCCGGAAAAAGTGGCAAACAACCAGACAACCTGCAGACAAGCGGAGATTTAACCAAGTCGCAGCTGACCTCAAAAGAAATCTGTCTGGCATAAAGAATCAGGGTATTAAAAACTATTTGAAGTCCTTAACACCGACGGAAGCAACTGATTACTCTCTCTGGAAAGCAACCTGAAAGCTCAAACGACCAATCCAACATAAACCACCCATACGTCTTCAGAACGGAACTTGGGCTAGAACTGACAGTGAAAAGGCTCTCGCCTTTGCAACACACCTAGCGGAGGTATTTCAACCCTTCCCGTCAGAAATCACACAAGCTGAGAAAAATATAATTCAACAATCCCTGGAGGCACCACTCCAGATGTGTCTTCCACTAACAAAATTTACAATAGCCGAAATAAAATCCCAAATTCTGACCAACCTTAACTTCCGAAAGGCTCCCGGGTATAACCTAATAACGGGGAAAATTCTAAAGGAGCTCCCTGAGAACAGTTTTCGGTATATCACCTACTTATTTAACGCGATGTTAAGACTGTGCTTTATCCCTCCGCAATGGAAAGTCGCTACAATCATTGTCATTCCCAAACCTGGAAAACCTAAAGAACAACTAACATCTTACAGTCCAATAAGCCTGCTACCAGTCCTATCCAAGGTTTTTGAAAAACTCTTCCTAACTCGGTTCACACCTATAATACAGGATAATAACCTACTCCCTGATCATCAATTTGGATTTTGGCAACAACACGCCACTGTCGAACAAGTACATCGAGTCGTAGAGATCATCAAAGACTTTGAGGCAAAAAGGTACTACTCAGCTGTATTTTTAGATGTAAAGCAAGCGTTCGATAAGATTTGGCATGATGGCCTGCTATTTAAGATCAAACCTTTACTGCCTCCGGATTGCTTTCTACTTATTAAATCCTACCTCGCTGACAGACACTTTTTGGTCAAACATGGTGAATATACAACAACCTTATTTCGCATCATCTCTGGTGTCCCTCAGGGTAGCGTGCTGGGGCCGGTCCTCTACCTCTTATTTACTGCCGACCTACCAACCTCCAGAAAAATCCTGACAGCTACATATGCTGACAATACTGCGGTGCTCGCATCTGATTTCGACTCTATTGGCAACCCAAAATCTGCAATCTCATCTAAATAATCTGCAACAGTGGTTTACGAAGTGGCGCATTAAGGTCAATGAGACAAAGTCTGTCCACATAACCTTTACAACAAGACGAGGCACCTGCCCACACGTCACGCTAAACAATCAACAGCTCCCACAATCTGAAAGTGTCAAATACTTAGGACTTCACCTTGACATGGAAAACTCACATCTGAACGAAACGAAAACAACTAAGCCTTCAGTTTCGAAAAATGTAGTGGCTACTAGGACGCAACTCGCAACTGTCTCTGAATTGCAAAATCCTGCTTTACACAACTATACTTAAACCGACCTGCACATACGGTATTCAGCTCTGGGGAACAGCTAGTCATTCCAACATCGAAATTCTGAGACGCTTTCAAGCCAAGACGTTGCGTAACCTCGTGGAAGCACCATGGTATGTATCCAACGAGATTATATGTCGTGACCTAGGCATACCTTCAGTAAATGAAGAAATCCATCGTCACACGCTACTGTGACAGGCTTCATGTCCACCCAAACGCCCTTGTTGAGGGCATTCTCGATGTTGCCGAAGATGAGTCACGACTTAAACGGATTAAAACTCTGGATCTTCCAAACCGCTTCGAGTGAGTGATAGTGTGTGTGCGCGAGTTTATAGTGCCATTTAGCTGCAAGCCAAACTGACTTACTATCACTTAAGGAATTTGTTATTGAACTCTTTCCTTCACGATATGCATGTACAGTACCACATAATTTACTAAATGTCAAATTTTGACAGATTGTAAAGTTCTTCAATAAAAAAATGCATTTTCGAAATATAACAAAAAAATATGTGATAACATTTTTTTCTGATGCTCTTACGAACCGAATGCGCCTTGGAACGTCTCGATGCGCGTACCCGCTAAAAGTTTCGAGCTTTAAGTGTTTTTCTTGCTAATTTGACTCGACTATTGGCCGTTTCTAAAATACTACACGGAAAGAATGAGTGACAGTGAATACAGGCATTCTTGGCAATAATTCTAAGAACGTTGAAAGAGTCTTATTCACCTTAACTGCTGTGCAAAATTTTATGCCTGTAGCTTATATGATTTCTGATTTAACAGACGCCTATGCACAAAATAACAGCTAAAATAATTTCGTTAGCTTTCTGCTACACTAGAATTCTAAAAAATTAAATCACAATGTGCAATTTTCCAAAATATTTATGGTGCCCTAAAAAGTATATCGAGAATTGAGTACGAGATGTAAAACGATGCAAACGTTCCTTGACTTGTCTGGTATTCGTGGCAAATGGTAAGTTTATCCTTATTTATTTATTAAAAAAACCAAAACAATTTCTTTTAATCAACTAAAAATGGATTAATAAATAACAAGAGCAAAGTCGATAGATTTTGCCCTCTATTAAGCAGGCTCAAAATCCTACAAAAACTATTTATAGGTAGAAAATTGTATTTTCCACAGATGTATGCATGCACTCAGATATAAATACATCAAATATCAAATTCCTGTCCGTCTATTTATCTGGCACTGTAAATCACGAAGTTAAAAATCATTCGAAAACAAGTATTTGGAACCTTCATATTTTACAATACAATTACGTTATGCGTTAATTTAATGAAAGGGAAAGACGATCGATTACTAAATTCCCGACAAAAAATAATATACAATACAATATTTTTATTAATATTATTATTTATTAAAAAAATTCCACTTTCTCTCACAAACGAAGAAACACGTTTGTACACTAAAGACTAAGACCCTCTACCAGCATGAGTAGTTGAACTCACCAAAAATGAGCAATCAAAATGAATATGTTTATTTAAAGTACTGTACTACTTCATAGTTCCTCTACAGGTTAGAAGAAAATCAAAGAACATACCACAACATTACAGATACTAACAGTACGTTCATACCAAACATTATTGCAGTTTAAGATCAGCAGGTGCCTATCAATGAGTGCAAAAAGAAAATCAGTAATCTACTATACAATAATAAACAAAATCTTAACCCTGAAATTCAAAAGAAGGTCAAACTTGACTACTTACACCACACATCATCCAAGGCATCAACAATAACTAGTCAGGTTATCCAGTTTATTCCAGTTGTTACATTCACTGCAAAGATTAAAACTCTAAACTTTCAGATATCCTTAATCTAAAAATTGAATTGATAGACTGCCGCTCGTGTATTACAAAATTTATCTCTTTTAATTCTTCTTATATTATCTTAAGTATAAGTTGTTCCACAACGGTAAAAATTGTAAAATTGTCCTGACAACATACTGCTATCTATGCTGACGTATGTTTTGTCATCCACAAGAAGTTTGATTTTGAATTAAATCGCCGTTCAATCTTCAAGAACGTTTCTTTAGCCGAAGTTGTTGTTCTTCTTTTCTTTTCAACATTTTCTTTTTTTGCAAGTACTTTTGTTCATTTTTTTTTATATTTTGAGGAGTACCTACTCTGACTTCACCGTTTTTAGATATTTCACGCACGTACATTTTTTCGAGTTTAGCAGCTTCGAAACAATCTTCTCAGCTCTTGCATTTATCGAATCTCTATAACGCCACAATTTAGGCAATCGTCAAACTTATGATGATTTGGAAAACCGCTGGTTTTGAACACTGCAACTTTGTGACTTTTCTCAAGAACAACTTTTCTGGATACTACTTCTGCAAAGATTAGCTTTTTGATCTCAGTGCTGATTAATTCATTCCCTCTTTAATTGAGAACTGTTGTTAAACAATAGTAACAATTACAAGACAAGACTCAGCTGATTAGATAAATGCTTATTACTTAAAAAAGCAATTAATATTTAAAGTTTAGCACAAAATGAAATGTGTCCGTTTAGTAAAATAAATAATCCAGCGAACAAACTTCAACAAATCCGTCTTCCATAGCGTTAAAACCAAACCTTCTAGTATTTGTACCGTTTGTCAAGTATATTCCAAACCTCATGAAGAGAAAAATAGATTAGAACAGCTTTGAAGACTACTTTGTTCAACAAGATTACAGATAAATGAATACGTCAGTTTAGATGTAAACTAATTTTTTGCGCTTAGGGTATGTTTCCTTAATGGATCCATGTTCACTGCAGCCTATGGCTTATTGTGATTACCTTAATAAAGTAAATTCACGACCAATCTGTAATTGATGTCCCCTGCATCAGAAGATACAGGTCCTTTACAGGTGTGTCTGGAAAACTTCGTTTCCAGGATTGGTTTTCCGAATCTATGTTGCCTTTTCCTGCACAGTGCATCGCACTTGCATAGGACGTGTAAGTCTGTTTCTGGTTTCTTGCTACAAAGTCTGCATGCAAGATTACTATTGAATTTAGCAATTTTCCAGAGGTGTTCTTTTACAGTCGCACGTCTTGTAAGCAACCCTACGGTTATCTTTAGCTGTGGCCTACTTAGGTTAAGGAGTTCTGCGGCTCTCTTTTGGCAAGGCCCCTTATTGAAGGTTTTGCTGAAATAATGTCCTGGTCGGTTCTTCCAGTACATTCGATGATGAGTGCGTGTCCTCTCCTTAATAAAGCTTCGGGCAGCACTTCGCGAAATTCCTAATGCAAGTTCTGGGCCTACATAAGCCTCACTAGATCCCTGCCTGACCAGTTTATCGGCTTTCTCGTTGCCGTAGATACCGCAATGCCCAGGTGTCCATAATAGTTTTACTGTGTTATGTTCTACCAGTGCATTGAGTTCGTTGATGCATTCCCATAACAGTCTAGATGATGATTTTGTGCTTAATAAAGCCTTTAAAGCTGCCTGGCTGTCTGATATCATATAGATCCGCTTGCTCCTGTAAGCCCTCATACCGTTTTCACCCACACACTGTAGTATGGCGTACATTTCTGTCTGAGAGGCAGAAGTGTGCTGACCAGGAAAGCTTAGCTCTACCATGGGAGCTTCAGCATATATTCCAGCTCCGGTACCCAGCTCGGTTTTAGAACCATCTGTGTACCAGATTAGGCTACCAAGTGCAATTTCTATCCTGCATGATCACCTTGAATAGAGAGTCGCTACATATTTTTGAGATCATGTGGTCCGTCCTCATTTGAAGCAGAAGACCCCCAGACTGTCAATTATTCTTGTATGACCTGTACCCGTGTGTGTCTTGTACAGTGAATGATACAGCCTGTAGTAACCTAATCTTGCCTCCCCCTGAATTACTATGTGCAGAGGTGGGAGGTCTAGAAGAGTCTCCATTGCTTCAGTGAGCGTGGTTCTCGTAGCCCCTGTAATGCCCAAACAGGCAAGTCTTTGTACCTTGCCTAGTTTTAGTTTGGTGGTTTCTTGTGCTATTTTGGGCCACCAGACAAAAACTGAGTATGTAAGAGAGGGTCTAACCACTCTAGTGTGCAACCAGTGCACCATTGCTGGTTATAGCCCCCACGACTTGTCGTACATCCGTCTGACAACTGCTAGAGTTGTCACCGATCTGTCGACCACTTTCTCAATCTGACGGTTCCAAGTAAGTTTAGAATCGAAAACGACTCCTAGATACTTTACTTCTCCAAATGTGGTGATTTCTTTTTCGCCAAGGAAAAAAGGTATAAGCCCCTCTAATTGTTTCCTTCGCGTGAAGGGTGTAATTTTGGTTTTTATGGGACTGACCTTGAGATATTCCTGTTCCTTTCAGTTACCACGTTTAGAGGATCTACATCCGTTTCATAATTGTGCCTACAAATTTCCTTTCCACCAAGACAACCAGGTCATCGGCGTAGCCTATAGAAGAGAATCCTTCGCCTTTTAAGTTCTTTATAAGTCCGTCCATTACCAGGTTCCATAGCAGGGGGATAGAACTCCTCCATGAGGAGACCCCCCTTCCGCGCTAACTAGACCATTATAGTTTCGTCATACGTCATACATAAGCGAATAAATCATCCGTCCTTTGAGCATCCAGCCTATCCACCTGCAGCAGGTCTTCTCCAAGCCACGCCCTTTCAGGACCGAGGTTATGTAGTTGGAAGATGTATTGTCAAAGGCCCCTTCTATATCCAAGAAGGATCTCTTTGTTGTCCATCGTCTTCTCTACTCTTCAGGTGAGGTAATGAAGTGCTTTTTCAGTTGAAAGACCAGCTTGATAGGCAAATTGGTTCTCACGTAGTAGTTGGTGTACCAGTATACCTCCCCTAATATGCTTATCAAGCAGTTTTTCCAGTTGCCAAGATCAAGGAATACCTGGTTTCTCCAGTCTGACAGCAACTGTTGTATAATTGCAGATCCAGGAAACTGTATCCGAGTAGTTCAGTCAGTGTTTATTTTCCTGCTTTTTAAGTACTCTCCGGATTTAGATTCCAGAGTACCAATCAAATTGCAGTGAGTCTTTTGAAAGTACTTTACGGAGTCTAGCAAATGCTAGAGTATTTTCAATCTCCAATCCAAATTCGACGCTAATGCCAAAGAAATAGGAATCTCCAAGTGAATAGCAAATTAAAAAATATCACGCATCAAGTTATAGGTGAACCTGACAACTTAAAAATCAAAATATATAAAAACATGTATGCAGTTGAATTTAGACCAGAGCCTTTGAATAATTACACTATATTTATAGAATAAAAACTATTTTAGTGAATGGGTGTGTCTCCTTCGTATAATAAATTACTTTTTTGTAACAGTAATATATTAAGACAGTAAAGTGGTGATATATCAAAATTATCTTGATAACTTACAGCATAATGTCCGAATTAACAAAGCATGGCAAAAATAAACATTAAACGTTACATGTGTACACACTTAATAGCATATTATTATTATGGAATTATATAAAGAAAAGCCCACAGTAAGTTTTTTAATGTTTTGTGAATCGTCAAAATTGTCACTACTGGGGTAGTGAAAATCTAAGTGGTAGTAAACATCAATGAAAGCAAAATGCTACATATCAGAAAATACTATAGAAGAGCAAAAATACCAATTATTATAGAATAACGAGCAAAATGTGTGGATAAGTTCAAATACCTTGGTCTATATGCTTCCCCACACTACTCTACGAATTGGAGACACAAATCATGCTTAACAAACACAAATAAAAAATAACAGCATCTGAAGTGAGAAGTACTAGGACAAACAAAGAGAGATAAAGTAAGGAGCAGCAATTAAAGACAATTAAACTAACAACCAGTGATAAATAAATAGAAAAAACAACTAAAACGGTACGAGCACCTTATCTACTTAGAGGTTGATATGTACCCCAAAATAATAACACAAAATTAGAGAAGAGAAACAGACGAGTGCAATGAAACGACATCAAGGAACTGGTTAGAAATAAAAGAAAAAGATCCATAAGGTTGGGATAATGTCAAGGGGCCGAAACAGCTACAAAAATGAATATAAGACTCAACGTTGCAAGGTATAATTGGAAACGAGAAGAAATAAGAAGACCACAAAGTTTATAATGTACCTTTTTAATGAATGCTATACTGATCTTTCTTTTGATTATGAGTAGTCCTCTATCATACAATACTTTAAACTTTTAATAAATTCAAGTGCCGTTTATGAAGAACCAATACATCTACAAAAATATACTGTTTGTTGTGCATTGGCCCTAAATCTTGAAGGGCGAATCTGACAACGTTGTTACTGTCAAAGTTGTACTTTATCGGGAGACACTAGACAACTTTTTCTCAATAGAACCAATAGTTTGGACTTGAATGACTTTCAACTAGATGAAACCACATATCGCACAGCTGGCAAAACACTCCCTTTATTTCAAACCAAATTTCCTGGCCGTATTATCTCACAGAGATATGACATCGATTGATCACTGCCGTCTTGCGATTAACTTCATTCGACTTTTTCCTTTGGAGCTATTTCTATGAAGAAGTTTATGTCAACCAACCTCCTACTATTTCAGAGCTAAAAGAGAATATCAGACTTGTAAACGGTGAAATAGAGCCGCATTTGTTGGGAAGGATTATCGAAAACTTTACTAAAAGAACTGTCGCATATCAGAAGGGTCATGGAGGGTATTTGGCCCACACCATATTTCATAGATAACTGCCAAGTCTGTACTTTACACTGATAGCTATAAAATTCGGATTGTTCCAGTATTTTGTATTTTATTAAGTAAAAGGCCTTGAAATCCCCATAGTTCATGTATTCTATTCATATGAACTTAAAAACTTCTGTTAAAATGTAAAAGAGCAAATGTAAAGCCATAGTTTTATTGTCATCTAGTATAAGTAAATAATTAGTAATTGGTAGATCAATAAGCGGTATATGCATGTTCTTGCTTTAAATACTCTGTAGTTTTCTTTGAAATGAAGTGATTCATTTTTAGGTTTTCTTAGTACTCAACATAAAAGCTTAGATTTTTCTATATTGGAGTATAAAAAAAAATAAAAATCTCTACTTTCATTTTAAATGTGCCTTCAAAACAAACAATACCATAATTTTAGCTTGTTTACATTGAGCCTGTCTTATACAACGGATTATTTTAAAGTTTCAGTACTCAGACATGCGTAATCTCCTATATAAATAATTCTGTACTGTTCATTACAAGAGCTTGAAACAATACACTACAGAATGCATGTTTACTAGTTCTTATAAAGCATTTGAGCGAAAATCGGTTTTATATAAATTGTTGTTCATTCAAAGTTCGAAAATAATAATGCAAGTGTACGTTATAGTAGCGCCAATGGTTTGAATAGAAGCTAGTTCAATAACTAAGAAGCAGTTTGAATTTTAATCAAGCAGACAAACTAAACTGAATTTTATCATAACTTTGCCAAATTGAAATAATTTAATAGTATACCCATATTCTTACATAAATTCAAATCTACAGTTGAGGTTTGTACAATAATTGCTCTAACAGAGATGACTGTGTGTTATGTTCACTTTCCATATTTGGCAACCACGCATGTCATAATTGCAGTAACACACTTTGTTAAATGTGAAAATTAATTATCAATTCTTAACTACTAGTATAGTATAATAAAGCGCCATCTATTGGCTTTACAACACGCTAAAAGACGTGCCTGTTCTACCCACGTAACCTTAAAGCCAGTGGTGGATGTAATGACGCACGACAAACAACATTTGCGACAATTTCTTCTTTTTACTTTATTTATCGAAAACAGAACAGGTGAAACCCCTCAGAGTATCTGAAAGAAGAGATTTTATGGATCAAGAATAAAAATATGACCTGCACAATGCCCAACGACATGGAAAGCTACGTAAAATTAAAAACTAGAAATTATAATAACACTATAAGAAACTCATAGTAATACTTCAAATAATTTCTAAGCATCTATGCAATCTGGGGAGAATTTATAAGAGAGATAAATATTACGTGTATAAATAAGTTCTCAGCTTTAGATTTCACAGGACGCAAATCACCGTTTACATGTAACGTATTAGTCCGCCCTCTTGCGGTTTTAAAGCATTGACATTTGGTCTTTCGAAACATCATGCGATTTGGCGTTTCACATAACCTCAATAATCAGCTGTGTTCACGATGGCAATCACAAAAGAGCATATTCGATTTTCTATCCACTTCGCGTTTCATCTTAAGAAAAACGCTGCTGAAGCCACCGAAATTATTTGTGCTGCATACGGTGAGAATGCTGTAAGTCGTGCAACGTGCAAAAAGTGGTACCAAAGATTTCGCGGAGGAGAGTTTAGTCTTGAAGATCAACCATGCGCTGGACGCCCTCAAACATTTGACACGGATGAACTGCAGACGCGTTAGGCTGGGAACTTCTCCCACATGCGGCGTATAGCCCAGACATGGCCCCTTCCGATTATCATTTATTCCGGTCGTTACAGCATCACTTGGCTGATACGCACTTCAAAACAGAAGAAGTCCGAAAATGCATCGATAACTTTATCGTCTCGAAGCCGGTGAGCTTCTATCACCAGGGAATTCGCAAGCTACCCGAAAGATGGTAAAAGGTCATCGATGCCAACGGAGAATACTTTGATACTTAAGCTTTTTTTGTTTGTTTTTAAATAAAACTTTAATTTTGCAGAAAAAGCTAAGAACTTATTTATACACCTATATACAGCAAAGAACAAGAGTAGATTATATGATATTGCTATGTTGTTATTCTCCACATTCAAAAAGAAAAATTTTCTGCTCGGGATTGTAATCTACGATAGAAAATGAATTATCCATAGAAATTGAAACAAGCAAAAATCATGGATTTATCCTGGTAAACCATCGACCAATGCCGCTCTACTAAATATTCACGCCAGGAAAATATAGGTGTGTATATGGTGGGATCAACGAATCGACGTATACTGTGAGTAGCTTCCATTTGGTGACACGGCAATCTTCACAGAGTTCCAGCAGCAATTTATGAGTGCTAGTGATTACCCGGTTATAAGAAGGTCTTATAATAACAATAAAAGAAGGAAACGTATTTTACCTAAACCTGGAATTAGAAGACTTATAGCGTATTCTGCACACTTCTTCCCACTTTTCTCTTTAAATCAACGAGACGATGCAGGGTCCAACAGAATAACTTCCGCTTTTACAATTGACCGCTGCGCACAAAATATTGATAGACGATGCTCAAGTGAACGCTTTTCTTCTTCTTGTGCTTGATGTATGCCTACACATCTCAACCGGATTTGCAACGCGCCACTGCGACGCCCAATCAGGTGCAACGATACCAGGCCAATCGATGCAAAGTTTGCTGCGGTTGTCCTCCTGCGGGATCCAGTCCTCGTTTTTCTTGTTGAACCAACGTTCGGCAGTCGCTAACAAATTATCCTTATAAATCTCGAACATTTTTGGAGCATTTAGATTGTACGAACGTTCCGAAACTCAATTTTAAGAAGCAGTCTCATAGATGCACTTTTACTGGGTGTTTAACGATCCGCCGTACCAACCTGTTAGCTGAGGTTGACCAGGCTCTTGGGATGATAACATATCTCCAAACAGAAGCTTCGTCCGCAAAAATTACATTGCTCTAATCTCAGTCGATATTGTCCTTTACCCAAGCGAGTGGCTTCGTCACCTAACAAAGATTTCTTCACTGAACTACGGCATTTGATGTCATGTGCACGGAGATGGGTTCGGATAGCTATTTATTTAAATCTACACCTCTCCGTTTTACTTTTGCTGCTTTTTAACGCAATGTTAAACTTGAGTTCCGTGAAAACAAATTCACGATCTGTTTTTCAACTTTAGGGGACACTTTGCCTATCGAGCCACGTTCCAGCTGCCTTTTTGTCTGCTTATTAATTGCACCCATTACTGACAAATGTTTTAGACATGTTTATGTACTTAGCAGCCGTTGTATGAGACATTTTTGGACCTTTCTGGTGGGTACAAAAGAACACAGCCTCGTAGCGCGACACGTTCGCTGCACTAATGGTGCTCTACGCGTTTCTCTAACAATAATTCAATACCAACTGAATCTTTCGTCGACAAATGTTCCCTCTATCAACTCGCAAATTAATAATTATGTCAAACACGGTCTTACTTAACTTACTGTAATGGTGACGCAGCGGATATTTCATAGACATTTCAGAGCAGATCGCCACAGAAGAGTTTAAATCAAGAAAACCATAATGTTGTAAGTACAATTTTCGACAGACTAATTTAGCATTCAAACGGAAATCATCCGGTAGACCTCATAGCGTTAAAACACGTGAAAATATCGCAGCAGTGATGCAGGCTGTCACATCGCCACAACCTTCTGTCGCTAAGTAGCGTGCATTGAATTCTGCACTGTGACCTCATGTTCCAGCAATACAAACTACTGGTAGTCCAAGAATTTAAAGAATGTGACTTGTGCGCGCCTCAGGATGCTTGCAAAGATCCGCTGGCGAATGCTGCAGCTAAAATCGACGAAGCTCATTTTCAATGGGCTGCGTCAATAACCATAATTTTCAATATTGGGCTCCATAAATTAAATGAACGACCTCTGTTCGCGCCAATCTCAAATTGCTTTTATTTTAATTTTAAATTAGGGACGGCTTGATCACACGTAGAGCTGATATATAAGGCCGCGGTTTGGGTTTCGGGGCGCTCGCCTTTGCTTTGCTCTCGGGCCGCCTGGCTCTTTTTCGCTCACTTCGTTTTCAATTTAGTTTGTGATAGTTTAGAAAGCGGGCGACCGGCTTTAAATTTTCCGTAAGCCGAGAGCGTTTTGACTAAGAGTTCGCTGGTGTGTTTGATTGGCGGCAGAAGGTTTTATTTCAGCGAGGCCGTTTTGTTGAAAGCTAATTTTGTGGCGGAATTCGCCATGTTGTCGTCCTGATTAACCTCTTCCCAGAGGTCGTTTCGTTTCCCGATTGCATTTTGGGGTTGAAATTTTTTCCGGTACAAGTCGATCCGATTTTTCTTTGCTTCTGACTCGGCAAGAAGCAAAGAAGGAACCTTGTTGCACCAGAAAAAACGCTACCGAGCGGCTCCGCTGTGAAGATTGGGGTAACTTGTCCTATATTTGCACCCACATCCCTTTTCTCTTCCTGGATCCCCCAGGATCACAGTACAGGCAACAAATTTATGCAAGAAAGCGTCGCTTAAACATTTTTTAGTGTTTCAGCTTTGGCTTTTGCTTGAAGTCCCTTTGTTTAAATTTAAAATTACGACACAGTCCATTTTTGGCCGTAACAACTCTTTACATTCAGAGTTTAGCTGTTTTGTGCGTTGTTACGGATGTTGGTATCATAGAGCCTTATTTTTTGAGAAAGCAGGACACTCAATGACTCACATATACCCATTATGTTGCGATGTTATGGTTTCAACAACATGGCGCTTCCGCACGTACGGCAAGAATTTATTGACATTGCCAGACCTATCCGATTTCGTAAACGATTTATCTTTGTGGGGACACCTGAAAGCTGAAATCTTTCAACTCAAGTCGCAGACTCGGCAACGCGGAACTTTAATGTGAATCTGCAGAAGTGTATGACTCGTGAGAGGCACCCACATTGTTCTGTGTGATAGTACAATAAAATATTGAACAGAATCTACGTTCTTCTTCTTATTGTTGTTTCAAACAGGATACCTACTTTATTTTGCCAGACCCTTCAATTTTATCAAAAATGTCAAAAAACTGTAGTTTATTATCTCTAAACCATATTTATTTTTGTATTCTAATTTGGCTACTCCACAAAAGAAAGTTGGGGCATGATTTAGAAGATTAGGTGAGTAGTGGGCTTTTAATAAATTTGTATCACAATTTTGTAAAAAGGTCTCTGGTTAAATTGAACATTTGATGATATGTGAATGGACTATCACTATGCTTCTAATCGCTGCCTCTTTTCAAGGAATAGAATAGTCGTGTAAGTTCAGATGACTAGCCGACCTAAAAATGCGTTAGTTAATGCAATTTGATAATAACCCAAAATAATGTTTATTGTCGTTTGATCACTAGACTCGCAAGAATAGACTACTACAAAATATTCAGAATACATACTTACCTTTTGAATTAAAATAAGTGCGTTCTTTGTTGATTTGGAAGCAACAATTTAACAGTATAAACCAAAAAAATACAAAATGACACTAATCACAACCCCCTTTCCAAATACCATTACGTCCTACAAGATTTAAATTTCTTTTACGAAAAACTCCGCCGCTTGGGAACGAAGCCACCATGTAACAGAATTTTCAAACGCAAGACAAACTAATGCTTCATGTACATAACGGACATTTTTATCAATTTCTTGCAGAAGTTTATGGCTGATCACAGATAAACGACCATTTTTTGCCCCATTGTGCACGTTGGTACATCCATCTTTAAACATGCGATACAATTGTTGTGACACCTTGACTCTTTTTTTTGGCGCACTTACAGGCACTGCAGACTCAAGGGCTTATTGTGCCCACTAACATGCACTTATTCTAGGGCATTCACACACACCCATGGGTTGAGCGAGACTCGAACTCGCGCGCGCCGACTAGAGGACAGAGCCAACTGGTTGAACCACCTGAGCCAACGCGCCCCCACCTTGACCCTTACACAGTTCACAATAAATAGCAGCTGCTGAAAAACTTTTTTTTACAAATTTTTTTTACTGCACATACTTCACATTTGGTAGGATTGTAGGCAGCATTGGACAACCAATGGACAACCATCCTCTTTCATAGTGAAAGTAACATGGGGGGATTTGAATTCGTTCACTTTAATTAGCCATTCCTAGTTCAGTGTTGGTGAGCTTGGCGATGCCTCGATGCAGCTAGTGATTTTGCGTGAGAGGCCAAAACAGCCATATATCTGCATAAGCAGCTGATGTTAGACGAGATTTGGGTAGATCTCCTGTTTATCATAAATATAATTTGGGACCTAAGACACTACCTTGTAGAACGCCCGAAGAGATGGGTTGAAGAGTCGTGGTTTCGTTTTTTTTTATTTTATCAAGAAATGCCGATTTGATATGTACGGCCTCAATAGTTTACCTTTTTAGTTTGTAGCAGCAGTTTTAATACTATACGTATCAAATGTTTGCTTCACGTCCAAAAACACCGGAGAACAGTATTGTTTTTCCTCCAAACCTCTGCATATTTTGTCATCTTTCCTGTGTGCCTATTTGATGATGCCATTTAAAAATCCAAATTGATGTTTAAATATTTATTCTTGGTTATCCAAGATTAGCATTATTCGACGTAAAATCAGTTTTTCAAAGACCTTTGACAAGATAGAAGGTAGGCTTATAGGCATGTGCAATGTTATTTCGGCTGGTGGTTTACCTGGTTTCGGTAGCATAATGATGTGTATTGTTTTCCATTGCATTGTACAAGTGTATAAGAGCTTGTATAATTTTTATTGATAAATGCTTGACGTTTGCCCTAGTAATTAGATCGCAGCCTAGGGCTTTTGTTGTTGTGACCGTATTTATTTCTTTTCTTATCTCTTTGATGATTAAAGATTTGAGGGATAGACTCGTTTGGAATTGTAAGTCCAGGAATGCAAGAATTTCTGCTTCTTCGTCTGTATCATCGGTGAGATGTTTGGCAAAGGCATTCGCCTTTTCTTTCTTGGTGGGAACACAGTTGCCATCTTTATTTTTCCAGGGGGTATGTGCAGAGTTCGTTTTTCTAATTGTCGTACTGCTTTTCACAGCGAGTAGCCTGTTCGTTCATTTGCACTAAGGTTTTCTAGATAGTCCTGAGTTTTTTTAATTGTTTGTTAGCCCTGTTTAGGGCTCGCTTATCTAAGTCCGACCTGGTAAGTTGTCAACGTTTTCTGAGACGGCATTTTTCAGCTATTTTATCTTTTATGATTATACGAATGTTTTTAATTTGTGAATTTATTATGAGTTCGGGAGTAGCTTCCTATGCTACCTGTTGAATTAGTTGTGTGAGTGAGACTGCTGCTCGTCTATGTCATGCTCACTTTTTAGTGAAACGTATAGCTCTACTAAATACTCGAGTCTATTTCAAAAATATTTCCAATCTATACGTCGGTTATAAAGTGGGGGTTGTGGTTGGATTTTAGTTATGTGCGAATATACAGTTATTGTAATGGCCAAATGATCTGCTGCTAGTTCAAAGCAGAATGCGATGGTACACTGACGTACGTTTAAACCCTTAATGATACCAAAGTCTAAAAGATCAGGGATTCTTCGGCGGTCTGTGGGCCAGTAGGTGGTTTTTTCGTAAGCACACAAGTGAGATTGTTTCCTTGTTCTTGTTAAGCGGGAGCCCCAATGCTCATGTTTTGTATTGTAGTCCCTGCTGCTATAAATCTATTGTTGGCTCAGCTCATTGGTGTTTTACAATTTTGATTAATTGTGCCATTATGTTAATTTACTGATTAATGATGTGACAATATTCAACATAGACTATATCATTTTTTTGTTGCATTGTTTGGTATTGTATTGTTCTTTCTGAAATGTTGTCTCTAGTTGGTAATGTCGGGTATTTTGTTTTATCTGCGTATGATTTTATATTTCTTTTCTTAGCTGTAGGTATAGTTTTTCTCGTAATTGTTTGTGGATTAAACAACCGCAATAATTGGCCGGGTAGTTGCCGTTGCAATTCACACATTAGACTTTATCATCTTTGACTGTTCTCGAGCACCCTCCTATGGGTTGAAGATGTGTACATTTGACACACCTGGAATTATGCTGACTAATTCCTCGTGTGTCCGAAGCATTGACATTTTGCGCATTGTAGAATTATTCGTTTGGCATGTGGAGATCCTGCTACAATACTGGTATTCAACAATATTTTTGATTTATAAATTTCTTTATTGTTATCGTTTGCTTTAGCTCTAACGCATACTTTTGAACTTTGGTATGAAAATTGGTAGTGGTAGCAGGTTTTTGACATATATATATATATATATATATATATATATATATATATATATATATATATATATATATATATATATAATTATAATCTTAACCATTTACCTTACGGTGTAGGGTGTTTGTAAGCTTACATACATTTACATTTCCGTGAAATCAATTTACATTCTAATAATTATTGTCAATACCGTTTTTAAATTAATTTAAAATAAACCAAATTAATAATTAAATCAAATTAAATTAAATTGGATTTACAATACATTTTAACTTACAGTTCCTATGCAAGTTGTTCTTGTCTATCTGATATTCTATTTACTTCACTTGCATTACACTACACTATGTTTCGTATGACGATCTTCAGTCATTCTTAACCGCACCAATCTATAGTTCACTCACACGTTTCACTACATTGATTATTATCACTTTTTATTGTGTATTTGTTATGTACGTACGAACCTTGTCCATTCCTTTTGTTCTGTGCCAATGTTTTGGCCTCTTGCCAGTTTCGATTCTTCCTCTTTAGGACTCCCGCTATTGTCTCATCCCATCTCCTTCTTGGTCTTCCTCTTGTTCTTGGTTTGCCAAATTATTTTTGTTTGTCTGTTATTCCCCATTCTGGTCAAGTGTCTAAACCATTTCATCTGTTGTCTTTCTATGTCCTTCTTTATTGGTTCAACATTTAGCGCCGTTCGTATTTCTTCATTTCTTAGTCTATCTCTTTTAGTTACACTCATGATTCCTCTCAGAAATTTCATCTCCATTGCTTGTAGCTTATTTTCTTGTCTTCTCGTGAGCGTCCAGCTTTCGCAACCAAACATCAATATCGGCTTGAATATCGTGTTGTATACTGTTAGCTTTGTTTTATTGCTTATCTCTTTTTTCCTAATTAAAGCATTGTTTAGGGCGTAATACACTTTATTAGCACTTTCAATTCTACTATTTATTTCCGTTTCGTTTTTCCCATCTTTCGATATTGGTATTCCCAGATACTTAAAACTGTCTACTTGTTCGATCTCTTTATTATTAAGTTGTATTTTTATTTGTCTATTGTTTCTTCCTAGTATCATCACTTTGGTCTTATTAGTATTTATCATTAGTTTTCGTTTTTGTAGTGCTGTGTTCCACAGTTCTAAGTTTCTTTGCAATTCTTCCTGGTTTTTTGCACAGATCATCAAATCATCCGCGAATGCACATTCTGTTATATATACCGGTTCCAAATATCTATAGCCCACTAACAGTTTCTTAACTTTATGTTTAACTTCTTTTATTACTTCATCTAATACAATATTAAAGAGCTTTGGGCTTAATACTCCCCCTTGTCTCACGTATTATTATTTGTTCTGACCTGATTTCGAGTTTTATTGTATAAACTAGCTATATTGCTTCTCAGTCTGTTTCCAATTCCTCTTTTCTTAAGGCTATTCCATATAACTCTTCTTGGTATGCTGTCGAAGGCTTTTTTAATATCGATAAACGCCACATATATGTCATTGCTGTGGAACTTCTCTATCAGCTGTTTTTTGTGAATATGTGGTCCTGTATTCCTCTCCCTCTTCTAAAACCACTTTGCGATTCTTCCATTTGGTGTTTTGTTTTGGCTTTCAATTTGTCTTCTAGTAGTCTCTCGTACACTTTATATGCATTGTTGAGTAGTCTTATCCCTCTATAGTTGTTGAAGTTTTTCTTATTTCCGGACTTGTATAGTGGTAATATTATACCAATTTCCCATTTCATCGGTATTTTGTTTTCTTCTGCAATTTTATTAAACGGTGTTGTTAATACTTCTAGACCGTTGGACCCTAGTAGCTTTAACATTTCTGTTGTTATATTGTCATGGCCTGGTGCTTTGCCTCTCTTAGGCTTCTTTGTAGCTTCTCCTACTTCTTCCAGACTAAATGTTCTCCCTTGTTCCACGTCTTCTTCTTCTTCCCTATTTTCTTCTTCGATGTCCCATGTACTTGATGTGTTTGCGTTTAGCAACTCTTCGAAGTATTCTTTCCATCGTAGCATTATATCGTTGTTTTCCGTTAATATTTCCCCTTTCTTTGAGTTAATATATTGACATTTTGTTTCTTTTCCTTTCCTTAATGTTTTCAGTACTTTATAAAACAGTTTCTGGTTACCTATTCTGTCCTTCTCCATCTTTTCGCCGAATTCTTCCCATGTGTGTATTTTTGCTCTTTTCACCATCTCTTTGACCTTTAGTCTCCGTTCTTTATATTTTGTATAGTTTTCGTTATTTTTGTTTCTTAGATATATTTTCCATGTCATTTTCTTTAGCTTTGTTTCTTCCTTTATCTCTTCGTTCCACCAACTCGATTTCTTTCTATATTTGTTATCTTTCGTCTGTCCACATATTACTTTGGCTGTGTTTATTACAGTTTCTTTGAGTTTTATCCAAAGCTCTTCTATGTTATAATTCATAATACTTGCTTTTAGAGTTCCCATTTCTTTTTCCGTTCCTTTAGTATATTTATTTGCTATTTCTTCTTCCCTTAATTTGTGTGATCTTATTTTTATCTTCTCTTGTGTGTTAATCATTTTATCCTTTTTGTTTCCCTTACTAACTCCATTTTCATTTCTGATACTACCAAGTAGTGATCCGTGTATAATTCGGCTCCTCTTTTTACTCTTGCATCTTGTATGTCTCTTCTATATTGCTTATTTATTATTACGTAGTCAATGATTGACTTCTCATTTCTACTTACTATTTCTCTCGTATACTTGTATATATCGTTATGTTCGAAGAAGAACTAGGTTATTCAATATACAGAAATCTATAAATCTTTTCCCATTTGTATTTCTTGTTTCTTCTCCATGTGTCCCTATTGTCTCCCCTGATTCCGCATCTTTTTTCCCTACTCTTGCATTTAGATCTCCAATTATAATTATTCTTCCATTTAGGCTTTCTATTGTTTCTGCTAGTTGCTCCCAAAACTGTTCTTTTATTTGTGCCTTGTCATTGTCCCCTGGTCCATATGCAATTATCATCGTGCTTTTAGCTATGATACCCGCTTGTATCTCTATCATAAGTAATCGTTCTGTAATTGCTAAAGATTTCGTAATATATTTAGTTATTTCCTTTTTAACTATACAGCCTACTCCCTCTATTGCTCTATGATTTCGTTCAACTCCTGAATATATTAGTAGGTTTCCACTTGGCAGAATTATCTCTCCACTTGGTTTCCTTTTAATTTCAGTTATTCCTAAAATGTGTAGTCTTGCTTTGTTAAATTCTTCATCTAATTCATGTTCCTTTCCTGCTATACTTCTTATGTTCCATGTTCCTATTTTCCATCTCTCAGTCCTTTTCATTGCCTTGTTCGTTATCCCATAGATCGGTCCTATGTTCTTATCTTCCGCTTTTAGTTTTTTCTCCAGGTTTTGCGTCTGATTTTTCTCATTTGTTCCGTAAAATTTTGCCCATCAGGGGATCTCTCAGCTACTGTTCTCTTGTAGTTAGTATTTTGTCTCCCTGCGGTTTCTACTAGACTTTCTTGTTGTATTTCTTTACGCGTAACCATTTTGTTGTATATCTTTAATTTATCGTAACTTAAATATGCCGTTTGTCCTTTTTCTCTGGCTTCTTTTAACAAAGGTATTAGTCTTCTTTCTTCTTGGGCCTTTTTCGTATAATCTTCATCTATCCAGATGTCTGATCCTTTTAGGTTTTTTGCGTTTCGTATTATCTCTTGCTTAATACTCGTCTTTGTTAATGTTACTAATATTGGCCTTGTTTTTCCGTCCATGGGTTTTCCTAATCTTTTTATCTCATCTATATCGACTTTTACATCTAGGGTTACTCCTATTTTATTTATTACTGCACATGCTTTTCTTCTAGTTATTTCTTCGTCCTCGTTTGTTTCTTCTTTAATACCCTTCATTACCAGATTTTTTCCTCTTACTTCTCTTTCCAGCATTTCTATTCTGGTGTTTTGTTCTGCTACTTGTTTCATTAGTTTTGTGTTTCCCTCTTTAACTTGATTTAATTATTGAATTATCTTATCTAACTTATTATTCGTTTGGCTCGTGTTTTCATTTATAGTGGCAAACATTGCTTCAATTCTTTCCATATCCATTTTTATTTTTACTGTTTTTAACTATTTTTATTCCGTTCGTAAGTTTTGTATCACTGTAATTATTCGTATTTAATATTTATGCCCGTGTATAATTTTATGATACTATTTTCACCGCACGAATTTTTATTGTTGGCTTAGCAGTCCGGCTCGACCTCGCATCAGCCGATATGGGGCACACGCGCGAGTTTTATACAAACGCCTCTTTCTGCGTTGTTGAAGTTATAACATTCGTAACAATAAAAATAATCAGTTTCTTACCAGTGTCTGCTGTACTTTGTTCACTGGTATCTACTCTACTCACATGCAATTTTTTATACATTTTTATTCACTTTCGCCGTGTTAACAATAAGAAATTTATATAGCGTGACGGAACCGATGTGTTCGGTTACCCGTCGCCGCCGCGAATTTCAGATAACGAATCGAATATATTGTTGGTTACTATTGTTTCTTCGAACCAGTATTGATTCTTTTTGGTTGTTTGTTGATTTTGTTCGAAACTTCAATGACACTTCTTGCTGGATACAGTTTGCCAGTTGTTGTCTCAGGTTAGAATATGATTGCTCCTTGTAGGTGGGGAACTGATTTGTCACCGGTTGCGAGTATAAATAAGTTGGAAGTTGTGCTACTTGATTGTGTGAGATATAATTGTTGGGACATGTACATTGATTGGTGTGGTATTTGCTGTTGTTGCGTTTGTCATATAAAATAGTTAATTGGTTAACTGAAACCCCTTATTTATTGTTAAAATCCCAGTTAAAAATTAAGTTATATGTAAAGTAAAATGTAAATGTTACAATAATATCACTGATCTGGAAGTCAAAGATATTGATAGCGCTCGTGTCGCTCTCAGCACTCGATGTTTACAACTTTGTACTTGAACGAGGCTGCGATTCGGCAATCGCAGGTAAAAATTGGCTCGCATACGTCTACTGTGTTTCGATGCACGGGCGGAACTTTTGAAAACAACAAAATAAATAAACATTGTTTCTATCTCCTGAAAACATGTTTTAACTGACCCGGCTGGTAAAACCCTATAAGAGTTCCAAGTTAGAGTTACAGAAGAAAAATAAGATTAACGCTCCTGATAACGGTAGAAATTCATAAATTCCAAGAACAAAAAGGAGTAAAAGAACCAGTGGATATACTTACAGTGGTATATTGATTACTTTACTGCAATATATAAAAAAGTGATAAAAAAACTACTACAACCTACATTTATTCCTTTATACTTAGAGTAATAAGGGAAATAGCAGAATAAAACTATGACCACCCAAAAAAAAAAGAATAAATGAGCTTATTTACTTAACTAAAGCGTATGACGTCCCAATGGAAAAGTTGTGAATAACCTTATAATATACTAATGTAAATAACTTACTAATTGCAACCACTCAAGAACCATATAGAAACACTATAATTAAAATACAAATGGGCAATTAAATGGCAAATAATAGTCTCAAAACAGGTATGATGCCCATCTCCTACTTTATTTAAAATATACGTCAATATGTCATAAGAAACTCAAGAAAATGTCCAGACATAAGAACACCATTGCATAATTAGATCCTTGCACACCCTTCGCATAACCCAAACTAATTATTTAAACTTTTTTTTTTATTATGTAATTATTTAGCAATCAGAACAAGTTTACATTCTATAAGCTAAATGGTTAACAATCATTATAGATACTAACGATAAGAATAACATGATGAGGCTTGCATCCTACGATACAACCTACGTAATTACAGTTTTGTACTTCGAGAGTATTAGAGTCTAATAGATATTAGGAATACACTACACACACACACGAGTTTGTTGGCCATACCACGACACTCACACTAGGTTTATTGGCCATAGTTTCTTTAGTCTTTGGTTGGCCCTGGGTTCCAGCATCTGCTCCAGTAAGGGGTTTGAGTGAGTTTCTAGGGTTGCATGGTACTTGATAGCTCTCTCCTGGATTACTTCCTGGACCGTTGGGAGATGTAAGTCCATATGCAGCGTGTTGTTGGATACATACCACGGCGCATTTGTAATCTGACGTAATATTTTTGATTGAGTACGTTGGATTAATGCGATGTTTGATTTGGATGCACAGCCCCATAACTCTACTCCATACATCCAGATTAGTTTTATAACAGTCTTATAGATTAGGGTTTTGTTTGCAAGCGATAATTTTGAATGTCTTCCAATTAGCCAGTTGAGTTCCTTTACTTTTAGATCTATTTGTTTTTTTTCTTCTTGAGGTGTTCCTTCCAATTTAGCTTATGATCTAGGTGTAAGCCTAGATATTTTGCCGTTTCCAGTTGTGGTATTTGTGCATTATTTATTACGACTGGTGGGCATATCTGTTTTTTGAGCGTAAATGTTGTATGTACCGACTTATTTTCGTTAACTTTGATTTTCCATTTGTGTAACCATTGTTGAAGGAGTACTAAGTGGTTTTGTAGGTTGGCCGATGCAGTTGCAGGATTTTCATGTCTGGACAGTATAACAGTGTCGTCTGCGAATGTTCCTATTGTTGTATATTGTGTCGTTGGTAGATCCGATGTATATAGGACATAGAGCAAAGGCCCCAGAACACTGCCTTGTGGAACGCCTGAGTTGATAGGGTGGTAGTCTGATGTTACTTCATTAATTTTTATCTGAAATGTTCTATCGCTTAGATATGATTTCAGTAAGTTATAGTATGCCAAAGGGAACGTTTGCTTAATTCTGAAAAGTAATCCGGGGTGCCACAATTTGTCAAACGCTTGACTAATGTCGAGAAAGACAGCTGAACAGTACTCTTTGTTTTCTAGTGCTTTATTTATGGTTTGTGTAATGCGGTGTACTTGTTGCACGGTAGAATGAGCCTGTCGAAACCCAAACTGATGAGAAGGTATCCAATGTTGGGGCAGTAAGTCTTCATTAATTCGACGAAGTATGAGTTTTTCTAACAGCTTTGAGGTCACCGGGAGGAGGCTGATAGGTCGATAGGATGTAACGTCGGTTGGTTCTTTTCCGGGTTTTCCGACCATTATGATTTGTGCAGTCTTAAAGCATTTTGGCCAATTATTATTTAAACTAAAAACAAAATTTTCTAAACTGTACAATCAGGCAGTTTTAGCATACTTGACAAATAAATATAAAGAGAAAATAATTCATCTATCTCATAAATCTTTAGAAGTTCCTCAAAATGGTGTCCCGAGTCCCACATGTTTTCAATTCGTCACTGCTTTCTCAATAAACGTACAAGACATGTCCATATCCCTTTTGTAACAAGCAAGTTATTATTATTATTTATTAAAAAAAAGTAACTTCGAGAAAATTCTCAAAACTCTTCTGGGAAAAAAATCTAAACTATCTAAGCGATTCGCAAACCTGCGTTGAGTTATAGCATACAAGTGTGTGGCACCGTGAGTATTTCGAAATACCTTAATTTGTAAGAAATTAAACTTAACTAAACTCGACTTAAAAATAAACCTGAAAGAAGCTAATTGCACAAATCTCTTGTGATTGAATTCCCTCTCTATCATCTTAGATAACAGTGAAAAAGTGCATATATTAAAGCATTGCAATCCGTTGGAGATAAGTTGAAGATTTCAAGATGAGAGCATTTAAGTATTTTAATTTTTAACAAACCTTAAGTTCATATATTTGTTTGGCCTTTAATGTCAACGCCTACTTATCTGGCTATTTTTTGCCTAGTACTAAGTGTGTTTATTATTTTCAGGTAAATTCCTAATAAATGGAAGTTCGAAAAAAATACTTGCACAGTTCGCAATCATAATATTTATATAAATAAATCTATTATACAAACATATTTATTTAAAAATAACATTTTGAGGACATTTTTGAACACAACCTTACTTATTACATTATGTCAAATCGGGATTAAGCTTCCTGATCGCTAAAACCATTACTTTTATTACCAGAAAAATAATCCATAGAGTGCACCCAAATTTGTCTAATTGAGAATTTTTTTTCAATACTCCAAGGGACGATATAGGCAAAAATTTGGCCAAATCCACAACTTTAAAATAAAACTAAGTATTACGTCAAGAGACTTGGATTTACCTTTATACAAAAGAGAATGAGAGCGTATCAAAAACTTTGGACTTTGTTTAAGAAATTTTGTTTGTTTCTCTAATTTACAACAAATTTTGGCATCAAAGTGTAAATAAAATGGTGTGTTCAATTTTTAGATATTTAACCCTCCGAATACACACCTATTTGTTGCATGCTCGGCGAGCACTATGGGTCAATTTGTCCCAGTACAAACTTTGATCGTCCGCCATTTGAAAAAGCCGCATCCAATCGACTTGAAAAAATTCCCACATAAACTTCTCACATTTACGAATTAATTGATATAAACAAAAAATGCGTTTACAATTATTAACATACTTAAAAAAATCGGAATATTGCGTTTTACGAAAAAATTAAAAAAATTATACCTCCGTCATTTTTCAATATTTTTGGCTAAAGATTTAGCTGAGTACTCTTGAAATATAGTAGAATCAATGAAACAATAGTACTTTAGTGTATCTCTAAAAAAGTATATTTATTTTGCAAAAATTTATTTTTTATTACATTATTGTGGAAAATAAGCATAATAATTATTATAAGGCATTATTTTAAAGATTCTCAATATTTTATGGTTTATATATTCAGTCATTACACAAATACACACGATGTTCGTCACACATAGGGCGCAAACATTGCATTTTAGTTTTTTATCTTTTGAGTAATGACAAAGTGAACACCTCACTCTTTTGTCACTCCTCCAGCAAATTTTTCGCCAAGAATGGGCAAGATGCCCTTGCGTATTTCAGCACGCAGCGTGACATTTTTCAGTTCTTCTTGCAAATATGGGGTGAGCAGATAGATGCAAGACAAGTTCTTTTAGAGCAGCAGTAGCGGTCAAATATTTTTCTCCCCCATACTTGCAAGTGTGCAAAATTCTCTCTTTTGGAACAAATCGACACTTAGTACACAACAGGGACGGAATGACCCTCAACCGACTTTCGACGCTTCCAGAAGCTTACTGCGTAATTCGCATTACAAAATAAGCATCCTAAGGTGTAGTTAGTACCCAAAGCTACTGATATATGGAGTCCATCCCGCCAATTTTCAAAATGCCTTAAATATATTTACGATCAAACTAGGGATATGGGTTAAAATAACGCAGGGTGTTCGCAAAGGGAACATGTATTACATTTGAAGCATCAGTCTATAAATATATTTGGAAAAGAGGGGACGTATGGCCTCTACCCATTATGCAAATAAAAAGATAAACCAACAAATCGCTCAGAAATAGCTCAAAAGCATCATCAAGGAAGAGAAACCCATTCCATTTAAAGTCATCAATATCTTATAAAGCGGTCCTAAAAAATCTATAATAGACCCATGGTCTAGGGTATAAAGAACTCTATAAAAATTACACTCTAGGATTCATTTATACGTGTTGGAGAAAAAATGCGCCAGTTTTGTTTTACTATTTATTAGCTATTGTTAGGTGTCTAATATTTTGTTGGTCCACCTTTAAATTTCCCGTATTCCCTTTCTTGTTTTCATCATGAATTCTCCTCGATCATCTCAAGGCTAATAAAACGAGAACACAAATGACACGCTATTTAATAATATCGACATTTAATATACGTCCTTAAAAAAATAAACGAAATATATCATAAAGTACATACCTTCTGTTCTACACTGACGCCAAAAAAAATTAAAAAACCAGATTTAGGAACAATCACACATGGGGCTCCGAGGTCTATGGCGACCCCAATGTCCCAGTCAGTTTCGTTCAATTGTGAAAATCACACTAACGCTTTTTAAATTAAAGTTGGCACCCTAAGAAGTAGGATTTCACGAACTAACAATAAATGGCACCACAGATCTAATTTTTGTGTCCAAAAGGGCTTAAATTGAAGCTAAATAGCAATTGGGTGTCTAATACCGTACAGCGCCAGTTAAGGCTACACTGCACTGTAGGCGCTGGGGCGTAATTTTCACTCTCTCATCTCTTCACATAAATAACGCCAATAGTGTCAAATTCCTAAGCAATTATCAAAATTAAATATTAAAAATAATAGTAAGGCTTCTTATTAAGCTTATGTCGAGTTAGATTTTTCTGAACACAAAATATTTGAGCGATCTTCCTCTGTTAAATGTTCTAGAGTCTACTGCAAACGAGTTTTTAATTTTTTCCAAGAACCATGGCTTCTTTCTGGCCTTACAGACTTCCAGATCTGCTTCTCTGAGTTTTACCCTAACTACTGTAGCACTAAGAGGTCGTTAAATTTCAGTAAGCATCGTGGCAGCGAGTTCAAAACAAGTTTTTTCGGTTTTTGAGCAACTCTCGAATCAATTTCAGATTTGTTTTCTTTCAATTTGAGGGTGATTCAGCATTCTTAATATGTTTTACAGTATTTTGAATAGCCCAGCGGATTTAATGTAATTCGCGATTGCAAACTGAGATTTTCCCTGTTCATGTAAAAAGTTAATCCGTAAAGGGTCCTCTATTCTAGGTTTTACCAATTAAAAACTTCAAAATGAAGGAAGTAAAAACAGCCATCGCTAAATTGCCAGTAAAAAAATCACCGGGATACGAACTTATAACAGGGCGTATACTAAAAGAATTACCGATTAAAGGACTTAACTTGTTAACACTTATATTTAATACCATACTACGAACTGGTCACTTTCCTGCACAGTGGAAAGTTGCAAAAATCATCTTAATTCCAAAACCCGGTAAACCCCCAAACATTGCAGAGTCCTATAGGCCTATAAGTCTACTACCTGTTACCTCTAAACTGTTTGAAAGACTACTACTCAAAAGATTAATGCCCATTGTAGAAGATGAACACCTTATACCGGATCGCCAGTTCGGGTTTAGGACTGAACATTCAACCGTAGAGCAGGTCCATCGTGTGGTAGATATTATAAATGCATCCTTCGAAGCAAAAGGTACTGTAGTGCAGTATTTATCGACGTCAGTCAAGCGTTCGACAAAGTCTGGCATAAGGGGCTGCACTATAAACTAAAGAAATGGCTACCGGATAACTACTATCGCATTCTAAAATCCTATTTACACGATAGACTATTCCAAGTTAAATACGAAAATGAACTCACTAATCTTATGCCCATAAATTCTGGTGTGCCACAGGGTAGTGTCCTGGGACCGCTCTTATACCTCCTCTACACGGCTGACTTACAGACTTGTGAAACTACCACAACCGCCACGTTCGCGGATGATACTGCGCTGCTAGCTACCGACTGTGACCCAATTAGAGCATCAGCAAAACTGCAGAACAGGCTCAATACTGTTCACGATTGGTTTAAAAAGTGGCGCATTAAAATAAACGAAGCGACATTCACTAAACGACGTGGTATATGCCCGCCAATAATGCTCAATGGACAGCAAATTCCACAGGCCGATTCGGCTAAATATCTGGGAATACATCTCGATAAGGGCCTTACGTGGAAAACACACTTGTGAAAGAAAAGACTACAATTAAATTTAAAATTCAGCAAGCATTACTGGCTACTGGGTAGAAACTCGAAACTTTCTCTCGACAACAAGCTGTTAATATATAAGGTCATATTCAAGCCCGTGTGGATGTATGGTATCCAGATATGGGGAACTGCTTCATCTTCCAATATCTCGATAATTGAAAGATTCCAGTCAAAAACACTCAGAACCACCACTAATGCACCATACTACATAACCAATGCGGACATTTACAGTGATCTAAAAATAAGTTTAGTGAATAGTGAAATAGTTAAAAATAGTGAAAGATATATCAATAAACTAGAATTGCACCCCAATCATTTAGCTTTAAACCTACTAGATAGCAGTGAACACAACCGCAGACTTAAAAGACACTACACCTTGGACTTACCCTTCCGGATTTAGTACTAGTATTCTTACATTAAGTTACAGCAGAAGTGACGTTAATGAACGTCAACTTCCACCTAAACCCACACTTACGTAAATCATTTACTTATTGCTTTGCAGCAGATTGTAAATAGTTATGTATCTGATCAATAATAAAAAAAAAAATTCTAGGTTTTCTTTTCTTAGGCGTTTTTACTGCAATTTAACCTCCGTTTGAGTATTAACTGTAACCAGACATATGCTAGCGCTGAAGTCAGTTTTTGTAATTGAAATTATTTGTAGACAAAACACGCATTTTCAAGTTTTTCTGATCAGATGTTTTATTGACTTGTGTTATTGTACTTATTGTTATAGTTATTGGCAACATAATAATAACAACACAGACATTTCTGTTTTTTAATTGTTAAGATAATATATAAATATATGTAATATATGAAGGTACCTTATACATTTGTTTGCTTTGAAATTATATAGAATCGTCAAAGTAAATACGGAATTTATTTAGATTGAATTTTGAAAGACCGAAAGCTAGCTTCACATAAGCAACATCCTACAAATGTCGGCAAAATAAACCATAAATGCGCATAATTTGGTTACAAAAATTACCTTGATCACCAAATGGAGGTAACTGCTGAAAGAGCAACTCACAGCAAGAGATCTGATCACAAAAGGAGTAATACATTCTGTCCGAGAATTGGATAAGATTAGTCAGGGTCCTGGACGGAGCATGGCTAATCTGGCAAACAAAATAGGCGGAACGAGGTTGACAGCCAGTCTACCAGTGCACCAGAACCAGCAATAAAAATTTTTCGTCCTGCAAAACTGCGAGCTGTTGACTGAGAAAAACAAGATGAACAAGAAGTTGAAGGCTCAATCATTGCTGAACAACGTCAAGTACGACAGCGCTGCTTTCCTGAGATTCCTTCTGGACGAAAAGAACTTCCTCCAGGACAGGAAGATGAATAACTAAAATGGCCGTTGTCATGCATACAAAGTTTCCCGCCTCTATGATGATGCTGAGGCTTGTGAGAAGTGAACGGGATAGTACCCTGATTAAGGCCTACTATCTATATCAATGTGTTGGAGACAGTTGCCAAATCCTAAATAAAGCAGGTAGCCGTTAGACGGGAGTACGTGTTCTGGCAGGGGGTCGTACCAGCCCCTAAAGCCAGAAAGACTCAGCCATGCTTGTACAACAATTCGTAACACCAGTGGTTCTCAGACTTGCAGACATCCTTCAATCTCAGCATCAATTTGCTTGAGTACTACGTGTACCATAAGCATTATAACACCAAGGATAGTTTAAGGACTTCATCACGAAGGTAATGACACGCATGAACAAGAAGGAAGCTACATTGGCCTTCAGCAGGTTTAGATCCCGGATCGAGAAGGTCAGGACCACTAATGGAGGTTATATTATATAATGTTTATAAAGGTTTATGTAATTACATATAATTTTTCTTGTATTGTAACATTATTTTTATTGTTTATTTATTTCCCGGATTTACCTCGACGATTCCGTACTATTTCTGTGTATTTTCGTAAATACCAGTATAGATAGCTGCGTTGCGAGTTTTCTTTTATGTGTTTTAATTTTGGCGTACTTTCTGGTGCTGGTTTCTCTTTTACCCGTGCGTGGTTCTAACTATTGCAAAAATGTTAATCAACAAATAAACGATTTGTGTCTGAATATTTAAGTGGAAAGCCTTGCCTCGTTGCTTATTATTTTATAAATTTATAGTTCGATGGCCTTAATTTCTTCTAAACATTTTTTCACTTTTCTAAAATTATCTACAATAATTTAAATGCTTTAAAGAAGCTAAAGAAATGGTAGTTTAGTTAAAATGTTCTCAATGACATATAAGAAACGTTTGCTAAGTGTTTATTTTCTTTAGTACACCTGAATCAATATCATATTTAGTTTGCTCTGCTATTAAGAAGCATGTATGAGTTTGTTTGCCTCCAAAAAGTGAGCTGATGAGATGTGTCCGCAATAAGTAAATTAACATTGAATTACAAAATAACATAATAAAGCCTATACCTTTCTTATGCGCATAATATGTGTACTAGTAAAAATAGACCTATTTTAGAACAGCAAATGGATCGTTAAATTTAGTGATAAATTATTCTTATTTATTTTTAAGCTAGTACATTTGTAAACTATGAACTATAAAATGAATGTCAAGCGACTTACTTTTACATAACATGCTGTAATCACCACATATTTGGGTCAACCAGTAATTAAACTACAATTTTGTTTAGGAAAACCCAGTAAACAAATTAGGAAATGTGAAAGCTGTTTTGAGAATTACACTGAGAAATACGTACCGTAAGTTATTTATAAATATCTTCGGCGCCTTAAACAATAATTATCGAGTGGAAACACAAAACTAATGTGGCATTTCCTGCCTTTATAATTTGCTACAACCTTGCCGCGCAATATTTCGGCTCATGGTAGGTAATTAATAATAATGGGTTAAGCGCATTGTTCCTCAAAAATCTCTCCTAAGTTGTTCAAACTGGAGCGTTTTGTGCAAACGCTGCGTCAATAATACATTTCGCACAGCTCCAAATTCTGGGGTTCTTTCTTGCCGAACTGGGCCGAGTTCTCCTAACGAGCAGAGCGCAGTCGAGCATGAATTATCCTTGTTCGAACTTTAGTTTGCAAGCTATCGCGAATCCTTTTTTCATGAAGACATGGTTATTCAATTTCGATAATAAAATCTAAAAAACTGAAACGTTTTCAATAGCTAAATATAAAGTTGTTTAAGTAACTATGAGTGTTTTTGCAAGGTATAGCAAAAAAGGGTGCGTAAATGTTTCCTACTGGATAAATAAAGGCCATGAAAATTGTTTTCAAAAAGTATGTAAAAGAACCGAAAACATGTAAAAAGAAATTTTTTGCGACTAAAAAATTTATTTTGTCTTAAATTCCTAAACTGTTAATATAAAATTAAATTTATTTAAGAGAATAATTTTGTGGTTAGTTTTAAGGGTCCGTAGGACAGACTTCCACCCAATAGAAAAAAATGGACATCTATTAAAGCGAAATTGAGTATACTACCGCTCATGGAAGTATGGGCAATAAATAAAAAGTTAATATATAGACTTTAATGTAAGAAAACAATTTATTTTGTAATATAGTAATATGCAACACGTAAAAAATAAACAAAAATAATCATAAACTGTAAAAAGCATTAACGTTTTTTTTTTTATTGAGTTATTTAGTTTACAATCTGCCAAATAAATGAGGCATTCAGTAATTAATATGGTTATCTAAATGACTTGTGGGATCTTGCCTACAATAGCAATTTCCCTTGATAACATTCCTAGAATAGCTAGGTATTCTTGACTATTAACTATACTAACCTAAAACTAAGTTCACAATATTAATATTGTTGTATGTTATATGAAAGTCAGCAGATTAAACTATTCAAATCTGTTGGGTAGGTCCGAGGGTTTAAATCTTTTTAACCTCCGCACTTCACCATTATTGTTTATTAAGTTACTTGCTAATTCATTTGGATGTGCACTGAGTTTATCGCGATAGGTGGCACTCACTTTTGTAATTAACTCGTTAACCGAACTTATTTGGAGATCGCGTCTTATCACCTCATTAGGCACATACCAGGGTGCGTCAATAATTGCTCTTAGCACTTTAGCCTGAAACCGTCTGATAATACCGATTGTGGAGTTAGCTGCAGCGCCCCAAAGTTGTAGGCCATATGTCCACACTGGTCTCAATATTGCTTTGTACAGTAGAATTTTATTGGTTGTCGATAACTTTGATCTTCGACCTAATAGCCAGTACATGGATCTGTGTTTCAACCCCAGTTGTTTTCTCTTTGCCCAGACATGTTGTTTCCACGTGAGACGTCGATCGAGGTGAATACCAAGGTATTTGACCGTTTCTTGTTGTGGGATTTGTTGTCCGTTTAAACTAACTGGTGGGCAGGTTTCACGTTTTAGCGTAAACGTAACGTGAGCGGATTTTGACTCGTTTGCTCTGATGCGCCATTTCTTTAGCCAGTCTTGTACCTTTTCAAGGTGGATTTGTAATCTGTGTGAAGCTGTTTGAGAGTCAGGGTGTGTCGATAAGATGGCGGTGTCATCCGCATATGTAGCTATTGTTGTTGACCCGGTAGTCGGAATGTCTGCCGTGTACAACAGATATAGCAAAGGGCCAAGAACACTGCCCTGTGGAACACCGGAGTTTATGTTGTACAGTCTGGTGGAGTCTCCTTGGAGTTTAACGAAATAGTATCTGTTAAGTAAATATGACTTGATCACTTGATACAGGTCAGAGGGAAAAATATTTTTTAATTTAAAAAGTAATCCTTCGTGCCAGACCTTATCAAAGGCCTGGCTGACGTCTAGAAACACTGCGGGGCAGTAGCTTTTGCCTTCAAGAGCTTTATTTATTAGTTCTACTATCCTGTGGACCTGCTCGATTGTACCGTGTTGTTCGCGGAAGCCAAACTGGTGTAGAGGCAATAAATTGTTGTTCTTAAGTATTGGTTGAAGTCTGATCAGAAATAGTGTCTCAATCACTTTGGAGAGAAGAGGCAGTAGACTTATTGGCCTGTATGAAGCGACTTCTTCGGGTGGTTTTCCGGGTTTTGGGATAACAATTATGGTGGCAACCTTCCACTGCTCAGGAAAATACCCTAGTCTGAGAACTGCGTTGATCTTGGTAAGTAGTGTAATGCCTTTTTCTGGTAACTCTTTAAGGACCTTGCCTGTTATCAGGTCATAGCCTGGTGCTTTGTTGTTTTTTAAGTTTTGAATTACCGTTGTTACTTCCTTTTTACTAAAAGGTTTACATGGAAGACTCATTTGAAAAGGCGCCACTAGAAATTGGTGGATTTGGTTTTCTTCTTCTGGTGTAATTTCGGCTGGGTAAGGTACAAAAACTTTTTCTAGGTGACTGGCAAATGTGAGGGCTTTATCTGAAGTAGTTCTTGCCCATGTTCCATCTACTTTACGGAGAGGTGGAATGTGATGTATAGATCTTTTTTTCAATTTCCTAGTGGCTTTCCACAGCGAGTAGTCGGACGCTTCAGTGGGAGATAAATTCTCCAGATAATATTGTATTGCTTGGTTTTTTAAGTTTTTTAGTAATTGTTTGAGTTCAGTTGCAGCCCTGATTAGATTTTGTTTTTCAATCGGCGCTCTAGTGGTTTGCCATCGGCGTCTCAGTCTCCTTTTTTCGGCAACTTTCTTTTTGACTAGAACTGGATAGTCGATGATTGGTTTTGTTTCTAGCTCACTCGGTGTAGCTTCCCAGGCAGATTCCTGTATAGTTTGAGTAATATGTTCGACTGCGTCTCTGAGATTTTCTTCTGTTTGCAATGGTACGTCTAGTTGCAATGCTTCATTGGCTCTAGTTTTAAAATAGTTCCAGTCGGTCTTTTTGTTGAGAAGTGACGGTGGTTTTTCAATATGCAGTACTTGTGTACCAAGGGTGATGAGAACAGGTGAATGGTCAGACGATAGGTCCAAGCAAGTTTTAGCTTGAAGGTAATTCATACTTATATTTTTAACAATGCAGAAATCCAGGAGGTCTGCCAGTTTGTCTGGGTCAGAGGGCCAGTAGGTTGGTTCGCCAGTAGCGAGAGGGCTTAGGTTGTTTGCGTTTATGGCTTTCAACAGTTCTCTTCCCTTCGTAGTTGTCACTCTTCCACCCCAGTATATATTCTTCGCATTAAAATCTCCCCCAGCAATGAAGCAATGTCCAAGGGTATTTAAGTAGTGGCTGTAATGATCTTGTTTGTTTGCGTGTCTCGGGGGGCAATAAACCGCTGACAGAGTTATCGGTCCTAGCCAATCTTCAATTACGATAGTGGTGGCTTGGAGGTGTGGTTCAGGGAATACCCTACTTCATGATGTTTTAGCGAAGATCTTATAATAATGGCAGTTAATAGCTTCGTGCAGTATAATGTGTTTCGGAGATTAGCATGACATCGATATGGTGTTGTTGAATAAATGTTGTAATTTCGGGTCCATGTTGTTGTAGGCCATTTGCGTTCCAGAGTGCGATCTTAAGAAATTGAGCCATTATGATAATTTTGTGACGAGAGTTGTTAGTATGTTTAACATTGTTGACATTTGTTCCATAAGACTTTTCATCATTTGTTTCAGTTCGGACATTTCATTAGCTTGATGGGAGGGTGGTGCTAATGGCTGCTGATGATTTGTATTTATGGGTTGTGCTTGGTGAGCTCTGCCACTGACTATTTGGGCATGTGTTACACCCGGTTGGATTAGTGAGGATTGTCCCCTGTTGGTTATTTGTTTTGTTCTGAGAGCAGGGAATATTTCTGTTGTAATTGTTTGTATATTTCGCAACCTTTATAGTTTGCCAGGTGATTCCCACTGCAATTAACACATTTTACATCTGGGCTTTTTGTTTTACGTAGGCATTGTATGGTTAGGTGGTTACCTGCACACTTAACACAACGAGGACTTCTGTTGCAGAAGTTTTTAGTGTGTCCTAACCTTTGACACTTAGTACATTGGGGTATTTCTTTTTTTGGCCGGGGTGGTTCAAATTTAACTATTGAATGTAACAATCTGTCTATGTTATATATGTCTTTATTGTTTGGTGCTGGTTTCAATTAGACGTAGAATAGTGGGAGTGCTATTTTCAACTCTCCTTTACGTTCTCGGATGTTAGAGATATTTGTTACTGTATGTTTGTGTTCTTCAATAGCTTTCTTAATTGTAACTGTATCGGTTGAGGGATGAATGTTTCGCAAGACAACTCTGAAGCTACGTTCTTGTCTGTTTTTGTAGGTATGGAATTCTGTCTTTTTCTCTGCTAGGGCGTTGATTATTGACGTGTATTTTTCAGAAGTTTTTGGCAGTATTTTTATCTCGTCATTATATAATGCTTTTAGTTCGTAGTCATCTTTTGCTATATTCTCCAGTAGTTCCAGTAGTGGCGCCATGAATTTCACTTCAGATATGTTAATTGGTTTTGGGTCCTTTTTATTTTCGCTTTGGTCTGTGTTATCGGCTGGGTTTTCATTTTCTAGACCATTATATCGGTTTGCCAGTGCTATTGGTTTATTTAACCAATAGTTTTCGGTTTTGGCCTGTTTTGTTTAAATTTCCAGTTTGTCGGTGTTTTTGCTTCGTTTCCTGCTTTCTACTTGTTGCCATTCTTGCTCCTGTGACACTTGATTTTGAGGTTGTGAAAGAATATATGGAATACTAAAGTTTGCGGTAGGCATCTGTTGATTTGGAATGGTTGCATAGTGTGGTAGTGTATTATTTATTGTGTTTTGCTGAAAGTTTGGCGTGGGATATCCCTGGACGTAATAGTGAGGGCTTGCGATTTGCTCTGCTTGCATCGGTTCGCTTTGTTGGGTATAATGGGATGCAGCATTTTGATAATAAGCCATAAGGCTTGTTAATTTAGTTATTTATGTGACTTTCGTATGAATATAATATAAATATAAATACGCAAGCTAAAAGATTAGCCTAACGGCTGTTGACCTGGAGGTCACTTACTTGTGTGTGTCGCTTGATATCACTAGAAGAAATCTTAAACATACAATTTATATGAATAGATGTACGTACAGATTGTACTTGACCAAAGGTCAAGTGTATGCTGCTTGATAATGTCCTTATGCAAGCCTGCAGTTGCACCGCCGCGATAACGCAGGTACAGTCAACGGCGGCACGAACGGCGGCAGGAACAGCGGCAGGAACGGCGATGGGAACGGCGTTACTAACATCGGCAGAAACGACGGCAAGATAATGGCGGGGCTCCGCCACTATGTTGAGGATGCACTCGCTAGGCCCTACGGCCTTTTCGGTTATCGCTACGACTCGGTTGCTGCGCTCGCAATTATGGCTCAGGTATAACACATCTGCTCGCGCCAACACTCGAACGCGGACTAAGCATTAACGTGAATACTAAACATTTGTTTCATTAAAAAAACTTTATGCATTTAACTTTAGTCATTTTTATATATTATTTTTTTTAATTTTTCCATTGGCACATCTCTCTAGGGGCCTTAACGAAAACTCCAAAAATGATTTTTGGACGTGAGACGTTCCTTTCTTTTACTATTCTGTCCAGTTCATCCCATAGCAACTTTATGCGGTTGGAGTCTAGAGTCCGTGGTGGCCATGCCACCATTTTGAGAATTTTTGTTCTTGATTTGCTAAATAGTCTTTACAAAGCTTTAAAGTATGTTTAGAATTGTTTAATTCCATTGTCATAAATTCCTTCCCGATTAATTGCAACCTAGATGTTTTGACGTTTTCCCCAAATAATGTTTTGTAAAGTTCTTTCCCCGTAATGCAGTCGAATTTTACTGTCCCCCACACCAGGCACCACAGTAAAACAGACTCACTTCCGTCCTTTACAAACCGAACAATACAATCCTGGGTCATGTTTTCAGTCTAACAACTCACAAAGATTCTCTGTTTTAGAATATGAAATTTGGATTCGTCGGTCTATAATACGTTTTTCTACTGTTAGATTGTCCAAGGACGATGATTTTTTTTGTGACTGAAGCTGTTTCGTCTTATTACCACCCCGTAACAAGGGTTTTGGTCGCAATACGACCATAAAGATTACCCCGGTTAAACTCCACATCTCAACATCTGGGGCAGTTTCATTTACTCATCAGTCTGATGAACTTATCCTTTGCATTGAATGTTACTCGTGATGGACCAGAGCAATGGCGATCCCTAAGACTTCCTGTCTTTCTATAGCGTTGTATTGTAAGATTCATCGTTGAAGCACACTCTTAATATTTTCGCAACGTTACACACTGACTGCCTTTCTCGATGTAAAGTAAAAATGGCTGAACGATTTTCTACGGGGAGAGACTTAGTACCGGCCATTAAACCTAAGTAAGTGGCACAAAGTCTGATGATAAACTGGCGAGCACGGAAGACGAAGCGCCGGACGGCGCACAGTGCTTTTAATGTAAACAAACATCTAAAACAAGAAAGAGGGGCAGAAAGAAACAATCGAAGTGTGGAGTGACCGTTCAAGGACATAAGAGCATTATAATTTTTTTATTCTAGTTTTATTAGATTATTTTCATCCAAAACAATATTATTTAAGGAGATGGTAAAGCATTAAACAAAACAAAATCTATTACAAAAAGTATAGTTATTTACTGCATACTTCTACGAGCAGTAAGTAGTGTACGTACATACATACATACATAATCGGTCCTCTTCTACCTTACGGTGTAGAGATCTGAAGGTTGATCTCCATCTCCCTCTTTTCTTGTCCACACCTATTTTCCATATTTTCTTCACTGTCCTGTTTTCATTCATTCTAGTGATATAACCCCACACCTTAACTGCCCATTTTCAATTTTATTTACTAGTAAGTTCACTTTAAATCACCCACGAATTGTGTCGTTGCTAATTCCGTTTCTTCTAGTAACCCCTGCTGCTGCTTATAGATATTTCATTTCGCTGGCCCGTAACCTACTCTTAGCTCTGTCTAACACCCACGTTTCACTATCATAAGTTATGACAGACGTAAACACACTATTAAATATTTTAACTTTAGTTTCCATGCTGACTTCTTTTTCTAGTAAACGTTTTGTTAAGAGCGTAGCATTCTTGCATTAATTTTAGGTTATAAGTGTCCTTGAACAATTGACTTAAATCCTCTGATTATCGTCCATGTACCTAATAATCCCACTAACTACCTCGAAAAGAAAACCAAAACCTTCATTACTAACTCCAACCTATCATCCGATACCAAGAAATTCCTCATACCCCGAGAAAAATCGTCCAGAATTCCCAAATTGTATGGTCTCCCAAAAATTCACAAAGAGAACATTCCTTTACGCCCTATAGTTAGTGCGTTCGGTTCTCCCACCCACAACCTAGCCATATACCTTCCTAAGACTCTCCAACCTCTCACAGAGCAGGCATCATCCTACGTCCGAAACTCCTATCATTTCTTAGAAATACTGAAAACCTTCCCTATATGCAAAGGTAACATCATGGTCAGCTTTGATGTCGTTTCTTTATTTACAAACATCCCAATTCCTGATACCCTACAGTTATTAAAGTCAACGTATAATATAAATAACAATATCCTCTCCCTAATAAACCATTGCCTATACAATATTTACTTTACCTCACAAAATGAATTTCACCGCCAAACTAATGGTGCTCCCATGGGTTCCCCAATTTCACCTTTTTATGACCGATTTTGAAACATCTAAGATGCGCGGATGATGTAATTGAAAATAATAATGATTTGACGAAAATTCCGACAACTAAATGAAGTATCTTAAAACAGAATTACAATCAATAGTCCAAAATAAAAGTAATTTGTTTAACACACCTAAATGTTATGGTAAATACTGTGTTATACACGGTTTGTCCGGAATATATCGGGAATAATTTTTCTAACCAACCAGAATATGGATACTAAGAGGGGGTCTTAAGAATAGGACCCGGCTCAGTTGGCATCGAACCTTAAGAGAGTGAGGATCGCACTTTTTGTAAACCGTGTTTTAGTGACGCGTCACGGACTCGACGTACGTTAGAGTAATATTATGCGGTAAAGTTTTGTATCGGAGTCAAAAAATTTGGCATCGAAACATTGAACTTGATAACGGAAGCCTACGGGGCTCAAAAACGAGGATTTTTGAACGGCACAAGAAGAGAAGCCGTAGAAGTGTTCGACTGTCAGCGCAGGAGTTAAATTTTCCAAAAACCGTAATGTACGAAATTGTGTCTAAATAGCAAATGAGAAAAAATTGTGCAAAATTGGTTCCGGAGGTTTTGTCCCAAGAACAAAATTATTTGCGTGTGTTGATCTGTTGAGAACTGTTGGAGCGTGTTGCGTCTGGCCCTAACTTTTTGGGCGCAAGATAACCGGTGATGAAGCATGGGTGTTCGAGTACAATTTCTATACCAAAAGACAAACTCCTGAGTTGCACACAACTGGATTTTCTCACTCGAAAAAACCCGCATGAGCCAGTCAAAGACGAAATCAATATTCGTTGTCTTCTTTGATACAAAAGGTGTGCTACACAAAGAGTTTGTACCTGCCGAACAAATAGTATAAAATTTTACGTTAATGTACGCGAACGCTTGCGAAAAAGAGTCATTCGCGTCCAAAAAGAAATCGCCAGCAGTTGGACCGTCCACCACGATAACACACCCAGCGACACGTTGCTGCTGGTGATGAAATTTTTAACCAAGTATAACGTAGCAACGCCCCAACCGCCGTAGAACCCGGACTCATTTTAGGTAGGTGGAGAGGATCCAAACCGGCGTGGCCAAGGCCACAAACAGCATTTCAGTTTCCACATTCCAAGAAGCCTTCGAAACGTAGCAGACACGCTGAAAACGCCGTGTAGATGCAAGAGAAAACTATTTTAAAATTTTTGAAGAACTAAATGTTTACATGCAATACTATTGTTTTATTATTAAACACAATGTACTACAAAAACAGAACATGTATTAAGGAAAATCTAAAATAATTTAGTATCCCTTCCCTTATAGCTATTTAGTTCGTTAGAATTTACTGTAAATTTGATTAGAATGCTAATTAAGCGTAAGCACCAAAAAAGTATTTATAATTGCATCCCCCTCCATTTAGTTTCTTATATGTTTAGAATGTATTTAAGTATACCTCTAAGGAACATATGTGGTGATTTTAATAAAAATGTAAAAACGCTTAGAGGGCGCTTTCCCCGCCCTTTAACAAACTCAGCCAAAACATTTACCCAATTCAAGTATGAATTTTTATTTAAAACCATTAGGAATTACAGCATTTTTCAAATATGGAACTGACTTTGGGTAAGTTACGGAAAAGAGGATCAACAGTTATGTTAGAAGTGCAAAAGTAATTCCAATCAACGCTTTGATCCTGTTGATAAAGACTGTTACGCGACACTTTCCAATCTAACCAACAATTTAACGAAAAACAATTAGGATAAGCTTCTCTGTTGTGATTACGTTAAGATTCTTCAGATCAGCGTTTCTCAGCGGCCTTATTTTGTCTTTGTGCCATTTTTGTTTCAATAAAAAAGCATTTTCTTCTGTATCCGGAATACCCTCCCTACAAGTATTTTTTTCTTTTCTTCTCTTATTCCCCAGAAGAACGACACGTCTTATAGGTTGAAAATCATTGGTGTAAAAAATAGCCTTTGCTATTTTACTCGCTTCTAATTTTAGGGTTCCATTATATTTCAACATCTTGAAATTGTACTTAAGCGAGGGACAATTCAAATTCAAGGTTAACGGCGAATACTCCAACACCTTTACAATTAAAGCTGGATTTTCTTAGGGTAATGGACACGGTTTGTCCGAAAAGTATTGGGAATAATTTTTCTAGCCAATCAAAAAGGCTACAAAGACATGGTTTTCGGTGGAATGGGTGGAAAAAGTGGGGGGAAGATTCAGGAAAAAATGCAGCTGCTCAGTTACCTTCGAGCCTTAAGAAAGTAAGGACCGCGCTTCCTGCAAACTATACTTTTATCACGCGTCATGGATTCGACATTCAACGTACGTTAGAGTATTGTATCAAGAAATCCGGCATCGAAGTCTTCGAGGAGAAATCCATGTCAAATACAAGGATTTTTGAACGGCACAAGATGTTTTGCGAGGGAGGAGAACGAGCCGTAGTGATAAAAATTTGTTGAAAGTAAAACAATGTTTGGACTCTGATCGGCGTTTAAGTTTAAGTTGGACTTCCCGAAAAGAGATCGCCAACACCTAGACCCTCTATCACCACAACGCACCCAGCCACAGGTTGCTACTCGTGAAGGGTTGCCCCAACCACCGTACAGCCCGAAATTGACCCCGGTCAACTTCTTTCTGTTCCGTTTTGTTCTTTGTTCCCATTTTAGGTCGGTGAGAGAAGATCCAAACCGCCGTGACCAATGCCATAAACAGCATTTCAGTTTTTGCCTTCTAGGAAGCTTTCAAAGCATGACAGGGATGCTGTAAACGCTGTTTACATACAGTAGGAAACTAGTTAAGAATTTTGAAGAAATAAACGTTTACCTGCAATACTTTTGTTTTTTTTTAATTATTTCCTGTACTTTCCGAACAAACTCTGTGTATTAGGCCTATCACTTTACATACTGTATACATCACAACTATTATTGCAACTTTCACCCACAACACAGTCATTTTTGCAAGCCACGCAAATTCGATAAATTTTCATACTTACAAGACCATCTAAACATTTTTACAAGAGTGGGTTAGTAAGTGAAAGATCAAGAAACTAATTCAGTGCAGATAACCTTTGCACTAAAGAAGGACCTTGTTCTTCCACCCTTCTGTCAACTACATAATCATTTTTGTATCGTCAGCAGTGCGTTATCTACGATTGCACCTAGATAAAAAATCAATTGGCAAATACATACGTCTAAGGAAAAAAATGGCCTATTGATTCAACTAGAATTATACAGGTTGCTTCGAAATTCATATCTATAAGGCAACCTATTTTAGGGCATCGGATTGTAAGGTTGTGCTAGCAAATCCAATATAACAACCTTGAAAAATAGTCAACTTGGTACGTAATTAAACCCATCAGGTCGTTTGGGAAAGATACCATTTAAGTACGCAGTAAGAAGCATCTTGTTAGACTAGAATCTCACAGAAATTCTCTAGTGGTACCACCAATACACCAAAAAGAAAACAGAAGATTACAAAGGTGTTGTCCGAGCTCACGTGTTAAACAAGGAGACTCCTCATTGAAGGAGTTCGTATGCTACGTTTAAGTCCTGCGTATAACACTCTGATTGCTGATTAACAAAGTTTACAAATAAAATGTAATGGCCAGAGGAAAATGGACACGCCATATTTTATATTTATAGAGTGTAATAATGAACAAGATACCTCCTTAAAAGTGTCTAGTAAAGACGTCATTTTAGGACAGAATAAAAATTGGTACATTTTATTCTTTTGGCCAGCACAACTTCAGCTGTAAAGTCTCAACTACTTTTGGATTTGCTATAATGTTTGAAATTGCCTTCAAAACCAATCTGGATTTCGTCTTGTCTCTGTTATAAGCATAGAAATCCTTATAAAAAGCAAATGAAAATTCACACTAAGGCTCATTTTGTATTCTAAATATATTGTAGTGGTACAATTAGATAAATTGAATAAATAATAAGATAGAAACATTAAATATTTAAAGGTTACGTCTTGGCCTAATCAGCAATACTCTCAAAATCCCAGTTAAGTTTAAGAAAGAAAGCGGGCATTATTCAGTTTCTTTCGAAAAACTACTCTAATGTCAATTGAAAATAAACAGAAGGGTCTACTGTGACTATCTTTCTTCATTTGATGCCATTATTTAGAGAGATAGGAGTTAGTTCTCTACGCGGGGTCTTAATCTGTCTACCACCCAAGGAGAACTATGAGTCATAGAAGTCTTCTCGTCTATAGAACTTTCAAATTAAAAATTTTAATTAGAAGATGACAAACGTCCTAGTCATCTGAAAAGGTCTGATGACCACGATTTTGGGAAGTTGGTAACCAAAAATCCATGCATTGGGAATTTCTAGAAAAAAAAAAGTTTGTTGGTTTCCACATGTGTTTACTAATCACAACAAAGCAAAAAACTGCGACGTAGTTCTGACATTGTCATACGGATTTAAACAAAATACTTTTTTCAGTGACACAGTGGCCGATGTACTACTAGTGGGTACATTATGGCAACCTTAAAAGATGAAAATCTTAGTAAAACATCAACCTCGATCACATGCCCAATATTTATATATAAAAAAAACTTCTTGTGCATATTTAGTGGCACTTTAAAGGTGTAATATATTATGAGTTGTGTAAAACTACTGCTGATGAGCATTGCAAACAACAACGTTTGCGTTTAAATGATAAAATCAAACGTAAGAGACTCTTTACGAGTAATAGGCGTAGACAGATGATTATCGTACACAATCAAACAAAGCTGCATGCACAAAACCTAGCTTTTAAATTTAACAGACTGCAAAGTGATTAGCGTGTTTTTATAGATGGGAATTTGTTATTCACCCGAAGGGTAGTAAAAATGTGTAAATGATGCTGAAAAGTACTTCATACATTATTCTAAGTTCCTAAAAATAAATAACAATTTTTATTAAAAGACTGGTGTAAAGAAATCATTTAGTAATAGTACCTTTATACTTGTAATTGTCTACATTGCCTAAATACTAGAGTCGTCCTAAGATACTGGTTCCCAAATGACTCCCAACTCTCACTTATGGCTTCAAGGAGCTATGCACACAAGAGTATAGCGGCCACACCCCGGTAAACTGTGTCGACACACAGACAAAACTAAGTGAGAGGCCACTAGAAGCAACCTTCCAGCGGAATTTAATAACTCTATTGGTAACTCCAAGGGGGCAGCAGGTTTTGCAGTATCAACTGCTTGTAGAGATAGAAACATTGCTGCAGCTGCAAATTTAATATCAGTAGGTGAAGGTGGCATCCATTCAACCGCCTACTGAACTGCGATGTGGAAGAAAAGAAGAAGCCACCACATTATTCTCTCATGGCAGCTTAATATGTATGAAAAAATAATGTCACAATCTGGGATCAAATTATTCGGAAGTAAAACAGTCCCCCAATCGACTTTCCGGTGGGGAGGGGGGGGGGACAACTCCAGAGAAAATCATCATTGATTAGAAGTCCTAGCTCTTACGGTTCTCGAGATATCCTGTTTACTGACAGACCGACAGACAGGCAGACACACACACACACGAACCAGTGGCCCAAACCAACTTTTTTGGTGTCCTGAGGCACGAAGGTTACAACAACCAGATATACGAAATTCTGCAACTAAGATGATAAACCAAAACTTCCATAAAATGCAAGAAGAAAATATTAGTAATTTAGATAAGGAAACAAAATGGTCTAAAATAAAAGAAACAATAGTAACGACACAACAATAAACCTTGGGAGAACACAAGAAACAGATGAAGCAGAAGTGGATGACAGAGGAAATTTTAGCGCTAATGGACGAAAGGAGAAAATTTAAAAATAAAGATGAAATAAAGTATAGAGAAATACATAACATTATTAGAAGCAAGATACGTGCAGCAAAGGAATCCTGGATGGATGATAAGTGCAAAGAAATAGAAAAGTATGAACGTAAGTATGACAGCTTCAATGTTCACACGAAAATAAAAGAAATCACTGGTATTGCACACAGACAACAATCGAGGATAATGAAGGATGAACAAGGTTCTTTAGTCATAGATACAGAATCAAAGTCAAACTTATGGCAAAAGTATATTAAACAAATCTTTAGAGATCAAAGAGCAGAAGAACGTAGCATTACAGCAGCAGAAAACGCACCAAAAATAACATGTAGTGAGGTCAACCATGCGATAAAAACCGCAAAAGCTGGAAAAGCAGCGGGACCTGATGGTATACACTGCGAACTGTTAAAACTATTAGATGAACAGTCAGTTTCAATAATTGTTGACTTGTTTAACGATATATACCAAACAGGGGTTATCCCACGCGAATGGCTACTTTCCACCTTTGTCCCCATCCCTAAGAAATCCCGAGCGTTTAGATGCGATGAGTATCGACTCATATGCCTCATGAGTCAGGTACTAAAAATATTCTTAAGAATCATCCACACCAGGTTACATAGCAAATGTGAAGCGGAAATGTCAAACACACAATTCGGTTTCCGCAACGGAACAGGGACCAGAGAAGCCATACTTGCTCTTAACATCTTAGCACAAAGATCTCTAGATGTAAACCAGGATATTTACATGTGCTTCATAGACTACAGCAAAGCATTCGACAACGTGAAGCACGATAAACTAGTTGATATTTTGCAGAAACTCAACATAGACCATCATGACATACAAATAATTATCAATCTCTACTGGAGTCAAACTGCAAAAATAAAAGTGGATAACTCTCTCTCCGAGGAAATTAATATTCAAAAAGGTGTCAGATAAGGGTGTATCCTCTCACCCATGTTATTTAACATTTATTTGGAATATATATTCCGCGAAGCGTTAGAAGATGAAAGTTCAGGACTAATAATAAACGGGAAATGTATCAATAACATTCGGTACGCTGACGACACCGTTTTGATCGCAAGCAACCTAAAAGACCTTCAGACACTGGTAGATAGAGTATCTGAAACAAGTAAAGAATTTGGGCTTAGTATTAATATTAGTAAAACAAAAATGTTAGTAGTATCTAAAAGAAACACCGCAGACATTCAGCTGGTCATAGACAATAGGATTATTGAACACGTTCAAAACTACAAGTACCTTGGCACGATAGTAAACAAAAACATCACACATAGAGAAGAAATCTTAGCAAGAATAGAACAAGCAAGGGCAGCCTTTATGAAAATGAGAAAACTACTGGCTCAGAACCTATCGTTAGCATTAAGGACAAGAATGGTCCGTTGTTATATATTCCCAGTGCTCTTGTATGGTCTAGAACGTTGGACTTTAAATAAAGAAACTTCAAAGAGACTTGAATCCTTCGAGCTATGGATTTATAGACGACTATTGAAAATCTCTTGGACCGACCGAATTACGAATCAGCAGGTTCTGGGTAGGATGCGCAAAGAATTGGAGATCTTACCTACCATTAAGAAAAGAAAATTAGAATTCCTAGGCACATTTCCGCAATTCTAAATATGAGATATTGCAGCTCATTATGCAATGCAGAGAGTCGGACCCCAGAATCTTGGTTACGCTGAATGGTTCAATCTCAGGAACTGAGCAGCTATATCAAAGGTCAAAATAGCCATGCTGATCAGCAACCTCCAAGGGAGAAGCTGAGATTAAGAAGAAGAGGCTATAATTCGTCCAGAAATGTGAAAAACTGGGTAGGTCAAATTTCCGCCGATTATATTACTTTCCTTATTATAGGACAAGGAAAGTAAAAATGGAAAGATTAGAGATAAAAATCCTGGGAATGAGTGAAATAAATTAGAAGGACAAGGGCGGCTTTTGGAATAGTATACTCAGGCGACAATAATGGAATTACGGGAGTAGGAATTATACTAGCTAAAGAATGGGGACTAAAAGTAAAAAGTTACCTAACGTACAAGATAGAATGATTTTAATATAATTAGAAGCGGATCCGAAAAACATAGCGTTAATACAAGTATATATGCCAACGAAAGTGCCAGCGATGATGTAGTAGAACAGGTTTACAAATAACTTGAAGAACTAATACATATGTAGATGACAAGGAATGCTTAATTATATTGGGTGACTGGAATGCTGTAGGTAAAGACAGTAAAGGCAGGGAAGGAGATGCAGTGGAAAATATGGGTTGGAAAAAGGGACACTAGAGGGCAAAGACTGATAGAATTCTATATGGAGAAGCAGCTAATTATTACAAATGCGATGTTCCAGCAATCGCTAAGACGTAGATATACATGGATAAAACCGGGAGATATTGAAAGGTACCAAATAGACTATACAATGAGAAGATACAAGTACAAAAAACTAATTAAATAATGTAAACTTACCCTGGTGCAGACATAAACAGCGATCATAACGTAGCAGTAATAACTTGCAATATGAAAGCTAAACAATGTTTTATCTCCAAAACAAAAACTAACATTTGGGCAACAAACTAACTAAAAATTTTAAAAACAAGAATAGAATACCAAAAGAAGTGGACAAGAACCTTAAGGGGAGAAAGGAAGGTAAAATAGAGCAAAAGTAGAACAACATAAAAACAGCTCTAGTATCTGCTACCAAGAGACTCTACTGGAGAAAAGAAGAAAACATAAATAAGACAATAACAAAACCGAATATAACAAAATAAAAAAACAAGTAAATAGAGAAGTTAAAAAAGCAAAGAAAGACTGACTGGAAGGATACTGCACAAAAATTGAAGAAAATTTTAACAAACAAAATACTGAAAAAAGCACACAACCTCATTAAGAAACAGTTAGCAAGGAGCAGTTAGAACGATAATAAGAAAATTATACGTAAACCAAGAAGCAATAATAAAAATTGACAATTGCTAAGATAAAGCGAGAATAAGAAATAGGGCGAGACAAGGGTGTAATCTGTCACCTGGAATATTCAACATATATATAAAGCAGGCAATTAACGAATGTAAAGAGATGTGCCGGCATTAAAGTCAACGGAGAAAGAATACAAATATTGAGATTCGCATGAACATTGCTTTTTGGCCTCAGAAGAACGAAATTGAAAAGGATAATAGAGTACATGGAGAATATTCTAAAAGACCAATATAAACTAGAAATAAATAAAACAAAAACGGTAGTAATGGTATACTCTAAAAACCTGAGGAAAAAAATTAAAATAAAAGACGAAGCTCTAAAACAGGTTAAATCTTAAAAATACCTGGGTAGTATAATTTCAGAAAATAGGAGAAGTACAGAAGATGTGATAAGCAGAATTAGAGAAGATAAAATAATGTTTACTAAGTATATTAACATCATGGAACACTAGTCTGAAAACAAGAATCTGGAACGTAGCACTCTATGGGACCGAGGCGTGAAAATTGGGAAAAAAGAAGAAAAGGCACTGAAAGTCTTAGAGACGCGGCTATGGAGAAGGTTATTCAAAATTAAATGAACGGACAGAATGACGAATAGAGAGGTATTGGATCGAATAGGAGAGCAAGGAAGCATAATAAAAGTACTAAATAGAAGGAGACACAGATGGATTGGACATCTGTATAGAAACAGTCAATTTGGTGTAAACAATATAGAGGAATTGATAACGGGTAAAAGAGCCAGGGGTTGACCTCGTCTCAAGTTTATGAAGCAGGTAATGAAGAATGCTAGTGCGGAGATTACGTAAAATTATTGGAAGCATAGAACTTTTTTGGTGTGAATATTGCACATAATTTTCAGCTGTATATTCTAGTCACAATGGACTATTCCATTCAAAAAATAATATTTCAGCATTAAAGTAATTTTGTAAAAGTAATAGACACATATTTTTGCATTTATTTTTAATAATATCTTCAAAGAAAAAATTAAAAACCGGTTTTCTGTTTAAAGTGACGTAGTAGGGTCCCATAAATGGAAAAAGGAAAGCAATACTAATAAAAGACAAACGGTTACAACCAATAATATGCGCTCTTATCCTATTACGTCACTATTTGCAAAATTCGAATTATAACATGAATTATATAAATAACCCTGACTTCGTTGTTTTATTTATGTCAATTTATTAAATTACTATGTACTTTAAAAGCTGTTAGTTCCAAAAAGTTAATTTTTTATGAAATAGACCACTAGCGAGGTTTCAATGTTACAGCAACATTCAGAGCCTATAAAATATGTTTATCGTTGATAATTAACATAAAAATTTCTAGTTATTGATGTTTTGTACATCATTCTCAACTCCACTAAGACTAACTGTGACCACTTAGAAATGAAAATGTATTTACTTATTGGTTCTTTAGTATTACTGAGAAACGTACAAAAAGATTACGAAACTAATTTTTATCCGTTAAAATTAGAGCATTTAATGACGTCATGCATAAACATTTATAAAAGGTTTTCACCTATAAAAATTCTCTAAAATATTTAAGTACCTAAATAGAACTCCTCATGAAACATTAAAAGGTCCATTTGCCTGCATCACTAAAGCAGATTTTCAAAACATATTCACCCGAATGAAATTTGCACGCCTTTGTGCAGGCGGGAAAGTGGGTCACTGCGGAAAATTCCATATGTAGATGTAAATACGCTGCATCAAGCAAAGGTAAGGTCAAAGGTTAACTGAGGATATTGCTTGCAATCAAATGTGGAAATGCGCATATCCGCCGCATAAAACCAGGGCTGGATGTAGTTCTACGACGTGTACATGTTTTATGGTAACGTCAACGGCAAGCTAATAAAACTAATGTTTGCTCTCGGTGCTTGCGTTTTGCAGATGTTTAATTTTTTTAATGCAGTGGCTTCTAAAGCTTGGCTTGCGTATCTTGTTTAATATACATTATGTCACCATTTTTTACCATGTGTCAGCCGAAACATCTTAATCTGAACTAATTGAACACTTTTAATTTCTATTGTTTTTTAAATTCTGGGATATACACGATGAAATTATTGATTATATACATTCAAGTGTCCAATTTTAATTTGAACATTCAAAACGCGTAAAAAATTCTCATAAAACCGGCAAAATCGGTTTAGGTTGGTTATTAACGACAACCTCCTCTCATGACTCTTTTACGATGTAAAAGGCATCAATTAGATGATGAATAGGAACGTGCACTTAATTTTTTTGGGCGACAAACATTACAAATGCTGCGGCGGCTTCCCCGTTGTGCTACATAAAAGGTGTTTTTTTAAGCCCGATAGAACTTACGAAAGGGTTAACTGTCAAACTGTCGTAGTGCGCTCACTTTTTGACATCTATGATCAGCATACTCTGGAAAATCATCATGAATAGATTGACGCTTGAACAACGCTACCAAATTATCCAGATTTACTTTGAAAATCAGTCATCGATTCGCGCAACTTATAGACGACTTCGTGATTTTTATGGCGCACATAATCGTCCATCTGAGCAAGCCATCCGTCGAACTGTGAATAGATTTCATACCACATACTAACTAAATGATGCAATAACACCAACACGTCCAAGGAATGTGCGTACTGAAGAGAATATCGCCGCTGTAAACGAAAGTGTGGAAGAAGATCCAAATTTATCGATTCGTCGTCAGTCGCAGGAATTGGGGCTCTGTCCGTGCACTACGTGGAAAATTTTGTTCAAAAATCTTGGCCTACACCCGCATAAGATCTAGCTGGTGTAGGAATTAAAGCCACGAGACCATCATATGTGTCGTTGTTTCGCCGATTGGGCTCTAAAGCAATTGGAAACTGACCCGATGTTTTATCGCAAAATTATGTTCAGTGATTAGGCTCATTTTTTGCTTAGCGGGTTTGTTAATAAACAAAATTGCCGCATATGGAGTGAAACCAATCCACAACAGACCCTACACACACCATCACATCCAGAAAAATGCAGCGCTTGGTGCGGTTTACACGCTGGTGCCATCATCGGAACTTATTTCTTCAAAACTGAAGCCGGAGCTCGCGTTAGGGTCAATGGAGATCGTTACCGTACCATGATCAATGATTTTTTGTTTGAAAATATGGATGACATTGATCCGGGCGAAATGTGGTTTCAACAGGATGGCGCTACGTGCCATACGGCGACCGAAACCATCGACTTATTGAAATCAAAATTTGGCGATAAGTTGATTTCGAGAAATGGACCTGTCAATTGGCCTCCAAGGTCGTGCGATTTGACACCTCTCGATTATTTCCTGTGGGGCCACGTGAAATCACTGGTTTATGCTGATAAACCAGCAACAATTGACGCCTTGGAGGCCAACATTGTTCGTGTTATTCGTGACATACGGCCAGCATGCTCGAAGAGTGGCCGAAAATTGGACGTCCAGGATGCGCTTCGTCAAGAATAGCCGCGGCGGTCATATGCCCGGAATCATTTTTAAATGTTAATGCCATGTATTGATCTTTCGAATAAAAAATTCTTTTTGATTAAAATTTAATTTTTTGTATTTTTGACAATTTCAAGTTCTATCGGGCTTAAAAAACACCCATTATAATGCAGAACAACTTTTAGGCTGTCTATACAGTTACTTAAGGCGAATTAAAATAGAAGCACTCATTGGTCACTGTTTTCCTAGAGTCCCACGATTCAAGATTTCTTTCTTTCTGTACGAGTAAACCGTATAGCAATTCCGATGTACTCCAAAACTATAATCAATTTTCGTAATCTACAAATACTTTCAGATATAAATGATTAATGAAAAATTCTGTATTTTTATTTTCCCTAAGAAGTAATTGAATTTAACAACTTTCTATGTGGTAGTATTTAAAATCCCGAAGTAAATGCTAAAAAATAGGGAGTAAAATACAACAGATCTGAAAAATAATAAGATCACAACTAAAAGTTAAACAAGTAACAATAATTAACTACTAAAAGAGCCTAACCTCAGGGGAGTTTATGCGGGAGAGATTTTTCACGCGAAGCAACCTATGATAAAGAAGATGTGGAATTATAAAGACGAACAAAAGGACATTAGAAAAATCAAAACAACCGTATGATCAAAAACTTAAACTAGTGGTGATAATTTAAAAAAAATAGTGGAAGCTCTGCAAAGACTAATATGACAAAATGAAAATATTTTGGAAATCTGTTGAACAGAGAAAATAATGGGAAAAAGAAGAATATAACAGGGAAGGATTCCAACAACAAAGGAATAACATAAAATTAGAAGAAATCAAGGATGCTATAAAGAGGATAAAAAAGAAAGGCTGCTGAGTATAACAGTATAACAGAATAAATGATGAAAAGAATAAACGATTTGTTCTTGGCCTCAAAATAAGCTTCAGTTGCAGCGATTACTTCCTCATTTGAGCCAAATGTTTTTCCCTGGAGCATCTCTTCGAGATCAGCAAAGAGCCAGTAGTCGCTGGGGACTAGATCTGGAAAGTATGGTGGGTGGGAAAGCAGATTGAAGCCCAATTTGTTCAATATGGCTATTGTTTTCATTGACTTGTGGCACGATGCATGGTGAAAGATGATTTTTTTCTTCTTCATGTATGGTTGTCTTTTTTTCTGATTTCATCCTTCAAAGGCACCAATAACTCAATGTAATAGTCGCTGTTGATGGATTTTCCCTTTTCATGGTAGTCGATGTAAATTATACCGTGCACATCCTGGTGCAAAAACTGGCGCCATGACTTTGCCAGCTGACTGTTGCGTTTTCGGACGCTTCGGACGGCTTTCATCGGCTGCACACCACTCAGCTGACTGCCGTTTCGACTCCGGAGTGAAATGATAGATCTATGTTTCGTCGATTGTCACATACCGACGCAAGAAATCCTGTTTATTGAGAGTAAACAGTGACAAACCGCTCTCTGAATCGTCGACTCGTTGTTGCTTTTGTTCCATTGTGTGCAAACGCGGCACACATTTGGAAAAAACTTTTTAATGCCCAATTTTTCGTGTAAAATCGTAGACGCACTTCCATTTGATGTGTTTACCATCTCAGCAATCTCACGAACTTTCATTTTGCGGTCATCCATCACGATTTTCAAAACTTGCTTAATATTTTCCGGAGTTACTGCTTCATTTGGCCTACCCGAGCGTTCCGCATCGTTTGTATCAGTGCGACCGGGTTTGAAATCAGCATACCACCGCCAAATCGTTGTTTTCGACGGAGTACGGTCCGGATAACATTTTTCAAGCCATTGCTGAGCTTGCACGGTATTTTTTCCCATTAAATAGCAATGTTTTATCAACACACGAAATTCGTTTTTTTTTTTTACACAAATGCAAAAGTAGCGTCACTTTCACTTTTATGGTCCGAAAATTAGACACGTGTCATTTGAAGGTTAGTTCTTTAGAAAAACGAAGTGGATTTGATACTACTAATGCCATCTGTGGGTTAGTCCCAGCACTTATTGAACGATCTGTTATGTAAAAATCTTGGAAATAAAACTAAACCAAGAACTAGAATCACAACTTGCAAAGTCCGATAGTGTCTTCAAGAAAGGTGGGAGCAAATAATATCATATATTTATGATTAAACAAATAGCAAAGAAAATAAGAAACTCAAATAATAAAATATACCTAATTTTCTTTATCCACAGGGTGGTATCCAAAAGTAGTAGCACTGATTTTTTTTAAAAAAAATGTACTGAACATTTTAGTACATCGACTTAATACCCTTCAAAATAGGCCCCTTGGGCATCTACACACTTCTGGTAGCGAGCTTTCCAGGTCGCGAAGCCCTTCTGGAAGTCGTCCTCCGGGATGCTGTTCAGCGCCCTCGTCGTTGCTGCTTGGACTGCTTCCACCGAGTCGAAACGATGCCCCTTGAGATGCCTCTTGATCCAGGGGAACAGGAAGAAGTCCAGCGGTGCCACATCAGGGCTGTAGGGGGGGGGGGGGCAACGTGGAGACGTCGAATTCGGCCAGGAGATCCCTCAAAATCCACGCGCCTTAGCACGGCGAGTTGTCATGGTGGAGCTTTCACTTCCCCACCAGGTCTGGTCGCACGCATGTGATCCGATTTCGCAGCCGTGCGAGCACTTCCACGTAAAATCTTGCATTTACAGTCTGTTCAGGAGGTACAAACTCCTTATGGACAATGCCACGACGGTCAAAAAATGCAATCAACATCGATTTCACTTTCGATTTCGACATTCTGGCCTTCTTTTTACGGGGTGATAGTGCGGTGTGCCGCTCTTCGCTCTGACGGTTTGTTTCCGGGTCGTATTGGAAGACCCAGGTTTCATCTCCGGTGATGACATTATCGAGAAAATGTTCGTCTTCTCCCAAACAGTTCAGTATTTCTTGGGAAATCTCAACACGCAGTACTTTTTGCTCGTCACTCAACACTTTCGGCTCCATTTTCGCGCACACTTTTCTCATCGACAAATCCTCTGTGATGATGCGTTGGACTGTCCCGTACGAGAGATTCAGCTCATCACTAATTAATTTAATGCCCAACCGTCAGTCAAAGTTCAAAAGTTGCTTAACTTTCAGCACATTGTCGTCCGTTCGCGAGGTTGACGGACGCGCGGCGCGTTGGTCGTCCTCGACGAGCTTCCTCCCCTACCGAAACAACTTGTGCCACTCAAATATCGAGGAACGGCTCCTGGTATCATTCTTGTAGGCCTGCGTAAGCATGTCCTTGGTTTCGGTCGCTGATTTTCCAAGTTTGTAGCAAAACTTGATGGCGTACCGCTGCTCCTAATTTCGCTCCATCGCAACTGACGACGAGGCGTCACAACAGAAGGTCACTAAAACAGTGGTCCACACTCAACTAACGCACGCAGGCGACTGCCGCAGGTCGAAATCTATTCCCAAGGCTCCCCTCCATAACATCCGGCCTTGCAGACCCCCTCCATCGCACCGCACGCGCGGAAAAAAAAAACAGTCCTACTACTTCTGGATATAACCCTGTAGGAAAGGACTTTGAGAGAATATTAAGAGCAAGTACAGAAGAAAGTCTGACTAATAGGACAATTGTCATAAAACTAATAAAAGAATTTATAAATATGTACAAAAACATAAGAGATATTGTAAGAACAGTCAATATGCAGCCATGTCAGTAAATAAGGGGGTAAAGCAAGGAGGTGTCCTGATCCAACTTTGTTTAATAATGGACCATATAATAAAAAAAAACGAGGAAAAGAACGTATACATTGAATGTAGGATACAGAAATTTAAAATCACTCCAAATAAGTGAACACGCATTTGTTGAGAACCTTGTTATATTTGCAAAAAATAAAAGAGGATTAAAGTGAAACGGATAGTTATAGAATAAAAATAAAGCAAAAAACCTAAAAACAAACGAGGTGAAAGCAAAATAGTTAATGCAAATCAGATATAATGCTAAAAATAAGATTGAGACCTTAAAACACTTGAGAGCATCGCTCGATAATAAGGAAAATCATAAAATGGAAATCAATGGCAGAATAGAAACTGGATCACAAACTCAGTAAGTAGTTTCCTCGTTTTTGTGATCTATTCCATGTGGACCCATGCTGTTTTCAGAATCTTCCAGATTTTTGCCTATCTTCCATTAAAGTTTCCAATTGTTAGCAAATGAGTGGTTTGGTCTGTGAGAGACATTATGTTAGTTCTTCGTAAAAATTGTCTGTTTTCTTTTTCCAATTTGCTGATAGGTGCGTATACCTGCATAACTTTGAAGGGTTTTTTTAAATTTAAATTACGCAAATTCTATGGGTTATGTCTTCGTACGACCTCCTTTGTCAAGTCCTTATATACTAAAAAACCAACCCCGCTAAGTTTTGATTTAAATCGTCTCTTACTGTATCATTTTGAATTTAAATTTGTAAGATGTACTTCAGTACGTTTGATTTCACCCAGACCTATTATGTCCCATTTTATATTCTGTTTCGTTTTAGAACTCTTCTAGTTTCTCTTCTGTGGATAATATTCTCACGTTATATGTCGCTACTAGAAAATCCAGCCAGCCACGCTTGGCTACTATAGAGAATGCAAGTATTACGAACTTTCTGTAGCAATCGTTACTATTGCTGCCCTCCAACGATTATGCCAGGCACAAATTCCGTCTCACTCTGGTGCATCGCCGTAATGGGCGTTAACGTTAAGAAATATATAGCAACGATGGTTCTTGTATTTTCGCGTAGCCCCGAACGCGTTACTCTGACAACCAATGCTTCTCACACGGCCGAGAATCGGAAACCTCCTCATGGTGCTTTAAAGTTATTTGATGTACACGGTCCGTTCTTTTCAATCGTTCGTTGGTCCATAGCAAGCAGGTCCACTGCAAATATTTTTAGCACCGCTTGCTTCTCTCCTTGTCCGACCGACTGTCGTCATATTCGGGGATATAATGGTGCTACGGACTAAGGCGCGTTGCTTTCTGACTTTTTTCATTTTGGGGAGTTTTTAACCGTAATGCACCACACTGGCCATGTGTATCTTGGTGCATGGGTTTAGGGATCAGAAATAATGGGGTGGGTGTAATAGGACTATTTAAATTAGAATACGGCTCTTCCTTAGTGTGCGTGAGAGAGAACCATAGCTCGCGTAGAGAAGGTTGCTTCCCTGAAGTAGACCTATCTCTACCGGGATCACAAAAAAGTGTACCTGCTACCAAAAAAGACTATAGAAAGCTAAAAATAAAAAAAATAAAATAGAAAACGACTAAAGACAAAATATATTCTAAAAAAATAGATTATTGGACGTTAACAATGAAACAAGCATCGACCATAGCGAAAAGAATTGGAATGTATAATCATGAACATGATTAAAACACCTTACACCCAAGGGCAGACCTGGTTACCGATTATGTGTGTATGTAAATAACTGGATTATATTTTAACAGAATTATCCCGACTACGTCATAACAAAAAAACTTACTCTATGTACCTACATTTTGATATAACAATTGTAAAAAAAATTTTGACTTACTTCCATAACAATACTTTTGCTTGTAATTTTTTTTGCTGTAATATAAAATGTGACATTATCAGTTAAAACTCTTTTACCCAGTTCGAGTATTATTCCCACCCATATCAACCACTTATATCTCTTTCAATGTGGATAAAACCGTTTGTAAATAAAGGTTTTGTGAAGTTTCTGGATATGTTTTTATGAGGAACACCAACTGATGCAATAAATAGGCAAACAGCTTTTAACAACCAAATTGTTAAACTTTTGGTCTTTTTTTCAATTAATAACATTTTGTCAACTACTGCAACGCTCAATAGTGCGTTAATAAAGTAATAATCGCACTCTAAAACATTATCTGGGACACACATTATATTACAACCAATGCAATACTGTCTCACTCCATAATTTAAAAAAATAAAAGACGTCTAAGCAAACATCTAAAAAAGAAAGTTGAATCTTTATGTTTTGAAGTAATATGGCTCATGAGAACATAGAGGGATGAAAGAAAGTCATGTTTTTTTCCATTATCATTAGACACAAATATTGTTTCCGCAATACGGGAGCTTTCCTAGATTTATTTGAGCTCTCCAATAATTAAAATTACAAATGCAAAATGGTCTAGAAGTTCTTCCGTAGAGGTATATTTGTAATTCTGAATGAAATTTTTTCTACGACGAAAATCTTTTTTAAAAATTAGTGTAAGTCTATTACAAAGGAATTTTGAGTCAAGTTCTTCGCTTATTCATCAAATTAGTTAGACTTAAAAAAGAGAGTATGCTTGTACATCAAGACTCCGGTCTAAACTTTATTAAGCTAATCTTAAATGTTCAGCAATATTACCAAGACAAAACAAAGACAAGACCACTATATGTTATAAAATGATCGCCTATATCTTTAGATTCAGAACAAGCGCTTACCGCATTCTAGGTTTTAATATTTTCAAAACCCTCAATCTAATTAATAAATTCATATTCCAATCACTTAATTCAGGCGGTACGATCGGCAAAGTGGAAAAAATTACGTCAACCCAGACAGGTGTGTTAATATGGGCAATAAATTTCCTTCATCGAAAATCAACAAATACGCCTTTATATCAAGTATGGATGGCACTCGAATTGTTAACATTACTTATAAAGGGTGCACATCGAGTAACTAAATTCCTAATAAAAGCGTAGCCCTTGCTGTAGCAGTAGTTCCCCCAAGAAAATTATGTTGACAACATACACTAATTATTTTGACATGGCAAATAATATTAGTGTTCTATTTGGGTATAAATTTTTGTACAAAAAAGGAATAATGACGAAATGATAATTGCAATTTTAGATGATTTTAAAATTGAGCCAGCTATTTAACAAAAGGTTCCAAAAAACATATCAAAACTAACGTCTGAACCCTGAGTTTTCAAAATTTTCAGTTTGTAATATGGTTTTAGTTAGAAGAAACACAATTTATAAGCATTTTCTTAACATAAACACAAGCAAAAAAAATTAAAAGTATCTGTACCCAAATCCAATAAAACATTTAAGAATATATGAAAACCAGACATATACATACACACACTGAGACTGATTTTTATTTATTTTGATAACAGTTAATAAAAACCTATAAATCTGTAAATAGAAATGATATCAAAAAGCAAGAAAAATTAAAATTATTTACAGGAAACTCAGCACAATTAAATAAGTGGAATTTGAGAATCATATTATTCAATGTAACCCCTATCAGCGGCTACGACTTCCTCGAGCCATTACCTAAACCTGCTGCAGGTCAACCCGACCTTCTCCTCGACCATATTCGTCAATAGCTCTATGATAAAACCCTTAAACTGTCCTTGGTGTTATGATGCCTCTCAGTGATCCTTATGTCGACCATGCCTCACACATAGTAATCACAGATATTGTAATTGGGGCTGGAGGGTGTCCACAAGTTGGGGGATCAGTGGTAATATAAAATGTTGTATAGCCGTGCCTGGACTTTTCTTGCCTGGTAGGATAGAGCGAAGTCTTGATGGAATACGTACTTCGCTCAGTGACTACCTCCTCTATCCAGAACTTTAAAACGGTCTCCAGTATGTTGTTATAGTTATTGTCGGTCATTTTCAAGCCTTCCTCAAAGAAGCGGGGCACCGTGACATCTCTATCGCGGCTTCTTACAAGCCCCAACACGATTACAAAGGCGGAAACTGTACGTATGACGGTAGATACTTCAAAGGCATCTTGACAGGACAAAGTTCTTTTTCCCGAAAGCCAGCTGTGATTAATGTCGTTCAACAGTACTTGAGCCTTTAACTTCCTACTCATCTTGTTTTCCTTAGTCAACAGTTAGTGATCCTCAGAACGAAGGACTTGTAGTATAAATTCTAGACTGCTAGACACGCCGATTTCTTTTGCTAGGCCAGTTATGCCCTGGCTAGGATTCTGATGGATATTCTCTTTAAACTCGTGAATGAATTTATTACTTCTGTTACAGCAGAATGCTTCCTGTAAATTGCCCTGTCAGTAGTTACCTCCTCCTGGTGGTAACATTCCTTACACATCTTGGATAAATCGTAAACATGGGTATTTTTGTAGCCGAACCACACATTCATTTCTGTCAGCTCTGCAGTTGTATACTCGGTTCATTATGTTAAAGAACGTAAGTTGTTGATTATGTGGAGCCAACTTGTTGTGTTACATAATAGAGAATTGTGGATGTGCATAAGACAACCTTTTGGCTTTTCGTAGTACAACCCAAAAGTTTTGAGATTTATCTCGACGACTGCACATAAATTTAATAATAAAGAAAAGCTAAGGTCAGCTACATTATTATTTTATAGCAATCTTTTTTTTAACCAAAGATTAAGGTTGCGGGCTTCTAATATTAGCAATTAAATCACAATAATACAGGTTTTGGTAGAATTCAAGCCTTTAAAATCTTTAGACAATCTTTTGCTTTTAGTCTCCCTCTTTTATGACTTCTATCAACAAAATATTCCATTTTTGACTTCAAAATTGAATTCAGAAACTATAAAAAGTTCTAATATTATATTCTACTTGCTTTAGAAAATATAGTAACAAAAAACAAATTATCATCATCACAACATGCAACAATTAGGACTGCCATTAAAGAAAATCTTTTGCGATTTGCCAGTTGCAATAAAGTGTTAGAACCAAGCTACACAAAAGAAGGAAATATAGAATATTACCGTGTGTTTAGGGTCAGTTTAAATTCGGCTAACATTGTTTTCTTTTGAACACTTCTACGAGTGACGTAGGACATTGGTTCAGCTCCTATGCAGTGAAATATCGGTACGTCGCAATGGAAAGCCTAGGATATTTTACTTTTAATATGGAGTTTTCTTTTGGTCGTTATACTACCCCATTTCGCTGGGTAAGCGCATGAACAAAATAAAATTTTAACGTACGCATCTGTGACTTCAAAAGGCAGGCTTGTGTATGTATTTACCCAAATAAAAATGCTTGTGTAGGCTGCTCGATATCTATTGCTAAAAACCAACAAAAACAAGTGTTTAATATTTGAAACTGTTTATTGTTTTTCAAAATATTCTCCATGACGGTCAATACATTGTTGCATACGCTGGAACCAATTTTCATATCATTTTTTCATATCGAATTGGTATCTATAAAACATCGGTTTGAACGCATCAACCACATCTTCCGGCGTCGAAAATCGTTGTCCACGCAGTTGGGAACAAAAGAAATTGTTAGAGGATGAGGACTGTACAACGGATAACCCATCAGTTCGACGTTTTCAATGCTTCAAAAGTCAGTTGTTTGCATCGATGTGTATGAGATTGCATTGGCATGGTAGACAATGATCCGGCAGCCCGCGTTGGTTTTTCTTATTTCTTCGAAGACTTCTGGTAAGCAAATCGTTGTGTACCATTTAGAATTCACCGTTTTACGATTCTCTAAAACCACGGTTCCGACGTGTCCTATATAAACATATATAAACTGATGACTATATATCTCAAAGTGCTTCGAACGAAAATGACTTTTGTTTGGTTTGTCTCAGCTTAAGAGATCCACACAGTAGATTGCTGTTTACGCATACGCATAAATCCAAGATGTGTCACTTGTGATAACATAAACGGTTTTTGAAGCACCACGATCGTAGTTCTTGAGCATTTCTTTCGACCAATCGACACGCGCCTTCGCTTGAGAGATCGTTAACTTATGCGAGATCCAACGCGCACACAACTTTTTTTCACGGATAAATGTTTATGCAATATCTAATGTATGCTAGTCACTCTCATGCCTAAATGCCTGAATTTTACGATGTCACATGACGGTTTTGCTATATCCACCACAGCCGGTTTGGACGGCCTTCTTTAAATTCATCCGCTAACGAACCACGATCACAATTAAATTCATCAACGATGTACATACAATGGTTCTGTGTGGGGCTTCATCACCAAAAGTCGAAATGAGTTGATCAATGCATTGTTATTGAGATAATCCACGTCGGCGCCCATACAAAATCATCGCACGAAAATGTTCACGAGTTTAATTCAATTTTTTGGCCAAAAGAAAATTCTCAACTCAATGACAACAAAACAAAAAGTATCCGGGTGACATAACGTTCTGAGTACGTATGCCTTCAAAAATGTCAAACTGTATGATGCAAACATCAGATCGAACACGCAGGGTTGCCAATTTGCTATAGATATCGAACAGCCTACGTATTTGACTAAAGGATCCTGTATTATATTTGCGAGAAATACAAAGTACTGAGAATAATCTTAGGACCTCCCATCTAAAACCAAAATCAGCAAACTTGCAACGTGAATATCAAAAAAACAATAAAAATAAAAATCGATCATATATTTACAGTATCACTGAACTTATGATAAAAAGAGTCCCTAAATAGACGATAGTAAATAGAATTTCCACAGGGGGCAGTACGTGCTACTAATTGTGTGATAACATCTTTGTTTTTAAGCAGTCATAACTGCCATTATAGTCATCCAGAAATAACAAGAGGATACAAATTTGACCAAAAGTGACCGTGTGGTGCGGAAGGACGACAAGAAGGCTCATCAGTCGATATCTTGGGGACAGATTGCTACATTCAGATGCTTTGAAGATTACATGCGGTCCACGATATCTGACTGGGATAACGTTAGTGTTAGTAACCTTGTTTTTATGCAGAATGGTGCACCACCCCATTTTGTTCTTACTGTGCGTGCTTGTTCAAACTAGCGTTTTCCAGAACGTTGGCTGGAACGATGCGGACTTCATGAAGCCTCCAAACGGTCTAGATCTTACTCCATGTGATTTTTATTTATGGGGCTACGCAAAAAAGGGAGATGTACAGAAGAAAGTCTCGCACGCTGAAAGATTTGGGTTTTAGATTTTAGGATTGATTTCATTCAGCAGACTGTATTGCATTGCCGTCCGTTTGAGAAAATTGGACGACGCCACTGATGCCTATGTTTAAATTTAAATACTGTCTAACAAAGGTACATATATAATCTGTTTCAGTAAGTTGATTAGATATATAAACTTGTTACTGATTTTTAATGCCTAGTTACCTTCCACCCACTCTGTGTAACAAACACTACATATGCAAAATGTACATGGGATATTTCAAGTAGCAACTAGATCTTTAGTGTGATCTGCTCCATAAACATTAATACAAAAAATATTATTACAATAACAATGTACTTTAGTAAAAGTGGAACAAGGCACAAGGAATATTGTATGTAGTTTCAGTCCCTCTCAAAGTAAGCACTTTGGGAACTTACATACTTGATCTTGCTGCTACTTTTATGCACCTTTTTCAGGAGTGAGAAACAAGGAAATTTATATTAAGGCAATTACGCCTTTGTTTCATCTCAAAAATATAATTTATTGGTTGTAGTCTCGAGCATAGTCAATTACAGCAAAATACTTTTTTCTGCCGCAACACATTTCATGCTATGATCTTCTATCAAAATGTCACACACTTTAGTTTTTGGAATACTCAGCTCATTGTCTAGTTCCCAGGCTGTCAGTCACGGATTTTTCGTGCTTGTAGCTTGCATACATTTACCATTTTCCGTTAGTGGTGAATTACTTTCAACAAATCTGAGTCATTTGTACCACACTTTCATTTAAGATGTACTCAATGCATGGTTCCCGAAAGCTTTCTGAATCTTCCTGAATCTCTATGAACAAATGTTTTAGCGTCTCAAAATTTAATGCAAATTCGACTGATAGTCCTCCTAACTTACCCATGCGCATTGCAGTTTACTCTCATTCTGTGCCACATTGTTTTTATTGTGTTAATATTTTCTCGATATTTTTGGGGCAGACCTTGTAATAAATTAATTGTTCATCAGATTCAACAAATTTAACATTTTGGTAATAAATATGGCAGCTAGTCGAAAGCAGGAAGTGTGGTCGTAAAAGAACGACAAATCACAATAGAAGAAAGCAAAACATTTAATACAGCTTCAGTTGGTAAAATATCCAACCCGCCGCTCATTTTCATCTTTGGTATAAAAGATATTTGTATCATACAAATATTAAATAGTAACAAAGTTAAAATACTACAAAATGCCGGAACAATGCATTTCTATATAATCGGAGTTTTGACAGAAAGATAAATTAAATTCCAGGCTCATCAAAAATAAATAAAATGGGAAGTTTGGATTGGTTCTCAAGAACATGCAGCTTTTCTACTAGTTTAGAAAGCTTAAAACAAAAGTTTCAATCATGCGAATCTGGCGTTAATGGTATAGCAAAAACAATAAGGATATCTGCGGTATCACTGATCAAATTTGAGACCTCGATTGCAAATACTTAAAATACTAAAGATCTGGCCATACAAAAAATTTGTTTGTGGCTTAATAGTAAGTGGTACTAACTAAAAAAATTAATTTGCTAAACATTGCTCTGTCAAAATCATATCAGTTGAAAAACAGTTAATTACGTTATTCTTAATATATCTACTCGCTTGTTTTGAAATATGGAAAGTACAGGGCAGTTTCTAATTAATTTTTAGTGAATTTTTGTATAATAACCTTCTTTACAATAGAAGGAGATCACAATTTTGATATCATCTAGTAGTTCCATTCGTGTATTTTATCTTTATATTATTTTAGTTTGCTCTGTTCGCTTTTGAATATTTTGCAATTAAAGACTCGGCGTCTTGTTTTTTCAATTTACTGTTGCACTATAATTTTTGAAACGAAATTTTTAAGAGATTGCTGCTATATTCTATTTTTCCCTACAAGCAAACCATTCGCAAGTTCTTCTGTGCAAATTTTTAATACACACTATTGACGCCATCTTCAACCAACCCATATATTTTGCTTTGTTTCATTAAACTTTTTTAAAATTATGCCCGCTTTTATTGAAGTAAATGTGCCAATTCAATCTTTAAACTGCTTATGTGGCATTAATTTCCGGTTTTTTAATTTGCTTTTTCACTTGTTTTTACAAGTCATACACCGTAACTTTCCGTTTACAACGCCAAAAATATCGACTTCTACTATCATACTATAAGTAGTGTTCCAATGCATGGTGGTGCGGAGCCAACTTACACATTATATTTCAAATCTGTATAGTGCGCCGCCGCGATAGATTGTTGTGGTTAGCGGGAGAAAAATAGTAGAGGGAGGATGCCATTTTATGACGTGCGCCGCCGCGGTATATCAGACGCAATGGAGCGTTGGAACGTGCAACACCCTGTTACCTGTGTTCGTAGTTATTACAAAACAAATTCTGTCACGGAAGTGCAGCTTGTCTATCGACGACAGCTTAATATTAATCGACATGGTCACGTATCGTCTCGCAATACCATATTGGCTTGAGTGAAGAAATTTGAAGAAACTGATAGCGTGGTAGACATGAAGCATGGACCTCCATGAGCAGCGTGGACGCCAGAGAACCTGCAGATAGTGAGGGAAGCTGTTGAACGCCGTTCACCGCGCCAGCAATCTCGCATTTTAGGCATCAGTAGAAGGTTAAATCGAATGCTAAAAGAGATAAAATTTCACCCTTACAAACTGCAAGTTGTGCAACAAATTAACGAAAGAGACAAGGACGCAAGACTTGCTTTCTGCATCACCATGAGTGGTTTGTTACGGGAAAACCCTGGAATTTTGAATAATTGGCTAATGAGCGACGAAGTATATTTTCATGTTTCCGGCTGGGAAATCAAACAGAACATGCGATACTGGTCATCAGTGAATCCTAAAGAACTGCATGAAAAGCTCTTGCACTCTCTTAAAGTGGCGGTTTGGTGTGAAGTCGGTACTTTCGGAATTGTAAACTCGTATTTATTTGAAAATGACAATGAACGAACAGTGACTGTTGATTCAGAACATTATGTGACTATGTTAGGAGGCTTTGTTGAACAAAAGTTACGACAGCTTGGCATTGACACTAAAAACCTATATTTTCAGCAGAATGGAGCTGTAGTTCGTAAAATGTTCGAAACTGTTATCTCTCGTTTCGGGGAAATCACTTGGCCAGCTCGGTCGCCCGACTTCAGTGCACCAGACGTTTTTTTGTAGGGATTCCTGAAAGACCGTGTGTTATAGAGGCATATTATGAGTATTCAAGAACTTAAGCAAGCCATTAGTGGCGAAGTTGCGACCATTGATGAGGTCCTTCGGAGGCGCGTGTACGACAACTTTAAGAAACATTTGCAACAATACATTGATGTAAGCGGAGACCGTCTGCTTGACGTAGTTTTTAAAAAATAACCTTGTAATTGGTGGTAAATAAATGGCATATTTGGTCGTAATAACAGACCCTTTCACTTATTTTTTTCTGCTTCCCTATATAATGTATGACTAGTTGAAAAATATCAGTTGGCTCCGCACTACCCTCTACTATCAACTTCACCAATATTTTGTGTTGGTTTTCTTCTCTTTTCCTGCCTTTTTCATAATTGTTCAGGTTGTATGAATTGCAATATCAAACATATTAAATAATGTTTTTCACACTATCCATATTTTTAATACTACAATCAAAGAAACCATTGTCGTTTGATTATTTTATTGCCTGAAAAATATTGTATGGTTTTTCATTCTTTCATATATCTGTACTTGTAAGAACTATATATATCTCAAATTTTTAAAGTATACCTATCGATAGATTTCTATACAAAAATAATTGAGCTATATTAAATATTTAACTTAATATATTTCGTTTGTTATAACAATAATTTTTTTAAATTAATTCCAAAAAAACTTTCACAAAAAGGTAGTCTAATCAGAGAGTGTATATAAAACATATTTCGATTTAAATTGATCGATATTTAAAAGAAACGGTATAAGAAATTAGAGCCTTAAAAAGATAAAGCGTGTAGCACATATAGTTTGATATGAAGAAAACACTACGGAACCATGATGTATCCTGACAACCGATGAGAGTGGACTATAATACGCACGCGTAAACGAGAAATATCTCATTGACTGAATCAGTTGTAAGTTAAACGTTGGTGGGTGAGCACTTGTAGTAGACTGAGCGAGTAGAACGATATAGTGCAACACGAATAAAGACACGTTTCAAACTATTGTATAGACCAGCGACAAAGAGAAAATCGAAAAATTTTGAACGTCTACTGGCTGCAATCAACTGGCGACTAATAGTCAGAGACCTAGAAGATGAACCAGAGATTTTAACACTGAAATGTGTAATACTTAAATAAATTACTTGTAATAAAACATGTCGCGGTAGAAGAAATATCATAATATAGTTGCTAATGACTCGCTTCAACTTCTATGAATGAACCACACCTTAAAATTATTATAAACGCGGGAATTAGGAGTTGAGTTGAGGATTACAACACCTAAACTGTGTAAAATTATAAAATGATAGTAGATTTTGGCTTCTCACTGTTCTTATAATTTTAGAACAACTTAAAACTGCATATTGTTTTAAGAACTAAAGACGAAGCAACAAGAAGTGTGTGGGATCCTATGACGCTTATTTTCAACGAGACTAAGGCTACGTACAATGTCTCTTATATAACATGCTATTTTTAGTAAATACGTAGATGTTTCATATTATATGGCTTTATACTTTCGATATAAACTACGTATATACAAACATTGCCCCAAAGTTTCAAATATGTGCCTGCTCTTTTAATGACAATAAGTGCGGTGTTTATTGATGGTAATAATAGTTTCATGATTTACAATAAGATATTAAATTAATTTATATGAATGTTAGAGAATCCTCGGAACGATGAAACTACATTTGTAGTGAATGGCTCAATTAATCGATACAACTCCACCTACTGGTCTCCTGATAATCCGCATTTTAATATGAAACACAATTTGAATTTACATACTGCAAGAATCCACTATCGAAGCGCTTTTTGCTGATGAACGGATTCATTTTCAGAAAATGAAACACATCCTTACAACCATCTTAATGTAATATTTCCACAAACTGTATTTTCCCGAGATCTCATTCCAATAGGCTTCCATTTATGGTAATATCTCAAATATAACGCTAACCGTACAAAACCAACAACAATCAATGAACTGAAAATAAAAGTTGCAAGTCAGTATACTATAGTTCCAAATAAAACGCTTCGTAACGCTGTCGAATCTATGTTATGGGCTATATTTCGAAATAGATGGTCGTCAAATAAGTATTTGTTAACAAACTAGTACATATTATTTAATTATTAAATCATTAAATAATTTTTAATTCAAACAATCAAAGTCAATGAACACTGAATTTGTTTTATTTTAGATAGTAATTACATTTTTGGGGCATATCCTGTATAGACATAAGCTAAAATAGAAATAAAAAATATAGTATTACTTACAAATTATGTAATTTGTAACCACCATTTAAGAAACATCAAGGTACATTAGAAGTGCTGTTAAAAAAGCATATTAGTCCACGAGTAAATAATTGTTCAGTAAATAAGCAATAAAAGTAAATTGCTTAAGAAACCTGTAATAAAGAATCAATAAAAAATGTATAGTAGCTTTAGAAGTCTTTAGGAAAATACAGTAGACGTACATGCAAAAAAAGGTTAAATATAGAAGATAAGGTAAAAAGCAAGACAATGCACAAATATGAAAAAAGTTGAAAGCAATTTTCGTGCCTCTTGTTAGTAAGTGAAGGCCCTCGAATTTAAACAACCCACCTGCTGGAGCAAGCAGTGGCAATAGGGGAGCGTTAAAACTATATTCGTTTATACCTGATTTAGTAAATAACTCATGAGCTACTCAACGTATAATATTTAAAAAGCGATATTAACACGAGGTGCTTTCAAGTTATAACACCTCCAATTTTTTTCTCGCGCACTGGAAACAGAAACACGGTGTTGTTTCAAAATACGCGCGTACTCTTTGTGCATGCGTGACAGAGATAGTACACAGGACTCTAGCGGCAGTGGCGAGAGTGAGGACTGCTTATTATTCTTAAAATGGCAACGTCTTCATTAGAAAAACAGCGTGTAATCATTGGTTTTCTCAATTTGCGTGGTGTGACACCGATTGAAATTCATTGCCAGTTGAGTAAGACATGTGGTGATGGTATTATGTACATGTCTAATATGCGTTTGTGGGTGCGACAGTTCAAAGAAGGCAGAACGTCGTGTGACAACAAACCAAGACTATCTCGGCCTCGCACCAGCCGGTCTGACGATGTGGTCGAGCGAGTGGAGAAACTTGTTTTGGACGATCGCCGAATGAGTGTAGAACACATCGCCTCCAAAGTTGGCATTTCCGTGGATCTGTGCACACAATCCTGCATGAAGACCTAAAAATGCAAAAAGTGTCTTACAGCAAAGAATGCTGACGAACGATCACAAGGCTGCGCCCGTGGCATGTTGATTTCTCATATTCCCTACTCACCTGACCTGGCTCCTAGCGACTTTTGGCTGTTTCCAACGATGAAAGACAATGTCCGTGGTCGCAAATTTACTAGTCGTGCAGCTATTGCATCAGCGATCTTCCAGTGGTCAAAAAAGACTCCCAAAGGAGCGTTCGCAGCGGCTATGAAATCATAGCGTCGACGTTGTGAAAAATGTGTACGGCTGCAAGGAGATTACTTCGAGAAGTGACATAACTTTCACAGTTTTCGTGTGATTAGTTTGTGAGAAAAAAAATTAAGGGGTTATAACTTAAATGCATCTCGTATATAGCGGCAGCATAGATAAAGAATAAAAAACACCTCATGGATAATGTTAAAATCATATATCGGCATGTATATCAATATAAATGCAAAACAAATACATTATAATAAATCAGTAATATAAAATAAGCAGAAACTAACAAAAAAAAACAAATATGATGAAGTGCTACAAAAAAGTGTAATTATTAACAAAATTATGCAATTAAGTTGTAGAAGTAAAAAATAATTGTTAAAGAAACAGTTTACCTGAGAAATTATAGTAAAACATTAAAAAGGTAACTTGTTACACAACATTTGTAAAATATAGTGAATTTAAAAGAACCAAAAAAAATTTTTACTCAACAGAACAAAATGTAAAAAATAAGTCAGAATAAATAAAAGTATCAAAAATAATAAATTATATACATTGTGATAAGGTACAAGGTTTGTCCGGAAAGTAATACAATTTGTCCGAACGCCGCGCTCGTCCTGGTCACAGCGCATTCGGTTCGATTGGGTTGGGAAGGAGGGAGACTTGTAGCTTACAAAGCTTCCAAGCTCGGTCTGCTATAAGCTCTAGGAGCGTCAGAATCACTGTTTCCGTGAATTTGCTGTTAGTACCTGTGTCACGACGCACAATGAAGATAACTATCGAATAACGTTACGCGATCAAGTTCTAAGCTAAACCAAATAAAAGCCTCGGCGAAACTCACTAAATCATTCTGGCAGCCTACAGGAACTCTGCTGTTTTGTATTCTCAAATTTCCAGGTGATTGAAGTTGTTTAAAAATGCCCGGAACGAGGTGGAGAATGACCCCCGCTCTAGACAGCAAAAGTGACATAAATGTGTCTCGTGTTTCTGATCTTTTACATACCGATCGTCGAATGAGTGTTCGAATGATAGCAGAGACTCTCAATATTTCGAAAACTACTGTGCCCGAAATTGTTTACAGACGACCATAAGAACTAGTAAACTTTTGGAACGCGTGCAAAGGAACCTGCTTTTTTGGACAATGTCATTACCCGAAACAAAACATGGGTCTTTGAGTATGACCCGGAGACGAAGCAGCAAAGTTCCGAATAGCATCACCTCGGAATCCCTCGTCATATGAAGGCAAGAATGAGCAAATCGAAAGTAAAAACCATGCTCATTGTCTTCTTCGACACCTAGGGGGTGATGCACAAAGAATTTGTGCCCCAGGGGCAGACGGTCAATGCCACCTACTACGTGCAAGTGCTCGAGACATGAAAAACAGGGTCGTGCGCACTCAAAAGGAGATCGCCGCACCCTGGCAACTAAACCACGCCAACGCTCCCAGCCACACCTCTCTGCGCGTCCAGGAGTTACTGGCCAAGCGCAGCTTGGCAACATTGCTCTAATCCCCCCTTCAGTTCTGACCTGGCTTCGGCAGACTTCTTTTTGTTTCTGAGGATCAAATCCACCCTGAAAGAAATCCGTTTTGGAACCACTGAAGCGATCTAAACTATCGTGACAAAAGCTCTAAGCGAGGTCCTCATCCAGGATGCGTACCGTGCATGCAAGAGTCGTTGGCAAAAGTTTGTAGATGTCCAAAGAAAATACTTTGAAGAATTTTAAACGTTTGTAACGATATCTTGAATACATTATTTTATGATTATTGAGTAAGAAAATGTCGAGAGCAACACCCGCTTAACAGTTGCAATAAAAAACCCTGCTAACTATCCATATCGTGTTATCGGTTACAGACGATATTCGCTTTACAAAGAACCCTTGAAACAATGTTACATACTAAAAAAATTCACACGGTAAACCAAAACATGTCGGAACACCAATAATCTAAACCAAATGTTGAATCGCTACCTTCTTTCCTGATAGATAGTATTTTACACTTCATATTAAACAATAATTTTACGTTTTTCTCAAATTAAATCATTTATTACAGCACATAGGTAGCCTCCTAACGTATTTGATGGCTAACTTGTCCAGAATATTCAAAAACATCGCCATTATAAATTGGACTGCCAATGGAATCAAAACACAAAAATCCATTTTTACGTAATTTTTAGCTAGATATAATTTTTGATATTGTATAAATGATATGAAAAATGTACTATTTTTGAAGCAATAATAACCAATATCACCACCACATTTTACACTTAGATAATAATTGCTACTGCTTATAAGCAACTGAAGAAAAACCTTAGAAGAAAATTATTTGACACACCATTGACAAAATTTTGAATGTAAGAGTAAAATTAAAAGTGAATGACAAGGAAGCAGGATACTACTACCAAAAATCAATTAAATAATTAATATAATAAATAAGTAAGCATAGCATTAATAACTATTGTGCACAAATAGAACATATTGACCAAACAGTATGAAATTGTAGAAAATTACACGAATAATACAAAAATTAGTCTGACACAGAAAAAAGCAATCCTTTCTTTGGTCACATTGCAAACATCTTTACACCAACGATACTAGACCAAAACAGACAATTGTTCCAAACAGTCAACAATTACATTACAATCCATTTAACCATAGCAGAACAAATTGACCAACAAACAACGCCAAACAAACTTAACGATCAGGTCAAAGCAGTATCTTTAAAGAAAGCATTAAGGCATAACTTGATAACGTCGTACTTCGAAAATTCAGAAAAAAGCACTAGCATTTTTGGCTACCTTACCCAATGCCTGCATGAGGTTAGCCTATTTCTCAAATTTCCTCAAGCTTGACAAAGGTAAATCAAACCACCACTGCTACTGTCCTATAAGTCTACTACTAACGCTGCCCAAGCTGATCGAAAAAATTATATTCCGTCGTTTACGTTAATCGGTAGAAAACAAACTTATTGTTCTATCAATTGAATTTGGATTCAGAAAACGCCTATCAACAACACATCAACTTCGGAGAATTACAGAACCAATAGAAAAGGATATAAAAATGAACAGTTTAATAAAAGTAAAATACACAGTATGCAGTCTTTATGATTATAATGAAGAGAAATTTTTATAAAATGTGGGTAGAAGGTTCAAAGTACAAGCCAATTGATCAAATAAATTACCTACCTAACTTGAACAATTTCGTCATTTTTCGAAAACAGAATTTTCTCTGTTCGTATTACCATCGCCATCTATCTATACATTTGAACAGAAAGTAAACAAAGACAGCTAATACGAAATGTAGCATGGCTGAGCTCTGAACTTATGTTTGGTTGCCTGTCTTCAGGATTGTTTTACATATCTTACTTTCTTGAGGTCTTTTCCCACTGTTATCATTTGTAAATCAATTGTTTCTCGTTCCCACCTTGCAAAAATTTGAGGGAGAGCGGGTAAAAAATTGTCAGCCTAGAACGCCAAAAATACGTTTTGCGGGCAACCTGTCGTATCCAATATGAAAACCATACATGCAGGGTTCCTCAAGGGGGCGTAATTGGCAAAAGTGTATTTATTTATATCTCTATACCCAACCTAAGAAGTATCACACTTTTTGGTAATGAGACTTTTATGGTCGCACAACACGAAGATCTCCAACTGACAATATCTCGTTTTCAATTGCCAACTTATACACTAACCAAATTGCTCAGCAAGTGACGCATATCTCTAACTCAAATAAGTGGGTAACTAAAACCTGCACATTTAAACGAATTAGAGAATATCAAAATGTGAATGTAAACTGAACCTATATTATTAGTAACTCGCCAAGCGTAAAATATATTGAAATTTCTATGGCCACTGGCTTACATAGTGAATTCACATAAATAATAAACTCAACCAAACTTACACCAGGTTGGGGTTCTTATATCTATTAATTAAAAGTGTGATTATACTGCATACGACACTTCTTCGGCCAACACTCACGTACGGCTGCCCTGTGTAGGGCACTACTTCAAAAACTAATATTAAAAAAATAAAGTTTTGTAAACAACCGTAAATAGTACACACGCAACTACCAATTACATTAAAATCGAGCAATTCATTAAAAAAAACTACTTCTAGGTAAATTACACAATAACGACGATATACTTATGCAAAACATAGGACAGAAATAATTTATGCTAGCCTTAAAAGACAGTTACCACAAGGCCTTCTTTTTAACTCTGATAATAGTAGAACAGTAAGAGTGAATAATGATTAAGATAATGCGATTGCAACCAATCCAATTCGAGGAACTGTTTTCCCCTGTATTTCAGTTAAGGATACATTACAAATAATTTAATTATATATCAATCAAAACCGTATATAATATTATTTTCTGAGTGTTGAGTCAATCAGCAAAATCTTTTTACAATAAATAAGAGAGTCACCTTAAAAATAAATCAAAAGACCACTAGAATCTGTATATGGAATGTTAGAACAATGTTCCAAGCAGGAAAATAAATACTGCCATCCAAGAAATGACTAGGCCGGAATTGATACAATGGGCATCAGTGAGATCCGGTGGTCTAGTACAGACCTACGTACAATCAAAAAACGTAAAGTTTACTATTCTGGAGACAAGGACATCCAACACATACCCGGAGTTGGTATATTATTTAAGGAAATATAACAATATGTTACATATTTTACACCAATCTTGGAAATAATGCTAGTTATTCAATTGGACAGCAACCCTATGAAACTAAATATTATTCAAGTATATGACCCTATCGCCGATAAACTAAATGAGGAAATAGAAGAATTGTATAGGACACTGTCAGATATACTCAAACAATTTAATAATCATGGCTGACCGAAATATTAAGATCGGGAAAGGAAAAAGAGGCAAACTTATCGGTGACTATGATTCAGGCACAAGAAATGAACGAGGGAAAAGGTTACAGTTATTTGTAAAAGAAGAAGGGCACGTAATTCTTAACACCTTCTTCAAACTTCCATCACGGCGACTATATACATGGGTCTCACCACAAGACCGACCTGGTAATATAGCTAGAAATCAAATCGACTATATATATATAATGAACAAAAGATTCCGCAATAGTAGCTTGTCAGCAAAGACTTACCCTGGCGCTGACATATCCTCAGATCACTGTCTTCTAATCGGAAGATTAGAAGAAAGTTCAGAAAAAATAAATAGTAAACGATGGGACGTGACGAGATTGAAAGAACGAGAAATAAGCGAAACTGTATCAAAATTAATAAATGAAAAGCGCAAAGACATACAGGAAACAAACAACACAGAAAAAATTTGGGAAAGTTATCCGAAGATTTTAACAATATTGGGAATAAATATTTGGTGGATAAATATAAGGAAAGAAAAATCTGGATGATAGACAAGATACTAGAACTTATGGAAGAAAGAAAAAAATGAAAAACACTGAAATAAAATACAGAAGCATTCAAAGACAAATAAGAAGGAAATAAAACCAACAAAGGAAGATTGGTTTAAAATACAATGTGAAGAAATAGAAGCTCTAGGACAAAAATACGACCTATTTAATATTCGTAGGAAAATCAGAGAAACAGCTGGAATAACAAATCCAATACAACCGGGACATTACATAATTCAAATGGAAAAATAATTACTGACAAAAAAAAAATGGACACATGGAAAATGTATATTTTCGAACTTTTTGACAACGATAGAGCAGAACAACCTCCAGAAATAGATAGCCTGAGACCAACAATAGATAAAGTCACAAAGATAATAACACAACTTAAAGACGGTAAAACTCCAAGGCTAGGCAATGTCCGTACTAAATTCCTCAAGTTATTTAACGCAGAAAACATTTAGTGGTTAACAGAAATATTTAACAAGATATATTCTAACGGGGAAATACCAAAAGTATGGCTAACATCTACACTTACCATGCTACCTAAAAAATTAAACGCCAAGCAGAGCCGCATTTCTAAGGAAGTTAAAAGTATTCAGATGTCACGATTTATCTTTACCAACCAAAATCAGACTAGTGAGATGCTACGCCTTTTCGGTATTGCTATATGAAGCAGAGTCTTGGACCTTGACGGAGGCTTCTTGTAAGAAACTTGAAGCATTTGAAATGTGGCTATACCAACGTATTTTAAAAATCACGTGGACAGACCATATCACTAATCAAACTGTTCTCAAAAGAATGGGTAAAGAAAAAGAACTCATACCAAAGACAAAAACGTGTAAACTGGAATACCTAGGGCACATTAGAAGAAATAGACAGCGATACGAGCTCCTTCAACTGATTTACCGTAATGATCGCCAACATTCGGAACGGATTATCACCATAAAAAGAAGAAGAAAAAATCATTTTATTCTCGTAAAGAAAATTAATTTAAGCCCTATAAAAATCTAAGCTTAGTGCAATAAAATTATAGATAATGTAACATAAAAAATACAAACTCTGAATTGGTACTAATAAAACAAAAGGTTTGGTTTTGGGGATAAAATATCTACAATTACCAAACTACTATAAACTTTAAGTAGTAGTTAAGGTCCATTAACGTAAGTTGAAAACAGAACAATATATGACATTCCTATGCAAAGAAGAGTCAGACATAGGTGCATTCTGTCACCATTAATTTTTAACCTCTATTCTGAGCCAATAATTGAAGATGCATTAGATGAAATTGAAGAAGTAAAAATAAATTTATTAATTAACAATATAGGATATGCAATTGTAGCAAAGACTCTAAAAGGATTACAAATACTTTTTGTCAAAATTACTGATTCTGAACGATATGGTCTCCAACTCAACGCCAAGAAAACAAAGTGGATGATTATTAGCAAAGAACAACCGGATGATCATGATATTTATATTAACGAAACATCAATAGAAGAACTGACAAAATCACGTATCTTGAAAGTGTTATCAGCATACAGTTGAAATCAAATATCGCACAGAACGTGCTAGAGCAGCATTTACACGGCTAACAAAAGTATTGTATGGTCACGACCTCAATTTAAAACTGAGAATGCGTTTAGTACGCTGCTAAATATTCACAATCTTCGGCGTTAACAGAGACCTCTCTCAAGCGACTGGAAGCCTTTGAATTATGGACATACAGACGTATGCTGGAGGGTAAGGGGTGGCTCCAACACCCAGCTACTCAAATGTCAACCTCACCTGCACGCGGTACCCTCTGCTAGATAACGAACGAGGCTCTGACGACCTAGCGTCCGGAGATATAACTGGACCCCAGTTGTCCCGAGGTAACGAGGCCCTTCACGTCAGGCTAATCACCCACTGAAGGTATCACGATTCAGAGAAACTCACCGAGCCTCGGATTAGAACAGACCAACAGACGACGACAGGCGTTAAATAGGATACGATTTGGCATATGGAACATTACCACCCTCACAGGAAAAGAGAGTGACAATATCAAGGAAACAGCTGACAAAAAGGGAAAAACCATAGAACAAATCCTGATCCTTTCCAGGAATAGAAGGTTATATAAAGATTGGCTCAATACCCCAACACCATAAAGGTACAATGGGAGAAGGGAAAGAAGAAGATGAAGAAAACGTATGCACATAACAAGTTGGATAGATCGCGTACGAAATGAAGAAGCGTTAGCAAAAACGGGAAAGGACAAAGAGATAAGAACAAATTAAATACGAAAAGTATCATATTTCAGGCATATCATAAGACAGCTAGACATATCTAATCATACAAGAAAAGATTGAAGGCAAGAGAGGACCCGGAAGAAGAAGAACCTCATGGTTGAAAAACCTGAGGCAATAGTTTGGACAGACAACAGTCACTTTTCAGAGCAGTAGTCGACAAAGTGATCATAGTCAACATTCGCTAACAGATGTAACACCTTAAGGAGACGAATGTAAGTAACGCAAAATATTTAAAAATGTTTGTATATAACAACATTAGCATTGGTAAGTTGAAAAAGGATAAAAAATATTAAATAAAAAAATATGAGACATAAGAAACTTTAATAAGATGTTAGCTAGAAGCAAATCGGGATATTATAACAGAAATAAAGAAGAAATTGTTGCAAGCAACGTTAGTAGTAATTGATCAAAACCAATTTAAGAAACTTTGCAGCTAAAACCAACTCAGACGTTGATGGAAAAATAGAGCGCGGATAAATAAGCAATATAATTGCAAATATGGCCATTTCCTGCGTCCCTTAAAATTAAACTAAGCCCACGCAACGTGGATGATACGCATTAAAAAGGTTTGGGTGGAAATGTTGTCGTTTCTCTTAGCAAACCTTTGCCTTATTATTGATTCATGTTGTATTTTTTGCTGAATTTCAATGACAGGAGATGCGATTGGTCTATCCAATCTGATTTTCTATAATTTTCTCCTTTGACAATTACTCAAATAAAAGTTAGATAATAATTTCAGCGAAACGTAACATGCAACCAGCTCATTTGTTTACGCTGTGGGAGTTATCGCGAACAGGCGTTATGTCATCTTCCCGTAAATGAAAGCTTATGAATGAGTCACTCTACCATTGATAAGGCCGGCAGCCAACAACGCCGTTGATCACAATGCCCTATCTACCTTCGGACCACCGGGTCGAAACGGAACGGAAAAGGGAGCGCCTCGAGACAATTTGCGTGCTATCTTCGCCTGCAAGGCGGCGGGACGACCGTTTCGCCCCTAATGAAGAGGCCGGACGGGACGGCACTCCCCTAAGTATCGACGCAGTCTGCACGTTTCTGGGTTAATAAAGCGGCCGGGGAGACGAGGCCCGAGGGCCGAATCGGATTTACTCACGAGCAGCCGAGGGAGCATCAGGTCCACTCCACATCGAAGCGGTCCCCCCGACGCGGCGGCACGGCGCGACCCATCAACGCGAGCACCAGGTCCGAGCAGTCACTGCACTTGGACGAGCACCAGAACAGCCGAGCCTTGAACGCGGCACTCTCGCGGCTACTTTCTGTCTGCCCGAGCTTTCCGATATTCGGAATTATCACGGACAGGCGGACGCTCTGCGCAGCTTTAGAGCGCGACGGAGGCGCGCGGCGCACGAGGGGGACAAGGAGCGGCGCTTGATAACGCCGGAGCTTGATAAGCGGGGACGGAGATGGGATGCTGGAGCGGTGCCCGCGTCGCTGCCGACGCAGGCGCCGCCGGCTGGGGTGCAAGGCGCCCAGCAGGAAGAAATCTGGCAAGCTTTCGAAACGCGATGAACGGCGCCCGCACGCAATTTTGCATAACCGACACTTCAGGCTAATTTTGGCTGCAACATGATTTTGGCCGCACCAAGTCCAGACACAAGCCACATGGCCTGAAACGTAACACCTGAAATGCCAGTACGTGCTCTTAGGTCCGTTTTTGCCCAAATATTTTTGAAAATTATTTTTTCTCAATTTTTTCTCAAACTTTTAAAGAAAAATTTAAGTAGTAAAATATATAATTGTTTATTTAAGTTTTTTGTGAAATTAAATGTTTATTTCGAAAAAAACCATAAAGCTCAACTTAATCAAAATAGTGTCCATCGTTAACTAGAACTTTTTCCCATATTTCTGGCAACAAGCGAATTCTATCGTTCGGTGCTGCAGGCCACGAATCGACCCATTTTTTGATAACTTTAAGAGTTGAAGCGCTGCTCAGACGCGTCATGCCTCATCGATCAAAACAGATGGTAATCAAAAGGAGCAAAGTGCTGGTGAATACGGCGGGTAGAGTAGGACATTCCATCAAAGTGTTTCCAAATAGTTTTTGACTTGTTTTGCAACACGTGGACGAACGTTGTGGTGAAAATCACTTTATCGCGTCTTTCGGCGTACTCCAGTAGTTTTTCTTACAATGCACGGTTCAATTTGATCATTTGTTGTGGGTAGCGATCCTTAATGACAATTTTGTCTTGTTTCAACAACTCATCAAACACTACGCTCTTCTGGTCCCACCAAATACAATACCTTACTTTCGAACCATAGATGTTCCGCTTTGGCGTCGATTTTGAAGTCGATGGTGATGTTTGACAAGGCACACATCTGACTTTTCTGCGTTTAAGGTTTTCGTAATAAATCTATCTTTCATCATCAGTCACAATATGATTCCCCTTCCTTTTGTATCTTTGAAGTAGCTGCTCGCTGGTGGAAAAACGTCTTTCGTAGTCTCTTGGCTTCAGTTCGTGTGGCTTTTGAATTATTCCCATCGTCTTCAAACGTTTACCGACGGTCGATAAATCAATATTTAATCTGTTAATTCTTCAAGCGCTTGACATGGATCTTCATCGAGTAATGCCCCCAATTCTGTATCTTCAAACTTTTTCTACTGGTCTGGGCGCTCCTTGTCTTCCATGTCAAAATCACTACCTTTGAACTGTCTAAACAAACACTCACAAGTTAAAATCTGTGGACAATGATCTTTATGATTTTAATTTTCCACTTTTTTGACTAGATCTGCAATTCATTCAGGATGGTTTTGTAATTTATTGGTGGCTGTTACAGGATCTTAGTTTCTGGCGAGAATCACTGTATCGTCCGCGAACGTTCTTGTTGTAGTCCTGGCATTACTGGCATTACAGATCTGATGTATATAACTTACGCTTCAATCGCGTGTGTATTTAACTTTTTAATATATTTATAAATTATAGATATTCCGAGTGTGAAGTTGATAGTTGGTGATGAACCATTGGGGCATTGACAGAGATCATGAGGATTTTGTTTTGGAAGGCTTAGATTTTATTCAAGTCCGTTTTTGAAGTGTTCCCCCAGATGACGCAGCCATAGAGGACTAAAGCCGTATTAAAGATTTGTAGAGTAGAATGGCACATTCAATTTTGAGTGATGATTTTCTGTTGATTAACGGGTATAGCTGCACTAGTCTCGTATGACCCTCATCGAGTTTTTTAATTATGTGAAACCTTCGTTAGACGGGTGTCCAAATACAGACCTAAGTATTTCACTGCTTGTTTTGGGATGCCAGATAATAGGATTGTTGTTAATTGAAAGTGGTGGAGGGTCAACGAAGTGTTTAAGGGTGAAAATCTTTGCAACGCATTTATCATAATTCATTGTCAGGTTCCACTGTTTCATCCATCTGACTAGAGTGTTTGTAGGGATTTGTAGCTGGGTGATCGCTACTAGAAGATTTTCCTTTCTTTCAATGCGGTGTCGTCTGCATATAACGCTGGATCCGCAGTGATGTTGGGAATATCACTAAGAAGGATATTAAAGAGTATAGGGCTCAAGATGCCCCTGAGGCACTCCAGCTCGAATATATCGGGTTGTCGATATTGTGGCGTAAATTTTATTTGTGAAGTGAAAACAAGATTGCTTTTAGATAATCAGGAAATTGCAGCTTAGTGATCTTGTATTTGAGACTTTTGTCCACACACGGCCGAACGCCTGTGCCGAGTCTAGGGAAAGCGTCTCTGTGTACTACTTGTTTTCATATCCTGCTTCAATTGTCTCGACGACTCTTTGGAGCTGATGACATGTGCAATGTGCTCTAGTGTCTCTATTCACCACAGAGTCGTGCGTAAATCACTTTTTCGAGTAGTTTTGACAGTGTTGTTAGGAGGCTAATAGGCCGATAGCTAGAGATATTTTTTTGCTTTTACCAGGTTTGGGAAAAATAGTACTTGAGCATATTTCCATTTATTAGGGAAGTGGCCATTCTTTAAACAGGCATTAAAGATAGTTGCTAGGTATGCTAAGGTTTTGCGTGTCAGATTTTTGAGATTGATATTGGTGATTCCATCTTCACCTGGCGATTTATTTAATGGAAGTGTCTTGATTCTTTGGGTGAGGTTGGCTTCACACGAGCTCCAGCTATCAGTTGGTGGGCTTCTATGTGTCTGACCGCAATTTGTGCAAAGCGCGAATCTTAAAGACTAAAAGAGGTAAATGTTTTTTCCAAGTGGTCGGCAAAAGCCTCACATTTTCTTAATCTCTATTATAAATTTTATCATGTGATGTTATGGAAGGGAATTTCTTGTGGCTGTTTTAGGATTTTCCCCATAATTTTTCGTAATCCCGGATCTCCTGGCTCGAGGGTGCTAATAAACTTTTGATAATTCTCAATACTGTATTTGTCCAGTTCTCGTGTAATTCGGTGCGATGTTGTTAACCAAGTTTTTAGTTACCGGGTTTCTTGTGCGTTGCCATGTTTTTCGGAGCTGACTCTTCTGTTTTATTAAATTGATTATGTGTGAAGGTGGAATTTTAGCGTTCGTGGGTGCTATTTTAATTCTTGGCAGAGTAGCTGTTACGACACTTTCCCTTAATCATGATGTAATTTTAGTTATTGTATCTTTTATATCATTTACGTTTTGAGGATCATTGGGATATTTAAGATTTTTGTCGAGGGTTTCCTGGAAGTTAATCCAATCAATTACTCTACTGATTAACTTAGGTTCATTTGGTCTTTAGGAAAGAATTGCAGTAAATGAAATTATGACTGGTAGATGATCTGAGTCAAGCTCAGTATAGACTATTTGGAAGATATTTGGAGTAAAATTTTTTGAACAACTATATCCAGAATATCTGGTTGGTGGTCTGTCCGGTATTTTACTGGCATCAGTACGGGCACTTCATTGGATTATAGACAACGTTTTTAAGGTAAAACTGCACGAGATCTCATCTTTTGACCAAAGAACTAAAAAATATCTATATGTTGTTCTAAAGAAAAAATTTCAACAGAATACTCGCAGCTCTGTGCGCAAGAGGTATATGGCCAGATGGCTTACTTCTTTTATTCCAGGATTAGCATCTTTGTAATACCCAGACATATTGTTGGCACTGTCGTAGCTACAAAACCTACAAAATTTAAGGTCGACATTACAACGTCTTTACCTTCATGGCCCTCATTAGAGATAAACGCTTGCAGCGATCCCTGGACCCTGCGGACGCAAAGAGTACCGCAGAATCGCTGCCGAGTTTAAGATCGCCGGGGTCAAAGTCCTACACAACCGTCCCTCCCCGACACCGCCCATCCACGGGGAACGAAGCGTCATCTATACATTTTAAGACATAGCTGAGGCCTTTGCTGACGACCTAAAGCGACAGTGCAATCTCAACTACGATGACACAAACCTTGACCATCTAGACCACGTCGACTGATTTGTGGGTCGGCTCTGGAGGCAAAAAGTCTTAGAGCTACTTTGACCCAGCGACCTATGAAGATGTTCTCTAACTCATTCGAGCCCTGCGTCCTCAAAAATTTCGCAGCCCGTATGGAATCCTAAATTGAGCGCCGCAGGCTCTTCCCCAAGAGGACGATCGTTTGCATAGTACCATTGCTAATGCTGTCCTTTTCTTCTGCCACTTTCCCAGTTTTTAGAAGGTGCCAGACGTTGTAATGAGTCTGGTACGTTTTTCAAAGGTTATCGGCCGATAAGATCGCGGGAAAGCTTATGGAGCAAATAATCTAGAAGCGTTTTAAGACGGCTGTTGAAAACCTCTAGCTGATTCTGAGAGTAAGTTTGGGTTTTTCTCTGCTTACTCTACCATCCTCCAGCTTTGTCGGGTAGTGAAACGCATCTAAAGGCTACACCAAGAAGCAATCCACCGGTGTAGTTTTCCTATATATGGAAAAGGTGTTAGCATCATGGGATGGTGTATAAGATGACCTCCGCCGCAATCATCCTGCTGATGATTTAACTTGTCTAGTCTTCTCTCTCCGAAAGGAAATTATGAGGCAAGTTCAGTGACGTGGGGTCATCGGAGAGGCGCCTCTGAGCCGGCGTCCCACAAGGTTCTGTGCTTTCCCCGACGATCTACAATATTTACGCCCGGAACATGCCAACGACGCTCTCTACCACACTAGCACAGTACGCTGACGATACAGCAGTGGTGTCCAGCTTGCTACAAACATCGTTTGTCGCCCAAAGACTCCAGGAAGAAGACTCCTGAAAGAATGATGCGACAGGTGGAGAATAAGCATCAACGCATAGAAGAGTTCTACGGTCCTATTCTCCACCAGAAGACTTTAATGGCAAATCTCAGGATCCTTGAAAGGGAAATACCTTAGAAGGAAGAAACATCCTACCTTGGAATAATTCTGGTTAGGAAAATGACCTGGAAACCGCAGATAGACAGGAAGCATAAAAGCAAAAGCAGCACGATCAGAGCTTGGCTCTGGAAACCGCTTATCGATAAAAAATTGTTCAACAGAAGTTCCTATAAGTATCACATAGCGTAGTTGCAGCTTTATTTTTGTCGACTGTTGTTAAAAATATTGACCGTTGTCCAATTAATTTGTTTTTTAATTGTTTGAGTTTTTTCTTTCTGGTGGCAGAATATAATGAGAATGAATTCGAATGTACAGTTTTATGATGCCTCTCAATATTCCCTTTTTTTAGCAACGGAGACAGAAGTATTATATAGCAAACATACATTTTTACCTCTAACTTCTGTAAGGAAGTATTATTCTTCCCATTCCGATTGGAAATGGTATGTCTTCACCTTCTTACTACTGCCTGCCATAATATTTTTTATTATTCTATACTTCTCTACTAACCCAACTACTGGACGTTGATTATGCGCCGTTCAGTTTTAAACTTAGTGCTGGCCGGTTCTAGCCGATTCTACCATGGTGACGTTGGCGCCAGATGCTCACCGCAGTGTTACTGCTGCTTGTATTTATTATAAGAATTTGCAAAAGTTACAGAAGCTTCTATGATTTTTACACTTTGTATTTTTAAAATTTAAAGTTTTTGTGAGCTACCAGAATTGCCTTTGCGAGCTACCGGGAGCTCGCGATTGACGGGTTGCTAACCACTGCTCTAAGGTAACGAGGCCCTCATCATTGAGCCAATCAACCATACAAGGTACACAGCTTGTTAGTAGTAATACGAACCTTGGAGTTGGCCAGTCTAACAGGAGGCGACATATAGTGAAAAACAGGATAAGAATTGGGATTTGAATAACATTGTTAACATAAAAAAAATAAAATAATAGACGAAATAGGGAAGAGCATGATCCAGATCTTGCGGGTATCAAAAGCAAAAATAAAATGAAGTAGAATAATTGATCTAGATAAAAGGCATACATACAAATATTTGGGATCCCCAAAAGATAATGTTGTGGAAGATGTAGAAATTTTTACAATAAGTAAACTAGAAAAGAATGTACCAATCTGAAAGATTATAAATTCAAAGATAATAAAAAAAATTTTGGATCTTCAAGAAAAAATAGGAATAATGCAAGTATAAGCCCAACTAAAAATGCACCAATAGATGATGAAGAAGCATTTTATAAATACTTGCAGCAAGTAGTAGAAGAGATGCAAAAAAATTAAAACATAATAGTAATAACAGATTAGAATAATCACATTGGAAACCAGAGGGAATACGACCATGAAACTATAAAAAAACTTGGAATGTGACTGGAAGTTGCAATAAATAATTATGGAAATAAGATGATCGATTGGTGTAGAAATAATCAGGTATTAATAGGAAATATCTGATTTAACCATAAAAAAATGCATAAGATTACATATGAGGCAGAAGAATCAGGCCACAAAAGTATAATCGATTACATAACATAAAATAGAAATATAAGACAAATCAAAGATATGTAAAAAAAATAAAATTAGATTCTTTTCATCAATACGATAAAAGGCAATAATACTTAAAAGAAACAACTAAGAGTCTAATAGATATATAAAAAGAAAAAACTCAGTGAAGATAATTGACAATCAATGAGACGGAATAAATTCAAAAAATATTACTACAAATACTGGTAATCAGTTGTGGATTACAATCAGTTATACGCAATCCAGAGCAAAAAAAAAATAAAGTGGTGGAGTATTAAATAAGAATTAAAGTAAAATATAAAAGAAAATATGGAAAATACATCGAAATTAAAACAGGATAAGACAAGTGTGACTGTATACAAAAAATGAGGCAAAATAAATTGTAAAACAAACAGAGAGAGTAAGGTGGGAAGTTTTGAATGAACAATTAGTCAAAACTACGAGGGCAGTTTGATAAGTCAGTGACTTTTATAATAAAAGATATTTTTTTGGCAAAAAGCGTTTTATTTCTCAACATAGTCTCTTTTTAGCTCGATACGTTTAGTACAACGTTTTTTCAATTTTCTTATCTCAAAGTCCTCAAAATAGGCGTTTATTTCAGTGATAACCTTTTTATTCGGCCCAAATCTATTACCGTCGAGTCATTTTTTCAGGTTTGAAAACAGGAAACAGTCGCAAGGGACTGAATCTGGGGAATATGCTGTATGAAGTAGTCCATTTATGAATTTTTGCTATAACGACTATACACGTGTGCACTCGTGCATTGTCTTGGTAGAGGAGCACTTTTTTCTTCGCCAAACGCGGTTGTTTTTGCTAAAAATCAATGTCAAATCTGTCCAACAGGCTCTGAATAATATTCGCTGGTGATCGTTTTACCATTTTCAATATAATCGATGTGAATGATACCGCGTGCATTCCAAAAAAAAAAAACCTTGTTGGCCGACAGACCCATCTTGGCCTTCTTTGGTCCACGTTCACCCGGGGAAATCCACTGTTTTGACTGTTCCTTGGTCTCTGGTGTGTTGTGATAGATCTATGTTTCGCCCACTGTTACAAAATGGCGCAAAAATTCGTTCGGATTGCGGTTGAACATAGCCAAACACTCCTTTGAAGTAACCACACGGTCGCGCTTATGGTCGAGTGTTAGCAACCGCGGCACCCATCGCGTGGATAGCTTTTTCATGTGCAAATATTTATCTAAAATGTGAGGTACTCGCTCAGTTGAGATGCCTACAGCCTCAGCCACCTCAGGCACTTTTATTCTCCGATCCTCTAATATGATTTCATGGATTTTATCAACGATTTCTGGCATGACGACGTCTTTTGGGCGACCTAAACGTCAGGCGTCACTTGTGCTGGTACGACCACAACGGAATTTAGTAAACCACTTCTTAGCCATTAAAATTGACGGCGCAGAGTCCCCGTAGTATTTATCAAGCCTTTCTTGGATTCGTTGATTGTTTTTTTACGCAAAATTAACTTTTCTCATTTTCGTCGAAATTTACGAGGTTGTCTGCTTTGAATGGCTATCAAACACAAACTAAATGACGCAGCTTGTTCAAAATTTGACGGCAGTCTATTAGCAGATGGTAGTTGACAGAAGCATTTAAAGTTACTACGCGAAAAATTCAAAAAGCCACTGACTTATCAAAGTTCCCTCGTATATAAGAATTAAAAAACAGATTTAAAATGTTTTCGGGCAATTAAAAAAGCAAATATCAGATACAAAAACAAAGAACTGCAAACAGACAAAATTCAAAGAAGGAAAAAGATAAGACCGAAGAGAAGAATTTTACAGAGACTAACAAAAACAAGGATAAAATTATTGTGACTGAAAGAATAAGAAATAATAGAAGAACTAGCGAATTCCTTGAAGAAGGCAAGAAATAAAAAGACAATTGGTGAGGATGGAGTAACTACAGAAATGTTAAACTTTAGAGGATCTTAAGAGCTTGAGAAACTGAAAAGAATGTTCGAACTTGAAACAGTGAAAAAGTATTTAACGAGTGAAATAACAACATTACAATCAATTATTACAAGCATAATAATAGGGATTTATATCTAGCATGAACTGACTTGAACTGGGTCTTTGACAAAGACCTATACGGAAGAGCACTAGAAGAGTTAGGAGCGCAATTAAAAAGAATAATTAAAAACATAAATACAAGGAGAATAGGAACAATAAAAGTAAATGGTAAATTATCGGATGGATTTTGTATGGAAAGGGACATAAGATAAGGCAATAGCATAACGCTTCTGCTATTTGTGATATATGTGGACCACATAGGTTCACTGTGCATAAATAAAATAAGAAATATCGGTGTGGTTTGTCTAAATCAAAGTCCAGTTAAGACACAAGACTTACTGTACATTGATGACATTACACTTAAAGCAACAAGTGAAAAACAACTACAAAGAGAGCTAGTAATATGGAGAAGAAAATTGGAAGAAAACAGTTAGAAACGTTAAGTTGATGTCTATTTTATTTTGTATTTGTTTTTGTATTATACTCGTAAGGATTTTGGAGGCATGTGTTAGTATACAGAGCATTCTGTGGTTTTCGCATTTCATTGCTTTATCTTTTTTTGGTAATATTACCATTTTCCTTCTTTTTGAAATCGTCAGGTAGCTTCCCGCTTGCGTATATGTCATTTATTAGATTGTAAATTCTGTTTTCCTTCTTTATTTAATACGTGTATCAATTTTATTGGAATGTCATCAACTCCATTGGCTTTTCCCGGTTTCAGTTTCCTCAGGGCATCTTCAAATTCTTCTCTTGTTACATTAGGGCCTAGCTTTTTTTCTGTTACTTTTTTTATTTTCTATCATTGGCATGTCATCTGTGGAGCTGTAGAGTTCTTCGACGTATTGTTTCTAGTGTTTACATTGTTCTTCGCTTCCTAAAATATACTTTTCTTTACTTGTTTTTAGCTTACGATATCTGGCTTTAAATTTTTTAATGAATTTGTGTGCATTTCAATATGTTTTTGTTAAAATTTTCTTTAATTTTTGTGCAATAACCCTTCAGCCAGTCTTCTTTTGCTTTTTTAACTTCTCTATTTCCTTGCTTTTTTATTTTGTTGTGTTAGGTTTAATCTTTGTCTTGTTTATGCTTTCTGTTTTTCCATTAACTCTATTATGTAGTGGTTGATCTACGGTTTCCTTTGTCCTTTGTAAAGGTGCCTCTTTGGCAGCACATATTACAACTGTTTTTATGTTGTTCCACTTTTATCTATTGTACCTTCCTTTTTTCTCATAAGGTTCTTGTTCACTTCCCTTTGGCATTTCTTTCTTGTTTTTTTTTAATTTTTAGTTTGTTTGTTGCCCAACTATTAGTTTTTGTTTTGGGATTAAAACATCGTTTATGTTTTATATTACGAGTCATTACTACTACGTTATGATTGCTGTTTACGTCCGCGTCAGTGTAAATTTTACATTGTTTAATTTGTTTTTTGTACTTATATCTTGTCATTGTATAGTCTATATGGTACCTTCCAGTTATTTTGTCTTTAGCCATGTATATCTACATATTAGAGGTTGCTGGAACATCGTATTTGTAATAATTAGCTGCTTCTCCATATAGAATTCCACTAGTCTTTGTCTTCTAGTGTTTCTTTCTCCAAATTCATATTTTTCCACTCTTTCCCTCTTTCCTTTTTTTGCTATTTTTGCCCACTACAGCGTTCCAGTCACCCAATATAATTAAGCATTCCTTGTCATCTATATATTGTATTAGTGCTTCAAGTTGTTCGTAAACTTGTTCTACTTCATCGTAGCTGTACCCCGTTCTTGGCATATATACCTGTATTAAAGCTATGTCTTTCGGTTCCGCTTCCAACTTTACTAAAACCATTCTATTGTAAGTTAGGTAACTTTTTACTCTTAATCCCCATTCTACAGCTAGTATTACTCCTACTCCGGTAATTCCATTATTGTCGTCTGAGTGTATTATTCGGTAGTTACTGCTCCAAATGTCGCCCTCGTGCTTCACTTTATTTCACTCATTCTTAAGGTTTCTGTCTCTAGTTTTTCCATTTCTATTTTTATGTTTTTTAACTTTCTATATGTACTCAGTGATCTGACATTCTATGACGCAATTAGTTTGTAGTCTTTACACTTATTCCTCCCCTTCATTTTTACTTTCCTTATCCTATAATAAGGAAAGTAATGTAATCGGCGGAAATTTGACCTACCCAGTTTTCCACATTTCTGGACGAAATATAGCTCCAGGACACCAAAAAAAGTTGGTTTTAGCCATTGGTGGGCCATTGGTGTTTGGTCGCAAGGTCCCAAAATCGGTCGCAAAGCGGTTGAAGGTACAAAACATTTATCAGAATAAAAATGATTTGTTATCATGAGATAAACATGAATTTAAAATAAAAGTTGATAAAATAGGAACTCGAAAAAAAATTGAAGCTCAGGATTTTTAATATACCGGGTGTTCATAAAATGTTTCGGGGAATTTATATCACCGGATAGATCAGACCGAGACGAACAAAAAATTACAATGAAATTTTTTGATCCGAGGTCAAATAAATAAGTTATAGCCGATTAAAAATTAATTAAACGGACCAATCACAGCGCGCTCGGAGAGCTTTCGGCCCGACTGCGGGAGGACGGAGGGGAGCACTTGGCCGCTAGGAGGGAGCACGCAGGCGATAATGGGAAAGGCCGTGCGGCTGAGCTCGCACGGTTACTTTCAGTGACGTAGCAAAATTTTAAGTACGAGTCAATTATTGTCTTGTACTGTTTATTTTAATCATCTTTCGAGTGCAAAAAGACGTCATTTTTGACATTTGTCAAGCCTTATCACATCGGCTATTTTTCCGGTTACAGGACGAATAAACTTGTCTTGCTTTCATTTACAGTAATTTTTAATTTTTCATTGGATTAATGTTAGCAGCAGGAACAGTATTTTTGTATTTGTTACGTTTATTTGCAGTAATTTTTAATTTTCCCCTAGATTAATGTTGGCAACAGTAACAGAATGTTTTGATTCTGACATTTCGTAACCTAACTTTAGTATTATCGACATTTTGGCTTCGTTTTTACAACGGATAGGGAACTATTAATTAAATTAGTAAATACGCATCTGTTCGTACGATATGCAGCTACCCGACAGCCACGGCCAACCTGAGGGAGACGGGCCCGATGTGTGGGGGACCTCGTCCGTCTTTGTTTACCTCCCGTTCAAATGTATAAGTTTGTCCTTGTTCGACAGTATCGCGGCCACGGGGCGCAACCTGCAAACTTTTGACGGCCGGATTCGTGATCGGAGAAAAATTTCGCTTCCCTTGGTCCTTTTTAATTTTCGAAAATGTGTGCGCAAGTAATTTATGCGGGTTTCGTATTGTTTATAGGAAAAAAAACTAAAAACAAAACCGTTGCTACTTGTTTCTTCCAGTTTGACACTTAATTTGAATTTCTCTCTCGAGTCACACGTCACGCAACTACATCTTTGTGTCTTCAAGTTTTGAACATTTAATTAAATGTACCTGCTTAATTTGTTTTTAATTATTCAATTTGTGATTGTTTGAGTGTTGTGTTTTCTATTTTGTGAAGGACGTTATTACTTACGCCACAAAGGAAACAACAAAAATCCGATAAGTATCACTTATCCTCTCCTCTTGCTACCTCTTTATATTGTTTATTACTTTACCTTTACTTCTTCATTTACGGGTGCTTTAAGTTTTTTAAGTGCTCCACTTTTCTCTTCCTCATTTGCTAATTCAGGTATCTACACCTCTTCTTATTGTCAGCATTGCTTTTGTTCTTCTTAATCCCTATCTTCTTAATCATGGAATATTTTGGTGCCATTAGACCTTTATCCAAAGTTGTAGGAACACGTAGCCAAAATAGCGCGCTATATGGACATACCAACAACCAATGTACTGCTAATTCCTTAGCTTCCCTTTGCTTTGCTAGGACTTTGAACTTAGATTTACATAGATGGAGTGCAGGAACTATTACAGGTATTCTAGACTTAGGCTACAAAATTCATGAGAATTCGTTTGAAAATCGGAGTGACAAATCTAGCGCATATTTAACAGCTGATGAGTTGATTGTAGATAATATTGTAGTTCATAATAAGAGAGTAGAATGTAGGCCTATTTTATTCGATGAGGAATGCAAACTGCAAGGAGATTTGCGTATTAATTTGGCAACACTTGTAGGGGCTTTCTTTAGGAAATATAGTTATGGCATATTTACTTCTGAGAGTAGGTCACTAGGATTATTCGGGGATGCTTCAGGATTGTATTGTGTGTTCGATCCTCATTCCTGTGATCCAAACACTGGAAGATATGTATCAGATGGTGTTGTTATTGCTATGGGTTTTTTTGGCATTGAGGGTTTAATTTGTCTATTAAAGCAGAATTTTGTGGTAGGTACTGACAGTAACATACAATGCGGATCCTATGTTGATGCGTTTTCTATCACTCCTTATATTTTCTCTTCGGATAATATCCAGAATAATGTTGAATTATCTGTATTGTCGGAAACTGTAGTGCGTGAAGACAATGTTGATGCTCATATGCCTGTCGGTGAGGTACACGAAGTGCAATCAAGTACGGCCAATAGTGTGAATGAACATGTGGAAGAAATAGAAAACTCTGACACTGGATTTACTGAAGTGGTGAACAAGAGAAAGACAAGGAAGAGAAAAATGTCTGCTGAAACGAGGAGAAAAAGAGTGAAAGAATGTGTTCAAAATCTGCGAAAAAATACTGACAAGGAAAAGAAAAAAACTTTGGAAGGAGATTATAAGAGAAAATCAAGGGAAAACAAAGATATCAGGTCATTAGAACGCGAACATGATAAAACCAGCAAAAGAAAGGCAAGAGAAAATGAAGAAGTTCGATTATCAAAGAGACTACATGATCAAGCCAGCAAAAGAAAAGCAAGAGAAAATGAAGAACTCCGAGCATTGGAACGTGAACAAGATAAAGAAAATAAAAGAAAAGCCAGAACTGACCCACAAAGAAAATCTCAAGATAGAGCAAATAACAGATATTCAATGGGGAAAAACCGTCAAAATATTGAATACCGAGAAAAAGAAGCTGAAAATAATTTGCAAAACATGAAGCAAAAACGTCAAAACACTGAATACAGAAAAAAAGAAATTGCAAAGAATTTGCAAAACATGCAGAAAAAGCGGATGGCGGATTTAAATTACTTAGAAAGAGAAAGAACAATGAGAAGAACAGACTTATGTCTAGAGAGACAAAATGATGTCCTAAGATATAGACACAATTTGCATAATCAACTTAATAGCAGGAAAAATAGGGAAGATTCAGTGTCGGCAAAAAATAAGTTGAAATTTATAGAATCACGGAATGAAAGTCCTGAATTCATTTGTTGTTGTTGTGAAAATTTGTTCTTTAAACATTCTGTTACTTCATTGAATTTAGAAGCTATTAGGGAAAAACTTGGTATTTCTGAAGAAGAGTTTGTAGAATTCAGGGCCAAAATTTATAATGTTCAGTCAGGATATGTATGCAACACTTGTAAAAATTATATTGTAAAACATAGAGTACCAAAATTGGCAACAAGTAATGGTTTAAAGTTTGTGGAAATTCTCGAGTGCATTAAAACTCTTTCGCCCTTAGAGTCTAGGCTTTGTTCTCCTTTCCTTCCCTTTATGTGCATAAAACCACTGAAGGCATTTTCATTGAACGGCCAACTAAGTTTACGGGGCTCTGTTGTTAATATCCCAATAGATGTGAATGAGTGTTTGACTGTGCTGCCGAGATCTTTTGACGAAATGTCAACAATCCAAGTTCAATTAAAAAGACATTTCCAGCACAAGTCTTATTACATGTTTGTAACTATTAGGCCTGCGGCTGTGTGTAATGCTTTGCGTTATTTAAAGTATACCCCCCTATACATAAAACATGAGGTTAATATAGATGATAAATATTTAGAGGCGTACTCAGGGACTCAGGCAGAAATTGATTTTGTAGTTGAGGAATTAGGTTCAGAAATGGAAGAGTCTAATAATGTAGAACCTAGTGAACAAGAAATAGATAGCGATGAAGATTTAGGTGAAGAGGTTATGCTAATAGATAGAAATATCATGGCTCAGGAGTAGGACAACATACAAGTTATTGCTCTTGGACAAGGTAAAAATCCGGTCGCGCCTCTATTCATAGAAAATTTCGATGAGCTCTGTTTCCCTAAAATATTCTGTGGCCATGGTTTTAATTTACCTAAATTTATTACATATCATGATAGGGCTAAAATCAGAGTGTAGGCGTGCGGACCGTAGATCGTGTACACCGGAACGCATTTTATTTATGGCTAAACAAAAAATTGAACGGCAGCTCATAGCGAGCACTAACATTTGTTTACGAAAAACGAAAAAGAGCTCTGGTAATATTAGGCCAGCTGACTTGGTAATTCAGGAGTTTATAAATGATCTCATTAAATTTGTTTCAGGGTATGCATCTACAAAACAGATAAGAAACTCGCCAGCCTTTTTAGAACAAAAGAAGAAAGATTTGTTAGCTACTATTAGGACGTTAGGAAAACCAACATTCTTCTTAACACTATCAGCGGCAGAGACTCTTAGCCGGAACTCTTAGCTTGTTTCGTGCGCATGAATTCGGGTGAAAAAATTAGTATCAAGGAAGCATTGGAAATGGGCGATTTTGATAGGACGACTTTGATTAGAAATGATCCTGTCACTTGCGCTAGGTACTTTGATCATAAAATTTCAAACTTTATGAAACTAATTAGGGCCCCGAATACCATTTTTAAACATTACCAGGTAGAAGATAGTTATCAACACGTAGAATTTCACTTGCGAGGATCTCCACATGAGCATATGTTTTATGGCTTAGGAACGCGCCAAAATACGATGTAGATGAGCCGGATTCTTTGGAAAAAGTAGTAGAGTTTATAGATGAATTTATAAAATGCGAGTTTGATGACAATAACCCATACATAGGTCTTCAAAAACACAAACACACGCACACTTGCTATAAGACAGACACATAGAAAAAACAACGTAAGTGTAGGTTTAACATCCCGATACCATGTATGCCAAAAACTAGAATATTGAATCCGTTACCTGGGGAAGAAAAAACTGAACAAATGAAAGAAAATTTTAAAAAGATAGAAGGATTAATGAAAAATTATTATATTAAGTTAGATGATAGGCCCTTCGAGTACGTATTAGACAGGCTAGAAATGAACGAGGATGATTATATTTTAGCGATTCGAAGCTCTCTCAAACAAGTTAGAGTATTCTTAAAAAGGAGCACTCGAGAAGTAGGTATTAACGCGTACAATAAGGATGGATATATATGTTTATTTGAAGAAAATATGGATATTCAGTTTGTTTTGGAGGAATATGAATTAGCATCGTATATTGTAAATTACATTAGTAAGTGTGAAGCTGGATTGTCAAAATTGCTTAGGCATGCTTCGAAGGATATAGAATCTGGAAATGTTAGTTTAAAGGAAAAGTTTAGAAAAATAGGTAATGTGTTTTTGAATGGGTCTTTGATGTCTGCGCAGGAAGCAGTTTATTATTTGTTGTGTATGCCTGTGTCAAAAAGTAGTAGGAGGGTAATATTTATTAATACTGGTCCGCAATCAGAAAGAGTTGGGATGTTAAAAAGTAGAACAAAACTGAGTGCTTTGCCGGGAGATTCGGAGGACGTGTTCGAGCAGAATATAGAAAAATTTTGTAAAAGAAAACAGGCGTTAGATAATATTTGCTTAGCGGAATATGCAGCTTGCTATTATAGGGTTTATAAGAATTTTGATGATAGAAATGAAGACGAGGAAACAGATCCAGAAGAGTTAAAACTTAGAAGAAAACAGGCAATTCTTAGGTTTAGGAGATATAAGTTGGTCAAAGATCCAGATAATTATTATAGGGAACGTTTATTGCTCTGTTTACCATTTAGGAATGAGTTAACAGATATTGAAGGTCTTGAAAACTATGAAGAAGTGTATCAATCAAAAATCGATATTGTGAGTAGAAATGAGGAGAAATTTGGTTTGAAATCAGAAGTAGACGGTAGGTTAGAAGAGACTATTGTACAGGTCGGGAATGAGGAACAAGAAGAAGAGGATAATATTAGGGAATGTGAAGTAGATCCTATGTATCAGGTAGATGTTTTAGACCATGGCGGAATAGGAGGGGGGAGACAACACCAAGACTAGGTTTACAATTCCAAAAAGAATTTCAACACAAAAATTGCAAGAAGTTTTAGATAAATTAAATGAAAAACAGGAGAAATTTGTAATTTATATACTGGATAGGTTTAGGACGAATGAACTCCCTTTTAGAATCTTTTTAAGTGAAACAGCAGGAGTAAGGAAAAGTACGGTAATTAACGCCGTATATCAATCTGTCACAAATTATTTTGATCAGTTACCAGGTGGGGATAAAGATAAGTTAGTTGTGTTATTGACAGCATATTCAGGCAAAGCAAACTATTTAATCGGGGGGGTTACTTTACACACGGTTTTTGCTTTGCCTGTAAGCTAGTATGCAGGCAATATGCCTCAACTGAGCGCGGACATTGCTAATAAAATCAGGGAAAATCTGTTCCATACAAAATTATTAATTATAGATGAAATTTCGTTTGTAGGAAGTACACTTTTCAGTCGGATCGATTTTAGGTTAAGACAAATTTTAGGTAAGAGCGATACATTTGGGGGACTAAGTGTACTCGTAGTAGGGGATCTCTTCCAGTTGCTTCCTTTGTTTGATGCTCCTTTGTATCAGTTTGTCAGGAACGAATTTGGTTGTTTAGTTGATAGGAATCCTCTTTGGGATGAATTTTATTTCTACGAGCTTACTGAGGTTATGAGGAAAAGAGAAGATTTGGAATTTGTGAGGATTTTAAACAACATTGCAGTAGGACGTGTTGATGAAAATGACATCAACACTATTAATACTAGGGTCGTCAATCCAGCAGATATCCCAAGAGAAGCTATTCGGTTATACAACAGGAATACGGATGTTACAGCGTATAATAAATTATCACTAGCTCATCATGAAGGCACAAAATATAAGTCCATCGCTAAGGATTCAATAGTAGGCACCACCATTGAAAACAGAAGGCTAGGGGTTTTAAATAGTGTCAAGGGCAAAAATCTTAATGAGGTCAACGGTCTTCCTGAGGAACTTAGTTTGAAGGTAGGGATAAAATATATGCTTACATTAAATGTTGATGTAAGTGATGGATTATGTAATGGGGCAACAGGGATAATTAGGCATATTGTGTTCAAACCAGGTACTAATGGACCTGTAAAATTGTTCTTAAAATTTGATAAGCCAGAAGTAGGAAGTAAAAAAAGGGAGGAGCAGAAAAATTACATGGTAAGGGAAGAAATAAATAGTCGGTACACACCGATAGATAGGGTAAAATGTGTATTGAACATCTCCAATAAGTTAGAATTTCAGGTAGTAAGAGAACAATTTCCAGCTGTTTGCGCAGAAGCTATTACAATACACAAAAGTCAGGGACGAACATATGATCAGGTAGCCATAGATTTTAATACATGCAAAGGTCTTACTAAGTCAATGTTATATGTATCATTAAGTAGAGTAACTAGCTTATCAGGTTTATTCATTATAGGAAAATTCGCCGGCGTAAAAGCTCCAAAAGAAAATGATCCTGTATTGTTAGAAATGGATAGGTTACGGAAGGAAAAGCAGTTGAATTTATAACGTAGGGGATAGGGTTTTTTGTCTTTTTACTTTGGCCTCGTCAGAGCGTCTTGTAGGAAACCTGAAGGTTACCCTACTGCTCTTGCGGGGTCAGTTCACAGTGAGAAGCCAAAAAAAAGAAAACAACGAAAGGAGAAAAACGCTGAATCTTAAGGATTGGATCAACATTGGCAAAGAGCATAGAGCATTTACTTAGCAACCTCTAAAATGAAAAGTGGCGGTAAGTAATATGGACAAAGGTGTACTACATAGATAGTTTGAAATTCACGGTCTTGTGGTAAGAGCTCATTCCAGATTTTACTTTATACTGGAGTGCTCTGTAGGATTCCAAATTTAATGTTTCACTTTAGTGCTCACGGAATGTTCTCTAATATCTTCAGTTCAGACTTTATATCATCAGAGACACTGGAATACTTTCAAATGTAGGTAGGAGTGGATTAGGCCTGAAACCTTTTCGTTTTCGGGGATACCACTGTTAGGAAGTAGAAAAACGAGACTGGTGCTCTACCTCCGGGGTCAGTTATGGAAGTGAGCAAACATCATGTATAGTTAAACGTAGCTATACCTATGAGACTATGGGACACTTGAATATTAATGCAATCTGATGGTTGTGAGAGATAAATTTATCAGTCACCTAGATTCTCGTGAGCTAGGTTTGACTGTATTGAAATAATGTTGCGTACCTACGCATTAAATAAGTTCCAAATTTAGTATGTTGACTGGAAGCGCTTGGCGCTAGGAGGGAGCACGTAGGCGATAATGGGGAAGGCCGTGCGGCCGAGCTCGCACGGTTACCTTCAGTGATGTAGCAAAATTTTAACTACGAGTCAATTATTGTCTTGTACTGTTTATTTTAATCAGCTTTCGAGTGTTGGACTCGCGCCTCGCCCTTTTTTAAAATAACAAGTTCCGGGACGAGAGCAGCGCAGGGCCGAGACGATGGACCCGATATAATATATAATAATAGGATAAGGAAAGTCGTGTGATGTTCACACCAGATTTTTATTAGCGAGTTTGAATTTATTTCTCTTCTAACCACTGATAATTCTCTCTGGAGTTCTTCTCCCTCGGAAATCCGATTGGAGGACTGTTTTACTACCAGATAATTTTGTCCCAGATTGTGCATTCCTTCCTTCATAAATATTAAGCTGCTATGAGAGGATAATGTGGTGGCTTCTCCTTTTCTTTCACATCGCAGTTCAGTAGCCAGTTGGATGGATGCCATCTTCGCCTACTGATATTCAATCTGCAGCTGTAGCAATGTATCCATCTCCACCTTCAGTTGATACTGCAAAAGCTGCTGCCCTCTTGCAGATACCAATAAAGTTATTAAATTCCGCTGGAAGGTTGCTTCTAGTAGCTTAGTTTTGTCTGTGTGTCGACACTGTTTACAGGGGTGTGGCCGCTATACTCTTGTGTGCATAGCTCCTTGGAGCCATAAGTGAGAGTTGGGAGTCATTTGGGAACCAGTATCTCAGGACGGCCCTAGAGTTCGACAGTTACAAGTATAAAGGTGCTGTTCCTAAATGATTTCTTTACATCAGTCGCTTAATAAAAATTGTTATTTATTTTTAGGTGGCCCCTCACTTAGATTTGTCTGTGTGTCGACACAGTTTGCCGGAGTGTAGCCGCTATACTCTTGTGAGTCATTTGTGAAAGTTGGGAGTCATTTGGCAGCCAGTATCTTAGAACGACCCTAGAGGCGACAGTATAAAAGTATTGTTCCTAAATGATTTCCCTACACCCCAAGCAAAAATGCTTATGCATAAAAATATGTAACAGTGTTATATGCGTCTGAGTCTTGATCAATATTGTATACTCACAGATCAAAGATTAACATAATCTAAAATTGGATATTCTAAGAAGGTGGTTGGAAAAACGAAGGTATTCGGGAGTAGTTAGATCTGAAATCACTAATAGAAACAGTTGTAATGAAACAACCCCATGTTATAGATATGGAGTAGAATAGTGTCACCAGATATCCCAAATAAATATATGACATGAGATGTGAAAAAAAAAGACACAAAAGGAATCCTAGAAATATCAGCAAAAACAATTTTAAAGATGCATCCATGAATAAAGGTAAAACTTTAGAACAAACCAAGTTACTCACCAGAAACAGAACGGTATACAAAAGTTTGCTCATAAACTACAAGGCAACATCGAGAGAGAAAAATACACAGCTCAATAAAGAGAACAATTTGCCATAACAACCACCAGCTTCTATAGAGTTTGCTACAATATTTGCTGTATTTAGTGAACAACTGCATTATTAAAAGACTGTTTACAGTTTATATGACAATTTTTAATTTAAAATGGTATTACTTTGAAATAATTTTTTAAAAAAGGCCAGCTGTTATCAAAACACACATAAACGCCCCACAAATAATAGGTTACGTATACTATGATTAGAAGCACCTTCATTATGAGCACAATAATAAACAATACTTTTTACGTCCCTTTACGAGTAGGAAACATTTACTGTTGGTATATAACTCACATCAGCATGTGGAATAGTATGAGAAGACTTAAGGGTCAGTTGACTAATAACAAAAGTTCGATAAACGCATTTAAAACTGAGTCAGAGAGGTAATCGACACAACGGATGTTTTTAACCAAACCTATCAAAGTGAAACAATCTTAGTGTTAATGTAAATATAGTTCTCACAATAAAAACTTTACACAACTGTCATGCTAAAAAATAAATGTAAAAGAAATAATTCAGTACCACAGGAACTAAAACCCGACAATTATTTACTACGCCGGCAACTTATCTCCAAAAAACGCAAAGTGAACTGCCCACCAAGATCTTGCGACCTTCGACTTTTCCTCTGAGGATTCGCAAATAGCAACGTTTATGCCATAAAAATAAAAACGATTCGTGAACTAAAAGAAAAAATTCAAAGAGTTATCGACAAATTTACGCCACAGTTATGCAAAGAATTCAAGGCTGTCAAATGAGCTGCGGAAGACATTTGTCAAACATCCTATTACACATTTAATGGCAATGTTTACCCTTTAAAATAATGTCATAACTTTAACAATCAATAAATAAATAAAATGATTTTTCCTAAAATTTTTGGGACACGCTTTACCTTAAGCCATAGCCCACATTAAACAAATTATTAGTAGATTTCGGATTATAATTTCTAAATTTACAAAATACTATAATCAAAAAATTATATAATTTATTATGCAATTAATAGGTGTATAAATAAGTTCTCAGCTTTTTTCTGCAAAATTAAAGTTTTATTTAAAAACAAAAAAAAAGCTTGCGTATCAAAATATTCTCCGTTGGCATCGATGGCCTTTTGCCATCTTTCGGGCAGCTTGTGAATTCCCTGGTGATAGAAGCTCACCGACTTCGAGACGATAAAGTTACCGATGCATTTTCGGACTTCTTCTTCTGTTTTGAAGTGCGTATCAGCCAAGTGGTGCTGTAACGACCGGAATAAATGATAATCGGAAGGGGCCATGTCTCGGCTATACGCCGCATGTGGGAGAAGTTCCCAGCCTAACGCGTCTGCAGCTCATTCGTGTCAAATGTTTGAGGGCATCCAGCGCGTAGTTGATCTTCAAGACTAAACTCTTCTCCGCGAAATCTTTGGTACCACTTTTTGCACGTTACATGACTTACAGCGTTCTCACCATATGCAGCACAAATCATTTCGGTGGCTTCAGCAGCGTTTTTCTTAAGATGAAACGGATAGATAATCGAATATGCTCTTTTGTGATTGCCATCGTGAACACAGCTGATTATTGAAGTTATGTGCATCGATCGCCAAATCGCATGATGTTTCGAAAGACCAAATGTCATTGCTTTAAAACCGCAAGAGGGCGGACTAATACGTTACATGTAAACGGTGATTTGTGTCATGTGAAATCTAAAGCTGAGAACTTATTTATACACCTATTACAAGTCCATACAAAATTTAATTACGACAACCCAACCGATTAAAAATTGAAAATCCTAACCAATTATCCTAAACCAATAATTCCATTCTTTGGCTTTGTATTTTATTATTTATTATATTTTTTCACATTAAACAGTGTGGATAATTATTAGCTAGTATTAACAATTGTAATTGTGCAGTTATTACTGTCTTCCTAAATTATTTGCTCTAGCTTGAGAAGATCCGATGTACTGATATACATCAGGGCGGAATCGCCTCTCATCGTCGTAATTTTTATGGGATCGTTAAGCGTAGATTTCCTGAGAGCTTCTCCAGGGGTAACCGGTACATAAAATATCGGAAATGTATACATTTTATGGACAGAGCTTGGTTAAGTGTGTTCTGTATCGCAGGTGTTGCTTGCGAGGTATGGAGTGGCAAATTTCCAGAGAAAAATAGAAGTTTTAGTTATGTTGCTTCTTATTGCGTTTTAATAAATTGCAATTTTGTGTAGATTACAAATTGTTTGTAATATTAATTTGTTTATATATTAATAAATGTTTTATGATACACAGTATATACTAAAAGTAAAATATAAAATTGCCGTCATTGGAGTTTTATAGCGGGATAAAAAGTTTTACCCTGAATCAGGTGCGCGGCGAACGTATGTCACTCAGTCTTTTATTTATAGTTCTTTGAGCACCTTTTCTTCATATCCTTGATTGAACTAGTGAAAGATATTTCGGAAAATTATGTTGTATGTTTTTTTTAATTTTTATTCCATATATTATAAAAGATTGGTTGTCTATAGTAACATATGTAGCAAAATTGTAGATTTTAAATTGTAGGGATTAATTTATGTAATTTCTTTGCCTTCGTCTAACATTTGATGTAGCGTTAAACAATAAATAATTAAAATTTGGCTTTTCAGCTACTATTACTATTAACACCCATATGATGACCTTCAGTCACCAACAGAGACCATAGAACAGCTGGTACGGAGTTGTAGAAATAAGTTGAGTTTTACTTCAATTTAGCAAGTAATTTAGACATATTGAATAAAGCTAATTTAATGATAGCCGTTCTATTTGTAAGTAGTTTTGTTAAAAATTATGTCTGATGAGGAAATCTTTGCAATTGCAGCCTCGTCGCAAAATATCACAGTATCGCAACATTTACAAAGTAAACTGAAAATTTTATAGAGAAGATTTACTTTGTAACTCGGCGAAAACTAAGGTGAAGATACACAAAAGCTTAGATTTTTAAATAGTAGTGAAACACTTAGCAGGCGTTATTAGTTCTGCTTACCTATCAGAATAACTGCCCCCTCAGTTGCGAAAACATCGAATAAGAAGAATACCTGGTATCTGTAGGGAAAAACTTGCAACAATAGAGGAAAAAGTATGAAAACTATTAAAAACAGCTTTAAAAATTAGTAAGAGTACAAAAGATACTCAAATAAATATAATAAAGCACCAACATGAGCTTGGAGAAAATATAGAAATATTTTTAGCATATTCCAGACTCCAAAAGCTACTCTATAAATATTTCAGATGCTCAACGAGTACTCTAAGAACTAGTCTACAAGAGCACACTAAAAGAAGAATAAATACAACGTCCAGACTATTTCCAGTACATTTTTTTTCAAGTATTCGTTCCCTGATTAGCAAAATATAGGTTATCATGTATTTGGATATAACAATTGTTAGAAAAGCGTTAGCTCTATCTAATGTCCAATAAGCGGTGAGCTTAGTCAAGGCATTTAAACCACCGGGAATGGATAACATCCTATAACAGACACTTTTGGTAATGGTAAAGCTTTAGGCTCCACTTCAGAGCATAGGCTGCAAACTGAGAGGTTGAAATTCTCGTATGTTCGCTATTTTTTGCCTCTCTGATGGGGGGGCGATGTGGCAACAACTCAATTGTTTTTAGTGACTGAGTAGGCTACCCGCCAGGCATCAGAGCGCTTTGGGAATGGAATCCGGGTCCGTCCGCATCGCAGTCCGTGCCTCAACCACTGGACCACTCTGGCGGTTCAACAGAGACTTTTACTTAGAAGAATATGTTTGGTTCTGAAAGCAGGCATGGCTCTTAGCTACTTACCGAAAATATAAAGGACAACTAAAGTAGTGTTTATTCCAAAAACTGGTAACTTATTTAGTTTTCAACAAAAAATCTTATGTCATTGATACTTACGGCGATGGAGACACTATTCAACAGCCATATTAGGGACAAGGCATTACTAATCAGTATGCCTATAAAGTAAAGTATTAAAATGAAACTGCGCAGCACCGTCTTACTTGGGTAATGAAAAAAACGCTAGATAATAAAAGGGCTATTTTAGGTACCTTTTTGAACTTACAAGGTGCCGTTGACAATACATCCTTCAATTCCGTGGGAAAGCCAGACCTAGTTGACTTCGGAATCATTAAGGGTATAAACACTCGACAGTGCACGGTCTCATCCTGCTTTGACTTAGTAGCTGACCACTCGGCCATCACAATAACTCTAAATTCATTCGTAACGCAGGTTCTACCTCAACCCGCACTTTATAACAATAGAACTGATTGGGAATACTTTCAACGAAGACTTGAATACCAGTTAGACCTACATGTTTCACTAAAAAATGAATACGACATTGAAAGTGCTTTAACCTCGCTTACTGAACTTATCCAAAATGTAGCATGGGATGCTATTCCTAAACTGTCCATCACCTCACATCACAACAATACACCTATCATCATAAAGGACAAAATACGAGTAAAACGCCGTCTCAAGGCAATTAACCAGGTCGGAACAAGACAAACGAGAATGTAATAGGGCCGGCAAACATCTAAAAAATCTTCTTAACCAACATAAGAATCATGAAATACAGAGATACCTTGAAAACCTCAGCGCTAATGAGCAAACTAACTACTCGCTATGGAAAGCGACGCGGAAAACTAAAAGACCAACTCCACACGTAGCCCCTATTCTGCTGGAAGACGGAAGCTGGGCCCGCAGCAATAAAAGCAAGGCAGAGGCCTTTGCGGAATATCTAATTAAAGTATTCACACCCTTCCCTTGTCAACTCCAAGACGAAGAGGCCAAAATTGTGAAATTCCTAGAGTCACCGTACCAAATGAGTCTATCAATAAAACCCTTCTCCATTAACGAGATAAAAGAAGAAATCAAGAAGATTAACACAAAAAAATCTCCAGGGTACGACCTGATTACTGGGACAATCATCAAGGAACTACCTACTAAAGCTAAATATGCCCTTACCCACTTGTATAACTCTATTCTCAGAATCAGATACTTCCCTAGTCAATGGAAAACAGCACAAATAATAATGATTTTGAAACCCGGTAAACCACCAACGGAAATTACGTCATACAGACCCATAAGTCTTCTCCCTCTTTTGCCAAAAATCTTTGAAAAGCTGATTCTGAACAGATTAATGCCAATTTTAGACAACCAAGAACCAATTCCTAAACATCAATTTGGTTTTCGCAAACAAAATGGCAATGTGGAGCAGGTGCACAGAATAACTGACAAGATGTGCAGAGACCTGGCAAGAAGGTATTATTCTGCATCGTTCCTAGACGTCAAACAAACTTTTGACCGAGTCTGGCATCTAGGTTTATGCTACAAACTCAAAAATTACCCTACCAGATGTACGAACTCCTAAGATCCTACTTAACAAATAGGCACTCTTTAATAAAATAAAGGGTGTCTCAGAATTAACGCAAGATTTAAATTTGCCGCCATTTATGCAGTAAAGTGTTGACAACCCTAAAACAAAAACAAATCGACAGCTGACAGTTTAGGGTTAGTAAAAATGGAGGGTTACACGATAGAACAACGTGTCTTCATTATTGAATAATATTTCAAAAATAATGAAAGCTTGGCGGCCGAAAAATTTCATACAAAATATGATCGGAATAGTGTTTTAGTTTCGTCAACTGTGAAGAGATTAATTGAAAAATTTCGAGAGGCAGGATCCGTTGGAGACGTCAAACACACTGGTCGTCCAAAAACAAATCGTTCAAATTTCAACATCGAAGCAGTGCGTGAGAGTGTCGGTGACAATCCAGGAACCTCAATTCGGCGTCGTGGACAAGAATTGCAAATTTCAAGAAGCTCTCTACAGCGTATACTCACTAAAGATCTGTGTCTCCATGCTTACAAAATTCAATTAACACAACAACTGAATCCTAATGACCATGCACAGCGAAGAGAGTTTGTTGAATGGATTATTGAGCATCAACAAATGGATGATTTTTCGAGCAAAATCATCCTAAGCGACGAAGCACATTTTCACCTTGATGGGTTTGTTAATCGCAAAAATTGCCGCTTTTGGGGTTCTATGTGATTGTTGAAAAACAAATGCATCCACAATGTGTCACTCTTTGGTGTGGATTTTGGGCTGGAGGCATAATTGGACCATACTTTTTTGAAAATGAGGCTAGTCAAGCAGTGACTGTTACTGGTGCTCGATATCGCGACATGATAACACAGTTCTTTTTGCCGAAATTGGATGATATTGATGTGGCCAATATGTGGTTTCAACAAGACGATGCCACATGCCATACAGCCCGTGAAACATTTCAATTACTGCATGAGACATTTCCAGGTCGTGTACTCTCTCGTTTCGATGATCAGAATTGGCCCCCTAGATCGTGTGATTTAACACCATTAGATTTCTTTTTATGGGGTTATTTAAAATCACAGGTTTATGTCAACAAGCCCACAACCACGCGTGCATTAAACAAGGAAATTCAATGTTGCATCAACGAAATTCAGCCACATTTATGCAGAATGGTCATGGAAAATTTCGACAAACGAGTGCGTATGTGTATGCAAAGCCGTGGAGGCCATTTGCCCGATGTGTTATTCCATAAATAACCCTATCCTATGTACTTTATGATTCAATAAAAAAATTACAATCAAAAGACTAAAAACTGTGTTTTCTATTTAATTCAAATCTTGCGTTAATTTTGGGACACCTTTTATAAAGACAAAACTACAAACATCCACCCCATCTCCTCCGGCGTCCCTCAGGGCAGTGCTTTGGGTCCAATATTGTATCTAGTCTACACAGCAGACCTACCTACATCTCGTCTAACGACATCTGCGACACAAGCTGCTTCAAGGTACCTTTAGGCTCACCTTAACAAAATTCAATTGTGGGCTAGTAATGGCAAATCAAAGTAAATGAATCTAAGTCACAACACATCACTTTCACTATGAGAAAAGATAACTGTTCTCCAGTAACTTTCAATGGTCATCAACTACCACATACAGAGACAGTTAAATATTTGGGGCTGCATTTAGATAGGAGACTGACCTGGAGAAATCATATATTCACCAAACGCAAGCAACTCGGACTTCAACTCCAAAATTTATACTGGCTTATCGGCAGAAAATCCAAATTATCATTAGAAAATAAACTATTAATTTACAAAATAGTTCTCATACCCATTTGGACCTATGGGATCTCCTTGTGGGGTACTGCAGCTATTTCCAACTTAGCTATGCTTGATCGCTTCCAAAGCAAGGTACTCAGAATAATCGTCGACGCGCCATGGTACGTCCCCAATAATGTGATTTTAAGTGACCTACAAATTCCCACAGTGAAAAGTGAAATTAGAAAGCTCAGTGAGAGATATAAAGACAGACTGTTCGCTCATCCTAACCCTTCTGTGCAGCACCTTATGGAATATAACAACGAACCCAAAAGACTCAAGCGTTTTAAGCCATCTGATCTACCTACTAGATTCTAACGGTTATTGTATATTAATCTTTCACAACCTTGTACTCCTCATTCTCATGAATATTATATTAAAACATTGTAAGGGGACTTTTCGCTGGAATTCTACCCCACATGTCTTATTGTACTCATTTACCTATATTTAGTCCTATAGAATACTTATAGCCTAATATTAATTGGCAGATTGTATAAATATTGGAGTAATATAAAAAAAAATTCCGTAGACTACATTGACTACTTGTTAAAGAGAATGAGTGTATTTCAGCATTACTTCTTCAAAACGAAATGTTACTACCTAATAATTTACACACAGGGGTTTCTTGATATGTGGATTTTATTACTGGAACATAAGTCTTGATTTTTAGTGCATGGTGTGGTATAAGAAAGTTATGATTAAGAAACCCGATGTACTTTCTTAAAAAACTCACCCAGGTTACGAGTTAGGCTTCCCCTTTTCTTTATTTTTTAGTAAAATAAAATAAAATAATTTACAGTGGTGATTACTATTTTATTAACACTTAATAGGGCTACTTGCAGTAATTAACTAAGGAGAACTAACTAACTACGAAGAAGCTTGCCAAATGGTTATATAGTATTTTGATAGTTTCCAGAAAGTTCCACATCTGGCTAGGTTTTTTTCTATACGCTAACTAAGCTACCGGAAATCCCGTCGCACATGCAATACAACGGTGGCTTTGTTTATTTGCGACAAGTTAGTAAAAACTATCCCGTAATTATAATAGAATACTCTACATTTGGCATTATGATGGTGATTTTCCTAAGAAAAAAATTATTTTTTATTGTTTTTTATTGCTTTATTATTTTTCCGTGTGATTTCTGTGTTTTTAACTTTTTCATTGCGATATTCTATATTTATTCGCAAATGCGAAAGGCACGCGAGCTCAATAACCGTCTGACAAGCGATCTATAAAGGCTGCAGGCTTGGATTGTCTATTGCTGCACTGAGTAAGCAATTCAACGTTATAAGACTGACAATTCACAACACTATAAAGCGTTATCAATCTAGCAAGCATTTTAATAGCCGTTCAGGAAAATCTTGCAAGAGCGCTTTAAGTCAAGATTCCTTGATCGTCTCTACCTCTAAGGTAGACTTTCGTCTGAACTCTGCCACCATAAAAAGGAAAATGGATACTTCTCATAGTCTGAAGCTGTCTACAACGACTGTCAAGCGTCGCCTCCAACTGCAGGATTTAATGGATGTTGTCCCTCAAAAATTCCACTCACTTCCTACAAGAATCATCGCGTACGTGTCGTCTTCGTGAAGAAGGGTCTTCACTACGTCCGCAGAGTAGAAAAAGGTTTTGTTCAGTGATGAATTAGAATTCCATCTCCTTGGATCGGTTGGGAAATCGTATGTGAGACAACCAGTTGTTAGCTGTTCACCATCGAGCATGGTGGCGGAAAGATAATTTTGTGGAGTTGCGGCTTGCTCGATGACGTCGGTTCTCTTTTGAGGATTTGTGGAATAATAGATCGGTTCGTCTATAGATACATACATATGATTCCATATTCAAGGAGAAAGACGGGTGGTACATTCTTCTGCCCTTGTCTCCGACTGGTTCCGCCAACGAAAGTAAATGTTCTTGGTCAACTATCACAGTTACCGGGTTTGAATCTTATCGATCATCTCTGGGAAAAGTTGGAACGTAAATACCGCGGATTAAAAGCTGCAAATATGGATCAAAAGTCCTGCCGTCATTAAGTCCAACCCCCTAGACCAACAAAATATTAGGTTAATTTTGCTGATTATTGTTGTTAGAGGTGTAAAATTGTTATTGTAATGTAATTTTTGTTTTGATCGTTTTTACTGATAAATTTATATTTATGAAAAAAGTCTATGATTTTTGTTCTAATGTTCAGTAGTACCATCGAAAACAGCTGATGAAAATTTTGTGCAAAACGCTAACTGCTGGCGAAAGTTATTCTCAAAAAGCAGAATATAAAAATACTTATGACCAAACCTGTAGATTTTTGAGGAGCAGTTCTTTTATCTCTCCTGTAAAACCTCCGGTGTCGTGAGTTTCAGGAGTAAAGACGTGTTGGTAAGCGAAAGCTTTATATTGTGGAAGATTGATGTTAAAGTGGAAAGTAAAACTTAAAACTGAAGTAAGCAGTGCAAATATTAAAAGTGTAAACAACTGATAGGGGGTAGATTAACGATTTAGTGTAAGTAGAACAGTAAAAGGTCTAATTAAAAGTTAACGCATTGAGAATACGCGACCCGCAAGGTAGAGTACGCGTGGGTGAAACGGCGCATAGCCGAGCGAGCTAAGTGACAACCGTAGTTTAAGGCCAGCCAACCGTAATAAATAACAACATATAATAGTAAATACACTCAAATTGAAACATAACCAGATACGGTTATAATGGAAAAAATACTCTGGAAAATAAATTGGATTCGTTGGAGGAGAGTATAGGTAATAAATTATATGACATATGTAAAGAATTCGATACTATTAAATTAGAAAATGCTTTTAATGGACCAAGAGGAGCGAATTGAAATGTTAGAACCAGAAATAAGAAAGAAAAAAACTATCGTAAAATATAGGAGAAACAACATGAATTAGAGCTAGCATTTGCACGTTGGAGTTGGCAGCTGTACCCCACAGCTGGATGCCGTAGGTTCAGATGGGTTTGAAGACTGTGTTATAAACGAGGAGTTTGCTGGTTAACGATAATTTGGATTTTCTACCAAGTAGCCAGTAGTGCTTACAAAATTTCATACCAAACTGTTTGTGCTTTTTCCAAATGTGGGACTTCCACGTCAGTCCCTTATCGAGGTGCAGGCCTAGGTTTTTAACCTGGGTCAGTTGAGTTAGCGGAATATTGTTGACAAGGACTGCATGTGATGTACCTTTACATTTTGTAAAAGTTATTTGAAAAGATTTCGTTTCGTTTAACTTAACGCGCCATTTGTTGGTCCATTGTATTACTTCATCTAGTCTCTGTTGTAGGAGATTTGCGACAACAATCGGATCTCTATGTTTCACCATAAGTACTTTATCATCAGCATAGGTAGCAGTAAATGTGTGGGGATTGGTTGGCAAGTCTGCTGTGAAGATGAGGTTTAATGCAAAAGTAGAAACCGAGTAATATTGCGCATCGATTGTAGGGAAATAAGCAACTATAACGGGAAAAAGATAATAGAAATAATATGGTGATTAGTAGCATACGATTTTCACATTTCAGAATTCATAACAAGACATGAGTATTCCCAGACCGGCAAACGAAGAATCAGATAGACTACATCGTGATTAAGGCAAGACGTATGTCAGAAATACTGGACGTCCGTAGTTATAGAAGAGCGGACCGCGACTCCGATTATTTCTGGTAGGTGTAAAATTTAAAGAAAGAATCGCAATAAAGAAATCTAGAAAGGCTGAGGGAGGATACAAAAATTGTAAGAAGATACAGATTAGTAATGTCAGAAAAAATCAAAAACAAGCGGCAAAAGAAAACAACAGTAGACAAAGACCCTGGAGAAATAAAGAATATATTATTGTCTGTAGCGGAAGAAAAAAAAGGAAGAATGTAGGCCAGCTATAGAGGAAAGAAATCAAGCTAAACTTGAACTGCTGAAGGAAACAAGCGAAAAAAGGAAAGAGATATACAAGAAAAAAGTAAACAAGCTATGCAGGTAAAAGAGAAGAGAATTTGAATAACAAAGGTTAGTGGAAGTAGAAGATACGACTAAAGCCAAAAGCACAAGAAAGTTTTGCAGAAAAGTGGGAGTGCAAAAGAAGGGGTTTCAATCACGAGTGATATTCTGTGGATACAAAAAAGCGATCTTGTTGGGGATAAACAAAATAAAATGATAAGATGGAAAGAATACTTCGAACGGCTGCTAAATATTGGAAGTGCAGGCGAGATAACAAACGCGCAATAGATAATAATAAAGCACCAAAAAGAGAATAAGGTAGAAACACCAACAGAGAAGGAGGTGAAAGAAATCGCAAGAAATCATAAGGCTTCAAAGGAAGATGAAATTGCAGCGGAAATGCTCAAGTGCTCGGACAAGGAAATGGAAAGTAACATGTGCAGCCTCATTTAAAAAATCTGGGCAAACAAAGAGATGTTTAAAGCCTGGAGTATAGCAATAATTTGCCCGCTACACAAAAAAGGTGACCAAACGATATGTGAAATATATAGAGAAATAGTCTTGCTAAGTAATAGGTATAAAATACCAAGCTCAATAATAGTAAGAAGGATGACACCTATAATGGAAAGGGTGGTAGAGGACTATCAGTGCGGATTTAGGAAAGGGAGATCCACATTAGATCAGTTTTTTACTATAATGAAAAAAAGTTAAAAGGAGGATCTTGAATTATTCTACTTATTTATAGGCTTTAGTCAGGCATATGTATTGCAAGTGTCACCAAAATTGCCAAGGTTAATTAAAATGTGTCTAAAATATTCGCAAGCGAGAGTCAAAGTACAAGGAATTTTATCCGACAAATTTGAAATAAAGGGAGAGTTGAAGCTATCAACGAGTTTATTTAATCTTATATTAGACTGAATAATACAAGTAACAGGAGTAAGAAAAGGGACTATAACGAACAGAGCAACACAAATCCTTGCATATTGCTGATGACTTGGTTTGATATTTTGGTTTTCTATGTAAATTTCTTCACATTTAATGCAATATGGGGGGTTAGCAAGGTTATTATTGCAACTATTAAACGGGTGTTGTTCTTGACACTTAACGCAAAGAAATTTTGTCGCACAACATAATTTTATGACATTATATGATTGTATACACAGAAAATAATAATCTCCAATAAAGGGTTACTGAGAGATCAGAGTTGACAATAATGACATCTTGGACCTAAGGAATATTGAGGTCGGTGATCTGACACCAACCAGGCAGCATCTACGATCATTCGGAGAATTTTTGCTTGAATCTTTTGTGTGATTGCTATGTTAGACTTACTAGCACAGCCCCACATCTCAATGCCATAAGTCCAAATGAGCTTGATGATCGCCTTGTAGATGAACAACTTGTTTTCCAGTAATAGTTTAGATTTTTATCCTATGAACCAACTAAGCTGTCGTACTTTTATTTCGGTTTGCTTGCATTCTTTAGCAATGTGTCTTTTTCAAGTTAGTTTCAACTTTAGGTGTATTAAAGCTATACATTGTCCTTTTCGAATGGTAAAATCCTTGTCCATTAACCGTTACGCACCATTTATAAGCCACCTTTCAAGAGAATTTAGGTGATTCTGAACATAGCCAGCAGCGTCTACTTTGGCAAGTATAACACTATCATTTGCGAATGTACTTACCTTTATGTGTCTATTTCTATCTGTTGGTAAATCTGCCGTATAAAGGGTATATAACAAAGGGTTCAAAATACTGCCCACCATTTATGATTCCCACCATCCGATGGCATTGTTGGATTGTCAAGTGTGCCTCACGAAATCCAAATTGGTGACCGGGAATCCAGTTATTGATAAATTAATCGTCTTTGATTCTTCGAAAATACGTCTTTTCCAGAATCTTAGAGACAACAGGGAGCACGATTATCGGTCTATATAAGCTGACATTTGTTGGATCCTTACCAGGCATTCGAATCATGATAATTTGATGTATTTTTAAGTGCTTAGGCGAATAACTCAGTCTGAGAATGGCGTTAAATAAATACGACGAAGTGCTATCTCTAAGAACGTGGCCATTATTGTACTATTTTGTTTAAAAGTGTGGTCAGCATAGTTAATACCATGCTATTTTATTATATCAGCTGATTGAACATATCTTTGAAAACCTATAGAAATTTGTCCAGCATGGTAGTGGTGTTTTGTGTGACTTTGGACGGCATTTGCGTAATTGAGTTTTTGAGAAGGTAAATTAGGTGAAGTTTTAATCTGCTGGCTGTTAAGAGGTAAGTTTATTGGTGCTGGTTTTGGGATAACAGGGTTACTACTGGGTGGATCGCGTTTGTATAAGTGATGATAGTATTCGCGTGGCTTCTACTACATAGGGAAAAAGCGGCTGAGATGGCTTTAGTTTGCGTAATTGAGTTTTTGGTGAGGTACATTAGGTGAAGTTTTAATCTGCTGGCTGTTAAGAGGTAAGTTTATTGGTGCAGGTTTTGGGATACCTAGGTTACTACTGGGTGGGTCGCGTTTGTATAAGTGATGATAGTATTCGTGTGGCGTCTATTACATAGGGCACAAGCGGCTGAGATGGCTTTAGTTTGCATAATTCAGTTTTTGGTGAGGTAAATTATGTGAGGTTTTAATCTGCTAGCTGTTAAGAGCTATGTTTATTGGTGCTGCTTTTGGGATAACAGGGTTACTACTGGGCCGATCGCGTTTGTATAAGTGATGACAGTATTCGTATGGCGTCTACTACATAGGGAAAAAGCGGCTGAGATGGCTTTAGTTTGCATAATTCAGTTTTTGGTGAGGTAAATTATGTGAGGTTTTAATCTGCTGGCTGTTAAGAGCTATGTTTATTGGTGCTGGTTTTGGGATAACAGGGTTACTACTGGGCGGATCGCGTTTATATAAGTGATGACAGTATTCGTATGGCGTCTATACATAGGGCACAAGCGGTTGAGATGGCTTTAGTTTGCATAATTCAGTTTTTGGTGAGGTAAATTATGTGAGGTTTTAATCTGCTGGCTGTTAAGAGCTATGTTTATTGGTGCTGGTTTTGGGATAACAGGGTTACTACTGGGCGGATCGCGTTTATATAAGTGATGACAGTATTCGTATGGCGTCTATACATAGGGCACAAGCGGCTGAGATGGCTTTAGTTTGCGTAATTGAGTTTTTGGTGAGGTAAATTAGGTGAAGTTTTAATCTGCTGGCTGTTAAGAGCTATGTTTATTGGTGCTGGTTTTGGGATAACAGGGTTACTACTGGGTTGATCGCGTTTGTATAAGTGAGGATAGTATTCGTGTGGCGTCTATTGCAAAGGGCACAAGCGGTTGAGATGGCTTTAGTTTGCATAATTCAGTTTTTGGTGAGGTAAATTATGTGAGGTTTTAATCTGCTGGCTGTTATAAGCCACCTTTCAAGAGAATTTAGGTGATTCTGAACATAGCCAGCAGCGTCTACTTTGGCAAGTATAACACTATCATTTGCGAATCTACTTACCTTTATGTGTCTACTTATATCTGTTGGTAAATCTGCCGTATAAAGGGTATATAATAAAGGGTTCACAATACTACCCACCATTTATGATTCCCACCATGCGATGGTATTGTTGGATTGTCAAGTGTGCCTCACGAAATCCAAATTGGTGACCGGGAATCCAGTTATTGATAAATTAATCGTCTTTGATTCTTCGAAAAGACGTCTTTTCCAGGATCTTAGAGACAACAGGGAGCACGATTATCGGTCTACATAAGCTGACATTTGTTGGATCCTTACCAGGCTTTCGAATCATGATAATTTGAGGTATTTTTAAGTGCTTAGGCGAATAACTCAGTCTGAGAATGGCGTTAAATAAATACGACGAAGTACCACTCCTTTTCTTTGTAATTCTTTCAACGTTCTTTCTGTTATGAGGTCAATTTCCGGTGATTTTTTGGTGTTCAACAGTTTAATTACCTTCAATTTCTTTGGATGTTACTGATGTTGTATTGCATGTATTGGCAAATTGGTTGCTTCAATAATTTCTTCATTTCTGCATCTGGTTCACTGTTGTGTGGAGTAAATACTTTAACAAGATGATCTGCAAACAGATCTGCTTTCTGCTTATCACTTTTTGCCCAAGGTCCAAGAATTGGTCTAGTTACTCGGATTGGAGGAATTATTCTTGTGGGCTCATTTATATTCTTCATGGGTTTCCAAATAGTGTGGTCGTACCTACTTATATTAGTAATGTAGATATTAGATAAATGATTTATGTTTGGACTTCTTCAGTTTTGCTTTCAGTCTGTTGCTTAACTGATTGAAGTTTGTTTTGTCAGCTGATCTTCGACTATGCTGCCAAATAGCTCTTGACTTGAGCTTTTCTACTACTAGTATTTTTTTTTTGTTATTTCTAAGGGTATGTCAGTTGAATATAAGTTATATCTTAGTCTAGTAAATCTGGGATTTTGGTGGGGTTAGTATATTAGGGTACCAGTTTAAATAAAGTTTTTAAATAACCCGTGCTAGTGATTTATAATACCTTTAGATATGTTCATGCGTAAATCCCAAACAGATTTTTTTATATTATTTCGCATGTTAATTCAATATCTATTAGGTTATGATTTAAAAATAATTTTATTTCTTTCTTATGTTGGCTCATTCCATTGGCGTTCCAGAGTGCTATCTCTAAGAACTTGGCCATTATTGTACTATTTTGTTTAAAAGTGTAGTCAGCATAGTTAATACCATGCTATTTTATTATATGAGCTGATTGAACATATCTTTGAAACCTTATAGACATTTGTCCAGCATGGTACTGGTGTTTTGTTTACTATCACCGCCCATTATTTGTGAAGAGATGTTTATATGACTTTGGACGGCATTTGCGTAATTGAGTTTTTGAGAAGGTAAATTAGGTGAAGTTTTAATCTGCTGGCTGTTAAGAGGTAAGTTTATTGGTGCTGGTTTTGGGATAACAGGGTTACTACTGGCCGGATCGCGTTTGTATAAGTGATAATAGTATTCGTGTGGCATCTATTACATAGGGCACAAGCGGCTGAGATGGCTTTAGTTTTTTTACAGGTAGTGGTTTTGTGCAGGTTTTCCACATTTTACGAACTTGTATGGCCTGTTATAATAAGTTTATGTGAGCTCATATGACTGACACCTCATACATAATGATAAATAATCTCTTGCTGAAGAACACAAGAAAGCAGTCATGCCTGTAACCAAACATTTATTGCTTGTGAGCATTTAGTACCCGTGAAATAGACTTTCTTTTATATGCCGATATTGTAGTAGTAATTGAGGACTGGAGCAAAAAGATGCTGAACTTATAAATATATGGCAAGTAGAGATTGATAAACTGAAAATAGTTATTAATGTAAACAAAATACATGATAATAAATCAAAAGGTGAGAAGTAGCAACATAAAAATAAACCAGAGAGAACTAAAACGAATGACTTCTTATGAATATTTGGGAAACATAATAACGGAAAATGGAAGAATGGAAGCGAATACAAATACTAAGATTAGAAAAGCAACAAGAATCTATTACAACATAAATAAAACCATACTAGAGAAGAAAACAATAGACAATAAAGTTAAGCAGCAGGTATACAATAAAGATACGAAACGAAGAAATTAGAAGGACTAGAACAAGTGCCAATAATGAGGAAAGTAGAAAACAGACAGTTAAACTGGTTTGATATCTACTAAGGTTAGAACAGAATAGATTGCTTAAAAGAACAATAAAAGCAGGAGTAGAAAGAAAGAGAAAAGAGAAAGACATGATGGAAAGTGTAAAGGAGATAAGACTAAAAAGAAGAAAAACAAGACATGAGAATAATGACCAGAGATATAGAGGAATGGAAAAAATGAGTGAGAAATAGTAGCTGAACTGATAAAAGCGACACTCTTAAGGGTACCAGAGACTAGTAAAAAAAAGAAAGAAAGAAAGTATTTTTTTACTATATAGTTTTGCATATTATGAATTCTGTAAATGTCTTTGTTTGGATTCCAAATAACCCAGATACAGTGAAAGTTAAAATTGGTTAATTAGAATTACTGTAAGGGTGAGATAAAACCTCTCGCGGTTAGAGAGAAAAGCCGGGGCAAGAGTAGGATTTATTGGTAGTTGTAAAACTTAAGCTACATACAAACTTATACTAAAGGAACAATAGTAAACGACAATACAGATCAACGGTGTTGCAACGCCGCTAGTGGCGCGAACGCAATTACGCAAGCCGCAAGGTACCTTTCCGCACGCAAAGAGAGCTCTCTACCTAGGCGTGTGTATGCGCCGTACCGTCCAGCCCCCACAGTCACCGCTCCCCTGTGAGGATGACCGGCTGGACGCGTCCTTGCCGCACAGGGCTCCATGGAAGGAGCCACGGCAGCTCCGTGCTACCTTTCCCAGAATGGAAGGGCTACGGTAGCTCCGTGCTACCTTCCCCAGGGTCACACACACAATCGCCCTTACAACACAATAGGACGCATATGCAACAAACGTACCGATTCCGCACTGAGCTGTGTCCTTGTCACGCAGGCTCGGGCAACACAGGGCTGCCGCAAAGCTCTACGCCGCAAAAGGGCCACGATCGCTCCGTGACTCCTTCCCCAAGGCACACATACTGCCTTTACAACACAAGAGGACGCATACACCTCAATCACTGTGATTCCACACTGACCTGTTTCCTTGTCACGCAGTCCTCTTTCCCTTGAAAGCAGCGTACTGGCGATAACGTCTGGAAGGCTCGAGTCAAATCTCTGCGCTGAATGTCGCGCGGCGGCACAAGCGAGCGCGTGCACCCCATTTCGCTAAGGCCCAGCGGCGGCGCATCCGAGAGAGGGGACCAGCGCCTCCGATACAGCAGTGGCGCCAAGTTAAGTATCTTTTGTAAAGGCGCACGGGCGCCCGGTAGTAAAGCCCGAACAGTCTTTATCATTGTTGGCTGGTTCTATATCTACAAAGAACATGTTCAATGGTTCTTTAGTCTGTCTTTGTTTGACATTGATAATATTCCTGACCTTGTGCCCCAGTGAGATGTAGGCCCGCTCTTCTTTAGGGTGGTAGGTGTGATGTATTACTTTATTTTCTTTCATGAACTGTATTAGTTTTCTGTAATATCTGCAGTGTTACCGTTGGTGTTATTAGCCATGCTTCTTGTGGTGTATTGTTCTTCCTGCACTATATCGGTTAGCTTTTTTATCATTTCTGGAAAATTAGCTACTCCATATACAAAGATGGGAAAAGGTTTGAGACTTTTTTGTCAGCATTATTCGTGCTTAAGCTTTCTTCATTAGATGTTGACATGTACTCATTGGTGAGGTCAGTTTCTTATTTAATGGTTTTTCTTCTTTTAACACTTGTTATCACTTGTCACGGATTTTCTGTAAAATTTTCAATTTTCTCGTCGTTGCTCGAGTGCATTCTTTCAAGTTGTGTGCTGCAGTAAGAATACTGCGATTGTTGTTGGGAATATTGTTGTGATTGATATTGAAATTGTTGGGTCTGTAGCTGAAGATTTAATATCGTATCATTTATAAGTTGCGTTGTGTCATTTGGGGATTTGACGGAAACTTCATAATGCTTGGTGAAGGCATTATTTGCCGAAAATTATGTACAAGACCTGGTGCGGTTCCCTTTAGAAGAATTTTTATGGCTTTTTATCATAACTCCAAAATTTATTTATATTGAAGTTAAAAATGTAGGTGCTTGAATTTATTGCTGCTATCGATCAGGAATTTGACCTGAAGGTCGCTATCCGGATCGGTTGGGTCGACAGGTGGCCCTCCGGGTGATCCGCCGACCTCTTATAATTGTCACGCACGATGTAGGAGCAATGACGAGCACGTCTTTACGCTTTAAAAGTCAAATGCGGAATAGCTTCATTATCTGAAAGCATTATTGGTACATTTTTTACCACAGTTAAGGGGTTTTCGTTGGGCATTTGAAATGTGTGAAATTTTCTTGATATCCATGTAGAATTTAACAAGCTTACACTGGTTGTCATGGTGAGATTGAATTTTAAGTATTTGCTACTGCACGACTTGTGAGTTCTTTATCTTCTGTGATCTTTTTAATATTGACTGTAGTTTCCTGCTGGTTATTTACATTGTGAATAATTGTTTTTGTGTTTGCTTAGCTACTGTTTTGGCTTGTTGATAGTGAGGTGTAGTCAGTTGTTCGTGTTGTTGTTAAAAGATAATAGCTATTATATCTGATAAATTGGATCTGATCCCATGTGTTTTACCAATAGCCAAAATTACATTTTTGTTTTGAGGCTGAGTAACCATTTGTATTATAAAACTTATTTATTTGATTAATGTAGGCTTACTTATTTAGGGATGTAAATTTCAAAAATTTATTGCTATGACAGGTGCAGGTGGGTTAATTCTCGTTGCGATAACTTGATCTCGCTGCCCGCTTCAGGTAGCACGTCCGCTTAGTTGGACGGCACAACACGAATTCCAGAATGTCTAGCAACTTTATTGTTGCCGCAGAGATTTTATAACTTATCGTCAGTGAATCATTATACATATTATTTTTTTTAACAAATTTTTGCCTGAGTGCACAGTTTGTATGTGTACCCAGGATCTGCATCGCAACGAAGCCACAATTTAATGCTCTTTTAATTAGTTTTAGGGGCATGTACTACTTCAATAAGCGCGTCCTTTATTTTGTTTAATTTAATTATCGTTTCGTATTTACTTTGAAAGCGCTTCAATGCATTTTCTAAACGTACACTTTCAAAAGAAAAACAATTTCTTGGCGTAATATGTTTGATGGTTTTACCAAAGAAGTGAAATCAAATTTGGAAGTAATAAACATGAATCGGTTGCGAGATATATAGGGATTGGACAAAATAATGGAAACACTTGAGGAAATAAAATATTTTCTATTAATACGCTATTGGTCCACCCTTAGCACGCAATTCAGCTTGAATTCTGAACGAAATAGGCCTATACAAGTCCTAACTAGTAGCAAGTGGGATTTGAAGCCGTTCATCATGCAGCATAGCTTTCAGCTCAAGAAGATGGAAATCGACGTCGAACAATGTTTTCCAAATTGCCCACAAAGGCTCTATGACATTCAGAAAAAGTGTTTAACCTCATCAACATGCTCTTAAAACCACTTCTGAGCAGAGCCAGGAGTGTGAAAGCATTATTATCCTGAAACATGGCATTTCCGTCTGTAAATAAAGTATGCACCATTGGATGGACTTGTTTCCACAATAGTTCTCTATACACTGCTGTGACCCGATCGTGTAATTTAACAAGGAGGTCTGCCGAATACCATTATATAGCGCTCCATACCATAATAGAGCCGTTACAATGTTGGGCGGAGACGGTCCATATCGTATGCTTCAGAGCGTATTTGCCAGATACACACGCGTCCAGTGGTGGGGAACCAAATGACATGTTGCCAGACTTCCAACGTCTAGTTTTTGTGGGCATTGCACCATGCATGTCGCCTCTGAGCATTTATGTTTGTTATTTAGGGGCTTGGCAACACGCCCATGGATACCCATTTCATGCAGTTTTCATTACTGTTTTGGATGACACTGGGATGTTTAGGTGCTGATTAAGTTCTGTAGTTACTTTCTCGGTCGTTATTTTCTTCTTCAGCGTCAAAATATGATTCGAGGCCCGGCAGTTCTTATCCTGCAGTTCTGTCTTTCGACCACTCTTATGCTTAGTCGACCCTGTTTTATTGTGCACTGTGTGTGCGGTCATGACTTTTGAGACCGTGCCTTGAGTAACGTCGCTGTTTTGCTCACAGATGCTCCAGCTAGGTAGACACCAACACTTAGACCTCTTTGAAACTCTATTAGAACGGACACCTTCACACCTTCACAACGCCCGCAACTACTCTGCCTCACTCTACTATTAGTGCACAGTTTATACTAACTGCAACAAACAGGAAATGGTTAATTTACCCAGTACCCAGTGTTCCGAAGCATAGTACAAATATGTCCCATTTTTGACAAGTGTTTCCATTATTTTGTCCAACATTTATAATTGTTTTAGTAATTTTATTTTCTATCGGCTGCTCTTGATTCCAATAATTTCTGAGACAAGGGAGATGATTGTATGAGATCATCTGCCTATAATTCAAAAAAAAATTGCATTTTGCTTTTGTCAGCTAATCTTGCTGTTACATTTATTTATTTAGTGAATTGAAACGAGGATTAATGCAAATACAAGGTGCTATCAAATTATAACACCTCCAAATTTATTTTTTAGAACTGGGAACAGATAGAGATTTGTTTCAAAATAACCACACACTCTTTGTGAATGCGTGACAGAGATGGCAGCACAGTACAGCACACAGAACTCTAGCAGCAGCTGCGAGAGTGGGGACTGTCTTTGATGCTTAAAATGGCGACGTTTTTATAACAAAAACAGCGTGTAATCATTCGTTTCCTCTATTTGCATGGTGTGACACCTATTAAAATTCATCGCCAGTTGAGTCAAACATGTGGTGATGGTGTTATGGATGTGTCTAATGTGCGTTTGTGAGTGCGATAGTTCAAAGAAGCCAGAAATTCGTGTGACAACAAACAATCTTGGCCTTGCACCAGGCTGTTTAACGACATGGTCAAGCGAGTAGAGAAACTTGTTTTAGAGGTTCGCCAAATGAGTGTAGAACACATCGCCTCCAAAGTTGGCATTTCCGTGGGATCTGTGCACACAATTTTGCATGAAAACCTGAAAATGCGAAAAGTGTCCTCCAGGCGGGTGCCACGAATGCCGACGGAGTTTCTTCGTGCTAATAAATTTTAAGTGATTTCTTATGCTCCCTACTCACCTGACCTAGCTCCTAGCGACTCTTAGCTGTTTCTAACGATGGAAGACACTGCTCGTGATCGCAAATTCATTAGTCGTGCCGCTATTGCATCAGTAATTTTCCAGTGGTCAAAGAAGATTCCTAAAGAAGCGTTTGCAGCGGCCAAACAATCATGGCGTCGACGTTGTGACAAATGTGTACGGCTGCAAAGAGATTACGTCGAGAAGTGACAGTTTTCGTGTGATTAGTTTGTGAGAAAAAAATCGGAGGTTTTATCATTTAAATGCACCTCGTATAAAGGATGAGGGAATAGTTTAAGAAAAGTTTCGCTAGGAGAAGGGATTTTTTGAAGATCACATGTGTTATTAAGAATTCTCCAATCAAGAAGCCAGCGGCTTACATTAGCTCGACTAGAAGTCCAATTAAACTGTTCTTGTCCTAATTTACCAGAAAAACCTAAATGTGTGCTTCGAGACAATAGAATTAAATAACTCGCAATACAGGTTCTTGTGATTGATTTAAAATTGTTCTTATGCGAACTTTTAGATTGCTATTATGTATTTAATATAGAATACACCTACAAATCGTTATTGAAAAGGATGTAAAATTAAAAGATATTGTGGCTCATTAAGTATCTTTCATGGAGACGAGTTAAATTTGAACAAAACTTTTTATTTCTCTGTTGCGATTAAATGGAAGCCGTTAATATGCGTGTATAAGCTAAAGTGATATCGGTAGCCGTTCTTCCATATGATAGTTGTAATGATTAAATATCTACCGTTACTACATAACATACCATAATAAAATTTATAACAAATTACCAAAAAACGGTTATTTATCTCCTGATTTTAAGTGCTGTACATATTAATTTTACAGATATAAGTAAAAGGTTGCCCAAGGAAAATATTAATTTGTTTATTTAACTTAACATACATATGCAAATATTCGGTTCCTTTATGATTGTTTGTATTATCATAGCTGCATTTTCAATTAATCTTATACCTTTATTGATCTCTTTTTCGATTTATTAAGACAAATTTTCTTAAATTACTATATAAACTTAGTTTTTGTAATCAAGTGGTCTATTTGGACATTCTATTTTATGTAGGCATAATTATAACTAATTGAGGTACTTTCATTAAGTACTAAGTAAATTTATTCAACAATTACTAAATTAGTAAATAAATTTAACAGCCGATAAATATATTAGAGCGGTCAATGGATCTTAGGGGTGGTATAAATTGCTGATGTCTATAGAACATCAAAACTCTGAAAAATGTCCACTGATTCCTGACAAGTCAATCGGGGGTTTGAGAGATCAAATTCAGCTCTACTTACAAAACCTACTCTCACATCCTAAAAGACTTCGGTCACATGAATGGGTGTGCGTTATGTAGCTGACAATGGACGGTAAATTTTTGGCGCTCTTAAGTAACTAGAACCTACCGGACATGTGTAGAAAGCCCTAACAGAAAACTTCCTGGTCCTCCAGGTTGGAAGTTATGACAATGGAGCTGTTCCTTATTTTACAAAAAAATATTTACAAGAAAGACTAACCTCGGAACTTTTTTTTTATTGTAACCCCTTTATTTACAATCTGTCCTAATTATACTATGGACAATAAGTAGTTGGTGTGTATATATTATAAGCAATGAGCAAAAACATGCTAATGGACATGCAGGGTCAGGCTCCAGTAAGCCCCCTTATAATTAATACACTATGCTATACTGCTGGCGAATGATTTGAATTGAAGGTACTTTAAGTTATTAACTAATTTATAAACTAATGGAATGGCACTGGAATAGCTTAATGTTCAAGAATAGCATTGAAACGCGTTGGTAGTTCGTTTGGTTTAAAACGCTTTAAGCGTTTTGGGCGATCTGGTTCGTTCATTAGAGAATGTACAAGGTCGTTAGAGTGTGCTGTTAATCGGTCTTTGTATTTTTGGGCAATTTTCCCTACTTCTTCTTTAATGGTTGGAACACTTAAGTCACTTAAAATCACTTTGTTCGGCACATACCACGGCGCATTAACTATAGCCCGAAGCACTTTATTCTGGAACCTCTCGATGATGGCCAGGTGGTGTTGCCAGCAATTCCCCAAAGTGAGAGACCGTAGGTCCATATTGGTTTCAGAATCACCTTATAGAGCAATAGCTTATTTTCTAGAGAGAGTTTCTTCCAATCATCCAGTATAGTTTTCTGTATTGTATTCCTAGCTGTTTGCGTTTATTAAATATGTGGGTTCTCCAGGTCAAGCGTCGGTCTAGATGGAGTCCTAAATATTTTGCGGACTCTGCGTGTTTTATTTGTTGTCCGTTAAGTGAGATCGGTGGACAGTTATCACGGTTCATGGTGAACGTTACATGTTGGGATTTGGTTTCGTTTACCGAGATTCTCCATACCTTGAGCCATTGCTGCAATTTATTCAGAGCGGTTTGCAGGTTGGAAGTTGCAGTATTCGGATTTAGGTGCGAAGCTAGAATTGCCGTATCGTCAGCAAAAGTGGCGGTTGTAGTTAGGCTTGTAGTTGGTAAGTCAGCTGTGAAGAGTAAGTAGAGGATAGGTCCTAGCACGCTACCTTGGGAGACTCCCGATAGTATTGGGTGTAAGTTCATGTGTTCATCTTGATAATTAACGAAGTAATGTCGATCCGTTAAGTAAGACTTTAGTATTTAAAGTATTGGTATGGTAGATACTTACTTAATTTATAGAAGAGGCCCAAGTGCCATACTTTAGCGAACGCTTGTGAAATATCTAGAAACGCAACGGAGCAATATCGATATTCATCTAGATCGGTATGAATTTGATCTACAAGTCGATGTATTTGTTCGATAGTTGCATGTGAAAACCGAACTGGTGCTTGGGTATCAATTCTAAATCATCTAGGATTGGTTGAAGGCGTTTTAAGAACAATTTTTCAAAGACTTTTGATAGGATAGGTAGGAGGCTGATGGGACGATAGGAAGCAGGCTCAGTGGGTGGCTTTCCAGGTTTCTGAATCATTGTGACCTGTGCTACTTTCCAAGCACTTGGATAGTATCTGTTGGAGAGGATAGTATTGTATAGTTGAGTGATTGTTCGTAGTGCGGTTTCAGGTAGCTGCTGGAGAATTTTTCTAGTGATAAGGTCAAAGCCTGGTGCTTTCTTGATGTTGATTTCTTTTCTAATTACTTCTTGTACTTCCCAGCGCTTGAATGGTTTAATCGGTAGACTTATTTGGAATGGAGATTTCAGAAAGTTGTTTATTTTAGTATCTTTCTCCGGATACTGGCTAGGGTAAGGTTGGAATGCGTTGACTAGGTGGTCAGCAAACGTTTCACCTTTATCCTTACTAGTACGAGCTAATTGGCCGTTTGATTTGGTGATAGGTGGTATGTGAGCTATTGACCTTTTGAGTTTTCTAACTGCTTTCCACAGAGAATAGTCGGTGGTTTCAGTGGCTGTAAGGTTCGCAAGGTAGTGTTGTATGCCTTCGTTTTTAAGTTGTTGTTGAAGTTTCTTCAGTTTTTTTGTTGCCCGGTTTAGTGCTTGTTTGTCTGTTTCTAGACGGGTAATTTGCCAGCGTTTTCTGAGACGTCTTTTTTCCATTATCTTGCCTTTTAATAGTGTTGGGCAGCTGATGGTATAAGTAGTTTTCATCACAGGGGTGGCTTTCCATGCTGCTTGTTGGAATGTACTAGTTAATTGTAGTACAGCTTCTTCAATATCATATTTGGTTTTCAACGGAACTCCAAGGTTCAATTGTTCAGTTATTATTGTTTGGAATAGGTCTCAGTCCGTTTTAGTGTTGTGAAGGACTGGTCGTGTGTGTATTTGTGTTAGTTCTGAATGGAGTGTAATTAGCCCTTTAGTTATACAGAAGTCAATTAAGTCTGGAATCTTTCGGCGATCTGTTGGCCAATAGGTTGGCTCGCCAGTTGATAGGTATTGTAGATTGTTTGCATTTATAGCTGTCAGTAGCTCGCGTCCGTCAGTTCTTGTAATACGAGATCCCCAGTCCTGATGTTTTGCTGCGAAGAATCTGTTTCCAAAACTTTGGAAGAAATGTGAGTAAGTGTCTTGTTTTGTTGAATGTTTGGGGGGTCTATAGACGGCAGAAATTTTTAGGATTGCTGTTTTGTCTTCTACTTGGATGGTAGTAGCCTGGAGTTGTTCTGTTTTAGATTTACCCAATTCATGATTCCATCGGGATGGAGTGTTGTATATGCAGTAGCTTGGAAATTTTATATAACTTTTGCTGGTAAAATGTGTTTCTGTTATGAGCAGTATGTCGACTTGATTAAGTTCAAGGAAGAGTTTGACCTCTTGGGCGTGCAGGCTAAGCCCGTTGGTATTCCAAACTGCTATAGTTAATAGTTGGTCCATTATGTCATTTTACTAATGAGCGTGGTTAGGAGATTCATAATAGTCCCCATTTGTGTAATTAAGTTCTTTATCATGGATTTTAGTTCTTCCATGTCGTTTGACGGGTGATTTAAGGCCATCGCTTGTGTTTGTGGGGTTGCATTAGAAGCCAAGTTTTGTGGAGGTTGAGTATTTTGTCTTGCTTGTTCAGCGTATGTGACCCCAGGGATTCTATAATTTTGAGTAGGCGTGCGGGTGTGTGTAACTGCGCTTCTTAATCTTGGGAAGAGTTTTTCTTGGAGCTGCTTATATACTATGCATCCACGATAGTTCGCAGGATGACTCTCGCCACAGTTTACGCATTTAACTTGATCATCTTTAGTTACTCTCGGACATTCTTTGGTAGGATGATTTCCTATACTTTTCACACAACGAGATGTTTGTTGGCAATTGTTCTTGGTATGTCCGAACCTTTGGCATTTGGCACACTGTGGCAGTGTACTTTTAGCATGTGGCAACAGTGATTCTTGTGTTCATCAATAGCGTGGTTTTATAAATTTCTTTGTTGTTGTCTTTTTGTTTCATTTCAACAATAAACATGGGGAGAGGGGTTTTGTTTAATTGTTGTTTAATATTCCAAATATTAACTATTTCGTGACCAAGATTTTCTAGGTTCTGTTTTATTTCTGCGATGTCTGTTGAGTGATGGATATTTTTGATTACTACTCTGAATGTTCGTTCTGGCTTTGGTTTGTAAGTATGAAATTTTGTGCTTTTATCTAAAAGGTTGTATAGTATAGTATAGTTGTATAGATTTTACTTGTGTTGCTTTGGATTTTGACTTGTTCGTTGCCAAGTGTTTTTAATGTGTAATTGTTTTTGGCGATTTCATTCAGTAGCGTCGTTAGCGGATTAATGTTTTTGACATCGGATACATAGATAGGTGGAGGTTTGGGGTCCTTCTGAACGATTGTTGTCTGTGTGGTGTTTGTTTGGTTGTCGTCTATTTTAATATTTAGTGGGTCATATATATTAAAAGTTTCAACTGGGTTGTCTAACCAATATTGGTTTTTTTCTCTTGCCTTTGATTATTTGTAGTGTCTTCGGGGCTCCCGGGTCTTTTTTTTTTGTAATTGATAGTGTGCCATTCGTTGCCCGTCACATTACTAGCTAAGAGGCTCGTAGAGGGTTGATGGTGATTTATCGGGTACATATTTGTCATCGGTCCATGGTAAGGATTTGGTTGGTACATGGGAGGTTGGGATTGTATAGGAAAAGTTTGTTGTTGTGATGCATTATAGGTTTGATATTAAAATTGCTGTTGTAGAATGGTTTGGTTTGGATATGAATTATAGTTGGGTTGTGAATAGGACATATTTCATAATTTAAATATTTGCGACGTTATTTGCGTTCAAATTAAATTAATTTGTTTATAAAATAACAAATAGTGAATGATACCTGCGGTATCAGTGACCTTACGGTCAATGATAACGGTTAACACTCGTATTACAGCCGACACTTATCGCTGACGTTCTTTACGCTTCAAAAGTCAAGCGCGAACAAATTAGGATTTGTAATTTGGAATATGTATAAAATGACTCCTAATTCTAATTATAATAGAAATTGTAGGCCTGACCTTAGCAGCAGGTACAGAGTTTTGGGGCACTTATTATCGGAGCGTGGCACTCGACCGTCCGCTCCGAAGCACAAACGCGGAATAACCTCGGAAGTAAAGACGGAGTAAATGGTAAACGATAAACGCATAGAAAGCGGATGATGATTTTTGGAACTATAAATACTCAAGGTTGTAGAGGCAAATTAAATAAAGTAATTCACAAATTAAACAAACACCGCTTTAAGGTAATTACTTTAACAGATGCAAAACAAAAGGTTATAAAACTGAAACAATTGGCGATTACCTACATGTTTATAGCGGCGTTCCAAAGCACCAACGTGCAAAAAGAATTGAATATATGGAACATCAGATGACCCCAACATCAATGAAAAGGACCAGTTCTTTGAAAAGGTTAGTCGGAAATTAACAAAAGTAAGAAGCAATAGGGAAGAATAGAAAAACATAAAAAACAGAAAATAATAATATAATAGACCCATTCGAAGAGGACGCAGTCAACAAAAATGGAGAAAGACTTATCGATCTGTGTAAACAACAGCTAAAAATTATGATGGGTATTTTAAGCACAAAGAAATCCATAAATATACATGGACTCTTATTTTCTTCTTCTTCTACTTTTCAATCCTTGGATTGGTAGGTAGCTTTCCATTTTATTTTCTCGTAGGTAAATTTTTTGAGTTTTTCCTAATTCTTCGCACCAGCATTCTTTATTACTTACTTCATAAACTCGAGACAAAATCCCTGGCTTTTTTACCCGTTGTCAATCCTTCTATAATGTTTACTATAAATTGATTGTTTCTATACAGATGTCCAATTCATCTGTGTCTCCTTCTATTTATTACTTTTATTATGCTTCTTTGCTCTCCAATTCGATCCAGTACCTCTCTATTCGTTATTCTGTCCGTTCATTTAATTTTCAATACTCTTCTCCATAGCCACGTCTCTAAGACCTCCAGTGCCTTTTCTTCCTTTTTCCCACTGCCCACGCCTTGGTCCCATAGAGTTCTACGTTCCAGGTGCATGTTTTTGCTAGCCTGTTGCTTGGTTTTAGACTAATGTTCCTTGATGTTAATAGGTTACTTTTGTTAGCAAACATCATTTTTGTTTCTTTAAATCTGCTTTTCACATTTTCTGTACTTTTCCCATCTTCTGAGACTATACTACCTAGGTATTTATAAGATTTAACCTGTGTTTAAGCTTTGTCTTTTATTTTAATTCTTATTATTTTCAGGTTTTTTAGAAGATACTATTACTACAGTTTTTTCTTTATTTATTTCTAGTTTATACTGTTAAAAAACTTTTAGAATATTTATTAAAGTTATGCTGTTTATTAAACTTGAAATAATCATACATTGTTTAATTTGCTTTTTTTCCTAAATCATTGGTCCATTACTAAGTTGATGTCTATTTCATTTTCTATTCGTTTTTGTATTATACTCGTATGGATTTTAGAAACATGTGTTAGTATACAGAGCATTTTGTGGTCTCCTTTTGAAAAATTTTTTTAAAATCCGTTTTTTAACTTCCTCCTTGTGTATATGTCATTCATTAGGGCGTAAATTCTGTTTTTACCTACTTCACTTAATGCGTGGATCAATTTTATTGGAATGTCATCAGCTCCATCCGCTTTCCCTGGTTTCAGTATCTCCAGAGCATCTTCAAATCCTTCTCTTGTTACATTAGTGCCTAGCTTTTCCTCTGCTACTTTTTCATCATTTTCTAGCATTGGAATTTCATCTGTAAAGTTGTAACTCTTCGACGTAGTTTCCAGTGTTCTTAGCTTTCTAAAATGTACTTTCCTTCACTTGTTTTTAGCTTACGTTTTATGATTTAAAATCTTTACAATGATTTCTTAATGAGGTTGTGTGCTTTTTCAGTATTTCCTTTGCTAAAATTATCTTCAATTTCTGTTCAGTAACCTTCTAGCCAATCTTTTTTTGCTTTTTTAACTTATCTATTTACTTGGTTTTTCATTTTGTTATATTTGGTTTTGTCTTTGTTCTGCTTATGATTTCTTCTTATTAACTACATTATGTAGTGGTTGATCCACGGTTTTCTTGGTTCTCTATAAAGTTGTCCTAGAGTGTCTTTGGTAGCCGATATTATAGCTGTTTTCATGTTGTTTCACTTTTGCTCTGTTGTACCTTCCTTTTTCCCCTTAAGGGTATTCCCTTTGATATTCATTTCTTATTTTTTCAATTTTTAGTTTGTTTGTTGCCCAAATGTTAGTTTTTGTTTTAAAGTTAAAACATTGTTTATTGTTTATATTACAAGTCATCGCTGTTTATGTCCGCGAGAGGGTTAGGTTTACATTGTTTAATTTGTTTTTTGTACTTATATCTTGTCATTACATAGTCTATTTGGTATCTTCCAATATTTCCCGGCTTTCTCCATGTATATCTACGTCTTAGCGATTGCTGGAACATCGTATTTTAATAATTAGCTGCTTCGCCATACAGAATTCTACCAGTCTTTACCTTCTAGTGTTTCTGTCTAAATCCTAATTTTCTCACTGTATAGTATTTCCTTCCCTGTTTTTGCTGCCTTCGCCAACTACAGCACTCCAGTCACCCAATATATTTAAGCATTCCTTGTCATTTACATATTGTATTACTTCAAGTTGTTCGTAAACTTGTTTTACTTTATCATCGCTGTACCCCGTTGTTGGCGTATATACCTGTATTAAAGTCATGTGTTTCGGTTCCGCTTCCAACTTTACTAAAATCATTCTATCGTTGTAAGTTAGGTCACTTTTTACTTTTAGTCTAGTATTATCTCTACTTTCGGTAATTCCATTATTGTCTATTGAGTATATTATTCGGTAGTTACCGCTCCAAAAGTCGCCCTTATCGTTTTATTTTATTTCACTCATTCTCAGGATGTCTATCTCTAATCTTTCCATTTCTATTTTTATGTTTTCTAGCTTTTCATATATACCCAGTGATCTCACATTCCATGCCGCAATGTTTCTGTAGTCTTACCCTTCTTCATTCCCTTTATTTTTATTTGTGGGTTTGGATTTATTTTTCTTCTTACCAATGATGATTTTCTCTGGAGTTGCCCCCCAAAAATCCGATGGAAGGACTGTTTTACTTCCGGATAATTTTGTCCCAGATTGTGACATGTTTCCTTCATACATATAATAAGAGGATAATGTGGTGGCTTCTCCTTTGCCGATTGATAGGTACATGGACTCAACATACAAGAAATCTGAAATTAATAAATTACGCAATAGTCAAACAGACTATTCCAATACAAATAGAAGATGTTAAAGTTTGAAGGAAAATATGTAATGTATCGAACCACCATATATTAAAAGCCAATTCAACACAAAAGTATGCAAAAAATACAGGACGCAAAATATCAAACTTCAGACATTACAGAAAAAGCTTTAACATAGTAACAGATAGTTTATAACCTGACAGTACTAAATATTTGTTCCAAAACAGATAAGACAGTTGGCTTCAAACAACTAATAACTTAACAGCAAGTGAGATATATGAAAATGTAGTACATAGCATTAAGAAAGCCGTAAGCGAATATTTAGATATTACAGAGAAAGGAGGAAAAATTCTTATAGATGAAACATTGATTAAAAATGAATTAAAGTAACTCAAAAATAGATAAAATGGAATCAACCCAGAGTTATCAAAAAATGGAACGAAAAAGTTATACGACTATCTGGCATCTAATATTTACAAAATGGCGAAAACTTACTGAAAAAGTGAAAAACAGCTTATATTATATGCATCCACAAAAAAAGAGATATATTAGATTGCAAAAACTACAGAGAGATATCAGTAATGAGAACGATAAGTGGAATATATAGCAGAATAATCAGACATGACAACAAGAATATAAAAACTACGAGGAAGAAGAGCAATGCGGTTTCCGAGCTGGTAGAGTCTGCATTGACAACGTGTGATAGAAAATAAGTTAAAAAGAAATACAGCAACACACTTCATCTTTGTTAATTTACAAAAAGCACTACTAAACTATGGAAATCACTTTAACATACAAAAATTAACTACACACTTACTATATAAGAGATGTCCAAAATTTATATAAAGACAAAAGCTTCTGTGAAGATAGGACATAAAATATCAAAGCCGTTTACAGTGAACAAAAGGTTCCGTCAATGATGCTGCATTTTCTAACGCTTTTTAAAACATATGCTGCAAAACACCAACACTATGAAAAAGAAAATGTAAAGGAGTTGGCATCCAAAGTGACAACGATAGATATTTATACTCCCAAGTCAAAACCAATGGCAAACATGAAATGCTCTCTGACGTTCGTACAAACACTTGGCTGTCGTAAAGTATTTTTCCTTCTTCTAATGGATTAGACTAGCCACCTGCCTGGGGTACGCTCAACATGGCTGGCTCATAGTACTACACTAAATGTGTAGAAACTGGCTAATAGCCTATATAAAGAAAAGTAAAAGAAGACATTAGAAAGCTACAACAGTACATTACTTTTCGACATAATCGCTATGCAAATTGAGGCAGTTGTCATAACGTCTAACAAGATTTGAAAATTCTTTTACAAAAAAACTCCTTAACAATATCTTGCGCAGTGTCATCGACAAAGCGGTGCGACGGGAGCCTCTGTTTCATGTGCATAACGAACTTTATGTCAATTTCCTACAAGAGTTCATTGATTTTTTTATTAATTCCGAGTAAATTTACAATTTTCTACGTAATAAGAAACATAAGTAAATATTTTGTTAAATTAAATAACATAAAGTGGCTTGATGAGAACATTGATAGTTGTCTAGTGAAATTATCTACTAATAATTTAATTTATACATTTTGTATATATGCATATAAAAGTTTATGCTTCATCAAACTTGTTAATTAAGTCTGAGGTTTTAAAACGTTTGAGTATCCTGACTGGGTCCGGTCCTGGGCACAAGTGTAGTAAACACAGCTGATTCCGCGTGTTCAAATAAAAGTGATTTTACAATAATAAATTCAGAATCTTAAGGTAAAAAACCCCGCAATTAAGAAGAAGAAACATTGGAGTAAGGTAGGGAAAGACAATTTTGAAGCCATTTATAACGAAATTTAAAAGACGGCAAGAAGCGGACGACGACCTCCGCGGAGCCGTTCCGGGTCAGCCGCTTACCGCGCCGTACATATTTTACGCAGAGTAACAGGCCCGGCCTTAAGTTTTTTCACTTTTTCAACTGTCACGGTAAAAATTATTAAAACCACTCGTAGAAATGGAAGAAAACAGTACAGAACCACAGAATATGATGAAACTTTTACAGGAAATAAACAGAAAATTAGAAAATATAGAAGAAAGTAACGGGAGAATGGAAAAGAAGTGCGATAAATTTCAGGAGGAACTCAATAAAATAAAAATGATAACGCAAAATTGAATACGGAAAATAAGTTACTGAAACAGGGACTTTTACTGCAAGAAAAAGAATCGAAATGTTAGAGAGGGAAATTAGAAAAATAAAATAATCATACACGGAGTGGAGGAGCAATCAGAGGAGAAAGATATACTTTTAAAAGAGAAAGTAAGAGTAATCTTTACGCGATATGGACATAGTTATGAATATGGAAGAGGAAATAACAGAGATAAGAAGATTAGGAAGTGAACAGAAGGGAGGAAGAAGACCAATAAGTTTAGAGTTAAGAAGCTGGAATAAAAAGATAGAGATTCTAAAATCAACAAAAAAACTAAAGGGCACCAAAATCTACCTAGAGGAAGAATACTCAAAAGAAATCCAGGAACAACGGAGGTAATTAATAACATATATGAAAAAATATAGGCAAAATGGCTACCATGCCATCCTAAGATATAACAAACTAGTATTAAATGGAGAGGTAGTTACACTGGATAGACTAAAGCAACTGGATAAGCAGGACAGAATGAGAATGGATGATGACAAAAGAGGGGACGATCCGGAAAGTGTGGCAGAGAAAGAGATCCCAAAAAAAGGAAGAACTATGAGCCAGAGATCTCCAGAAAGTAACGATGAGGCGGAACTACGAGAAAAACTACTCAAGATAACGAAGACGAGTAGATTTTCAAAAAACGAACAAAAGTAGTTACAAAGCAATCTCCAATGACGACTGAAGAAGAAACGGCTAAGAAAAAGGTTAAAGATGCAGATATGAAGAAAAATACAATTATACAGAAACAGCATACAAAAACAATACGGAACACAAGACATCAACGAATTATGATTCAATAGCAAAAGAAACAGAAACAAGAAAAAAATACGAAAAACCAATAGCAGCAGTAAAGAAAGACGTTAATAAAGTAAACATAGGGACATGGAATATAACGGCGTTAAACGGAAAGGAGATAGAAATAACGGAAGAAATGAGCAAGTTCAAAATAGATATTTTAGGAATAAGCGAAACGAAGAAACAAGGAAAAGGAAATATAAAGCTAACGAATGAGTATACGTTATATTACTCAGGAACAGATCCGGGACAAAGATGTAAAGAAGGAGTAGGAATAATTATCGCCGATAGATTAAATAGAAGAGTAATAAAAGCAGAAACAATTAATTCAAGAATAATGGCAGTAGAAGTGGACCTGAGTCAAATTTTCTACATAATACAAATATATGCTCCGGTACAGGGAGCAGAAGTAAATAAGAGGGAAGAATTTTATGAACAACTACAGAGGACAATAGATAGTGCGAAATAAAAGAGTAACAAAATACAGGATTAGGCAGCTTGGGACAATACGGAGAAATGACACAGAACAGAAACGGGAGAAAAGTACACTTATGTAGCAGAAGAACGAGGAACAAGAAGCCTCATAGATTACGTGGTATACACTAGGGAACTGGAACAAAAAATAGATGAAGTGAAAACAATAGTAGAAGCGGAACTCTTCATCCAACACAGATTGGTGAGAGCATTACTAAATGACATAAATATTACAGAAGAGGAGAAAAAAGAATAAGAGAGAATACCAGTATATAAACTAAAAGATACTGATAGGGCAGAAAAGTACAAGAAAAGCATAGATGCCGAACTCAAAAATTTGAACTAAAAAGAAAGGAAGGACAGTGGAAGAAGTATGGAAAGTATTCAAAGAAACATTGATAAAGAACGCCAGACAGATCTGCGGAGTAAAGAAATTTAAACGGGACACCAAGAGGACCAGATGGTGGAACGAAGAGGTAAAGAAAGCAATTAGAGAGAAGAAAAAGCATGGAAAAATATATAGATACCAAAAGTCAAGAGGACAAAGAAGATTATATAAGAAAAGAAACAAAGCCAAAATAGACATAAGAAAAGCAAAGACTCAATGCTGGAAGAATTTGGACGGGAACTAGATGAACTATACACTAAAACAACAAACATTTTTGGGGAATAGTAAAAAGTTAAGAGGTAATAAAGGAAAAGAAGTAAGAGGAATAAGAAACAAAACAATGAATTAAAACGGAAACAACAGAAATACTACATGTATGGAAGGAATACTACGAGGAAAAATTTGAGGAAAACCGAAACCAACAGGAAGAACAAGATGAATACGAAGATACGGATGAAGAACAACAAGAAAACGCAATAGAAATCGAAATGAAGGATGTAGAAGAGGCAATTAATACACTTAAACTTGGCAAGGCAGGGGAGCAGATGGTGTCGAGGCAGAGATGATAAAAGTCATGGGCCCTGAAGGAAAGATATGGATACATGAAATATTTAAGAAAGCATGGAAAGAAGAACGGATACCGGAGGATTGGGAAAACAACATAATTATACCAATCTACAAAAAAGGAGAAACAGGAAAATGTGAAAATTATAGAGCCATCTGCCTTTCCTCTACAGTATTCAAAATGTATACGAAGATTCTGCAAAAGAAACTCATACACTACATAGGACACAAGCTAGCCGATGAACAAGCAGCATATAGACAAGGAAAACAAACAACAGACAACATACACATAATAAGAAATATAACGGAGAGAACAATAGAAAGAGGAGGAGAGCTGTTTGTGACACTCATAGATTTAAAAGCAGCGTTTGACAATATAAAGAGAAGTCACATATGGAGGTATTTGGCAGAATTACAAACACCAAGAAAACTCATCAGAAATATCAGGAACATGTACCAGAATGTCAAAGGGAAAGTGCAGATGAACGGAGAATCTTCAGACACGTTCCTCATGACAAAAGGAATAAAACAAGGAGATAGCCTTAGTCCACTGCTATTTATAACACTGATGGACAAAATCTTATTAAACACAAGAACAAAAACACGGCATCTGCAAACACAAATAGGACATTACCAACTAAGGCCAATCAAAGTAGACAATTTAATGTACGCAGATGACATAATACTCATAGCAGACACCCACAATAAAATGAAGGGACTGGTTAAAATATGGAGCCAAGAAATAGAGAACATGGGTATGGAAGTAAACACTAACAAAAAAAAATGATGATTATAAATAACAAAAAATCAGAGATTGTAAGAAGAATAGAAATAAACGGGAATACAATAGAAGTAATCACAGCAGTAGAATATCTTGGCTCCGTAATAACAGATGACGGAAGAATAGAAGTCGACATAGCAAATAGAATGAAAAAGACGAGGAACATATACTACGCAATAAACAAACCAATATTACAAAAACAAGAAATAGACAAGCAATTGAAAGTTTACAACACAATAGCAAGACCAACATTAACATATGGTAGTGAGACATGGACCATAAACAAAAAGCACGAAAGCAAGATCAATGCTGGTGAAATGCAGTTCCTAAGAAGAATCGAGGGGAAAACCAAATGGGATAGAGAGACGAACGAAAGAATCAGACACACTCTAAGACAAGAAGGAATAATGGACTTTATAGAAAGAAAGCAACTAAGATGGTATGGCCACATAATAAGAAAAGATGAACAATCGCTACTAAAAAAGATCACAGAGTCAACAGGAGAACGAAAGAGGAAAAGGGGTAGACCCAGAAAGAGGTGGACACAAATCGGTATCAAGAGGGGCAAAACATTGGCAGATATGAAAAGAATGGCAAAGAACCGGAAGGAGTGGAAGGACTGGACCTCATATCCGACACCCTGAAGGGGTATAAGGAAAAGAAGAAGAAGAAGAAGAGTATCCTGACTTCATTGCTATTGTTTAATAGTGGTGTGGCTAAATCATTTGAATGTATTTATTGCTAGTTTACCTTCATATCTTACATAAAACTTTTTATTTCATCCCGCACTTAACTGATGTTGAGGTCACTTTATATTATGAGGTTTGGTACGTACCAGGGAGCATTAACTATACATCTCAGTACATTATTTTGATATCTTTAAAGCATGTCTAGGTTAGAAGCACTAGCAGTGCCGCACAGCTGAATCATTAAGTCAAAATCGGTTTAATAGTAGCCTTATTAATTAGTGGTTTGTTTTCTAGCTTCATTTGTGACTTTCTGCCCATCAAAAAATACATCTGACGCCATGTAAGCCTTCTGTCTAGATGAATACCAAAATATTTTACATTTTTTATTTAAGATATCGTGAATGTAACATATAAAGGCTTTAGTTTGTTAACTCTGATTTTCCACGTTTTTAACCAGTTTTCGATGAGATTTAGGTGATTCTGCAAGCTTGTTGATGCTATGACAGGATTAGCGGCGGTTGCCAAGATCACTGTGTCGTCAAAAAATGTAGCAAATATTGTTTTATCGGTTGCAGGTATATTAGCTGAGTGAAAAAGGTAAAATACTGGTCCCAAAACACTACCCTGCGGTACACCAGAGGAAACGGGAAAATGTCTAGTATTTCAGGTAGGATTTTAGGATTTCGTAGAAGTTACGTGATAAAACTTTCTTTATTTTGTAGTAGTTCCTCTTGTCGAACACTGTTGAATGCTTGTTTGATATTTATAAATACCCACGAGCAGCATTTTTTGCGCTCTAGATCGTTTTTATTTTTTAACAATTGTATGTGATTTGGGATGCGTTTTCCTTGCTCCAGTATTGTCTTAAGACGTTTTAACAGCAATGTTTCGTATACTTTCGATAGTACAGATAACAGGTTTATGCTTTTTTCCATAGCTTGACAAACATATATGTTATTACTTTCACAGTTTTTGCAACAATTTTCCTGTAATTATATCACACCCTATGGCTTATTTCCAATTCGTTTTAGTCAGAATAGTTTTTCTAATTTCTTTTACAGTAAGGTTTTTAGGAGGAAAATGCACTTGGAATGATTCTCTAATATTTTGCGTTCGTTTGCCGGATTCATTTGTGACGGGAATACCTTAACCACACTTTCCAAATGTTTAGCAAATGCCACAGCTTTTTCTTTGTCATTTCTTGCCCACTTACCTTTTTCGTTTTTTATTGGTGGCACTGGTTAAGTGGGCGTTTACTTTTTCGGGTGGCCCTTCACAGTGAGTTGTTGAAAGTGGCGCTAAATTTAAATTTTTCTGGAAAAATTTATTTTATATTTTAGCAAACATCTGATAGCAAGGGGGGTGCAGGTGCACCTCACCGTGCAAAACTTTACATAACTTTGTTACAAAAATTAATTAACATAAAATGATTTGCAGAAAATGTTAAAGAAACAAAAAGCTACAGCTACGATATATAAAACAGCAACGGTGATAAAGAGAAATTGACATAAAAATGGTCGAATATGTGTCTCTGGGGTGCATTTGCACCCCGCTTGGTGTTACAAAGGTTAATCTTTGCTTTTCTTTTAGTTTTTGTTTAGTGATTGGTGGACAGTATTCTGATACATATTGAGTTTTGTGGACTGGAGTAGCCTCCCAAGCCGTGTATGGTCTGATTGGAATGTTCGATGGCGCTGCACAGTTCGTATTCAGTTTTAAGGAGGTATTCTTTCTGTAATTAATTTCCAAAAGTAATTCCAGTTAGTAGATCTAGAAGATAGTATTGCTGGCTTTTAAACTTTTAGTACTTCTGTGCTATATATAATAAGTAATGGTGAATGGTCGGCGGACAAATCCCAGCTTTTAAATAGTTTGATGAGAATCCTTTGATGACGCAAAAGTCTAATAGGTCTGGAATATTGTTGAGATGTTAATATTATTCTCGACTCCATATTTGATTTTTGGAGTTATAATCTCCACCTGCTATAAACGTGGGCCTATGTGTATTGAAGAAGGATGCAAATTGCTACTTTTTAATAGTGGGCCATGGAGGGCAGTATACAGAAGATAACATGATGTTTATGTTTTTCTCTATTACTGCGAATGTAGTAGCTTGGAGATATTTGGATTAAAATTTTTGTTATTAATAATATTTGATTGAGGTTTTTATGACGAGTGCGATGCCTGCATGAGCAGTGTTTCAGGATGAGGAGTAGTATATACTGTATACTTTCAAATAAGTGTTAACTGTGGAATGAGCTTCTGATATTAACATGATATCTATGCCGTGAAATGATAAGAATGTTTTAATCTCCTGCTTATGTTGAGCAAGGCTACTGGCGTTCCGTAGAGCAATTTTTAGGATATTAGGCATTGTGACTCATTTTGCTAATCATGGTTGTAAGTAGGTTGAGTATGTTGTCCATTCATCCCATGAGTTTTGTCATAAGTGTCTCTAGCTTGTTATCTGTTTGCTGTTGCTGTGGTGTTTGTGTAGGTTGTTGTGGAATATTGGTCTTGTTGTAATCTGGCAGTTTGTCTGATGTTTTCTGAACATACGATACTCCTTGCTGTACAAAATTGGACTGAGTATCAGTCGGCCCAGACGTAAGGGAGGATATTTTCTTCCATAAATTTTCTTTGCAACTATGCAGCCGCGATAGTTCGCTGGGTGGCTACCCTGACATTTCACATCCTCACTTTTAACTTTCCATTTGCAATTTTCCGTTAGGTTTTCGCATGCAGGTATATTGGTGGTACTTTTACTTTAACTGGAATACTAGCAGCAAATTGCTATTTTGTTTAGTTTTATTTTCTTCTTGTTGTTGAAATAGCCGATGAAATTTATTTTGCTTTAAGAAATCTTCTACATTACTAGAGCAGGCGGACGTGTGCCGTGGTCCGACGTATAAGTGCCCGATGCTCAGAAATCTACCTGCTGTGTAGGGTCAGGCCTACATTTTTTATATCGATTTTTGTTTGTCAAATAAATTGTTTCAACTACATGGTGGCAGCCGCTGATGTTCTGTGAATTCAGGCGATGCAAGTGGGTGACCTCCGGGTCAATCTCTTTTAGATGGCATTATCGAGACAATCAAGTTGTGGTTTTGGTCTCAAAGCGTAAGGTTGTACGCTCTTCTATAAAAGATTAACAGTATCAAGTGCAGTGATAAGCGTGACCGCGACATCGAAGTTTTCGAAGTGAGCGGCACGTCGTAAATGCGTGCTGCGCGTACGAACGATGGCCTACGCGCCGAGTGCCGCTAGCGTGCAATACTTCCAGCAATTACAGCCACCAACAAATGCAACAAATTATGACCAAAATATGCTTACATCACAATTACAACAGGCACCTTATTACATTGCTCCTGTAACGCAAAATAAGTATTATCCTCAACAGCCCCAACAGTATTTACAAGGTTTGCCACTTCCACAGTATAATAGTCAACCAAATTCACTGACATACAGTCAAGCAATACAAGACACTCAAAATTCCAACACAATAACAACAAAACCAGCATTCTACCCGAGCTTACAAATATTTCGGTCTCAAGTAGTAAACAATCAAAATAACACACCAACACCACAAAATAGTAAAAATACATGCGACGATTCAGAGGACGAACCTTTTGAACCAAACGATTTTCAAAAGATAGAATCTCGACGTACAAAACGCAAAAGGAATAAAGACAGTCCGCAAAATGAAAACCGCGGGTAAACAAAAACAAATACAGGTAGTATACAAACAAAAACCCGTTCCAACCACTTAGCGATCTAACAGAAAAACAAAGACCTTGAAACAAATATACAAGGCAATAAAGTAAAATTCAAAAATACCACCATTTATTTTATATGGAGTAAACAAAAACGTTCAAAATTTGTTAGAAATAGTTAAAACGGCTACCACTAAGTTTTCATATCAACTTTTATCGGATGACAAAATGAAAATACAAACAGATACAATTGAAAACTACAAAATCTCAAAACTGTGCTGGATGCCAACAACATAAGTAGACACACATATAAACTACCAGAGGAAAAGTGCTACAGAGTAGTGTTAAGAAACCTACATCATACAACAGCACACGACGAAATCATAGAAGCACTGAAAGAACAAGGACATACTGTCAAACAAATAATGACAGTTTTAGACAGAGTAAAGAAAACACCAAAAAACTTATTTTTCATAGATATCGAGAAAAAGTGAATAATGGTGAAATCTACAAAATAAAAACTCTATTAAATGCAGTTGTGCGTTTTGAAACCCCAAACAAAAACAAACCATCGTTCAATGCAAAAGATGTCAGGCATATGGCTATACCAGAAATCAGTGTACCCAGCAATTCCGTTGCGTCAAATGTGCAGGACCACATGATTATCGGACATGCAACAAAAAGAAGGCAGATGGCAAACCTGCAAAATGCACGCTTTGTAAAGGAGCACACCCCGAAAATTTCAAAGGATGCGAAGTATATTTAGAAATAATAAACAAAAGATTTCCATCACGAAATGGAATAGCACTAAATCGAGCAAATACACAAAGTGTGTTACCGCCACCACCACCACATTCAGAAATAATGGCTCAACAAAATATACAAACCCCACAAACCAAACCAAGTGTGCAGTATGCTGATCAAGCAGTTACAAAACAAAACCAATATCCGGAATTTTGCCAACAAAACCCGGATAATAATATTATAACCCTTTTACAACAACAAAATGCGTACCTACTGCAACAAAATATACATCTACAGCAGCAAATAGAAAAACAACAACAATCTTTACTACAACTAACACAAGAAATCAGACAGCTCCGAAAGGAGATGAAGCATGCCCCCAAATCCAAAAAATAATGGCTCAATTATTCAAAATTGCTCTGTGGAACGCTAATGGCATCACGAACCACAAACATGAAGTAGAATTATTCTTAACTTTCAATAAGATCGATATTTTGCTTATATCGGAATCACACTTAACAACAAATACCAGTTTTAAAATTCCACACTATATAATATACAATGCAGCACACCCGGATACAGAACGACGAGCCAGTGCGGGTGCAGCAATTATCATAACAAACGGTATAAAACACCATGTGTTAGACAAAATCGAAGAAGCGTGTCTCCAGGTAGCAAGCATTGTTTTAGAAGACTGGCGCGGTCCTATAACCGTATCTGCAGCCTATTGCCCTCCAAACTACCCTGCAGATAAACAAATCTTTATAAATTACTTCATTCAGCTCGGACATAGATTCCTAGCGGGTGGTGACTATAATGCGAAGCATGTCAGCTGGGGATCCAGACTATCAGCCCCCGGGAGAGGTAAAATACTACACGCAGTAATTAACGAACTCCATCTGAACCATCTTTCCTCGTATAAACCAACATATTGGCCGACGGACCCCAACAAACTACCAGATTGCCTGGACTTCTTTGTCACTAAAGGGTTTACTCCAGGATCCCTAGACATTGAACCAAGTGATGACTTAGCATCTGATCACTCTCCAGTGGTTGCAACCATCTATTCAGGTATAAAAGAAAAAGAGCAGAAGATACAACTTTACAACCGTAAAACAGATTGGGGTTACTTTAAAGAACTAATTAACGACAAAACAAACCTAAGAGTCTCGCTCAAAACAACAGAAGAGTTGGAAACAGAAGTACAAAACTTTACCTCTCTAATACAAGAATCTACATGGCAAGCAACACCGGTGCAAAATAAATCTAAATCAAAAACAGTTGATTGTCCAATACACATCCGGCAAAAAAATACTAGAAAAAAGACGACTTCGACATATTTGGCAATTATCAAGACACCCACAAGATAAAACAAATTTTAATCGTGCTGCAAGACATTTGAAGGAGTTGTTAAAAGAACTCAAGAACAGATCATTCCAAGAATACTTGGAAAGGCTAACACCAACAGTTGACACTAAAAATGCTCTGTGGAAAGCAACAAAAAAATTAAAACAACCAAGAGAACATATACCACCCATCAGAATACCAAACAACGGCTGGGCGAAAACAGACAACAAAAAGGCTGAAACTTTTGCCGGGTATCTAGAAAACGTATTTAAACCATTACCAAAGATTGACGATGTCGATGATAACGAAATTCAAAGATTCCTAGAAGAGCCTGAACAACATAACGAACCTGTACCTTTAGCAACACGAAAAGAAGTAAAGGATATAATTCTGCACGATCTGAATCCTAAGAAGGCCCCCGGTTACGACCCGATAACGGGTAAATTAATTAAGGAACTTCCTCGCAAGGGTATAATTATGCTAACACAGCTCATAAACGCTGTTTTCAGACTAAAACATTTCCCAGCCCAATGGAAGACAGCAGAAATATAGGCCGATTAGTTTGTTGCCAGTCTTATCTAAAATTGTTGAAAACCTGTTAGCCAAAATGTTAAATAAGATAGTCGCAGAGAGTTACCTGATACCTGATCACCAATTCGGGTTTAGACAGCAACATTCTACAATTGAACAGGTGCATCGTGTAGTCGATACCATTAATAAGACGTTTGAAAATAAAAATTATTGCGCCGCAGTATTCTTGGACATTAGCCAGGCTTTCGATCGGGTATGGCACCAGGGACTTCTCTATAAGCTCAGAAAGATACTTCCAGAAAAATTCTACATCCTCCTTAAATCATATCTAACTGAGAGGTACTTCCGAGTGAGATATGAAAGTGAAATAACAACACTGCATCCAATAACATCTGGCGTACCACAAGGTAGTATACTGGGTCCTTTATTGTACCTCTTATTCACTGCTGATCTTCCAACCAATAACGAAGCGCTCACAACCACATTCGCAGACGATACTGCCATATTAGCTGTATATAAAAGTCCAATTGAAGCAAGCAACATACTACAAAACAGAATTAATGAAATCCATAAATGGACCCAGAAGTGGAGGATTAAAATAAACGAGGCTAAGTCCAACCACATCGTCTTCACTAAATGCCGAGGCGATTCACCACAAGTAATGATAGGAAATCAGTTTATACCTACCACAGACAGTGTAAAATACCTCGGTATACACTTAGACAAGGGATTGACCTGGCGTACACATATTTGGAAAAAACGCAAACAACTAGATACTAAATTCCGAAACCATTATTGGCTGCTGGGACGACAGTCTCAACTTACACTTCAAAACAAATTATTTGCATACAATGTCATCTTCAGGCCAGTATGGACATATGGGCTACAGCTTTCGGGAACAGCATCGAAATCGAACATCGCCATCATCGAGAGATTCCAGTCTAAAGTGCTGCGTGCTCTTGTAGACGCCCCATGGTTTGTAACAAATAAAGACATCTACAATGATCTGCAAGTGCTGACAGTAAGTGAAACGATTGTGCAGTGCAATGTTAAATACATTCAACGATTGGAAAATCATCCAAATGTACTTGCAGTAAATTTGCTTGATAACAGTAAACAGACAAAGAGACTTAAGCGCAAAACGCCACTCGATTTAGTTCATGACCGATAAATATCCTATTTTAGAGTTTAGTTAAGTTTACAAACAAATTTAAATTAATTTACATATAGAGATTACTGTTCATTGGAGCACATCTCTTTTCAAGTTAATGTTGTCAATCCACATAAATGCTTATTGTTAATTTTGTAACAGATTGCATAATAAACAAAACAAAAAAAAACAAATCTTCTGAAGACTACAGGTATTGTTTTTGCACCTGATTTACAGGTGGTGATAGGTGATTAGTAATGCACTTAATGCGCAACTGATTTTGCATGTTGGTTTTATTTATTGATGTTTAGTTACTTAAAGTGGGATTCTTTAAATTTAAAGATAAATATTGTACTCACAAATAAGGCTAGTAATATCTTACACAAGGCTGAGTTCGCGGTGATAACGAAGGTATGGGCTGGCTCTTAAGTACTTCCAACACACCCGATCACTTTCAATGTCGCAAAGCGATTCGCTAATAACGTGTCAATAAAAATCTGACTATAATTAATAGCTCTTAATTAGTAAAACATAAATGTGCACAGAAAATAGAAAATTTAACAAATTAATAGAAGAAGTATTAATTTAAATTAAAATGTTTTTGATATAAATAATAATAAACAATATAGTTACTAATTTGGAACTAGCATAAGCAAGTACCTTCGATAGCTCAGTTGGTAGAGCGGTGGACTGTAGTTGAATGAATGCAAATAGACATCCATAGGTCGCTGGTTCAAATCCGGCTCGAAGGATACGTTTTGCTGTGTTATGTGCGTTTTACTTTACGTGTTGTAAATAAATAACTAATTGTTACACCACCATTTACCACTGCAGATGGAAAAATAAGTTGTGTAATTTACTACTGATGCTGCACTTTAAATAAAATATTTATTATATTTTTTCAATAAGAACAATTTTTGTTTAATATGATGAATATTTTCTGATGTTTATGCTTATGTATATAATTAGATTATTACAAATAATAAAAAATTAATTTAGTGGATAACTCTTTGGCCTCGCAGTCGCTCCTGTCGATCCCATACCAGGCACAAATTTAAAGCGCAAAAAGTACATATGTTGGGAAACCAAATACCAGGGGCGATCAAAAAGCAACATACAGATAGAGAAAGCCAAAAATTATTTTGTTATTAAATAAAGGACATAAAGAAGCAAGGGACCAATTGCAGTAATGCCTTCAAATTTTTTATGTGAAAACTCTCTTAAGATTTTTTAAATAAAACAATCTTTATTAACATTCTACATCTTTATTCTTTATGTCTACATGTTTATTTCTCAACATAGTCGCCCTGGTGACGAACACATTTCTCCCAACAAGAGACCAGTTTGTTGATACCGTCATTGTAGAATGTTTGACTTTGTTGATGGAGCCACAATTAAAAAAAAGGAACCGTCCAACTGTTTTAGTGAACAGTAAGATTTTCTAGGAAAAGTAAAATTTATAGAAGGCTTAGTACGGTTTTTCAAGCAAGAATCGAACTCCATCCCATTTGATGAAGATGGTGATCTGTCTAGTAACTAGATTTTCGAGCGTGTTCACAGATTGCATTTGCCTTTTCTCCTTTCAGTACTAGATATTTTGTTGACTTAGCCTTTTTTGTTGAGATGACTTTTGTAGATTGATTTGGAACCATTAAAATACCGGTTTTGTTCACGTTATAAATTGCACGAAGTGCAAAACTATGGTCTTTTATCAAATCTAAAGGATTCTTAAAAAATTGTTACATTTTTTAAAGCAATCGCGCAATAAATGCTTACAGAAGATTTATTATATACTCAAATTATGATATTGCTACAAAGCCATTTCAAATTAATTCAAAGTTCTGTTTTTTCAACAAAGTTATATGCAAAACTGTTTAATCTTTTGGCAGTTATGCCATAAAATATTTATTATGTATATATATTTCTTTTATATCCAAGAAGCTCATCTTCCATCTATCTTATACAAAAGGCATCAGAAATAAAAAGTGTTGGGTAAAAATAGTCGCGTCCTTTGGCACACCCTACACGTACGCACACTTGCAAGACAACACACTGTGGTACACTACCCACTACCACGGTTATCTGCCTGGGATTAAGGAAATTAGTATACCACAAATAAGAAGGAAATTGTTGTGAAAAAAACGTTTTGTTATTTTATTATAACTCACCTAAATTATTGCATAAGTCCATGTCAAAATAACTTGAAAAACTTAACAAACAGAAAAATATTTTTAAATTTACTTGGACTCTTTGTTTTTCCTGGTATTCTTGCTTTTCTTTATCGGGGAGGCTTAACTATTGAACTTAGTAGCAATAAAAGTACGACTAAAGTTGCTATGTAGTTTACTGTTAAGCGGCTGTGTACACCCTTATCAGTCGTACACGCTTACACCAATCTACAAACAAATGGGACACTCTTGTTTATAGGGTTGTTCCAGAACCTAATATTTTGCTTGTGCAAGCGAAAACTAACATTTAATTTTATTTTTTCAGAGGATTATAATTCTAAATGTTCTAAACATCATAAATATGACTTTGTTAAGGTAGAGAACTTGTGGAAAATTCTGAAAAGACGTTTCACTTTCGGCTTTAGAAGGTGGTGAAAGTCATGATGCCCCTTAGAGGCCTAGGAAATTAGGAATTTGTCCTCATGACTATCGGTCCACCAATCTGCTATGGGCTTTAAGAAAGTTTGCGGAGACTAATCCAGGACAGCTGTTGTAAACCTCCAACTCATTCCGAAGAGCCAGTTTGGATTTTGCTCCGGCTGCGCCGCTACCCTCCAGTTTCTCTGGCTAATTGAACGTATCACCGAGAACTACACTAGTGTGGTCTTCTTCCACGTGGTCAAAGTTTTCGCAAAGGTGTGGCAGAACGGCTCAGTGTACACAATGGTCTCAACCACAATCTTGCTACCGATAGCCCAGCTTGTCCTTTTTCTGCAGAAGGAAGTTCCGGGTCAAGTTCGGTGGTATGAGGTCATTGAAAAGGTTATTTTGAATTGATTTTCCCCAAGGGTCCTTTCTGTCCCTACCCTGTACAATATTTATGCCTGAGACATGCTAGCGGCGACCTCCACTACACTTGACCCAATACCTAAATGACACGGAGGTGTTATCTAGCGGTTGTCCGCCGGCTGCAGGAGGAGCTGGACCTACCGAAGGACTGGTGCAATAGGTGAATAATGGGAATTAAGCCGGAGAAGAGCGTAATGGTTTTGTTTACTAAGAAACTTCTTTATTAGCGAGACAAACTGGCAAACTTCAAAATGTTCGGAAGAGAGATACCCTGAAAAAATAGACGTATCATCTCGGGGTAATTCTGTATCGCAAGTTGACTTGCAGATTTCATATAGACAGGGCATTCTGCAAAGCAAAGTCGGCGAGTACAGCACTCGACTCATGTCGCATCCCTGGAGCAGATTGTCAAGCCGGAACAAGCTAATCCTCTACAGTACGATCAACCGCCCTATCCTAATGTATGAAGCTTCAGTTTTGGGCTGGACCGCAAACACGCACATCAAGAAGCTGCAGATCGTACAGAATCGGGCTTTTGAAATTCATCTTTAACGATCTATAGTTTATGGGAAACCATGACCTCTACCGACAATCCAGTAGTTTATCTGCCTCAAGATTTATACAACATCCAGGGATTCGGCAATTTTGCCGTCTATGGCCTTTACAATTGCAACACCGACAAAGGTTCCCGCCACAAGCTCTTGTTACAAGGGCACGAAGATCTTGATTCTTTCGTGAAATGGCACAGAGTACGTCCATTTGCCATACACACCAAATAAATTATGAGGACTGAGGTTAGGGTATGGACCGAAGACACTTAAATCTCACCATTTAAGTCAACATCAACGTCAACATGTCGTTAATAAAGTATCTGTAAATATGGAGAATTAGTTCTGACTATAATTAACAGCTCTCAACAAGTAAAAGAACCTGAAATCTAGCCAGTGAAATCAACGTCAACGTCAATATGTCGCTAATACTGTAAAATCAACATAGATATATAACAATTAGTTAACAATAATACTTTAACATTGTATTGCATTAACATTTGTGACTATTTTTAGCGCCCTGCTTTTTATTAATATGTTAATTTAGTTACTGCCTTTATCAGAAGATATATGTTGTAAGATTTTTCGTTTGTGTCTTATGCGGATATTTCGCTCACTAAACGCATAGTACAATATTCCGTCACATACGCTCTCAGCTCATAATGTATTTGGTTGTTACGGATATACCATGGGGTGTTCACTGCTACTGGTAAAACTCTATTTTAAAACCTTTGTATCTTCAGAATGTTGGTTTTGGTTGTGTTGCACCATACTGAAGAGACATACTTGTACTAGAGACTAACGTATTATACTCCTAGTGTGAATTTCCTGTTTATTAGAAGATGTAACTGTAGTAAATCTATTATTGCTTTGTATTAGTTTCTTATTAACGCAATAGTTCCAGCTTAATCTAGTATCCAAGTAAACTCCTAGCTATTTAATTGCAGAATCTTTAAAATTCCAGGAAATAGCTTTTCTATTAATTTTAACCGTGGATAGGTTTATTACTTTTTTTAGTGTAAAGATCTTATATTAATATTTGAAGGATTTGATTGGATATTCCAACTTTTAAACCGTTCACAGATTTTATTCTTTGTTTGTTGTAGTTGCAGCTTTGATTCTATCAAGTCTATACTTTGAGTTGCAATGGATATTTTATCATCAGAAGTTAACAATGTCACTGTGGTTTGTAGAGCATTTGGCATGTAGATATTAAAGTGGAGGGGAGCTAGGACGTCTTCCAGTGATACTTCCGCATATATGCATTTTATTCTTGAATTTTTCGAGTTAAATTTTACTGCGAATGTTCTTTTCTCATGGAAGAAGAAAATAATTGGTACATAGTATGGTTGGTTTTCGGGTTATAAGGCCGTGACCGGAGTTCAGAAACTCTTCACGTTTCATCCACAAGTACGGCGGACATCTTCAGAAGAAAATCGTCTAAAAATTAAGTGACTGTCCCGTGCATTTTCGCTTTTATATTTGTGCGAGTATGGTAGGGATAGCATCGGGAGGCAGTATATATATATATATATATATATATATATATATATATATATATATATATATTTTAATTTTTTTCTTCAGCCTTGTAGCGCCCAGTATTGAGCATAGGCCTCCCTTTTTGGAGGGGATTTGGCAATTAAACGCCAAGCTGCCGGGTGGGTTGGCGAGTGGATAGTGAATGTACTTTTTACGACCGCCAAAGGTGTTTGTATGACTCTACCTTAACAAAGTCATATTTATGATGTTTAGAACATTTAGAATTATAGTCCTCTGAAAAAATAAAATTTAATGTTAGTTTTCGCTTGCACAAGCAAAATATTTGGTTCTGGAACATCCCTATAAACACGAGTGTCCCATTTGTTTGTAGATTGGTGTAAGTGTGTACGACTGATAGGGGTGTACATAGCCATTTAACAGTAAACTACATGGCAACTTTAGTCCTACTTTTATTGCTACTAAGTTCAATAGTTACGCCTCTCCCGATAAAGAAAAACAAGAATACCAGAAAAAACAAAGAGTCCAAGTAAATCTAAAAATAATTTTTCTGTTTGTTAAGTTTTTCAAGTTATTTTGACATGGACTTATGCAATAATTTAACTGAGTTGTAATAAAATAACAAAACGTTTTTTTCACAATAATTTCCTTGTTATTTGTGCTATAATAATTTCCTTAATCCCAGGCAGATAACCGAGGTAGTGGGCAGTATACGACAGTGTGTTGTCTTGGAAGTGTGCGTACGTGTAGGGTGTGCCAAAGGACGCGACTATTTTTACCCAACACTTTTTATTTCTGATGCCTTTTGTATAAGATAGATGGGAGATGAGCTTCTTGGATATAAAAGAAATATATATACATAATAAATATTTTATGGCATAACTGCCAAAAGATTAAACGGTTATGCATATAATTTTGTTGAAAAAACAGAACTTTGAATTAATTTGAAATGGCTTTGTAGCAACATCACAATTTGAGTATATAATAAATCTTCTGTAAGCATTTATTGCGCGATTGCTTTAAAAAACCGTAAACGTAACAACTTTTTTAAGAATCCTTTAGATTTGATAAAAAGCCATAGTTTTGCACTTCGTGCAATTTATAACGTAAACAAAACCGGTATTTTAATGGTTCCGAATCAATCTACAAAACTCATCTCAACAAAAAAGGCTAAGTCAACAAAATATCTACTACTGAAAGGAGCAAAGGCAAATGCAATCTGTGAACACGCTAAAAACCTAATTACTAGACAGATCACCATCTTCATCAAATGGGATGGAGTCCGATTCTTGCTTGAAAAACCGTACTAAACCTTCTATAAATTTTACTTTTCCTAGACAATCTTACTGTTCACTAAAACAGTTGGACAGTTCCTTTTTTTGAATTGTGGCTCCATCAACAAAGTCAAACATTCTACAATGACGGTATCTACAAACTGGTCTCTTGTTGGGAGAAATGTGTTCGTCACCAGGGTGACTATGTTGAGAAATAAATATGTAGACATAAAGAATAAAGATGTAGAATGTTAATACAGATTGTTTTATTTAAAAATCTTTAAGAGTTTTCACATAAAAAATTTGAAGGCATTACTGCAATTGGTCCCTTGCTTCTTTATGTCCTTTATTTAATAACAAAATAATTATTGGCTTTCTCTATCTGTCTGTTGCATTTTGATCGCCCCTGGTATTTGGTTTCCCAACATATGTACCTTTTGCACTTTAAATTTGTGCCTGGTATGGGATCGACAGGAGCGACTGCGAGGCCAAAGAGTTATCCACTAAATTAATTTTTTATTATTTGTAATAATCTAATTATATACATAAGCATAAACATCAGAAAATATTCATCATATTAAACAAAAATTGTTCTTATTGAAAAAATATGATAAATATTTTATTTAAAGTGCAGTATCAGTAGTAAATTACACAACTTATTTTTCCATCTGCAGTGGTATAACAATTAGCTATTTATTTACAACACATCAAAATATATCCTTCGAGCCGGATTTGAACCAGCGACCTATGGATGTCTATTTGCATTCATTCAACTACAGTCCACCGCTCTACCGACTGAGCTATCGAAGGTACTTGCTTATGCTTGTTCCAAATTAGCAACTATTTTGTTTATTTACTGTTATCAAAACCACCAAAAACATTTTAATTTAAATTAATACTTCTTCCATTAATTTGTTAAATTTTCTATTTTCTGCGCACATTTATGTTTTACTAATTAAGAGCTATTAATTATAGTCAGATTTTTATTGATACGTTATTAGCGAATCGCTTTGCGACATTGAAAGTGGTCGGGTGTGTTGGAAGTATTTACGAGCCAGCCCATACCTTCGTTATCACCGCGAACTCAGCCTTGTGTAAGATATTACTAGCCTTACATGTGAGTACAATATTTATCTTTAAATTCAAAGAATCCCGCTTTAAGTAACTAAACATCAATAAATAAAACCAACATGCAAAATCAGTTGCGCATTAAGCGCACCTATCACCACCTATAAATCAGGTGCAAAAACAACACCTGTACTCTTCAGAAGATTTGTTAAAGCAAAATAAATTTCATCGGCTATTTCAACAACAAGAAGAAAATAAAACTAAACAAAATAGCAATTTGCTGCTAGTATTCCAGTTAAAGTAAAAGTACCACCAATACACCTGCACGCGAAAACCTAACGGAAAACTGCAAATGGAAAGTTAAAAGCGAGGATGTGAAATGTATTAACTATCAGGGTAGTCACCCAGCGAACTATCGCGGCTGCATAGTTGCAAAGAAAATTTATGGAAGAAAATATCCTCCCTTACGTCTAAGGCCGACTGATACACAGTCCAAATTTGTACAGCAAGGAGTATCGTATGTTCAGAAAACGTCAAACAATCTGCCAGATTACAACAAGACCAATATTCCACAACAACCTACACATACACCACAGCAACAACAAACAGATAACAAGCTAGAGACACTTATGACAAAACTCATGGGATGAATGGACAACATACTCAACCTACTTACACCCATGATTAGCAAAATGAGTCACAATGCCTAAAAATTGCTCTATGGAACGCTAGTAGCCTTGCTCAACATAAGCAGGAGATTAAAACATTCTTATCATTTCACGGCATAGATATCATGTTAATATCAGAAGCTCATTCCACAGTTAACTCTTATTTGAAAGTATACAGTATATACTACTCCTCATCCTGAAACACTGCTCACGCAGGCATCGCACTCGTCATAAAAACCTCAATCAAATGTTATTAATAACAAAAATTTTAATCCAAATATCTCCAAGCTACTACATTCGCAGTAATAGAGAAAAACAGAAACATCATGTTATCTTCTGTATACTGCCCTCCATGGCCCACTATTAAAAAGTAGCAATTTGCATCCTTCTTCAATACACTTGGGCCCACGTTTATAGCAGGTGGAGATTATAACTCCAAAAATCAAATATGGAGTCAAGAATAATATTAATATCTCAACAATATTCCAGACCTATTAGATTTTTGCGTCATCAAAGGATTCTCATCAATCTATTTAAAAGCTGGGATTTGTCCTCCGACCACTCACCATTACTTATTATATATAGCACAGAAGTACTAAAAATTCAAAAGCCAACAATACTATCTTCTAGATCTACTAACTGGAATTACTTCCGGGAATTAATTACAAAAGGAATACAATTAAGCACCTCCTTAAAACGGAATACGAACTGTGCAGCGCTATCGAACATTCCAATCAGACCATACAAAAAACGGCTTGGGAGGCTACTCCAGTCGACAAAACTAAATAAGTATCAGAATATTGTCCGACAATCACTAAACAAAAACTAAAAGAAAAGCAAAGATTAATCTTTGTAACACCAAGCGGACACAATTGAACCATTGTTATGTCAATTTCTCTTTATCATTGTTGCTGTTTTATATATCGTAGCTGTAGCTTTTTGTTTCTTTAACGTTTTCTGCAAATCATTTTATGTTAATTAATTTTTGTAACAAAGTTATGCAAAGTTTTGCACGGTGAGGTGCACCTGCACCCCGCTTGCTATCAGATGTTTGCTAAAATATAAAATACATTTTTTGAGAAAAATTTAAATTTAGCGCCCTTTCAACAACTCACTGTGAAGGACCACCCGAAAAATTAAAGGCCAACTTAACCAGTGTCACCAATCAAAAACGAAAAAGGTAAAAGGGCAAGAAATGACAAAGAAAAAGCTTTGGCATTTGCTAAACATTTGGAAAGTGTGGTTAAGGCATTCCCGTCACAAATGAATCCGGCAAACGAACGCAAAATATTAGAGAATCATTCCAAGTGCATTTGCCTCCTAAAAACCTTACTGTAAAAGAAATTAGAAAAACTATTCTGACTAAAACGAATTGGAAATAAGCTATAGGATGTGATATAATTACAGGAAAATTGTTGCAAAAACTGTGAAAGTAATAACATATATTTTTGCCAAGCTATGGAAAAGAGCATAAACTGTTATCTGTACTATCGAAAGTATACGAAACATTGCTGTTAAAACGTCTTAAGACAATACTGGAGCAAGGAAAACGCATCCCAAATCACATACAATTGTTAAAAAATGAAAACGATCCAGAACGCGAAAAATGCTGCTCGTGGGTATTTATAAATATCAAACGAGCATTCAACAGTGTTCGACAAGAGGATCTATACTACAAAATAAAGAAAGTTTTATCACATAACTTCTACGAAATCCTACCTGAAATACTAGACATTTTCCCGTTTCCTCCGGTGTACCTCAGGGTAGTGTTTTGGGGCCAGTATTTTACCTTTTTCACTCACCTAATATACCTGCAACCGATAAAACAATATTTGCTACATTTTTTGACGACACAGTGATCTTGGCAACCGACGCTAATCCTGTCATAGCATCAACAAACTTGCAGAATCACCTAAATCTCATCGAAAACTGGTTAAAAACGTGGAAAATCAGAGTTAACAAACTAAAGCCTTTATATGTTACATTCACGATGAGAAGAGGTACATGCCTAGCAGTAACATTAAACAATACTAAGATATCTGAAATAAAAAATGTAAAATATTTTGGTATTCATCTAGACAGAAGGCTCACATGGCGTAAACATATGTATGTTCACCAAGAAAAACAGCTGGGTATCAAAATGAGTCGGATGTATTTTTTGATAGGCAGAGAGTCACAAATGAAGCTAGAAAACAAACAACTAATTAATAAGGCTATTATTAAACCAATTTAGACTTAATGATTCAGCTGTGCGGCACTGCTAGTGCTTATAACCTAGACATGCTTTAAAGATATCAAAATAATGTACTGAGATGTATAGTTAATGCTCCGTGGTACGTACCAAACCTCATAATATAAAGTGACCTCAACATCAGTTCAGTGCGGGATGAAATAGAAAGTTTTATGTAAAATATGAATGTAAACTAGCAATAAATACATTCAAATGATTTAGCCACACCACTATTAAACAATAGCAATGAAGTCAGGATACTCAAACGTTTTAAAACCTCAGACTTAATTAACAAGTTTGATGAAGCATAAACTTTTATATGCATATATACAAAATGTATAAATTAAATTATTAGTAGATAATTTCACTAGAGAACTATCAATGTATAGTTCTCATCAAGCCACTTTATGTTATTTACTTTAACAAAATATTTACTTATGTTTCTTATTACGTAGCAAATTGTAAATTTACTCGGAATTAATAAAAAAAAATCAATGAACTCTTGTAGGAAATTGACATAAAGTTCGTTATGCACATGAAACAGAGGCTTCCGTCGTACCGCTTTGTCGATGACACTGCGCAAGATATTGTTACGGGGTTTTTTGTAAAAGAAATTTCAAATCTTGTGAGACGTTATGACAAGTGCCTCAATTTGCATAGCGATTATGTCGAAAAGTAATGTACTGCTGTAGCTTTCTAATGTCTTCTTCTACTTTTCTTTATATATAGGCTAATAGCCTATTTCTGACTGCACATTTAGTGTAGTACTATGAGCCAGCCATGTTGAGCGTACCCCAGGCAGGTGGCTAGTCTAATCCATTAGAAGAAGGAAAAATACTTTACGACAGCCAAGTGTTTGTACGAACGTCAGAGAGCATTTAATGTTTGCCATTGGTTTTGACTTGGGAGTATAAATATGTATCGTCATCACTTTGGACGCCCACTCCTTTACATTTTCTTTTTCATAGTGTTGGTGTTTTGCAGCGTATGTTTTAAAAAGCGTTAGAAAATGTAGCATCAGTGACGGAACCTTTTGTTCACTGTAAACTGCTTTGATATCTTATGTCCTATCTTCACAGAAGCTTTTATGTCGTTATATAAATTTTGTACATCTCTTATATAGTAAGTGTGTAGTTAATTTTTGTATGTTAAAGTATTTTCCATAGTTTAGTAATGCTTTTTGTAAATCAACAAAGATTAAGTGTGTTGCTGTATTTCTTTCAAACTTATTTTCTATCATTTGTTTTAAGCAGAACACGTTGTCAGTGCAGAATCTACCAGCTCGGAAACCGCATTGCTCTTCTCCCTTTTTGTTATGTCTCTGATTATTCTGCCATATATCCCACTTATCATTCTCATTACTGATATCTCTCTGTAGTTTTTGCAATCTAATATATCTCTTTTTTTGTGGATGCATATAATATAAGCTGTTTTTCACTTTTTCAGTACGTTTTCGCCATTTTGTAAATATTAGATGCCAGATAGTCGTATAACTTTTTCGTTACATTTTTTGATAACTCTGGGTTGATTCCATTTTTTCATTTTTGAGTTGCTTTAATTCATTTTTAATCATTATTTTATCTATAAGAATTTTTCCTCCTTTCTTTGTAATATCTAAAGCTTCCCTTACGGCTTTCTTAATGCTATGTACTACATTTTCATATATCTCACTTGCTGTTAAGTTATTAGTTCTTTGAAGTTAACTGTCTAATCTGTTTTGGAACAAATATTTAGTACTGTCAGGTTATAGACTATCTGTTACTATGTTGTAAGCTTTTTCTGTAATGTCTGAAGTTTGATATTCTGCGTCCTGTATTTTTTGCATACTTTTGTGTTGAATTGGCTTTCAATATATGGTGGTTCGATACATTACATATTTTCCTATAAACTTTAACATATTCTATTTTTATTGGAATAGTCTGTTTGACTATTGCGTAATTTATTAATTTCAGATTTCTTGTATGTTGTACCTATCAATCGGCAAAGGAGAAGCCACCACATTATCCTCTTATTATATGTATGAAGGAAACATGTCACAATCTGGTATAAAATTATCCGGAAGTAAAACAGTACTTCAATCGGATTTTTTTAGGGGGGGACAACTCCAGAGAGAATCATCATTGGTTAGAAGAAAAATAAATCCAAACCCACAAATAAAAATGAAGGGAATGAAGAAGGGTAAATTGTCTTTTTAAGCTAGGTTTATACATATGGTATTTGTGTTACACATAGTTGTAAAATTGCCTTTTGCTATTTTCTTAATGTTTCTCACCAGGAGTTTATGATTTGTTGCATTATGCTGGTAGAAAGGTAACATTTTTATTTTATCTGGGCTAGCAGCAGATTGCGATTTTGATTAGTTTCATTCTCCTTTTGTTGTTGAAATAGCTGATGAATTTTATTTTGCTTTAACGAATCTTTTTATGACCATAGGTATTTATTTTGCATCTCATTTATAGGTGGTGGTAGGTGATTAGTAATGCACTTAATTTGTGTCTGTTTGGGCATGTTGGTTTCATTTATTGATGTTTGATTATTTAGAGTGATGTTCTTTATATTTAAAGATAAATATTGTACTCACATAAGGCTAGCAATAGCTTATGCTGAGATCACGGTGATAACTTAGGTACGGGCTAGCTCTTAAATACTTCCAACATATCCGGTCACTTTCAATGTCGCAAAGCGATTCCCTAATAAAGTATCAATGAAAATATGTCTCAAAATCTGATTGATAGAATTTATCTAGTAAAATATAAATGCGTATAGAAAATAGACATTTTAAGAAATAAATGGAAAAAGCATCAATTTAAATTAAAATATTTTTGGTTGTTTTGATAACAGTAAATATACAAAATTACTAATTTGGAACAAACATAAGCAAGTACCTTCGATAGCTCAGTTGGTAGAGCGGTGGACTGTAGTTGAATGAATGCAAATAGACATCCATAGGTCGCTGGTTCAAATCCGGCTCGAAGGATACGTTTTGCTGTGTAATGTGCGGTAATATTAATTATTACACCACCACTTACTACTTACTATTAAGTTATAGGAGAGTAACACAATATCATTTTAACACTAATAATTTGATAAACAAATCTGCAGATGGAAAAATAAGTTATGTAATTTACTATCGACGCTGCACTCTAAATAAAATATTTTGTTTATCATATTTTTCCGATAAAAACAATTTTTGTTTAATAATCTGAATATTTCCTGGTGTGAATGCTTATTTATATACTTATATACAAAGCTGTTAGTATTAACTTTGTTTAGATTAAAGAAGATAGGGCATCTGACGTTAAGTACTTTTTTTATTCTCCGTCATCAACACATTGTCAATCATTATTCTGTATTACAATTAATTTGTCGTAAGTATCACTCTTATATCATCATGGACATATTCCTAGTGTTTCATAAATTATTTGCTTAAATTTTGTTTATTTGCCTATAAGTATTAAACATAGATACGCAGTAAATTGCTAGTTTAGTGTTGACTTATTCGTCCTTAGCATGTAAAGTTTATTAGACCATGCCCTTACCTTTATTCTCCTGAAAGGAGATGGTGTACCAATAAGGTACTTTCAGCAGTGCAAAAACTTTACGTGACCCAGATATTTAGTTTGACCTCAACATGCCAAGGATGATAATGTATTCAGCGCAGGTCATCAGTCTTACTACAACCTCTAGAAGGTTTGTGGCGTTCTGGCTGATCATTACGATGTTTTGAATGAGTGTCACAAACGCGGAGAGGTCCAAGTTCTGAAGTGATTCAGGAATGGCCCCCCAGCCCTGGTGTTCGAGTAGCGGCGAAAGGCATTGCGTTGGATGCTAAGAAGTTAGTTGGAGTAATTAATTAGGCTGTTGAGTACTCGCGAAGGAATCTGTAGCATCTTCCCAAGCTCCGCAACGTAGCTGCGACTTGGTACAGTCACCAGCATAAGAAATGCGGTGCATTCCTAGAAACTGGCTGAGTAAAAGTCCTGGAAATTGGTGCATGTGGCTGGCTATCTCATGGGATTTTTGCATTTCCTAAAGTGGTGATCGTTACCGCACAGTACCGCTGTTAACAGTGGCGCTGGTTTTGACCTTCGTTTTATTTGACTGCTTCATCATCATAACCAGATCAAGAGCGGCATCGGTCGGCGTTTAGGGTTCTTTCTTATACATCTTCCTGTGAGGACAGGAATATTCTCTCCTTCTAGATATAATCTGAGATTCGTAGAGACTTACTGCTTTAAGTAGATAAAATAAGTGTTAAATTTTCGCTTCTATTAGGAAGCGAGTCTGCCATAGGTAATCTTCAGATGCAGATTTCATCTAATAGATTTTTGGCCTCGAGGAAACCAATTTTAATGTAATGAATTGCTTTCCACACGGTCAAGCTTTTTCCCCCCGAAGGATGAGAGGAGTGCGTTCCCGTGGGAAACACTTACGGGACCAGTTTGGGTGTCTGTGCGAAGTTTGGTGGTAACAGGCATTTGGATAGCGACTTGGTGGTCACTGAGAATCTCCAACATTTTAACGGTCGGCGCTGAAGATTATATGAACACGGGTAGTTCTTAAGCATTTCCGCTAGCACCGCTGTACACATTTCACATATTAGCTTACAATAATCTCAACCAACTATATACGAGGGTGAATAAAATATAAACGAGACTTATTTTTTGAAAAATATTTTACTTGAACTTGAAATAAAAGAATAGCAAATTATTTTTCTACATAATCTCTTGATTTAGAAACACATTTTTCCCAACGTGTAGCTAATTCTGAAATGCCTTCCTCGTAGAATGAAGTTGGTCGTGTTTCCAGCCAATTGCGCACATAGACCTCAACCTCCTCATCGCTGTCGAATCTATGCCCTCCCATGGCTTCCTTGAGAGGACCGAATAGGTGATAGTCGCAGGGCGGTAGGTCAGGGCTGTAGGGAGGGTGTTCAACTGTCTCCCAGCCCAATTTCTCCAATTTTTTTTATGGAATTTCTGCTCAGTTGTCAGAAAGCGAGGCACCCACCTTGCGCACACCTTACGAAACCCTAGCTCCTCTGTGATAATCGAAAAAGTGCTTCCATAACTTATTCAAATCTCAGATGCAATCTCATCGATACCCTCAATAAATTGTTGAACGCGGATGATGTTTTCGTTGGTGATGCTGGCTCTCATTTTCAACATTCTCACGATCCTCCACGAACTTTTTGTGCCATGCGAATACTCTAACTCGTGACAGTGTCTCTTCCTTGAACGGCGCAGTCAATCTCCTCAGGATTTCAGCCGGTTTACACTTCCGTGGCGAGAAATTTAATGATAATACGCTGCGCAATTGACGATGGCACCTTCTGCTTAGACATTATCACGACGGGTACTAACAGGAACAAACGAAATCGCCCGCCTACTTTTCCCACTTCTGACATATCTACCCAACATCTGACGAAGCGTGAACTCTCGCGCGTTAATATTGCGCGCCCAAGATCAAAAGTCTCGTTTATATTTGATTCACCCTCGTATTATATACTTAGTTGAAAATAAAATACCCAATAATTGGTACAATGCCTTGATGATTCTTAAAAAAAAGGAATAAATATAAATTGATAAACTACAGAACCACTAACCTTTTAACAACTTTTTACAAAGATAATTACAGCTATCAACCACGAGAACAAGTTGGATTCTGCAAAGATTTCAGTACTTTAGACCGCCTACAACTAATTAAAACGCTAATAGAAAAAATAAATTGATACAATATAGCACTATTGATGGCCTTCGTGGACTACGAGAAAGCTTTCGACTCTATCGAAACTTGGGCAGTTCTAAATGCATTGAGCAATAGCCGAGTAGATCACAGATATACATATTTAATGTAAAACATACATAAAAATTCTACATTTCAAATTATTTTGCATGAGAAAACCAAAAGATTAAAATTGATAGAGAGGTACGATAAGGAGACTCGATTTCGCCTAAGTTATTTACACTTACGATAGAAGAAATGTTCAAGGAACTAAAATGGGAAGACAAAGGCATCAATATCAATATCAATGATATTGTTATAATAGCCACTGATAAAGAAGAGCTATGCAAATGCTACAAGAATTACATCAACAATCAAAACATGAATAAAAAAAATAAATAAAATAAAAACGAAATACATAACCAATCGAATGAAACAGGATAATGAAATGAAAATCTGAAAGTTGACGATGACAAAATAGAGAAGGTGGATGCATACATTTACCCAGGACAAAAACCCATATTATCAAAAGATAACTTAAAAACTGATCTAGATAGACGCATATCAGTATCATGGGCCACATTCGGTAAACTGCAAAACCTTTTAAAATTTCTAATACAGAACACATTAAAAGCAAGAGTCTTCGACCAACATATACTTTCGACATTAACATGTGGTACATAATCTTGGCCTTTTAATAACAGCACAATAAAGAATCTCTAATTTAGACAACGTGCAATGGAAAGACGCATGATAGGAGTTACACTCCGTGATCATACACCTAACGATAAAATACGTAAAAGATCGAAAGTGAAAGACGGGATACATCGAGTGTGTAAACTTAGATGGAATTGGATAGGCCACATAGCCAAGATGAATGACAATAGATGGACACGTCAAATAAATAAATGGAGGTCACAAACAAGGTCGACTTAAGAAATTCGCAGGTATAGACTAGATGCAAAAGGTCAGAGACTTACAAACAGTGGAAACTTCAAGGAGCGGCTTACATCCGACGATGGATGATATAGATGTAATGATGATAATGATCGCAACCAGCCAACTGAAAAGCACAAGGATGTTAGTATAGACATCCTTTGCTGGGTCTAAGCTCCTAACCTTTCTTCTCTGGAAAACCTTAGCTTGGAAGCTGGTGTGCCATTTTAGAAGTGGCGGAAGCTTAATAGTGTTGAATATCGGTTCTGTAACCACCCCGAGGAAGTCGGCGAGTTCCAAAAACGAAAAAGGCTTTACGTTCTGCAAGAGTTCCACTATAGTGTCCCAGGCTTAGTACTTTGGCTGTGTAATCTATTGCAACGTTCGCGATAAACCTGGCTGCGGTCATGTGTCTACAGGGTTGGTGCAGCGTAACTTTGCCCAGGTGAGCTCGTCGTCTGGCGGACTGCCGGTTTGATAAAGATAGGACGTCCCAAAAAGCTGGTTGAATAAAAACCCTGATACTTACAAGAGGTTTTCTTAAACTCATACGGCGCACACGCCAAGACATGGGCGATCGCTCGTGAATTCAAGTTGTTATGTAGATAAATTGCGATGATAAATAAGAGATTGCGGTGTTATCGATCTTAATATCAAATTGAATCTGCTGTTGTAGTAGTAGCGTCGATAAAGAAAAACGTTACTGCAGCTAGTCGTAGCATAAATAGCATCCAATTTATCTCTATGGTCTGCGCACTTGTATCTACAGTAATAAATTGTAGTTTATAAAACACCTGATACATTAGTTTCGATATTAAGTTGCTAATCACACGAATAGCCATGATATTGTTGCAGACAGTTTCACTAGGCCATCAATGCACATTATTAGTGCACGAAAATCAAATGGTATCTTGAAGAAATTATTAGAGGGCCACTTGATGATAAATGCTTCATAACAGCTACAATTTTGTGATGTGGTGCAAATTCACCTTTTCGGTTAAATTAACTACATTCAAAGTCCGTAAGCTGCTCTTACGTTTTAGAGCTTGTAAATTTAGTTGTTATGACAACTCTGACTGCGGTAGAATAAAACTGAACAACATTTGTTGCCACTGCTAAATATTTTTTCGGTGTTTTATCTGCCTTTTTTTCCTCTTTTTTTAAGTGATAATCACTAAAATACAAGTTTGTGCTATTTACAAGTGTTAGGCTGGCGGTACTCTTAAATGTTTTTTTATGTTAATAACCCTAATGTTTATCTCATCTACAATATCCCACACTATTACATGTCAATTCTTAAGGCCTAACACAAACGATATCAATTGGTATAATTGCAATTGGATATGCGGTTTAATTTACTAACATTGTCTTTCAAACTATTAATACCATCCGTGATATCATTTGTTTAACATACTGTAACACTAAAGGGAATATTATATTATGTTTTCGGAAGCCTTAACATCCTACAATCAGTCTTTAATTCATTGTATAAAAATTTTATTGTCGCTCTTTACATGTAGCTATTTGTTTATAGTGTTATCTGAATTGTGAACTAATTTAATATGTTACAAAAATAAATCTCTTATCACAAAACTGAAATGAGCAAAAATGTCTGTTTAACAACACTAGCCTACATATCTTACCCGTAACTTAAAAATATTTTTATCAAATTATTGGTAATAGTAAATTACTTATTTTTAATTGTACATTTTGTACCACAGCAGTTATTTATTTACAACACAGCAAAATATATCCTTCGAGCCGGATTTGAACCAGCTACCTATGGATGTCTATTTGCATTCAATTCAACTACAGTCCACCGCTCTACCAACTGAGCTATCGAAGGTACTTGATTACAATAATTTTAATTTATTTAAATTGATGTAACATAATGCAACTTATTAATTATTTTTTTATAAATAAAATATAGTTCTACATTTTAAAATAATGAATATTTCTATATTGCCTATAATTAGTTTGTTTTATAAGTAAACTATTTCTAACTAATTTATAATTTTGTATATTTGTTACCAGGTTTGTATTATTTTTAGTTATGGTTTAGTCAAAGCATCCGCTGAAATGTATTTTATATAAGACTAACGGATTATAATAGCCTACCATTGAAACATTCATTTTATTTTTATTATAAAAATGCTTTAATTATTGTTCCCCACAAGAAGATGGTAGCACATATTTTAAAATTTGCATTCCCGGTTTAATAAAGTTTATATCAAACACGGCACTTGTACTCCAAACTCTAGTTGTGTATGTATTGAAATGTGTGCACCAACAGTCACTACTAAAATGCTCAAAGAAAATGCAGTGCTGCAAGTGCAGTTGTGGACCAAGCAGAAAACCTTGAGAGCACACAAACCATGTTTTTGACACAAGACGCCGAAAAAGAAACGCCAGTCTATTAAATAGCAGCACATTAGAAACCCTTGTCTCAAGAGGCCGCTTTCGGGATTGTTTATTCTAAAACACATAATTCCTTTGGGTTCTGTACATCGTGTTGCTTCATGCCTATATTTGTCAGTTTCTGTTCCGAGCGACGATGCTTCGTTTGGCACAATGAACAAGTCAGTGCATGATAAAAAGTTTAACTCAAATAATGAGCTTCAGTCGGCTGTTTGCAAGTGGTATTGTGCTATACCTCACAAAACTCTCACAGCGGAAGCATGAAATGGTAATACTTTTAATAAAATGGCTACTTATTTCTTCCAATCAACTACAACGTCATAAAAACTTAACGATCACTATTAATTTTCTTTATTATAAGGTAAAGTACAATATAGATATAGCATGTGTTACAGAGACACACCTCTCATCAAAAAATAATCTCAAAATACCAAGCTACCGGGTGCACAGAAAAGATCGAATATCAGAAAAAGCTACAGCTACACAAAACATTGAAACTGTTGGCATTAAAATAATACTACAAAATCAAAGCACACACTAATTAGTGGTATAAACAACTAAAAAAGAGACTAAACTCAGCAAATCTGTTTGCAACATTTAACTCGTCCGAACCTAGCCTTGTAATAGGCGACCCAAACTGTAAGAACACGCTATGGGGCTGCAAAGCGACAAATCCGGAAGGCATTAAACTTGAGCAAATCTCCACAAAGACTGGATTTCTAATTCTAACCCCACCTGACTATACCTATTATCCAAATCTTAGAGATCACTAGCTTGTCATTCTGGATATGGTCTCCCTAAAAAATTTCCCAACTAAAATCTATCAAACAGTCATCGACTAGCTCGATTCGGATCACCTTCCAGTACTCATAATATTCACAGCTACTCCACATACACTCACAGGCTCCTCGCCTAATAAATGGAGCAATAAACTGGGAAACAATTTCAAATAGCCCTAAATGACGATTTACAATATTCACCTGAACTAAAAGTAACAAGAAATCGACGTCGCAATATCAAACTTTACAACTTTCATTGTAAATAGCGCACTCAAGACAACATCGAATAAAAAATTGAATCATAAACCCAGACACTCAAACTACATAACCGTACTTTTAAAAAAAGAGCCAAGCGAGACGTAAATGGCAACGAAATCGAAACTCATTTGATAAGCTAACTCTCAACTACCTAACACACCATCTCAAAGAAAGTTAAACGAAATAAAAATAGCCACATGCCAAAAATACATTGAAGAGCTTAAACCGAATGACCTTGGGATGTGGAAAGCAACAAAGAGAATTTTAAAACAGCACAACAGAATTCCAACAATCACAGATGGTATCAGCAACTACTACACATGCAGAAAAAGCCGCGGCATTCGCCAACCATCTGGAAAGTTCTTTCACACCAAAAATCACATGCAGTCTAACAAAAGCAGCATCTACAGTTGACCACATCGAAATAAACCTACCTGTTGTCACCTAACATACAGAACCAACTTCACCTTGCAAATTACAAGCTGTAATCGCCAGACTCCCCAAAAGAAAAAGCCCCGGTTACGACCTCATACCAAATATCGTATTAACACATAGCCTACCTAACATCAATAATTAATGCCTGCCTGAAGATGGGCCACTTCCAAAAAAGTGGAAACACGCTATAATACTGCTATTCCTAAGCCAAAGAACAAAAACGCTTAAAAAATTCCGAAGTCTCAGATGTCAAAAGTATACGAGCCGGAGTCCCTCAGGGCGGTATACAGGGACCAGTTTTATTTAGACATTTACACGTCAGACATGCCAAATGTAGAAGCCACTTTAGCAAAATTCGCAGACGATACAGCCATAATTACTCTAAGCAATGACCTAACAAAAGCAGCACAATTACTACAGGCCGCTATAAACAAATTATACATATGGTTTAGCGACTGGTGCATTCAACTATATTCGAGAAAATGCCGAGCAAAAATACTTACACTCAGGAGAATCCGCAACCCACCTAACATTTATGTTAACAACCAAATAATCGAATGGAACGCTCCTGATGAAACAGTAAAATATTTAGAAGTACATTTAGACACAAAACTTTCATAGAAGCAGCATATTAATCATAAACTCAATCAGAGTTATGCAAGACTAGCACAGTTGTACCCACTATTAAATCGGAAATCAAAACTAAAAGCCAAATGCGCAATCATGATGTACACTTTCCTCATAAGACCATTAGCACTTTATGCAGTACCAATCCAAGTACTACATAAAAAAAAACATACTCAAACTACAAAGGCTACAGAATATAGTTCTAAGAAGCTTAGTAGATGCACCATGGTTAATTACATTACGAACTAGGAGTTTCAATTATAGAAGAGTACATAAAAACAAGAACCAGAAAATTTCTTAACAAAATCAAGGCTTGCAATAAAGCAGCTCACTATAACCTTGCCAGAGGAACATTTACTCCCAGATTAAACGAAGACTCCCCCAAGACCAATTTTTATCAGATGAAAACGAATAGTGCCAAAGTCGTGTTGATCTGGCAAATAAACGTTTTATAAAAAATCTTCTTCCAAACATTTTTGAACGTTCCAAGTATATTTTAATTCTTACTAATATTTTAAGAAAATCTTACTTATTTTGACAGTTATTAAATGTGTTAGGTCCTATATTCTGTGGCGTTGTTAATGCTTTGCAGATGGTGATACGATTCAACAAAAGCAAATAGGAATAGAAGGATTCTGATTGCAAGTAATTTATTTTTTTGCTAATCAAAAAAATTATATACCTGCGCAATATTATCTTGCACTTTTTAAATGAAATTTTTTTCTAATGGGTAGAGTTATAAAGATTTTGCGTATTTGAAGTCAAATTACAAATCTTTCATAAAACCGAAACTTGCTTTTGGTAACTTATTCACACATAATAAAATCGACTTTTAGTTTACTTTTTATACCACCAAACTAGACACGAGGGTATCAAATTGGTTTTCGTAAAATGCACTCAACAATCCAACAGTGTCACCGGATCACGCAAGTAATAAACACAGCTCTCGAGAAAAAATCATACTGCATTGCCATCCTTCTGAACATCAGCCAAGCCTTGGATAAGGTTCGGCATACAGGACTTATCCACAAAATCCAACAAGTTCTACCTCCCTACCTTCCATAAGCTGCTAGAATCCTACCTAAACCATCGGTAATTTCGAACACAAGTCAACAACCTCAGTACTATACCCAAGAAATTCTGGCTAACTTCAAGCAATGTCTTGGACCCCCTTGTTTATCTATTATATACCTCAGACCTTCCAACTATTAATACAACGGTACTTTTGCTGACAATACCATTATTCTTGCGAAAAAATGTTTAAGTTCACAGCCACCTTATTCTTCTCAAAGACTGACTCAAGAAATGAAAAACAAAAGCCAAGAAAATGAAATCAAACCACGTAACGTTCACTCTGAGAAAAGAACACTGTCCATCAATTTATCTGAACAATATGGAGATCCCCCAAATTAACTCCATGAAATATATAGGTCTTCACCTGACGGGACCATATTAGCAAAGAAATGCAACACATAGAACTATAACTCAAAACCTTTTACTGGCTCCTTGAAAGAAATTCATCCCTATCAATGGATAATAAACTTCTAACATACAAAACCGTTATCAAGCCCATATTGAGTTACGATGTGAAGCTGTGGAGCTATGCTAGTAAGTCAAACATTGCGATCATGCAACGGCGTCAGTCTAAAATACTACACCAACCAGACGTTATATGTAGACTTTGGTATCCCGTTTATAACATAAGTCATACAGGATAGTACAGCAAAACATCTTGACAAAATCACAGTTCACATTAATTCCCTGCTGTCTGACCTTCCACATCAAGAAGTGATCAAAAGATTCAAACGACGTTAGTCTACTGACTTTCACTAAGGGGGATCCACTGCTGAACGGACACTTACCGCGCCAGTTAACAAGTCAATACATTTGCTTATAGGATATTGTTGTATTCCGATTGCTGATTTTATGTTTAATAAAAAAAGTTTATTTTTTGTGTGCTAAGAATATGAAAAATATTTGTTAGAAAGGTCAAAATCTGGGTACTGCATTATACAATGACAACATTCATAAATGCTCAATTTAAAATAAAAATTGGCATTTGTAGAAGAAAGCCCAATATTGTTACAATGGCTATTTAATGTCACGCAAAATTACTCTATCACTAGGTTATCTTTTTAAATCGTTGGCATTTTAATGTTCTATTCTAAGTCAAGAACTAATTTTTTTTATTAATATATGTGTCATCAATTTTTATTAAAAGGTTTGTTCTTGCTTCTGTTTTCATTAGGGTTCCACAAAAAATTCAAATTTGCATTTTTAGGAAGTTTGCTTTTGATATAATTATTTTCTTTTTATCGAACATAACTATACAATCTGTCAGTAAGTAATTTAACACATATTTAATTACATCCTTAACATGTACATATAACTTGCTAAAAATAGTCCAATAACAATTTCCTTAGAGTAACTGGATAATGTTTTGTTTTCAGTAGATGCTCTTTAGTGTGTTTGGATGGGCGACGAGCCGGTCGTGGTAACGAGTACTGATTCTTCGTATTTCTTCATCTATTGTGGGAATGTCAAGATCATGGCGTATGACCTCGTTTGGTATTTACCATGGAGCATTGACTAGTGAACGTAATACTTTGGCTTGAAATCTTCTCAAAATGTCTATGTTGGAGTTACTGGCCGTTTCCCACAACTATATTCCATACGACCAAACGAGTTTAAGCATGGCTTTATACAATAGTATTTTGTTTTTCAGGGATAATTGGAATTTGCGTCCAATAAGCCAATACATTTAGCTAAATAAGGTCTCCAATTGTTTATGTTTTGACCACATGTGCTTTTTCCAAGTAAGGCGTCTATCTAAATGCATCCCTAAGTATTTGGCGCTTTCTGCTACAGGAACTTGTTGATTATTAAGCCAGACAGGAGGACAAGTGTCTCTTCTTGTACTGAAGGTTACATGAATAGATTTCGTCTCGTTGATTTTGATACGCCATTTTGTAAACCAGAGCTGTAATGTGTTCAGGTGGCTGGTCAGAGTGAGAGGCTAAGACGGCGGTATCGTCAGCAAATGTGGCTGTCAGTGTCTTTTGTTGTTGGCAGGTTTGAAATAAATAAGAGGTACCTAACACGCTTTTTTGGAGGACGCCAGAGCTTATAAAAGCAACTTTGTTTAGGATTCGCTTTATTTGACCATAAAGTGCCTGTCGCAGGGTAAGACGTAAGACGTCTGAAGGGAATGCTCGCTTGATTTTATGCAATATGCCAAACTCTATCGAATGCTTGCGAAACATCAACAAACACAATCGAGCAATATCTCTTGTCTTCAAAATCACCAAGACTTCTATCTGCCACTCTGTGCATTTGCTCAATGATGGCATGGTGTAGTCCAAACCAAAATTAATAATCAGGAATTAATTTGTTGGTTAAGAGTAACGGTGTTATTCTTTTCAACAGCAATTTTTCAAAGATCTTAGACATCACTGGAAGCAAACTGATTGGTCGATACGATGAGACGGTTTCTTTGGGTTTGCCCGGTTAGGGAATTAAGATCATGGTAGCAACTTTCCATTGTGGTGGAAAGAAACGCAATTTTAGCATGGCGTTGAATAGATACGTTATAAATCTATAGCTTTCATCCGTGAGTCCCTTTAGACCTTGCCAGTGTACAAATCATAGCATGGCGCTTTACGAGAATTTATATTAGTAGTAATTTGAGTTTGGCTTCATTTGTAGAAAATTGTTTTATTGGAAAGCTCAACTGAAAAGGAGATTCAAGAAATTGCTAGATTTCATTCTCTTCTGCGTTCGAAATTGCAGATGGAAATGGTCTAAATACTTGGCTAGGTAATTTGCAAAAACTAGCGCTTTATCTGAGTCACTTCGGGCTAAAGTTCTATTGTCGGCTCGAAGAGGCGATTTGTGTTGCTGCGGTTGCTTCAGCTTTTTGGTTGCTTTCCAGATAGAATATTTGCTGGCTTCCGTTGGTGACAATTGTTTCAGATAGTTTTGTGTTGACTAGTTTCTGATGTCCGAAAGTAGCTTTTTAAGAACAGAAGCAGCTTGATTTAGTGTACGTTTGTCATTCGGATGTCTTGTTGTTTGCCATCGCTTGCGATTAACAATTACAGAGAAAACAGTATTTGGAATATACAATGTATTGCCGGGAGTGGGTTGCTAGACAGCTTGCTGAACGACGTTAGTAAAATGTTTCGTAGCTAAAATTAAATCATTTTATGATTTTAAAGGAACGTCTAGCGATAACGTGTCATCTGCTATTTCTCGGAATAAGTTCCAGTTTGTGGTTTTATTGCTCAGAGTAAGAGCTTTCCCGTTAATGACTACATGTGACCCTAACGTACTTATAATAGGCGAGTGGTCAGCTGATAGATCTAGGCAAGATTCTACCTTTAAGTTGTTTGGGCTAATTCCTTTGAATACGCAGAAATCAACTAGATATAGTAGTTTCGATGGGTCTGACGGACAATATGTTGGTTCACTAGTAGATAGGTGTCGCATTCCATTACTATTAACTGCCTTCAGTAACTCGCGGCCTTTAGTTAGAGTTAACCTGGATCCCCACGCTGTGTGTTTGGTGTTAAGTCTCCAGCTGATAAAAACTTAGTGCCCAAGGTGCTGAAGTAGTTAGTGTTCATAGAGACCTTGTTTGTTATTGTCGAGAGGTGGACAATAAACTGCTGATATTACAAATAGTCCCGTCTAGTCTGTTACCATTACGCTTGTAGCTTGAAGGTGGTCTTCTTTATATTTTTGTAGTTCATAGTGCTTGATACTACTTTTAATGATAATTGCTGTACCAGCATAGGTTTCTATATCCGGATGTTGCGTTACATGCAGTATATAACATGGGATTCTGATAAAAATTCTGTCTGTAAAATGTGCTTCTGACACCAACATGATGTCTATGCATTCGTTTGAAAAAAAGGGTAGCAATTCATCTTTATGTTGTGACAGTCCGTTGGCGTTCCGCTGAGCTATTCTAAGGAGTTGACTCATTACCAATTTTGGAGACAATGGTTGTTAGGGTATTTAACTTTGTTCCCATTTGTTCCATTAGAGATTTCATCATTTTTTTTAACTCACTCATATCGTCTGTCTGGTTGTTTGCTTGCTGCTGCTGCTGCTGCAACTACAAAGCGGCATCGGAGTTACTGTTCTTTAGAACTTGGACATAAGTAAGATTTGGACGAACATATTGTCCAATATGTTGAGTAGCTACTACAGGCTGCTTCACTCTGAGTGAGGAAAACATTTTTTCTTGAAGTTGTTTATAAACGAGACAACCTCGATAATTCGCTGGGTAATTTCCACTGCAATTTACGCATTTTACGTCCTTGCTTCTTTCTCTTTTTTGAGGATTAGAGGTTAAGTGGTTGCCAGGGCCAAACCTCTGACAAGTAGCACATTGAGGGGTTTTGCATTTTGGGTGAGGCGGTTTAATTTTGATCACTGAATGAGCTAGTTTTGTGATATTGTATATAACTTTGTTATTATCAGTCGGGTTAAATTTGAGGTAATTCTTTCTTTGTGACTCCAGATGTTGGTCCTGCATGACCGTGAGTTAACAGTTCTTTCTTTAGTTTTTATACATTAGTAGTTGGGTGTAAATTTTTAAGTACCACTTTGAAGAAACACTCATGTTTCCTTCCAGTTAGTCACTGTTTTATCAGCGCTTAAGGTTCACACAGTGAATCGCACATACGATTACGATAACACGCTACGCGCACGGCATGTGCTTGGCTTGAGCGCTCAAAATGCACTTGACATAATTATATATATTATTTAATGGTAGACTTCAAAAAAGGTCTATTGATATCTTCCTTGCTCAATTCAATTATAACTAATCTAAAACTTTAAAAATTGTGTGCGAAGTATACTGATGTAAAGCGCCACTTTCCCCAGTAAACAGGTATGAGAGAATATTTTTTCTATTTACATAGGGTTGGTTGACAGTAGGTATAAACGAAGTAACTGTGTGTTTATATAGCTCCGATGTTGAATTTGGGCCGCATCGAGTCAACTTTATACACAAGAATTCGGCAGAACAGTTAAAACGGATATTTTGACATCTAGATTGAATAAGACTTTAGCATATTTCACCAGTTCGGTGAATTAAATTGGATATAAAGCAGTTGGATTTGAGGTTAGAAGACATGTGAATAAGGATGCATGCAATTAATAGATAAGAAAATATTTTAGAACTGAACAGAGCCACGCAGAAATTTTTCAGAATAAGCAACCTATTCTACGAAAAGAGTACATAGTGGCACACATACACTTAATCAAGTAATGGAGAAACTTGAAGATCTATTGACACGAAGCTGAAGCAAATAGCTACTGATATAGCTGAAATGAAATGGGAAAATGTACAGCTGAAAGAAAAAGTCGAAAATCAAGGCAAGAGGATTGGTGCGGCCGGAATAAGTGGAATGTATAGGTAATTTTCAATTTTGAATAGAAAACTTGAAACAACTCTAAAATTAAAAACACTAACCTGTGGAAACGGCGCTTCCCGCAGATATCGGTTCCCTGCTGTTGATCATGGGGCTTCCAGAAGAAAAGGATAAGGATATAGATAAAAATTAGGACAAGTTACCCCAATCTTTACAGCAAACGAAACGGTCGCGTCTTTCCTAGTGTGAAAAGGTTCTCTCGTCGAGCCAAATGAAAGAAAATGGACCGAGTAACGCCGCCGACGAACTTTCGGTTAAAAAGAAAAATGTTCCTGACTTACGGATAATTTACCGGCGAGAACACAGCCAAAAATGCCAAATGCAAAAACGCGAACACAGGCAAAAGCGTAACGCCGCGAACGAAATTCAAAATGCAAGTTTTAATGAATAAAGCAAAAGTATAAAGTCGCGCGAATTAAAGTTAATTGCCATTTCAATGGCAAGTTTAAAAATAAATAAATCAAAGACTTAATGTCCCGCGAACTAAACGAAACCGAAGTGCCAATGCAAGTACCTCAAAAGCAACTTACACAGCGCGGCCCGCGGCCCAGACCGTCGGCTATATCGCAACGCGTGCTTGCAGTTGAGCCGATAAAACAAATTTCAAATATATATAGAGGGAATCAAAAATTATAGCTGGCCTTAATTTAAACTTCAAAATAAATATAATTTTGAGATTGACGCGAACAAGGATTGAATTTCTGGAAAGAGAGATAAGAAAGAAAAATGTAGTAGTAATAGATGAAAAAGAGGAAAAAGAAAATGCGATACTAGAAAAAATAACAACGGTTTTGAATACTATAGGAGTTTAACTTGATAAAGAAAAGGATCTAGAAGACTACCAAAGAATAGGAATATTCAAATAAACAGCAACAAGACCAATTTTAATTAAACCTAGGAAATTCAGTAAAAAAATGGAAATATTTAATAGGCAAATAATTTAAAGGATACAAATATATGGATAAACATAGATTACCCCAAAGAAGTGCAAGAATACCGGAAACAATTAATTCCATTGATGAAAGAAGCAAAACTAAAAGGACAAAAGCACAGATAAAGTACAATAAATTAATAATAAACAACAAAATATATGGAAGAGATGATGAAGAACGTGTAAAACAACTTCTAACAGAAATGGGGAAAGCAAAGGTACAACAGACACATTTTACAAGATCAGTCAGCGAAAGATCACCAAACGAAGACACCCTAATAACTCAGTTAAGTAAAATAACAAGAACTAATAGGCTAAAAAACTAACTATAAAGGATAAGGACGGACATAAAGGCAACAGATGTGATGGACAAGGATATGGAAAATTACAAAGAAGAAAAATAGGAACATGGAATATTAGGGGCATGAGAGGAAAAGAAATGGAACTAACTGATGAATTTGAAAGAGACGGGATTGAAATGGTAATAGTATCAGAGATCAAAAAGAAAGGGAGCGTAGTAGAAGAGCTAGATAAATGACATCTGATAGTGTGAAGTGGAGTAGATATGAAGGAAAGAGCGCAATCAGGAATTGGCTGCATCCTCCATAAAGATATTATAAGTAAGTTAAATAAATGAAAATCAGTATCTGACAGAATACTAACAATTGAATTTAAAAACGCAACACAAGAAGAAACTATAATAGCAATATGAGGACCGAATGAAGATGAGAGACTACAAGATAAAGATAAATTCTGGGAACGAATAAATCTAACAGTAAAAGCAGCCAAGGGGAACATTGTGGTTGCCGGAGATCTAAATGCGAGAGTAGGAAAAAGCAATGGTGCACACAAAGTGATTGGAAAATTCGGAGAAGAAGCACGAAATAACAACGGCCGAAGACTGCTAAACTTCTGCATAGTACACGACTTAATAATTGCAAATACTTTATTCGAACACAGGAACATCCACAGGTACACGAGAGCGGTACCAAGCAGGGGAGAATATTCTATTATTGACTACATAATTGTAGAAAAGAAAAACCGAGTAGCAATAAAGGACGTAGTAGTTAAAAGAGAATTTGAAATAGGCAGTGACCACTACCTTGTAATAGCAGACATAACACAATAACACAAGAAAAAGAACCCACAAGATGCCAAGAAAGAAACAAAAAAAGCAGAGAAACAATTAGAACTTATAAGCTGATATGAAGAATACAAAGAACAAAGAACTAAAGTCAAAAAATTAGTTAGAAAAGCAAAACAGCAGACATTGAAAGTGTTCGGAGAAAAACTAAAAAAAATGTAGTAAAAGTAATCAGAAACTATTTTTCAAAGTTCTAAAAAACCTAAGAAAAAGCAAAAATGCAGATGTAATCGCTATAAAAAATAAAAAAGGTAAAATATTAAGAAGTAAGACCGTAGTTATGCAACAATGGAAAGAATACGTTCAAGAATTGCTTGAAATAGAAACAGAGCACGTAAGAGAAAAATCGGAAGAAGCCGTAAATGAAACAATAAATAGAATAAAGCAAAGAGAAAACGAGAATGGAATTATTAAAGAAGAACAGGTGACAGCAATAAAAGAAATGAAAAATGGAAAGACACCTGGCAATGACAGAATCACAACTGAAATGATTAAGAACATAGGAGAAAATGGACTGCAAATGCTACTCAAGAATGGGAAATCGGATTAATTTTGCCAATATACAAAAGGGAAGATGCAATGGAATGCCAAAATTACAGAGGTATAACCTTACTGAGTACCCCAATGAAGATACTTGAAAAAATGATAGAAGTAAGACTAAAGAAAGAAGTGGAATCTAAGTTATTACAAATACAAAGTGGGTTTAGGAATGGGAAAAGTATACAGAACCATGTATTCACAATTAAAGAGATCATAAACAGAACTTTGGCAACATCAAAAACAATTTACCTAGCATTTATGGATATCGAGAAGGCATTTGACCGAGTACCGAGAGCTAAAATATGGGATGCTTAAAAGAGAAAAACATAAAGGAGAAATTAATAAGGATTACGAAATGCATGTACAAAGAGACAAGAAATAAGATAATAAGTAAGAATGCAGAGTCGGAAATTTTTCAAACAAATGAAGGAGTTAGACAAGGTGAATGTCTCAGTCCACTACTTTTCATTATCTTCATGGACCATTTAATACGAATTGCAAAGACAAGAACAAAACCCTTGGCTATGGGATATAGAAAGATGGAGAAGGTTGTTATATCTGAATGTGCATTTGCAGACAATGTAGCATTAATAGCGGGAAATGAGAAGGACCTTAAGGAAAATTTGCAGGTGTGGAACGAAGTATTAAGCCAAAACGGAATGAAGACGAATAAGTCAAAAACTAAAATAATGGTAGTAACAAATGAAAAGAAAAAAGTAAAGATCCAAATAGGTGAAGAAAAGACAGAACAAGTGAACAACTTCCAATAACTTGGAGTAACTATAGAAGAAACAAATTATAGAAGTAAATTGAAGAATAGAGTCAGCCAACAAAGTGTACCATGCACTCGGTAAAGGCCTTATCAATGAAAAAGAAATGTAAAGAGAAACGAAGATGAATGTACAAGGCAGTACTCAAACCAATTCTTACCTTCGGATGCGACTCATGGGTATTAACTGACCAAGATAGAAGTAAGATAAGGGAAGTTGAGATGAAATATCTGAGAAGAGTAAAAGATACAACCAAGGGTAATATAAATAGAAAAGAAGTAATTAGAGAAAAACTAAAGAATGAACATGTAGAAGATTTTATTGAAAAAAGGCAACTGGGATGGTGGGGACACCTACAAAGGATGGAGAATCAAGCGCAGACACGAATGATCTGGGAATTCAAAGCAATAGGTACAAGAAAGAGAGCAAGACCAAAACAAACTTGGAATGATGCAATTGAAAAAATATTGAAGAAGAAGGGATAATCGTGGACATAGGCCAAAAGGTTAGCAGCAGATAGAAACAAGTGGGAAAAATTTATATAGAACTGAAAGAGTTATTGTGTTTATGTAACAGCAGTGTTTAGTGAAATATAAGACTGTGACATGCTATTGTGAAAAAATTTAAGTGTAACCTTACACCCTTATGGGTAGATAAGGTATATTTACACATGTTATGCAATTTACGTATACCATTTGTGGATAACTTGCACAAAAAAAATCAACTACTAGAGATTTCGCATGACATTACAAAATTTAGACATTATCCATTAACCAAAATTTATATTTTTCGCTTCACTTTTAAGCTTTTAATCTAACATAGAAAAAATATTTGTTATTTTATTTAGTAGCAAGTAATAATTTGTTTGTGCAATGTAATCAAAATTAATCGTTAAGAACATACTAATGTACAGCAACCATTAAGTTGCTTCTCAAACATAATCACCATTTGCATGTTATAATGTGCACTGACTCACCACTTAATAGATCGCGTTTGCAGAAGATAAGCATCCCTCCTTGTTTGCATGCCAACAGTTAATAAACTAACTACCCGCGATTCAAAACCCCTATCGTGTATAGAAAGCGCACGTTCACATTTTGTTCCTTAACAATGCATTCTAAAAATTCCGTGACGTTAAATATTTAAAGCACACATATATATTGCTCTGCAAAGAAAGCTTTAGATATAGTACTCTTGTTTTATTTATATTATAAAATAATTTATATGAAGGACGGATACTAGATTTAATAGTTCATCCATCGTAACTCAATAATCGTAGAATTAGAATAATATAAAGTCTTCTGGTATAACTCATTGAAGCTGCTGTATTATTATTATTACTATTCGTTTTATTGTTATTATTAATATTTTATAAAAGTTATATTTCTTTTCTAGGGCCCAGGAGGAGAGAACACATGGAAAAACCGCTAAAATAGGATTTAGAAAGCTGTATATAGATGGAATAGAGTGCACATGGGAAGAGACAAAGAAAGAGTTAAGAAAAGCAAGAGAAATAACCAACGGCGACCCAAAAAACTGATTACAGATTTTGGATTGCACGACAAATATAAAGACGACGACCAGGCAATGAAATGGCATTTGAATAGGAAACAACCCAAACACCAAAAAGACACAAAAACAAGAGAACCTAAAAAGAAATTTAAAAAGAAGCATGAAACATGGAAGTTAGCAACATGGAATGTAAGAGGAAAGAGAAGGAGCTAGTAAACGAACTTAGACAAATTGAGATAGAAATAATAGTAGCAACTGAGACAAAAAAGAAAGGCCAAGGAATGATTCAATTAGAAGATAATTATATTATGATATACAGCGGAGTCCAAGAAAATCAGAGAACAAAAGGAGGTGTAAAATGCATTGTCAATCAGAAATGGGCAAAAAGAATTTGTAATTGGACATGCATAAATGAAAGATTAATGTCAGTAGAAATAGGGAAAGACCAACACAAAATAACAATAATAGCAGTCTACGGCCCAAACGAAGACGATAATGTAAACAATAAGGACCGATTTTGGAACGAACTAACATCACTCACAGAAGAAAGTAAAGGGACAGTAATCACAGTGGGTGATTTTAACGGAAGAGTAGGAGTAAAAAATAAGTCAACGGAAGAATCACTAGGCAAATTTGGAGAACAAGAAAGAAACAATAATGGAAACAGAATACTCGACTTTTGCAGAGAGAACCAATTCATCGTCACAAATACGTTTTACGAACATAAGAAAATACATCAGTACACCAGGGAAGTTAAAAGTAGAAACGAAAAATCAATAATCGACTACATCCTGATAGAAAAGGCCAAAAGGAATATGATTCAAGACGTTAGGGTAAGAAGAGGTCCTGAAATTTACAGCGATCACTACCTGTTAGTAGGAAAAATAAGACACATGGACAGAAAACAAACAAAGAGAAGGAAAACTTGCAAAAGAAAAAGTTTATGAAAAGATTAAGGCTTACATGCTCAAGGAAGAACAATATCAGACAAAATACCAAGAACTAATACAGAAAAAAGTCGAAAAACTGGACGAAAGATTTCTACACGAAGACAGACAATAAATGGGAAATATTTAAAAGAATTTTGAAATCTGCGGCAAAGGCAGTATGTGGAGTAGCCAAAATAAATAACCAAAATAAACAAACAGATTGGTGGAATGAAGATATTAAAAACGAAATTAAAACAAAGAAACGGAAATGGAAAAATTATTTAAATAAGAAAACTGAAGAAGCATACCAAGAATACAAGGAACAAAGGAAGAAAGTTAAAGAAATAATAAAGACAGCTAAAGAAAAGTCATGGGAGAAGTTCGGACACAGAATGAAACATAACAGAAAAGAAAACCAGAAGCTATTTTATAGGGTGCTCAAAATTGTAGAACAGAGAAAAAACAATACTAAACCAAGTCAAGAATAAAGAGGTACGAAGAAATGAAGTGATAAAGATATGGAAGAACACTTCCAAGAAATCCTAACAGTAGATGAAATGGTAACACAAAATTCAAGAGAAGACGAAGAAGGAGAACAAAGAGCAGAAAGAATGGAAGTAATAACGGATGAAGAACCCACAATGAAGGAACTATGTGAAGCAATAAAAAACGTTAAGAATGGGAAAACACCTAGACACGACGGAGTAGAGGCAGAAATGCTGAAAACTATGGGAAAATATGGAGCACAAATATTCTTAGACATTTGCAAAGAGGCTTGGAGAACCGGTAGAATACTAAAAGAGTGGGAATCATATTACCACTGTACAAAAAAGGAGATAGACTTAGTTGTCATAACTACCGAGGAATAACACTGTTGAGCATAGCATGCAAGGTTTATGAAGGAATTTTAGAACAGAAACTAAGAAAAGTCCTAGCAAGACAACTAATAGACTCTCAAAGCGGATTCAGAAAGGGACATAGTATACAAGACCACATATTTAGCTTAAAAGAAGTAATAGAAAGAACACTAAAACAAGACAGAAAAGTTTACTAGCCTTCATCGATTTAGAAAAGCTTTTGACCGCGCACCAAGAAAAAGATCTGGAAGAGCCTAATTAGAAGGGGTGTAGGAAAACAATTGCTTAATGCCACCAAAAGCATGTACCAAAACTGCAGGAACTATGTAAGAACTAGATACTCACAATCGGAAGAGTTCATAACAAGCAATGGCCTAAGACAAGGTGGTGTACTAAGCCCTCTGCTGTTCATACTACTCATGGACGACATTATTAACGTATGTAGGTCAAAAGTAGCGAAATTATGTGTAGGATACAGAAACATGCAACGAATAAACATCTCGGAATGTGCGTTTGCTGATGACGTTGTGATATTCGCACCAAAGGAGAGGAACCTACAATACAATCTGGAAATATGGAAAGAAACGTTAGAGGACTACAACATGAAAATTAACATAGGCAAAACTAAGGTCATGGCAATTGGTAAACAAGAAGAACAGACAAACATAAAAATCAACAACAGTAAATTAGAACAAGTCAAAAGTTTCACATATTTAGGAGTTACTATAGACAGCAAAGGAGGACACGAAGCTGAACTAAACAAACGAATAGAAAACACTGCCAAGTTGTACTACGCACTAGGAAAGACATTCTTGAACAACAAAGAGATTTCTAGGAAAACAAAACTCACCATATATAAAACATTTTATCTACCGACATTGACATTTGGGGGGGAATCGTGGGTAACAACGAAGAGACAGGAAATACTACAAAGTATGGAAATGAAATATCTGAGGAAAGTACTAGGAGTAACCAGAAGTGATAAAATACGAAATCAAATAATTCGAGAAGAACTTAAAGTAGAACCACTGGAAAAAAATAGAAACACGACAGCTACAATGGTTAGGACATCTACTTAGAATGGACAAAGATAGACAGGTTAAGAAAATATAGGAATCGAAAGTAGGTACTAGTAGAACAAGAGGAAGACCACGAAAAACATGGACAAGAACAATAGAAGAAAAACTTCTTCAGAAAGGAATAATATGGCAAGAAGCGAAGGTAATGGCACAGAACAAAAAGGAGTGGACCAGATTAGTACATACGAGTATAAATCAAGAATAATTTTAGTTTTAAATATTATGTCAATAATTAGTTTAGTTTTATTTTGTAAATACATACCTTTACACTGTATGGTAGGAAAGGTCTAATTGATAATAATATATATATATATATATTATATATTATTTCATATATTTCTATCATTGTTATATTTTAAAATGTTCGCACTATGTAACATATTTCCAGTATCTTTGTAAAGTGTTTTTTTTAATATGAACAATGTGATTTTAAAACTAAATAAAATAAAAACTATTTTATATACAACCAAACTTTTTATATTATTTTGTAGCATAGTCTATTCTATTATGTTATGAATAACACATCATTTAAGTTTCATGCACAAGAATAAACTTAATGAACCCAATTTTCTATGACTTTCTCAATAACTCGGATCTAATGTCACGATGTTACATGTTCAATCTTGATGCATCAAGGGTTAGTGGTTTGTTTGCATAAACTATAGATTTCAAATAACCCCACAAAAGAGTTAAATCACAACTTCTTAGAGATCAACTAACAGTTGCATTTCTAGAAATAAGCCTTTCATTGAACTTTTCTTGCAATACATCAATAGAGGCATTAGCAGTGTGACATATGGCACCATCTTGTTGAAACCACATGTGCTCTAAATCAATTTCATCAAAATTTGACCACAAAAATCTGTTAACATCAATCGGTGCCGCTCACCAAATGCATCTCCTACCTCGTTTTAGAAAATAATGGCCTGTCGACTCCACCATGCCATAAACCACACCATACAGTGACTTTTGCGGATGCAAGGGCTTCTCGGAAATCTTTTGTGGATTACTTTCCGCTAAAAATGACAATTTTGTTAGTTAACATATCCACTTAACCAAAAATGAGCCTTATCTAAGAAGATTATTTTTCCCAAAAGCATGATCCGTTTTAAGTTGCTCTAAAGCCCAAGTAGGAAAGTTACGGCGCTTAGTTTTAGTTCTCGGATCAATATTATACGGGTGTAAACCCAAAGCCCCAATTCTTAAACACGACGAGAAATCGATAAATTTAGTCTCTGAAACTCTATCTCTTATATCAGTAGCAATATTCTCTACATTGTTTGCATTTCAACGCCTTGTTCGTATTTTGCATCTTGAAAAGTAAAATTCTTTTCAATTTTTTACCTATTTGACGAATAGCAAGCGCAAAAGGACGAGTATTTGTATCAGAGGTTTCGCGAAGAGCACGTTGAGCGTTTACAAAAAAACGCCTATTTAGGGAGTCTACATTGCCGGAAAAGAAATATGGTAGGAGAATCTTTTTCCCTGAAATTGTAAACCACACGGTTACTATTGCTGAATGGGAAGCTTTACAACTTCAAGGTGGAGATATTCGACACTCCAGTGGCGCATGTTTTGCTTGTTAACAAAATCTTGCAAAAAAAATAAGCCTTATCACCAAACCATATTTTCGAAACATCAACTGGCCAAATTGGAATCTGCTCTCGATATCGTGTGGCTTCAGCGATTGATTGTGCTAAAATATTTTCAAATGTCAGGATAGTTTGGACACTCCTGTAGTTGATACCCGCTTGTTGAGCTGCTCGTCGAATTGACAAACCCGGCTGATCTTCGAAAAATCTCCAACCTTTTCGATATTTTGTGGCGTCATAGCGGTAGATGCAGTTTTTGGGTCGGTCGTCCAGATACTGCGAGTTGTCTCAAATCTTTCAATCGGCCTAAAAGTAACTAGTACGTTTTCACTCCAAAAGTTCATTGACTCTTTCTTACCTGTTTATCGTCTTTTTAAAATTTTTATTTGGCCGTCGGACCACAATACAACTTCTGTCAAATTCGTAAAATTTTTGTACAACAAAGTCTTTTATTGAATGTTTACAATTAAATAGTCACTTACTACAAAACGTTTTATATTAAACAGACTAGACTTTTAGAAATAGAGGATATTTATTTTTTGAAAAGCGAACTACTTTATTTACAATAAAATAATTATACAGTTGAATAGTAAAATTAAATAGACACATTTCTAAAGTAACCGTTCACTGAATCACAAAAATTGGATTTGTCAGTTTTTAACTGCACATTTCAAGGAAGTCTATTATTTACACATTAAAATTTATTCATATTTGGGTATTACATAAAACAAAATTTTTAGGTTCTTAGCTTTAAATGCTATATTACATTATGATTGATAAGTAAATGTTGGCTGAGAAAGTTTAAAAAAATATATCCTTCGAGCCGGATTTGAACCAGCGACCTATGGATTTCTATTACATTCAATCAACTACAGTCCACCGCTCTACCAACTGAGCTATCGAAGGCGATGCTAACAGTGATATTATGCTGACTTTTATATCAGTAATTTCGCAGATATACAAAATAGCAGATGTTATAAATTTGTTTTAATGCTGTTTATTTCGAAAGATTCTTAATTGCTACAAATTTATATTTATATATAATAGCTACAATGCTTTTGAGTGAAATATAAACAAAAACAAAGCGTTTACCTTCTCCACGACAGTAGCATTTGTGTAAAGTTAGAGAAATACAATAAAAATGTTTATAAGCATAACAATTAATTTTAATCGTCAAGATATTACTAGACTAGGTGGCTTAGTACTTCTACACTAAAAACTAAATTGTTTAGGACGGTTGCATTGAATACTAAATAGGTACGTGACATAAAATGTGGCGTAACATATCCAGATTAAAACTTTATGACTGTTTATTGAAAAAATTATATAATGATATATTTATCGACTTATGAGTGGCCTTATGCAAATTTTTTATTGTTGAAAACAATGCTTTTTTCTAAATCTACAAATTCGAAGTTAATTCTTTTTAACTAGCGATTATAGCATACAAGCTGCAGTTATTAAGTAACACGATTGGCATACGTAAGCATCATAATTACTGATAAACAGAAAAAACTTCATGCATAATAAGTAGTCTAACCAGGTTAACCAATTCACAATAGCGCCAGTTGCCCAATTCATCCCAATGCAAACGGATCAAGTTCAACCATCGCAATTTACCCAACAAAACTACCAATACACTCAAATTCCAAATATAAACAACACATACACGCAGTTTCCCGCTATGAATACACGACAATTCCATTACACCGCATCGTATCCGTCTCAAATTGCCTCTCAATATCAAGGTCCGCTAACAACTGACAATTCAGACTGACAACTAGTTAATAGAAAACGTAGCAGCCAAGACATCACAGATAAACAAGCAGAACAAAATAAGCAATCCAAATCCTACAAATCGCTTCGACCCCCTTGCTGATGAGGTTAATCCACAAGAACAAGCTCCCTGCAATTCAAAACAAAACGTACCGAAACCTTCCCCGATATTCATCTCGGGTGTTAAAACTACCGAACCGTTAATTAAATACTTGGAAACCATAGCTAAAGGGGAATATACACTAACGGCTCTACCCAACGACGAAATAAAAATTCAACCAAATACATCGAAAAAATACATAAAAATAACTAAAGGATTAGCAGAAAAGCAAACAGAATTCCATACCTACAAAATTAAGGAGGAGCGAAGCTTTCGAGTATTCCTAAGGAACCTACATCAGTCAATTAATACGGACGGAATTAAAAAAGAACTAGAAACACTTGGAGTACACAAAGTAGTCAATATATGGACTGTTAAGCAAGCCGCTACAAAAAAAGAACTGCCCCTTTTTGCGGTAGAACTAAAACCGGGTGACAACAATAAAGATATATACAAAGTAGATAGATTTATAGTATGCACTCTGTGGTTAAATTTGAGTCACCACGCGTCAAACGAATAATACTACAATGCCCCAGGTGTCAGAAACATGGACACACTAAAAATTTTTGCAACAGAACCCCTCGCTGTGTTAAGTGCACTGGCTTACATAAAACTTCGGAATGTGAACATAAAGACAGATATCCCAACGTTACATGTGTAAACTGCAATGGAAATCATCCTGCGAATTATAGGGGATGCCCAGCGTACAAGGAACTACACCAAAGAATGTTTCCTCCGCTAAGAGCGAAAACTCTCCCAAGCACAAGATACTATCAACCAGGTCTCACCCATGCACAAGTATTAACAAACAACCCACAATAAACCATACAAAAAACTCAACACCAAAATACGACAAACCAGGCAAACGATATGACAGAATTAAAACTAATGATGAAACAACTAATGGAACAGATGAGCACTATGTTAAACCTGTTAACCATGTTCGTCACTAAAACACATAATGGATAATATTTTTAAAATAGCGATATGGAACGCCAACGGGCTATTACACCACAAAGAAGAACTCAAAACCTTCATCACAAACCACTGTATAGGCATCGTTTTAATCACAGAATCACACTTTACAGAACGAAGCTACTTCAACATTGCAAGGTATGACGTTTTTTTTTATTCACACCCAGACGGCACCGCCCATGCTGGTACAGCAATAATAATACGAAGTTCAATCAAGCATCATGAACTACTAAAATACAGTCAACCACAACTACAAGCTACAACAATTGTAATTGAAGATTGGCTAGGTCCAATTACAGTATCAGCAGTCTATTGTCCACCACGACATAACAATAAGCAGGAAACATACGAGCACTACTTCCATACACTAGGCCCTAGATTCATCTCGGGTGGAGACTTTAACGCCAAACACGAATACTGGGGTTCTAAACTAAGCACCACCAAAGGAAGAAAAATGATGAAAGCAGTAAACAACTTAGGGTTACGACCTCTGTCCACAGGTGAGCCTACCTACAGAAAACAACCTGATTCGCTAGATCTGTGTTTCGTGAGAAACATTAACCCGAACTTACTAAAAGCAAATTTCTGTTTCGACCTCTCGACGGACCATTCCCCAGTAATAGTGACATTAGGCGTAAACGTAAAGGTCAATGTCAGATCACCATCCCTCACCAATAAAGCCACAAACTGGAATCTCTTCCAAGAACTAGTCAATGAATCCCTGCAAATGCAAATACCTTTAAAAACAGTAAAAGACCTTGAAGAAGCAACAGAACATTTCAATCAGGTTGTCCGAGATGCTACACCAGAACTCGTTCAGCACATCCAATCGGAAAATTGTCCTATCATAGTGAATAAGAAAGTCGCAGAGAAACGCAGACTAAGAAGAATCTGGCACACAACAAGACATCCAAACGATAAAAGAGGGCTCAATCATGCTACCTCCGAGCTCAAAGACCTTCTGCGCAATATTAAAAATCAACACATACAAAACTACCTGAAACACTTATCTCCAACAGAAACAAATGATTATTCTTTCTGGCGAGCTACAAAACACTTAAAACATCCGAAACAACACAAAGCACCAATTTGCGCCAAAAACAATACCTGGGCAAAAAGTGACCGAGAAAAGGCGGAAACCTTCGCAAAACATCTAGAAAAAGTTTTCGAACCATTCCCGCCGATAGTAAACAACGAAGAAGATCTTTAGAAACGCCGTACCAGATGAGCCTACCGATTAAAAAGTTCAACGCCTACCAGGTAGAGACTACTATACTTAAAAAAGTGAACTCCAATAAAGCTCCAGGTCAAGATCTAATCACTGGAAAAATACTAAAAGAACTACCAGATAAGGGTTATCAGTTCATAACTTATCTATTCAACTCAGTCTTAAGACTACGGCATTTTCCTGACCAACGGAAGAATGCTACAGTTATTTTAATACAAAAGCCAGGTAAACCTAGTGACCAACCTGCGTCCTACAGACCCATCAGTCTTCTACCGGTGTTATCCAAGGTTTTTGAGAAAAAGTTCCTAGAAAAGCTATATCCGATTCTCCTAGACAAACATGTCATACCCGATCACCAATCCGGCTTCAGAAAAAACCATGCTACAATAGAGCAGGTACACAGGGTAGTGAATAAAATCTCCAAGAACTTCGAAGAGCGAAGACACTGCGCTGCGGTGTCCTCGACATTACGCAGGCTTTTTACAAGGTCTGGCACCAAGGGCTGCTATACAAAGTTAAGAAAACCCTACCCACGGATTACTACGAAATATTCAAATCATACCTAACTGATGGGCATTTCTCCGTCAAACACGGCAGCGAAATAACACCCCTCCATCCTATCACATCAGGAATACTCCAAGGCAGTGTTCTGGGCCCCATTTTGTACTTGATATTTACATTTACATAGTTGCTACCTTTGCCGATGACACGGTTATCCTTACATCGCACACAGATCCAAATCAAGCATTCCAAAGGCTTCAAGCTCACCTAGATAAAATACAAAATTGGTGTAATAAGTGGCCCATAAAAATAAATGATAGCAAATCGGTCCAGGTAACCTTCACACTCAGAAGAGGCAACTGTCCACCGGTGCAGCTAAACAACCACCTGATTCCTCAACCAGATAGCGCTAAATACATGGGCATCCGCCTAGACAGGAAACTAACCTGGAGACCACAAATATGGGCAAAGCGTAAACAACTAGAGCTTAAGCTACAAAAAATGTATTGGCTAATCGGGCGTAAATCGCAACTTTCTCTGGAAAGCAAAATACTTCTCTATAAAGCCATGCTTAAACCCATATGGTGTTATGGAATTCAGTTATAGGGCACTGCTAAAACTTCAAATATTGAAGTACTGCGAAGATTTCAATCCAAAGTGTTAATATCATTAGTTAATGCACCGTGGTACATTCCCAACGAAACCATAAGACGCGATCTTGGAGTTTCAACGGTTAACCAAGAGATACAAAAGTTTAGTGCGCGCTATTACGATCGTATTAGTGATCACCCCAACATCTTAGTGGAGTGCTTACTAGACAATGACGACGAAGTGCAATCACGTTTAAAAAGATTCAAACCCGTAGACCTAATTTTCAGATTCGTGCAGTAATATGTCGGTTAATCAACAGTTCCAACAGTGTATAGGATAAACTAGTTTAAGAGTAATAGAGGAGTGTCATTAGTGGATGCACTTCCTTCATGTTTATTATGTTTTTTAACCATATATGTCATATCAACTACTGAATGTCTAAAGAGAGATTGTAGTGTAATAATAAATTAAAAAAAAACAGGTTGAATTTTTTTGTATAATTTTAGTAATCCAATGCAAGTTTTTCTTTTACAGGAAATTACAGGAGATTACATATTGGATACCTTCCCAGCGGAAGGTTCCATTAAAGAAGACTTATTAAATGTAAGAATAACTAAGGAAAACTACGAAATACCGACAGCGCTTAACACATTAAAATCTGTCAGGTAGGTTTAACGGGCTGTGACGCATCAGTTTATGTATTGCCTGGCTGTTATCCAGCAGATTTACGGCAAGGGTATTGGTGTGAGATTCTAGTCTAAGAAGATATTGAGCACTGCACGACGTTTTTCACTAATTTCACTTGTAGGTGACGGTGAATAACATCGTTCCGCACATACCAAGGGGCGCCCGCTATTGTCCTTAATGTTTTCGATTGAAACCTTTGTAGTATCTCTATATTACTATCACCTAAAGTTCCCCAATTTTGTACACCGTATGACCATATGGGCTTTAATATAGTTTTGTACAGCAGCACCCTGTTATCTAGGGTTAGTTTGGATTTACGTCCCAACAGCCAATGTAGTGTGGAAAATTTAAAACCCAGTTGTTTACGTTTGGTAATGATATGTTTTTTCCGTGTTCAATCTTCGACCTAAGTGCATGCCAAGGTATTTAGCGTCCTCATCTTGAGGTAATGGTGTATTATTAAGAGATACCGGCGGACGAGTTTCTCTTCGGAGTGTGAAGGTGACATGGACTGTTTTGGATTCGTTAACCTTTATACGCCAGTTCCGTAGCCAGTCTTGCACTTGGTTCAGGGAAAGTTGTAAGTGTTGTGAAGCAATGGTTGGAACGTCATGGTAGGCTAGAATTGCAGTGTCGTCTGTGAACGTAACTGTTGTCGTATCGTTTGTAGTAGGCAGATCTGCTGTATAAAGTAGGTACAGGAAGAGTCCCCGGACACTTTCTTGTGATTCCCCAGAGTTTATGGGGCATAGCTATGTGAGTTCACCTTGAAATTTCACCTGGAAGTATCGGTTAGTGAGATATGATCTCAACAAACAGTAGTAACTGTGTGGAAGATTCTTCTTGATTTTGAACAATAACCCCAAATGCCAGACCTTATCGAATGCCAGTGTTACGTCCAAGAACGCGGCAGAACAATATTTTCTTTCCTCAAAAGCTTGGTTGATTACGCCCACGACTCTTTGAATTTGTTTTATGGTGACTTGTTCTTCTCTAAATGCAAATTGGTGGTCAGGTATGAGTTTACGTTCTTCTAGAAGTGTCTTGAGTCGTTTATGGAACAGTTTTTCAAACACTTTAAATATTAGCGGTAGCAGACTAATCGGGCGGTAGGACGATACTTCGTCTGAAGGTTTCTCTGGTTTTTGAACAAGTATTATTTGTGCTACCTTCCATTGAGTCGGGAAATGGCTTAATCTTATTATAGCATTAAAAATTGCTGTTAAAAATTTAAAGACAGTTTATTGGCAGTTCCTGTACAATTTTTGCCGTAATAAGGTCATAACCTGGACTCTTCTTTAGGTTTAGTTCAGATTTAATAAAGGCTTTAATGCTGGTGACTCAAGATATTGGTAAATTTCGGCTGTTTCCTCTGGGGCTGAAATACGTTCGTTAAATGCGTTGCAAAAGTATCGGCTTTTTCTTGGGCATGCTTGGCCCAGGTTCCGTCCGGTTTTCGAATTGGAGGTATCGCTCGTAATGGTTGCTTTAATTTACGTGTGGCTTTCCATAGAGAGAAGTCAGTTGCCTCGGTAGCAGAGACATAGATACTCTTGGATCTCCATTCAGGAGATTCTTATCGTTGGGCGATCTAGTGTTCTGCCAGATTCTGGGAAGCCTTCTTTTTACAGCTACTGCTCTTTTTATTGTGATTGGTAGAGTAGATTTTAAAATCTCCAGTTGAGAGGTCGAATTTCAGGCTGCGCATTGTATAGTACGAACAAAGCGTTCTACTGCCTCATCAGTGTTATCTGGGGTCTGAAGAGGTATCTCTGTTATTAAGTTCTCGTTAACTAGGTCTCTAAACAAGTCCCAATCGATTGCCTTTGTACTAAGAGTAACTAGCCTAGGTCGCTGTACTGGTTGGGAGTTAAGTGTAACTATAATAAGTGAGTGGTCTAATGATAAATCCAGAGACTGTTCAATTTTTAAGTGGTTCAGCGGTATGTTTTTCGTAACGCAAAAATTGAGTAGGCCAGGAATTATCCAATGCAAGTGAATGTTTAAATTAGATGCAAAAATTGTACAATAGCACTAAAAAGCCTGTGGATTAGTATTTGGAAAACACTAATGGAAACACTTGTGAAAATATTAATACGGTGTTGCTCCACCCTTAGCACGCAGTACAGCTTGAATTCTGGATGGAATAAACAAATAATCCTGAATTATGGTAAGTGAAATTTAAAGCCATTCTTCATGCAGTACAGCTCCAGCTCAAGTGGAGATGAAAGAAGTGGAAATCGACTCCAAACCCTGATTTCCAAAACAGTTCACAGAGACTCGATGATATTTAGGTCTGAGGACTGAGCGGGCCAGGGAAGAAGTTGTACCTCATTAGCATGCTCTTGAAACAATTCTTGAGCAGGGCCAGGGGTATAAATTGGGATATTATTGTTACCCTGGAATATGGCATTTCCGTCTAGACATAAGTGACTGGACCGTTTAATGAAACAAGAGGGGCTGCCGAATATCATAATACAGCGCCCCAGACCATAATACAGTCGCCACCATGTTTGTCACTCGGGTGGAAGCCGTTCATATCGTACGCTTCAGAGAGTGTTCGCCAGACAAATACGCGGTAAAGTAGAGAGTAAAGGGTGACTTGTCCGACCAAACGACACGTTGCCAGTTCTTCAATGTTTAGTTTTGTGGACATTGCACCATGTAAGTTGCCCTTGAGTATTCGAGTCTGTTATTAGAGGCTCGGCAATAGGTCTGACACAACGGCCTACTTTATAAAATGATTCAACTGAAAATCCCGGAATATGTCACTAACATAGTTTCAACCTTTCTCAGCGAACATACCTTTGCCAGTATCGTCAATACTTCTGTTTCGAGAACCAAGAACACCCAAGCCTGAGTACCCCAGGGATCTATCCTGGGACCCCTACTGTTTAACATATCCATGTACGACATTCCGGTGCCTGACAACTGCTCCCTACCAATGTTTGCGGATGATACAGCGATATTAACGCAAAATAGTGACGTAAACGACGCAATCCCAGCTCTCCAAAGTGCAACAGATCAACTGCAACATTGGTTCAACCGCTGAAACATTACATTAAACCCAACTAAAATTATCGCAAAAATATTCACTCTCCGTCGATTCCAAAACCCAATCCCCATTGTTATCAATGGTAATATCATCCCATGGAACCCGAAAGACGAGCCTGTAAAATACCTAGGAGTCCACTTGGACCAAAAATTAACCTGGGCGATACACATAAACTCCAAAGTAAATGACTGTCACCATAAGTTAAGATTGTTATATCCAATCCTAAATAGAAATTCTCCGTTAAAAATCGAGTGTGCCCTCCTAATATATAAATCCATCCTGCGATCGGCTCTAATGTATGCCTGCGTAGTGTGGGGTGCTGCGTCAAGAACACATATCAACAAACTGCAGGTATTCCAGAACAGGGTCATCAGAATGGCAACCAACGCCCCTTGGTTCATCCGCAACGATCAGCTACACCGTGAACTGAATATTGCCCACATCCAAGATTTTATCAAAAGCACCACCAAAAAATTCATGGCAAACCTAAAAACCAGCCCAGCTGCCGATCACTACACACTAGGACAACGATCTATAAACCTTCGCTTGAAACCTCGTCTCCCACAGGACGTGCTACTTGTCTAGTGCGTAATAAACTAGCCATTTACCAAGTTTGTGTATAATGTTTATATTTTATATTTTATATGTAACCTAATATTAATTTAATATTACTGTATATGACCCTTTTCCTCTGACATTTCTTACATTTTTTTGTTACTAGTTTGTTGACTATGTTTTGCTACTGGTCTATAAATCTATTTCTTGCTAATTTTTGCATTTAAATCTCCCATAATACTTTCTGTGTTATAGTTTGCTATTTTCTTACATATTTTATCAATATTTTGTAATTATCTTTTGCGTTTTTCCATTTAGTTATTTATAAAAAAAATAATTTGTTTGTACTTTGTTTTAATTCTTATGTAACACGTTCTATTTGATATTCTTTATAATCTTATCACTGCAGTGTTATATTTTTCTTTATCAAAAATATTACCCCAAATCTTTCCCGTCTTTTACTCTTAAAGAGTAGGTATTGGTCTAACTCTCGAATTATATTCTCTATTTGTTTACTTTTTGTATTGTAACGTAATTTCAAACAAAATTTCCTACTTTGCGTTTTATGTTTTTTACCACTGTATTTAAAAAGAATTAACCCATATTTAAACGGCTTTAAAAAAGGAGGAGGTTCTCAATTAGATTGTATATTTTTTATGGATGTTCGGGCATAACTTCTTGGTTTATGAACCGATTTAGATTATTCTTTTTTTGTTAGAGAGAACACCTCAAAGGGTGGCCCCATTTTAATTTCATTAGCATTGGACCTTGGATAGAAAATTCGTCAAATTCAAATAGGAAATGTGTAGTGATTGAGATATTGGTAGGTTTATGACAATCCAAAACAAGGTGGGTACCTAACTATGGTCAAGGATGTTCTGGACTAGACTTGGACTGTGAAGGCATGACAAAACTCCTTAACAGCATACAGCACAAATGTGGAAATTGAAATTGAAAGTTGAAGTTGGTCTTTTTTTGTTAAGAAGTGTCTTGTACTAGACATTTTCAAAAAAATCTGCATAAACGTTTATTTGTATCAGTAATTCTTTGATTAGTGTTAACAATTTTACTACTTTTAGAGCTTATAAATCATTCTTCATATAAAAAGACACTCTTCTAAACTTTACTAGACTTGAAAAGTTGGGCATATGAGAGAACAATATTGTAAATTATTTAAATGTAATATAAAAAAGTTATAATTTAAAAATTAGTTTTAGCAGAAACACAATTAAGTAAACGCGGCACGTCATGTAATTGATCAATTAATGGATTCATTTGTTAAATATACTCCCGAAACCAACAAAGTAGATAATAAATTTTATATTATGCTTTTCTGTTTTTGTGTTAAAGTTTTGTTTCAATAAATGACGTAAAATCAGATAGATTTATAATTTTTTTCTTGTATTCCCTTAAATTAATAGTAAAACTAATAAAAAAATAATAAGATATACAAAATAAGTATAAATAAAAGACCCTACTCTTGAAATTATTTATAAAACTTATGACTTATAATAATATTTTTGTTAAATGTTTGTGTTAAATATATATAACAACTGTTATACAAAGTATGCACTGCTGTATTACAAGTTGCCGAACTTATATTTTAATTGTATTTTATGACGAACTTATATTTTAATTGTATTTTATGACCGAATCGGTGTTGGTTTTTACGTGTTCTCGTCTAAAAACTATATAATGCAAAACTTTTTATTTATTGTAAGAACAAATTCAGTTTTCTAGATAAAATTGCTAACTGAATCTTTAAGTTTTCCAAAATCTCCACAAATGTATTTTTAATAATTATATAATAAAATAAAATATTGTTTCTAAGACAATTAATTTAATATATTGTAACAAGGCTATGATAAACTATTGAATTTCTTAATTTATTTTTTCTTTTTTTAGATATTTTTAGAGTTAATTTCATTATCTACATCTTTAAGTTAATAGAATAGTTTTTACTGATGTGCAAAGAAAAATTATTTTATTTTTAGTTTAGTTCTACGTGTGCACTATGTGGAGGTAGCCACACGGTCAATTATTGAGAATGTGCACACTACAATAACTTATACAAAATCAGAAAAACCACCACCAGACCATCTATCTCCACTCCCCACCCGTAAACAGACAAACTCACATATCCAACATTTCGCGTTCACCTACCTGCGCTAGTATTACACGGCACCGCAAATCCTTCCCTAAACACTCCTCTGAACAATCCCTTAGCCTTACTCTTAACAAATTTCTTGAAGAATTCAAATCAATGTTTTCGAACTCATCCAACAAAACAGCATGGTTTCAAACCTGCTAACAATGCTAATTAGCAAACAAAACAATGGATAAATTTCTCCGCGTAGCACAGTGGAACGCCAATGGCCTGTTAAATTATCGTGACAAAATAATTCTATTCCTAAAACACACCTTTATCGATATATTGCTAATTAGCGAAAACATTTTACGGAAAAACCGTACCTCAAAATGCCAAACTACCAACTATACAACCGCTATATTAATAAAACAAAGCACAAAATACTACTATCCCACAAAGCATAACATCAGAAAAGAAGACTTTGAACAATTCTGTTGCACTATGGGTCCCAAATTCATATCAGGTAGCGACTACAACAACAAGCGCACTACGTGGGGCTTCCGCTTAATCACCAAAAAGCCAAAAAGCTGTACAAGGTTATACAAGACAACAAATACGTCTAGCTATCAACATACTGGCCATCGGACCCCAACAAACCCCAACCTCCTAGACTTCTTTATCATTAAAGGCACATCGACACAAACATCTCTGCAAGCTATAACTTATCATCTAATCACACCCCAATCATAGAAATTATCAGCGCAAGTGTCCTACTCAAAGACTCCTCAAAACGGATTCACAACGCCACAACAGACTGGGATAAATATCGCCAAATTCTCCATAAAAGCATCGACCTAAAAGTTAGCCTAAAATATCCACTCGAAGTAGAAGGTGCCGTAAACAACTTTAATATTCTGCTAACATTAGCAGCACAGCTATCTACCCCCTCCAAGGTACAGAAGAAACTCGGAACATCCACCAATATTCCTCTAAAAAGTAAACTCTTAGTTACTCAAAACTTAAACAGATACGACAATTCAATATGAAGACCTATGCAATCTCCCCTAAAACCCCAATCTTTATTTCCACCAATACGGAAACACCCTCCAGCACTTGGATGTGCCAAGGGCTTTAAAAAAAGGCAAAATTGTTGGCACTTCACTTATCTGGAGTATTTTAAGCACACGATGATCTACCCGGTGTTGAACTCCCTGACTTTCAACCACCACTTGAAATACCTCCTTCTCCCATACCACTACTCACACCGAAGAAAATTAAATCTGAGATTCAACGATTAAGTCTCAAGAAAGCACCGGGATCGGAAATTATACCTAAACTGCTCCGCGAGGTCCCAAGAAAAGGAATAGTGCTTCTAACACAATATTTAACGCTATACTTTGACTTTAGTATTGGCCAAAGGAATTCAAGAAAGCGAAGATAATACTCATTCCTGAGCCTGGCAAAGATCCGAGCTATGCGATATCCCACCGCCCTATAAGTTTACTACCAATGATCTCCAAGCTCCTCGAGAAACTTGTGCTACGAATAATCGACCCTGAATTCACGACAACTAACTGGTGCTCGGATTACCAATTTGGCTTCAGTCGATTTCACTCAACTATACAACGATGCCACTGCATCACACATGAGATTAATGCGGCGTTCGAGCAATCAGCCTACTGCATAGCCCTCCCTCAGGCTTTCGATAAAGTTTGGTACACACTCAAACATAAAATACAACAAATCTTAACTCTTCAATTTTACAAGCTCCTGAAATCGTACCTAACAGACAGACAACTTTGAACACGAGTTAACGATGAAGTCTCAGCAGTGTATCCAATTTAATCTGGGATTCCACAGGAAAGCTTTCTGGAACCTTTCTTCTATACGTTATTCTACTCCGACCTCTCAACCACCCCAACCACAACTATAGGCATATACACTGATGACACAATCATTCTTGCGAGGCATACAGGCTTAAAAACCACATTCGAACACGTCCAAATCCACCTTAATCAACTTGAAGAATGGCTCAAGAACTGGAAAATAAAGGTTAACGAGTCTAAATCAACCCAGGTGACATTCACTTCACGCAAAGGGCTATGCCCCTACTTTACTTGAACAACATTGAGATACCACAATCTGTAACAATGAAGTACTTTGGTCTTTACCTCGACAGCAAGCTCACCCGGAGGGAACACATTATTAAAAAAAAAGTACATCGATTTTTGAATCAAAACCGTTCACTATTCCAATTATCCTTAAATAACAAACTCCTGATATATAAGGCCATCATCAAATCAAATCCATCCGGTACTATGGAATTGAACTATGGCGATGTGCTAGCAAATCAAATCTCGCTATTATGAAACGCTGCGAATCTAAAATCCTACGATCCATCACCGATGCACCATGGTACATCACCAAACAGATTATACACGACGATCTTGGCATCTCGTTTCTCATCATAGTAATACACGACAGAACTATAAAACATCTCGACAAACTTTCCATCTATGACAATCTTATGCATGAACTTTCGCACCATTAAGTCATCAGAAGACTCAAGCGCCGTTGGCCTACCGATTTCCATTGAAGAGGACCCATCCCTGATGGGCCCTCACAACGTCAGTACCACATTTGTAATATTAGCATATAGGATCTTATGTATTCTGATTGCCAGTCTACTTAACAGTAAAAAAATTAATTTGAATATATTTTATTATTGTGTTTTATTCCTATGTGAGATTGTATTCAATTATTTTTCTCTTTTTGATAATTCTTATTTACACGTATGCTTCTTAACTCCATAAGAAATATTTGTGGATAATTCTGATGGTACTGTATAAGGTAGTTAATTTTTCTCTTACATTTCAAAAGTTTTTGAACAAATTTAAAAGCACTTGATAACAAAATCATTACGAATTACAACACTTTACAGCCACTCTCCTCCTATGTATTTGAAATTTTTTATTTTCTGTAATCGGACCATAGTGATAATGGTTTGTTTTAAACATCTTTAACAAATCTTAGTGTCATATAAATGTTAGGAGCTACTTTGGGTTCATTCCAATTATTATTTATATAGTATATACGTGGGCTGTTGAATATCTATTGCAAAACTAACAAAAATGAATGCTTCATGTTGGAAACTTATTTAGTGCTTTCAAAAATAGTCTCTGTGGCTGTCAATACATTTCTGCATACGCTGGAACCAATTTCCATAGCGAAACATAGGTTTTGAATGCAACAACTGCCTGTTCCGGCGTCGAAAATCGTTGCCTATGCATTTTGTTCTTTACGCGTGAAACTAAAAAGAAATCGTTAGGGGTTAGCCCCTAATGATTTTTTGGCAAACAAATGGTTGTGTGCCATTTAGAATTGACCGTTTTATGATTCTCTAAAATTACGGTTTCGACATGTTTAGTTTTTCCAAAAAAAGGTAACCATTTGCTTCTAAGTGCTTCGAGCCGAATAACTTGTTGGGTATGGCTCACCTTGCAAGACCCATACGGTCAATTGCTGTTTACTTTTGGGTCTATATGTATAGATACAAGATGTTGCAAACGGTTTTAAGCATTGATATCGTATTTCTTCGACCAATCGACGCGAGCTTGTTTTGAGCAATCATTAAGTTATGCGGGATCCAACACGCGCCCAGTTTTTTCACGGTTAAACGTTCATGCATTGTCTAATGTACGCTAATCATACTAATGCCTAAGGATGCTTTAATTTTACAATAAGTCACATCACGATCTTGCCTTATCAGTTCGTGCACAGCATCGATGTTTGGTGGCACCACAGCAGATTGTCGTCGACCTTCTTTAAATTCCTCTGCTAGCGAACTACGACCACAATTAAATTCATTTCATTTTTACACCTCTCAAAAATTTTAAAAAATTAAAATAATCTAATCACATACATACAAAAATATGAGAAATAATTATATTACAAAGTATTAATACTTAGTAAAAATTCGTAGAACAGTGTAAGTAATATAATTTTTATTATTCTGCCACAAAGTTTTAATATCGAGATTCAAAAAACCGAAAAATTAAAACAATAATAATAGCAAAGTAATGATAATAATAATAGTAACAGAAACAGTAATTAGTCGTGGAGATTTGTCAGTTCTCAATAGCTCTGTCTCCAGCAGAGTTGGAAGACAGGGAGAAAATGTGTGTCCCGTGTAACAGAAACTAAAACATTTAAAAATATGAAACAAAATAAACGGTTGGTGTGGCCGGAATAAGTGGACTGTATAGGTAATGTTAAATTTTGAATAGAGAACTTCAAACTAAAATTTAAAACACTAACCTATGGAAACGGCGCTTCCCGTAGATATCGGTTCCTGCTGTTGGTCCTGGGGCTTCCAGAAGAAAAGCAGAAGGATATGGATAAAAATTAGGACAAGTTACCCCAACCTTCACAGCAGATGAGACGGGGGCGTCTTTCTGGTATAAAGGTTCCCTCGTCGAGCTGTCACAATTTGTCGGCGAGAGCACAGCGAAAAAATGCCAAATGCAAAAGCGCGAACAAAGGCAAATGCGTAATGAAGGTTTTAATAAAGTAACAGTATAAATTCGCGTGAACTTAACGTAATTGAAATAGCCAGTTTAAATAAATAAAGCAAAGGCTTAGTGACGCGCTAACTAAACGAAATCAACGTGCTAAAGCAAGTGCTAAAGGCCAATTCTAAAAGCCAATTGCACGAGCGCGGCTCGCGGCCTTAATCGCCACGCATGCTTGCAGTCAATTGGGCCGATATAACAAATTTCACATATGAGAGAGGGAATCAAATTATAGCCGGCCCTAATTTAACATTTCAAAAAATAAATAAAATTAGGAGATTGGCGCGAACATCCCCCCGCCTCTGAAGCCACCGCCTTCAGCACCAACTACTGCGAGGGACGGATCAAAATCCAACAAAATTGCAATACAACCAAGGCAATTGGGTAATACGCACCAACCGTTTCTCCAAAATGAAACAAACGAACAAACCTGAATAACTATATACAAATTATATACAAATGGCGATAAACCACAAACAACCGCATTTTTGGGAAGGAAAGGGGAATAGCTTCACCGTGGGTCGAGTATAAATTCCCCCCGAAGTTCGAACTCGAGCTACTCGAACCACCCCATCTTTCCCAGGAAACACCTCGTCAACTATCCCCAAGGGCCATTTTAAAGGGGAACAGTTGTTTTAGTTAATTAAAACTACGGTACCCGGTTTCAAAGGTTCAGTTGGTTTTTTCCATTTCCGTCGGACCTGCAACTCAAGTAAATATTCTCGCCTCCAACGCTTCCAAAAATCTTGTACAATTCGATCCAACAACTAAAATCGGCTTAATTGATTCAGAGGATATGGGAGACGAGCTGCGCCAGTAAATTTTCTGCCGGTTTCAGGTGCAGAAAATGAGCCGGAGTCAAGACCTGAAGATCCGATGGATCAGAACTCAGTGAGCAAAGGGGTCGGAAATTCAACAAAGACTCGATTTGAGTTAGAGCCGTAGTAAGTTCTTCATATGTCAAAATCTGATCACCAATTGCTCGGGATAAATAAAGCTTGACAGATTTAATATTAGATTCCCATAAACCGCCAAAGTGAGGAGCACTGGGAGGTGAAAATTTCCACTCTATTCGATGATTGGCTAAACCGTCACGTAGAGATCGCCAATGTTCGTGGAGCTCTAATAACTGTGCTATTTCTTCCAACTCAGCCTTTGCACCTACAAAGTTGATACCTCGATCAGAAAAAATCGTGCGACAACGTCCGCGTCTGGCCAAAAATCGTTTGAATGCTGCTAAAAACATAGGAGTTGACAATTCTGTAACCAATTCAATGTGGACCGCTTTGGTAGCTAAACAAATAAATAAACAAATGTATGCTTTACCAAGGACGGGCTTCCGACCCTTTCCCAAAGAAATTTTTAACGGTCCTGCGTAATCGACACCTGTCTGAAGAAACACCTTTGTCTCTGAAACCCGACTATGTGGTAAATCTCCCGTCATAGGTGACCAATTCTTTAGACGAACTATTGCAAGCACGGACACACCCTCGTACCGTTTGTCGCGCAGAAAAAATCCAAAGTTTTTCTCTCAACAATGAGAGTAACAGGTGGGGCCCTGCATGGCAATGAACTATTTGGAAATCATTAATTAATAGTTTTACAAAAGAGTTCTTTTTTGGCAAAATGATGAGGTAACGGTGATCAAAGGGCAACCCCGAATTTTTCAACCGCCCTCCGACACGGATTACGCCGTGGTTTAAAAAAGGGGCAAGTCGTTGTAATTGATCGGTACAAAGTTTTCCAGTTTCCAACGCCTGAAACTGTTTGCCAAAATGACAGAGTTGTACGACAATACATAAAGACCGCTCCGCTTTATTTAATTCCTTACCAGAAATATCCTGCCTCGGGGGTAGCTTTTTTCCAAACCTCAGGATCAATACCACCACCCGTAACAAACGCATATAAGAGGAAGAACGACCAATTAATGCTACTATAGGATTTTCGAGGCAGGGTTCTTCGGAGACAAATAACGCCAACTTTCGAGTTTCTGGAAGCTCGGTTTCAGCATGATTGGTCACCACTCGATTTATCGGCCATATTCCTTCGGGAGCGCTCAGCCAAGATGGGCTTTTCCACCACAAGTGATGTTCAAATAATTCTTGGGGTGACAATCCCCTTGATAGACAGTCTGCCGGATTTTCCCCACCGTCAATGTGAAACCAAGAGTCAACTAAAGTTGACAAAAACGTTAATTCTTGTTTAAAGGTCTGCCACCGATCAGCAACTTGGCGAGGAGGGGGATCGTTCCAATCAATTTGAGCGTGCCACAACTGCTTAATAAATAGCTTGGCCATTAAAATAGTCGGAGCTAAAATTCTCAAAGGGTCAAACATATTGGCAATTTTAGACAACATATATCGTTTGGTACATCTTCGTTCCTCTGCTCCAATCCGAAACCCAAACCAATCGAATTGGGGATTTCAAGGTAACCCTAACACCTGGTTCGAGGCATCTCCATAATCAAACTCTCTAACTAAAGTATTTCCTGCCAATTCGGGTACATTAGATGACCATTTTACCAAAGAAAATCCCCCGACAGCCATCATCTGTTGTGATTAGACTTTTAATTCGCGAGACTGATCTATGCCTTCTAGTGATGTAACCAGATCATCTATATACATGTCTCTGGGAATAATTTCGACCGCCATTGGAAAATTTTGTTTCTTCTCGTCCACAAGTTGATGAATTGTTCGCAAGGCTAAATAGGGAGACACCGAAAGACCAAAGGAAACTGTATTCAAATGGAACACTTCTACAAGACCCTCTGGATGAGATCTCCATAGCAATTTTTGATATTTTCGGTCTTCCGCACGTACCCAAATCTGCCGATACATTTGTTTTATGTCTGCGGACAAGGCAACCGAAAATAGACGGAAATTTATTAACAAGTCAAAGATATCGGTTTGCAACTTCGGCCCTACATGAAGTAAATCATTAAGTGATGTTCCCGAGCTCGTTTTCGCACTCGCATCAAATACTACGCGAAGTGGCGTAGAAGCGTTCTGGGGTTTAAAAACACCGAAGTGAGAAATAAAATAGCCAACGTCAGAATTAGAGTCGGCCGTTACTGACATGTGACTTTGTTCCCAATAATCCGAAACGACGTCCTTATAGAGACTTTTTAACTCCGGAAAACGTCAAAAGCGTGCCTCCAAGCCTAACAACCGACCATAGGCCAGATTGTAGGAGTTTCCTAACTTTTATGGATCTTCCTTGAAAGACAAAGAGACGATGAATTTCCCAGAATTCGATATTTTCACCGTCGAAGAAAACAATTCCTCACAAATCTTGTTTCCTTGATTTACTAGGGTTGTTGAAGGGACTTCCTCAACTTCCCAAAACTTTTGAAGGAGTGTCTCGACCGGTTTATTTATAGTAACCAAACTTATGGGGTTAGTCTCCTCAGACACAACTGGAGCTCTACCCACAAAACAAACCCAAGGGGGCTTGAAATAGCAACTGGAAATTTTGGTGAACTTTTGATGGTCGTGTTTCCCAGAATCTGGCTGACAAACTCAGCATCTAAAATTCCGTTTATTTCTCCCGGAATGTGAAAAGAGTCATCTGCTAAATCCAGATTTCGAAGATAAGCCAACTGGGAAATATCGACTTCCGCGGACGGCAGTTTGTCAACAATCTTCTTTACGATAAGGGGCTCAGTCGTAAACGAAATACTGGAATCAAACCGAGAAGAAAAGTCAAATTGGTTTTTCTATAAATTGTTTGTGGGGCTCCTCAAGTTCAAACGCCGACACTTTGAAGTTAGAAAATGTGACTGACTTCCAGAATCTCAAATTTTTAAAATGCCCCGACTCGTTGTAAACCCTTCCGACAACCGTTGATAAAACAACTGTAGACTTTTTTGGGATCGCGGACCTTTTACGATTTTCCAGCTAACACAAAGCCGTCTCTTTAACCTCCGACAACCGACCTGCGGGTTTACTCTCTTTGGAAAAGATAGAATGAAAGAGGGGGTGATGAGAGAATCTGGATTGAGTGGAAAATTGTGAGAAGTACGTGTAATTTTCTCCAGGATCTTGGGTCTTAAAGTTTCCGAGGGGTTAACGATCGGCATAGTTTTTATTTGCTTTTGTAGGAATCGCACAAAATATTGATAGGTAGGAATATCTTTGTTGCGATGTCCCTCTTCAAAGGAACGTCTTGTTATCGGGTCTAAAATTTCTAACTCTCGATTGAAAAACACAAAATCTCCGATATCCTCCAAGCCTAATTGTTTAATTGCCGCAATGGGCCCACAAAAATTATTTAAAACAGCTGTTAAACCTCCTCTGGATTCCGCACGTAAAGTTTTAAAATTAAATATCTGATTAATATAATTGTTTGCCAGCCACCTTTTATCGTTAAAACTATCAAATAAGGCTTCCCAAATTACCTTATAATTACTTGATGTGATAGTAAGCCCTTGGCAAACTTTTAAGGCCGAACCTTGCAATTTTGACACCAAAAGTGTGACCTTCTCTAAATCTGACAAATTTCGATTGTCGTGGACCAAAGTGATGAATAATTCGCTAAAAACTGGCCAATTTTGGGGTGTACCATCAAAACTAGGAATATTTATCGCGGTAAGTTTTAGTGACTCGGTTTTTGGTAGGGCAGGAGCTGTTGAAGTGATCACGCTTTCCGAAATTTGTTGAGCAACCCTCGCGATAACCTCCAATAAATTCCCAATTGCCGTAAATTTAGGAATAAAATTGGGATCTAAATCTAAAGAAATTTCGTTAATTCGAAATTCTAACTCATTAAATTCTTTAATCGTATCTTCGTGCATTGTAAGGTTCGTTTTGAAATAAGCGAGATTTTGTCCCTCATTAATTTTCTTTGCAAAATCGTGGAATCTTTGTTTACGAGCGAAAAGCGTGTGTTTTTTAGTGTTTAAAATTTTAAACAGATTTTCCACCTTTCCTTTGTCCGTCATTTTTGCAATAATAAATTTTTAATGGCTAACAATCAATTAAATTTTCGATTGAATAAATCACATATCAAGCAATTTAACTCGGCCGTGAAAATTTGCTTTCACAAAAAGGTCTGTGACAAGCGATTAGAATATAACGTTCCAACGCTTAAAACGATATCTAATCTAACGCGGCACACGCTAGCTCGACTATGGAACAAACCACAAAAAAATGATTTAAATCCGGGTAGTATGGACGAAATGTGGTTCAAATCCGGATCGTAAGGACCAAATGGTTCGCCCGGTATAAGTGGACTGTAAAGGTAATTTTGAATTTTGAATAGAGAACTTCAAACAACTCAAAAATTAAAAACATTAACCTGTGCAAACGGGGCTTTCCCTCAGATATCGGTTCCCTGCTGTTGGTCCTCGAGCTTCCAGAAGAAAAGGAGAAGGATATGGATAAAAATTAGGACAAGTTACCCCAACCTTCACAGCAGACGAAACGGGGGCGTCTTCCTGGTATAAAGGTTCCCTCGTCGAGCTGATAATTTGTCGGCGAGAGCACAGCGAAAAATGTTAAATGCAAAAGCGCGAACAAAGGCAAATGCGTAATGCAGTCGCGTGAACTTAACGTAATTGAAATGGCCAGTTTAAATGAATAAAGCAAAGGCTTAATGTCGCGCGAACTAAACGAAATCAACGTGCCAAAGAAAGTGCTAAAGGCCAATTCTAAAAGCCTTAATCGCCACGCGTGCTTGCAGTCAATTGGGCCGATATAACAAATTTCACATATATGAGAGGGAATGAAATAGTAGCCGGCCCTAATTTAAAATTTCAAAAAATAAATATAATTAGTAGATTGGCGCGAACAACGGTTCAAATAGATATATGGGATCGTCCTAAATACAGACATGGATTTCCATGAGGTATCCTCGAACGTCATCCAGCTTACAAAATAATCAGATAGTACGTTTCAAACACCATTAACGTCCATTACAACACGATAGAAACCAAGACAACAATGGACAATCGAGCAATACAGAGAGAACTATTGTGATATTCTTATTATACTGATGTTACCAAGATTAAAAGTAGGATTGTTAAGGGTACTTGCTCAGCCTAGGAAAGAAGAAACCGGTACTTATTTCCGAACATGACCCTTAACACCTACGTCAAGCTTTAATAATATCCACGCTGATGTCAAGCAAACACTTTAACCTAGGCCTCGGATACCCTTAATACGGCGATTGAGTTCGTTGATGAACTGATAAATATTAAACCAGAAGAGTTACATTAACAACTAACATCAATAAAAAAAGTATTGAAAAAAGAGCGTAGTATTTATCAAAAACTGCTCGTAATAAAAAGTGCCAGTCTATGTGATCGTAAAAGTAAAAAAAAAAATAAAACTCACTAAATTGGTAAGATATTAATATTTTAACTAACCGCTTTATCAAGAATGATAAGTCACAAATTTCTAAATCTTATTAAAATCAACCAGTTTATAAAAAGCCTTTATAGAGGCAACAGTTTTTTTGAAAAAGTTGGTTATAGAATTCATAGATTGTATAAAGGCATTCGATAGTTTGCTTCGTTACTGAATAATTGCACTCTATTAAGTTTTGCCAACCATAAATCGATTTTTAGATGACGGCTATTTGGCATCAAGACACGAGAATATTTTAAGCTAACTTCTTGTGTTTCTTGTGATTTTGTTTAGCATTAATTCCTCTAAACAATATATTAAACAGACAAGGTTTAAAACGTGATATGGATGCTAACAATCATATCGGCCACTTATTCTACATGAAATAGTAAATGCCGTCTATGAAGAATGAGACGGGACTGAAACAAGATCTCGCTATTGTCAAAACATTCAGTGCCGACGTCAAAATGGAGTTTGGTCTGGGTAAATGCGCCATATATATTTTTAAAAGTCGTAACCTATTTAAAGGCCAAAATATTCAGATAAATAACCAAAGAGTCATTAGAAGAGTAAACACGGATGAGACGTATAAGTACTTAGGTATAGAAAAAAAGATGAGGGAATTCTTAAGATAACGTATAACTCTAAAAAGCAGATTATTACTATTTACCTTACTATCTACCTACTACCTTAACTGTCTCATTCACATCATGCGGTTTTGGTATAATTGACTGCTTGAGAACAGAAATTGAAATAGTAAAGAGAAAAACAAGAAAATTAAGGACTGTCTTTATTACATATTCAATGATGAGTCAAAAAGGAAGAAACTTAAAAAAACTATAAAAAAAGATTTTACTTATATGGAGATTTTCTCTGCACAAAATTAATTGTCGGAAATCGTGAAAATTTTAGTTTAAGTACTGATTTATATTTCACATAATATATGTGTTTTAGAAAAACGCATGAATAATTATTTTATAAATATGATAAATATATATTACTATATTTAAATTCTCTAACCCAACACACATTTTTTTATTGTGTCTTGAAAAAAGAAAGTCGTCAATGTCATGTTTTAGGAAATTGAGATACGGTTTGTTGCGCTGTTAACGGAATTAGAAGTCATAAGGTCACAAGCGGGGCATAAAACGCGCAGTGACTGTCACATCTATATTACAACGTTACACAATTTCCCGGAGCCCAGACACAACGAACATGGAAATGCACCACTGTGGTTCTAACAAGATGGCACTAGTCCACACACAACGATAATATCTCAAGAAGTTTTGCGATATCTCATTATATAGTGACATCCCGTAGTCGACTAGGTTCACTTGTGATTCCTTTATGTGGGGACACCTGATATCTGAAGTGTTTGAACGCAGGCCGCAAACCATTGAGGAATTAAAGGATGCTATTTGCAATACGATCGCAGAAGAAACGATTTAAGGCGAGGCTGCAGAAATGTACCGCTCATGCAGGAAAACATTTGGACGATACCATCTTTAAAACTAGTTGACGATCTTGCGGTCAAGAGAACTCGGGCATAACCTACAGCGTTTCTGTTTAGATATTTTATCATCAACTGATATCTATTTCTTCTAGTACATCTCCAGCACTCAAGAAGTCTTCGATCAAATTACGTAAACTAACGCGCAAAGTGGATGTGGCCAATCGTCTTACTAATAAAGGCTTTACAAGTTGCATCGATAATTCCATGATTCTTTTCATAGTAGCATTTCCTTCCTTCAAATTGTATAAAATGAAAGAATTCACATTAGCTTGATCTAACGTACCATACAACATTCTCATAGGTCACCTAAACGTTTTCCTAGCCGTTGTATATTGATGACATTTCTGATTAAAACTGTCTGCACCGTCCTTTGTTTGATTATAAATCTGGTTTGCCAGATGCTTCGTCTACTTTACCCGTTTGATGCAACTGTGATAAGACTAATGCAATTTTTTTCAAGCTTTACAATGTCTTTTACATTGACATTGCACTTTCAATCACTTTTTTCGTATCAATAAACTAAAAATAGACTATACCAAGGGCCTACAATCGTTTTGGAAAATTTTTAATTTCTACAAATAATGGATTTTATGGCGTTTCGTACGGACTAGGTGAAAACTACCCAACTCCGGTATTACAACAAGTATGGCTTAAACACCAAGCGTACACTGATGCTGCCAACTCGACCTGAGACTGTTGGCACCTCAAATATTCCCCGCCCCTCGGTCCGGGCCCCCTCCATCGGCTTCTTCTAAAATGCCACCACTTTTAAAATTCGCTTGGGTTACGTTAACCCAGTACGTACCTTGAGGGTTAATGGTAGAACAGTGCTTATGGACTGAACGCAAAGCTGAATTAGAACTCTAAAAATATAAACAACACTATTGGCTTCTTGGCAGGGACTCCAAGCTGTCAATACACAATTAAATTCTAATCTACAACCAAGTCCTAAACATTGAGATAAATCAAACTTTTTAAAATAAAGTATTGCGCAATATAATGAATGCCTCCCTGGTATATGCGGAACGCAGATTTCCATCGTGATTTAGGTACTCTCAGCGTTAAAAAAAAAATTTACTAACAAGCATGAAGCCAGGCTATACCTTCATCTCAACGCAGAAGCTACACAGCTGCTGGACAATTAACGCCACGTCCGAAGACTGAAAAGAACTAAACCAGTGTGCGGGTGACGTGCATATAATAATAATAATGGTAAGGCTCTACGCCCCTCGTGGGAGCACGGTCTGCGAACTGAGAGGTTAAGGCTCTCATACGTTCGCTCTCTCTGCCCGGTCGTCGCGCACCATCTCTGATGCGGGGCGATGTGGCAAGCATCGCGCCTAAGACGACCCCATTATTACCCCTTGTTCGAATGAACGCAGGTACTCAATTATTTTTAGTGACTGAGTAGGCCACCCGCCAGGCATCAGAGAGCACCGGGAATTGAACCCGGGTCCGTCAGCATCGCAGCCCGTCCCTCAACCACGGGGCCACGCTGGCGACGTGCATATAGTTAACCGAATAATCTAAAGGACCTCATTAGAGTACCTTTAGTAGTAGATAAGTACGTTATTAGAGTAAAATTAATAGCTAGTCTTTCAGACTAGTTTCAGTAGTTAGGCACTACTAAGTTGTAAAAATTTTAAAAAAATCTATAGATTGGCGTTTCTTTTCCGTCTCTTGCACTCATAACGCTGTACGAATAACTTATTACCTATCTCTTTGTTAATCACATGGTGCTGCTGCCTTTACGCGCGCTTTAGGCACGCATTTCAATTTGGAATTTCCAAGAAAAGCTCGAATACTTTCGAGCAATCGAATAAAATATTCTATGTAAATATTGTTAGTCGAGCTAGACAGGTTATAAAATTTATAATATCGTCTTTTGTATATTTTGTCTAGGAATCGTATCACCCATTTAAAATTAAAAAGAAAGCAATGTTTAAATAACAAGCTATAGTTGGTTAATATTTATATAAAATAACAACATTTAAAGCGGCACCTTAACTAAATATAATCAAAAACTATAAACTTATAAACACTTTACAAATAGTTCATGTAAACAAAGAAATTAATTATAGACGACACATCTATTTTTTTAAAATAAATTAATATTGCGTTGAATAAATAAATATTGTACCAATCTAGAATTATTGTAATCAAGTACCTTCGATAGCTCAGTTGGTAGAGCGGTGGACTGTAGTTGATCGAATGAAAATGGACATCCATAGGTCGCTGGTTCAAATCCGGCTCGAAGGAAATGTTTTAAAATATACCAATGTGGATTACTTACTGTTATATGTTAAACCACGTCCAACTGAAAATAAATAATTTCATTATTACCACAATTTCGCAAAATATTTGTGAGCTACAGATAAGATAAGATATGCAGTCTGGCGTTGATGTTGTAACTCAAATAATATTTTTGTTCATTTTGCGTTTGTGATAAAAAGTTTATTTTAGTAAAATATAAGATATCATTAAAGAAGTTACGTGTGCGCAATAACCGTGATATTTTTACTTAAGAAGCTGAAGACTAATTGCAGCACTTTAAAATGTATATAATGTAATCTTGCATCCATTGCAACGAAGTATAATATTATAAGATTGAAAACGCACTGTTAAACATATTACAAGGTTTGTATAAAAAGTATCGGGAACAATTTTTTCCTGACGTGGCTGTACGTCGGAGTATGCTCGCACCGTGCATGCTCGGTGGTCGGGGATATGACCCTCAAGACGCGCCAAGCGCCAGTCGTCTGTGTCGTTCAGGCTAGATCGTGTTTTAGTGGACTCAGTGCAAGTGCAAAATGCAGCAAACGAGTGAACAGTGATACGTCATTAAATGTTGCGTTGGTTTAGGGAAATTGAGTACGGAGACGTTGGGCATGATTCGCGAAGTGTTCCAGGATAAAAGCATGTTACAAATTGCAGTTTTAAGTGGCTCAAGCTCTTCAAAGATGGCCGAGAGAGCGTGGAGGACGAGCCCCGCGCTGACGGCCGTTGACCTCAAAAACCGACGACAACGTGCAACGTGTGCGTGAAGAGCTGAATTCAGACCGTCGGTTAAGTGTGCGCATGGTCGCAGACGAAATTCGCATTTATAAGATGACGGTGCACAGCATTTCCACTGAAAATTTAGCACTGCAAAAAATCTACGCTAAACTCGTTCCAGAGGTCTTGACGGACGACCAAAAGCATAGGCGTGTGTCTGCAACGCGTTGAAGAAGACCCCGGATTTTTGGACAACACAATCACGGGAGGCGAAACTTGGATACTTGAATTCGACCCTTAAATAAAACGGTAAAGTTCCGAATAGCAGTCCAAAAAAGGCTCGAATGAGCAAATCTAGAGTAAAATTCATGCTCATCGTTTTCTTCAACGCCAAGAGGTGGTCCACTACGAATTTGTACCTGAGAGGCAGACAATGAATGGTACTTTTTACTTCGAAGTGTTAAGAAGACTGAGGCCAGCCATCGCTGGAAAGTGGAAATTGCATCACGAAAATGCACCCAGCCACACCTGCTCCAAGATCACCGACTATCTGACAATAAATGGCATTGCGTCTACGCTTAAGAGAAGTACTTTGAAGACTTTTGAAGAATTGTAGCAATATCTCAAATAAATCTATTTTTCCGAAACTTTTTCGATACTTTTTTTGCAAACCCTATCAGGAATTATGTAAATAATTTGGTGAAAGACAAGAATTAATAATATAAACCACATAAACACGTATGTTTGACTGTAGTTAAACCAATGGATATCGTCCGTGACGAACAAATCCTTGAGAACCGACAAGTAACAGTGTGGGACATTGTATATTGAATATATAAAGCGATCCAAATTAAATTTTTAACACGTTTTTCTTGAATAAAAAATAAAGTATTGAAGCAATCCAAATTTGATTTGTGTAAAATGTAAATTATAGATATAGCAGTTACGTATAAAATATGATGTCGACCGATTTTGTTAACATGCGACAATTCTAGAATTGTAGCAGAAAATCCTGTCCTTGAAATTGCCCCAGAAGGAAAAGTGTTTCACATGATGTTTGACATGTAGCTCCATCTTGTTAAAACCACGTGTCATTTAAGTCCAAATCGTTGTTTTTATTGCAAAGAAGTTCTTAACCATCTTACAATAGTGTATACAATTGATAGCAACAGTGTTACCAGCTAAGCGTCCTCTAAAAATTACAAGCCAATGATTTCTTTAGCTTACAATGTGCACCAAACAGTGCATTTTTGGAAATTCATTATTTTTTCGTGAGTAACACATAGATTTTTAAAACCCCAGATGCGACAATTTTGACTTCGTCGCTCAATATAAGATTTTCTTGAAAAAATCACCATCAAGTGCTATGTTCTCTAGAACTCGGTTCTCATATGTCCGACGTTTCTAGCAGTTTAAATACCAACTGTACAGATACAATATTCCAACGATCACAGAACGCAAATTAAAATCCTAAAGTTTAATTTGAATAGCCCTACACTGTGCTCAAAAATTGGAGTAAAATATTATATATTGCGAGAATAATAAACAATAAAGTTTGATTTAAAGAGTTACATGTAAATTACAGTACTAATACTTATTGAGTTCCACCATACCTCAGACTAAAAATAATAAAAATGCGAACAGAATAATTTAAAACTGCAGGATACCACAAAATGTACCAAAATGGGGTGGGTTAGTGTCTTAAATAGATTCCCCTACCCGACTGTCAACCTCACCTTCCCTTAGTAGACCCTGTTATTAAAATTTATGAAGCTCTGGCCACCAAGTCTAGGTGGTATAAACTCAACATCAAATCACAAAGGGAATAAGGATCCATATCAGAGAGACTTGTTAGAGAAATCTCAGCTATATTCACTAATACGTTCCAGCCGAAACTTCCCCTGAAAACGACAAACCGGTCAATTAGCACTAACAGGTTTCTGTCGGCAATATATCTATTGTCAGGTAGAACCAAATTATTGAAACCTAGAGAACATAATGAAACAACACAAGTTACGACAAATAAACTACAATAACGACATACTGTCAAACTTTGCAAACACACGCAATCTAGTAATTGAAGCCATAATTTTTGCGCACAAAGATTACATCCGTTTCACCATATAAAAGAACTGAAAACTAAATACACTACATCCTAATACCTAAATTGAGTGTTATTAAAAAAGAGGTACACGTAATCGTTACATTATAAAATGGTTGAAATAAAACTGGCAGCAATTAGAAACCCAAAAACTTGGCCAAAATCCAAGTACATACTGAAAAAACTCAAAAGGCTAGAAGCAAAAGCGTACAAAAAAGTTGCAACATGTTTACTCAGAAGAGTGAAGGATGTGGCAAAAAATCCAAAACATAAATAAAGTAACACTGCAAAATAATGGAAGAGAAAGGAAGTAATGCGTAGGGATGACACATGAGATCTCATAAACAATATAAGGAGAATTAAAACGAAAATAGGCAAACTAATAATGAAAAGGAGAAAGAAGAAAAGATGCAGTTTTGTAATTCCTGAAATAATATCAAGAATATGTGGATCAATACACTCACATCACTAGTCGAAGATGCTGCAAAAGCACATACAATGAGAAGATAATAAACTATAACCAAACATAAAAATAAATCAACGCTGATAAGATCCAGATTAGGAAAAACAATATTATCCTCCTACAAATCACATTTCAAAGAAATGTTGGACAAGAATGATACTAGCAATGATAAGGCTCTAATGCCCCGTGTGGGAGCCTGCGCACTGAGAGGTTAAGGTTTTCATATGTTCGCCACTGTGCACCATCTCTGATTCGGGGCGATATGGCAAACACCGCGCGTTAATCTCTTGGGTACCAAGCGCCAATCCACTGACTTTGTTTATTTAGGATTATTTCCAAAGTGACGATATTTCCAAAAATAGCACCAACTATCAATATTTTGTAAATATTTTTCACTCCTGCGAGCACAAGCGTCAAAATTTGACATTTTCAATTTGCCTTTGAACCCCGGTGGTCAAAATATTTTTTTGGCAAAGGAAACATGAGTAAATATAAGATGTTTTGCTTTTATATTAGAATTATATTATTTTCCACATCTAGGAACAAAATTAATCTGTTCGTTTGTAGTTGAGGATTATTCAGAAAATGTTTTAGAGCTAATGTCAGAGGACGAGGAGGATTCCAGTGGAAACTCTAGCGATGATGACTTACCTGACCTCAAAGGAGAAAAAAATAGAGAAAGCGCTGCTGTAGGGGACAATGATGAATCCCCTGAAGAATATGATCAAAACAATGACAGTGATGGTGAAGATTACGACGCGATAATTCTTCTGACGAAGGTGACAAATTGCCAGCCGTTCAAATACCTTCACAATCTGCTACAATCTGTTCCCAATTAGCAGAATCAGGAAAAGGGCCGCTGTAGTTCCACTTCTATAGCTTTTTTCAGAGCAATATTCTCCTAATACTGGATAGGCAAACGGTGTTGACTTTTGGCCAAAGATGACATCATTTACTCCCAGTTCTGATAAGTACCACCCGGACTTTGATTTTAATCAAAATTCAACATTTCTGGAAGTTCTGAAATACTACTAGGACAATGTGATAGTGGACGAAATTTGCCAAGAGACCAACGAGTATGGCGCCCAAATAAAGTTTACCAAACTTTCCACTTCTAAAATGGCGCCCGTTAAGACGTGAATAATTCATGGACCTATCTGCACTGATGGGACTGGTGGAACGCGGTAAATTGAGAAATTATTGGAGAAAAGACCATTTATTCCAGATTTCAATTTTCGGAAAAACCATGGCAAGAAATAAGTAAATTTCTCCCAAAAAACCTAAATGTTAAAAGCCCACGTTCCCACCTTTTATCTTTTAAAATATGGGAGCTTTCTTCTAAAAATCTAATAAATTAAAAATTGGCTAAGAGAAAATGTCGAATACTGTCTTCTGCTCTTGAGGTCGTCTGACGAAACCTCCACTGCACAGGCTATATTTGGCAATTTGTGTTTTAATTGGTTGCATGCTGAATACGTGCCCTTAATTGATATTGAGATTGTGAAATTTTGCTAATTCTGTATGACCAATAGAACCAGAATCCTCAGACTCTATGATTGAATCTCAACATTGCACAAATTATTTTTATTTACCTCTTCTTACTTTTACACTTTATGGTCTTTACGCTCCGGTAAATAACAAGAAGTCTCTTGCATATAACATAAAAGACAACAAAAGACTTTCCATCGTTACCCGACAAAATTAAGTCTATTATCAGCATCCCGAGACGTGTCGAAAGCAAGGTGGCCAATGGAGATATTTCCGGAGCCATTCGGATTCTCGAAAAACATCTGATTCTGAAGAAATACTTTACTGATGCACCAAAGCCTGACTTCAGCTTTACTCCTCCAACCGTCACTGAGGATGACGTTATCTTGGAAATCAAATCTTTTAAAAGGGGATCTGCAGGAGAGTTAACGGATTTAGTTCTTGACACTATGGATTTAAGAGCTTCTTGAGTTGAAGTTCATGTCAACAAATTAGTTTTTGCTCTAGCAAAATTGTGGTATATGATGCTTACTGGTCAAATTCTTTCGTCAATAACTCCTATTTTGTCTGGAGTATCTCTGTGTGCCTTTTCTAAGAAGGGTGGTGAAGTTCGACCGAAATTGGAATCAAAGGTTGCTTGTAAATCAATGTACTCCGGCATGGGCGATTATTTAAGACCTTAACAGCTGGGTTTTGCCTCTCAGGGTGGATGTGAAACTGCTGTATATTTTTTCTAAGAAATTACATCACCCATTATTTAGAAACTTGGAAATTTATTCTTAGTGGACGTCAAAACGTCTTTAATACTCTCGAATGAGTGGATATGATGGAAACTATTAAGGGTAAAGTTTCATTTCCATATCCCTTTTTACAGCAATGTTATGGTCAAGATTTCTTACTTTTTCATGGATTGCAGTATGTTGATTTGAGGACTGGTGTACAACAAAGTGATCCTTCTGCTCCTTCATTCTTGAGCTTATGTACCCATCCTATAATCACGAAACTTAAATGAGAAACAAATGTGTGGTATTTGAATGACGGAATAATAACAGGAGACCCCAGTACTGTTTTACAAGGTTTTCTATGTATTTACAAACATTTTGAGTCTTTGGTACTTGTCATCAACCCAAACAAATATGAGCTATTGTTTCTTGGTAACGTAGACCCATTTATAGCAACCGAATTTAACGTTATCTCACAAGAGATAACAATAGTCAAGAAAAAGCTTTCTTTATTTATAGCTCCAGTTCAACAAAGCCAATTTTGCCAATTTAAAACAAATTATGGGAGATAAATTTATTTCCCGCCTAAAAACCATCAATTCTTACTTTGCATATTATCTTCTTCAGCATTGTTTACTCGCGTCAAAATTAGTATACCTTCTTCGTACTACTCCTGCCTTCACAGTGTCGGGGCTCCTAGATACTGTTGATAATTTATTCAAATCTGGATTACAATCTCTTTATAATGTTTCTCTTAGTAATAATCATTGCCTACAAGCATTGTTATCGGTTCGTTATAGAGGTCTCGGAATAAATAAATATATAAATCTTTTCACCCGCCTTTCTTCCTCCTTTAAGCTCAACTCTAGCTCTCGACAATTCAGTACTACCTTTTTCTCAAGACTTGGCTAATGTTGATGCTTTAAGAATGTGAGAAGAGTTAAATGGGGAACCAGTTCCAAAGTGTCCCACTTTTCAATAGAATAAAGATAATATCAACTTGAAATGAATATTTGATTCAATTGGAAGTGATCAAAAGGATACGTAAGAAGAGCACAGGAAGGCACTGTAGGCATAGTAGAATTAATAAAGTTTTAAAGCGTGCAATTTCTTCTATTGGTGCACTTCTTGCTTGGAACCTAATGGTGTAGTTATGATGAGAAGCAATAAAGGAAAAGTTTTGGTTTGGGATTTTACAAGCAGTGACCAATAGCTGATTTATACTTAAACATTTCTGGAAAAAAAACTGATTCTGTTGCCAAACTAGCTGATACAAATAAAAGAAATAAGTACAAAACCATTATTGATCAAGGTTATCTATTCATTCCTTTTGTTGTTAAGGATGCTATCACTTCACTAAATGATAGTAGTTTACGTCTACAAATTATCACTAGTAAATTACGTTCTCGTTCGTATCTATCCCAGCGCATTAATGTGGAAGTTCAACGTGGAAATGCTGCCTGCATTATGGAAACTTTCTCTTCCACTGTCCCCATGGACGAAGAACTTACATTAATTTTTATTAATTTGTTGTCGCAAATTTTCTTTTCCGAAAAGTTTCTACCCAAAAATTTCAGTTCATAAATTTTATGAGATCCAATAAGGCCGAGTCATTTGTTTAGAACGACAGGTGTAGAGCCCAAGTGAACGCCAGAAAGGATTTCCCTTGTAAACCTCAACTCATATTTCTACATAATTTCTACACCTTTTTATCTTAGCAATGATATTTTAGCCTGTAGTTTGGCTATTTTATTTTTATTTTTTATGTTTTAGTGTAAATAAAGTTAGGTAAACAAAGGAATTCTAATATGACGGTTGTATGTCTCGTATCCGTTTATACTTAGAAAATAAATTTCAGCTAAATCGGTGAACTTTTAAAGGGCATCAGCTAGAGAACCTTTTTCTGCGAGGCAAGAGACTAGGAAGAGATGACCAGCTAGACAGGCAGGTAAACGAAGACAATTATATTATAGGTTACATTTTTTGGCGAGTATCAGGATATCCTGAGTGCATTACACTTTTCGAATGCAGTAGCAACTACGGCAAACAATCAGGACAGATTTGTCAAACTTGGCAACGTCACAATAAAAATCATTGCAAATTTCAAACGTTATGTGGTACCCGGGAAATTTTTTGCGTTGATGAATCACTTATGCCTTTGAAGAGTCCTTTGAGCTTTAAGCGGTATGTTCCTATAAAACGTGCTCACTTTGGGGTCAAGCTTTTCGTTTTGGTCGACTAATACGAAAGTGGTTGTAGATATGATCCCATACTAAAGAAAAGAAATTGGATCTGAACCCATCGTTTAGATACTTTGGCAAAAGAGGCTTTATTGTTGCCATTCTTCTCCAAAATGTTTTTTTTTTGTGAAGGTCACGACATAGAAGCCGACAACTGATTTTGCAGTCCAGTCCTTGTGTCCTACTTGGCCAAGAAACATACATATTACATGGGCACCTTACAGAAGTAGCGAGCGGAAAGGTAAAGACCCAAATGGAAGAAAAATTAAAAAAGAGCAAAGTCGAGTGTTACAAGTCCAAAGGAATTCTCATCGAACGGTGAGCTAAAATAAAAAATTATTTATATTGAGAAATATCTCTCTGTTTTGCAGTTGGATGGACCGAAGAGAAGTGCTTATGATAAAGAGTTTCTTTCCCTATAAGATGGTTCAATTGCTATCGTCGAACTCCAATAACTCCAGGAAAAAACCTAACACATGTTTTGATTAATAACTCGATAATGCAGACAAAGTTATAAAATCTAACCAGTCGATCCGGAAGACCCTTAAGTGGTACAAAAAGGTGTACTACGCCATCTACAATAACTTTAGCGTACAAGCAGCTCCATCCGACTTGAAAACGGCAATATAATAAAAAGACATATATAATAGTACTCTAGAAAAAAAGTATCTTATAAAAATTCATATTGACTTGGTATAGCATTGTAATATTTAATTTATAAGATCCTGGCTTATCTACTCGTAAAAACAATACCAGGCATAATAGAACTCTTAACTCCAGAGAAATCAGATTGGTTTTCGATCGAACCACTCATGCACCAGCCACATAAGCGCATTGAGAATTCATTACCTCTATGATGGAGACTCTTAAGGTCTCCTTGGTGTGTGGATGCTTGTCATTGACTTTTGCTTAGACCACGCGTCACACGTTGTAATTAAAGTAATTGGAGTCGGAGTTGGAAGATACCCACAAGTCGGGGGACCAGTGGTAATATAAACTATTGTATAGGCTTGTCTATGCCTTCTTTGCCTAGTGGGCTGGAGCGGAGTTTTACTGAAACTTGTGCGCCGCCCAGCTGCTACCTCCCCTATCTCAAACACGTTAACATAGCTATCAGCGATCACTTTCAGGCCTTCCTCAACTAAGTGGGGTGCAATGATATTTCCTTTCTCAAAGCTCCAGCACTATCATAGAGATGGAAAACTTCGTATTTATGATGATGATAGGCACTTTAAAAGCATCTTGGTAAATCCAATGTTTTTTTTTTAGTAATTCACATTTCTGTTATGAATTTGTCTGGAAAGTATCTCAGAAACCCAGCGCTGTTGTCCTTGACGCTGCTCAGCAATGCTTGGATCTTTAACTTCTTGTCCATCTTGTTTTTCTCAGTCAAGAGTTGGTGGTTTCTCAAAACAAAACATTTATAGTGCAGATACTGGTGCACTGCTAGACTGGCCGTCTACCTATCTATATCCATTGCTTTTGACAGGTCGCATATAACTTCTGTCGGTGATTTTTCAGCAATCTTTGCAAACATGAGAAATTAACTGAATATTCTGATCAACAACGTGAAGCGACAGATTAATTGTGAGCAAAACAAACCCCACAAATATAAACCCTTTCTAATATTACAACAATAGATGGAATATGCCAGCATTGACGTTAAAAAGGAACTAAAAAAAGCTCTACAAGCTTTTGGACAACTGAAACCTACCACGACCTAAAGAGAACTAGCATCAACAACGAAATTAAGAATATATATAATTCTAGTGCTAAATCTGTATTTCTATACGGGACTGAAGTGCCGAATATATTTACCATATGATTTCTGTAGGTCCTAAAATCGGTCCTGATTGCATAGATATCACGCAGCGAAGCAGTCAGGAGAAGTTCAGCACAGGAAGCAACATAAATAATGTAACAGATAAATACAGCGAAATTTTACGTCATTACTAGTGTGCCTTGTGTATTTAATATTATTATGTAATTTGATTCCTGGTCAATAAATAAATAAGTAAAGTTTAAGTAAATTTAAGCATGTTATTCACCCCTTTTCAGAGCAAAAACATTACAATATCAACAACATAACAAGAAAGGCTTTAGAAAAAAAAACGAAAATGTGGTAGGCCACGATTGACCTGGAAATGATCTGTTCTAGATGGCTTGAAGACAGTCAAAATAATATGGGAATGGATTTTTTTATTGAAGCTTTTGTCAGATCAATATTATAGTGTTATATATAATATGACTAAGACTATGGTATATATACATTATATGCGTTCTGAATTTAAACTTTACAAGTAGCAGTGTGGAATACATGAAGGCAGGTAATGGTGGCCTTGGCAACTTTAAGGTGGTGGTTGCTAGGTTTCTTCATTTGCAATAACATCTTGAGGGAGTTGTCTCTTCAGTCTGTGATGAATATTACGCTGCCCAAGGTTGAAGTGAGTTGCTTTACATTTGGCAATGTTTGAGAAAAAAGTCCTAGTGGTCAAGAGCATATAGTCTTGGATTGTGGCGACACCCAATTCGTGGTGAAGTTGTGTGCTTCGGATAAACCATGGAGCGTCTACGGCGTTTTGTAGGACCTTATTTTGAAATCGTTGAAGTTTGAGTATATTTGTTTTACTCCTGTTGCTCTGTGAGGTGTAGAGTGCCAGAGGGCCTAGGAAAGATTTATATGGTAGGATGGTGCATTCGGGTTGAAATGGGATTTTACGATTTAAAATGGGATATAATTGTCGGAGTCTGGTGTGAGATTGGGTTAGTTTTTGATTGATATGGAAACTCCAAGTCAATCTTTCATCTAAGTACAATCCAAGATATTTTATAGCTGAGCCTCTGGAATTCCAGGGTATGTCATTTCCATCGATGGTAACAGAAGGTAGATTGTTCATTTTTCGAAAGGTGAAAATCTTACATTGACATTTGGTGGGGTTGAGTTTGATGTTCCAATCTTTGAGCCATTTATTGAAGATGTCAGTTGCATTTTGCAGATATTGTATAGTTAGTTCTAGGTTTGCATTTTTCGTTGTAATGGCTGTATCGTCGGTAATCGTGGCGAGTGTTGCGGAAATCTTTGGAATATCGGAGGTGTATATATTGAATAGAGGATACTACCTTGTGGTACACCCACTCGTATTGGTTTTATTTCGAGAGCGTGGTATTTACTTTAACGGCAAATGTTCTATTTGACAGGAAGGAGAAAATAATAGCCAGAAGATAGCGTGGGATATTATGAGTTAGGAGTTCTTTTTGAGTTCCTCTATCCAAACCTTGTCGAAGCCCTGGACAATAACAGAAAGATAGTAACAGTATAGCATTTGTTTTTGAAACCTGTTTCGATGAGTTCACTGATTCGCTGTAATTGATGACAGGCCAAGTACCCTTTTCTAAAGCTAAAATGGAAAGAAGGGAGAATGTGGAGAGCAATGGTGACTTAGTGTAGGCGCGAATAAATGACTTTTATAAAAGTTTGGAGATGGTAGTCAATAAACTAATCGGTCGACAACTTGACATGTGTTCTTTATTCTTCCAGGTTTAGCGAACATGAGCACATGTGCATGCTTCCAGCTTTGAGGAAGTAGCCTAGGCGCAGGCATGCATTTATCAGAGCCAAGGTATAAGAGCATTTTCTTGTTAAGTGATGAAGAACTAGGTTGGATATTAGGTCGTGTCCCAATAATTTACGTTTAGATAACGTCTTTATGGCCTCAGCTAGTTCTTTTGGTGATGTGGAATTAGTAAAATCGGCAGAGGTGGGGGCATGTGTTTCTATGTAGTTTGTCATATGTAACATTTGGGTTCGAGTGCAGGATAGTTCAGGCGTGTATATTTGTTTGAGGTATTTAGCAAATGCGGTGGCTTTTTTGAGGGGAGGTATCTTTTTTGGGGCTTTTAGAATTTTCTTCGTAGTTTTCCACATCTCTGGGTCTCCGGGGCCGACTTCAGCGATGTAGATGTGGTAGGATTGAATATTCGTCCGGTTCACGCTTTAGTTGATGGGTTAGATTATTCAATCGTCTCTTGACTTCTGTTTTTTTTTTAGTGTTGCCAAAGTCCCCTAGTTTGGCTTCGTTGCTTGATTAAGTTAATTATGTATTGGGGAGGGAGATTGTAATTGGGTTTGGGACGTCTTGGTTTGGTTGTGGAGGCCGTTCTGGCAGCGTCAGTGATCGTCCTTGTAATTTCTATGACTACTGTGTCAATATCCTCTTGGTTAAAAAGGGGTTGCATCTTGGTAAGGAGGTGATCCAATATTGCTTGAAAGAGATCCCATGTTATTGGTCCATTGGTTAATCGTACGGAGGGAGGATTGGATTTAGGAGAACTGTCGAAGGAGATGAGTACGGACAGGTGATCGGAATTTAGCTCAGGGATTACTGTTTGTGTAATGGGTTTAGTAATTTTTTTTTTTTGATGAATGATATCCAGTATGTCTGGCTAATGGTCGGATCTGTACGGGTAGTGGGTGTGTTAATACTTGTACTCAGTAGGTTGTTGAGTATTGTTCTAGTAAAATACCATAGCCGTGGATTGGTTGCTCGGCAACCCCAATTTACAAATTTGCTGTTTAGGTAGCCTATCAGCGTAGGTTGAGAAGTGCTAAATAGGCCGATGTCGGTTGCAATTAATTTTTTGTTTGGTTGCCTATAGGCACTTATAATGGTAAGTTCACTTGTGTCGCATAATTTGACTTGAATTCCTGTGGTTTCTAGTGTGATATCAGGGAGACCGTCAATTGAATTGTGGCAGAAGTTTTGTTTAATGATAATTGCCACTCCATCAGATGCTATTCAGGCATTTCTGTCTTTGCGATAGATTCGATATCCTGGGATTTTGAAGGGTTCACCTTCAGTCAAATGAGTTTCTGTGACGCAAGCTATATTGACTTGGTGCCTAGCTAGGAAATCTATAAATGTAGAGCGTTGAGAGGCTACGCCGTTGGCGTTCAAATTAAGGATTGTTAAAACGTTGATAACTCGTTACGTTTTAGGATCCATTGAGAAGGAGGGGTAGAATAGTGTTGATTATAAAGGTTTTGATTTTGGAGAGGAATGGCGTTATAAGGTCCATCAGGAGTTGCACTGTAAAGCTGATAGTCCATACGCGTAGCGTCTGTACTGTTTCAAGGTTTGCGTTGGACTTTGGCAATGGGCAAAAAATATGGCTTATGTTGAAAGGTTCTAGGTCCGAACAGGAGATCAAAATCTATATATGTAAACCAAAACACACCAAGTGTGTCTGGAGGGAGTACTGCAAACTTTTGTGTGATATAAAACCTTTTGTTCTGATTTGTTTGCGTATCAGTGTTCTTACAGACCACGTTTTTAACATTGAATGCTTGCCATTCTGTGCTGTAGGATACTGAAGAAACTTGATACTGCTGATAAACAAAGTGTGGCTGACAAAGTGCAAAGTTGACAATTTGAAGTGTATTTTAAGCGAAAATATGGACAAATTAGGATTAAATTTGAGAGATTAGAAACGTGTTGAACTTTACAACGCTTGAGGTTGATTTATAAAAATGATGGACTCAATTTCATAAGGCTATATTTCCTGAACTACATACTATATATGAATAATTCACATAGCATTTTAAAGATGTCCCAAAGTTTTGAATGTTACGACTAGTCATGCATCAGCGTTAGTTGTTTGCATCAGTTGTGGGCGAGATGAGTATGGTAAAGCAAAAGTTTTTTTGCCTTTGCGAGTTCAGTAAAACAAAATCGGCGACTGCGGAACAACGAGCATTTTATCGCCAATTCCTCAATTTGATCAAACTGATTGTTTGCGTTAAAGCACGGACAGACTGAGTGTGTTGAAGAAAATTGTGTCACAAATTCTAGGGTTTATAACGTACCCAATGAAGTCAAGCAGTATAGTCTACAGAGTACTAGGACTACCACAAACAACTTTTTGACGTATGTTAGGCACCATTTAATCTTCAAACCGTAACGCTTATAACTAGTACAGACTTTTTGCGAAAACTACGTAGAATTTTCTAATAGTGTGCCCAAAAACATGGCAAATCGCAGCCGAATAGTGCATGAGGTTGGTTATGTACAACGCAAAATTGCGGGTTATCTCAGTGATTTCTAGCCGGTATTTGTTCAATTGGTTGTCCGTGTAGATTGTTTCAAGATAAACAGTAATAATTACAACGGAAATATGGACGTCTTCCCGACGAGCCTGCTGCCACCTCCGCAGTTGCCATCCTCAGCGCCCCTCTTCTCTTGTCAAAGACTAATTTCAAACTACGCTAGCCCAGCCCGTCCCCAGCGAGGAGCAGAAATTTACGCCGAGCCAAACCGATGCAAAGAAAACAATCTCGCCCTACGGAAAGAAATCCGGTCTTCAGTGCACAATGCCATCCACGAACGGATGACCGGCTTCTTAAAAGCGAAAAAAGGTAGCGGATGGAATTATTAATAAACTTAACTCGCTTCCTTCAGGAAGATCTAGTTCCATTATCATCTGCTGCGAGCGGACAGGCCTCTCTGAGTGGTCATATTTTTTAACAGAATGGAGCTCCACCTCATTACCACTTTTTCTGATTGAATCTGTACCTTTACTGTGGATATGTCGCATGGGGAATAAAGACTTGGTACGTATGTTCTGGCTCCCAAGATTGTCAAAAGCAGTTTATGTATCACATTTACCAAGAACTTTCGACGACCTAAGAAAGCCATAATGGGGCAGTGACGAGGGATAAATTTTATTACTGTCTATACATTGTCCGTGAATTGGAAGGGGGCACATTAAACATTTATAAACTTGAATATGAGTACAGTTAAATGTAATTGCATCATATTTGTTACTAGTCCTAATTTTAAATTGTAAGCTTACAAAATTATGTTTATCGTTTTGAATCACCCTGTATATACGTTGAATTACTAGAAGGATTTTAAGTGTTGTGGCATTGGGATAGTGTAACATAATCCATATTTACCTGCATAGGAAACATAGAACATTAAATCTTTGTTTTTTTAAAGAATTAATTGAGAAAAAAGTGTTTTATGCGATTGCAACATACAGTTTACTTTAAAAGCATTTTTTATAATAAAGTACTCGGCGAATTGCAAGAGAAAAATATTATTAGAAAGACTAATATATCATAGTTATCGAAAATAAGCTTCTATTTGCGCATGAGCAAGAAATATGTTTGGGGATAGTGACGCCGATCCTGTAGTAGTTTAACAAATCGTGTAGAGTAGAAGAAAAAAATTGTGCTGCAGGTTATTTGCCCGATAGATTAATTAAAATGAATGACGCCATAAAAAATCCCACCAAATGTGAAGTGCGTGCAGTTATACATTTTTGTGTGGGAAAGTCGTTTGGCAGCTGCAGACCAAACGTAATGAATGAACGTGTTTAAAGATAAACGCATTAATACTTGCACGAAGTGGCCGTCCATTGGTAGTCAGCTTGGGACGCACCGCTTTGACGATGACATTGCGCTTTAAGGTGCTATCACAAAGTGTCTTTATTCGAGGGGGGTGCTTTTGTAGAAGAAATTGCAAACCTTGTAAGACGTTATGACAAGTGCCTCAATATGCATGGCAATTATGTCAAAAGTAATATACCGTTGTAGGTGTCAGAGGTTTAAAGACGGAGGTTTCTATCTGAGTTGCCCTTGCAGAAGATTTAATTATATTTTTTAACAAATATTCCATAACCAAGAACAGAAAAACTGACTTAAATCGCGCGTGCTTCCTTTATAATTAATAATAGAGAAGGCAATACAAAAAGTCTTTAAAATAGGAATGTCCACGGCCGGCAAGCAAGTCTATGAGTATAAACAAACATATAGAATGTTTCGAGTAGATCAACTCTACTCTGGTCATAATATTTCAGTAAACATTATATAACTTGTATTTTCTAAAAAAGATTGCATCTTACATTAAGTAAAAAGAAAAAGGGCGTAAATAAATGCTACACGATCAAGTTTTTTTTAATAATTCAGTTTTCAACCTCTAACTTTCTTCGACGTATAGTGATTTTTGAATTGTGGTATAATATGGTGCTGCAGGACTGTCTTATGCTTATTAAATAAAAATAAATTAAATAAAATACTTTATTAAAATAACCCATAACGACTTAACTCAATGCTCGATCAATAAGAATTCCATTTTTTGGTTACGAATTTTACTTGATTATATATAAAATATTGAAAAACAGTAGACAAGTATATTACGCCCATGCCTGAATGTAAAATCGATTTGCCAGGAGGAACTGTGAATGCGCCTCGTATGTCACATTCAAATGCAATCGCATTTGCTCAATAAGGAGGGAAATGCACTCGAAGACTACTACAATATTTATGACTCACTTGCAATCCATTCGCTTTATTGGTTTAAAGCTCTCCGCGAATTTATCGCTGCATCATCAAATCGGCATTTATAAGGCCGCTCGTTCAGCAGCACCGTGCAGCCGCCCTTCCTGTGTATTCGTATGGTAATTGAAGTTATCTACTGCACAGCCTGGAAGTCGAGTCGATGTGTGCTCGTCTATATGTTCAAGCAGACAAATCATTTTCCTGATAAAAAGTTAACATTATTTGAAGTTTTTGGTGTGTTCTGTGATTACTACACAATATTTTTTGCTGATACATACTGTATGTAAGTACAGGGCCTTTATTATGTCACGCGAAAAAGTTTTTTATGGCCATGCTCAAAATTTTCACCCAGTTTTATGTTTGACATTAGTTATAGCTAGGTCAATGTTTACACTCCAGGTCAACAATGAATATGGCGTCAGCTAAGACCAGGTATTTAACCGAAGAAGGGGTCTTTGTTATGGCTGCTTTTTACTAGAGGAGTCTAAGTGCTAGTGGAGCGCTAACTGCCTTCAACGCCAGGTTAAACAATAGCAAGGTAAAAAATATTATAATAAAAATTTGCTCTACAATTAAATTATTTACTTTACCATGTTATAATAGACTAATTGAAAAGTTTTGGAAGACATAAAGTGCACTGGATGACAATTTGATAAGAACGGGCAAAGCAATCACTGTGTAAAATAAGCACGGGAGCTTTGTGAACAAGAGCCCACAACTTCGGTCTCTAAAGGCGCAACTTAAATCGGTGTGAGTGTGGGCTGGTGTGCATGCATCTTCACCAAGAAATCTATTTCTGCGTAAGATTTAATTGCAAACACTTCTGACCGAGGTCAATGTTGTCAAAAGATTTACTTTTACAAAAGTGATCATGGAGATGGTTTGGACCGAAAAGTTGAGTATAAATCACGTTCATTTCACGGATGAGGCCTATTCTCAACAAAATGCTATGCCAATAAACAAAATCACTGACATTGGGGTACCGAAAACCCACATTTGATCGATGTTCTCGATTTCACCAAGAAAAGTTAGTGTAAGGTGTGCAATTTTTTACTATGAAATTGCTGGTCCATGTTTCTTACAAAATATGCGAATGAAAAAGTTTATCGTACAGAGGTTCTCAAGAAATACATTCCAATTGTGAGAGACAAAACACAAACCGACCAATACTGGTTTCAGCAATATGGAGCCATCGGCCATCGAACTCGGGGCATCTTTAACATCCTCACAGAAGCCTTTGGAAAAAAATCATAAGTCTGGACGTAAGATAGAAGGTGCAATTGAGGGGCCCCTAAATTTCCCCGACTTAAACCCATACTGTGTCTTCTTATGGGGTTATCTTAAGGATGGGGTTTATCGGAACAAACCCCAGTCCATCAACAAACTTAAGAATTTGCATTACAGAAGATGTTCTAGTCATTTCTGCGAACAACAAAAAAGCCGCAATTGAGAATTTCGGGAAAAGGGTTGAAGCAACAGTCTTTGCTGAAAGTAGTCATTTTGAAAATATTTTGGACTAATGTCTATTACTTCATCATCATGATAAAAAAATTGGAGTTTTTTTCGCAGTTTTTTTATAACAATTTTAATTGTTGGTATCACATAATAAAGCCCCTGTACATATATACACCACCGTTTATGGAAGTATGAGCACTAAATAAAAAACGAATTTATATACTCTAATGTAAGAAAGCAATTTATTATACAATATATTGTTATACAACACTTAAAAAACAAACCAAAAGTATCATGAACGCTGGAAAAGTTAATTTGAATATTATATATTTGTTTCATCAAAAGAAAAACGCCATTTGCTTTTAATACTTCTTTACAATTCTAGATTTTTTTAATTTCTCCAGTTGCCTCGTAGAAGACTCTAAAGATGATTTTTTAGCGTGTTTTGTCCATTTCTTATTGTTCTGTTCGACTCATCCATTAGCAACTTTATGGGGTTGAAGTCCAAACTTTGAGATGGCCATGTCACCATTTTTAGCATTTCTTGTTCTTTTTGATTTGCTAAATAATTCTAACAAAACTTCGACGTATGTTTAGGATTGTTGCCTTGCACCATCACACATTCCTTTTCGATTAATTGCATCCCCGATGGGGATTATTTATACCGTCCTTTCCTCATAATGCTATAGACTTTTCGAAATGCCTTACACTAAAATAAACGTCCCTCCGTGCTTGACAGTCAGAACAATACAATCCTGGATCATTTTTTTACTCTTACAGTGTTGCACGAAGATTTTCCGTTTCTGACTAAAAATTTTAAATTTGCTTCTATTCACTTATCCAGCAACAATGCCTTTGCTCTCACTACGCCGTAACAACGGCTGTTGGTCGTAACATGACCTAAAATATTATCTTCCTGAAAACGCCGCTTTATTGTGGTGACTGATATTGTTTTATCACGTCCCCAGTTAAACTCTGCGTCAATGTAGGTCTACCTGGCTTTGTTGCCTCTAACTTTGAGTAAAGATGCCCTGATATCATAACTAACAGCTCTCCATACCATAATACTCATAGTTAAGCGTGACATTTTCCACTCAAAACCGTACTATACCATTTATGTGTCTACGAACAACTTTCTATTGTCTATTCTAACCTTGGTTGTCACTATAGAAAAGTCGGTGGTAGTCGAAAGTAACAGTACCGATTGTATATCTTTTCGTTCGACGTTGAGTACTCGCAACAGATCTAATGTCCATACTTTCGCCTACCACCGACTACCAAGGTAATGGTCCAACGTTGTTGCACTGGTGCACTTGAAGCAACCCGTGAAGATGATAATCCTCTGTTTATTATCATACGTACTACTTGACATCCAGGTCTTTATAAATCAGTACCTGCTTCGAACTCTTGGATTCATGTTCGCACCACAGTACTGGTATAGTGAATCGTTCTTCAGCTTATTTCTCATAAACAAAAACACCTCCTTTATGTAGATCAACAATACGTCTTGCATCAAATTTCATAATTTGTTAATGACGTTCCTTTTAGCGACAAGAAGACATTTTTAAATCGTGTTTACACGTGTTAAACTATTTTACTCTTGATATTATTACTTCCCCCATACCTCATATCTAAGAAACGATATAACCAAATATCATCCACACATAAACGTATGGTTCTTGTTTCTTTAAAAATAAACCTTTTATTTCAGTTTTAGAAGAGAGCAAGAGTTAAAAATTTCCTGTGATCGAAAACAATGGCCTTTGTTAAGACCATTTACACTGCCGAAGATTAAATTGCTATACTTAAAACCTGTTATTCAAATGAATTTTCAATCATCCGTGCAATAAGAAGACTTCGGAACAGATTCAGATCGCATTCTAAATTGAATGACAACACGATTAAAAGGTAAGTACAATACATAAAAATTTATTTTTTAATTGATTTGGAAAAACCATCGATAACGAGTCAATGAGTAGTTGGCTAGACACTGTCACCACTCCAGAGAATATTGAGACTATCAACGATGTCTACCGTCAGAGCCCACAATTTCACTGATATCGAAATTGACTGCCCAGAGGATTCTTCACTAAAAACTGGATATGTTCTGTATAAGATGCAATTACAACAGCCACTGACTCGAAGAAGTTTTGACCAAACTTTCGATTTTGTAAATGAAGTTTTGAAGAAAATCACAAATGAAGAAATGGATATCAAACGTACTCATTTCTATGACGAAGCCTATTTTTAAAATTTATAATTTGGGGCACAGAAATTGCCATTTGGCTGTAGAACGCCATCTGCACCCCAAACGGTCAGCGTCTGGTGCGCAATTTCTTACCACTGAATAATTAATCCGATTCTTCTGAGCAAGGCAATCGATGGCGAGGTCTACCGCAAAGAAGTTTTGGAAAAATTCTTGCCCATTGCAAGGCAACGAGGGAACTTTCGTCATTTTTTGTTTCAACACAAGCTCCTGTTCATCGCACTCAAGATAATCTGTAGTTCATCTTTGGTAATTTTGAAAACCGAATTCTACTGTTAGAGTCGAAGACAAATACCGGCCTAGTAACCATATTTCTAATTTATAAATTTTTCTCTTTTAGTTTTCAATTGAGTGTTTTGTCTATGGTTACTCTAAAATATTCAATTGGGTCAGTTCGGCATATAAAAATGGTTAATTGTAGCAAGTGAATAGTGTTAATAACATTTAGACAGGGTCATATAATCACTTGCTGCCATTTACTTCTATTTTTCATTTTAGGAACTACGCTGCTATTCTATTGAGACTACCTTATAACGGATTTGGGGCATTTTGGAGATTATCATTACATACAAGAACAGCTGTGTAGTCAATGAATATGTCACTTGTGAAAAATAAGAGATAATAAGGGTGTAGAAGAAAATTATTGATTTTGGAAAGAAGTCCTTGATGCCATACTTTGTCAAATGCTTACATGATGCCAAAGAACACCGCTAAACAGTATTTCCTTATTGAGTTGTTTATCCAAGGACTGTTTTGTGGCGGAATGGAACAAATTGATGTTGCGATGTTTGTTCGTTTGTCGCAGTTTTGGTATAAGCTGATTGATCTATGCAACTGGATATCGTTTATAAAAGTGCCAATGAAAATTGATTACTTATTTTTAATAATTGCTTGACAATTTTCTCATTTATAGTCATATCCAGAAGCTTTGAAATTTTTAAATTGCTTTATTTCATTGAGTAATTTACTGAATTTTAATTAAGGATTTGGTGATGATAATTGAAGTGGGACTTTAAGATCTTTTTCTGTCCATAATTAAATTTAAAACTTAAATGTTTGGCAAATATATTGATTTATTCTTATTCTTGTGCAGCCCATGCATTTTTGGTCTCTTGAAGTGTGTAAGGTAGTATTGAAAGGCTTTGTTCGTGAATTTCTTTTACGATTTTTAGGTTAATGGTAAGCTGGTTTTAACACGAATATATTGGGTATTATGCTATCTTGCCCCCACTTTTTATTTTTCTTTCAACAATAATAACAATTTTCCGTAATAGATCACGAAGACCCTGTGGGGTCGTAACAGGATAGGTCTGCTACAATCTAGAGCCTACGGTACACTAGGGTAGTAACGTGGCTAGCGCTACGTACCGACCGCTTGTTATTACCCCAGAGTTTGACACCTCCAGGTACTCATTTATTGCAGCCTGAGTCGAGCTGGGCCGTAAAAATGTTAGTGATCGAACTGACGAGAGCGGGATTCGAACCCGCATCTCTATGTCTAGCAACCTATCTACTAGACCATTACGGCTCTCTTTTTGTTCCAATAATTTTATTATATCTCTCAAAATATTCTGATAATTAGGATGTTGCTGTTCTTTTCCAGGGTGAATATAAAAATTGCTTTCTATACAATTTCATTTCAGGTAAGTGTCAAGGCTCATATTGATGTTAATGTAATTTTCTATGCATTTTTTATAGGAGTTTTTTTCTAGTTCCTCTCCTATCGAAGGTTAGAAACCATTATGGCTATTTGGACCTTATTGACAGCCCGTTTAAACATGTGCACTGTTGCAATCAAACTATTTTCTTAATAGCCTTCGTCTGTGTACACTTCGCTTTCCTCAAATGTTAGACTTTGTTATTGTAGCAATGCGTACTTCTATACTCTCATTAGAAATCCCAAATATTTAAGTATCCTCTTTTTGATAGTTATCATTTGGTTCATTTACCACCCTTCCAATTACCTCTATATGTGACACTCTTTCTGTTCACGATATTCATAGGATTCTCCTACAGCACTAAAGCTCATAATTGGCCAGATTAGATGTACCTGCTATAGTGTCCAAGCCTCTACAGTAGTGTCAGGTTTTTATCATGGCAGTATAGATATTTTCTGAGTCTGTCAAATGACGTACGTGCTATCTCAATACGTGTGTTTATCTATTTGGTTTTATCTATTTAGAAATTATCTCTAAATAATTAAATAATAAAAGGTGTCCCAAAATTAACGCAAGATTTGAATTAAATAGAAAACACAGTTTTTAGTCTTTTGATTGTAATTTTTTTATTGAATCATAAAGTACATAGGATAGGGTTATTTATGGAATAACACATCGGGCAAATGGCCTCCACGGCTTTGCATACACATACGCACTCGTTTGTCGAAATTTTCCATGACCATTCTGCATAAATGTGGCTGAATTTCGTTGATGCAACGTTGAATCTCCTCCTTTAATGCACGCGTGGTTGTGGGTTTGTTGACATAGACCTGTGATTTTAAATAACCCCATAAAAAGAAATCTAATGGTGTTAAATCGCACGATCTAGGGGGCCAATTCTGATCACCGAAACGAGAGAGTACACGACCTGGAAATGTCTCATGCAGCAATTGAAGTGTTTCACGGGCTGTATGGCATGTGGCACCGTCTTGTTGAAACCACATATTGGCCACATCAATATCATTCAACTTAGGCAAAAAGAACTGTGTTATCGTGTCGCGATATCGAGCACCAGTAACAGTCACTGCTTGACTAGCCTCATTTTCAAAAAAGTATGGTCCAATTATGCCTCCAGCCCAAAATGCACACCAAACAGTGACACATTGTGGATGCATTTGTTTTTCGACAATCACATGTGGGTTCTCAGAACTCCAAAAGCGGCAATTTTGCCGATTAACAAACCCATCAAGGTGAAAATGTGCTTCGTCGCTTAGGATGATTTTGCTCGAAAAATCAGCATCCATTTGTTGATGCTCAATAATCCATTCAACAAACTCTCTTCGCTGTGCATGGTCATTAGGCTTCAGTTGTTGTGTTAATTGAATTTTGTTCAGATCTTTAGTGAGTATACGCTGTAGAGAGCTTCTTGAAATTTGCAATTCTTGTCCACGACGCCGAATTGAGGTTCCTGGATTATCACCGACACTCTCACGCACTGCTTCGATGTTGACATTTGAACGGCTTGTTTTTGGACGACCCATGTGTTTGGCGTCTCCAACGGATCCTGTCTCTCGGAATTTTTCAATTAATCTCTTCACAGTTGACGAAATTAAAACACTATTCCGACCATATTTTGTATGAAATTTTCGAACAGCGGCCGCCAAGCTTTCATTATTTTTGAAATATTGTTCAATAATGAAGACACGTTGTTCTGTCGTGTAACGCTCCATCTTTACTAACTCTAAACTGTCAGCTGTCGATTTGTTTTTGTTTTAGGGTTGTCAACACTTTACTGCATAAATGGCGGCAAATTTAAAACTTGCGTTAATTCTGGGACACCCTATATACTATTGCTTATAAACAAGCCCAGCAAGTAGGCACTTTGTTGGGGTCGCTCGGCCAATATGCTCATGTACTAGTCGTTAAAAATGCAGTTATTATCTAACAATTTGTTAAATTGTGTTCCTCTTGTAGTTGTTAGTTTTGATTCCCGTCACAAATGTTTCTCATTAAAGGCACGCCAACAACAAATCATTGCCCAATTATTATTTAGAAATGGCTGTAACAATATCTTAGTGTTTCTCGAAAGACAAACTGCAGTTATAATTATGTTTGTGTAATTTGTGGACCGTAATTATTATGGTTGCATAAAGCCTATTTAAAATGTGTGCATTTTATAGTGTAATTGTTCGTGGAATAATAACAGCTACACTGCTGTGAACAATCTTATCTGTGTGTCTGAAAAAAGTATACTGTTGATATATTATAATTAACAAAGGGCTTTACTTCATTCTTATGTAGCTGGAAGCCGTTAATGTTCCATTATGCAATACGTAAGAAATAGTTATTATTTAAGTAATTTATTTGATTGCATATGATTGCGTATATTGAGGCTCATAGTATTTCGTTGTAAGAGGTGGTTAAACATGTCTTTCAAATTCGAAGACAATCACGTACAACAATTTCTTTATTGGTTGTATTTGGAGTAAGTTAATTTTTTCATAGATTTTTTTGAGTGCTTTTTGGTAGTGTTGGACAGTTACACAAAGATACGTTAAATGATCGGTAAACAGTTTTATGTGGCTGAATTTTTTGTTGTATCTTATTTAGCAGTTCTCGATATATAAAAGCTCCTGTAGGGTACATTTAGCAGAAGTTTTTTTAACTTTGTGCACATTTCACATATGTGTTACATTTAATTGTTTTTTTTTCTTAGCGGTTATCCAAAACTTTTAACTTTTGTAAATATTCCAATTTGATATTACAAATTGTCTTGTTTTTAATAGGTGTTTCTAACTAACAAAGAACATTCGAGTTTTGTAGCTCAAGCAGTGCAGACGTGCGAATTCAGAGTGTTTCCTGCGATTTTCTCGCGCGGTATCGGTGACCGCGCCACGCCATACGCGCCATGCCATCTGCACCGCGCCATCCTCGCCATGCCACATTAAACAGCGCTAGCAAACAACAAAAATGGAAATGGATCAACAAACAAGCATCGCCTACGGACAACCTAATAATTCGATCATCAACTACGCACAGGGTGCTCCAATGCAACTTCCACTTCCCACCAACCTTCAATTCGTAAGCCAACCGCTATCAACAAGTAACAATTTTAACTTACCTCAAAATCAGTATCCTCCCACCAATCTCAACAACAATCTGATGGCAACTACCTCACAATTTTTAACCAACAACGACAGTATTCTCTATCGAATGACGTCTACTAGTGACGAAGAAATTCAAGAAGTCGTAAACGATAATTCCATCAACACTAACAAATGGCAAACCGTTATACGTCTTAAACGTAGAAAACTATCCCAACCTATCAAAGAAACTACGCAAATACCTTTAACAAACAGATATAACCAGCTAAATGAAGAAGAAGAGTGAAAGGCCCTTACCAGACAAGTAAACAATATAACCATAAAACCTCCTCCGATATTTATGTACGAAGTTACACACTACAGTGACATGATCAAAAGTTTAAATACAGTTGCGGAAACTGAACAATTTAACACAAAAACTTTAATAAATAACACCATAAAAATAAACTCTCATACTTCGGAAACCTATAGGAAACTAATTCACCACATGAAAGATGCCAACAGTGTTCACCATACGTACTAGCCAAAAGAGGACCGTGCCTTAATGAAATTAAACAATAGCTAGCCAATCAGGGACACCAATTCAGGAATATTTTAAATGGAAGAAGTAGAGTGTCTAAAGAACCATTAAACCTATTCTTTGTATACCTCGAGCCAGCGCATAATAATAAAGAAATATATAATTTACGAGATATTCAGAACAGAATAGTACAAGTCGAGCCACCCAGAAAAACCAAGGGCCTTACTCAGTGTACACGTTGTCAGCAATATGGTCACACTAAAACATATTGTAACAAACCTTACTACTGTGTGAAATGTGGAGCAGCTCATAAATCCACAAGCTGTACAAAACCAGATAACACCCCTGCCACATGTGCACTATGCGGTGGTCCTCACCCTGCCAGCTATAGAGGATGCGAATTCTACCATACTCTCCTCAAACAACTCAATAATGCCAACAACAGACTTAATATTCAACAATTACCAGCACCGACACACCCTATCCCACGACACAGAATACAACCAATAATTCAGACACAACAGGCCAATACGTATTCGAATATACTAAGAAATCAAAACCACCAAAAACCACCAGAGGAAAACTCAATTACTCTCAGCACTTTTCTAAATGAGTTTAAAAATATGTTCCAACAGCTAATGCAACAAAACAGCTCAATTCTTACCATGCTTACAATGCTCATCAATAAAATTCGCTAAATTTGTACGAATTGCCCAATGGAATGCCAACGGCTTTTCTACATCATAATTCAATCGACATACTACTTGTTAGCGAAACGCACTTTACCGGCAGATCCTTCTTTCGTATTCCATCCTATTTAACCTATAATACAAACCACCCGGATAACACTGCACATGCAGGTACTGCAATTTTAATAAAAAATACTATAAGTCACTACATATTACCAAAGTATGAAACAAATCACTTGCAAGCCACTTCACTCAAAAACAAAACGTCCTCCTACGAGATAACAGTTTCTGCAGTATATTGCCCTCCTAGGCACTACTTGAAAATTAACCACTTCAGGGACTTCTTCAACACACTCGGCTCCAAATTTATTGCTGGAGGTGATTTCAACAGTAAACATACTCTCTGGGGCTCTCGGCTAACAACTACCAAAGGTCGTGAGCTAGCTAATATAATCCAGAAAAAAAACTATTTATTTCTGTCCACCGGTAAACCAACATACTGGCCCAGTGATCCAAATAAAACTCCTGATCTGTTGGACTTCTTCATCTCCAACGGAATCTCCTCACCATACATGGAAATATTTCCTAGTTATGATTTGTTATCTGACCATTCCCCGATAATTGCAACTATTAGTACTTTCGTAATTATTAATAATTTTACACCTAAACTTCATAACAATAAAACCAACTGGGATAAATACAAACATGAAGTGGAACAACGGATTAATCTAAAAACAAGCCTCAAAACCCATAACGAAGTCGAAGACGCTTTGGATGCCCTCACAAGTACCCTTAAACATTCACTTATGGAAAGTACTCCATCTCTGCCAATAGCTATATAATACCACAAAATCAATTCCACTTTAAATAAAACTTTTAATTGGTAAAAAACGAAAGGCACGGTCTAGGTGGCACGCGACCCAGACACCCGTGGATAAAAATATACTGAATCGCATTAGCAATCAATTAAATTTGCAACTTAGAGAACTCCGTGAACAATCCTTCACTGACTACGTGAAAAGACTAAATAGATCCGACAACTCTATCTGGAGACCAATTAAATGCAAGAAAAGCGGCTAAGAAAAGGCTGATCTTTTTTTTGCAGATCATCTCGCATCTGTCTTTAAGTCCAACAATCAAGATATAAATAATGATATCGCAACAAGTTTATTCAACATTCCCATCTCGAATTAAATCCTTCACTCCACACGAGGTTCAGAAGGAACTTAACCATCTTAACAACCGAAAGCACCAGGTACAAACGGTGTGACGCCAAAAATGTTCAGGAAATTGCCGAAAAAAGGGATACTCTTTACTACCTACATTTTTAATGCCATTTTAATACGGCAGCACTGGCCTCCAATGCTAAAAACGGCAGAAATAATCTTAATAAATAAGCCAGGAAAGAACCCAAATGATGTAACCTCATACCGTCCAATTAGTTTTCTCCCTACAATTTCCAAGATATTAGAACGCTTATTACTACAGAGACTAAATGCCCATATTTCACCAGATACCTGGCTGCCTCCCCATCAATTTGGTTTCCGAGCAGGACATTCTACAGTTCAGCAAACACATAGATTAATCCAAGCTATTAACCACGCTTTTGAACAAAAACATTATTTTACTTCAGTTCTATTGGACGTTAGCCAGACCTTTGATAAGGTCTGGCATACAGGTCTCTTATATAAAGTCAAGGAAACCCTCCCACTAAAGTATTTCGACATCTTGAAATCCTACCTTTCAGACCGCAAATTTAGAACCAAAGTAGGAGATGCTAAATCAGACTATCATTCCATAGAAGCAGGTGTACAACAGGGAAGCGTCTTGGGACCGACCCTCTACAGCCTATATACATCCGATATCCCAACAACCAACGGAACTACTATCTGTACTTTTGCTGTCGACACTGCCATACTAGCAGCTCATGAAGACCCAGCAATAGCATCTAACCTAGTACAAATCCACTTGAATGTACTCCAGGCTTGGTTGCATCTCTGGAAAATTAAAATAAACGAAAACAAATCACAGCACAAATCACAGCACTCTAAAACACGAACGTTGTCCTCCGCTTTTTCTCAATAACGTCGAACTCCCTCTATCTATATCTATCAAATATCTTGGATTCCACCTGGACACTAGGCTAATATAGAAAGATCACATTGCCAAAAAACGGAAGCAGATTGACTTGAAGATCAAAGAACTCTATTGGCTGTTAGGGAAGAACTCAAAACTTTCCCTAGAAAACAAAATACTGCTATATAAAACAATCATCATCCCTATTTGGACGTATGGAATAGAAATCTGGGGTTGCGCAAGCAAATTGCTCCAAAGAAGCCAATCTAAAGTGCTACGTATGATATCTCAAGCACCGTGGTATGTCTCAAACCAAACGCTACACGACGACCTGAGGATTCCCTATGTCAAAGATGTCATCAAGCTACGAAGTAGAACCCACCACGATAGATTGGCAGCCCATTCAAATAACCTGCTTCAACCATTACTGGAAAGAGAACACCCACGACGACTACATAGACTTTGGTCAGCAGACCTTCTTGTGGATTAAGAGAGTCCTTCGCTGAAGAGCTCTCGTCACGTCATTTCAAACTGAAATTCTGATATAAATTAGCCCATAGAATGTAGTAGTTCTGATTGCTAATAAATATACATCTAAAAAAACAAAGAACAAAGGAAGTACTTCTTTGATTTGCCTAGGTTTAATATTAATTATATTTCTAACTTTGTGTTTTAGTAGAACCGACTCTATTATTATCTTTTTTGTTGGTGTTGTGAGGTAGAGGTGTGTTATAACTACTACGCATCCTAATTGTTATTTGATATGCTAAGTGTCATAAATAGTTTTCAATTTTTTTAAGTACTTTCTCATGTGTATGTACACATTTTAATTACTAACATTAACTTTAACAATGTTATTGCTCATAGTTTTGGTGTGATATTATTCTTCGCTAACGATGTGTCTTGCGCTTTCTATTATCGTTTGATAATTGGTATCCCATATACACACATTTGAGGTGTCTTGTGTAGATAGTAATAAAACGATTAACTGTTTTCGCATAATGATAAGGCTCTAACGGCCCGCGTAAGACCACGACCTGCAAACTGACAGGTTAAGGCTCTTATATGTTTACTCTCTTTCTGTTCGGCGTTGCGCAGCATCTCTGATGCGCGGCGATGTGGCAAACACCGCATTTTAGACGACCGCCATTACTATCTCTTGTTCGAAGTGAACGCAGGTACTCAATTATTTTTAGTGACTGAGTAAACCACACGCCAAGCATCAGAGAGCTCCAGGAATGAGTCCGAGTCCGTCCGCACCGCATGCCGCGCCTGAACCACTGGACCACCCTACCGATATTTTTGCATATTTTTAGTATTTATTAAATGCTTATTGGTAAGTATAATTACAACAGATTTATTCAAAATAGCCATCCCTAACTTCTATACAAGCTTTAAGATGCCAAATCCACCCGTGTACGGTGACACTACATCCGTTAGAAAAGTTTTTCAAGAATAAACATTAGGGTATTTTTGAGCAAAATATGCTTCTAAAACTGCCTAGTATTTGTAATTTAATGGATTGAGATTTGGGCTACCACAAGATGAATTCTCCACTGTCTGAGACACATTGTTGCTTGGAAAAGTTTCAATTGACCGTGCTTTGTGGGCGGGTGCGAACTTGCTGAAAGATTCAAGGGTTACCTCGAAAATGGCGTGATTCAGAGGTTTAACTACACCTTTCAAAACATTCTGTTAATACATAGCGGTTGAACTTTGGAATTCCTTTTTACAAAAATGAATATCATAACAAACTTCTGATAAAACCATTACAGCTGCTGGATGGTGGTTTCCCTAAACTCCTGGCACTAGCTGGGATTTTCATTTGTAAAAAAAATTTTTTTCAACTTCTCTGCTTTTTCTCTCCTATTTTTCTATAAAGGATCTGTAAGCAATGTCCCATGTGTCTTTCTAAGCAGCTAATCCTAGGTCTTGCTTAATAATACGAGAAATCTGAGTTTGCATACTCCGCTGCTTACGAAGAGAATTTACTTTAATTTGGGCGCTTGCGGCTTTGATTGCCTAAATAGTCTAAACTAAACGTGGTCTTCCAGGTCTTGATCGATCTTCGACATCTCCAGCCTTATTAAACAATTTTATAGCAAGACACGCAAACATACGGCTAATACCTTGAGACTACATTTTTTCAGTTCCACACTTGTCTAATGCTATTACAGCAATACAATTTTCTTGTCGCCCCACTCCATTCGTAAGTAAACAAACTTGAGAAGAAACACAATGTAACTTACAACTTTAAAACTTTTACGAAATTTGTTTTTTTACTTTCTTATCCTATAATAAGGCCACTCGTAAGTAAAAATTTGAGAAACAAAGTTTACATTTAAACTTTAATTTTACGAAATCATAGTTTTTTATCTATCCTTATGTGGTGTGTGTGTGTGTGTGACTGTGTGTGTGTGTGTGTGTGTGTGTGTGTGTGTGTGTGTGTTGTGTGCCAGTCTGTCAGTAAACAGGTATCTCGAGAACCCTAAGAGCTAGAAACTTGAAATTTGGTATGCAAGTTACCTGTAGGTAGAGGATGCAGTGCGAAACCTTTGGTGAAAATCGGCAGAACCGTTTGGTCGCAAGATCGCAAAATCGGTCGCAAAGCGGTTGCGAATCTAAACGGTTGAAGATACAAATAATAGGATAAGGAAAGTCGTGTGATGTTCACGCCAGATTTTTTTGCTGTTGTTTGAACGACTAGTCTCTTTCCTTTCTTCATCTGTCACTTTTGATGACTGCGAAAATTTGTTTGTTTGTTTCAAAGAAAGTTGTTTAGATGTTATTCGAGGTTTGTTGACCATTTGCCTTTTTCTTTTGTTTGCTGGAACTCTGTCATAGGCTTTGTTTTCGGTAACATTCGCTTCTTTATTTGAATTAAGATTTGTTGTAGATGATTGTACCGTTGTTTTGAGGCAAGATTACAATTTACTACAATTTAATAAATGAGATGGTTGCATCACATTAAATTGTGATGTCGTAGGTAATTGATGGTAGTTTACGGATTGCTCATCAGTATTTGCAATAAATGACTAGTGGTAATAATAAATTTAATTTTCTTGATTTATTTCAGATTTAATTTGAAACGCAGGTTTAAATACATTGCCTGCTGGTGACAGTTTATGGTTGTTAATTACATAATTAGACGTTTAACTTTGAAATGGAAGTTTAAATGTAATGTATTACCTGATTGTTTGGATTGAGACCAACAGTTCAAATATAATCATAGAATGAGGTTTATCGCACGATGACACAGAGCATTCTCAAATCGTGCACCTATTAAACGTCCGAATTCGATAGCGAAATGCAGTCTTCTTCTATGATTCACTTTTTTCCTTGGGGTGTAAGCAGATTAATACCCCGAATAAAAGACTAATTTTAAAGATGGCCCAACTATCCCGGCTAGTCCGATCGCCGTAACCAAAACTTGATAAGGGGTGCAAGTCATTTCTATATACTGTACTCCCCAATTAATCACTGTTGATAATGGCATCAAAATGGATGCCAAAATATAGAGTTTTCTAAAAATAACCGCAATTCAATTTGTCAACCTAATTGTTCATATCCCTAAGCTAGGACAGGCTACCAAAAATGTGAAATCTATTGCTTTGGAAGCACGATCTACAAAAAAAAGAAAATAATGTAGGATGTAATAGGAAATTCAGAAGTACGGAACAGTGTACACGGCCTTTTAAATAAGTAAGAGGCACACTAAAAATTGTCTTGCTGTATGCACTTACTGGCTCATCATTCGAAGAATTCTAAGCGATGTTAACAAGCGTCTAAAATAAGATGAAGCACACTTTAGCATTATAATGGGCGATTTAAATGCAAAAATAAACAAAAAACAAGACGTGCAAGGATTAAGTATAAGTGGTTATTTAATACTCTATATATATATATATATATATATATATATATATATATATATATATATATATATAATATTTATAATGTGTAGGTTAAATTTCTACATGTAATTTAACATTTACTTATAGACCTAAGTTAACTAAATGTATTTTCTAATAACTCGTACATACTTAACTTAATTCTAGGGTGTTTTATTATTGTATTATCTTTCCCTCACTTGTTTGGTACACAAACTTACTCCACTCCTTTTTATTTTGAGCTAATAAGCTTGCTTCTTGCCACGATTTCCTCTCTCTGCTAATATCTTTCCACGACGCTATCCCATGTTTGTTGCGGTCTTCCTCTTCCCCTATTTATTGCAACCTTTGCTTTCCATACTTGTTTAACCTGTCTGGTCTCATTCATGCGTTGTAGGTGTCCCCACCAACTCAGTTGTCTATTCTCTATAAATTTGAGTATCGTCTGGATTCTTAGTTCTTGTCTCACTTCGCTGTTCCTTATCCGATCTCTTAAGGTTATCCCTTTTACTCTCCTTAGATATCTCATCTCCGCCGCTTGTATTTTACTTTTCATTCTTGCTGATAACACCCATGTCTCACACCTGAAGATTAGTATAGGTCTGTATATTGTCTTAAATACATTCATTTTTGTTTGTCGTGCCACTTCTCTTTTGTTAATAAATTTGTCCTTCATGGCGTAGTAAACTTTATTAGCCTTTTCTATTCTCTTTGCGATGTCTAGTTCTTGTTTTCCTTTTTCTTCTATTGTGACTTCTAGGTATTCAAAGTGGTCTATTTGTTCTATGTCCTTTCCCTCAATTTGTATTTTTATTTTACACTGTTCCTTCGATATTACCATCACCTTTGTCTTGTCTGTATTTAATTTCATATCATATGTTGTTAATACTTCGTTCAATATTTCTAGATTCTTTTGTAGATCTCTCTTATTTGCAGCCATTATTACTAGTCGTCAGCAAACGCGCATTCTGCTATTTCTACCACTTGCAGATTTCTATATCACACTTTTATCTTCTTCGTTCTTTTATTGCACTCTTTTATAATGTCGTCCATTAGTACGGTAAATAACACCGGGCTTAAGACTCCTCCTTATTTCAGTCCTTCTTCTGTCCTGAAGTTCTCTGTAGTCCTGTTTCTGCTCATCACGTAGTTGACATTGTTGTTATATATGCTCTTGATGGCCGCTATCACTCTTTTGTTGACCTGTCTTTTAATCAAGCTTTCCCATACCATGTTTCTATTGACTCGGTCGAATGCTTTATTTAAATCTAAAAATGCACAGAACACTTTTTTATTATACCGCACTGTTTTATTTATAACTTCTTTTATTGAAAATATATGGTCTTGTACACTATAGCCTTTTCTAAACCCACTTTGTGCTTCAGATAACGATTTCTCAATTTTCCCCCTTAGTTTTTGGCCAGTATGCGCTCATAGATCTTCAGTACTACACTCAATAACGTGATTCCTCTATAGTTGTTACAATTCGTACTATCTCCCTTTTTGTAAATTGGCAGTATTTTTCCTATTTCCCAATCTTTCGGGATTATCCTCTCCTTCCACACTTTATTGTAAATTGATAGTAGTATTTTTCTCCATCTTCTCCCATGTGTTTTATCATCTCTATCTTTATTTTGTCGTGTCCAGGTGCTTTGCCATTTTTGTATCTTTAATTGCTTGCCTCATCTCGTGTAGCTCTATTTCCTCTATATCTTCCTCTTCCATGTCTTCTGCATTCCTTTCCTCTAGTTTTCTTCTTTTCTTTGTTCTTCTCCTTGGTTCTCTTCTACATTTTCCTCTGCTTGTTTTGGGTTCAGTAATTCCTCAAAGTATTCTCGCCATCTTTCCATAATCTCTTTGTCTTCTAATATTTCCCCTTGTTTATTCCTTATCCGATCGTTGTTCAGTGGTTTCTTACTTCTTAGTGTTTCTAATATTCTATAGAATAGTTTCTGGTTATCTTTACTATTTTCTCTAATCTTTCTCCGAATTCTTCCCACTTCTCCTGTTTAGCTTTAATTACCATGTTTTTCACTCTTATTCTTTGCTCTTTGTATCTTTTATATGTCTCTTCTTTCCTGTTCCTTAAATAGTCCTTCCATATTTTCTTTTGTTCTTAACTTCATTTTTAATGTTTTCGTTCCACCATGCTGTTTGTTTCTTATTATTTGATGTTTTGAGGGTTCCACAAACTTCTATTGCTGCTTCAATCATAATATTTTGAAAATGCTCCATAATTGTTCTAGTTTTGCTTCTTTCATATTTTCTTGTCGTGCTCTTATTTTACAGCTTATGATTTCTTTATATCTACTGCTCACTTCCCTGTTGTTTAGTTTATAGGTTTTGATTGTCTGAAATTCTACCTTCTTGTGTGTAGTATCTTTTCCTATGCTGGTTATCTTGTTTTCTTCTACTTTAATTTTGCCACTACTAAGTAGTGGTCGCTATATATTTCAGCTTCTCTGCTAACCTTAACATCCTTCACTGCTCTTCTGTTGGCTCTTTCAACTAGTATATAATCAATTAAGGATTTTTCGTTCCTGCTCGTTACTTCTCTTGTAAATTTGTGTATATCTTTATGTTGGAAGAATGTATTAGATATTATTAAGTTGTTTAGTATACAGAAATCTATTAGCCGTTCTCCATTGTTATTCTTTGTTATTTCTCCAAACTTTCCTAATGCTTTTATAGCTTTATTTTCTTGTCTACCCACTCTGCTATTTAGATCTCCTGCTATGTATATTTTTCCTCTGCTGTTTTCTGTTATCTCCGTTAGCTCTTCCCAGAATTTGTCTTTGTTTTCTTTGGTGTCGTTTTCATCGGGTCCATATACTACTATTATTGTTACTTCATTTCCTTTATCTTCTTTTAATTCTACCGTTAATATTCTCTCACTCCATCCCTTCCATTTTATTATTTTTGCAGCATGGTTTTCTTTAATTATGCACCCAACCCTGCTGCCGCTCTTTTGTTCTCTGCTACTCCACTATACACGAGTATATGTCCATGTGCCATTTCTGTTATTCCTTCCCCTTTCCTTTTGGTCTCTGTTATAGTTAATATATCTAATTTTGTGCTTTCGAATTCATCTATTAATTCGTTTTCTTTCCCTGCTAAGCTTCGATATTCCACGTTGCTAGTTTCCATATTTTTGTTTTCTTGGTTATTTTGTTTCCGTGTCCATTGCATTTTTCGTTGTCTTTTTTCCCATCCGTTTCTTTCCTGATTAGTTTTTTGTCCATGTAGTCTTGGTTATTTTCCTTAGCTTTTCTTCTATGGTGTCTCCGTTCGGTGATCTATCATTTACTGTTCCTTTATAGTTACTACCTGCCTCTTTTTCCTTCTCATTTTGCCACTGTTGTTGAGTTTCCGCTTTTATTTCTTCTTTATTATTTATTATTAGTTTGTTATATTTCAGTATCGCTTTTTGTCCTCTTTGCCTCGCTTCCTTCATGATTGGTATTAGTTTTCGTCGTTCTTCTTGTGTTTCTTTAGTGTAGTCCTCGCTTAGCAATATCTCTGTTCCCCTTAGCCCCTTCGCCTTCTTTAATATTTCCATTTTCTTGCTAAATTTACTCAGTTTAATTAGTATCGGTCTCGTTCCCCCTGCCTTGTATTTCCCTAGCCTGGTATAATCTATGTCTTTCTCTTCCAAATCTACTTCCATCTTATTCGTCATTATTTGTATTTTCTCCATTATTTCTTTTTCAGTTTCTCCCTCTTCATCTTTTATTCCTGTTGCTATAAGGTTCTTCTTTCTGACTTCCCTTTCTAGATATTCTATTCTTATTTCCTGTTTCACAATTTTATCCTCTAATTGTTTATTTACTTGCTTAATTGCGTTTGCAGCTTTAACTATCTGGTCTAGTTTAGTGTCCATTCCATCTAGTCTACTGGTTATTTGCCGCAATAACTCCTCTATATTTGCCATTTCTTGTGCTTTGTCCACTTAGCTGCACACTTCGGTGTTCGGTGTGTTGCATACTTTCGGGATTTTGGCGTAGTCCTGGTTTGTTTGTTATTCTTTACTTATCAGTTGTTGGTTTCATGCAACTCTCCACCTTATTGCTTATCAGTTAACCTCCACCGGTCTTATTTACGTCTAATTACTCACTGGATCCGTATTTTCCCTTGTGTTTTTATCTTCCCGGGTTTGAATTTACTTATGTCTGCCTACTTGTACCGTTTTTTCTTGTGTTGAGTTGCTCAGTATGGCCCTAATTGGACTTTAATCCAGGAGCTTCAAAACACATGTGCACACTTCAAATCTCTCTCACGTCTCTTTAATTTATTTAATACTTCAATCTTTAATCTAATCGACTTCTTAATAGAAACCAACCTGTATGCCATGAACACTTTTTTTAATAAGAAGATCCAGAACAAATAAAATGGATAAGTCTAAAAGGGACAACGAAAACTGAAACCAACTTCGCGATAATTAATAACAATAAAATAATAAACGACGTATCTCTACTAAATAAATTTGCAGCAAGCAGTGACTACAAATTAGTGTTAATAATGACCTGCATTAACTCCAGAAAAGAAGGAGCTAAGTTGATTCTTCTTCTTGTAGACCCTCTCTGTTTAATTCAGAAATTGGCTACCACTTGGTTAAAATGTTCTCGGTCTTCAGCTAATCGGAACAATTGTGTTGCAGTCAATCCAGTCAATTTACATATGTTATACATCTATGATCAATCCCCTCCTTCCTACGGGCAGTTTTTCCTTTTATTATTAACTGGACTAATTTATATTTGTCATTCCTTAGAATGTGTCCGAAGTAAGCTGTTTTTATTTTCTTTACAACTTTCATCAGCTTCTTCTCTTTGTGTACTTTCCTCAATACTTCTTCATTTGTAATTCGCGCAGGCCAAGGTATTTTTAACACTCTCCTCTATTTTCTTTATGATGGTTTCCTTTCCGTACAGAAGAGTTGACCAAACGTAGCACTTGATAAACTTTATTTTAATACCCAGTTGTAAGTAACTGTTGCATAACATTGTCTTATATTTATAAAAAGTACTTCTTGCTATTTCTATTCGAGATGTTATTTCATAATCAGAATTAAGATCATTATTTATCCAACTTCCTAGACATGTAAATCTATTCACTTGTTCTATTACTGTTTCGTTTATCGTTATAGTGTTCTTGGTACTTCTTGTCGACTCATTACCATGGCTTTGTTTTTTTTTTTTTGGAATTAATTTTTAGGCCCATCTCTCCACTGGCTTCGTTTATTTTATTCATTAGAAATTGTTCGAGGTTCTCTCATGTATAGCGGTGTTGTCCGCACACTTAGTATTATTTATAACTTCTCCGTTTATTTTAATCCCTTCTTTTCACTCCCATAAATCCTTTTCAAGCACGCTCCGAATTTATATTAAATAAGACAGGTGACAGAACGCATCCCTGTCTCACCTCTCTTTTTATTGGACACTATTTTGTTTGCTCATTGTTTCTATATACAGTGGCAGTTTGGTTCCAATATAAGTTTCCGATTAACCTAATGTATTTTCCATCTAGTCCTATTTCTAGTAATGCTTCGATTAACTCTGAATATTGAACCCTATTAAAGGCTTTTCCAAAATCTATAAATCCAATATACACAGTTTTCTAGGATTTATAGAATTTATGTAATAATATGTTCATCCAGAATAAAGCATCTCTTGTTCCAACTTTCTACAAAGGATTCACATTTCCTTGAAATTCTGTTTTGTATAAATCTAAGAAGAAGCTTTAGTACATGACTCATTAAGCTGATTAAGCGAAAGCCATTACATGATGATACATTATTCTTTTTAGGTATCGAAATTGAGATAGATTTGATCCAAATGTCAAGCATTTGTTTACTTTCATATACATGATTGAAGGGTTTAATCAAAATTTTCATCAAACAATTTAATAACCACTACGGGTATTTCTTCAGGTCCAACCGCCTTGCCTGATTTTGCTCTTCGTAATACATATTCAACTTCAGATTGCATTATGTTTGGTCCTTCCATGTCGGTTTCATTCTTAATATCTATTTCTGTTCGGTTGCTGTCGAAAAGATTTGTTATGCAGCTTTCCCGTGTTTTTATTAAATTATTTTTGTCAATTATTAAATTTCCTTGTTTGCTTCGGAGAGTGTATGGAGTCGTTCGTTTATAATTGCCGGTCACTTCTTTTAAATTTTTGTGTACAGTAAACTCGTCAAATTTGCTTTGTAACTGTTTCATATCTGTACACTTTTCTTCTAACCACTTTTCTTTTGCTTGTTTTGTACTTCTTGATGACCTTTGATTTGGCAGTCTATACCCCATATTGGTTATAACCATTTGGTGTTCTCGGTAAAACCGAATTAGACGGTCACCTTCATCATTTTTGTTCCTAAACCGTACTCTCCGTCTATACCTAGTATATGACCTTTACCGACTTTTGCGTTAAAGTCTCCTATAATTATGATTATTTCTTGTTTCTTTATTAATTTTAGAATATCTAGGTTTTTATAAAATTTTTCAATTTCTTCTTTCCTTTTTTTAGCAGTGGGAGCGTAAACCTAAACTATGTTAAGTTATATTTATTGGCTTACCTTTTAGCTATAGCACTGCCATTCGTTTTGAGATGGGAGCGAACTTAATTACTGCTTTTTCTATTAAGTCGGTGATCACAAAAGCTTCCTGATGATTATTATTGCTTTTTCCAGAATAGTATGTAATTGTATTTTTTAATTTGCATATGTCAGATCCAGTCCAGCGGACTTCACTCATGACTAATGTTTACAATTTTGTTATTTTAAATTCTGATATGGCATTAGTTAATTTGCCTGCTTCAAAAAGCGTTTTTGCATTCCGTGTTCCGATTTTGTTCATTGTAAATTTTAAATTTCGCCCGGGGATTCTTAGCACCCCTGCCTTATATAAGTGGCCCCGGGCACTGGGAGCTGAGTCATTATTTGTATTTTCCATAGTGGCTATTCTTGGGAAATAGTTTTTTATTTATTAATATAATGCTACAATCTAGTCTTAAACTAATAAATAACTTATTTCTAATCCCACTTTACTAAAAAAAAATCTTAGTTACTAACTTCTAAAGCACTTTTTTTCACGCGCTTAACACAATTCTCTGCTTTAACACTTAACAATTTACTGCACTACACTAACTCATGGGATTTAGTCTTCTTGAGTCTTCTTAGCTGATTTGCATTATCCAGTAACTGGATGGCCTCAACGTTTCCATGTTGTAGAAGTCGTTCTTCATGGCTTCTTGCTTATTTTTGGATCTCTTTTTCCACATATTCTACACCAAGGTCCCTATGGAGATCTTCATTCCTAATATACCAAGGCGCATTAACTATATTTCTTAAAACCTTGTTTTGGAACGTTTGTATAGTCTTGATATTTGTTTTTGCGGTACAACCCCAAAGCTGTGATCCGTATGTCCACACGGGTTTTAAGATTATCTTATACAATAGTAGTTTATTGTGTATTGACAGAGCTGAGTTTCTTCCCAGAAGCCAGTACATTTTTTTATATTTGATGTTTAGCTTTTCTTTTTTTTTCTTCACATGCGCTTCTGAGCGAAATTTCGTAACTAACGTGAAACCGAGGTACTTTTCTGTATTAGCATACAGAGGCGTTTGTCCATTTATATTTATTGGTACGTGGCCTATCCTTTTATTTGTAAAATCTATGTGCACTGATTTACCTTCGTTAAGTTTGATTTTCCACTTCTTGGTCCATTTCTGGAACTCATTGATGGCATTTTGAAGTTTGTTGGTTGTTTCTGTGTTATTTTCTCCCACTGTTAGTATGGCAGTATCATCCGCAAAAGTTGCCACAGTGTTTTCTGATTCCGGGATATCACTCGTGTATAGAAAGTAGAGTACCGGGCCCAGGACACTGCCTTGCGGTACTCCAGCTTTAATTTCTTTGAGTTCAGAATAGTCGTCCTCTTGCTTGATTCTATAGAATATATTTGTTAGATAGGATTTTAATATATCCGAATATTGTTTAGGTAGGGTAGACTTTAATTTCCACTGCAAGCCTTCGTGCCACACCTTATCAAAGGCTTGCGCGACATCCAATAAGACTGCAGAGCATACTTTTTTTCTTCTAGTGCTTTTTCTATGATATTAGTAATTCTATGGACCCGGTCCACCGTTGAATGCCCACATCTGAATCCAAACTGGTGGTCTCGGATCAGTTTCCTTCTCTTTATAATCAGCTGCATTCTCTTAAGTAGCAATTTCTCAAATAATTTAGATATGACTATATGTGGTGGTTACCTGGTTTTGGTACCATAACTATTTCCGCTACCTTCTACAATGAGGGTACATATTTGAGTCTAATTGCTGCATTAATTAGAAGGGTCAACTTTACGATCGCTTTCCTTGGTAATTTTCTCAGGATTTCACTAAGGATTTCATTAAGTCGTATCCTGGGGTCTTGTTAGGGTTTATGTTGTTTTTAATTTGTTTAATAACTTCTCCTGTCGTCACGGGTGTTATATTTTCTTCGTCCAATAGGATAGTTTCTTCCATTACTTCTTCTTCTTGCAGGTCGTAGGGTTGGAAAATGCTCTCCAGACGAGCAGCAAAACATTCCGCTTTTTGCTCGTTGCTCCTAGCCCAACTTCCATCTTCTTTTTTGATGGGTGGTATCTGCGCAATAGGTCTCTTTAGCCTTTTTGATGATCTGTACTGCGATCATTGGTCAAGTTAGTCCAATAGTTAGCAATAGATTCCCCTTTTAGCTCTTTAATTTCTCTTGTCAGCTGTTGTGTTAGATTATTTAATATAGTTTTGTCTTATCGGATTCTCATTTTGTTATTTTAAATTCTGATATGGCATTAGTTAATTTGCCTGCTTCAAAAAGCGTTTTTACATTCCGTGTTCCGATTTTATTCATTGTAAATTTTAAATTTCGCCCGGGGATTCTTAGGACCCTTGCCTTATATAAGTGGCTCCAGGCACTGGGAGCTGAGTCATTATTTGTATTTTCCTTAGTGGCTATTTTTGGGAAATAGTGAAATAGTTTTCACCGTAGTACTCCAACCGTATGATCGATTGTCAGTCACGTCTGAAGGAATCTGTCAATAAGCCATCCATAGTACTTCAATTTCAGCCCCATTTCAGTACTGACAGTTACTGCTACCCTTTGTCAGGACCTTTAGGAGCCATTAAATGCGTTATCTACAAGTTGCCTTCTTGCTATTTTCCCGGTACCCGCTACATCTAGCGGGCGTTTCCCTATCCGCCACCTAGGAAAGCGCCTGGTTGGAACTAATAACCCCACTGGGCTAAGTTAATTAAAACTGCGCAAATAAATCGACTGTAAACAAAGATTTCAAAAACGAAAAATGGTACCGAGAGAACATAAACACAAAATTAAACAGTTTCATTAAATAAGTTATCGCATGACTTCAATAGCAAAGTAAACTCAAACGACAAAAATGGCAATAAAGATATATGACTAAGTATTTAGTAACAATAGAAAATAGATGGACGAATAAATTATTAAACTAGCAGCCTACGCTAGGGCACAGAAATGTAAGTAGATCACTTAAACTTTGGGAAGACGACATAAAAATTATACCAGAAAAACAATGTAAAAACAAGGGAAAAAAAGTTACTTATATATTTTAACTATGGAATATTACATATACACACAATACAAGTAAATAAAAAAAAATTAAACAACAGTCATTGCAGTTAGCGTGTGCAATTGTCCGCTGCTCTTTGTGTGAAATCAGTCAGATGATTCAAACTTTCGCCCGCTTTACGGGTCGGCAATTAAAACTACAACTCTATGGCAGTTTGATGAATTTCAATAAGCTGCTGTCAACGACTTCGGCGTATTCCAAAAATAACGTCACCTAACTGGAGCAGCTCGCAACCGAAAGCAATTAATCAATTAACAGGGAAGGGTCAATTAATAGCAGTGGATTAGCTAACTATACTACAGAAATGGGGAATTTGAAACGACTAACCGCTAGATGTGATGAATGACTCAGGCCGCGAGGTCTCGCCGGATGTTAATTGATACTAAATACTTTTAGCAATTAAGATAAATTGCTTCTGGTCGTCTCTAATTTTGCACAAGGCGTGTTCGAATATAAATGGTAATAAATATCCATGCTAATGCGGGGAGTTCCAAATATGTTAAAAATTGGACATGAACAGGAAATTAAGTTTATATTTATCGAAGCAAAGCAAAATTGTTCCAATGTAATCATATATCTACGAGATATACAGAATAGTCCAATTTTTATTAGCAAACCTTTGAACTCGCTAGAACAGACCAAAACTACGGTGGTTTATAGTAGGAAATATTCTGGAGACTGCTGTCCCTTCAACTTTTATGTTAAACGCTCCGTAATTCACCGAAGTAAAATCTACGCTTAATATTATCAACTGTTTTTTTAAAATCTTCATTCTCGGTCCTTCTTTATTTACCTTTGAGGAATTGACGTTTTGAACATTTTTAATTTTTGCTGTAAGTTTAGTCAGTTAGTCGATGATTCAGTATATGAGACAAATGCGGTATAAATTTGAATTTTAGATTTTTTTGTGGTTTGTCTTCTATCAGTTAACAAGTTTTGAATATAGCCCTCCTCTAGTTATCGCCATCCATGTCTATGAAGTACATTCAAGTTATATAACACTTCCGATTTTTTTTCTCACAAACTAATATCACGAAAACTGTAAACTTATGTCACTTCTCGACGTAATGTCACTGCACCCATACACATTTTTCACAACGTCGACGCCATGATTCCATGGCCGTTGCGAACGCTTCTTTAGGGGTGTTTATTGCCCACTGGAAAATCGCTGATGCAATAGCCGCACGACTAGTAAATTTGCGACTACGGACAGTGTCTTTCATCGTTGGAAATAGCCAAAAGTCAATAGGAGTCAGGTCAGGTGAGTAGGGAGCATGAGAAATCACTTCAAAGTTGTTAGCGTTCGTGGCACCAACCTGGAGGACGCTTTTCGCATTTTTAGGTCTTCATCCAGGATTGTGTACACAGATCCCAAGAAAATGCCAACTTTGAAGGCGATGTGTTCTACACTTATTTGGCGATCCTGCAAAACAAGTTTCTGCACTTGCTTGATCATGCCGCCGAACCGGCTGGTGCGAAGCCGAGATTGTCTTGGTTTGTTGTCACACGACATTCTGGCTTTGAATTGATATTAGACACATCCATAACACCCCCAACACACTCAACTAACGATGAAGTTCAATAGTTGCTACACCACGCAAATGAAGAAAACGAGAGACTACACGCTGTTCTTGTAATGAAAATTTTGCCATTTTAAGTATCAAAAACAGTCTTCATTCTCGCCGCTGGCGCTAGAGTCCTGTATACAGTGCAGATCTGCCATCTTTATCATGCATTCACAAAGAGTGCGCCATGATTCCATGGCTGCTGAGAACACTTCTAAGGGTGTGTCTATATTAAATTAATTTAGTCATTTGTAGTTTTCTTTCCAAATTTAAAATTGCCGAAAAATATTTTTTCTTTGTCAAACAGAAGCGTTTGGAGTACTACACAATTCTGAATTTTGGACTTCAATTATACCTAATAGCAGGAAAGCTTACTATTCTGCTGTCCTAGCAGAGAATTTTTAACAATCTCAACTGCACCAAAAAAGAGGGCCGCCCAATTACCCTGCCGTGCGTCCAGCGCCAATTAAGGCCTAACGAGGATGAGCTCGAAATTGTAAGCAGCAGCGGCTGCGTTGCAATTAGCCGCGCAGCTCGCAGCGGCAGGGATGGCTGACCCTGGAAGCTCTTCCGTGCTCTCCGGCGTGGCAGCCTTGTTGTTTTTGAGGCCGCCGCAGCAGTGCTAATAACCATCTGATTTTCATGCGAATCTTACGTAACACTGCAATAATGCGTGAGCTGGGGCGTGTGCGCGTCGCCTCTGGTCCGCCAAAATTCCGCTGAAAGTGTCAATTGGAAGTGGAGGCTTCAGGTGCGAAGTGGGATGGTGCACCAGGAGGCTGCTGCTGTTTGTTTGGTGGCGATAGGTTAGTACTCACTTTTTAATGCAGTGTTTTATTTATCTTACCATTGTTCTGTGCACTAGTAGTAAACATATAGCATAACCTTTCAAATTGCCAAATTAAATTGTAGTAAGATACAAAAATACCTTTCAGAGGACTATAAAAGTTGGTATTATCAAAGATCTATAATCACGATGCAACTTAATTGTATCAATCTTTTATTATAACTAATAAACACGACTACGAGCTTATACCACAAGTGGATAATCTTCAACACACAGTAATATTATTTTATATTAGCTTTTATAACAAATCTTTACAAAACACTAGTAGCTAGACTTAATAAGAGTTTTAACTAAACAAATATTTTTTTAATATGTTTATTTGCCATTTCAACAATAACTTACAATGTTACTTATGGCATTGTTATTAATAGTAATGTAAATAATAAGAGTAACATAATTTATAATTTATGGCAGTAGGTAATTCTCTTACAAATTTGTTTGACAATTGGACTTGGCTAATCACTGTCAGGTTCAGATAGGTGTAAATCTTGTGATAGCTTACGTTTTAGTCTGTGGTGGGTACTTTGTCTGCCTATATTGTAATGAACAGCGCCATCGCATTCATGTTTGGTTTTTGGCACTCGTACTAATGTAACTTTGCACTGTAGATGTGTCTAGTTCATAGTGTAGTTGCTCATTGCGGATGTACCATGGAATGTTGTTTTGAAGTCTTTGCACTTTTTTATGTTGGATTTCGCAGTGTTCCTCCAAATTGGTGATGCATAAAGCACTAATGGTCTTATTAATGATTTGTACATCATGATGGTACATTTAGGCTTAATCGATGATTTCCTGTTAATGAGGGGATATAGTTGCGCCCGTCTCGCATAACCTTGGTTTATTTTGAGATTTACATGAAGTTTTCAAGTAAGTCATGTTTCTAGTAGCATTCCCATATACTTAACGGCAGCATTAGCGGAATTACAAGGAACGATGTTGTTATTAATTGCTATATTGGGAGGGTATCTGATTCTTCTTAGGGAGAATATTTTCGCTTGGCATTTGGGGTGATTAATTTGGATATTCTATCTGTTATACCATGAGCATACTTGATGTATTGCATTTTGCAGTTTTTATATAGCTTGGGTAAGGTCGATGTATTGTGCCAGGAATGCAATATCATCCGCAAAGGTCGCTAAGGTTGCCTCTGTAGTAGGGATGTCTGATGTGAAAATATTGAATAACAGCGCCCCCAACATGCTTCCCTGTGGCACGCCTGCTTGAATGAACTTTGTTTCTGAAATTATGTAGTTTATGTGTACAGCAAAAGTTCTGTTTTTGATGAAAGAGACGACTATTGCTTTTAGGTGGTTGGCTTTTCCGATCTCGAGTATTTTGCTTTTTAAGCCTTCTAGCCAGACTTTATCGAAGACCTGGGCTACGCCGAGAAATATTGCAACAATGTAGCTTTTGTTTTCGAATCCCTTTTCTATTTTTTCAGAAATGCGTTGTAGTTGATGTTGAGTTGAATGTGTTTTCCTGAAGCCAAACTGGAATGGTGGTAGGATGTTAAGTGGCATTGTTTCGTTTCTTAAGTGGGAGTGGATGATCTTCTCTAGAACATTTGAGAGTAAAGTCAACAAGCTTATTGGTTTATAGCTGTTAACTAAATTAGTTATTAGATTATGTCCAGGAGTTTTTGTCTTTGGAACATTGTTAATTATAGTTTTAATTTCTTGAGGGGTAATAGGAATTATCGATTCAGTTGTCGCTGGGATATTAGTTTTAATATGGTATGTAAGCTGTGTGGTTTGGAGCGCTAGTAGTTATTGGAATAAATACTTTTCATAATGAGCTGCTGATTTTTCTTCGTCGGTAGTTAGTGTTGTATTTTCTATACTTGTGTTGTTTTAGTATGCGCTTGGTAGCTCTCCACATTCCAATGTCGCCTGGTTGAAGACCTTCAATATATTTTTGAAATGTGTTGATTCTCAGCTTATCCAATTCACGTTTTAGCCTGTGCGTTAGGTTATTGAATAGGCTGCTTCTCGCCTAACTTGACTTTTTCTTTTAATTAGTTCTGTAATTTCAATTAGTAGATATTGGTGGTTGTGCTTTTTATTAGTTTGGAGGCTAGTGTTGCCTCGTTCACGCTATTGGTTATTGACGTTGTTAATTTGATATTGCGTTGTCTATGTCTTCATTATTGCTTAAGGTGGTTGGACATTTCAGCTGGTCATCAAGATTAGTTAGGAAGTATTCCCAGTTTGCTACCCTGTTTATAAGTCTTGATATTGGTGTGTTACCAGTGGGGTGCTGATAAACGAGATTATTACTGGTAAGTAGTAAGAGTCAAGCTTTTCTACTACATTTTGGAATATTGGTTTGTCAAAGTCATGTAAAATAATATCTAGTATGTCAGGCAGGTGATCGCTTCGGTATGGATAATAGGTGTATTTCTCAGGGGCTATTATTTGGAAGGAATATTTTGTCGCATAATTTTTCATCTTGATTCCCTCAGGATTATTTCCTCTACATCCCCATAATTGATTTTGGGAGTTAAAATTTCTAGTCACTAGGAGTGGTTCAGTTGTATTGGATGTAGCTTTTAAGTCTTTCTCCACTAGCTTCTTGTTTGGTTGTCTATAGGTGCTTATTAATGTGAGGTGTTGATAGTTTAGTTTTATTTTGATTCCAATTGTTTCTAGGGTTAGGTTATCAATGTCTGCGATAGGACTGTGAATGATTTTCTTTTTAATGAGTATAGCTACCCCTCCTGCTGCTGTTCGGGCGTTTCTGTCTTTTCTATACACTTGGTATCCAGAAATTTTGAACGTGTCTGCTTCAAATAGGTGGGTTTCAATGATACATATAATATTTATATTGTGTCTGGCAAGCAATGCTTGATCTTTGGGTTAGTATATCGTTAGCATTTCAATTAGGGATTGTTAGCTTTTCTATGACTTTTTGAGGTTTAGGATCCATTGGGGAGTAGGGGAAGGATAGTATTAGTGATGAAATTTTTAATTAGAAGAAGGCTGCAACCGCGATAACTTGCAGGGTGTGAGCCTCCGCAGTTTTTTGCATTGATGATGTTGATGGTTTCCTCCACAGTTTACGCACCGTGGGTCTAACACAATAATTTTTAGTGTAGCCATAACCTTGGCAGCTGTGACATTGAGGGGTGTTAGATGACTTTTTTCTCAGTTCAACAGTGACAATTGAATGATGAATACTTTTTAGTGACAATATATTTTTGGCATTTTCATTATCGTGTAGGTCTACTGCACAAACTGGTAGCGGCTGCTTGTTTTTAGTCAGAAGGCGTGTAACTCTAATAACTGGTATAGGGTTTCTGCTAAGTTCATCAGAGATTTCTCCTTCTGTTAGAGAAAGCGGTACATTTTTAATCACAACGTTAAGAGGTTTGTCGTTTGGGTTTTGGAAGGTGATATTTAATTTCGTTGTCCCTAAATTGTTTTGTTAAGGTTCTGTAGTCATCCTCTTTAGTTAAATTTATTCTTAATGTGTTTGTGAATTCGCCGGTTGTTAATTTTTTGATATCTGAGGTCAGCGCTATATGATTTACGGCGTTATGGAGATTTTCAGTTACATTGTCTGCATTTGTGTTGTGTTGATTATGATTATCGCCGAGGTTATCGTTTCAGTCGGCCTCTAGGTTAGCTAGCAAGTTGTATTTGTTGTGTGTTGAAATATTTGGTGACGACGAGAGCGTTTAGGCACTTGGTTTAGTGGAGGCGTTAATGTGGAAAATTTACGTTATTTTGCGCTTGAACTTCCATCGGGCTTTCATAGTTTAGATGTTCGGTTATTTTGTTAAGATTAAAATAAACAACTTACGATTTATGTCGCTTTAAAGTTGGTATTTTAAGGCAACGGTTTCGTTGAATAAATGCACTTTAACTTTTACACACTTAGATAGCGATGAAGCACGCCTTAACGCTTTGAAATTAAAATGGCAACTTACAACTTTTTTATTTTTTAGCAATAGTGAGCTGTGTTGCAGTGTCTACTGAAAACCGTCAAATAAGAAAATGCCACGCGTTCTCGGGGGACGACGCAAATACAAATTTAGAGGTAACTCAATTTTTTTTTTACTTTATATATATTTTATTGTAAGAAGAATACATATGATCCTAGAGCTATCTATGTCTAAATGTCGTAATACGGGATTCTTCAATAATGCTATCGTAGATACGTAAAGTGGATTTATAAACTGCTATTCTTACTAATACTAAAAACACCAACACTATGCAACGTTTTTAATTTGCTGGATCTAGTGGCTATTCACGCTTAAAAGGTTTGTTTTGTGGACTTTTTGTTATTCATTTGTGTGAACTGTTATTTTCTATCGCTGTTTTATAGATCTTCCAACTGTAACTTCAAATACAAAGAGGATTTCGAGGTCCTTATGTCAGGTTCTGTTCATACAGACTTCTGATTAGAACCTCTTCATGATATCGCCGTTTGATTTGCATGAACACCCGCCCTAATCTATACCATTTGTCCAGATTGACTTTAATATTGCTTTATAAATCAAAACGTATTTTCTAAAGGCTGTGGCAATTCTCTTTCTACGAGCCATAAGATTTTTTAAAACTTGATGTACATTTTTTGCACTTTTTCTAGATGTGTTTCTTCAATACTTGTTTGGAGACTAAGAGCATACACATCATTGGTTTCTAACTAATTGAGTGAAACTCTAGAACATAAAGGGAATATTATCTCCATTTATGCAGCCACACTTCAATCATGTTTAAATATATCACTGTATTTGCATCGACGGCTAGGACTACCGTGTTATTAACAAAAGTTCCTGTTTGAGTCTGTTGAATAGTGGAGAAATAATATATATAATATAAGTAAAACGTTGGTCTAAGTGTACACTCTTGAGCGTATAGGCTAAAATTTCGATGTTTCACTACTATACTTGACTTGACAATAATAATCTGTTAGATAGGATTGAAGAAGTTAATAGTATTCTTGTGGTAGGTATATTTTAATCTTATATAGAAGCCCTCTATGCCAAACCTTACCAAAGGTGTGGTTAACATCAAGAAATGCTGCTGTACAGTATTTCTTCTGCTCCGGGGCCGTTATTGTGTTGTCGTGCTCTAAACTCAAAAAGATGTGAAAGAAGCTAATGATTCTCTTGTTTATTTTGCTTTATTCGTTTGTGCTCAAGGTTTTTTCCGGAGTTTGGAAATTATAGATAAAAGACATGGGACTATAGAAGGTTATTTCTGTAGGGAGTTTACCTGAGTAATTCCTTCAACACCTCAGCCGTTACTAAGTCGTATCCTGGTGTGCTTCGAAGGGTAGTGAGAGTTGTAAAGAGGTCTGAAGTATGGCTGAAATACTTATGCAAGATGTCCTGCAAACAGTTTTGGTTTCTCATAATCGGTTTCCACTCTTGGTACATATCTGTGATTTATCAATGTTCCTAGTAGTTTTCCATATTGAATATATTGTTTATTTGGGTTCTCTGCATACTTGCTAAAGGACTCGTTTTTATTTTGTTGATTTTAGCTTTTAGATTATTTACTGGCCTATTAAAACTTGATCGATCAACACTGTCTTCTCGGTCATCGTTTCTCTGTTTCTATTTTTTTTCTAAAGAAACTTTTAATACATAAAGAGATCAACTTTCTGCTAAGGAACGTGTTGGCTACTACTCAATTGTGCATATAAAATGGTTTGTTGCCTCTTAGAGCTCTTCTGAGATTTTTATACAAATTTGAAGCTACATGTTTTCATTTATGTGGTTTCGATATGAGTCCCAGTTTGTTTTTCTGTTGAATAATCTGGACTGGGGCATTCCTGTGATAATTGTTGTGCTGATTGTTGGTATTATAAAAGTATTATAATTTAATGTAACTTATATATAACTTCAAACTATTCCAGTGCAAACATACAAGTCCAAAAGATCGCGAATATTGTTTAGATCTGATAGATTTGATTAGGTTTTCTCCTGCGTTAGTTTGCGTAATTCCCTACTTTTAATATTTGTGAACCTTGATCTTTATATGTTTGTAATGGAAGTATACCAAAGTATTTAAAAAAAAAGGTTTTAACTTGTCTTTCACGATTTGATGTCTTGGGGAGTCAAGAAACTGTAAATATTTTGAGCGATTTAGGAAACTTCTTAACGTAAATCGTTGTGGCTTGTAAAAAATTGTGTCTATATTCTGGAACCTCATGGTGTACTGTGGTACTTCTTACTATGATAGATGTTCTATCGCTGTTCAATCAGAATGCTCGGTATAATAGTGCAGTGAAATGTTTTTAGAAAGATTTTTGGAATAAAGTGTATCTTTGCCACTAATCAAATATCAATGTAGTTTATGTCGAATGTAATGACCTCATCACTATTAGCATTCTTAATAGCCACACGTAAATACGTAGCAATTATGAAACCATGTTTGATATATCGGTTGCTAGCATATTCATTACCATCCTATTTGGTTGAATACCTAAGTTAAGTAAACATTGTTTTAAATTCGTTAAGGGGTTACATCTGTCGAGATTTTTTTTTATTTCGGCTTAAGTGATATCCCGAAGATAATATCCAAAAGGAATTTTAAGTGAAAATTTTTTTTTATATTTTTTTGAAACCAATTTCCGTAGCGCTGGAAAAATGGAGCCAGATGCAGTCATAAAAATTTTTTTGTCGTTCTGAAAGTTTGTACAATGTCAGGCATGTGCACTCCGTGGGAGATGGCGATAGGAAGACACATAAATGTCTTGACGATGCCAAGCCCTTCAATGGTATCGGTGTCACAAAGAAAGAATGTATTGGCCAAGTGCGAAAAAGGCTAGCAGCGAGGCTGATAAATTTGAAAAAAACGACGAAATATCTCGGTGGTAAAGGTATGTTGACAAGCAAGTTAATTGACGAATTAAGTATTTATTATGGATCAGCGATTTGACGAAATACTGTGTCAGTAGAGAACATGCGCAAAGAAATATGGCCCACGCTTTACCACAAAATTTCAACAACTGAAAAGCCTCAGCATGACGGTTGCCCTGCAGTGTTCCTGACAGAAAGCAAAAGCCTTACATCTTCTTCATGATTACGTCCACAAGCCAGCTATGAGTATGAAAGTATTCAATGCCATAAAGCCAGTGTATGAAAACCTCTCCAGGAACGATTTACTCTTCCGTTGCCTCTGAGGTTACAAACAAAACGCAAACGAAACTTTAAACGCCTTTATCTCAAAACCATGTTTTCAAATTGGTGTACAACATAACTTCATCCGATCGATTTAAAATTTTATCTGTGGCTTTTTAGATAGATTTTATACAGCGGTACACACGATTCCAACGATTCACTAAAAATTACTTTTTAGAAACAAATTAAGGTCGATTTTTTTGTTCAAAACAGCGGCATTTTGCGAAAAATTAATATTTCGTAATAATCATGAGTACCGCGATAGAAAAACTGGCAAAGATAATGACAATTTTGTTTTTGTGGTAAGTGCTGTTGGAGCGTTACTATGTTGTACACCGTTACACCTGTTGGAAAAAAAGTTCGCTCTTGATCAGCGGACATGCCGCCACTTTGTACTTAAAATTTAAAAAATTATTGTGTATTCTTAATTATATGTAGAATGAACTTTTTAAATGATTTTTTGATTGCTTGATAAGTAGCGGAGAAAAAAGTCTTAAAAACGCGCCGTTTTTCAGCAATCTCGATAGATGTAACCCCTTAAGAAAATGTGTCAACGTTGTATCCCTTAGTGTTTGTACATTTTCGCTATTGTGTGTTTGGGTAACATTTTCTTGAACTCTAACTGTACAATACCATTTAGTATGTAGAAAATAGAATGATTTCTTTGTGGTCGAGGTTGATAGTTGGAGCTGCTTTTGGTAGGAATGGCTTTTTTCCTTTGATTTGGTATACCATACATCCTCTGTAATTTACAGAACGGAAACCCCGACATAATGCACTTGTAATAGCAGTTTTCGTAGTTTTTGCACGTTTTTGAATCATGAGGTTCTCCGCATTTAACGCATGAGTACGGACGATTACAATATTGGTTAACAATTCTGGTATCGCAACACTGCGATATTTGAGTACCTTGTCAAGGTAATATTTTTATTCTGTAGATATCTAATGTTGCATATTTCATTATTTTTAGTTGCAGGTTTAAGATCTACAGAGAATATTGAAAAATGTTCTATGGTTTTTCTGTTTCTTATATTTATGTTTCTGATTTTATCTTGTAACTACTCGAATTCTTCTTTTATTTCCTCAGTCGGAACTAATTGATGTAGTTATTTTAATATTTCACGGTAAGCTCGCTTAGTTTTCATTTATAATAAATTTATATTAAGTATAGGGTCCACCATATACCTTTTTTTAAAATGCTATGAATAAAAAATTAGTGAATATTTTTCCAATTTTTTTTTTATTTGAATGTACAATCCTTCCGGTTAATAATGGAATATAACTTCATTCATATGGCTGCCTTGGCTAGCCATGCAGTAGCCTATACGATCGGTCCAATTTTTGAGTACATTTTCGATTGTATGCAGCTCTATTTCAGCTGTGGCTGCACGAATGTTGTTCTTCAAAGCCTCAATTGTCTCTGGTTTCTTGGCGTAACACTTATCTTTGACGGCTCCCCACAAATAATAGTCCAACGGTGTCAAATCGCAGCTCCGAGGCGGCCAAACGACGTCAGAATTTCGACTGATAATGCGATTTTCGAAGACAGTGCGCAAAAGATCGATTGTAACGTTGGCTGTGTGGCACGGAGCGCCGTCCTGTTGAAACCAAATGTCGCCAATATCTTCCTCTTCAATTTCTGTGAACAAAAATTCGTTCAACATGGCCCGATAACGCTTACCATTGATTGTAACAGCCGCTCCTTGCTCATTTTCGAAGAAAAATGGCCCAATGATGCCTCTGGACCAAAATCCGCACCAAACAGTGACTCGTTGTGGGTGCATCGGCTTTTCTTCGATTGCGTGCGGGTTTTCTGTGCCCCAAATGCGACAATTTTGCTTGTTGACATACCCGCCGAGATGGAAATGAGCTTCATCTGAAAAGGTGATTTTTCGCCCAAAATCGGCATTTTATTCAAGTCGATCCCAAGCCCATGAAGCGAAGCGAAAACGCATTGGATGGTCAGTTGACTTCAATTGCTGAACCAAATGGATTTTGTACGGCGCCATACGGCCTTTACGCAAAATTCGTCTAAATGATGTCTCCCAAATGTCCATTGTTGAGAATGACGGTGAACTGATGTTCCTGTCGATTCATGCACACTCTCAGCAACAGCAGAGATATTCTCGGGTGTACGCACTGTTTTTGGTTTTTCACGCGTTGGTTTGTCAATAAGCATACCAGTTTCTCTCGCTTGTTTAACAAGATAACGCACATACGGAGCTGACGATGTCCCTTTTCTTCCCATTTCCGTACGTAATTTTCGCACACATTCTGCAACATTACCATGATTTTCAAAGTAATGTCGCAATATTTCCCAGCGTTCTTCAAGCATATACACAACCATTTTCGTTCAGCGGAAGGATAAAACTAATTTTCTGTCAAAAATGTCATGAGCTAAGTGTTGCCATACACCAAATAACCGCTAGTTCAAAAAAAAAACGTTAGATGGCGGACCCGTTACATAAATCTGGAGTATTTGGGTTAACTCTGACAATATTGCTTGCCCTATTTTTAGTTGGATGTTGCTCCTTTTCTACAATATCTCTGAGTCTCTGAAGTCATTGATTATATTTGGATAATTTGTGATACATTGTATAAAAATCTGGGATAATGTTGGATTGTTGAAGTCTCCTTAAGAGCTTTATTTGTATCATATAGTAGCAAAAATTGGTTTAATATTAAGAATTTTTTAAAGTATTGGGCTTATCAGTCATAGATTCCTCTTCTATAGCAGAGTAAAATTTGATTAAGTTTAGGGTGTTAATGTATAAGGGAACTGGTTGAAAGAGAAGATGAATTAGAAGACAAGTTTATTGTGGAATTAATATTTTCCCATTTATGTTGAATACACAAAAATAATAAAACAATATTAATATGAAAAATGCACGCTTGACCTTTAGTCGCTCACAAAAATTCTTATCCGCTGCGAGCACCTATATCACGGAGTGTAGGCACACGTCGCTGGCTATAAAATAAAAGTGCGTACTCATTATAAAAAAATAAGTAGCTTCTTTACTATTTTTAATGTTTTAAGTTTTTCATTCATATTATCTTGAGCACTGTAAGTTTTTTCATTGACTTAAAGTAACCATTACCAAGTTGTATGAATACGTGGCTATTCAAACGACAGTAATCTTATAACAAGCAGAGAACCTTTTAATAAAAAATATTTAAGAATTTACAAACTAAAAGTTATTCATATAAAAGTAGAAGAAGTAGAAGAACTCGTACTTTGAATCTCTTTAATTGTCGGATATTATATTCATAATCTAATAGTAAGATTGCTAGGACATTAGGATGTGTTTGCGGTTTATCATGATGAGTTATACGAATGTACTAGTCAAAGTTTCAAGTCTGCGAATGAGTGCATTCGGTACATATATATCATAGCGCATTAACTATCACATCGAACACTTTATTTTGAAATATTTGGAATATTTTTAAATTGGGGTTATTGGCTTGTTCCCTGGAGCTCAGTTTTGTACGACCAGATCAAAACCGATTGAGTGAAAGTTAAGAAAACAATCTCCCATGACTTTAGAAACCAAACCAGTCCTCTATAAAACCACATTAAAACTAAAATCGTACGAGATTGTCTTTTTAACATTCACTGCAATTGTTCTAAATGTAATTCGCTTATCTAGGTAAAAACTAATGAAGTTAGTCTTATACACTTGAGGTATTTTTGGTCGTTAATCGTTGTTAGAGGGCAGATAATTCTTCTCAGATTAAATGCGACATCATTTTGTTAAAAGGTTCTACATGTCGATGAACACCGCTAAACAATAACGTTTGTTCTCCAAATAATAATTAGGTGCACTTGTGCAGTGGTTCTGCATGATTCTGTAATGATTGGGATTCAATATTTTCTTCTACAATTCTACACTGAATAAAAAATATAATAGATTTAAATGTCTCTATAATTGAGTTGCATTGTATTTACTCTAAGTTTGAATAGTGGAGAGGCAGGCGTGTAAATAGCCGTGCCCTCGTGGTGCGGTGGGGAACTAAGTACGGCCCGTTTTGGAAAGTAAAACGCTGAAGCCCAAATCGTCCCTTAAACGGCCGGCGCGAAAGCGGATGGGGGCGGCTACCGATATCAACCGATGAGTAATTGCCAAATCGCTCACCTGTAACCGGCTTCGGCGGCGTTGGTTTCACGGTGGCCACCTTGTTGCGATGTCTTTGTGCCTGGAACACGACCGCACTGGCCGGGCTGCGATGCGAAAGTCTTGCGGGGTGGTTAAACGTGGGTTGGTTAAATGCGACCGCACTGGCCGCGTTGTGAATCGAGTATGTCGCCGGGCTTCGCGCCTGGCTTGGCGGTAGATCATTTGCGGGAAATCTTAACTCGTCAGCACTTTTCGTCTCAAAGGGTGCCGCCGACGGCGTATGCAGACTCGCCGGCTAAGCAAAAGCCCATATGCCGTACCAGCATGCTGCCATTATACACAGGCGGTTCAAGTGCGAAAAGGCCGCCACACCAAATAGCGTTATACTCTGAGCTACCTTCCAAGATATAATTCCTTTTTTAAAACTGCATTTAAGGTTTTTACAGAGTTTTCAGAGATTTCTCTAAAACGTCTCTCTGTAACAAGATCAAATCACAGGGCTATCTTTAAATTTATTTTTTTATGGGTTGTTGTGTTGATTTAACAATTGCAACAGATGTCGATGGCGGTTGTTGAATGTCATTTTCGTATTGAGGGATAGTTTCAATGTGACATGCTCGGAAAATTCCGCGGCTTCCTACAAATTACTTTTTAGACATTTACCGTCTGCAGCTTGTATTAGTGCTGTTGTAGTATGCGTTTTTTTAAATTTATTACTCACCTTTCACAGTGAATATTTCATAGCTTGTAAAGGGTTCAATCTACTTAAGTATTTCTAAATAAATTCATTTTTAATTTTTGTAGCATCTAGCTTAATCTTTAGTAACCTTATTTAGTCCTGTCATCGGTAAAATGAGTTAGTTGCCACTGTGTTCTCGCTTTTCTTGTACTAGAAATTAAATAATTAACATCTCTAATTTGTGTTACCAAGCTTTGGTTGGAATTGTTTTGGTTAATGTTTCAATTGCTACTTTAATGTCTAGGGCAATGTATTCGTCTAAGGGGCCTCGATTGGTTTTTTTACGATAAAGAACGGGATCATAGGCCTCTCAATTTTCTGAGCAAAGATTGTAAGGTTTAAACATGATTTTACTGTATTGACGCCTTTAGCGAAGCTAATTCTTAGAGATCTGGTATTTTATGTCGATTGTTTGGCTAACAGATAGATTCGCCTACAAATAGATAGTTGAGATTTTTGGTTTGCACAGCTTTGTTGGAACTTCATACAATGTTTTAGCATTTTCATCTCCTTTAATCAAAAACCTGTTTCTAAGTGTTTTGAACAGATCTAATTTATTGTTGTGTTAGCTAATATGGTCATTAATAGTAATACTAGTAGCTTATACATTTTTGTATTTTATTCGACTTGTACAAAATATTTGATGATTTTTGGTAACAGCATGAGTAGATTCATCAAACTGTTGAGCTTCTGAGATAAGCATTATGTCAAATATTTAAAGTTAGTTGAATTTCTTGGGCATATTAGCACATGCTGTTTGAGTTTTATATACTAATTTTTAAAAGTTGGGCCATTATGTTGATTTTGCAACTACCATTGCTAAGAGAGCTAAGTAGTATCCTTATCTGGTCCATAAGTTTATGCATCACGTTTTTTAATTTGTTTAAATCACTAGACATTGCGTTGGTATCAATAAGGTGATGGTTTGCATGTCGTTATCATATTGCATTGGTTGTACGTTTTAAGTGCTTGTGCATAAGTTGCATCTGGTTGGATGGGTCTAGTAGGAATATGTCTCTCGTAACGAAGGGTAAAGTTTTTGTTGTAGCTGTTTATATATCACGGTTTTCTTACAATACTCTTTAATTGCATGGTTGGCTGCATGTTTGATGCAACGCGAAGTATTATTGCAATTATTTTTTATATACACTAGGGTTTCCGTTATTTCCCAAATCGCGAATTTTTTTGAGAGGACTAGTTAAATGTTTTCTTTTCATGGTAAATAAGTATTTTGAAATAAAAAACTCATTGGTAACCCTAATTTTCGCGTGCCTGCAGGAAAATCAAATTTGCCATTGATTAACATGGGAAAATTGCCTTTAAACGCTCAATTTCTTTTTACAAATTGTAAGTCTTTATATATGTCAACATACTATGGCAAAACTTCAAAAACCGTGTATTGAATACAGGGAAATTTTTTTTGCAACAAGAAAACCATTTCTGGTAACTAAAAAAATTGAAAAACCAAAAAAAAACAGATCAATGAAATTGCCATGCACCTTTATCCATTTTTCGATGCGAAAGTCATGAAATAATGTCAAAATAGTACGAAATTCTACGGAAAATTTACGATCGACTGACTTTTTCTCTAACATTTTTCTACGTTAAAATGACGATTTTTGAGAGAAAATATGGTTTTTCCAATTTTTTGTCAAAAAACATCAAAATTTAAAAACATTCAGCTAAATTTTTTGGACGGTCTTTTTATTTACAAATGTCGTAGAACTGCAAAATTGATGTGGAAACTAAAAATAGCAAACTTACTCGAGATGATTACAACGAGCTTCTTAATCTTGCTCTAGTTTTTAGTTTTTTTGAATTAGAAAAATGTCAGAGAAAAATGTCAATCGATCGTAAATTTTCCGTAGAATACGAATTTCGTACTATTTTGGCGTTTTTTCATGACTTTCGCATCGAAAAATAGATAAAGATGCATGGCAATTTCATTAATCTTTTTTTGGTTTTTTAATTTTTTTGGTGACCAGAAATGGTTTTCTTGTTGCAAAAAATTATCCTGTATTCAATACACGGTTTTTGAAGCTTTGCCATGGTATGTTGACATATATGAAGACCTATAATTTGTAAAAAAAAAATTGAGCGTTTAAAGGCGATTTTCCCATGTTAATCAATGGTAAATTTGATTTGCCTGCAGGCACGCGAAAATAAAGGTTACCAATGAGTTTTTTATTTGAAAATAGTTATTTACTATGAAAAGAAGATATTTAACTAGCCCTCTCAAAAAAATTCGCGATTTGGGAAATAACGGACACCCTAATATACACATACCTCTGAGACCTTATACATTGAGGTATCTCCCTTTTCTATGGCTTCAAATTGTATGTAGATATTTAAAACTACCTTAATATCCGTATTATTTCCTTTTTGGCGACTACGACGGATCTGGCAACATAGCAGATTCCCAGAGGACAAACGTAGACTTAATACAGCAGCTCGAAACCTTAAAGAACTTATTAAGCAAGCAAAAAACGAATTCTCAATGAGTACTTAGAAGGACTAACCGCAACAGAAAACACCGACTACTCCCTTTGGAAGGCCACAGGCAGACTTAATAGACCTAAAAATCATATTCCCCCAATTCGTAACCCGGACGGAACATGGGCCAGCACTGACAAAAATAAAGCAGACACTTTTGCAGCCGACCTTCAAGAAGTGTTTCAACCTCTACTTTCTAACGACCCCCACACAGACGCAGAAGTGGACAACTTACTACAGGCCCCAAATCAACTTATGTTTCCCATCAAACCTTTCACTAGGACTGCAGTTGAAACAATGATTGATAGAAAGACTAATTGCAAAAAGTCTCCTGGACACGACTTAATCACTGGTCACATAATGAAGGAACTGCCTCCTAAAGCTATCTGTATACTCACGCCTATCTTCAACAGTATTCTGCGTACAGGATACTTTCCGTTACAATGGAAAATTGCTCAAATAATACTTATCCCCAAACCTGGAAAGCCCATCAACGAGCCCAATTCATACAGACCCATTAGTCTGTTACCGCTATTCTCAAAGCTTTTTGAAAATTATTTCTGAACAAGCTCACCCCATCCTGGACGACGAAAACCTAATACCTGATCACCAGTTTGGTTTTAGGAGTCACCACTCCACATACAACAGGTACACAGGGTAGTTGAACACATTAACCAAGCATTCGAAAACAAGAACTATTGTGCGGCCGTCTTTCTTGACATCAGCCAGGCCTTCGATAAGGTCTGGCATGAAGACCTACTCTTTAAGCTAAAGCTGATGTTACCCTACACTTACTACCAAATCATAAAATCATACCTCGAAGATAGAAATTTCCAAGTGAAATTCGGAGAAGCAGTATCAATTCTCCATCCCATCACATCAGGCCTTCCGCAAGGTAATGTCCTAGGTCCGGTCTTATACGTTCTATACACTGCAGACCTCCCTACGAATGCTAACAATTTGATCGCAACCTACGCTGATGATGCAGCGCTTCTCTCCTCTCACACCGACCCTTTTACAGCCTATTACAGCCGCTAGTAATCTACAGCAAAACTTAGACGCAGTAACCTACTGGTTCCAAAAATGCCGAATCAAAATAAACTCTCAAAAGTCACTACAAATCACGTTCAATAAACGTAGAGGAATCGTCCCTGATGTGATAATGGACGGCCGAGTTCTACCCCGTACCGACAGTGTGAAATATCTTGGGATGCATTTAGACAAAGGCCTGACCTGGAAAACTCATATATGGACTAAGAGAAAACACCTGAATCTTAAACTCAAGAGTTACTACTGGCTCTTAGGTCGCAACTCCAATCTCTCTCTCTGAGTAATAAATTATTAATCTACAAAAGTATACTGAAACCAATTTGGAGCTACGGTATCCAGTTGTGGGGTACCGCCTCACATTCCAATATCGAAATTCTGGAACGCTTTCAGTCGAAGACCTTACGCACCATCACTAACGCCCCTACTACATACCCAACACGGAAATACGGAAAGACCTAAAATGAAGTCAGTGAAAGAAGAAATTACCAAGTTTAGTGAAAAATACCTCTTGCGACTAGAATCTCATCCTAACCCACTAGTGACAGAACTAATTGATGAAAGTGAACAAGTGCGCAGACTCAAACGTTTCAAGCCGTCAGAACTTCCTAATCGTTTTAGACAGATATAATATCCCTACTACTTACTTATTATTAGTTATTAATTGTTGAAAGTAATTTCATTTGTGGAACGTCAAAGGGCGTTACCTCCCATGTAATTTACAATGTATTTCCATTATAGTAATATGATTTGCTTATTGCTAATGTAGCAGATTGCAAATAAATACCAACTGTTTAAAAAAAAATTCCTTTTTGTGCGAGTTTCTTTTAATAAGGATATTTGCAATCTAATCCACACGGAGATTAAATAAATATGATAACACTTCACATTGTTAGAAAAAACTATTCACTAGTGGAACTCTTGTAGCAGTTACGATATTTTTGGGTCAGATTTCTTTCAATATTTTGCTGTATGGTTTAGCGCAGTTTTGTTGTGGTCTTGAAGCGTATTGCCGTAGTTTTCGGCAAATCTGAAATCTTATCAATAGCAAGTGGGGCCGACGTTCTCGTAGAAGACATGATTTGTTACATACCACAAAGCATCTACTAAAACTTTGAGCATTTTTGATTAGAATTGTCGGACAATTTTGTTTCTTGTAGGTTTGGCACATCTCCAGAGTTGCACCCATTAGTCCATTGGTTTCATCATTGTGATGGAGGCCAAAAGCAGAACCTTGTTATTTTTTGCACCTTTTTCCGAAGAGCTAAAACATTTTTTCGAATTTTCAATTAAGCTGCAGACGCTTGGTTTAGATGTGCTTGGTCAAACTGATCAAAGTCGAAATAGTTTGTTTTGGTTTTGACAAGTGTGAGAACATTACTTGGAGTGACCAGTGGTAGACTTCTTCTCATGGTTAAAATTACTTGTACTGATTATTTGAGTTAATTGTAATTTTTTTATGTCAAGTCATTAATTTAATAAGTTTAGGCAACGTTGACGATTTTGGAGTGCGACAATTAAGACTGAATAGCAGTATCATCAGCAAGTGATAATAAACGTTCTTTGGTCTTCTGGAAGGTCAGCAGCGAATGTTAAATAATAAAGAGAGAGCCGAAACACTTCCCTGTAGACATCGGAATGTATAAGATATTGGCGAGAGATGTAATTATAATCAACTGAGTAAAATTCGTGTGGTACATAGGACTAGAATAAAATATAATAGTTGCTTAACAACAATTTTTCTTAATTTGCATAGCAATCTAGTATGCCAGGCCCGATAAAATGCTGGCACATTTCTTCTCTTCGAGATTTTTTGATATCCACTGTACTATTCTGTATATTTGTCAAGTCTCCTCTAAACCCAAACTAAAATAGCGACAACTGTGCTGCAATGTCTGTGTCTTCCAGTAGTCTCGAGGAAAAATTTCTTGAATACTTTGCCTAGTAAGTACAGATCAGTTGATCTATAAGAAGCCACATCTTCTGGGGGTTTTCCAGGCTTAGAAATTATTAATATATGCACTGAGGGATCGTAAGAAATATTTAGCATTTGATATTATACTATTGTTAACAGTACTGTGAATTATCTGGAAAACATCTTTAATATTCGGTTTGTTATTAGGTCATAGTGTGGTGTTTTATGTTTATTTAATTTGCTTGGGGCTATACAACTTTCCAGTAGTGATAAAGGTTTAATATATAAAGACATCTGACAGATGTTATTGAAATACGCCTCGTCGAAGGGTTAAAACTATTTAATAGATGTTATAAATGCAGCAGACTCCTCTTTGTTTGATCTTTCCCGATCTTCATTACTTTTCTGAATGGATGGTGCAATAAAATATTTTTGTAGTTTTCTAGATGATATTGTCTTATAGTAAAAGATTAGTAATATAGCTCACAGTAGAATACTGTCGATCCTGTAGAATAATATGAAGTCTGAGTTAATCCTTTACAAATTTATCAGTGGCATTACAAGATCTTTACATTGTCAGTATAATTTGGTGTAGCTTTTTAGATAAACTTAACAAATTTTTTATTGCTTCTTCTACGTATTCAGGTTCTTTTATACGTATTTTGAGGTTTACTTTATTTTTAAGACTGGTGAGATTTTTACCAGTCGATTTGTGCGGTATAAGGCGCGGAGGTAAATCTCTACTGATGGCCTTAGTGCTTAAGTTTATTATCACTAGTGCGTGATCCGACAATAAATCATTATTCTATTTTGTTGCGATGGCGTTCGTAACTATCCTTTTCGAAATATAAAAATACGGCAAATTTTGAATTTTATTCGGGCCAGTGGGTCAGTTGTTGACTCGCGGTAGAGTGATAATTGTAGTTTTTAGTCATAATAACTTTGAATGTACCTTTTATTGTTATGACTTGGAATCCCCAACGAGTATTTTAGGCATTCCAGTTGCTACCAACTACAAGTTTGATGCCCAGTATGCGGAAAAATACATTGTAGTTTTCAGTAAATATTTTATTTTTAGGTGGACAGTAAACAGTACTAATTGTAAAAGACCCAAAATGTGAATTTGTTTCTACGTTTGCATCTCCAGTTTCTTTTTCTGTAATTGGGGACCCTCCATGAGCTGTAGTGTCAGTGTGACTTGTATTATAAGTGGCTAATTTTGGAATTGAAAATTTAGTTCTATCTGTGAAATGTATTAAATAATTGTATCTGTTTAAATTTAAAAGGGTTATGAACTTTTATTTATGGTTTACAATCCCGTTTGCGTTCCAAGTAGCGATGCGTAGGGCGTTAGTCATTATGATTAACTCTTAATAAACAGAGTAGTACCTGTAATTTACAAGATGGTTTTCTTTAGATTTTGGTCTTCCGCAGGTTTCTCTGTCATGTTTACCACATTTAACGCACACTTAGTTTGACATCTGGTGCATTAAATGACCTTTGTTATTTTATAGAGGGATTCGACCTGCACTCTGCCATTGAAAAGGCGTTTGGCTTCAAATATTCTCTTGTTCTCTTTATTGAGCTTTAAACTGATATAAAAGAGAGTTAAAAATTCGTTTTGACTTTCAACTACGATTTCGAGGCAAGTGGACGTGTGCCGTGCTTCGTATCAGTGGCCGGCGTGTCGCAGAATTATACCTGCAGATTAAGGTCAGGCCTATAATACTATTTACTACTAATTATCAAGCGCCTAGTAAGCGCAAATTAGAAAGTTTATCTCCTTCAATTAATGAAATTTAAAATCTCTTAACCTATAATAAATACTGTAGTGGTTTTGGTTTCAAAGCGTAAGGTTGTGCGTTCTTCTATAAAAGATTAACAGTATCAAGTGCAGTGATAAGCGTGACCGCGACATCGAAGTTTTCGAAGTGAGCGGCACGTCGTAAATGCGTGCTGCGCGTACGTGCCGAGTGGCGCTAGCGTGCAATACTTCCAGCATTTACAGCCATCAACAAATGCAACAAATTATGACCAAAATATGCTTTCATCACAATTACAACAGGCGCCTTATTACATTGCTCCTGTAACGCAAAATATGCATTATCCTCAACAGCCCCAACAGTATTTACAAGGTTTGCCACTTCCACAGTATAATAGTCAACCAAATTCACTGACATACAGCCAAGCAATACAAAACACTCAAAATTCCAACACAATAACAACAAAACCAGCATTCTACCCGAGCTTACAAATATTTCGGTCTCAAGTAGTAAACAATCAAAATAACACACCAACACCAGAAAATAGTAAAAATACATGCGACGATTCAGAGGACGAACCTTTTGAACCAAACGATTTTCAAAAGTTAGAATCTCGACGTACAAAACGCAAAAGGAATAAAGACAGTCCGCAAAATGAAAACCGCGGGGGTAAACAAAAACAAATACAGGTAGTATACAAACAAAAAACCCGTTCCAACCACTTAGCGATCTAACAGAAAAAAACAAAGACCTTGAAACAAATATACAAGGCAATAAAGTAAAAATTCAAAAAATACCACCATTTATTTTATATGGAGTAAACAAAAACGTTCAAAATTTGTTAGAAATAGTTAAAACGGCTACCACTAAGTTTTCATATCAACTTTTATCGGATGACAAAATGAAAATACAAACAGATACAATTGAAAACTACAAAGATCTCAAAACTGTGCTGGATGCCAACAACATAAGTAGACACACATATAAACTACCAGAGGGAAAGTGCTACAGAGTAGTGTTAAGAAACCTACATCATACAACAGGACACGACGAAATCATAGAAGCACTGAAAGAACAAGGACATACTGTCAAACAAATAATGACAGTTTTAGACAGAGTAAAGAAAACACCAAAAAACTTATTTTTCATAGATATCAAGAAAAAAGTGAATAATGGTGAAATCTACAAAATAAAAACTCTATTAAATGCAGTTGTGCGTTTTGAAACCCCAAACAAAAAACAAACCATCGTTCAATGCAAAAGATGTCAGGCATATGGCCATACCAGAAATCAGTGTACCCAGCAATTTCGTTGCGTCAAATGTGCAGGACCACATGATTATCGGACATGCAACAAAAAGAAGGCAGATGGCAAACCTGCAAAATTCGCGCTTTGTAAAGGAGCACACCCCGCAAATTTCAAAGGATGCGAAGTATATTTAGAAATAATAAACAAAAGATTTCCAACACGAAATGGAATAGCACTAAATCGAGCAAATACACAAAGTGTGTTACCGCCACCACCACCACATTCAGAAATAATGGCTCCACAAAATATACAAACCCCACAAACCAAACCAAGTGTGCAGTATGCTAATCAAGCAGTTACAAAACAAAACCAATATCCGGAATTTTGCCAACAAAACCCGGATAATAATATTATAACCCTTTTACAACAACAAAATACGTACCTACTGCAACAAAATATACATCTACAGCAGCAAATAGAAAAACAACAACAATCTTTACTACAACTAACACAAGAAATCAGACAGCTCCGAGAGGAGATGAAACATGCTCCCAAATCCAAAAAATAATGGCTCAATTATTCAAAATTGCTCTGTGGAACGCTAATGGCATCACGAACCACAAACATGAAGTAGAATTATTCTTAACTTTCAATAAGATCGATATTTTGCTTATATCGGAATCACACTTAACAACAAATACCAGTTTTAAAATTCCACACTATATAATATACAATGCAGCACACCCGGATACAGAACGACGAGCCAGTGCGGGTGCAGCAATTATCATAAGAAACGGTATAAAACACCATGTGTTAGACAAAATCGAAGAAGCGTGTCTCCAGGCAGCAAGCATTGTTTTAGAAGACTGGCACAGTCCTATAATGTATCTGCAGCCTATTGCCCTCCAAACTACCCTGCAGATAAACAAATCTTTATAAATTACTTCACTCAGCTCGGACATAGATTTCTAGCGGGTGGTGACTATAATGCGAAGCATGTCAGCTGGGGATCCAGACTATCAGCCCCCGGGAGAGGTAAAATACTACACGCAGTAATTAACGAACTCCATTTGAACCATCTTTCCTCGCATAAACCAACTTATTGACCGACGGACCCCAACAAACTACCAGATTGCCTGGACTTCTTTGTCACTAAAGGGTTTACTCCAGGATCCCTAGACATTGAACCAAGTGATGACTTAGCATCTGATCACTCTCCAGTGGTTGTAACCATCTATTCAGGTATAAAAGAAAAAGAGAAGAAGATACAACTTTACAACCGTAAAACAGATTGGGGTTACTTTAAAGACTAATTAACGACAAAACAAACCTAAGAGTCTCGCTCAAAACAACAGAAGAGTTGGAAACAGAAGTACATAACTTTGCCTCTCTAATACAAGAATCTACATGGCAAGCAACACCGGTGCAAAATAAATCTAAATCAAAAACAGTTGATTGTCCAATACACATCCGCCAAAAAATACTAGAAAAAAGACGACTTCGACAGATTTGGCAATTATCAAGACACCCACAAGATAAAACAAATTTTAATCGTGCAGCAAGGCATTTGAAGGAGTTGTTAAAAGAACTCAAGAACAGATCATTCCAAGAATACTTGGAAAGGCTAACACCAACAGTTGACACTGACTATGCTCTGTGGAAAGCAACAAAAAAATTAAAACAACCAAGAGAACATATACTACCCATTAGAGTACCAAACAACGGCTGGGCGAAAACAGACAAGAAAAAGGCTGAAACTTTTGCCGGGTATCTAGAAAACGTATTTAAACCATTACCAAAGATTGACGATGTCGATTATAACGAAATTCAAAGATTCCTAGAAGAGCCTGAACAACATAACGAACCTGTACCTTTAGCAACACGAAAAGAAGTAAAGGATGTAATTCTGCACGATCTGAATCCTAAGAAGGCCCCCGGTTACGACTCGATAACGGGTAAATTAATTAAAGAACTTCCTCGCAAGGGTATAATTATGCTAACACAGCTCATAAACGCTGTTTTCAGACTACAACATTTCCCAGCCCAATGGAAGACAGCAGAAATAATATTAATTAAAAAACCCGGCAAACCACCACAGGAGCCTTCATCTTATAGGCCGATTAGTTTGTTGCCAGTCTTATCTAAAATTGTTGAAAAGCTGTTAGCCAAAAGGTTAAATAAAATAGTCGCAGAGAGTAACCTGATACCTGATCACCAATTCGGGTTTAGACAGCAACATTCTACAATTGAACAGGTGCATCGTGTAGTCGATACCATTAAGACGTTTAAAAATAAAAATTATTGCGCCGCAGTATTCTTGGATATTAGCCAGGCTTTCGATCGGGTATGGCACCAGGGACTTCTCTATAAGCTCAGAAAGATACTTCCAGAAAAACTCTACATCCTCCTTAAATCATATCTAACTGAGAGGTACTTCCGAGTGAGATATGAAAGTGAAATAACAACACTGCACCCAATAACGTCTGGCGTGCCACAAGGTAGTATACTGGGTCCTTTATTGTACCTCTTATTCACTGCTGATCTTCCAACCAATAACGAAGCGCTCACAACCACATTCGCAGACAATACTGCCATATTAGCTGTACATAAAAGTCCAATTGAAGCAAGCAACATACTACAAAACAGTATTAATGAAATCCATAAATGGACCCAGAGGTGGAGGATTAAAATAAACGAGGCTAAGTCCAACCACATTGTCTTCACTAAATGCCGAGGCGATTCACCACAAGTAATGATAGGAAATCAGTTTATACCTACCACAGACAGTGTAAAATACCTCGGTATACACTTAGACAAGGGATTGACCTGGCGCACACATATTTGGAAAAAACGCAAACAACTAGGTACTAAATTCCGAAACCATTATTGGCTGCTGGGACGACAGTCTCAACTTACACTTCAAAACAAATTACTTGCATACAATGTGATCTTCAGGCCAGTATGGACATATGGGCTACAGCTTTGGGGGACAGCATCGAAATCGAACATCGCCATCATCGGTAGATTCCAGTCTAAAGTGCTGCGTGCTCTTGTAGACGCCCCATGGTTTGTAACAAATAAAGACATATACAATGATCTGCAAGTGCTGACAGTAAGTGAAACGATTGTGCAGTGCAGTGTTAAATACATTCAACGATTGGAAAATCATCCAAATGTACTGGCAGTAAATTTGCTTAATAACAGTGAACAGACAAAGAGACTTAAGCGTGAAACGCCACTCGATTTAGTTCATGATCGATAAATATCCTATTTTAGAGTTTAGTTAAGTTTACAAATTTAAATTAATTTTCGTATAGAGATTATTGTTCATTGGAGCATATCTCTTTTCAAGTTAATGTTGTCAATCCACATAAATGCTTATTGTTAATTTTGTAACAGATTGCATAATAAAAAAAAATTGTTTATTCCGTATGATGCGTATTTATAAGATTCCATATTTGATGCCCGGATTTTCCTGAGTAGTCCTTAATGGTTAGGTATTGGAAGATACAAGAGCCTAATCACTACTTTATGGATCCGGTTCCTCTTTAGTTCATCATCATTATCAATGCCGTTCAGTCCCGAGGGATTATGGCTAGTGAAACGCTCTTTAATCCATTTAATGAGGTGGATTACTCCTCTTGTACATATGTTTTTACAAGGCTATGTCAGTTCTGGCTTCTTTCGATATTTTCTTCCATTCTTTCCTTTCTTCGCATTTTATTTTTCAGTGTTTGATTTTCAATATTTTTATATCTTCCTCCACCTGATTCCACCATCTACTTCTTAAGAGGGTCCAGTTTTTTATTCTCTTTGTTATCTCTGTTGCTTTTCTTCTCGTAGTATAACCTACCCATTCTAGTCTTTTTGCTTTTATATGTCTTGTTACATTTTCTCCATTTACTTGTTTTTCTATTTAGGCATTTTTCTGTAATCTTCTTTGTCCATCTCTTGTTAGAACTGGCCCCATTATTGTTTTCATCTTTCTTTCCAGTATTTTCAAATCTTTTTCTTCTTTTTTATTTATGGTTGTTGTTTCCAACGCGTAAGAAATAACTGGTCTAATCAAGGTCTTGTATATTTGGTTTTCTGTTCTTTTACTGATCGTTTTGGATTTCACTAGTTTTCTATTAACGCCAAAGATTTGGTATCCTTTTAGGATTCTTTCTTTTATCCTTTCTTTTCCCGTTTTCTCCTAAATAGTTGAAGTGTAATATCTCTTCAATCTTGTAGTTTTTTATTTTTATAGGATTTTCAGTTTTTTGCTTGTTCCTCATAACTCTCATATATTTTGTCTTGCCTTCGTTTATTTGTGCTTCTGTGTCTAGTCTCTATAATATGAATCGCAGTTAAAGTTAGTTTTCATGGTCTAAAGCCATTTTGATAGTCTCCTAGTGTTTTTTCACCGTAGACTTTTAGTTTGCTACTTCTGATTTTTGCTAGGATTTTATACGTAGTGTTAAGAATCGTTATTGGTCTACAATTTCTATATTCTTTTCTAGCTTCCTTTTTGTGAATTGGTGTTATTATCCCCTAATTCAATTCAAGCTACATTTTGTTCTGTGTCCATATTTCTTGGATAAGTTTACATACTTACGTTTGGATTGTTTTTTCCTCCATATTTTAGATACTCTGCTACTATTTCTTCCTCTTCTGTCCCTTTACCGTTGCGGATTCTCTTTATTTCTTCTTGAATCTCTTCTTCAGTGAGCAATTTATTATACCTTCTACTTCAGGATTTTCATTTGTAGTGTTTTTATTATTGTCATTGCCTGGGCTCGTGGCTTTACTAAATTTCCCCTAAAACAATATTTCAGAATTTTTAGGATTTCCATGATCTCGTATTTTGTTGATATCTTTTAATATTCTTGTTTTTATGAAGCGTTTTGTTAGTGGTTTTACCTTATAAAATTGTTTTAAGTTGTTATTACTTCTATCTTCTTCTATCTCTTTCAATTTCTCATTTAACCAATCGCTTCTTTTTCTTTTTACATATTGCATTTGCTCTATTCCGATGTAATTGATATAATCTTCTGTTATGTTCTTGGTTTATGCTTATCCAATTTAGTCTTGCAATTTTTTTGTGTTCTAATTTTATCTCACTCTTGATCGAACCATTATTTTCTTGTTTTAGTTGTGTTTTTCTTCCCTACTCGTTTTGCTAAGTTTAGTAAGCTGTTTTTTTTATATTTTCTCAATTATTTCTGTCTGGTTGTGCTGGCTTGGATAGTTTTTGTGAATTTTTCTTCATATTGTTTTCTTGTTTTGCTATTACATAGGGCGTCTATATTTAAATTGTCGATGTTTCTTCTTGTGATTCTATGACTTTTGGCGTCTCTTAAATTCCTGATTTTTATCATTACCAAGTAGCGATTCGTATCTGCGCTTACGCCTCTATACAATTTGTGTCTGTTGTGTTTTTGTAAATTTCTCTTGTAGCCAGCCCATGATCTATTTAGTTTTTTAATTGTCCGCCCGGGTGTCACCAAGTTACTTTATGTTTCTTTGTGTGAGAAAATTTTATAGATAAGATTGACAACTGTAGTAGTCCCGCTAATTGACAAAGCCTGTACCTGTTCTCATTGGCCTTGTTATGTATAGTCCCGTTCTCTTTACCAATACGTCTCGTATGTATGTTTTTTTTTCTAGTTGTGCGTTTGCATCGCCTAGTATTAATATTTCGTCTTTCCTTGGTATTTGATCACAAACTTTTATAAGCTTTCTATAAACTTTTATAAGTTTTATATGTGCTTTGTAGAGTTCATCTTTTTCTTGTGCTTCTGAAATCTCCGTGGTTGCGTAAATGTTTGCTATAGTTAAGGTATTACTTTCAATTTTTAATCTTAGTGTGACGATTCTTTTACTTACTGGATGAAATTTATCATATTTCCCCTCATATTGTACCTTACAAAGAATTCCACTCCTTTGCTGCCTTGTTTATTTTCCCCCCTATAGAAGAATGTGTATTCGTCTTTCGACATTTTTCCAGTTTTACCCATTTCAATTCTTTAATTGATGTAATGTCTTTATTCTATTTTATTGTTTTTCTCCAAATTTCTTCCATTTTGTCAGTTTTTAGCATTCCTTTAATATTCCAAATTGCTATGTTTATAAACCTTGCTTTATTTTTCTTTGCTGCTCGTTTTGTTTTCCTCTAGTCTTCCTCTCCTATAGTTACTTGTCCTTTTCTATTGTTTGTCGTCGTCATTGTTTCCGCCCCGCTTTCATTTCCTGCTAGTTTTTTGAACTTCATTGTGGTCGTGTTGTGTTCGTAATGTTCCTTGCGTTTAAGACCTCTTAGGATCGTGGGTTCCTTTTTCCTTTCTTCTTCCTTTTCTTCGTATTAGGATGGTCTGCGCCCAGCTGTTTTTCTTTTGGACTGCTCCCTTAAGAGATATATAGTCATCTGTAGATTTTCTCTCTTCTCTTCTCTCCTTATTCACCTCTGCGATCTTTGTAAATTTTTTTCTTCTTTACTCCCCTCAAGTTCTTCCGTGTTCCATTCTTCCCTATATCAGCTTGTCTCTCTCATGATTGCTCTATTTTCTTTTTCCCTGGCTTCCTGCAAGTAAGGTAACAGTTCTTTCCTGGCTTCCCTAGTTTTTTTTGTCTAGGTCTTCGCTTACCCAAATTCTTGTTCCCTTTAATCTCGCTAGGTTTCTTAATATATCTACTTTTTTAGTTTTGTTGTAAGGCCTACTTTTATTGGCCTGGTTTCATTTGCTTTCCGGGTTATCAATCTGTTTATGCCGTCTGTTTCATATTCTTCCACCGTTGCACCTTTTTTTTACTACTTTTTTCAGAAATTTCTTTTTCAGTATTTTCGTGTCCTCTTTGTTCTCTTCTGAAATGCCAAAAATTATTATTATATTCCTTTTTCTTGCTTCCCTATTTAGTGTTTCTATTCTTATCCCTTGTTGCTTTGCCACTTCCTCGAAGATTTTTATTTTTTCCCACTAGTTGTTTGGAGTTCGTGTTTGTTTCATCCATTTTCCTTTCCATTGGTACACAGGCACTGTCACACAAGATTCCAAAGCCCGCAGTCCATCAATCCCCCTTTAGTTAGTAAGTATAATAAATTACTTCTTTATCTCTTAAGTATTAATAGTTTTTCTGAATATGTCTGGTGTGAATATTAAGTTTAACTGTGTTGTTTACTGCTGTTCTGGTATAGTTGACTGATATAATACTAAGTTTTTTACTAACTTGTAAAGTTTTAACTCTTTCTATTCTTAGAAGTTTGCTTAAGGTGATAATTTGGTGTTCCTTCACAATCATTTGGTTCGGTAAGTATCTGTTAATTAGCTGGCAACGATAAAACTTCAGTTGAAGGATAATTATTAAGGACTGGTGTGTCCGCGTTTAAAACGTATTAAACTAATGTTTGATTAAGAAGCGGACATTGAGATTAAAATATTTTTGTTACTACCAGATGGTATTTGTTGTTGTTGACATTGAATTGATTGCTGATTGCCACTTAGATTAGATAAGTGGTATTTAAATTATATATTTGGATAAAGAACACTATGTACCATTTGTGTGTCTTGTTTAATACAAATCTATGTTAAAATTACGCTTTATCTAGAAATGTAAATGAACATTAAATATTTTAAATTTATAAACTTGATCTTAGGTCACCTCACTCACAATCTCAGAGGATTTTACTGCTTTTATTCACAGATAGTCAAAGGTATGTTATGTTTGAGTTCTACAAAGAATAAGGGGGCTCTGTTTTAGTTTCACGTTGTTTTGTGTTTCTATGTTTATAGCCTCATTGCCTTCTTTTTTAAGCCGAGCTTGATATCATTTTCTTAAATACTATTTTTACATGGGTTTATGAGTGTAAAACTCAGTCTTAATATTTATTAATGCCTTAATAATGGTGATATAGATTGTACTTTTTAAAGGCTGCACTATAACTAAGTAATTCTATTTCATTCTTGTCTTCTACCGACTCTTTCAGTAGTTCTATATACTTCACTCTTGCTATATATATATGCGTAGTGATATTGGTTCCTTGTTCTTGTGCTTCCTCTGTTGTTTACCTAACCAGTATTTTTGCTTTGAGATTAGACGTTTTATTATTTTAGTGGCCCTACTTTGTTGTTTACTGTGCATGACCACATAAGTTGGTGAGTAATATGTTCTATTAAATTATTGAGCTGACAGTTGCGTCATCGAAGTAGTGACAGATATAAGTAAGCAAGATGTCAAGGAGCTTTGGCTACTATGTGGATTTAATTTTGTTGCTCTGCAAAATATCAAGTACAGAATGCATCGTTGTTCTTGCTGTCACTTAATACATCACAGATCAATGCAATTAGCGACGCTTCGTTACAGTTAAATGTTCAAACGAATACTCAATTAATTACTAATATTATAAAAGTATAATCCTGACCTTAAGTAGCAGGTAAAGTAATGGGCGTTTCAAACGGTACACGTCCGCTCACTTCGAAATTGAAGTTGAAAGTAGCGAGTACTACAAATAAAAACGCAGTCTTTTTTAAATTAAATTTGAAGTTACACGTGAAATGACATTATTGGCGCCAACATCCCCTTTACAAACATTTTGTGATCTTCGACAAACAAAAATAAATTAAGTTAATAATTAGACTGTGGACCAAATACAATAAATTTGCTAGCTAAGCCATAATCTGTATTTGGACAAATCAAAGGCATAATTCACTTTGAATTAATTGCAAATAACCGATCCATCGGCACATTGAATTGGCGCCAACAAAGAAAATCTCTTCTTCACACTACACTAAGCTAATGAAGGAAAAACTATGAAAACTAGATGCTTTTTTTCTTTTTTCTTTTAGAGAGTAATAAACTTCGAGAATTTAGAAGGTGTTAAGCCAAGGTATCGTAATTTGTTTATTTAAAACACAAGACAGTACAATTGAGAAAATTACCAAAAGATAAATTTAAGGCGCAGAAACAAATTTTCTTTATTTCAAAGAATAACTTTTATTTGGCTATTGTTAAAAAAAACGATTCTCTCTATTTATTTATTGGTGGAAGTATATATACACTTGAATGATAACAAGTTATAAGTACATTACTTCTTATATCATTGTGTTGTAGGATGCCACACATCTGTATAAAACTGCTTTGTCTTGCACAAAGAGAATTTTCGGCACCGCGTACCCAGCAACACCTGCATGGAGACATCACAACAAATTCAGGACTGCGGAAGCCACCTGGTAAAAAAGATCGACGAATGCAACTCACCAGATGAAAAATACTTTCCGAAGTCTGTGTTCAACCTTATAGGCGACTATGCGCAGCACATCTGCGCAAACTCTGCGAACTATAAGTGTAAGTCCACACATCACTCGGGTGTAATGTTGATACTGAAGACTAACGCAGTTTCAGTTGTACTGGAGCGAAAGATATGCTTCCCTTCACTCGAACAAGCAATGGAGTGCTTCAACAGGTTTAGCTACTTCAACATCACTGCCATCGTACCCCGAGAAGAAATGTGCAGGTAAGTAGAAAATAAAATAAGTTTCTATGGACTAAACAATTTTTTTAGCGATGAGATGGACGTCAAAGAATGTCTGCTAGATTACATTAATGGTACATGTCACAAAGACCTGCTTTTTAAAGAAATGGTAAACAGAACATTTGACTTCAACCAACTTCCTTGCACTGAAAACGTAACATCATCTTCTCGTCCCAATTTATTGTTATATGATACTATGTTACTAGTATTTATAATTAATTTTGTAAGTGCACAATTTTATATGTTCAGATTTGGTAATCATATTATCTATAGTTTCTATTATTAGTTAATGTATTTAATATTTAGTTAAAGTTTGGCAACATTCTGTTGTAGTTTTGGAAATATTACCACAAAGGATATAAGCATCGTGTAGCTTTGTTTAAGAAAACATCTAGGCAAATAAAAATCTTATTGTCTAAAGCTGTTTGAATAAGAAGAAAGTAATGAATACTACTAAGGGTCTTGGTGTGGCGGCCTTTTCGCCCTTGAACCGCTTTATATCGCGGCGGCATGCGAGCCTTTGATATCAGCTACGTTTTGCCGTCGCACACGAACGGCATGGGCTTTTGCTCAGCCGAGGCATTCACGCCCCGCAGCGCGGCCAGTTCGGTCGTGTCTTAGTCCGCATAAATTCATATTCGCATCCCCGTATACATTCATATTCATGCCCCGCAGCGCGGCCACTACGGTTGTGTCTCAGTCCGCATAAATTCGCATTCACCCATCGCAGCTCGGCCAATTTGGTCGTGTCTCAATACCCGCAGATACCAGATCCGCAACGCAGAGGTGGCCACCTTGGAATCGTCGACGAAGCCGAAGCCGAAGCCGATTCAGGTGAGCGATTTGGCAATTCATTGGTTGATATCGGTAGCCGCCCCCATCCGCTAACGCGACGGCCGTTTAAGGGGCGATTTGGCCTTATCGGCTGACCTTCCACTACGGGCCGTACTACGTTTCCACACCGCACCACGAGAGCGGCTATTTACACGCCTGCCTCTCCATTTTTTGGTCCTTACGAGCCGCATCGGTATCGTATCCCACACCGCATCCACGAGAGCGGCTATTTACACGCCTGCCTCTCCAGGTCTCTTTTTCTCTTCAATTTAAAGAAATGTATATAAGGTTATTAATATAATACAAAACATTGTGCAATCAAAAATCTTAAGTTGGTCCAATAATAGAATATTTTCTGTTGTCCAAATAAAGTACAAAAAGTATTATTAGAAAAAACTAAAAAAAAAACTAAACAGTGAATGGGTAAGCCAATAGGCAATCCCTAAGCGACAATAGTGTTACATGTAATCAATAGTTAACAGAACCATGTATAGCACGACGTTGCTGATCTGGTTAAATAACTTAAAAAAAAAAGAAAAGTGAACAGCATATATACAAATAGTCGAATTAGAACGGTGAATTGGTTTAAATGCAACACGTTATCAGTGCAATAAATTTGGCTTTTCAAGGTACTACTAGTCTTACTACATGTGTGTACAATATTGATCTTTAAATGTGAAAAAGAACACCACGCTGAACTACCAGACATAAAAAAATTGCAACTGAAACGTGCGACACAATACAACTTAAGTTAATGAAACACAAACCTTCGCCAGTAAGACTAAAAATCTATTTAACGCTAGTCCCGCCTCTGCAACAGGCATACCAAACGCTCCAAGAACACCCATATTATCAAACTAATTTTTAATTTTTATAGTCCTTTTGGTCAAACAAAGAGCCGATATTGTGTGCAAAAGGACGCTTTGGAAATAGCTGGACACCCTTTATATTATAAAAACCAACGAGTAGCTTCAGAGAAAGCGGCTGTCAGCGAAAACGTAAACTTTTTCATATCCCTGGCCTTCCAAGCTTTAAGTTGGAAATAACGGAGTTACAGTCAAACCAAATGACAATAGCCAAGTGTTCATCCTAAGCATATACAGACAACCAAACAAAAAACGGATAATTTCAAAATTAAAATTATATTTAACAGATTTGAGCCAATAGTGGTAATTGGAGATATCAATAACAAACACATAATATGGGGCTATAGAATATATAACCCTAAGGAACTGCTTAACAATACACGGTTTCCAAGCTGTGATACCGGATGAACATACATACCTCCCATACAGAACAGACCACTAATCTCATGTATTAGATATTGTTCTGTAGAAAAAATTTTCCAAGCAAATTAATCATAGTGTAATCAAACAGAACTAAACTCGGATCACTTGCCAATATTAGTAACCTTTCTTTGTGAACGAAAAACAAGATAACCCCATTAAAATTAACTATCGGACTATTAACTGTAGCACTAGATCACAGCCTCACAAGACTTTACGAATTAGAAAATAAGAAAGACATTGATCAGTTATGAACGCTGGTAATTCTGCTGCCATAGATACAGCACGACACAACAGCATTAATTGTAATGATTACTATTCTCTAAATTACATCACCAACTTAACTATAAAACGCAACCAGACAAGTCGACAATGGCAAAGGACTAGAAACCTTGAGATAAAAAAGTACTGAATAATTTAACGCCCCGACTGAAAAGAGAAATGAATGACTACAAAATCCTACAAAAAGCATATTGAAAACCTCGGATTTGGAGATTCGTAAATGTGGAAAACCATCAAAAGAATCTTAAGGAGACATGAAGAACTACCCACACTCACATCTGCTAATGATACTCTTACTGCAGATATCGAAAAAGCGAAAGCTTTTGGTGATCATCTTAAACAAGTTTTTACACTCACAATCATCAGCATCCCCATCATATAAAGAGAAAACCTTCAGTAATCACTGGTGATATTCAACCCACATCTAATGCAATAAGTACAATTATAACTACATTACAAAGACGACCTTATACTTAACCTGATCCTGCTACGTTTAACCAGAAGAATCTTAACATATCTATGTCTACAAACAAGCTACTTTCTTCGGATATGGAAACATGCCTTTGTTCTCATGTTTGTCAAGCCTGTAAAAGGCAAAAATGACATCACAAATGACACTGGCCAACAACAGAAACAATTCGGACTCAAAAATAGGTGATTCTTATGTGCTTCCACTTGCTGAATTTAAAAATCACCACAAAAATTACCAATTATCTCTTGTTTTGGAGACGCGGTGACATTTTGTATTCTCTACAGTCTACATTTTCAGTTTGGGGAAATTTTTTTTTTGGATGTTGGCACACCTGTCAACTGTCAAAATACAACAGTAATCTAGCCGTGGGTAGGTTATAAAAGATAAAGGTTTTTAAAGAGTAAAATTTGTTACATTAGCATGCCACGAAAATTTGGAAATTCAGTGAACAATGTTTGTTACATTTGTGGTGGAATAAAGTTTTGGTCACAGAAACGTAATTGTACGACTCTTGTGAAGACTGCCTACTACCATTATTTTGGTATGAAGGTAAGGGATCGGGATAAGTCATCGGCTCCATATATATGTTGCGACTCATATTCAGTTTTATTACGAGAATGACTGAAAAATAAAAAAAACGATCAGTGACTTTTGCTGTGCCTATGGTTTAGCGGAATCACAAACCATAGAGATGGTCGCTATTTTTGCTTCGCTCCGCCTATAAAGGCAAGATTGGCAATGAAAAAAAGTGGAACAGTTCAATACCCGAATCTTCCATCTACTATTCGGCCTATTTCACCTTTAGACAGTTTACCAGTTCCTGCTCCACCGCCAAAATTATGAGTTTAAAATATATAAAATGAAGACGGTGTGGAAGAAGAAGAAGAACCCAACAAGCCTTCAACATCCCTTGACCCTGATTTTGAAGAAAAAGATAACCAACCGCACAGATTGAACCAATCGGAGTTGAGTGAGACCTTCTAGGTACTTCTAGGGTAAATGTTACAGCAATGAAATCTTCTTCCACATGATGTCAGGGTCTCCAAGTACAGACAACGTTAACGAGATCTGCTTCTTTTTTTAAGAAGAAAAAATCTTGTTTTTTGTTGTGGCATCAATGGTTTGATAAAAGTTTGCGTTTGAAGCATCATCCAAGTGAATAAAGCCTATCCAAGTTTAGTTTGAAAGCTTTATTGCTTTACAACGGCAACTATCATGCATAATCATGCAGTTCACATGAAGAAGACTTATGCAAACATGACAGCCTTCCTCGACTCGATCAAATATGCTGAACATAAGTGAAAATCTGTGGCGATCTATAAGTCATTGCTGTACTCTTAGCAATGCAATTACGATACACCAAATACTGTTGTTTTGTATGAATTTGGAACAGTAGAGATAGGAACTCACATTATATTCAAGCGGATTGGCATACAATAAATCTGAATTTTAGTGAGAAAAATGTCGTTGCCGAGCCTCTGGTGGATCCAAAAGATGTTTTTCTTCCACCTTTGCATATCAAGCTGGGTTTAATGAAAAATTTTGGTAAATTTATGAACCGAGAAAGCCAGGCTTTTAAATAATTGACAGAAAAATTTCCTGGATTAAGTGATGCAAGAGTCAAGAAAGGCATCTTAGTTGGACCACAAATGCGTAAATTCGTAAAGGATCCTGCGTTCCATCTAGCTTGGAAAGCTCTCAAGGTAGCTATGCATGGATTTTTGGGGAACAAAAGAGATGATAACTACACTCAGTTGGTGACAGTACTTCCACAAAATACCATCAACTCGGATGCAACATATCCCTAAAAATCCATTTTCTCTGCTCCCATTTCACTTTTTTCCATCTAGTTGTAGAGCTGTCAGTGACGAGCACGGAAAATGGTTTCATCGGGATATTTCTATGATGGAGCGGAAATATCAGGGCCGCTGGAATAAAGCAATGCTTGCGGATTACGGTTTTTGTGTAAAGATGCTCCAGAACTTACTTACAAGAGGAAAGCTAAAAGCCAGCGATTTCGTGAAGCCACCAATTGATTCTCTATAAATCCAACCACTTGGTAATTATTCTTTCATCAATTTAAGATGCCACTGTCATTAAAAAACGAACTACCACATTTTTAATGTTGTTAGCATACGTAATTAATATTCGATAAGGTTCGAATCCAAGGCCTTAAGAACGTGCTCCTAAACATTAATATACCCAGCTATCTACCAACAATTATCTTCTCCTTTTCTAATAAAAGCACATTAGCTGTAAGTCAGCAGTTTCAAGACAAAATACATACAGGTGAGAGTAGCACGAGAAAGTATCCTAGGCTTCTTACTCTTTAACATCTATGCGTCAAATGCTTCACAAATAACAGCGTCATTGGCAACTTTTGTTGAAGACACATTCATTATAACTTAAAGTCAAACTTGACAGTTGCTACTACTACAACAAGCGATAAATAAAATTATTAATAAACGTAGTTTAAAAGTTGCAACATCTAAACTAACTCCTCCAAATGTCAGTGTAAGATCTTCACACTAAGAAAAATAATTAACTCATTCACCGTTAAAATTAATGGAAAAGCTATTTTATGAAATTCTAAAGATTTTACAACTAAATACCTAGGTGTCTACTTAGATACTATTGGATTGTTGCATAATTTTGTGCTGTTTTTTTAAATTCAAAATTTTCTGGGAATTTGTTATACGCTATTCAACGGAGATTTTTTTGCCCTACAATATAGTGCTTTTGTTTTCTTATATCACTTGTTTAATTTTATTTTAAGGCTTTTAAAATAAAATATCAAATTGACAAGAATGAGCATTTTAGACACCTCCTCCTCTTCGTGTTTAATGAAGGTTCTAAAGCCGATAAAGCTGTTCGCCCATCATCGATCAAAAAACGGCCATAAGCAACGTTTTCTTTACCGTATAATTGCCGGCGATAAAAAATGTTGCCTTTATGTGCACATAAAGCAGCGCAAAGAATGGTTCGTGGATAAATTGGTTCAACTGTTCTTCATCAGACTCAGACGGTCGGTCGGTATGGGTTTGGTCCCTGAGGCCAAAATCTCCGTTTTTGAAACGCAAAAACTATTTTTAGCCATTCTATTAGTTATGGCATCGTCGCCGTACATATCATAAATATCACAAGCAGCGTTGTCGGCTTTAGAATCTTGATCAAACGCAAAAAGAAAGAGATGTCAGAAATGTACATTTTTGTCACTTTGACATCTCTAAAAATAAAAATATGTAAACGATACGAGAAAACAAAAAACACTATCTTGTAGAGCAAAAAATTCTCCGTCGAATAGCATATAACAAATTTCCAAAATTTTAATTTAATTTGCCCAATTTTGAACCTAAGGAAGTGGGTGGTTAGTAGTCGGGGCTGTTAATGTGAGGTTTCCGTTAAAACGCCACTTTCTTACCCGACTAAGTTATTTTTCCTAGTCATTTACTCCAAGATCTACAATAAAATAAAAAAGAACATGAGCTTTTTTGACATCAAAATAACATTTAATCAAGTTAGACAACAACAAAATGGCGAGCAAACACGTTTTTATCATAAAGATTTGCACATTATTAATAACACAGCCCACAAAAGAAAAATTTTTTGACCTGGGGGTCTCACTATGCTTACTATATGTTTTTAGGGTCGCTGAATCCGAATCCGAGGTCCATGTAGCTCTGGGTTTAGCCATAACCTCAAAAAATCTCCTAATGTAGGATAATAACAGGGTTAAAAAAATTTTCTTTGGTCTGGGGATCAAAATATGTTGACTATACGTTTTTGAGGTCGCTGAATCCAAATATAAAGTCTATTCAACCCAGTAACATCAAGGTTAAACCATAACCTTAAAAATCCTAATGATGTAGGCCATTTAGCACTAAAAAATTTTTTAGTCTGAGAATCAGACTACGCTTACTGTATGTTTTTGGGGTTTCTAAAATTGAAATCAACATTTATTTAACCCAATCACTCCAAAATTATGACATAATCTCAAAAAAACCAAAATTCGAGCTCAAAAACAATTTTCAATTCAAATGAACCCATAAGATTGTAAGCACATAATCTAGATGTTGTCGTGACCCTTCAAACTAAGAATCATTCAATCACATAACCCCAGAATCCCAAAAGCATAACTCATAACCTCACAACTTTGCGTAGTGTGCGTTAAAGTCATGCTTATCGCACGGAGTACCAAAGAAGTTTCTTTATGTTTCTTACGTGTGTCTGCATCCAGGCATCTCCTCGCGGTGGCGGCGGGCAACGGAGCTGCCGTTATCCGGCTGAGTCCCTGGATTATGGCTTTCATGCCATCATGGCAGGCATACGTAAGAAACGTGTCACGAGACAGGGACTAGAAATCCCAGAATCGGCGGCTGGTCTGGGTAAGAAAGCGGCCCCGCAGGCGTCGTCATCATGCGACCGCATCTGCATTGGTGACTTGGCTGTTGCAGAGTACAAGGCTGCAAGAAAGAAACACTACGGACCGTCCAGTATTCATTTTTATAAGAAAATCGGAATTGCTTCTGTTATATATACAGTAAATTTGAAGTGGCTTCTATGCAAAAACAAATAGATGAGGATATAAAGAATTCGTATAAAGAAATATTTGGTCAGCTTATGGTTCAACATACAAACTTGGTTCCGATCATAATATGTAATTCTTGTAGAGTAATGTTGAATAAGTGGAAAAAGACAAAAAATAGACTTAATAAAATTCAGTATTCCAGCAAAATGGAGCGAACCTTATGATGAAAAGACTGCTATTTTTTCACTTTAAAAACCAAGAACAAAATCATTTATTCTACCGTCATGTCTGTAACTCCTCCCATCTCAAAAAATTAATGAGACATCCGTAGATGTGGAGATGATGAGAATCGATGAGTACTCATGCGATGAAGAAAACATTAACAGAAACGATGACAGTGAAAACGACATTGACTACTCCCCTAACAAAAAAAATCAGCCCCGTTATTGATCACACAATCAGAATCGAATGACATTATTGGTAATTTAGGGCTGCCAAAGGATGGTGCGGAGTACTCGGCTTCTTTCTTGAAGGAGAAACATCTCCTAGCCGCAGGCATAAAATTTTCGCCAATTTTTTACGACAGAAGATAATCTCATATTTTGTACTGATGTAAAAAAACTCATCAATAAATTGAAAACGAATAGCTATAAAGCAGGAAACTGGAGACTTTTCATAGATTCCTCCAAGAGAAATATAAAGGCGGTATTACTCCATAATACTAATATTTACGCTCCAGTCCCTATTGCTCATTCAACTGTTATGCAGGAAAATTAACAATATTCAGGTCCTCCTGAAAAAAATCGATTACATGAGCCATCAGTGACAAATATGTGGAGATTTGAAAATAATTTCAATGTTACTCGGGCAGCAGTCAGGATTCATCTAGTACCCTTGTTATTTATGTTTATGGGATAGTAGAAATCAACAGAAACATTACAAGGTAAAAGAATGGCCAATAAGAACGACTTTTGCTATTGGGTCATGTAACATCACTCATGATTCTCTTGTAGATTCATCAAAAATCCTCATTCCTCCTCTCCAAATTAAGCTTGATCTGATGAAGCAGTTTGTCAAAGCTCTTGATAAGAACGGCAAATGTTTCCAATATTTGCAAACAAAATTCCCTAAACTTTCTGAAGCTAAAATAAAGAAGGAGTGTTTGATGGGCGTCAAATTCGGAAAATGTGTAAGGATAGTGACTTTACCAATCACATGAATAAAGTTGAGAAAGCAGCATAGCTGAGTTTTCGATTAGTAGCACAAAATTTTCTAGGAAATCAAAAAAGTCCAGAATACAGAGATATCGTTGCTGGTTCGATAAAGAACTACGAAATACTGGGCTGTTTAATGAACTTGAAACTCCATTTTCTCGACTCCCATATAGATAAATTTCCCAAAAACCTTGGTCTTTTCAACGAAGAGCAGGGGGACGTTTCCATCAAGACCTTAAAGTAATGGAAACCTGTTATCAGGGTCGATGGAAGAAACAGAACATAAACGGTAAGAGCACCGTTAATATTAAGAAAAACGTTACAGCTCGAAAAAAAAATAGTTAAACATAAACCACTTATGTTATAGTTGCTCGAATCATATAAAACATCCCTTTTAGGCAATAATAAATCGATCGTGCAACCTCCTCGTGGTATATTCGGTTAACGTTATGGAGGTTAAGGCAGTTTTATATTAAGAACAAACAAGATAAATAAACGTATTAGGGTACTCTTCATAAGACAAAAATGGCTTAAAGAAAACTTTAATGAAATTAGGACATTAGAATATTCAGGATTGGTTATGGGGTTATGGTTGAGGAAATATCAAGTTCAAGGGTTTGAAATCGTCTGGATTATGTGTACAATCTTATGAGTTCACTTGAATTAAAAATTATTCTTGGGTTGGATTTTAGTTTTTTGAGGTTATGTCATAATTCTAGAGTGACGGAGGTTAAATAAACGTTGATTTCAATTTCAGCAACCCCAAAAACATATAGTAAACGTAGTCTAAATCTCAGACTCGAAAAAAAATATTTAGTGCTAAATGACCTACATCATTAGGTTTTGTAAGGTTATAGTTGAACCCTGACGTTACTGGATTGTATAGACTTTAGATTTGAATTCAGCGACCCTAAAAACATATAGTCAACATATTTTGATCCCCAGACAAAAGAAAAAATTTTTTAACGCTGTTAGCCTACATTAGTATATTTTTTGAGGTTATGGCTAAACTCAGACCCGATGGAGCTACATGGAGCGACCCTAAAAACATATAGTAAGCATAGTGAGACCCTAGGCCAAAAACTTTTTTCTTTTCTGTGGGGCTGTGTAACCTGTACTGGAAGCATCGACCAACATAAAAAGTTCCCTGAAGAAATAGCAATGCGTCATGGCGTGACACAGGGGTCTTCTGGCATTCCTGCTATTTAATATATTCTCAGAGAACAGGGAAGCACTAGAAGCAGTATATGTAATGTCAACATTGACGGTACATAAATTTTGGGTGGGTATTAGTCAGGGCTACTGACATGAGGTTTTCGTGAAAACGTCGCTTTGGTCAATGAAACGAATACTCTTCTTTTACTAGAGGCTATTTTATTGCTGCAAATCCGTCTACCACACCACTGGATTCAGTCGAAGTCAACGCGCTAAAATCTTCTATGATAACCTCCAGATTTATCATCTGTGGGACCGCTAGATGCTTCTAAATAGTTTTCATCTATTGGAAGTTTTCTATTGCCGTAAATCTACCCTCTACATTACTAGGTCTCACCAAAATTTTGATGCCATTTATTGACGATTATGCCAACTTCATTCCCCTTTCTTGCTTGGCTTTCTTCCTCAATAGGTAGGGCCGACACTTCTCGGAATTTCCGATTAGGTCCACTTTAATTCGATCTGCGTTATGTTGATTCTGCTTCTACTTTATTTTCATGTATTTCAAACTCAATGCGTTACAGTTTTCCAAAATTGAATAGTACGTAGCTCTGAATAGCCTGAATTTGTTTGCAGCACCTGATTATACATAAAACAGTCATTTATTTTTCTCAAACCACGCTATAATCAATACAACGCGCTCTCCAAGACCACTCGGCGTGCGCTGACTTGTCGTTTCGTTGCCTGAGTAAGTCTCCCTCTCCTTTGCGCCGTACTAAGGAGAAGGAAAATTTAGTCTTCGAGTATTAGTCTTTTCAAACTCGGCCATTTTGGTCATGATTTTGAAATTATGCAACAGATTAAGCTGCAGCTATTACGTTAATAATAAACTGATATAACACAACAATAGATTGCTTCAGGTATATCCTATGATAAATTGGAAATCCACGCTGAGTAGAATGTGCTATTTTCATATACAAAACCCTACTACGGTCTTTAGCATTGCATGCCTCTCCACGGAGCAACATAGCCAAACAAAATCAGAATTCAAAAGCCACAGGGGTTCTAAAGTAAAGTCTTACAACTGGCAGTAAACGCACCATGGTACATCCGTAACAAACTGCATTATGAGGTAGGACTAAGACTATTTTAAAGATATGCCAAAAAGATAAGTGGGTGAGACAGAACAGTGTACTATAACTTAGGTCATACCTACGTAAGACTCAATTGAGCTCTCTATTCAACACCATAAAGAATAAAAATATTAATAAGACTTTCTATGAGCTGTCATAGTAAAAGTAACAACTTTGCAGTATGAACTGATACTACAAGCAATTTATTGCAAACCCCCTATATAATATTAAAATGGTTGATTTCGACAAACTCTTTCAAACATTAGACACATAATTTATAGCCAGGAAAAACTACAATAGTCAGCATACGGGACTCACATTTAGTAACAACTAAAAGGGGAGACATTCCTTTATTTCACAGGAACACCAATCCACATGCTTAGCAATCCAAATAAGATGTCTGATCTGCTAAACTTACTTAGCTTTAACATATCGCCATATCAATCTCCTATTATAATTATATTAATATTTGGTTCATCACTTATGCACAAAGAACCCATGCCAATGTTACTTACAAAATGAGTATTAAAACATACTGAGATATTGATCATGACGTATTTTTTGGTAATTTTCAAAACTTATTTATTAATAACATAAGAAAGTTCAATCAATAATGTATTTGCCGCCGTTTTTAATTGATGGCATTTTGCTATCTTTCTGGGAGTTGTAGTGATTCCGCGCTCGTAGAAGGACTGCTCTTTACCAGCGAAGAACTGAGTAATATGATCTTTGATAGTATCATTAAAATCGAAAGACCTACCATTCAAGTTATTTTACAAAGAACGAAACAAATGGTAATCTGATAGGGCAAGGTCCGGTAAGTAAGGATGATGGGCCAAAACTTCTCATCTAAGTTGCAGCAACTTCCGGCGAGCCACCAAAGTTGTGTGTGGTATCGTATTGTCAGAATAAAACATCATGCCTTTGCGATTAGCGAGTTCTGGTCATTTCCCGTAAGATGTATTCAAATAATCCTAATATTTCTTCTCCTATACCTTTTTTGATTTCCATTAGTATAATTATATCCGATTGGGGTTGGGAGGTGTAAGTGAAAAGTGTAAACACATTAGAGCCGGGACTCACAATTGCGGCTGGCATGCATAAAAGCTCGGACTTAAAATTGCATAAAATAAGGCACAACAGCCGGGACTCAAAATTGCGGCAGCTAGCATAACAGCCTGGACTAATAATTCACGACTTGCTTGAGACGGCATAAGAGATAGAGACTAATAACCGCGCACTCGCAAGAATATAAAATATGTTATAATAATAAGCGGCTCGTTAGAATATGCTAACAGATATGGACTCGAAATGCAATTAATGAGCAGACGACCGTATAAATAGAATTGTAACGAAGGAGACAAAGAGCAGTAGACTGCTTGAGGTCACCTGCCCTGACTCGGGTTTTTCGTGGTTTTCCCCGAGTCCTGCACAAAGGCAAATGCCGGGGCAGGTTTTTTGCACATACCACGACAATGATAAATGCGAAGAATGTTCAAAAGACATGTAAAGGAAGAAGCAATGCCGGTGTAGTGCCGTAAGGCGGAGCACCGGTTGACCGTAAATATTTTTTTGTAATATTTCCTCAATAAATTGTACAGCATAATTATATCTGTTTGTGGTTTCATAACTTCTCTTTGTTTTCATGTTCAGATGGTTGTTGTTTTTGTGCTTTTCTATATTTGCAAATTCTTGTGTTATTTATTTTTATTTGGTTTTAGTTTCTTATCCGTCCCCCAAAAAACCGCAGGACTAGCTGTCTGCTCTACTCTTTTAAAGTAGATGCTAGTGAAGAGACATCAAATTGCACTTAAATCGGGAGTGTCGCAAGGTTACGTATGCGATTATTTACTTTACTGTGTATATATACCAGACTTGTTAATGACACAAAACACAATGTTATTCATTCATGAAAACCTCCAAATAGCATCAGCTTATATACAGAGTCACTTGATCATCTTTAAACAGCCTTTAAATAAATGAAAGATTACAGTAAATGATAACAAATATGTACATATAACATTAATCTTTTCTATCAATTGTAATAAATAACGTACAGATAGTACAAACAAAAACGGCAAAATACATTGGATGACACTTAGCTAATAAACTAACATAGAAGGAACATACAATATTACAAACAAGATGAAAAATGTATAGAGACTAAATTAGATAATAAGAAAAACTTTAGAATATAAATAAAAAATAAAATTCTAATTTACAAGATAATTATCACACTTATTTGGTCATCTGAGAATTCTCATGCTAAAACAAATATATCAATAATTTAAAGCAGCCAATCAAAAATACATCATTAGTATATAGCTCTATGGTACGTATTAAATTATACGATTTATAGATCTATATGTCTCAACGATATAAGAAGAAATTTAGGAGAACGCTACTAAGCATCGGAAAGCTTATGAAAGCTGCTTATACCCCTCATTAGAACAGCTACTGGAACAATGGATCAGTAAGATATAAAAAAATTAAAAATATCAAATTTACCACTTCAGTAAATACTTTAGTAAGTTGAAAAAGTAGAATAGCAAACTCTTCTTTATGAGTCTTCTTTGGCCACTGGAAAATCGCTGATGCAATAGCCCACGACTAGTAAATTTGCGACCACGGGTAGTGTCTTTCATCGTTGTAAACAGCCAAAAGTCGCTATGTGCCATGTCAGGTGAGTAGGGAGCATTAGATATCACTTCAAAGTTGTCAGCATTTGTGGCACTTACCTGGAGGACACTTTTTGCATTTTTAGGTCTTCATGCAGGACTGTGTGCACAAATCCCACGGAAATGCCAACTTCCAGGCGATGTGTTCTACACTCATTCGGCGATCCTCCAAAACAAGTTTCTCTACTCGATTGGTCTTGTCATCAGACCGGCTGGTGCAAGGCCGACATTGTCTTGGTTTGTTGTCACACGACGTTGTCTTCTTTGAACTGTCACACCCACAAACGCACATTAGACACATCTATAACACCATCATCACATGTCTCACTCAATTGACGATGAATTTCAAACGGTGTCACACTACGCAAATGAAAACGAATTATTACACGCTGTCCTCACTCTTGCAGCTGCCACTAGAGTACTGTGTGATGTGTAGTACTGCCATCTTTAGCACCCATTCACAAAGGGTACGCGCATATTTTAAAATAAACCGTATGTTTCTATCTGTTCCCAGTCTTGAGAAAAAAATTCGGAGGTATTATAACTTAAATGCACCTCCTATATACGTTTTTTTAGAATATCTCTTTTAACTTTTCAACGCTTTTAGTTTAAAAATAATCCTAAGAAGTTAAGTACAATTTTTAGTATAAAATGCACTTTTGCAATCGATTATTTCTGTAAATATAATTAAAGGACTTTGAAGTTTAGAACACAGGAAACTAAATTTAATACAGGTTTATGCACCCACGGCGGACAAAGAGGACGAACAAATAGAAATATTCTATGAAGAAATCGACGATGCCATTAAGCAGACAAGAAGTAGAGATATTACAGTTCTATTAGGCGACTTTAACGCCAAGGTTGGGACAGGCAGGGTGCAAAACGTTGTTGGAGATTATGCCTTAGGGGAACGAAATGAAAGAGGCCACCGACTTATTCAGTTCTGTCAAGAACATGAAATGGTGATTACCAATACTTTATACAAATTACCACCAAGAAGATTGTATACTTGGGTATCACCTCAAGACAATAAGGAAAAAATTGTCCTAACCAGATAGATTATCTACTAATTGACAACAGATACAAAAATAGTATAAAATCAATAAAGGCATACCCAGGCGCAGACGTGAACTCAAATCATAATCCTATAATTACAAAAATGGAAGTTCGGCTTAAAAAATTGCCAGCAACATCAGTTCATATTCGTACTGACTATAAGTGCCTAGAAAATGAGGCGTACAAGGAAAAAGTGAAAAAGGATATCGATAGGAATTTGAAAAGCAGAAGAACTTCTCCAGATGATATCAACCTAAATTGGCTGTCATTCAAATCTTCTTTAGTAACACCAACAGAAAAACATTTACAGAAAAAGAAAAGAAATAAAAATAAGGGATGGATGACAGAAGAAATCTTGGCACTTATGGACAAACGAAGACATAACAAAACAATAAGAACGAATACAAAACACACAAAAGAAATTCGCTATAAAATTCGACAGGCAAAGAGCTTGGTTTACAAAAAATGCGAAGAGATCGAAAAACTAGAAAAGATCACGACGCACATAATCTTCATAAAAGATAAGGGAAGCAACAAGACTTACAAGAAAACAGGAAACCATGTATTTATTAGACGAAAATGGGAAAATAATAGCAGATGTTGAAAGAAAAATAAAATTGTGGAAGGAGTATATAGAAAAACTATTTCAAGACAATCGGGTGAAAGACGAAGGGAAGATAGAAGAAAGTGGCCCTGATATAACTGTAGAAGAAATAAACTATGCCATAAAAAATACCAAAACCGGAAAAGCACCTGGACCAGACAATCTCCCAAGTGAAATTCTTAAGCTGCTAGAAGAAGAACATATTAATACGCTACAAGAATTATTCAACAGTATATACACAACTGGCATTATTCCGGAAGAATGGTTGATCTCCACATTTGTAGCCATTCCAAAAAAGAATAACGCCCGACAATGCAACGAGTATAGAACAATTAGTCTTATGTGTCACACACTAAAAGTATTTCTTAAAATTATCCACCACAGATTATATAGAAAACTAGAGGAGCACATAGGGAACACACAATTCGGGTTTAGGAAGGGACTGGGAACGAGAGAAGCACTTATGGCATATAATATATTAATCCAGCGGTGTCTTGACATGAACTAAGACGTCTTTGTCTGCTTTATAGATTACAATAAAGCATTTGACAAAGTAAAACATGACATTCTAATGAAATTGCTGAAAAATAAGAATATAGATACAAGAGACCTCAGAATTATTGCCAATCTTTACTACAATCAAAAAGCGACAATACGTATAGAAAACCGAACATCAGAAGAAATCGAGATCAAACGAGGGTCAGACAAGGGTGCGTCCTATCACCAGTTCTATTTAACTTCTATTCAGAACATGTAATAAACGAAGTATTAGAAAATGAAACGGCGGGCGTGGCAGTTAATGGAATTGCAATCAATAACATCAGATATGCGGATGATACCATCATAATCACAGAATCCCTCGAAGACCTGGAAAGAGTAATGAGAAGAATCGCGGTGGTTAGTGACGAAATGGGACTAAGCCTAAACACAAAGAAAACAAAATTCATGATTATATCTAAAAGAAACTACTATAACGTTAACTTAAATATTCAAGGAGAGCAAATTGAAAGAGTAAAGAAATACAGATATTTAGGCACTATAGTCAACGATAAAAATGATAATACCAGCGAAATAAACTCTAGGATAGAACAAGCAAGAAATGTATTCTTAAATATGAGAAATGTCCTATGCAGCAAAGACCTCTCCCTAACACTTAAATTACGAATAGTAAAATGTTATGTTCACTCCACACTTTTATATGGAATGGAAGCATGGACATTGAACAAACATCCTATGAAAAAATTAGAAGCATTAGAGATGTGGACATATAGGAGAATTCTGAGAATCTCATGGGTCGAAAAAATAAGGAATACGGATGTCTTAAACAGAGTGAATAAAAAGGAAACGGAAATATTGGATGAAATTAAACGGCGCAAACTTCAATATTTGGGACACGTGATGCGGGGGGAACATTATTATCTGTTGCAACTTATCATGCAGGGAAAAATCAAGGGCAAACGTAGTGTGGGAAGAAGAAGGATGTCGTGGCTGCGCAATCTTAGAGAATGGTATAACTGTAGCTCCAATCAACTCTGTAGAGCAGCAGTTTCAAAAGTGCAAATTGCTAGGATGATTTCCAAACTCCGTAGCGGAGATGGAACATAAAGAAGAAGAAGAAGAAGTTTTTGGCATCGCACCATACAACCGGAACGTCTTTACAGGCGATGGCTTTTTACAGATTTTACAGATCAACCATAGACAAATATACAATTATTTGTCCTTAGTCCATCTGTCAACGCACACTAATAGATCAGAGATTTGTCAGCCTTCTACACCCTATATATCTTATATCCAGAAATACCTAAAAATATATGGTTAAGTTCAACATCAAACAAGAATGTTTTCCCAACTTTTTCGCCCCCTTTGCACAACTAAAAGACAAAAAATCATCTGCAAAGGAATAAAAAAAAAAGAAAGAATTTCTTACAGATACAACAATTAATGCTTTAGAGATAGAACAGAATAGCTATTAAGAAAGCAAAAGAGATTATCAAGAAAAATGTTCAAACTATAAATAAAAAAGTTTAGACCCTTCTAGTAAATATCGCGTTTGTTTAGTGTGCAGCAAATGCTTTGGTCAAAGAAAACCAACAAAAGCAATGGCCTAAATGCTTCTATTGCAGTTTATGGTTCACCAAGCTAGCATACAAATTTTGCAGGCTATATTTAGGGAAATTCTGGTTGTAAAAAAACTATTAGCTTATCTATTGGCATTCCAATTCCCAAACTTAAGATAACGTGACCTTAACCGTTTTAGCAGTTAGTGCAGTTAGAAAGTTTAGCATTGTGTGCATTTGCTCCATTAAAATGTAAAGCATCTCTTTTGGTTTGCATGCTTATTAGAAAAGCAATTGTAAATTTCGTTAGTTGGTGGCAACTGCTATTTGGGGATGAGTGATTTGATTGACGATGTATTGATTGTAGTTGCTTATTTCTTAGTGGCGGGAACATTTTTATCGTTAGTTCTTTTTAGGCTAAGTGCCAATTGTAGTTGACGGGGTGTTTACCTTCACAGTTAACGCGTGCTAACCTGCTTCTTTCTTTACGATGATGTGACTACTTTGCGTCTTTACTGTATTTGATGATATTTGGACTTCTATTACAACAATTTCTGATGAAGCTAAATAAATACTTTAGTCAATTTTGTCACTTAAAGTCTGGTCTGCATAAAAATACCTGGAAAGTTATTGCAAGTTACTAATTACTGAACTACTTTGAACTATTAATATTTGAGTTAAAAATAGTTAACGAGTATGTAAGGATTTTAAAATAACCATCTAACAAAATTGGTAATACAGGTGAACGAAATCAATATACGTATTTAAAGGACTGGTAAGACGTGTAAAGTTAGTTAGGCAACCAACATAACTGTATCCAAAACCATAATACGGCACAAGGAAACGGGCAGAATAACAACGATAATTTGTTAAATAAAACCGCACATAAAAAGTAATAGAAAGGATTTAGAGTATTTTTAAAAGACACCAGAAAACTAGCAGAAGAAACTAGTTTCGTTTAGAACTAATCAAGTAAAATACATCAAATGAAAGTACTACGAAATAATATAATAAAAACATTTGCGGCTTCTCAATAAGCTTAGAAAAGCTTCCTTGTTAGTACTGGTAAACATGGAGGGCAGAACGAAAGTAATGCAAAATAATAGTAAACCGCAGAATATTAGAAATAAAAAAAATTATTAGCTCCAATTTAAACATAAAGAAAACAACAATTAAAAATTATATGTATAATTGAAACTTTATTATCAATCAGAATGTTACATTCTATGAGCTAATATTTGATAAGAACACTAATCGGGGTTCCGACTGCATTGTAAAAGCTCTCATCAGTGTCCTTTCATGTTTAATTAGTCAGATCCTTTAGCCATTTCTTCTAAAGTTGCCTGGTTTGTTGATCTGCTGTCAGTGGTTCAATGATTTAATTTGGGTGAGTTTCCAGGGCGTTGTTTATGACATCTTTCACTTATAAGATGTTAAGCTTTCCATGTAGTGTGCGATTCGACATTTGACATATTTCGAAGAGTTTTTGACTGAAAGCGTTATATAACATCGAGGTCCAGATTGAGCATGTATTTTTGTACAGTAGGATTTTATTCTTTGGCAGTAAAAAATATTTTTTTCCGAGAAACCAGTACAAACTTCTTCAGTTTGATGTCCATTTGTTTACCTTTTTTGATAATATGAGTTTTCCAAATTAGATACCTGTCTGGATAAAGTCCCAGGTACTTTATTCGTTTGACTTTGGGGTAGGTCGCTACCTTGTGGCACTCCAGGGTTTTTCTGTGCTATCTGAGATATAACGTTACTAACCTTAGTTTGAAGGCTCTTAGTAATGAGATACCAAAGAAATAAAAAATAGAATTTGTGGACCGCACTTTCTTTATTTTGTATACTAACCCTCTATGCTAGACTCTGTCGAATACTTGTCTGACATCTCAAATTACAGTAGAATTGTTGGTTTGGCAGTGCAGTTTGTATGGTATTTGTTATTCGATGGCATTGCTAGATTGTGAAATGGTGATATCGAAAACAATTCATCTTGCATCGAGTTACTATTTATTCCTCCAAGAAGTAATTTTTCGTGTGATATGACTGAGAGGAGACTGATAGACCTATGATTAGATGCCATCAGAGGTTTCCAGGTTTAGGGATGAGGACTATCGGAGCGAATTTTAGTTGTAGTGGCCAGTGTGTTAGCTTCAGAATTCCATTAAATAATATTCTTAAGAATTTAAATCCTTGGTCAAATAGTAGCTTCGGTGTGATTGCTGTTATTAAATCTTAATCTGGAAATTTTTGTTTACTACGAAAAATTAATATTAACGTCGCTAGTTGAATCACGTAACTAGCAACTGTAGCACCAACAATAGCGACTTCACCTAGATGATGAAACTCGTATTTAGAGAAATCAGAAATGATTGGGCACCCTACCTTAAAACTTAGCTTGTATAGCAGATTGAAATACGCGCTCAATGCGTGTACCAAATGACAGGAGATGCCACCAGATAGCATGGTTATAACTTGCAGGAGAAAAGATTGTGAGTCATTCACGCAATGTTTCAAGCGCAATTAGGGCCAAAGATAAAAAACCGTACTAGCAGGAAAAGAAAGCTACTGATTTGGACACCCTTAAAGATTAGTATGTGTACAAACGTAACACCGAGTCAAAGTACTTAAACTAGTGGTTATTGTTTAAGTAATTAAAGAGACCTCATAGTATTCAACCACAGATCCATATAAATCATGTAATGATTACATAAATCAATAGTTTCTTATATGTACTTTATATTTATAGAAATATTTCTTTTGTGGATTCCACATTAAAGCCAAGCACTCTTACAAAAATTGTTTTCATCGACCGGCAGTATTCGCCATTTACTGTGACGGTGTTGCCTTCAACATTAAAAACTTTTTGTAAAAGTAGATTTGTTTCTTATTCACTTTTGGATTGGATTATCCCAAAAATTAGGTTCAATTTCCACTTGTTTACGCCCAGTCGGAAAATACACGCGCATCCTATGATCAGTCGACTTTAGTTCTTGGGCTACATGGATGTAAACGCAAGTCTAACCGAACAATCCGCCAAGTTGTCATGTGCAAAAAATGCGTTCCTAACGCGGCGTGGAAACGACAAGCTTGACTTTTCTTAGCAGTTCTTACATTTCGTTGCCCTACAGGCATCTTGTTATCGTGTAGAGCAAATTCAGATTTTAATCTTTCTGCAGTATAGGAAACTAAATGGACAAAAAAGTTATTATTACGACCGTAAATTTTCTCACAGTCCCCGATGAGTTGTATGCAAAGAGCTCCCATTTTGGCAATATTTTTAAAATTTTTAAGTATTTTTAAAACTTACAAAAATACTCAATTAAATGGCGCACTATAATACATATAACCAACACTAACATATAATGGACCATTCCACAAAAAAATAAATACAGATGTAATTAAGTATAGTAGCATAAATCAAGCTGATATAAAATCTCCAATAAAGATAGTAAGAAAAACACAAAGAAATAGAATAAGAACGACGACATAAGAAAGCAGTGCAACATACAACCAATAAATAAATGTATTACGCCGAGGAGAGAGTGAAACTACATTCAAAGAATGAAAAGACCGATTATTCCAGATAGTCACAGATAAACTGCCCATAGGAAAACGATCACCTGAAAGACCAGCAAGAAGGTACAGATAATCACTATAATAGTGGGGAAGAACAAGAGTAATTCTATAATAAAGGGGTTTATAATTCGAATTTGTGAAGTAATAAGACGAGAGCACTTATTATTGGTTGCAGCTGTTTTCTTATCTTATTATTAGCACTGTTTTCCTTTTCTTATTACGTCACTTTAGTGAAAACATTTTTATTATTTCCAATGACAATTCTTTCAAAAAAATGCAAGAATTTATCTCTTATTTTTAAAAATCTATCTCATGCAGAAATTTTATTTTTAGCTATCAAATATTTATTAGAAAACTCATCAGTTACTAAGGGATGTAGTAAGTATAATTTGGGGTCGAGCACTGCCAACTGAACTAAACGGTTATAAACGCTCTAAAGTTTCATGCCAAGGTAGTGCAGCCGAGTTGTTTAGGCCTTATAGCCACAGCCTAACAACGAGGAAGACCGTTGGGTATCACTGAATTGAACAGTGATATACGATCCTAGAGATTGCATCTTTCTCGTGGTGGCCCTGTTGAAACTGAACCCTGGGGATCTAGACTGGAAAGTTGCTAAAAATTCACCAACCCAGCCGTCGTGTCGTGGCTAAAGGTCTGCACTTGGGCTAACGATGCCGGCAAAAAGGCGAACCTCAAGTCACGCCATTTCCGATATACCATATATGAGTATCTCTGGTGTAGTCATTTGTTATGGGGGATATCTGTGCGAGGGATCTTGGCTTGACAGCCCGAATCGAGAGGAGACAACCTCAATAAAAATCCTAAATACCACAATATTGAGACCAGGCCAATGCGATGCGTAGCTGTCTAGTTGAATAGTCCCTACTAAATCCTCCTTTGGGCACCGCTCCCCCTCTCTCTCCCATTGTATACAGCCATTAATTTTTGTTTTAGACCCGTGGGAACTATTATGGACACATATAAAACAATTAATATAAAACCCTTACTTATGTCAGAGAAGGACTCTAGTAGCGACTTCCTGACAAAGCACATTAAGCCATAAAGGCGGAACCAATTTAGGTCAGGCCTACGGTGGAACCGTCAAACATGGGTTAGGAGTTTGCAGGCAAGAAGACTAAGAAACTTTCTGGGGCCCAAAAAGGAAGCTAAGATCAGGGAAGCCACCTGGACTAAGGAGAAGCCTAGACTTGTAATAACTGTGAAATAGAGGGAGAAGAAGGAAAGTGAGGGTACCAAGAGACTTTGCTCAGACTGTTCAACCCCGAAATCCAAGCAACCGGCAAAGAAACCCAGGAGCGATGAGTAGACCGGTCAATACAGTGCCGTAATGAAAGGGCTAAGAATGGCGGTACTGGACAGTCGCTATCCAGACATCCTACTGAATCAAGGACAATCGAACTTGATTCAAAAAAAACTTATTAACTCTGGACCAGACTCGTTCGGGAAGCACTAATCCACTGCAGTTTGAAAGCTCGAGGTACACAGGAGGTATTTTATGGATCACGTGTGCCAATGAGCATACTAGACATTGGCTGCGCAGAGCCATCTTACAATTAGACTGGAGAGTGCTGATTAAAGGAGTTAAACTTTCAGCGGTAGAGGCTAAGGACCTACCTAAGCGCCCTGGCTCCCCGGGCTAGTCGACGAAAAAGCTGTCAGGACCCAACTAGGGCTTCAAAACCTAGGGTTAAAGACGGAAGACCGGCGACTTCTTAGCCAAAAAGTGAACAAGGAAGGAACCATCCTAATCTACTTCATCGATGGCGCTTTTTTCAAGGTCCTTGAGAGCAGTGCTGGACAGATTCTATCCAGACATTTTAATGAATCAAGAGCAATTTCAAAAAGTGCTGTCCGCAGCTTTATCAAGGAGAGAATACGCTTTCATCATCGAATGTACTGGAAGAATCGACAACGGCATAATTTCAACAAAACCTTCAATAAGGGACCTTGCCAAGAGAGCTACAGAACTTCTTAATCTAAGTAGGCCACAGCTAAAGACAACCATAAGATTTCTCACAGGACATGCGACTGTTAAAGAACACCTCTGGAAAATTGGTAAATTCAATGGTGTCCTTACATGCAGACTCTGTAGCAAGGAGCCAGGAACAGCCTTACATATCCTATGCAAGTGCGATGCGCTGTGCAGGAAAAGGCAATATACATTTGGGAGACCATTTCTAGAACCGGAAGACTTTCAGACACATCTTGTAAAGAACCTGTATCTGTTGATTCAGGAAACATCAGTTACAGAGTGGTTGTGAGTTTACTTTATTGGGGTAATCACAATAAGCCATAGGCTGCAGTGAACATACATCCATCAAGAAAGACATACCATAAAGAAGAAAAAAAAGTATAGTTAACGTTCTTAATAAATAATTTAGTATTATAAAATTATTTCGTCAACTTTTAAGGTCTAAATAAAAAAGTTCAAGCTTGTTGTTAAGTAAATAAGTGAAAATACAATAAAATTGCATTTTTATGAAGTTGTGTAGATTACGAAATAAACCAAATTGATTATCTATTAAATTTGCGCACTGCAAAAAATAAGTGGTTGCTAATTTTCTCTAAATGTTGAGTTTATTCCAAGTCTGAGGAGGCAAGTAATACTGCCTCATACAAACCAATAAGGTTGTTATCTGCAATTTAGAACTATTGGAAAAACACTACTATATTGCATAAAGGATTTATTAAATACAATTTTGGATTATCAGTTTGGTTTCCGCTCAAAACATTCAACTATCCAACAATGTCACTGCATAGTGCATACTATTAATAAGACTATAGATGCAAAACATGTTTGGTAGCTTCTTTAGACACAAGTTTAAAGTTTGGTGTGATGGCTTAGTAAACAAACCCAATCAGTGCCTATTAACTTTCTACTAGACCTTAATAAAGTCTTATTCAGAGGATAGACATTTCAGAACAAGCATAAGTGATGCAACATTTGAATTTAAACTTTAAATCGGCAATTCCACAGAGTAGTGTTCTGGGAATAATGCGTACTTGATCTACAAGTGAAAGATGGAAATATTTGCACGTGATATGGTTCCCTTGATAACCCGCGCAGATCTTGTGCTAGTCCATTCAAACCTTCAGGGACATCTTTTTCAGCTAGAGAAATGGCCTAAAAAGTAAAAAATTAAAATTAAGAAAACTAAATCTCAACAGCTCATATTTATCAGACAAAAACAATGTCCGCCGGTATTTATTAATAATATACAAATCCTAAGAACACCAACTGTGAAAACTGTATTGCTTACTAGCTAAAAGTTCAAAATTGTCGCTAATAAATAAAACTTTGATATTTGCAATGCAAGAATTTTATTCCTCAGTAACTGTATCTACGCTCAACCTGGCTGCCACCCCACCCCAACCGTTTGGATTATTTTCTTAGTCTTAATCAACCAGGCATATTGAAGCGCAAGAGCATCTAGATGGTCCTTCGCTTATGCCCTTTTAATTTTCGGCTCACACAATTCTGTCCAACCATCTGGGCTACTTCCATTGCCCGAACGAGGAGCTCGCAGCTGCAACCAACTAAGAGTGCTTTCCAAAGGTCCCTTCATTTAAGTAGCCGCGAAAAATGCTTACAGTATAAAGTCATAATTGTACCCATATGGATATATGACGTCGAACTGTAAAGATATGTCTGTAAATTATTCAACTTCTGCAAGTTCTCTAAACAATAACTGATGCTCCATGATGGATCACAAAACAGTAAACCACTAAAGAAGCATCAGGAAAAATAATTCAACCTTCAAGGCTTTTACATAAACGTAATAACAGAAGACAAACGAATATGGGCGATGGACCTTTAGTAATGTAGAAAAGCTTTCCTTGGTGGAAAAACTTTGTCAAATAGAGAAGAAACTATATTTAAGTTAGTAAAGTAAACTTAAAGTAGTTTCTGATTGTTGTTTAAACAAATTAAAAATGATAAACAGTGGTCTTCTAATTTTTATATTTTGCTTTACATATTTTTATACTGCTTTAAACAGTTATTTTGGCAATAATAATAATAACCTGGTCTCTTAAAATATGAGCCCAGAATAAATATTATAAAATTGTACAAAAGGAGAATGAAAGAAAATTTTAAAAATGAGCTCTAATATTTTTAAATAAGTTCGCCCTGAATGAGTGCAGGTACTTTCTAGGGATGGCCACTTGATCCGGCTTGAGCATTCTGCTCATTTAGTTATTGAAAAAGTTTAAATAAAAATATTAGTTGCTCCATTAGTTGAATTATTAGATAAACTAAACAAATTCAAAAAAGGCACTTTCCAAAAACAACATTTTTGTCTTTATTTTCTACTAGTTGTTTATCGTTCTCTACAATTTTTCTAATTCCTTCATCACTCCTGCTGCCAGATAGATAAACTTTTAAATTCGCATCACGAGTTTTTGAATGTGTGGGTTGGAATGGTAATAAAGCCAGACATTTTGATTGTCGAAGAGAAAGTGGACATTATTTGGGTTACAAAAAAGGAAAAACTGGCAGTTATAATACTGTGGCGACGTGTATTAGCAAAAATAATATTTTATTTGTGAAAAGAAATAGAAGAAAAATTATAAGTAATGTATATATATAATTCTTTGTACGAGAGATCAAATCTTATTTTGTTCTCTTTAACAAGAGAAGTCGAGCGACTTTTCCTGTCTAGGTCAGCATTGAAGATAGAAGAATACACAATTCAGTCACCTTCTACACCGAGAAAACCTATAAAGTGACAGCAAAAAGAACAATAAAATGGTAAAGCAATAAGTAAAGTGTTGATAATGAAAAATATAACGAACTTAAAACTGTAAAAATGCTATTGTTTAAATAAAAATTGAACTATTTGATGGCGAATTACTAATTTTGGTAGAGAATAGTCCAATTTAATTTGTCGCCATAATTTGACCACGCCTAGAGCACAGTAGATACCTTCTAACCCATAAATCAAAACGAAATTAAAAATTTGGAGAAGAAGCCGCTAATTTATCGCAAAAACTAATAAGGACGCAATAAAACTTTTACGTCTAACACTATATTGCCTATACTAGACGGAAAACGTGAAAAATACCAGCCGAGGAAAGTAAGCTTCTCTCTCAATGTTACTGGTTAGTGACCAGAACCGCTGATAACTCAAAAAACTCAGAAATATGTCAGTTGCCGGCCTAAGAGGTTCTTGATTAATGAAGATAATGTCAGTACATGTCTAAGATGACTACAAAATCAGAAAGCTCTAAATTTTACTAAATTTACCAAAAAAAGTGGCACAATTAAATTTATTTCGTTGTATTATACTAGAATTTATAAAAATAACTATTCTATGTTGGCCTTGTTTGCAATAAACTCTTAAACAGCATCAGAACACAATGCTGCCGCTAGTTAGCAACAATGGTTACGTAATACGAGGGCAGGCGACTTCATAAACATAAATTATCACTTGCCTTTCACATTCAGCAAAAAGGTAGGAAAAAACGCTACAAAAAGCGCTGTCATCATACACCTGCTTAACAATAACATTTGATTTACTGTATTAATTCGCTCCGAGTACAGGAAATATTCAGGTCACTTCCGCGCAGATGAAACGAAGCTAACGTGCAAAGCACAAGTGCTCATAAATTTGCCATTTAAGTAGAACGATTAGGGATAATTTGTTTTTGAGATGCTGCCCTGGACTGTTTTATTTAACAAACAGAAGTAAGATCAGGAACTGTTTAATAAATAATTTTATTTCCAACCAACTTTACAAAGATACTATAAGACAAACCTACATTACGGACATACATTTCAGTTAAATTAACCTGAAACACTAGCGAGAGAACTAAGTTTATCACATATGCATAGGAGTAAGGTTAGCAAAACACAAGTTAACCTAATCTCGCCCGTGCCGCCATGAACAATAAAACACAGACCAATAAACAAAAAGGCAGTTTTATTCGTTTCGTTACAAAATCTTAGTCAATGCTGATTTCAGGTTCTATCTAAATGTTATCTTACAGCCTAATGTATGTAGCACAACTGAATGCGGCCGATGACTGAATTACTGAAGTTCGAAGGAATTTCGACGGCTGGCGGGCCTTAGGCCTTGGGAGCCTCGGACGAGGCTTCGCCCTCCTTCGCGGGGGCTACCGTCGGCAGCTCGGGGTACTCCAACTTCGCACCCTCCTCGCACTTGAAGACGGGGCAGCAGTACGGGAATGGAGCGGTCTTGTTGGTCTTTTCTGAAATGGCGAAGCGGCGTTAGTGGGGAGCGCTCCTCTCACCGCATTTTTCCTATCGTTCGAGGCAATCATGCAGCTGCCGTGCAGCGAGAGTTGGCGCTAACGAGGCGCTGTAACCTTGCACCACATAAGAACACCTGTAGGAAACTTTTGAAATCGAAATTTTTGGAGCGAGCAGCTCTGCAACAAAGCCGGTCGCCTTGAAGGCTGCCGTAAGCTCGACAAAGCGGTGATTATGGGAGCAACAGTGCAGGCCTGTCGAGAAAAAGGTTAATTGATTTATACGGGCGGAAGGCTTGCCGAGAAACAGCAGCGCAAAAAGCGTTCAGGTTCTGCTGCCGCGGGATTATGACATTAGCATTGATTAAGAGTGCAGATACCGCAAGTGAATGTTTCAGGCTTTCCGTGTTCTAGCGAGGCAGAAAAGTCCGCGGTGTCCTTACCTTCATCGAGTTTGCATTTGGGGTTGGCAAGAGGAAGAGGTCCGCAATCCTTGACGAGTTCCAACAGGCGGGGCGGTTTGTCTTCGGAGAGGACGCAGGTGGAAGTTCCGCAGAAGGGAGTCAGGTCCCAGGATTTGCCAGGCTCGACGGTAGCGCAACGCGTGCTAGCGAAGCACATGCCGGGAAAGTCTGAAATAAAAATCAGATCATAATTAGGCGAAAATTAATTAAACCAACTTTCTCTACCCTTTTTGTAGCAACAAAGGAAATGCACAGAATAAGAATTTGAATACCGATAAGAATTCTTTGGGTTAATTAAAACCTTCTGTTTAGCATCAAACTGAATTTTCTAAAACGCCAAGAATGTTTGGGTATTTAGATTAGTTAATTTGCTTTCAATTAACGTGCCAAAATAAACAGAATAAAAGGATAGATATCGCGGAAACGTCACGGTGCGTAATGGAGAACGTTTATTTTAGTCGGGTTTAATTTCCTGTCCAGACGCGGAAAACACATTGAGCGAACACAAAAACGGCCGTTTAAGTGGAACTGGAGCTGATGACCGTGGATAGCGCGAGCGGAAGCGAGAAGTCCGGATAAACCATTGTTCGCCTTCGCATGAAAATCGTGCTGCTGATGACACATGCGAAGTGGGAGGAAAGCCACATACTACTGCAGCAACAAAGCAGCAAAAACTTGCAACCTACGTTACACCAGAAGGAAAATGGAATACCTGGTATTAATTGGAATTTTTAATCCGCTGAACTTGGTCGCTCAAAATCAAAGCACCTTTCCTGTACCATCATTGAAGTTACTTTTGAAGCAGCGCTTAAAAGGGCAAATATCGTGTTTAAATGCTAACGAGGGTACTTGGATAAAACGCAAGGGGTTGAGAGTCGCTGAAAGGGCTAACCACCATCAATTAAGGGGTGAACTCTTAGGGTCGAAGCTGTGCATTAGAGTGAGGAAGAGACAAAGAGGCTGAGTTGGTCATCCCTCAATTTAGAATTAAAATTCCAGACGAGGCGCATTCGCGCCTATTATTTCATCGCGATCCTGACGCGCGCCGCCAGCGTCAATTTGAGGAGCGTTTGTCTGCAATTATAATGTAAGTGCTAATTGGCCAACATCCTGCAAGAGAGGACGACGTCGGCCTTTCATGCACGAAAGGGAGCCTGATGGCTCCCCGGTAAAAACACAAAAGTGACTGTGCCGGCGATCGGTTGACATTTCCATTCTTATCTCCCGGGCCTGTTAAGTGTAAAAGCTCTTAAGCACTCAGCCACGGGAGGGATTTATGCGCGGCCTCGCGCGCATCCAGTCGCCTCCCTTTCATTTCCTAATCGGGCGGCCAAGATGCACTCCGCAGCGCGACAGTCGCCACCTGGGGGAGTGCGGCGCTTGCCCAACGCCTCAAGGACCCTGCTTTCTCTTCGGGCTTGCTCAATTCGCCAGATTTGTCACAACTGCTGCTTCCCATGATCCACTAACGGCGGATGTAGGCACGACGGCGCAAACAGGTGAGTGAGTCAGGCGATGCGAAACGCGTCGCTGTCCCCGATTCCGCTCAGGATTTGGCCAAGAAGAGGGAAGCTACGCGGCGGAATATTAATGCGCACATCCGCCCGTGGCGTAATGGGTTTCGCCACTTTCCTCGGACGTGACCAGAACAGGCAAAGCATATACATCAGAACTAGAGTTGGCGAAACGCCAAGTTCTCCAACTTCGAAACTTTGGATCAGTAAGTGTCTACCCTTAATAAAAATAATGCAGTTGATCAATATGACAAAAATGTTTGTCTTATTACCTAATAATTACAAAAGACACCAACAATGAAATCATAGTTGCCCAAAAGTTGAGCACAATCAATAACCAATGTTTATCATAAATATATCTAGCACTTAGCATCCTCAGAATGTTAAATATGTTGTATCACATATAATTATCTCATTAAATCAACATCCTTTAAGAGAAGGAGCACTCCAATAACCGTCGCATGATTTTTGTGATTTAGAAGCATTTCTGGGGATTAAAAACAATGATTTAACTATTGGCAATGACTATCCAGTGAAGAATAAAATCGAGTAGATAACGTTAAAACCCGTAGCCTTCTTAATTCGTAGCATCAATAATTCAGATACATTGATTATATGAAAAAATTGTGGATGAAGTTTTGCTTTAGTGGACCAGAAAGTTACTCTCTTAATCAAAATGGTTACATTACTCCATCATGGCCATCATCAGTTAAGTAATAAAAAAAAGCTTAGCAATTATACAATTAATTATGACATTTCAAAGCACATCTATTATATTTGAGTGCTTAATCCACTTAAGGTATCTGTAGAAAATCAATAAAAGACAGCACACTAGAAGAGAACGTAAAAGTACTCTACTGATCAAGAAAATGACTGCCTAGTTATGATTGGGGTTTTCTATAACTTTACCACATTTTGACTTAAAATTTAGGTCGTAGACTTGTTAATAGCCTGAAGAAATATTAGAAGTAATGAAAAAAATAGTTAATTTGAGTCATTAGAGGTGATGACCAACCAAATATGTGAAAGACGGAATTTACCTTCAGCATTCTATTTGCTGACAATTTAGAACAGTTCCACCCATCCAACAGCTCCATAATAATCATTACCAAGGTCTTCGAACAGGTTTGTTGAAGACCATCGTCTGCCACTAAGTGGCTCTCTAATTCTCATAATTAAATCTTGCACTTCTACTAAGACCCGTTTAGTCTAGGTCAGTGATAGTTCGGCACATAGTCGCGCTCAACACAGCTTGGCCAACTTTCATCCTCAGCCGTCGAAACCCTTCCTCATAGAGCGGCGAAGTCATGCCTAGGTGTGTTCAGAAAGCATGCAGCATTATGCAACGCCTCGCATTCCGATATTGCCTATAACTGAAGCGCATGCACTGACGTTTCGTGCTTCTTGGGCAACGCTGACTGCGCAGCAGCAGTTCCGCAGCGAAACCTTGACTTCTCCGCGGCATCCTCGGGTTTTTCCAGCAGCACTTTCGCCACTTTCGATGCTGGACCGGGCTTTGTATGCAAATCGGGCGGCCGAATCCTTTGTCAAGCTGCTGGGTGTGGCGCAACGCCCATATGTGGGTTAGCCGGCCGCTCGAGCTTTCAGACAGGTTTCGCCTTTGCTGAAGAGTTTTGCAACCGCGCGCCTTGCAATTTAATACCCTTATCTGCGCAGCTACTTCGGAACCGAAGTGCAAAACGGAGCAGGGTGCACGAAAGGCGTTGCGCAACCAGAAGTGGTCGGCTAGAAACCGGACCAGTGGAGCGCTCGCCGCTAATTAACCCGCTTTCGGTGGTATATATCAAAACCGACACACGGTGGTTGAGGTGCAGATCAAGATACCGCGGATAGATTACGCCTGCCCTCACCTTTGCTCAAGTACGGTACGATTTGGAAAGCGGCCCAAATATTACACATAGCCCGTTCAATCAGTTTTCTAATTACGAATGTGATTAAGCCGACGAAATAAGCTAATTAATTTTTATTAGATAATACGTCCACACCATCGTATTCATTCACAATTAATTTTCTAATTAGCATATAAATTGAAGTTAGAACCTTTCATAATTAAGCAATGACAACAAAATTATTGATTAATTCCAATCTCTCGTTGCTTCACCCATCTAATTATGTAATAAACTAAAAATTAGTTAAATAAATAAAAATTAGTTAATTTTTATTGAAGTTATTTGCCTGGTGGGCTGTCTCATATCGTAATTAATAAGGAACTAATTTGTTATTTAGGTGAAGCAAATCTTTCTTCATTTAATTGAAGTCTCAATGTTAAAATAAACAAATTAGATGTTTAACCCTGTCGATTGTAACCGACCCTAAATTAAAAGAAAATATCATTTTCATTGGTAGTTAGTTAATATAAACATAAATTGATTAGTCTGCCCAAGTGCTAGTTCAATATACAAAATACTAACAGCAAAATAGTCTACATGCTCAATTACTGACGCCCACTGAGCAATTGCCAATATAACTCGGTATTAAAATTAATTCACGAAAATTAACTGTTGGCAACATCTCCCAATCAAGCCGATAGTTAAATCCCAGATTTTAGTTTGAAGAACGCGCAGTGATGCAACGCAAATCCTTTGTTGCAACCGCATAATTGCAACAATATAAACTTCGTCAACAAAGACACGGATGCCGCCTTAATTAATGGCACCATTGTCTCGCGGCAATTAATCCTTTAATTGATTGCTATGGGGCAACGCGGGTGAGGCAAACCAACGAAAATAAAAACACGCTGGGAATCGGAGCCGTCCGAAATGGTAGCGAGAGCCTGATTGACCTTTGGGGGAGTGGACTATTTGCCTGCGTGCTCGCGCATTGTCGTTCTCAGCACGTACGCCGACCTTGGGATTGGTAATGAAATGATTAATAATCCGCGGGTCGGCGCGCTCCGTCTTGAAGCCGGGTGGATCTGCTGATAATTGCATTTAGGAAGATAATTAGAGGCGTGCGTCTTTGAAAGCTCCTTGTCCGTTTTTGTCTTTTTGCCACTTTCAAGCAGTTTCAAACCAAGCCCGGGGCGCAATTTCGCCGTCCTGCATTCGAGTGCCAATTTCTCGCCGCAGGTCTGCGGCACTTTCGCCGCTTTTCCCGCCTCCTCGGCAACTTTTACTTCCATTGTTAACCGAGGGGCGATAGTCTAAATACTAATGCAGCGTACACGCACTTTCGGTTTTACGGGTGCCAAACGCGGGCCAGCATGCCAATGAACGAGGGACATTGGCTGGGATGCTGCCGTCATAGGCTGGACGCCAACAGGAACTGCACGTATCGCGTGCAATGTAGTTGTCACGTCACAATAGCCATGAAACCGCTAATTAGCGGAGAAACGCTAACAATTTTATCCTCCCTTTCAATGGCGACCTCCGCCGTTTTTGTTTCAGCTTTGTTTGGCGCAAAAAGCTCGATTTGCGGCGAGCGGACCTTGGGTTATGCAAAGCTTGTGCAACTGGCTGCAGCAATCCCCAACGAATTTTCTAGACCTGGGCAATTGTAGGCATATCAATAGAACTTTGAAACAATACAAATATGAAATTTTATCTCAAACGTATTTGGTGCTTTTTGAAATGTAGAACACACCTAATTACAAATAGTACAATGTAATTAAAATAACATTAATGGCATGATAATTAAAACTTACTATGCAGCCAAACATACAATCAACCGATTAAAATTGAACCATAACAATTACAAGTGCAATTTACGTTGCCCCATTCATCAACTGTCGTTGCCTTATTTATACAGAAGTCAATATTTATAATTTGCTGACTTACATCTACGTTGATTGTGGAACTTTTGAAAAATAAACATTCAAATTTAAAAATTTCTTTAAAGACACAAATGTCGCGATCGCTTTTGCTTCGTTTTAGTTTTGCCATATTCATTCTTTAAGTTTCTTTTTAATTTTAGATTTAGTGCAATTTAATTTTCCTCATTTTGACTTATAATGTTGCCGTGTACACTTTGTGATTTCGGCGCGAGCTTTTATTACATGAAGGGATGGATTTTGATTTTTTTATTTAGCTAAAAAGCAACAAACACATGGAAAAACGAAACAAATACGAAGAAAACTCACGCTAGGCTAACACTACAACATCAAAAGCACAACCATATGTATATCAAGTTAAAAATAAAAATTACGTGGCAACAAGCAGCAACTGCAGCCAAAAAAGAAATAAGTGCACAATACAGCAAAAGTAGCTTTAGTAAATTTATGGCAAAAATAGAAAAATATAGAAAAAATATAATTTATATGTACTGCAGCAAAATAGTAGATTTACAATGTTAAAACCTTATTCAAACAAAGATTATGACTCCGAATATCATCTTGGTTGTCGTTCCCCCACTATTCTAAATAATTTCGACACCTTTATTGTAACTTTAAGTTGACTACGTTGGCTTTTTAAATGATGAAAAGCCGAACAAACCCCAATTAAAAAGCAACAACTTGGTTACGTTGGACAGTGCAGCATTTAAAAAGCAATTAAAATCACAAAGCAGACATGTGCATTCTTTAAGTAACAGTTTTTGAGCTAAATGTTAATTTGGCTTTAATATTTTGCAAAATATGTGAACTTCTCTTCATAATCATTAATTTGCTCCGCATAGTTTGCATAAATGCAAAACGCGATTGATCCACACAACTTTCCGCACATTCTGCACGTCGAAGCCGAGCTAATTAGCCTGCTGGGGAGTGGGTGGATGGCTTTGCATTAAAAGGTCTGCGTATTGAGCAACGAGTTATATAACCACCCCCGACAGCGGTAATCAAGCCGCGCGTTAATTATGCAGCTGCCTTCATTAGGGGCGATCGGATAGGTTTCACCGATATCGAGGATCAGGTTGCATAAAATTTTGGATGGTTGCCGGGCGGTAAAAGTAGCTCTTGCCGGTACCGAGCTGAACTTTACAACAAAGCACGAAACGTCGGCGGCCTTCGCAGGGCATTAGAGAGGTGAAAGTGAGGGCAGCCTTAATGTGGCAAGATTCCTGGTCGTTAAGTGACACATCGCGCTAATCGGGTCGAGTTCCCAGACTTTCAGTTCTGATCGAGATCCAAACGGCAGATATGGAAAGAACCGCGATCGGAGGCCCGTTTGGTGGCAGTTGGACATTCACCCAAGCGCACCAACTTGCCCTTAGGGGACCGAGTCGAGCAGATATTGCAAAATGCGGCGTTTACAATATCACGGGTTTGTTGACACACATAGCAGCAGCATTTCTGCTGATTATCCAACTGGTGGGTGATGCAACCGCGGCAGTTTCACCACGCGCGGAATTTGCAGCCCGGCAATATAAATTTTTGGAGGAGCGATCAAGAAGAGCCACTTACCCCTGAGCACATCGGCGGGAATGAGCCTCTGGTAGACCTTGGAGGTGCCGTCGGCCTTCTCGTCGGCGTCCTCGCACAGGACGACTGCAAAAACCAAAACAGAGGCCAGAAGGAGTTTCATCTTGCTCCCTGCGTCTGGTATCCGAAGCGAACGAGCCACGAAAAGTCGTACCGATAGTAGTACCTCCAGCGGACCGCCGGCCGGTTATATATGGCGGCGCGCTAGTGGGGGCGACGGCGTGTGGACTGCACCGCCCGCCAGGATTCGGCGGCGCACTAACCCACCTTTATTGAGGCAGCGTTAGCGCACGAAGACGCAAGTAGGTTGCCGGAGGATGGACGCCGGCGTGCTGATGCACGGCGGCGGCGGTTGCATAACGGCGCTTCCTTTCCTAGAGCAGATTTCTCCGCCGCCTGCTCTTTCACCGGTTTCACGGCTGAATCATCGAGCTCCAGATAAGTCCGCGGCGAGGATCCGCGGCCACTTTCGACGACCTCTAACCTCTGGACCTTTTGTCTCCGCCGAGCTGGCGGCAAAGCTGCTGTCCCTTGTACAACGAGCGCACTTCCTTCCCGCCATTTCGCAACCCGTTGGTGCCACTAGAAAGCACCCGCCACACAATGCAATGCTTTTCGCATCTTGGGAATGGAAAGCACATCCAGCGCTGCCTAACCACAAAGCTGCGGAATAGTGAAAGGATATATCATCTGCTGGAAGAAAGGAGAGTAGCCGGCGCTACCTAATTAAATGTTAATTGCGGCCGCAACAAAGGATACAATGCTTTTGGGTTCACCGCTGAGTGACGAAACCGAGGCTGCTGCTTTTGAAACGAGCCGTCCGACGAGCAAGAATTTTTTAATTACCATGAGTGTGTGGGGAATTTATGGGCTAAAAAGATTAGGAGCCATGGTACAATTTTACATAAAAAATAGCGCATGCATTAGCAGCCAATTGCTTTAAATGTTAAATTAGATTTTTAAAGTTCATTATACTTTCTATTTCTACTTCTTACTGGTTCTGTAACCATTAGAAATATTAAACACCAGTTTACTCAAGCTCGCTTTTTAACATCAAAAAAAATTCTGAGTTTCTTCCATATTTCACATTTCTCCAACCTCACTGTTGAAAGAAAATTCCATTTTTAATAAATAACTGTTTATATAGTAGATATTAAGACTAATATCACTAGTGGAACCACCGTTGTCCCCATTAACAATCTTAACAGAGAACCTAAGTGGATAATTGCTGTCATTACCATTAATGTTTGTAATGCTGTAAAAAGTTAATGACAATATTTGCTAAAAAATTTAATATATAGATACTTAACAGGGACTGCGGTAAGGTGCAATTATCGCGCTTAATGCGACCGCTTTAAAGTTTTGGATCATTTTTTTAAGTACAATTTTAAATCAAAAATTACTTGTTACTAATGGGTGCATCAAGCTGAGGAAATTGCAATAAATTCTTGCATACTGATACAGAACAAACAATTTACAGTTAGCATTAGCATGCTTGGAATGATTGGCATTTTATAAACTTATTTTCACATTTATGACGTTCAGCAGTTTCTATATACAAGGTGATGGTATTTAAAAATAGTACATGTGTTAAATGTCCTGTAAACGCATTCAGCGATTTATTATCGTTCTGGACGCGTCATTTTTTTTTGTTTCAAGGTTAATCCCAAAAAGTTTTTCACTCTCTTAATAGCTGGAAAGTATTGTTCTTTAGTGCCATACTAATGGCGGCATTAGGAAAAGTAGACTCTACCTCACAATTTGGCTTGGTGTTCTTATTGCCTTTGTCAATACTTTTATTACTTCTTAAAAATGCTGCGAAATACACAATCTACAGGTAAAGTTTTATATAAATCATATCTAATTTGCCTACTGACGTACTCTGTCATTTTACCTTTGAATGATTTCCCACAAAAATCCGAAGCGCTTATGTATTTCTATATAAATTGTTCTTTCGTACGAAGTTGAGCTTCAAAAAATCAACTGCTGCATAATATGTTTATATCACGAAAAACTATCCTTCAGAATACCAAATAATTTATATTTTTGTTTTCATCAAAAGAAACTTGTAATGTTTTTTTTTTGTAAGTGGCATCTAAAGGCTGTTAAAGTAATAACCTCTGTTGTGTCTGTACTTTCTCCTTAAAGTCTCAAGAGTTAGAAGACCATTGCACCAGAAACATAGCATTAATGCTACTTCAAGACTTATTTTCGTGTTTGGGTATAGGTCTCTTTAAATTCCTGCCTAAAGTTTTCGATTTCAAGCAGTTCTCATCTATCCAAAGCCAGTGACTTCTTTCCAGATCATCAACTCATATTATTTGGGGTCTTCCTCTACTTCTTTTACCCATATATGGGTATTCCACCGTTGTATTGCAGCATGCACCTTTTGTCCGTTTGCTCCACTTTAGCTTGTTATTTGATCAGTCATCTTTTACTTTCGTTTTTTGCCGAATCCAGGTGTTAATCTTCCTGTCTTTTAAACTGATACTTAACATAAATCTCTCCATTGCTTTCTGCGTCTTGGTAAGTTTGTCTATGTTTGTTTTAGCGAGTCTATGTTTGGCAACCGTAAGACAATATTGTAGTAATTTACTACTTTCGAGGATGTATGCTTTCCGAAGCTTGCCCACGCGAGTCTTCTTCTTTTAATTGCAGCAGTCTGATTTTCTTTGCTTGGTTTTATTACTCCTCCAAGCACATTCTCTATAATTCGCCTTTTTCGTTGTATGTTTCTTTCATCGTCACTATTCGTCATCGTTTTCGTTTTTTTTAATTTACGTTTAATCCAACTGCCCCAGACTTTTCAGCTAATTGTGTAATTTTATAGGTCATAAAAGTTGGCAGTAACCAGGATGATGTCGTCAGCGAATCGTAGATGATTTAAGCGTTTTCCATTAATTTTTATGTTCTTTCCTTCCCAGACCAAAGTTTTGTATACATCTTCCAATGCCAGCGTAAATAGTTTCGACGATATTACGTCTCCCTGTCTCACACTTTGGTAAATTGGTATGGCTTTTGTGGTAACCTGTAATTTTATTATCATAGATGCTCCTTTATAAATAATATGTATTAGATCTCTATAAGCGGAGTTCCACTCTACTGTTGTTTAAGGCATATTTTACAGCGCACAACTCTATCATGTCGAAAGCCTTTTCATAATCGACTAAGGTCGTGTGCTGTATCTCTTACGAAAACTGACTTGCTGAACTTGTTGATAAGCACCCATTTTATTACTTAGGCGGTTTGTAGTAATTGTCATAAATAGTTTATAAAGTTGCGATAATAATGAAATCGGCCTGTAATTCGTCAGTTTGCACTTATCCATTTTTTATGTTGTAATATGATCACTGCTCCGTTCCAAATATTGGGTACCTTTCCGTAGTATAAGCAATTGTTAAATAGTTTCTAATAATTCCTGCTGGCCTTCCTTCAACATTTTTTTGTCCTGGTCCCTTTAATTTTTTTCATTTTTTTAGGGCTCATTTATCTTCTTTTCCTCTTTATGTTTCTACCATAAGCTAATGCCTGTTCCTTCTTCGATTGGGCTTTTCTGTTATTCTACGTTGAGGTTTCACACCATTTCTTTCTAGGTCTCCCCACACTTCGTGTTCCTACCGGCACCTTATCTCTGGTAATCTTAACGATTCTGTTGTCGGTGATTCGGTAATGTGGTCATTCCAGTTTTTCTTTCTTCCATAGATTCATTTGTTAATATTCCACTTTCTCTTCTCTCTATCTACCAATGTCTTACCAGGATTTTTCTCAGGGTTTTATTTCTCCTGCTTTCAGTAAACGGCATGTGTTAACTGCGGTGGGTCGCGTTTCCACCATGTAGGTCATAATCGGTCTCGCTGTGGTTTTATATATCCTTGTTTCGTCTGTTGTTGTAGATGTTTGTTACACCAAACTGTATCATTTAAGCTTTTCGTTCTTTCCAATGCTTCCATTTGCCGATAGTTCAATTCCAAGGTACATAAGTTTCATTTCTTGTTGGACAACTTATATCTAATAGGTTATGTCGAGGTGGTCATACATTTTGTTTTTTTATGAAGGTATTATCATGTTAAACTATTTGCCAGTAGTATAAAAGATGTTCAGTAGCTTTTGTAAGTCATCTTCACTTTCTGCGGCCAAGACAGCATCATCAGCATAGCATAATATGGTAGTCTTAGAATCTGTAAGTTTATATTCCTTTCCTTTGTTAACTTCTTTTATTAGTTCGTCTATTACAATGTTAAAAGTAACGGATTTATAGAGTCGCCTTATCCAATTCCTTATTTTATTCCATTATTCACCACTATTTGAGTTGTTAATTTGCCGTTCACTGTAATCTGCATTATATTGTCTTTGTAAATATTCTCGATAGTTTTTATGATATTAGGGGGAATTTCTTGTTTGTAAAGTGAGTATATAACGTCTCTGAGTTGTATACGATCAAATACTTTTTGCATATCTATAAAACATATGTATGCCACTCTATTATATTCACGATTTTTTTAAGGATTTGATACACAATTCCAGTTCTGAACCCTTGTTCTTCTGGAAAATTAACAAGTGAATTAATACGGTTTTTTTATTTAGTAGTTAGTCTGAATATTGTGTTAAGTAGGTTAATGTCTCTATAGTTTGCTGACTCCATCTTGTTTGAATAATAAAATCATGGCGTTCGTTCTCCAGTGTATGTTAAAATTATCTTTCTGATAAGTAACGTTATTTCTTTTGTTAACCTGTCTCCTCCATACTTCAGTAGTTCATTTGATATTTGGTCGGGACCGGGCGACTTTTGTTTATAGGTTGTCTGAGTGTCTGTTCCATTTCTAAGCAATTCTTTTACCACTATATTTGGAGTGTTTTTATCGGCAATATTTATTTGTGCATTAAATAGTTTAGTTAGATATCCTCTATGTCAAGTAATTCTTCAGAACTCACGTTCATGACCTTTCTTGTCAGTTGCTGTTTTGTCTCAGCATCTGGAATTATCTTATAGCTAGCTATATATGGTAGATCAGTGTAGCAAATTTTCCGTTGCTGTGGCTACTTTTTGTTTATCTCTGTGTTCTCTACCATCGACTTTTCAATTAAATTATTTGTGTTCTATCTAGTTTTGGTCATAAGCTTCTTCTTCCCCTATTGTTCTAAATTATTCCTTCTATCCCTTGTTTGTTGTATTTTTGATATCTTCTTTGATCAATTTTCCTTGTTTTGTTTATTACTGCATATTCCACTATGTTTCTTTTCTATATTCTATTAACCTTCGTCGTTGTTTAAACATATCCTTTGTACTGCTGTTAATTTCTTTCCTTTCCTTTCTTTAGGACTACTGCCAATCTGCTTTTAAAACAGCATTCGTTAATTTCTTGTTTTTGTTATCTATCTCTTCACTAGAAGTTTCGCTGTCTCTTTCTAATTCTTGCTTTAATGCTTTCCTGTGTTCGTCACATAAGTGCTGTCTTTTTTGTCAGTTTTAGCCTTTTTAATTTTTAATTTGCACACATCCTTTCTCTAACCAAGCGGTGATGTCTTCCTGTATTAAATGACTTCATTACAGTGATGTCTTCGAAAATCTTTTGTTTATTAATATGGTGTAATCTATTTTCTTTTTGGTTGCTCCATTTAGACTTACCCACATCCACTTCCGCTGGGAGTTCGTTTTAAAAATCTATTTATAGCATACATGTTCTGTTTTTTCATGTATTTTAGTAATTCATTGTCTTTTGGGTTTTGAGCGCCATAGCTATAGTTTCCAATCTTGTCTTGGTTTTCTTCCTCCCTTTCGTCTAAGTTTGGCATTAAAATCTCCTATCAAGATTGTTAGCTTTATAGGGTGGTCTTCAATCGTTGCTGTTACATATTTAAAATAAGTCGATCGTTTCTTTGTCACTAGTTGACATGGGTGCGTATATTTGGATTATTTCTACAGTTTTAATTTTAAAAAGGTAACTTCATTGTATGCTCTCGTCTGAGTATCAATTTCTCTAATGTACATTTTTCACCTGTTGTCACTAGTTGACATCTATCTTTGGATTATTTCTAATTTTAATTCAACATCATTGTATGTGTTCTCTTCGTTACCCCTGGAGTATCAAGGATTTTCTGTTTGTAATGTACACCGGTTTCTTCCTTTTCTTCTTACTTCTGGGATACCTAAGATATCCCATCTAATTTATTTCAGTTCTTCTAGTTCGTAAACCCTTTCGTTTGCTAACATTGACTTTATGTTGTACGTTCCTATGTGTAATCTCGTTTTATAATGTGGTCAATTGTTCGACATTTTCCTGTCTCAGAACCTGCGAGGTTGTCCGCCGTAGCAGTGTGGCATTCCAGGCTGTTTACCTTACCCACCTGGTGTGTAGTTATTTTGTTACTCGACTAGTTGGATATTGAGTCACCATGCTAGTCTGCGTCTTGCTAACGTACGATTTCAAAGTTTAATAGTTATTACCTATTCAAAGTTTCTCTGACTGAGCTCACTTTTCCGTTTAATTAATTCAAAATTTTACAACTAATAAATTCTGCGCATTTTCCGTCTATGTGTTAATCGGGTTCCGAATGCATTAGAGAATACTTTTAATATTACGGTAGTACCCTTTAGCGTACGACAACGAGACACTACTACACGTTCGGTGCGCTTATTAGCATTGTTTGGTACCCTCATAAGGTTTAGATTAGTAGATACAAGAAAAGTGATGTCTGAAAAATGAAGTTTCTAACAAAAAGAGAAACACCTTTTATAGCCGCTTTTTGAGATTTCAAAATCGCCGTACTTATTAATTTTCTTCAGTAACAACGGATAATCAACTCCGATGTTATTGCGAATTACTAGGAAAATTAAGGCTGCGTGCTGATCAAAATAACAGGGAATTCTATTTGCAAACCAATATGCAATTGCATACCGCTGCAATAACGCAACAAGTTTCCATTGGGAAACTATCGAACATCCACCTAACCCCGATCTTACAAGTCCCATGCGTTTAGGTTACTAAAAGGAGCATTCAGGTAAGATAAATTGGAGAGCATGCAGCAGGTTGAAGAATTCGCGAGTAATTTTCTTCGTACTCGTCTGGCTGTTTTTTATGGCACTAAAGCGACTCGTAGTCTTTTAAAGAAAAATATGTAGAATTAATTATGTTGCAGTAAAAAAGTAAAATAAGGCAAGAATATGCTTTCACTTATGCTAGTCTAATATTATTATAGTTTTCGTGGGTATTTGGATTAAACAGTGTATTTGCACCTACTGGTAAAATAGAAATTTGGTTCATCTTCAAATTTTCTTATTCCAAAAGTTACTTTTAGAGATTTGTTACTTTTATTTTCCACTTTAAATATTGAGGCAGGGAATTCGAGCATTTTTGAATAATGGAAGACATAAAAGATTAAAAACCATTCGTATGGGCTTACTGCACGTGGAAGTTTACTTATTGAGGAAAAAAGTTCGTAGTCTTTATCAGACAAAGTAGCTTTCGTACCATGTATTTCTTTCTATTTAGCTTCTCTCAAAATAAATATCTCCGTAGAATATAATGTATGAGGCCCTTTTATTCTCTTTATTATAAAGTCTATAATGGGTTCTTCTCTTTAAATATTGTACGAGTATGCTTATGAAAGTTATCGTGCCCCGATGACCCAATTTCTAGTCTAACCCATTGTTTGTTTGCAGTATGTCATCTGCTATTTTCTTAAATGATGTTTAAAGCATCCTTTTATCTATTTTAGTCCTTCCACCCAATTTCAGTGGTTTCAGTTTATTTATATGTCCAATCATTCCGTTGACTGCAAATTTCGTTGTTTTGGTTACTTCGAACACTGGTTAGGTTCAGTAAAATTTTGTTTTGTAGTATATGAGCTTTTTTATCTTATATGTATGTTTCTATGTTTTGGGAGCCATGTAAGAGTAAGTTTATTGCAGTTTGAAATGGTTAGAAAAATTTTAGAACAAGGATGTCTTCATTTTGATCGTTTCTGCTTAAGTTCTCACAAAGATGCACGGTTATAGTATTTGTATAGAATTAAGGCCATTACCAAAATAATTTAGGTTTGTAGGACTGTTTGATTTTGGATCGGTCCGTGCACCATATTACTTTTCTTCATCGGTAGTGTCTACCCACAATCCTTTTGTTCTAGTCAACTTGGATTATTAAAGTTTCGTCTATCTGGCAAGAAGTCAATGTTTTCCAGTAGTGGGTATGTTATAGTTCTTGTTATCCTGATCAAAGGTAGAGCTGGCGTGCTAGATTGCATTATATTTCAACGCATAGAAGACAATGTTTATCTTTTTTTGCTTGAAACTTAATAGACAAGAGTTTAAGCACCTTGGACTTATACCTGTTTTACGCGATTTTAATCCCTATGCTTTATCCGGTACTCTCTTTGTAACCACAAGTGTTATCTTCCTCTTATTTACAACTTTCTTCCGTGTTAGTTTTGTATCCGAGACTACTTCAAGATCCTTAGATATCTGGCTCACTTGTAGTAGTTTATTGAAAGTATTGAAGAGGTGGGATGAGCATTATCATTAACACGTCTTTAGTGTAACGGCTTTTATTATTGAGATCAGCAAAGAGCTTGTGTATTACTAAATTTCACAGCAATGGATGTAGAATTCTCTTTGCAGGCATTCGTATTAACAGATTTGACTGTATTTTAGCTATCCACTAGCAGAGAACATTTTCTACTCCAAGATTTTTATTATGACTAACACTGGCTTGTAGAAGGTTAAATATTTCTATATCAAGACAAAATAAAAATGCTATTTTTAACACTAGGAAGTTTTCTTCGCCAATTACTGAAAAATGGTCTAATATGACTTTTCTCATCGATGGGCAAGCTTATGTATCCTGACGGTAAGATTTCCTTAGCATGTTTATTATTAATTTTTCCATCAACTTTGTTATGTAAGAAGATAAGATGATGCATTTTCCTATGATAAATTTCGTCCAGGTTTATAAATAAAGACTATTACAGGCTGCTTCTAAGTGAAGAGAACATATTCTGTTGCCAGACAACAAAGCTTGCTGAATGGCGAAGCTATAATTCTATCAGAGTTAGATGCTTTCTATCGTACGAAGGAGTCAATGGCCCACTCAATATTATCACAATTGATTGTAGCGTTCGAAATGTGTCAATAATTTTTGGATACCCTCATAGTAGTGTGTAGTGAATTAGGCTGCTGTTTATATAAAGAAAATACTATTTAGGTATATCTTCCGTTTGGTTTCATAAAAGCCTTTTGCTAAACAATTTTAAGCTCACAACAAAACTTTACCCAGAAATTTTTTTACCTAAGCAAATATTTTTATTATACAACAGCGAAGTAATAAATATTTACCTTACTGATTTGTTCTTTTATAATTGTTGAACAACTTGCTTTTTCTTAACTCTACCACTTCTGTATTATATTAATTAGCATGTTTGTTAGCAGTTTTACCTTTAACTTTACAATTTTATATTTTTAGAATAGTCTCTTTTAAACGTAGAGATAAATTTAATATCTACTTTTGAATATATTTTCACCTAAACAATGTTGACTTATATTATGTTCACTCCGTGTGTCTCCGATTTTAATACTCCAAAATTGGTTTATCTTTTTTCCACTTGTATTTATCTATGTTCCAAGGGCCAGAATTTTTTGGACAAGTGCCAGCGAGTTATTAAACAGCTTATGCTTACGCAAGAGATTACCACAGCTGTGCCAATTATTTGTACACGATTATTTAAACTCAATGTTGGTTTGTTTCATTTATTTGGCGAGGAGAACAAGGGATCTATCATGGATACGTCAAGCTTGCAGACTAGAACACCATCTTCTAATAGGAACTGATAGCCATTCGAGAGTGCCTAAAACATAAAGTAACCAATAAAGTTCTTGCCGTTTTTGCTTTGCCATTGAATGAATGGAGAATAAATATGCAATTAGTGTATCACGTGATTTAAAAATCGGTCGGTCGAAAGTAGGAATATTATTCGTTATAAAAGCAGGTTCACCGCGCACTTTCATCATTCGTAACTCTTACAATAGCGAAGACAAGTGAAAGTGTCCAAGAAACTCGTTCGGTTTTACGACCTGAAAATGGGCTTATCAGCAGCTGCATCAGCTCGCCGAATAGGTCAAGCATTTATGGATAATGCTGTGAATAAACTTACTGCAAAGCGTTGATTTTAAAAATTCAGGTCGGAAGATTTGTACCTCTATGATGAACCTCTCAGTGGACGACCACAGGCCTTGGATGACAAAGCCCTGCAGGCGGCCATTAAGGAGGACAGTAGTCTAACGTGTGGTAAACTTGCAAGACAGTTTAACGTTTCTGATGAAACAGTTAGACTTCATCTGCACCGCTTAGGTAAGACGTAAAGTCTGAGCAAGTGGGTTCCGTATACGCTGTTGGAAGTCCACAAGAGACAACGAGTGGCAGCCTGTATGTCGTTGCTTTCTCGCCACCGTACCGCATCCATATTCAATCGAGTGACGAAAAGTGGGTCCTGTATAACACTCCCAAGCGTTCCAAACATTAGTTGTCACCCCCGGATACTGTCCTCACAGCGCAAGACCACCTATGCGCCCACGCAAGATTATGCTTTGTCTGGTGGACAAGTCGCCAAGTGGTTTACTATGAGCTGCTACCAACGGGCTAAACGGTCACTGCGGACCTGTACTCGCAGCAATTGGAACATGTGCAACAGGTATTGCAACAGAAGGAGCCAGCACTGCTGAATCGCAAAAATGTACTCTTCTTTCATGACAACGCCAAACCGTATGTTGCGCAGGTGGTCAGGGATACCATACAGCGACTTGGATGGGAAACTTTATGCCATCCTCCTTCCCCACCTGACCTTGCGTCATCCGATTACCACCTCCTTCACTTCATGGACAATCATCTTTGTGGAAAATCCTTCACCAATAAAGCAGATTTGCGCCAAGCACTTACGGACTTCTTTGCGCCCAAAACCCCCGAGTTTTACCGCAAGGGGATTGCACAGCTGGAGACACGTTGGCAAAAGGTGCTGGATGCCGATGGCGATTACTTCGAGGACTAACAACAGGCTACACTTTCTGTAAATCATTTTCTTTTCGGCCATTAATAACGGCAAGAACTTTATTGGTTACCTTGTACATCCATAAGCATACAGCAGTAATCTCAAAATGCGCTGTAATATCGGACAGAAAATCAGCGTTGCTTGCTCTCAGAAGCATGACAGGTTTGCAAGTCAAGGTTAGAATCCTTCCAAAGACATTGTCGGTCCAAATCGAGATCTGACTTTATTGGACTAAAGTAAGGCATATGCCGCGATTCTAGATAACTCCTAAAGAACCGACTACAAGCTAGGATGAGAACAAGACGGCGAGCACTGTTGACGGAAGATACGCGCAAATATTCATTGTACCTTAATGGACATACCGTCCAGTTAATCACTGAACATGGCAACTTCTACCTTAACCTCGTAATAATTAGGAAGCTTACGAGGGAGCAAACCAAATGCGCTTACGCGGAGATTGACGACACCATGCGCATTATTGCATTGCATCGCGGAGGGGGAGACTAGGGCCAGATCGGAGAGGCTTTCCATCTCGAGGCGGCGGAGATGGCTATAAGCGCAGAAGAAATTCGAAGGACTTTCAGAAATGCGCGAGTGGTGAAAGGCTTTTGCGATATTCTCAGAATTTGTAAAAGGCGTCGTGAAGATTCGAAAAATATGTGCCGGTGCACGACGTGAATCCTAAAACTCTAAAGATTAGTCTATTTTTGCGTAGAAATGTAACTGGCAGAAGGACTGCGAGCCATCAGCGCTTTCAGTCACTTGCCCTAAATTGAGTTTTTGTAGTTTTCCCTAGTTCTGTACTAAGTCGAATACCAAGGAAGGTAAATTCTAAATAACTGAGCTTTGTGAAAATCAAGATTGAGTTAATGCCACCTATGAGCTGCAAGTGTTAAAGCCTACAATACTTTACTAGCAGCTACAGTTTGTCTAATAAAAATAACTGAGTTAGTCAAATAAAAAGTATATTGAGACAAGTGCAACTTTCTTAAACTTTAAGTTCAATAACAATTTGATCTTTGAGACAACAATTTGTTATTTTTAAAGCATATAGCTGAATTTAACACCATCAAGGTTTCTGTTGCCTATTATTCTAATATTGACGGTTTTAAGGTCAAACACTTTTCTTCTAACAGAGGTTCCCAAATGCTGCAGCATTGTTTTTATAAGGCAGAAGTTGAATGTTACTTGAACATTCCTTAGCCTCCTAGTTTATAATTTTTTTTCGATGTCTTGTGTATTATTTATTTTACATCTAAATAAACTTTAAATCACTAGAGTGGTCTAAGCGGTTGAGGCGCGGACTGCGATGCGGACGGACTCGGGTTCCGTTCTCGGAGCTCTCTGATGCTGGGCCTCAACCGCTCGACTACGCTGTTGATCCATGTTGTATAAATGGATAATTTATATTTTGCATAAGAAATTAGACACGAGAAATTTTTGAAAAAAAATTATAGAAAACCATTTTCAGAAAAAATTGGGAACATAGAAGAATCGTAATTGAGTATTGGAATAATTTACTTTATTGTTACTTTTTAAGCAAAAATTGAACATGTTAATTAGAAGTTCAATAGTTAAGTTAAGATTATATCAGTTTACACTACTACACCATTCTATCAAATGAAGTGGATTATTCTACAATTAATTACATATGTATAAAACCTTTTTCTATAATTCTGTTTATATGATTTTAAAGTTTGAGATATGCTATTGAATAAATAGGTTTTTTATTTTTTTTTTATTGAATTTTTATGCGATAGGCTAACTTGTGCAAGTGGGAGTGGAAGTGTCGCCACACTAGTTATTTGCTCTTTAATGTCTTAGTGTTTTTTTAATTAAATTAGATCTAAGAGTTTTTTCACTGTCAAGCATCGTCGGTATCAACATACACGTAATATTTTTGATATACAAGAACAATTCGAAAAGAAATGTTTGCTTTCGTATGCGCAACAATTCCCCAACCTATGGCACTGTAGCTTGGTAGACAATACAGGATGAAATAAAATTGTGTTATAGTCGAGTTGTTCGCCAGCTCAATTAAAAATCAACACTGCCATAAAAAAACCTGATAAATGTGAAGTCGGCATTTAAAAAAATCTTTGCAAGCTGCCATTCATCGCAAACTGTGTAATGTTCACAGACCAAACGCAGTAAGTGAACGTGTCGTCGTAAATAGTCTTGCATATATAAAAATGGATGTATTAATGTCCACTATCAAGCAAAAAGCCTGGGATTGTCATAAAATGGCAAATATTTTTTTTATCGCATTGGTCAAATAAGTCAGTTATTGATAGCAGTTTTTTGCGACTCATCGTATTTTAATTGAATAAGATGCCTTCTTGCTCTTGTTAGGTTTAAGTCAAAACCTTATTAGTATGGATTTGAAAACCTGCAATTCATGATCAATTTTTTACACGTGCAGGCATTGGAAAAAATAATGAAAACAATTGCGGAAATCGGAACGTCTTGTATACGGTGTTGGTCTACCTTTGACACGCAGTACAGCTTGAATTCTGGATGGAATAGACCGATATAAGTCCTGAATAGTGGTGAGTGGAATTTAAAGCTGTTCTTTATGTAGCATAGCCTAGGAGGTGGAAATCGACACCGAAACCTGTTTTCCAAAACAACCCACAGAGGCTCGATGATATTCAAGTCTGGCGACTGGGCGGGCTAGGAAAGATGTTGAATCTTATCAGCTTGCTCTTGAAACCACTCTTGAACGGGGCCAGTGGTTTTAATGGACGCATTATTATTTTGAAGTATGGAATTTCCGCCTGGATATAAAGTTTGCACCATTGGGTAGACTTGGTTATCCAAGAGTTCTCTATACAATGCTGCTGCGATTCGACCATGTAATGTGACAAAGGAGGCTGACAAATACCAATAGCATGGACACCCATTTTATGTAGTTCCCGCCTCGTTGGAATGTTTAGGTGTTCGTTAAGTTCTGAAGTCACTTTCTCGGTCGATGTTTTCCTCTGTGACGTTTTCAAGACCGGCGGTCTCTATCCTGTAGTTTCGTCTTTCAACCACTATTATGCCTCACCAACCCTGTTTTATCGTGCAGTGTGTCTATGATCACTACTTTCGAGATTTTGCCTGGTATTACACCGCATAACATCGCGGTTTTGCTTACAGATGCTCCAGCTAGACGGCCACCAACAATTAGACCTCTTAGAAACTCCGTTAGATCGGACATAGTCAGCACACTTGCACAACTTCTACAACTACACTGCTCCACTCTAATATTAGTGCACAGTCCGTACTACCTGCAACAAACAGGAGACGGTTGATTTACGCAATGCACAGTGAAAATATGTTCCAGTTTTGACAAGTGTTTTCATTATTTTGTCCAATACCTGTATAAGTTTATCAAAAAATTATTTTTATAGACTTTAGCAATTTGGTCTTATAATTTTTTTTTATGCCTGAAAAATGAAAATACCTTATTTTGTAATTTTTACTGTAATCATGAAAATTTATTGAGCTCTCTTCAAAACATCTCCAATTGATGAAACTTACGGGAAATAATTTTATACGTTAAGGAACTATCATATAATACAAGTAAAGAGCAGGGTGTCCCAGAATGTTGATTGTTTTTTTTTACTACATATCTGTTACAACAACGAAAAACATTGTTATACATAGCAAGGTGAATAATTTAAAATTAGTGATAATAGATAACAAAGCAAAGAAAAAATAGCATAGAAAGTAGTCTTATTTTACAAATGTACCGTTGTCATTCTAGTGTCTTTCAGGTTGATATAAGTATGAGTAGAATGTTAGCGCAGGTTATACAGGATGTCCCAGAATTTCGTGTACAAACTTGGAGGGAAGGTAGAGAACATCGTTGGGAACCAGATCGATAGGTGGCGTTATACACAAGTTCTCAAGATCGGCTTCCTCATTGTAGACGCCGACTGTGTGCGATCAACATGAATCGTTTCACAAACGCCGCGTTGACGGACACCCATTTCATCTACGGCCTAGCCGATGAAAATGGACGCGCTGCTGTTCGGTTGTATCGAGAAAGATATCCAACGAGGCGCCAACTAAATAATCAAACGTTCGCTCGGGTATATCAGAACCTTGCGGAACGGGGATCCTTCACAGGCACAACAAACAGCACAAACACCCATATTCGAAGAGGGCTTGTTGAATGCTGTGGACCGAAATTCCGGTAGTAGTGTACGGGCGCTTGCCGCTGCCACCGAAACTTCTCGATCAACTGTCCATCGCGTACTGCAGGGCGAAGGCATACATCCCTTTCATCTTCAGACAGTTTAGTTATTGCAGTCGGATGATCACCCATGACGTATGGCGTTTGTACACTGCAACCTTTTCTAGTGAAAGGGTGTTCAATACGCACAACGCGCACATGTGGGCTTTAAACAATTCACACGCTTGGCTGTTAATGCGTGAGCGGGTATCGTGGGGGACCACCTCGACTAAACGATGTCGCCTTTCTTCAAGAGGTACTTTCGGAAATGCTTAACGATGTCCCCGCAGAATGTGGTTTCAACATAATGGAGCGCCATGTCATTACGCAATGTGTGTACGTAAACATTTGAACTGGAGACTTAGAAACAATTGGATTGGGCGTGGCGATTCCGTCGCTTGACCTCCCAGATTACCTTATTTATCTCCTCTTAATTATTTTCTCTGGGGTGCTATGAACAACCCTAAATTCTGAAATGGATCATGGTGGCACGAATCTGCTACGATCAGCGAAACGCCAGGTATCTTCGAAAATGTACGCAAATCCATGTCGTGCGTGCATCAATGCTAATGGATGCAATTTCGAACACCTCCTGTGATGCTTGTAAGTCTCACATTGTACTCTTTTGTTGTGTACTAAAGCGTTTTACACTACATTCTGTGTTGTGGCTTTATTGTGTCCTTGTGCCTCTTTATCACGTGAGGGTGACGTTGCCGCCCATGCTTTCTTATGTAATTATGGTTTCCAACGATGTTCTTTACTTTTCCTACAAGTTTATACACGAAGTTCTGAGACACCCTGTATAATATAACACTGCAAGAGGAGTCGAAATTTTGATCGAATCGTTTGGTAGTTGTTTTTGTTTAGTCTTTCATGGTTTTAATAACTGCGTATGCAAATGTGTATTTATTATAAACCAAGCAACATCCAAGGCGAGGGGTTACGGTGGAGAGGTAGCACATTTTGACGTGGTTGGTCACGCCAAGTGTCTTGACAGAAGATTGATCTTAGTAATTGATTCTTGCAGAGTGCTCAGCTCTCACTTAAGGCTTCCAGTGTCACACTCTGGAAAACTGAAATGACCTCCAGGATATGCTAAATAAGGGTAGTTAGTTATAGTAAACAATAGTGAGGGGCAGCAGCCCCCTTATTAACTATTATTAGCATGAATCAGATCTGCTATATTGAGACATACTGATAAGAGACGTCATAATAGAATCAACGATTATGACAGTGCGGTGTAGAAACCAAGAAAAAACTACTAACTATTTTCCAAGAACAATAAGCATGCAAGTTAAAACTAGGCCCTTAGTTTGCGGCAGACCTTAAATATAATCACCCAAAAGTGCTACCAAAAAGTGCCCAAGAACTTAAAAAAAAAATCTTTGTCAAAAATAGGAATATGAAATGTTATTAGTATGTTTGAGGCTAGTAAAATCCGCATACCATCTAAGATATGGAAAGATTAGAGCTTCAAAATCTGGGTATAAGTGAAATGCGTTGGCCTCTATCAGAAAAAAGACACAAATTACTGGAATTGAATATTGCGCAATAACAAATACGACTAGTTACAACTAAAATCAAGGTAGATGCGGTGCAGGAAGACAACGTACATTTTGTATAAAAAATATCAGAGAGTGGGCTGGTTTGAACGTCGAAAACCTAATCAGAAATGCGGAAAATAGGAAAATTTGGTGTAGTTATCGCCAATGTCAATTAGTGAGAAGGCATTGAAAGAAGAAGAAGAAAAAGCATCTACGTTTTCACTCATATTCCTAATTTTACACTAGCCTCTTTAATTTTTTCTTAAACTAAAGATATAAAAACACTGCATTGACAATATAACATGATATGTTCACAGTAAGTCATTCTGAAACCGCTAAATAACTATAATATTACTATTGTTAGGCTGTTCCTTAAGTGAAATGTTATATATGGGTGTATTTTAATAATGCATTTTGGATTTATAAGAGAAACCGTTACATAAAGCTTTATTGGACATAACATAGGTCTCCCTCAACTCTATTCATGTGTCTGCCTTTTCCAGTGTAAGCATCTTACACCTTTTAGATGGTCGTTTCTTTTTATCTAGTCGGCCTCTTAATCTTTTTTCTAAATATGACCTGCGTTGTTGTATCTCTGCGTTCTAGGTTTGGTCTGATTGTCTGTCGAAGTCTTACTTCAGTTTCTTTTTTTTATCTTACATATTTTATGTACTTTTGTTATTTTTCTGATCCATATAATGTGTCTTATTTGATAATTTTACACCTATTATTATTCTTTCTATAAATTTTTGCGTTGGCTGTTGGAGTTTAGGATTGATTAAATCAAATGCAGGCGCGTCTTTTCTTCAAATTTTTTATTGATGACTTTTTCCAAGTGGTAATCGTTCTCTTTGATTAGTGGAAAATAGTGTCTCATCTTTTTTATTTTTTTCTTGCTCTCCGCGTTGTATAGTTAGTTGTCTCAATGACTGAAATCTCTTCAGATGTTGTTTTCGGTTACTTCATTTATTATTTTTATCAATGTTTTTTTGATCTATAATTGGACAGTTTTCCTAAATTTGTTTTACTTGCTAGAGCAGCAAATCAAACCATAGCTCGTTTATCGCTATGGCCTCAACAACTTTATTGATTATAACGGGTGATTTAAAATGGAATGCATATTTGTCTTTGAAATAGCGCGGGGTATAATAGTGGGAGAGGGGCGGACGGCCAAGTGCTGAGTAGTAAGGAATATGGAATTTGTCAGTTGCAATGGAGCAACGTGCCTTTTGTGTGCGCAGTTATTACGAAACCAACGGTTACGTAACTATACGTAGGCGTTTTCGAGTTCGATATGGGCTTCATGACCTACAAGCGCCAAGTTGGGTTCAGAAGTTCGAGCGTAGTAGTTCTACCATAAATTCCAAACCCGGCGAACAGTGAGAACGGCAACAAACATTGATCGCGTGTGCGACGGTGTTCGGCAACATCCCCGAAGGTCGACCCATAAACGTGCGGCGGCTTTAAATTTGAACCGGCCCAGCGTTCAGAAAATTTTGCAAAAAGACTTACGTTTTCCTGCCTACAAGATCCAGTTAGTGCAATCTCTGAAAGCAACAGCCTACCCGTTACGCCTTGCTTTTGAAAACTTTGATGACATTTTGATTAGTGATGAAGCCCATTTTCACTTAGATGGGCACGTTAACCGTCAAAATATGCGGTATTTGTCAGAAAACAATCTTCGGGAAAAACATCAGGAACACCTCCACGGCTCCAAAGTCACCGTTTGGGCTGCAATTTCTTCAAAGGGCATTATTGGTCCGTATTTTTTGAAGATAACCATGGGCACGTACTTACTGTCAATTCTGAAAGATACACCGCCATGATTTGTAATTTCTTTAGTCAGACTTTTTAAGTATGGAAGGGATATAGCCCTACAATATGGTTCCAGCAAAATGAGGCTACAAGTCACACAGCACGCGCGGCATTAGAATTGTTTCCGAACCGGCTTATTTCGCCTAGAGGTGACATTAATTGGCCATCATGGAGTCCTCACCTGCCTCTACCTAATTTTCTCCTGTGGAGATATCTGAAACTTCGAATTTACATGAATCCTCCGACTAATCTGCGGCAACTTATGACCCGTATACGAGAAGAAATTGCAGCAATTGGACGAGACATGTTTCAACGTGTTTTCACGCATTTGAGGTCTCCCTTGGAGAAGTCCCGACGTCGTGGTGGCAAACATCTTGATGATGTAATTTTTCTCACCTAATTACCTCATTTTATGCCTCAATGTGATAATATATTATAAAAAGTTATTATGTTCTGTCGTTTTGAAATGCATTCCATTCTGAGTTACCAATTATATGAAGAGAGGGGGGGGGAAGAGAGAATTTTGTCTGTTATGTAATGCTTAGTTAACTAATCGATTAAAAAGAAATGCCATATAATGCATGATCTGAAAGTATGAAGCTACATTCAATTTTGCTTTGTTTTTTAGTCTCGATTACTTGTCTTTGTTTTGAAAAGTATTTATAAAAGCTTCTAAAGTATGAAAGTAATAACATTTGTTGTGTCTGTGCTTTCTCCTTAAAATATTTCACTTACATTTCGAAACTTTATAAAAATATTGTTCCCGAAACACACTATTAATCCCATTTCAAGACTCTTAAATTGTTCTGTTGCATTTGCTTCATAATGTGTCTGATTATTAGCATGGATAATGTAGGTCAGAGCATCAAGAACTTTTTGGTAGAATCTGTATAATAGTTGATCAGTACGGACACTCCATTAGGTTGTCGACCAGGTTGTTAAGGTAAAACTGCAAGATATTCCAACTTTTGTCTGAAGAACTAAAACAGCTGTACATGTATGTTGTTGTAAAACAAAAAATTTAAAAGATTACTTGCCGCTCTAAGCAGTTGGAGAGTTACCTAGTTGTAAATAGTAGCTAACACAAAAAATTTGTGTGGCCAGAGGACTTATTTTTTATTATTCTAGCTTGAAGGCTTATATAGCATTCAGGCATGATTCTGACAGTGTTGCAGCTCTGTTGTCTATTAGATCAAAACATACAAACTCTACGGTCGACACAATTAGGAATAAAGTTAAAAATCAAAATTTCTGTTATTAGATCACAGCGTATGTCAAAATCTAGTTTGTGTATGACACATCTGGCGTTGGGTTCAAAATTATAGAATAATACTTGACATTTACAACCTCTCTAACAATCTCTGTTTTGACGTGGGCAGCTAACAGTATAATAAATTTATTGGCAGTTGAATTTGATAAATATGAAGAAATATCTTTTTCTTTGTTTCCAAATTTTGCTACATGTTCGGCCATGAAAGGGGCAAATTTTGAAATTAATTGTATAGAGCTAAGAAAGATATGATTTAGTACGGCACCTAATATTCTATTATCGCTCTGAATTAGCAGTCCACGAAAAGCTAAATACTCCATAAGTTGGGTTTGAAGGCACTGAAGTCGATAGCGACGATTGTAATTGCTGCAAAATACATGGGAAAAGAGTGTCTAGGTTGCTATTTTATTAATCGGGGCATTCTATTGTTCAAGACGTCTTTTGGAACGTTTTCTGAATTCTGCTGCACTTAGTTTATTAACAAATTTCTATCATGTTTGCGAATTATTGTTCATCTTTTTTGATTAATGTAATGTGAATTTAACAACGATTTAATCGGAAATATAAACTTTATTTATAAGAACTCAACTGCTACACTATAATTATGGTCAACGATTACCATAACAATAATAATTTATTTGTACCACTGTTGTTTGCTGCGTGATTTCTCCTATTCGACTGCCGCTCCGCCTTATATTTAAACGGGCGACTCTGAAACGAATTCTGGTCTGGTGCGACAGGTGGAGAATTAGGATCAATCCAGAGAAGAGTGCGGCGATCCTGTTCTCCACCAAAAACAAACTACGATGGCGCGGTGACATCAAGAACATCAGGATCTTCGGACAGGATATACCCTGAAGAGAAGAGGCACGATACCTCGGAGTGACCCTGGATAAGAAGCTCACCTGGAGAGTTCACGTGGACAATATGGTTACGTGGGCTAAGACAGCCCACCTAGCCTTGGGCAGCTTGCTGTACCCCAACAGCAAACTGTCAACAAACAACAAGCTACTACTATACAAGACAGTCATCAGGCCGACGATGCTGTACGCTTGTGCTGTTTGGGGTTATGCAGCAAAGACTCACGTGAATAAACTCCAGGTGGTCCAGAACCGGGCCCTTAGGAACATCTTTGGCGCTCCGTGGTATATAAGAAATACCATTCTTCACAGCGATGCCGACGTGCCAACCATCCAGGAGTATATCTCCCAGTGCGCCCTGCAACTACACGCCAGCGTCCAAGACCACGGCAATCCAGCAGTCCGTGGTCTCTACAACTATGACGTTGACAGGGGCGCCCGCCACAAGCGCCCGAAGATCCTGATTCCCCCGTAAGGCGGAGCGGGGGCGGTCTGCCTTACAGCAGGCCAACCAACAACCACCAGATGTCACCGCAGCGTTGGGGGTTAGGTGCTGGGATCCCAGGGACCCCCAATAACGAGAAGAAGATAAATGAATGAAATGACGAATTCTGGAATTTGAACTCAAGGGCGCTTCTATGACGCGGACTGTGATCGATCACTCTGAAAAACTCTTGAATAATTTGTTTCTGATACGTTATTCCTTATACAATGTAAATATATTTAAATATTTATTGTATGTCGATAAACGATGAATGTATGTAAAATTTCAAAGGAGACACTACCAGCCTAGTGAAAAATTTGCTCCCACAATACCCGATCACGAAATTGATGCCAATGCATTGTTGTCCCAAAAAAATATATGTGATTTTTATAATAATCTTTGTGCGTTTTCCGTTAGAAGGCTCTGATATCGAAAATTTAAAATGAGGGATAGAGGCGGTATTGTTGTCGATTCCTATGTTGTTTTATCCTCTGATCACAAATATCAAAAAATCAGAAACATGATATTTCATACCTTTCTCCCGCTAGAGGGCTCCAAGCTTACAAAATTCAAAATTATCCCTCAACTACGTTTATTTTGTGCTGTAAATTCCAATAAATAATGTGCTGAAAAAATTTGAATGAGCGTAAGCTATGAGCTGAATAGCTTTGATCTTTAAAAAGTAAAAGTTGTAAAGGTAATAAATCTCGAGATTTGAGTTATCCGGTTAGAACTAAAATAAGTCTTACAACAATAGTGAATACACAGATGGATAGAGTACGATTGGAGGAGTATTTTAATATCGTAATTTACAGGATCCATCAATTACGTCACTTTCAAAGCCCGACCCAAAAAATAAAAATGACTATTCTGCGACATCAATACCGTCTCTATCCTAAATTTAAATTTCTCGACTTTAGTGCTTTCTAGCAGAAAAACTTACAAGGAGATTTTCATAATAAGTATGTATTTGTACAAAACGACCCCCTCTATGCATGCATTGGCATCAATTTCGTGATGGAGTATTGTAGGGCTAAATTTGCCACTAGACTGGCAGCGTCTCCTTTGATAGTTGTAACCTATTGAAAGTTTTTCTGACTAAACTCACTTTTTCGTTTAGTTAACTCAATATATATATATATATATATATATATGTAGTATATAAAATAAAAAATTACAAAGAGACAGCAGATTTTCTAGTATCAACTGCAGGTGGAGATGGATACATTGGTAAGCTGCTTATAGAATATCAGTAGACGAAGATGGCATCCATCCAACCGGCTACTGAACTGCGATGTAGAAGAAAAGGAGAAGCCACCACATTATCCTCTCAGCTTATTGGAAAGCTGCCGACCAATCTAAGGATTAAAGAGTAGAAGAATAAGAACTCAAATTTTGACCCCTTCCCCCCATATCCTGATGCCCTAAGATGCAGCTTACTCTACCTACGTGGGCTGTACGATATCTATTGATAACCCTGCGTATGCTAGGTGTATGTAGTGTGACATTTTTGAGGGTATACATATCCATAACGTTTTGTCGTATGGATGCTATCTGTTTTGTTGTCATTAAGTTGAAAACTTTCTGTCGGCCAAAACACTGAATTAACTTGTGTACATTTTTATGCGATGATTTTCTACGACTTTCTACGTGGATTATCTCAGCAGCAATGCGCCAATCAACTCACTTTGACTTTTAATGATAAAGCCGCATATAGAGCCACGGTATATTGTTGATTCAATAAATTTAGTCGTGGTCGTAGTTTGCTGGCTGACGAATTTAAAGAAAACCGTCTAAAATCGGCTGTGGGGCCATCAAACATGGATGCCGCGTCCGAAGTGATAAAGAAGAATTGCAATGTAACTTATCGTAAAATCCAGACATTCTTAAGCATTAATATCACTAGAATACATTCGATATTGCATAAAGCTGTGTGCACGTTAGGTCTCGCATAAGTTAACGATAGCTAAAAACAGTCTCGTGTCGATTGATCGAATGAAATGTTCAAGAAATACGACCGTGATGCTTCAAATACCGTTTACAGCATCGTCACAGATGACGCATATGAGTTCGAAAGTAAACAGCATTCGACTGCATGGGTCTTCCAAGATGAGCCAAACCCAACAAAAGTCGTTCGCACTCGAAGCATTACGAAGCAAATGGTCGCTTGTTACTTTTTTTTTTAGAAAAACAAGACATGTTGCTGCTGTGGTTTCAGATGATCTTAAAACGGCCAATTTTAAATAGTACACAACCATTAGTTTCTCAGAAGTCTTTGGAGAAATAAGAAAAATCAACGCGCGATTTTCGATCCTTCTCCATCATGGCAATATGAGCTCACACTGACGCAAGCGACTGGATTTTGAAGCATTCAAAACGTCGAATTGACAGGTGATCCGCCGTGAAATCCTGATTTGGCTACTAACAATTTTTTTGTTTCCACACGTGACGAATAAACTGCGTAGACAATTTTCGACCCCCATGTTTCTGAGATACCTGATTCGCTATGGAAAAATGCTATGAAAATTGGTTCCAGCGTATGCAAGAATGTATTGGTCATCAGAAAGAATATTTGAAAAACAGCAAAACAGTTTGTAACATTAAATATTTGCTTTTATTAGTTTTCACAATAGATATCGTGCAGCAAGGCACTAACACTGTAGAAGTTCATTGGCCTAAGTCACTTTTATATAAATTATCGTTTTATAAGAATGTACTCAGCCATACAAGAACAAATTCAAATAGGTCAGGTCACCTGTATTGGAAATTCGCTGACTTGGACTCGTAAAACTGTTGCATCCTGCATTAGAGCTTTAAAACCAAACTTCTTGGAAGTTTCGCTAGTATTTATACAGTTCTTTTATACAGTAAAACGTGCAGCCCGCCCGTTTAAAAATGAAGATGCAATTACAATATTTGCAAACATCACTCATTATTGAAGCAATATGGTACACCTAAATGTCAGACTAAAAATTTAAAAAATGGGGAAAAGTACTATATTTTAAATTGGATTAATTACTCTCGTCTAAAATGTGGGTATAAGTGATTTTAAATACCTTTACCACTGGTTGTTCAATACAAGCTGCCTTTAAATAGATACAAACGGCATTTCTGAATTAAATTTGCATTGCATCTTTGTGCGCTTTTGCCATGGCTTTTGTTGCGAGATTCTAGTTACTATCGCACCTTAAAAGTAAAAATAGAACTGGGCAGCGCTTATTGCAGGCCCGTTACAAAGATGTAGGGTCAGCCAAACAAAGAAAAAATAATACTCCGACCAACATGTAGTGTAGTAAAAATTTCGCGAATTCTCTCAACTATTCGGTTTTGATATCCGCCATTTTGCATAATTCAAACCTGGGACTGGTTTTTCTAAAACGAGAGTGGCCTTGAATTTTGCAAATCCCATAAATAACTAGCAATTTGGACAAAAACAATAAAAAGCGAGTATAAAATATTTTTATGGTTTTCCGCGGTTAGTCAACCTGAAAAATGCGGCGGCGACAGATGCTCAGCGCGTAGCTCGGTAGCTTGCAGGAGTCATGCAGGCGGCGTGCTCAATCGTCTAATTAGCTTAGTTTTCGCGCGTTTCGCAAGCTAACATACACATTGATTAATTATGATGTTTATTAAGGCCAACAAAAAATACTCGGGTACAGGAAAGCGAGAAATGGCATCCTTTACAATAAAATTACAATGCAAATAATACAATAATAAAAACTGCAGCTGCTAGTAGAAATTCTGTAAAATCTTAAATTTTAATTTAGTTTCAAATTATGTTTATTCTTATTAAGCGATAAAAAGACAAACAATGTAGATTCTCAAACTCGAATTTCAATTGTAAATCTTTGTATATTTACTTCCGCTTTCCTTATCAACGAATTTAATTTTAATACATTTTTATATGTGGTGTAAATAAATATAAAATGGATTACGATTATATATGTTAATTCTGTGTGTGAAGACATGTTTTTGGTTTCAAAATGCAACAACTCTTAAAATACTCTATTTAAAACTGCTCCTATAAATATAACTTGATTAAGTTAATATTTAAACAGCAAACAAGTAATGATTCATTATATATTATATTTATTTAATTTTATAACGTTTCTAAAAAAATGTTCATATTTGTAGTAAAATTCGAATTTTGTAGCTCTGGCAGTGCAGACATGCGAATTCAGAGTGTTTTCAGAGTGTTTCTTGAGATTTTCTCGCGCGGTATCGGTGATCGCGCCGCGCCATCGGCCCAGCCACATACCTGTGATTAAACAGCGCTAGCAAACAACAAAATAGGAAATTGATCAACAAACAAGCATCGCCTACGGACAACCTAATAATTCGAACATCAACTACGCACAGGGTGCTCCAATGCAATTTTCACTTCCCACCAACCTTCAATTCGCAAGCCAACCGCTATCAACATGTAACAATATTAACTTACCTCAAAATCAGTATCCTCCCACCAATCTCAACGACAATTTGATGGCAACTACCTCACAATCTTTAACCAACAACGACAGAATTCTCTATCGAATGACGTCTACTAGTGACGAAGAAATTCAAGAAGTCGTAAACGATAATTCCACCAACACTAACAAATGGCAAATCGTTAAACGTCTTAAACGTAGAAAACTATCCCAACCTATCAAAGAAACTACGCAAATACCTTTAACAAACAGATATAACCAGCTAAATGAAGAAGAAGAGGGAAGCACCCTTACCAGACAAGTAAACAATACAACCATAAAACCTCCTCCGATATTTGTGTACGGAGTTACACACTACAGTAACATGATCAAAAGTTTAAATACAGTTTCGGAAACTGAACAATTTAACACAAAAACTTTAACAGATAACACCATAAAAATAAACTGTCATACTCCGGAAACCTATAGGAAACTAATTCACCACATGAAAGATGCCAACATTGTTTACCATGCGTACCAGCCAAAAGAGGACCGTACCTTCAGAGTGGTTATCAAAAACTTACACTTTACAACAGACATAAATGAAATTAAGCGAGAGCTAGCCAATCAGGGACACCAAGTCAGGAATATTTTAAATAGAAGAAGTAGAGTGTCTAAAGAACCATTAAACCTATTCTTTGTAGACCTCGAGCCAGCGGATAACAATAAAGAAATATATAATTTACGAGGTATTCAGAACAGAATAGCACAAGTCGAGCCACCCAGAAAAACCAAGGGCCTTACTCAGTGTACACGTTGTCAGCAATATGGTTACACTAAAACATATTGTAATAGACCTTACTACTGTGTGAAATGTGGAGCAGCCCATAATTCCACAAGTTGTACAAAACCAAACAACACTCCTGCCACATGTGCACTATGCGGTGGTCCCCACCTATAGAGGATGCGAATTCTACCATACTCTCCTAAAACAACCCAATAATGCCAACAACAGACTTAATATTCAACAATTACCAGCACCGATACACCCTATCCCACGACACAGAATACAACCAATAATTCAGGCACAACAGGCCAATACGTATTCGAATATACTAAGAAATCAAAACCACCGAAAACCACCAGAGGAAAACTCAATTAGTCTCAGCATTTTTCTAAATGAGTTTAAAAATATGTTCCAACAGCTAATGCAACAAAACAGCTCAATTCTTACCATGCTTACAACGCTCATCAATAAAATTCGCTAAATTTGTACGAATTGCCCAATGGAATACCAACGGCATCATTCAACACAAAAACGAAGTAGAGACTTTTCTACATCACAATTCAATCGATATACTACTTGTTAGCGAAACGCACTTTAGCGTCAGATCCTTCTTTCATATTTCATCCTATTTAACCTATAATACAAACCACCCGGACAACACTGCACATGCAGGTACTGCAATTTTAATAAAAAATACTATAAGTCTCTACATATTACCAAAGTATGAAACAAATCACTTGCAAGCCACTTCACTCAAAGTCAAAACGTCCTCCTACGAGATAACAGTTTTTGCAGTATATTGCCCTCCTAAGCACTACTTGAAACTCAACCACTTCAGGGACTTCTTCAACACACTCGGCTCCAAATTTATTGCTGGAGGTGATTTCAACAGTAAATATACTCTCTGAGGCTCTCGGCTAACAACTACCAAAGGTCGTGAGCTAGCTAATCTAATCCAGGAAAAAAACTACTTATTTCTGTCCACCGGTAAACCAACATACTGGCCCAGTGATCCAAATAAAACTCCTGATCTGTTGGACTTTTTCATCACCAACGGAATCTCCTCACCATACATGGAAGTATTTCCTAGTTATGATTTGTCATCTGACCATTCCCCGATAATTGCAACCATTAGTCAATTATGGAATTATGGAAAGTACTCCATCTCTGCCAATAGCTAATACCACAAAATCAATTCCACTTGAAATAAAACATTTAATTGGTAAAAAACGGAAGGCACGGTCTAGGTGGCACAGAACCCAGGCACCCGTGGATAAAAATATACTGAATCGCAGTAGCAATCAATTAAAGGCGCAACTTAGAGAACTCCGTGAACAATCCTTCACTTATTACGTGACAAGACTAAATAGATTCGACAACTCTATCTGGAGACCAATTAAATCCAAGAAAGAACCAAAAGAACACAATGCTCCAATAAAAAATCTTGCTGATCACAACGCTAAATGGGCGAGAAGCGACCAAGAAAAGGCTGATCTTTTTTGCAGATCATCTCGCATCTGCTTTTAAGTCCAACAATCAAGATATAATTAACGACTTCGTAACAAGTTTATCCAACATTCCACAATCTCCATTTCGAATTAAATCCTTCACTCCACACAAAGTTCAGAACGAACTTAACCATCTTAACATCCGAAAAGCACCAGGTACAGACGGTGTAACGCCAAAAATGCTCAGGGAATTGCCGAAAAAAGGGATACTCTTTACTACCTACATTTTTAATGCCATTTTAAGACTGCAGCACTGGCCTCCAATGCTAAAAACGGCAGAAATAATCTTAATAAATAAGCCAGCAAAGAACCCAAATGACGTAACCTCATACCGTCCAATTAGTTTGATCCCTACAATTTGCAATGTATTAGAACCCTTATTACTACAGAGATTAAATGCCGATATTTCACCAGATACCTGGCTTCCTCCCCATCAATTTGGTTTCCGAGCAGGACATTCTACAGTTCAGCAAACACATAGATTAATCCAAGTTATTAATCACGCTTTTGAACAAAAACATTACTGTACTTCAGTTCTACTGGACGTTAGCCAGGCCTTTAATAAGGTCTGGCATACAGGTCTCTTATATAAAGTCAAGGAAACCCTCCCACTAAAGTATTTCAACATCTTGAAATCCTACCTTTCAGACCGCAAATTTAGAACCAAAGTAGGAGATGCCAAATCAGACTATCATTCCATAGAAGCAGGTGTACCACAGGGAAGCGTCTTGGGACCGACCCTCTACAACCTTTATACATCCGATATCCCAACAACTACTGAAACTACTGTCTGTACTTTTGCTGATGACACTGCCATACTAGCAGCTCATGAAGACCCAGCAATAGCATCTAACCTAGTACAAATCCACTTAAATGTACTCCAGGCTTGGTTGCATCTCTGGAAAATCAAAATAAACGAAAACAAATCACAGCACATCGACTTCACTCTAAGACAAGAACGTTGTCCTCCGCTTTTTCTCAATAACGTCGAACTCCCTCGAGCGTTATCTATCAAATATCTTGGATTCCACCTGGACACTAGGTTAACATGGAAAGATCACATTACCAAAAAACGGAAGCAGATTGACTTGAAAGTCAAAGAACTCTATTGGCTGTTAGGGAAGAACTCAAAACTTTCCCTAGAAAACAAAATACTGCTATATAAAACAATCATCATCCCTATTTGAACGCATGAAATAGAAATCTGGGGTTGCGCAAGAAAGTCCAATATAGCATTGCTCCAAAGAAGCCAATCTAAAGTGCTACGTATGATATCTCAAGCACCGTGGTATGTCTCAAACCGAACGCTACACGACGACCTGAGGATTCCCTATGTCAAAGATGTCATCAAGCTACGAAGTATAACCCACCACGATAGATTGGCAGCCCACTCAAATAACCTGCTTCAACCATTACTGGAAAGAGAACGCCCACGACGACTACATAGACTTTGGCCAGCAGACCTTCTAGTGGATTAAGAGAGTCCTTCACTGGAAGAGCTCTCGTCACGTCATTTCAAGCTGAAATTCTGATATACAATTAGCCCATAGTATGTAGTAGTTCTGATTGCTAATAAATATACATCTATAAAAAAATCTGGTGTGAACATCACACGACTTTCCTTATCCTATTATTATATATTATACCGGGTCCATCATCTCGGCCCTGCGCTGCTCTCGTCCCGGAACTTGTTATTTTAAAAAAGGACGAGGCGCGAGTCCATCGTCTCGGCCCTGCGCTGCTCTCGTCTAAAAATTTGTTAATTTAAAAAAGGACGAGGCGCGAGTCCAACACTCGTAAGCTGATTAAAATAAACAGTACAAGACAATAATTGACTCGTATTTAAAATTTTGCTACGTCACTGAAGGTAACCGTGCGAGCTCGGTCGCACAGCCTTCGCCATTATCGCCTGCGCGCTCCCCCCCGTCCTCCCGCAGTCGGCCCGGTAGCTCACCGAGCGCGCTGTGATTGCTCCGTTTAATTAATTTTTAATTAGCTATAACTAATTTATTTGATCTGGGATCAAAAAAAATTTCATTGTAATTTTGTGTTCGTCTCGGTTTGATCTATCCGGTAATATAAATTTCCCGAAACATTTTATGAACATCCGGTATATTAAAAATCCTGTTTCAATTTTTTTTCGAGTTCCTATTTTACCAACTTTTATTTTAAATTCATGTTTATTGCATGATAACAAATCATTTCTATTCTCATAAATTTTTTGTATCTTCAACCGTTTAGATTCGCGACCTTGCGACCAAACGGCTAGGCCGATTTTTACCAAAAGCTTCGCACTGCGTCCCCTACCTACAGGTAACTTGCATACCAAATTTCAAGTCTCTAGCTCTTACGGTTCTCGAGATATCCTGTTTACTGACAGACCGACAGACACACACACACACACACACACACACGAACCAATGGCTAAAACCAACTTTTTTGGTGTCCTGAGGCGATAATTCGTCCAGAAATGTGAAAAACTGGGTAGGGCAAATTTCCGCCGATTACATTACTTTCCTTATTATAGGATAAGCAAAGTAAAAAAATATTTGTAGTAAAGAAGATCTATTCTTGTTTTTTGTTTTTGGGTATTTGTTTGAAGATATTATTTATGTCTATTATTTTAACCCGGGAGTCCCAGTTTAACTGTTTCATTTGGTGTATTTAATTGAGGTTTCTGTTTTAATTGCATATACAGTGTCGGAAAAAAATAATTGAATTTTTTTGGAAATCTCTTTAGCTTTCTAATCAAGAACCGACCGAAAGATCCTCTGGAGTGATGAGAGCAAGTTCTGCTTATTTAGATCCGGCGGCGTGCATTGGGTTCGACGTCCCATGGGCGAAAGAAACAATCCAAAGTACCAGAAGCCGACTGTGAAACATGGAGTTGGGGTTGTTTTAGTGCAAAAAGAGTTGGTCCACTTGTTCGGATCCACGGCACCATAGACCGCTTCGTTTATGGCAAGTTGTTGCAGACCATATGCTCTCATACTCACGTGGAAACATGCCTCGCGGCTGGATATTTCAACACGATAACGACCCGAAGCACAAGTCGGCCTGTGTGACGGAAGTCCTGGCGAAGAAGAAAGTGAGCGTTTTACTCTGGCCTTTACGGTCCTCGAACTTGAATCCAATTGAGCATCTTTGGAATGAGCTATGACGTCGTTTGGAAGGAAACAGACCTGAAACGCCGACGAGCGATTCCAGCAACTTCAACAAGAATGGCAGAAGTTTGGGCCAAATGTGATTGACCTATTGATGGCTTCCATGCTCAAACGTTGTGCGGAGACGATCAAAAACAATGGCTATGCTACCAAATATTAGTCTGTTGTTAGTTTTTCACTTGTCCTGATTTATTGGTTATTTTTTTGAGTTGATGGTAAATTCAATTACTTTTGTCGCGGTCAAAATCGTCCACCTAGCACTTGCTATAGAACTTAGCGCCTAGTGTGGCTGTTCTTGTGTAGTATTGTTGCCTAGAGAGGCCTTGCTATATGCAACTTGGTAACAGTTGCGGGCGGTTCTTGATTAGAAAGCTAGAGCGATTTCCAAAAAATTCAATTACTTATATTCGATACTGTAGATTAATCTACCACTTCATACTTTTGTCTGTTGCAATTTCTATTTTATTTGTAAAACTCTTCTGCTTTGAATATGCTTTTATATTTGTTGCTATTTTTATGTTTTTGTATTGTGGTTTACACTTTTTTATCTTAATCAAAAACCGATTAAATAATCTTACACGTTGGATAAAAGAGCACTCGACATTCGACTCAGAATGAACACCATAAACAAATCATAATAAACTTCAGCCCAAGAGACAGAGACATTTTGAAAACCACTAAAATATTTTAAACCAAAGCACTACGTACACTCTCATGAAACTCCGATGTTGACAACTCAGCTCAGGTAAAGAAAAATCTACGGCATTTGTTGCACATTTAGAAATGACCTTTACCTCCTTCATTACTAGCACACCTGTTTTATATTAAATACATAATAAACCACATCGAAAGAAATACGGCCAGCCTAGACAGAATTAAACCCACCTCCCCCAAAGAACAAGAAACATCATAGACACTTCCAACGAAAAAGTCTTTTGGATACGACGTAATTACAACACAATCCTTCTACTACAAGTTATAACGTCTGTTTGAGATTAGGATATTTCCCACAGTTGCAAAAACACGCTCATATATTAATGTTTGCAAAACCCGACAAGAACAAAAAAAAATACCTAGAGACCAATAAGCTTACTGACTACCTTATTAAAATTATCAAAAATAATAAAAACCAGAATATATTGCTTTTTAGTTCAGATCAACTCTAAGGGATAAGCGAACTCATCGATCAGGGTTTCGAAAGTAAGCAATATTTCTAGATGTCGCACAGGCCTTCGACAGAGTGTGGCTAAAAGGTTTGAACGAAAATCCTGGATGGTAGATATACCCCATTAGCTTAAAGCTACTTTATTCTCCTTTCTTAAAAATCGAACTTTTGTTGTTAACTCAACTCTTTCTGAATCCAAAAACATTAACACTGGCGTCCCACAAGGTAGCATCTTGAGTCAAATCCTCTTCTGTATACGCACATTCAATAGACCTGACATTAACGCTACATTAGCCACATTTGCGGATGCACAGCCATCCTCACTCAAGCGAAGATGTTGGATGATGCTGTATTCGCATTAAAACAAGCAACAAATCAGCTTTCCAGATAGTTCTAGCTATGTAATAGTCATAAATATTCTGAAAAATGTCGAGCTAAAATATTTACATTCTGCAGGCTTTATAATCCAGTTTGTGTATACATTAATAATAAAGTCAGAGCCTGGAAACTTAACGACCCAGAGGTCAAATACTTGGGAAAATAACTTGGCACCCAGTTAAGCTAAAACTTTCAAAAAATGAATCCAAGGATATACCAGGCTTAGACAACTGCAGCCATTGATAAATCGCAAACCCGTATTAAAAATTAAATATAAATGAAGCTGTATAAAAGCTTGCTACCGCTATTGATCTTGCATGAGTCACCGATATGGTGTCACATATCAAAAACCAAAAGTTACAGGAATTCCAGAAGAAAGTGCTTCGGGCTGCCATCGATGTTTTCTAGTTATTATTAATTATTTAAAACAAACATCCACACTAGACTTAAACGAAAACTTCCACAGTACAATATAGTAACTGAACATAAAGATGGCTGAAATTGTTAATGTTATATTCTACGAAGACAAATAAACCTCATGCTACGTAACAGTCAATTTATTCCTTTATATTTATTTCCATGCTAGGTATAACTTTTTTTTTATTTTTATTTTTTAATTGAAACATAGTACATCAGCAATCAGAATTACAAGAGATTCTATGAGCTAATTTGTTGTTAAAGTTGATTGGCTTGATGAGGTTGGCACCCATTGGTGCTTCCTCGCAGTTTCTTAATCCTATTGATTGAGGATGATGGATTCACACTGGAGGATTCACGTTAGTTTGTAGGTCCCAAGGCAATTTCCGCTTTAACCGCCGAAAGTTTGGTTGTAACGTAAGTGGTTGTATAAGGTCGTTTGGATGATATGTAAGTCTATCATAGTGTCTGGTTGCCCGTTCCGTAATTACATCACGCACGTATGGTGTGTTGGAGTCGGTATGTAGGGTGAAATTTGTCACGTACCATGGAGCATCCATAAGAGTTCTTATTGTCTTGGATTGGAATCTCTGGATTATGTCTACGTTAGAATAGCTAGACCATCCCTACAGCTCACATCCACATGTCCAAATAGGACGTAAGATGGTTTTATATATAAGGAGTTTACTCTCGGTTGCTAAAGGTGATTTCCGACCTATTAGCCAGTACATTTTTTTAACTCTCAGATCCATGGCTTTGCGCTTATTCTTTATGTGTTGTTTCCAAGTTAGCCTTTTGTCCCAGTGTAATCCCAGATACGTCACTTCTTCAGATTGTGGTACATCAATGTTGTTTATGGTAACAGGAGGGCATAGTCCCCTTCGCATTGTAAATTTTATTTGAACTGACTTATTTTCATTCACCTTAATTCGCCATTTGTCTAGCCATTCTTCTATTAAATGTATGTGTTCCTGCAGTAATCTTGTAGCAGCTAAAGGGTCTTCATTGCACGCGAGGATGGCAGTATCATCTGCGAACATTCCCATTTCTGTGTACGGTGTTATTGGTATATCAACAGTGAAAAGTAAGTATAGGACTGGGCCCAAAACGCTGCCTTGGGGAACCCTAGCGGTAATTGGCTGTAGTGTCGAGATTTTTTTTCCGAATTTTACTAGGAAATAGCGGTTTGAAAGGTAGGATTGGAAAAGGAGATAATATTGGTGCGGAAATAATGCTTTTATTTTAGCCAGTAACCCTTTGTGCCACACCTTATCAAAGGCTTGTCGGACGTCCAGGAATACTGCCGTGCAGTACTTCTTACTTTCAAAAGCTTTCTGAATTACGTTAGACATGCGGTGGCACTGTTGAATAGTAGAATGATCTCGTCTGAATCCAAATTGGTGCTTTGGGATCCAATCATCCAGTGGTGTGTCTTTATTTAACCGACTTAATATCAGCTTTTCTAGGAGTTTGGCAATTATTGATAACAGGCTAATTGGGCGATAAGATTGCACTTCATTTGGCGGCTTACCAGGTTTCAATATTACTATAATTTGCGCCATCTTTAGTTGCGGTGGCCAGTAGGTTAAGCGCAGAATTGCGTTAAATAATGCTAGTAGTTGTCTTTCCCCAGTTTCTGGTAGCTGTTTATGGATAGGACCAGTTATGAGGTCGTAGCCTGGTGCTTTTTTGTTGCTCAAGAATTTTATCTCCTGACGCAATTCACCGATTTCAAGATCCCGTATCGGGAATGAAAGTTGTAGTGGGGCTTCGAGGAAGGTGTCTACTTCTATATCTATTGTTTCAGAGTTAAGTCTAAATACTTCTGCCAGATATTGTGCGAATAGGTCAGCTTTTTCTTGGTCAGATCTGGCCCATGTGCCGTCTGTGTTACGTAGCGGCGGTATATGTACCTGTGGCCTCTTGAATCCCTTTGTGGCTTTCCATATACTGTAGTCGTCCTTGGAAACAGAAGTTACATATTGTTGAAATGTGTCGTTTTTTACTTCGTTCAGTTTTCGTTTAAGTTTATTAGTATTTCGATTGTACTTTGTTTTGTCGTTTCTATTATGTGTTCGTTGCCAGACTGTCCTAGCTTTCCTTTTTTCCTTAACCAGCTCCATCACTTCTCTTGGGAAGTTTTGTGAGCTGGGTTTTCTTTCCATGCGCGGTGTAGCATACCATGCTGCCTCTTGTGTAGTAGTTATAAATTTGTTGATTCCACTGTCCAACTCTTCAGTCGTTTTTAGGCTTATATTAAGATCAAGATGTTGATCCATATACTCTTTAAAGGCGTCCCAATCTGTGCGTCTGTTACATAACATTGGTTTGGCTTCTTTTCTAATTACTGTAGCACTAATAATAAGTATGACAGGTGTGTGGTCAGATGATAGATCATAACTGGATGTTATGTCTACGTAGTTAGATGAAACTCCTTTAGCAACGAAGAAATCTAACAAATCCGGAATTTTGCCAGGGTCCGTTGGCCAGTACGTTGGGCTACCTGTTGAGAAATATGTATAATTATTATCAGTTATGAGTTTATTAAGTTCTCTGTCTTTTGTGGTTATCAGTCTACTGCCCCATCTGGTAAGCTTCGCATTAAAGTCTCCGCCAGTTATAAATCCTGACCCTAAGGAGTCAAAGAATGGCTGTAGCATGAGTTTGGTTATTTGGTGCCGAGGGGGGCAATATGTTGCCGCTATTGTAATTGGATTTGGTAGTTTATTTACTTCAATCACTGTGGCCTGTAAGAAATTTTCTTCGAATTTTGGTAGTTCGTGATGTGTTATTGATTCACGAATGATAATGGCAGTGCCTGCATGTGCCGTACCATCCGGATGTTCGGTGTGGTAAATAAGATAGTGCGGTATTTTTATGTGGGTTCTTACAGTAAAATGGGTTTCTGATATAAGGAGGATATCAATGTTTTTACTGAGCAAGATTTCGATTTCTTGTTTTTATGATTGGAGGCCGTTTTCGTTCCAGAATGCAATTTTAAGGAATTTTGCCATTATCGAACTAATTTATTTATGACCGTCGTAAGCATGTTCAAAATAATGCTATTTTGTTGTATTAGTTGATTGAACACACCTTTGAATTCTTCTAAGAACTGTGTGAGTGTTAGGTCTTGAGGTGATTGAGGTTTATTTGTGTTTGTTTGTTCACAGTTAGTATTTGGCATTTTACAGTAGTTCTTCACTGGCAAGGGAGGAAAGTTTTGTGGATTTGTCTTGTAAGAGGCATGTGTGTTTTTTTGTGTTTGGGTGTTCGGTTTTATTTTGTTTTGTAGCTCTTGGTAGATTGAACAGTCCTTGTAGTTTGCGGGATGTGCACCATTGCAGAGTGCACAAGTAGCAGGGGTTCCTTGTTTTTGCATGTAATAGAATTGTGCGGTCCGCCACATTTAACGCAGGCGTATGGCCTATTACAATATGACTTTGTATGGTTATAGTTTTGGCATCTTGTGCACTGGACCAGGTTCATATTTCTGTGGGGCGGTTCAACAGAAATTTTAAGATTTGTAAGTAATTTATGTTATATATGTCTTTGTTATTGGTGGCTGGCTCCAAATCTACAAAGAATAGTGGTAATGCTTCTTTAGTTTTCTTATGTTTTATGTTAGTAATGTTTCTAACCTTGTGATTATGAGTAGCTAGTTCAGCTGTAATATCATCTACTGGAATTGTAGGATGTATGTGCCGTAGGACCACTCTGTATGCACGATCCTGCTTGATTTGGTAAGTGTGGTGAATGACACTGTTTTCCTGGAAATGTTTGACGAGTTTTCTGTACACATCCGGGGAATGCACATTAAATTTGACTACGTTATCAGACATACTTTTGGTGGTGTACTGTTCCTGTTCCATAATATCCTTCAAGCTGTTTATCATTTCTGATAATTGTTAACTCCATGTACGTAGATTGGAGGGGTTTGGGTATTTTATTTGAGTTTTGTTGGCACCGTTATCTTGATTATTGTTTGTTACGTCTGTAACTTCTGGTAAAATTGAGTATTTGTTAGTTTGTGTTAGATTAAATGATTGTGGCGGATTTTGTGTGTTTTGCAATTTCCTTCTTTTCTTTTTAGGTTATTAACTTTTGCCAAGCATTTTTTGTCTGCAATGTTTTCTTCTTCCTCTGCGTCACTAATAATAATTTCCATTGGTTTTTGTGTCGTGATTTGTTGATGCAATGGTTGGACTTGAGGCGGCATTACAAATTGAGACATTAAAGAGTGACCATATTGATAAGGTTGGAATGTTTGAATTTGTGGCGACATTGAGTAGCTATTGGGCATTTGCTGGCATTGCTCAGGTGTTATTTGTTGTGGGTTGTTATTTGGGATAGATGGGTATTGTTGGTAAAAGGATGCGTTTTGTTGCGTTACTGTTGGGTTGAATTGTTGCGTGGGGTTGTAGAAATTGCCAAATGGCAGCATGCTATTAGTTTTACTTACATGCATGCACTGAATTGTGTAGTAAACAATACAAAAATGAAAACAGTTTATTCCAATTAATGCACTGGTTTATCACTGCTCGAGGTTCACTGTACGATAGCGATAACATGCAGCGCGCACGAATTAGGCATGTGCTCGGCTTGAGCGCTCGAACCGTACTATGCCATGTATAACAAACGAGATTTTTTGAGCTGAATAAAATGTACATTAAAAAAGTTTTTTCATCCTTTGTCTCTTACTGTTTTTTATTCATTTTCTTACAATTTGAATATATTTCTTTTTATATTTAATTGTCTTTTTATGATTTAGAGTAATTTTGTAATATGCAATTGTTTATGTGTGTCATTTCTTCTATGATGAAGTCCTTTAAGTTGTCCTTGGTGTTACAATGGGTTTCATTGACCTTCACCTCGACCATGATCTACACGTAGTATTCAAGGAGATTGCAGTCGAACCTGATGGGTGGGCACAAGTTGGGGGACCAGTGGTAATACAAAATATTTTACAGCCACACTTGGTCTTGCTATTCCTTACCTTGTGGGCTGCAGCGGAGTCTTGCTGAAACCCGTACTCTCGCCCAGCTGCCACTTACTCTATCCAAAGATTTACTACTGCTCCAGAACGTAGATATAGCTGTCAATGGTTTTCGTCAACCTTTTTTTTTAAATAAGTAGGGTGTCATGACATCCCCTTTACTATTTCCAAGTTCCAACAGCATCACAAAGACTGACATCTTTGAATGCATGACGGCAGGTAATTCAGAGGCATTTTGGCAAATCCAACGGTCATTTTAGCGATTCTATTCGCCCAAAAAGAATCTCAGAAAGCCAGTGATGCCGTGCTGGATGTCTTTCAGGAGCGCCTGGGCCTTTAACTTTCTGTCCATTTTATTTTTTTCGTTAACTTGAAGCACAGCTCCTAGTGCACTACTTCATTGACCGTCGACCATGCTACGTCTATTTTTTTTTGTCAGTCATGCTTCGCCCAAGATCATAATCGATATTCTCTTTTAATTCTTTCTGGTAATTAGCTTTTCTGCATTTACTGGCAACTTGTGTAGTTAAATCACATATTAATTTCTGTCGGCGATTATTCGGTACGAATGTACCGAATGTGCAGTTGTATTCGCGGCTTGAAGAAACTCTCTTCCAATAGTCGTTTAGAGAGAGTTCTCATTAGTTTGCCCTATTTTAATCATATCATATTCGAGTTTTATTTTGATAGAAATTGACCATAGAATTAACTAGATTAAATAAAGATACAAAAATGTTAAAGTAGATACATTTTTGAAATGTAATTTAACAATGGCAAACTTTATTATCTTTCTATTTATAGTCGATATTCAAATTCACCCATATTTTGCTATGTAAATCAGCGGATTGTACAAATACTATTACCAGAGCAATACTCATGCCAGCAACATACAAATGCTGATTATTATCCTCTCTCATAATCACCAAATTTAAATTCAATTTATAAGTGTCTTTCTGTTTTTCTCCAGCCAATTCAATACTAATAATCAAATCATACATATGATTCGATTACTTTGGATTATAAAAATTTACAAACCATAAATAAACAGTGGTTAAGTAAAACATACAAAGTTATTTCTAGTTTAAAAATGGTAACAATTCCGAAAAAAAATGTATCTGAAACTAACAACAACATAAAAGTAATAGAACCAGTATTTCAAGCTGGGGTTAACAACATCAATCCTCTAATCTATTAAATGAATATGCAATGACTAGCCAATTAAGTGATTTAATAACAATCAAGTGAAAATACAATAAAACCTAATATCTCTTAAAACTATTCCAAAGTAATTAAAGCTCTGGGGAAGAAAACTCGACAATTTTGCACCTAAAATTTGACTTTTCCTACAGTAATTTGTAACATACATTTCATCTTAATTTGAAAACTTCAAAAAGACAAAAATTATCATGTAGATATTTCTGGTATAACTAACAAGAAAACAAAAAAAAACAAAAAAATTACTGTTCCTACCTAATGTAGAGTTAACACTAATGCTAGCAACAAAGATTTTCAAAAGTCACAAGTATTTTTAATTTACTAGGTAGAATAGGACAATTACATCGTAAGTGAGAAGTGCTATAGTAAAAAAGTGGCAATGCTATGGGCAGAAGTATTGCCGTCGTGGATCACGTTGTGTACTTTGAATCAGAAATCATGCCATTCAAAGATGTTAAAAGTATTAGCTGCACTGGAAATCATCCTATATCAGAGTGAGTGACAATTTTCTTTATCATTTTTATTCCTTTGGTGTTATCTAGAGCGCACATGAAGCTTTCTGCATCGGACGGGAACAGAATCATCCTTGTGAAATCCTAATAACTACCTACAAAGATTATTTAGTCTACAAAATAACTTTGCAAAAACTCTTGACTTTCTGGTAATTGTGGTCATAAACATGAAATAATGTTTTTTACAAAATTAAATATAGATATCTGGGGAGCTTGTAGGACTTTGCAACTCATGACCAAAAAATTACTTCTTATATAACCGAATATAAATATTATGATAATATCTAAAACTCTGGTAAAACTAAAGTTTTATAAAAATTCCTAAGTACACCATATTTTACACTCCGATGATAAAGTTCTAGGAGATTCATCCGAGTTAGCTTTAGATGTTTTGAAGTTCCCAAACGTAATCAGCGTAATTTATAATACACATCTATGTTAATAGATCATTCCAGGAGTAGACTGTCACCACAACCTAGCCATTAAGAGAAAATTCTAAGCTTTCTTTAAAATTCTTGGACATAGATTCATAACAGCTGAAGAATCTGAAGGAAAACATCCTCATTAAACTATTATCACATCCTTTGCGCTGTCATTCTAAAACGCCATACATTATTAAGTTCAGTAAGTTTAAGTATCTTTTTAAAAACAACCAAATATATTAATCAACCAACTGGTCACTTAATCAACTCTATACAACAAGCTGCCTGGAACAAAGCACTTTTAAGTTCGTAAACGCCAAAGAAGCATTTTGTCCATAACATATAAATGAAGAATTTGTAGAAAAGTAGCGACTAATAAATTGGGAGCAGATTACACGTTTTGTGTGGCAAAACAAATAAAAATGTGGCAAAATAAAAATAAAAATTGAAGCATAATATTTTAAGTCTTTCCCCCTTCTTGTTTAACCACTAACTATGTAGAAACCAGTATAGTATTTGGGCAAAACAGATGAAAAGAAGCCAAAGTAGATTTTTTTCTTCGAGATTTACACACTTTTTTATGGAAGTTCTTCCTGCAGAAGAAAAACCTAGTCGCTAATATTTAAATGCTTGGTACTAAATGAATCGTTCCATCAAACCCTTCCAGTTGTGCAAAATCAGATCAATGATTTCCAAAATCTAGACTCGAAGAAATCACAAGGGTATGATCTGACAAAAAATTCTTAAAAGAACTATCACCAGGAGGTGTAAAAATGCTTACCTTAACATTTAACTTTATTTTTCCTGAAGAAAATATGGAACTAATAGTCATTTACAACCTGGCAATAATTTTACGGAGACATTCTTATGTAGACCGATCAGTCGAGTGCCCGTGTTATCAAAGGTGTTTGTAAAAAATCATGCTGTTCATCTTAACAAGCCAGCTATTTCAAACCATCAGTTCGGTTTCCGTTAACAACACGCTATTGAGAAAGTGTAGCTGTACAGCTGTTCTCTTTAAACTTTCGAAAATTAACTATAACCCACCAAGCCGAAATATCTTATTTGTAAAATAGATATTTATATATCTTTAAAGTGCATGAAATCGGGTGTACGTTAGACAGTGTTCCCGGTTCTTTGTTGTACAGTCAACTAAGAGCCTGCTCAGTATAAATAGCAGTTGGTAAAAGGTATTGCCCTAATTCTTTGGTGGGTCGAAAGAAGAAACCTTTATCCTCGATGCTTTGACACAAAAGCTACAGTTGGAATTGAATTCTTGCTACAGAAACGCGTATGCGCCTCGCTACGAGGCTGTGTTTCTCTGTACTCACGCGAAAGGTCCGAAAGTGTCTCTGCAACATTCGTCAGCAACTGGGTGCAGCGCTATAAGAAGACAAGATGATTTGCCAGAACGTGGCTAGATAGGCAAAGTGACCTCTAAAGTCGAAAAACAGATCGTGAACTTATTTTCGCGGAACCCGAGCTTAGCATTGCGTCAAGGAGCGGCAAAATTAAAATAGAAAAGTGTAGGTATATTGTACGTAGCTATCCGAACCCATCTCCATGCGCATGATATCAAATCCCGTAGTTCAGTGAAGAAATCTTTGTTAGGCGACGAGTGACTCGCTTGGGCAAAAAAACAATATCGACCAAGATTAAAGCAATGTAATTCTTACGGATGAAGCTTCTGTTTATGTTACAGTCCCACAGGTCTGGTTAATTTCAATTAACAGATTGGTGCAGCGAACCGTTAAACACCCAGTAAAAGTGCATCTTTAAGGCTGACCGTTACATTTGTTTACATACAACCCAAAATGCTTAACATTTATAAAAAATATTTGTTACTCATTGCCGAACGTTGGTTCATCAAGAAAAACGAGGACTGAATCCTGTAAAAGGACGATGGCCCCAAACACATCAGCGAGTTTTGCATTGAGTGAAAAGAGCAGTCTCGCATCGTTATACTTGTTTGGGCGTTGCAGTCACCCGATACAAATACGGTGGAGAATGTGTGGGCGTAAATAAAGCACAAACTTCGTGGAAGAAAAGTGTTTACTTTGAATCAGTGAACAAAAGAGTTTCGTCGCTTTTGGAGGTCCTTGCCGGATAAATATGGCATCAATTTAGTCAAAAGCATGCCTCGAAAATGTCAAGCAATTATCAACGCCGATGGTGACTGGACACGTTATTGATACAATAGCATTTTGGTTCTGATAGAGTAAAAGGTACCTATGTATTCAAAAAGTTATTAAATAAATTTTTCTCCACGTTAACCGAAACACGCTCTTACATAATTGACTGTATGTGTCTTATATTGCTAACTTGCTTATCTTGTCAATATGTCAATGTATGTACCTTTAGTTTCAGGAGCTAAGCTTGAATAATTAGGCTTATCTAGTGACTTCTATATTTTAAAACTACAAAGTTTTCAATCCAAAGTATGGCGAGCTGTCTGAAATGTACTATGTTATATACCAAAATATGTTATTCATCATACTTGCTGAGTCTACTATTAAGGTTGAAATTAGACCCTTAAGTTCACAGTGCTAGCATCGTTAGTGAAGGTAAAGAGCACTCCCCGTGTCAAAAAGGTCAAACGATAAGACCCGTTACAGCTACCTCAGCCCATTCCGCGCTAGTGTTTCGGAACAGACGGACGTGTGCCGTGCTCTGATATATAAGTGCCTGAAACGCTATACCTGTTATTAAGGAAACGGACTTATCTAAGAGCCAATCTTTGACTGCGTTATCAACGCGACAGCGACCGCCGTCTTGCTTAAGAAATTCCGCGCCGCTGCTGCCCGAGTGTTGTGCTTCGAGTGTGCCTTGCCGCCGCCGGAGAGACCGCCCTGCGGGGCCCTCGCCTCATGGAGATCGTAAACGCGCAAAGGTTGTGTCAAACTGCGAGCAAAGTCAAGTGATAGAGTGTGTGAGTCAAATACTAAGTAGTTAAACAATGGCCTACTACTATAATCAAACCGCACCTGCAAGTCGAACAAAACCAACATTATCCTATTATTATATATTATACCGTGTCCATCGTTTCGGCCCTGAGCTGCTCTCGTCCCGGAACTTGTTATTTTAAAAAAGGACGAGGCGCGAGTCCAACGCTCGAAAGCTGATTAAAATAAACAGTACAAGACAATAATTGACTCGTACTTAAAATTTTGCTACGTTACTGAAGGTAACCGTGCGAGCTCGGCCGCACGGCCTTCGCCATTATCGCCTGCGTGCTCCCTCCTAGCGGCCAAGCGCTCCCCTCCTCCCGTCCTCCCGCAGTCGGCACGGTAGCTCTTCGAGCGCGCTGTGATTGGTCCATAAACAATTTTTAATCGGCTATAACTTATTTATTTGACCTAGGATCAAAAAATTTATTATTTTAAATTCATGTTTATCTCATGATAACAAATCATTTTTATTCTCATAAATTTTTTGTATCTTCAACCGTTTAGATTCGCGACCGCTTTGCGACAGATTTTGCGACCTTGCGACCAAACGGCTGGGCCGATTTTTACCAAAAGCTTCACACTGCGCCCCCCACCTACAAGTAACTAGCATACCAAATTTTAAGTCTCTAGCTCTTACGGTTCTTGAGATATCCTGTTTACTGACAGACCGACAGACACACACACACATACACACACACACACACACATACACACACACACACACACACACACACACACACACACACACACACGAACCAATGACTAAAACCAACTTTTTTGGTGTCCTGAGGCTATATTTCGTCCAGAAATGTGAAAAACTGGGTAGGTCAAATTTCCGCCGGTTACATTACTTTCCTTATTATAGGATAAGGAAAGTAAAAAACGAGGACGTAAAGATATTAAAGTTAAATTCCCATCTAAGTAATCTAAAACGACAAACTACTGGTTTAATCCAACAAATCGCTTCAATCCATTGGATTCCGAAGACGCAGATGCAAATCATAAAGATAATCCTGATAACAAGATCTCCAAACCACCGCCAATATTTTTGTCTGGTGTAAAGAGTATTGAACCACTTATAAAACTATTAGAAAGTATAGCCAAAGACGAATATGATCTAAAAGTACTGAACAAAGATGAAGTCAAAATACAGTCCAAAACTTCTGTCAAATATTCCCTTATATCAATGCCTTAGCAGAAAGAAAAACTGACTTTCATATCTATAAGACAAAAGAAGAACAAAGTTTTAAAGTAGTCCTTCGAAACATACATCCTTTATCTAACCTAGAAGAATTGAAAGAAGAATTTTAAACGCTTGGGCATACTGTTACTACCACTATTTTTTATTAATAAAATGAGCAGATAACAGCAAAGATAACTATAAAATTGACACGCTAGAACATTCCATAGTTAAATTGTAAAACGCCAAATACCACAATGTGCTAAATGCCAAAGGTTTGGTCACACTAAAAATTATTGCAACAGAAGTCGGAGATGCGTCAAATGCTTAGGCGATCACGCAAAATTACAATGTCAACGTAAAGAAAAAAGTAAAGATGTCGCATGCGTCAACTGTAAAGGCAACCATCCTGCAAATTATAAATGTTTCCACCATATACAATCACACCCGACTCAGCAGAATCATTTTAGTCATGCCCAAATAGTTAGAGGTGTTAAATAACAAAATATATTACAACAACAACAAATATCAACAATAAATGAAACAAATGAAATGGTCGAACTGAAGATGCTAAAAACACTCATGGAACAAATGGGAACCATGTTAAACTTATTAATCACTCTCGTTTCTAAAAACAAGTTCTTAAACTAGCTATTTGGAATGCCAATGGCTTGACAAATCATAAAAACGAAGTAATATCATTCATCTCAAATCATTGCATTGATATTATGCTGATTTTTTAATCAAATTGTACAGACAGAACTCATTTAAAAATACCTAAATATACAATATATGCCACTCTATATCCAGATGGTAGAGCACATGCAGGTACGGCTGTTATTATCAAAAGCTCAATAAGGCACTACAAACTGCAACATCTTCAAGCTACATTGATTGCCATTGGAATGGTCCATTAGCTGTTTCAGCGGTATATTGCCCACCCAGGCACAATAACAAGCAAAAGCACTAGGAGCATTACTTACATACAGTAAGAAACAGATTTATTTCCGGCGGTGACTACAACGCTAAGCATGTGTACTGGGACTCAAGGCTAAGTACGACCAAAGGAAGAGAACTTCTAAAAGCAATAAACAACACTAGGTCACAGTCTATATCCACGGGTGAACCAACAAACTGACCTACAGGCTTGACAGAAATGCCTGATCTACTTGATTTTTGTATCGTAAAAGCAATTAACCCAAACTACATTAGGGCAGAATCTTGTTTAGATCTTACAGGCGAGCACTCTCCAATTATAGTAACAGTATGCTCACAAGTGTTACTCAAATCAAACCCACCTGCTCTTTACAACAAGCACACAAACTGGGAACTATTCCGAGAATTAGTCAATGAATCTCTCACCCTGGATGTGTCACTGAAAACAGAACAGGAACTTGTGGAAGCAGTTGAAACCTTCAGTGAAATAGTCCAACAAGCTGCGTGGCAAGCTACACCAAAGAATAAACATAAAAATAACGATAATTTAGACTGTCCTGTTATAGTAAAACAACAAATCGCAAAAATGCGCACTTAACCGAGCAACATGTGATCTCAAGAATTTTCTTAGTTTCATTAAAAATTAATCAATACAAAATTACCTATCACATCTGACACCAATTGAGGCTACTGACTATTAACGTTGGAAAGCCACTAAGAGGTTAAAACACCCACAGCAGCATTTTACTCCCATTCGATTAAACAATGACACTTGGGCTAGAAGCAGCGAAGAAAAATGCTTAGCGTTTGCTACACATCTAGCAGAGGTGTTTAAACCTTTTGCAGCCAAAGGTATCAAAGAGGAAGAACGTGAAGTTTTGAAATACCTCCAGGCGCCATTCCAACTGGCCCCACCTATCAAACCGTTTGAAATTAGTGAAATTGAAACATCATTTCTTAAATACGTAAACTCCCATAAAGCACCAGGGTACGACCTCATTAAGGGTAAGATACTCAAAGAACTGCCAGATAAGGATTTTAAATTCATTACCTAATTATTCAATGCAATTCTAAGACTACGATATTTTTCGGAACAATGGAAGGTAGCCACAATTATCTTGATACCTAAACCTGGAAAACCCATTGAACAAGTGTCATCCTATAGACCAATTAGCCTGTTGTTAATTTTGTTAAAAAAAACGTAATACCCGATCACCAATTCGGATTTAGAAGACACCACTTTACAATCGAGCAAATGTACAGATGAGCAGACATAATTTTAAAATATTTTGAGTACAAATGCTATTGCTCGGCAGTATTCGTCGATGTCAAGCAAGCTTTTGACAAAGTCTGGCATAATGGACTACTTACAAACTCAAAAATATTTTTCCACCAGACTACTATCAATTACTACAATCATACCTCTCTAACAGAACATTTCTGGTCAAACACGGTGAATCTCAAACATCTTTGTACCCTATCAAAGCAGGAGTTCTCCTGGGTAGTGTTCTCGGCTCAGTGTTATATCTAATTTTTACGTCAGATCTAACATCTTTATAAACAACTACCGTCGCTACTTTTGCAGACGATACTGTTCTGTTGGCATCACACCTCGACCCGAATACAGCATCTCAGTATCTTCAATACCATCTGTTCGAACTGGAAAGATGGTGCAAAAAATGGCGATTAGAAGTAAATAAAACAAAGTCAAGTTACATGACTTTTACCACCAAAAGGGGCACTTGTCCACCAGTACAGTTAAATGTTAACAGATACCTCAAGCCGAAACCGTTAAATATTTAGGCATCCAACTAGACAGAAGACTCACATGGAGAAAACACATTTGGACGAAAAGAAAGCAACTATGCATTATAATCCAAAACAAGTACTGGCTCCTAAGCCGCAAGTCTCAATTGTCAATCGACAATAGAATACTCCTATGTAAGGCAATAATTAAACCAATCTGGGCGTATGGGATACAACTGTGGGGTGCCGCCAGCAACTCCAATATTGAGATCCTAAAACGATTTCGTCCAAAATTTTCAGACTATGGTTGACGCGCCATGGTACGTTCCAAATGAAGTCATTCGGCGAGATCTCAACATTCCTTCCATCAATGATGAAATCCAAAAATACAGCGTTCGCTACAGGACCAGGTTCAGCGCTCACCCTGACCCTCTCGTGGAGCATTTAATGGAACCAGATATTGAAGAACCACGGCTGAAAAGGTTTAAATTCTCCGACCTATCAAGACATTTTTGAATAACATGTACCTATATAATCACTCTAGTTTTTAGTTATAGTTAGGTTACGCTATTAGACAAATTATTAAGTTGCTAAGGAAATATTCAATGGTATATTTTCAGCATGTCATTTATATTTACTTGTAAAAAATTTACTGAATATTGTTAAGCAACAGATTGTAAAGTGAAGGGAAATAAAAAAATGTGATAATTTAATCAAAGGCGCTAGCCTACGGATTAGACTCATTCATGTTCTTTTAATCATAATACGAATATTACATATTGTTCTTATAGAACAGAGTGTACATAATACTTAAAAAATAAAAATAAATAAATTATCACGAGTATGTCACCAATAACTCTGAATTAAATCTGATTTGTAGCCGATGTTTCTTTAAGAATAACTTTTCTAATTTAAAATTCACCATCTAAAAAAACTAGCTCATTGACAACAAATTGTAGTGTTGTTATTTATTATTGCCTTACAGAGTAATCTAAAATCTGAAGTTGTCAGGCTCTATGTAAGTTGATTATTAAGACGCAGTTGTATTAGAACAGTAAAGGCAGTTACATGTGCAATGAGCAAGAATCTCCCCGTCCCGGAAAACAGCAACCGCAAAAAATCAGATTAGAAATATTAGTAAGTAAATTGTAAGTTAAATATGTCTGTATGACATCAAATGATTATAAATAGTAATACAATGTACTTTATGCACGACAAATAAGCAGTACAATCGGATTATTCATATCGAAGGTGCTGTTTAACAATCAGGTCGATAGCAATCACCCTCGACATTAACGACACGCGCCTTACGATAGTGCACACCTACGCTCCACAATCCGGATGCAGCGACATCAAGAAATACCAGTTTTGGGGCATGCTGCTACAAGAAATTCGTTACGCACACCGAATTTGGGCACGGTTGTGAAAAACGTAACAAAGGTGATAAATATAGCCTCAATTTCGCTAATCTGCATAATTGTTTCTTGGCGATAGAGTGACGTACAAGTTACAGTCACATCTCACAACTTACTTAAAGGTCAGTTAACTTTCTCGTCACTATAATTATGATTGGATTAAAGATGACCTCACCACCAACCATTGACGGGTATTATAGTCTCACTTCTAAGACAAAAGGCAATTATATGACAATTCATCATCATCATCATCATCAGCCTCTTATTATCCACTGTTGAATGAAGGCCTCTTCAAGTTTGTTCCATGCGTCTCTGTCTCTTGCGGTTTGAATCCAGTTTTTACCCGCCGTTTGTTTGATGTCATCCGTCCATCTTTTCTGTGGTCTTCCCCTGCTCCGCGTTGTAAGTCTTGGTCTCCATTGGATTATCTTTGTGTCCCATCGGTTTGGCTCCTGCCGTCCCACGTGTCCAGCCCATTTCCATTTCATTTTTAGTATTCTTGAGATTATATCCGTCACCTTGGTTCTCCTTCTGATCTCTTCGTGATTGATTCTTTCTCTGAGACTGACGCCGATCATAGCTGTCTCCATAGCCCTTTGAGTAGTTCTAAGTCTTACCATACTTTTTCTCGTCAATGTCATTGTCTCCAGGCCATATGTTGCAACTGGAAGCACACAGGTGTCGTAAACCTTTCTCTTCAGGTTAGTTGGTATATCGGTGTTTTTCATTATATGACTGAGTTTTCCAAAGGCAGCCCAACTCTGGCTTATCCCGCGTGAGATTTCTGCGGTCTGATTTTCTTTCCCGATCCTGAATTTGTGCCCCAAGTATATGTATTCCTTGACTACCTCAAGATTGTTGTTGCCTACGTTGCTACTCTCTTCGACTGGGCCCATTACTTTCGTTTTTTGGACATTCATTTTCAGGCCTACGTGTTCTGATGTTTTGAGGAGCTCATTTAGCATGTCTTTGAGTTGTTCTAGGTCATCGCTAATTAGAACAAGATCGTCCGCAAATCGAAGATTGCTTAGGTATGTTCCATCTACATTTAGTCCCTTTCGCTTCCATTCAAGGTTTTTGAATATATCCTCCAAGACGAGAGCAAACAGTTTTGGCGAAATAGTATCGCCCTGGCGCACGCCTCTCTTGACTTTAATTTGATTGGTTGTTAGTTCATCATTAATTTTTACTTTTATGGTGGAATTCTCGTATATATATTTCAGTAGGTCTGAATACCTTGTGTCTATTCGGGCGTTGTCCAGTGATTTTAAGATTGCCGGAATTTCAATGGAATCAAATGCCTTATGGAAGTCTATAAATGCAAGATAGATGGGCATGTTGTATTCTGTGGTTTTTTCGATGAGGAATCTGAGCGTTTGTAGGTGATTATTAGTGCCATAGTTTTTCGGAAGCCCGCCTGCTCTACCGGCTGGTAAAAATCCAATTTAGTTGTTAGGCGGTTTGTAACGATCTTGGTCAGCAGTTTGTAGAGATGTGATAGGAGGCTAATGGGGCGGTAGTTCTCCAAGTCTCCGCTATCGCCCTTCTTAAATAGTAAGATGACTTCCGCACATTGCCAAGCAGTTGGAATCTTCGCTTCATAGAGACATTTGTTTAACAGAGTGCGGACTGATTGTAGTAAAGGCTCGCCGCCCATTTTCAGCATTTCGATGATAATGCGGTCTTCCCCTGGTGATATCCCATTTTTCATTTGCCGCAAGGTTGCTTTGAGTTCCCCGTTGTTAATTTCGGGAATGTCTTCAGATCCTACATTCATAATATGTTGTTGTTGGTATTTTTCTTGTGAATAAGTGTTGTATAAGGATTTGTAGAAGTTTTCGACGGACTCGATTATATCTTGTTTATTTCTCACCACTGTTCCTTCGGAGTTTTTCATTTTATATATTTTCGCTCTTCCTCTGGCCATTTTCGATCTCAGGACTTTCATGTTTGCATTATCTTCAATCACTGATTGAATAATTTTTATATTGTATGCTCTTAGGTCTTTACGTATATGTTTGTTTATGTCCTTATTTAGTTGCTTATATTCTTCAGTTTCTCGATGTAACTCCTTTCTGTGTTCTATTGTTTGCAGTGTTTCTTCTTTGAGTTTACTTGTTTTTTGTCTTTTTTGTGTGCATATCTTTTTTGCCGCTGTTTGAACAGTAGATGTGATTGTTTTTGTTAATTCGTTTATTTCTAAATTGTTTAGTTCTTGGGTGGGCGGCAATTTGTATTTGATAAGCTCTGCATATTCATGTTGATGTTTGTCTAGATGTTGTGTTGTAGGAAATACGTATGGTTTTTGTATTAGTTTTCTCCTTTCGACTTTGATATCGATTGTAAGGGTTCCCCTCACCATCCTGTGATCACTTCCCGTGTCAAACTTGTTCAGAACGGAAACATCGGTGCAGATATCTCTACGGTTTGATAGTATATAATCGATCTCATTTTTCGTATGTCCATCAGCGCTTTTCCAGGTCCACTTTCTTTGGGGTGGTTTTTTGTAGAATGTATTGAGACAGAATAATTTTTCTTGCTGTAAAAAGTTTAGAAGCATCTCTCCCCTTTCATTTCTGGATCCCAGTCCGTATTTTCCGATGTTTTGAAGATTGTCATCCTCATTTTTCCCTACTTTAGAGTTGAAATCACCCAATACTATTACATATTGGGTTTTTTCGTGGTGGATTGCACTTGTAATGTCTTCATAGAATTGTTCAGCTTCGCTTTCTTCAGATCTACTGGTTGGTGCATATACTTGGATTATTTGTAAGGAATATCTTTTACTAAGTTCAAGCGTTATATAGATAACACGGTCAGATATGGCTTGCATTTTTGTTACGAGATGTTTTATACGTTTATTTATTATAATTGCCACTCCCCCTAGGTGTGATTGTTCTTCCTTATTATACTGATATAGCACATGGCCTGTTTTGAGTGTCGTTGCTTTTTCACCCTTTAGTCTGGTTTCGGATAGACCGAGGATATCCCACTTGATGGCATCCAACTCTTGTTCTAATCTGGTATGATGTTCGTCCAATCTCATTGTACTCACATTGTATGTTGTTACTCGAAATGTCTTGTTTGATGTATTTCTTGTCGATTTTCTGCCTCCCCCAGAATCCGAAATGAGGCGGTCTGATACTTGATCAGAGTGGGAGTCTGAGTTACACACTCTACCCACCTGGGGTTTATATTTTTTGAATTTCGACATTTAGCATAGAAAAAATATGAAGAAATTTGGCAATTAAAACGCCACGCTTGCCGAGCGGGTTGGCGAGTTGGATAGGATATATGTAGGAGGGATGCATTTGGTTTTGGGTAAGGATTGGAATATATGACAATTAGAATTTTTAATTGGCAAAAGTACTAGCAGCCTTGATTCGTGGCTTGGTTTACAATTTCTTTCCAAACTTCCTTTTTCTGTTATTATCTTTCAGTTGGCTACAATAAATTTCTTAATGTCCTCTTCAACTTTCTTTTTCCATTTATCTTTTAATTGCTTTCTTCTTACTCCCCTCCTTACTATCCAGAATTGTCCCTTGACCCACCAGAGTATTCTTTGTGCTTTTATAACTCCTGTAATGCATGGTTATACAAATTCCAGGTTTTCTCTTCTTTTCCCACTTCCTTCTACTTTCTTGCATTCAAATATCTTCATAAGAATTTTTGTTTCCCATATTTCCTCCGTCTGTATATTTGCCCGTATTAATACTCAAGTCTCAGCCGCAAATGTTTCTATCGGTCGTACCACTGTCTTATACACAGGCATTTTTAGATTTGTAAATATATTTTTACTCCTAAAAACTGTACGTGAGCGTGAATGCATTTATTTCCATTTATGAGACTTGTTCAGATCTCTTCTGTATATCCTACATTTCGTGACACTGTTACTTCTAAATATTTAGAGTAAGTTACTTCGTCTAAATATATCTTATTCCTTCTTGTGTCTTTATTATAAACTTATTCCCTTCATCAAATAGCTTGTCTGACCAATTCATGTTCTTTGTTTTCTTTTCGTTTATTTCTGCCTTTACTTTTTGAGCCGATTTTTTCAGTCTCTGTACCGTTTTTCTCAATCCCTATTTTATTATTTGTATTATATGTTGTCCACGTATGCAAGATATTGATGTTTTTGTGGTATAATAAGATGGTCCTATCAACATTTGCATTTCTCATTACTTTCTCCAATATGGTGTTAAATAATATTGAATACAGAGGGTCTCTTTGGCGTAGATCGTCTCTGAAAATTGCCTGACATTTTTTCTTTAATTTTGACTCTATCTTCTGTGTATTTTAAAGTTAACCGTCCCATATCTACTATCTTCTTGCTGATTTCTATTTCTAGTACAGTTTTGCATAGCTCTTTTTTACCCTATTGTAAGCTTGTTTAAAGTTAGTGAATAATACTTTGGTACCTATTCTGTGCTCATTACTTTCTACCTGTAATTCCTTTAGTATGAGCACCGGATCCACCACTCCCTTTTCTCTTTTAAATCCGCAATGGTAATCTCCGACCATCCTATTAGTTTCGTTAATAAGCCGATTCTTGACCTTTATAGCTAGTACTTCGAAGAGCTATCTCACTGTAATTTTCACAGTACAATGTATCTATTTTCTTTAATATTGGACACAGTACTGCTTTTAATCAAGTTTTGGCATTTTTTCTGTGTCCATATTTCTTTAATGAGTGAGCGCATTTTTTGTACTTATCTTTGCCATATTTCAACCCTTTCGCGAGGATACCGTCGTTTTCTGGACTCTTGTTTCGTTTAAATTCTGTTGTGTCTTTCATTTTCTGCAGATTTAAGATTTTATCACTAACTGAAGGTTCTTGATTCTCTACGACATCGTAAAAATTTATTTTTGTCGCCATTGATATTTAATATTTTGTCAAAATACTGGCTTTAACTTTCCAATATACTGTTGTTGGAATTCCTCCTCTATTGCTTTTGCAGAATATTGTCCTCGGGCTAAATTTTTTTCCCATATAGTACTCTGACTTTCTTGTTGTTAAAATCTTTCTCTATTATTGTTGTTAGCGTTTCTTAATATTTAGTTCCTTTCCCCCAGTAACATTTTTACATTTCTCTTTCAGTTTTAGACTGTTGTCTCTTTATTGATCATAGTTTTTCTTGTTTTACATGTTTGTCCTACATCTTTTTTAGATTCATCATCAAACCATTCTTTTCTTGATTATTTTCAAATATATATTTTCGCATTTTGTTCCATTACCGTTTCTACCACAATATTTTCCGTGTTGACGCTTGAGTTTCAACGAGTAAGGACGTCCCGTTTTCGTTGAGATTGAAAGTGCGCAACATGTACGGCAGGTATGGCCGTAAGGCCGAGTGATTATAATTGTCAAGTAAGTGATCGAAAAAACAATAATAACTTCGAATGTTAACACACGAGCGCTTATCAAACAAAATGAGCCATCCTTACGGCTTTAATCCGCTGCATGCTAATCAGTGCAGTTCCCCTTTTATCAACATAAATTCCAGCCACATTCAGCTCCACCGCTGTCCTTCTCACAAATGCAAATGAACTATCAGCTATCAAACAGTCAAGATCCTTTCAACACCCAACAAATCAATAATTATTATTCTCAGGCGACTAATCGGCAACAAAATACATAAGTGCAGTCCCCGTAGATGAATCTTCCAGCAATAATAATGAGTTAGCAATGCAAGTTAGTAACGATGATGAAACCTCTTTGAATAAACATGAATGGCAAGTTATAAAAAAAAGAAAGCGAAGTAATGTTCAAAAATTAATAAATGCAGTTGGACCATCTAATGTTACAACATCAAACAGATTTAACTCTCTAACAAACGAAACTGTTGAAACACCTATAACCCAAAAATGAAAAATCTCCGAATATATCAAAACCTCCACCAATATTCATCTATGGAGTAGTAGATTTTAAAAAAATGACTGAAAGCCTATTCAAAGTCGCTCCAAAAAATCTTAGCAAAGTAAAGCTCTAGCTAACGATACTATTAAACTTAATGCTAACACTCCAAATACATACAGGAAACTTATAACACACTTAAATGATAAAAAAATCGTTTATCATACCTACCAAATGAAAAATGATAGAGCTTACAGAGTAGGCATTCGTAATCTTCATTACTCGATTCCTATATCGGAAATCAAAGAAGACCTGATAACAAAAGGCCATAAAGTTCGCAATATTATAAATATAAGACACCGAAACAGGCAAATCACCTTTAATGTTATTCTACGTTGACCCCGAACCACAACCAAATAACAAAGATATATACGATCTTAAATTCCTAAATAACATGCCAATCCAAGCAGAACCGCCATATAAAAAGAAAAGCATCAACAAATATGTGAAATGCAAAGAAAACCATAATTCTACATTATGCCAAAAATCTAGAGATATGCCAGCTAAATGCGCACTCTGTGAAGGTAGTCATACAGCCAATTATAAAGGATGTACAGTCTACAGTGATTTGCAAAAGACGAGAGGCAGGCCTACAAATATAAACCATCAAACTCTAACCCCCCACATCACAACTTACAGGAAATATACAGCAGGGTATAAGAATCAATCAGTCATACTCTGAAGCAGGTCAAGGAACTATACAAAACCGACAAAACTTAGAAACTCAACTGAACACTTTTCTCAATGAATTCAAGTCAATGTTCGCTCAACTTATCAATCAGAACAGTATGATATTAAACATGCTGTTTACCGTCATAAACAAAATTGCTAATTAATGGACCTTTCTTCAATTCGTATTTGCTCATGGAACGCAAACGGTTTAATCAACCATAAAACTGAATTAATTAATACAATAAAATCGATGTGCTACTGGTTTCGGAAACATATTTTACCGAAAGGACAGTATTACCACAATACACAATTTATCACAATAATCATCTGATGGAACGGCTCATGGTAACACTGCAATTATTATTCGGAACACCATCAAGCACCATGACATACCTAGAAATCAAACAAATAAAATCCAAGCAACGATTATCCATATCAGTGGACAGCCGTGGTCCTTTGATACAGCCAGACATACAATTTCAACTGAAGACTATGAAGCACTTTTTCAGCAGCTTCGAAACAGATTTATAATAGGAGGCGATTGGAATGCCAAGCACACAGACTGGGGGTCAAGACTTACCAAGGGTAGAAATCTCTTGCGGGCCATCAATAACAAGAATTGCTCGTATTTTTCTACTAGAGAACCAACCTATTGGCCGACAGACCAAAACAAGCTGCCGGATTTAATCGACTTTTTCGTGCTGAAAGGTATCTCACCAAACTACCTTGATATAACATCAAACTGGGATCTCCCTTCTGATCACACTCCCATAATTGCTACGCTAAGTACACATATCATTTCCCTACTCGACGCTCCTAAGCTTGTTTCAGCTAAGACAGATTGGGATGCTTTTAGAGCTTATATCGACGAACATCTCAATACCAATCTCAACCTGAAACATCCTGACGATCTTGAAGCTACAGTAAACCACATTACTTGTGTAATACAAGAAGCATCTTGGAAAATGTACTCCAGTGACAAGTTGAGATGCATATACCACAAACAACACACCCATACATATTGGCGAACTTGTTGCAAAAAAAGGAGAGCCAGAAGCAAACTCCAAAGAAGTCAAAATCCTAGTGATAGAAACATATACAATAGACTTACACGACAACTAAAGTCAGCATTGCAAGAAATCCAAAATGCTACGTTTGAAAATTATATTACTGCATTATCAAAAGAGGACCATTCCATCAGGAAAGCGACGAAAAAATTCAAAAGACCGGTCGCCCATATCCCTCCTTTAAGAAAACAGGGCGGTAATTGGGGGAAAACTGAACAGGAAAAGGCAACCATCTTCGCGGAGCATTTATCAACTGTATTTAGTCCACCTTAGCAAACAATAACGATCAAGAAATCGAGAATTTCTTGGACAGTCCTTGCCCAATGACATTGCCTATTAAATCTTTTTCCCCGGCGGAAGTGAAACACGAAATATCTAAAGGAAAGAACTATAAAGCTCCTGGGTTTGACTTAATCTCGCCTCTAATACTTAAGCAACTATCCAGGAAAGCAATAGTGTTACTGACTACCATCTATAATGGCATAATAAGGTTAGCTTACTACCCAGTAACTTGGAAGTTCGCGCAAATAATTATGATCTACAAACCCGGTAAACCACCACAAGATGCTGGATCATACGGACTCATTAGCTTACTTCCAACTATGTCCAAAATATTTGAAAGACTCTGACTGAAATAGTACCATCACCAGTTCGGTTTCAGAGAGCATCGCTCAACAATCCAACAAACGCACAGAATAGTGAATAAAACACTTAAAGGTCTTGAGGAGAAGAAGTTATGCACTGCCGCCTTCCTGGACATAAAGCAAGCCTTCGACCGCGTGTGGCATACTGGACTGCTACACAAATTAAAGCTTACTCTACCCACACCCTATTATCTATTACTCAAATCCTATCTATCGGACTACTACTTCCAAACAAAATTCAATCTGGAGACATCCACATATCATCCCATCAAGTCAGGAGTGCCACAAGGTAGTGTGCTGGGACCCTTCCTTTACCTACTTTTTACTGCCGACATTCCAACAACAGCCAGCACAAAAATCGCTACTTTTGCGGACGATACTGCCTTAATCGCTACAAACGAAAACCCACAAGTGGCGTCAGCTAACTTTCAGCACCACCTTAACCTCCTCGAAGACTGGCTCGGCAGGTGGCGAGTAACAGTGAACCAACTGAAATCAGCACAGGTCACATTTACAAATAGACATATTGAATGCCCTGAAGTAACAATAAGCGGTATCCGACTTCCTGTGAAAAATGAGATAAAATATCTAGGATTAACATTAGATCGCAGACTAACATGGAAAGCACACATCATGAACAAGAGAACACAAATCAACCTCAAGCTACGACAGATGAATTGGTTAATTGACCGGAAGTCCAAACTAACAACTGACAACAAAATTCTCCTGTACAAATGTATAATCCGACCTATTTGGACATACGGAGTTCAACTTTGAGGTTGTGCTAAACCTTCAAATACCAAAATCATCCAAAGGCTACAATCCAAAATACTAAGGATTATATTCAACGCCCCTTAGTATGTCCTATATAGTATAACCTAACCAGCACCTACTTAAACAACCTACCTGGACATCCAAACGAAGAAGCCAGTACTTTAAACGTTCTCCCACCAGTACGAAGACGACTAAACAGAAGATGGCCTACAGTTGTGGCTCCATAGCATTATTATTATATTAGTAATTATTATATGTAAAACAAATTACATAAGTAGTAATTAATTCGGATTACTTCTCCCTTCATTGTAACTTGCTAAGCTAATTTACTTATTGCTATGTAAAGCAGATTGTAAATCTTCATTAAAATAAAAAAAATATATTTTCCGTATCAATCAGCTCTTCCAGATTTTTATTCAGGGTTTTCATATATTTGTTTTTATTTTCTTGACTTTCAAGTCTCTCACTTCGATGTTTTATTTCTTTCTTTAACTATTTTTTATTATTTTTATTTTTATACCTACCACAAAGTAGTCTGAGTTGATGTGTGAACGTCTGTAGCTTCGTACATTCATACTACTTTCCTTTTGATCTTTTTCTATTAGCATTGGTTGATATGTTTCCTGTTTATTTATCTTTGCGTTTGCATCGCCCAGTACAATACTCATATCATCTTTAGGGATCTTAACATATCCACATCAAATTTGTTATAGTATTCTTCTTCCGTGTATATTTAGGCATCACACTTGTCCTGTCAAAGATTTGAAGTTTACTATTGTTTCTTTTGGTTGTTTATTCACCATAAAGCTAGTTTCAAACGATCTATTTTCTCGCACACTATTGTAGAGTACATAATTATCAAATTGTAAAATTTATTTCTTTTGAATTTAGCTTCTTGTAAAACCATAATGTCGAATTTTCATTTTTTACATTTATTATTAAGTTGTTTCAGAGCTCCTGTCTTATTAAAGCCTCTAGCGTCCCATGTCTGTAGAAACATGTTGCCCCACATTTTATTTTGGTTATTTTTAGCTTTGTTTTAATTTTTGTCAATATTACTAATTGTGCTGTCCTTATACAAGGTGGTTCAAATATGACCGGGACTGATTTTGTGTAAACAAGCCGCACTGCACAGCAGCTGTGCGACCCTCCCTTTGCTAGCGTCCAATCCTGTTTTGGAGTTACAGCGAAGCGTGGAACAACGTCTTGTAAACAAATTGCTTATTGGTTAAAAAAACCCCGTCCGCTGAAATTTACCACAGACTCCAAGTATATGGAAGAGTGTGTCTCACGGATCCACGTGTTTGAGTGGTGTAAGTGCTCCAGAGAGGGCAGAGAGCGCGTGGAGAATGAATTGCACAATCGTCGCCGAGCTAAGCATTGATCGAGCAGATGCGTTTACCCGTGAGACTAGTCGCAGCACTATCAAAGAACTTGGAGCAATGCTGTCTAACAGTGTTGGTAGTGCAAAAAATCCTGAAAAACCACCTACGCAAGGTAAATACATGGTGGGTACTACGCAGATTGACGAACTTGAACAAAATGGTGCGCATGCCAGCTGCCAGTCGTCTCATACAACAGTTTAGAGACAAAGGTGGTGCATTTTAAAAGTCTATAGTGACCACTGATAAAACGTGGGTGCATTATTTAATTTCTGAGTAGTAGCATTCATCACGCGAGTGGCGGTGTATTTTTCCCTCAATGATAATTCTTAATAATTCACATCGTTCGCCTCTCATTACACGCCCTATGTACTATGTTTTTCGTTCTTTTATAATGTTCATTAATTCTCTATTTTTATTCATTCGTATTAGAATTTCGTCATTGGTTACCCTTTGCATCCACGAAACACGTAGCATCCGTCTGTATAAATACATTTCAAAAGCATTTACTCGTTTCTCAATGGTTGGATCTAGCGTCCAGCTTTCGCATCCATATAACAGAATGGGGAAGATGTAGCACCTAATCATTCGAATTCTAAGCTCCAAGTTCAGGTCTGATCTAATGAAAAGAGTTTTCATGTTTATGAACGTTCTTCGAGCTTGTTCTATTCTTGATATTATTTCTTTTGTGGATTCACTTTTACTATTTATGTTAGTACCTAAGTATTTAAAGGAGGCTACTTGTTCCACGATTTCTCCTTTAATGTATAAATTTGCATCCACATGTGTTTTCGAAAATACAATTATTTTTGTCTTGGATACGTTAAGTTGCAAGCCATATCTTTCACTATGTTCAACGATCATGTCCGTCATGTGTTGTAATTCTAGGAGGTTGTTTGCCATTATTACAGTATCATCCACGTATGATGTTGTTAATTATATTGCCGTTTATCTTAATTCCACCTTTCTCCCCGTCTAATGCTTCTTTAAAAATTGTTTCCGAATACAAGTTGAACGGGAGCGGGGAGAGTACGCAACCCTGTCATACACCTTTTTTAATTAGTATGCCTTCTGTGGTTTCTTGTTCTACTTTAACTTTAGATGTTTGATGCCAGTAGAGTTCAGTAATAATGCGCAATTCCTCTTTGTCAATTCCTGTCAGTCTTAAGATTTCCATCATTTTTTGGTGATTTACATAGTCAAATGCCTTACGGTAATCGATGAAGCATGCATAGATATTTACATTCATATCTTTACATCTTTGGGTCATTACGTTAAGGGCGAAAAGAGCTTCTCGTGTTCCGAATCCATTTCGAAACCCAAATTGTGTGTTGTCCAGTTGGTATTCGCATTTTCTATAGATACGTGTGTGAATAATTCTTAAAAATGTTTTTAATACGTGCGACATGAGACTTATCGGCCGATACTCGTCACAATGTGAGGATTTTCATTTTTCGGGATTGTTATGAACGTGGATCTTAGCCAATCGGAGGGTATCCTTCCTGTTTCGTACATTTTGTTAATTATCGATGTTACTGGGTAGCCAAAAAGTCGGGAAATATTTCATTTGGTCACTATTGTTCACTACAGTGTCCGAATATATATCGGACGTCATTGATGTGAAGGACAGACGATAGGGTTTTGTTTACATTTGATGACCATTCGGTGAGATGCCTTCAGATCCAATCACATACGGGTATTTATTGTCTCGGCGTATTACTCAAATGGTAAATCGCCCACTACGGCTCTCAGAAAATTCCGAGCAGAGTTCGATCGGAACACAAAACTGACTCTGAAGACGATAACAATGTGAGGAAACAAAATTAATTTCTCCCAAAATTTTCTAATCGATTATTTGTAAGGATAATTGAAAAGTTTGAGGGAACCGGTAGTGTCCTCGACGACAACGACTCCAGAACTGGCCGACCAGTGACTGTCACCATACCTGAGAATGTGGAAAAAGTTAGGGAACACTTTGAGCAGTACCCGACAACCACAACCAGAAAAGCGCCCCAACAATTGCCAAACACATCAGAACCGTTGCAAATTAGCCGAACATCAGTGCAAAACATACTCAAAAAGTTGAATATGTTTCTTTACAAGATTCAAGTTCAACAACCACTCACTCAAGTGAATGTTGACCGGAGTTTCGAGTTCGCCAATCACGCTTTGGCCTTAAAAGATGACAACGCATTGGACTTCAAACACATCCATTTCACAGACGAGGCTTACTTTCACCTGGATAGCTATGTGAATAAGCAAAATTACCGATACTGGGGCACACAAAATCCACACCTGGCTGTAGTCAAGAGTCTTCACCCCAAAAGTCAGTGTTTGGGCAGCTCTATCATGGCGTGGCATTATTGGACCGTTTTTTCTCTCCAAATATGTCGATGAAAATGTCTACCAAGATTAAGTTCTCATTCCGTTTTTCGAAGAGGCGAAGAAAAAGAAAATGATTAACCAATACTGGTTCCAACAAGATGGCGCGACACCACACCGAACACAAGGTTTTAAAGATTTTCATGGTTTAAATTTTGATTTAATCTTCATGGTGTCTCTAGTAAATTTGGATATAATCGCTGAGAAATTCGGTGTACGAATTATCGGTATGGATGCAGAGAAGAAAACCGAAAATGAAATTGATTGGCCTGAGTGTTCACCGGATCTCAATGTCTGCGATTTTTTCCTTTGGGGTTATCTCAAGGATAGAGTGTATCGCACTAACCCTAAGACCATCGACGAACTGAAACAACAATTCAGAGAAGAGTTTGCGACCATTGATCAAGATATGCGCCACAATGCAATTACCAGTTTTGAGGAAAGGCTTCACCGCGTCGTTGAAAATAACGGCTCATATTTTGAGAACCTTGTTCATTAAACCCTATGATCTCTACTAATGTATAGTCAATGAATTAAATTTTTATCTTTGTTAATTACAGAGAAATTAAATTTTACTTTATTTCCTGACTTATTGGCCACCCAGTATAAGATCTAGGCCTTTACTTTCGTTATTTGCTATTATTTTAAGAATTTCTGCATGGATTTTGTCAGGGCTAGTAGCTTTTCTGTTTTTAAGTGTTTTTATAGCGTGGATTACTTCGCTTTTAGATATTTCAGGTCCTTTTTCATTTATTGCTTGGTCTTCTAATAGTGGTTCATTCAGTCTATCATCATTGTAAAGTTCTTCTACATATTCTTTCCATCTTTTCAGTTTAGCTTCTATACCTAGAATTATATCGTTGTTCGAATCTGTAAAAGTTGCTGTTTGGTGTTTTCTGGTTTTGCCTGTCATTTCTTTTACTTTTTTATTCACATTGAACGTATCGTATTTTTCTTGCAGCAGTTCTATTTCTTGGCATTTTTCCGACATTCTTTTGCTTCTCTGCATTTTTTTCTAATGACGTTATTTATTTCTTTATATCGAGTTGGTTGTGTTTTATTTTTTCTCCGTTCACTCATGAGATTTAAGATTTCTAGTGTCATCCATTCTTGTTTTTTGTTATTTTATTTAAATCCAATATCCTGCTCCTGGACATCTGTTATGGTTTTTAGCGGCTTCCACGTAGTCTGTATCTCTTCTTCAGGTCTTATCCGTATCTCTAGCGCCTTTAGTCCCTCTTCTATTCTACAGCTTATTTTTTCTTTTTCTTCAGGAATCTTTAGTTTGTCAATGTCTCTACGTTTATCCAGTTTTCCTCGTTTAACTTTTTTTAACCTTTTGATTTTAAAGTCCATTACAACTGGGTTATGGTCACTGCTGATATCAGCACCAGGATAAGTTTTTACAGATTGTATGTATTTTTTAAATTCTATATTTAGCAAGATAAAATCGATTTGATTTCTTACTATCCATTGTTTATTATCAGCGGGCGCTTTCCACGTATATAGACTTCTTGGATGTTGTTTGAAGTAAGTGTTGGCGGCAAGAAAGTTATTTTCAATGCAGAACTGAACCAGTCTGTCTGTACCCAGAATTAAGAACACAATATTCTTCTTTGCAACTATAATAGTAATTAAGGCCACAATGAACAATCGAAAAGCGTCTATGGACACCCGAGTGGCATAGATCGTATTTTCTAATAAGCTCAGGTTTTGTTTAAACCGAAATAATGGTCGGTTTATTAATGCAGATCATATCTAGTCAAAATTAGAAACATTATTAGTCAGACTCACATCGACGCGGTCTTACAGATCGTGGTATATCTTTTTCCTCAGAAGATGCCCCAAGCAATCTTTCAACAAAATAACGCCCGATTACATTTGGCACGTAACACATTATTAAACTTCTTTCAATACAACAGAATAGAAACTATTCCATGGCTGCTCCGATCACCTGACCTTTCACTCATAAAGAGTATCTAGAATATCATTGCGCGAAGGGTGCAGAGATATTCAAGACCTCCAAGAAATCTGGCTGAATTATGGGAGCGTGGCAATTCATTAAAACACTATTTCTTCATTATTTGATTCGATGTCAGTAAGAAAGGAGATCGTTACAAAAGCACATAGTAGAAGCATAAATTATTAAATAAATGTAAATAGTTACGTAAATTTATTCATTTATTTATCTTATATTATCATACATATGCAAAACTTCTTGTTAATTTACATTTTCTTTTGGTGCTGCAATTTCAATGAACTGCACTGTACTTTTAACAAATGGTAACTGTAACACTCGCTTTTAAATAAGAAAAGCGAGTTTTTAAATTATTTATGATAAAATAATATAGATGATATATTTTGAATACTGTTACTAAGGTGAGCAGCAAGTATTTTAAAACAGAATCTCTTAATTTTGTATATTTTGAAGGGCTTTTACAAAAAAAATCTTAATTATTATCTTTACATTTCCGTTATCAGTAGAAAATACTCGAATTTATGATTGTAGTGTAAATTGTACTTTTATGAACGCCAAGAGCAGTCTTTGAGGTTTCAGTTTAGAATTTCTGATTTATAATTTCTTATTCAATGGGAAGTCACTCAACTGAGTAATATAAGTACTATAAATGCAATTCAGTATTATTAAATGCGTATATCTTGATAAAGATCCATTTTGTATGCTTAACAAATCAAAAGCAGTTAAAACTCGGACAGAATTTGCACTGCTAAGGACAGATCTTTATTAATACAAGGCGAAGTGCATTACGGACAATTTTACGATGAAATTGCGGTTACAAATGGCAATAGAAATTATTTATTGCATTTTAATTTGCTAATCTGTTCTCCAGCAACTCCACAGTGAAAGTTTGACGTGGAATCGCCTGACTCAGGAGAAATAAATATTAAAAAAAACTGCAAACGTTTGAGCAGAAACATTCAAATCACAAACACCTCTATTAACAACGAAGAGAAAGGACCACAAACGTTTACGCAAATAATACAGCTAAGCCACGGGTCGAATTTGTAACAGATTGCAGCATTTAAATGAAAAATTGGTCGGTAATCGAACACCAAAAACTACGCAACAATCTCATTTTTCGTGGCAGCTTATTTAAAATGGCAAAGGTTCGATTTGTTTGAAATTCTAAAAGTTAGCGTATCATTTGATATATGCGAAGTTAACAAACGACAGACAAATTACACATAATGTCTAATAAAAGAAGTCAAACAATTTTAAACTATACTATGTTATTCCAGTCATTAATAGAAACTATTGGCCTTGATAGTAAAGTTATCAGTAATATATTTGAATACACTATAATTAGTGTATAAATATAGTGTAAAAAATATATGTCATTGAGAAAAATATGACAGCTTTTTTCTGCTCTTTGAAGGAAAACAGAAAAAGGTGAATGCATAACCCTCATCTATTTGCACGATAAGGGATCAGAAGGGTCTGAATAGATAACTCAATAGACTGAAAAAAAGGCCTGAAGGTCAGTCATTGGGGAAAACGAAAATTATACCCTTTACGCAAAGGAAAAAATTAGAGAGGCTTACACCTCTTTTCCTCGGCGAAAAAGAAATTATAATATCGGGAGAGTAAAGTACCTAGATGTAGTTTTCGATTCTAAACTTACTTGGAACCGTCATATTGAAAAAGCGGTCGACAAATCGGTGACAACTCTAGCAGTTGTCAGACGGATGTACGACAAGTCGTGGGCGCTAAAACTAAGAACGGTGCACTGGTTGTACACCAGAGTGGTTAGACCCTCTCTTACATACTCAGCTTTGGTCTGGTAGCCCACAGTTATACAAGAAACCACCAAACTAAAACTAGGCAAGCTACAAAGACTTGCTTGTTTGGGCTTTACAGGGCCTATGAGAACCACGCCCACTGCAGCAATGGAGACTTCTAGATTTTTCACCTTTACACATAGTGATTCCGGGGAAGGCGAGACTGGGTCAATGCACGCTGCATTATTCACTGTACAGGACACATATGGGTGCAGGTCATACTAAAGTAATTGATAGTTTGGGGGTCTCTCTGAAATAAGCACGGACCATGACCTCAAAAATATGTGACGACTCTATTCGAGGTGATCATGCAGGATCGAGATAGGAGCGAGACGTTTAGACAGGTAATTACACCTGGTTCTAAAACCGGACTGGTCACCGGGGCAGGAATATATGCTGAGGCTTCCAGGGTAGAGCTAAGTTTTTTCCTGGGTTAGTACGCCTCTGCCTTTCAAACATAAATATACGCCATACTACAGTGCCCGTGTAAAAACGGTAAGAAGACTTACAGGAGCAAGCGAATCTATATTATATCAGACAGCCAGGCAGCGTTAAAGACTTTATCAAGCACTAAAGCATTATCCAGATTGGTATGAGAATGTATCAACAAACTCAATGCGCTAGCAGAACATAATACGGTGAAACTGCTTTGGGCACTTGGGCATTGCGGTATTTACGGCAATGAGAAATCCGATGAATTGGCTAAGCAGCGATCTAGTGAGACTTATATCGGCCCAGAACCTGCTTTAGGAATTTTACGAAGAGCAAAGAGAGCTGCAGAACTCCTTAATCTAAGTAGGCCATAGCTAAAGACAACCACGGGGTTTCTCATAGGACATCCGACCGTTAAAGAACAGCTCTGACAAATTGGTAAATTCAATGGTGACCTTGCATGCAGACTCTATAGCAAGAAACCAGAAGCAGCCTTACACATCCTATGCAAGTGCGATGCGCTGTGCAGAAAAAGGCAAAATACCTGCATTCGGGAGACCAATCCTGGAACCGAAAGATTTCCAGACACACCCTTTAAAAGACCTGTATCTGCTGATTCAGGGGACAACAATTACAGATTTATTATGAGTTTACTGTATTAGGGTAATCTCAATAAGCCATAGGCTGCTGCAGTAAACATGGATACATTAAGGAAGACATACTCTAAGGAGGAAAAAAATACTCCTCTAATGGTACGTTGAAAACCCAGCTCTAACAACTTCTGGGCGTTTCCCCTAAATATTTAACAGTACCTATGTGTAATTATCGATTGGTCGCTTGAGAAGACTTTCTTAAAAAATTCCTTTCCAATCCCACCAGATACGAAGCACGATTTTCTCCACATGGAGACCAGTTTTGGGACTATTGTAAATAATTAATTTTTAATCACCCCTCACTAATTGCATCAGAAACGGTGTGTTTTGTTATTTTTATAGTGTCCTTCGATTCATTAAATTTTGCTCTATTAAATTGTGCAAAACTCAAACATCCTAAGCTGCTTAGGACGGCGGTTTTCGATATTTTTAGTAACTACTAAATCTTTGTATGACGGGTTATTCTCGATCAGTGTCTTGATTTGCTCATAGTCAGTGGTGGAGGGCTTACCCGAGAGTTGTTGGTCTTTAAGGCGAAATCATAAAATAAATCTTAGGACTACAGATTTTTTAAATACAATTTTATTATAAAAAAAATAATATACGATAATAAATCAAACATATAATAAATTTGTTTATTAATATTTATTTAAAAAATTATTTATTGAAGTATCATTTGCATTTTCTATTTGCAACGTGATCAGTACACGTTGCGAATAGCATCTTTTAATTCGTCAAGAGCCCACGGCCTGCGTTTAAAAGCTTCGGCCTTCGGGTGTCCTTACAAGAAGAAATCGCAAAGAGGACAGGTCTGGTGACCTAACTGGCCATTGGATGTCACCATGTACTGAGATGAAGCGGTCTGAAACATTTGAAACATTTTCTTGTTAGAATACACACATGCAAAATTATTTTTCTACATGATCTCCTGAGTTAGCAATACACTTTTCTCAACATATAAAAAAATAAAATTTGTGGTAACTTTAACCAATCACCAGCGTGGTCCAGTAGTTGGGACGTGGGCTGCGGTATAGACAGACTCAAGTTCTATTCGCGAAGCTTTCTCTTGCTTGGCGGGTGACCTACTCAGTCACTAAAATTAATTGAGCATCTTTGAACAAGAGTAATAACAGCGGTCGTCTAAGACGCGAAGCTTGCCACATCGCCCGCATCAGAGATGGTGCGCGACGACCGGGCACAGCGGGCGAACATATAAGAGCCTTAACCTCTCAATTCGCAGCCGTGCTTCCACACGGGGCGTTAGAGCCTTACCATTATCATTATTATTATTATTATAACGATAACCGATCGCAAACAAATGTTTCTATAGCAACATCGTTGTCAAATCTTTGTCCTACAAATGTTTCTTTCAATAGTCCAACTAAGTTCACTAGGTACGGAATATAAAGAGAAGTTTCAGTGTAGTCCAAAACAATTCTTCATCGAGTTTTGGTAGCTGTATGTGACTGGGCGTTGTCGTAAATCGAGATAAGATTTGAAACTAGGATTTTTCGTTTGTTTCAACGATATGTAAGTTTTGTTTCGTCCAATAGTTGACAAAAACAAACTCAGTAACTGTCAGTCGGTGATGCTCTTCAAATATTTTATGTCATTCATGCATTTAATTCTAAAGTATTATATTTAAATTGTACTAAGTATTTTTAAAGTTTTGGATGGTTTTACCCCGTCTGTTGTGTGAAACTTGATAACACTTAGTAAGAGGGTATTTTTTGCACTTACACTGTGATACTAATTAAAGAAGTTTTAGTAATGTTTCATTCGTTTACTTGAAAACGAACTTTAAGGAAGTTAACACTATGAATTATTTACGAGGTAATCCCTTACCCCCCAATGACTTATGTTTGACAGCTAATTATTACTTAATACTTAATTTTGACTTAACAATAAAAATTATTAATTACATTTGTCATTTTCTTTTCTTTGGTAATTTTTAGTACACATTAAATAAACTCATTTTTCATAACACACACTCTAACAAAAATAATGTTGAAGCAAGTTTTTTTGTGGTATTTTTTCATACAGCTTTGTATAAAGTTATATTAATTTATACACTAATGTATAAGTGACCCTAAGAACACGTAGCAGGCGCTGGTTGCAAAAGATAAAATGCGCTAAAAATCGAGAAAAGACAAACAAAATCATACTTACCACTTTCTTCAGTCTTTCTCGCCTCTGGGGACAGCTTTTCCTTAATGGTAGCCCTTAATTCCACAAAAACGGATCCTAATAGAGAAAAGGTAGAATACACACTGTTGCTTGCGTTCTTTACTGGTTAATGGGAAGACCTGGGAGCGACTTGTGCAATGCGCTCTTTTTTTTCGACCGCGGAGTTGATTTTAATGTCAGACAGCATAAAAATAATCGGCTTTGTTAAAAACACATCCTGAGCGTAATCCGGGTTAAAAAAATAAGGTTTTAGAGCGGGCGAACTAGTCGAGGCGAAACGGAACAATAGCTGGATTTGCAAATGGCGTATGGATGTATTTTAAAACAGAACCAGCAAAGAGCGATTAAAGCCCCATTTTAAACTAAAATGGAATTTCCTTGACCAATTAAAAAAAAGCACGATTCGACCGCAAATTTGTCAAAATAAATTTTATAGCCTTTAAAAAATAATAAAAAAATATAAATTGTTATATTGACAAATATGAATTGGTAGATAATTCCATACTTATAAAACATTGCAGGTTCGAACGTTAAGACTGGCATTGTAAATACGTTAAAAGTCTGAACGTCAAATGTGAATAAGCAGACACGAAACGCACTTCAGCCAATGTAAACCAGAATCTTATTACAGTGTGACCCAAATTGTTTTTCATAGCTGATGCTATATTATTTGAAATAATTGTAAGAATTCCAGTATTATAAAACACTGATAACGTTAGACGGTTGTAAATACGTTAAAATCAACGTTAATAAATAGAATAAACGCACTACAGCATGTAAACCAGAATCTTATTACAGTGTAATAATTGTTTCATAGCTGACTATTTCATTGTTTAGATAGTTTGTTAGTACATATCGTTAATAAATTTCGAACGGCTTTCTTATTTCTATTTGTATTTGATTCGATATTTCCGGCTTCCTATTATTTCTATTTGCTGTTGATACTTTGCTTTTAAAAGTCAAGAATCAAAACTATATCCACGTGTTTTTATAAATGTGTTCTGTGATTTTGTACCCAAGGATGAAATAGTAAATATGGATTTTTATTTTAGCCTTTCAACGTTCTGTGTTAGCGTATCACACGACTTAAATATCTCGATGCAAATAACTGGTACTTGTCACACAATAAAGTTTTTGTCACGAATACAAAATTTGTGATGGATTACTTGGCGGATTTTGCTCTTTGTTACTGAAAACATTCGTTAACATTTTAACCACGCAAATGCTATAAAGAAGGTCATCTGCGTTATTCTACAAAAAGAATCTTCACAATTAAAACGTACCTCCTTTAGTCACGGTCAGAGTCGCATCGATAATAAAGAAATGTATTTTAATTAAAATACATACATAGATCTTTGCAATTGAGCCCAGTTTTAGATTTTTATAACTCTTTGTCTCAAACATGTTTATATAGGTATACTGTTTATATTAAAATGTGAAATGTTTGTTTGTAGTATACAACGATACTGCGCTAGATATCGCGGAAGCGTTCGACAACGCGTGGTGGCCTAGAATTATCCGGAAACTAGTTGGGAAAGAGTGTCCACAAAATCTCCTCTCGCATGTAAAACACTACTTTAATGAACCGGTATCGCAAGTAGAAACGGACAACGGAACCGTAACACGAGTAATAACGCGAGGGTGCCCCCAGGGTTCGTGCTCTGGACCGGCATACTGAAAACTGATATACGAAAGTATATTTAGAGTTCAATTGCCGCAGGAATGCCGGATCGTGGGATTCGCGGACGACACCTATTAATAGTCCGGGCGGCGTAGTTTAAAACGCTAAAAGCGCGCGGAAACGAGGCGCTCGAAGTGCTTAAAACATGGGCGGATAGCGCAAAATTGCGATATAATGCGAAGAAAACAGAGGCAGTACTCTTTGGTATGAGACAGGAGAGATCGACTTTCCTGCTCAACGGCGAGCACGTCTACTGCAAGGACCACATCCGGCACCTTGGAGTAGAAATTGACAATCGGTTGAATTGGAAAAGTCAGATACATGCGGTTTGTGACAAGGGGAAACAAATTTCTCACCGGATCTGGGCGGCGGCGAGATTAACGTGGGGTTCTCGCGGTAAAGCGATGGCGCGAATATACGAGAGGGCAGTATAGCCGGCTATGCTGTACGCTGCTGAAATATGGGCGGAAAGGTGCAAAGTTAAAGAAGCTAGGAACTTGCTAAGCATACAGAGGGTACTCGCAGTTAAGGCGGTAAAGTGCTTATCGCACTGTAGCCACCGAAATCGCGTTAGTATTGAGCCAGTTACCGCCTTTACATTTTATATTGCAGGAGGCTGACGACCGGGCCGGAGCAGTAACTTTGAGAAGAGCTGCGGCTGCGGCAGGGCGTCATCAAGCGGAGCAGTCTATGGAGCAGACGGTGCACGCGGCCGACCGAGACGGCATCCCATTCAGCGTGGCGGAATCGAAGGAGCGACAACTGTGCTGTTACGCGGACGGATCGCGGACAGGAGCCGCGTTGGTCATGCAAGGGGAACGAGAAATTTACCTTGGACAAGCAAAGCTCGCAGACTGGAGCATCATCTTCCAGTGCGAGCTATTAGCTATCCAAGAGTGCCTATCGTATATCTAGAGGCACAGAGCAGTCATCCCAAAATGCGCTGTGATATCTGACAGCAGGTCAGCGCTACTTGCTCTCAGAACTATGAGAGCGCCGACGGATTTGCTAGTTGAGGTTTGGAGCCTTGCAAAGACGATGTCGGTCGAAATTGAAGTCCGGTTCCATTGGACCAGGCGCACGTTGGCACAGGCAATGAGCGTGCGGACCAGTTGGCCAAAGCGGCAGCGGCAATGGGGCAATGGGGCTCGTAAAAAACCGATTACAAGCTAGGACGAGAACAAGATGGGAGCAGAGATGGCAAGCAGCGGAGACGGGGCGACATGCGCGGATATTCATACCCACAGTCGACACGATGCGACAAGCTGCGGAGTGCTTTAAGCGGTACACCGTCCAGCTTATCACTGAGCATGGCAACTTCTGGTCCTACCTAATTTGAATCCGGAAGCTGGTGGAGGATCAAAACAGATGCGCATGTGGAGAGGACCCTGATTACAAGCGGCTGGAGATGGTCACGATCGCGGGAGGGGCTTGAGGGACTTTCGGGCGTGCGTGAATAGTGGACGGTTCTTGCGGTTTTTGCGAACGGTGTGCGAGATTACGCGTTGACGCGAATTTGTTAAGGGCGCGCGGGGATTGGGAAAACAATGTTGTGCGAGATGTGAACTCTGGGACAATGTTAACAGACACTAAGTGCAGCGTAGGTTAAGGTAGTCTAGTCTTTTTCTTTGAGTAGTAGGAGGACTCGAAGCTATCAGCGGTTTCGAATCGCCTGCCCTGACTCGGGTTTTTGTGGTTTTGGCGAGTCCTGCACTAAGACGAATGCCGGGGCAGGTAAATTTGCGGCCACAATTGTTATTAAGAAAATTGAGAATTATAGTAAGACAGGTTTTGCGGAAAATTGTTAATGCGGTTGGGGTAGTGCTGGTGTAGTGCCATAAGGCGGAGTATCAGCCAATTATAATATCACATTTCCTGTAATGTTTATGTACTTATATCAGGTCAATAAATTGTAAGTATACAATGATACTGACTATTTTGATTAATCATTCTGAAAAAAGTAAATATAGAACTTATGTTTCACAAAACTTTACAAAGAGAAATTCAATAAAGATGTTCAACACATGAAGTATTATTTCTGTAGCAGCAGTCTGTTCTTTTAGATTTATATATGAGTGCACGTAGTAATTCAGTAAGCAGTGCTTAGAGGAAGAAGAAGCTTGTGTTGCAGTTTACTCGTCCGCTATATCAAGTGAAAATGAACACTGCCACAGAAAAACCCGCCAAAGTGCAAAGTCCGTTAGTTTACAATATTTGAACTTTCTGTTTACTTTCTTGGACTGTTTTGTGCTAGGTATTGACAGGAAATTTTTGATACCGCAAGTTCTGTGCGTTGACTATTAAAACTCTTGCCTAAAAGCACAAAATATACCAAATAAAGTTTTGATTTGGATTTTCTTTTTTGTGATGACAAAGAAAAAAAAAAATCTGAACAGAAGTGTGACCGATGATGAGGTGTCTCACTGTTTTGACACTAACACTGCTTTTTAAGATGCTGTTATCGGGTAGCATCATTTCTAGAGATGGGCGATCCGCTCATGAGTTATTCAAAAGAACCAGCTCTTGGTAGAGAGTGAGTGAGTTATGACTCAAAATAAGAGCGGCAGCTCTTCGATCTCCCACTCGATTCTCGCTCTTTCGCTGTCGTGCAGTCTGCGCATATGCGAGCAGCTCTTGGTTTTCCCGTCTCGATCTGACTCACTGATCTGATTCACTCCCGAAACTTGATCTCGACTCGTTTCTGATTCCGATAACTCTTCAGTTTTTTGCGACTTTGCTTATTCTATCTATCAGCCTTCGCCTTTATACAGCTTGGTATATAATATTTATCTATAATGCAAGATTTAAACAATTTACGTTATTTATAATATTTTGTTGTTATTGTAGAATGAAATGTCGGTAGGAGCTAGTACGTTGTCGAATGATATTTAGTACCATTTTACCAAAGAAGGAAAAGGATTGTCAGGGAAAAATAAAATATATTATAAATTCTAATTTTAATTTTTAATATGAATTTATTTTATACTCATTTATAACAGTAACGTCTAAATTTATAATGAATAAAAAATATAAAAGGACTTGTAATGTGCCAATAAATTACTAAGTGAATGGGCAGCGGAGCTATTATGCTGTCAGTCATCGGTGGCCGAAGTGCAACGTGCGTGCATTTTCTCAGCAGCAATTTTCAAATGCAGTTCTTACAAGTCAGTTACCCAATTACTTTCTATTTATTCCACGATATACATTTAAAATGTCACATATCAAAACAGTAGCACCTAAAACCAAAATATGTTTTAATTTATCATCACTCTACATGTGCCACCTATCAATCTATCATATATTCTTTCAATTAAGCAATATCATCTCAGAACCTGGAAACACTAACTGACCAAAGGAAAAAGTATAAAAATTAAAATGAAACAGCTTGAATACAAAAACAAAGATTTCGCTCATAAATAGTAAAAAGTTTTAAACGAAAAAAAAATTTAATAACCAGTACACAAGTAACAAAAAAAAATACCATTCACAAATAAATAGGGAGCACTTAGTGATGTTGAAAATAATTCTGAACCAGTAGATAAAGAATCAGCCACCCCGGTTATACCTATGCTGCCACCTACATTCTTACATACTGCAATAAACAATCAAGTTATAGTAAAATCGTTGTCAGATGTTACAAGTTACAGATGAAACAAAACAATATACAAGGTGGTTCAAATATAACAGGGTCTACTATGTGTATAAATAAGCCACATTGCGCAGCAACTGCGCGACCTTGAGAAAGGAGCGCCAGAACCTTAACCCTCTCTCTTGCTAGGGTTAAAACCTGTTCAGTCCTGTTTGGGGGCCGCTAGAGTGATGAGCGAGCAGAAATTACCGTGTAGCGTAGAACAACGTAATGTGATTAAATTCCTCGTTGGGAAAAGCGTCCCGTTTGCTGAAATTTACCACAGACTCTAAGTAAGTGGTTCAGAGAAAGCATAGATCGCGTCTAGAATAAACCACATGATTGTTGGTCGCAAACATGTGCAGCACTGTAAAGGAGCTTGAAGCAATGTTGTCCATCACTGTTGATAGTGTAAGAGACATCGTGAAAAACTAACTACACTATTGAAAAGTAAATGCACGACGGGTACCACGCACCATTCATCTCCTAAAGCAGTTTGAAGACGAAGGTGGTGCATTTTTAAAGTCTATAGTGATCACCAATAACACGTGGGTGCACTACTTCATTCCCGAGTCTCAGCAGTCATCAAGCGAGTGGCCGCATATCAGTTTTCTCAAACCCAAAAGAGCGCAGCGCGGATGAGCCGTTTGTTAAAAAAGAGATGGCAACGTTCTTCTGGGTTTGGCAGGGCGTTATCTATGTAGACTTCCTGACAGTTCATTACCCAGACCTTCTGTCAACACACGTGAAGAAAGAGATCCGATCCAAGCGGAAGGTAGGTGGAAAGTGGGTGGTCTTTCTTCAAGACAATGCACGCCCCCATGCGGCCAAAGCAACAATAGAAACCCTCCGGAAAATGAAATAGAACTATTTTCTATACCCGCCGTAGGTATGCAGTTTGCGGACAACGACGCCATTATCCATATTATTTGAAAGTGGATACACCGCCAACCAAAAGCCTTTTTTGATAAGTGCATCAAGGATTCTTCCAGAACGTTGGCAAAAATGTGTTACTTCCTGACGGGAGTACCTTAAAGACTGACATGTGCAAGTAAGTGTTTAGCAATTTGTTATATGACGTAAAAATCAATCCGGGTCATATTTGAACCACCTTGTACTACAAAATGCTTAGCTGACAATTAACACGATACATCCAAGAACACGATATAATTCACCAATACTTATCAAATGAAACAAGACTTCTACACCAAAATAGTAAAAGAATTTTATTATACAAAGCCATCTCAAACAATAAAAAAACAAGAAAAAAATTTTTTCTAGTAGATTAGGTTAAAAAGTAAGAAATGTATTAAATATTAAAAATAAACTTACCCTAAAGCCATTCTCTTTATTCTTTATTAATCTAGTCATTTGAAAAATACAGAGGAATTTATAATAATCGGTTTCTAGACAATTTTAGCTCCTAAAGAGAATACTAAATTAGTGCAATGTGCACGGTGTCAAGATTATAACCATACAAACCATATACTTGCGTTAAAGACAGCGGACCTCACAATACAAATACCTTCACGAAATCAAAAATACCGTAGCTAAATGTGCAATGTGCGGGGGTTCTCTCCAAGCTAACTATAAAAGTTGCACTGTTTACTAAGTATTAAAAAAATTATCCAAATGACTGGTCACCAATTTGCGATTTTTTACAATTATCAAACGAAATTCCCTGTTACAAACTCAACAAAATAGTCAGTACTTGTCCAATCAGTCTTTTTCTTGAAATCTGTCCTACGCACGTCCCTGAACGCAGTGCTTTGCTCAACAAGTTTTAAGTCTCCCTGATAAATTGATCTTAAACATGCAAAATAGAGTTATTAATAAATTTCAATAATACGAATTACTGAATCACATCTCACTGCTTCTACATAAACATTTCCAACTACAATACTCATCATACCCTACATCCTGATAGAACTGTACACGAGAGTTCAGCAATACTTTTTCGAAGCTAAATCTCTTTAGACAGCAGTAATCAGGTTAAAAAACAACTCTAATTTGCTATCTCCCTCAACACAACATCGCAAATCAAATGTTGTAGCGATACTTTAATTTTTGGGTCAAAATTTATAGCCAGCTAGGACTTTAATGTCAATTTTATGCATTGAGTCTAACTACAATAGAAAGTAGACAGATATACAATTGATATCAGCTCTCTGGTCCAACTAAAGTTCCTCATTATCAAATTATGCAGATGTATCATATTACTATATATTTGATTAGTATTTAATGATAACAACAATCAGCTCAACACTATATACAAAAACTAACTAAGACTTCTCCCAATGTCACATTAAGTAGAATTTAAATACAAATATAAGCACAATAACTCTAGATGAAATTGAATAAGCTACCCATCTTATAACTATAATATAACCCTATAATATAACAACATAATAAACAGTTCCAATGTGATTTACAAGTACTAAATAATAGATGGAGGGCAAGGAGTGGCGCCAACATCCAGCTACTCTAATGTCAACCCCACCTGCACGTGGTACCCTCCGCTAGAAAACGAACAGGGCTCTGACGACCCAGCATTGGGGGGTATATCCTCATACCAATTGTCCCGAGGTAACGGGGCCCTCGTCGTCGGGCTAATCACCCATACGAGGTAACTAGATTCAGAGAACAATCACTAGCCTCGGACATGGACGGATGCATGGAAAGCGACCAAAGCGAGAACAACGGACTAGATTAGGAATATGGAATATAAGGGGGTTAAATGGAAAGGAGGTGGAGCTGATAGAGGAAATGATAAGATATAGGGTCAAAATATTAGGACTATCAGAAGTAAAGAAAAAAGGAAATAAAGAAATAATGATGGACAAAGGATACAAACTTATATACTCAGGTGTACCATTAGGAGCGAGAGCAAAAGAAGGGATAGGTTTCCTAATAAGTAATGAACTAACTAACCAAATGACGGGCTGGGAAGGCATTAACTCACGAATAATCATGCTGGACATAACTTTGAATGAAGAAGTAACACTAATACAAATCTATGCACCTACAGAGGACGCAGATATACTAGAGAAAGAGATGTTCTACACAAGTTTACAACAAACATACGAGAAAGCTAAGGAAAGATCAAGACACGTTATCGTCATGGGGGATTGGAACGGCAGACCCTAGAAGAGGAAATGGAGTATTGGGGAAGTTCTGTACAGATGGGATAATAAACGACAACGGGAACAGAATGATAGACTTTTGTATCACTAATAGGATGTTAATCGGAAACAGTTGGTTCAACCACAAGGACATATATAAGATCACTTTCACAGCAGACAATCGAAATGCCAGGTGTACAATAGACTACTACACCTACACCCCAAAAACTAAATATGCTATATTAGATGTAAAAGCTATAAGAGGAGCGGAAATAAATTCCGACCACAAATTAGTCACAGTAGATACAAGATTCTATGCGAGAGTACCGAAACCACCAGAAAAGGAGTACCAGAGGATAGAGACGGAAGAACTAAGGACAGAACAGAAAAAAATAGAATACCAGCATAAAATCAACGAATTGTTAAGACAACATGAAAGAGAGGAAGAGCAAAGAGATCAATGGACGATAGACGAAAGATGGGAGAGACTCAAAACCACAATAATAAAAGCAGCCATAGAGGTATGTGGGGAAAAGAGAATTAGCCCAAAACAAAAAGGAACAAAATGGTGGAATGAAGAGATAAAACAGAAAGTCAAAGAAAAGAAGAGGGCATGGAAGAAATATCTGCAGACGAAAAGAGAAGAAGACAGGCAAAGCTATGTAACATTGAGGAACGAAACAAAGGAAATAGTTAAGGAAGCAAAGAATATAGCATGGGAGGACTTTGGAAAGGAAATTGAGGAGAAATTCCGAGATAACACCAATAACAAGAAAGAGTTTTGGACAACAGTTAAACAATTAAGGGGAAAATATGGCAAAACAACATGGTGTATAAAAGATAAAAACGGAGTCATGGTCACAGAAGAAAGCAAAATCCTAGATACATGGAGTGAATATTACAAAGATAAATTTAAGGCAGAAGGAATAGAACCTGAGAGGAGAAACATAAGGCAAGCCCCAGCAGAAATGGAGGGTGAACAAATAATAACCACAGAAGAAGTAATAGAAGCAATTAACAGACTGAAATTAGGAAAATCGGCCGGAAAAGACGAAATCAGCCCCGAGATGGTCAAATACGGAGGTGAAAAATTGGGAGAGTGGATTCAAAGAGTATGCCAACAAGCCTGGGATGAAGAAGTCATACCTAAAGAATGGGAGGAGAATATAATCGTCCCAATACACAAAAAGGGAAATACTAATGATTGTGATAACTACCGAGCCATCTGCCTGTCATCATGTATACAGAAGATATTCTCGAGAATAATTGAGACACGGGTCAGAAGTTACGTGGACAATGAATTACAAGAGGAACAAGCGGCATTTCGGAAAAATAGACAAACACAAGATCACATATACACTATAAGAGCGGTGACGGAAAAGAAATTAGAAGAAGGAAAACCATTATACCTGGCATTTTTAGACATAAGTGCAGCCTTCGACAGTATACCAAAGAGGATTATATGGAAGGCCGTGGAAGAGACAGGAGTACCCGACAAACTGACCAAAGTCACAAAAGCGTTATACAAAATAGTAATAGGAACAGTCAGAATAAAGAGGAAGGAGTCAAAGAGCTTCAACATAGAAAAAGGAATCAAACAAGGAGACTCCCTTAGTCCTCTCCTATTCATTATAGTTATGGACCAAATTCTAAAGAAGAGTAAACAGAGATCACTAAATTTAAAAATGGGGCACTGGAGAATGGAAGAAGTAAACCTCCAAAGCCTGGTGTATGCAGACGATATTGTGCTACTGGAGGACACAGCCAGGAAATTACAAGCCGCAGTCAATAAGTGGAACAACAGTATACAAAATGCAGGAATGAAAATTAATGCAAAAAAAGCAAAATCATGAAAATTAGCAAACAAACAGGCAATGAGGATGAAGACATGAATATTAGGTGCGGACAGAACACCCTAGTAGTAAAACAATATGAGTACCTGGGAGTATCATTAAGCAATGATGGGACATTAGAACAGGAAATAAGAAACAGAACATCAAAAGCAGCAAAAGTATACTACCTGATAAACACAACACTGGTAAATAAAAAGAATTGAGAAAGAAACAAAGTTACACCTATACAAAACAGTATATTACCAACACTGATATACGGAGCGGAAACTTGGCCCATGCAAGACAAACACAAAAGTAAAATCACTGCCGCAGAAATGAGGTATTTAAGGCGAATAATGGACAGGACCAGAAGAGATAGAGTGAGAAACATAATTACAAGAGAAGAGCTAAGTGTAGATCCGCTGATAGAAACCATACAAAATAGACAGCTGCAGTGGTATGGACATGTGGTACGTATGGACAGCAAGAGGCTCCCAAGGAGGATCATGGAAGCAAGAGGAGATGGGAAGAGAGGAAGGGGCAGGCCCAGAATGAAATGGATAGACAGTATTAAAACTGTGGTACAGCAGAGGGGAAGGAACATCGAAGAAGTAAAGAGGATGGCGCTCAACAGAAAGGAGTACCAAAAATGGATCGAGGACCCGATACCGTAAGGTACAAGGGAAAGGACAAAGAAGTAGAAGAAGAAGAAGAAATAATAGATAGATATAGTACTAGGCTGAAATGGTAGTGTATATTTCATGTAGAAGATAAACGTGAGTTCAATTAACTAAATAATAAATTTGGGAACAAATTAAAGAAGCTTGCAACGAAGCCATTTACGATTAAAACGTTATCGCTTCATGAATAATCACTATGATAAGCCACTAAAAGCTTCAAACTACTAACCTACCATATACCAACATTTCGCGACCAAGAAGTTTAAGAACAAATAAGGATAAAGCTGACATATTTGCATATCATATAACTAACGTTTTTAAATCAAATTATAACGCAATACTAAAAAAGCTACCTCACTAAAGAACTAAATTCCTGGTGATCCTGTTTAACGGCCTCTTCAACTCAAATTCGCTACCCCAAACACGGAAATCCTAATACTCTAACGTACCGATCGAACCGGCCTCTTCTCTGTTCTCCCAAAATTGGAAAACTCTTCTAAGAGAAATAATTGATGACTCGTTCCACAATGAATTGTACAAGCATCAGTTTGGTTTTCGAAATTTTATGCAAACTAGACTACAACATAAACAATATTGTCCTGCTGTATCCACCGATGTTCGACAAATAGTACTGTAGAAAATAAGATCGCTTTTACCTCATATTTCATTTATAGTTTTTTAAGTCTTTATAACAAAAAAATGGCAATGGTGTGTCTCAAACTGAGTAAATAAACGCAGATCTGCCATAAGGTAGTGTTTTGGGCCTAATATTACATTTGTTTTTATATGTGACCTTCCACTTTCCAATGATACAATGATAAGCACTTATACCGATAATAGAACAATTCTTGCTTCCAAACAGCATTGGCAATACTTGAAGCACACTTAAACTGAATCGACAATACCTACAATAATGGCGAACAAAGGTAAATATTCACACAAATTTTTGAACTAGGCGTCTATTATAATCCAATACTTCCATTTCACAAATCAATGAAGCAAAGCGCCTTAATAAACTTTTGATTTAAAAAAACTCGCATTAACAAAAATTAGAAAGAAATGGATACCGAGATAAAAAGAATGTCAGAAGAAAATCATTCTTATCGCACCCCTAGAAAACACGTCACAACTTAAAACAAGCTGTTTCGCAAAAAATTAGAAAAATAAAATTGCAATTTTCTTTTGTTTGTCAGTACAAAATCCATTTCAGTTTTTATCACGATATATGGATAAATTATGAGCTGAAGATACGCATTATAAATACCTAGGTAATTTTGCCGTTATTTATCATTACCGTGCCCCAAAACTGAAATTTTTTTGAGCTATTACATTGTTCTTCTAAGAGACTATAAACATTTTTTAAATTCTATTTAACATATAATATAAATTTAATAACAATACTGTAAGGTCACTAAATTTAGTTCTTTTTAAACGTATTGGTGTGGTCGTCATTTGTTAACAAAGTTGTTACTAGTGCACCATGATGATTGTTACTTTAATGATTACATCTGTTGACGATGTCTTTGGAAACATCCTTCGCCCAGAGAATTTGTAGTTCGCTGAGGATTATTCGGTTGTTCATATACCCATCTGCGTTTGCTATCATACGAGAGTTTCGCCATGCTGCTGCCCATTCCTTGGATTGGATCTTTGTGGGGGGCAGTATGGTCGTTCCGTCGACGAATGTAGCAGTAATCGTATTTTCGTTACAAGGTAAGTTAACTGTAAATAGTTGATAGAGCCCAATAGCCTGCCTGGTGGTATACCTGATAGAGCTGTTATTTAATTTGATTTAGAGAAACCTGTCTTCTAAGTATGATTTAAACAGTAGATAATATTGGTGAGAAAGTTGCTTTTTAATTTAAAAATACCTGGTTTATGTCTGAAGATACTGTTGTACAAACTCATTTTTCTTCAAAGTATTTTTTGACTGTGTCTACTAGCTTGTGCATTTGTTCTGCTTTCGAATATTTTTGCCGAAAACCGAGCAGGTACTCAAAAATTAGGTGTTTTTCTTCTCAGAACAACTCTGTTGTAACTTGATCATAACCTGGTGATCTTTGGGGTGCAAAGTACTTGATTGCATTTATTATCTTTTCGTATGTACATGGTGTTATTGGTAGGTCAAGTTAAAGTGGGAATTTAAGGTATTCGAGTAGTTCTGCGTCTGTTTGTAGTGCTCTAGTTGACTTGTGTGTTTGAAAGGTTTATCTCATTGTCCATATTTCCTAAGTATTTCTGATTTCTTTTCATCACTACGTGCTCATGGTTTATTGTTCTTACGAATGAGCGGTTCAAAAACATGGTCTTTTATTTTCCTAATTGTGTGCCATAGAGAGTGCTCATCGTATTAATCAGGCAAAAGATTACTTAAATGTTTTATTTTGCACTCTTGGATTATATGCTTGAGTTTAGCAGATAGTCGATGTACCCTAGATTTATCAGCGGAACTCGTTAAAATCTGCCACGTTTCCTTTCTTCAGTTATCTTTAGTCTGATAGTTATAGAATAGTTAGTGTTTTGGAGGGAGTGGCATACTAAACTGTACTATGCATGATTTTGGTTAGCCTTTCTATTGCCTCCTTGCCCTTTGTAGACATTTAATTAGGCATTTGATTGCCATATCACTATTTATATGTTGTCTAGACATGTTCCAGTTTATATGATTGTTGTATAGTATGAGTCGTATATGTTTTTTATTATTGAGTTACTAAGTATACATATTATAGAAGACTGGTCGAAGCTTAAGTTGCAGGAATCGATAATGTCAATTGGTAAAATGTTCTTAACTACAGCGTCTAGCAGCTTGTTTGGATCACTTGATGCATGTAGTCTGCTTGTAACTATTAAGTTACAATAATTTTCTTTCGGAGGTGATTAATCTGTACCTCCAAGAGGAGTGTTTAGTGTTCTAATCATGCCCTCCAATAAATTTTTACGCAGAATCTTAAAAAATTCTACAAATTATTTTGCTGCATTGTATATCGACTATGTCCTCCTTCCCGCATTTGACTTTAACATTTGAGACTTGTAGATGAAGTGTTTTAAATACTTCTGTTTTATTTTATAAAATTTTGATGTTTGATGATAACTGCTGCACAGCTTTAGTGGTAACTATAAAGATCTACCAGAAATTTCAATCTAGATATCATACAACGTTTATAATATAAATGCTTTGAATTATACTTAATGCACCGCAGTTCACACACCGACCTATACATTCCATACGTGAACGATATTTATTCATCAATATGCTGTCAGATGTCATATCATCTCGGGTCATCCAAATCAAACCCTAGCATATCCTCACTTTCAGTAACTTCAGATGATATAGTCTAAGAATCTGACGAATTAGACCAGAATGTAATTCGCTCCGAGTCCCCTCCAATAATTTCTTGATCTCAAATATAATGCTTGTCACCAAGAACATTTTGTTTTATGGGAGCATATTCATTTCAAGAATTTTTAACAGATGTTGTCAGACAAAATTCCAAGAATTGTTTACTCGTTACCTTAGTCGTTAATTTTAATTAAAATATAACTCCAACTCTTCAAAATGTTTGTAAAAAATAGTGTAATACGATGCAAAATTTTTTGCCGCGTTTGGAGAGAAGGCAGTTACATCAAGTACGGCCCAGAGATTGTTTAAAAATCTACTTTAACGTGCTGACAGCTTGCAGGATTATTATTTAGTGGCAAAACAATACAAAAATATATATTTACACAAATATAAGATGAAAATTAAGTAAATGAAACTAACTTCTAACAACAAATTAGAACATCTTACAATCTGTATATCTCTTATTTTATGACTAAAATGTTACCACTGATAAAGAATGGATTACGTTTCCAATTATAAACATACTCACTACTAGCTATCGTCAAGTGGGCTGGTACCACAAAATCCCAAAGAAAAGTTGACACCACGTAAACTTCTTCTCTGTGTTTGGTGGTTTAAAGTGAATTATTGACCATTCTTCTCTTCTTAAAGTTCCGATCCGTTTCGGATGTTGGAAACCATGATGGCAATACGGACTTTATCAACAGCGGCACGAAACAGTCCAGTTGTTGTTGTATTGAACCATACTCGCAGGTTTTTCAGCCACGATATGCGTCTTCTGCCGATGCTTCTTTATCCTTCGATCTTACCCTGGAGGACCAATTGTAGGAGCCCATATCTCTGATTGTTCCGCATGATGTGCCCTAGATACTCCAGCTTACGAACTTTTATTGTTGTGAGGAGTTCTGTTTCTTGTTTCCCCATTTTCCTCAGCACGGTGTGGTTGGTTACATGCTCTGTCCAAGATATACGGAGGATTCTGCGGTACAACCACATCTCGAAGGCATCTATTTTTCGTCTTGATGCCTCTGTCAGTGTCCACGTCTCTGCTCCATACAGCAATACGCTGAAGACATAACATCTCAGTAGTCTTAATTTAATGGGTAAAGATAATTCATGGCACTTGAATAGTTTGGCCATTTTTACGAACGCTGCTCTCGCCTTTTCAATTCTACACTTTATTTCCAGTGAGTGGTCCCAGTTTTCATCGATTGTTGTCCCAAGGTAAGTATATTTTCGCACACGTTCGATCCTGTTGTTGTCAATCGTTAATCCGGTGTCAACAATGTGATTTTTTGTAATTATTATATCTTTGGTCTTTTTGGTATTTAGGGTCAGTCCGAACCGCTTGCTAACTTCTGCAATTCTGTTCATAATTCGTTGGAGACTGGTGATGTCGTTTGTAAACACTATCGTGTCATCCGCATATCTAAAATTATTTAATATTTCTCCGTTGACTCTGATTTCATCATCTATGCTGCCCAGAGCTTGCTGAAAGATGTGTTCGGAATACACGTTGAACAGAAGAGGAGAAAGTACGCATCCTTGCCTGAGACCGCGTTTTATCTTGATGTCTTCTGATATCATATTGGCAGTTTGCACTGCTGCTTTTTGATTCCAATAAAGGTTGCTTATTATTCTTATGTCTCGATTATCAAGGCCTATTTCTTGAAGTATGTCTATTAGTTTATTATGTTGGACTTTATCGAAGGCTTTTTGATAATCGATGAAGCAAGCATATATGTCATGATTTACGTCTCTGGCTCTTTGAAATAGAACTTGTAGGCTAAAAATAGCTTCGCGAGTTCCCAAGGCATTGCGGAATCCGAACTGTTCTCTACTTATTTGTGCTTCACACGTTGTAAAAATTCTGCGATGTATAATTTTTAGAAATAATTTTAGGAGGTGACTCATAAGGCTGATGGTGCGGTAATCTTCGCAATATTTAGCATTTGGTTTTTTGGGGATTGTCACAAATGTTGATCTTAACCACGGTTCAGGGATTTTTCCGGTGGTATAGATAATGTTAAAAATTTTTGCTAGCCATTCTACACTCGCTTCGTCCATCATTTTTAAAAATTCGGTATGTATATGATCAGGACCTGGAGCCTTTCCGATTTTTAACTGTTTTATGCCTTTTTCCACTTCGTCGGTGGTGATGGGTAAGGGCTCTACTTCTGGATATTCTTGAGGTTGATCTGATCTATCAACGTCTTCGAAAAGGTCTTCAACATATTTCTGCCAGGCAGAAATTTTTGCGTCTCGTTCTATAATTATTTTCCGTCCTTGTTGAGTAGCCTTGTTGTATTGTTTACTTTGTAGATTCCTGCAGCTTCTTTTACTTTTTTATACATGTTAAATGCATCCTGTTTTTGTTCTAATTGTTCAATTTCTTTGCATTGTGTTGTTAGCCATGTTTCTTTAGGCATCCTTATTTTGTATTTTATTAATTTCTGGATTTCTTTGTATCTGTTGTCGTTATTTTTTGCTTTTCTTCTTTCATCCATTAATTGTAGGATTTCGTCAGTCATCCACTTTTTTTTCTTTCGGTTTTGTATTGTCAGATACTTATCTCCGATTTTGTCAAAGAATGTTGTCATGTCTCGAAGTGCTTCTTCTACCGTTTGGTTTTTGTTTATACTCTGTTCACATACTACACCTAGTTCTTGTGTCATATTCCCACGCGTTTGCGGGCCATCACTTATTTTCCTAAGGTCCCATTTCTTTTTTACAATTTTTCTCAAGCATTTCTTTAGTTTTAATCTGAATTTTCCTACTAATAAGCAATGGTCTGATGCAATGTCCGCTCCAGGATATGTTTTGGCGGCTAAACAGCTATTGCGATAACGTTTGTTTATTAGAAGATAGTCGATTTGGTTTCGTACTCTCTTCTCTTTGGGTTCGTCGGGGTTGGTGGGGGCGGTCCATGTGTAGAGTCTTCTTGGTGGTAGCTTATATAATGTATTAAGGATAACAAAGTCTTCTTCTTCTACGAAAATTTTAAGTCGCTCTCGCCGCTCATTTCGTACTCCCAGTCCGTATTCACCGATATGCTCTCCGCTTCTACCTTGGCCTGTTTTAGCGTTTAAATCTTCCATAATAAGAGTTAGTTCTTGCTTTTTTAGTTGGTTCAATGTATTTTTAAGAGATTCGTAGAACTCTTCTATTTTGTCTTCCTCCGCTTCGGCTGTTGTGGCATAGACCTGTATTATATTTATGTTTATGGGATTTCCACTTAGTTGGATAAGTATTAGTCTCTCTGATACAGCTATGAAGTTAGTAACATATTTTTGAAGTTTGCTTGATAGTATCAATCCGACACCATTTATAAATTGACCTTTTTCGTTTCCTGAATAGTATACTTGGTGTTCGTCTATTAAGTATTGGCCATTGTTTGGCCATCTCATCTTCTTACCCCATTATGTCCAGTTGAAGTCTTTTGATTTCAGCTACTGCTTATTAATTTTCCTTGTTGGGCCATCGTACGGACATTCCAAGTTCCAATTTTGATTGGACTCTTTGACAATTTTAGCCTTTGTTGGTCTTGTGATTTGCAAGGGTTTCGCTGGATGACGACCTGAGAAGCCTTGCTGGTGTTTCTTCTCCTGCCGAATCTTGGGTTCCGATTACCATGATTAGTATTCATTGTATTATTGCAACTGTTTGCCATCTTGATTTTTTCTTGGAAATGCACTTTGTGCCTCTAATCAGGTGGTTTTCCGTTGCCTTCCTGATCCCAATGCCGTTGATCTTCTTATCGATTCCTCCGCCTTCGAGGGCGATTTCTCACCCTCAGGACAATAGGGTGCCCATCCTGACCCGGGAGTCAGGTTTGTTTGCTTATACCGGCGCACATTCGGTCTCCAGAGCTACGTTTGCCACCAATCCTTAGGTGTTCCCATCCTTTACCACGGGGAGGTGTAGTTGGAGTTTCTCTATCATCGAGCTTAAGACCTTACGGCATTTCTTAAACTCTCCAGATCTTATAAAGGACTTATTGACCATAAATATGTAATAATAATAAGTTGGCCAAATTTTATGGCACATCTACAATAAACTCCAATGAGTGCATTGCAACAAAAATAACCAGTACAGGTAAATCATAAAAAAGTTTTATGTTTGCAAAACAACTCACAACCACATATTGCAGTAAAGATCAGAAAAACATGGTGAGTTTAGGATGGGTGATCCTTTCCCATCCCTTGCATTTTCCAAAGCATATCTTGATCAGATTATTATATATTTTTATCTTTAGACAATCATATGAGTGGTAAACAATTTAATAATAAAGTAGAATTAAAAACTAAGCCACAGACAAAAATCTTTACCCTAAAACAAATAAAGAACTTCTTTTCAGCTTTGTGGCGCCCAGTATTGAGTGTAGGACTCCCCTTTGATTCTCAAACTCTCTCTATTCTGTGATGTGTCCGTCCATCTCAATCCTGCAACCTTCTTGATGTCGTCGTACCAGCGTGCACTTGGTCTTCCTCTATTTCTTACTCCTGTCCATGGTCTCCAGCGTTCCACCTATTATCCGTTAATCGTGCTACATGACCTGCAAAGCGCCATTTCAATTGTGTAATTCTGTTTATTATGTCTGTAATTTTGGTTTATTGTCGTATCCAGCTATTCCTTTTCCTATCTCTAAGGGTGATACCAATCATCGACCTCTCCATGACTCTCTGTGTAACTCCCAGCTTTGTGACTATATGTTTAGTAAGCGTCCATGTTTGTGCACCATACGTTAATATAGGGAGTATGCATTGGTCGAATATTCGTAATTTTATATATTGGGGGATTTTTTTGTTCTTTAAGATCTTCGATAGCTTACTAAATGCTGCCCAACCTAAACGCCTTCTTCTTTCCACCTCTACGTCCTTATTTTCTTTGCTCATTTGTATGATTTGGCCAAGGTATATATATTGCTGTAAATTGTCTATAACCGTGTTGTTTACTGTCATATGTGTTTCTTGTGGACACATTATTTTGGTTTTGTTCAAATTTTCTTTCTGTTTCTGTATCTATTACTATTCTTTGTTTTGGTTTATATTTGTTTCTATTCGTTGTTAGAGTGATTTTGGCTCGAACTATTCGGTGGTGACTGCCAGTGTGAATCGCATTTAAGGTGGTGATATCTTGAATAATTTCTCTGGAAGACGACAGTATATAGTCTATTTCATTTTTTGTTCTGCCATCCGGGCTTATCCAGGTCCATTTGCGTTGTTGTTTCTTATTGAAGAAGGTGTTCATCGCGTATAGTCGTTGGTATTCTAGGAAATTTATCAACATATGTCCTCTGTGGTTTCTTTGTCCCAGTCCATATTTCTCTACATACATTTCTTCTTCTGCTTGTTGTTGTCCTAGTATCGCATTAAAATCGCACCGATAATGTCGTGTTTGCATTTGTTTTCGTTTCGTGCTCTGATTACATCTTGATATTCCTTTAAACATTTTGACGTTCGGTTTTATTCTCTTGCTTACTAGGAAACCCACGCCTTTCTGACTTTCAGTTTCATGACCTTTGTAATACAGGGTGTTACCAGACTGCAGAACAATAGCTCCTTCCTCTTGTCTTCGTATTTAGACGAGACCTATTATGGCCTATTTTATCTTCTTTGCTTCGTTCTCGAGATCATGCAGTTGATAGTCATTCAGCAGTGATTGGCATTTATATGTTGCTAGGGTTAGTGTGGTTGCCTTCTTGAAGTTTTTCGACGAAAGCGATATCTTGCCTCCCTCATATTCCATGAGGCAGACCGCCTTTGCGGTGTGGGATTTCAAACAGTCTGTTTGACCCACCTGGGGAAATTTTTCGGAGATTGCTGTTGTCATCATTGAGTGGTTTTTGGCCATAACTCTCTGCGCTGGCCAAGTGCGAGTTGGCGAGTAGGTTATGGGAAGTGGTGTGGCCAGGATAGAGGTTATGGGACATGATTCTCCCCTGATAGGGATGGGGGGGGGGGGGGGCAAATCGCGGCTCGCGTGGGCAGGACCGCATTACTGAAGTAGATCTGCCCTCTGCTGGGATCGCAGAGGGGTATCTACCCGCTACCGCATAAAGAACTTACCAATCATAAAATTAAACCAAAATAAGATTGAGTGGAACAACAAGGATTCGGCAATTAAATATTTGGGTGTCTACTTAGACACCAGACTAGGATGGGGCTTCCATGTGAACAAAAAACTAAGTGAGTGCTATGCGAGGCTGGGTATCCTATACCCGCTGATAAATCGAAAATCACATTTGCGTGTATAGTGCATTATGCTAATATATAAAACAATACTAAGACCTATTTTAACATATGCGTGTCCTGTATGGAGAAATGCATCCAAAGCACACCACAGAAAATTACAAGTGCTGCAAAACAAAATTGCTCGAATTTCAGTGAATGCGCCATGGTTTGTGCGGAATGACCAAATTCACAAAGAACTAAATTTACCGCCTCTACTCGATCACGTAAATAAACAGCGCAACAAATTCTTTGATAATATAAGTGAATGCGACAGTGCAGTGCCGTATAACCTTGGTCAAAAAGGTAAACATAAACGACTAAAAAGAAGACTCCCACAGGACTTATGTCAATAAATACATAACTTTCATAAACAAGCAATATATGTATTAAATCAAATAAATGTACAATGTTAGTATAAGTTAAGAATTAAGACTCACAACCGAATCATGTATAGCAAAATCAATGCTGAGCTGATTAAACTATAACAAAAAAAAATAAATAAATAAAGCTTCACATAGAAGTTCAGTCTCTGTATGCTACGAGCAATTTCACAGTTAATTTGGATTAACCTGAGTTGAAATGTATTCTATTTGTACATAACAGAAGAAAAAACTGAAAATAAATTTAAATTTCATACACAATTAAGACTGGATTATAATGTAAAGGTCGCTTCGCGGCCTTTTTAAAGTATACTTTTATGCATAAGCTGGTAAAGCTTTCGAACGGTGTGTGTTGAGGCGCTTCGCGCCTTTTAAGAAATGCAAACCCTACCTTCTACCCCACTTAAATGTAGCCATTGGCATATAAATGTGAAAGGGGCTATTTTTAGGCCACTTGCACTTGTTTTCTTGAATTTCTGATCGCGGACTCGGATTCTACGTCAAATTTGGTTGTTCCTTTTGTTTTTCTTAGAGGGAACCGGCGGCTACGGGATCTTTGATTATGTATTATAAGGAATTCCTGAAGGTTTTCCTCAACTATGTATAGGTTTTTTTAGACCACTTGCACTGGTTTTATTAAATTTCTGATCGCGGATTCAGATTCTACGTCAAATCTGGCTGTTCTTTTTGTTTTTTTAGAGGGAACCGGCGGCTAGGGGATTTTATGTGCTATGCTTATTGTTTGTAGAGAGAAAGAAAATCAAACCGTTCTTTTTAGAATACAAAACTTTTACTGTCCAATTGGGTTCTAAGTCTTTACATAACAGTGTTAATTCGGGAATCCAATAATACAATTCTATTAATTGTATTAATTTTATTCGATAGGCACTTCATAAAATAAAAAGGAAGCAAATTCGGCTTTGCAACCACAGTAGAGGCGATTGTTTCTCTGATAAATTCTAAAGTTTTTTGTTTAGCTACCTATGTAACTCAACTTTCACCAGCTGATCGTAAGAAATCGCTTTCTTATGTCGTTTTATATTTTCTATAGGTACCACATACCTCAGCAAAAAAGTGTAGTAAAAGTATTAAAGATAAAGTTCATTAACTGCACTGAAAGTTGTTAATGTAATTTCTCAAGTAACTAAATGTACATAAAAATATTACAGAAGTTATCACTTTTACGTATATCAGCTGCAGCAAACGAAGTTTGTGGAGAGGTAGTATTAGTTGAGTGGAGATCTTTCTATTCAAAACTCCCTCTGCTTTTTAACAAAGCTGTTGGCTTTGAATGCTGCGCATGTCGCGGTTCGCACGTTGGATTAAAATATGTTTTGTCGCTTTCAAATAAATCGAGCGATTTCTAGCATACCTTCACTCGTTAGATCGTAAATCTGATGTTAACTGCTCATGTCCTATTTGGCTTAAACCTTGTTTTACTCAAGTTGTCCAGGACACCCGCGAAGTAGTGAGGATACGACTGGCAATGTGAGCTCATTAGCACATAAACTGTCGCCTTTAGCAAACAAAGTTGTGAGGCAACGGTGCATATTTTTTTTGTAAAATAGGGTATTTGATTGTGACTTGCATTATAGTAACAAATTACCGCTTCGATTTTGAACATGCAAAAGTTGCTGTTACTTCTCTCTAATGCAAACCCAAAGTATGCGGGTGTTTTTGTCGGGTGACAATGTACAGTGCAGATTAGTGCACTATTTATGTTAATTTGTTTGAATCATTATGTCGTGCTATTTTGCACAACATATAATTTGCCGGCACATTCTCTTGCTGATGTCAATGAATTCGTTATCATTACAATGAGGGCAAAATTCCTGAAGCGATACGAAGCCGTATTTTTAGTAAATCATCTGAAAGGGTCGAAACAGGCTGCAAAATATATGCGGAACCCGGAGGCGTTCATTTAGGGGTGGATAATTGGAGATTGATGATATGGACGATCTACCGGAAAGGAAGACGGATAAAGCGATCTTGCGTCTTTTTGAAGACAAGCTAGGTCCTTTGATTGAACCCGCAAGAAATTAAACTCAGATCTTTCTAAATACAATTCGAAGTCGGTTGAGTAAAAAACATTTCTTTTCAATAAACTTTAAAGAAACCATTATTATCAAAAAATCAAGTAAAAAACGACGTAAAATTCGGACAATGTTATCATTACGAAGAGTTTTCTTTTTGGACATGATCTTTCTTATTAAAATCAAGGTCAGCGAATAGTAATGGAGATCCTTCTGTAAATAGAGTTTTGGTTGCTTGTTTCTACATGTGACCAATTAAAAGGCTAAAAAATTGTTTGTCATCTGTCAGAAATGTTTGCTAAAGTCTGCTAAAAGTATCTTGATTCATAGAGAGAAGATTGGGAGCTGCAAGAAGACAATGGCCCTAATAACAAAATACATATCATAACTACTATGGAATGGGCGGCAATGTCCCCAGATGTTAATTCCACTAAAAATACGTGGTGGTACATAAATATAAAGCTTGAAGGAAAGCCAGTGTATGCAGCAAAAGAAGATATGGAACCTCGTCGAAAGAATGGAAAAAAGGTGTGGGGCTATAATCAGTAATGTAGTTGATTTGATCTGTATTAGGCTACTGTAAAATATCTCATAATGTTTACTTCAATAGAAGAAAAAATTTACATTTTAATTTTGTTAAGGTTATAGCAAGCTTTTATTACTGAACAGACTGTACGTCATATGCTGTACGAAATAACGGGTGAGTCAGAATGGAATACATATTTGTCTTTGAAATAGCGCGGGATATAATAGCGGGAGAGGGACGGGCGGCCATGTGCTAAGTAGAAAGTATGGAATTTGAGCAGTTTCCGGGAAAGCAACATGATTTTGTGTATGCAGTTATTACAAAATCAACAGTTACGTAACAGTACTTAGGCGTTTTAGAGTTTTATATGGGCTTCATGACATACAGCAAGCGCGCAGTGCCAATTTAATAAAGCTTTGGGTTCAGAAGTTTGAGCGTAGTGGTGAATTCCAAACCTGTTGGCTGCCGGCAAACAGTGAGAACGCCAGCAAACATCAATCGCGTGCGCGCTAGCGTTCGGCAACATCTCCGAAGATCGATCCGTAAACGCGCGGCGGCTTTGAATTTTAACCAGTCCAACGTTCAGAAAATTGTGCAAAAAGACTTAACGTTTTTATGCCTACAAGATCCAGTTAGTGTAAGCTCTGAAAGCAACAGACTACCCGTTACGCCCCGCTTTTGCTCGCGAGTTGCTTTAGTACTTTGAAAACTTTAATGATATTTTGTTTAGTGATGAACCAAATTTTCACTTAGACGGATACTTTAATCGTCAAAATATGAGGTATTGGTTAGAAAACAATCCTCGAGAAAAACACCAGGAACATCTCCACAGCCCCAAAGTTACCGTTTGGGCTCAAATTTCTTCAAAGGGCATTATTGGTCAGTATTTTTTTGAAGATAACCATTGGCGCATACTTACTGTCAATTCTGAAAGATACACCGCCATGGTTCGTAATTTCTTTAGTCCGGATCTTTAAGTATGGGAGGGATATGGCCTTACAACATGATTTCAGCAAGATGGGACCACAAGTAACACAGTACGCGGCATTAGAGGCAATTAGAGAATTGTTTTCGAACCGGCTTATTTCGCGTAGAGGTGACATTAATTGGCCACCAGGGAGTCAGTCCTGACCTAGTCCCACCTAATTTTTTCCTGTGGGGATATCTGAAACATCGAGTTTACATGAATCCTCCGACTAATTCACATCAACGTAAGGCCTGTATACGAGAAAAATTGCAGCAATTTGACAAAACATAAGTCAACGTGTTTTCACGCATTTGAAGTCTCGTTCGGAATAGTGTCAACGCCGTGATGGCAAGCATCTTGGTAATGTAATTTTTCGCACATAAGTTCCACATTTCATGCTTCAATTTTATCATAATTACGTAAATATATCATGAAAAGCTATCATGTTCCGTTGTTTTGAAATATGCATTGCATTCTGAGTCGCCTGTATTAAGTTTTCGAAGCATATCAACCGGTGTGAATGTAGTAGCTTTTTAACTTGCTATTAATACTCACTTTATACTATATTGAGGTTTAATTAAAAAAATTTTGAACAAAATGTTTAAACGAATATATTGTAATTTAAAACATTTTGTTTGTAATGTTCTAATAGTTTAATTTAATTTCTTAGAATTTTTTATCTTTTTATGTTTTTTGCTTAAATGATGGTATTTGATCATTGGATAGTTTAATTATATTGAGTTTTGCATTTCTTTTGTCATATCAAATAAAAAATTGTTTAAGCTTATTAATTTTATCTAAATATTAATAACTATTTTTATCCACATACTCTATCATCTTACAGATCCATGAAATGATAGTATAAACAAAACTCTTTTTTTACTAATGTGAGAAAAATGTCCTCCGCCTTTGAATGTATATAATGAGCATCTCTGAACTTTTAGAAGCTAATTAGAGCATGCGCTAAACTGTTTTACTACATTATATGGTTAAAAGTATCCGGATACCCCGCTGAAGAAATGGATCTGGTTGTTAGGTGTATTGTATCGTCATAGAAGTAACGAGATAAAAGTGTAGGTTGTAGCATATGTGTATTATATACAAAAATAAATGGTTATACAATCTTAAGTACGCGCAGCAAGCGCTAATTAAAAAAGATAAAATGCAAAATCACACCCACCCTTTCTTCGGTCTTCCCGTAGGTAGGATACACGCCTGTTGCTTGCGTTCTTTACCGGTTAATGGAAAGACCTAAGAGCGACTAGTAGAAAGCCTTTTTTATTTCGTCCGCAACGTTAATTTTAGGCTCAGAGACAGCAGACAGAAGGACGGCTTTGTTAACTGCACTTCCAGAGCGTAAGCGGGTTAGACGAAAATGCGGTTTTACAGCGGGCTGGTAGATCCAGTACAGAGCGGGTGAACAAGTCGAGGCGAAACGGAACACTGGCTGGATTTTCAAATAGCGATATACCCGATAATGTATGTATTTTCAAACAGCACCAACAGAAAGCGGATAAGTCCTAATTTAAACTAAAATGTAATACCTTTGGCTAATTAAAGAAAAAGCACGATTCGATCGCAACAAGAAGTAAGTTGTCAGAGTTGAGTGATTTAAACAAAATATCGGTTTCGCTAATCTCTCAATTAACTGTAAACTGTGTCATAAAATGGAAGCGTCTAGGATGTGAAACAAATGGGAAATAAAAAGGTAGGCCGCATAAATCTAATGATCGCAACCGGTGAATTCTAAAGAGGGTAGTGATAAAAAATCGGATGTCTTGAACGATCACTTTGTTATTTTCAAAGTGCTTTTGACGTAGTCGTTAGCACCAAGATTGTTGTTTACAAGACCCAACATCGATCAATGCTAAATATTGCTTGTAATAGTGCAAATCACAGCCCCATTGGACTGTAGAACAATAGCAACTAGTTTTGTGGATTGATCTGGCAATCTGATAGACCCGTTTGGGTTTGGCAGTTACTAAGAAAACGCTTTTAATTCGAAATATTGTGTTCACAACTATGTTTAGGGCTGTTCGGCCTATAATTGAAATAATGAAAACTAAAATGTATTTTGATATTCTTGACAACTCTGTATTTTAACTTTCTTGGGAAAAATTCAGGAAAGGGCATTCCTTGTACTAACTGAATAACTGTTTTCTACACTGTAAAGGTTTTTCTACCGTAATTTTAGGATATGAGCATTAAAAAACTGAATTGGCTTTTATATACTATTTATTAAAGCAATATATACAGTTAACATTACAGGACATGTTATAAATAAAAGGCTGGTGCTCCGCCTTACGGCACTACACCGGCGCTACCGCAACTGCATGAACAATTTTATGCAAAACCTGTATCTCCCAATTCTCAAAAGTTCTTATAATCTATCGTGGCCGCAAATTTACTTGCTCCGGCATTTGCCTTAGTGCAAGACCCGGGAAAAACTACGAAAACCCGAGTCAGGGCAGGCGAATCGAAACCGCTGATGGTTTCGAATCCTCCGAACATTTATAATATTACACAAAGAAACAGACTAAACTACCTTAACTTACGCCGCACTTAATGTCTGTTAGCGATTGTCCTTGCATTCGCATCTCGCACAACACTTGTTTTCCTGGCCCCCGCGCGCTCATCACAAATTCGCGTCCACACGTATCTTGCTCGTCGTTCCGAAAAAACCGCAAGAGCCGTCCACCGTTCGCGTACGCCCGAAAGTTTCTCGATCTCCATCTTGTAATAAGGGTCCTCTCTGCCCTAGCCCTGGTCTCCTCCTCCGCTTTGCAAGTTAGCAGGACGTGCATGGCGTTGTCGACCTCCTCACATGCGCATCTGTCTTGGATCTCCACCAGCTTCCAAATTCGTATTAGGTAGGACCGGAAGTTACCACGCCCAGAGATAAGCTGGACGGTTAAAGCCCTCCGCAGTCTGTCGCGCCGTGTCGACCGTGGGGATGAATATCCGCGCATGTCGCTCCATCTCCGCTGCTTGCCATCTCTGCTCCCATCTTGCTCTCGCCCTAGCTCGTAACCGGTTTTTTACGAGCCCTATTTCTAGATTAAGCAAAGAATGTGGCATTATTACTATTACAAATGTGGACAAAACAAAAAACCATGGAAGCCATTAGTGAGTAGCAAAGGACGACGCACTTTCTTTGAAGAAATAAAACGACTGTTTTGAATATTTATGTGAAGTTACCAGCCGTGTGAAAACGCGGAGTACAAAGCAACAAGAACTGTAATGATAAAGATAAAAGGCACACTTTGTCCAGCATGTGTCCGATTCCATAATGGAAAATAAACGAATCATATTTAGTGCACTGAAGGGCGCAATGGACTCGCCTTGGAAAGCTTTCATATCCTTTATTTATGAAGACTTGAAGTCTGGACACAATACATTCCCTATACTCTCACCGCTGAACAGAAGCACAAGTGTGTAGGGATATGCTAACAATTACTGCGGTTGTACAGCGTGGACTCGGAGAGATTCTTTGAGTGTTTGGTTACAAAAGACAATGTAAGGTTTAAGACGCTCCATTCTGTGGAATGACAGCATATTTGAACCTCTAGTCCCAAGCAGCTACGGTCGGCGGTTGTTTATTCTAAAACAAATTTTTAAAATTCTGCTGATGGACTAGTTGCCTTCTCGTAAGGCCATTCTCAGTGAACTGTACTGCTGTTTAGTTAAGCGGCTCAGCCGATGTTTGACGTAATAAAAAAAAATTCTCCTCCAATAGTGACCTTCATTAGAATGTCCACAAAGAATGCTTTGCAATAGTTACATGAAAACTTCCGGAGTGTTAGCAAAAGTAGAGATTTTAAATAAAAATGCCTCTAATTAAATATGTACTCACTACTTAATAAAAATAATTGAGAGCAAAACAACAGTAGTATCAATTATTTTTGTTCACCCCAAATAGTGTAGCAGATGGAGCCTTCCGCTACGCTCTAGACTTGTTAGTTCTATAAAGTTGCATTAGTTCTACAGCTAAGAAAATAGTGAATTGCTAATCATCTACAATTTGAAACTGTAGGTTCTGATATTTTATGGTAAACATTAATTTACCTGTCACCTGTTTTTCTCTTGTGTTTATAAATATTTTATTTGCAAGTACTTGTCTATTGCATATAATTTTTTAAAAGTCTCTGAAGAATTTTAGAGTATTTTGGGTTTAAACTATGTTTTGCCAAACTTTTAGGATCACTTGATTTAACAAAGACAGCACATCTGATTTTTCTATTTGCTACTTTATTGTTATAAATTGCTTTACAAGATCTTTGAGATGAGTCCAGAAATTTGGAAAAATACTATTATGTAAGAACAAGTTGGCTTCACATAATCAACAAAATAGGATTATCGACAAAACGAGTCAAGAATACGACTACCGAGCGGCTATATTTGGATAATTTCGCACTGAAAAATAACCGACAGAAATTATTGCATAGTTTGGCTACAACAAGGCCCAAGTTTACAACATAACCAAGAACAGGAAATCTAACTACAAAAAAGCGTAATTATCAACAGGGCAACGCACAAAGTGATGAATTCATCTACGAAATAAAAAAGAAGACCGACCAGGATCCCAGGCGCGACATGATTGATATGGCAAAGCAAATTGGCGTGACAAAATCGACGGTTAATATAATAGTGCTCCTGGACCTGCACTATAAGTCTTTCATCCTGAGAAAGTACCAACTATTGATTGACAGAAATAAGATGGACAGAAAATTAAAAGACAAACCGAAACGACGTCAAGCACAACAGCTCTGTTTTTCTAATACTTTTTTTTCAAATAAAAATTATTTTATCTAGACCACTTAGAAGGTGAATCACCAAAACAACCATTGGATCTGCCAAAATACCTTTGAAGTAGTTACTGTCATGCATGCAATTTTTTTCCTCTGTATGATGGCGCTAGGGGTTGTGAGCAGAGAGATGTCATGTTTCGCCACTTTTTTGAGGAAGGTTTGAAGTGATCCTCGATAACTATATCTACGTGCTGGAAACAGTTGTTAAGCTCCTACATTGCTTATAATTCCTTTAACTACTACTTGAAAGGCGTCAAGGCGAAGGTCGATGATAGGTATCGTAACACCAAAGATAGCTTAACGGCCCTCGGAATAAAGGTAATGACACATATGGACAAGGAGGAAGTTGTGTTGTCCTGCAGCTCAAAAAGATCATATTTTACGTAAATAGATTTAATTTTCCTTGAATTTTTACTTTCCTTATCCTATAAGGAAAGTAATGTAATCGGCGGAAATTTGACCTACCCAGTTTTTCACATTTATGGACGAAATATAGCCTCAGGACACCAAAAAAGTTGGTTTGAGCCATTGGTTCGTGTGTGTGTGTGTGTGTGTGTGTGTGTCTGTCGGTCTGTCAGTAAACAGGATATCTCGAGAACCGTAAGAGCTAGAGACTTGAAATTTGGTATACAAGTTACTTGTAGGTAGGGACGCAGTGCGAAGCTTTTGGTAAAAATCGGCGGAGTCGTTTGGTCGCAAGGTCGCAAAATTGGTCGGAAAGCGGTCGCGAATCTAAACGGTTGAAGATACAAAAAATTTATGAGAATAAAAATGATTTGTTATCATAAGATAAACATACATTTAAAATAAAAGTTAATAAAATAAGAATTCGAAAAAAAACTGAAGCTCAGGATTTTTAATACACCAGGTGTTCATAAAATGTTTTGGGAAATTGATATTGCCGGATAGATCAAACCGAGACGAAGAACAAATTACAATGAAATTTTTGATCCGAGGTCAAATAAATAAGTGATAGCCGATTAAAAAAAAATTAAACGGATCAATCACAGCGCGCTCGGAGAGCTACCGTGACGATTGAGGGAGGACGGGGGGGGAGCGCTTGGCCGCTAGGAGGGAGCACGCAGGCGATAATGGCGAAGGCCGTGTGGCCGAGCTCGCACGGTTACCTTCAGTGACGTAGCAAAATTTGAAGTACGAGTCAATTATTGTCTTGTACTGTTTATTTTAATCAGCTTTCTAGTGTTGGACTCGCGCCTCGTCCTTTTTTAAAATAAATTCCGGAGCGAGAGCAGTGCAGGCCGAGACGACGGACCCGGTATAATCTAATATATATTTGTCTTATCTCCCTAACTAAATTTTTAATTCTATCTCCTCCTAGACGCTTCAACCTATTTCCTTGAAACACACCACATTCACAACTATATTTGCTAATTCGGCTCAAAAGATCAGCCTTCTAACTTGAACTTGAACTTAATTTTGATAGAAAATTGTTTAATTGCCAACAAAGGAGCTTCTAATTGATCAATTAATTCAAATTATTTAATTACACCCGCAGTGTTAAAGTGAAATTTATTTTTGTTGTCGCCGCAACATAGATTTAAGAATTTTAATTAATTCAGTGCGAAATCTATTTTAAGTAGTTAAAAGTAGTTAAAAGTTTCAATTCGAATTTTAGTTTGATATACGAAAAATGAAATATCAATAGATGTGGAGAGGCAGGCGTGTAAATAGCCGTGCCCTCGCGGTGCGGTGTGGGGAACTAAGTACGGCCCGTTTTGAAAAGTAAAACGCTGAAGCCCAAATCGTCCCTTAAACGGCCGGCGCGAAAGCGGTTGGTAGCGGCTACCGATATCAACCGATGAGTAATTGCCAAATCGCTCACCTGTAATCGGCTTCGGCTTCGGCGGCGTTGGTTTCACGGTGGCCACCTTGTTGCGATGTCTTCGTGTCTGGAACACGACCGCACTGGCCGAGATGCGATGCGGATCGAATATGTTTCTTGCGGGTTGGTTAAATGCGGCCGCACGGCCGCGATGCGGGTTGGTTTAACGCGACTGAACTGGCCGCGTTGCGGGTCGAGTATATCACCGGGCTTAGCGGTAGATCGTTTGCGGGAAATTTTAATTCGACAGCACTTTTCATTTCAAAGGGTGCCGCCGACGGCGTATGCAGACTCGCCGGCTGAGAAAAAGCCCATATGCTTTTTTGTGTGCGATAGCAAAACGTAGCGGCAGATATCAGAGCCCCCAGCATGCCGCCACGATACACAGGCGGTTCAAGGGCGAAAAGGCCGCCACACCATACTCCCCGCCTTGAAAGGTTCTGAGCTTTCAAAAAAATTAATACCTTATCAAGGAGCTATTAACAGCGGTTTGAAACAATATTGTCATTAAATTCCTGAAGTTAACTATTATATTTCAGGTGCGTTAAATTGCGGTTAGATTTATATCGTAACAAACTATATAAATGCCCTATTAATACACTATCTATATATACATGAGTCAGCTAAAATATTGTTTATTGGGTTGGCAAAGGATATAGCTTGGTGACAGGACGTTTGTACATACCTGACCCGGTTTTTACTGAATTTAATTCGTTAAAAAAGTGAATACTTTGAACTGTTCGAATAACAAAATTTTCAGCGATTTGAATATATATCAAGATGAAATGGGTAATCGCCGCCATATTCTAGAAAGCCTGATTCGGGAGATAAAAACAACTGCTCTGAAATATTTTAATTTGTGTTAAAAACTCGGCTTCCAAACGTTCTGTATAAAAAACAACAGTGGGAAACATTAAAGGAGTTTTTGACAAGCATCGAAATATTCAGGCAGACTATCAAATTCTCAAACCGTGAACAAATATTGATATGCCTTCTTTAAGAGTTGAAAATCCGGAAAGTCTTCTATACTGAAATTTCAAAATAAAACATACAGGTGTAAATATTACACAATAAGTTTTATTACTTCAGCTAAATTCTACCTTCAATACTGGATTAAACCTTTTTTATCGTCATAGAATGCTTTTGACCTTTGAAACGGCGTATCGAATAAATCGCCTATCACTTTTTCGAGTGGTTGACTGGATTATGATTTTGTGTTTTTTTGGTCATGTTTTGTTGGATTATGTGTCGCAGGTTTTCAAGTCTGCCGCTCAAAATTTCAATTTATTTGCGGTACCATCACATAAAAGTGAAGGTGATCTGCCGCAATACCAAACTCTTCTATATTTCACAATTTGATGAAGAAATTTACTATTGAATAGATTAGATAAGCGCATGTACAAAGAAATATTACTAGTGCTAATAAATTAAGAGTATTAATATAATAGGATTTTAAATTTATTTGGCTGAGAACTCATCTGTGTTGCCCAATTCCACCAGTTTCTTTTTGAAAGAGTGCCAACAAAGGTTCTTTCTTGCCGATACATTGTATAGCCTTACACTGGTCCAATAGCGTCCAACGGTGCTTCTACTTTTTCTAACACCTGCGCTAGTTTGACCATTACTTTTTTTGGGATGGGGAAATTAATAGCTTCTCTATCCAATGCTAGTTTTGTTTGTTCCATGAGTTATGGAAGGTTGAGTCTTGGTAGGTCTGACCATCTACTGCTTCTCTTAATAGAGCAATAACTCAATTTATTGTTAACAGGAGTATGTTTAAATAAGCTTGTTTTCCATTGTGAAGAATTACAATAAACCTGATATAATTTATATCTTTGCATTTTTTGTTAGGTTGATGCAACATTAAAATATTCACTGGCGTTCAGTTGACTAGTTGCAGGAAAAATCGCAAAAATTGCTGTACCACTTTGCATTCTTAGTATTTATTTTACTTTAATATTTTAGTGTCTATAAGCCTGTAAATTAATAAAAAGATAAAAGAATTTTTTTATTAATTTACCTTTTGCCCTTTCAATTAAGCAATAAATTAAAAATTTAGCCAAAAAATGACGATTTTTTTTTTGAAAAATAAGTCAAAATCTTAACAGATAAGGTAATTCTGTTAGAGTTCGATAAAAAATAAAAAAGGAAGCTAACAAATTTTTCACTATCCGTACCAATACATAACACCACCTGGACGTTGCAAAGTATCTCCCAGAAATATTTAAGTTGCATAATAACGACCAAGATAAGGATGTAGACCAAGAACTAAAAACACCAATTAAATGAGATAAAGTTACATCCTGAAAATGTACCAGGGCATGATTTAGTAATGACCACAATATTGATGTATTAGCAAGAAAGAGTTTGAAAGCACTTATGTACATATTCAACGCTATAATGATATATACATTGGCTGTTGTCCCTTAAGCCTGCGTATATTATAAACCAAAACTTGGTAGAGATTTAACAAATATTAATTTGTACCATCCAATAAAAAACTGTTACACAGAAAATTAAACAAAGAATTAGACTGTCAAGACTGGATACCAAATCATCAATTCGGCGTTCGATAAGCTCATTCCAAAGTACAATAGTGGCACCGATTAGTAGATTAGAATACTGCACAGCTGCATTCATAAACATAAGCCTAGCCTTTGATAAAATCTAGCATCGATGATTTCTATCAAAAATCAAGAGGATTCTTTCACCAGTGTATTTTATTGGAGTCATATCTTAGTCGACGTAAGTTCAAGGTCAAAGTACACGAAGAAGTTTATTATAGATTTCAAATACATTCTGGGGTTTCTCAAAGAAGCATTCTTGGTCTTCCGACTTATAAACATCAAGTATAACAACAATAGGTACATTGCAAACGATACCGCGATCGTCACTGTACATGAAAAATCTATAACCACTTTAGAACTGCACAAACATGCAAAATACAAAAATGGAAAGTTTAAGTTAGCGAGACTAAATCATCACTTATAACCTTAACTTTTAGAGAAGACCAGTATTCTCCAGTCAGTTTCAACCAAGTAGTCATACCACAGACAAAAGTAGTTACATATGTTGGATTCTATCTTCGTCTTGATGCCAACAGCTGGGCTACAAATAATCACGAAAAGGCTGAAGCTTTTGCGAGACACTTCATCAGTGTTTTTACCCCCTACGACTCTAAAATAGCAAGAGATGAAGAAAGCACAATTTATCAGTATCTCGAAGCGCCATTCAAAATGAGCCTACCAGTGAAGCAATTTAAAATAAATGAAGTTAAGGCTATAATCATGAAGGAATTAAACCCACACAAAGCGGCAGGTTATGATTTAATTGCAGGCCAAGTTCTTAAAGAACTACCGGAAAAATGTTTTATTTATATCATTTACCTCTTCAATGCTATCCTAAGATTAAAATACTTTCTGGAGCAGTGGAAGGTTTCTACAATTATAACGATTCCCAAACCTAGCACACCAAAAATAATGAACTGACATCCTTTAGACCAATCAGCCTTCTACCCATATTGTCGAAGGTTCTTAAAAAGCTGCTGTTGCATAAAATAACACCAATACTTACGGAGAAAAACATTATACTTAACTCAGTTTGGCTTCCGAAAAATGAACAAATTCATAGAATAACAGACCGAATCCTAAAGACTTTCAGGAAGAAAATATTGTTTAGCAGTATTTTTAGATGTCGCCCAAGCTTTTGACTAGGTTTGGCACTAAGGCTTACTGTTTAAACTAAAAATATCCTACCCCATGACCTATATGAAATCATGAAATCCTACTTAACCGATCGGCACTTCTTCGTCAGGTGTGGTGATTCACAAACCTCCTTATTTTCTATTAATGCTGGTGTTCCTCAAGGCAGTGTACTGGGATCGTTTTTATTCTTATCTTCACTGCTGATCTACACCAAGAACTACACTATCGACGTTTGCTGATGACACAGCGGTATTCTTTTCACATACGGATCCAACTATAGCGTCTAATTATCGCAGAGCACATTTAGATGCCCTAGAATTATGGTTTAATAGGTGGCGTATACATATTAACGAAACCAAATCGGTCCAAGTAACTTTAACAATAAGAAAAGCTACTTGTCCGACTCTAGTAGAACAATCAACAAATACTACAGGATGACAGCGTTAAATATTTAGGGTTACATTTTGACAGGAGACTAACGTGGAAGAAACATATCTTCACAAAAAAGAAAGAAACTTACTTACTTACTTACTTACTTAATCCTTATGCCCTTTTTACCGTTAGGTGTAGGGCAGGTGGGAGAAGAGTTTGCTGTATACTTTTCTTTCCATAGTTTTCTGTCCTGGGCTACTTGTTTTATACCTTCCCAGTTTATTCCCTTGTTTGCTGCTGGCTCTCTTATTCCTTCTTCCCAGGTTTTCCTTGGCCTTCCTCTTTGATTTTTACCCGGCACTCGCGATTCATACACTCTTTTCACTAATCTGTTTTTGGCATACGACACATGACCAAACCACCTTAATTGTCCTTCTTCTATTTTTTCCATTATAGGTTTTATCTTTAAGTCTTGTCTGTACGTTTTATTTCGGATTTTATTTCTTTTCGTTTTATTTTGTATCCTTCTTAGGAACCTCATCTCCATTGCATTTAGTCTTATTTTATGTTTTCTGTCAAAGACCACGATTCACTACTATACATTATTGACGGTCTCACCACTTTTTTCACTACTTCTGTTTTTATTTTCTTGGTACTTCTTTCTTTCCTAAAAAGTTCGTTTTCAGAGTATTCCTGTTTTCTCCATTCTATCATTAATTTCTTTATCTATTTTGCCGTTTTTCTCGATCCTAGATATCTAAAACTTTCTACCTGTTCAATTTGTTTTTCTTGTATTTTTATTTTGTGTGTTATATTCTCTCTGGCCACTACCATACTTTTAGTTTTCGCTATGTTTATTTTCATGTTTATTTTCTGTAGCTCTGTTTCTAACACCTCTAGGTTGTATTGTAGATTCTCTTCTGTGTCGGCTATTATCGTCATCTCGTCCGCGAACATCAGTTCGTTTATTTCTGTTTGTTCCATTTGCCAGTATCCCAATTTTATCTTCTTCATCTTTTTCTTTGCATTTTTCATCGCCTCGTCTAGCACTATTGAGAACAGCAAGGGGCTTAGCACGCATCCTTGCTTTACTCCTATTTCTGTTACGAACTCTTGTGACTCTTCATTGTTAGTCCTTACTACGTTTTTATTACTTCTGTACATTGCTTTTACTATTTCTATCGTTCTTTCCTCTATTCCTCTTTTTCTAGTGCTTTCCATATTTGTTCTCTTTGTATTCTGTCAAAAGCTTTTCTAAATCTATAAAGCACATATGTATTTCCTTCCTTTTTAATAAATTTTCGCTGATTTGTCTAATGATGAATATTAAATCTTGTGTGCTTCTCCCTTCCTAAAACCACATTGAGTCTCTTCTATTGTATTTTCTATTCTGTCTCTTATTCTTTTCTCAATTATTCTGGCCAGTATTTTCATGGGGACACTTATTAACGTAATTCCTCTATAATTACCACATTCTCTTTTGTCACCTTTCTTATGTATGGGAGTATGATTCCTATATTCCAATCCTTTGGTATTATCATTGTCTTCATTATTTCATTTAGCAATTCTGTATATTTAGTTATTCCTTCATTTCCCATAAACTTTATCATTTCCGGTGTTATTTTGTCTCTTCCTGCTGCTTTTCCTAACTTAATTTTCTTTATGGCCTCCTAACTTCTTTCTCTTGTATTTCTTCGATTTCTTCTCTTTCGTCTAGTTCTTTCTTTTCATCTGTTGTACTGTTTTCTGCTTTTGTTAGTTCTTCGAAATGTTCTTTCCATCTTTCCATTATTTGATCTTCTTCTGTTATTATTTTTCCGTCCTTTCCTTTATGTTCATCATATTATATTCCTTTTTCTTCCTAAGTTGTTTTAAGGTTCCGTAAAATAGTTTTGGTTCTCCCGAAAGTTTTCTGTCATCTTTTCTCCAAATTTTATCCATGATTCTTCTTTTGCTTTTCTCACCGCCTTTCGTTTCTGTTCTTGTTTCTTTATATTTTCGTAGTCATCTGTTTTTTTGTACTTAAGTATCTCTTCCATGCCTGCTTTTTCTCTTTGATCTTTGCTTTTATATCTTCGTTCCACCATGCTGTTTTCTTCATATTTTTATTAGCTATTTTCTTTGTCCCGCAACTCTCTCTCAGCATTTAGTATGGTATCTTTAAATCTTTCCCACTTTTCTTCTACCCCTTTTGTATTATCTTTTGCTCTAAATTTTTGGTTATAATTTCCTATATCTTTTTGGTTCTCTGTTTCTTTTAGTTTATATGTTTTTATAGTTTCCACTGATTTCTTTCTCCTCTTATCTTCTTTTTCTTCTTTTTATTCTTTAGGTCCATTTTACCAAGTAGTGGTCGCTTCCTATCTCTGCTTGTCTTGTTGCTTTGACGTCTTGTACCTTTTCCATTTTGGTTTACTTATTACGAAATAGTCAATAATTGACTTCTCGTTCCTGCTTTCTACTACTCTTGTGAATTTGTGTATATCCTTATGTTTGAATTTTGTGTTTGCGATCACTAAATTGTTTTCTGTGCTGATTTCTATGATTCTGTCCCCGTTATTATTTCTGGTCGTTTCTCCTTCTTTCCCTAAGTACTTTTCTATACCTGTATTCTGTTTTCCTACTCGTCCATTTAAGTCTCCCATAACAATTACATTTTCTCCTCCATTATCTATTTCTCTTTGTACTTCCTCAAAGAACTTATCTTTATCTTCTTTTCTAGCATCTTCGTTTTCTCCGTATGCTATTATCACACTCCATATTTCTTCTCCTATTAGCTTCATTTCTAATCTTAAAATCCGTTCATTTATATATTCTTCCTTTATAATGTCTTTTAGCATGTCTGGATTTATTATTAATCCTACCCCACATCTTGCTCCTTCCGTTTCCTTCACTCCTGACCAAAATAGCCAGTATCCTTTATGGATTCGTTTCATACCTTTTCCTTTCTTCTTGGTTTCTGTTACTCCTAGGATTTTCACTTGATGTTCTATCATTTCTTCTAGTAAATCTTCTTCTTTGTCTTTAATTCCCTCACATTCCATGTTCCTATTCTCAACTTTTCCTGTTGCATTTTGCTTATTTTCCTCTTATCCTTTTCTTTCTGTTTACTTTTGTCTATTCCTACGCTCTTCATTTTGTTGTTCATCTTATATCGTTTATCGTCGTCCATGTCCATCGCATATTTCTTTATAAGTTCGGCCTGGTTCTTTTTGTTATCAGTTTTTGATTTCTCTATAACCCTTTTTCCTCATCATCCCAGACGTATTCCACTCCTATGATGATTTTCTTATAACCGATTTTCGTTCTTCTACCTTTACTTCTTTCTTCTTTTGCAATTTTCTTATTTCGGCCTGTATTCCTCTCTCTTTTGGCGTCATATCATTGTCTATGTATACGGTGGATCCTCTCAGTTTATATTTATTTTTCATGACCTTCTGTTTATTATCCCAGTCTTTCATTTCAACCAGACTTGTAGTTGTACCTTTATTTCCTTGCAGTGTTACTACATTCTTTACTTCTACTTCTACTCCCAATTTTTCTGCGAGGAATTGTTTTGTTTCTTCTTCTTTTCGATTTTCTACTAATTTTACACCCTTGATTATCAACCTACACTTTCGTTTTTCTTTTTCTATTTTTTCAAACTTATCTTCCAGTTGTTCGATTCTCTTTTGGAGTTGTTTTTTCTCCGATTCCCATTTTATCTCCCGTTTTGCCATTTCCTCTCGTAGTTTCTGATTTTCTTCTGTACTTTTCTTAATTTCATCTCTCATAATTTTAATCATGTCTTTAATTTCTTTTAGATCTCCCATTTTCTTTCACTTACTTTTATTTTTTTCTGTTTTTAATGTTGGTGATCTAATTACTATTTTACTTTTCTTAAAGATCTCTTCTTTTTCTTCGTTACTGTTTAGATCTCTATCTCCTTTGGATCCTGAACTCATTTATAATCCCCTTTTTGTCAATATTTTATCTGAATTTAGATTTTTGTACGTTTGGTAAATAAACTTTCCGTATCGTCCGGGTCGCGTTATCTCCCGTCCGCCGGCCGCGCAAGGCAGGGAACGTTTGGCCTTCGGGTTAAAAACTCTCTTCGTTTGTATTCTTGATTGTTCCTATTTACACTGCCCTACAATCGCTCCTTATTTATAATTATCTACTCACTCTGATTAAATTGCTAATAATGTTCACTTTCAGATTCAGTTAGCTACACTTCACGAAAAAGTCGGTGTGACAAAGCCCGTATTCGAGTATTTTATCGCCACCAGCCAATTTCGCGTCTATCCGCTTTCGCTCCACAAACTCAGCTCCAAAAAAGAAATAAATGGGCTTAAAATTACAAAGGATGTATTGGCTATTAAGGCGCCATTCGCAGCTATCCCTAAAAAATAAAATATTACTATACAAAATATCAAGCCAATATAGACATACGGAATCCAGTTATGGGGTACTGCAAGCAATACTGAAACGATTCCAGGCACATAAACATCTGACAAAGATGCCTACCCAAAATACTGTTGGCAATTGCAAATGCACCATGGTATACTTAGAAGCACAACTTAATCCATTAATAACATCAATACTACGTCCAATCACCAACAGAAGACCAAAAAGGCAATGGCCGTCACATTTGCAAGGAAACCGAAGTGATATCGTTGGATGAACACCTGCCCACGCCATTGTTGTTTTTTTGTATTGTAACAATATCAAATTAAGTTGCAGAATGTATTCTCTGATTGTTAATAAAATTCTTTGCTGCTAAAAAAATTCCTCTTTAGGGACCGACTAGAAAAAATTAAATTTTTTAGGGCTTTTCCAATTTGAGCGTTTTAAATCTTCTCTATTATGCTTGCAATTTTCCAACAAACTCACTCTTAAACAAAATAGGCGCGTCACGCACACAGCCTTGGCGCAAAATACGGTAGTTAAGTAAAGTTCCACGCAAGTGATCTTGCTCACGTCCTTCTAAAGACCTTCCCTTTTTCGCTATTCTACTTATTATTATTTTGTATCTGTTTACCTAAACCCTGATCAGCCATTTTACAATTCAAAACAATGGCTTGTTGTTTTTGTTTGGTTTTTAAATTAAAACTGGAATTTTTATATTCCTTAATAAACCTGTTATACACGCTTGTTATTTTGATATTAATGCGTTTTAGTTAGACACGTTATAAATAGCCATCTTTACCGAATATCCACCTTGACTTACGCGAATCACAGCAAATCCCGAATCGGCCATGGTGAAAACCTAAATTAATTAATTTAACAACATATTGTTCCCTCTATTCGCTTCGATAATAGCTCAGTAAGAAGCAAACACAATTTGCTTTGCTAATTTGGAGAAACTCAATATTTACCGAGTTAATAGTTTGGCAAACCTTTTAGTTTTTCATTTAGCTTAATTGCTGCTAATTTTTCTATCATTAGAAATAAGTAGGCAGAGAAGGTTTTATAAGAATTTATTAGAAAGTTACTTAACAGCTACTGAAGGTAATAAACAAAACGCTATTGTTTGAGTGTAACCTTAACATATTGTCCTTTTTATTTGGAAAACAAGCCGCGGTAATGGAATAGTAATTCCTGCCTTTTTATCTGCTTATAGCTGCAATTGCGGGTGAAGCAACGGCTATAAGAATATAATAAAAAAGAACGCAGCCGGATTAATATTGCAAGCTCGCACAATGGGTTTCTAAACCGCTCCGAACCGAGCTAAATGTCAACGTCTTCTAATCCACGAAGGTCGTTGGAAAATATTGCACTAAGCAGCTTAATGGAATAAGTGCTCACCGCGATAGTTCGCGACGGTTGCTTTCGTCAATTCGCAGCACGAAGCATCCATGGGCTATCGGCGTGTGCACACGGAACGCGGCGGACAACAATAAATTAATTAAGTGCACCTAATTAGCCCTGATGCCGCAGCGTGCGAGTTCCGTTTCCCAAGGCCCCGTCCATTCTTACATTACAGTTGGACAATTAGAAGTGCGCGATTTGGCGCAACGCCGAAGTTGCTTAATTGTGCGTCAGCCGAAGAGAGCCAAGGCGCGCATAATTCCACAGTTTAGATGCGTTGCTGGCAGTATTGCACCAGCGCTGCTGCATTCCAGGCAGTGTGGAAAATTCGGCTGCAGTAGGCTCGATTATTAATGCACCGAGTCACACAAAGTCGGATTATTCCTATAATCGCTTTAGCCGTGGAATAAAGCTTCGGCGGCGTGTGTTGCGTCATCTTCCTTATAGCCCTGACCTAGCTACGTGGCTTTTTTAATCAAGCCGGGAAGCGCTGACAAATAAATGGTTTTGATCTTGATAGGAAATTATAAAAAACCTTCTACAAAAATATTTTTGCAGCTTAGTAACTTTTTCTTTAATTAACGTTAATAAAGGATGATCCTGAACAAAACACGCCGAGCTTTATTCTTATCAATGTAAGGTATGGACTCGATACGTATGAAATATTATAAAATTCTTTCAGAGAAGTTTTCCATAATTCTTTCTTATAAATGCGGTTCTATTGTGTTAATTACACGTCTGATGTTTTCTTTTAGCCCTAGAACCGTAGCAGGTTTGCTAACACAAACCCGTTCTTTCAAATATCCCCAGAGCAAAAAGTCCAAAGAGATAACACGATCAGGAAGTCTGAGTTTTTCTCGTGCGGTGTGATATGTGGCTCCATCCTGTTGAAACCACATCTCATTAAAGTTGAAATCGTTGGTTTTATTAAAAAAAGTTGTGTAGCATCTTTCGGTAGCGTATACCATTAACAGTAACAGCGTTGCCTGTTTCCTCCTCATAAAGTACGGGTCAATGGTTCCCCTAGCCCACAATCCACACAAAACAGCGCATTTTTGACAATTTATAGAGTTATTTAAAGAATAATGAACTTCATCCCTCAATGAGTTTCTTCTTTTTTGCAAAAATTATTTCAAAGGCCTAGTTTACAAATGTACAAGTTTTCTGGGAGTCCGTTCTTGTATCGATTGAATTTTATACTCCTGTAAATGCAAATATTTTATTAAAATGTGTTGTGTAGTGCCGTATGAAAGATTCAGTTGCCGTAAACGGCAACGAATTCAGGCACATTATCACTTACTCGAGCAGTATTGTCAACTTAAGAATTGTTGTTTTGTCAATAAGCAAGCAAGAAAACATTTGTTGCAAATGTTTGTACTAGATTACAAATTGCACGTTCATTTGGTTCATTATTGCGTCCAAACAATGGTTACAATTTCTTTAGCGTAATCGTAACTGATCGTCTGTTTTCATAATACATTTCATTCAATAATGTTCAATACAATCAATTTTCTGATGAAAATTTCTGAATATTTTATTTTATTCTTTCAATTCCTTTTATTTTATGGCGAAAAAGTAATCATTTAGCTTCTTTCTCGTGCTTTTAAGTATTTCCTCCAATGTCTAGTGTTATGATTTTCAAGTGTAGTGTACCGTAGAAACTCACGTCTCACTCACAGTCACGAATAGTCGCTTATACTCCGTTGAATTCCAGTTGAAATTTTCCAAACACTCGACCAATGTTCGTGCTCGAATGCGTTTTTGCGTCGAGTGAACGCTATGCTCATCTTGCCCAAGATTTTCATACCAAATCGTGTGCCCAAAAGAAGTTTTGGTCAAATCAACCGTAATGTGAATTTTTCTATAATTATTTCTCATTAAGAAAATGACAAGGCCGCTTTTTTAAATTAATTTAATAAAAATTATAACGTAAATGCCGCTGCGCTGCTATGCATTAGATGGTAAAGTTTTCGAGCGGTGTGCGTTGAGGCTGCTTCACGCCTTGTAAAAAGTGCATGCCTTACCTTCTCCCCCAGTAGCCACTGGCATATAAATGTGAAAGAGACTATTTTTTAGGCCACTTGCACTGGTTTTCTTGAATTTCTGATCCCGGATTCGCATTCTACGTCAAATTTGGCTGTCCCTCGACAACTATCTGTTTTTCCAGAGGGATACCAAGGTTCAACTGTGTGATTTTAAAATAAGTGCTGCACTGGCTTTATTGAATTTATAGAGGGATTATCTAGTCAAATTTGGTTGTCCCTTTATTATGTAAATGCTATTATGCAATCCTTATTGTTTATAGAAAGTATGTAGGTTTAATGTAAATCTATACAATCAGTTTTAAAGTATTAGGGAAGGAGCAAATTATTTGTCACTAGCAATTTGTTTCATAGAAGAACACTATTCAGGATGCAGACCGGCTTATAAGAAAAAAATTGTGAATAATGAGAAGTTGAAAACTACAATCAAAAAAATATGTGATTAGCATGCAATGCACACAGTAACTAATGTTTTTCCCAAAGATTGTTTTCTGACAAATACCGCATATTTTGACGGTTAACGTACCCATCTAAGTGAAAATGGGCTTCATCACTAAACAAAATGTCATCAAAGTTTTCAAACAGCAAAGGCCTCTCCGCGCAAAAGCGACGCGTAACGGGCAGTCCGTTGCTTTCAGAGCTTGCACTAATAGGATTTTGTAGACATAAAAACGTAGTCTTTTTTCAAAATTCTCTGAACGCTTGACCGGTTCAAATTCAAAGCCGCCACGCGTTTACGGATCAACCTTCGAGGATGTTGCCGAACACTAGTGCGCACGCGATCGATCTTAGTTTTAGCCTAATGGGTATATTTGGCTTGCACAGGTTGTAGTGGTTGACCCCGTCACACACCCCGCGTTTTGTAAAAACTTTTTAGCACTTTCCCGGGTATAATCTTGCACATATGATAATCTTAGTTCGTAGTCGTTGGTTATTGCAAATAAACCAAAGCACGTTGACTGCGATTAGTAAGATTTTATTTTGAAATCTTTGTATTTTGCTGATGTCTTCTTCAACGTAGTGCACCAAACCTGACAAGTGTAGAAATTAGGGGGCGTAATAAAGCTTTATACATTAAGATGGTGCATTCCGGCTTTGGTGATGACTTGCAATTGATTCGCATTCTATTGTTGGTCTGAGGAATTTATTGTTTACGTAGAAGCTCCAGCTTAATCCCCAGGGTTCCATAATATAGATTTTCCATCAATTTCGATGTTGCGTGCAGTAGTTATTTTCCTCATTATTGTAGCTGTTCGCTACTTTGTATAAATTCGTGTTTTGCATGATAATCGGCGGGTCATCCGCAAATATGGCAATAGTAGCTGTGGTTCCTGGTATATCTAATGTATAAATATTAAATAGCAAAGGTCCTAGAACGCTTGTTTGGGGGAGTCTGGCATGTATTGCTTTGATATCGGATATGTATGTTTCGATTTTAATGGCGAAGATTCTGTCTTCTAAGAACGAGAAAATGATTGCTTGCAGGTTACTTGATGCATTGATGTCAAGAATTCTTCTTAATATTTTTTAGCACTGTAATCCCTACCTTGTCGAAGGCCTGTGCAATAATCATGAAGATGATTGTAGTAGAGCATTTGTTTTAAAATCCCCTTTCAATTATTTCGCTGATTTTGTGAAACTGGTGACAGTGTGAATGCCCTTTTAAAGCTTAATTGAAATTCTGGTAATATATTTTGGGTTTCTACAACTATTGATAATCGTACACAAATAATTTTTTATAATTTTAGATAAATATGTAAGCCTGTAATTTTTAATATTTTGTTTGTCTTTTCTTGGTTTTGCAAACACAAGAATGTAAGCATGGTTTCAACTCCATAGAAAATAGCTAATGCGAAGAAATGCCTTACATATTTTTTTATATATATTATCGAATGCCCATTTACCAATTGGTGTAGGGTTAAATTTCTACATGTAATTTAACATTTACTTATAGACCTAAGTTAACTAAATGTATTTTCTAATACCTCGTACATACTTAACTTAATTCTACAGTGTTTTATTATTGTATTGTCTTTCCCTCACTTGTTTGGTACACAAACTTACTCCACTCCTTTTTATTTTGAGCTAATAAGCTTGCTTCTTGCCACGATTTCCCTCTCTCTGCTAATAACTTTCCCACGACGCTATCCCATGTTTGTTGCGGTCTTCCTCTTCCCGTATTTATTGCCACCTTTGCTTTCCATACTTGTTTAACCTGTCTGGTCTCATTCATGCGTTGTAGGTGTCCCCACCAACTCAGTTGTCTATTCTCTATAAATTTGAGTATCGTCTGGATTCTTAGTTCTTGTCTCACTTCGCTGTTCCGGTCTCTTAAGGTTATCCCTTTTACTCTCCTTAGATATCTCATCTCCGCCGCTTGTATTTTACTTTTCATTCTTGCTGATAACACCCATGTCTCACACCCGAAGGTTAGTATAGGTCTGTATATTGTCTTAAATACATTCATTTTTGTTTGTCGTGTCATTTCTATTTTGTTAATAAATTTGTCCTTCATGGCGTAGTAAACTTTATTAGCCTTTTCTATTCTCTTTGCGATGTCTAGTTCTTGTTTTCCTTTTCTTCTATTGTGACTCCTAGGTATTCAAAGTGGTCTATTTGTTCTATGTCCTTTCCCTCAATTTGTATTTTTATTTTACACTGTTCCTTCGATATTACCATCACCTTTGTCTTGTCTGTATTTAATTTCATATCATATGTTGTTAATACTTCGTTCCATATTTCTAGATTTTTGTAGATCTCTCCATTTGCAGCCATTATTACTACGTCGTCAGCAAACGCGCATTCTGCTATTTCTACCACTTGCAGATTTCTATATCCCACTTTTATCTTCTTCGTTCTTTTATTGCACTCTTTTATAACGTCGTCCATTAGTACGGTAAATAACACCGGGCTTAAGACTCCTCCTTGTTTCAGTCCTTCTTCTGTCCTGAAGCTCTCTGATGTCCTGTTTCTGCTCATCACGTAGTTGACATTGTTGTTATATATGCTCTTGATGGCCGCTATCAATCTTTTATTGACCTGTCTTTTAATCAAGCTTTCCCATACCATGTTTCTATTGACTCGGTCGAATGCTTTATTTAAGTCTAAAAATGCACAGAACACTTTTTTATTATACCGCACTGTTTTATTTATAACTTCTTTTATTGAAAATATATGGTCTTGTACACTATAGCCTTTTCTAAACCCACTTTGTGCTTCAGATAACGATTTCTCAATTTTCCCCTTAGTTTTTGTCCAGTATGCGCTCATAGATCTTCAGTACTACACTCAATAACGTGATTCCTCTATAGTTGTTACAATTCGTACTATCTCCCTTTTGTAAATTGGCAGTATTTTTCCTATTTCCCAGTCTTTCGGGATTATCCTCTCCTTCCACACTTTATTGTAAATTGATAGTAGTATTTTTCTCCATCTTCTCCCATGTGTTTTATCATCTCTATCTTTATTTTGTCGTGTCCAGGTGCTTTGCCATTTTGTATCTTTAATTGCTTGCCTCATCTCGTGTAGCTCTATTTCCTCTATATCTTCCTCTTCCATGTCTTCTGCATTCCTTTCCTCTAGTTTTCTTCTTTTCTTTGTTCTTCTCCTTGGTTCTCTTCTACATTTTCCTCTCCTTGTTTTGGGTTCAGTAATTCCTCAAAGTATTCTCGCCATCTTTCCATAATCTCTTTGTCTTCTACTAATATTTCCCTTGTTTATTCCTTATCCGATCATTGTTCAGTGGTTTCTTACTTCTTAGTGTTTTTAATATTCTATAGAATAGTTTCTGGTTATCTCTACTATTTTCTCTAATCTTTCTCCGAATTCTCCCACTTCTCCTGTTTAGCTTTAATTACCATGTTTTCACTCTTATTCTTTGCTCTTTATATCTTTTATATGTCTCTTCTTTCCTGTTCCTTAAATAGTCCTTCCATATTTTCTTTTTGTTCTTAACTTCATTTTAATGTTTTCGTTCCACCATGCTGTTTGTTTCTTATTATTTGATGTTTTGAGGGTTCCACAAACTTCTATTGCTGCTTCAATCATAATATTTTGAAAATGCTCCATAATTGTTCTAGTTTTGCTTCTTTCATATTTTCTTGTCGTGCTCTTATTTTACAGCTTATGATTTCTTTATATCTACTGCTCACTTCCCTGTAGTTTAGTTTATAGGTTTTGATTGTCTGAAATTCTACCTTCTTGTGTGTAGTATCTTTTCTTATGCTGGTTATCTTGTTTTCTTCTACTTTAATTTTTGGTACTACTAAGTAGTGGTCGCTATATATTTCAGCTTCTCTGCTAACCTTAACATCCTTCACTGCTCTTCTGTTGGCTCTTTCAACTAGTATATAATCAATTAAGGATTTTCGTTCCTGCTCGTTACTTCTCTTGTAAATTTGTGTATATCTTTATGTTGAAAGAATGTATTAGATATTATTAAGTTGTTTAGTATACAAAAATCTATTAGCCGTTCTCCATTGTTATTCTTTGTTATTTCTCCAAACTTTCCTAATGCTTTTATAGCTTTATTTTCTTGTCTACCCACTCTGCTATTTAGATCTCCTGCTATGTATATTTTTCCTCTGCTGTTTTCTGTTATCTCCGTTAGCTCTTCCCAGAATTTGTCTTTGTTTTCTTTGGTGTCGTTTTCATCGGGTCCATATACTACTATTATTGTTACTTCATTTCCTTTATCTTCTTTTAATTCTACCGTTAATATTCTCTCACTCCATCCCTTCCATTTTATTATTTTTGCAGCATGGTTTTCTTTAATTATGCACCCAACCCCTGCTGCCGCTCTTTTGTTCTCTGCTACTCCACTATACATGTTATGTCCATGTGCCATTTCTGTTATTCCTTCCCCTTTCCTTTTGGTCTCTGTTATAGTTAATATATCTAATTTTGTGCTTTCGAATTCATCTAATAATTCGTTTTCTTTCCCTGCTAAGCTTCTGATATTCCACGTTGCTAGTTTCCATATTTTTGTTTTCTTGGTTATTTTGTTTCAGTGTCCATTGCATTTTCGTTGTCTTTTTTCCCATCCGTTTCTTTCCTGATTAGTTTTTTGTCCATGTAGTCTTGGTTATTTTCCTTAGCTTTTCTTCTATGGTTTCTCCGTTCGGTGATCTATCATTTACTGTTCTTTTATAGTTACTACCTGCCTCTTTTTCCTTCTCATTTTGCCACTTGTTGTTGAGTTTCCGCTTTTATTTCTTCGGCACTGTATATTTTATTATTTATTATTAGTTTGTTATATTTCAGTATCGCTTTTTGTCCTCTTTGCCTCGCTTCCTTCATGATTGATATTAGTTTTCGTCGTTCTTCTTGTGTTTCTTTAGTGTAGTCCTTGCTTAACCATATCTCTGTTCCCCTTAGTCCCTTCGCCCTCTTTAATATTTCCATTTTCTTGCTAAATTTACTCAGTTTAATTAGTATAGGTCTCGTTCCCCCTGCCTTGTATTTCCCTAGCCTGCTATAATCTTCTATGTCTTTCTCTTCAAAATCTACTTGTATCTTATTCGTCATTATTTGTATTTTCTCCATTATTTCTTTCTCAGTTTCTCCCTCTTGATCTTTTATTCCTGTTGCTATAAGGTTCTTCTTTCTGACTTCCCTTTCTAGATATTCTATTCTTATTTCCTGTTTCACAATTTTATCCTCTAATTGTTTATTTACTTACTTTATTGCGTTTGCATCTTTAACTATCTGGTATAGTTTAGTGTCCATTCCATCTAGCCTACTGCTTATTTGCCGCAATAACTCCTCTATATTTTTCATTTCTTGTGCTTTGTCCACTTAGCTGAACACTTCGGTGTTCGGTGTGTTGCCTATCTTCGGGATTTTGGCGTAGCCCTGGTTTGTTTGTTATTCTTTACTTATCAGTTGTTGGTTTCATGCAATTCTCCACCTTATTGCTTATCAGTTAACCTCCACCGGTCTTATTTACGGCTAATTACTCACTGGATCCTTTTTTCCCTTGTGTTTTTTATCTTTCCGGGTTTGAATTTACTTATGTCTGCCTACTTGTACCGTTTTTTCTTGTGTTGAGTTGCTCAGTATGGCCCTAATTGGACTTTAATCCTGGAGCTTCAAAACACATGTGCACACTTCAAACCTCCAAAATTTTCAGCCATGCCTTACATATTGATGCTAAATATGCTACACATTGTTTGGTTAGCTATTGCAGGACAATGTTAGTTATAAGGTCATATCCTGGAGACTTCCGTTTGCACAGGGCAGATACGATTTGGGCTATTTTTTATAAGGTAGATATTCAGATGGTTATTTAGAACTTAGCTAACTAAAACATATTAATATCAAATCAAAATAATCATATACATATATCAAATTTATGAGTTAGACAAAATCCCAGTTTCAATTTAATAATTAAACAAATCACGCATTATTTTTATATTTTCAAGTGACTTATAAAGTGTATATAAACAAATAAAATGTAATAATCATAAACAAACACTGGAAGATTTTTATAAAAGCGTGAACAATGATGACTAATGCGGACTTAAGAGCTAATGGTTTTGTGAAGGATCTTGGTTGTGTACTTAAATCATCCGATACTAACACTCAATTTTGAGAAGCTTCGTTCAATTTAAAAAGATTTAAAGATATATGGTGACAAGCTTTAATAAACAAGAGTAGCAATTAGCGTGGTAAAACATAAGGTAGGTGAAGCCTTATTTTTAAAATTATTAAGTGCGCCCGAAGAGTTTAATCTTCGACTCTTATCGCGGTGCACAGGCCTCACGCGCGCGATCAAATAATATAAACAAGAGACAGGGCCGCATTAGAAATGATACTTAAACGGGATAAATACAATAACGGTAATTTCGGATAATAAATATAGAGAACGAACGTCCAATGATGGGAGCAAGAAAAGAAAACCCACAGAACCAATAAAGCCTGCCGATAAAAGCAAAATCATGAAGAAAACGCTGGGAGAAAAGGCAGTAAGGAGGATAAGCTGCAAAAAATATATATCATAATGCAATATTTCATAATTAAATTTCAAAACGATCAGGAGTACAAAAATTAAATCAATAAATTAAAAAAGCAGACCGAAAATATCAAATGTAAAAACGAGCAATTGACAAGAGACATTAAAATATATAAAGTATAGAGTAGAAATACTGGATAATGAAAAGAGACGAAATAATGTTGTGCCATAGATGCATACACCCGAAAGCAATTAAAGGAAACTATCGCAAACATAATAAACAATCGCTTGGAGCTTGAAATTAGGAGAGAAAACCTGACTAATAGAACTGGAAATGAGAACGATTACGATAACTAAAAACAAACTAAATGATAATAAACAGGTAAAACGGTATATTAATAAAAATTTATCTAAAAAGGAAAGAGAAATACAAAGTATAATCAGGAAAAGGGCCCAGAAGGTAAGGGGAAAATAGTTAGAATAGAGTACAAAAATATATATATAGAAGAAGTAGAGCAGAAGTGGGATGACAGGGAAGAATTCAGAAAAGTACAAAATTATATTGATAACAATCCATAAAAACGAACGTATATATGGAAAAGGATTTGGCTAGGAATGAGCACTTGAGCCGCCTGTATATTGTAAACTCAGGAAAAACAAAACTCAAAAGAGGAAAAAGGCAAACATGTAACTTGTCAATTTGGAATGCAATCAGTGGAAGAGAAAAAATATATAGGATACCTCAAAAATAGGACGAGCAGCGAGAAGTGACAATAAACAGTTACAGAAGAGATTAGAAAAATTAATATAGGGTTATGTAGGCTTTACGATATCTATTGCAACCCTGTGTGTGCTAAGTGATATCTGACGCTTGCATTATACAGTTTGACATTTTTGACGGCATGCGCACTCAGAACGTTTTGTCGTACTGACGCTACTTGTCGTTTTCATTAAATGAAAGTTTTCTCTCCGCTAAGAAATGCAATTAACTCGTGCGATAATTTTTTACGACTCCTGACTCAACTCATTTTGACTTTTAATGATGAAGACCACATACAGCCACCGTATCTCATTGCTTGAATGAATTTAATCGTGATCGAGTTCGTTGGCGGATGAATTTAAAGAAGGGCGTCCAAAATCGGCCGTGGTGGCAACAGACATCGATGCTAAGCGCGAACTGATAAAGCAAGATAGTCATGTAACTTATCGAAAAAGTTAGGCATCCTTAGGTATTAGTATCACCAGCATACATTCGACATTGCATGAACATTTAACCGCGCAAAACTGTGCGCGTTGAATCCCGCATAAGCTAGCGATCACTCAAAAACAAGCTCGTGTTGATTGGTTGAAAGAAATGCTCAGTAAATATGATAGCAGTGCTTCAAAAACCGTTTACAACATCGTATGCGTATGAGTCCGAAAGTAAACTGTGGTCGACTGTATGGTTCTTCCAAGATAGGCCAAACCTAACAGAAATACTTCGAAGCAAATCGTCTGTTTTTTTTGTAAACTAGACATGTCGCAATCGTGGTTTTAGAGGATGGTAAAATTATGAATAATACACAATCACTTGTTTACCAGAAATCTTCCCCACCATAACCCTGTAAACTCACACATCCACGCAAACAACTGGCTTTTTTAGCACTTAAAACATCGAATTAATGAGTCATCCGCTGTAGAGTTCTAACTTGCCTCCTATTAATTTTTTTTTGTTTCTACACGTGAAGAACAAACTGCGTGGATAACAATTTTCGCTGCCGGAAGAGGCGGTTGATGCGTTCAAAACCCAAGTTTCGGAGATACCTAATTCACTATGGAAAAAATGATATGAAAATTGGCTCCAGCATATGTAACAATAATACATTAAACATTTGTATTTGTTAGTTTTTTGCAATAGACATCGTAAAGTCCACGTTAATTGCTTTAGCTTGAAAGCATATATTATTAAAGCCAAAAATTTCAAGGTCCTGAGCCTATTGCCAATTAAGCAGCGTTGTTGTACACTCTAATAAAATATCGCTATCGTACCCCAGCAACTAAGTTATTTTTGGATGTAGCTTAAAATTCAACATTTCCATTTAAAAACTAAAGTCCGGTAACTATAGTTTGTACCATATATTCGCTGGTCATTGTCTTTGCTTTAGTTGAACATAATCTTATACCAAACTCAATTTTGGATAAATAAACTTATCAAATTATTACTTACACAACTCTAGGTAATAATGAAGAAAAACCCGGTGGCCTTCAACAGTACTAAAGATGTCTAGATAATTTAAAATAGCACTTTAAATCATTATCTTTTTGTTTGATTTTCCTGCTTGTTACCTTATCCTTTGTTACAAAGGTACAACTAATAAAATTTGTCTAAAAGTGCCATTTTGTGCTGTTAAACGTTAACAAGTTATGAATTTTGAAATTAGTTTGTACGTAGAGTAGAAATTTTAATAATGAAAGATAAACAGATATATTTTTTTAATCAGGTGACTGTTAAAGTACACTTCTTGTGAGGCGAGGTCTTGTGGAAGTGTCTGCTGACCGTTAATGAACTGCTGCAATTTGTACTGGTCCCAGTGCAATTACAGTGAAGGTTCGTGTTGCTATTAGTGCTGAAATATGCATTTCCTGGAGGTCTTCTTTCTAATTGTGGCTCCGACTTTTCTTTAAAAAGGTAAACATTAATTAACCTAAAGCGCTCATTTGTTTACAATAGCTTAATAATTTCGGCTTAAATGCGTTCTTGTCGGTCCTTTCGGAAATTTTAAAAATGGATAAGGAGTACGAAACTGTTACTGTGCGTATTCTAATTCGGGCACAAAGAGAAAGACGTACAAATAAATATGATTTTGCTCAAGTGGGTCAAGTTGCTATTCGGTAAAAGTACGGTTTCAAAACATGCAACGATCTATAAAATTAGTCTTGTTCAGATATATTTTGTACAACGAATTCGAAGGCCAAATTCAATTTGATCAAGTTAACCCTCGCACATGTGCATGCACATTGTCTGGTAAAGTTGAGCATTCAAAATTATCTAAGCATCGTCTTCTTATTATTACACATAAAAAAGAGCTGTAAAAATATATCGCACGATTTAATTCAAGCACGAGCACAAAAACAGTTAAGATGTCGCCAATAGCTTACAAATCGTTGTGATGATAATTTTATCACATTAATTTCTTTGTGTAATTAAAATGCATAAACAATGGTTTAATGTAGGTCAAATGCCAGAATTTATTTCTAAACGTGGTAGATTTAGAAATTGATATTATACAGAGTAATAGATAGGATAAGTGGGCGAATTAAAACTTTAATTATTTATGTATAAATTGTCATATCTCACCAAAAAAGGTATCAAACCGTCCAAAACAATACCCTCTTTAATTATTTATTAAAATTTATTTAAATCAAAACAATCAGAGAGTTCATCCTAAACTTGAAGGGCGTGATCAGCAGCTTTTGGAGCTCAAGTGGTTCTGTATGGTATTTAAAAGATTCTGAACAATCCAATGTAGAAGAAAGTCATCACGTAAGGCTTGGCTTTCGTTGGCTAACATCAAAGATCAAAGTAGAATTCAATACGTTAAGAGAAGCGAAAAGAAGTCAAAACTTGCAAAGTTCTGTCAAAAAGAATCGTTCGCAAAGAGAATTTATGATCTGGGCGGGATTGTTTCACAACGGAAGACTGATCTTTATTTTGTTTAACTAAATTCTATAGTCAATAGTAAATACCACTGTAACTTCTTTATGAAGAAGTTTTTGACCAAAGATGCTAGGGCGACCCTATACAAATGGTGACCATTTTCAATCAGGTTTGGCTTTGAGTCACACATCTAAGTGGACAATGGAATGGATGAAGCCCCGGCTGAAATTCACATTTGATAAGTATATGCTCAAGACTCCGAATGCTACTCTAATAGATTATTTTGTTTGGGGGTATCTTAAAAGACGTTTTTGGAATGTTAAAACTCAAAACACTGCTGGTTTTAAAATGGCTCTAAAGAAGGCCTGGAAGAAATTGCTTCAAGAACCACTTCAAAGTTCGCCAATAAAATCTACAAGAATAAGGAATCTCATGTCGAGTAGTTTTTTGTACATAATTATTGAAATTTGTTAAAGTGTGAATTCGCGCACTTATTATATCTGTACCCTCTGTGTATTTGGTCGAACTTTGAATTTCTTTGTTGCAGATGGTCCTGGTGTACCTGCAGAACTTTACTTTGCTTAACTGAAACAGATACACGTTTTTTTGGCTCAACGCCATTTTGTTTTCGTGAACAAAAACAGAGTGCTATGACGGGATAATGCTTTCCCATGTAGGCCAAAAAACTTAAACTCTCCCGTCTCACTCTTTCTATAGCCTTAAATTTGGACCATATTTTGAAATTAACGTTATTACTTTCTGTTTTTGTCTTATACGACAGGAAAAAACGAGCATAAAAAAGCTTCAGAACTACGGAATACCGTAGAAACCATAAAAAGTGAGTGTTCCTTCGTTTACTTTAAATGACGACGTTTATTATTCAAGAAGAACGTGTAATCAATCATCAGTTTTCTTCTCTTGCGTGCTGAAACGCTCATCTAAATTCATCGCCAATTGAGTGAGATAAGCGGTGAAGGCGTTATTTATCGTAAAAGTGTGGGTTAGTACACCCGAAAGTTTAAAGAAGGTTTATGTATGGTAAAAATGTGCGTTAGTACACCCGAAAGTTTAAAGAAGGTTGAGAGCTGTATGACAATAAAGCGAAGCAGCTTCAGCCACAAACCACCCGGACCGAAACCATGATTGCGGGAGTGGAGCAAGTTTTTATAAAAGACCGTCGATTAGATGTGCGTAATATCGCTTTTAAACTTGTCACTTTGTAAGATCTGTCGAGTCCATTTTGCATGATGACCTAAAACTACGGAAAGTTTGTTCAAGGTGGCTGTGAAGAATGCTGACCGACGAACACAAGGCTGCGCAGGTGGCAATGTCTTAAAACATGTTGACACGTGATTTTGCCATACATTTTTAATCATGAAGGACACTCCCCGTAGCCGCTCATTTTCCGATCGAGCTGCTGTTACATCATTGATTTTCCAATAGGCAAAACAGACCTCTAAGGAAGTGTTCTTAGCAGCCATGAAATCATAGCGATGGCGTTGTTAAAATGCGTTCTTTCAGACAAAGATTACGTTAAAAATTAACAGAATTTTCAACTTTTTTGGGTAAATAGTTTTTCAGAAAACATTTTAGTGACCTTAGAACTTGAACGTATCTCGTATTAAAGTATACAATAGCATACACTATAACTTCTGTTCATTAATATCTTTTGCTGCTAAAAAAAAAGCATAAAGTATGAAAGTCTTATCATAACTGTATATTTAGAAAAGTCGAGAGAAGAATCAGTTAATCAGATATTGCTCAACAATTCTCTTAATATTTTTTTAGTAACAGTCAAACGATGTCACCCAGATCTTTGGCTCTCAGCAACTCCAACTTGCTGTAAAAACCAGGTAATTAAACAATTAGTCATTAACGCAAAAGGTCTTCAAGATAACAAATTATTGGCTTTCAAAACACAATGAAATGAAAATGAAATTTTAGTGTGCTATTTGATGGATGTCTTTTTGTAACATAGGCCTGCCATCGGAACACCTCAAAGAGCCAGCTTATCGTCAACTTATACTTTATGGAAGTCTAATGTCAGATTACCCTGCTGCGTAATTTTCATATACTTGTTGATAACGAACCCAGTCAATCTGGATCCAAGATTGGGTCCAGGTTCTGCTTGTCAGAAGCCAGGATAAATTGGGGAGTGATGGAGGAGTAACACTCCCTAAGAATAACCGGGGTTCAGCTGGCCCGGCTAATAGCACCATGTAAAGGCTCCTTCCAGGGTAAGGCCCAGTTGTCCCAAGGTAACGGGGCCTCTGTCGTTGGGTTAATCCCCCACGTAGAGTACATAGATTCAGAGTAATCAAAAAAACATCGAAAGAGGACAGATTAACAGTAAACGACTGGCGAGAAATAGGATGAGATTCGGAACAAGAAAGACCACTTCTCTAACAGGTAAAGAAGTTGAAATTGTTAAGGAAATGGAATAAATACAAAGTAAATTTAATAAGGATATCAAAAATCAAGAAAAATTTAGACAAAGGACATACTCAGGATCACCGGCGGGCATCAGAGTAACAGAAGGAGTAGGGATAATCTTAAATGAAACCTTAAAAACAAGGTTGATCGGATGGGAGCCCATAAATTTCAGAGTTATGACACTAGAACTACAGTTGGAAGAAAAAGTAGGACTGATACAAATATACGCGCCCAAAGAGAATGTAAACAAGCAAGATAAAGAAGAATAAGTACAGCGTACAATAGAGAAATTACAAAATATGAGCAGACATATAATAATACTGGGAGAGTGGAATGCTCACATAGGACAAGACAACGAACAAGGACATGAAACCATGGGATTACATGAAATACAGGAAGAAATAAATGATAATGGAAAAAAAGCTAGATATTTGTATATAAATCAGCTGCTCATAGGAAACACCTGGATCCTACACGAGAACATTCACAAAATAACGTACAAAGCTGAGGGACTAAGCATAATACATAACATATTCAAAAAGTTTAAGCTATGCAATACAAGACGTGAAAGTAATTGGAGGAGCGGAACTCAGCACCAAACATAAACTGCTAATAGCTGACATGAATATTCAAAAGTTATAGAAAGAAAATAGTAAAAAGCACATAAGAATGAAATTAGAAATAACCCAGAAGTAAAACAAAAATACAAATATACAGTCACAAGAAAATTAGAAAGATTAGAACAAGAAGAAATACAAGAACAAAGCCTATGGACATTGGAAGTGGCATAGAAACAATTTTAGGAAACGTTACTGGAAGTAGCAAAAGAAATATGTGGTATAAAAATAGTGAGGCAATCGAACTATGAAAACAACTAAGTGGTAGAACAAAACAATAAGAAGCAAAATTTAAAAATACAAAAATAATATATACAAAATAGAACATTAGAAACGCAACGAAACAAAAAATATAATAAAAAAACAAAGAATTCTGTAGAAAGATACAAGAAAATTATGAGGATAATCAAAAATAATTCTGGATCACAATAAAAAGACTTCAAAGTACTCTATCTCAGAAAGTCAGAAATATCAAAAATAAAAGAAAACGAATAGAAACAACAATGCGATGAATACTAGAAGCCTAGGGAAACACCATGCAAACATATTTGGAAAAACAAAAGAGGAAAACATAAGAGAAGAACATGAAGAAGAAAGACAAGTAAAAGACGCACTAAAAAAAGCAAAACACGGTAAGTCACCGGGAGAGAACAACATAACGCCTGAAATGCTTAAGAACGGAAAACCAACCGTTAACATTTGACTAACAAAAATTTGTAACTAAATATGGAATACGCAAAATATACCAAAAGATTGGGAAAATAACATTATAGTACTTATATACAAAAAAGGAGATTGCACTGAGTGCAACAATTATAGAGCGATATGCTTTTCCCCGATAATACAAAAAAATTAACAGTATAATAATAGAAAAACGGCTAAGAAAAGAAGTGGAAGAGAAGTTACAAAAGGAACAAACAGTTTTCTGGCCAGCCAAAAAAAACACAAGGCCACATATCTACAATCAGAACCATAATTGGGAAGACAATAAATATGGATAAAAAACTTTCTAGTTTTTTTAGATCCGAAGGCAGCTTATCACCAGATACCCAGAGAATCTATCTGGAAAGCGCTGCAAGAATTACAAGTAACAAATAAACTCATAAAAGTAATAAAAAGCCTGTACAAAAAAGTGAAACGCAAGGGAAGATTAAATAGACAATTATCAAAAGAATCCCATGTGGACAAGGGAGTAAAACAAAGCAATAGTCTAAGCCCAGTATTATTTATAATCTACATGAACCAGGTAAACATCAAATGTCAAAACAAAACAAGAAAGAAAAATCTAGGGTCTAAACCCAATTACAACAAGAGATTTATTATACGCAGATGATATCCTTCTAATAGCCAAAAGTCAAAGACAACTACAAGGAAATATAGAAATATGGAAGAACAACCTCCAACAGAAAAGAATGACCTTAAATATGGATAAAAGCAAAATCATGCACATAACAATAAAGAAAAACAAAGCAACACAAGAGATAATAATCGATGGAAAAATAATAGAAAAAGTAGATACTTACAAATATGTAGGCACACAAACCAACAAAGATAGGCGCATTGATAAAGAAATAAGGAATAGAATCAACAAAGCCAATAGATTATACTACCAAATCAACAATTTACTAATAGGGAAAAAATAAATAAATACAAAAACAAAAATACATCTTTATAAGTCCATATATATACCAACCCTAATATACAGCATAGAATCATGGACAATAATAGACAAACGTTGGTCAAAAATAACCTCGGCAGAAATAAAGTATCTATAGCGAGTAGTAGAAAAAACAAGACGTAACAGGGTGAGAAATAAAAACATTAGAGAAGAACTAGAACAGTAGAAAAAACAACTTCAATGGTATGGCAACCTGAGACAAATGAACAACGGTAGGTATCATGGAGATGTGGATAGGAGGGAGAAGACCTAGAGGAAGATCTCGCAAAACTTGGAAGGACAACATAGAAGAAGCAGCCGGAAAAAGAGGGAAAACAACAGAACAAATAAAAACTCTGACTAATAAGGCAAGAATACAGAAAATTACTCAATTCCCCAACACCGTAAGGTAAATGGGAGAAAATAGAGTAATTAAGTTGTTAATAATAGTTTGAATTGATAGTCTACTTTATTTATTTTAACAGGTTTATTATTAAAAAATAATAATAAATCTCTCAGTAATACCACAAAAATTCAGAAAAAGAAAAATCTGCATTTAATTATTTGTTACTTATGAAAGAATCTATAAAGTATAGAGTAATTTAAAAGGATGCCAATTTTGTAAGCCTGCAATTTAAAATTAAAACTAGTGGCAAATACAGGGTTGTATTCAGAAGTAGTAGGACTGTTTTTTTTCCGAATGCGCGGAGTGATGGAGGGGGGTCTGCAAGGCCGAATGTTATTGAGGGGAGCCTTGGGAACAGGTTTCAATCTGCGGCAGTCGCCTGCGTACATTAGTTGAGTGTGGACTACTGTTTTAGTGACCTCCTGTTGTGACGCCTCGTCGTCAGTTGCGATGGAGCGAAATTTGAAGCAGCGGTACGACATCAAGTTTTGCTACAAATACGACCCGGAAACAAAACGTCAGATCGAAGAGTGGCACATCGCACAATCACCCCGTAAAAAAAGGCCAGAATGTCGAAATCGAAAGTGAAATCAATGTTGATTGCATTTTTTGACCGTCGTGGCATTGTTCATAAGGAGTTTGTACCTCCTGGACAGACTGTAAATGCAAGATTTTACGTGAAAGTGCTCACACGGCTGCGAAATCGGATCACACGCGTGCGACCAGACCTGGTGGGGAAGTGGAAGCTCCACCATGACAACGCGCCGTGGCACGGCGCGTGGATTGTGAGGGATCTACTGGACAAATTCGACGATTCCACGTTGCCTCACCCCCCCCCCCCCCCCATAAGCTCTGATGTGGCACCGACGGATTTCTTTCTGTTCCCCCGGATCAAGAGACAGCTCAAGGGGCATCGTTTCGACTCGGTGGAAGCAGTCCAAGCGTCAACGATGAGGGCGCTGAACAGCATCCCGGAGGACGCTTCCAGAAGGTCTTCGCGACCTGGAAGGCTCGCTACCAGAAGTGTGAGAATGCCCAAGGGGCCTATTTTGAAGAGTATTAAGTCGATGTACCAAAATGTTCAATAATTTTTTTTTAAAAATCAGTAGTATTACTTTTGGATATCACCTTGTATGATGCAAATTACATTTGACCACATGTATATGAAAGTTCACTGTTCCCCTCTTCGAATACACAAATTACATCTAGCTGGTAAGTGAATTTATAACACACTGAAATAAGAATATGTCGCTGAATGCACAGTAGTTGCAAAGCGATTTTTTGATCCTTAGAAGTTGTTAGTAGAGGTGATACTGCTTCTATTACAAATCTCCACAAAGAAAAATCGTAAGTTGAATGATTATGAGATTTTGAGGCTAGAGACTCGTTTAGAAAACGTTGAACATTTAAGCGCCAATTGAATGAAGCTCCAACTCGTTGGAAAAAGTATTTTAAAAAACAGTTTAGCAACATTGCGAAATATGTTACCCCAGTAAACCAGTTTTCATTGAAAAAGAAGGCTTATAAATGTTTATTGACGAATAACAAGACACATTAACTTTTAGAGAGTCCCTTTCGTATTCCTAGGATGTATTTAGCTTTAGTTTTTGAGCACATACATGTGCGTGTTGTGTTGGTTTAATTTTTGACATTAACAATATGCCATCCTTCATAAAGGTTTAACGTTAAAATGTCGACAAAACTTATTTTGGTATAAAATCCTCGAGTGGGTTTTGGTAACCTCACAAATGTTGTTCTTAATACACATTGCTCTACTGTTGTACACCAGGCGAATGTTGGTGTGGCGGCCTTTTCGCCCTTGAACCGCTTTATATCGCGGCGGCATGCGGACCTTTTGATATCAGCTACGTTTTGCCGTCGCACACGAACGGCATGGGCTTTTGCTCAGCCGAGGCATTCATGCCCCGCAGCGCGGCCACTACGGTCGTGTCTTAGTCCGCATAAATTCATATTCGCATCCCCGCATATATTCACGCATCGCAGCTCGGCCAATTTGGTCGTGTCTCAACATCCCGCAGATACCAGATCCGCAACGCAGAGGTGGCCACCTTGGAATCGGCGACGAAGCCGAAGCCGAAGCCGAAGCCGATTCAGGTGAGCGATTTGGCAATTCATTGGTTGATATCGGTAGCCGCCCCCATCCGCTAACGCGACGGCCGTTTAAGGGACGATTTTGGCCTTATCGGCTGACCTTCCACTACCGTACTACGTTTCCACACCGCACCACGAGAGCGGCTATTTACACGCCTGCCTATCCATTTTTTGATCCTTACGAGCCGCATCGGTATCGTATCCCACACCGCATCCACGAGAGCGGCTATTTACACGCCTGTGTCTCCATTTTTGGCCCGACGAGCCGGATTGGTACCAGATACAATTTATTACGCTTTATTCAAGTAAAGTTCCCTTATAATGGATAAGCTTGAATTAAAATTAGTTCAGTTAACTGCCGAAAAAGAGGCGATTTTCGAACGATTTAATCGTTTATACAATACGTCAACGAATATTTCAAATTATGAGTTACGCTCAAACGAACTATTTTTATCTCAAACTATAAACTAAAGACAACAAACAGCACAACAGCTTAATGAAGCCAACAAAGAAATCAAGCGGTAGAAAGAAGAACCATACGATGCCGAAGAAGTAGCGCAGAAGAGAAATATAAGGAACGTTTACAGAGTAACTCAAACACTAACAAACAGAACACTAAACGCGAACAAAGTACTCGAAGACGACCAAGGTAGAATAACCGCATCAGAGAACGATCGGCTGAGGAAATAGGAAGAACATGTTCTAAGTGTAACTCCAGAATAGAGTCAACCAGCCAGAAATAAGGGTAAAAGTAGAACCACCCAACTATGGAGAAATAAAAGCTGGTATACTGAAACTCACAGTCAGTAAAGGTAGCGGACCGGACAAAATACCAGCAGAGCTTCTCAAAGCAGACGCCCATCAAATCATACTGATACAACATATGGGAGCAGGAAGAAATACCCAATCCGTGGAAGGAAAGACTCGTTAGCACACTCCCGAAAAAAGGAGACCTCACGAAATGTCACCATTGGAGTTCCACATTAATGGAACAAATAGAGTCGAAAATTCGCCCAGAATAAGCTGTATTCAGACCATATTTGTCCTGAATTAACCGTTAACTGCCCGAGAATAACAATAGAACAAAGTAATGAGTGGCATAGTCCGTTATACAGTATATTCGTATACTTTAAACAGACATTTGACTCACTTAATCACGAAGCAATTTGGAAGACATTAGACTCAATAGAAATTTCGTTAAAAATTATAAACCTACTAAAAATTTATATAAAGAGGCATACTGTAAGATGGAACACAGGGAGAAAACCACCATTCACATTAGAATTACCAATGGAGTTAGCCTCGCTTCTATCCAACCTGCTAGCAGACTGGATAATGAAGAATGTTAACCGGCAAAGTAGAGGAATAACATGGAAAATTCAAAGACAACTTTACGATTAAGATTTGTCTTCTAACACATACGTTACGCTAAATCAGCAAAAATGGAAATAAATACAGCAAATAAGCAACTGGACTTCCTCTTAAATAACCAGTCCATTGAAAATGTGGAGGAGTTCTGCTATTTAAGAAGCACAAACGGAGACACTACAATAGACATACAGGAAAGGCCAGAAAAGCACAAATTTCATTTGGAACACCCAAAGAAATCTGGCGCACCCCACATCTCACACAGCAACACAAATTAAGAATCTTCAACACGAACATTAAGCTGTACTATTATAGGGTTGCGAGATTTGGAAGTCCACAGCCGCCACGAATCGGAGAACCCAATCTTTTCTCAGCAGATGCCTGAGAAGAATTCACAAAATACGTTAGACAGACTATGTGCCAAACACAGAACTGTGGAGAAGAACAAAACAAATAGAGGTATCAGTGGAAATTGGGAACAGAAAGTGGAATAGGATAGGACATATTCTGAAACGAGAACCAACAAACAACAAAAATGGCAAGAGAGCAAACTTTGGGGGGGAGGGGCAAACTATTAAAAAAAATAAAACCAAAATTCAACCAGGTGGAGGTACTATACTCAGCGGCAGGAGTTTAAGGAATCATGTACTTATACTCTAAAAAATGTAGCCGTATAAAGTCGAGTCTATATTTCTAAATCACATTGCATTTTAAGCATATAATGACAAAATTATAATTATAGAAACTTAACTTGTTCTGAAAGCTAAACATCAGTTACAAAAGTCTTTTTGGTTTGTACATAACCTACCCCGAAAGTATCGAGTCTCATAATACAAAAAATTACAATAACAATAACAACAATGTGCATGTTTAGTAAAAACGGTATATGATACAAGAAGAATTGTACGTAAGAGGCCTACCCTCTTGAGATCTCACACTTTCCTTAACATGATTTTTATTCTTCAAATATTAGCGAAGTTCTTTGTTAGAATCGCTATTCCCCTAAATTTGTCACGTTCTAAACTATATTTTTTAATATCTATCCTAGCACGCCAAAATTATACACACTTTAGTGTTTGAAATATTTAATTCAACTTGTCTATCTTTATTAATTGTAGTCTGTGCACGTTCTAAACTATATTTTTTAATATCTGTTCGTGCTAGTCTTCCGGAAGGTAAATTATACATCACTTTAGTGTTTGCAAATCTTGTAATTCAACTTGTACCTATTCTTTAAGTCTAATTGTAGTCTGTGCTACGTTTACATATTATAACTTGTTCCTGCTTCACAATGTTGGTAAATATCCTTCGGAGGTAAACATGCTCACTTACCAGCGTCTAACTCCCAACTGAACCGTCCGTGAACCACTTCTCATTTACGCATATCCATTACAGTCCACATTCATCTGTTGCCGGGTTACATAACGACTGCCCAAAACTGTTTTCGTTATATTCAAATTAACGCCAGGAAGTAGATCTAATACACCCATTATTATTTACATGCTCAAATTACCAGATATCTCAACTCCCAACTGATACCGTCGAAGAGAACCACTTCCATACTTATTCAGTATCCATTTACAGTCCACATAATCAATAACTGTTGCCGAGGTTAAGCTAACGATCTGCCCAAAACTGTTTTCGTTGCATCATTCAAATGGTGCACGGGCGGTAAGTAGATCTTAACGACCGCATTATTATGTTCAGTGAACGTCAAATTGTAGATGCCATTCCAGGCATCAGTAGCACGAATTGAACCCGTCCGTCAGCATCGCAGCCCCTCAACGCGCAGACCACTCTATTCAGATGTATTTATGACCGACAAAAATTTTAATAAAAAAACAGTAAAGAATGTGAACTAGAATTTATTATAAAAAGCCGTATATTGTAACTGCTTAAACGAGGAGACATTGGGGGATACATTTCGTTGGTTGCAGCTGCGAGATGATAGTTGAGCACAAGTGGACGACGGAACGTCTGGTCTTAGAAATAGTTTTGACGGCCGCCCCAGGTATCAAAGCAGAGCACACTCTTAATTCCTACGACAGTAAACACGTCCATTAGAAGCCCGCGCCCCGTAAAAATAATTGGTAAGTAATAAAGTAAGACATTAAATATTGTCGTGGTAAGTACCTTTTCAAAGGTGGCAAAAAAATTAAGTGCGAAGTTAATTGAATATGGAATTTAAATTTGCAATTTAAGGCGATTATTAAAGAGATTATATTATGATGAAATGCACTTGCTATAAAATTATATAAATGTGGATGCGAAAATATGCACCATTAAAGTGTCATCATATTATTACCAGCTCTCCGTATTAAAACAAAAAAAGGGACAATTCTTTGCAGCATTTTTGTGCTTAAACATTAAATTATGCACAGAGTAATAAAATTGAAGCATGAAATGTGTAAGTTATGTGCGAAAAATTATATCATCAAGATGTTTGCCATCACGACGTTGGCACTTCTCCAAGCGAGACCTCAAATGCGTGAAAACACGTTGACATATGTCTTGTCCAATTGCTGCGATTTCATCTCGTATATGGGCCTTAAGTTGACGTAGAGTAATCGGAGAATTTATGTAAACTCGTTGTTTCAGATATCCTTACAGGACACTATTAAGTGGGGGCAGGTTAGGACTCCGTGGTAGCCAATTAAAGTCACCTCTACGCGAAATAAGCCAGTTCGGAAACACTTCTCCAATTGTCTCTAATGCCGCGCGTGCTGTGTAACTTGTGGCTCCATCTTACTGGAACCATATTGTAGGGCTATATCCCTTCCATACTTGAAGAGCCGGGCTAAAGAAATTACGGATCATGACGGTGCATCTTTCAGAATTGACAGTAAGTACGCGCCCATGGTTATCTTGAAAAAATTCGGGCCAATAATGCCCATTGAAGAAATTGTAGCCCAAACTATAACTTTTGGGCTGTGAAGATGTTCCTGATTTTTTCCCGATGAATTTTTTCTGACCAATACCGCATATTTTGACGGTTAACGTACCCATCTAAGTGAAAATGGGCTTTATCACTAAACAAAATGTCATCAAAGTTTTCAAACTGCAAAAGCATCTCGTGCGCAAAAGCGAGGAGTAACGGGTAGTCCGTTGCTTTCAAAGCTTGTACTAACTGGATCTTATAGGAATGAAAACGTAAGTCTTCTTGCAAAATTCTCTAAACGTTGGATCGGTTCAAGTTGAAAGCGTTTACGGATCTACCTTCGAAGATGTTGCTGCACGCTAGCGCGCACGCGATCGATGTTTGCTGGCGTTTTCACTGTTCGTCGGCAGCCATCAGGTTTGGAATTCACGGTAGAACCACTACGCTCAAACTTCTGAACCCAAAACTTTATTAAATTTATTTAACTCGAAAACGCCTACGTACAGTTATGTAATTGTTGTAGTTGCTCCTCCGGAAACTGCTCCATTGCAAGTGACATATTCCATGCTCCCTACTACTCAGCACATGGCCATCCGTCCCTCTCCCACTATTATAAAAAACGTAGAAGGTTAGCTAATGTGATGTTCTGTAAAATTTTTTTTTGGAAAAGTAAGTGTTCCTTATAACAAAACTAGTCATTAAGAATCCAACTTTGATGTTGGGTGCTGAATAAAAACAACTTGCCAGTAAGAATATTTATATGCACTTTGTGATAAGTAAACTGAAATTAAACAAACATAAAATGAAATACAACCCGTTCTCTTAGAAGGGAAATATCATACACAAGTTGAAAAATGTTGTGTAGAGGAAGACTTTATTCGAGAAAATGGTTAACCACCCCCCAGAATTGTTTAAATTTATGTTGAAAGAATGATAATATTAAGAGAATTTTTTATCATTTGTTTAATAAAGACAACCACCATTAGATTTAAAAGAGACAATGATTCTAAATACCTACGTAGGCGTTGCATTAAATTTAAAAAAAAATGGAACATTCAGACATTGAATTGATCATTCAATCCTTTTTTAGGTTTTTAAGGAGCTTGAGTCTTGGCCGATATCCTTTTGGCTTACTGGTAGGGGACCTCTTGCGGAAAATGTGGTATGCCGTGTGGACCGCGTTACCGTGTTACCGCCTCACTGAAAAATCACCGTTTTCACGCCTTTGTGATGGTTGTTATGCTCGCCTGCATCGGAGTTTTCAAGTCCCTTAGGGTGTCCTTGGTTGTTGGCGTCGTCTATCAGGAATTTTTTTATCTGAATTTCTGTGGAGAATCGTGTTTCTGACAAATCACGCAGCACAAAATATGAGCCTTAGTACTCGGATCTGGATGACTTGCAGTTTTTCCGTATAAGTTTTAGTAGTGTATCTCCAAACTGGGTCTGCACGTGTCATAATCGGTCTCAGAATTGTAAATATAGCAAACCTGGAACTGTTCTAGCTGCTTTCCATTTTTTGCTGCGTGGTTCACGTATGCCCTCTAACAATAAGTGAGGACCTGACGACAATGCCATCAACAATGCGCGGTTTCTCATACAGCATAAACATTGTGGAAAACACACTTCAAGTTTGAAAAATATACCTTTTTCAGAGTAAAGTATGTGGTTGAGTTATGCCAAAATATTTTTGAAAAACATACCTCGATGCTAGCAGACCGCACGTAATAATAACAGCAACTAGATTTCATACTGTATCATATGTCCATAAATACTGCTATACACTGATTAGAACAAAAAAAATAATAAAATGATTAACTGTTTTTGTTTAATATTTTTAGGATTTATTAAATGGTACCTCTATAAATTATAAGGATAGCACATAAAATATCCTGGCCTCCGTTTTCCCCTGGAAAAACAAAAGGGAAAACCAAAGGGTCTCCTCGGTTAAGATAGGCAAAATGCCCCCCCCCCCCATCGCGAATATCTAAACTAACCTATTAAATATCTTTATTGGGTTAAAAAGATATGTTTGGTAGGGTTGGAAGGTTACGTCCGCCCCCCCCCCCCCTGTCCCTCCCGACTAGGGGACAAAAACGTGATTTTTTCGAATTTGTTTTTTTCAAATTTTTTTGTGAACGAAAAATTCATAAGTGTAGGTGATAGGAATGCCTTTAGAAAAAAATTTTTTTGCTTCCGACACCGTCGATATACCCCCCAAAAAAATAAAAAAGTATTATAGTTGCTCTAGATGTTTTTGTACATCAAATTTTCTTTATTCTTATGAAAAGTTATGCCAAAATACACCCTTATAAATTTTTTTAGATGTTTTTAAGAAGGAGCCGACCCTAAAACCCATTTTTGGCCATTTTCCTCCGTTTTATCAACGTTCAGAGCACCGAAATGCGTTTTTAAGGGCATTTAATCTAAAAATCGAATTATATGAAAAATGTTATATAGGTATAGGTACCAAGGATACATAATTTCATTGTTTTTTAGCGTTTTTTAGACAATTTTAAGATTTTAAGGCATTGTTTGACATTTTTGTCGTTTTTACGACTGTTAGAGCGTGGGTGTGCATTTTTACGGGTATCTGACCACAAACCCTGATTCTGTGGAAAATTTTACATATGTATGAACATAAAACGCCACGCGACAACTTTATTTTTTCACGATTCTTAAGGGTTTGCAAGTTCTGAGACCGACTTGTCTGAAAACAATATCATTTTTCATTTTTTGGTGTATAAAAACATTAAAACAATTTTTATTTTTTTTATTTTTTTAGGGGGTATATCGGGGTGCCAGGGTCCAAAAATTTTTTTCAAAAGGTATTCCTGTCACTTATACTTATGAATTTTTTCAGAATTTTTCGTTCACGAAAAAATTGAAATTTTTTTTTAATTACTTTTTGGCCCCTAGCCAAAAGGGAGGGGGTGCACGCGATTTGCCAACCCTGTCAAACATGTTTTTTTGGCCCAAGAAAGATATCCAATAGGTTAGTTTGGATGTTCGTGATGGGCATTTTTTGTATCTTAACCGAGGAGACCCTTTGACGTAGAATTCCGAATCCGCGATCAGAAATTCAAGAAATGCAAGTGGCCTAAACAATAGCCTCTTTAAAACTATAAGCCTTGACAGATGTTAGAAATGACAGAAAAACGGACCGAACGAACCAGTGCACAGAGCGCGCTTTCGCGTAGTGCCCGATTGGTCGAGTTGGTAGCGGGTTTGCTTCGAGATACGAGGTTTATGGATTCAATCTCTTTGGTGGTTGCCGTCTTTTTGCAGTCTTCTGCAACATTGGCTACATTTAAATGCGGGAGAAAGTAAGGCTTGCATTTGTTACAAGGCGCAAAGCGCCTCAACGCACGCCGCTCGAAATCTTTACCATCTCATGCATAGAAGTATACTTAAGGCCGCAAAGCGGCCCTTATTGTATATTTGTATTGTTATTGACCCTTAATTTCTGCATAAGCTTAAAGTCGTCCGGGACACTCGTCTATAGCAGTACGCACTATATACATTGGAAAAGTATCAACTACGGCTGTCAGGGTTCGCTTCAAAGAATTAATATTACGTTTTTTTTGGCACAATATGCCCTCTCAACATGACCATAACTTATAGTCTAATGGATTGAGATGTGAGTTACTAGCATGTCAATCCTCCACTGTTAGAAAATGAGACACATTGTTGCTCGACCAAGTTTGAGTTGACCGTGCCTTGTAGGTGGGCGTGGAGTCTTGCTGAAATATCGAAGGTTCACTTCAAAAAAGCGTGTGATTTGGAGATTTTACTACACCATCTAAAACATTCTGTTGATTCGCAGTGGCCGACATTTTGACTCTACTTTTACAAAAAAAAATCAGTTACTTTATCATAACACACTCCTTATAAAATTAGCACAGCTGCTGGATGAAAGCCTCCATGAGCCCTTGGTACTAGCTGTTTTTGGACAACATGGCGTATACCCCCATTTTTTCAATCATAAACAAAACTTTTCTGTGGCCATCATGGGAGTATTAATCAGCAACCTCGTTGCTTTTTCTCTTCTACCTTTCTTTAAAGCGTCTGTTTAAGTAGCTAGTTCTAGGTCTTAATAATATGACACATCGAATTTGCATCTTACAATCTTTTTACAAAAAAAATTGATTAATTTGGGCACTTGCAGCTTTAACTGTGTGAACAGTGCGAACTAAACATGTTCAGATCTTGGATTTCTCGATATCTCCAGTCTTATTAAATAATTTTATAGTCCGATAGACACATGGCTAATGCCCAGAGGATGCAGGGTCTTCTACACTTTATGTAATGTTATTACAGTGATATGGTTTTCTTTCACGTTCCTCTCCATCGTTAAATAACCAACTTCTTAAGAAACAATGTAAATTACAACTTTAAGACTTGACAATTTCAACCGTATATAAATATTATATATCTAAGGTCTCTAAATTTTTTTCTGAAAAAATACTTACTGGAGAAAGTAATCTCCGTCTAGATGTACACATTTTTCACAACGTCATCGCTATGATCCCATGGCTGCTGAGAATACTTTTTTATGGGTGTGTTTTGCCCACTAGAAAATCGCTGATGCAACAGCAGCTCAATTGGAAAATGGGTGTCCACGGAAAGTATCCTTCATGGACCGAAATTCATGGCGGTATCACGTGTGAACATGCCCTGAGATATTGCCGCCCGCAAAACCTTACGTTCGTCGGTCAGCATTCGTGGGACACACCTTGAAGAAACTTTCCGCAGTTTTAGGTCATCATGCAAAACGGACTCCACAGATTCTACGAAAATGCCAAGTTTAGAAGCGTACACCTAATCAACTTACTCCACTCGCGCAATCATGATTTCGATCCGGCCGGTTTATGGCCGAGATTGCTTCGGTTCATTGTCGCACAACTTTCGGCCCCCTTTAAACTTTCGCACATTTTTAACATCTATAATTCCTTCACCGCATGTCTCACTCAATTGGCGATAAATTTTAATGGGCGTTTTATCACGCAGGGGGGAACGTATGATTACACGTTGTTTTAAACACTAAACGTCGCCATTTGAAGCACCATATACAAAAGAACACTCACTGCAATAGCGGTAATTCACACGTGTACATTGTATGGTGCTGCCACTTACATTACAAATTTAGAAATATTTCCCTGGTTTTTTTTAAATTAACTGAATCTTTCTAATTGTTTTCACTGCCGAGAAGAAAATTTGAAAATATTAGAACTTGAACGCACCTCGTAAAGTATATAAAAAATAGATGATGTAAATCTTAAAACTATATAAGTTCTACTTTATGCTACAGAACGTATGCCAATGTAAATAAAAGGGTTAAAAGAACCACGTACAATTGTTCTTGAGTGATCATAATTGAAATCAACAAATAGACAGCGAAATTATAAAATCTAAATGTAGAGTATAAGCCTAGAGGAATTGTGTCTGCTCTTGTCAGCTTACTTAGCTTGCCAGCTGAGAACAATGTCTGTTAAAAGCTCTAGAAGAGGGAACTAGAGAAGATGAGTTACTTCAGGACTCGAACCTTATTTGATAATCTGTGTATCTAAGAAGGAGCCATTGTCACCTGCAGAAGCAATAACAACATGCAAATACAAGAAGAATAGCAGCGGAAACAAATAATTGCAAAATTACGACAGGAAAGTTTGCAGTGAAATTGTAATTTTATGTATTGTGCTAGTTTTGATCTTGAAAATTTTAACTACTTGTAGAATAAACAAGCTTTTTTAACAATGAAGGATAAAAGCAATAACATCTAATTGTCTCCTTTTAAAAATAAATTAACGTTTTACGACGCTTCTAGTTAACTGAATTTGCAATAAACGTGTTCTAGTTGACGCAAGAAGTATTTTTTAAAAAATGTAACGATATGCACATATAAGCGTGTTAAGTACAGACGCGCCTTTCACTCAACGATGAATATAAATTAATTAATCGTTTAATTGTTGTTGTTTACGGATGAGTTGCCTACGGGTATTTTTTATTTAACCCAGTGCGCTGCTTTAAAAAGTTAAAAGAAGTATTTTACCATAAAAAGCGGTACTGCTTATAATGCGCACTTGAACTTATATTTTATTAAGGCGTGCTTAGCATTGTGTTTGTTAATCGCGTAACGCTCATTTAAATTTATTAGTTCGTTATGGTCTAGTGACAACATAAATTGCAATAAGGAAATAGCTCACTGTTAATGCAAACACTTGTCACTTAAACCATAAGTACTACAGTTTTAAACCTCACAATATTGCAGGAGTTAGGATTTTAGTGTCACTGAGAGAAATTAAAGTTTTCACAGTATATAAATTTCAGCAAGATGTTGAATTATGCAATAATATTTTTATATTTATTATGCATATCCATTTACGTAGAGTGCTTTACACAATCGCTCTCTTTTTCACGTATTGGAATTGTTTTATAAACACGGGGTGTTTTTGTCTTCAAAGACACAAAATTTATTTTTGATGGGCATATCATAATAATAAACATAAATTTTGTCAAAAATAATTTACATCAAGCCGTCAAGAAGAATGCATTTGGCTGCGATCGATTTTATATTTATCTTATCGAATTAGGGGCCAACAAATAAACGCCGGAGGCGTAGCCAACTTCACATCATAATAAATTAAAGCAAAAAATAGCAAGGTAGCAATAGCCGGAAACACATTCTCAACCCCAGCAGTATCCACCTTTAGGATACTCACCAAGTACTGTTGTACAAAATCAAATATACTTTCTACCACAACCATTCTCAACCCTTCTAAACAGTTTTTCTATAACTTTACGAAGCTATCGTGCTAGAGAAAGGCTCAAATTCCGCTCATTTAGAATTTAAAATTAGACCTGTAGTTAACTAACACATGTAAACTCTAGTGGTCAAGAGATTGAGAATGAAGAAACCCAAAATAAAAGCCTATGGCCAGTAGTAAAAAAATCTAAATTTAGTAAACAGAAAATTGAATCTCAAAATATACCACCAGGAAAAGTACAAAATTCATATATACAGTTAAAAATTTTAAAGATATGGTCACAAACTTTTTTTTTCGCGCAAAATGTATTTTCCAAGCAATGCTTTTTATAATTTTGTTATTGTTCAACCTCTCCATGTACCCTAGCCACTATAGTCTTCTAGCCTTTATACTTGTATTATGGGGGCTTCTTTGTACAGCTCATACACTTCCGTATTCGTTCGTCTCGCCCATACGTCCTCCGCTTTTTCCCACCAAAAATCTTTCATAGAACTTTTCTCTCCCACCTTTCTATTTTCTGTCGATTTTTCTCTGTCAGGGTCCATGCCTCACAGCCATACGTTAGTGTCTGATTATGTTTTTGTATAACCGTATCTTTGCTTTACGTGAAATGTCGTTGAATCTGAGCAAAGTGTTCAGACCACTTACGTTTCTGTTACTTTTAGCAATTCTTAGATTAAGTTTTTTCGTCGCACCTGTTATCTATCAGCACCCCCAGGTACATATGTTCTTCCACTTCTTCAAAGACTGCTTCATCTCCACTTTCTGTTTCAATCGTTAAGTTCTCTATTCTTCCTGATCCTTGTTTCTTTTTAAGTTCCATGTATTTGGTTTTGTTTTCATTAATTTGGAGACCTACTTGGTTTGCTGCACTGATCAATCGTTCTGCCACTTCTTTTAATTCTTTTTTACTTTTAACTATTAACAACATGTCGTGGTGGTCTTTGGAAAAATCGTCCCTGTTGTGTTTACTCTGCTTTCTCTTATTACTTTCTCCAATATTAGATTAAATAAAACTGTAGACGAACTCCTTTTTTCACTGTAAACTCTTCCGACATATGGTAATTTACCTTTACTGCGCTTATCGTTTGCTTTAAAGTCATTTGTACAAGGTTAATTATATTTGTGGTAGCTTGAATGCTCTTAGAGCTTCTGCCAGTTCTTCCCTGTTTGTCTAATCATAGGTCGCTTTGAAATCTATAAATAACATATAGGTTAAAATTTCGTATTCGTAGCATCCTGTAAGTATCTGTTTCAGCAGGAATGTCTGGTCAGTTGTTGATCTGTTTTGTCGGAAACCCGCTTGGTAGTAGCCTAAGAGATTTTCTGCATACTTTTCTAGTTCTTCCTTTATTAGTGTTGCCAGGACTTTGTAAAAAATGTCTAATAAAGCAATGCCTCTATAGTTGCAACATTTAGTTCTATCACCTTTTTTAAATATAGCTACTATTATCACTTTATTCCATTCGTGGGGCATTGATTCCGCTTTCCAAATTTCTTTTATGAGCTCACACACCTCCTTTCTTAAGCATTCCCCATCGTATTTTAGCTTTTCGGTCATAATACCACTTTTTCCTGGAGTCTTGTTATTTTTTATATTATTTATAACTTCTTCTATTTCCTGCATTGTTGGTTCTTTAATGGTACCTTCGTTTCCTGCCACTTCTTGATAATGCATTTTCCTTACTTCTACCTGTGAATCTTTGTTTAATAACCCGTTAAAATATTTTTTCCATACTTGACTGCTTTCCTCTTGATCTCCCACCAAGTCACCATTTTCATTTTTGATATAAATAGTTCTCTCTTGGTTTCCTTTTCTGATGTTCTTCATATCCTTGTAAAAATTTTTGACCTCCTTCCTACTGAACTTGTCTAATATTTCTTTTATTTTTTCTCTAAGGTTTCTACTATTCGGGTTATGCACATTTGTTTTACTTTTTTTCTTTGCTCTTTTTATTTATTGATGTCTTTTTTCTTTTGTGTCTGTACCATCTATTGCCATAATTTTGATTTTTTTAAGTTTTGCCTTGCATTCTTCATCCATTCAGTGTTTCCTCTTGCGTCCTTGATATATTTTTTTCGTTGCTTCTTGTATTATGTTTACCAATTTTCTTCAATTTTCTTCTATTTCTTTCTTCTTTTCTCGTTATTTCTGTTATAAAGATGCTTGATGTTTTTTTTTGGTATTTTTGGATTACTTCTTCTTTTTGGCTTCTTCTTGTGCATTTGTCTAATTTTTGCTATAACCAGGAAGTGATCGGAGTCTACCATAGCGCCCCTAGACATTATTTAATTTTTTATCATTTCAGCGGCATCCTCATCTACTAAGATATGGTCTATTTAGTTTGTGTCTAGCCTTTCTGGCATTTTCCATGTCCTTTTATATGTCTCTTCGTTTAAAGTGTGTGCTCATTATTTTCATATTGTGTTCTATTGCTAATGCTATTAACTTGAATCAATTGTCATTATTAACTTTGTGTTTACTTCCCCTCCTGTTATTTTTCTGTATATGTCTTCTCTTCCGACTTTTGTATTTGTATCACCTACTATAATTTTCGTGTTTTTTACATCTTCTTCCTTCTCTTCGATTAGCACACGGATGTTCACTATGGTAATAGTGTTGTATTCTTTCCTTCATCTGATTTTGGGTCAAAATTTGTCACTTCAAAAAAACCTTCTCCAAAAACCCGCTGCTGTTACTCCCACTTGTAAATAGAGTGTAATTTCCTACGTTTTAAATATTGTTTTCTTTTAGATTCGTTTTTTGTAGGCTCCTATTTCTATGTTGTATTTGTGTATTTCTGCTATAAAATTTATTATTGCTCTCTCCTCGTATACACCTTGCCGATTCCACGTACCATTTGATCCTTTATCAGGTCCATGTTCATTGCCTGGTTCTCTCTCGTATTTGGAGATGCTTTTCGGTACTTTAGTTTTTGACGTTTCGGCTTTTTCTAGCTCTCTTTTATTCTTCCCGATTTTGATTCTAACCCATCTACTTTATTATGCAGTTTACCTTTTATTTATTAGGAGTATTATTTTTCATATTAAAATTGTACTCAAGTAACTACCATACAAATATTTTTTGTCTATTTCTCCTTCTATTTACTTAATTTTAAAAATAGTATAAGCTATAATCTTACGTGGGAGTTGTATCAAATAAATGCCTGGAAATTTAGTTTAGATCATATTTATTCATGTATTGAGAGCCGTTTAGCACAGTCTCTGGTAGCAGCGCACCTTGTTGCACTTATTGTACTCCTTCAACTTCCTTGACTGCACTTTTTTCAGTGTTATTGTTCTTTGTTCCTTATTAGATAGTTGGTATATCCTTCTGGGGTTCAGAATGGGGTAGTGAAGCGCAATACATGGCATCAGATCCAGATTATGCCACATAGCCTCTCCTACTCAATTCCTACTCTCACCTTCACGCGGTGAACCCTGTCAACCTGAGCAACCCTACTGGAGATCTGGTACCCAACCCGAGTGGAAGGTAGGGCCAGGATCGAACGAGAGAGGGAGAAATGGTCCTCCAAAAAGGGGGTTGGGCAGGGGTTAGCTACCCCTGGGGAAAAATCCCTTCCCGGAAAAAAGTCCTAGTTAAAAACACTCAACATGAGCCTCGGACTGGACGGACTAATGGCAAACGACAAAAGCGACGAAAAAAGGACATTCTACTAGGAACATGGAACGTACTAAGTCTATACAGGCCACGAGCACTAAAACAGCTGACAAAGGAAATAACTAAGTACAAATTAGACATCACGGCAGTTCAAGAAACAAGATGGCCCAATACTGGAGATATTATACATGGGAAATACACGCTATTGTACAGCGGAAAAGAAGATGGACGCCATGAAAGTAGAACAAGCTTTGTGATTAGTAATACAATCAAACAGCAACTTCATCAATTTAAGGCAATATCACACAGATTATGCGCAATTAGAATTAAAGAGAAACTGTATAATATAACTATAATAAACGCATACGCGCCAACAGAAGCGGCAGAAGAAGAAGAAAAACAGGAATTCTACGAAGCCCTGGAAGAAAGCATCGATAGCACCCCAAAGAAAGACATCCTCATAGTATTGGGCGACTTCAATGCACAAATAGGAAGAGAAGAAACATATAAACAACAATTGGGAACCATAGCCTACACCGAGAAAGTAACGATAATGGATTAAAACTGATTGAATTAGCGGCAAGCAGGGGTTTAATAATAAGCAGTACCACCTTCCCGCATAAGACTGTACATAAGGGAACCTGGAAATCAGAACGATGGAGTAACGTAAACCAAATCGGGAACCGTACCTAATCAACCTTACAAACCGCACTAATGATTAATAGACGTGATGAACTAGAGAAGCGCGTTTATTGTGACAGCGACCATTTCCTAAGTACAAAGAACGATACAAACAGAAAGATATCAAATATCAAACGTCAAAACACAAACCATCAAAACAAAGAGATACAATTTAGATAGGCTGAGGGACCCAGACATTTCCAGAAAGAAGATTACCAGAACACAACGGAGAATAGAAGAAAACTGGCAAGACGAACATGGAAACAGAAGAAAATTAACGCACAAACAATGGGATGTTATAAAGGAAGCGATTAACAAAACGGCTGGAGAAATCGTGGGTACAAAACAATTACAAACACACGAATGGTTTGACGATGAGTGCAGACAAGCTATAGAAGAGAGGAAGAAAGCGCGCATGCGAATGCTTCAATAAAACACAAGACAAGCCAACACAAAATTCGAAGAAACCAGGAAACTATCCAGAACAATCCTAAGAAGGAAAAAGTGAGAACTAATAAACCGAAAACTATCGCAAATGGAGGAAAGGATGGAAGAAAACGAAATAAGGAAAGCACACGAAGAAATAAGGTACTTTAGAAGAGGTTTCCAACCCAGTACAAACATGTGTAAAAATAAGGAAGGAACTATAATGATTAACAAGGACGATATTGCCGAAAGATGGAGGGAATACTTCGCTAATTTACTGAACACAGACAATGAAGAAGAAGAAGAAATGAACAAGAAAGCGAAAACATAGAGGTAAATAGAGACGAAAATGAAGAAATACAAGAGCCGGAACCCACATACGACGAAATCAGGAACACTATCCGCAAAATGAAGATGCATAAAGCACCAGGGGAAGACAACATACCAACAGAACTACTGAAATCCGGAGGTCAGGAGTTATGGAGAAAGATACATGAGCTAATCCGAATAATATGGAAGAACGAGAAGATGCCGGGTGCATGGAATATAGGAATCATATGTCCCATACATAAGAAAGGGGACAAGACTGTATCCTCCAACTACAGAGGAATCTGCCTCCTCAACACAACATACAAAATCCTGTCACACATACTACTGGATAGACTGAAGCCACATGTGGAGAGCAAACTGGGAAATTATCAAGCCGGCTTCAGAAAGGCGAAGTCAACAACAGACCAAATCTTCATACTGAGACAAATAATGGAAAAAGCAAGAGAGTTCGGAATCGACATACATAGCATCTTTGTAGATTACAAACAAGCGTATGACAGGGTGAGACATAGAGCAGTAAAACAAGCCCTAGAGACCTTTGGCATACCACAGAAACTAAAAAGACTAATAATAATGACTATTAAGGATGCACAATATAAGATAAATGTAGGAGGACAGAAAACACAGGCCATCAGTAGCAATGTCGGATTGAGACAAGGAGACGCACTGTCCCCCATAATATTTAACATGGTGCTAGATATCGCCGTACAAAAACCCCTACATGGAATGATCATCTATTTAGGAATCAGAATCAGATATTGGGCTATGCTGATGATATAGCCATAATCAGCACTAACGAAAGGGACGTAACCCAAACGTATAGAACTCTAAAAGACAACTCGGAAGAGATTTGACTCACAATAAATACAGAAAAAACAAAGTACTTACGAATATCAAGACAAATTGAACTCCAGAACAAGTAACTACAACTGCAGGAATAGACAGAGTCACTAAATTTAAATACCTGGGTACAGTGATCAATGAAACAAATGATATAACTGACGAGATAAAACCCGAATCTTGACAACTAACAGGGCCTATTTGCAATGAATGATATTTTCAAGACAAAATTAATATCCAAGAAAACAAAAGTACGACTATACAAGGCAATAATAAGACCAATACTAATATATGGATGCGAGTCGTGGACGTTAGTTAAAAGAGGAGCAGCGGTTAAGGATATTCGAGAGGAAAATACTGAGAAGAATTTTGGACCAGTTAACGAAGAGGGGAGAATGGCGACGACGACACAATGAAGAAATTAGGATCCTATATAACGAACCCGACATAGTTAATGTCATTAAACGTATGCGAATACAATGGATAGGGCATGTGGCGCGAATGGCACCCAACATCCCAATACAGAGGATATTTAATAGTACTCCAAGAACAACACGACCCAAAGGAAGGCCGCGCAGTAGGTGGATTGACAATGTGTTTCAAGACCTCCAAAAGCTGTATGTAAATAACTGGAGGAAAACTGCCAAAAATCGAACAGACTGGAGGAAAATCGTTGAGTCGGTGAAGACCCTTGATGGGTGGTGAAAACCGAGAGAGAGAGGTGTATCCTTCTGGATCAATTATTGGTTTTCTATAGATACCTTACTTCTTGTCAATTAAAGTCTCACACTGCAGCTCTGTCACTATACAACTCTATTTTATTGTGGTGTACTCCGAGAAAACAATGTCCTGCGAGGGAGGAGGCCTACAATAGTTTGTAAGTGATTCTTGGCTTTGTACCAACAGTTTTTCAGTTTATTTACGAGATAGTCTTTTTATAAAGGTTTTTTCATACGTTTGTGCCGATACACTATTCCAATATTTTTTATGTTGCTTCCTAACCCATTCTCTCACCCAGGATTGTATAGCACCTTTAAGTATTTCCAGAACCGGTTCCGGGCTTATAAAGGATGTTCCAATTTTGATAGAAAACACGGGATTTTAATTAAAAATTGTAATTGTTTTATTGATTCATAAAGTATACAGTATAGGATTACGTATGGAATAGAATATCGGGTAAGTGGCCTCCACGGCTTTGCTGGCACATGCGCATTCTATTGTTGAAATTTTCCATAACCGTTTTGCATACATGTGGCTGAATATCGTCGATACACTGCTTAATTTCTTCTTCAAGACGTGGGTGGTCGTGGGCTTGTTGACATAAACCTAAAAATCGCAAAGAAAGGAGTCCAACGGCGTTAAATCGCACAATCTGGGCGGCCAGTTGTGATCACCAAAACGGGAAATTACAGGACCAAAAAATGACTGATGTAGTAATTGAATTGTTTCGTGGACTGTATGGCATGTAGCACCGTGTTGTTTAAACCACATGTTGTCTACATTCATATCTTGCAATTTAGGCACAAAAAACGGATTATCATGTCGCTACAGCGAGCACCATTAACTGTTATTGACTGACCAGCCGCATTTTCAAAAAGAATGGCTTGATGATGCCTCCAGTCCAAAATTCGCACCAAACAGTGACACGGTGTGGATGAATTTGTTGTTCAACAATTAATGAAGCCCTAAAGATGAAAATGAGCCTCATAGTTGAAAATAATTTTGTCTGAAAAATCAATGTCCATTTGTTATTGTTTGCGTGGTTAGTAGGCTTTAGTTCTTGAGTCAATTGAACTTTTTACGCATGAACATGCAAATATTTCGTGAAAATACGCTGTAGAGAGCTTCTCGAAATGTCCAATTCTTAAATCGCTATTGGCAACACTTTACCGCACCATGGCGCAAAATTCAAATTTTGCGTAAATTTTGGGACACCCAATATATAGAGTTGATGATTCTCCTTGTGCTAGCTCGTCCGATTTTTCATTGCCTGTAATTTTACAGTACATGAGTATACATAATAGAGTTAACTTGTTATGGTCTACCAGAGCACTAATTTCTTCGCGGCATTTCCACACCAGCCTAGATGTTATCTTAGGGATATCTTTAAAGATGCCTAACTGTCTGCAAATGTATTGATTTTCCTGTTTTTTTGCCTGGCACACTGCAGTACAACAAATATCACCGCTTGAAAAGTTTAACTGCAAGATTCCCTTTTCAGGATTATGTCGGCTCGCGCTTTAAACCCGGTCTTTCATCTATCAGTATAGCAGATCATTTTTCTTGATGCTTATTTCTCATGTACATTTATTTATATTTATTATATTAACCTCATGTTGATTTCAAAATTTAAAGTTATGAGTCTGTTCGCATACCCTTATGTCCAATGTACGTATGCTCTACTTTCAGATTATCTTTATAAATAGGTGCGTCAAATCATATTAAAAGTATGCCTTAGAAATAATTTATGTGCAAATAATACGCAACATTCAAAATTATTTATAAGAGAAAGAAATTTTTTACCTCAAGGTATCTTATTTAAACGTGACTATATTGCTACTTAATTTTGACTTTTGAGTTCCCCTAGCCTTCGTATAAAGGCAAAGGTGGTAAATTCCGGAAATCTGAACTATTTTGTGGGATATTGTATAACTGACCACGATGGAAAGCAAGGCCAGGGATACAAGAGTGAGAGAAATGACAATCCAAAGGGGTTACATACTTCTGGGAGAAAAAACCAAATGTAGTTAAAAACACTTAACAAGACTCTTAATGGCACAAAAAAGCTGCCAAGTCAAATAACAAAGCATACAACAAATAAAATAACACACCCAATTTACAGTAACGTGACCAAAAGGAAGCCCACGCACAAGATGGACCGACCTTTAAAAGCTCAATATACAACACTAGATAAGAGAAACCAAAGACCGGTGAAAATGGAAGAAGATATTTGAGTCGGTGAAGATCCCCAATAGATAGTAAAAACCAAGAATAAAAATCCTAATGCAGGACTAAATTGGTTTCTTGCAGCCTAGCCTAAATTTTACTATTAATAATCCTAAATTTATTTCAGCATTACTTATTTTGTGACTACTACCCGTGTAGGGTTGCTGGTCCTCCATCGAGCGCCTCCCCAGGTGGCGGATAGGGGAACGCTCACGAGATATGGTGGGTACCGGGGAAATAAAAAACTCGGGGCAGACCAAAATCAGCAATAATTAACCGAAAACTACCGGTATAAGTAGTCCTTTCTGCTAGCCAACACTTTAGGGTGAAAGAGTTAGCAAGACCGGGGCACTCTCTTGATTCTGGGATGAGAAACCGTTCCTAAAAGAGGTAGAACCAGTATGGTTAACGTCATGAAGGTAACAGGGCACCACTGCATTAAAGATTCTATACAAATGTCCTTCTTCTTCTTCTTCAAGTGCATACTCTTCGGGAAAGAGTGTTTGCGATCATGATTCGAGATACTGCAATTCTAAACAGTTGTGATGATGTCAGTTTATACCAATCTCTTAGATTTCTCAGCCAAGATATACGTCTGCGACCTGGTGGGCGTCGGCCGTTAATCTTGCCTTGTAGTGCTAGTTGCAATAACCGATATTTAGTGTTTCTCATAATGTGGCCGAGGTATTGCAGTTTATTTATTTTTATTTTCTCAATACAATCTGTTTCTTTTTGCATCCTTTTCAAAATTTCCTTGTTACTCACTCTGTGGATCCATGGAACTCTAAGCATTCTTCTGTATGTCCATATTTCAAAAGCCTCTACTCTTTTAAGGGCATCCTTCGTTAATGTCTACGTTTCAGCACCATAAAACAGCACAGAGTACACATAGCAGCGTAATAGTCTGATACGTATCTGTATGTATCTCGTGAGAGCATAATGTTGCTTTAATTTTCATAAATGCTGAGCGGGCCATTTCTATTCTCACCTTGATTTCTTGCAGACAATTACACTGATGGTTTATCCATGAGCTCAGGTAACGATATTGAGATACGTTTTCAATTATTCTATTGTTATGCCGTAGTACTATTTGCGTTGGTTGAGGATTTCTGCTGATCACCATTGATTTTGTTTTTGTTGTGTTTATGGAGAGACCGAAATCTTGACTAATGACTGATATCTGGTCCAGCATTCTTTGCAATCCTTGAGCTGATTCAGACATTAATACCGTATCATCGGCATATCTTATTGAGGTTATTCGTTCTCCATTTAATAGTATTCCATCAGAATTGTTAAAAGCTTGTCTAAAAATCTCTTCTGAATACAAGTTGAAAAGTAAGGGTGATAACACACATCCCTGTCTTACTCCGTGCATAATGTCCTAACTAAGAAGAAATCATCGTGGCTAATTTCAAGATTAAAATTAATTCAAAAATAAAAATCTCCTAAACGGATCTCCGGCAGGGAGGGGGTAAGTTTTGAATAACGCTATGAAAATTGGTACATGGAACGTACGAAATATGTACGAAGCCGGAAAAACACACAATATAATACAGGAAATGCAAAGATTGAACCTGAACATACTAGGTATAAGTGAAACTGGATGGCCTAATAAGGGACAATAATCAACAGCAAACGGTACGATCTACTACTCAGGCAATGATGATGTTGACGCTAATCACAGAAACGGAGTTTCAATATTGGTGATGAAAGAAGTAAACAAACTAGTAATAAATTTCATCCCAATATCAGATAGGGTCATGCTACTACAAGTGCAGGCAAAACACTGGAAACTCAACTTAATTCAAACATACGCCCCTACCGAAAAGAAATCAGATGAAGAGGTAAAAACATTCGATGGACAAATCGATAATATATTTTAATCTGTCAAATCTAGAGACATCAGCATAGTTCTAGGTGATTTTAATGGCAAAGTTGGCAGAGAAAAATATGATAAACATATGAAAATACTTGGATTCGGAATAAGAAACAAAAGAGAAGAATGTTTAATACAATTCTGCCAAGAAAAGAACTTAATTATAATGAACACCTTTTCCATCTACTAAAGCGTCACTTATATACTTGGAAAACAACAAACATACTGTCTAATATCAACGTTTGTAATTCGTCCCAAAAAGCCGAATGCAAAGCTATGCACAGATTATCGTACAATAACTCTTATGGGCCACACCTTGAAAATCCTTCTAAAAATAGTACACCGTAGAATATACAAACAAAATTAGAATAAGATATCAGCGAAACACATTTCGGCGTCAGAGCCGGACTGGGAACGAGGGAGGCACCATTTTCATTCTAATACAACGTTGCATGGATGTGAATCAAGAGTTGTACTGTTTTTTAAATTATAACAAATAGTTCGACAGAGTTCAACATGATCAACTTATTTAAGTACTAAAGAAAAAAATTTAGACACAAATTACATTAAAATCATCTCCAATCCGTATTATTATCAGAAAACAGTTATAAAAGTAAAAGACAAATGCACAGAACCAATAAGAAGAAGAATTAGGCAAGGCTGTGTGTTGTCGTCAACACTTTTTAATGTATATTCAGAAGAAATTATAAAAAAAGCATTAGCAGATGAAATAATCGGTGTAAAAGTGAATGGCACACCTATCAATAATATACGATATGCTGACGACACTGTACTGCTAGCAACTAGTCTAGATAAGTTGCAGACAATGGTAAATAATGTTGATATTTAGGTGGATATAAATAAACGATTTATTTGAAAGATGCAACGAACGTGTATTACTAACTTATAGGTTAAAAGCGTACAAGTCAATCACAGATAGAAACAGAATACCTAATTGAATATAGGTGTTGCCAACTTATAATAAATATGGTTGTGTTCTCATTTGCCAACACTCCTCACAGAACGCAGACCCATTTTACTGATACAGAAAAAATGTTTTTCAAAGGTAGTACCTTTAGTCAAGTTATCAGCTACCATGTTGTAACCATTTACAAATTTAAATTTAACTTTAGAATTAACAATGTTTTCCCTAAGAAAATGTAAACGAATATCTACATGTTTAGTTTTTGGTTTATAACAGTCTGTTGATGCCAGCCTTATTGCACTTTGATTGTCACAGTGGATAAGTAGGGCGCCGTCTCCACCTTGACCGAGCTCGGCCATCAGCTGCCGCAGCCACAGGGCCTCCTGGGTTGCCGCCGCCATCGCTATGTATTCGGCCTCCGCCGTAGAGAGTGCCACGGTTTGCTGTTTACACGAATTCCAAGATAAACAAGCATTCTGAAAGAGAAAAGTATAACCCGTGCACGATCGTCTATCCACTGGGTCGCTCGCCCAGTCAGCATCACAATATCCATTTATTTCCTTTGAGTCATCTTTGACATAGCATAGCTTTAGGTTCCTGGTTCCTTGAAGACACCTCATAATTCTTTTTATTCCAAGCCAGTGTTGATTTCCTGGACTATTACAGTACTGACTCAACTTGTTAACTGCATAGGTGATATCAGGTCTCGTGACATATGCCAGATATATCAGACATCCCACCGATTCCCTGTATGGGATATTTTTGTTCCCATCTTTTTTGCATTCACCTCTATCGGGGTACAAACTGGTTTGCATTCAGACATATTAAAGCGGTTCAATACTAGGTTTATGTATTTTTCTTGATCTAACATAATCATACCTGACTCTCGGTTCCTATTTATGTTTATGCCGATACAATTCTTCATTTCACCTAGGTCTTTCACACTGCATTCTCCTTTTAACTTGTTTTTAATCTCTGTTGCTTTATCCTTATTATTTGTAAATATCAAAAGACCATCCACCCACACTGCAATGAATATAGTTGCAGACTCATTTACTAAATAATAAATACAGGGGATCCACATGTGATCTCTGTAAGCCAATTTTTAATAAAACATTGTTCAATTTAAGATTCCATTGCCGGCTAGCCTGTTTGAGTCCATAAATTGATTTATGTAAAATACATACTTGATCATTTTCTTTGTAGCATTCTGGTTGTGACATGTATATCTCAGTATCTATGTCACCCTGAAGAAAAGCACTTATGGCATCCATCTGAAACATTTCTAAATCATACTTCGCAGCCAATGAGTTTCTCTGAGTACACCCTTTGATGACCAATCTTGCTTTAAATCAGATAATCTCACCTTTTTCATTTGTTTTAGTTTTATAGACCCATTTACATGGTAAGACTCTTTTCCCAGATGGTGCATCAACCAGTGACCAAGTTTTGTTTTTGATCAGAGAGTCATACTCTTCTTGCATAGCCTTTTTCCATTGGTCAGCATGAGATGATGATAATGCTTCGTCTGCTGCATGTGCATCATTTAAATTAAGTATTGGACAGAAGTAACTTACATCATGGTCATCTGTTTCTGCATACTGAACAGTTCTCCGTGGACGTAAATTTATGTTTCTTATTAGTGACTCGAGATCAATCGATTGCTCTGGTATGTAAGATGAATTGTCATTCTCGCCAGACTGGTAGTCCTCGCTTGACTCACCAGTAAAATGGTCTGTGCTGTCCTCTAATTCTTCCTTACATGTTTCTTCAGTGGCTGTATCACTGGACTGCTGCTGTTGGATGTACAAGGTAAGTATATATTATTATCATATTTTTCCATATTTTCTAGAAATACTACATCTCTACTTTTTATGATTTTATTGGTATCTGGATCAAGTATTCGGTAGTCTTTGGTAGATTCACAATAACCAACAAACAGTAACTTTCTGGATTTGGAGTCTCATTTTTGGCGTTTTTCTTTTGGAACTTGTGTCATTACTTCACAGCCAAATACTTTTAAATTAGACAAATTGGGTTTCTTATCACTCCACATCTCCATAGGAGTTTTACCATTAATTGATTTTGTAGGTGATCTGTTAATTATATATGCTGCCGTTGCAAGGGCCTCTGCCCAGAACTGTTTTGCAAGCTGAGCATCAAACAACATACATTTGCTCTTTCCACCAGAGTCCTGTTCATCCGTTCAGCAAGACCATTCTGCTGAGGTGAGTACGGAGCACTTGTTTGATGTTCAATCCCATGTTTGCTCACGAAATTTTCAAATTCTCTATTGCAGTATTCTTTTCAATTATCAGAACGAATTACCTTTATTTTTCTCTCATGTTCATTCTCTACTTTGTTTTTGTAATCTTTGAAAACTTCCGCAATATTCAATTTATTTTTCAAAAAATAGACATGAACTCGTCTTGTGTAATCACCGATAAAAGTAATAAAATATTTCATACCTCCCAAAGATTCTTGCTCCATTGGTCCACATAAATCAGTGTGGACCAGCTGCAAGGTTGTGAAGATCTTGAACCAATGTTGTTAAAGGGCAATCTGGTTTGTTTCCCGAGAGACAGGTAGTACAAGTAATAGAACCTTTATTTTTGTCTGAGAATGGCTGAACTCCTCAGCACACTCCGGCAGCTTGTTAACATCTGAAAATTCAGGTGTCCCATGCTCTATGCCACAGAACCAAACCATTTAAGTTATCTGAACAAGACAGGTTAGAAAATACCTCTGTGTGTGTTTAACAAATATAAATCGTTTACTAGTGTGGCCGAACACAGGAGCTTTCCATTTTTATCATAAATATCACAACCTTCATCTCTAAAATTTACATTACAGCCATTTTTCACCATAGCACTGACTGACAGGAGGTTTGCAGCAAGTTTAGGTATGTATAAAACTTGTCTTACCTGAATTTTGCTTTCTTTATTACCATTTAGCAATAAATTGATCTTTCCCATACTTTCCACAGGTAGCGGTGTCTTACTGGCAACAGTTATGGTGGGTATCGGCGGACTTGTAACATCATACATCCAGTCACGTCTATATGTCATGTGCATGGAGGCACCCGAGTGCACATACCACAGGTCCGGATTCATTGTCTGAGGAGATGCAGAAAAATCTGCAACAAAACCTTTCTACATTCTTCTTTTTCGGAGCATGACAATTCTTAGCAACGTGTCCATGCTTGTTACAATTATATCGCGGTCCTTTGTAGGCCTTTGTTGAATCATGTTGATTTCTTTGAATGACCTTTTCCCTTGTAAAGAATGCTGAATTATCAGAGCATTGAACTTCCTGCAGGAGTTTAGATTTAATAGAATCAGCACTTATCTTGATGCCAGAGCTCTCCAGCCCCATGATCATGGGCTTATAAGCTTCAGGGAGGTCGGCTAACATCAGTGTACCGAGCCATTCATCATCAATGTCAAACTTAATATTCTGGGCTGGGGTCGACATTATTTTATTCACATAATCATCTACGCTTCGAGAAGAATCCAATGTAGTTGTTATCAGGTCCCTCAACAATGCTACTCTCCTGTACAACCCGCTGTCATCAAAAGCCTGTTCCAAACTCTCCCAGACTTCTTTACAAGTAGTTGCATTCTGAACATGTACGTAAATGATAGGATCCAGTAACAAAATCAACTTAGATTTCGCCTTGGTTTCTTTACTTTGGTTTGTATTGGTACCGGTGACACAACTCCATAAATCGTCGTGTTCGAAATATGCCTGGACTGCAAACTTTCAACTGGCATAGTTATCTCTTCCAACTAGTCTGTCGATATGAAATGGATTGTAACCTGAATTCAACATCTTCTTTGCGTAATTATGATTTACACGTGATTTCTGACCGTGCACGCCGCCCCGGTTAACCTCAAAATGTATGACGGATAAAAAACACGCCGGCCGGTTTTCTTAGTTTTTACTGCGTTTACTTTTTCTTCTGTTTCCACAAGTAGTAATCAACCACGCTCTGCTACCATGTTGATATTTAGGTGGAAATAAATAAACGATTTATTTGAAAGATGCAACGAACGTGTATTACTAACTTATAGGTTAAAAGCGTACAAGTCTATCGTAGATAGAGACAGAGTACCTAATTGAATATAGGTGTTGCCAACTTATAATAAATATGGCTGCGTTCTCATTTGCCAACAAATAAAGTAACGGAAGCAAGTGAAGAATGTGAATTAACTCTAAACATAAAGAAAACTAAGTTTATGGTACTATCAAAAATTAAGCAAAATAATGGAAGCATATATATACACAACATATAAATAGAAAAAGTAAAAGAATACAAATACTTACGTACAATTGTTAATAATACCAATATCTGGTTAAAAAAAATACGAATAGCAATAGCGAGGTCAACTTTTATCAAAATGAGTGAAGTTTTATGTGGAAGCGGTATCAGTCTTAAACTGAAAATGAGATTAATCAGATGCTACGTACTATCAGTGCTGTTGTATGGAACGGATATACGGATACTAAGGAAAATGGACATTAAAGAATTATGGATATACAGAATAGTGTTAAAAATACCATAGGTAGATCGAGTAACGAATGAAGAAGTAATGAGAAGAATACAAAAAGAAAAAGCAGTTATTAATACCATCAAGGAAATAAAACTTCAATACCTTGGTCATATCATGAGGAGTGATAGATACCTTTTGCTTCAAGTAATAACAGAAAGAAAGATCCAAGGAAAATCAAGTGCTGGAAGAAGACGACACTCATGATTACAAAATTTAAGAGAATGGTTTAACTGTAACACAAACCAACTGTTTAGATCGGCTATTTCAAAAATTCGTATAGCAGTGATAATTCCCAACCTTCGTGAAAACGGAGACGGCACCCGAAGAAGAAGAAATTGACTAAAAATTGGTTATTTAATTGTTTTATAATGTAGGTGTATTTCTATTTACATTGATTTTTCATTTAAAGTTATATTTGTACTACAACTTCTAAATGGCTAACTTGATATTGAGAAATTCATTACCTTCCTCAAATGTGTCAAACGTTATTTTGCACTAAAACGTTAATGCAAATTACAATTTTTTTAAGTTAAGCATTACCAAGATTTTGTGTCACATAGAATTATGTCAGTATTGGAATTTTTATCAAAATGTTACTTTAAAGAAAATGAAAATTGACGCCTCAGTGAGGTTTAAACAAAGAATTTATATCAGTTATACTTGATTTAATTGATAAAAACTATTGATAAATTTAATTGATAATACAAACTAAAAAATAAAAGCACATGTTCACTGTTTGATGTTTGTGTGAAGTGTTGTTGTGCTACATATGTTGCTTTCTAAAATTTGCTTCATAATACGCGAGTTCTACAAAACAAATTCTGCTGCAATTTATTTCATGTTTGCTATTAGAAATTTGTAGAAAACTAATTTTTTACAAATTTCCAAGCATTTAACTTTCAAAAACTTATATTAGTCTCAATCATTAGCATTACTCATTCAACAATTTCCAAACCACAGTGTCGCAACTTTAACAAACTCAAATAAACGACGCTCGACAGATCAATTCATAGCTTGCGATGTCTCGAAAGCTACGACTTCTTGGAATATTTGATAACTCTTTCGTAAAACAATTTCTACTCTTGCTTTCTCCATAGCTTTACAACCGCATTGTCGTATGAGTGTCTGCGATAAAAATAAATGAAGACTGCTGCTTGAATGAAATGTAAAGCGACAATGAGGCCAAGGAGATTTATTACAGTTTTATTTATCACCCTTATTTTACGATTGTGTAAGAAATTTCGATTACCAATCCACTCTACTGATAATCGTACCAAATTATAATTCACACCACTGGACGTAATTATTTCATATAAAATCTTCATACAAATTGCTTTGTTAGTTAATTATTGTTGATAATTTCTGATACAGACATTTCTAATGCAACATGTATGTTTCAGTCTCCTAAAAATATGCGCACTTTTCTATTAAAGTACAAACTTAATAGAGTTCATTTTTATTAAATAATTAATAAAGCAATGGTTGCATCCGGAGGTGTGGCTATACCTGTCAAGCGTAAACTTGAGCATCACGAGTTTCTACCGATTAAAACCACTAATCTCAAGACCATAACGGTTAGGGTCAAAACACAGGAAGGCACCTATATTAAAGTTATAAGCGCTTATCTATAATAATATGTGTATATATATATATATATATATATATATATATATATATATATATATATATGTATGTATGTATAATAAAATATCCTTGATGCAAACGAACCGACGCTACTAATCGGATATTTCAATTTCAAAAATACAATTTGGGGATGCAGAAAAAATAATCCATCTGGTCTAAGACTTCACGCCTACTGTGAAAAACATGCTCTTCAAATTCTCGCCCCGAAAGATCCGACCTAATTCCAAAAGGTTTACACCGAACTTTATTTAGATCACTTGCCGGTTCTAATCTCATTTATAGCAACACCAATGTTAAGATACCCTATAACTAAGATGAGAAATGAAACTTTTAACTGAAATTGCTTTAAAGAAACACTTGATGCAAACTTGAGTTACCTGAATGGATTAAAAACCACAGAGGACATAGATGAAACGGTTGAACATGTCACAAAAAGTCTAACATGTTGCCGAAAGGAAGGAAATGCACATCAAAAAAAATCCCAGACATACCAGCCAAAAAAACGCCTCCGTAATAAATAATTGATTTTATAAAGCAAAAAAGCCAACTTTGCAGGGAATGGCAACACTCTAGAAACCGTGCGACAAAAAACCTAGTCAACAACCTGAGCCATCGTATCAAACATGAGCTAAAGAGATACAGAATTGATTCGTATCAAAAATATATCAGTACATACGAATCGGGCGACCCAGGTCTCTGGAAACCAACAAGAAATATTATACGGCAAACACAGGAAATTTCATCTATTCGTATGCAAGAACACCTAACACAAACTTTTACTCTGTATCAACACAATGTCACAGGGTATATCAAGCTGATCAACAGAAATCTAGAAACACACCAACCAATAGCAGGACGTAACATGAAATCAAATTCCCCTGCAGAACTGGCTGCTTCCGAACAACAAAAATCCAGGAGAAGACAAAATAACCAACTACACATTCAAAAACCTCACAAAAAAGCGTTGGCTTACTTATCATCACTCTTCAACGCTGGCCTCAGAGTCGGTTATTTTCCTATCAAATGGACTTATACTAATGTTTCCTAAGCCGGGCAAAAACAATAAAGAACTCGACAGATATCGATCTATTAGTCTCCTTACAACCATCTCCAAAGTTTTTGTAAAAGCAATAAATAGCAGACTCAATGATGAAATTTCCAGACTGAAATTAATCCCCCATTCCCAGTTTGGGTTTAAAAAAGGACATTCCACCTGTCATCAGCTGCAACGCGTAGTCGAACTAATAGAGTGGTGCTATGAATCGAAATACTACACTGCTGTAGTGTTTATTGACTTAGCTCAGGCCTTTGACAGAGTTTGGATCGAAGGACTCACATACAAACTTTCTCGTTCACACATATCGGAATATTTAAAAGCAATAATATTCTCATATCTCAAAAATAGATCTTTTTCAGTAAAAATACACGCAGCCATCTCCTCTACCAGACCTATCAATACAGGTGTTCCGCAGGGAGGCATCCTAGGGCCTATCCTATTTAACATCTACCTTCATGACATTCCCAACACCACTGCAAACCTAGCATTATATGTAGATGACACCGTGCTGCTGACCAAAAATGAAAACTTTCCAATGGCTATTGAACAGCTCCAAACCTCAATAAATACCTTAGCAAGATGGTTCAAGTCCTGGAACCTGACTATTAACCATTCCAAGTGCGCCGCTAAAATCTTCACTCTTAGGCGAATCACTAACCCGCCAACCCTGCACGTTAATAATCACTTAATACCATGGAATAATGTTGCAGATCCCGTAAATACTTAGGTATCTATCTAGAACCTCGCCTCACCATATTCTCTCCATATTCATATTAACAGAAAACTTAAAGAGGGTCACACTAGATTGGCTCAACTCTGCCCACTGATTAACAAAAAATCGCCCCTACAAGCCGAATGCGTCACCTTACTATACAAATCACTGATACGACCATTAGTATTATATGGATGCACCATTTGGGGGAATACCTCCCAAGTAAACATAAAGAGAATTCAAGTTTTGCAAAACAAAGTACTCAGAACGGCAGTTAATGCATCCTGGTATATAAGAAACAAACAATTACACCTCGAACTTGGCATGGACACCATTCAAGAACACACCAAAGAGCTGATCAAAACATTCCACCTAAATTTTAATACTAGTGCGGACGCAACTTATTACGAAATAGAAAGAAAAGGAATCCACACTCAGCTAAAGCGCAAACTTCCTCAAGACATTTATACGAATGGTAGTGATGAGGACTGATAGTTATTAGATTAAGAATGGTGATATTAACATAAACAACTTATAATATAATTAGGTGATACCTATATGCTACTCTGTTATGCTACTCTTACTCTGAACCCTACCATGTATAACAATTATTCGTTGAGCTGGTATAACTTCTAATAAAAAAGTTTTATTTTTAATGCTCATAACAGAGGATGAATTAGTGTCTTATATTTGCCTAAAAATACTTAATTAAGATACAGGTATGCTAGCATCAATATTGGCTTTAATCTCTAATTTCAATAGTTTCATGGAATCTATTAAACCTATCTTGTAGTTATAGTAAGACGCCATCTATTAGTTTTAAAACGCGCTGCAAGAGGTGCACATTTTACCAACATAACCTAAAAATGAATTATAATAGCAGTGCGCTACAACATGCAATATTCGCAACTCGTTACCCCATAAATCAGTTATGATTTAACATAATTTTAATATCCATGATAACAAAATGTTGGACAACCAAAAGATGTCGGAGATAAGAAATTTAAATAATTTGTGGAAGAGGCCTATTTCCCCACAAACTTATAGCTGATAACAAAAATGTAGACACTAGGATATTGCTACATCGTTATGACATATTGGTGATATACCAGGTAATGAACTTCATTGAAAAATAGATTCTTTATGATAAACAAAAGAGGCGAAAGTTGTGGGTTTATCTAGGTGACCTGTCGCCTAGTACTACTGCTCGATGAATGTACGAAATATTGCTGTATATATGTGAGATCAAGGGGTGTCGTACCTATAAGTTGATTCCACCAAGTAAAACTGTGATCGCTGCTTGTTACCAATAGCAACGGATGCGTGTTAGTGGTGTACTCAATATAAAAATGCCTTATATGGGTAAAAGAAGAAGAAAAGCCATTTTGCTTCAGAGAAACGCGCAATTGTTACCAACTTGGGTTGTAAGATTTTATTAAACATGGCGTATTTTTCAGATTTTTACCCTTCTGATGATTACCTCAGATTTCTTCTTAACCAAGTATAATTATTAGTGTTTTGGAAATTACTAGTTAAATGATTATCTGCTTCTAAAACTCTTTGTATAGCCGTTTTTAGTATTTTGTGCATTCATTTTGTATTCATTAGGTGTTTAATGTTATAATTTTATATCAATTAAACAATGTATTCGCCATAATACTACCTTTAAATTACAGTCTTGTTTATGTTTATAGGCTTGTAATTCCATTTTCTCTTTGTATTCATGCCTTGATTGCATTAGACTATAGTTTTTGTTCCAATTTTTAGCTGATAGTTTTAAAAAGTTTTAATTGCGTTATTGTTTTCAGCTATTTGATGCAGTAGTTCAGTAAGTAAGTCGTCGCTGCGGCTATTTGGTCACAAGCAATGCTCCTCTGTCTGAGAAGCCAGAGAGGCGAGTTCGATCTCCCTGGAAGCGCATGAGTGTGTGTAACGTCATCACATTTGAGTTTCTTGTAGTAGGCATAATAAATCTTTTAGAGTGCAATGCTAGTAAGTGCGTGTCAATGGAAAAAAAGATGTCTAAGTGACTTAATATATAATATTGGTGGCCCATCAGAAATTTATTTTCACCATTTTCCTTTGGATACGTTAATATCAGTTTGTTATTCGATAAAGTCTTACAGGGTTGTATCCAGAAGTAGTAGGACTGTTTTTATTCCGCGCGCGCGGAGCGATGGAGGGGGGTTTGCAAGGCCGGATGTTATGGAGGGGAGCCTTGGGAACAGATTTAGGCCTGCGGCAGTCGCCTGCGTGCGTTAATTGAGTGTGGACCACTGTTTATTGACCTCCTGTTGTGACGCCTCGTCGTCAGTTGCGATGGAGCGAAATTTGGAGCAGCGGTACGCCATCAAGTTTTGCTACAAATACGACCCGGAAACAAAACGTCAGAGCGAAAAGTGGCACACCGCACAATCACCCCGTAAAAAGAAGGCCAGAATGTCGAAATGGAAAGTGAAATCGATGTTGATTGCATTTTTTGACCGTCGTGGCATTGTCCATAAAGAGTTTGTACCTCCTGGACAGACTGTAAATGCAAGATTTTACGTGGAAATGCTCACACGGCTGCGAAATCGGATCACACGAGTGCGACCAGACCTGGTGGGGAAGTGGAGGCTCCACCTTGACAACGCGCCGTGCCACGGTGCGTGAATTCGGCGTTTTCACGTTGTCTTACAACCCTCCCCCCCTAAAGTCCTGATGTAGCACCGCCGGACTTCTTCCTGTTCCCCCGGATCAAGAGGCAGCTCAAGGGGCATCGTTTCGACTCGGTGGAAGCAGTCCAAGCTGCAACGACAAGGGCGCTGAACAGCATCCCGGAGGACGACTTCTAGAAGGCCTTCGCGACCTGGAAGGCTCACTACCAGAAGTATGTGGATGCCCAATGGGGCCTATTTTGAAGAATATTAAGTCGATGTACAAAAATGTTCAATAATTTATTTTTTAAATCAGTCCTACTACTTTTGGATACCACCCTGTATATCTCTTTAACGTAGTCAGCGTATGTAATCAGTAATATCTTATTTTTATTTGTTCTAGCAGTTTCACAGCTTTGTCTCTTCTGCTGCGTTTCTTACTTTTCACCACACTACATGCATTCTGTATTAGAAGCGGATGATTTGCATTATATTGTTGATTTGTGTTGTTAAAGCTGTTAGATTATTTGTAAATGCTGGAATATACATCCGCTAATACAACAATATAATGCAAATTTCCGCGCATTTGGTGTTGGATATGAAAGAAATTTGTTATATTCTTAATTCATTGTCGGTACAAGAAATGACCAATTCTCCATGATTACTCAGCAATTGATTTCCTTCTTATTAGAACTCAAAACCATTTTTGTACAGATGATACAGCAGAACTCCAAGAAGCTAAATTTACTAACAAGTTTCGCTAAGAAACATTAACAATGGCTAAGTATACAAGAATTACACCTGGAATGCAAATTGTCTTGTTAACCATAAATTTGAATTAATGGCATTTCTACAAACCCAGAAATTGATATTATGCTTATTTCGGAGGCTTATTTTACTGATAGAACTCAAATTCAGATTCCTAACTATACCGTATACAGCATCTGTCATCCTCATGGTGCTGCGCATGGCACCACTGCAATCCTCATTCGCAACAGCGTTTCTCATAATGAGCTTCCTAAGTACCAAACCGCACACATGCAAGCTACTAGTGTAAAAATTGATGCCTTACATTGAAACTACACTGCAACAACCGTATACTGCCACCCTTGTCATACAATATTGATAGATCAGTTCAAAACCTTTTTTCAAACATTAGGAAAGTACGGCCCGTGCATTGAAACAGTGTGGACGTGTGCGAGCCAAATTTTTACCTGCGATATCGCCGCGCCCGAGTCGCAGCCTTAAGGTCAGGCGTACTTATTTATTTAATAATTTAATACCCATGTAATCAACTTTAATATTAATGTTTCCCACTGGCAATGGGAATAATCCGCTATCACAAAATAACTCCAATATGTATCAACAATATGGTTACCCACCCTCCTATCAACAGCAACAGTATACTGTAAGTAACAGTATACATTCAACACCACCACTCTTCGAACAAACACCATTAAAGCAGCATGCAGTGCCATCAATCCCACCGGTTCAAACCTCTCCGTATTAAACAATGCCCGTAATGCAATATCCAAGGTTGTCTCAAGTGCAATTACCTTCCTCGCAAACCTTGCCGCAAAATAATCAAATAGAAAAAGACCCGCAAGAAATTTTAAGTAATGTCGGCGAAGACGAAAACATGGCTGATAATAATAACACTTGGCAAGTGGTTCCTGGCAATAAAAGGAAAAGACGGAAATATAACCCACAATTAACTCAAACATTCAACTTAACACAAACAAACCAATACTCTACGTTAACAGAGGAAACAGATGTACCAGAGGCTAGTAGCAACACTAATACTACGGGTCAAACTCTTCAATTGCCAAAACCACCGCCAATCTTTGTTCAAGGTGTCGAAAACTATCAACAAATGGTAGCTAGCATCACGCACATAGTCGAAAAGGAACAATATACCTCTAAATGTATGGCCAATAATGTCGTTAAAATCAATGTTCACACGCCTGACTCATACAGGAAATTAACCGCCCATTTTTTAGATACCAACGTTATATTTCACATATCAAAACAAGCAGGAGAGGGCGTATAGAGTAGTTGTACGGCATCTACACCCACAATCCCGATAAATGTAATAATAGCAGAATTGGCAGCAAAAATCATAAAGTTCGAAATATTAGCAACATCAAACACAAACAAACTAAAGAAGCCCTGCCGTTATTCTTCGTGGACTTGAACCGGCCGATAACAACAAAGATATTTATAAATTGCAGTATCTGCAGAACCTAAAGATAACGGTTGAACCACCTAAGCAAAATAAAAATATAGTACAATGTACAAAATGCCAAAACTTTAACCACACGAAATCATACTGCAATCGCCCATATACGTGTGTCAAATGCAGCGGTAACCATGATACAAGAACGTGCACCAAAAATAGGGATACGCCGGCAACGTGTATCTTATGCAATGGACCACATCCTGCCAACTACAAAGGATGTATGGTCTATAGAGAATTACAAAACAGACCTACCCAAATACACAGCAACCAAAGAAACAACCTGCACAGTATAAGCCAGATATAAGAAATTTTTTTACAGCAAATAAACCAGACTCATCTAATGACCTCACCCTCGCACAATTCCTTGCCGAGTTTAAGGGAATGTTCAATCAACTGCTACAACAAAATAGCATGATCCTCAACATGCTCACAACAGTAATTGCCAAATTAGTTAAATAATGTCTAAATTCATACGTATTGCATTATGGAATGCCAACGGCCTCCAATCTAAAAAATTGGAGGTAGAAGTCTTCCTTCAAATGAACAAAATTGATGTACTACTCATAAGTGAAACACACTTTACAACAAGAACGTTTATAAAAATACCTCAGTACAGCATCTACCACACTGTACACCCAGATAATACAGCCCATGGTGGCGCAGCTATTATTATTCGAAACTCGATAGTTCATCATGAATTACCAAAATACGAAGAACCGTTCCTGCAAGCTGCCGTTATCGAAATCAGTAAACTTCTAGCCCAATCACACTAGCCGCTGTATATTGCCCTCCAAGACATAGACTAACCACGAACATACTACAACCATTCTTCAACACCCTTGGAGGGAGATTTATAGTAGGTGGCGACTTTAATTGTAAACATACAAGGTGGGGGTCTCGATTAATAACTACAAGGGGTAGAGAACTTGAAAAATTCTTACTAACAACAATTACATGCATTTATCAACCGGTACTCCAACATACTGGCCGACTGACGTGAACAAGATTCCAGATTTATTAGATTTTATATAGCCTCGGCATTTCAAGAAATTATGTGGACGTCACTCCTAGTTCCGATCTATCTTTGGACCACAGCCCTGTGTTAGCTGTCATTAGCGCTACAGTTATCCAAAAGCAGCCTAAGCCAGTACTTTGCAATAGACGAACTGACTGGGACAAATTTAAAGTATACGTCCACCGACATATAAATATTAATATAAGCTTAAAAACACCGAAAGAAATAGAGATCGCAGTTAATCACTTTATAACAACAGTCCAAGAGGCAGCCTGGAATGCTACACCAATGAATATCCAGAAAATCGAGTTTCTAGAGATATAAGTGAATTAATAAAAGAAAAAAGGAGAGCAAGGTCAATCTGGCAACGTACACACAACGTTAATGATAAAACCACATACAATCGACTTACTAATAAACTTAAGAAGAAGATGTTAGAGGCGCGTAATGAAACATTCCATAACTACATAACGAATTTATCCAAAGAAGATCACAGTATATGGAAAGCCACTAAAGGATTTAAGAGACCCCAACAACAAGTCCCGCCGTTACGCAAAAACGATGGCTCCTGGGCAAGATCAGACAAAGAAAAAGTTGAACTTTTTGCCCAACATCTGGCAGACGTATTCACACCTCACTCTAATGAAATTGATGAAGATGTTAACAACTTTCTCGAAGCACCATTACAACTATCACCCCCTATAAAAAAATTCACAATTGGTGAATTACAAAATGAAATAAAATGGTTAAATAATAAGACTGGCACTCTTTAATACAATCCTACGCTTAACATACTGGCCCTTACAATTAAAGTTTGCACAGGTCATCCTAATATTAAAACCTGGCAAACCACCAAACGAAGCTCAGTCTTATCGCCCAATTAGTCTACTGCCTGTCGTGTCAAAACTCCTAGAAAAATTAATATTAAAGCGAATAAACGAAAATAGTCTACTTGAAGAATGGATTCCAAATCACCAGTTTGGATTTCGCAAAGGACACTCGACCATAGAGCAATGCCACCGAATAACCAATATTATTCAGCAATCATTTCATAGTAAGAAATATTGCTCTGCTGTATTTTTAGATGTGCGGCAAGCGTTTGACCGTGTTTGGCACAATGGGCTACTATTTAAAATTAAACACATCTTTTCACATCAATACTATCTCCTGCTTAAATCTTATCTAACTAATCGACACTTTCAAACCAAAGTTGGTATGGAATATTCACAACTGTATCCAATCACGGCTGGTGTTCCCAAGGAAGTGTGTTGGGGCCACTCTTATATCTGATTTTACTGCAGATATACCGTCGACACCAACCATAACATTGGGGACATTTGCAGATGACACTGCAATCCTGGCATGTCATGAAGATCCACAAATCACAACTAATATCTTGCAAGAGGCACTAAGTACAATAGAGGGTTGGCTGGAAAAATGGAGAATTAAGGTCAATGAGACGAAGTCCAATCATATAACATTTACCACAAGACGATCACAATGCCCACCTGTAAGCTTGAATAACGTACCCATCCCGCAAGCAAATGCAATTAGATACTTAGGTCTCCATATGGACACAAGATTAACGTGGAAACCACATATAATAAAAAACGCAAAGAAATGGACATCAAAATTAAAAAAATGTATTGGCTCATAGAAGAAACTCTCAACTCTCAACAGAAAACGAATTACTGGTGTACAAATCTATCGTACGACCAATATGGACATATGGCTGTGAACTCTGGGGTTGCGCCAGCTACTCAAATATTGACATAATACAACGTTTCCAGTCTAAGACATTAAGAAGTATATTCAATGCTCCCTGGTATGTTTCAAACCGTATCCTCCACTTTGACTCCAAGGTACAATATGTGCGGGACATAATCAGACAACGGGCTACAAGCCACCATGCTCGGCTAATAGGACACACTAATAACGAGATTACACCGCTAACACAGCAGCCAGTAATGAGACGACTTAAACGGAAGTGGCCATGGGACTTGACAGAATAAAGAAATCATACACCATCCCCTAAGCCTTCAAATGGAGGTAACGAGACTGCACCACTGGGTGCACCTCTCTTCAAATCTATTCCAAACTTCACGCAATTAGCTCATAGAATTTATTGTAATTAATTCTGATTGCTAATGTACACGAATTCAATAATAATAAAAAACATTAGGAAAAAAGTTTATTATTAGGGGTGACTGGAATGCGAAATATATGTATTGGGGATCTAGATTAATTAAGGCCGCAACCTGTTTCGAGCAATAAATTACAACAACTAGGTACATATATCTTTCAACTGGTAAACTCACCTACTGGCCTTCTGATATGCAAAAATTCCCTGACCTGCTAGACTTTCTCATAGCTGCAGAAATTTTTGAAACCTACTTTCATGTCAAAGATAACTATGACCTCTCATCCGATCACTTTCCTGTCATTATAACTCTTAGCACAGAAGTAAAACTCAAACCAATAAATCTTACTTTGTCCACTCGACTAACAAATTGGGAGCAATTCCAAAACTATATTCAAGGTAATATTAACTTAAAACAAAGAATAAAAAATTGAGAGATTTAGACATTACGATTCAATACTTCGCTGAATTTATTCAGAAAGCATCATAGCTGTCCACACCTAAATCAAATGTAATACAAGCAAAAACTAACATAATACCCCTCCAAATCCGTGAACTAATTTCTAAGAAAAGACAGGCCAGAAGAAGATTGAACTGATCTTATAATCCTGCAGAAAAACCAATTTGTCCAAAAGACTCATTAACCTACTGAAAGAACATCTAAATTCCAGCTACGAAAACTACATTACGAAGCTAAACAAATAAGACCACTCTATTTGGAGAGCCACAAAAAGTTTAAGCGTCCTCAAATTAATGTCATCTAGAAAGTTTTCTCACCGTTCGACGAAGTGCCAACTGTGAACTTTGAGAAAATAGCTAATGTCTTGGATATTCCTACCCAGTTGTCACCAACAATCAAGCCGTTTACCCCCAATGAAGTCAGTGTAAAGGTACTAAGGAATTAAGCAATCATAAAGCGCCAGGTTACAGCACAAATCCTAAAGCATCTTTCAAAAAGTTGTCGTTCTTCTGACTACTACCTTCAACCGAATGCTCAATCTGACGTACTTCCCCATACAATGAAAATAACCAACACGCTTAACTAGCTCATATAGACCGATCAGCCTCTGGAAAACTATTTGAAAATGTTTTTCTAAGTAAACTACACGACGATTTAGACATTACCGCCCTGATACCAAGTCATCAATTCGGATTTAGAAAACACAACTCGACAGTTCAACAAGCCCACGAATAGTCAATATGACAGCTACATGCCTCGAGGAGAAAAAGTTCTGCATCGTAGCCTTCCTGAACTTCAAACAAACTTTCGACAAGGTATGGCATGTCAGATTATTATATAAATTAAAACAACGATTAGCGAGAATCTATTACTTTTTGCTAAAATTGCACCATAGATCTTGAATGCACCTCATAGTGCACCAAATAAATCAACCGTTCAAAGATGAAGCACGTTTATATCTCGATGGGTTTGGAAACAAATATAATTGTGACTGGTTTGGGGTGGATATTGAATAGACAGCGTGGTACATCCATGCTTCTTCGAAAAATATCTGTGATCGGCGATTACATAATAAACCAGTTTTTTGCCTCAACTGGGAAACATAGGTCTTTTCTTTTAATATCTCCAATTATTATACAATGTGTCGTACAGAATTGGGTAATACGTATTTTACAGGTATTAAAATGTAAATGCAGCAACACTGCTGATAACAATTAAGCACGTGAAGTAGAGTTCCAGCAAACTCACTCCTTATTTTATCTTAATAAGAAAGTCCAAATAAGTGCGAAACCTTATGTGTTATTCAAAGTATTGTCCATCGCTAGCTATTATTTTTCCCATCTTTCTAGCAGCATACGGATACCGCGTCGGAAGAACGCTTCATCGTTTGAGGCTGTCCACAAATCGACCCCGAGTTCGCGCTTTACTTTCGAACCGCAAGGACGTGCGAGCGTTCACTCCGCGACCCGAAAGTGCGAGTACGAATTATCAACATTTGGTGCCTGCGATAACCAGCAATCGCTTATTTATTTCTGGTAACAAACTTTATTTATATTTAGCAGTAAATTCGTCAGCTTTTAACTATCACCTACGGGGTGAATTGAGGTGCTATCATGTCTGTTCACAAAAGAAATTCCGATCACCTTTCTCCGCCTATCACCGATTTACAAAAGAAATACCAATGGAATCCTGAATCATTACTCGAAAGAAATAAATATTACTTACCCGAACATCTCGAGCCGTCTGCCTCAAAAGAAGCAGAGGTCAATGTATCACCTCAAATTAAAATACCACCTATCTTTCTTCACGGCTCAGTCAACCATAAAGAAGTTGTAAATGATATCAAAACTATCTCAATTCATCATCACTGAAAATCACATTATCAAGCGACAGCAATTATAAAAAATTAGCGAAACATTACTTAACAAATAAGATCGAATTTCATACTTACCAAAATCCCAACAACAAACCCCTATCGGTAGTTATAAAGAATGTTCCTCCTTCGCTAACTGAAGAAGACATTCATGCTGAGCTAGCGCCTCTCAACCTCCCTATAACACGAATTACAAGGCTTTTAAATAAAGATAAAACGCCTATGCCCGTTTGTGCAGTACTCCTCACCGCAAATGCAAAGGCAAACGAAATTTTCAACGTCAAAATCTATATCACACCGTAGTAACTGTAGAGCCACGAACAATTAATCGTAAAACACCCCAGTGTCACAGATGTCAACGCATAGGGCACACCAAAAACTACTGTAGATTAGAACCACGATGTGTACGATGCCAAGGAAATCACTTGTACACTAACTGTGATAAACCTCAAGTGATACCCCAATATGCATTAATTGCGGAGAATACCACCCGATAATTTCAGGGATGCAAATACTTCCATGAATCAATAAATCACCAAGGCAAACGACCTCAGAACGCAACTCCTACAACAATAAAACTAGATAACAAGCCAGCACCTGCTAACAATATGAGAAACTTTCCTCCCCTTTCAAACAATACAAACACACCTTACCTAACCCATCCTGGTTACCAAAAAATAATTCTGCATCACCCGAAACTTCCCCCATAATCAACACTATTCTATCAACCCTCCTAAATCTCATCCAGCCCTACATAGAACAAATCAAACAATTCATATTATCAAATCTCCTTCCTTCCCTTTGCAATGGACAACAAAACTAAAACTCTCTCTCAATTAAAACTCCTTAACTGGAATGCCAATGGCATTACAAAACAAATAACCTTATTTAAGTCATTCCTTATGAGACATTCCATTGACATAGCGTGCGTTTCAGAAACTCATCTAACTAATTTAGACAAACTCAAAATTTCTGGATATCTGATCTACCGAGCTGACAGAGAGGCTACATTTGCATCTGGCGGAGTAGCCATAATCATAAAACGCAATATAATTCATCATGAATGCCAAAAAATTAATACCACTAACCTCGAGACTATCGGAGCCAAAATCAAACTTAACAATGGTACTAATATAACCGTAGTATGTGTTTATAAACAACCAAAGAAACAACTTCTTGAAAAAGACATCTCCATCATATTCAATACCAGTGAACCCACATTCCTTATAGGAGACTTGAACGCCAAAAATACGATATGGGGATGTAGAACAACAAACCCAGCTGGAAATAAACTTTATGACTTAGCATCTACACACGCTTTCCAAATAGAAGCCCCAGATGGACCTACATACTACCCATATAGAAGCGACCATGAACCAGACATATTGGACATCGTCACCCACAAAAACTTCAACAAACAAATCTTTCAAGAAGCGCTCTCCGAACTCGATTCAGACCACATACCCGTTATAATCTCGTTTATACTATCGCCTGCTAAACACATTCCAGAGACGAGATTAATAAATGGTCCAGTAAACTGGGACATCTTTAGTGCTACACTCGATCAACAGCTTAAGTATCCCAACGATCTTCAATTCTCAAACCAAATCGATGAAACGATCACACACATAACCGAAACCATCTCCGACAGTGTAAACGCGGCGACCATAGCTACCCATAAACACAAAGTAAATATCGATCACTATTCACCCAAACATATAGTGAGCCTAATTAAACAAAAAAGCACTATGCGAAGAGAGTGGCAGAGAACAAGGAATCCCTCAACCAAAAACATGGTGAACAATCTATCACATCGTATTAAAAAGGAACTTGACACCTACCGAATCGAGACATATCAAAGACATATCAGCAACCTTGAACCAAGCGACCCGGGCTTGTGGAACACAACCAAACGCATTCTGCGCCAACCAAACGAGATACCTCCAATCTCTTCAGGAACACAAATATACAACTCGGATGAAAGAAAATGTGAAGCCTTCGCAAACTATTTAGACCAAACATTCACTTCTGCAAATCACGCAGACCCAGTATTTAAAATATAGTGATAAATTATATAGAAACACATCAACCAATTGCTGAAGCTAACTTTAAACCAACGTCACCTAGGGAACTTGCGTCTATAATTAAAACTCTCCCGATAAATAAATCACCTGGATGCGACAAAATACCAAATATAATACTGAAGAAGCTGTCTAAAAAAGCGCTAGCATACCTAGCAAGTACTTTTAATGCCTGCCTAAGAATAGGATACTTTCCGAATGTATGGAAACATGCAATTATTCTAATGTTTCCCAAACCAGGCAAAAATAAGAAAGAAATCATCAGCTATCGACCAATCAGTTTATTAACAACAACCTCGAAGCTCTTCGAGAAGATCATTTATCTCCGACTCAACGAGAAAATCACAAAACTTCCCACTTTTCAATTTGGATTTAAAGAAGGCCACTCCACCTGCCACCAACTTCAGCGTATGACCGAGACCATTGAACGAGGTTTTGAAAGCAAACAATACGTTACCACCCTGTTTTTAGATATAGCACAAGCTTTCGACCGCGTTTGGACAGAAGGCTTAAAATACAAAATAACACATCTACAATTACCCGAGTATATCAAGTCTGTATTATTTTTGTTCCTTGAAGATCGCACATTTGCAGTCAAAATACACACTAGCTTATCGGCTACCAGAACTATACACGCAGGGGTCCCGCAAGGCAGTATACTGGGTCCCATACTATTCAACATCTACATGTACGATATTCCAGTTCCCAGCACAAACCTTGCAATGTTCGCGGACGACACGGTCGTATTAACTATGAATGAACATTTAGAACAAGCTATTGCTGAACTTCAAGTTGCCACCAATATTCGAAGCAGATGGTTCAAACAGTGGAATTTATCAATTAATTATTCTAAATGTGTCACTAAAATATTCTCTCTTCGAAAAATCAAAAATCCATCTCTTATTTTAATTAACGACCATCCCATCCAGTGGAATGCTAATGATGAGCCCGTAAAATATCTTGGTATCTACCTCGACACTCGACTTACATGGAAATACCACATACTAAAAAATTGAACGAGGGACACACGACTAATCCAACTTTATCCACTCATCAATAGGAATTCTTCTATGAGAATCGACTGTATGACTGTTCTCTATAAATCATTAATACGTCCTTTAGTTCTTTACGGATGTGTGGTATGGGCTAACACCTCAAAAACCCATTTAAATCGAATCCAGGTCCTACAAAATAAAATCCTTCGAATGACAGTCAACGCTCCCTGGTTTATTACAAATCAGCAGCTCCACCATGAACTAGCTCTACCCAAAATTCAAGAACACATCGCGAAGTTGACCAAAACTTTTCATAAGAACCTTACCAACTGCAGCGGTGCCACCTCTTACAAACTAGGTCAAAGAAATATCCATACACGTCTAAAACGCAAGCTACCGCAAGACATACATGAAAGTGATAGTGGTGAAAACTAAGTGCCAAACAACAATCAAATCGAAGTGAATGTGAACTTTTTCTATTTCAAGTGGATATTAATTTCGATTCATATTATTTCATTCCGTTAAGTATTATTTGTTAGAAATACCTTGTATAACAATGTATATTGTTGAGCAGGTACAAGTTCTATTAAAAAAAAACAAATCGACCCAATTTTTAGTATATTCAAACAAGCCATGTGTTATCGATCGGAACAAGTGAGAATCGAGCAATGTCTGGTGAATACGGCGGGTAGAGTATGACTTCCCATATTGAGTGTTTCCAAGTAGGTTTTGACCGGCGCCGCAACATGTGGATAAGCATTATCATGCAGGAGAATAATTTTGTTGTGTCTGGGCGAGTTTTTCCTTGAGTGCTCGGCTCAATCATATCAATTATGTTCTGTAAAAAGCCCCAGTAATGGTTTCGTTCGGTTTGAACATGAGTTTTTTTCCACAAATATTCAGCTTGGCTGTCGATGTTAAAGCATGGCAACGGGGTCATCATAATTTCCTCTCTTTTGGGTTATCGTAGTGGATCCATTCTTCATCATCAGTGACTATACGATGCAAAAAACCTTTTCGTTTATGCTTGGCAAGCAGAATTTCGTTAGTGCAAAATCGGCGTTCAACGTTTCTCGGCTTCGGTTCATATAGAACCCAATTTCCTTGCTGTTGAATCATCCCCAACAATTTTAAACAATGTGAAATTGCTTGTTGAGTCATTCCTAATGTAATTGCAAGTTCTTCTTGCGTTTGGCAGGAATCGTCCTCCAATAATGCTTCCAATTTTGCGTCTTCGTACACTTTCGGCTTTCCGCTACGTTCTAACTCACCATTCTTAAACCTACAAAACCACTCACGACAACTTCTTTCACTTAAAGCAGCCTCACCATATGCTTCTACAAGGAATGGATGCGCCTCAGCTGCAGATTTCTTCAAATTAAAGAATTAAATCAAAAGTTTCCGCAAATGACGGTTATTCGGCTCAAAACTCGACATTTTCGCACGAAAAAAATTATATGATGCTGATGCAAAATCGCTAATATTTTAAGATTATGGTATTGTCAGATGTCCAACTTTACGATATGACGTTTAATATCTGACAATTTCAACCATAACTTACTGGTGGAGCCACCTTTTGTCAAACGGCGGGGACTTATTTGTACTTTTTACTATTTGACATAAGATAAATTACACCTTGTAGGCAGCTTGAATGGTTTAAACATTTTTCCTCTTTTAGGTGACGCATAATATCATTTTGGTGAGCACTAAGTCTGCCTTCATATAACGTGCTGTAATTTTGAATTTTGCATTTCACTGTGGATACACTCAGGTCACTTAAAATAATTCTGTTAGCGATCTATCATAGTGCGTTGACAATGGTTTGTAACCATTTTTTATGGAATCTTTCAAGTTTAGTGTAGTTGCAAGTTTCCACAAGAAAATTCCATAAGTTTATATTGCTTTGAAGACTATTTTATAGATTAATAGCTTATTTTCCATTGATAGTTTTCTTCCGATTAGCCAATATAATTTACGAAGTTGTAGATTAAATTGTTTCCTCTTATTGAATATATGAGTCTTCTATCGCGATGCAGCCCCAAATATTTAACTGACTCTGTGTTGGTGAGCTGGTGTCAATTTAAAATTACTGACAAACAATTATTTCTTTTCATAGCGAAAGTGGTGCTTGGATTCGTTCACTATAAGTCCTAGTCCAGTGTTAAATTTTCTTGAAGTAGAGCTGCGCGGATTTACATGGGAGGCTAAAATAGCCTGCGTAAGTAGATAATATTAGACGAGATGTGGGTAGGTCAGCTGTATATAATAAATATAATATGAGACCTAGAGCACTACCCTGTGGAACGCTTGAGGATTTTGTTTATAGTCGTGATTTCGTCTTTATATTTTGTCAAGAAATGCCAATTTAATATGTAAGAACTCTTAAAGTTTATTTATATACCTGATAGAGTAAGTATGTTTTTAGTTTGTAGCATAAGCATTGATGCCATAGCGTGTCAAATGCTTGCTTTACGTCCTACACTACAGAACAGTAACGCTTTCTTTCAAAATATCTGTATATCTTATCAACTATCCTGTGCATCTGCTCGATGGTGCCGTGCTGACTTCGGAAGCCAAATTGGTGTTTAGGGATTAATTCTTGGTTGTTCGGAATTTGCATTATTTTATGTAAAATCAGTTTTTCAAAAACCTTTGACAGGATTGGGAGTAGGCCTATGGGCCTGTACGATGATATTTCTACCGGTGGTTTACCTGGTTTTGGTACCATAATAATTTGTGCTGTTTTCCATTGGCTTGAAAAGTGCAGAGTTGTGAGAATTGCATTATATGGGTATGTAAGAGATTGTATAATTTTTCTTGGTAAATACTTGACGATCGCTTCAGTAATTAGATCTTAGTCTGTAGTTTTTTTGCGCTAACCTTATTTATTTCTTCTTCTGTCTCTTTGATAGTTGAAGGTTGGAGCGGTAGACTCATTTGGAATAATGAGTCTAGAAATGCAAGGATTTCTATTTATGCGCTCTGGAAATTTACATGGGAAAGATGTCAAGATTTTGGTGAGATATTCGGCAAAGGCATTTCTTTGTTGTTGCAAACCCAATTTCCATCTTCCTTTTTGACAGGGGGTGTATGCTGAGTTGGTCTCTTTAATTTTCCATAGCCAGTTTGTTCAGTTACACTGAGATTTCTTAGGTAGTCCTGAATTCCTTAATTTGTATGTTGACAAAAAGTTTTTTTTAATTGTTAGGCCTGTTCAAAGTTCGCTTATCTACATATGAACTAGTAAGTTGTCAATGTTTTCTGAGACGGCGCTTAGCTATTTTATTTTTTACGGTGATAGGAATGTCTTTAATTTATGAAATGAGCAGTAAACTGCTGTAAGATAGTAAGTGAAGCAGTTGAATTTTTCATTGAAACATTTGTGGTTTGGAGAAGATTTTTTTGATATTTTTTTGAGTTTGTGGTGCTTGGTATTATTTCGGATAATTACATCTGCTTTGCCGTCAGTCGTGCTATCGGGTTAATTTGTTGTACACACAGGATAATGTGGACATTTAATCTAGCTCTTAGTGGTAAAGTGAGCCTCAGGTAAGATTAAGATATCTAATTTTCAGTTTTTAAGAAATTTTTTAATTTCTTGGGCATGTTGGCGTTCTAAGCTGCAGTCTTGATTAACTGTGCCATTATCTTAGTTTACTTATTAACGTTGTGAAGAGATTTATGATGGTCCCCATTTGTGTAATAAGATTTTTCGTCATAGTTTTCATTTCTTCCATGTCGTTAGCTTATTGATTTTGTGTTTCCTGGAAGATTGTCTGTAGTTGGCAGTATCTGGTGTTTTGTTTTGTCTGCGTATGATCTCCCTGGTGTTGTTTCAGATTGAAGATATAGCCATTTATATAATTTTGTATCATTTTTTCTTAGTCGTGGAAATTGGTTTTCTTGTAATTGTTTGTTTACTAAGCAATCCCAGTAATTGGCAGAGTGGTTGTCGATTAAACTCAAATATTGGACTTTATAATATTTTGGGCATTCTCCTGTGGGATGAAGCTGACACGCCTGGAGTAATGTTGATAGTAATTTCTGGGATTTTATGAATTGTGGAATTGTTTGTTTGAAATGTAAAGGTACTACTACAATATTCGTATCCAACAATATTTTTGCTTTGTAGATTTCTTTAATGGTATTGTTTTGCTTTACTACAAACATCGGAGACGTTTTGTTTGGTTTTTTGCGTATAATATTCCAATTGTTAACTACCGTATATTTCAGCTCTTCTAATTCTCGCTTGATTTCGGTCGTACTTGTCAAACATTGTCTATTTTAACGACTACTTTAAAGCGCCTGTCTTGTTTGGGTTTATATGTATAAAATTGTGTATTTCTTTCAGCCAGCTGTTTGGCAGTAGAGTATATTTTACATGTTTTGCTTTGTATTCTAACTTGTTTGTTACCTAGAACTTTCAGAATGTAGTTGTATTTAGTGATCTCGTTTTGTTGTGTTGTTAATAGTTGTATATTTTGACCGCTGCTATAAAAAATGGAGGTGGTAGCGGGTTCTTCGCTGAGGGTTCATTATGTTCTGGTGGTATGTCGACATCTTTAGATAACGTATCAAATTTATTGTTGGTTTTATTGTTTCTCCAAGCCAGTATTAATTGTTTTTGGTTGCTTGTTAAGACTTTGAAGACGATTTAGCTGGATAGAGTTTGCCAGTCGTTATTTTGCAAAGTTTGGATATTATTTCTCCATGTAGGTGGGCAACTGATTCGTCGGTTGAGTTTTTGTCACAGATTGGAGTATGAATAGGTTGGGAATTGTTTTATTACATATAGGATATAATTGTTGGGACGTGTTATATACTGATTGATGTGGTATTTGCTGTAATTCTGTTTGTTCCATAAAATAATTAGTTTCTTGTTATATATAAAGTAGAATGTAAATATTAAAAAATATCACTGACCTGGAAGTCAGAGAAATTGATAGCGCTGTATCACTCTCAGCACTGAATGTTTACAATCTAATCCTGCACTACAGTGCGATGTCGCAGGTAGAAAATGTCCACTAAGCTTCGATGCGCGGGCCGAAGTAAATATAAACCTAGAACAAATGTGATTCCAGCAGAACGACGCCAGCTGCCATACAGCTCGAACATAAGTCGATTTGCTGCACCACTCATTTGCTAGTCGCGTAATTTTGCAAAATCACTATATCAGCTGGCCAGCAAGATCTTGTGATTTTATATACCGCAACTTTTTTTGTCATTACCCACTTATCTGAAATCAAAAGTCTTTTTGTAATTATCTAATTATCTGAAATCAAAAGTCTAGGGCAGTAAACCACAATCAATTAGTAACTTCAAAAACTAAATCCGACGTATTATGGATGTAATTGCTCAGATTAAGTGCAAAATTGCGAATAGCGCCAACATTTGCAATCGAAAGCGAAGTGGCTGTTTGTAGGACATAATTTTCTATATTTCATTAGAGAGGAATACTCAACATAATTACAATCATAAAATCAGTTTAAAAGTTACTTTATTTAGAATTTAAATCCGGCTTCAGTTAATGTCCTCCAAACTTGCATAACATCACCTTTCACTAATCGTTCCTTCGCTGAATAGTTCGTTGAGATCACGAATTCTATTCTTCCTCAAAGCTATAAAGAATAACCTACTACTATTGGAAGTCAAACCTGACATATTCTTTCATTCAATTTATCAATATTACATCTTCTGACCATAAATTGTTAAAAGTGATGCGCCATGATTCGTCTAATGAAAGCTTTTGGAACACTAAGAATGTGTAAAAATAGCCCAAGAAATATATTAAATTATATATATAAAAAAAATTATGAGTGCTGCTGCTGCTGCTGCTGCTGCTGCTGCTGTCACACAGGTCAAAGGTCAAATCGTTCGTGCCTTTCCGTGCCGACCCGAGCGCCTCCGAAGGACAAATTTCGGTCCGGCAGCAGGCGCGACCGAGGTAATATATTTCCGGAACCGCAAGCGATGGAAAATTTTCGTTTAAGAGCGGGTAATAAAGCACTTATATATAAAAAAAATTATGAGTGCTGTCACACAGGTCAAAGGTCAAAGGTCAAAGTTCAACTCTAACTGGGTATACGTAAATGCGTTGTCATGGCAACGGCGCACATCAATTATGTCAAACAGAGCTTTTTAATCATGTTTTTATTTATTTTTAAAAACCACTATGCGAAGGGGCTCAAGCATGTCGGAGTTGGACAAGCTCTCCGGGGGGCCGCTGCCAGACCTCGTAATTTTTAACAAACATTTTATATAATACTTTGCCAACGTTTTATTTTATTTAAACAATTTAAATTTTTAGTGCATTACGTAGCTTATTACACACACATTTTAATTAAAACAAAATTAACAAGTTAATTACATAATGTTTAATCATATCATTTATTATAATTAGTATTACTTAATAAGCTTATTCACTGTATCATTTTCAATTTAATTACATAGACCTTAATGCTATTGCACATGTAGTATATACAATATATTTTTTAGTTAAAAATTGTTATATATTAACACAAATTAAAATTGATTATATATGTTACTAGTGTTAAACAGATTTTGGTACTATTTTTACACAAGAAGTTATATGATGTTACCCGCATGCTAACATTATTATAGAAGATGCTTTGAAAAGAATGGTCCAATTTATAATGTTTATAATATAAAAAATAGTAAACAAAGACATTTAAGATTAATTTTATATTACATGGTTAATCATAAAGTTTATAACATACCAAATCATAGGTGCTCAATATGCCTACTACAGTAATCAACTTTGTTCCAAACTTTTTCGTACATATCTGCTGTTATGTGATTCCGCAGTTCGACTACTGTAGTTGGAAGAGGAGGCACATAAATACGGCGCTTTAAAAACCCCCACAAGAAAAAATCGCACATAGTGAGGTCGGGCGACCTTACAGGCAAGTGATGTAAAGCTGAATCGTTAGGTACCACACGGCCGATCCATCGTTGTGGAATTTGATTATTAAATATTTTCGAACTTTCAGGCTCCAGTGTGGTAGTATCCCGTCCTGCCAGAATATAAAGTCCTTTGAATCGGCACTAACTGTAGCAAAACCCAGTTTTCAAGCATAGATATGTGATTCCTGTAACAAAAAGAGACCGTACACCTTTTCCTTAGAAATTCCACAAAAAACATAAAGTTTAGGAGTGTTCTCTCAAACTGAATAATTTGATGTGGCTACTTCATACCACATATTCTAACATTATGGAAGTCTACTCTACCACTTAAATATATTAGGTTTAAATAAAAAGCGTGTAGCAAATTGTCATTTTGTGCCACCTTGTCGAGGATGAATTCATACAACTCTACACGTCTTTGTTTGTCATCTGTATGAAAAGCTTAAATTAACTGAATCTTGTACGGTTTCATAATTGGTGTGGCGGCCTTTTCGCCCTTGAACCGCTTTTATATCGCGGCGACATGCCGGGGCGGCCTTTGACATCTGCCGCTACGTTTTGCCGTCGCACACAAAACGGCATATGGGCTTTGCTCAGCCAACAAGTATACTCCAACCGCAGCGCGGCCAATTCGGTCGTGCCTTAACACCCGCAAATACCTGCACCGCATCGCGGCCAATTCGGCCGTGTCTTAACACCCCGCAAATACGCACACCGCAGCGCGGCCAATTCGGTCGTGTAGCCGCCCCCATCCGCTTTCGCGACGGCCGTTTAAGGGACGATTTGGGCCTTATCGGTTGACGTTCCAAAACGTGCCGTACTACGTATCCCACACCGCACCACGAGAGCGGCTATTTACACGCCTGCCTCTCCAATAATTAAAACACGACAGACAGACGTTGAGAAAATGTTTAGTTCTTTACCGGCAGGGCAAGTGGGTTTTTAGGGACTGCGTGCGAAACTCAAACGGATGCACTCCATATCTTCGTCTGACTCACGTGGATTTCTCTTTACACAAACAACCCGCATTTTGGAATTATCTATACCATCGCCTAATGCTCTGAGCGACAGGAGGTTCAACACCATATTGTCGCCGAAAATCAAGCTGAACAGGTGTTAAAAACTCGCATTTTACAAAGCGTGGAACACAAAATAATTTCTGTTGTCTAGTCGTCATCTTACAAACACCGAAGTGGCAGGTGAACGAAGAGCGCTGGTGTTACCTATCAACAACCGCGTGAAATTTGAGAATTTCCTTTTTCTAATAGTATGTTGTTCGATGAAAACAGATTAAAGCTAAATAGATATGATTTTGTAAATTAGATGATTTTTTTTGAAGCGCTCTGTATTATTACGTGTATAAATAAGTTCGCAGCTTTAGATTTTACAGGACGCAAATCACTGTTTACATGTAACGTATTAGTCCGCCCTCTTGCGGTTTTAAAGCAATGACGTTTGGTCTTTCGAAACATCATGCGATTTGGCGTTTGATGCGCATAACCTCAATAATCAGCTGTGTTCACGATGGCAATCACAAAAGAGCATATTCGATTTTCTATCCACTTCGCGTTTCATCTTAAGAAAAACGCTGCTGAAGCCACCGAAATGATTTGTGCTGCATATGGTGAGAATGCTGTAAGTCATGCAACGTGCAAAAAGTGGTACCAAAGATTTCGCGGGGGAGAGATCAACCACGCGCTGGACGCCCTCAAACATTTGACACGGATGAGCTGCAGACATTGCTGGATCAAAACAATGCACAAACTGAAAAAGAGCTTGCAGAACAACTTGGCGTCACTCAGCCAGCCATTTCCATACGTTTGCATGCAATGGGTAAGATACAAAAGGAAAGCAGATGGGTTCCGCATAAACTGTCCGAAGACAACAAAAATCGATAGCGTGACACCGCACTCCATTTGCTTTCAAGGATTTTCTACATAAAATTATTACGGGAGATAAGAAATGGATCTTGTACGACAATTACAAGCACAAAAAATCATGGATAGACCCTGGCAAACCTTCGACATCGACTCCAAAGCCCAATATCCACGCCAAAAAGGATTTGCTCTGTATCTGGTGAGATTGGAAAGGTGTGCTGTACTACGAACTCTTGAAACCAGGTGAAATAGTTACGGCGGATCGCTACCAACAGCAACTTATCAATTTGAGCGACGCAATCGAAGAAAAGAGGCCATTTATTGGACAAGGAAGTCACAAAGTCATCCTGCTCCATGATAATGCCCGACCACATGTTGCGAAGGCGACGCAAGAACACATCTTCGCGTTAGGCTGGGAACTTCTCCCACATGCGGCGTATAGCCCAGACATGGCCCCTTCCGATTATCATTTATTCCGATCGTTACAGCATCACTTGGCTGATGCGCACTTCAAAATAGAAGAAGAAGTCCGAAAATGCACCGATAACTTTATCGTCTCGAAGCCGGTGAGCTTCTACCACCAGGGAATTTGCAAGCTACCCGAAAAATGGCAAAAGGTCATCGATGCCAACGGAGAATACTTTGATACTTAAGCTTTTTTTGTTTTTTTTTAAATAAAACTTTAATTTTGCAGAAAAAAGCTGAGAACTTATTTATATAAAAATAATTAAATGTATGCCTTATACATTTATTTTGCATATATTAACTGATTCTCCTTTTATTAACACTTCCTAATAGTGTAGTAATAAAAATTGTATTTAATACTTTCTGTATTACTTTATTAATATTATAAAATTGATTTGTAATTTATGATATGTTATCATATACAAAAAAATCTTAATAACAACTGTATTTCACCTGTACTATTATCGAATTATATAAAATGCTTAGAATATTAAAAACATCTTATTATCTCTATCAATTTATCTAATGTCTATCTAATTTTATTGGCTTCTTGGCCATTCTTCGAGATATCCCGCAGATGTTTTTTTCAACGTTAGGAATTTTTTTTATCATTCGCTTTAATTTATTCCACTGCTTTACTAGATTTATTTGTTGAACCAACATTTAGAATTATATATTCTGAGTTATGTTTTTGGCATGTAATTTACTAATGTACTAATAAGCTTTTGTCTAAAAAAATTTTTTTTGTTACTTACTTCAGGTCGATTGAACAGCATCGTTCTAATCTTCCGTTGGTGCGGTGTTGAAGAAGTGGTATTAACAGAAGGTTTTATGAATTACAAGTCTATCTTGATGACTGTTTCTTGAATTGCATACCATGGTGCAACCACAGTTTTGAGAATTTTCGATTATACCCGTAGAATTATAGGTTCTTTGAAACATTTTACGAAAAAAAGTTCTAATTAACATGGATCTAATTCTAAACCGTTTTTTAGACGATGATGCCAGGAGGAACCTTTGGCGGTGCTTGGTCATTCGTAAAATGATTCCCAAGCTCTCATGATTTTAAGCCTTTGAATTTCTTCTTTTGAGATCATCTGTATGGTAGAAGCAAGCCTCTTTCAAGAGAAATCCTTACTGAAAGAATTTTGAAAGCTTTGAGAATTTATTTTGTCATAAATTTATTATTTTAAAAATGGTGATAGCAATGTTACTAAAAACTAATCTTTTACGTTCATACCATCCTTGTCTATTTTTAGTTTCATTGGCAACAAAAATTACAATAATAATATTTGGAGGAAGAATAAAATGTAGGAACGACAAAGCACCTATGAAAGGCCCTTCATAGATGTCTTAAAAACTTCTGAGAATTTGACCCGTGTTTATTGAAACTTTTAAATATTTCAAAAAACCTATACACAAAATTCTGAAACATTCTCGTAAAACATCCTGTATGTAACTTTTGATTTGCCTAGATATTCTTGAAGCAAACTAGGCAGTACTGTAGACATGTGGACGCCGTTAACAGCCCTTTATTTATTGCGACAATGATTGCGTTATCTGTGAATATTGCTGTGATTGTGCTAGTGGTTTTGAAAAGATTGAATGTATATACTAAATATAAGAATACTAGGACACTATTTTGGGGAAGGCCTACTTCAACTAAGTGAAAGTGAATGCTTAGCATTTAACTTAGTTTAAAATTATCTATTCTTGAGGTATTATTCTACTAGTATGTAGTAGTGCTCCAGTAATGTTTATAGAATGTGGTATAGAAAACCAGATTTTGTCCTGTTACACAGTACTACTTGTCATTGTCGGGACGCAAAGTACTTCCACGAAGCAACAGAATTTGCCTAATATTGAAACGCGTTTCGTGTTTCCGCGAAGCAAAATATTAGTGTAGTGCCGAGTTGATAAGCATTCCCAGAAACAGGCAATTGGGAGTGCAAGCCTGCCCAATCAAGCGATATTTTTTAGGAGGAGCCACCCCCCACGCACAATCTCTAGGGGATAAAAACGTGCCTTACGCCAGTCCAAGAAAGTTTGCTGCCGTTACTCGAAAGCCTTCAAATGGCCTTGCTATCTAAAAGCCTTGGCTCTTATCGAACAGTGCTTACTGCTAGGCATAGGACCTTACCGAATCGTAAGCCGCCCCCGACAGCTACGTGACCATGGACTATGGCTCCCAAATGGACCGTCACCAACACCGGTCGACCCACCGAAAAGGTACTATCGGAACCAGTGGTGAGCCTACCGCCGAAGAACGCAGGTACCAAAACCGCTGTCCCCGTTGCCACCTACACCTCAGAAGAGACCCACCGAGGGACGCCGGGCACGGCTCCTGAAAGAGCTCTTCGGTGAATCTCCATACCCCGTGAAACCGGCAGCGGCGTCACCAACTGAAGAACGTGTGCGGCGCGTCATTCGAACACTGTTCGGGCCACCACCGGATTTCAAGAACTAACCCTTAGTGTACACTGACGCCGCGAACACGATTCAACTGCCGGCCGGGACCTCAGCACTCTTGTGGCCATAATAAATTCTTGTTTTAATTAATGAAAAAAAGCGTCCCCACATAACTGAACCTCCGATCTGATTAGACGCTTAAGTGCTCCAACAATGCCGCCATGGTTACAACGCCGAAAACATCGACGTACCACAAGTGCACCGCGACCAAATGAAGGTCCCATAGTTGGGGTCAACCGACCCGGAGATGTGGTTCTTTCAAGTGGAGGCTCAATTCACCTTCAGTAGGATCACAGGCGACGACACCAAATACGGTTATGTGGCAGAGAACTTGGAGGCCCCCTATACCAGCGAAGTCCACGACATGCTGGCCAACCCACCGGCCACCAATAAGTACGACACACTCAAGAGGGAGCTGGTACGACGTCTAAGCGCCACCCAGGAGCAGAAAACGCACCAGCTGCTAGAACGAGAGGAGCTTGGCGACAAGAGGCCATCGCAGTTCCTGCGCCATCTCCAGAGCCTAGCCGCTCCCAACGTACCCGACGATCTCCTGCAGCCAATTTGGATCACGTGACTGCGAACTAACCTACATGCCATCCTAGACACTCAGGCCAAAGCACAGCTTGCCTAAATCGCCAAACTGGCTCCTCGGCGCCTCAGATTCACGAGGCAACAGCATCCCCGGAGACGCAATCCGTACCCTTGCTAACGAAACGCACAACTCAGCGCTCGCTTTCAGAGATTTGAAAACAAACGAGGATCTAGACAACGACTCCGACTAAGATTACGGCCCCGTTGCCAGGCACGACAGCGCAGTACGAGTCGAGGACGAGACCAACGCACGTTCGACACCTGCTTATATTATTTCAAATTCAACCAGCACGCACGTAACTGCCGACCACCGTGCAAGAAAGTAACCGCCAACAGCAGACGGTAAGCGCGACGATCGACGCGCGAAGGTACACACGCCGCCTCTTCGTGACAGATAGAAAGCGCAAACCCATTTCTTCATAGACACCGGCATAGACGTATGCATATATCCACACCGTCCACGCAACTTGAAAAAGGAACTCTCCACCTACGCTCTCTGCGTTGCCAACGGAACCGCGATCAAAACATACGAGACAAGTAACCTCGCACTTGATCTCGGTCTACGCAGGCATTTCACGTGGAGATTTGTCGTCGCAGACATTGACAAGCCTATATAGGGGCAGATTTCTTGTCGTTCTACGGCTTACTCGTAGACGTACGAAATCGGCAGCTCCTGAACACGAATACAAACCTAGCGACACCCGGTCGATAGACGACAATCAACGGTAGTATCAACACCGTCCATGATGACACGTCTTATGGCAGCCTACTCAAGGAATTCCTAGAAATAATCAAGACAATAGGCGTACCTATGTTCCTAAAACACAACCCTCCTCCCCAACGACTCTCGCCAAAAAGGGCAAAAATCGCGAAGACTATGGTACAGCTTCGAACAACCAGACCATCGAGCAGCTCATGGTCATCGCCTCTACACATGGTGCAGAAGAAGAATACGAAATGGCGACCGTGTGGGGATTACCGAAGCCCGAACGCCCGAATTATTCCAGACACATACCCGGTCTCTCACATAAAAACTTCGCACAGCAACTCCACGACCGACGTTTTCAACGATCGACTTGACTAAAGAGTACCACCAGATTCGCTTGGCGCTGGAAGATATACCCAAAACACCCATAATTACACCATTTGAATTGTTTGAGTTCCCGTATATGACCTTCGGTCTAAGAAACACGACTCAACCTTTTCAACGGTTTATGGACAAGATAACACGGGGTCTGCAATTCTGCTACGTATACATCGACGACATACTAGTAGCGTCAAGAAACAAGGAAGAACACTTATGGCACCTAAGGCAACTCTTCGAGCGGCTAAGAGACAACGGTCTCACGATAAACCCGACAAAGGGCACGTTCGGGGCATACGAAATGTCTTTCTTAGGGTATCTTGTCACAGGAAGAGGAAGAGACTATTGGGGATGATGAACTACTAACGCTGCTTCATCCCGGGCGTATTGAAGGAAAACGTAAATGGGAAGCACCCGTCAATTGGACGACGGGAGCAAAAAAGCTTTCAAATCATGCAAACAATAGATAGCCGACGCGAGGCTGCTGGCACACACAATTAATGGCAACATTGCCATAACAGGGGACGCATCCGACAACACCGTCGGAGGGGTCATTCAACAGCAAAAGAACGACGAATGGGAACCCCTCGCATTGTTCTCGAAGAAACTAACACCCACAGAACAGAAATATGCAACGTACAACAGAAAGCTACTGGCAATTTACCTCATCATAAAATAATACAAACACATGCTAGAAGGTAGACAATTCAAGATATACATATCATAAGCCCCTGACATTCGCCTTTTAACAAAAGCCAAACAAATGCACGCAACGATAATTCCAATACCCCGATTTTATAGGACAATACTCCAAACCCTTGGGATGGACCAAGATTCCGACCAAAAACTAGAACAGTACTTACACGAAGAAGGCAGAGGTTTGCAGTTTAGGAAATTACAAACACCAGACGGAAACAACGTGTATTGCGACGTATCCACAGACACGGCGCGACCATTCCCGAGCAGCAAATTTCGGAAACAAGCTTTCGACAGCTTACACCAATTATCGCACCCAGGAATCAGGGCAACCACAAAACTGGTCTCTGGGAGATTTGTTTGGCTAAATATAAAAAAGAACTGCAAGAGCTGGGCCAAGCAATGCATAAACTGCCAAAAAACGAAAATCACTCGGTACAATACGCCGCCACCAGGATGATTCGAAACAATGTCGGAGAGATTCACGTTGACATCGTCGGTCCACTACCATTAACGAAAGGTTACAGATACATCTAACGTGTGTGACAGACACACACGTTGGCCAGAGGCATACTGCTTAAAAATATCGAAGCCGAAACCATAGCCAAAATTCTTTAACCAGTGGATTTGTCGATTCGGAACCCTAACATACGTCACGACAGATCAAGGACAATTCAGTGCGCCCTATTCCAATGACTCCAAAATTGGCTGGATTCAAACGACTACGAACAACCGTATATCACCCTCGGACGAACGAACTTGAACAATTCCACAGACAGTTTAAACAGCACTCATGTGCCACAAATCGGAAAAGTAGAACTTCCGATAGTGCTGCTAGGCGTTAAACGGCGTGGAAGGCAGACATACAAGCAACCACGGCGTAAATGGTATTCGAAGGCACTATCAGGCTGCCAGGACAATTCCTCGGAACAAACAACAGCAAACATGGAACCAGCAGACTAATCAACGCCATGAAACCAACGCTGACGTCCAACCACAGCAGCACTAAGAATTTCATTTTCAAAAAACTAGAAAAAAGCAACGCACATATTTTTACGCAACGGCGCCACCAAACCAGCCCTACAACCACCCTATTAAGGATCCTACCAGGTTCTTGCAAGACCGGGCCGAAATTTTACCATCTCAAAAAAAAAGAAAACAAATGACAGTCTCAGGCGAAAGAGTTAAACCGGCATACATTGAGACACACCGAAACAGAAGGGCAAGCCCAGGGCGATAGCAAAAAACCGAAGCAACAGAAAGAACAAATCTCCTGATCAGGCAAAATCAGCCGCCCTCCGGTCCGTTTCTAAATAGCAACGATTCCGTCTCTGGGAAAGGGTTAATGTAGGGACGCAAAGTACTTCCACTAAGCAAAAGAATTAGCCTAATATCGAAACGCAAAGTGTTTCCACGAAACGAACAAATTAGGGTAATGCCCAGTCGAGAAGCATTTCCAGAAACCGGAAATTTATGGTGCAAGCCTGTCCAATCACGTGATCTTTTCTAGGAGGAGGCACTCCCCACGCACAATCCCTAGGGGATAAAAGCGTGCCTCACGCCAATCTAAAACAGTTCGCTGCCTCTACTCGAAAGCCTTCGAACTGGCCTTGCCGCTATCTAAAAGCCTTGGTCCTTATCGATCAGCGCTTGCCGAATCGTGGATCACTCCCGACAACTACATGACTATGGCCTATGGACCCCAGGAGGACCAGCACCAACACAGTTCGATCTACACCTCCGAAAAAGTACTATCGGAAGCAGTGACGAACTTAACGCCGATACGAAAACCGCTGTCCTCGTTGCCACTGACACTCCAGAAGAGGCCCATTGGGAGACGACGGGCACGGCTCCTCAAAGAGCTGTTTGATAAATCTCCATGCCCCGTGAAATCGACAGCGGCGTCACCGACGGAAGAACATTTGCAGCGCGTCCTGCAAATATTCGTTATACCGCCCCCACTGTCATGAAGAAATTCTATATAGCGTTAGCTATCCGATGACACTGTTTTGAGTCAGAGTGTCCTGGTCGAAACTCAAACTGATGATCTGAAATTATATTTCGTAGGGGTGTTAATACGTTACAGTAGAAGACGTTTTAGTAGTTTTGATATAGTTGTAGTTGGTATAGTTAGTACACTTATCAGTTTATACGAGATTTTCCAGGTTTTGATATTAAAATCATTTTTGAAAGCCTCAGTTCTTGCAACCAGAAGTTTGTTATTAGCAGAACTAACCATTTTTTTGGAAGTTTTTCGAAGATCTTGGGGATAATTTAGTCTGCTCCTGGAGCTTTCTTGTAAAACAAGAAGGTTGTTTATTATACATATATATTTTTATTTTTGAAATTGCGGCTCTAAATACTGTTGTAGTTAACACGTTAATTTTTCGTTTTACTTAAAAAAAGTCTTTAATCTTTTTTAATTAATTTTACTTTATATCCCAGTGCGACTTTTTTTGTATGCAATTTTGGCGTAGGCTTTGTAATTATAGCTGATAAATTAACCATTACTGTACCTGAGGTGCGCTCATAATTTAGTACTACTTGTGTATAAAGTGTCAAATTACCGCTAGTAATAGAAAAGTCTAAAAGATCTGGTACTTTGTAGGCATGGCTAGGCTAATATGTTGGGGTTTCAGTTAATAGAAATGAATAATTCTGGCCATGAAGTACTTTTAATAGTTCTCTACCTTTGGTTGTACTCGGGCACAAAATGTGTTTAGTGTTAAAATTGCGATCCATTGTATAAAAACTCTTGGAAGTGTTCTTCTTTTAAGCTGTGATGGGATGAAGAATATATTGCAACAGTAATCGCCTGTAGATAAAATATTCGAATTTTGGAAGCTCGTAATTGCTTATTGATGAATTGATTGGAACTGATGTTCTCGTTTGAGAAGTGTCGTATAGCAAGGGTGGTAATATGGTATTTTAAAATAATTGATAAATTGTATTTCGCTGATAAACAGTACATTTTTGTATGTTGGAGGAATATTTTTATTTCTTCTTTATATCAAGCCAGATCGTTAGCATCTCAGAAAGCAGTTCTAACAAATTTAATCATTATTTTTTTTCTTCTTATGGTTCTCCTAATCGGAGGTTGGTTATCATCACTATTATACGTATTTTGTTGCCGGCCGCTCAGAATAACTCGGTGCTGCTGCAGTTAAAGCAATCTCGTAGATTTTTCAGCCATGATATTCTAGGTCTGCTAACATTCCTTTTCCCCTTTATTTTACCCTGTATTATGAGTTGGAGCAGTTTATATTTGAAAATTTTCTTTTTTTTTATCGTGTATATAACTTCACATTCTTTATTCATTCTCTCAAGAACTTCTTTATTACTGATTTTATCGACCCACACTATACGTTACATTCTGCGATAATACCACATTTGAAAAGTTTGTGTTTCATCCAAATGGTTTTTCTTAAGTGTCCAAGTTTTTACACCATAGAGCAAGATGGGAAATACGTAGCAACGAAGTATTCGCATCCGAAGTTCAATGCCGATGTTTCGACTACAAAGTAATTTTTTCAATTTTACAAACGAGAATCTGGTTGTTTCTATTCGGGCTCTTATTTCCACTGTTTGATCTCCTGTTCGTTCTACCCAAGCTCCAAGGTATTTGTAGGTTTGTATTCTTTCTATGATGGTGTTTGCGACTTTGAATTGATTCTGTGGGGATTTTGTAATTGCCATCCATTTGGTCTTATTGAGATTTATTTTCAACCCGTAATCATTCAATTTTTCAAGTCTATGAGGTTGTTTGTTAGCAGGACTGTGTCATCTGCGTATTTCACATTTTATGACAACCGTTTATGACAATTCCCGCTGATTCTTCATCCATAGCTTCTTTAAAGATTGTGTCGCTGTACATGTTAAATAAAAGTGGAAACAAAATACATCCCTGTCTCACTCCTCGACGTATCTTGATTTCTTCGGGTGTTTCTGTTTTACTTTTATATTAGCAGTCTGTTCCTAGTATAGGTTACTAATTATTTTCACATTCATAATGCCAATGTCCGTCTCAAGGAGAAGTTGTTGTAATTTTCCATGTCTCAACTTATCGAATGATTTTTGGAAGTCGATGAAGCATGCATACACATCTTGGTTTATGTCTAAGCAGCGTTGGGAAAGTCATTAATCGCAAAGAGAGCCTCCCTTGTTCCAAGGGCTGCCCGGAAACCAAATTGGGTATTGCTTATACCTTCTTTCAGCTTTTTGTATATTCTTTTGTAGATAATCTTTAAGAACCATTTTAATGAATGATTTATGAGTGCAATTGTTCGATAGTCTTCGCATTAGTTTTTTTGGGAATCAGTACAAAGTAGACACCAGCCATTGTTTAGGGATTAGTCCAGTGTCATAAATAGTGTCGAAAAGGTCTAGGATAATATCTAGTAGTTCATCATTAAAGAGTTTGATGAGTTATATTGGTAGTTGATCAGGGCTAACAGCTTTAGCCGGTTTCATGTTCTCTAAGGAGTGCATTACTTCTGGTTTCAATATTTTTAGATTTTTAGTGTCTACTTAAAGCACAATATTTGGCGTTCTTTCGTCATTAAATAGTTTTTAGACGTAGGTTGATCTTTTATATACACCAAAGTATGACCGTTGGCATCTTTGATAATATTGTTGTCGTTCTTATTTTTCTTTTTGTATCTCGTTATTTCTTTGATCTTCTTATGCATGTGAAAGTTGTATTTTCTCTCTAATAATTCTATTTTGTGACATTCTTCAGAAATATGTTCTTCTTTTGCGATTCTAATTTTTCTTTGTATTAGTTTATGTAGCTTCTTATATTCTTCCGTATTATTTTTAATCTTTCGTCTCTCCTCCATGACATCTAAAATCTCCTCTGTTATCCATGGTTTTTTCTTTATTCGTTTACTTATTAGCTATTCTTTGGCTGCAGTTGATAATACTTTTTGTATTTGGTTCTATTTCCGTCTACAGTGACTTCATCTTTTTGTAACTTAATAGTTTTTATATTTTTATTTATTGTATATTTTACTTTATTATGTAATTTGGGATCTTTTAAAAGTCTTGTGTCTATGTAGTTGTTCTGATGTTTTACAATCTTCTTCATTCTCACATTAATATTTGCTATTACAGGATTATGGTCACTATGGATGTCAGCACCAGTATATTTTTTTGTTGAGTTAATAGCACTTTTATATCGTTTATTGATTAGTATGTAATCTGGTTCCTTATTATTTTTCCTGGCTTATTAGTTGGAGATGTCCATGTGTACAGTCTACAAGCCGGAAGTCATCACAAGGTCTTTGTCTTGCCAAAACTGCATTAAGCGATCTCCTCTATCATTTCGTTCAGCTAGACCAAACTCTGCAGTACATCCTTCAGTTTTGGTACTTTCAACTTTTGCATTTAAATCTCCCATCTCTATTGTAATATCTTTGTTTCAGAAGATTTCTTCTAGTTGTGCATAGAATCCTTCGATTTCTTCTTCTTCCTTATCCGCAGTTGGCGCATAGATCTGTATGATATTTATTTTTCCTAATTTTGTTTTTAACTGTAGCATCATGGCTCTGTCTGATAGTGAGTAAAGTGTGAAGTTTATAACTGATTATAACATTTTTTTATTCAAAAACACTCCAACTTCATATCTATGTTCAGGGTCATTGTTGTCTGAACAATACATTGTCCCATTGTTTGTTTTACAGACACCATTTTCTGGCCATCTCACATCACTTAGCCCCAGTATGTTTACCTTCAGTCTTTCCATTTCTAGTGCAATATTTTCTAGTTTACCTAGTGCAAATAAACTGTTTGGGTTCCAATTTTTATATTATTCGCCGATAACTTTATAACTTTGCTCATAATTGTCCCCCCTGGATCCGATTGGCAAACTAGCTCCAGAATATTTAATTCTGAGCGCTGTCAAGATGATAGTATTCATTACGGATATCCATATGGATCTTTAATGCAGTGATTTGCCTTCTGCATCCTTATGCCGTTGATTTTTTTAGAGTTCATCCGCTTTAAGGGGTCGGTTTCCCAACCCCAGGACAAAACGGTGGTCCATATTTGCTGGTTCCCCCACCCGAAGCTGTTGACTATACATAAGAGGGACCGCTTATACCGGCAGTCATTTTGATTATATATTTTTTTCTTAGTTTAATATGTTTAGAAGTCTAAAATCATTTTAAGTTTATTTCTAAAAATTCTTCGTGTTTCAACGTGATCGATCTAGAATACTTCTAGTTCCTGGCTTTGAATTTCTCTGTACATACGTGATGATGAACTGATTCAAAAAGATCTTGGCGCTGGGGTCGTTCTTGGTGATCAAGAACTTGATAAATTCTAGGGAAAAGTTGATATCCATCTGCTTGAGTATCGTCCAGGAAGCTGGACCTCTCTAGGTCGTATGAATTGAAGGTGTTGACTTAGTTCTTGATGTAGAAGTAGAGCAGCTCAAATTCCGGAATGTTCAGGTCGCCATTCTTGTCCAAATCACACAGTCGCCCCATGAATTTGCAGACCCTGCCCGAAAAGTCTTGAATGTCTGCTGCAGTTTCTTGGCGATAATCTTGCTAGTGTTGAGCGTGTTCATGGTCTGAAACCACGTCACGACCTTGATATGTACCGAGGGCAGCCGCTTGGATATCGAGCATGACGAGTAGTCGGACTTTTCAGGCTCATTCTTCTCTACTAAAGTATTGTTAAAAGGAGGACACATTATTGCAGTTTTGATGGGTGTTTTAGGTATATCAGTCACATTTTTACTTGTTTTTCAATACTAAAATTTAATTATTAATTAAGATTATTTATTACTATTGCAAAAATGTTTAGCACATTACTGATCTGTTGGATTAGTTGAGTAAAGATGCTTTCAAATTCATCATTTGCTATGGCACTGGGAGGTTATATTTTTTCATAAGTAAGCTACTTGATTCCTTGTTACTTGTGCATTAGTTGGTTTTTGGACGGAAATATGAAGTTAGATATTTGGTTATTTCAGTAGATTAATATTCAGTTTTTGTGACAATATGAGGTTGTAAAAAATCCTGACTCACTGGCGCAAAATTAAATTTTTATATCCGAATTCAAATAAAATGTAACAGGGTCTGACCTCGCAAAACTCAAAACTACGGGCAATTGCAATTAGCCAGATAAATCCACTTTTTGTCCGAAGTTGCGATTCGCTTCCAAAATCGGCTATTCAACGAATTTTTGAGCAACTGGTGGCAAATCTAGGCCCGTTTATTGGCTTGCACTTTGGTGAAATTATGGGGGTTTTGCCGAGGCTTTTTGTACACAAAGTCTAGCTAGTGCAGATGATTTAGCACAGTTTGATGAGATGAAACCCCAAGAAGTGGCACCAAGTTACGACTGCTCGACAAAGGTTCATTTTTCAAAGCTGCCAACAAATCGTCAATGTTCAACTTCGGCGGCCGACCAGAACAAAATTGATCTTTAAGGCCGAGACCGCCATCTATTGTGTCCCTTTGTTTATTTATCATACACGGAACATTTAGCAGCCCCGTATGTGAATATTGCTAGAAGTGTGAGAGTTGCTACATTTCTGTTGTTTTCATTGCTTATGTTCACTATCTCTTCTTCGTTAGACTTGTTTAAGGAACTGTATTTATTGCCTAAATTGTTTTTTCTGGTGTGTTTCTGTTGGTAAAAGTTCTCTCTTTTTACAATCCTGATCACTTACCACAAATTTTCTTTGTTGATATTCTTTATTTCTTTCTGTTTTTCTTTTTTAAAGGCATTCATGAGAGCTGAGCGGCCGTGAGTAATTGCCGCATCATATGTTCATATGATTCTTGATTTGAATGAAATGTTGATTCATCGTTTGTAGGTTTACTTAAATACAGCCGAGACTAGTTCATTGAAGTTAGGTGTAGAGTTAAATAAAAACTATTTATATCTTAAACATTTTTTATTTGGACATTGATAGTTGTGAAAATGTATCTATATTTAATTTTGGATGACCCTGTATAAAATTTGATGATTGTATATTGTTTAAGTGACCAGTAACGTTTCTCCAAGGAAACATTTTATTATTTATCTCATATGTTATCAAATTTTATTTTTCATATTTATCACTGCCTGTACTATTACGTACGCCCTTTGCATATAATACCGCTTGTATGACTCTGATCATTTTTTTAATTAATTTTTTAATTTCTTGGGTACTACATCTCTCCAAGTAACTCGAAGAAAACTTTTAAGATAGTTTTTGGACGTAAACTCTCTTTTCATAGTTACGCTGTGGGATTTAGATCTGGACTCTGTGGTGGTCATGTTATCATTTTGAGCATTTTGTGTCCTCCTTGGTTTGCTAGATAGTTCTTATTAAGCTTCAAAAATGTTTAATATCGCTGTCGCATCATCACAAATCTCTTCTCTATTAATCGCAACCCAGATGGTATGGTGCTTTCCGTTAATTTCTTTTTATTTTTCTTTTATCATAATGCCATTGACTTTTACTAAGTCTTCTATACTAGCCAAAGGATTTGCCCTTATACCAAAACAGACTTCGTGCTTGACAGCTAGAACAATACAGTCCTAGATAATCTTTTTAGTCTTAGACCAACGCATAAAGATTCTCCATTTCTGACTCAAAATTTCAAATTTGGATTCGTCGTTTTGCCACTTAACGATGCTTTGTGTCTACTAAAGCCGTTTTGTCTTATCACCACGTAACAGCGACCTTTCTGAAGACTCCGCTTTATTGTGGTGACTGATATTGTGGTATCACGTCTTCGGTTAAACTCCATATAAGATGAACTGACCCTCTACATCGGATATTACTTGTGATGGCTTAGGACTGTAACGATTTATAAGACTTTCTGTCTTTCTATAGCGTTGTAATATAAGATTCACTGTCAAAGCAAAAACTGATAGCATTTTTCGCTTTAAAGTAAGAATAGCTAAACGATTTTCTATAGAGAGAGGCTTACCATAGACCAGTGAACGCAGAAATTCAAAACAAGACGTGGTGGGCTCAAAAGTCAAAGTTCCGAACGGCGCACAATTCTTTTTAATGTAAACACACATCTAAAGCAAGGGATAGAAACGAAGATTTGAAATGTTGAGTGACAGTTTGAGAAAGTGAAAGCGTTGTGATTCTTTTATTCTAGTTTTCGACCAAACTAATGTTGATAAAAAAATCTACAAGTGACTAATTATCTTCATTTAAAACGATACTGTCTAAGAAATTGGTAAAAGGTTAAACTAAAAATAATGTATTACGAAAGTTACACTTATTTACTGTATAACTAAATTATAATAAGGTCTCCATACTTCAAGGAGTGGTAGTGTATATAGGTACAATAATAGTAGTTTGTATATATAAAAAATATAATAGAGCTTTAAAATATGTGATACTTTGTAAAACACTTTGATTGTAGTCACGTGATACTAACACAGCAAGCAAGCTGTAGCAGTACGCTCTTGAATGTAACCACCTCTTAAAACATATGGCTCGTTTGCATTAATAACACATTTTATTAATAAATAATGAATAATTTTACTATTTTTTGTCCATATAATAAAATGAAATAGAATTTGGTCTAAGAGTATATTATAGTTCTTGAGAGAAACTGAATTGTTTGAATAAAATCTTCTTGACAACCATCTTCAAACATTTTTATGATGTTAAGGGAGAGCAATGGCTAGTTGAGCAAGCACACAACACTCAATTCACAATTTGTTTTTTGGATACACCTTGTTACTATTATGCGTTAAAGCTATGCATCGGTAGTGTATAAGTGACACATTTCTGACGTGCACGATGGTTTAGTTGAGTACTATATAATAAAAGCCAATAGTGTACAACATCAACGTAAATCTGCGTTATTACTTTGATAAATTAACTATTGTGTTAGAATTTCTTAAAGTTCAGTAATAATGGTAATATTTATTTTTCGCTGTGTGTATATGCTGCAATTTTAATTCCAGGAGGTTAATGTAGAGTTTGTGGTGTAAGGGTAGTACAACACCTCATTACTACCAAATGTCAACCTCACTTGCTAAAGTGGTGATTGCAATCATTCGGTGCATCCTGCTAGAGAGCTAACGACGCTTTGACGACCGGATATCAGCGGAATAACTGAAAGGACTAGAATTACGGAAATGTAACTACGAGTTACAAATTGACTCCTCATCTCTCACTATCTTTTACTATTATGTCAAGAAAACAGAAGCAAATGGCCCTTAGTCTCGGGTAGGTGTTAAATCACCCGAGGGTACGAAGAATCTCCCGGCTTGACATAATAAAGCTAAATTACAGAATTGCTACATAAAATGTCCGCACAATATACGCAGCGGAAAAGTTAGACAATGTGATAAATAAATAAAAAGTGAAGTGAGATGACCCAGAAACGGAATATGCCAAAAAGAAGATACGACAGAATCAACAAATAATGTCCCACAACATAGACACGGGGTGAGTATCTTAGTATTAAAAAATCACTGATAAACGTAATAATTTAATCAAAAAAGATAATCCCTATCTAGTTGGAAGAAAAATCGCTAAATATCAATATTTACAAGAAATAACAGTAGTGATGAGGAGACCTCATTGCAAACATAGCAAAAGGACAAGCAGTGGAAAACCCAGTGGGACGTTTTGACTTGAGTGTGCGAAACGAACGTGCACAATTTTGCCGGGAAGAAAATTTACAAATCAAAAACACATATAACGATCTAAATCCAAGACGTTCATATACTTGGAGGGCGCCACAGGACAACCCTCAAGACATACTAAGAAATCAAATAGATCACTTCTTATTAAAAAAACGTACCCAGGAGCAGACATCGGCTCTGATCATAATCCACTAATACAAAATTTTACATTTAGAAGAAAATCATTAAGACCTAAAGTAAGGATAGAAAGATATAATATTATACCTCAAATAAAATAGTAAAAAAAGAAAAAATTAAAGCACAATTTAAAAGAAAGTAACCAAGCGAAAACCAAAATGAAGAAGTATACTGAAAAACAATGTAAACAAACTTTAAGCAACCTAGAAAGTGATTGAGTATAAAAAACAGGAAGCGAAGAAACTATGGATAATAAGAGACAATCTTAATAAAATGGAAAACAGACAAATAGCAAAGATCAATTCAACGAAATACACAAATAGGGTAGGCGAAGGAGGATTTCAACTTTCACAAAAAGTTTAAACAAATTACGGAAAGTTATGCAAGGAAAAATATAAGCACTATAAGACAAAATAACAAATAGTAACATCCAACGTGAAACTACGACAGACAGGAAAACTACATGAAGAGCCTATACTAAGAAGATCGTGTAATAATGTCGAACCTAAACGAAGCTCACAAATCTACAAGCCCACCAATATTCATATCAGGAGTGAGACATGCGATAAAACATTTTAAGGAAGGAAAAGCACCAAGAGATGCCAACCTATATACAGAAATACAGAAATAATTGAATCCTAAATATTTATGTATTATATTTAATAAAATCTATGACAGTGGACACTCACCAGATACATGGCTAAAATCTACTTTTATAGCATTACCAAAGTAATGCCTATAACTGCGACGACCATAAACTAATTATCCTAATAAGCCATGCCTTAAAAAACATAAAAATTTTACTTACAAGAATTTATACGAAATACGAAGAATATAGTGGCAATACCCAATTTGGATTTAAAACGCAATGGGCAAGAGAAGCAATATACTGTATGCAAATGCTAAAGCAAAAATGCTATGACCAACAAAAAGATGTGTTGATAGCTTTTATAGACTACCAAAAAATATTTGACAGTGTAAGACATCAACTGATGCTCTATACACTACAAGAAATTGAACCAGATACAAAAGATCTTAGAATAATACGAAACCTGTATTGAAACCAATCAGCAAAACTACGAATAAATAACTTACTATCAACTAAAGAGTTACAAAACACAAAAGGCGTATGTCAGGATTGTGTATTATCCCCATTATTATTTAATATGTTGAAATAATCTTCAAAATAGTGCTGAATAACCAAACAAAAGCTCAAATGCGTGAAAACCCGCATTAACATTTGTCTTGTCATATTGCTGCGATTTCTTCTGGTGTACGGGCCTTAAGTTGACGCAAATTAGTCGGAGGATTCATGTAAACTCGATGTTTCAGATGTCCCCACAGGAAAAAATCTGGTGGGGCCAGGTCAGAACACCGTGGTGGCCAATGAATGTCACTTCTACGCGAAATAAACCGGTTCGAAAACAATTTTCTAATTACCTCTAATGCCGCGCGTGCTGTGTGACTTGTGGCCCCATGTTGATAGAACTATGTTGTAGGGCCATATCCCTCCTGTACTTGAAGCGGAATTGGCGCCCATGGTTAACTTAAAAAAATGCAGACCATAATAATTTTTGAAAAAATTGCAGCTCATACGATGACTTTGGGGCTGTGGACATGTTTCTGTTGTTTTTTCCAAGGATTGTTTTCTGACCAACAACGCATATTTTGACGGTTAACATAGCCATTTAAATGAAAATGGACTTCATCATTAAACAGTATGTCATTAAAGTTTTCAAACTGCAAAAGCATCTTGCGTCTCTTTTTGCAAAATTCTCTGAACGGTGGACCGGATCAAATTCAAAGCCCCCCGCAAAGCTTTCGTAATGTTAATCACTATTTACAACGCAATTTTGAGAATAGGTTACTTCCCGGCACAATGGAAAGTCTCCCAATTAATTATGATTCTTAAGCCAGGGAAAACACCAAATGTAACTGATTCTTACAGACCAATCAGTCTCTTGCCGATTATAAGTAAACTCTTTGAAAAACTGCTTGACAATAGACTAACACCTATCATAGAAGAGCTAAATCTTATACCTAATCATCAGTTTGGCTTCAGATATGAGCATTCCACCATTCAGCAGGTTCATCCAGTTGTTGACTACATTAACCAATCATTCGAAGAGAAGCAATACTGCACGGCAGTGTTCCTGGATGACAGCAAAGCTTTTGATAAAGTGTGTTATGATGGCCTCCTTTATAAATTGAAACATACACTGCCTCATCCATATTTTATTATATTGAAATCCTATCTAGAGGATAGACTCTTCCAGGTTAAATACGGACAACAACTAAGTGAACTGTATCCGGTACGTTCTGGAGTCCCACAAGGCAGTGTCTTAGGACCTATGTTATACCTGCTCTATACAGCTGATGTACTCACCAACATACAATCTCTAACAGCAACATTTGCGGATGATAAAGCCATCCTGGTGAAACACAAAGATCCTGAAACAGCCGTTAAAATCCTACAAGCACATCTAAACGAAGTAGTGACATGGACCAAGCGATGGAGGATTAGACTGAACGAAACCAAATCGCTACATATCACCTTTACAAAATGCAGAGGAAATACACCGCAAATCCATATCAACAATACACCATTACCGCAAGTTGCGGAAGTAAAATATCTCGGCATGCACCTCGACAAGGCGTTAACATGGAGGGCACACATCTGGCATAAAAGAAAACAATTGGGGATCAAGTTCAGCAAACATTGCTGGATGCTCGGTAGAAGATCCAAGTTGTCACTTCAAAATAAACTTAGTTTATAAGATTGCATTCAAACCAATATGAGCCTATGGCATAAAGTTATGGGGGTCAGCAGCAAACACCAATATTCAAATCATCGAATGATTTCAGACAAAAATGCTACATGCAATGTGTGACGCACCCTACTTCTTAAGAAACATTGATATTTTGCGCGACTTAAAAGTGGACACAGTGAAAGAAACCATTACCAAACTCAGTGAGCGATACCTAAGTAAATTGGAGTCTCACAGCAATCCTCTTGCGCTGAATTTACTCGATAACAGTTTGGACACTCAAAGACTAAGCCGAGTTAAACCACTACAACTACCTTATAGATTTACTTAGCAATCAAGATCGCAGTTCTTACTTGCCCACTGTAATAATCTAACCACATCTCCTCGGCTTCTAAGTTACTTATAGGTTTAAGTCACTGGACGTTAATCCTAACGCCTTTTTCATGTCATTTAATCACTTATGTATCAAATTTGCTTATTGTGTATACAGATCGCAAATAGTGAATAAATAAATAAATAAAAAAAAAAATCAAAGCCGCTGCGCGTTTACAGATCGACCTTCGGGGCTGTTGTCGAACGCTAGCGCGCACGCGATCGATGTTTGCTGACGTTATCACTGTTCGCCGACAGTCAACAGGTTTGGAATTCACGGTAGAAACATTACGCGCAAACTTCTGAACCAAACGCTTTATTAAATTGGCACTTGACCCTTGTTTGTATGAACCTATATCAAACTCGAAAACGCCTACGTACTTTACGCAACTAATGGCTTCGTAATACCTCCGCACACAAAAGGCAGGTTGCTCCCCTGGAACTGCTTCATTGCAATTGACAACTTTTATGCTCCCTACTACTCAACACATTGCTGCCCGCCCCTCTGCCACTATTATATCCCGCACTGTTTTAAAGACAAATATGCATTCCATTCTGAGTCACCAGTTATATGGCCCACAGTAACATATGGCCCGAAACGTAGTTACTAAAGATAAGATCAATAAACTGAATTGGGGATTTTGAAATGTGGATCATACTACTACGGATTGTCTGGATGGAAATAATTATAATAAATGGAAGTATTAGGCAGAGCCAACATTGAATACAAATAATAAAATAACGAAAAGTTTCTTACAACGATGCAAAAGTACGAAACAGTAATATTTATTCTAATGGGAAAAATAGAAGAAAGAAGACGACGAAAAAACGACTCTCATAGTTAAGAGACATAAAAAATTGGTATCCCAAATTAAAAAGGCATAGTAACGTCTATATGCTGCAAAGCGTAAGATAGTAGAAAAGTTTATTTTTCTTTTATCTCTCGTTAATAATAATTGTCTTTATTATGTTATTTTTTATTCCAATGTTCTTTAACCCAAAGTGCGTAATTTAAAAATTAAGTTTTTAATGGCCTACGATAAATGTAACTATAAGGAAAAAGTTTGCCCTTTTAGATATAGCGAGAATTTATTTGAATATTTCAATAATTCTTTAAATTGTTTGTCGTAGGGTTGTATTTTAGTCTTTATAATAAATGAGTAACAAGGCTTGCAAATGTAATAACAAATTTTACAGTTTTATTGCTCTAAAGCATTAACAATGCCAACTTCCCGTTACGAATGAAATAATGAACGGAATGCTTTTAAATTTTAAATTTACTGTTAAAATGTGTTTAATTTACATCGCAAAAAACTACAAAGCTACACTGGACGGGTACAATAACCAGCCAAAAGTCTAATGTCCAAATATTTTGATGGGCATGCACCACTGCATGTTTGTTTAATAATGACAAAAGATGATCAAATATATATTAAGATATTCAAAAACCCAAGCAAAGGTCTAACAAGTTAAAAGTTTTTCCAATAAAAATTGCAATAGAATAAAAGTTTCAGATTCAAATATGTTTTGACCAAGTCGCCTTCAAATTTGAGTTTCTTCGTATATCAGAGATAGAAGCTAATTTTATAAAAAGCTTTAAACAAACGCAATTATACATGAAGCTTTTTATCTTGTCACTGAATGTTGAATAAATCATAGGGGATACGAGTATAATTTTCAGTGATTCTTTAATTTTCTTTTTATTGTCTTGCATTAATAATAAACATTAAACTAAACATTTCAATAATAAAAAAATATTAATGACAAGTAATTGTAATTATTTCTATATTAAATTCTAATTTTACCAAATAGTAGATATAGGAATACTCAAAATGGATATTTTTGTTTTCACGCTTTAATCGTTGAACGTTTTATCTAAAATCAGAATACTACAAAATTAATATAATATTTTTCTGTAAGTTTGTTTAGGGGGATCTGTTAATTCTTTAGTAGCACCTTATGTTAAACATCTTTAAAATAACTAAAAATGCAGCGCACTATTTAAATTATTTCCATTTAATAAATTGACACTATATTTCGCTTCTAGAATATCCGAACTCGCGCGTTGTTTTTCTTACTTCTCCAAAAATTTCTGGCATGCAGGTGTTTGTGTACTGTTTACAATAAACAAAAAACAGCCTTACAGCCACAGCAACGTGGAACGTAAGAAGTTTGCTTTCTGCAGGAAAACTAGACAATGTTACACAAGAAATGGACAGATAAATATAGATGTACTTGGCATTAGCGATACACAATGGCAAAATTCAGGAAAATGCCAAACTCGAACTCAAGAGGTATTTTATTATGTGGGAAACAAGACGGATACGGATTATAATATCAAAGAACTGGAAAAATTATGTAATTAACTTCGTTCCCTTGTCAGAACGCATAATGCTTTTACAACTTAAAGATAAATACAATACAATAAATCATATACAAGCCTACGCTCCAACATCCGATAAAGACGATGAGGAAATCGAGGAATTTTACAACAATTTAGAGGAATTAATCAGAACAACAAAAAAGCATCACATTAATATTATAATGGGAGACTTTAACGCTAAAGTAGGTCAAGGCAAAGTCGGGGAACATGTGGGAAATTATGGACTGGAAATTAGGAATGAGAGAGGCGATCGACTAGTTCAATTCTGCCAGAATGAAGACTTCGTAATAACTAACACCCTTTTCGAGTTATCCCCTCGACGACTGTACACGTGGACATCTCTCCAACACACAAAGGACAAAATAGTGAGAAACCAAATAGAAAATATTATGATTACAAGGAGATACCGTAACGCTGTTAAGTGTACCAAGATATACCCTGGAGCCGATGTTAACTCGGACCATCACCCCGTAGTTCCTGAGATCAAAATAAAACTAAAAAGGATCATAAAAACATTAGATCTAAATAAACTAAAGAACGACAGGGGAAGAAATAAATAGAAATCTCAGAAAAATACATAACCAAGTGCGAAATACCGATAATATAAATGAAAAGCTGAAATACATAAACGCAGTTATTAAAACCGCAGGTGAGAAACATTTGACCAGAACTTCAAAGAAAACAAAATATGGATATCGGAAAACATATTAACGCTAATGGATGAAAGACGAAAAGTAAAAAACCAATCAGAACAATATAAAGAAATCAATAAAATTATAAAAAGAAGTATTAAGGAAGCAAAGAAGCATGGTTAAAAGAGCAATGTGAAGAAATGGAGAAATATGAAAAAAGTTACGATTCGTTCAATATGTATAAAAACGTCAAACAGATAACAGGAACCCAAAGAAGATACCAAGTGGGCTTACTTAAAGACAAGAATGGAAGGATCATTACAGACCTAAAAGATAAACTAAAATGATCGGAATAGATTGAAGAATTGTTGTCATACAAAAAATGAAACCGGACCTGAAATCTTAAAAGACGAAGTAGAACTCGCAATCAAAATCTCCAAGAAAGGAAAAGCAAATGGACCCGATGAAATCCCCACATACCTATTGAAGCTTCTGAACGATAATTCTCTAAAGATAGTACTACATCAATTCAATACGATATACAACATGGGAATCATACCGCACGACTGGCTTTTATCTACATTTATCACGATCTCCAAAACACGAAACGCAAAAGAATGCTCGGGCCACAGAACAATATCATTGATGAGCCATCTACTAAAGATAGTTCTTCGAGTACAAAATCGAATCTATCAAAAATTAGATGATGACATAAGCGAAACGCAGATGGGGTTCAGAAGAGGACTAGGCAACAGGAAAGCACTCTTTGCCTTAAATGTGATCACACAAAGATGCATAGACGTCAATCAAGAAGTACACGCCTGCTTCATAGACTTTGAGAAGGCCTTCGACATGATAAACTTAAAGACATACTAGAAGATAAATACATTGATGATAAAGACCTACGAATCATCCTTAACCTATATTGGAACCAAAAAACAAACATCAAAGTGGATAATGAGATCTCACAAAAAATTGAAATACGAAGAGCGTACGATAAGGATGCATATTGACGCCGCCGCTCTTTAATGTCTGCATTGAAAGAATCTGCCAGGAAGCACTGTCGCAAGCTAAGGAAGGAATAGTAATTAATGGTGAAGTCATAAACAACATTCGTTACGCAGACGACACTGTACTGCTAGCAACACAGGAAGATCTGCAATGTTTACTTGATAACATGAACAAGGCATGCGCGGACTATGGGATAAAAATCAACGCCAGGAAAACGAAATACATGACATTTACGAAAAATACAATTAATCTCACACATATTCGTATCAATAACACTCAGATTGAAAAAGTAGATACAAATATCTGGGAGCTTTAATACACGAAACAGGTGATCAAAGCAAGGAAATACAAAGACGCATAGAAATTGCCAGAACAACTTTCATAAAAATGAAGAAAATGCTATGTAACCGTGATATAAGCATTACATTAAGAATACGAATGCTAAAATGTTACGTGTTTAGCACCTTGCTGTATGGTGTCGAAGCATGGACCCTAAAACAAAACAAAATAAAGAAGTTGGAAAGCTTTGAAAGCTTTGGTGCTATCGACGGATATTGAAAATAAGATGGATAGACAAAATAACAAACATAGAGGTAATACGACACATAAACCAAGAACCAGAAATTATCCGGACAATAAAAAAGAGAAAATTGGAGTATCTAGGTCACCTAATGACAGGACAAAAATACATATTACTGCAGAATATAATGCAAAGGAAAATTAAAGGACGAAGAAACCAAGGCCGTAGCAGAATGTCCTGGATGCGAAACTTGAGGGAATGGTTTGGGTGCACCACCAACGAACTATTCCGAACAGCTGTAAAAAAGATTAAAGTCGCCCTGATGATATCCAATCACCGATAGGAGTGGCACGCAAAAAGAATAAAATTAATTGTTTTACGATCCTTTAAAGCCAGCGACATGTCCAATTTTTCCAAAAATAAGCGACCATTTGCTTCGAATTGGTTCAAACGCCAACGACTTTTGTTGGGTTCATCTTGGAAGACCCATGGAATCGACTGCTGTTTATTTTCGGTCTCATGCATAAATCCAAGATTTTTCACCTGTGACAAAGTTGTAAATAATATTTGAAGCACGGCAACCGTATTTTAAGCATTTCTTTCGACTGATCGACACGAGTCTGTTTTTAAGCAATCGTTAACTTATGCGGAATCTATCGCGCACGCAGCTTTTTCACGGTTACATGTTCATGCAATTTCGAAAGTATGCGTGTCGTACAATGCCTAAGGATGCCTGAATTTCACGATAAGTTATACGACAACCTTGGCTTATCAGTTCACACACGGTATCGATGTTTACTAACAGCATAGCCAGTTTTAGACGGTCTTCTTTAAATTCATCTACCAGTAAACTGCGAGTACGATTAAATTTATTAAACCAACAATATACAGCGGCTACGTGGGGCTTTATTCCCAAAAGTAAAAGTCAGTTCGTTGACGCCTTGTTATTGAGCTGATCCATGTCAAAAGTAGTAAAAAATCATGGTTCAAATATGTTCAAAAATGAATTTGATTTTTTTGGACCAGAGAAAATTTTCAACTTAATGACAACAAAACAAATAGCGTTCCTATGACAAAACGTTCTGAGTACGCATACGTATATGCAAACGTCAAATAGCAGGTAGAGTTGCCAATTCGCAATATATATCATGCAGCCCACGTAGTACGCGAAATAAAAGAAACAAAATGATATATTGCCCTGACAATGAGAGCAATGTAGCAAACATTTTCTAAAACTAAATATTATAAAGTTAACATTAATTAAACTTATTTGTTTTATTTTATAAGTCATATGTAAAATTACTTTCTAAAATAGTAAAATTTTAACATTAAAAAATGTTACAATGTAGAACTGAATAAGACCTCAGATAAATGCAAACATTTATTTTGTATAACCACCACCAAATTATTTTACAGCGCCGAATCATAATTTACAGATTATATTATAACCGCAACACCAAATGCAATGGAATGTCCATCCACGAACTCAGATAAGTTCCCCAATCGTTGCCATTTAGTCAATTATCAGTAATTACACATAGTCATCTAGTTAACGATTGTAACATACAGTTTGACTCTTGTAGACTCAAATGAAGTAAAGCTACTATAAGGTGTCCCAAAATTAACGCGAGATTTGAATTAAATAGAAAACACAGTTTTTAGTCTTTTGATTGTAATATTTTTATTGAATCATAAAGTACATAGGATAGGGTTATTTATGGAATAACACATCGGGCAAACAGCCTCCACGGCTTTGCATATACATACGCACTCGTTTGTCGAAATTTTCCATGACCATTCTGCATAAATGTGGCTGAATTTCGTTGATGCAACGTCGAATCTCCTACTTTAATGCACGCGTGGTTGTGGCCCTGTTGACATAGACCTGTGATTTTAAATAACCCCATAAAAAGAAATCTAATGGTGTTAAATCACACGATCTAGGGGGCCAATTCTGATCACCGAAACGAGAGAGTACACGACCTGGAAATGTCTCATGCAGTAATTGAAGTGTTTCACGGGCTATATGGCATGTGGCACCGTCTTGCTGAAACCACATATTGGACACATCAATATCATCCAATTTCGGCAAAAAGAACTGTGTTATCATGTCGCGATATCGAGCACCAGTAACAGTCACTGCTTGACCAGCCTCATTTTCAAAAAGGTATGGTCCAATTATGCCTCCAGCCCAAAATCCACACCAAACAGTGACACGTTGTGGATGCATTTGTTTTTCGACAATCACATGTGGGTTCTCAGAACCCCAAAAGCGGCAATTTTGGCAATTAACAAGCCCATCAAGGTGTAAATGTGCTTCGTCGCTTAGGATGATTTTGCTCGAAAAATCAGCATCCATTTGTTGATGCTCAGTAATCCATTCAACAAACTCTCTTCGCTGTGCATGGTCATTAGGCTTCAGTTGTTGTGTTAATTGAATTTTGTAAGCATGGAGACACAGATCTTTAGTGAGTATACGCTGTAGAGAGCTTCTTGAAATTTGCAATTCTTGTCCACGACGCCGAATTGGGTTCCTGGATTGTCACCGACACTCTCACGCACTGCTTCGATGTTCACATTTGAACGGCTTGTTTTTGGACGACCAGTGTGTTTGGCGTCTCCAACGGATCCTGTCTCTCGGAATTTTTCAATTAATCTCTTCACAGTTGACGAAATCAAAACACTATTCCGACCATATTTTGTATGAAATTTTCGAACAGCGACCGCCAAGCTCTCATTATTTTTGAAATATTGTTCAATAATGAAGACACGTTTTTCTATCGTGTAACGCTCAATTTTTACTAACCCTAAACTGTCAGCTGTCGATTTGTTTTTGTTTTAGGTTGTCAACACTTTACTGCATAAATGGCGGCAAATTTAAATATTGCGTTAATTCTGGGACACCCTTTACAAGAAAGAGTATTGATAATAACAACAACCTAAATTGTATATATTGTAAACTACATTTATTGCAAGAGATGAATTTCTAAAAAACAAAAATGCGGAAAATTAAAAGAAAGTGGCCTGGTTAAACTACCCTACTGTATCATTCTTAGGCTAACTCATAACTATCTTTGCAATACATTTGTATAAGTAATAAACATCAACCTCCAAAAATCCAGTAGATTCAACGACTTTTAAATCGCAAAGCAAACTTAATAGTAGAGTATCGAAGGCCTCCTTCAACGTCCGTTCACCATATGGTAAATATATTTCCAGTTACTAAAAATACTCGTTTTAGATTCTAAGCAAGACAATAATAAAAAAATCTAAAAATAGGCTCGCTCACGAGTGCTATCATTAAAATTGGACGATCGTAAATTCTACAGCTCGTATCGCTGTTTGAAATGTGTTGTAAGGCATTATTATAAAACATGCCTTAAGAAGAAAGAAGGAGTTCCCATTTGACTTTCAAAGTGAGCACGTCTGCTATGCCCTGTTATCTTTGGATGTACCGAGTGTTGAACTATCTATTGATAACCCGCATCATACCACTTCAAAACTGTATGTACAATTTAAATCTATTACTGTAATAGAAGTATGTGTTTCCATTGGAAAGTTGCTACGACCCTGGGCTTTCGGGTGCACCAGCAGCTGCTGAAAATTATAGTTTTACGATCAGTATTACTAATACACAAGTATCTCAATTTACCCAACAGCAAAATAATAACAATAGCCAACCTAATCCACAGCCCGTATATCCCACTCATTATCATGCATACCAGTAATCTCCATTTCTAATTAATCCACAATCACTGTCTTTTACAAGCGGTGCAAAATAGCACAAATCAACAAAATTAATACCGCAAACAATAATTTCAACTCGGCAAATGCAAATTTAATCGAAGAATTGGATACAGATACTAATAGCCTTCACGGCACGAAAGATAACTTGACAAAATCAAACCACAGTTAGCAAACAACTAAAAAACGGAAAAGAAGTTACCCAAGTCCAAGCTTTAATCGACAACGACCCATCCCTACGAGTACATCAAAGAAATATGAGGTCCTCGCAAACTCAACCCTATAATACTAGTCAAGAGCAAGCATCTAATAATTGATAAAATGATTACATTTAATATATTTATAATTTTGATTAGTAAAGTCTGCTATTTAGGTATAAAACACGATGTCAAACATATGTCTACGCGCCCTGTATCTGCATGCATTTATGTGTTTTTTAAAATTACTGATAACACTCTCGCAGGTGATTGGCCCGATGCCTTGTATGATTTCCGCCTTCATTTCCAGAATTGTGCATGGTTAGCGTACACCTGTGACTTCACAAACTCACCTAAGAAAAAACTATAGGGTGTAAGATCCCAGGATTTTTCCTACCATTCCTGGTCATCATTCGTTTTAAACTGTTTCAGGACTAAAACAAACTGATGTATTATAGAAGCATCAAATGCTAAATTAATTTAAGTAATAATAGGCAATGATAAGAAGAGGCATTCATAAAATACTCTCTAATTGCATTATTCTTGTTGATTAATTTTAAATTTATCTTAGTAGTACTCTTTAGAGATGGGCAAAGTGACTCACTTCTGGGTTCAGATCCAGATCGCTCAGTCACCAAAAAGAGCTAGCTCTTTTTTATAACTCGTAACTCATTTTCTGCTACATTTATGCCTACTGGCTATATCAGTTAGGCTATTACTGCTACCATTATAAAGCCAATTGTAATGAACTGTTTAATTCAACAACGTTTTATTTAAATTTTATTTTCCCCTGACAATAGGGGAATTTTCCTTTCCCTTCTTTGGTAAAATGGTACTAAATATCACTCGACAACGTACTAGCTCTCACCGATATTTCATTCTACAAATAGTACAACAAAATATTATAAACTACTAATCGTTTAAATATTATAGTTATAGATCCGGTTTTTCTTGACAGTTATACCGGTCAACAAATAATTGTTATACATGGTTAGGGTTCAAAAAAGATAGTATTAGGTAAGATCAATCTAAATTATATTATAAGTATTATGTTAATATCACCATGTATTAACTAATAACTATCGTCCTTCATCACTACCGTTGTTAATTTAAATGTCTTGAGGAAGTTTCGTTTAGCGTGTGGATTCCTTTTGGCGTCCTAGTTCGTTAGTTCCCAAAAGCACTAGTATTAAAATTAGGTGGAATGTTTTGGTCAGCTATTTTGCATGTGTTCAGTTGAATTGTGTCCATTAAGCCAATGTGTAATTGTCTGTTTGTTATCGGGCATTAACATCGTTCTGATTACTTTTTTTTGCCAAAACTTGAATTCTCTTTATGTTTGCTAATGGGAGGTAATTCCTCCAAATGTCATCCATATAATACTAAATGGCACGAATATCAGAATGATATTGTTAATAGTAAGGTGACGTTTCATTCGAGCTTAGGACAAAATATTTTATTAATCAGTGGGTAGAGTTGTACCAATCTAGTAGACCCTATTAATTTCTTGTTATATGAAAATTCCATGTTTAGACTAGATAAATAGCCTAATACTTCGATAAGCTGAGGAGTCTGCAGTTATTATTCCATGGATTAATTTTGTCAGTGTGTTGCGCCGTAGTGATTCATCTAAGAGTGGAAGATTTTAGCGGCAGCTTTTTGGAATGGTTCTAATGTTCCAGACTTGAAGCCATCTTTGCTAACGGGTATTCATTGAGGTTTGGAGTTTGTTTCAATAGCCATTGATTCAGGTTTTATTTTTGGTGCAGCAGGTGTCATCTCATATAATGCTAAGGTTTGCAGTGGTTGTTGAGGAATTGTCATGAAGGTAGATGTTTATAATAGGTAGGTCCACTAGGTGCTTCCTTAGCTTTGTAGAACATCCTGTGTTGATAGGTCTGGTAGAGGAATGGCTGCGTAGTATTTTACGTCTGAAAAGATCTATTCTTGAGATTATGAGATATAATTGCGTTTGTAAATATTCCAAGATATGTGTTACGAGATGAAGTTAATGGTATTCAGACCTTCGATCCAAACTCTGTCAAAGGTTCTTGAGCTAGGAGTTTTCAATACTACATGCAGTGTATTGTTTTGGTCACAGCCACGTTCATTAGTTCAACTAGCGTTTGCAGCGTGATGGACAGTATGAAGTGTCGTTAATTAGAAGCCCAAGATCTCGGGAACTGGGATTATTCAGTCTGGAGAATTTCATCTGGTCTGCTATTTTTCCGAAAACTTTTTTGAGATGTTGATAAATGACTTTAATAGTCCGATATCCGTACGAAAGTTTTTGACTTGATCAATTTCAAGGAACATAGTAATAAGTCCAGTTTGATAGATAAATAACCGACTTAGGCAAGCGTTGAAGCTGATGATAAGTAACGTTTTAACTTGTGAAGGTTTTGATGTCAGTTGGAAATTTTCATCTTCTCCTGGATTTTATTGTTCGGAAGTTTTTTTATTATAGCAGCCATTTCCGCAGGGGAAATTGATTTCATGTTACGTCCTGCTATTGGTTGGTATGTTTCTAGATGTATGTTGACCAGCTTGACGTACCCTGCGACATTGTGTTGATGCGGAGTAAAAGTTTGTGTTAGGTGTTCTTGCATTTCCTGTGTTTGTCGTACAATCTTTCTTGTTGTTTTCCAGAGACCTGGGTCGCCCGATTCGTATGTGCTGATATATTTTTGATATGAATCAATTCTGTACCTCTTTAGCTTATGTTTGATGCGATGGCTCAGGTTGTTGACTAGGTTTTTTGTCGCACGGTTTCTAGAATGTTGCCATTACCTGCAAAGTTGGCTTTTTTGCTTTATAAGATCAATTATTTTTAACGGAGGCGTTTTTGGGCTGGTATGTCTGGGATTCTTTTTGATATGCGTTGCTTCCTTTAAGCTGCATGTTAGGCTTTTTGTGACATGTTCAACCGTTTCATCTATGTCCTCTGTAATTTTTAATCCGTTCGGGTACTTAAAGTTTGCATACAGTCTTTCTTTGAAGCTATTCCAGTTAACAATTTCATTTCTCACTTAGTTATAGGGTATCTTAACATTGGTGTTGTTATAAATGAGATTAGAACCGGCAAGTGATCTGAATAAAGTTCGGTGTAAACCTTTTGGAAGATTTGAGTGTAAACATTTTTTTGTACTATTATGTCCAATATGTCCGGATTGTGATTGGCCCGATATGGGAAGTAAGTCGGATCTTCCGGGGCGAGAATTTGAAGAGCATGTTGTTCAGAGTGGGAGTAAAGTCTTATACCAGATGGATTATTTTTTCTGCATCCCCAAATTGTACTTTTGGAATTGAGATCTCCGATTAGTAGTGTCGGTTCGTCCGAATCAAAGATCATCTGAATGTCGGATTCAAGAAGGATCTTGTTAGGTGGACGATAGGCGCTTATAACTTTAATTTAGGTGCCTTCCTGTATTTTGACCCTAACCGTTATGGTCTCGAGATTAGTGGTTTTAATCGGTGGAAACTCGTGTTGCTCAACTTTACGCTTGACAAGTGTAGCCACACCTCCGGATGCAACCATTGCATTACGGTCCGTGCGTTAGCAATGGTATCTAGGGATTTTGAAATGATCATGTATTCTTGAATGTGTCTCAGAAACGCATGCCCCATCCACAATGTGATGAAAACGTAGCTCGCTGGGTTAAAATACCATTTGCGTTCCAATTTAGGAGTTTTAAGTGAATAATAGCGTTAATATTGTTATGGTCCGTTAAGGAGTAAAGGTAATAGGTTTGTTAAAATAAATTGTTTGATTTGCCCTAAGTAAGGCTGAATAAAATTAAGAATTGTATTCAAGATTGTATTGATTGGTGAATCAGTGACAGGTTTAGAGTGCTCCCAGGTTGGCTACAGTTAGCTGGACTATTCGTTTTGGGAAGTGATGGGAAGGTGGAGAAGTTGTTGCTTGGAGCAGGTGCTTGTCTGTTGTTTTTGGTTTTGGAATTGGTGGTTGAGGACTTATTTTTGTTGTACTTGGATTCTTGGAAATACTAACAGCCACGAAAGTTAGCCGGGTGATTGCCTCCACAGTTAACACAGATCGCGGCAGAATAGAGATGGTTCCCTAAGCATTTTACACACCTTGGCTATAGTCGGCAGTAATTCTTTGTGTGGCCGTATCGTTGGCATCTGTGGCACTGTGGAGTGTTTCTGAAGTTGTTCTTGGCTCAACTGTTACTAATATGTGGCATAGAGTGTTAATTTTGTGAATTTCTTTGGTTTTCTCGTTTGCCGTAAGAAGTACTGCGCAGATCGTTATTGGCTTTTTATTTTTTTTTAAGAAGCCTGGTGATCCGTATGATAGGAAGATTATATTGATCGAGTTCTTCTTGAATGTTTGCTGATGTTAACGAGAGGGGCACATTTTTAATGACAACTGACAGAGGCCGTTCATTTGGATTTTGATAGGCGTGAAAAGCTATTTTATTAGTTAGATAATATTTAGCGAGTGTTCTGTAGTCAGATTCCGAACTTAGGATGATCTTTAGAAATGTTCCGCTGAGCGCCGTGGTATATTTATCAGTAATAATTTTATTTAAATCGTCTATTACCGGTTTATGATTTACAGGTCCGTGGAGAAAGATCTTGATCTTGTTCGCTTCTTTGGCGGGTTCTGGAGGTGTTTTGCTGCTTCCATCTTTCTTATCCCCGGTGTTGGGATCGATGTTTTCAGGCAGGTACTATTTATTTTGCACCAGAAGCGCTTCATGGTTCCAAAGGTACCTCTTTTGTAGATCACTAATTGGTGGCGAGAGGTGGTCACTATTTCTTTTGGTGGCTGACGTTGAGCGCCCCCGCAAGGAGGAACCAATTTGTTTTAAATTGCCTTAGATATTGAAAATAATTCGTAAACGTTGTGTTTAAAATTGAATGCAACTACGTGAAATAAAATGCGTTTAAGGATAAATCGCGCGGGGTCATGATAGCACTGCGGTTTCTTATCACATCCGTTCAGTACGAGCTTTGTCACCGAACTCATATTATAGATGTTATAGATAAATGTTACATACCAAGCTGTATAAAGGCGAAGACTGATAGAAAGAATAAGCAAAGTCGCAAAAAACTGAGGAGTTATCGGAATCAGAAACAAGTTGATGTCAAGTTTCGGGAGTGAATCAGATCAGTGAGTCATATCGAGACGGGAAAACCAAGAGCTGCTTGCATATGCGCAGACGGTACGACCGCGAAAGAGCGAGAATCGAGTGAGAGATCGAAGAGCTACCGCTCTTATTTTGTGAGTCTTGACTCACTCACTCTCTACCAAGAACTGGTTTTTTTGAATAACTGATGAGCGGATCGCCCATCTCTAGTACTCAAAGATTCAGTTCCAAGTAGTTTGTACTATTTCTGATGCGTAAAACTAAGTTTGTCTTTAAACAACAAATAAGCACAAATAACGTGCTCGTGATTATAGACAACCATATAACTCAAAATTGATAGAAATTTGAGAGAAAAATTACAAATGTAAATTCTGAACAAATCCCGGAATTAGAGGAGCTTATAATAAGATATGCATTGGAAATCCTAAATAACCTCAATTAAACGATTATTTGCAGGTAATAAGAAACTTAATCGACAAAAACTACAAAATATAATATGCCATTATGTCCGGCTTTTATAGTGTTTGCAAAAGCGTTTAACTTGCTTCAACAGTACGCCATCTTAAATTATCTGCAGTCCACACACACTAATGTTTGCCGCAGTTTACCGCTTTCTAAGACATTCGACAGCCACAGAAAAATACGAAGACTTTTGTTGAACTTTAGGTAACAAATTTGTTTTTGACGAGGGCTGGATCGCAAAGCACACAGTTTGGGGATGTAGATTAATTAATCCAAAAGGCATAAACATACTGCGCAAAATGCAAATGCATAATATCAGTTAGCTAACAACATACTGATCCGTCAACACAAACAGCATACCTGAGCTATTAGATTTCGCAGCTACGAGTGGAAAAGCCCAAACAGACGTAAAAAAGCGGAATCAAATCAAGATCTATTCTCTGACCACTCTGCAGTTTTCTCCATTAAGCACACTGATTGAAATATGTTTCAATCCTATTTGGAATAAAATAACATTTTTAGTTTTAGAATAAAAGATACTTATGACCTCGACAGAGTGACCCAATACCTAACCAAATTAATACAAGATACAGTCTGGCAAGCCACATCTACAACTCAGAATAAACTGAATTAATTGATATACCTTGACATATCCAACAACTAGTATCTAAAGAACGCAGGGCCAGAAGTAGATGGCAAAGAACAAGAAGCAAGCAAGATAAAACTAACTACAACAAACTCACGCACCAGTTACACTAAGTACTGATGGAAGCATGAAATTAAACATTTAGACATTGTGTTACAAATCTATCTAACGCCATACAATATGGGTAGCCACTAAAAAGGTCTACTATTGCAATTCAATCAATAAGAAAAATTAATGGTAGTTGAGCCAGATCCGATAAAGAAAAAAGCAGACGGTTTTGCCGAATACCTCGAGCAAATATTTGGTACTCTTCAAGCCTTATACCAACTATGATGATAATAAAGTTAAAATTTTTGTCAATGCACTGTACCCAGTTATCATTATCTGTAAAAGCCTTGTTACCAGCTGAAGTAAGAAAATAAATAAGACACTCAAATAATTGTAAAGCTCTTAGCTGCAATTTAAACTTAAGTGAAATACTGAATTACGTTACCAGAAAAGCCTTAGTATTGTTAACAACTATCTATAATAATATATGAAGATTGTGTTACTTTCCCGTACTATGAAAGTATGTCCAAATCATTATAATTGTTAAACCAGGGAAAGCATCAATGCAACTACAGTCGTACAGACCAATAATGCCCATTATGTCAAAAAATTTTGAAAAGTTAGTGTTAAAAAGAATAAAAGATACTGTAAACCTAGACCAGATAATTCCGTCATATTAATTCGACTGTAAAGAACATTATTCAACCATTCAACAGAGGCATCTAATTATCAATAAAATAATGGAAAGCCTAAAACTGAGGAGCATGGGAGTAGCAGTGGTTCTAAATATACAACAAGCTTTTGCATGGCACATAGCTTTATATACCATTAAAGTTTTACTTAACTGAACTAACTTTTCAAGTAAAAACAAATAGCTCTCGATTAAGCTGCCATAACACTGATTTTAAGTCTTCCAGGTGAGCATATTACGACCACTATTATAGTTGATATATACATCCCATATTCCAGTTACAGAAAATACTATTATTGCTATCTTCGTCTATGACACCGCCATACTGTCTGTTTAAGAATCAATATTTTCAAAATAATCTCTACCTGTCTGCATAGGAAAAACATCATGACCAATCAAATACAAATAATAGCGTATGCGGATGACATAGCAATCATAGGAAATAGGAAAGAAGACATTGCAAGAGCCGTAGATCAACTAGACGAAAAAGCACGGAAATTTGGCATGGAAATAAACGAAAGAAAAACAAAACACATGAAGATAGGAAAAGAACATGAGCACGCACAAGACTGTTTAAAAACACAATATTTGAGAGAGTTAACTGCTTTAACTATCTGGGAGTTACGATAGGACAAAATGGGGGGAACAAAGTGAAAGAAAAACTGCCGAAAGGAAACCAAGCATATGGAAGAAACAAAACACTGCTAAAAAACAAAACATTAAGTAAAACAACCAAAATAAAAATTTATAAGACCCTGATTCGACCCACCATAACTTACGCGATGAAAACAACAACAGCAACTAAAAAAGAAGAAGAAGACCTAAAAATCATGGAACGAAAAATTATGAGGACAATATTAGGACCTAGCATAACAAGCGATGGAGAAAGAAGGTTGAAAAAGAATAAAGAAATAGAAGAAGAACTAGGAGGAGAAAACATAGTCAGACACATAAAAACACAACGCTTAAGATGGGAGGGGCGTGTCTGGAGAAGAAAACCAGAGGAAATGATACGAAAAGTGACGCAGTGGACACCCTTTGGACCCAGGAAACGAGGAAGACCAAGAAAGAGATGGGGAGATGCTCTGGAAGGGGACATAAAGATAATGGGAATAGAAGATTGGATGTCGAAATACAGAGATAGAAAGGAATGGAAGAAGTTAATAGAGACCGCCAGAACTAACAACAAACTGTGCAAGAATGTAAGAACAAGCGGACTGATCCTCCCCAATAAATGGATTGAAAACGCCTAGAAAGGCGTAGCCATAATTCGCAGAATTGTACGGTTCAATGAATGAATGAATGAATCTCTACCTGTCAACTCTTAAAAGCATAGGTGCCAAAAAGATTCGTAAATGCATGAGTGGAGTCCCTTACGGACCTCATGTTAAAATGTGCTTATTTAATAAGAAAGAGAAATGATATTTTATGAGGTTTATTATAGAAGTAAAAACAAATATTTTTTAACCAAAACATATAACCTGTGAGTCATAACTGCAAACGAAATTGCCATTCTTTATTATGGCACTCATTGCACATGAATCCTTCAACCTTTCTGCGTCTTTCGCAAACAAAATTAGCACAAAGTTTGCAGATAATGCGAGATTTTTGTCTTAATTTCGAGGACACAAGTAGCATCTTCCCGATTTTTAAGCTTGTTTCTTGTTGGTGATTGGATAGTGCAGATTGTTCCGGTTCAACTTCACAATTCTTGAGTGCATCTTCCACATATGGATGTTTTAATTCATATATGGTTTTAATATGTATATTTTTATATATAATTTATACATTTAATAATAAGCGCATTATAAGCAGCAATATCTGTGATATTCATAAATATCCAGGGCCACCACTTAGTTCTTCTGGCACAAGAATATTCCCTTAACAGTTTATCGGCATTATCAACTCCCCCCTTTGTTTTATTATAGTCCAGTATCATAATAGACTTCTTTTCATCTGCTTCTCTTCCAGCGTCATCATCATGCTGAGAGGAGAGTACACGAACCATTTTTCCCTTCTTTGGTATGTACGAAACCATAGATATGTCTTGAGTAAATGCAAATATAGAAGATTTTTCGGGTCTGAATTTTATGCTAATTTCATCAGGTGTGTCTGTCTTATTCTTCCGCACAGTCCCTAATAGTGTCAACTTAGATTCTAGCAAGTATTTTTCTAAACCAACACTGTGGTTATTCCTCCCCAACTGCCTTTATATGGTTGAGTAAGATCTTTGACAACTCTGGTCTTTTTCTCTAATGTTGCCCAATCCGTTACCAGTGTACACTTATAAATTGCATAAATAACTTGTTGTGACATCAGCTGCTGCCCAAATCTTTATTCTATATTTTGTTGGCTTTGATTGCATATATTGAAGAAAATTGCACTTACCTCTAAAGGCTACTAGTTGTTGATCAACCGTTGTATGTTTATAAAGGTCAAAATTCTTGATGCAGTTTTCAACAAAAAGTTTCCAAATCTCTCGTATTGCTGCAAATTTGTCATTTGCCTTTCTCTCTGCACGCGTTGTTTTATCGTCAATTCTTATGATTTTTGAAATGGATTCAAATCTGTTTACAGACATGGAAGCTGAAAAGAACTGCGTCGGATCGATGCATCTCTTGCCCACATTTTACGCGTAGGTTCCCTTCGACATCGCAAAGCGTCTGATTTGATAAGAATTTCTATGAAACAATCCAATTCTTCAGTTTGTAATAATTTCCACCCATTGTTTGAATTTGGATGTTTTACTTTCCATTCCCCATAGAATCTAATAGCTCCTTCATTTGAATGACGACAGATGACCTGTTTCATGTCAAGAGTTATAAAAAAATTGAACGTTTCTAATATCGTGTCGGCAGCAATGGCACATTGTGGTAAACCAGGATTTGCATAATTCTTATAAGGCCGCTTAGATGTGTGAAATGGACAACTAAACTACTTCATTCCTGATTTGGCTACATATTGACTAGCCGCGGTTGTATTAACATTATCAGTATTTGGTTATGATTCCGAAATTATTTCTTCCAAAACCTCTGCATTGTCATCGATTTCAGAATTGTCGCCGCCATATTCCACTTCCGAGTCAAATTCATTAATGCTTTCAGCTAACTTCCTTGGCTCTTCTTGTGTTAGAGGTTTATTCTTCTTCCACTCAGCCATTTTGTGCAAGATCTGCAAGAATTTGTGTTTAATGAGATACGGAATATTGCATACATTTGCATACATGCAATATTGCATATATGCATACATGGGGTCCACCGTTGACCCCATTTACCCAATTATTTGCTAACTTAGTTCACAGCAACAATATATTTCTGTAAACACACTAAACATAACCTAAAAACTGACAGAAGCAAATAGCTGAACTCTCAGTTCTCCAATATTAACAAACAATACCAAGACTGAAATTAAGTAACTTGGATTACTCTTGGACCAGAAACTTATCAACAATTAAATCCTAAAGTTAAACAAATGTCTCGACTGCGCGGACGTCGCCCGCAACGTTCCTCCACAAATATAATTGTAATACACAAAACCATACTAAAACCTGTACGATTTTGAAGAGTACAACTTTGAGGTTGTGCAAAGCCATCAAATTTTAAAATATACAAAGATTTCAGACAAAAAGCTTTCGAATGATTGCAGACGCACCGTGGTACACCAGCAAACAAACTCTGCGCAGAGTTTGAAATAAAATATATCAACAATAAAACTCAACAAATTCCAACCACATACCACAACAACCGCTCGGGACATCCAAAAAAAACTAGTAGAACAGCGTTGGAGCCAGCCAGCAGTCGAAAAAAAATTAGAACGTCAATAGCTGTAGGATTTATTGCAATACATAATAAAGAAATCCTTGAAAGGTACATCCAAACTTTAGGCAACCGATTTTTGCCTGAAAATGATTTTAACGCAAAGCACCCTCTTTGAGGGTCGCGTGTTCTCAATCCAAGAGAAAGAATACTACTATCTGTTGTGCAAAACGATCAACTGAGCTATATTGGCCGACTGATTTAGCGAAGATCCCCGACTTGCTGGACTTTTTTGTGTTCAAAGGTATACCTCAAAGTTATCACGTCATTCCTCGACCTATGATCAGACCATAGTCCTATAATAGCACAAGTTAGTATAGCAATCATAAGTAAGACTAGACCCCCAACATTAACAAATAAAAAAAATAGACTTCGGAGAAATACTACAAGATAGCATAACAACTAATATCGCACTGAAAACAGAAGAAGACATCAAAGTAGCGGTAGAAACACTAACCCAAGCAATCCACTTGGCCATTACAAAAGCCACGCCACAATTATCACCCACTACTACACATCAAAATTACTTTATCGACATCAAAAAAAAAAATGCCAAAAAACGGCGACTCCGAAGGATTTGACAACATAGTAGATCCTCAGAGGACAAACTAAGACCCAACACAGCAGCTCGAAATTTCAAAAAACTCATAAAGCAAGCAAAAATGAATACTTAGAAGGATTAACCGCAAACTTAATAGACCTAAATATCACATACCCCCAATTCGTAAATTAGACGGTGCATGAGCTTGTACTGACAAAAATAAAGTAACCGACATACAAGAAGTGTTTCAACCTCTTCCTATCAATGATCAACACACTGATGTAGAAGTGAACAACTTCCTTCAGGCCCCTGATCAACTTACATTACCATCAAACCTTTCACTAGGGCTGAAGTTCAAACAATGATTGATAGAACGAGTAACTGCAAAAAATCCTCTGAATACGACTTAATTACTGGTCACATATTGAAAGGACTGACTTTTAAAACTATCTGCATGCTCACGCTTATTTTTAACAGCATTGACGTAGAAAATTTTTCCCGATAAAATGGAAAACTGCACAAATTATACTTATTCTCAAGCCCACATCATACAGACTCATCAGCCTGCTGCCAATGTTCTTCAAACTACTTGAAAGATTATTTTTGACCAGACTTACCCCTACTCTTGCAGATCAAAAATTAATACTCAATCATTAATTTGGTTTCCGGAGTCATCACTCCACTATACAGGTACACAGGGTAGTAGAATACATTAACTATGCATTCGAAAACAAAAACTACTGTGCGGCTGTCTTTCTAGCCATCAGCCAGACCTTTGATAAGGTCTTGCATAAAGGTCGCCCCTTCAAGCTGAAGCTGTTCTTACCCTACACATACTACCTAATCATAAAATTATACCTTGAAGACAAGCAGTTTCAAGTAATTATCATTATTCTACCCCATCACATCAGGTGTCCCACAAGGAAGCGTTCTGGGTCCGGTCCTGTATGTTTTGTACACAGCTAACCTTCCCATAAACGCACATACATTCATCGCAACTTATGCTGATGATACAGCAGTTCTTTCCACCCATACTGACTACCTTACAGCTGCAAGTAATTTACAGCAACATCTGGCAGCAGTAACTGACTGGTTCCAAATATGGCGATTCAAAATCAATATTCAAAAATCATTACAAATCACCTTCACCAAACGTAGAATCATGCACCGTGACAAAGCCCTAATTTGGAGAACGCACATTTACACCAAAAGAAAACACTTAATTCTTAAAATTAAGAGCTACAACTGGTTATTCCGCCGCAATTTCCAACTGTCTCTGAAAAACAAATTATTAGTCTATAAAAATATACTGAAACCAATCTGGAGCTACGGAATTTAGCTGTGGGGTACTGCCTCACCGCTTCCAGTCGAAGACACTCCGCATGATCAACAATGCTCCCTATTACGTACCCAACACAGAAATACGGAAAGACCTGAAGTTGAAAACAGTGAAAGAAGAAATTGCTAAGTTTAGTGAAAAATATCTTCAGCGATTAGAAACACATCTTAATCCATTAGTGTCAGATCTGAGTGATGAAAGTGAACAAGTGCGCAGACTAAAGCGTTTCAAACCGATCGATCTTGCTTATTGTTTCTAGACAGTTTATCATTCTTACTATTTCTAAATTATATATCAGTTGTATAAGTGAATTCACTGAGGAAGACCAAAGGGTGTTACCTCACCTGTAACTTACACTGCAATATATTGCCTAGAATAGTTCACTGATTTGCTTATTGCTGCTGTAGCAGAATGTAAATAAATATCCTAAACGGGTTCTCGTTTTATTTTCGCCGTGTAAAGACGTGAATTGAACGCGGAGATAATAAGAGTGCAACAAGTGCGGCCGCAAGGCCGGGCTCATTTTATCGGTCTCCGATAACCTCGGTTTCGCCGTACGGATTAATAAACTTTAAAGTTACGATTTGTTGTGAAACTTACATTTTACTTATAATCTATCTCAACATAACAAGTTCACAATGCAAAACAGCGCTGGATCCCAGCAGGTAAATGCAAATAGCTACTTCCTTCAACCAATCCCAAATTATTCTGCACCCATCAATGTGCCTCCAAACAATAACACACAGATGTTTCTACAATCGCAACCCCAAGTACAATGGCATAATCAATCACATCTGCAACCAAATCCACAATCCGTATTTAGGGCTCAGTGGCAGCAACCACAACAAGCTTACCCGATGTATCTTACTAATTACCAACAGACAAGTACGCAAATCCAACCTACAGCTTTGCCTTACTCTGCTCAGATGGACTGGAATAGAGCGGAATCAATACAAGACGAAGCTCCACTGATATCAAACACTCAAAAATACGATAACGACAACATTTCAATAACAAGTGAAAATACAACGACCCCTATAAAGCCAAATGATTTTCAAGAAATAACTCGAAAACACAAAAGAAAGAGAACTAATACTCAACCAGCAGTGCCAACTGACAAAAATCCAGTTGCCACTAGCAATAGATTTCAAATACTAGCAAGTAAGGAAAACCTCCCGACATCAAGCACCTCAACTGAAACCAATGCCAAACTACCGAAACCTCCTCCAATCCACATACATTATGTAACAAACATAACTCCTTTACTACGACTTATTGAAACACATATAAAGAAGGATGAGTACCAATATCAAGTAGCAGGAGGAGACACTGTAAAGCTGCTGATTAAGACAGTCGAAAACTATAAAAAACTAATCAAGATTCTTGACGAAAATAACGTAGTCAGACACACATTCATCTTACCCGAGGATAAACCATTCAGAGTAGTGATAAAAAACCTGCATCACACCACAGATAAAATTGACATAAAGGAAGCGCTAGAGGCATTGGGCCATCAAGTAATGAATATCACAGAAGTCCAGCATCGCACTAAGAAGACCCCACTAAATTTATTCTTTATCGATCTCAAACAATATGATAAAAATAAAGAAATTTATGAAATTACCTCTCTATTAAACGCTATCATTAAAGTCGAACCTCCCAATCAAAAAAAAAAAAAAGAACTGGCACAATGTAAAAGATGTCAATGTTATGGACAGACTCAAAATTACTGCACTAGACCATTCCGATATGTAAAATGTGCCGGATACCACGACTACAGAACATGCTCCAAGAAGAAAGGTGATGGAAGCAAAGCAAAATGCGCACTTTGCCTAGGAGAACATCCTGGGAACTATCGGGGATGTCCAGTCTACAAAGAAATTAGAAATAGACGTTTTCCTCCACTCAGGAATCGCGGATTTACACCAGTACAGACTCAAACTCCAGCCACTAAACCAGTAGTAACTTCTCAAATAAATAACAACCCAGGTCTCAATAATAAGGCAACAAGAACTTATGATCCGCACTCATACGCCAACAAAGATCAAGTCAACCACCACGATCTACAAAAGATTCCGCAATACTCAAACACTATAGTATCTTTTATGCAACAAACAATAGACTCCCAAAGAACCATCATAAACCAGCTCATGGAAGAAATACGAGATTTAAAAAATCTAGTGACTCAATTAGTGAACTCTAAGCATCCCTAATGGCACAAACACTCAAAATAGCCCAGTGGAACGCCAACGGTCTGGTCAACCACCGCTACGAAACTGAAGCTTTCCTACTACAGCATAACATTGACATACTATTGATCTCCGAAACGCATTTTACAGAACACTCCTACTTTAAAATTAGAGGTTACAACACCTTTAACACCAACTACCCCAACAATACAGCTAGAAGGGGCTCAGCAATATTAATAAAACACCATATAAGACATCACGAGACACCAAAATACTGTTCCGAATATATCCAGGCAACCACAGTATCAATAGAGGACTGGATAGGTCCCCTAAACATTTCTGCTGCTTACTGTCCTTCCGGGCATAGACCTGATAAGGAAAGCCTTGAAAGGTATATACGATCACTAGGTAACCGATTCATGGCCGGAGGTGACTTCAACGCAAAGCACCCCTCCTGGGGGTCGCGTATTGCCAACCCAAGAGGAAGAATTCTTCTAACTATCATGCAAAACGAGCAACTAAGCCATCTCTCCACATATCAACCCACTTACTGGCCGACTGATCTATCGAAGATCCCCGACCTGCTCGACTTTTATGTGGTCAAGCGCATACCCCAAGGTTACCTAGAAATCTCGTCGTGCCTAGACCTATCCTCGGACCATAGCCCGATAATAGCGCAAATAAGTACAACACTATTAAGTAAAACTAGAACCCTATCCTTAACAAATAAGAAAACAGACTGGCACTATTTCAGAGAAGTACTACAGGAAAATTTAACAACTAATATCCCACTGAAAATAGAAGAAGATATAGAAGAAGCGGTAGAAACACTTACCCAAACAATCCATCTGGCCGCCTCAAGAGCCACTTCACAACTACTATCTCAAGTCACACACCAAAATTGCTCGATCGATATCAAAAAAAAGATTGCTGAAAAAAGGCGACTACGACGGATCTGGCAACATAGCAGATTCCCAGAGGACAAACGTAGACTTAATACAGCAGCTCGAAACCTTAAAGAACTTATTAAGCAAGCAAAAAACGAATTCCTCAATGAGTACTTAGAAGGACTAACCGCAACAGAAAACACCGACTACTCTCTTTGGAAGGCAGACTTAATAGACCTAAAAATCATATTCCCCCAATTCGTAACCCGGACGGAACATGGGCCAGCACTGACAAAAATAAAGCAGACACTTTTGCAGCCCACCTTGAAGAAGTGTTTCAACCTCTACTTTCTAACGACCCCCACACAGACGCAGAAGTGGACAACTTACTACAGGCCCCAAATCAACTTACGTTTCCCATCAAACCTTTCACTAGGGCTGCAGTTCAAACAATGATTGATAGAAAGACTAATTGCAAAAAGTCTCCTAGACACGACTTAATCACTGGTCACATAATGAAGGAACTGCCTCCTAAAGCTATCTGTATACTCACGCTTATCTTCAACAGTATTCTGCGTACAGGATACTTTCCGTTACAATGGAAAATTGCTCAAATAATACTTATCCCCAAACCTGGAAAGCCCATCAGCGAGCCCAATTCATACAGACCTATTAGTCTGTTACCGCTATTCTCAAAGCTTTTGAAAAATTATTTCTGAACAAGCTCACCCCATCCTGGACGACGAAAACCTAATACCTGATCACCAGATTGGTTTTAGGAGTCACCACTCCACAATACAACAGGTACACAGGGTAGTTGAACACATTAACCAAGCATTCGAAAACAAGAACTATTGTGCGGCCGTCTTTCTTGACATCAGCCAGGCCTTCGATAAGGTCTGGCATGAAGGCCTACTCTTTAAGCTAAAGCTGATGTTACCCTACACTTACTACCAACTCATAAAATCATACCTCGAAGATAGAAATTTCCAAGTGAACTTCGGAGAAGCAGTATCAATTCTCCTTCCCATCACATCAGGCGTTCCGCAAGGTAGTGTCCTAGGTCCGGTCTTATACGTTCTATACACTGCAGACCTCCCTACGAATGCTAACAATTTGATCGCAACCTACGCTGATGATACAGCGCTTCTCTCCTCTCACACCGACCCTATTACACTCGCTAGTAATCTACAGCAAAACTTAGACGCAGTAACCGACTGGTTCCAAAAATGGCGATTCAAAATCAACTCTCAAAAGTCACTACAAATCACGTTCACTAAACGTAGAGGAATCGTCCCTGATGTGATAATGGACGGCCGAGTTCTACCCCGTACCGACAGTGTGAAATATCTTGGGATGCATTTAGACAAAGGCCTGACCTGGAAAACTCATATATGGACTAAGAGAAAACACCTGAATCTTAAACTCAAGAGTTACTACTGGCTCTAAGGTCGCAACTCCAAACTCTCTCTGAGTAATAAATTATTAATCTACAAAAGTATACTGAAACCAATTTGGAGCTACGGTATCCAGTTGTGGGGTACCGCCTCACATTCCAATATCGAAATTCTGGAACGCTTTCAGTCGAAGACCTTACGCACCATCACTAACACCCCCTACTACATACCCAACACGGAAATACGGAAAGACCTAAAAATGAAGTCAGTGAAAGAAGAAAGTACCAACTTTAGTGAAAAATACCTCTTGCGACTAGAATCTCATCCTAACCAACTAGTGACAGAACTAATTGATGAAAGTGAACAAGTGCGCAGACTCAAACGTTTCAAACCGTCAGATCTTCCTAATCATTTTAGACAGATATAATATCCCTACTACTTACTTATTATTTGTTATTAATTGTTGAAATTAATTTAATTTGAGGAACGTCAAAGGGCGTTACCTCCCATGTAATTTACACTGCTATGTATTTCTATTATAGTAATATGATTTGCTTATTGCTAATGTAGCAGATTGCAAATAAATACCAGCTGTTAAAAAAAATATCCTAAACGAAAAAAATTTATGATCCATGTTTATTAGGGGAAATAGTAATAGCGTCATCCCTTTCTTGCTATTATATGTAATATCATCAAATTTACTTATTTATTTTGTAATTATGCAACTAAACTAATAAAAAAATTGTGGAATAAATATTAAAACAATATTAGCGATGGACAAGCCACGTGGAAAAATTGGAACGCAAATTGTAGTGCACTGGAGACCTAGACAAAGAAAGGAATTTAGAAAAAGATACTCTGTGAGATAGTCAGATAACATTAAAAGAGATTTCAACTTTAACTTGATACAGTGGACGCAAAATAAGCAGAAATGGCATGTATTGGAAGATGCCTACATCCAAAATGGATTAATATAAGCGACGATGGTGATGAAGGGGCTTGTGGCTAGCTGTATTAAATAGGTTCTCAAATATTCAAACTGCTAATTAAATGACTCAAGGCGTCAATAAAAATGCACATAAAACAGATAGAAGAAATAAAAAAACAGAAAATATAGAATAATGCAAACGTTACCACGTTGATTAATAGAGCGGCACTTAAAAAATAATTTAATTAATTAGGAAAAGCTATTTAACTTCAATAGATTAAACGATTAGACAAACAAAAAGTTAACCAAGACCTTAATTTGCCGCAATATCATTAACCTACATGTACAGATCTACTGCCACAGATACGCAGAAGAAAGTAGCTTGCCAAATTTCCTTGAATTTGAAATGCTCAATCAAACTACATCGCGACAGCGGACGCGCCGGTTGAATTAGAAGCAAACCGCACCAGGGCAGGAAGCCGTAATTAAATTATCCGCAGGTTCACAGCGAGCCGTTTTCAGGGTTACACGTTGTTTCCTTAACAAATTTCCACACCGGGCAGCTAATTGTCAACCAGAATGCTTCTGTCTCTGGCTTAAGCAACGGTTAAGCGGTGTTTCGCAACGAGCCGCTATTTTTGGCGGCTGCCTTGACAATGCCAGTTTGAATTTCTAATTCTATTTTAATTGCCCAATTTGGGCTCATTGCGTATACAAAATTTTCAGCAAGTTTTTCTAATGTGCAATAATAGTGTTTATGTTCCCACGAAGACTTCCGTGAAAATTGATTCGTTAAGTATGAGAGAAAAGAAAATTAAATATTAATATTTTTTCTGTTTGCATTATATGGTTTTAGATCAGATAAACAATAGTAGCAATATGTACACTACCTTCTACAAGGTGCGTGCAAGTTCTGTCCCCAAGTTTTTTTCTGAAAGCATACTTAGCCAAAAATTTGAAACTTCTATTATTTCCTAGAGTAATTTATGTCTAAACGTACATATTTTTTACAACGTCGTTGCCATGATTTTAGGGCTGCTGAGAACACTTCTTTAGTGTTTTGCCTCCTGGAAAATCGCTGATGCAACAGCGGTTCAATTGAAAAATGAGCGGAGAATCTCTTTCCTGGGGGCATCACTTCTCAGCATGTCCTGATATATTGCCACCCGCACAGCTTTGGTTTCGTCGATCAGCATTCGTAGGACCCACTTAGAAGAAGCTTTCAGCGTTTCAGATCATCATACAATATTGACTCCATGGATCTACGGAAATATCAAGTTTAGAAGCGATATCACGCACGCCTAGTCGGCTCCACTCGCGCAATCATGGTTTCGGTCCTGCTGGTTCGTGGCCGAGGCTGCTTCGGTTCATTGCCACACAACTCTCGGCCTTCCTTAAACTTTTGCACCCCATTAACGCACATTTTCACGATCCGTAACGCTTTTACCGCATATCTCACTCAATTGGCGATTAATTTCGATGGGCGCAAAAGGAGAAAACAGATTATGGCACGTTGTTCTTGAACATTACATGTCTCTATTTTAAGTATACAAAACAACACTCACTGCAATGGCAGCAATTCTATCTGTGCACATTACATAATGCTGCCATCTATATTACAAATTCAGGAATATTTAAAATTAAACGCATTCTTACTACTTATTCTCATTGCTGAGAAAAGAATTTGGAGACCTTAGAACTTAAACTTATAACATGTTTCGGGGATGTTCTGTGGCAAACATAACAAAATGGCGTAAGTGCTAATAAGTATGTATTCAAAACAATAAAACACTATTTGTATTAAAGATACAAATATATCATTTATACAAAATCTGATGTTTATGGTTACGGTTTAGATATAAAATGGACTTAATTGTATCTCAGTATAGTTAACATGGGATTTGACAACTTCTATCAGAAACATAAAGATATGCTAACGTACCATACCAACTATAAAGTGATTTTGTTGCTATTTATATATTTATATAAATTACAAACCTAATTCATCTCTAAAAAAAGCATTAGTTCCAGCTATATGTCTATCTACCTCTCTCTCTCCCCTCAGTCTTAACTCCCAGTAGGGAATGTAGTGGCCACAGCGGCCTCTTTAATTGTTTCTTTCCATCTTGCTCGGTCTTGCGCTTCGATTGTGAGTGTACGAATAGATTTTCCGGTTATTTTTGTGATTTGATCCATCCATCTGGTAGGTAATCGACCTCTGGATCTTTTTTCTTCTATCTTCCCCTGTATTACTAATTTTTCTATGTTTCAGGTTCTTTCCTCATAATATGTCCAAAGTATCTTGAGTTGTATTTCTCTCGACAGTTGTCTCTTAATGTTAAGCTCTTGGAGTATTGATATATTTGTTCGATGTTCTGTTCATGAGATATTCACAGAACATTTCTGCGGCATCAATTTTCTTCCTTTCTTTCTGCCTGAGAGTCCGGGATTCGCTGCCGTATGTTAGCATAGGGAAGATTAAACATTGTATCGATCTGCATTTTATTTTCATCGATATGTTGTTGCCTTTCCATATTCTTGTTAATTTTTTCATAGCCGTTCCAGCTGTAACCAAAATTCCCTCGTTCAATTTATGCAACACTAAGCACGATCATGCTTTTCGCAAGCGATAACTTCAAATGGACCTGGATTTCATGTTCTTAGATAATCAACACAACAATCACTGGGTATAAACCAACTTGTTACTACATTTCCTCAGAAATAAGAATCAAATCATTCCGAAGAATATAATCTACCGTAGAAAAAAACGAAATGCAGGAACAAAGTAGAAATAAAAATGATACCTTTGGACATTACAGAAGCGGAGCCAAATAAACGGCTGTGAATGACTAAACAAATTTCTTCTTCTTCTCCTTTTCGACTGTTTGCTCTATGCCTTCAGCTTTTTTATTTATCCATTTTTGCAGTTTTCGATCTTTAAGTTTCTCTTTTTATGATATTATTTACGTATATTATCTATTTTACAGGTGGTTTTCGTCTTCGTTGATGTCCACTGTAGTATGTTCTTCGGTCACCATTTTTTTATTTACATGTCCATACCATTTTAAGGTGAGGTTATCGAAATTCCTAGTTATTTGCTATTATACTCCCATTTCTTGTCATCATTATTCTCCACGCCAGTTATTTTCTCAAGTAATTTGCAGGCTTCTTCTCAGGAAGTCTAATTCTATTAATCTTATCTTGCCTCTAATTTTTGTAGTAATAGGCCACGTTTCTCTACCATATGTTATATTTTGTACAATGCTTTCATATTTATTTTTTTTGTTTTTTTTTTGTTAGCGTTTTACTACATATAACTCTATGTAGTTTCTTTATTGCCTCTACTGTGCCGTTTTATTATTTGTTAAAATAGATCCTAGATATTTGGAAACATTGCCTTGTCAAAGTTTTTATCCTGATAATTTAGTAGTTAATCTATGTTCTAGTTCATTGTCACCAAGATTACGACTTAAACTGTTCATTTTTTATCTGTATAACTTGTTCCTATCACCTACTATTTCATTCCTGTAGTACTCCGTCTACTGTATAGCCTTCTTTGAGTCCTTTCACAGTATTAATGTTTTCAGTCATTAGTTTTCTGGCTTTTATACCTTTGAATTTTTGTTCATCTGTTTTGCTATTTTAATTAATATTTCTAGGGTTTGAAGCCTGCGCAATGGTCGACAAATTTCTATTTTCGACGAATTTCATGCGTATTGATGTTATTTTTTCATTTTTTACGGTTATTTGTCGTATTCGGAAAATTATTGAAGCATAACCGGTGAATTTTATATCTGCTCTATTCTTCACTTACATGTGCCGTATTTTTGTATTTTATTTTTAATTATTCTCCGAAATATTCTAGCCATAGATGGAATAACGCTTAGTCCTCCATAATTCCTACAATCCTTCTTATCATCGTTTTTTAACTAGATATGGCGTATTCCGTTATAATGGAATTTGTTTTATTTTCACTTTTCCCAAGTCTTTGTCAGTATTTATATTAGTTTTCCCCTCATATTTCAATAGCTCGCTTTTGATTCCTCTTGGTCCTGATACTTGTTTCTGCTCGATTTTTTATAGCTTTTTTTAATATCTTATATTTCTATTTATTTTTAGTTTCGTATAATTTGTATTTTCTGTTATTTCTTTTTCCCCATATTCTCCTACATTTTCCTACAGTAGTTCTGTTTGTATCACTTGTAATTTTGTTTTCTGTCTTGTGTGATTGCATGTATTGTTAACTGATCGTCATGCTTCTGTAACTCGTATCCCAGTGCGATAATATTATTCCATAGTTCATTTTATTCTTTATTTTTTCTTTTAATGTTTGTCAACGTTTTACAGGTTTTGTTTTATTTGTTAGCTAAATTGCGTACTTCTGTTTTTTGTATCTACGAGTTTGCTTACTTCCTCGCTTATTTCCTCTTTTGTCCTAAGACTTTGTATGTCGCTGAATGTATGTATTGCGTAAGGCGTTCGTATAATTCTCAGGATATGCCGTCTAATGCCGATTGAATTATTTTTAAGATAAGTATGTTATAATTTTCTGATGTTTTATTCTTATGGTACTTCCGTTCTATATTTTCTGTTTTTGTTCCACACAAATAAATTTTCCTGGTGCCATACCCGGTTGTCTGTATATTCTAACATATATTAGTTTTAGAATTTTCAATTCAATATTGAAGTGAACTACATGTGTTTTGAGCGCTCCGATAAATTAAAGTCCAAATCGGGCCTAATCGAGCCTTCAGAATACAGAAGTTAGAGGCGTAGAGGAGGAAGCCTGCACTTCAAAATAGGAGAGATACGGAAATAAGATAGGAAGTAGAATAGTGAGTAAAACAGATATAAATAAGAGCAAATTTATAGGTTAAGGAAAACAATAAGGAACAAAATTGCATGCTAAAGAATAGATAAGAGGAAATAGCTACGTTCAACGGGCGGCTTGCCAAAGTCGTTAGGATAGGCAGCCCATCATACGCCGCAATCGTCGGGATACCAAGAAATGAATGAGCAGCTGAAGTAAACATAGCACAGGAGAAGTGAAGGTGGGAAGAGCACAATAGCGGATAAAGCTACTAAGACAAAGGCAAAAAAATGGAACCAGAGGAGAGAGACAACAAACAAATAAAGAAAATAGAAGATATGTTTGAAGCTATAAGCGGAAACCTATTAAAGATGAATGACAAACTGGATCATCTAATAAAAGAAAACGAAGAAGTGAGACAAAAAAACACTGTGCTAAAGAAACATGTACAGGTTCAAGACCGAAAGATAGAATGGCTGGAGCGCGAGGTAAGAAGGAAAAATATTATAATTAGAGGAGTAGAAGACAAGGGGAAAGAAAATGGCGAAGAAAAAAAACAGTAACACAAAAATTAGGTATACACATCAACAAGGTAGATATAGACAAAACGAGGAGAATAGGAAAGTACAAAGCAGATAAACAAAGACCAATATTAGTGAAGTTAACTACGGCAAACAAGAAAAGCCAAATACTTCAAATACATCAAACTGAAAGAAACCAGCATATGAATAGATGAAGAAGATATACGAAGAAAACGATAGAAGAAAGGAAAAAGCTGATTCCAACGATGAAAGAGGCCAGAAAACAGGGACACAGAGCACATCTGAAATATAACAAACTGGTAATCAACAATGAAATATATGAGGCAAAAGAAGAAGAAGAAGATAAAATAGAAAGAGAGAAAGGAAGCTTGCAGCTGGGGACCAGCAGCTGTAGCAAAAGAACGGTAAGTGAAAGGTCACCAAACGGCGGGCTGGAGGGGAAACTAAGTAAAATAACACGTACAACAAAAACTACTAAGGGCAGACGTAACAAATAACACTAGTAAAGACAAAAATGGCAAAGATAATTGATACGAATTACTAAAATAACAAACGCAAATTAAACAAAAAAGTATAACATGGAAGATAGGGACATGGAATATACGAAATATAGCAGGAAAGGTAAAGGAGAAGAAATGCTACAAAGTGGAAACCTGCTAATATACGCAGGAGTGGAACAGGATCAGAGAGCAAGAGAGGGAGTGGGATGCTTAATAAAAGAGAAAACTATCAACATCTTAAAAAATGGGTAGCTGTTACAGAAAGAATACTCAAGATAGAAATGCAACTACATAAGTCAACCAAAACAACCTTAGTAATAATCTACGGTCCGGGAGAAGATGACAGAACGCAACTAAAAGATCAGTTTTGGGAACAATTAACAGAGATAATAGAAAATATAACAGGAAGAATAATAATAATGGGTGACCTGAACGGAAGAATAGGAAAGAAATATGAAGAAACAGGAGAAACAATAGGTGAACATGGAGAAGAAACACGGAACAACAACGGAAGAAGACTAATCGATATCTGTATAATTATCAACTTATTCATAACAAACTCGTTCTACAAACATAAACATATACACAAGTATACCAGAGAAGTACTGAGTAGAAATGAGAAATCGATCATAGATTACGTAATAATAAATAAAAAATACAGAAAAGAGATATAAGATACATGGGTAAGAAGACGAGCGGAATTATACACCGACCACTATCTAGTAGTATTAAAATTGAAAACGGAAATGGAAACAAAAGATAACAAAAAGGAAGCACAAATGGACATACAGAAGAAGATAACGTTAAGAACTTACAAGCTGAGAGAAGAAGAAACTGCAAACAAATATACAGAAGAGATAGAGCAAGAAATGAGGAAAATAAATCGAAAGGTACAATCCACAAAATAGAAGAAATATGGACGCAATTTAAAGAATCAATAGTCAGAACAGCCAAATCAACATGCGGAGTAACAAACAGCAACAAAAACAAAAGAATACAACTGGTGGAACGAGGATATAAAAACAGAAATAAAGATAAAGAAAATAAAATGGGAAAAATACCTAAAATGTAGAACCAATGAACACTATGCAGAGTATAAAGAACAGAGAACAAGAGCCAGGGAGTTGGTGAAAAATGCAAAACAACAATCTTGGATATAATTCGGTGAGAAAATTGAAAAAGATAGTGTGGGGAACCAGAAACTGTTCTACAAGATGTTGAAAATGTTGAGGACAGGTAAAGAAAGCAAATGTCAGTACATCACAACGAAGGAAGGTGAAATATTAACTGAGAAAGCTGATATAATGAAACGCTGGAAAGAATATTTCGAGAACTTACTAAACACTGAACTAAACGAAGACCAAGGTGAGGAGGAAGGAAATATAGATGGGAAGGAGGAGGACAACGAACAAGAAGAAGAATATAGACCAGAGGAAGTAAGAGAAGCCATAAAAGAACTTAAAAGAGGCAAAGCGGCAGGACACGATGACATAACCACTGAAATGCTAAAACTACTGGGGACTAATGGAATAGAGACGCTAACAATATTGTTGAGCAAAATCTCGAAAGAGTGTGTAATACCAACAGAGTGGGAACTGGGAGCGATATTATCAATATTTAAGAAGGGCAACAAACGGGACTGCAACAATTATAGAGGGATCACACTTTTAAGTAACGTATATAAAGTTTATGAGAGGTTACTAAATAAAAGATTGCAAGCAAAAATAGAGACACAAATGGAGGAATCACAAAGTGGATTCAGGAAAGGGAGAGGAATACAAGATCACATATTCACAGTCAAACAAATGATAGAGAAGCACCCCAATACGGATATATATGTGGCATTTATTGACCTACAGAAGGCTTTTGACAGTGTACCAAGACAATTACTATGGGATAGCCTAAAGAAAAGAGGAATAGGGGAAAAATTGAGGAAAAACATAATCAGTTTGTACAAAAACACCAGGAACTATGTCAGGACAAATAACACAGAATCAGAAGAATTTGTGACAAAAGAAGGAGTCCTAAGCCCTACACTCTTTAACATAATACTGGACGATGTGACAAAAGAAGTTAAAGGAGCAGAAGAGTGTATGTGGGTATAGATATTTAGAGCCAATATATATAACGAGAGATGTGCAGTTTACAGGAAAACTTAGAAATATGGATATAGTGCTCTACAAAACGACGCAAGGACTAAGTAATACAGGATAAGACTTAGAAATAATGGTAATAGTGCAACAAACAAACAACAAACTGATAAAGGAATAGAACAAATAAACAGCTTTAAATACCTGCGGATGACGATACAGAAGGATGGGAGAAACGAAGCCGAAGTTAACAACAGAATAGTGAGTGCCAACAAATTATACTACGCCCTAAGTAATGCTTTCATTAGGAAAAAAGAAGTCACTAGAAAGACCAAGCTAACAGTATATAACTCAATCTATAAACCAATACTAACGTTTGGGTGCGAAAGCTGGACGATTACTAAGCAGCAAGAAAATAAAATTCAAGCCAGCGAAATGAAATTTCTAAGAGAAATCCTGGGAGTGACGAAAATGGATAGGTTAAGAAATGAAGAAATACGGGAAATACTAGGGGTACAGCCAATCAAGAACACCATAGAACGACAACAACTACGATGGTACGGTCACCTGGATATTATGGAAAACAACAGACAAACCAAAACTATATGGCAAGCTAGAACAATCGTAAAGAAAACAAGAGGAAGACCAAGGAAAAAATGGGATGAGGTAATAGCTGAAATCCTAAGAAAGAGAAACAGAAGCTGGCAACAAGCGAAAGCACGTGACGCAAAAAAAATAAGAGTTGGCAAAATTTGTGCATAGTGAGACATAAGACAAATAGTGAGGTGTGGAAAATTAGTGCTAAAGGAATTTCTGCTAAGCTAGGTTTAAGAACGCGTATTGTTTGAAGAAAATATTAAGAACAAATTAGTTTAAGTAGATAAAAATTAAACAAAACAATTAATAGCTTTAGTAGATAGGTTAATCACCATATACCGAAAGGTATACAGGGTTTACTGATTATATATATATATGTGTATATATATATATATATATATATATATATATATATATATAAATATTCATGTGTTCAAAAGGTATATGTAATTTTATATTTGTATTATTTGCATTTCTAAATTAGCCTGTCACCATCGTCATTTTTTACATCCTGTTTAAATCTTCCCACAACCTTATCGTCCCTCTTTTTTCCAACCCTGTAGTTAAGATTGAATATAGTTATGAGTTTGCGTGTTTATTCCTTCTAATTTATAACAGATTCCCATCTTTGCTCTTGCACCTTTATTGGTAACCTCCCCCCAATATCTAGATAATTGACCAGCCTTTCTTCTCCGTTTCATTTCTTTTTAGTTTTTATTAAAATGATTATTTTCTCTCTTGCCCTACCTCTTGTTGTTTTGTTGTAAGGCCTCATGTTCCATATGGAGATCATTGCTCTTATTGAATTTCTTATCATTGCTAAACTGATTAGTTTGTCGTGTAAAAACAAAACCGATCTCCCCCTCAACCATAACATACTGGGCTCCTTCCATTGGAAACGTGGATTTCCACCCGAGTAAAGTTTATTTGTAACGAATTATTCCACCTTCTTCTATATATTTGTACGTGTGTCCTCTTTCTTCATCCGGACTTGGGACTAACAATAATAAGCAGTGAAGAACTCAGTCTACCCATCACTTACGTAAATAAATTTAGCAGCCTAGATGATACAAAAGTAGATAAAAAGGAAGAAAAAGACAACATTGCAATATAATCCAACTGCTCCCTATTATTCTATAGAGTGTAATTTATAAAATCTTTAACAGAACTTTTAGGTGGTATTGTACACTTTGATAAATCTAAATAGTGACCAAAAAAATTCAGCTAAAAGCCCCCGAATATTACTCGGTTACAAATTTGACAACGAAAGACGCCAAATCTCACACATATGAAATTAAACAAAATCAAACATTTTGCAAGCTCCATCTATCAAATAAACTAAATCTAATAAATAAAGTCACTAGAATTAGGACACGAAGCTATAACTGTATCTAATACTAGAGAAAGATAAAAAAAGATAAGACTTGTTCTTTTTAATGTAGAGCTAGCACCTGAGCCAAATAATAAAAAAGCTTATAATACAACAAAGCAATTGAATTTTGCTCTAAAAATTATACCCTCAAACTCTAAACGGCAACTATTACTATTTCTTAAATACGAACACTGAATACGCTTACCATATTGCTACCAAAACTCATGTTATGTAAGGTACGCAGGCAATTATGTTACACAATAGTTTTTCTGAAAGCAACGTATGAATGAAGTTTCTGTTTATAAGCAATTATAAAATAAACAATTTCCCCACTAATAAAAAAACAATACCAAATCTTCTAATTTGGAATTTTCTTGCACTAGCAGTCAAGCAATAATCTTAAAGAATTAATTAATAAAGTGATGAAGAAGATGGCCAAGATGCTCGATCTCCTCGCCGCTATGATTATATAAGTAGAGTAACGAATAATAATAAACTCAGTATAGTTAGGACTGTTCTTACTAATCACAAAATTGACATAATGTTAATTTCAGAAGTCCAAGTAATAAACAGGAGCTACATAAAAATGCTTATGCACACATTTCATTTTAGTTCGGTCCCAGCATTGAAACGTAGTGGACGTGTGTGGGCCGAATTTACCTGCGAATCGCCGCGCCCGAGCCGTAGTCTTAAAGGTGAGGCCAACATTCCCTACGGACAAACAAATTCAACACTATACCACGAAAATGCAATACCGCAATTCATACCAACACCTAACATGTTTTATTCACAACCTTTACCGCCACAACAACCACAGTATCAGCCCCCATCTAGCTACAATCAGCAACTCCCTGTACAAGATTCAACCCATTCCACATACTACTCTACACAAGACTTTCCTGCAATTAATGAATGGCAAACTCTCAAAAGATCAAAAAGGTCGAGAAATGTAGAAGAGAATGATGCTCACTCAAGTCAAACCGATTCAAATGCCTACTGGTTAAGCGAAATTCGATTCGCCACGCTTGGCGAGGATAGAGAAATGGAAACAAACACAGATAGTAATCAACACAAAAGGGACCCAAAGCCACCTAGACAAAGTAGCCAAGGACAAAGTACTAAGTAGAAAGCAGGTTAAAATAGAACCGACCGACTCGCAGACATACACAAGCATTACTAAAATGTTGAACGACAAAAAAAACCAATATCACACCTATAAGCCTAAAAATGAGAAAATCTTTAGAATAGCATTAAAAAACGTACACTACTCAACTGACGTTGCTAAAATAAAGCAAAGTATAGAGGCTTTGGGACATCAAGTAACAAATATTTGGAACGTTAAACAACAGAGAACGAATATCAGGCTGCCTATGTTTTTTGTAGATCTCAAACAACAAAGTAATAACAAGGATATCTACAAAGTGAAATTATTAATGAATACTAGTGCGACATTTGAAGCACCACATATTAAAAGAAATATACCGCAATGCATGAGATGTCAACAATATGGTCACACTAAAAATTTTTGTAGCAAAAATCCAAGCTGTGTTAAAATGCATAGGTACCCACTTAACATCAGATTGTCCCAGAAAAATCAAGAGTAGTGAACTTAAATGTGTCAACTGTAATGAGAATCATCCAAAAAACTATAGAGGATGCATTGTCCATAAACAATTATAGCAAAAACTCTACCCGCAGTTGAGAAATCAAGCAGGACAACCTCGAGTTTTCAATACACACTTTGTTCAACCTAACGTAACCTATGCTCAACAAATGCATCAAAACCACCAACAGGCAGCTAATTCAACTCAATCAGACCCAATCGTGCAGACTATCCCAACGAGTGACATAGTTGAACTGAAAAATATGATGAAAGACCTCATCAAACAAATGAGCACCATAATGAGTCTTATTTTCACGCTCGTAAATAAAATGTCTTAATGGCTCAGTTACTTAAAATAGGTGTATGGTACTCCAACGGCCTATGCTTGCACGCACAAGAAGTTAAACTATTCCTACAATTATATAACTTAGATATCATGTTAATATCTAAAACACATTTTACTCATCAAAGTTACTTAAAAATCCCATGGTATCACATATATGATACCAAGCATCAAGCATGGGGGAACAGCAGTCCTCATCTGATAAAGAATCAAGCATCACGAACTACAACACTACTGCAAAGAAAATCTACAAGCGACTACAGTAGTTATAAAAGATGTAGTAGGAACGATAAACATCTTAGCGGTATATTGCCCACCAAAGTATAACAACAAACAGCAAGACTTCGAAGATTATTTCAAAACTCTGCAGGTGACTGGAATACCAAACATCAACACTGGGGTTCAAGAATAACTCTACCGAAAAGCAGACAACTATATGAAACCCTCCGAAGTCATAACCTCACTGCAATATCCACTGGACAGCCAACCTATCGGCCTACTGATAAGAATAAACTTCCAGATTTAATAGACTTTGAGGTAGTAAAAGGACTTGATCTAAAGAAATTCAAGACAGAGGCATGCTTTCATCTCTCATACGATCACTCACCATTCATAATAACGCTTCACTCACACATTTTAGAAAAACAGAAACAACCCACATTACACAGCAAGCAAACGAACTGGGAAGTATTCAAAACAACTTTAGACACTCTAATTACTTTAAAGATACCACTGAAAACACCAGAAGACCTGGACTTAGCAGTAATCGATCTCACCACCTCAATACAAAAAGCGGCTTGGACTGCTACACCAGATCAACATTATTCTACTATTAAAGAAAAAATCCCAATTATAGTAAAAGAAAAAATTCGTGAAAGAAGAAAACTTAGGGAAAGATGGCAACTCACAAGAAGCGAAGACGATAAGAAAAACTTTAATAACGCAGCAAAGCACCTGAAAAATGTATTACTACAAATTAAAAATGAAGCTATTAGCGAATACCGCAATAATCTAACAGCTACAGAAGCTACAGATTACTCGCTCTGGAAAACAACCAAAAATCTGAAAAGGCCAAAAACATCCACCCCACCGCTCTTAGATCCAAATAATTAATGGGCTAGAAGCGCCAAAGAAAAGGACGCAACATTTGCTAGCCATTTAGCCACTGTGTTTAAACCGCTTGAAATAGATGCAGTAGAGAATGAAACTACAGTTAGAGAATTTCTTACTGCACCTTATCAACTGGATCTCCCAATAGATAAAATTTCAATTTCTGAAATCCAAGATACATTCAGGCACACAAACCCCAGCAAAGCTCCGGGATTTGACTTGATTACCGGAAAGGTACTACAAGAACTCACAACTAAAGCGTACAAAGCCATACAGCAAATATTCAACGCAGTATTGAGACTTTGTTACTTCCCCACTACATGGAGAGTGGCACAAATCATAATGTTGCCAAAACCTGGCAAGAATTCCAAAGAACCGGCGTGCTATCGCCCAATAAGCTTATTGCCAGTCATTTCAAAAGTTTTCGAAAAACTCTCCTTAAAACGATTAAAACCAATTTTAGATGAAAACAGCCTTATTCCTGATCACCAGTTCGGATTTAGAAGTCACCACGGTACTATTGAGCAAATACTTAGGCTTGTCAATATAATAAACACTACATTTGAAGCTCAAATGCACTGCTCTTCGGCATTTCTAGATATTAGCCAGGCTTTTGACAAAGTCTGGCACGAAGGTCTTATGTACAAATTTAAAGCAGGTCTCCCATCCAGCTTTGTGATTGTACTACAATCATACCTAACCCACAGACACTTTTTCGTAAAGTATTAAGACGAACACAGCGAACTATTGCCAATCCAGTCAGGCGTGCCATAGGGTAGTGTCTTGGGACCTGTCTTATACAAGATATATACGACTGACCTTCCAACGAGTAACGGTACTGCAGTTGCTACGTATGCGGACGATACCGCAGTACTAGCAGTACACTCCGACCCAACAATCGCATCCCAACATCTCCAGGACCACTTAAACCTCATACAAACTTGGCTCACTAACTAGAAAATCCAAGCTAATGAACATAAATCAGTACACGTGACATACATTCTAAATACAGACACGTGTCCTCAGGTAGTGCTAAACGGTCATCAGTTGAACCAGGCAGACGGCACAAAATATTTGAGTATGCATTTGGACAGACGCCTAACGTGGAAAAAACATATTTTCACGAAACGAAAGCAACTTGGCCTGAAATTTAGACAAATGCATTGGCTGATCGGTAGAAGATAGCAGTTAACCATGGACAATAAATTGTTACTCTACAAGGTAATCCTCAAACCTGGACGTATGGGATACAACTGTGGGATTGTGCAAGTAACTCTAATCTGGCAACCTTACAACAACAATAGTTGATGCCCCCTGGTATGTTCCCAACACAACAATTGCAAACGATTTACAAGTGTCATCGATTAAAGACGAAATCAAACGGTTCAGTGAAACGTACAGTGCCAGAACTAAAGTCCACCCTAATGTGCTCGCGCGTGATTTATTCACAAATGCTATTGGTGAAGTGCGTAGGCTTAAGAGATTCAAACCAAATGACCTAATAGACAGATTTAATTAGGATTAGCATAGCTACAGACACCTACCGTCTGTTGTCATATTGTCTTAAGATATTTTTAAAGGAGCTACTTCGCTGGAGGTTATCTCCTGCATGTCATTAATGTAATTTGTCACTCTCTACATATTAATTACTTATTGTCCATCGGACAGATTGTAAGTTTAAAGGAATTAATAAAAAAAATTTTTTACCTAACACTCGAAAGTAAGAGTCCGCAAAGGCACAGTCATTATTATAGCATAAGCATAAGAAAGTATGAAATTATCAACTGCCTTGTAAGTTTAGTAATTAAAAAAGATAATTTAGATTTTCTTTAATTCTCTTGATTTGTAGCTGGAAGAGATTTTAATGCCAAACACCAGTACTGGGATTCTACTACCTTTCTGTGGAAGACAACTTTATCAGACTAGAATAAGTATTTTATTCAAATAGACAACATATTGAACTGCAGATAGAAGCAAAACTTTTAATATAATAGACTATTATGTCATAAGAAATATCTCAAGAAGTTACTTAAATATTAAGTCCTGCCTTGACCTCTGTTTAGACCATACACTACTTCTAGTTATTTTAGACTCTCAAATTCTCTCTCTCCCTCCCTCTCTCTCTCCTCCTGCTCTCCTTCTCCTCCTCCTCCTCCTCCTCCACCATTTTCTCGACGTATCCATACCATCTCATCATTTTGTTTTCTACTTTACTAGTGAACACTTCGTATATATTGTAGACATCTCCTCATGTAGTCTACTTCTACCATTGTTATTTTTCTCAAATTTTATTTGTATTCGGCTACATATGTCCTCTATAAATTGTTGTACTTCCTATTATAGCGTGGAATATTTTCTTCTTTGTTCCTTTATAAGGTTTTTGTTCCAAATGGTTCCGTGTAATGGTCGCGCAGCTCTTTTTTTATAATTGTGTCTTCAATATCTGCTTTGGTTCTTCCTGTATTGACTATTACTGATTCTACATACTTGCATTCTGTACATGATTTCACCATTTTATCATCTATTCTTAATTACCTTGTTTGTCCTCCAATGCACATATATTCTGTTTATTTTTATAGTTTATATATAACGTCCACTTTTCATACTCTTTCTTCGGTTTTCTCAACAATATACATCATATCTTCCTCCTCTTATGCAAAAATTATTTGGTCTTCGGCAAACATGAGTGAATGTAATGTCCTATTGGAATTCCCATTTTTCGCACTCTCTATACTACCTTTCTGAGGCCTGTTTTGCATATATATTAAATAACAGGAAGGATAATGTGCACCATTGATTTAAACCTTTAGATCCTTCTATGTTTCTGGTTACTTTTCCTTTAATCTTTATTTGTGCACTGGTGTTTTAATATAAAGGCTACCCTGATCTATTTCTCGTTAACCCCCATTTTCTTCATAGCTTGCCATTTCATTTATCTAGGCACTTAGCTAAATACTTTTTTCAAATCCACGAAAGCCATGTGAGTTTCTATGGTTTCTTTGTTTCTTTCTATAACTTGCCTTATACAACAGATGTTATCTAGAGACGACCGATTTGCTCTAAACTAACTTCGCTCTTTGCTAAAATCTTTCATATGTGCTTCGAGTCTTTGCTTTACAATTTTTCCAAAGTCTGTTGCTTATTTTACGATAGTTCTGACATAATTTTTTGTCGCTCTTTTTATGTAGAGAAATTACGTATGTGTGATTTCATTCTTCTGGTGTGTCTTTGTTCTCTATTTTTTGGAATATTTTAGTTAGTATGTCTATTACTGCCTGTCCTCCATTTTTCAACAGTTCTACCCTGATATATCCCACGCGTACATTAAAATATACGTTTGGCATATAGATTGTATTTATATTTACAATGTACCACCCTAATACCTAGAAACTAATTATAACTATCACAATAAGTCTTCTAGTCATAGACCTGTTCAGTTGAGAGTTTTTTGGAAATAGTGGATGGGGTTCTAGTATCTGATATATTTTGAACGGTGTTGGCCCACTTGCGCCCGGCTTATTTGCGCCTACCGCCATTTTCGGCTCACCTGCGCCTCAGGAAAATTTCACCAAAAATAATGGTCTCATTTGCGCCCAACGTTGCAGCTCCTAAGACATTAAGACTAAGCTGATTCTTGTCAATTTTTTATTTTTTTATATTTTTTGTTTTTGTCATTTTAAATTATCATTCATAGTATATATATATATATATATATATATATCAAGTTTTTGTATATAGGATAAAGTACGCAAACATTTCCCTAAATCGCCTCTGTATTTTCAAATTCCACAAACGTCTTCTCTATTCTTTTGTCCAATCTTAAGTATTTCTTTTTTCTTCTTTTGCCTTCCAAGTTCAAGTACTGCCTATCGTGAACATAGTCCATATATTATGCTTCCTTCTTTAAAATCTTTAGGAGTTCAATAATATTTGGATTTGGTTTCGAGTTGGTTCAACCTGTTGTTCCATCCTTCAAGGGCATTATTAGCTCTATGTTTTACAACCAGTGATATACGAAGTAATCGTAAAACGCCGTAAATATATCATTTTATGAACGTTTTCCATTATGTATGGTCATACATCGTCAATATAATTTAATTGCAAATATGCCAGTGCAGCACACATACGTATGTGCAACCGTATGTCGTCATTTTCTGTGTATTCTGTTGCAAGTCCCAGATTTTGAACTTTTCGCCACAAGGCTTGATTGTAGTGAAAATTACAGGCAGAAATTTCAACGTCAGGAAACACACGCTTCAAGGCGGAAATGGGAGCTTGTTCGAAATCACTCTTCACAACGATTGGATTCCATAAGGCTTCAATTTTTAATATGGTGTATGCATCCTGTGTTTTATTTGGAAGCAAAGCGTATATAATTGGAATTGTGTTGCTTTCCCCATAAGTACTCCTAAGGTCCACATGAATGGTATAAATCTGATAAAATTGCTTACTGCAGCTTTTGAATGTCCCATCTATAAAAAAGTCTGTCCTTTTGATAATGCCTCTTTAGCTTCTTGATTTGTGAAAATAAGAATTCTGTGTTCTTCCGTATCATCGGCGAGAAGAAAGGTTGACCCATCTCCTATCTTCAATATGTCTTCGGAAAAATGAACATCCTGAGCTGTTGCAGGGTTTCGTATCACGCCTCGTGCGTTATTCTACATTCTATTTGAAGTTGATTTTACCGAGGAAAATGCAGGAATCTCAGTCACAAGATCTAAACCTCGATTGAATAAACCGTTTATTTCTTTCTTGTAAATCTTGTACATTGGCAAAAATCTTCTTCCCTGGTTCTCTCCTTAGCGTTCACCTTGCACTTTTTAACTTCACCGGCAATTAACAAACCACTATCTAATATTTGTATCATTATTTACACATTTACCAATATAAGCAAAATGTTGACTTGTTTTCGTCTCGCACCGTATCCTATATACAAAACCTTGATTAACGACTAATGACTAGTGAGCTACAACTTTGGGCGCCAATGAGACCATTATTTTCGTTGGCATTTTTCTGGGGCGCAAATGAGCCGAAAATGGCGGTAGACGTAAAATTTTGTCAAATGTCAGCATTCTTTAGAGAAAAAGAAAATCAATTATGAGATGTTAACGTAAACAAATATCATTAGTGCATATCAGTGAAATGTGTAATTAAGGACAAAAACCTTTGTATTAAATTACATGGTTATTTGAATGCTACCATTTAATTACAATCAGTTTCCTGTCTAATTGAAGACAGAAGAGTTGTAACAGCTATTGTCATTCATTAGTTCCCCAAGAATATACCCCATGGATGATAGATGTGATAGAGCCTGTAAAATACTTCAGAGCAAGACACTGAAAAACAAGCTGAATGTGCTGGTTGTCGCCATTAGATTCAATACTAGGACATCTAGTTTATAGGCTTAAATTTAACTCAACTCCCAACTGTATACGACTCTAGTCGACTTAACACTGATTTCTTTATACCGAGTTGCATTACCATGAACGCGTTTATAATGGTATATATATATTATCTCATTTAGTAAAAATCTACGAAATAAGAGTAGAGAAGCCGCTGCTTTTGTAGACTAAAATGGAATGTTTGATTGTAACTAATTTTTAATTAAAGCAAATTAATTATAACAAATATTTGTTTCCTTGTTATTATACACATATTTTAATTGCAGCATATTTTATGCAGTGCTAATTAACCTGAATTCCATCATCATTATTTTCTATTGTCTGTTTTTGACTAATTACATATTTCATACTAAGTATTAAGTGACAAAGAACTTAATTGTAGTTCCATATTTTGTTTTATTTCAGTAATTATTTACGATTGAGATATTAAAACTCTTTAGGCAAGACTACTGCGAATGGTATGACTAAATACTGTAGGAACTCTGTCCATACTGGGTTCGAAAAATGACAATTATATAGCCCAAAATAAGGAACTTGAAATTTGATGCTGTTCTTCTTAACAGAAACAAATTAATATCACGTCTTATATATGTAGTTCTTATATATGCAGTTCTCTCCCAAAGAATATAAAGGACAGAAAGGTACCGACATCAAGAAGAAGTATGATAAATAATAGATAAGCATACTTCAGATTCCCAAATCATCCCAAAGCATTCATCGTACTTAGATCTCAAGATTACAATACTTTTAAAACTTCTAGAACACGCAACACTATCTAAATTGTGTTTTCTAGTCACATCATACAAAATCATTCTTGCTAAGATATACAGGGTTGTATCCAGAAGTAGTAGGACTGTTTCTTTTCCGCGCGCGCGAAGCGATGGAGGGGGGTCTGCAAGGTCGGATGTTATGGAGGGGAGCCTTGGTAACAGGTTTCGACCTGCGGCAGTCGCCTGTGTGCGTTAGTTGAGTGTGGACCACTGTTTTAGTGACCTCCTGTTGTGACGCCTCGTCGTCAATTGCGATGGAGCAAAATGTGGAGCAGCGATACACCATCAAGCTACAAAATTAGAAAATCAGCGACCGAAACCAAGGACATGCTTACGCAGGTCTACAAGAAGGATACCATGAGAGGTTCCTCGATATTTGAGTGGCACAAGTTTTTTTAGGGAGGGGAGGGAGCTCGTCGAGGACGACCAACGCGCCGGGCGTCCGTCAACCTCGCGAACAGACGACAATGTGCTGAAAGTTAAGCAACTTTTGAAGTCTGACCGACGATTTGGGCATTAAATTAATTAGTGACGAGCTGAATCTTTCGTACGGGACAGTCCAACGCATCATCACAGAGGATTTGTCTAAGAGAAAATGGTGCCGAAAGTGTTGAGTGACGAGCAAAAAGAACTCCGTGTTGAGATTTCCCAAGAAATACTGAACTGTTTGGAAGAAGACGAACATTTTCTCGATAATGTCATCACCGGAGATGAAACCTGGGTCTTCCAATACGACCCGGAAACAAAACGTCAGAGCGAAGAGCGGCACACCGCATAATCACCCCGCAAAAAGAAAGCCAGAATGCCGAAATCGAAAGTGAAATCGATGTTGACTGCATTTTTTGACCGTCGTGGTATTGTCCATAAGGAGTTTGTACCTCCTGGACAGACTGTAAATGCAAGATTTTACGTGGAAGTGCTCACACGGCTGCAAAATCGGATCACACGCGTGCGACCAGACCTGGTGGTGAAGTGGAAGTTCCACCATGACAACGCGCCGTGCCACGGCGCGTGGGTTGTGAGGGATCTCCTGGCCAAATTCGACGTTTCCACGTTGCCTCACCCCCCTTCAGCCCTGGTGTGGCACCGCCGGACTTCTTCCTGTTCCCCCGGATCAAGAGGCAGCTCAAGGAACATCGTTTCGACTCGGTAGAAGCAGTCCAAGCGGCAACGACGAGGGCGCTGAACAGCATCCCGGAGGACGACTTCCAGAAGGTCTTCGCGACCTGGAAGGCTCGCTACCAAAAGTGTGTGGATGCCCAAGGGGCCTATTTTGAAGTGTATTAAGTGGATGTATCAAAATGTTCAATACATTTTTTTTAAAAAATCAGTCCTACTACTTTTGGATACCACCCTGTAGAACTATCATTTTGGTTTACAACCTTTAGTTACCCTACTATTTAACTTTTTCCTAGAGAAGAGTAGTTTATATTATACAATTTATGCAAAACAGGTAAAAATTGAATCATCCGATTTAAAAAAATTATAACCATTTAGCTTTCAATCTGTTTTGATCCAACAATGTACTATTAGAAAAAGGAAATTCTCGAGTTTTACGCTATTGTCGCGCTTCGTTCACCTGCCGCTTTAGTATTTGTTAAGATGGCGACTGGACAATAGAAATAATTTTGTGTTTTATGCTTCGCGAAGTGTGAGTTTGTAACAACGGTTCAGCATGAACAGTTTTGAACATCCTACCGCTCAAATAATTAGGTGCTGGTCTAGACAATTCCAAAATACGGGTTGTTTATGTAAAGGATAATACAGTGGTAGTGTCCGTGTGTCAGACGAAGATGTGGAGCGCATCCGGCTGAGTTTCGCACGTAGCCCCTAAAAATCCGCTCATCGCGCCGACAGAGAACTAAACGCTTCCTCAACGTCTGTTTCGCGTGTTTTTCGGCTACGTTTAATTGTAAAACCGCACAGGATTAAGTTAATGCAAGCTTTTCATGCAGGCGACAAACAACGACGTGTGGAGTTGTGTAAAGATGGCAGAAAATGACAATTTTGTAACACCCTGTTGATCTGGTCGTGAAATAATTGAACTGTGTTGATCTGGATAAATTGTTTATGTAAAAATAAAACTCCAGACCAATTCTTAGGGTGCGCTCGGAAAGAGATCAGTTCTTAGAGGCTAAAAAGTTGCGGTCAATTTATAATATGTTTAACATCATTTATCTTGGTTACCTTGCTGGCAGAGCGGTCAGTGCAAATGACTCTCAACAAGCAGAGCGGGGTTAGATTCTGCCTGGGTTAGTTAGTTTATTAACTTTCTACAGCGAAGCTTATAGTAGAAAGTTAATGAGATTATTATCCTGTCGGTCTGTCTGTGTGCCTGGAAACAAGATAACTTCCGATATATCCAACGGATTCACTTCAAACTTGGCATGCACACATCTTAGGTCAGTACCTTCCATGGGATTGATTTTCAACCAAATCTAATGTAAGACTTTTAAATTTTTTTGTGTCTTTGCAGATGGTTTGGTCTTCAGGTAATAGGTCGGTAATGAATGTTTCGTTTCGATTTTGTTATATTGCATTGTAGAATCTGTGTGTTAGTCTGTTGAGTCTTGAGCTTGCTATTTATTCCGGGTTGTACGTTTTTCTGTAGTTAATTGCTTTATATGGAGTGGTATATTAAGAACTTCTAGTCTGAAATTTTGTTTTGTTGGGGTAGTCTGCCAGCATGCTTCTTGAATAAGCTTGGTTACGTATTTTACAGTTTCATCTATTTTAATATGATTGTGCATTTTGTGGTTCAATTTGATATTATTGTTAATTTTGTATTGAAAGTATTCCCAGTTAGTTTCCCTAGTGCTCAAAGTGATTATAATAGACTTGTGATCTCCACAGCTTTCTATTTTACTATACACGCTATAAATTCCTTTTGTAACTGCAAAGTTAGCAGATCGGAAAGTTGTTTAAGTCTGTCGGCCAGTAAATTGGCTTGCCGGTAGACAACTGCCGCAAATGGTTTTGCTGGATTATTTCATGTAAGTTGCGTCTTTTCGTAGTAATCAGCCTAAAGCTCCAGTCAATATGCTTAGCATTCCAGTCTCCTGCGATAAGAAAACGTGGACCTAATGGAAGTAAAAACTCCCGGTATTCTGCAGCTGTTATGTTTAGGTGGACTATAAACAGCTCTGATAGTTAATGGTAAATGTAATAATTTTATTTGTATTAGAGCACTTTGAATTTTGTTAGCCATGTATGGCGGTAGTTCGTAGTGATTTATTTTTCCTTTGGTCTGGGCTCAAGATCGGCGAAAAACATAGGCAAGGGGTCCTTACTTACTCTATGTTTTATATTAATATTTCTTACTGGGTGTCCTAATTCTTTTAGTTCATCCTTAATATTGAGGGTAGAAGTTAAATGGTGTAGGTCTCAAACTGCAATTATGTGCGCTCTTTCTTTTTTAATTTGATATGCGTGCTTGATTATATCTTCTTCGCACAAATGTTTAATCGGTTTTCTGTAGGCATCGAAGGAATATGTTTGCTGGTGTTTTAGAGTAATATTTTTCATCTCCGATAACTTTAGCAAGGTTACCGTCATGTTTTGAAAGTTATTGACTCCATAAATATATACAGGCGGAGGTCTAGGTTCTTTAGATAGTGCATTATTGTTGGTATAGTTTTTACGTGAGTCATTGGGAGGTCCTTTTTCAGAAAGAGGTTGGTATCTGTTAGATGTCTTCATTTGTGATGTGTTTTTATCTGTTGTTATAAGATTTATTTTTCTTTCTTTGGCAATAGTTTGCCAGGGATGTTTGTTAACCATTTCTCCACGATCTGCGGTTATTAATATATCATCAGAGTAAGTTATATTTTGTTCTGTATTATTGTTGTGTTTTGTTTCTATAGCGTGCTGGGATAGGGTCTGGTAATTGTTACTAAAGTTTGCTGTGATTTGGTTTGAGATTTGGGAAGGTTGTTGTTGATGCGTTGTGAGCATGGGAAATGGATTTTGGTACATTTGCGTCAGTTGGAAATGTGGAATTTGACTTGGTTGATTTCCGTAGATTGGCTGCGATTGTGTTTTTCATCATGAACACTGGCTGCGGATCATTATAGTTATTCCGAAAGTCATTTGATATCCCGGGTAACATCCCGGCTAAGTTTATTTTATTGCATGGATAAATAAATTTGTTTATGCAATATACACTTGTTTACTACGATATGAATTAGTCGGGTTTAGAATATTATAGTTTTTAACAAACTATCGCTCACTAGCGCTTATCCCCTCCCAACTCTCAAAGATAGGAGAGCGGCAGTCCACACAAACTTAATAAATTTGCTTCAAATTGGGTTTTCCCACAATTGGAGACCAATTCGGATAACTCCGTGTTTCAGCAGGACGGGGTACCAACACACTCGAACCTGGAAGTTTGAGAATTTTTGAATAATTAGATTCCAGACCGATGGATCGGCCGTATGGGGCCCAACCATTCAGATTTACATTGCTAGCCTGTAAGGTGGCGGACCTCACTGTGTGCGATTTTTACTTGTGGGGGTGACCGCGTTTACGTGCCCCCTCTTTCAACTACAGTGGTCGAACCGAGGAACCGCATAATAACAGCCGTGGCAGCAGTGGATCCAGATATGTTTTCAAAAGTTTGGAGCAAATTTAGACACATGCTGTGTATTTCAAGACACCTATAGTTTGATATGTAAAAAAAACTTCAAGATTAGCCCTGTAATATAAAATTAATTTAAGTGTCTGTGTTCATTATTTTTATAAAATAAACTTTTTAAATCGGATGCTTCTTTTTGAAACACCCATCAATACCAATAGCGGTGGGCAACGGCTTTAAAGAATTGTGTGCTAAAGTAATCTGGGGTTTCGTTGATTCTGAATTTGTTATTAAAGAGTTGCATAATAATAGCACACTGTGATTTACGTAGTTATTTAGATCTTAATAACGATAATTCAAAATTGCATTATTTTCTTCTAATAAGCACTTATACAAGTATTGTCTAAACCAGTTCAGCTTTTTCCATCTCGAAGCTAAGTATAATTGACGTATTTAACTTTTTTTATAAACTAAGGGTAATATTTTCACTTACTGGCTGTCATTAACGTAAAAGTCTGCGTGATCTAATGTTACTTGCTTGGAATTTTGATTTATCATTAATGAATTAGTATATGCATTGCCACTTTTTCATCTTGATAACCCTACTCGTCTGAAAATATTAACTTAACATTGATACTTTAGGTATCAAGTGATTCTGTCACTAAAGCTACACCAACCTGGGCTTGAAATTCATTTAATTTTCAACTTAAAATTGCTAAATGCACCTGTAACAATTATCAAAGGAGGAAAGTTATTTAAAGATCAAACCAGTTAAGTAAGTTGACTAACACTTTTAGGAATGTGAGTCAATTGTTCAGGCTTCAAGATAAGAAATAAAATTTAATGAAGAAGGTTTCTGCACTATTCAAAATTATTAATCCTTGACAACAATCAGATGTCGGTGAACGTATGGCAAGTAATGACCTATGCGAATTATATTTTAATGGAACCTAATGGCCTGGACTCACTTAGATTACGGATTAGCTTCTTTTTGTTTTTATTAAATACTTTGAAGAAACTTACAATTGTGTAGAGTAACAATACAATTACACATAATACAATTCAATGACTCACCAGTTAACTAAACCTCAAAAAATGACTATAGAAACTAACTTTAGACTATTAGGAAACTAACTGCGGGAGACTAACCATGATTGAAGCGTCCTGAAACTCTTGTACATTTTGATAATACTTTAAAGGTTATAAATCTGCTAAGGTATTTTATCTAAATGTTAACTAATGCAGCGAAAGAGCTGCTGCCGTAGCTCAGTGATCAAGATCATTGCTTCTCCATCCGCGAGCCGGCGCAGGCGAGTTCGAGTCTCGCTCAACCCATAGGTACATGTGACGTTCTAGTATTAAGTTAAGTGCATGTTAATAAGCACAGTAAGGCCTTAAAGCTGCAGTGCCGCTAAATGAGCCCCAACAAAATGAAATGCAGCGGATGTTACATAATCCCTAGAGCATAATAAAATCTTTGTCTACGCACGACGATCAAGCAAAAACAGTGTTTTAATTCGTCGGCTGTTTTTCGTTATAAGTAATAACAGCTTATGTTGATATAGTTAAATTGGCTTTAATATGCGTTAAATATGTTTTATTTTACCCAGCATTGCAGTTTTGCTTTTTTGCATGATTTACTTTGAGGGCACTTTTGGGCTTAGGGTTACAGATTTTTATCTATTTAGAAAGAAAGTCCTTGCCTTGCAAATGAAGCAGTGTTTAATGCAAGAAGGTATAAGTTCTAAACTAAGTTTTTTTATTATTTCTGTTAGCATTTAGAATATAGCGTTCATAAACTAACGAGCTAACATGAGCATTAATAATAAACATCTTTTTAAGGCATGAGGAGAACTCATCCAGCGAGGAGTTTTCGTACTTGTCACCTGAGATCGATTTGCCAATATCTTTTCAGTCTTCTGTTGTCGGGATGATGTAGAAGTGGTTGTAAGGGAAGGTTGCTGTGGACTGCAAGCCGGTTATGATGTTTATTACTGCGGTCTTGGATAATCATAGGAATGGAATGCAAAGATCAGTAAGGATTGTTTGATGGGAAGTATGCCATGGCGCATTTACTAATTCACTAAAAATTTTGAACTAAGCTCGTTGAAAAATGTCTGTGTTAAATTTGCTAAGACAACCCCATAATTCGATGTCATATGTCTAGATGTAAATTATTATGGTCTTGTAAAAGAGAAGTTTGTCTTCCAGTAGCAAGTGCGACCTTCGTCCAAGTAGCCAGTATAACTCTTTAGATATTAGATTAACTTTGCTTCCTCTTCTTTCTGATGTGGGTTTTCTAGGTGAGTTGGTCATCGACGGGTAGTCCTAAATAGCGAACGGAAGAGGCTTGTGTGATGACGGCATTATTTATAGATACTGGTTGACAATGACCTTTTATTAAAATGAAAATTACTTGCTTTGATTTGAGGTCATTAATTTTCATTTTCCATTTAGTAGTCTAGTCTTGCAGGTATGAAAATGTTATTTCAGGATTTTCATGGCTAGCAAGAATTGCTGTATTGTCAACGAAGGTTTCAGTTAGGACAGTTGTTAGAATAGGTATATCTGTGTTGCACAAGAGATAAAATATTGGGCCCAATATACTTCTTTGTAGCACTCCGGATTTTATTAGGAAGAAATCTGAGGCGTCACCATTGATTTTGGTTTGAAATTGACAATCGCTGAAATAGGACTTGAACAAATTGAAGTAAAAAGGCAGAAAAAGCTCGATCTTGTAGAGAAAACTAACGTGCCATACCTTATCGAAAGCTGGACCGATATCCAGAAACACCGAGGTACAGTATTTTTTGTTTTTCAATGAAGTGTTTATTTCTTCGACGATACGGTGGCACTGTTGAGCCGTAGAGTGGTTCCGGAATCCTAACTGGTAATCAGGAATTTTGTCCAGGAGTAGTCTAATCCTGTAGAGCAGGAGCTTTTTCAGTAATTTGGAGATGATTGATAAAATGAGACGTCATTCAGAACTTTAGCAGACTTGGGAATCATAATTATATCCGGCTGAGGCCAGTACTGTAATCGTAAGACGGCGTTAAAGATGTATTTGAGCATCACAATACCTTTTATTGGGAGTTCTTTCAATATTTTTGGCTTAATTTTATCGGAACCAGGTGATTTTCTGTTATCTAAGCGAATGATTTAACGTTTGGGTTCTTTAGAGGTAAGTAGGCTGATGGATCTGTTGGAGGTTTATTCCCCATAGGCCAGGCGTAGGTTTGATTTTGCGAAGTGGGGGATTTGGCTGAAGTAGTTTACGCTCAACTTTGATCGGTCGTCATATTGAATTGTTGTGGCGATTAAGATTAGAAATGTATTCTTGAAATGATCTGTGGTTTGGATTTACGTTTGTTGGTGAGCTAGTTATATACTGTTTTATTGGCTGGAGCATAACTTCCATCCCATCTTGCTTAAGCTTATCTTTTGTCTACAATTAGTTTTTTTTATATCTAATGGAAGATTTATGATTTTGGTTTGGTTCTCCAAGTAAGGCGTAGATTCTCTGCCCTTGGTGGTAGTAAGCCGAAAACCACAGAAAGTAAATTTTTCGAAGGTTTCTTGTTTCAAGTTATGTCAAAGTGGACAACAGACAGCTGAGAAAGTTATATCGTAGGGTAATTCCTTAACTTTGATTGACGTGGCTTGAAGACGATTTTTCGGTTTAGTTTGTAATCATCAATTGCATTCTTTATTAATATATTACACTTCCTCCATGGGCTGTATTATCGAGGTGGTTCAGTGTAATAAAATCTATGTCCATGTATTTTGAAGTATGATCTGTTGGTGAAATGAGTTTTGCTGATTAATAGGATGTCGATATAGTTATGCTGAACTAAAATTTTTATTTCTCTAAGCTAACTTGTGCACCTCTTGCTCTATCATTTCTTTTAATGCATTCCTTTTTGCATAATCCGGAATTCGCTTGTTTTTAAGTTGTTTTTTGCACTATTTTGAGATTCTGATGTTTGCCTCTTCTTTTTCTAATAAGTTTTAGCTTTTTGGTGAAGGTTTATTAACATTTTTTATAATATTTTACCCACTCAGCATCTTAAAATCTCTCTTCTAATTTTTTTTTAAATTTATTTATCCAGATCAGTAACGTTGTGCTATACATGGTTTTATTAACTATTGATTACATGTAACACTATTGTCGCTTAGGGATTGCCTATTGGCTTATCCATTCACTGTTTAGTTTTATTGTTGTATTATTTTGGTTTTGTCACTACTCTACACTTCATTATCACTACTATCGTCGGTTGAAAGATCTTGTGTCAGTTTGCGTTTCAAGCGTTGATGTATGTGTCTCATTCCTAGTGCGTAATGGGCTGCTCCTGCACAGTTGTTTAAATTTTTAAAGAAGGTTGCCGCTAATTTTTTAATGTGTTCTTCTATTGTTGGGATATTTAGTTCAGCGTGTAGTTGGTGGTTCCTTATATACCATGGAGAATTTGTGGCTATTCTAAGAATCTTATTTTGTAGTGTTTGTATTTTGCGGATGTGAGTCGGTGAAACAGATCCCCATACACAGCATGCATACATTACCAGTGGTCTTATTATTGATTTATAGATTAGCGTTGTACAGTCTATGTGTGGAGAACTTTTTCTGTTTATAGTATTCTGGGTATAGTAGGGCTAATCTACTGTAGCTTTCATTCAATTTCTGGTTAATATGGAAAGCCCAGGTTAGTCGTTGGTCTAAGTATACCCCTAGATACTTAACTGGGCTATTTTGCGTGTTCCATGGAATTTCTTCATTATTTATTTGGATGTTTGACTTGGGTTTGACATTTGGTTGAGTTAAGGTTTATGTGCCATTTTTCCATCCAGCTTGATATTGTATTTAGGCTGGATTGTAGTTTATTTGATGCTTCCAATAGTTCGTTGCTCTGGGTAAGTAGCGCAGTATCATCTGCGTACATAGCAATGGCTGCATTGTCTGTTTGAGGTATATCATGGACGTAGATATTAAATAGTGTTGGGCCCAATATGGATCCCTGTGGGACGTCAGCATGGATAGGTCGAACTGTTGAGTATGTGGAATTGATTCTAACGGAGAAGGTGCGGTGTGTGAGAAATGATCGAATAATTTGTATCAAATAATCTGGTATGTAGAGGCGCTGTAGTTTATAAAGTAGACCTTCTATCCAGACCCTGTCGAAAGCCTTTGCTATATCCAGGAATGCTGCTGTAGTATAAGCTTTATTTTCGTAGCCTTTTTCTATGTATTCCAGAATTCGTTGTAGCTGATGGGTCGTTGAGTGTTTGGATCTAAATCCAAATTGGAATGGAGAGAGTATGTTAAGCAAGTGTAGGTTTTGAAGTAGGCGCCTGTTCATTATTTTTTCTAACAATTTGGATAAGTTGAGAGCAGGCTAATTGGTCGATAGCTCGTTGGAGAGTGCCGATTTTTGCCAGGTTTGTGAAATACAAGTATCGTTGCATGCCTCCAGGCAGCAGGGAAGTAACCAAGTCGCATGCAGGCATTGAAAACTGTGGCTAAGTAGGCGTGTATTTTAGTTGTAAAGTTTTTAATTATTATGTTTGGTATGAGGTCGCTTCCTGGGGCTTTTTTTATTTTAAGTTTATTAGCTAATCTTTTAACCTCTCTGGGCGATGTTGGTTTGAATTCACCACTTGTATTTGATTCGTATTGTTGGAGATATTGTCTTACTTCCTCGTCAAAAGCATTATTATTATTTGGTTCTGGAGTAAACACAGCTTCAAAATGGTCCGCAAATATATTGCAGATTTCTTCATCTGTTGTAAAGGTTGTGTTTCCATCTTTTAGTGGTCCAATTATCTGGGGCTGTCGAAGAATTTTCTTTGTAGCTTGCCACATTGTAGGGTCATTACGTTGTAACTCCTGGATGTAGCGTTGGTATGAGTTAAATCTGTATTCATCTAGTTCTGTTTTTACTCTGCGTATTAGTCTATTTAATTGCATTTTATATTGCTGCTGCCGAGTATTTTGCCAAAGTCTTCGAATTCTATGCTTTTCTTTTACTAATTGTAGAATTTCCAGCGGTGGGTGCTGGTAGTTATTTGGTCCTCTTGTGTTAGTGCTGATTGTTGCTGCCTTAATGGATTCTTTTGTTGCTAGTAAGTGGTTGTTTATTACTTCATCAATTTGTTGTGTTGTGTGAATTTGAATTTGAATCTTCTAATTAACCAACAACTATTTACCATGAAGTTAAAATATTGTGATTTTAAAAAAATATAATGTTTTAACTGCACTTTTACATTTTTATATAATAGTTTATTTGTTTCTATCGGCATTCAATATACACAGTGAAAAACTAAGAATATAAAGTGGAAAACAAAATTTATTTAAAGTATTATACTTTCAGATACTGCCAGTACACATAGACTCATTGTATTCCTTACACTACCATCTTAGCTCTTTCTAGAGTCTTTTCTCTTGCTCACTAATCATTTTGTCGGCGCACATTTTGTAGCACTCTGTTGCATTTATTTTGTATGCTGTAGCATTTTATCTGGAAAATATCAATCTAATGTTTTGTCTGCACAGGTTGATAAACCACCAATTGAATTTCAGGTGACTGTGCATTTTATCATGATTAGCCAGTTATTTTCCAATAGCTTGTATAAAGTCAGTAGTAGTACTGGTTTCCTCCTGTCATCTCCTTATAGATAAGCCAGCTGTTAATAACATATAACAGAGATTCAGGATCTTTTGACTAAATTAATAATAAGCTGTAAGCTAGCCGTCTCTGCCTACAGAAGTTTTGTTTTTGTTGTAGTCAATAATAAAATATATCTTTTAAATATTTACTTGTCCTTCTGTGGTTCTTAGTGTCTCTCAGAAATACTTGGTATTCTCTTTTTACATTTTACTGCCAATAAATGATCATTTTTTTCCAATGTTGTATTTCAACTTTTTTAATTTTTCTATCGTTATGTTTACAAGAAGACCTTCTCTGTTCTTTACTGCAGTACTCGCACCTAAGCTTTTTGATTGAAGAAAATGAATTAAAGCAAAATTAGTACAAAATAAGTCTATGTAAATGCAATGATTTTTACAAATGTAATCTACACATAGCTTTACAAACAGAATTCGGTGTTGTTATCTGGAATACTGGCTTTGGTGTTATAAATTTGCAATTCAAAATGTAGTTAACAAAAGAATCACAAAATAAATCAGCTTGATGCTATATTTATTAGGTTTATTCTTCATGTGGACTTTGAATTATATCCTACTGCTAAAAATACATATGCTGTTATAAACTATAAAGTTTAATTACGAACTAAAATTGATTTTTAATTCGTTCAACATGGAAGTATAGAAATACCTGATTGTTGCGGTGCATCATATCTTGACAATTTCGTCACAAACTTGCTATTATCATTTAAGTGTAGGATAAAGAAAGTTAATGTAAATCTACCCCTGTTTTTTGCTTTCCTCAGAAGTACTGACAAACAAAGCAGTCAACTAATAATTATTAATATTTGATAGCTGCATCACACATCTTCAGGACAAATAAAAACAGTAAATTTCATGAATTTTTACCCTACGTTATGTTGACTTTTCGTTCATTGTCTTTTCTATTCATTTCAATATTTTTTATTGCAGCACATCTATTGGTTCCAATTTTCATATTTTTCAACAGTTCTTTATCGACAAATTGAAAAAAGCAATTAAAATCGATGCAATTTAAATCTAACAAAAACAAGCTTGTCAGGTTGACTGGTATCGTTCCATCAACTGGACTGACTGACGTTTTGCCCTATCCTATCTCATATACAAAGGTATGCTGAAAAGTAAGGCTTCCGAATTTTTTATGTGAAAACTCTTAAAGATTTTTAAATAAAACTAACTTTATCAACTTTCTACATCTTTATACTTCATGTTTACAAATTCATTTCTCAACATAGTCACCCTGGCGACGAACACATTTCTCCCAACGAGAGATCAGTTTGTTGATACCGTCACTAAAGAATATTTAACGTTGTTGACGGAGCCACAACCTCACCTCTGCCTGCACCGCTTCATCATTATCAAAGTGAACTCTTCGAAGGCGTTCTTTAAGTTTTGGAAACAGATGAAAATCGGATGGGGTCAAGTCGGGACTGTATGGAGGATGATCGATGACCGTGGACCCAAGGCGTCGGATTGTTGCAGATGTCGCAGTGCTTTTGTGTGGTATGGCATTGTCGTGCTGAAGAGGAGAGTGCTCCATGTGTGGGCGAACTCTTCGAATTCATGCTTTAAATTTGCTGAGGGTCTCGCAGTACCTTGCAAAGTGTGGTGCCTTTAAGCATGAATTTTATATGCACTACAACTCGAACACGCCAGAACACTATCAGCATGACTTTGCCGTCTGATGGCATGGTCTTGAACTTTTTTGGCGTCGGTGATTCTTTGTGGCGGAACTCCATTGATGCTATCTTGTTTTCGGGGTCAAAATGGTAAACACAGCTTTCATCACCTGTCACAATGTTGTTAAGAAATCCATCACCCTCACTCTCAAAACACAAAAGAAATCGTTGACAGATGCCCAATCTCCTCTGTTTCATGTCAGAAGTGAGCATTCGAGGTATCCACCGTGCACACAGTTTTCTGTGCCGCAGGCAATCATGGCCTGTACACGCTCTTGTGATATGCCACAATTACCTGAGAGCTGTGTCTGTGTTTTTTTTTATTTATTTAAACTAAAAATCCTTATACCGTTAGGTGTCGGATTATAACCCAGTTTACAGTACTTATAATATAATATCTAATATAACTTATAAAACTTATTAAACTTAATTAACATTTCGTAATTAATTTATTCCAAGCCTTTCTATCTCTTATCAGGTTCCTTACTTCTCTCCATTGTATGTTCCTATTTTCCGCTGCTACTTTTACCTATTCCTCCCACTTCCTTCTTGGTCTACCTACTGCGTTATTCCCTTCTGTTCTTGCTTCGTATACTCTCTTCGCTATCCTATTATCATCCATTCGGAGCAGATGTCCCATCCAACTTAATTGCCTCTCTTCTACCAGTGTCAATATAGGTTTCACTTTCAGTTGTATTTTCATTTCTCACTCTGTCCAGTCTTGTTATTCCTTTAATTTTCCTCAAATATCTCATCTCCAATGCTCTAATTTTACTCTAGTTTCTTCTGTTGATCGTTCAGGATTCGCTGCCATAGATTAACGAAGGCCTTACTACTTTTTTGTATACTTCCGATTTTATTTGTTCCGGAATTTCAGTGTGTTAAATATTTTCCCCACCTTACCTAATCTTTCCTTTATTTCATTATGTATTTCTCCCTTGTTATCTATTATTGTACCTAAATATTTGAAATTTGTTACTTGTTCTAGTGTTTGTCCTTCTATATTGATATTGTGTTGAGGGTCTGTCTTAGCAATAATCATAATTTTAGTTTTTTCTATATTTATTTCCATGTTTATTTTTCTGAGCTCGCGATGATAGATATTGATATTTTCCTGAAGTTTTTCCGCTGATTCTGCTAGTAGCACCATATCATCAGCAAATAGTAATTCCTGTATTGTTATTCTTTTAATCTCCAACTTCCCACTTCCATATTATAGCATTCCTTTTTACAGATCTTCACTATATCGTCCATGAGTACTGAGAATAGGAGTGGACTAAGCACGAATCCCTGTTTCAGTCTTATTTTTGTTTCGAATTTTTCTGACTCGTTGTTGTGTGTCCTTACTTTATTTCTATTGTCTTTGTATAGTGTTTTGATGACATCTATCATGTCTTTACTTACTCCTCTTCTTTGTAGACTTTCCCAAACATTCTTTCTCTTTACCCTGTCGAAGGCTTTTTTTAGGTCAATAAAGCAAATATGAATTTCCTTCTTTTCTTATCATTTTTCCCTAATTGTCTGATTGTAAAAATTAAGTCCTGTGTGCTTCTACCTCTACGGAACCCATGTTGTGACTCTCAGCGAGTTTTCAATTTCTTCTCTCAGTCGCTTCTCTAAAATTCTACTTAATACTTTGCCGGGTATACTCCTTAGTTGTATACCCCTATAATTTGAGCATTCTTTTATGTCTCCTTTTTGTATAGGGGTAGTATTATTCCTATATTCCAGTCTGTGGGTATTACTTTTGTACTATTATTTCATTTATTAACTCGTGGAATTCTCTACAGCTATCTCTCCATTATATCTCAACATCTCAGCTGTGATTTCATCTTCCCTGGTGCTTTCCTAGTTTGAGTTTCCTGACTGCTTCCATGATTTCTTTTTGAGATTCTTTGTATCTTCTGTGTATCCCCGTGTCTTGCCCTTATTTCTATCTCTTGTTCTACATTATTTCCTGCTTCTGTTAATTCTTCGAAGTATTCCTTCCATCTTTGCATTATTTCCTTCTCTTCAATTATCACTTTTCCGTTTTTGTCTTTTATATTTCTTAGTTTAGGTGGTTTCTTTTATTTTAAATGCTTTAATGTATAATAGAATAGTTTTTGGTTCCCTAAATAGTTTTCTTTCATCCTGGTTCCGAACTCTTCCCATGCCTTTTTCTTCGTTTCTTTTATACTTTTCTTTGCTTTGGTTCTTGCTTTCCTGTTTATATGTTATAGTCTTCTTCCGATCCAGTTATTATATACTTTTTCATTTTTCATTCTTTTCTTTGAATTTTTGTTGTATCTCGGTTACCACCATCTACTTCCCTTCCTGTATGTATTCACAATTTTCTTTACTCCACAGCTAGTTCTTGCTGCTTCTAGAATATTTTCTTTAAAATGTCTCCATTTCCTTTCTATATCTTTACTCTCAATTTTATTTTGGGCAATTTTCTTATCTAGAATTTCTTGGAAATTTTTTTGTATTTCACTCTCCTTTAGTCTATAACTTTTGATTTTTTTATTTTACTATTATCTTCCTTTTTATCTCTTGCTTATCTTTCACGTTTATCCAGAGTTCCATTTTTAGTAAATAATGGTCGCTTCCTATTTCAACATTTCTTTTCACCCTCACATTCTTAACTCTCTTCCAATTTTCTGTATTTATAATAAAGTAGTCAATAATTGACTTCTCGTTCCTGGAGCGGGCTTCCCTGGTGTATTTGTGTATATCGTTGTGCATGAATTTTGTGTTTGTAATCACCAAATGATTTCCTATACATAGGTCTATTAGCCTTAAACCGTTGTCATTTTTAGTGTTTTCGCCCTGCTACCCCATGTGTCTTTCTATGCCTTCATTGTTATTGCCTACTCAGCCACTCATATCTCCCATTACAATTACATTTCTTTCTCCTCTATCAATTTCCATTTGTAGTAATTCATAAAACTGTTCTTTCACTTCCTTCCTCTCATTATCATTAGGCGCATATGCTACTATTATCGTCCACATTTCCTCATTGTCTATTTTAATGTCTAGTGCCAGCAATCCTTCATTAATATATCTTTCTTCCCTAATATTATTTACTTTCTCGGATTTTACTATTAACCCTACCCCTTTTGCTCACCATTCTTCTTGCTCTACTCCTGACCAATATAGCCAGTATCCTTCGTTCAGTTCCATTTCTCCTTTCCCTTTCGTTTTGGTTTCCGTTATGCCTAAATAGTCGATATTTTGCATTTTCATCTCATCAATTATTTCTTCTTCTTTTTCTATGATACTTTTCACATTCCAGGTGCCAATTTTTATCGAGTCCTTTTCTCCGCGCTTCTGTCAGGTGTGGTATTAACTTTCTTCCTTCTTCTTGTATTTCCTTGGTGTAGTCTTGGTCGATCTATATATCTATGTTATTCGACAATTTTCTCTAGTTTATTAATCCGATTTCGATGAGTCGCGTCGGTTGTCGTACGCGGTCGTCCACTCCGAGCTCTGTCACACATGTTGAAGTTAGCATTACCGTTTCCTTCATTACGAGCACGACCAACTCAACGTTGCACATTAATGCTGTCGATACAATCATCACCGTACACAGCTTTAATTCTTCTATGGATTTCAATTGGAGTCACGTTATCTGCGGTTAGAAACTCGATTATAGCACGCTGTTTCTCATGCATCGACATAGTTACGTTACACACCGCCATGTTGCACGTTACAATTCGAAGCCCTGTAGCGGCAGAGGGTTGCAACTTGGGTCAGCAAAACTGGAAAGTCGACCGAGTAATATGCATGACATGTAATACCTCAACCTATGTTGAGAAGAGAATAAAAAATTTGAAGGCATTACTTTTCTGCACTTCACCATCTAATAAAAAAGAAAAATTAAATTTAAATTGTACTCAAGCCCAAGACGTCGTGTTTTGTAACATTTGTTTACTGATAAGCGACCATGAAACATGACTTGATACGTATATAAATTTTTTGAAAAAATAATAAAATTAACCTACCTTAATCATCACTAAAAGTTTCCAAAGAATCAAAACTAACATATGTATTTGTACTTTCTTTCTGGGGTGTTGGGGTTCACGCTGAAGGGGTAGTACCTTATGCCGGGACGGTCACATCGAGCGTTATAAATGGGAGATGGTTCCCGGTAACTGGTCCCCGCGGGGTGCCCAACCCTCACTTATGGCTCCACGTGCCACACCCTGGAAACTGCGTTGACCCGCAGGCTAAATAAGTGAGGGTAACCAGTAAAGAGTCTGCAACGTCTGACCCAGAATGGGCGGTTGCAATGAGCAGACACGGCTCAACAGCCGTAGAGAAGGCAACGTGTCTAAGGGATAGTAACCTGAGAAATTGCTCTGCCTGCCGGAGGCAGAAAAGTGGCAGCCCCACTACCGGCTTAACCTGCATAGCGCTCGTAACGCTGCCAGGGGATTTTAAATTACTGGCAAACTTCATGAGAATCAACCGGACGGATCACCAAGTAGACGAAAAAGGCGTGAAAAGGACAAACGAGCTGGAATTAAGGAGAGAATACAGATAGCCACGTGGAATGTTAGAGGGCTAGGAATAAAAGAAACTGAATTAGACAAAGAACTTATGCAAAGAAAAGTAGACATAGCAGTTATAAGTGAAACAAAAAAGAAACTAAAAGTCACTAAAGAAACTAATAATTATATAATGATCTACAGCGAAATACCCCAAAACAGACGGGCAAGTAGTGGAGTCGCAATCATGGTCAATAAAAAGTGGAGAAACAAAATAGTAAGCTACGAATATATCAATGAAAGAATAGTAACTACCAGAATGAAAATAGATAGACACATGATGGTTATAGGAGTATACGCCCCTGAAGAGGGAAAGAAAGAGGAAACAGAGCAGTTCTACAAACAACCACAGAAAGTAGTAAACAGGTATACAAAGACAGACCACTCATAATAAGTGGAGACCTAAATGCAAGAGTGGGAAAAGACCCCATCCCAGGAATGTAGGCACATGCGGCGAAAACGTAATCAACAATAATGGACAAAACTACGACATTTCGCTACTTTCAACGAACTAAAACTAACAAACACGTTTTCAAGAAAAAGATATACACAAATACACCTGGTCAGCAAGAGGATTAAGATCAATCATAGACTATGTAATAGTCAATAACAAGATGACAAACCTCGTGCAAGACGCAAGAGTTTACAGGGAAGTGATATAAATTCAGATCACTATCTTCTAGTAGCCACTATAACCCTATTAAGAAAATGGAAGAAACGAAAACCACAAACACAAATAACCCAGAAGAAGTTTTCAAAATACATCTCCTTAGAGAGGAAAGTACCAGATATTTATATCAAACAGACTACAAGAACACTTACTACGTACACCCACTAGTAATGAAATCAATGAAGAATGGGATAATATAAAGATCGGCATCATTAAAGCAGCGAATGAAGCAGTAGGGAAGAAAAGAAAAGAAAGAAAACTAGAGGATTAAAAATATGGAATGAAGAAGTAGAGAACGCAATAAAAGAGAAAAAGAAGCATATCTAATATATCTACAAAGAAGAACCCCAAAATAAACAACGCTACAATGAAAAACGAAACTTAGTTAAACAGATCGTAAGACAAGCCCACGAAGAATCTTGGGAAAAACTGATAAGCAACATAGAACACGACGTATATGGAAGACAGGAATTCGCTTATAAAATGATGAAACATTTGAACTGCACAGTAAACGACGTAGCAAAATTAAAAACGATTAACGACAAAGAGTGGAAGGAACACTACACAAACCTATGGAATAATCGAGAAATCAACGAACAGGATATTTTAATACAGGAAGATATTGATGAAACTGATTTTACAATTGACATGATTACCATAGAAGAACTAAGAAAATGCCTAAAGAAAATGAAAAACCGGAAGGCTGCAGGGCCCGATGGAATTAGTATAGAATTATTGAAATATGGAGGACCACTTCTAGAATTCAGAATACTACATCTTTTAAATGAATGTTGGCGAAAGAAGAACATCCCAACAGAATGGCAGACAGCAGAAGTCATATCAATATTTAAAAGGAGACCGCTCAAAATGCTCAAATGTCGAGGAATCAGCCTCCTAAACACCACCTTATAAATTATACTCCAAAATAATTAATGAAAGAACAAAACCCATAGCTGAGGTATTACTAGACGAAGGGCAATCTGATTTCGCAAAGGCCGCTCATGTAGTGACAACATATTCGTTTTAAAGAGATTAATTGAAAAAGAAGAGAATTCAACTTGAAACCCACCTTGCATTTATAGATTTCGAAAAGCTTTTGACTGCGTAGACAGACATAAACTCCTTGAAATAATGAAAGAAAAAGGATTCCCTAACCACCTTATAGAAATCATAAGATCATTATATATTAGCACAAACATAGTAATAAACAACAACGGCAGTAAGTCTGATAAAATTCAAACAAATCAAGGACTAAGACAAGGGTGTGGGCTATCACCCACTTTATTTAATATTTATATCGACGACGTGGTTAAACTTTGAAACCACAAGTAAACCTGAGGATAAAACTACGAGACGACAAAACATAAACTTACTGCTATATGCCGATGATTTAACAATAATTCAAAAGAACGAAGACGATCTACAAAGATCAATTTACCTTCTCAAATTACTCTGCGAAAACTACAATTTGAAAATATCTAAAGACAAAACAAATATAATGGCCTTCCAAGGAAAACAACCAGTGCGATCGAAAATAATAATAGATGGAAAGACTTTAGAACAGATATCTCATTTCAACTACTTAGGCTGCGACACCACATACGAAAATGATAAAGATGTAGAAAACAAGATTCATAAATTCCAAGCAATTTGCGGGACAATAAATAGAACGCTAAAACACAAAACAAGAAAAGAAACAAGAATGAAATTTTACAAGACCATGGCTGTCCCTGTACTCACTTATGGAAGCGAATCGTGGATAACAAACACAAAAACAAATCTAGCATACAAGCAGCGGAAATGAGGTTTCTCAGAAATGTTAAAGGTTGCACAAGGAATGATAGGATAAGAAATGAAGAAATAAGGGAAGAACTAGAAATTTTCAACGTTAACGACAAAATAGAAGAATACAGAAACAATTGGAGACAACACGTTAATAGTATGACAGAAGAAAGAATACCGAAACAAATCCTAAACTACCACCCAAGAGGACGCAGAGATGTAGGAAGACCGAAGAAAAGATGGTCCTAATCAAATGAAGTTCGGAACAGGCAGAACGGCCTAAGCCTTGACGACAGAAGAAGAAGAAGAAGACTTTCTTTCTCAGATCCAGAAAAACCAGAAAATATTTTACATTATTGTCACAATCTGCTTTACCATCTTTAACATTAGCATACTGAGCGTTATTGAACTTATGATCGATAATACTGTTACATCTGTTTAGACAGAGAGTGTTACTAATCCTTTCTCTGACCGTTGCTACCTTTGCCAATAAATCCAAACCGTAGCACATATTAAGACACGCCAAAAAGATATTTAGTATAAAAGTTGCGACCGTGCAATAGGATTTATGGTTTAAAACTCGATTCTGTAGATTTCCTTGTAGAAGCCATTGCACTTGGAATAACAATAAGAAGACAATAAAATCACTGGGTAATTGGCGTCTCTGGTGCAGATGGGTACTAATTGTAGGTTTGATAGATTAAAATTGGACGCTCTAACATTTTAAAATGAGTTTTTAATGATGTTATATTAAAAGGTTTGAAAGAAAATTCTATCAACACAGTACAATACAGTAAGGGACTTCTGAACGTCCAGTAAGAGTAGTTACATTAGTACCTAGTCATAAAGAGGTAGACATTTGTTAAAATTTAGCCCTTTATATTGCATTTTCGAGGGGTTCGGTCCTGGCAAGTGGCAGGAAAGGTTGAAGGGGAGAATAGCTCTCAATTTAAATATAAATAAGTAAAAATTTAATAAAATTAAATTCAGATAATGAACAAAACGGCTGAGGAATAGGATAAACTATACCAAACCGGCGTAATTTAAATAACGCAGGGCTGTATTCAAATTTCACAGAAATTTAGGAAGTAACGACCTTCGAGGAGTGGATCCGAGTCAGTTCTTCTGACGGTTTAGTAAAAATAGAAAATAAACCAAAGATACCTAAAGTATGGTGAAACTACTACAAAAAATAAATGGAAAATTAGACAAAATGGAAGGTAATGACCAGAAACTTGAAAAAAAAGATAATCTCCAGGCAGAACTAAATAACGTAAGAATAGAAAATGAACGAATGAAGAAAGATAAGGAACTACTAGAACAAAGAACATCAATGCAAGAAGAGAGAATAGAGAAACTAGAAAAGAATTAAGAAATAAGAAAATAATAATACACAAGGTGGATGAAGGAAATGAAGGGAGAGAAAGAGAATTAGAACTAAAAGAAAGAGAGAAAGAATTATAATGAGAAAGATAGGAATACAGATAAATATGGAAGAAAGTATTAACAGAAATCAGAAGATTGAAAAGTGAACAGTGAGGGAAAAGAAGAGCAACACTAATAAAATTAAGAGGCTTGAACAAAAAGATGGAGATACCAAAAGCTGCAAAAAATTAAAAAGAACAGAAATATACTTAGAGGAGGACTTTACAAAAGATATACAGAAACAGAGAAGAGATATAGTGAAATACATAAAACAGTACAGATAAAAGGGAGATCAAGCAATACTACGATACAATAAATTAATAATAAATGAAGGAATGATGTCCCTGGAAAAAGTAAATCAAATAAATAGACAAAAGCACAAATAAGTAACACGAAATGACTCATAAAAAGAGTATGAGAGAGAGAAGAACACAAAAAAGGAAGAAAAACAAGTCAAAGGTCACCAGAGAGCAACGGTGAAGTGACACTAAGAGATAAGTTAATTAAAATCACAAAGACAGGACGGTACACAAAAAACTATTAGGGAGCGAGGAAGGGAAACTCTACACGACAATGCAAAGAATTAAAGCTAACACAAATAGAAATAAGACAATGGACGAAAATGATAAACCTAAACAGACAGAAACATATAATATACAAAAGCATAGGAGAAAAATGGACAAATTTAAAAAGAAGCAGGAAGAAAAAATGGGGGAACAAAGGAAATAGAAATAGGAATTTAGAATATAACAACACCAACAGGGAAAGAGATAGAGGTAATAAAAGAAATGGATGAATATGGAATTGATGTAATAGGGGTAATCGAAATTAAGAAGAAAGGAAATGGGATAATAAAACTGACAAATTCACATTGCATGTATTATTCAGAGGTAATAATGGAGAAAAGGGCAAACGAGGGACTGGAAATAATCGTGAATAAGAAAATAAACCAAAAAGTCATCAAGGCAGAGGCAATAAATTCGAGAATGATAATCTTAGACCTGCAAATGGAAGAAAGAATAGTATTTATACAAGTATATGCACTAATAAAAGGAAGTGAAGTAAGGAAAATTAGAGAATTCTATAACGAATTACAGAAAAAATAAGTAAAGTGAGAGAGAATGCCGATAAAATAATAATAATAGAAAACTGGAAATCTCGAGTAGGAAAAGATGTAAATAGAGGGCTAGGATGTATGGGCGGTTACGGAGAAGAAATAATAAATACAAATGGAACTGAAATGCTAGAATTTTGCCAGTTAAACTACCTTTTGATCGAAATATATTCTGAGAACAAGAACTAAAAGACAGGTATACGTTTGTGGGAGAGGAGAGATAGGCCAAAAGTATAATAGATTATATAACTTATACACCGGAATTAAGACATAGTATACAACAAATGGTAACTGAGAAGAGGGTGGAACTAAAAACAAATAATAGATTAGTAAGAGCGATATGGAAAATACAGAAGCAAAAAACAGGAAACGAAATTTAGAAAGATGAAGATGAATAAACTAAAAGAAGAAAAAGGCAAGATCAAATATCAAGAAAAGACAGACGATTAGTTTTATAGACAAGAATTACAGAAAAGTTAGTGGACAATAAAAGAAAGATGGAAAGTATTTAAAGAAGTAATATATTCCAAGGCAATAAGTGTCTGTGGGATGACAAAAATAAATAGTAATAGGAAGAGAACAAACTGATGGAATGACCAAGTAAAAGAAGAAATATGGGAAAAGAAAAAAGGCTTGGAAGAAATACATACAGACTGGACAGCAACAGGATAGAGAGGAATATATAAGTAGGAGAAATAAAGTAAAACAGGCAGTAAAAGAAGCGAAAAAGAAAAGCTGGGAAGACTTTGGAACAGAGATAAATAAAACACATAAAGAAAATAATAGGATTTTCTGGGTCAAGATGGGAAAGATGTGGAAAAGCCAGAAAAAGAAATTAGATAAATTAGATAAAAAAAATGACTATATTACAAAAGAGAAAAAATAGAAAGACTACTTTGAGCAGAAGTTTAAAAAAGGAGGCAATGAATAAATGGAATCAAATAGAGAAAGGAAAGAATTAAGAGAAGAAACAGAACAGGTAATATGTATAACAAGAGAGAAACTGAAAAATTCACTAAAAAAGATAAAGATTGGGAAAGCAGGTGGCGAGGACAAAATAGACCCAAAAATGATAAAATGGATGGGAGCAAAGAGTAAAGAATAGCCATGAAAATTTGTAAAGAGGCATGGAGAACTAAAAAAATTCCGGAAAATCCCGGTATGCTTTAAAGTATATAACAGAATTTTGGAGGAAAGACAGAGAAGTAATAGAAAATAAACTATAGGAGGAACAAGAGGCATTTAGGGCGAATAGGCAAACTAATGATAACATATGCATATTGAGGAATATTATAGAGAAAGAAGATGAACTATTGTTAACATTTCTAGATGCAAGAGAAGCTCTTGATACAGTTGAAAAAAAAATGGGAATGCCTAGAGGAACTGGAAGTGACAATGGAACTAATAGAAGCCATCAGAAGTATATACAAAGCAGTTAGAGGAAAAATTCAAATAGCTGGACTGACATCAGGAGAATTCAAAATGGAGAGCGGCATTTCTTTTTCTAATAATAATAGATATAATAGTAAAAAATCTAAAATAGAAAACTAAAGAATTGGGCACAATAATAAGATATAGAAATCTAGAACCAGTTAAAGTGAAAAGTCTAATGTATGCAGATAACATAGTCATAATGGCAGATGCAGATAATAAATTACAAAGATTAGTCAACATGTGGGTGGAGGAAATATTGAAAATAAAAATGGAGGTCAACATTAAGAAAAGTAAAACAATTATAATGAATCAAAAAAATAGAAAAGTAAAATACAAAGGAAGTACATATTACTACAACATTTGAATAATTGGAAACAATAATAACAGAGGATGGCAGAATTGAAGTAAAACTGAGGAACAGAATAAGGATAATGAATAGGATACTATGCATTACATAGAACGATATTGCAAAAAAGAAGATAAAACCAAAAGGTGAAGTTAATGGTAAATAACGCGATAACACCACCGACAGTATTGTACGCCAGTGAAAATTGGACGATACAAACTAAACCTGAGAGTATAATAACGGCCATAGAAATGAAACGCTTAAGAAGGATAGCGGATAACACAAAGTTTGATAGAGTACGGAATGAGGAAATAGGAGAAACTTTACAACAGGAACCAATAGTGAAGAAAATCAAAAAGGAACAGCTAACACGATACAGTCATATACAACGATAAACCAGAGAGAATATGCAGAAAAGTGTTCGAAGCAAGAAGTTTGAAAAAAAGAAGAAAGGAAGATCTAGGAAGAAGTGAATAAGTCAAATAATTGATGTGGGAAAGGCAAGAGGAAAGACAATCAACGAAATGAAAAGTTTAGCAAGGGACACAAAAGAATGGAAGAAATTGGTTAAGGAGGACTGGGAAGAAGACATTTTAAAATGCTCATTTTACAAAGTATATTTTGTTAGAGCTAAGAAACTATGCGACAGCGCATACCATTGTGATAAAAAGTGGTCAAACGAGAAAATAAAATGATAACCAGAATATGGTTTGTACGTCTTCGAGAGTATCTTTTTGGCTTAAAGAAACTAAAATACTGTAAGTTTTTAAAGATGAACAAAGTTGTCATTATTAAAACTTTAAAAATAAAACGTCAAGAAGATTATGTGCTGGACAAAAGCATATTTCCAATTATTTCTAAATGTGACTATTGCATTAGTTTTAAGAAAGATGCCAAGAATGGTAAAACTCGTCTGAAAAGTTTAAGATTATTAAAGAGACACCTGGGGAGAAATTTGAGAGTGAGAGCGTATCAAAGAGTTAAGAAATCGACTTCCGTTTCAAGACTTCTAAGATTTGTGTGATTAGGTTTAAAGAAGATCAATAAAAAAATTGTAAGTATATTCTGATGATTGTATAATTAATATTTAGTAGTCAAATTTCAAATATAAATTTTATTTATAACGATATCTAGATATTGGGGGAGGGAACTGAGAAAGCGAACCTTTAAATGAAATAAGTTTGACAATGTGTGTATTACTTTTTTTTATTAATTTATTTTATTAGCAATCAGAATTTACAGTAGAATTCTATGAGCTAATGTGTTTATCTAAGAACTAAATAGCTCTTCATTGACGTGGTGAGGTCTTCTCCAGTGACAAGTCCTCCTTAGACATTTTTTAGATCAATAGGCCGTTTCCGTTTAAGCCTTCTCGTATTTTGTATTTCCAGAAGAGGATTAAGGAGTGCGTGGATGTGGTGTTCTAGCTTTATGTGGTGTTTAATACTTTTTCGGTTATGACATCTTTAACATATGGAATTTTCAGGTCTGAATGAAGTGTGTCATTAGTAACATAGCATGGGGCATTGGAGATCATACGTAATATTTTAGACTGACTTCTCTGTATAATTGCCATATTCGAACGACTGGTACAACCCCAGAGCTCAATTCCATAAACCCATATTGGCCTTAGGATCGTTTTATAAATAAGGAGCTTATTTTCAAGTGGTAATTTTGGCTTCCTACCAAGTAACCATTGCATTTCATTAAGTTTTAAATCGATCTGTTTACGTTTTTTAACCACGTGTTGTTTCCATGATAGTTTATTATCTAAATGTATCCCCAAGTATTTTGTACAAGATGAAGTAGGTATTTGTATGTTATTTAGATAAACAGAGGGGCACAGGTATTTTCTTAAGGTAAAATTAACTTATACAGATTTATCTTCGTTGATCTTGATTTTCCATTTACGTGTCCACTCTTGTATTTGATTTAGATGATTTTGTAGGGTAATGGTTGCTAGTTGTGGGTCATCGTTGGTAGAAAGGACAACAGTGTCGTCAGCGAAGGTGCCCATTATAGTATAATCATTTACTGCTAAATCCGAAGTGCACAGCAGTATAAAAGGGGACCCAGGACACTGCCCTGTGGTACACCGGACTTGATCGGTTTCATGCCAGACACATCTTCATTGACTCTTGTTCTAAATTCTCTGTCGCTTAAGTAGGATTTTAGGAGATTATAGTATGTTACGAGCAAGAATGTTCTAATCTTGTATAATAGGCCCGAGTGCCAAACTTTGTCGAAGGCTCTACTTGCATCTAAGAAAACCGATGTATAGTATTTCTTATTTTCGAATGCTTCATTAATTTTGTGACAGATCCTATGAATTTGTTGGATCGTAGTGTGATTTTGACGAAAGCCAAATTGATGTTGAGGTATCCATTCTTCGCTGTTAGGATCAGCAACTGTTCTTTGCAATATAAGTCTTTCCAGTATTTTTGAGGTTATAGACAACAAGCTTATTGGACGATATGATGAAACCTTGTTTAAGTCTTTGCCCGGTTTAGGTATTAATATTATTTCTGCGGGTTTCAGTTGCTTGGGCCAGTAATTTAACTTAATGATAGCATTAAATATATAAGTAAGTAACACTAATCCTTTTCTTGGTAGTTCTTTTAACATTTTAGGAGTTACGCCATCTATGCCAGGAGATTTACGGAGTTTTTGTGTTTTGATTTCTTTTTGAATCTCTCTAGGAGAGAAACTTGTTATTCCTCGAACTTTGGTTGTGATGTTGCTTAATTGTCTCTAGATCTCATCATCGACTACATCATTGTTGGGGGTGAAGACTTCCTCAAGGTACTCTGCAAACAATTTAGCCTTTTCCTCGTCACTTCTGGCCCATCTGAAGTTTGGGTCTGCTTCATTAAATATGGGAGGCACTTGGTTTTTAGGCTTTCTTGCATTTTTACCGGCTTCCAGATTGAGTTGTCGTATCTGTTCAAACTAATGATGTAGTCATGAAAGGATTGATTTTGCACATCTTTAATTTTTTGTTTCAGCTGGTTACTTAATCGATTGAAAGTATTTTTATCTGCAGATGCTTGGGTCCTGTGCCAAATTGCTCTGGCTCTTCTTTTCACAGCTATAAGTTTTTTAATCTCCACAGGGACGTTGAATGTAGAACTCCGAGGATACACTGGAGGAGTTGCTTGCTGCGCAGCCTCCTTAAGAATGCAGAACTACTTGTTTAATGCTTCGTCAATTTCTTCTGGAGTTTTGAGACTAACTTTTAAGTTTTTATTTTCTTGAATATGATTTTGATACACTTCCCAGTCGGTTTTTCTGTTGTGCACTCTAGCAATATGCTTTATATGTTACGGCACAGGAGCTGATTGTGGCTATTATCGGAGAGTGATCCGAGGAAAGGTCATAGCTAGGGACAATATCCATATATGGTGAGGGATACTATTTGTTATAAAAAGATCCAGTAGGTCGGGAGTTTTGTTGGATCGGTAGGCCAATAGGTAGGAGTACCTGTAGAAAGGAAAGCATAATTTTGCTCATGGAGAAGTTTTGTCAACTCTCTGCCTTTAGTTGTTGTCATGCGGGATCCATAAAGGAATTTTTACTGTTAAAGTCGCCTCCTACAATAAATTTTGTTCCTAGAGTCCGGAAGAAGTTCTGAAAATGTTCTTTTTTGATGTTGTGACGCGGTGGGCAGTAAACAGATGCTACTGTTAGTTCATACGGGAGCATTTTAACTCTTATTGCTGTGGCTTGTAGGTGTACTGTCTCGTATTTAGGTAATTCGAAATGACTGATAGATTTCTTAATTATTATGGCTGAACCAGCATGGGCAGTATTATCTGGATGATTGGTGAAATAAGTTAAGTAGTTATGTATGTTAAAGTAGGATCTGTCTGTGAAGTGAGTTTCTGCTATTAATAGTATATCAATAGAGTTGATATGAAGGAATATTTCAACCTCCTGTTTATGCTGTAGAAGGCCATTGGCATTCCACTGGGCTATATTTACAAATTTAATGAATTTTGTTGACCAGGGTTGAGAGCATGTTCAACACCATGCTATTTTGTTGCATTAGCTGCTGAAACATAGCCTTAAATTCATCTAAAATTTTGCTCATTATTGAAGAAATATTGACTTCATATTGTTCGCTGCTTGATGTGCGTTCATTTGAGTTTAAACTGTGTTCACCTGTTCTAATACCTTTTACTGCATTCGCATAACTAAAATTTTGTTGGACATGGGTGTTAGTATCTGGTTTGGTGGTGTTGTGACTGTTATTGTATTTTGCTGGATATTTAGTCTGTTATTCGCATTATTGGACTTTTTTAACAATCTATGATAGAATTCACAACCTCTGTAATTTGCCGTGTGGGCACCACCGCACAATGCGCATTTGGCTGGAGTTTCTTTACTTTTCTTACAGTTAGTTGTGTTATGTGATCGTCCACATTTAACACAAACGAATGGTTTATTGCAATAGGCTTTTGTATGCCCGTATTGTTGGCAACGCATACATTGAACTATACTGTTGATCTTTTTGGGCGGTTCTATTGGAATTATTTTATTTTGAAATTTAGTTACTTTATATATATCTTTGTTATTAGTCGCTGGCTCTAAATCGACGAAAAACATATTTAGAGGCTCCTTGGTAGCTCTATTTTTCACATTTAAAATGTTTCCGACTATGTGTCCCATGATATTAAGTTCATTCTTGATTTCATTTGTATCTGTTGTGGAATGCAGGTTTTTGATGACGACTCTGAATGCTCGATCTTCCTTCAGCTGGTATGTGTGATGTACTATGTCGTGTTCGCGCATATGTCGTATCAATTTTCTGTATGTTTCTGAAAGATCACAGTTGATTTTTATGGTATTATCAGCTAACGTTTTTGTAGAATATTGTTAAATTCCAGCAGTTGCATTGAGGCTTTTGATCATTTCCTGATAATTTAGCACCTCGTAGACGAAGATTGGAGTAGGCTTTGGAATTGTATTGTCGGCTTGCTTGTTGTTAGGTGTTTCCGTCTTCATTTCTGTTAGTTGGCTGAATTTATTACTTAAAGTGATGTCGTGACTATTTTGGGGATGTATCTTTCTTCTTTTTGTTCGTTTGATCATTTGGCACGAATTTTTGTTGACATCTTGTTCAGGAGTTTCATCGTCGCTTGTAGAAGACATGCCATAGTAGAAGTGAGTAGCATTTGAAGTATGTTGTGTATTTTGAGCAGGTGGATTAACAAGATGCTCTTGCGGTAAGTAATAATTAACACCACTTGTTGTTGGTTGATTTACTTGCTGAGAGTTGTAATTAAGCGGTAGTTGAGTATTTAATGGAGCAGCCCGTATAGCATTGTTATTTGAAACATATTAATGGCCATTAATAACTCCTGGGCCATTAAATGCCGCTATCATTCTTTGGTTTTATTATTGTGTTGAATATAAATATTACTAACTAGTAACTTTGCACTTATCTTATTTGTAGTTGACAGGTTAGCTGATATCAGAGATCAGTTGTTAATCACAGCGCAGTTGATAGCAGAGCACTCAGACACACTTGCTTACGCTACGAAATTCTAGCGGGTAATGTTTATATTATGAGGATGTTATTTTTGAGTTGATTGAACTGTTTCTTTCTTAAAATTCACCACGTGGACACTTTTTGCACCGAAAATTAGTTATTTTCGCGGAGCTGACTGACATACGTGTTGACAGTTTAACTGCCGGAACCGGAAGGAAGTGTGTGCTTTACTTGAGAAAATAAATATCATCTATTTGTGTTCTCTCATTTTCAATCAACTTAAAGCTCCAAACTTCAAAGCCATGTTATGGTATACTTGAGTAAAAGCTGACAAAAAAAACAGGAATTTAAAAATGTCAAGGATAATCAAGAGAAAAGGAAAAAGTTATCAATAGGGTTGTGATGCCTATATTTATACAAAACAAGCCCAAATTTTAATTATATAAATCAGGGTTTGTTAGATCAGCTGCATTTCTTCTTCGAAACAAGATCAGCGGCGAATGTAGCAAATTAAAATCGATACCAACATTTTGAAAACAGTTATGTTTAACCTATTTCATAGTTTTTTCTTGGTAGCCCCGTCTCAGTCTCTTTTTGCAACAATTAAACTAAACCATGCAAAAAGGAAGTGCGGCCTCGGCTACGGGAACATTTGCTCTGAGAAAGAAGCTAGATGCCATATTTTACGAATTACAGCTATTTTGCTTACTGTTACTGTCACTACATCTTGTTAAACTTAGTTTTGTGCGCAGTTTTGTTTAAATTAACTTACTAAATTACCAAATAAATGTCATACTTAGAAGGTTTTTGCAAGCTCTTAATTTACGTCTATGGTTAACTCAGAAATGCAGCATCTTAATAGCCGGTAATTGAGGCTTCCAACCAACTTAATAAAAAGCGGTTTCCGTTAAGGTTGCTTCGTTTTGTTTTAGGTTGCTTTCTAGAGCTCGTTATATGCAGCTCCAAAATTGCTGATAACTAGAGGGCGTAATTATTAATCGGGCCGGCTTCCTGCAGTTTCTAGTGCGTCTTCTTTTTAATCATTTTACAGTCAACCTGCATATTAGCGTATATTAAAAATACTGCTTGGGTTTTACATTTTGATTTTTGAATATATTAACTTAATTATGGACATTAAGAACAGTAACGTCTAAAAAGTATGAATACGAGGGTAAACTAAAACTTTCGGAATGAGTGATTTACATTTAAATTTTTTTGCAATGTTATGTTTGTTTTCTTGCGGAAGTGATCGAAATAAGCCTCTCTTGATGTTTAACCAAAAATTATTTTAATTTTTAGAAAAAGTAAAAGTACTAAAACATTAAACCTTGAAGTTTAATTAGATCGATTGCAGCACTTCAGTGTATTATTCTTATAAAGCATTTCAGAAAGTTAACACAGGGTCCGGTAGGGAGGTATCATGTTTTTGAAAAGATTGTCGCACACTTATTTTTGAGGAAATAAACCCACTGTAAATTTTATGTCGTCTGTCCAGCGCTTAGGTGGTCGTCCTCTGGATCTTTTTCCTTGATATGGTCTCCATTGTAGTACTATTTTTGTCCATCTTTTATCCTAGCATCTGGCCACATGGCCTGCAAAGTTTTACTTGAGTTCCGCTATTGTTTCATTCACATCCTTTGTTTTGGTTATGCCTTTTATGTGCTCGTTCCTCTTCCGTTGCATTAGAGAAATTCCAATCATTCGCCTTTCTATAGCTCTCTGCGCTGTTTGGAGCATAATCATTGATTTTTTGGTAATTGTCCAGGTTTGAGCGCCATACGTCAGGACTGGCATTACACACTGTCGAAGAGAAGAGTTTGGAGATACATTTGGATGTTCTTGTTCGTTAGGGTACTGCTTAGTTTTGCTGAAACCTGCCCATGCTAACCTTTTTTGGCGGTTTATTTCTGCTACCTGATTTTCTCTCCCTGGTAACATTGTGTGAGCCATGTAGACATAGTTTGATGCATTTTCTGTTTTTGGATTTCTGATGGTGATATAAGGGTCTTCATTGCACATGACTTTTGTTTTTGCGATATTCATGTGGAGTCCGGTTTTGGATGCTTGTTTCTCTAATTCTGTTAGCAGTTTCGGTTTGACTTTCGGAGGATAAAGAGGTCTGATTCTCCGATATCTAAAATATTCGAACACGCGCTGGCCCTGAGAGGTCAAATGCACGCGATAGTGATAAACGAATCCATTTACCCTTTACTGAATAGTGTAAGTTTATTTAAATAAAATACCAACCTAAAGATGAACACGCATATAGAGTAGTTGTTAGACATCTACATAATTCAATACTCACTAAGGACATAAAAGCTGAACTTGAACAAGTAGGACATAAAGTATGGAACATAATGAACATATTACACAGGACAACTAAAAATCTACTTCCACTTTTCTATGTAGATCTTAAACCTAGTGACACTAATAAAAAACCGACTACGCCACTTTCCAAGTTCCTGGAAGGTTGCGGATGTCGTGATGATTCCCAAGCCTGGGAAGACCGGCACGTTTCCCCAGGATTACCGTCCAATCAGCCTCCTACCAACCCTGGGGAAACTGATGGAACACATCATCCACCGCCGGTTACAGACAGCGGTCGAAGACCTCGAACTGATTCCAGAGAACCAGTTTGGATTCCGTTCAGGCCACTCCACCACCCACCAACTCCTCCGGGTGGTGGAAAAGATCTCGGAAGGCTTCCTCAAGAAGCTCCATACCGCAGCAGCCTTCCTAGATGTGGCCAAGGCCTTCGATAAAGTTTGGCACAAGGGCCTCGTCTACAAGATGGCTTCAGCATCGATCCCGCTACCGATGACCCAACTGATTCGGTCCTTCCTCTCCTGCCGAAGGTTCCGGATCAAACTCGGTGGCGTGAAGTCATCAGAGGCGTCTCCGAGCCGGCGTCCCCAAGGCTCGGTGCTGTCCCCGACGTTATTCAACATCTACGTTCGGGACATCCCCACGACGCCCTCCACGACGTTGGCCCAATATGCAGACGACACAGCGGTGCTGTCAAGCTCGCGAAGACCCACGATGGCAATAGAACGCGTCCAGGAAGAACTGGACGAGATAGAAGAATGGTGCGCCAAATGGCGAATAGGCGTCAATGCAGAGAAGAGCACTGCCGTCCTATTCACCACCAACACTGGACTTCGTCGGCGACCTGACTTGGCACGACTCAGAATCTTCGATCGGGAGATACCCTGGCGAGAAGAGGCACGATACCTGGGAGTGACCTTAGATGAGAAGCTCACCTGGAGATCACACGTCGATCGAGCGGTAAATAAAGCGAAGGCAGCCCGACAGGCACTTGGGTCCCTTCTCCACCCTCGGAGCAAGCTGTCCTTCCAAAACAAAAAAACTATCTATACCACCATCATCCGCCCGATCATGACGTACGCAAGCCGCCTGGCTTCTGCCAAAACGCATATTAACAAACTCCAGGTGGTCCAGAACCGGGCCCTAAGGTCCATCTTTGGCGCTCCCTGGTACATCAGGAATACAACTTTACATCGCGATGCCAACGTGCCTACAATACAGGAATTTATCTCCCAGAGCGCTGAAAAGCTCTTCACCAGCGTCCAGGGACACGGAAACCCAATCATCCGTGCCCTATACAACTACGAGCTGGACAGAGGCGCCCGCCAAGCGCCTGAAGATTCTGATCCCCGTAAGGCGGTGAGGCCTAATAGGCCACCACCTCCCAAGCCAGGTCACCGCAGAGATGGGGGTTAGGGGTTGGACTCAGGAACCCCCAATCACGAGAAGAAGTCAAAGTCAAAGTCACTAATAAAAAAATCTTTGACATAAAATTTTTCTGCTATAGCAAAATCAAAGTAGAACCACCACACAAAAAAACTGGTATTATCCAGTGTACAAGGTGCCAAAATTATGGCCATTCTAAAACCTACTGTACCAGACAGTATTGGTGTGTTAAATGCGGAAAACAGCATGATTCAAAAACGTGCGCAAAACCAAAAACTACGCCACCTAAGTGTGCATTATGCGAAGAGAACCATCCAGCAAATTACAGGGGCTGTTCTGTTTACCAAGATATAATAAAAGCAAGAAACAGAACATCTAATAATCCAAATCGAAACAAAAATATTAACCAACCACCAAACATACTCCTGACGCCATTAACCCAACCACGTAACGTGATCCCTAAAACTACATCCCTGCCTACGCTATGGCCGTACAATCTCGTAATACCATTACTAACAGCAACGATCATCAAACTGACACCGGAAGAGAACTAACAGCTTTCCTAAACGAATTCAAGAATATTTTTGCGCAGTTTATGAGTCAAGATAACACCATGCTTAATCTCCTGTCAACCTTATTTACTAAATTAACCAATGACTAATATAATACACATACGGTCTTCTCAACCATAAACAAGAAATTATTACCTTCCTAGACCTTAATAAAATTGAGGTGTTACTCATTTCCGAAACACACTTCACTGATAGAACTGTGATGCGTATTTCAAGTTATTCCATTTATAACACAAATCACACACACGGTACTGCACATGCAGGGGCAGCAGTAGTAGTCAAAAACTCCATATCACATCATCAACTCGACCATTTTCAAACCGCAAAACTCCAAGCCGCTAACGTCGAAATCAATGCATATCTGGTTATCTGCAATTTATTCATACCCTGGGAAACAGATTTATTTCTGGAGGCGACTGGAACTCCCAACACATTCACTAGGGTTCCAGACTCATAACAACAAAGGTCGTAACCTCTTCAGATCAATCATGGCAGACAACTATAACTGTCATAGGACTGGTAAACCGAAACATTGGCCCGCAGACTAAAACAAACTCCCCGATGTGTTAGATTTTTACATTTCACATGGTATACCTACAAACTCTTTGCTGACTGAACCAAGTAACGATCTTTCCGGAGAACACGTGCCATTAATCTTAAACATAAGTACCAAGCCTATTAATATTAAACGGAATCCCAGATTAGTATCAACACAAACTGATTGGCTTATGTTCCAACAATCTCTTCAAAACAAAATTGATCTTAAAGTGCGTATAAAACAACCTGAAGACCTAGATCAAGTAGTACAAAACTTCATTACTCACATTCAAGAAGCTGCTTGGAAAGCTACGCCTATTAAAAACGAGCAAGTACATCATACAAAATAAAATACAAATAAAAGACGCGTTCGAACTAAATGACAAAGAACTCGTAACGCCGGAGACAAGCTAAACTACAACAGATTATCTCGACGCCTTCGGGCGGTCCTTCTGAATGCCCAAAATAACTTCTTTACTCACTAGCTTATGCATCTTAACCCCGAAAATCACAACATTCGGAGAGCAACGAAAAAATTTAAAAGACCTCAAGTCAATATACCGCCGATAAGAAAACCTGATGATAATTGGGCTAGATCCCACAAAGAAAATCTGATACCTTTGCTGAACACTTATCTACCGTATTCCAACCACATGTCTCCCACATCGATGATGAGGATATAAAAGAATATCTAAACGTTCTATGTCAGATGACGCTACCCATCAGACCTTTTTCACCTGCAGAGATTCAATTCGAGATAAATAAAACAAACAACCATAAAGCACTAAGTTACGGCTTTATTACCGGTCAAGTTCTAAAGATGCTCCCAAAAAAGGCGATAGTATTATTGACAACTATTTATAATCAAATGCTAAGCCTATCGTACTACCCTCTACTATGGAAACACGCGCAAATAATAATGGTCCCTAAACCTGGTAAATGACCCGAAGATGTTACTTCATATAGGCCAATTAGTCTTTTGCCCATCTTAGGAAAAATATTTAAGAAACTATTCCTTAAACGCCTGCTGAACGACACAGATATTTGTGACATATACCTCACCATCAATTCGGATTCCGTGAAAGGCATTCTCTAATCCAGCAAGTGCACAGAATAATAAATCAAATTTCACTGAGCCTCGAAGAAAAAAAGTACTGTGGAGCTGTATTTTTAGATGTTGAACAGGCGTTCGACAAAGTTTGGCATACCGGATTACTTCATAAACTGAAAAGGCTACTCCCTAGCTAGTGTTATCTTCTCCTTAAGTCCTATCTTACTGACAGATATTTCACAGTTAAATACAATAATGAATTGTCCAACTATTTCCCTGTCAAATCTGGCGTCCCACAAGGTAGCATCCTTGGACCCCTCCTATACTTACTGTACACAGCTAATGTACCTGAAGATACAAACACAGTTACCGCCACTTTTGCCGATGATACCGCCATCCTATCAAATCATGAAGATCCCTACCTAGCAGCCGCAAATCTCCAACAATATCTGAACACCACAAACGAATAGTTTACTAAATAGCGTTTAAAATCAACCTAAAATTAGTGCAAATACTATTTACCACTCGATTCAACGTATGTCCGCCATTCATCTTGGATAATGTAGAAATTCCCACAAAAACAGAAACTAAGTAACTAGGATTACACCTTGATCAGCGTCTTACATAGAAAAACATCTCCAAACCAAACGCCAGCAATTAAACCTGAAGTTCCGCCAGATGTACTGGTTATTAGGAAGAAAGTCAAAACTTTCAATATCAAATAAGCTTCTACTTTATAGAACTATCCTGAAGCCCGTTTGGACGAACGGGATTTAGCTATGGTGATGTGCCAAAACTACTCGTATTAAAAAGATTCAACAATTTTAATCAAAAACCTTTCGTGCCATAGTGAATGCACCATAGTATGTGACAAATCAGACACTGAAGATCTCAGAATTCTTTTTATTACTGAAGAAATTTACCAATTTACCCAGAATTATCAAGAAAAAACTAGTAATTATTCTAGTGAACTAGTGCACCAACTGTCTACCAACGTCCTCTCAGGGAGACGACTAAACAGAACTTGGCCTTGCGACCTGAGAACCCCCTATAACAATAGGATTGCTGCCAGAGTGCCACTGCTGAGTAGTTTCTCTTAACACTGGTTATTTATTGTCATCACATTTACTTAATACTCCATATAGAGTAGATTGTAAAATTACAATTGTTAATAATAAAAAAAATTCTGTTTGCATTCTATAGTTTCAGCTCTTCTTTACTTTCTCCTATTAAGATAACATCATCTGCATATCGCAGATGATTTAGTCGTTTACCGTTTATTAGTATTTCTTTATCTTGCCAATCTAGTTGTTTGAATATATCTTTCAGGGCTAAAGTGAATAGCTTTGGTAACAAAGTGTCACCTTATCTTATGCCTTTTGCTATTTTAATAGGTTTTGTGTTACTGTTGAGTTGTATAATGTAATTGGCTTTTTTGTATATATATTATTTAATGATTTTGAGTATACCGGCTATCTATTCTTGTATTTGCTAGTTATTTCATTATTGCCCAGTATTCCAGAGTATAAAACGCCTTCTGAAAATCGACAAATGCTATATAGAGATTAAAATCGTATTCTATTGCTTCTTTTGTTAGGACTTTCATGGTCAAAAGGTGTTCTCTCATGTGCTATATGTTTTTCTAAATCCGTCTTGTTCTACTGGCTGCTAGTGATCCAGTTTAATTTTCCAAGTTTGTCTTGTCATCTTTTTTATGCAGTAGTATTACAATATCGTTATTCCAGTTTTTGGGAATTCATTTAGTAGTTCACATATCTTCTTTAGTAGTAATTTTCCCGGTTTTTAGCAAGCCTATCACAATTCTATCGTCTCCTGGTGCTGTATTGTTTTTCATTGAGTTCAGCGTATGATCTGCCTCTTCTTCTATAATTTGTGGGAGGTCTTCAGAACCTACGTTTATTGTTTTTCTTTTATTATCTAGATTTTTATCTTCTACTTATGAAATGTACAGGTTTTTGTAAAACTGTTGTATATAATATTGTATTTTAGTCCCTTATACCATTTCCATGTTGATCTTTTAGTGCTGTTACTCGTCTTCTATGTTCATTTCCTCTGAGTCTTTTTAATCCTTTTTTTTTCTAATAGCTTCATAACTTTCAGATCATAGTAATTCAAGGTCTCTTCTTACCATTTTTCTGGTTTCTTTGGCTAGACTTCTAAATTCCTTGTATTTTCTTTCTTTAAATAGCTGCTTCTTTTTGTTAATGTTTGTTTCTTGTTCTATCACTTATTTTCTCTATTTTAGTTGATTATCTTCCGACATTGTTTAATGCTGTTGACAATGAGCTACTAATTCTGTCTAATTTTCTCCATTTTGGCTTTCGTCCATTATTTCTATCTCTCCTTAATCTTTCTTGGTACTTAAGGACATTTGCTTTCAATATATCTATGTCTATAGCATTTTTTTGGTTTGCATAATTTAGTTATTTGTAGTTTAGTATTTATAGTTATTTTAATTCGCAACATTCGGTGGTTACTGCTTATGTTACAACAATTTATTGTTGTCACGTCTGTAATTATGTATCTGTTACTAGAGAGGAAGTAATCAATTTAATGTTTTGTTTTCCTGTCCGGGCTTAACCATGTCCATGTTCTTTGTTATTTTTTGTTAAAGACGAAACTCATAGCGTATGTTGTCTATCCTGTCAAAACTATATTTTTTAACGTATTCTTTATTTTCCTCTTGTTTTTTGCGTTGAAATCTGTTGGCAACACCTATATTCAATTAGGTACTCTGTCCATATCTATGGTTTACTTGTACGTTTCTAATCTATATGTCAATAATACACGTTTGTTGCATTTTTCATAATAATCGTTTATTTATTTCCACCTAAATATCAACATGGTAGCAGAGCGTGGTTGATTGCTACTTGTAGAAACAGAAGAAAAAGTAAACGCAGTAAAAACTAAGAAAACCGGCCGGCGTGTTTTTTTGCATAAATACGCAAAGAAGATGTCGAATTCAGGTTACAATCCATTTCATATCGACAGACTAGTTGGAAGAGATAACTATGCCACTTGGAAGTTTGCAGTCCAGGCATATTTCGAACTCGACGATTTATGGAGTTGTGTCACCGGTGCCAATACAAATCAAAGTAAAGAGACCAAGGCGAGATCTAAGTTGATTTTATTACTGGATCCTATCATTTACGTACATGTTCAGAATGCAACTACTTGTAAAGAAGTCTGGGAGAGTTTGGAACAGGCTTTTGATGACAGCGGGTTGTACAGGAGAGTAGCCTTGTTGAGGGACCTGATAACAACTACATTGGATTCTTCTCGAAGCGTAGATGATTATGTGAATAAAATAATGTCGACCGCCCACAAGCTCAGGAATATTAAGTTTGACATTGATGATGAATGGCTCGGTACACTGATGTTAGCCGGCCTCCCTGAAGCTTATAAGCCCATGATCATGGGACTGGAGAGCTCTGGCATTAAGATAAGTGCTGATTCTATTAAATCTAAACTCCTGCAGGAAGTTCAATGCTCTGATAATTCAGCATTCTTCACAAGGAAAAAGGCCATTCAAAGAAATCAACATAGTAGCTAATAACTTGACTAAAGGTACTACCTTTGAAAAACATTTGTTCTGTATCAGTAAAATGGGTCTGCGTTCTGTGGGGAGTATTGGCAAATGAGAACGCAACCACATTTATTATAAGTTGGCAACACCTATATTCAATTAGGTACTCTGTCCATATCTATGATTTACTTGTACGTTTCTAATCTATATGTCAATAATACACATTTTTCATAATAATCGTTTATTTATTTCCACCTAAATATCAACAAAAATCGCCTATGACAAAGGTACATGTGAATGTTTCTCTATTAATTTCTTCCCTCAAGTTGTCGTAAAATATATCTACCTCGTCTTTGTAACTTGATCTTGGCGCATAACATTGTACAATTTTTATTTTACATTGCTTAAAGATTTTCATCAGAATATATGCTACTATGTCTAAAACATTATCATATTTAATTATATCTGCAGCTAGAGCTTTATTTACAATAAATCCTACACCTCAGTGGACTTTCGTTGCCCGAGCCTTCGTAGTGGAATGTGTGTCCTGATTTTAATATGACACACTTCTGTCCTCTTCTTATTTCAGTAAGATCCCATTTTATGTGCTTCATCTCTTCTTCTAGTTTGTACAATTGGGAGTCGTTCATTAAAGTCCTTACATTTAAGGTGCCGATCGTTATCTTTGTTTTTCCTTGTTCTGATTTGCGTAATTTGGTTCTAGTTAATATTAATAAATTTTTACCTCCCCCAGAATCCTTGAGGTAGACCCTTTAAGGAGTGTGGGATTTATCACCTACCTGAGATACTGTTCCGTCTGTTTTCAAATTTGTCATATCAGGGGTTTTTGGCCATAAATCGACGCACTAGCCAGGCGGGTTGGCGAGTGGTTGGGGATACAGGTAGGGTTAACTGTGAAATGAGTGGAGGATTTTAAGGTTAGAACATAGTTTTACTCTATATATGGGACGTAAGAAAAAATAATCAGCTGCGAAAAATCACAACAATTACGTGCCGTCTATTTTTCTCGAGGCATACTCCTTTGTAGCATATCACGCAAAACCCTTCGAATTCCTCGCGTTGTGGTTTCGTAAAGGACTTCAAAATTATGAGGTTTGTTTATATAAACTTTAGCTTTTAGGTAGCCCCATAGAAAGCTGACAGGTCTGGTGACCGAACATACATATACCCACGCAAGCATCCAGGAAAATTTTTGTCTTAAAAAGGGCATGTTGTTGTTAATGTATGGCAAGTCCCCCCATCTTGCTAAAACTAAACTGTGTTAAGGTTAATGCGTCGTCTTCTTAATTCCGGCAGGAAATAATCATGCAACATAGTAAGGTAGCGATGTGTGTTAACAGACCCTGTTCGTTAATTTTCACGAAAAAAAATGAAGCTCACACTCTCTCACAGTGCAGAGGTTGTTGATACAATTCCTGCGGGTTTTCGGGTGCACAGTACCAAAATTCTGTTCGTTTACTGTGCCCGATAAATGAAACTGAGGCCAGTGACTCATGATCAAAATGATATCGTCTGTTAGCAAGTCCAAATCGTTTTTGCAAAGTTATAACGCCTTACAAAGTCGTTTTGCCGCAGTTCTTAAAGAACCATAATCTTGTTGGTATGGATATAGAAGACCAAGTGACAGATTCTGCGAAGTGACCTGCCTAACATCCGAAAAACGCAAGCACCACATATCGTTGAACGACGAGAGCTGGCTTCCACCGTTTGTTACACACTTTCATTGTTTTTCTAAGCCCGTACAGTTCAATCACCTCCCCGTGTAATCCCCGGTTTCAAAGATCCTGTTTGAGAACTATTCATCGACTTCATAATGGTATCCCGATTTAAAACGCGACCATGATGCCCAACATTAAAATGGTTTCAAAATCGTCGCAGTGCGAGCACCATAGAACTACCCGTTTCAATTTAGATGTTGTCAACAAACGCACGAAGTGCTACAGACCAAGGCTTCATTGCTACTGAAAAAGCATCTATCAATGACTAGATATCAACCATTCCGAAAACATTCGGTTCACCACAGTCTTTTCAAAAACATCATATTTCCTTTCGGGACGCTGTATTAATAAAAGGTAATAATTATGTCATTTTTTGGGTAACAAATACTTGTGTATTCTTCTACAGTATACAGTACCTCTCATGGAAGTATGGATACTAAATTAAAAATAAATTTATACACATTAATGTATGAAAACAATTTATTACATCGTATATTATTATACAACACGTAAGTAAACAAATAAAAACGTCATAACCCTAAAAAAACTTGAACTAAACATTTGTTTTATCTAATAAACTACAACTTTGCATTTAACACAGCTTTTACTATTCTAAATATTCTTTAGTTTAATTTTTTAATTTCTCGAGTGCTAAATCTCTTCTGGTACCTTGAAGAAGACTCCAAAGATGATTTTTGGACGTGGAATCCTTTTTTCTTACTGATCTAGATAAGAGATAATTTCATAACAACTCTATGGGATTGACGTCTGGACTTTCTCGTTGTCGTGTCATCATTTTGAGCATTTTTGTTCTTCTTGGTTTGCTAGACAGTCTTTACAAAGTTTTGAAGTATGTTTAGGATAGTTTTAATGGATAATCACAAATCTTGTCGCAATTAATCGCAATCCTGATGATAAGGCGTTTTCCGCTAAAAAATTTTTAATCTGTCCTTTCCCCATAATTCCGGCGACTGTTAATAGTCCCCATTATGGCTAAACAGAAGCACTCTCACACAAAAATAGACCCGTCTACGTATTTTACTCTTGCTAAAATACAGTCCTGGATCATCTTTTCGGTCTTAAACCGACATATGAAGGTTCTTTGTTTCTGATTAAAAATTTCAAATTTTGATTCGTCGGTCTATAATCTGACTTTGCGTCCACTGACGCCGTTTAGCCTTATTACGACACCGTAACAACTATTTTTTGATTAAAATACAACTATGAAGGTTATCTTTCTAAAGACACCGCTTTCTTGTTGTTTTTTTTTTTTAAAACAATATATAAACAAAACAAATTTTACTACAAAAAAATATAGTTATTATAGGACTGAATTTTAATAAGGTTTCTATACTTCCATAAGCGGCAGTGTATGTATGACCATATGTTACCATTTGACTGTACACGTTTGCTCAAATGTATAAATCACCCCATTTTTGTATACAAACTAAATCAAAAAACGTTCTGGCTAACAACTAAAATAATTAATAAATATATAAAGGTTAAGTGATAATTTAACTCTATTTATATTAGAGAGTAAGTTTTAGTAAATGTAACCAACCCGCTAGTGCTGTCGGTTCCAAGCTTGGGAAAAGGAGGTGGATTGATCGCAGAGGACTAGAAAAGCAGCATTGTAGAAAACACACTACAATTTCCAAAATATGGCTACGAATTTTAAAACGACGTCAACCAACCAAGCAGAGCAAATACCTTAAAATCTTGTGTTGCACTGACACTCACTTTCAAGCACTCTGGAGGAGTATAAAGTTGGTATGATGCACTGAAAACACAAATAAGTAAATGGGATATTAATATAGTTGAAATGCCTAAAGTTTAACAAACAAAATTTCAAAAATTATTGATGAACTAAAAAGTATAATACAAACATAGGTGTACTTATTGAAAATAACAAAAAAAATTTTTCAGGTGCACCCTCAACTTTTGAATAAAAATTAATTTTTTTGTCGAGAGGGTTGAGGGTCATTTGAGTTGCCGGTGTTCTTTCGTGCGGCTACTCCGTTCTAAGGCCACTATTTCTCTTTTTTAGTAAGTTTTGCAGCTTTTGACAGAACCCTCAAGACGCGAGACAGCTCTCATTAAGGGTGCCCTCTCCGACCGCTGTAACCTCTGCCCGGAAGGCCAAGCAGCAGCGCATGTTCATGCTTGCCAAAGACCTTCCTATGTCTGTTGACCAGGATCTATGGGTCAAAACCCGGTCCCATATGTCTCTCTCAAGGAGACATTGCTCTCGAAACAATGGCGTACGCGTACAAGGGTCATAGGCCGATAGGGTGGCATGGTTAAGTTTGGATAGATTACATTAGATGTAGATGATTAAGTTAGAAGCTTGCGATTGCTCTAATCCTGATTTTTTTGATAGGTTGTAATATGTCAAATCAGCTTTTCAAGAACATAGTAACGACTGGGGATACAGCAGAGGAGAAATCAGTAACAAAGGCTCTACTCACTACACTACCGGAGTGTGCTCTGCATTTTGAGAACATTGACGAATTTGATTTCTTGGACTACAATAATCAGGTTCCGAAGATGGGAGCAGACAGTAAATCAGGGTAGAACAAAGAGCGAGAAAATAAAAGTCATAAATAAAGCAGTTGCCTTGAAGGTTAAAAAGGCAAGAAAGCATACTCTGCCGGTATATGATAACAATTTCAGAGTTTAGGGATATCAGAAAACATCGGAAATCTCAGAGAGCTTCAAAACATCGTGGAAGTGCCCATGGCGTTTCAACAGAACCAAATAACATCGAGGAAAGTCACAAAAGCAGTAACAGTTAAGCGTTCTGTGGACTACCAAAATGTGTAGCACAATTTGTTACAAGCGTGAAAAATTTTTGTGGAGCCGGATTTCGTGATTAACACCGATGAATTGAAATTCAACTACGAATTGCATTCAAAGCGGGCTCTAAGCGCTCCAGGAGCAAAGGAAGTGTGTTTGCAGATGAGATCAGTCAATAGAACAACCCACAGTTACATCATATAACCACTGCTAACAGTGAGTGGAAAGCTGGCCGGAAAGTTGTTTGTCGTGTTACAAGAACCAGGAGGCAATTTCGGCCCAAAAGTAACTGAAGACTGGCAGTTCACACACACCAAAATGTCATAGTCAAGTGAGCTCTTCTAAACTAATGTCAAAGCAGCTTTTCAAACAAATTTATGAAGAATTCCTTAAAACTGTAGGAGGCAACGAGCGATTTGTTCTTATACAAGACTCGTCGTCTGGTCAGAAAACAAAAATCTAGCGGAGCCAAGCTTTCGAAGCCAATGCAGACCTCTCACGATTTCTCTAAAGACAACTGGGCCAATGCAACTATTAGATGTCTACTTCTAACAGGAGTACAAATAAGTTAGCCTCACCAGTAAACTATGCTTGAAATTGTCAGATTAAAACGTCATATCGTAAGGTTGGACATCTGACAATACCACAATCTTAAAATATTACCGATTTTGTATCAACATCACATAATTTTTTTTCGCGCGAACATGTCAAGTTTTGAGCCGAATAAGCGCCATTTGCGAGAACTTTTGAGTTACTTCTGTAATTTGAAGAAATCTGCCGCAGACGCGCATCGATGCTTGTAGAAACATATTGTGGGGCTGCTTTAAGTGAGAGACGTTGTCGTGAGTAGTTTTATAAGTTTATGAACGGTAAATTTGACGTCGAAGATAAAGAACGCAGCAGAAGGCCGAAAGTGTAGGAAGACACAGTATTAGAACCATTATTGGATGCAGATTCCTGTCAAACTTAAGAAGAACTTGCACTTAGATTAGGAGTGACTCAACAAATAATTTCGCATTGTTCAAAATCGTTCGCAATATCTTGCAAATAAAATTGACTCTTATAAGTTAGTAAATTTAAAAAATTTCTTTATTATCTACGTTTTTTTAAATTACTGTAAGTAATGCGTGGCAATGACTAAACAGGAAGGCCTTGACGAGAAGGAAAAAATTAGAGAGCTTACACATCTTTTCCTTGGCGAAAAAGAAATCACCGTATCGGGAGAAGTAAAGTATATAGGAGTCATTTTCGATTATAAACTTACTTGGAACCGTCATATTGAGAAAGTGATCGACAAATCTGTGACAACTCAAGCAGTTGTCAGACGGATGTACGACAAGTCGTGGAGGCTAAAACCAGGAATGGTGCACTGGTTGTACACCAGAGTGGTTAGACCCTCTCTTACATACTCAGCTTTGGTCTGGTGGCCCAAAGTAACACAAGAAATCACCAAACTAAAACTAGGCAAGGTACAAAGACTTACCTGCTTGGGCATTACAGGGGCGATGAGAACCACGCCCACTGCAGTAATGGAGACTCTTCTAGACTTCTCACCTCTGCACATAGTAATTCAGGGGGAGGCAAGATTAGGTCGCTACAGGCTGTATCATTCACTGTACAAGACACACACGGGTACAGGTCATACAAGAATAATTGACAGTCTGGGGGGGGCCTCTACTTGAAATGAGGACGGCCCACATGACCTCAAAAATATCTAACAACTCTTTATTCGAGGTGATAATGCAGGATCAAAATAGGAGCGAGACTTTTAGACAGGCAATTGCACCTTGTAGCCTAATATGGTACACAGATGGTTCTAAAACCGAGCTGAGTACCGGAACTGGAATATATACTGATGGTCTCAGGGTAGAGCTAAGCTGTTTCCTCAGTCAGTACGCTTCTGTCTTTCAGACAGAAATATATGCCATCCTACAGTGTGTCCGTGAAAATGGTAAGAAGGCGTACAAGAGCAAGCGGATCTATATTATATCAGACAGCCAGACAGTTTTAAAGGCTTTATCAAGCACAAAAGCATTATCTAAACTGGTATGGGAATGCATCAACGAACTCAATGCACTAGCAAAACATAACACAGTAAAACTGTTATGGGCACCTGGTCATTGTGGTATCTACGGCAACAAGAAAGCCGGTGAACTGGCGAGGCAGGGATCTAGTAAGGCTTATGTAGGCCCAGAACCTGCATTAGGAATTTCACAAAGTGCTGCCCGAAGATTTATTAAGGAGAGGACACGCACTCATCATCGAATGTACTAGAAGAAGCGACCAGGTCATTATTTCAGTAAAACCTTTAATAAGGGACCTTGCCAAAAGAGAGCTGCAGAAATCTTTAACCTAAGTAGGCCACAACTAAAGATAACCATAGGGTTTTTCACAGGACTTGCGACTGTTAAACAACACGTCTGGAAAATTGGTAAATTCAATGGTAGCCTTGAATACAGACTTTGTAGCAAGGGACCAGAAACATCCTTACACATCCTATGCAAGTGCGATGCGTTGTGCAGGAAAAGGCAACATACATTCGGGAGACCAATCTTGACAACGAAAGATTTCCAGACACACTCTGTAAAGGACCTGTATTTGTAGATTCAGAGGACATAAATTACAGATTGGTTGTGAATTTATTCAATTAGAGTAATCACAATAAGCCATAGGCTACAGTGAACATGGATCCATTAAGGAAGACATACCCTGAGCGCAAAAAAATGCGTGGCAACTAATAATCGAAGATCATTATATAAAATAACTTTTATAATAAAGGTGTAGAGTAACTGCTAACTGCTAAACTTGTAAATTAAAATCAGAAATTAACATAACATTAACTTGATAACTAAACTCCTAACTACATAGTAGGTGATGCAAGAAATCGTGTAAGTGACTTGCTAAGTGCTACAATCCAACAAATCAGCAACATTCCAATTACAGAGCTAATTAAAATTATCTTTCAATTTATGTTGTTAGCTTTAACTGCCTGTAAGATGGAATGAAAATAATATTAAAATATTAAAAAAATTAAATTTATTTACATAACATTTAGCACAATTAAAGTAGATAATATTGAGAATCATATTACTCAATGCAGCCCCCATCAGCGGCCAGGACCCTCTCGAGCTGAGATCTTAACCTACTGCAGGCCAACGCAACTTCCTCCCTGTGACCTTAACTTCATAATGGAAGCTTTTTTCATTAACCTTCGTTTTGACTACGCCCCACATAGTTGGGGCCGTAAGTTAAAGGCTCAGTAGTAATAAAAGTTATTGTATAACCATACCTGTGTTTTTCTTGCTGGGGGCTGGAGCGGAGTCTTGCTGGAATGGATACTCCCGCCTAGCGATTACTTTCTCTACACAGGGCATGATAACTCTAGCTTCTGTGATATACAATAGGTGAAAATTTTTATTTTAAAAGATTAAGAGAAAACGGTTAATATTAATTGCGTATGCTAACAACATTAAAAGTGTGATAGATCTTTTTTTAATGACAGTTACATTCTAAATTGATGAAAGAACTACAGAGAATCAATTGGTGGTTTCATGAGATCGCTGTCTTTTGGCTTTTCTCTTGTAAGTGAGTTCTGGAGCATCTCTACACAAAAACCAACAGTAATCCGCAAGCATTGCTTCATTCCAGCGGCCCTGATATCTCTGTTCCATCACAGAAATATCTGATGAAACCTTTCTCCGTGCTCGTCACTGACAGCTCTACAACTAGGTGGGAAAATCGAGGTGGAAGTGAAAAAAATGGATTTTTAGAGACATGATGCATCCGAGCTAATGGTATTTTTGTAGAAGTACTGTTACCAACTCAATGTAGTTATTTCTTTTGTTCCCCAAAATTCACGCATAACTCCACAGTTGAGAGCTCTTCGAGCGCCCTTTTCTTTGTTTCAAAACTAGGTCGGGGGAAAGACAGATCTCACAATGGTATTTTGGAAGTCTTTACCATCAATGTAATTCTAAAATTTCTTCTCAGTTTTTTCTCTTTCAAACTTGACAGAATTCTTTACAAATTGACGTATTTGTGGCCCAACAAAGATGCCTTCCTTGACTTTTGCATCAATTAATCTAGAAATTTTTCTCTCAAGTATTTAAAAGCCTGGCCTTCTCGGTTTATGACTTTGACAAAATTCTTCATTAAACCCAACTTGATATGCAGGGATGAAACATCTTTTGGATCTACGAGAGACTCGGCAATATTTTTCTCACTAGGGTTAAGATTTCTTGCAGGCCCATCTGCTCCAATATAATGTGATTTCCTATCTCTACTGCCCAAATACATAAAAAACAACAGTATTTAGTATACCTTAATTGCATTCCTAAGAGTACAGCAATGACTTTTAGATCGCCATAGATTTTCCACTGATGTTCAGCATACTTGATTGAGCAGAAGGGCTGTCATATTTGCATTAGTCTCCTTCATGAACTGCATAACCAACAAGAATAGAAGGAAGACGGTTGCCGTTGTGAAGCAATACAGCTTTCAAGCTAAGCTCGAATGAGTCTATGAATAGCCTCCATTCAGTTGGATGATGCTTTCAATTCAAAATTTTTATCAAAGCATGAATGTCACAGAAAAAAGCAAGTTTATTTTTTATTTCAAAAAATAGGAAGCAGATCATGTTGAAGAAGTTTCCGTTGCTATAACCTTGACCCTAGAAGTTCCGTTTTTTCCTGTAATCAATAGCTTTGAAAAAATCTTTTTTTAAATTTTAAACCCTGGTTGTACAAGGAAAAAACCGATCGGTTAGATCAATTTCGCCCATGTCGTTATTGTAATATTCAGCCATTCGTGCCGAAAATATCTTCCTTAAATCATCTTATGCCTTCTAGGTAAAGATCTCAGTCAAAAGAAGCTTGTAACAGTCCCTCAAAACAAGAACTCGTTTGTTGTCCTGTCTTTGGTTGCTAAGTTTTCTGTACTATAAATAAAATTTGAGAATACTATTGATTGAAATTCTGTTGCAAAGAAGCAGTGGTGTTTCTATAATTTGGACGCTTGTAATCAAGTGGTCAAAGTAAAAAATCCACAGAATCTTTAAGACTGGCTTTACTAAAGTTCCTTTGTCTTCGTTTTGGCTAGTTGCTTTTATCCAAATAAATATTCAAATCGTAAACGTGACCTTTGCTATATCTCTGTTTCTCTTTCCATTGTTTTATTTGCAGAAAAACCATTTCAACTTAGTTATCAACTTGTTTCTTTTGTGGTGAGTTTAAGTTTCTTAAATAATGATCCATTTTAGAGATTTTTGATGTCATAGAGCTAGCATAATACAATTTTGAACAAATAACTTCTTTTCTTGCTTGCTTAGCTAAAAGTTCTTCTTTAAACCAGTAGATACGCATGGGTTGGAGCCAATTTCAAAAATACCTTTTTTTAGGTTGCATCTTTAAAACTTTCCAAACTTCTTTTAAATCCCTGTCTAGATCCTCTAAAACATTCGCGGTCATTTTCTTTAAACTACTAAACTTTGAGTTTTTATCAAAAGGTTTAGAACCATTCATGAATATTAGGGTGGTGACTCATAAATAAAAATTTAACCAATGTACGAACACACACAATATATATATATATATATATATATATATATATATATATATATATATATATATATATATATATTCTTCGTGAAGAACTCATTTTTGTGAACAAAGAGCGTAATTATTTTATTAAATATGTACATACCGCGTACTGCAAGTGTTAGCTAATTAGATATTCTAGTCATTGCAAGCAAGCAAGACTAGAATTGTCTAGAAAAATAGAGATTTATCATATATCCTCTTATAAAAAGCACCCTTTATGGCTAAATTTCTTAAAAATTAATGGTATTTACTGTCTTAAGAACTAGAGCCAATTTGGAAAAACTACTTTTATTTTTTAATTCAACAGACCTGAAATATCCTAAGTTTTTTTTAAAAGTTTGTTGGTCGGTGATATTCTCTAGGCCCTTAAGTACACCGCACTGCTTTAGAATCCATATTCGCAGAAAGTTGTGCCAAAGTCAGTCGGTTGTCTGCAAGCGGTTTTAGACTACACCAAAAAAACTGTTTTTAGCAACTTTAGAAAAAATGCATGATAGAGGAATACCTTTAGTAAAATATGCTTTCTGTTCTTTCTAATAAGAGAGTAGTAAGTAGAAAACAATTGTAGTCCATTGTTAAACGTTCCAATACTTAAGCGAGTTACACAACGGGTATAGATTTACCTTATTTGACCTTTATTCTTCATTACCTATAACTATTTTCTTGCTGCATCATAAAAATTTTGTAACCTCTTTAACATTGTAACTAGATATTCACTGTATGCTAATAATGCATCGTTGGCAAATATATCAATACCACTTTATTCGATATGTAATATGTCATAATCAAATAAAGTAGAGGTCTCAACACACTCCCTTGAGGTACACCTACTGGAATTTGTTCTTTATCTAAGATTGTATTCATTATTATTGTTTGGAAATACCGATTTTATAATGACTATTGAACTATTTGGTAATAGTAGCCTGCAAATATTTTATTTTATACATTAGCATTTTGTATCAGCTTTTATTAAGTCTGGTTCACATATAAAATATTGCAACCCAATGCATTTGATTTTTAGGATCTTTTTGAACAATAATTACCAATTCATGATAATGATGTATTCTGAAGTGCAAGCCAGAAAAAGCAGAAATGGTGATTTGGAAACTATTAGTTTTGCAGTTTATTTTGGCTAATTAACTTTAATTAAACCTACGAAACAATAGAACTTGATTTTGTCGTGGGTTTATTGTCGATTTAATGGTGAGAATTATTTAGACAAGTTTTAGTCGCAATGATCAATAAGCGAGCTGCAAAATTCTGTGAGATACACAGTACTCTTTTGGGTAGTTTCAGTGCCCTATAATGTTCCTACTAGAAGACTTTTTGTAGATCAATTTTATTTTTTCTCAAATATGTTTTGTAGTTACATTCCGGTAAAGACATAATAAATGTTTTTACTTTTTTCTTCCCCGGCTTGTCTAATTTTCTGTATATTTTAGCAGTGATACATACACTTTATGTCTTTTCCATTTCCACTGCTAATTTAGTATATATTACTATGTTCAGAAAGTAATGTGATTGTTCGAATAAAACACATATTTATTTATTTATCCAAATTTATTTTGCCTTCTTTAAAGTAATTCCTTCAAGTTGCGATACAGATATGCCAACGTTTAATCCAATTTTGGAAACACTTCATATTTCATCATCATAATCATCACAGCTATATCATCCATCCTCGGAGGTAAGCCTCCTCTAGCATTTTTCACTGTTACCGATCTCTGGCTTTTTGTATCCAGTCTATATCTGCGGATTTTTTAACGTCGTTATTCCACCTTGTTTGTAACCTGCCTCTATTTCTCTTGTGACTTTGTGGCCTCCATTCAATTATACGACGTGTTCATCTATTGTCATTCATCCTGGCTATGTGACCTGCCCAGTTCCATCTAAGTTTACACACTCGACGTATTAGGCCTCTCATTTTTAATATTTCCCGTATTAGGTATATGATCACGGAGTGTAATTCCTATCATGCGCCTTTCCATTGCACGTTGTGTGACTTGAACCTTCTTTATTATGCTGTTATTAATCGCCCAAGTTTCTGTATCATATGTTAATGTAGGAAGTATGTGTTGATCGAAGACTTTTGCTTTTAATATGTTTGGTATTTGAGACTTCAAAAAGTTTATCTAGATCAGATTTTAAGTTTTTCTCCTAGGTAGATGCATGAGTCCACCTTCTTTACTGTGTGATCGTTAACTTTTAGATTTTCATTTTGTTTAGCCTGTGTTATTTGATTGATGATGTATTTCGTTTTTATTGTAATTCATTTTTAGGCCAACTTGTTTTGATTGTTGATTAATTCTTGTAGCATTTGCTGCAATTCTTCTTTATCGATGGGATTCATAACCTACTCTAAAAAGCTTAAGCCATTGGAATACAACTTCTTTCGATAAAGATTGATTACCAAATGCTTTCTGCGCAATTTTAAATGTTTCGGTGGGATTAATTCTATTTTTAACAAAAAATATAATGCAACATTTTTTGTTTAATAATAAAAATCGTAAAATATAAAAAATGGATGCAAAGAAACTGCTGTAACTTATAAACTATTTCACATATGAAACTTAAATTAGGAGCGAATATTACTGAAGGTTGTGTCAACATAACAATAAAGTTTTGCACCAAGTTTTGTTACTAAGTTTGAAATTAAAAATTTGTTTATTACTGAGTGATTTCATACTTTATATTCTATTGGAGCTCCCATTTGACTTTCAAAGTGAGCACGTCTGCTATGCCCTGTTATCTTTGGAAGTGCCGAGTGTCGAACTATGTATTGATAAGCCGCATTATATCACTTTAAAACTGTAGGTACAATTTAAATCAATTACTGTAATAAAAGTATGTGTTAACTTAAATTTTCAATAAAAAACGGCTCCGACCAGTTGCTTCGGAGTGCACTAGCAGCTCCTGAAAACTACGGTTTTACGTTCAGTATTCTTAATGCACAAGGATATCAATTTATCTAACGACAAAATAATTACAATAGCTCACCTAACCCACTGCCCGTATATCCCACGCATTATTAAGCATACCAGTTCTCCCCCTTTTTAATTAATTTGCAACCGCTGTCCTTTTTCTCAACAGGTGCAAAATAGTATAAACCAACAAATATGATTATCGCACGTAAATGCAAATTTAATAGAAGGATTGGATACAGGTACTAGCAGCCTTAACGGCATCCAAGATAACTCGACAAAACCAAAACATGGTTGAGAAACAATTAAAAAACGGAAAATAAACAACCCAAATCCAGGCTTTAACCGCAAATCCTTACCATCATCAAATATATATATATATATATATATATATATATATATATATATATATATATACATATATATATATATATACATATATACATATATATATCATATATATATATATATATATATATATATATATATATATATACATATATATAAATACATTCAAATGTTCAATGTTGCATGAGAAAACTAAAAAGATTAACCCTCAGTTCCTACACATCCAAAATAGATCCAAATAGACCCTTTGTCATTTTCAAACGCTTATATCTCAGCAATAAATTAAAGTAAAATAATGTCTTTTTTTAAATTCAAGTTCAGAATCTCAAGAATTCAAATATGTCGTGCGAAAGTCGCTAAACTTAACTGGTTTTTAGTTATAATAGAAAATATAAAAAAGTCATACACAAGTTATAAATAAAATCTCGGCATATCATATGTTTATTAGTGGCAACTAGCGAGTACAAAATATGAGCATTGACATTAGCTTGGTCCAACATACCGTATAAAATTCGTAAGGGCCATCGTGATGATTCTACGCGTGGCTGTACAGTCACGACACTTTTCCAAAACTAGTAGTCCCCTCTTTGTTTTATTATAATATAAAGTTATTTCGAGTTTTTGTTTTTTATCATTTATATGGGCCGTTTGATGCAAAGATTTTTTCGGGTTATAAGAGACAAGAGTCATTTGTCTCGAGAATAAAATTGAGCGTTTGTACCACCGCTAAGAATGCATTTAAATAAAGCAGGTATTTCAGATTTATTTTTTCATAGACTATCGAAATTTCGGACACTTCTTACACTGAGACCCTAACACACTTTTCAAATGCTCACTACTCTGCAGTAACGGCCGAACTGAGCAAGCTAGGTATTCGCAATAGTTTTTTACCCTCACTCCCAAAGGCCCCCTTCCCCCGTTTAACAGCTACAGAGGAGAGAAGGATATCTACAGGGTCTGTATGAGTAGGAAGAGTAGGAGAGTAGGAATTGAAAGTTAAAATAAATAGAGGGTGCGACAAGAAGACTCGATTTCACTTACGATAAAAGAAATATTCAAAGAACTAAAATTGGACGACAAAGGCTCAATATCGACGGAGAAAAGCTAAACCATCTACGCTTTGCAGACGATATTGTTTTAATACCCACTGATAAAGAAGAATTGCAGCAAATGCTACAAGAATTAATCAACAATCAAAACAAATTGGCCTAAAAATGAATACAATAAAAACGAAATACATCATCAATCAAATAACACAGGCTAAAGAAAATGAAAATCTAAAAGTTAACGATCACACAGTAAAGAAGGTGGACTCATGCATTTACCTAGGAGAAAAATTTAAAATCTGATCTAGATAGATCACTAGCATAGTCACGTTCGGCAAAAACTTTTGAAATCTCAAATACCAAACATATTAAAAGCAAGAGTCTTCGATCAACACATACTTCCGACATTATCATATGATACAGAAACTTAGGCTCTTAATAACAGCATAATAAAGAAGCTTCAAGTCACACAACGTGCAATGGAGTGACGCATGATAGGAATTACACTCCGTGATCATATGCCTAATAATGAAATACGGGAAATATTAAAAATGAGAGGCGTTATACGTCGAGTGTGTAAACTTAGATGGAACTGGGCAGGTCACATAGCCAGGATGAATGACAATAGATGAACACGTCTTATAATTGAATGGAGGCCACAAAGTCACAAGAGGAATAGAGGCAGGTTACAAACAAGGTGGAATAACAACGTTAAAAAATCCGCAGATATAGACTGGATACAAAAAGCCAGAGATCGGTAACAGTGAAAATGCTAGAGGAGGCTTACATCCGAAGATGGATGATATAGCTGTGATGATTATGATGATGAAATATGAAAAGTGTTTCCAAAATTGGATTAAACGTTGGCATATCTGTATCGCAACGTGAAGGAATTACTTTAAAGAAGGCAAAATAAATTTGGATAAATAAATAAATATGTGTTTTATTCGAACAATCACCTTACCTTCTGAACATAGTAATATATGCTACATTAGCAGTGGAAATGTAAAAGACATAAAGTGTATGTATCACTGCTAAAATATACAGAAAATTAGACAAGCCGGGGAAGAAAAAAGTAAAAACATTTATTATGTCTTCACCGAAATGTAACTAAAAAACAAATTTGAGAAAAAATAAAATTGATCTACAAGAAGTCTTCTAGTAGGAACATTATAGGGCACTGAAACTACCCAAAAGAGTACTGTGCATCTCACAGAATTTTGCAGCTCGCTTATTGATCATTGCGACTAAAACTTGTCTAAATAATTCTCACCATTAAATCCACAATAAACCCACGACAAAATCAAGTCCTATTGTTTCGTAGGTTTAATTAAAGTTAATTAGCCAAAATAAACTGCAAAACTAATAGTTTCCAAATCACTATTTCTGCTTTTTCTGGCGTGCACTTCACAATACATCATTATCATGAATTGGTAATTATTGTTCAAAACGATCCTGAAAATCAAATGCATTGTGTTGCAATATTTTTATATGTGAACCAGACCTAATAAAAGCTGATACAAAATGCTAATGTATAAAATAAAATATTTTCAGGCTACTATTACCAAATAGTTTAATAGTCATTATAAAATCGGTATTTCCAAACAATAATAATGAATAAAATCTTAGATACAGAACAAATTCAAGTAGGTGTACTTCAAGGGAGTGTGTTGAGACCTCTATTTGATTATGACATATCACATATCGAATAAAGTGGTATTGATATATTTGCCAACGATGCATTATTAGCATACAGTGAATATCGAGTTACAATGTTAAAGAGGTTACAAAATTTTTATGATGCAGTAAGAAAATAGTTATAGGTAATGAAGAATAAAGGTCAAATAAGCTAAATCTATACCCGTTGTGTAACTCGCTTAAGTATTGGTACGTTTAACAATGAGACTACAATTGTTTTCTACTTACTACTCTCTTATTAGAAAGAACTGAAAGCATATTTTATTAAAGGTATTACTCTATCATGCATTTTTTCTAAAGTTGCTGAAAACAGTTTTTTTTGTGTAGTCTAAAACCACTTGCAGACAACCGACTGACTTTTAGCACAAGTTTCTGCGAATATGGATTCTAAAGCAGTGCGGTGTACTTAAGGGCCTAGAGAATATCACCGACCAACAAAATTTAAAAAAAAAGCTTAGGGTATTTCAGGTCTGTTGAATTAAAAAATAAAAGTAGTTTTTCCAAATTGGCTCTAGTTCTTAAGACAATAAATACCATTAATTTTTAAGGAATTTAGCCACAAAGGTGCCTTTTATAAGAGGATATATGCGAAATCTCTATTTTTCTAGACAATTCTAGTCTTGCTTGCTTGCAATGACTAGAATAACTAATTAGCTAACATTTGTAGCACGCGGTATGTACATATTTAATAAAAAAATTACGCTCTTTGTTCACAAAAATGAGTTCTTCACGAAGAAGCTGTTCGAGCAATCCCAATGTCTTCTGCTACATTTGTGGTGAATATACTGTACAGAAACCAAGAAAAAATATCACAGATTTTGTAAGGCAAGCCTATCAAGCTTATTTTGGCGCAGTGTTTGGAGATCAAGCAAATCCTACGCTCCCCATATAGTGTGCAATACCTGCGTCGAATGATTACGACAATGAACATATCAAGAGAGAAAAAGTTTAAAGTTTGGTGTGCCAATGGTGTGGAGAGAACCGAAAAGCCATCCGACGATTGTTATTTTTGTTTAGTTAATGTAAAAGGTTTTAATAGATACAAGAAACGCAAATAAAAATATCCTGATTTGGAATCAGCAAGAAGACCTGTGCCACATAGCAAAGAGGTTTCCGTAACAGTATATACCACATTGCCTAACGTTTTGGTGTCAGAAGTAGAAGAGATTGAGGATCAGGACTTAAATAACAGCAGTGAAAGTGAATATGAGGGATACCTTCAACACACCATCAGTTCTCCCAAGAAGAACAAAATGACCTTATACGGGACCTCGGTCTATCAAAGAAAGCATCTGAACTTCTAGCATCCAGGTTAATAGCAAACAACTATTTAAAGCCAGATACAAAAATAACAATACACAAAACACAAGAGGTGAAACTTGTTTCTTACTTCAGCCAAAATAAAGAACTTGTTTATTGTAACAAAATTCCCGCACTCTTTCGTCAAATGGGAATGCAATTTGTTCCAGGTAATTGGCGACTGTTCATAGACAGTTCCAGTAGAAGTTTAAAGTGTGTTTTGCTGCACAATGGCGACCGATATTCTTCGATTCTTATCGCCCACTCAACCAAACATAAAGAAGAATATGAAAACATTAGGTTAGTATTGCAGAAACTCTGCTATGATGAGCATAATTTTTCTATTTGTGTAGATCTAAAAATGATGAACTTCTTGCTTGGACAGCAAAATGGGTATACCAAACGTCCTTGTTTCACCTGCTTGTGGAATAGTAGGACGAAGCAAGATCATTGAAATAAAATTAATTGGTCAATAAGACAAAACACAACTGTAGGAACAGCGAACATCATAAACGAACTATTAGTGGACCGAGAAAAAATCATTCTCTCACTGCTCCATACCAAGTTGGGACTAATGAAGCAATATGTTTCTTAGACTAAGTATGGAAAAGCTAAAAGCGCGTATTTTTGATCAAATTCGCAAACTTATTAAGGACCCTAATTTTACAAATCACATGACGACTCTTAAAGCTGTTGCTTGGTGCAGCTCTGTCTCGGTGGTTAAAAAGTTCTTGAATAACCACAAAGCGGACAATTATGGGGAACTGGTGCAACAGATGTTAATTAACTTTAAAAACTTGGGTTCCAATATGAACATTAAAGTACACTTTCTTCATAGCCACTTCGATAAATTTCCCGACAATCTTGAGGCCTTAAGTGAAAAACAAGGGGAAAGATTCCACCAAGATGTAAAGGTGATGGAAGAAAGATATCAGGGCAGATAGGATAAGCATATGATGGCAGCCATCAACGTGATGTTCCTAACAACTCACATAAAAGAAAATCATATAAACAGCGCTTTTTCCCTACGAATTAGTTGTAATTTTTCGAATTAGACTACTGTATTGCTTTGTTATACCGAATAACACATCATTATAGGTTTTATTGGTTTTGCCTTTATATCTTTCAAAAACATTGTTATTTTTTAGTGAAACTTGCTTATGGGCATCGCTGCTTTATTAATTTTGAATTTTTAAGCTATTAATTATAATTAGCTAATTATCTCCAAAAATAGAGTCAATCCAGCAAAATGGAATTCATATTCGTAATCATCACCACAAAATTACCTAGAAATCGCTCAAATATAGTTGGCAATAAAATTAGTGTATATGTATACATATGTATATATACATAACTCTCTCGTTATGAAAACAAGTAATAAGCAGGTATCATTACGCACGAATGATATCCGGTAATCAAGTTCACGGCCGTAAGTTATCGTGCAATAATAAATACAATGTTTCCGCAACCTACGCCAAATGAGGCGATATTAATTAAACAAAACAATGCACTATTTCAAGGAAATAGCGCAAGATCACATAATGAATAATAAAAATATTGTAAAAATTCGGAGTACAAAAGAAATTGCATAAATAATAAATTTAATGCAATGCAGCTCCAATTTGAAAAATTGCAAAAGATGTATACAGACTTGCAAAATAAATATACGCGGCTAGAAAAAAGTTTGGCACAAATTTCACCGCCACGAAAGAAACAAAACGTACCAGAACAATACTTCACTGATAAGGAGGAACTAGTCAAGGAGACCTAGTGGATAAGGAAGAAAAATCAGAAAAAAGAAAAATCAGTACATTACTAACCCCTTCACAAGGTAATTCAAAAGCCTCAGAACAAAGCAGTTCAAAGGCACCAGAAAAAGAACAACTTAAAACTAAAAAAATGCCGCAACCTCCACCAGTAGTTGTGGATGGCATAGAGAATTTTAACCAGCTGCATGAAATTATCGCAAATAACATGACTGGCTACCAAATTAAAATCAAGAATGATAAAAATACTAAAATTTAATGTACCTGAATGCTATACATCACTGATAAAGATGTTGAATGAGCAAAACTATTCGTGGCACTCATATGAAAACAAAAAAATAGGCCTATTAGGGTAAGAAGGAAGAAAGTAGCAAGATTTGTCAAATAATTCTCTCCTCTAACAAATACTGGAAAAATTAAACAAAATGGACGAACGTATTTAAAATATCGCGCTCAAGGACCGATATCCAAGAATAGAAATGGCCAATCAACTTAAAATAGGAGAATGCAATGCCAATGGACTACTGCAGCATCAACATGAATTGCAAGTAGTCCTAGACTTAGAAAAAATTAATGTGCGCCTCATGCTGAAACTCATTTCAACAGAAAGTGGCACATTAGATTCAAAGGATATAGGATCTACCACATCATCCATCCAGATAATGCAGCAAAAGTTAAAAGTGCAGTAATTATAAAGGAATCCATTTTACACCACCAGGAAGTGGACTACCAGACTAAAAAGATACAAGCCACATCTGTTAATGTCAAAACTAAAACTTATAGAGTTATTATTATAGCATTACATTTTCAACCGAGATATACTCTAAAGAAAGGACAACATGTTGACTTTTTTGACACCCAAGGATATAGGTTCATAGTGGGAGGAGACTTTAATGCAAAGCACTGGGGATCAAGACTGGTAACAACTAAAGGCAAGGAACTTTAGTAGCATGTATTCAACTGAAGTATGAAACATTATCAACTGGTAAGCCAACTTAATGGCCCACAGATCCGAACAAAATCCCAGACCTCATAGACTGCTTGGTGAAGAAATATCTCGGCGAATTACTTGCACGTACAAGAAGCATGGAATATGAATTCAGATTATTCCCCCATACTCTTTACAATAAGTGACAGTGTCATCCAGAAAGATCCGCCTAGAAGAATGGTTAATAAACTGACTGATTGGCAAAGCTTCAAAATAACTCTTGAAAAATCTATTGATCTAGCGGTTCCACTAAGGACCGAAAAATAACTAGAAAATGAACTAGAACTGAGTGTCGAAAATATTCAGCAAGCAGCCTGGAAAAATACTCCTAAGATCAAACAAGACAAAGGGCAATAACTACCCGAAGGAGATCGGGGAACTTATTGCTGAAAAAAAAATTAGAAGAAGATGACATTAGTCCAAAGCATCTGTCGATAAGATAGCTCTAAATAATGCTACTCGGCAGTTAAAACGGGAAATACAACGTATTAAAATTGAAACGATTGGTGAATATCTGAGGGAACTTACTAATGACAACAAAACTGGTTACGCTCTATGGAGAGCCACCAAGCGATTAAAAAGGCCCATACTTCAGAATCCGCCAATCAGAAATGCTGATAGAAGTTGGGTTTGCAACAACTTAGAAAAAGCGTCCAGATTTGCTAAAACATCTACAGATAACTTTTCAGCCAAATTGATGGAGATGATTCCCAGGAATGGGCTAAACCAAGACAAGAGAATATTTCCATCAAACTTATCTCTCCAAAAAAATTTCTGATAAAATTAAAACAAGATTTATACGAAAAAAGTCACTGGTTATGATTTGATTACCGGAAAGGTTTTGCAGAACTCTCAAGAAAAGTTATTGCAAAACTAATAAATCTCATCAACGCTTCATTTAGATTGAGGTACGTTTTTAAGATATAGAAGGTGCAGAAATCATGAGGATCCTTAAACCTGGAAAGTACCCCCCCCCCAATAAAGTTTCTTCATACAAGCCTATCTCTTTACTACCTATTATCTCAAAAGTCCACAAAAAATTGTTTCTAAAAAGACTAAACCGATAATAAAAGAAGTTGATTCCCTCTCATCAGTTTGGTTTTAGAAAACCATTCTACAATCAACCAGGTGCGCAGAATTACTGATATAATGGGAAAATTTTTCTCCACTATTTTTCTGGACGTTGCACAGACATTCGACAAGGTTTGGCATGAAGGCTTGTTTTAGAAACTGGACATGCTGCTGCCACGATAATATTCTCAACATTTAAAATCTCTTTTGTCAGAAAGATACTTTAGAATTAAACAGGGAGGACTATATTGAAATAAAAGAAATTAAGGCAGGAGTGCCGCATGGTAGTGCTCTAGGTCCAGTGCTTTATTTGCTAGACACTAGTGACATCCCTGACATTAAACACAAAAAAATACCAACGTTTTCTGACGATACAACAGTTATCGCCGTTGGAAAAAAACACGAAGAGGCTGCCGAGAAGCTTTAAACCTCCATTGATAGAATTAATAACTGCACTAAAACCGGGCGCATTAAGTTAAATAAAAGTAAGTCTGTGCATACAAAATTCCAGATTCCCAGATTCTACATTAGGAGTCAGCTAAATATCTAGGCATGAATCTTGACGCAAGACTACGCCGGAAAGTCCAAGTGAAAGAAAAGGGAAGAACTTGGATTGAAATATAAAAAAATGTACTGTTTTTGGAAGAAACTCCAAGTTATCTACATACAATAAACTGCTTCTTTATAAGCAAATTCTGAAACTCGTTTGGACATACAATATCCAGTTTTGGGGCTGTGATAGTGAAAGCAACACTCAGATTATTCAACAATTTTAAAATGCAGTACTAAGAAACATTGTTGATGCAACTTGGTAGATCCGCAACTATGTTCTCCACTTTGGAATGGACACAGTTAACTATTCTCAAATTTTCCAGAAACCACGAACAACGGCTCCTTCACCACCTAAACATTGAGCGATTCAGGTCCTTGATAACACCAACATAATAAGAAGACTCAAGAGGACTAAGCCATTTGAATTAGTTCAGTGATTATATTAGTGAAAAGTAGAGTATTGTGCAACAGTGTATATGTTAATTTCAAAATGTAATTAGATTATCAGACGCTAAGGTGCACTAGTGAGTAAGACCTTAGTTTACGATTTTACGTAGTTAATTTAAGACAGAATAAAATTACTCATTAGTTTTAGACCAGATTGTAATATTTGAAATGTCCCTATAGGGGTATTTTAATAAAAAATATTGAAGCAACACGCCATGTCTCTATTTTCCATTGCAGGATTGCTGAATACGTCAACGGAGTTGCTTTAGTGGCCCACAGTACCGCTCATTAGTAATGCTACTAAAGAGGGTAGCTAATTCATTAGCAGAATCCTCCCTTGTTCCAAGAGAGAATCACATTTTATTTTCAAACAAGAAATCTCGATCGTTACTTATTAGAATAAGGAATTTCAACGTGCTACCATTATGTTTTGTTTTTAGGGAGGAGGTCTTGTACCAGCACCATGCTCTGCTGTAACCAAACATTCAACAAACTTATACGATAAGAGTCTAGGAAACCAAAACCCATTATGCACAAACATTTGTTTTCTTTAAATCCTCACAGATAATGGTATCCAAAGTTTAGCAAGACAGAAACACTGTATTACCATTATCAAGTCGAACATTCGCTGTACAATATACGGCTTGTACGCATTATATGGATGCACGATATGCCTTTCTCAGTACAATATTGCCGCCGTTGAATTCCAGGAAGCATAATTCTGCAACTTGGCGTTACGTGTTCATACACGGCTGACATCGTGTGGATGCCCAAAGAAATTAAAAAAAACTATGCAACTTATATGTGCATATAATTGTCTACTTCTATGGTTTTTCTCTTTGTTTATAACTACATGGTCGTCGAGGTAAATCCGAAAAATTAACAAAGAATGAAAATAACAAAAAAGTAAATTTATTTACATGAAACTACACAACTAAGGTATTGAGAGTTATATTACACAGTGTAGCCCCCATCAGCAGCCACGACTTCGTCGAGTTGGGACCTAAATTTGCTGTAGGCCAATACAAACATCCTTCTTGTCCATATATGTCATTATCTTTATGATGGAGGTGCTTAAGCTGTCCTTGGCGTTATGATGTTTCTCTATTACCTTCGCCTCGATGACGCCTCACACGTAGTGGTCAAAGAGATTACGTTCGGGTCTGGACAGTGGGTACATGCCGGAAAACCAGTGATAATACGAATTATTGTAGAGGCATGATGGGGGTAGGATCTGTCTTTGTGGAACATGTAGTCCTCTATCCACCGCTTTTTAAAAATTTCTCCAATATGTCGATATAACTGTCGGTGATTACTTTCAGGCTTTTTTTAAAGGCACCCTTTACTGCTCACAAGCCCCAAAATCATTACAAAGGAGGGAAACTTAATAAGTCCAATGGTCACTTTAGTAACTTACTTTCCTGTTTCAGGCGAAATTCTTTTCATTTGAAGGAAATCTCAAAAAGCCAGCATCATTCAGCAGTGATTGTGCCTTTAGTTTCCTTTTTCTCACTCAATAGTTGGAGATCTTTCAGAACAATAGACCTGTAGTGCAGGTCCCGGTGCACTGCTACACTTTCCGTTGTCTTGGATACGCCGTTCTCTTTTGCCAGGTCAGCCATTTTGCGTTAAGGATCTTAACCAGTCTTCTCTTTCAATTTGCAGATAAATTCGTCACTTCTTTTCCGATCAGATCACTTGCTGTGAGATCCTGCACACAAGTGTTCGTGCTTTCCAACAACACATGTACTAAACCCGCCTTTGAATCCGCAATACACCCCAAGTTTGAAGTTGGAGTGGTAATCATTTTTCAACACCTTAAATATATTAGTTGTCATCTTACTAAATATTTAATTTGAAAGCCTTTAAAAAGCTAAATAAATAGATTAAGAAATTAGACATATGGCCAGGCTTGCTGGAAAATATCATCTCTGAAACTAGATAATAAAATACTCTTACGCAAGACTCCACTTTACCTTATTCGGTTGCATAATAGTTTACAATGAGAGTGCGACAGCTAACAAACAAAAAAACAGTCCAACATTTTTAATCAAAGGCACTTCAAAACATGGTTAAAGCTTCTATGGAGTTTACAGTTCACAAGGACGTCAATATTCCACATGGACAACAAACTCAATGAAAATATTAGCCTACTGAGAGAGAAATTACAGGAGCTTTAAGAGAAAGTAACCGAAGAACTTAACAAGAAGTAGAAAGATAATCCTGTTAGAAATTTCCCTTCTCTTTCTTGCTATATATTTTTTGTTTGCTATTTTTAAGCACAGTTTGTATGATAAGAAAGTGACGGTTGTCACTTGGTAAGAAAACACAACGGTGTTATCTATGTTTGACCATTATTTTGGGCAGTATACTTTGTTGGAGTATTGTGTTGTTGATGCCAATAAATCTGTTATCTTTACATCGACTGTAAAATTTCTAAAGCGCCTGCAAAATATATACGGAAGTCAGAGGCATTTGTTAAAAGTGGCTAAAACGATATTTCAAGGTTGGAAATTTAAATGATCTGTCAGGTTATATCCCGCGTCGTAACAACAAAAAAAGATTAAGCAATCTACCATTTCTTTGAAGTCAAGGCTGGCCTTTTGCTACGCTGTGCCTAAATAAAACTCCGCAAAAAAAATTCAGGTTTCTCCAAATACGATTTAAAGTCATCTGCATAAAAAAGTTTTTTTTTTGTTTAACTTTGATGGAGATTTTAATATCAGGAAAACACGTGGAAAACGAGAAAAACTTAAATCAAAATTAGGACACTCTTATCTTCTTTCTGAGCATGGTCTTCTTTATCGAAAGTACTTACTTACTTACTTACTTAATCCAAAACCTTTCTACCTTTCGGTGTAAGGCTATTGAGCTGAGTTGTGCTTTATGGATTCGGGCTTGTCTTGCACAGTTCTCTCCACTTTTTTCTATCCTTTGCTGTTGTACGAATTTCTTCGCACATTATGTTTCTTGATTCTGCTGCCTCTTTTAGTTCCTCCTTCCATGTTTTTCTCGGTCTTCCTATCCTATTTTTCCTTTTGGTCTTGCTTCAAACACTTTTTTCACTGTTCTGTTTTTGTCCATTCTTATTATATGTCCCAACCACCCTAACTGTCTCTCTTGCACTGATACCGCTACCGCTTTAGTTTTTAAATTTTCTCTAAATGTTGTGCTCCTGATGTGATCTCTCTTTGTTTTGCCCTCTATTTTACGCAGGAATCTCATCTCCGTACTTTCGACCCTGCTCCTATGTTTATTCACTGTTCTCCATGATTCACTGCTATAGATGAGTATTGGTGTTACAACTTTTTTGAATACTTCTACTTTTGTGTCATTTGGTACTTCCTTTTTTCCTAGAAAAGAGGACTTTATGGAGTTAAATAGTCGTCCTGTAATTCCTACTCTTTCATTTATCTCGTCATCGAGTTTTCCATTTTCCTGTATCCATACACCTAGGTATTTGAACTTCTCTACTTGTTCCAATTTTCTTCCCTCTATATATATACTATGTCTTCTCTTGTCTGGTGCTATTACCATTGTTTTGGTTTTATCTCCGTTGATCTTCATGTTTTTCTTTTTTAGTTCTAAGTTGTATACATTGATATTTTCTTTTTTCTTTTCTATAACCATATCATCAGCAAAAAGTAATTCTGATATGTAGATTTTTTCCATATTCCAGCTTCCTACATGGTATCTTCTTGTTTTTTTCTTGCATTCTTTTATTGCCCCATCTAATACTAAATTAAATAGCAGCGGGCTGAGAACACATCCCTGTCTTAGGCCTATATTGGCCTTAAATTCCTCCGACTGCTCGTGTCTCGTTCTTATTATGTTTCCGCTATTTTCGTATAGTGCTTTGATGGCTGTTACTTCTCTGTAATTTATGTTTGCTTTTTCTAGACACTGCCATATTGTCTCTCTTTCTATTCTATCGAAGGCCTTTTCCAGATCTATAAAACAGAGATGTATTTCTTCCCCTTCTCTATGACCTTTTCACTTAGCTGTCTAATTGTAAATATGTGGTTTTGTACCCCCCGTCCTTCTCTAAACCCACTCTGGGTGTCTTCTATTGTCTTATCTAGTTTGTCTCCGAGTCTAGTTTCTAGAATCCTTGCGAATACCTTCCCTGGGATGCTTAGTAAGGAAATTCCTCTGTAATTACAGCATTCTCTTCGGTCTCCCTTCTTATATATGGGTATTATGATTCCTATTTTCCATTCCTTTGGTACTTTTCCTGCTACTAAGATGTCGTTGTATAGTTCTAGTAACCTTTCGTTGCCTGTTTCTCCTATGTATTTTACCATCTCTGGGGTAATTTCATCTATGCCTGGGGCTTTTGCTAGTTTGAGTTATTGCTATATCCAATTCTTGTTTTGTTATTTTGCCTTCTGCGCTATCTTCCTCTGTTGAGTTCGTGTCTTTTTCAAAGTCGGTATTTTCCCTCCCTCTTCTTTTTTCCAATCCTCTCGGTTCTTCCCCTGCTGCCAACAAATCTTCGAAATATTGTTTCCATCTTTCCATAATATCGTTTTCATTTGTCAGTACATTTCCTGTTTATCCTTGATGTTTTTGTGGGTGTAGTTTTCTTTTTCTCAGTTGCTTCAAAGTTCCGTAAAATAGTTTCTGTTGTCGTCAAATTCTTTTTCATTTTGTTTCCGAATTCTTCCCACGCTTTCTGTTTTGCTTCCTTCACCTTGTTTTTTACCTGCGTTCTTTTCTCTTTGTATAGATTGTAGTCCTCTTCCAATTTTGTTTGTAGATATTTGCGCCAGCATTCTTTTTCTTTTTACCAGTGTTTTATGTCAGTTGTCCACCATGCCGTTCTTTTAAAGTCCGTGTTAGTACCTTTGCCACTCCGCAACATTTGCGCGCTGCTTTTATCATGCATTGTTTTATCGTTTTCCATTTATCTTCTATATTTGGTCTGATATTTTTGTCTCTGTACTCCTTTTTAGGATGTCTTGGTATTTCTTCTGATGTGTTCTTCTTGTAACATGTGGCTTTTAATTTTCTCCTTAGTTATTTTTCTATGTTTCTCTGTCGCTTGTTTTTGGCTCACCCTCATATCCATTTGGAGTAGGTAGTGGTCGCTGCCTATTTCCGGTCCTCTCTTCACCTTAACATCTTTGATTTTTCGCCAATTCTCCCGTTCACTAGAAAATAGTCTATAATTGATTTCTCGTTTCTGCTGTGTTGCACCCTTGTGTATTTGTGTATGTCTTTATGTACGAACTTTGTGTTCGTTATTACTAAATCATTTGCCACGCAGAACTCTACAATTTTCGTACCGTTTCTATTTCTTTTGTGCTCTCCTTGTCTTCCTAAAATTCTCTCTATGCCTCTATTATCCTTTCCTACGCTTCCATTTAGGTCCCCCATAATTATAATATTGTTTCCTTTCGTATCTATTACTTTTTGTAGTTCCTCAAAGAACTGTTTTTTTATTTCCACTTTCTCGTCTTCATCAGGTCCGTACGCCACAATCATTTGCCATGTTTCTTCTTTTTCCCCTAGTTTGACTTCTACTGCCATTATTCTTTCATTTACATACCTTTCATTTATTATTGTTTCCATTTTGCCAGGGTGTACCACTAAACCCACTCCGCTTGTGCCCTTTCAGATTTTTCTATTCCTGACCAAAGCATCCAATATCCTTTGTGTAGTCTCGTATGTCCTTGCCCTTTCTTCTTTGTCTCTGTTATTCCCATAAAATCCAGCTTTTGTTTCTCCATTTCTTCTATGAGTTCCTCCTCCTTCCCGTTTATACTTCTGATGTTCCATGTCCTATTTTTATATACTCCTGCTTTCCTCTTTTTGTTTTGTTTCTCTACTCGTGTCCGTGTCCTTTGCTCTGTTCGTCATCTTTGTGTCTGTTTTTATTTTCTGGGTGCTTAGTTTTTGAGGAGGAGTCTCTTCTATGACTCTTTGTTCTCCTTCGCGCCACTTGTAGCAAGTTCCGTCTATTATTATCTTCTGGTATCCAGTTTTTACCTCTTTTCCTTCTGCTCTTTTCGCTCTTGCTATTTTCCTGATTTCCGCTTGTATTCTTCTCTCGTCCTGTGTTTGATCGTTTTCAATGTATATTCTTGTTCCTTTCAAAGATTTCTTGATTTGCATTACTTCCTGTTTTTCATTCCAAGAATCCATCTCCACTACTGTTAGTGCTGACTTTATGGTATGAAAATTTTGACTTTGGCCTCCACTTGTAATTTTTCTTCGAGGAACTACATCACGACTTGTTTCTTATTCTGTCCTTTGAATTAAACCCCTTTTATTACAATATTGCATTTCCTTCTATTCTTTTCTGTTGTCTCTAGTTTTCCTTCCAGCTTTTCTATTCTTTTGATTAGGTAGCCTTTTTCCAGCTCCCACTTCTCTTCCTTCTTCTTGAACTCCTCTCTAAGCTCCTTGGTGGCTTTCGTGTTTTCCTTTATTTGCTTCATCATCTCTTCAAACATTATTTTCAGCTCACTTATTTCCGACATTTTGGTATTCGCTGATCCTGTGATTTTTAACAGGGGATTTGATAATGTTTTTCTCTTGCTTTCTCTCAGAGTTCTTGGTCCAATTCTGTGCTGCTATTTAACTCGCGTTCCCTTTTGTTTGTGTTTTCCATCCAGTTAGCTCTTAAATGTGATCCCCTAAAATTTGTTCAAGTTTTATAGCACGCTTATTTGTGTATTTGTTTATCTTTCCTCTGAACTCCGTTGACCGCGACCTTTATCGCTATCCGCACTTGCACCGCTCGCTTATTACACTTTCGCCGCCCGTTCGTTGTCGTCCGCTCTAGGTTTATTCACTGCATTGTACACGTAAAATCTCAGAACACTGCACACAAACCCTTTGTTTTCCTCTTTTTTCTTGACTTTTCGCCACTAAATCCGCTTTGTTTTATATGCACGTTTTACGTCGCGTTGAAATTTACGAACTTCATTTGGTGTGGTATAGCCCGTATACGGTATTTATATATCGCCACCTGCTATAAAATTCGCGTCCGACCTCCAAAACTCACCTATCGAAAGTAACAAAGAGTAATAAGATACTTCAGTGCATAGTCAAACGCCCTGTAAAAGTGAATGTTTAGGAATGCTTCTGTAAACGCTGTTTTGGTTGGATAATTTAAATGTCAAGATGGGCGCTGCAAGAAGACAATACCCCAAACATTTCAGTATACTGCGCAGTGTGTAATTTCACTACGATGTCCCTGAATGTTAATCCCATTAAAAATCTGTGATCATACATAAAATTGAAGCTTAAAAAACTTCGAATTAGCTATAATTTTAAATTAAGAAGATACAGCAATATAGGTCAAGTGATTATGCAGAAAACCTCGTAGAAAACATGGATTATATCAAATACTAAGTAATTGCGAAATATCTGGTAATGTACACTTCAGGAAAATAAAAGAAAATGATCTGACATACATTTTATTTTTTTAAGATGACAGCACTCACTTTATTCTATAATAAATACTTAATTTATTGATTTAATACATGACCGTATAATTAGTTCATAGAATCCATATTGTGATTAGCATTTTTATTGCTCTCAAAATTTTGTTATTTGTTCTACTTACATCAGCTTCTAAAAAGACTATAAATAGAACACTGAAAAACAGAAGTCCCATTCCTTTTGCACATAAATTAGCAGATCCTAATTGTTTGGTGAATGGCGTAACACTTTCCAAGGCATCGTTCTAATTATCACCTTTAAAAAGCAAACTTGTTTATCCTAACACACACATCTGAGTTTTTCTTAATTAATAAGTGTCAGTAAATTGAGCTGCAGTTATGGCTAAATTAGTTACGCACACGGTGCTTAATTTCCTACTAAAGTTATTAGACAATTAAGCTGATATTTGTATAACTGGTAATTATTTTTTAATTGGATGTACTGAAATTGCCGCCTGATTTCTCTTAGTAATTGCAATTTTAATTTAAAAAATAAATTTGTTGTTGATATTGCAACGAAATTATTTGCTACTGAAAAAATAGTAATATAAAATATTTCAGAAGAAAAACGAAACCCACTGTGTGTTAAAACAATATTAAACTTAAATAACAACTTTACACTCAACTTTAGTTCTAAGTAACACTACACACTGTTTTAGTTTCTTCTTCTTCTTTTTCTTCTCCATTATGCCCTAGAGTGTCCTCTATCCACTTCTGGAAACTGCCCCGGTTGACTGACGTTTTTCTTTCTCTGCTTCTTGTTCCCTCCGACCACTGAAATAGTTTTTTCTCCACTCCTTGTACTAACGGTTATTGGCCTAGTTCTTCTTTAGTTCTTTTAGTTTCGTATGCGGTACCTTTTGGTTCTCCCGATTAGTCTTCTTAAGAATTTTATTTCACTCGCCGTTATTTTTCTTCTGCTTTTGTCTTTTATTGTCCAGCTTTTACCCCCATATGCTAATACTGGTTTATTTATGATTTTAAACTGTCTAAACTTTGTGTGTTTACTTTCTTTTGTTATTATTGATATATTTATCGTATAATATGGTTTGCTTGCTTTTCTCTTTAGTTTAGAATCCCCTCTTCTATTGTCCCAATTTGTTTATTATTGTTTTTAAATCTTTATAGTTGTTGGTCCATTCAAGCTCTTTCCCAATGTATTATTTTGTGTTTTCGTTCGTATCATTTTTCTTGATTTTATTATTTTACTCTTTTTGGTGTTTATTTTTATTCCTCTTGTTTCTGTAGCTCTTTTCCTTTTGTCTATTGTTAGTCGAGTACTATATGTAAGACACTGTATCAAAAGCAAAGTTTAGATTTATGAATGTCAGATACAATGGGTTTCCCCTCTCTGATCTTTTTGCTATCACTGTTCTTAGTACAAACATATGGTCATGCGTTTGTTTTTGTGGTCTGAAAGGAGCTTGTTTTTCGCATAGTTTTTCTTCACTTCTTCGATTAGTTTTCTTTCTTGGATTCTTTAATATATTTTCTGTGCTATAGATGAGAGGCATATTGCCGCAATCATTCGTATCTCCTTTCTTATGTAGGGGTATTATTATATTTTCTTTCCAGTCATCTGGTATTTTATTCTTTCCAGGCTTTGTGACATGTCTTTTATCCAGTTTAGTCCTTTTAGTTCCTAAAATATTAAAAGCAATTCTTGCAATTTCATGTTGTTTTATACTAAGAGTTAAGTTCTTTAAAAAATATCATTTTATACACAGGGTGTTTCTGGAGAAATAGTAAATATTTTAGGGGGTGGTAGTATAGACGAATTGCAATAAAAAATTCCATATAACGTGTGTCCCATTTTTAGCTGTTACACCAGGACACTCAAAGTAAATTTTCAAAAATTCCACCGCCAACTTCAATGCATTTTTCACTTCTCTTGATAACACCACGTGTAGCGCTTCGAAGGTCGCCTTGAAGTTCTTTGATGAGGGCTGCGCCATGCATAATCCGAATGATCAAATCGTCTCTTGTGTTAACTTTTAATTTGTAGACCTCGCCTTTCAACCATCCCCACAAGCAAAAATCCAAAGGGGTAAAGTCCGGCGACCTTGGTGGACAAGAAACGTGACCATATCTACCGATCCATCTTTCGGGGAATGTTAGGTTTAGATGTTGTGTCACCAGACCACTAGAACGTGCAGGAGCCCCGTCATGCTGGAAGAACATACGCATTCTTGTAGCCAAAGGAGTCTCTTCTAATAATGCTGGAAGTTCATTTACAAGAAAGTGTAGATAACGGGGCCCTGTAAGACGATGCGGTAACACAACAGGCCCAATCAACTGATTGCCTATCAAACTACACCACACATTTACAGAGAAGCGTTCTGGAAAATGTGTCACCTCAATGGCATGTGGGTTTTCTTCAGACCAGTGATGTACATTACGAGTGTTATTGATGCCGTCACGAGTGAAAATGGCTTCATCGGTGAAGATTACAAATGGGGTTATTTGGCGATTTTCAAGTATCTAAAATTCCAATCGTCTATCTTCATCTCCTGCTCGAAGGTGTTGAATGGGCTGTAAATAATACGGATGGAGCCCGTGCCTACGTAATGTTCGCCATACACTTGTATGTGGAACACTGATACGTGCAGAAATTCTACGCGTGGTTGTTGAAGGACAACGTTCTACCGATTGCAAGTCTTCTACTTCACCAGCAGTCTGTTCATTTGCACGTTCTGATGAAATATGACTGCTGGGTACTGCACTAGTGTCAGGCAGTGTATTGAAAACACGAGTAAACACTGTGGAATCTGGTCATCTGCGGTTAGGAAATCGTCTGCCGTATTCTCTACAAGCAGCAGCAGCGTTTCCATTACAAAACCCATACACAAATATCATACCGGCATACTCAGCATGTGTAAATACGTGCGGCATGTTTAAACGGTACAGTACAGTACACTTGGCCAAAAAATCACAATGTTTATGTTTGTCAATCGAAAACGTTCACTGTCAACAACAACGCACTACTGTTGATAATCGTTAAATTAAATACGCTCATAGCAAACGGTGTACCAACACACAAAACAAAAACTGCACTAGGTTAAACACCAACAGCTGTACTTCTGGACTCATTAAAAATTGTACACATGTTATATAGAATTTTCTATTGCAATTCGTCTATACTACGACCCCCTAAAATATTTACTATTTCTACAGAAACACCCTGTATATTATGTTAAAAGAAAACATCCACTGTCAAGGAAAAATAATGATCATTGGACAGGCAGGCGTGTAAATAGCTGTGCCCTCGTGGGGCGGTGTGGGAAACTAATTACGGCCCGTTTTGAAACGTAAAACGATAAGGCCCAAATCGTCCCTTAAACGGCCAGCGCGAAAGCGGATGGGGGCGGCTACCGATATCAACCGAAAGTAAAGCCAAATCGCTCAACTGAATCGGCTTCGGCTTCGGTTTCCGCTTCGTCGGCGATGGTTTCACGGTGGCCACCTTGATGCGCTGTCTTCGTGTATGTTGCGGGATGTTAAATGCGGCTGTACTGGACGCGATGCGGTGTGAGTATAAGCGGTTTGTTAAGCACGACCGAATTGACCGCGTTGCGGTGTGCGTATTTGCGGGGTGTTAAGATACGACCGAATTGGCCGCGCTGCGGTGTGCGTATTGTGGGAAATTTTCATTCGACAGCACCTTTCATATCAAAGGGTGCGTCGACGGCGTATGCAGACTTGTCGGCTGAGCAAAAGCCCATATGCCATTTTGTGTGCGATGGCAAAACGTAGCGGCAGATATCAAAGCGCCCCGCATGCCGCCGCGATATACAAGCGGTTCAAGGACGAAAAGGCCGCCACACCAATCATTAAAATATATACTTTTTTGTTTTATTCAATTGTATATTTACAATCTACTTTACAATTGAGTATTAAGTAAATTTTATAACTTTGTATACATGACATGAGGGATCTAGCCATTGCTATTCTCCCGGATAATATATAAATCAGTTTTGATTACGTTGTAAAACCAGGTCCTGTGACCAGTTCCGCTTAAGTCTTCTTGTGACTAGTGGTTGGTTTGATAGTTGCTTTACAATATCATTTCTGTGGTCTACTAACTTGAGGTTGTATGCTCTTGCCAGTCTCTGAATTTCTTTTGCTACGTATGGAATTTTCAGTTCGGTATGGATAGTATCGTTACTGACGTACCACGGGGTCCGTCAGCGTGTGCCAGGTCGTCGATTGGAATCTGCAATATCTTGGTGTGAGATGCCTTTGCACAGCTCCACAGCTGGATCCCACAGGTCCATATAGGCTTCAATATTATTTTGTATAATAGTAGCTTGTTTAATAAGAAAAGTTGGGATCTGTTTTCGATTAACCAATACATTTGTTTGACCTTTAAGTCTAGCTGTTTTCGCTTGGTTTTGAGATGTGCTCCAGGTAAGTTTTTCATCAAGGTGCATCCCGAGATATTTTATTTCCGACTTCATTGTATGGGGGTGTTATTGAATCTAGTTTGTGAGCATACACACCGTTTATTTGTGTAGATTTTTCACTGTTGACCGTTATTCTTCTTTGTTTGTCTATTCTTGGATTGTATCAAGGTGTTGTTGTAGGTGTTCTGCTGCTATCTGTGTGTTTTGCTGACTGCCAAAAAACCGCAAAGGTGGCTATTACAGTATTTTCTGTAGTTGGTGGGTCCGAAATATATATTAGGTAAAGCAGTGGTCCCAATACACTGCCTTACGGTACTCCGGACGTGATTTGGTGGTAGTCTGATATTTCATTTCTTATCCGGACTTGTAAGAATATTTCGTCGGGGTACAATTATAGCATTAGATAGAGCTGGCTTGAAAAGTGTTTTTTGATGTTATATAACAGGTCTTTATGCCAAACTTTATCAAAGGCTTGTTTTATGTCTAGGAATGCGCATACCTTTTTTGTCTTAAGGCTCTCCAATATTTGAGTGATGATCCGGTGGCATTGGTGTGTTGTCGAATGTAATTCTCGGAATCTGAACTGGTACGACAGGATAATATAGCCTAGGACTACCATTTCTTTAATTCTTTTCTGTAGGAATCTTTCAAATACCTTTAACATTAGGAATAGGAGGCTTATCCTGGCTTGGCAATCATTATGATCTGTGCATACTTCCACTCTATCGGGAAATATGCCAGTCTTAAAATGCTATTGTATATAATGGTAAGAAGTACTAGAGCCTTACCTGGAAGATTTTGTAGAATCTTTCCAACAAAGATTATAGCCAGGGACTTTTTGGGTATTTGTGTAATTGATTTGTTGTCGAACTTCAGTTGGTGAAAATGGTGTAACTGGTAGGTGTAGCTGGCATGTAGCTTCCAGAAAAGATTCAAATTCATGGTCGTCATTATATCCTTGTGGAAGTGGAGTCGTGAAAACCTCGGCAAGGTGTTCGGCGAAAGGATCTGCTTTGCTTTTGTATGTTCTAGCACAGCTGTTTGCTACTACTGATTTTTTGAATTTCTTTGTTGCTTTCTATATGCTATAGTCGTCAGGAGGGTGTTTGAGATATATTCTTTAAAGGATTTGTTGCGTTCCTTCAGTAATGGTGAGTAAGTCTGTTATAAAAGGTATTGTCTTGTGTGCTTTTTGTTTTCTGTCACTTTTTTCTAGTTTTTCGTTTCTCGATAATAAGATCTCGTATATGTCGGTAAGTATTGACTATTTCAGAAGAGTTATTTGAAGGTATTGGAGTGGATTTCACGCAGCACTTAGTATCCTGGCACTTAGATATTGATTTGCTTCATTTAGGTCTCGAGGTTCTTTGATTCTAATAGTAAGGCTAATATTTTCTTCCAGATTGTTTCGGAAATAGTCCCAATCCGTGTTTTAGTACATAGTTTTATAGGATTAGATTCTGATTTTGCGTATGTATTAGCTAAGCCGCTGGTGAAAGCAAAATCAATTAAGTCTGGTTTTTTCCTTAAATTACTAAGCCAATAGGTAGGTTCACCAGTTGATAGGTAGTTATGATTATTACTTTGGATTGCCCTAAATAGGTGGCGTCTTTTTGGACTAATTATCCTTGAACCCTAGGCTGTATGTTTCGCGTTCCAGTCTCCTCCTCAGTGAATTTATGCCTTAGGGACCGTAAGTATTCTTGGTACTCTTCTGTTGATATAGCATGCCTGGGTGGGTTATACACTGCCGCAATTGTTAGCGGTAGGGAAGAGCTTGTATTTGTGTGCTTGCACTTTGGATTTTTTCAGTTTGACAGGATTCTAATTTATGGTGAGTGATACAGTTTTTAACAATTACCGCCAAGCCGGCGTAAGCTGTCCTATCCGCGTGGTTGGCGAAGTATATATTATATCGCGGTATTTTTATTGCTGTTCTGTGCGTTGCATGAGTTTCTGATATTAATAAAATGTCAATTTGCTGTAGTTGTAAGTAGGTTATTATTTATGGAATGTGGTTTGAAATGCCATTGGCGTTCCCTAGTGCTATGTGTAGTGATTTCGCCATTATTTCAGCTATTTTACTTTTTACGGTAGAGAGCATGTTCAGTATCATGTTTTTTTGACTGATTCATTGCGAGAACATGGTTTTGAACTTTTTTAGCGAATTTGAAAGCTTCTCGTTTATATTAATCTACTGTTCTTGTACTGGTAGATTATTTCGTCTTGCGTATGCTTGTAAGTAATTTCTTGGATTTTGTGACGGGACTTGTGTTTCGTTGTTAGCACTATTGTTCGGATTCCTGAAGGAAAGAAACTCATTTATATTTGGGGGCGATTGTAGTAAACGAGTTCTCTTTGGTATTCCTCGGAATGATGCGTTTCTAGCTCTTAGTATGTCGTGGTAGACTGTGCAGCCCGTGTAGTTAGCCGGGTGGGTTTCTCCACATAGGGCGCATTTGGCCGGTGAATTTGGTGTTTTCTTACATGTGTAAGTGTTATGTCCTCCCCGTATTTTACACAGGAAAATAGCTTGTTGCAATATGTTTTAGTGTAGCCATAATCCTGGCATTTGTTGCAATGTGGAATTAAATTTTTTTCCTGGGAGGTTCAATCTGGACAATCGTGTTGCTTATATGTTTTGTATCAAATATTTTCTTATTGGCTTCACTTGGTTCAAGGTCAACCATAAAGAGATAGAGTGGTTTTTTAGTTATTCTATGCCATACGTTTTTTATGTTACGTACTCTATGACCTTGTTCAGCTAGTTCTTTTTTGATTAAGTCCGTTAGAACTAAAAAATGTAGATTTACAATAAATACTTTATATGCTCTCTCTTCCTTGAGCTGATAAGTGTGGTAAATTATGTTCTCGTCATGTAAGTGTTTTTTTTTTAGTTTTCTGTGTGAGTCCTATGTTAGGGGGTTTTGATTGTGTCACTGTTTGTTGCTGTTGTAGTGTACTGTTCTTTTTCAAGTACTTAGTGACGTTTTTGACCATCTTATCATAATTAGTTACTCCGCGGATATAAATTGAAGGAGGTTTAATTAAATTAGTAGTATCATTATCCTTTTTTACTTGTGATATAGTTTATATCTCTGTTGGGAGTATTTACTTGGTCATAAATTGATGATTCCTATTACGTTGAAGTGTATTTTTTTTCTTTTTTTGGCTATTTGCCGATTGTGTTTTGAGCTTGTTAGGATGCTTTCATCATTCTCTCCTTTATTTATGTCTTCTGGATCTATTTTATAATCTTGCACATTGTCATTGCTAGTATCTCTATTTATTTGTTGACTTGAGTCGAATTGCATTGCCTGTGATAATGGGGCTGAATGTGAATTAATTGCATGTTAGGCTGGGTTATTTGTTGAGTACGATGGTATCCTTGAACATTCGGGATATTAAACGTAAACCCGTAATTTTGTGGAGCGGGTGGATTATTTGACATTGAGATTCCTGGGGATAAAAACCACTGCCGTTTTCGTCTGGAAACAATACAATCAGTATTTACATTTGATGAATATTTATATATATATATATATATATATATATATATATATATATATATAATGTTTAATTATTTCAAAAGATAATTACTAAACAAAGCAAACTTAAAAAAAGAGATCTCTAACTTTGAATAATTTCACAAAGTAATGCGGAACATCTGTTATAAATAAATTAACAATACATGAATAAAAACATGGGGCCGGCGAAGAGATTGCTCTGTAAGCAATCCCAGAACGAACTTAAAAAAACCTTTCGATTTCATTTAAAATTCGAAATCGAATATCATATTCGACATAGAATTTTTTCGACTTCAGTTTCGAATTCAGCGTAAAATTTCCTATAAGAATCACATTTAAAATCGTAATGTCGAAAAATTTCCCGAAATTCGAAGTCGAATATCTCGAAAACTATTCGACATAGAATTTTTCGATTTCATTATTGAAATCAGCGTAAAATTTTCTTTAAGAATTACTCATAAAATCGCAATGTCGAAATTTTCCCGAAATTCGAAGTCGAATATCTCGGAAACTATTCGAGATAGAAAAATTTTTTGATTTCGATTTTGAAATCAGCGTAAAATTTCCTATAAGAATCCATTTTAAAATTTTAAAAAATCCATAATTTTGTGACAGCAACAGACAAACAGGCAGACAGACAGACCGACAGACATATAGAATTCAGTAACGAACTTTTTAAGTTCGTTGATAAAAATATGTCAATTATGGTTGTCTATACTATAGACGACGATGTGCAAAAGAAAAAAAATTTAATAACTTACACAAACAAATAAAGATAATTATTAAACAAAACCATTTTATTGTAATGTTAAACAAATTATATAAACATCTAGAAGTAGCGAAAGAAATATGAAATTTTAAAAATAAAATATTTGTTACAAATCTTGTACAAAACGTTAAACAAAAAGGAATAAACAAAGTTATGTAGAAAGCAAGTGAAAGAACAAATAAAACAAAAACAGACAAACATTGGAGCAACACAATAAGATGCAATAAATTAAACAAAATAAAAAAAAATAACAAAAAACATTAATGGCATTAGTTTAACAATTTAAGCAATATATATATCGTTGGAAAATTTTGCAAAAACTAAAACGAAAAATCCCGTGTGAAATTACTAGTCCTCCATTTGGTGCCTTGTCGGGTAACGAATAGGGAACCAGATATTGTGAGTATTGGGAAAATAAAATACCTAGGACGGACCAAAACTAGCAGCAGCGTCTGATCCAGAGTAGTCTGGTTCAGAACGGGCAGCTTATATATAAGGTTCTCCAAATTGGAGATTTTGATGTCAAGCATTAACACCCTAGTATACGTAAAACAAGAAAGGGTAGAGGTAAGTATGTAGCAGAATAAAAATTCGAACAAACAATTATATCCCCGGGTAGAAATCCACACCTTACAAGGAGGGAGCCCTATCGGATGCAGAGGGGGGAGGGGCAATTTTTTGGAATCTTAAAATATAGTTTATTTAACGATCAAAAAGAAGGCAAAAACATTACTACATCAACATTAAACATATAGGTTGGAGAACAGAAAACAAAGGAGTAATAAAAAAATTCAAAAAAATAAACTTCGACATGCTGATAATCACAGAAACAAAGAAGAAAAAATGGAACAAAACAAACAGATGGGGACATTTATTTTTAGAGTTCACAAGCATCAAAGAGCCGTAGTAGAGCTAGGAATATTACAAAGAAACATGAAAAAGAAATTCAAGTTTGAAACCTATAAACAAAAGAATTTTAAAAATAGGTTTAAAAACTACGGAAAAAATATTAGAAATCTATAAGGACACGAATAACAATCCAGTCATAGAAAACAAAAACTTCATGGATACTTTAATAGAAGAAAATAAAAAAGTAAAACAACGTAATATCTTGCAGTCGCAGAGGACTTAAATGAAACAGAGAATACCAAAAAAATACGTCATCTTTAAAAGAAGTGGGGCGCGATGACATTGCTTTCGCTGCTCACAAGACCCAGCACCATCACAGAGACGGGTAGAGGTAGCTTGGCAGATTCAACGGTTATTTTGGAGCTTCACTTTCCTGTCCGGCCTTGCACGTCCATTTTTTGCCAGGTCAGTTATGTTCCGCCTATAATCCTGATCGATCTTCCCTTTCAATTCGTGAATTTGTCACGTCTCTTGTGATCAAATCGTTTACTGTAAGTTTCTCTCTTAGAAATACTCCTTCTATGCTTCTTGACTATCTCGTAAACTTGAGTCTTTTTATAGCTAAACCACGCAATTTTGGGTCGTTTTGTTGACAGTATCTTAAACTAGCAATATGGAATGTCAATGATTCGTTAAATCACATCAATGAATAAACATCAGTCTATTGACATAATGTTAATCTCTAAATCGCATTTTACGAGCAGAAGTTACATTAAAATACCCAAATATACAGTTTACGCCACTCCACATGCTAACGATACAGTACATATTGGCACAGCTGTAATTATCAGAAATACTATAAAATATTAGGAACTTCCAATATATAATCTACACCATCCCAGGCTACAACTATAGCCATTGAAGAGTGGATTGGACCGTTACTTATCTCAGCCGTATACTGTCACCCCAGACACAATAATAAACAAGACCAGTACGATCACTACTTGCAGTCACTAGGGAATAAATTTATATCTGGTGGAAGCTACAATGCTAAGCATTTAAATTGGGGCTCAAGGCTAAGCACCACTAAAGGACCAATCAACAATACATATTAACAAAGAAATCAATACACCGGCTCACAGATACGACAAAAATACTTGACTTGCTAGAATTTTGCGTTATAAAAGAAATCAGTTCAAATAATCTTAAAGCTAAATCGCGTCTAGATTTTACAGGTGAACATTCTCCGTTTATAGTAACAGTGTACATGCAAGTGTTGCCCAACATGCACCATCATACTTTCTATAATAAACACATAAAATGGAACCTACTCCAGGAAGTAACTGACAAAACCCTCACACTGGTGTGCCCCTGAAAACAGAAAAACAACTTGTTGCAGCAGTAGAAAACTTTACCAACATAGTTAAGCAAGCTGCCTGACAATCGACATCCAAGAAAGTTGATAAAAATGAATATACTAAATGTCCTATCATAATTAAAAGAAAAATCGCAGAAAAATGCAAATTTCTCAAACAATGGTAACCTGCAAGGTATCCAAGCGACAAGCACTTAATCAAACAACGACTGAACTAAAAATTATTTTTATTTCCATCAAGAATCAAGCAGTGCAAGATTTTCTGCTACACTTGACACCTACGAAGGCCTTCGACTACTCACTATGGAAAGCCACCAAACGGCTCAAACTACTACAGCAGTATAACACACTTATTTGGTTAATGAACAGTACTTGGGCCAGTAATGACTACGAAAAAGCTTCAGCATTCTCTAGTTACTTAACTGAAATATTTAAACCATTTTCTGCTAAGATCACTAAGGATGTTGATAATGTAATTTTGGAATATCTACAAACACCATTTCAAATGACTTCACCTACTAAACTATTTAAACTTGCGGAAGTTAAAACCATAACACTAAAACATCTAAATGCCCATAAAGCACCAGGTTAGCACCTGATAAAGGGAAAAGCGCTTAGGGAATTACCATAAAAGGGATATATTTGTTTAATGCAGTCTTACGGCTTCAGTACTTTCCAGAACAATGGAAAGTAACCAAGGCCATAATAATACCCAAACCTGGAAATCCCATTGAAGATGTGGTATCCTACAGTCCCTGCCAGTCTTATCGAAAATCCTAGAAAAACTAATACCAGTCCTCACTGCTAACAATCGAATATCTGATCACCAGTTTGGCTTTCAAATACATCATTCCAGAATTGAGCAAGTACACCGAGTACCAGACATATTTGTTAAAGACTTTGAAAACAAACGCTACTATTCAGCGGTTTTTATTGACGTCAAACAGGCCTTTGATAAGGTTTGGCACGAAGGTGTGCTCTACAAAATTAAAAGTGTTCTGCCACCAGATGCCTACCAAATATTTAAGTCATATCATACTAACAGAAACTTTCTTGTAAAATTTAGTAAATCTTGAACATCTTTACAAGCAATTAACGTAGAAGTCCCATAGGGCAGAGTTCTGGGTCCGATTTTGTATCTACCCTTTAGGTCAGATCTTTCCACAGTAGAAACAACATACAATCCTACTATCCTCACATTCAGATCCAAATATAGCATCCGTACAGCTGCAAAATCACTTAAACCAGTATAAACACTAGTGTAAGAAATGGCGCATCGAAGTGAACGAGGCTAAGTCAACACATGTAACCTTCACAACCAAAAGGAGAAATTGCCCTCCAGTGGAGCTAAACAACATGGATAGACGTCTGACTTGGAGGAAACACATCTGGATGGAAACAAAGTAGTTAGGTATCAACATACAAAAAATGTATTGGTTCTTAAGCCGCAAGTCTCAGTTGTTACTTGCCAGTAAAATATTGTTATATAAGACCATCATTAAACCAATATATGGTCATATGGTATAGATCTGTGAGGCATAGCTAGCATCTCAAACATTAACATACTGAGAAGTTTTTAGTCCAAAGTACTTCGATGCACAGTAGTCGCACCGTTGTATGTTCCCAATGAAGTCATAAGCAGAGATCTGCACATTCCATCAATCAATGCAGAAATAAAAATTTAATGTGCGTTATAAAGACAGGCTTAGTACCCATCCGAACTCTCTGGTGGACGATCTAATAAAGAAAACTTGAAGAGCCACGACTAAAATTGATTTAAGTTTGCGGATTTACCATCAAGATTTGTGTAATGTGCGCAATGTGTGCTGTGTAGTGCTGCAGAGTAGATTACACTAATGGAATCTTTTAGATTAGTAAATAGCAAATATTTTAGGGGGCGATAGTATAGACGAATTGCAATAAAAAATTCCATATAACATGTGTCCAATTTTTAATGAATCCAGAGATACAGCTGTTACATTAGGATATTCAAAATAAATTTTCAAAAATTCCATCACCAACTTTAATGCAGTTTTCACTTCTCTTGATAACACCACGTGTAGCTCTTCGAAGGTCGCCTTGACGTTCTTTGATTAGGGCTGCACCATGCATAATCCGAACGATCAAATCGTCACTTGTGTCAGCTTTTAATTTGTAGACTTCGCCTTTCAACCATCCCCACAGGCAAAAATCCAAAGGGGTAAGGTAATTTTTGGGATAAGCAACTGTCATATCATTAAAATTCACCTAGAGAATACTCGATGGGTTACTGCCGACATGTCATATGGTCAAAATATTTACTAAATGTTACTAAGTAACAGATTGTAAAGTGCATTAACAAATTAAAAAAAAATTGTGGACTATCGTTGATTATGTAAGTTTAACTTGTTGCATTACTTAAAGGGAGATTGCACATGAGCATAAGAAGGACTTTGGGCTTTTCCACAATGTAACCTAAAAGAATTCCGGATTTACCTTCATGATCCCGTTAATTTTTCACTATAAACAGTTTATTCCGAAAAGTAACATCGACTGCAGTTGCGGACTATCTCTATGAGATAAGCTTGTCCTTTAAAAATTACTTTTACTTTTAAATATATATTTGTTTGCTTGCATATTCTACTTTTGTTATAATGTAATACATTACAATCTTATGAATATAAAATGACCAGTTTTATTTATCAGGTTACCTTGGTTTTAATCGTTAATTTTTTTATATTTTATTATGTTTGCATCATTCACGTAATCGTGGTATAATTTTATTGATGAATAGTTAAATAATGCTGATGATTTTAGAACGCTTCGTCGCTCGAGTTTGAATTTTATGGTGGCATGCATTAAACTTATTTTTTATTTTTGTTAAAATTTAATTTGCTTTTTTTGATCTTACATACCCCATCTTTTAAAAGAAATTTTAAAAATTATTATTTAGTTTAACCGTCTTATGCACAGAAAAATTGTATTGAGTGTATTGAAAAAGTTTTTTTAATAACCTATGGTAATTTAATTATTAACCTGGTTATCCTTGTGCTTCTTTCTAGTTATAACTTGCTATTGTACCGTTTATTACAATCTTATAAGAGTTGTAAATTAATATGGACTTGGTATAAATTTGTAGACTATTCAGATACTTTATCTTAGTGTTAGTAAAGTTGTTAAGATAAAGATTCGTATTGCTTTAGCAGCATGGCGTATTGTAAAAACATGACAAGGCTTACCCAACGTGAGTTAGAAAAAACAGCCGACAATATCAGCAATTTTGAAGATCAGTCTATTGACGATAACTAGTTTTAAGAAAAATTCTCACATTTGTAAGTCAACAATTAAAGATTGGGATTAGTGATAAATATGAGGTAAATTACATTTGATTGTATTGACATTCAGGTTTATAAATATTCAATGTGTCTGCCTGCGGTTGTACGAATAACATCTAGGCAGTAGCAGAATTCATCCCACACGTGATAAAGAACGTTTTGGTCACTGAGTTCACCGTAGCGGTGATACGGTCTCATAGGTTGTCCAAGTTTGTTGGCCATTTTACGAGCACCCAAAAGAAAAAGTTGCAAGGTATGAGATCAGGACATCTCGAGGGCCTGAAATCCCAAGTCTATTTTCCATACAATCTATCTGTCGTTCAGAAAACATCAAATACCCCGATTACAATAGGGTGGAGCTCCGTGCTACTGTAAAATGAAGTTTTCTAAATCTTCATTCATTTGAGGAAGAAGCCAGTTTCGCACCATCGTGTGATACTCTACCCCAGTAACCGTGTTACTGTAAAAAAATCTGGTGTGAACATCACATCTTATTATTATATATTATACCGGGTCCATCGTCTCGGCCCTGCGCTGCTCTCGTCCCGGAACTTGTTATTTTAAATAAGGACGAGGCGCGAGTCCATCGTCTCGGCCCTGCGCTGCTCTCGTCTAAAAATTTGTTAATTTAAAAAAAGACGAGGCGCGAGTCCAACACTAGAAAGCTGATTAAAATAAACAGTACAAGACAATAATTGACACGTACCTAAAATTTTGCTACGTCACTGAAGATAACCGTGCGAGCTCGGTCGCACAGCCTTCGCCATTATCGCCTGCGTGCTCCCTCTTAGCGGCCAAGCGGTCCCCCCCGTCTTCCCGCAGTCGGCCCGGTAGCTCTCCGAGCGCGCTGTGATTGGTCCGTTTAATTAATTTTTAATCGACTGTAATTTATTTATTTGACCTCGGATCAATAAATTTCATTGTAATTTTTTGTTCGTCTCGGTTTGATCTATCCGGTAATATAAATTTCCCGGAACATTTTATGAACACCCGGTATATTAAAAATCCTAAGCTTCAATTTTTTTTCGAGTTCTTATTTTACCAACTTTTATATTAAATTCATGTTTATCTCATGATAACAAATCATTTTTATTCTTATAAATTTTTTGTATCTTCAACCGTTTAGATTCGCGACCGTTTTGCGACCGATTTTGCAACTTTGCGACCAAACGGCTAGGCCGATTTTTACCAAAAGCTTCGCACTGCGCACCCTACCTACAAGTAACTTGCATACCAAATTTCAAGTCTCTAGCTCTTACGGTTCTCGAGATATCTTGTTTACTGATAGACCGACACACACACACACGCACATTTTAAAAATTACTTTTAGAGGATACTAGACTTCAATAAGACAAAGAGACACGTAACTGAAAAACAAAATAAAAACTCCATTGCAGTAAGAACTATAAAGTAGTGAGGTTGTAGAAAATTTATTTTATAGCAAAAATTGAAGAGAGCACACTAGCACTAATCAGAATTACTAATAGATTTCACTTTCACTGTTATGCCACCAACAGCAGTGCCGCCCAGATGATTTATGCGATAGATGGAATATTTATGTATATATTTTTATGTAACTCTTAGGAGTAAAATGCGTGTCTGAGAAGAGCTTTTGCGTTCCAGAGTACGATGTTTAGGAATACAGCCATTATGTTAGTTTAGAAATGATGGTGGTGAATAAATTAATCATACTGGTGTGGCGGCCTTTTCGCCCTTGAACCGCTTTATATCGCGGCGGCATGCGAGCCTTTGATATCAGCTACGTTTTGCCGTCGCACACAAACGGCATGGCTTTTGCTTAGCCGAGGCATTCATGCCCCGCAACGCGGCCAGTTCGGTCGTGTCTTAATCCGCATAAATTCGCATTTCGCATCCCCGCAAATATTCACGCATCGCAGCTCGGCCAATTTGGTCGTATCTCAACATCCCGCAGATACCAGATCCGCAACGCAGAGGTGGCCACCTTGGAATCGCCGACGAAGCCGAAGCCGATTCAGGTGAGCGATTTGGCAATTCATTGGTTGATAACGGTAGCCGCCCCCATCCGCTAACGCGACGGCCGTTTAAGGGACGATTTGGCCTTATCGGCTGACCTTCCACTACGGGCCGTACTACGTTTCCACACCGCACCACGAGAACGGCTATTTACACGCCTGCCTCTCCATTTTTTGGTCCTTACGAGCCGCATCGGTATCGTATCCCACACCGCATCCACGAGAGCGGCTATTTACACGCCTGCCTCTCCACATACTGTCCATTAACTTTATCATTATTGTTTTATTTTCGATGTTTGTCTGCTAGTCCTATGTTTATATTTGATGTTAATTGTCTATTTTTAGAGGTTTTTGATTTTTGTCAAATATTTTTCGGGTCGAACTAGTTGGGAGTTTAGCCTCGGTTTCATTTTCTTTAGCCACCTGACGTCTTCAGTAGTTGACGGAGTGGGTACCTTAGTAGTTAACACACTTAATATTTTTTCTCTTTTCCTTCACAATTTGTTGTTAGATGCTCTCCAGGATATTTGATACACCCGGGTGTCCCGTGGCAGTAATTTTTCGAATGTATGAATTTTTGGCTTTTTTGACATTGGGTTACTTCAGGTCTAATGTATGGAGCTTTAAAAGTGATTCTCCATTTAAAAAAAAAAAGTGTTACACCCACTTATGTTTTTTTTTTGTTAAATGTCTTTTTCCTTGACATTTTTGACATTATAATCTGATCAGAACATTGATCAATGAATAATTTGTTTTTAACTTAAATTGCTACAGGTTGAAACTTAACTAATAATCTGCTCGCTAGTTCACCTCAGGTTCTGATAATTAAACTACACTAATTTTAAAGTGTAACTACCGCACAAGTGCTCTGTTTTGACTCATTTTACTATACTAGTTCAAAGGGTTTAGTTCTCTTCAGTCTTCTTGTTAGGTTGCTGTTGGGTTGTCGAGGAGCTAGAGTGCCTCAGCATTCACGTGTTGTTCGTGACGTCCTGCGATTTTGGAAAGGGTTTGATTAACTGTCTCTATTTCAAGGTCCTTATGGAGGTCACAGTTGTGGAAGTAGCAAGGTGCATCGACCATGTCTCTCAGTACTTTGTTTTGTAGTCGTTGAATGATTTGGATATTGCTTTTGCTAGCACAGCCCCAAAGTTGTAGGCGATATGTCCATGCTGGTTTTAGAACTTGCTTATAAAGAAGCAATTAGTTATGAATGGATAACTTGGAGTTACTTCCTAGTAACCAATACATTTTTCTATATTTCAGGTTAAACTCTTCTTTTTTCTTTTTCACGTGGGATTTCCAGCGTAGCCTTCCATCTAAGGTCATGTCCAAGTATTTCGCCGAATCAGCGTGTGGAATCTGGGCATCGTTGATTCTAATGGGTATGTGCGGCTTTAATTTATAGGTGAAGTCTACATGTACGGACTTGCTCTCGTTGAGCTTGATATGCCAAGTTCTGGTCCAGATGTTTATTCTATCCATGGAGAATTATAGCTTTTCAGCAGCCTCTTCATGATTTTTTCCTATTGCCATAATGGCTGTATCATCTGCAAACGTTGCAATGGTGTTCTGTTCAAGATCAGGAATGTCGCTATTGTATAGCAGGTAGAGTACTGGACCTAGTACACTACCTTGCGGCACTCCAGCCTTAATTTCTCTTAATTCAGAATAGGCCTCTTCCTGTTTTATTCTAAAATATCTTCCTGAAAGGCATTATTTTAACAATTGAGAGTGTTGTGGCAAAGTTTTGTTCAATTTATGGAATAAGCCTTCGTGCCAGACTGTATCGAAAGCCTGGGCAACATCTAGGAATACTGCCGAGCAGACTTTCTTTTCCTCTAAAGACTTTTCGATAGCATCTGTAATTCTGTGTACCTGATCTATTGTAGAATGGCTTTCTCTGAACCCAAACTGATGCGAAGGGATTATGTTCTTTTCCTCTATTATCGGTTTTAATCTTTTAAGAAGTAACTTTTCAAATAGTTTTGAAGTAATCGGCAACAAGGAAATAGGCCTGTATGACGACACTTCTTGCGGTGACTTTCCTGGTTTGAGAATCATTATTACCTCCGCTACTTTCCACATCGTTGGAACACATCTTAATTTAAATGTAGCGTTAATAAGATAAGTCAATTTTACTATTGCTTTCTTTGGAAGCTGTTTACGAATTTCTCCTGTGATTTGATCAAATCCGGGTGCCTTCTTTGGGTTAATATTCGTTTTGATTTCTTCCAAAACTTCTTTTGGAGTGGTGAATGGAACCTCGACATCCTGTCTTGGTTCAGTCCAATCTTGGGGGTCTTCTCCTGCATTTGGTTGGAAGATCTGTTCCAAGTGTTCTGCAAATCTATTTGTAGGTTATTCCGCGCCCAACTTCCACCTGCCCTTCTGATTGGTGGGTTTTGAAGAGTAGGTAGTTTTAGGCGTTTGGTGGCTTTCCACAAGGACTAGTGAGTTTTACTGTCATTAGTTAATTCTCGCAGATAGCTTTCAATTTAGTCTTCTTTGATGCGTTGTATTTCTCTCTTTAGTTGTTGGGTGGCGTTGTTCAGGGCAGTTTTATCTACTGGTGCCCTTGTTTGGTGCCATTTTCTTCTTAATTTCCTTTTTTGAGATACAAGTTCCTTAATTTCTTTAGGGTAATTATTACCCTTGACTCTAGGTTTAATCTCAGGGGTATTTTCCCATGCTGCTTGCTGGATGTTCATGACAAACAGATCTATTTCTGTATCTAACTGTTCTTCAGTTCTTATTGGTACAGAAAGATTTAAAGAATTCTAAAGTTTGATTTTGAAACTTTTCCAGTCAGTCCTTTTATTAACTAGAATATGTGGGAGTTCTTTTTGAATTACGGTGTCACTTAAGGTGAGAAGTATGGGAGAGTGATCTAAGCTCATATCCCATGCTTCTTTAACCTGAATGTAATTCGAAGAGATATTTCTGACAATGAAAAAGTCTATTAGGTCATAAATTTTCCTCAAATCTGTTGGCCAATATGTTGGTTTACCAGTCGATAGCATTTCGCAGTTCAAGCGGTTACATGCTCTCAAAGTTCTTTACCTTTCTTTGTTATTACCCTAGATCCCCACTAGGCGTTCTTTGCATTGAGATCACCTCTCAAAATGAATCTATATCGTTGTTTTTTAAGAAAGTTAAGGTAGTGTTCTTCTTTCATGGTTATGTCTTGGTGGGCTATACATTGCTGTAACCATTACTTCATACGTTTTAATTTTAACTATGATAGATGTTGCCTGTATGATGTCTGTTTGGTAACCTATTTCTTGGTGATGTAGAATGGAATCTTTTACAATGATTGCACCACCACATTTTGCGTCGTTATCAGAGTGAATGGTATGATATACCTTGTATCCTTTAAACTTGATATGTGACTCCCTGGTAAAATGTGTTTCGACAATGAGGCATATATCAATTTTTCCATGTCCAGGACTATTTGTAGCTTTTGTTGATGTTTCTATAGTCCATTGGCGTTCCATTCCATTATTCTCAGCTGGTTAGCCATTTTTATTTTTATTTTTAGGGATCGCTCCTTGATTGCGATATTCTAATTTGATAATGCGTTCATCCATTGCATTTAGCTTTTCCAATATTTGTTGGAGAGTTGCTTCAATTGTTGAATCTAATCTAATAGTTTCTCTATTATAATTGTATTCCGTTTTTTCTATTTACCGCTTGACTGTAGGTCATGGGTTTCGATTCATTTTTTTTGCTTCGGTTTTTCCACATTTACTCGTCCGATTCTTTGGGTCTGTCGTAACAGATTAGATTTCTTAGTTTGTTTGTTTTTAATTTTCTGCAATTCTTTGGCCACCAAACATCCACGATAATTAGCTGGGTGTTGTTGGGCGCAGTGAACGCGTTTCGGTTTTGCATCTTTAGGTTTATTACAATCTGCCGCTAAATGTTTTCCGGTGCATCTTACACATCTGAGTTCCTTTGCACAGTATCTTTGCGTGTGCCCGTAGGCTTGACACCTTTTACATTGTGGTATTAATCTCGATTTTCTAATCAATAGAACTTTTACCCTAAACCCCACTATATCGGTGATTGCAAAAATTTTGTTAATATCCTCGACATGTCTAAACGCTAAGATAAATATATTCAAAGGTTGTTTGGTTTTGTATTTTAATTTGGGAATTGCTTCTAACAGCTTAAATCCTCTCTTTCTGAGCGACATGACTATCTGCTCAGGTTTGCATAAGTGGTCTAACTTATTCGCTACTACTTTAATTGGCCTGTTTTGTTTGTTCTCGTATGAGTGCCATGAGTATTGTCTTCGTCCTTGACGTTGATTTTGATATTCTTATCATTAATTATTTTACTTTGAAAACCATTTAACATTTCACTAATTTGTTCGTGTAACTAACTGAAGTTTTCAATTCCATCCACGACTATCGGGGGAGGAGGGCGTATTTTTCTGGCTCATTTCTTCACGTTTGTTTTTGGGGGTGTAAGCGATGTATCCATTTTTCTTTTCTTCCTATTTTTCTGGCGAATCCACCCTGTCTCATAAGCTAGTTCTTCTTCATCGGTGTAGTATTCAACTGTCTTTTTTTCGTCAGTGTTGTTAGACAATTTATTTTTCAGCTCTGAGTATTTTGTGCTCAGTTCTTCCTACATCTTATGGATTTCATTGAACTGGATATGGAGTTGTTCCGCCCTATTTATGGCACTTACCTTCTCATTCTCCGATAATTTCCAACTGTTGTACAGTTGTTCATTTTGTGAACGTTGATAATTATCTTGCAATAACGCATTATTTTGATGCATTAGTGAACTCATTTTGTGATTGTGGTACAGTTAGTTGGGGAAACATATTAAGCGCGATAACTTTACGACCGTATTAAGGTCGCCAGATATCACTCGCGCGCAACGATACCCGTTTATTTTTAGCTTCGCGGAAGAGCTCTCGACACTTGTTTATCGTTCAAAAGTCAAACGAATACTAGATATACTTAGTGAATACGATTTATATCAGTACTCTTTTAATAAACAAGTAATATTTATTAGGGTACATCTGTTTAGGTATTTAAGTAAAGCAATAAAAGAAAAATATCATATAAAATTAATTGATATTAATTGAGCATTTTTAAAAAATAAAGAAAAAATAACAAAAGCTTTATTTTCTATTTAAATGTGACTCTATTACTAATTAACAATCAGTATTAATGTTTTAATAGCACATTTTTATATAAAACTAGTATTTCTTTGGGAAAAAATAACTAAATATCACTCCACATTATTGTCGTTGCTACCGTCGGCGCAGAACGGTACGATATGTTCTAGACAATTATGTTTGTTGCAACTTTCGCATGTGTAAGTTGTTTTACGGTCTTTCTTGGCTGGGCACACCTGGTATCTTTTGCGAACATTAGCTTTCTTTGCCGGAGGCTCCCCTGAACACTCGCCAATAAAATTTCAGTTCAGACATCGCAGATTTTGCATCTGACAATTGATGAATTATATTTTCGGCTCTGGTTCTAACATTATGTTGAAAAGGTGTCTTATTCCAAACTGCATCATCTTTATCCCGTGTGGGGTTGCTAGTCCCCCATCGGGCGCCTCCCCAGGTGGCGGATAGTGGAATGCCTCCCAGATATGGGTGGTACCTGGGAAATGAAATACCAGGGGAGGACCAAAACTAGGATGGCATAGGAACCAGCTGTGTCATTAATGAGTCAAGGCTGCAGAAGAATGACTTCGGTAACAGGCTTGTCATTATATACTTACAGGTGGCTATCAAATTATGATACACCTGGCTGTAACACTGCGATGAGGAAAGCAACGGGAAACTACCACATTATATTCCCAAGAAAAATCAGGATGGCAGAGAAATATAATGTTAAAGAATGTACTGATCATGGGCTCGGAAACCAAGATCCGGCAAGGGAAGATCACAGGGCTTCCCAGGTCGTTAGCCAGCAAATCCTGTACAATAAGAGACAATATTGCCCCAAAATTAAACTAACATAGACGATAGAAGATCAAGCAGGCAAGCAACCAACGTGGTTAAGAAATGCACGGCTACATATTGACATATTGGGATGCAGCGAAATGAGATGGCCAGGCGAAGGAACGTGTGTGGTAGATGAACATCAAATATACTATATTGGTGATGATAGTCCGCAACATCGCAATGGAGTTGGTTTATAATAACAAAGGACGTTCAAAAAGTAAGCGGATTCCTACCAATATCGGATAGAGTTGCTATGTTAAAAAAAATGCACCCTTGTAGTTTGAACATAATACAAACTTATGCGCCAACAACAGACAGCAATGATGAAGTCATTGAACAATTTTATGACGACGTAAGGAAAGCAATAAAATATGAAAGAAACATATCCTTAATTATGGGAGATTTAAACGCTAAAGTTGGCAAGCAAGCAACCGAAGGAATAGTAGGAACATATGGTCTTGGAATACGTAATGAGCGTGGAGAAATGCTGGTATAGTTTTGTAAAGAAATACAATTTTCTATTATGAATACTTATTTTGAATTACCAAGCAGAAGATTATATACATGGAAATCCCCCTGATAGAAACGGCAACATTGTGAAATCAGATTGATTACGTAATGATAAACAAACGATTCCGCAATTCGATTACATCGGTTAAAACATATTCTGGCGCAGATGTTCCATCTGAACAATCTCTTGCTAGCTGTATTCGGTTACGATTAAAGAAAAGCGGCAAGTTCGAGACAAACAAGAATAGATGTACAGAAACTGAAAACGAGAATGTACGGCAGGAAGTAAAACAAAGCTAAATCAAAATTCTCTGAAATCAATATAAGTACGGGCAACGATATAGAACAAAATGGGAAACAATTAAAGAAACGCTGAACGTCATTGCAAAGAATAAGCTAGCAAGAACCCAAGAAAGAAAAACAATGATTGGATGACGGACGAAATACTAGATCTTATGGAAGAAAGGCGCAGAATAGAAATAAAAGTGAACTAAATTATAAGCGAATACACAATATTATTAGACAAAAATCAAGGAAGCAAAAGCCTGGTTAGGAAGCAAATGTGCAGAAATTGAAACCTTAGAGGAAAACATAACTAAACCTACATAAAAGATCAAAAACTGCAGGAATAGTAAGAACAAAATCCAATGGAATAGTCACAACAAAGATAATAAAGCAATATTCGACAAAAAAATACTAGAAAGATGGAAAAACATGGAGGAATCATTTTCGGATGAACATAAGATGACCGTTAATGTTCCATTAGGAAACCCTATAACTAGACAAGAGTTGTTTAAAGCCATCAAGAGAATAAAAAACAACAAGTCAGCAGGACCAGATGAAACCCAAGAACTTCTAAAGTTATTGGAAGAAGAAACACCAGGGTATTAGATTTGTTCAATAGAATATACGAAACAGGAAAATAATGACTGGTTACTCTCTACGTTCATCCCATTACCAAAAAAGGGGCCAAAAATTGAAGATCAACACAAAGTCTAATGAGCCATATACTAAAGGTTTTCTAACATCATCCACCAACGTGTATACAGCAAGTTAGAACAAAATATCGGCGAATCCAATTTGGTTTCAGAGATGGCTTTGGAACAAAACCTTATTCTCGATACAATCAATCCGTGATGTCAACTACGATATATTTGCATGTTTTATTGATTTTGAAAGAGCGTTTGACCGCGTAAAACACGAGCAATTAATACAAACAAAAATCAAGGAATAGATAACAGTGATACCAGAAATTCCAATTGTACTGGCAACAAAAAAATCCGTATAGGGACAGAACATCAAAGAATTTCACATCCGCAAAGGTGTTCGACAAGGATGCGTATTGTCCCCGATGTTTTAACGCCTACTCTGAAAACCTCTTCAAAAAGCCCTAGGGGTGCAGAAGATGGAATCAAAATAAACGGAGAGATAGTCAACAACATTAGATATGCGGACGACACGGTTCTGCTGGCCAACCTTCAGAAGGATTGCAAAGATTAATAGACCGCGTAACAGAAACTAGTAAAATTACGGTATGGGCAACATAAGTAAAACAAAAGTGATGATCATGAGTAAAATGCCAACATAAACGTGAATTTCCCATAAATCAATCCCTTTAAAGAGTACAGGCGTTTAATTACTTGGGATGTACGTTAAACGAAGATGGGAATATTCAGGAAAAAAGTTCGAATCGAAAAGGGCATTTAACCGCCTAAAGAAAGTACTTTGTAATTTGAGTTTAAATTTGCAACTTCGTACTCGAATACTTAAGAATTTTCTTTCTTTTATATGGGACAGAAGCATGGACTCTCACAGAAGCTACAAACAAACGATTGGGAGCTTTTGAGCTATGGTTAGTATCTACTACAAACCCAAGTGCAACACGTAAAACGTGAGATGAGCCCAGCATTCCATTACAGACAAAAACGACGTTGTTACTTGAAGAACAATACGGAACGGCGCCTTAATGATAACGGCTTAACTGAAGGTAACGATCCAGAACGAGAAGGTGCAAGTCGTGACGAAGATGCTCTCTGGTTTTAAGCGAACCTAATGTACTTTCTATCAGCGGTACTCGAACCGATAAAGCGTGCATTAAAATTCCGTCGCCGTATCTGCGGCACAATATTGTAAGGATATGTAAAGCACAAAATTATACTCCTAAATAATCGTCGTTTTATTTTTTAGTCTTAACTCTAATGTAATTTTCTTGTATAAATGGGATCTCCAAAATAACTTAAAATAAATGTTTTTCTCTGAAAGAAGTGTTGCTAAAATTTTTATATTTACAGAAACGTTTTTTAGCATTCTAGTGCGATTTACCAACAGATATGTGATAAAAGTGTAAAAAAATCAAAATAAATTTAACAATGTACACATTTAAAAAAAATATTAAGATATTAAATTTTTTATAGTTTTTTATTTATAGCAAAAGCCTATATAATGTTACATAATATTAAGTGGTTGGAAAAGTACTTTGTTCCAATAAATATAAAGTCGTATTATATTATTCTACTTTTTAAAACAATTGTTTTATATCATTAACATTATGCATCATCTAAATCATTGATTCCCAAAGTGGTTCATGTGGACCCCCAGGGGTCCACGGAAGACTCGACGGCGGTCTACGTTGGCGTGACAAAAAAATGGGGGTTCACAATTCGTAAGCGGGGGTCCACGAAAATTTATCTGGGGGAAAAATATCCTAGACTGTGGGGAATTGCGAGAAAGCTTTTGATAGCGTTTCCCTCGTCACATCTTTCCGAGAAAAGTTTTAGTGTCGTCACAAACCTTTTAACAAAAAAAAGGAGCAGATTGAATATCACAGAACGAGATTTGCGGTTATTCCTAACAAAACTGAAGCCAAATATTGATAATTTGCTGTCAATCCATCAAGTACATCCCTCCCACTAAAATTATGACTATTTTGTGATTGTCATTGTAGAAATTACGTTGCGTTATTAATATTTTATTTTAATTGTATTACGACTGCTATCATACTACAATGTAATATTTTTTTTATATAATTTATTTGCAGATTAACAATCGGAACCATTTTACATAATAAACATATAGTAAGGTCCTATGAGCTAATGACATGACGATAGTGACGTGAGGGGAGTCCATCCATCGACGTTATCCCGTTAGTTTCTTCTTAGATCAATGGGCCACGTTTTTTGTAGTCGTCTAGGAGGTGGATCATGTTGCAGACTGGATGCCAGGATATTGGGATGAACTTGAAGTCGCAGGAAATGGTTGTTGTTTCTTTTAGTACGTTCTTCTACTACTGTTGGCATTTCCAGGTCGGTATGCAGGGTGTCGTTGCAGGGAGCATTTGCTAACATTCTCAGTGTTTTGGATTGCATGCGTTGGATTATGTTTACGTTTGACTTGCAGGAGCATCCCCACAGCTCGATGCCATAGGTCCAGATAGGTTTAATTATTATTTTATAAAGTGGAATTTTATTTGCTAAAGATAGACACGATTTCCTACCAAGTGACCAGTACCTTTTTTTAAGTCGTAGATCAACCTCCTTTCGTTTCTTTAATATATGCAGTTTCCACGTGAATCTTTTGTCTAAATGAAGGCCCAGGTAGCGGCTTCATTTGCTTGAGAATTGCTATATTATTTAGATGCACCGGCGGGCATTCCAAGCGATTTAGGTAAAATTTACCTGGGTGCATTTGGCTCCGTTCACTCGGATTCTCCATTTGTTTAGCCAGGTTTGTAAGAGGGACAGATGATGTTGCAAGTTTAAGGAGGCTGTTTGAGGATTAGTATGATAAGAGAGAAGGACCGTATCGTCAGCGAAGGTGCTTATAGTTGTAGCTACCGTTGTAGGTATGTCTGCCGTGTACAATGTATATAGAAGAGGTCCAAGAACGCTGCCTTGTGGTACTCCGGAGTTGATTGAATGAATGGCAGAATATTCTTGGCCATACTTTATCTGAAAGTGTCGATTTGATAAATAGGATTTTATAAGTAAATAATATTCACTTGGAAGGTGTAATTTGAGTTTGTATAAGAGCCCCTTATGCCATACTTTATCGAACGCCTGTTGTATATCAATAAATACTGCTGGACAGTAAGATTTAGAGTCCAGTGCTGTGTTAATCATATTTACGACGCGATCACATTGCTGAATGGTAGAGTGATACTTTCTGAACCCAAACTGGTGGTCCGGGATGCAGTTTTCCAATATATCTGTTTCATGTATTCTCCTGACTAAAAGTTTTTCTAACAGTTTAGAAACTTGAGGCAGTAAGCTTATTGGACCGTAAAATGAAATTTCCTCAACAAGTTTACCTGGTTTTTGGTATGAGAATTATCTGTGCGAATTTAAGTGGTAACGGCCAATAATGGAGACGTAAGATAGAATTGAAAAGGTTCCTTAGAAACACCAGACCGACTCTAGGTAATTCAGCAAGCACATTACCGGATATTAGTTCGTACCCTGGTGCTTTTTCATGGTTAAGATGTTGAATTTCTTCTTCCAGCTCTGCACAGGTGAATCTCTTGATAGGTAACGACAGTTGCAATGGTATGTCCAAGAAGCTGTTTACTGTGTCATCAGGATCATCTGAGTAGGGCGTAAAAACATTAGCAAAGTGTCGTGCAAATAAGTCTGCCTTTTCCTGATCTGTTCTAGCCCACTCGTTATTTGTTTTTCTTAGTGGGGGATTTGTTTTTTGTGGCTGTTTGTTTGCTTTGGCTATTTTCCAAATACTATTATCTGTTCTTGATAATGTAGTTAGATAGTGGTTAAAAGTTTCCTGCCTTATCATTTGTAGTTGGTTCTTTAAGGTATTTGCTAATCTATTATACACTGTTTTGTCAGCTGGATGTTGTGTTCTATGCCATCTAGCTCTCGCTCTTCGCTTCTGTCGAACTAATTCAAGTATGTCATTAGGAATATTTATATCTCTTTGAACGCTGTTTGTGATCGTAGGTGTGGATTTCCATGCTGCATTTTGCAGAGTATTGATAAAGTGATCAGTAGCTTGCTCTAATTACTAGGGAGTTTTTAAACTAATATTTGATTGTAGGGTATCTTGAAGAATGGCTCTGTATGAGTCCCAATCTGTTTTATTGTTATAAAGTAATGGTCTTGGTGATTTTTTAATTATCGTTGTACTGATTGTAGCGATAACTGGTGTATGATCTGAAGATAAGTCACGATTGCTGATAATATCCGTATAGTTAGAAGAAATTCCATTTGTGACAAAAAAGTCCAGCAAATCAGGTCTTTTATTATGGTCCGTGAGCCAGTATGTTGGCTCCCCAGTTGATAGGTATCCGTATTTTTCTTCTCGTAGGAGGTTATATAGAGCCCTACCCCTAGTGGTAATTAGCCGAGATCCCCAGTGGGTGTGCTTACAGTTGAAGTCTCCACCGCATATGAATGTACTGCCAAGTGATTGGAAAAACGGCTTGAGGTCCTCCTTGGTAATATTATGTCTTGGTGGACAGTAGACAGCAGATATGATAATTGGGTTTGGTAATTTACAAACTTGTATTGTTGTTGCTTGTAGGCATGGATCGTCATGTTTTTATAGTTCATAATGAACTATTGAGCTCTTTATGAGTAGCGCTGTTCCTCCGTGGGCGGTACCATCCGGATGTTCCGTACGATAGCATATATAGTGCGGAACTCTTAGATAAGATCTGTCCGTAAAATGTGTTTCTGATATAAGAAATATATCTATATTATGGAGTTTTGAAAATAATTCGATTTCTTGAATTTTTGATTGGATGCCAATCGCATTCCATAAACATATTCGTAAGGACTTAGACATTAACGACAAGTTTATTTATGACAGCAGACAACATGTTTATTATCATGTTTTGTTGCATTAGCTGGGTGAACATCATTTTGAATTATTCTAAGAACTTTTGTAAGATTGTGTCTTGACTGTTGGCTTGTACCGTGTCACCTTGTACTACTTGGCTGTATGTTGAGGATGTGAACTTTGAGTGTTGTCTATTGTTACTGGGTGGTGAGTGTTTTGAATTGTTAAACCTGTTTTGAGTCTGTGTGTCTGGTTTCAGTCTGTTTTGTAATTCTTTGTGTACTGTACAGCCTCTATAGTTGGAGGGATGATCACCGTCACATAAAGCACATTTAGCCGGCAAATCTTTTGATTTCTTGCATGTCTTAGTGTCATGCGGTCCTCCACATTTAAGGCAAGCGTAGGGACGGTTACAGTAGGCTTTGGTACGGTTATATTGTTGACACCTCGTACACTGGACAATTGATGCATTTTTACGTATTTATAACGTGACTATTTAAAAATTTAAGATTGTAAATGTCTTTATTGTTTTCAGCAGGTTCCAAGTCTACAAAAAACATAGGTAAGGGTAATTTTGTAATTCTGTGTTTGATGTTTGTTACAGCTCTTACTTTGAAACATTTCTCTTCCAGTGATTCTGCTATTTCGGTAGTGGGTACAGTAGGATGGAGATTACGAATGACAACTCTATAAGCTTTATTTTCTCTCATCTGATATGTGTGGTAAATGATACCTGATTCCTTCATGAATGTTACTAACTTACGGTATGTGTCTGGAGTATTTGCACTTAGCTTAACTATATTATCAGCCATTGCTTTTGTTTTATATTGTTCTATCTCAGTAACAGCTGTTAGAGCATTTATCATTTTATTATAATCTGTAACTCCATGTACAAATATCGGAGGTGGTCTGGGTATCTTATTTTGTTGAACAACCGGTGCGGTGTCAGTAATATCCTCATTAAGGCTATTAAGTGCAGAATATCTATTATTTTGTGTGACATGTACTGCTTTATTTTGTGCTGATTGTTTTGTTATTCTTTTCCTCTTTCTGTTTTGTACACATTGCCATTCTTTGTTGGGCATTGTATTCGATTCCACTTCACTATCACTATCGGGTGTATTTATTCTGTTTGATAAATTATTTGTCGGTATGTTATTTAGTTGCATTGATGTAAAAGTATGATTAGTTTGTGTATTAATTTGAGATTGTAAATTTGGGATCTGCACATTTGGCACATATGTCAAGTTGTTATGTAAATAAGGAGTATTGATAATAGGTAATTGGGGATTTACCTGGCTATCCATCGGGGCGAAGCTATTATGTGATTGAGATGCTAGCTGCTGTGTTAATTGCGTTGACAGAATATATAAATTATTATTGCTGTTGCATGCCATTTTAGTAGCATGTAGATTGGTTTCATATAACTATTTTACGAAATGTGAATTTATAATTATTATACTTCTTCAGATTAAACCACCGCATTGCTGACCTAAGGTCAGCGATAACCGCGTTACACACTTTCACTATTATCGCTCAGCACACGTCTTTACGGTATGTAAGTCAAACGCAGACTACAATGTAATATGATAACAATAATAATTAATAGTGTAATAATTACATATTCGAATAAATACAACACAAGGAAATATACTATTTCTCTTTTTATTTTTACCACTCCGAATGGGGAGTTTTCTAAATTAAATATGTGAGAATTGATTAGTTTCTTGTGTTGCGGGTTGATGTCAAAGGAGTAAAGATGGATGGAATGACTTTTTGATTGGCTAACTTTACTTTTTTGACATCACAGCACAATCAATTAATTAATTAACCAATAACTTAGCCGTAACGCAAATTTCCATAGTTAGATCTAATCTTCACATTTTTTTCGAGTTTTGGGAATATGGTAGAAATGTAGCTGCAGGGGGTCCACCGGAACCAGCAAAACTTTCAAAGTGGTCTATGAGAAAAAACAGTTTGGGAGTCTCTGATCTAAATTGAAATTTAAACATTTTCTACATCAGTTCCAGTTTATTATTATTAATTTTATGTATATAAAAGGTATCTCAAAAGAAACAAGGGATTTAATTTTAGGAAAACATTTTATTTATTTATTAGTTAGTTGACAAAGTTATGACATTACTTTAAAAAGTACACATTGCCATTAAATATGGAGTAGGATATTTGACATATGTCTTCCGCGGTTCATTTAACAACCTCGAATTCTGACAAAATTCTCGCTCACTTTTTCGCATAACTGGCTAAACTTTTAATTTTTGATATTAATTTAGTAATCATTTTTCTATCTGTAGAATAAATTTTGGTCCTCACGGATTTCCAGAAGTGTGAGGGCGCAAAATATGTGTGGCCAGTTCTCTTTGCTGTTTTGGGTGATAAGTAGTCCACTAACTTTTGCTCTAACAATTGGATTGTTCATGCATCGTATGATACATAGCGCCATTTTACTGGAACCAAAAGTCATCTAAATTTATGCCCTCCGAATGAGGCTACAATTATCTCACGATAACATTCACCGCTGATAGTCACTGCGCTTCCGGCCTTATTTTCAAAAAAAGCGGCCCAATTATTCCACCAGGATAAAATCCGTACCAAACTGTTACCCTTGTTGATTCTATGCTCCAAATGCAACAATTTTGATTATTGACATACCCACTAAGCTGAAAATGCCCCTCGCCACTAAAGATGATTTTCTTGATTCCTTAGTACTAAATTGGCAAATAATCGTCTGGATTTAGTTAGCTGAATTTTACATAGGTAAAATGCAGATCTTTTATTAAAATCCGCTGCATGGTGCTATTCAAAATGTTAAATTGCAGTGACCGACCGCCCACTGAGGTTCCTGGACGTTCTGTCACACTATTGTATGCAGCAGTACAGATCGGCCTGTTTTTTTGTCGTCTGCGACTGAAACTGTTTGTTAAAACTTTTTAAGTAGCCTTTTTACAGTATTTAGTGCATTTCTCTTCCAAAAATGCCACACCATTTGCATAATAATTTGTAATAAATTTTAACAATAGTCACTCGCTCCTTATATTGACCAACTACATTGTGTTTACTACAAAATCTCTCCAAACAGAACTCTGCTAAACCTACAAAGAAAATTGCTGTTTTGGGACACCCTTTATAACATTTAATTATAGATTTGTATAGTTTCTACGTGGGAAAACTTACTTATATTCTCAATTTATTACTATTAAATTTATTTGTGTAAGTAAAAAGTGTTCTAAACATAAAAAAATGAATCTCTTACATGAAAAAATTTCATAAGACTACCGGTTCATTAAATTTAATGATAAAATGTTTGTTGGTATTATTAGCACTAGTTGTTAGTTGAACTATAATTTTGTTCCTTTAAATTTTATACTTCATTAATTAATGATATAGAAAAGGCAATAATATGCCATAGAATAAGCTTAATAAAAAATAAAAACTTCTAGTATAATTATTATATGAAATCCTACTGTATCAAGTTTCTTGCTATCTATCTCGTTCTCCGTTTTTCCTATTATAAACCTTTTTTAATCTGTAATTATTTAAAAGAGTATTAATCAGATTTCAAAATTAAGTGTTTAGTATAGAATGGTGCATCGTGTGGTTGGTTCTCGGGTTATAAGGGCGTGGTAGGAGTTCAGAAACTCTTAAGATACCGCCGTGAAAGCCTTTGCATCTATTTAGTATAGAATGTTCTTTAGGATCATAAATTCTTATTATCTGTTGATAACAACAATGACAACCGTTGTAGATACACACACCAGTAATTATATACAGATATCTATTATTGGGTGATACAATTTGAACTTCAAAATGTTATTTTGGATTGGGACAATCCAAATTTTATTGTCATGAAAATTGTATGAAATATGATGTCGCCATAATTGCCCTCTGCGACTAGGCTGACACGTAACGTTTAACGAAGCTTTTCTATAAATGCGGCTCTATTTTAGTAATTGCACGTCTCATGTTCTTTTTTAGCCCCGTAGTCGCAGCGGGTGTATTGACATAAACCCTTTTATTCCAAAAGCCCAGAGAAAAAAATCTAATGGGGTTAGATCCCAAGACCGCGATTGCCGGATAACACGTACTGTATGACATGTGGCTCTATCTTGTTGATTATATGTTATTTAAGTTTATATCGTTACTTTCCTGAAGAAAAATGTGAATTTCCCACACAATAACAATTACTAGTAACAACGTTGTCAGCTTTATCCTTAAAAAATACGGCCAATAATTCCTCCAGCCCTCAATGCGCATACCACAAATATGACAATTTGGACAATTCATAAAGCTATTTAAAGAAAAATGAGCTTTACCGCTCACGCTCATGAGTTTTTTGAAAAAACTAGTATCAATTACTGTGTTCTCTAAAACCCAGTTTATAAATGTATGGCGTTTCTGGTGGTCTGCTTTGCATAGATGCCAACTGTACAAATATAAACTTTTAAACGTTCAAGGGTTCAATTTGGAGCACCCTATGTAATAATTGTTACACAATGTAACAGAGTACATGCTTCTCCTATGCTTTTTATTTATAATATTCTTTTTGTCTAACGATCACGGTCACGTACAACAAGGAATTCTTTTTGCCGTTGGCTCCACTTCTTTCCTTAAATTTCTTCGATCGGGATGAAATGGCTGAAGACAATGTAAAAGAACTGAAAGAGTTGATGTAATGACCATCTTCTGATAATTAGTCTCACGATTTAACATTTTGTCTTTAAATCTATCGTGTTTACTTGGCTTATGGATGCGTTGTATGATAATACTATTTCAGGTTCCTGCTTTTCATTTCCTTAGTAACGCATTGTTACTTTTTTTCTAGAAAAAACACGATAAATCCAAATCTAAAATATCTAAGTACAATTTTGACTAGCCGCTTTAGTGAAATCTACTAGTAATTCTGATTTATTGTCATAAATTCTGACAATAAGTGCTAGTGTACTTTCTTTAATTTTCTACAACCTTACTACTTTACAGTTTTTACTGCACTGGAGTTTTTATTTTATATATATAAGAAGTTTCACTATAGCAAAATGTTCCAAATGTCGTTCGTTAGACACATACACCACTCTGGGCTGTATAATTGTTTCAAATTTTGCATTTCATAACATTTACGAATTTTTTGAATTTTGTTTTTCGTTTACTTGTCTCTTTGTCTTATTAAAGTCTAGTTTCTTCTAAAAGTAATTTTCAAAATATAAGTCGACGCAGATTCTGCTGGATCACCCATTTTACAAGATTTGGAATAGTGTTTTTTCGCCCTTTATTTGCATGACAGGATTTGAATGCTACTTTCAATCATACTTCGATGCACAGAGTGATTGAAAATGATGAACTCAATCTCATACGACTATATTTCTTGAACTACACATTATATGTGAATTATTTACAAGGTATTCTAAATATTATATCCTAAAGTTTCAAATACTACCGCTAGAGAGCTCGCGCCCAACGCACAGTGATGCAGTAACGTTAGTATTAAACTTCTGTAGTGAGCAAGATGGCCATTTTCAAAAATTAATGTGTTTTTTTATAGTAACACGGTTGCTGGGGTAACGTATCTCACGATGGTGCGAAACTGGCTTCTTCCTCAAATGAATTAAGATTTAGAAAACTTCATTTTACAGTAACACATAGCTCCACCCTATTGTAATCCGGGTATTTGATGCTCTCTGAACGAATCCCTACCTCAACGACAGATAGATTGTATGGGAAATAAACTTGGGATTTCTGGCCCTTGAGATGTCCTGATTTAATACGTTGCAACTTCTTCTTTTTGGTGCACGTAAAATAACCAACAACCTTAGATAACCTATGAAACCGTATAACAGCTGCGGTGAACTCAGTGATCAAAACATTCTTTATCATGTGTGGGATGAATTCTGCTACTGCCTAGATGTTATTCGTACAGCCGCAGGCAGACACATTGAATATTTATAAACTTGAATGTCAGTACAATCAAATGTAATGTACCTCATATTTATCACTAAGCGCAATCTTTAATTGTTGACTTACAACATTGAGCCCATTATTTTAAATTTTTCTTTAAACTAATTGTCATCAATAGATTGATCTTCAAAATTGCTGATATTTTCCGTTGTTCTTTCTAACTCACGCTGAGTAAGCCTTTTCTAGTTTTTACAATACGCTAAGCTGCTAAAGCAATGCAAAACTTCATCTTAACAACCTTACTAACCCTAAGATAAAGTACCTTAATAGTCTATTTATTTATTCTAAGTCTATATTAACTTACAACTCTTATAAGACTATAACAATCGGCACAATAGCAAGTTATAACTAGAAAAAAGCTGCAAGGATAGCCCGGTTAATATTTAAATTACCATAACTTATTAAAGAAACTTTTTCACTGCACACAAGACGGTTAAAATAAATAATAATTTTTACCATTTGAATAAAATTATTGCTTTTCATGATGTAATTGTATTGACAAATAATGAGACACAGTATCTTCAGAACATTATGGAAATACTAAGCAATTGTTACGTGTACAAGTTTAAGGTTTACTGGTCAACATAGAAAAAATACGATTTCAACAAGATGGAACCACAGTAAACACAATAAAAGTCTTAATGTCACCGTTTGGCAAATATTTCCTTGGTCTAGCGTTACAGCGATGCCTCTTAGCCCTCATTTTCACCACATTCTTCTGCCTGCGATTTTTGACTTTGGGGTTACATCAAATTGAAAGTCTGCACTCGAAATCCTTATACACTACACAAGCTAAAATTTCTTCTGCCAGAAGAAATGTCAGCAAAAACGATTCAAAATTTTGAGGAGAGGCTCAGTATGTGTGTATAGTAAGAAAGAGTCATCTTTTCGGTATAATCACCAGTAATTAAATAAAGAATGTATATTTATCAAAGCTATATTTAACACAGATTGTTTTATAGTTAAAATTAATGAAGTTTCTCAAAATATATGCGTTCTTTTCGTGTCATCCTGTATGTGTATCAGAACGAAGAAGAGCGGTTTAGATTTGGATGAATAAAACAAAACAGCCAAATTTAAAAGTTCCAAATACTTTAATACTAGAAAAGAATAACACCAAGAAATAAATAGAAAATAAAAATATCCCAAAACTGAAGCATGAGGATATATTAATAGTGATAAACAAAGGTTAACAGCTATATAACTACAAATATGGTATAAATTCTGTTAAATTTGTAGCAGTAGCTGATCACAAACGAACAATTAAAAAAACATTAGAGAGCAACAAACGGTTATAGATGAACTAGAAAAAAATAAATAAACATGGTATAGCCACATAAAGCTACATAAAATCCGAGAAAAATAAAAAAACAAATTGAAGAAGAAATATCCAAAATCGATGAGCAAACATAATTTAGTTAAATATATGTAAGCAATTTTCTTAGGCGTGGAGAACTGTTGATTGCAAATACATTCAGCAACTAGTTCTTATTTGCTGTGAATTTTTATATGAAGTAAAGATCGTGCTTTTTTAAGAAGAGTTTTTTTTGGCTGAAAAGAGAGAAACCATAAAATTATTTTACAATAATCTAGACCTATAAAAGAAAGTTAATGTAATATTAACTTATCATCTTAGTGAGTTTAATATTACTCTGCTTTATTTTTTTAAGAATAACATTTAAACCACTCACCTTAAACTCAAATTAAACTTCAAAGCAACTTTAACAGAAAATGTATGAGTTTTAAAGAGGTTATATAAATGTGCAAGCAACTGAAGAATGCAATAACATTTTCAACGAAGGAAGGGGTATCAAAATGTAAAATAATGTAAAAGAATATAGAATTTCAAAGAACTTTGGAAACAGGGAAAGAGAAAACAAATAGAAAGGGAAATTGAAGAAGTGAATCAAAAATACATTAACAAAGAAATGAAAACTTTTATCATGAGGTAACAAGAACAAAGAAAGGGTTAGTAGCAGAGATAAAGTTAAGGATAAAAAAGGAAGCTAATAGAAGACAGCAAATTAATAATGTAAAGATGGAAAAATACTTTTAAAGGGCAATAAATAACGAAAATAACTACTAGATGCAACTGAGGCATCAATAGAAGAAAAAATTATGGATATAATAGGATTCACTAATTATGGAAGAAAGAGAATGAAACATAATGTAGCAGATATAATCATATACATCTGGGAAATGGAGATCTTTCTTTCTTTCTTTAGCCTTCTTCAATTCATTTGCGAATGTAGGCCTCCCCTAGTTCCTTCCATCGTGTCCTGTCTTGTGCATTTCTTTTCCATGCAAGACCGGCGTGTAGTTTTACATCATCTATCCATCGCATCTGTGGTCTACCCCTTGTTCTTTTGCCTAGCCAGGGTCGCCAGTCCTGGATTCGTGCGTTCCACCTGTTGCCCGTTTGGCGGGCATTGTGTCCTACGAATTGCCACTAGCTATTCTTTTTCCCACATCTGTGACTTTTGTCTTCTCCCTTATCCAAGTGTTTCGTTTTCTGTCTTTTAGGGTTATTTATAACATTTAGCGCTCCATGGCTCTTTGGGTCTTCATAAGTTTGTCTACATTTCTCTTTGTCAAAGTCCAGGTCTGGGCCCCGTAAGTAATGACGGGCAGTATACAGCTGTCAAACACTTTTGTTCTCAGGTATTGAGGTATCTTTCGGTTTTTTAATATGTAACTTAATCTGCCAAAGGCAGCCCATCCTAGTTTCGTTCTTCTTGCGATTTCGATTTCTTGATTTTCTTTATTAAGTGTAAACCTTTGCCCTAAGTATGTGTATTCTTCTATTTGTTCTATAGTGTTTTGTTCTAGTTCGATATTCACTTCCTCTTCGGAATTTGTCATGATTTTTGTTTTTTCGGTGTTTATCTTTAAACCCACTTTTTTAGAAGCTTCATTTAGTTCTTGGAGCATTGAGTTTAGTTGGTCTCCATTTGTTGCAAATATTATGACGTCGTCTGCGTATTTTAGATTATTTAAGAATTTGCCGTTTATATTGATGCCTTTTCCCTCCCAGTTTAGGCATTTGAAGACATCCTCAAGGGCTAATATAAATAGCTTAGGTGATAATGGGTCTCCTTGACGGACTCCTCTCTGTATTAGGATTGGATCGGTTTCTTCTGACCAGTTGACTGTTATTGTAGTATTCTTATATATATCTTGGATTATTGTCATATATCTGTGGTCTATCCTGCTGTTCCATAGGCTCTTCTGTACTGCCCACGTTTCGATGCTATCGAATGCTTTTTCATAATCTATTAGTGCTATGTATAATGGGAGATGATATTCATTTGCTTTCTCTATTAGTATCTTGAGGGTTAATAGATGGTCCGTTGTACTAAACCCTTTGCGGAAGCCAGCCTGTTCTTCGGATAAATACATTTCTATTTTGTTATTTAATCTTTTCATTATGATTCTTGAGAAAAGCTTATATACTTGTGATAGTAGTGTTATGGGCCTGTAATTTTTTAAATCTTGTTTGTCTCCCTTTTTATATAGTAAAATCGTTATGGCCTCTTTCTATTCACTCACTATTCTTCCAGTTTCCAAACATTTATTGAACAGTGTCTTCAACGCTGTTATTATTTCCTCTTCTCCTTTATTTAATAATTCTTTCGTCAGATTGTCTTTTCCTGGCGCTTTTTGATTTTTCATTTCTCTCATCGCACTAATAATTTCCTCTTCTTCTATTTCTGGCATATCTTCCGAGTTTATATTTGTTATTTTCTTCTTTTTTTTATTTATTTATTATTTTTTTTATTATTTCTGTGGGAGCTTTTCTTTGGGACTTGTACAACTCCTCATAGAATTCTTTTACTGTAGAGTTTATCTTGTCTTTCTCTCTTACTTCTCTTCCATCTTTATCTTTTATTACTATTATCTTGTTTTTGCCTATTTTAGGTCTCAATGCTTTCATATTTTGATTCTTTTCTATAACTTGTTGAATTTTAACGTCTTGTTTTTTAATTTCATTTTGTCTTATTGTTTTCCTTATTAATTTATTTAGCTAAACAAATTCTACAGTATTTTGTTTATTCTCCTGTGTTAGCTTCCTTCTGCTTTTCAGCATCTCTTTTATTGTAGATGATAGTGTTTCATTTTTCTTGTTCTGTTATGAGGTTATTTTTTGTATTGAGTCTGTAATTGCTTCTTTTATTGTTTCGCTAATTTCGTCTACATCCATGTTTGTATATTTTTTATCTTTTAGGTGTCTTTTATTCCTTCTCGGTATTTGTCAGAGTTTTCTTTTAGTGTTTCGCTGTTGATTTTGTTTGTATTGATCTTTAGTCTTTTTACTCTCTCCAATTTCTTATTTATATATAATTTGGCCCTGACTAGTCTATGATCGCTGCCAATGGTGCAGTTGTTCAGCACGCAGATATCTTTAATGTTTCTTTGTTTCTTGTTAGAACGTAATCAATTTCGTTTTTGTTGTCCCCGTTGTTTTGTGGTTTTTTCTTGAAGAAAGAATTCATTGCAAATAAGTTCTCTTGTTCTAGGAAGTTGTATAGCATCTCACCTCTTTCATTTCTTTTCTCATATCCGAAATTTCCCATTCTTTGCTCTTCTTTGTCTTTTCTTTTTCCCAACTTTGCATTGAAGTCTCCTATAATGATTTTGTATTCTGTTAAATTGTCCCTCAGTGCTTTGGAGATATCTTCGAAGCAACTTTCTACTTCTTCGTCTTCATAAGATTGAGTTGGTGCATATACCTGGACTATTTGCAGAGAAATTTTGTTATTTAGTTCTATTACGAGATATGCAACCCTGTTTGATATTGCCTTGTACATTTTTATTCTTTCTGCGCTGTTATTGGATACGATAAAACCTACACCCCTTGTTCCGTTATTTTCGCAGTCTGAGTGATATATGTTAGCACGTTGCCTGAGTTCAATCTTATTGATTTCTCTTCTTTTCGTCTAACTTCTGCCAAGCCGACTATGTTCCATTTTATTTTTGATAGTTCCTCTTCCAGTTCAAGTATTCTACCGTTGGATTTCAAAGTTCTTACATTATATGTTCCTATGTACAGTGCTGTATGTCTTGTCTTGTTTTTGATTTTTTGTAGATGGTTCTTTATCGAATTTTTGCCCTCCCCAGAATCCAAGGGGCTGACTACCGAGGTAGTGTGGGATTCTGAACTTTCTGTTCTACCCACCTGGGGTAATGAAATGGAGATACTTACCCGAAAATAAGTAGACAACGCGTAAGGAAGTAAGTGCTAAACCAAATAGTGGTGACATCATTGAACTGATTAGAACAGAAGTATCATATCTGAGATACTCTTCTAAGCAAATTCCAGGGAGGCCAATTGATAATAAAGCCAAAGTTTCCAAAATTACTGAAAATGAAGCATACTAAAAATAAAATCAGATAAAATGGGAAAAATATATAAAATATATGATGTAAAAGGAGTGAAACAGATCGTCGCTCTTTATATTCAACCTGATGCTGGAAAAGACAATAAGAGAGGAATTATAACCAAAATGATAATACGTAACAAAGTCAACAGTGTCCAGCATACGCTGACAATTTTAAGAGCAAAATCACCATCAAAACTGGTAAAAATAACAATAGATGTAAAATATCAGGAAGTGACACAAAACAATAATAAAATTAATTTGTCCAAAATCGTTAATCCTCGTTCCTCGTTGGTATTTTCTGCTTTTTGTAAGTACCGTTTGTTTTTTGATATTTTGAACAGCACCTACGATGACCCTTTTTGGATATTTTATGCAAAAACATACATTGTTTCGACTTTAAAGCTTTGAAACAAGCTTTTTATCTCTTGCATTTTCCAAGCCACTTGAACTTCACGGACTCGTCCAATTTATGATTCTCAAACTTTTGATGATTTGGAAAACCGCCATCTTTAAATTTGTACTTTTGCAAGTTTTTCCAAGGACAACTATTCTGAATACCACTTCTGCAAGGATCACTTTTTTGATCTCAATACCGATTCGCTTATTGATGACAATTTGACAGCTGTTGTTAAACACCAGTAGCGATTGCAAGCCAGCACTCAATCGATCAGATCAATGCCTATTACTTAAAAAATAGTAACAATTTAAAGTTCAGCCATGTCAGAAATAGGGTATAAAAACACAAGAGATCAGAAATGGTTAAGTACAGATACAAAAGAAAAAATTGAAGAAAGAAAACATACCAAACTAAAAATTTTGTCTACAGCTAATGAAGCACTAAAAGAAACACTACAGAAGGAATACAAAAAAAAAGCAAACTGAAGTCAAGAGAAGCGCAAGGAATGATAAAAGACAATATATAGAAAATTTAGCGATTAAAGCTGAAGAAGCAGCAAGAAAAAATGGCATTAAAGAATTATACAACATTACAAAAGAATTAGGAGGAAGAAAATATGTGCAATCAGCAAGAGTAGCTGGAAAAAGCGGGGAAATATATAAAACGCAAAAAGAAATACAAGAAAGATGGATAGAACATTTTAGAGAAATTTACAAAGTGAAAACGCAAGAAAAAGGAACATTAGAACCAATAGAAGCAGTAGAAAAACTTAACGTTGATGAAGAGAATTTTACGAAAGACGAAATAAGAAAGGCAATTAAAACTTTGAAAAATGGTAAGCAGCGTGTATAGATTACATAAATGCAGAACTTATAAAGCACATGTGGACTTGTCAGTAGAAGTACTACACATACTAATAAATAAAATATGGGAAGAAACACAAATTCCCAATGAATGGCTACAAGGAATAATTATTAAATTACCAAAGAAAGGAAACTTAACAAATTGCGAAAACTGGAGGCCAATTACATTATTATGTGTAGCAAGTAAAATCCTCACAAAAATAATGTTAGAAAGAATGAAGACTGCAATTGAAGAAAAACTGAGGGAAAGTCAAGTTGGGTACAGAAAACAAAAATCATGCACGGACCATATATGCACACTTAGAATAATACTCGAACAAGCTACCGAGATGAATGAAGATATATACATAACATTCATCGATTTCTATAAAGCGTTTGACTCAGTGGACAGACAAAAAATGTGGCACATCTTGGATCAATATGGAATCCCGAACAAATATTTAAGAGTAATAAAAACCTTATATAATAACTACACAGCAAGAATTGAGCATAACGGAGAGTTATTACAACCTATAAATATAGAGACAGGAGTGAGGCAGGGTTGCATACTATCACCACTGCTTTTCCTTATGATAATTGACTGGGTGATGAGGAATACTATAGATGATCAGACAGGAATAAATTGGGGAATTTCTACTAAACTAGAAGACTTAGAATTTGCAGACGACATAAGTATTCTATCTACAAATAAACACCATATGCAAAGGAAAGCGAATAAATTAGACAGCATAGCAAAACAAGTAGGGCTACGTATAAATACAGAAAAAACAAAATTACTAACAAAAAACCCAAACAAAGAAAATAGTGTACTCATAGAGGGAAAAAAGATACAGGAAACAGAAGAGTTTTGCTATCTTGGCAGGATTCTGAGTCCAAAAGGAGGAACAGAGAGAGATGTGGTTAGGAGAATTGGCTTAGCACGCAACTCATTTAATACTTTAAATAAGACATGGGCATCGAAAAACATCACACTTCAAACAAAGTTAAAAATATTCAGATCAAATATAAAAAGCATTCTCCTATATGGCTCAGAAACATGGAAAACGACAAACACACATATGAAAAAGGTCCAGGTATTTATAAATAAATGTTTGCGAATTATATACGGCATATTTTGGCCAGATAGAATTACCAATGAAGAACTATAGAGAAAAACAGGAGAAGAACAAATAGAAAAAACTATAAAAAGACGTAAATGGCAATGGATCGGACATACGCTTCGGAAACCAAGCAATAGCATACCAAGGCAGGCTCTAGATTATTGTGGAAGTGGAAGAAGAAAGCCAGGCAGACCATTGGATACATGGAAAAGGAGTATTCAAAAGGAGATGGAGAAGAGCAATAAAACATGGGGAGAAATCAAAAATATAGCAAAAGATAGACAAAAATGGAAGAACTTGGTGGAAGAATTAATACAAGAACCCACCACCGATACCGACACGCAGGAGTAGCGACCTTGCTATCAACAACCTACTAGCTTCTGAAACATACCAAATGGATGCCCTATGCTCCATAGGAGTGAAAGGAGAAAGAAGAAGAAGAAATTCTCATCAAGAGTTGACCATACGGTAGTACTGGAGAAAAATTGCTATCATAATTACGGTGTGAATTAAGCAGGGTGATCATATTTATTGTAAAGGAATCCAATTTATTTCTACAGAGGGTTCCAGACAACATATCGCACATCTGTGTTAACCTTCTTTAAAGAGCAGAGCATCCAATTTTTTTACAACTAACCTAATATCCGAATTTATCAATTATCAAACATGTCAAGAATAAAGTACAATCTATTTCCTACTTGATTCTCCGGAATGATATGTGAGTATAAGTTGGCATTTATACATAAAGTTGTCACACCTTATATTATTTTAAAAAAGTTATTTAAATTGACCTATTTAATAAATATTCTTTCTAATGCCTTATCATACAAACGTGAAAACGCCCACAACAAATATTTTATACATTGTGTTGTCTAGGTTTGAGATATTAGGCTATATTAAAAGTTTGAAAACTCTACTGGAAAGTTCTTTAAAAAAAATTTTAAATCTCTAAAACTCAATAAGGTTTTGTTTCGAAGGTGTTCATGATATTGAGAGAACGTTAAGTTTTTAAACTTTCTTAATTTACGGCCATATGAGATATCATACATACATACATAGTGACAAGATTATGGATGGATCCACAATGGAAAATAAAAGACACAAAGAATATTAACGCGCATGTACCTCAAACCTGAACCATGCTCAGGTTGCTCATCCCGCTGCATAAATAACCAAACTCATGGTAGAAATAAGAACGACATCCCACTATGATTCCTGATCAAATTTGAAACAATGTTTACTCAACTCATGAGTCAGAACTGCATAATATTGAATTTGGTAAACGCACCAGTTAACAAATTAAAATAATGGATATCTTCCAAACAACAAAAAATCGATATCTTGCTGATTTCGGGAACCTCTTCCGGTTACTTCAGCAAACACAATTATACTACATATTTCAGTAGCCACCCAAATGATGTAGCCTACGCCAGCTTAGTAATCACTAATAATAAGACATCCACGTAATGGGGGAGTTTTTCACTGTCAAAAGCTAGAATGGTTATTTAGTGATAGCAGCTATATACAGCCAGCCGAGACACACGGTACAACAAAAGCACTATGAAATGTTTTTTGAAAAACTAGGAAACAAATTTATTGCTAGCCGAGACACTAACGCAATAAATCCGACTACTCAAGGCGATACAGGCAAGCAACTACAATCACTTAGCTACTAATGAGCCCACGTACTGGTTATCTAACTTAAAGAAAATACCAGATGCTGTAGATATCTTCGCTATCAAAGGCATATCTTCAAGGTGCTTTTAAGTGGACACTTGTTTCAATCTCTTATCTGACTATTAACCCATAATTGTTACATCACGTTAGACATCACCAAACAAAAGAAACTTTCACTCTATAGTAGACACACAAATTGTAAAATGTTCAAAATGTACCTAACCGATAACATAATAATTCAAGTCTCTCTAAAGACAGAAGATGAATCTGACTCTGCGGTTAAAAAATTAACAAATAATATACACCATACAGCCCATTACTTAACACTGCCTAGCCGCGAAAGACTTGTTCCTATTAAAAATTATCCATTAAAATGGGCACTATATGAATGAAAAAATAAAATATTCAGTAAATACGCCAGAAACTTTTCTCTCTACAAACACGATGAGTACACGTTATGGAGAGCCACTGATGGATTCAAACGCTCTAAAAATCCAAATTCACCAATTTGTTAGTTAAAACGATGACACACGAGCAAGAACAGATGATGAAAGGACAGAGTTGTTTGCATATTGCTTATCAATCATATTCCAATCCCATACCTCAATTACTACACCTACCAAAGAAAGCGAGCTATTAAACTATCTACAGGCTCCTTAACTAAGCCTTTACATCTGCAGAAATAGTAAACGTAATTAAAAATTTAAACATCAACTTATAAATGCCAACATTCTGAAATAACTGCCCTACACAGCTATAATGGCTCTCACTCAAATATGCAACGCTGTAATAAGGCTACAGTATTTTCTCATATTTGACCAAACTGTCCTAAAGCTCCTCGTACAAACCAATAACCTTGTTACATTTTTTATCTAAGGTTTTGGCGAGATTAATAGTGAAGGAAATGGTACCCATAATAAAAGATCAAGGACTAACCGTTCAACATCAATTTGGATTCAGACACCAACACTCCACTATAGAGCAGCTACATATCGTAGTTGACGTGATAGAAAAGGGCTAAAAAACAGATATTGTGTTCCTCTGTCCTTAGATGTCAGTCGAAAGTTTAAGAGAGGTTTGTTGTATAAAATGAAATAGTTGTTGTCCTACCAATACTACCTTCTTATTAGATCCTACTTAAGTGAAAAATACAATGAAATTCTATTCAGTCTCCACGCAATTAAAGCGTCACAAGACTCACGTTACACTTACTCTTCACAGCTGACCTTCCTCATTACGAACAAGCAGCTACTGTTACATACGCGGACAATACTGCCTTACTATTGTTTCACAAAGGACCCACTTTATGCAATTACTATACTGTAAAGCTACTTCAACGACTTACAAGCATGGCTGTACAAATAGAGCATAAAAATAAATCTACACCCATAACCTTTACGTCAAAATACGGTACCGCTCCTCCGGTTTCCCCGAATGTCATCCAAATCCTAATCAAGGACGAAGCAAGATATTTTGCCGTGTACCTGGATGAGCGCCTTACGTGGAATGTCCACATACTAAGAAGAGAAATAAACTGAACCGCAAAATAAAAAAAATTCACTTTCTAATAGGACGAGGATACTAATTATTAAAGTGCTAGTGTACAAAACAGTGATACTTCCACTGTAAGCTTCGGAATTCAACTGTGGAGCTGCGCGAAACCCTCAAATATTGCAATCCTACAAAGATATGTGGGGTTTGCCACGGAGTAGTTTGTTTCTCTTAATGCCAATGTAATATTAAGTGGAGAAGCGAAGGGGAGTCACCTACTAACATCATGTGGTCCGTCTGTCCGTCCGTTCGTCCGTCCGTCCGAGAAATTACTCGAAAATGGCTAGGAATTTCCAAATTCTGTTTTCACCAATCGACAGGTGACCAAAAAGGCTTGTTTGCTAGTGATTTTGAAACTGATTGGTCAAAGGTCAACTAGAGGGTTCTCAAATTTGGGAGACTGCTTCGCCACTTTGCTAGCTTTGCAGGTTTATTTAAAATCACATTTGCAATTGTTAAATAAATAATAATAAAATATTTATTTTCTCGCGTCAACAAATTCATTTAACAAGATCATCGGCTCACACTCAAAGAAATTTCATCAAATTTACATAAAGAATTCTTCAAATTGTCAAAAATCATCTTAAATAGGAAAACATTTTTGAATTAAATTTTATACGCGCTTAGTGTGAGGTAATAATTTAATAATGTTTTACATATACTACTAAGAGTAAATATCAATCGATGGAATGGCATTATTTTTATTTAACAACCACATTAAAGAGGTTTACTCTTTCTTCAAAAACTTACAATAAGTACAGGGCCTTCATTATGTCACGCAAAAGAGTTTTTTTTATTGCCATCGTCAAACTTTTCAGACAATTTTATATTTGACGTTAGTTATGGATAAGTCAATGTTAGAAGTTTTGTTTATACTCTAGGTTAACACTGAACATTGCGTCAACTAAGACCAGCTATTCAACCGAAAAAATTAGCTTCGTTGTATCCGCCTTTTATGAGACGGGCCGAAGTGCTAGTGGAGCCCCAATTGCCTCTAAGGTCAAGTTTTACAAACACACTACCTTGTTTGGTTCTACAATACCAAAATGCGTTCTATAATGAAATTGTCTATTTTATTATGTTACAATACGCTTTGATTTAAAGTCTGTCATGAAATCCACCTGGATAACGCAGCAAAAGGAAAAAGTGCAATTGTCATAAAAGAATCCATCTTATACCATCAGAAAACAGTGGAAATGCAGGTCACAGCTGTAGGCTTGCAACGCATAGCGAAGTGGCAAAGCAGTCTGCCCACGCTGACCTTTGACCAATCAGTTTCAAAATCACTAGCAAACAAGCCTTTTTGGTCACCTGTCGATTGGTGAAAACAGAATTTGGAAATTCCCAGTTGTTCTCGAGTTTTTGCTCGGACGGACGGACGGACAAACAGACAACATGAAGTTAGTAAGTGGCGAAGCGAAGCGGAGCCACTTAATAATGGTCACGATAGTATATTTCCTACCGAGGCATGGTATAAAGAAAGAACAATATGTAATGTTTCTCAATAGCCAAAGAAATAGATTTATCACTAAAGGTGACTTTAATACAAAGCACATACACTGGGGATCTAGGTTAACTACAACTAAATGTAAGAAACTTTTAGCAACGACAACAGAGCTTAAATGCGAAGTATTATCAACCGCTAAGCCAACGTACTGGCCTACTAATCCGCATAAAATTCCTGATCTCATAGACTTGTTTGTAATCAGGAATATCTTATCAAATTATATCTATGTTGAAGAAGCATGGGATATGAACTCACATCATTCGCCGATACTACTCACATTAAGTGACAGTGTAATTCAGAAAGAAAATCCTCCAAGCTTAACTAACAAGATGACAGACTGCTAAGCTTTAAAATCCAACTCGAGGAGCTAATTGAGCTTTTAGAACAACTGAGAACATAAGAGCAACTAGATGATGCAGTTGATTTGTTTGTCAAAAACATTCAGCAAGCGGCATAGGACATCACACCCCAGCTTATCCGTAGAACAAAAGGAAATAACTATCTTAAAGAGATTAGAAACCTTATTTCAGAAAATAGAAAGCTCAGACGGAAATGAAAACAGACTAGAGCACTGGTGTGGCGGCCTTTTCGCCCTTGAACCGCTTGTGTATCGTGGCGGCGCATGCTGGTGGCTTTGATATCTGCCGCCACGTTTTGCTATCGCACACAAAACGGCATATGTGCTTTTGCTCAGCCGGCGAGTCTGCATACGCCGGCGGCGGCACCCTTTGAGATGAAAAGTGCTGTCGAATTAAAATTTCCCGCAAAAAGACCTACCGCTAAGCCAGGCGAAGCCCGGCGACATACTCACACCGCATCGCGTCCAGTACGGCCGCATTTAACCAACCCGCAGATAACTACCCCGCAAGCCATACTCGATCCGCATCGCATCTCGGCCAGTGCGATCGTGTTCCAGGCACGAAGAAAGCGCATCAAGGTGGCCACCGTGAAACCAATTGAAGCCGATTACAGGTGAGCGATTTGGCAATTACTTATCGGTTGATATCGGTAGCTGCGCCCATCCGCTTTCGCGCCGGCCGTTTAAGGGACGATTTGGGCCTCAGCGTTTTACATTTCAAAACGGGCCGTACTTAGTTCCCCACACCGCACCACGAGGGCACGGCTATTTACACGCCTGCCTCTCCAAGAACCAAGAGACAAAACAACTCTGAGCAACGCAACTCAGCAGTTGAAGCTAAAAATTCGACGCATCAAAAACAAACCGATCGGAGACTACCTGAGTAAACTAATAAATGATAACGAAACAGATTATTCACTCTAAAAGGCCACTAAAAGTGTCTAAAAAGACCAGTGCTGCATAATCCGCCAATTCGAAAGTCGGATGGAAGTTGGGCCCGAAATAATACCCAAAAGGCTCATAGGTTTGCAAAACATCTTGGGAGAATTTTCCAACCAAATTCTAGAGAAAATCCCCAAAACTGGACGAAACTAAAGCAAAAAGATCTCGTTATTAAAGTTACTTCAACAAAAGAAGTCTCGGATAAAACTGAAAGAAACATTAATTCGAACAAAGCCCCTGACTTTGACCTAACCACCGGCTAAATTTTGAAGCAACTCCCAAGAAAAGCTACTGTAAAACTTACCAATCTTGTTAACGCTCCATTCAGACTGAAGTATGTTCCTAAGATGTGAAAAGTCGCAGAAGTCATTATAATTCCTAAACCAGGGAAACCTACTCAAGACTTAGCATCGTATAGATCTACATCGTTGTTACCAGTCATTTCAAAATCGTATGAAAAAATACTGGTAAAGTGACCCACAGTAGAGGAAAAATATCTGTGTCCTTGCCACCAGTTTGTATTCAGAGAAGACTACTCGACTATCGATCAAGCTTTCGACAAAGTGTAGCACGAAGAATTGTTTCACAAATTAAACCTGTGTCTACCACAACTTTCACAACTCTTACTATCTTTTTTATTAGAAAGATATTTTAGAATTAAACAAGAAGATGCTTATCCTGAGTTAAAAAAATTAGAGCAGGTTTACCACAAGGTAGTGTGCCAGGTCCGGTACTTTACCTATTATATACTAGTGACATCCCAAGTCTTAAACATGAAACAATAGCAACGTTTGCTGATGACACTGCAATTATTACTGCCGGAAAAGATCATGAAGAGGCTGTTGAGGAACTTCAAATCTTTATTAACAAAATTAACACCTGGTCTAAAACTTGGCGCATCAAGTTAAATGAAATTAAGTCTGTACATGTAGACTTTACTAATAAACAGAGCCAATATCTATCTATCAGAATCAACAATACCCAGATCCTCGATGCTGACTCAGCTAAATATCTGGGAATGCTGGAGAGTATGTGTCAAAAAGAAACGTGGAAAGTTTGGCATCAAATTGAAAAATATATATTGGCTACTTGGGAGAAACTTCAAGCTGTCTACAAATGACAATCTGCTCTTATATAAGCAAATCTTAAAACCCGTATAGGCATGTGGCATTCAACTCTGGGGTTGTGCCAGCAAAAGCGACATTCATGTAATCGAGCGTTTCCAGAACAAAGCACTAAGGAATATAGTTGATGCACCCTGGTACTGCCAAAACCATCACCAAATTTGCCGGTAGCCACGAACAAAGGCTACTCAACTATATGAATGTCGAGATCATTCAACTCCTGGGCAACACAAACCTGATAAGAAGACTCAAGATGACGTAGCCTTTTGAGTTAGTGGAAGTGTGATAGTGCAAATCAGAGTATTGCGCGGGTCGTGCTACATGGTAAGTTTAATGTAGTTAAGATACTAGAACACAAGGCACGCTAGTGAGTAAAAGACCTTAGTTTAAGATTTTCAAACGTAGTAACTTAAGTTAGAATAAAATTACTCATTGATCTACATATAAGGTCAGATTGTAATAACAATTAAAAAACAATAATAAGCTGATTGGAAAATTTGAAAAAACAGGATGTGTACTGGATGCTAATTTGTCAAGGACGGGCATTTACTGTGGCTACTCCCGAGACCGTAGAACAAGCTCGGGAGCTTTATAAATAAGATCCCAGTTTCAGTTTCTAAAGACGGTGTGATTATCGGCTGTATACATACCATTCTCACCAAGAAATTGAATCTATTTCCGTATAAGATTCAATTGCAAACGCCATTAACCGAGGTCAATATTGGCAAAAGATTCATTTTTGCAAAAGTGACCAGGGAGATGGTTCGGACCAAAAACTGGACATTTTACGGATGAAGTCTATTTTCAACTAGATAATTATGAGTACTGAAAACTCACACTTGACCGAAGATTGTCGATTTCACCTAGAAAAATTAGTGCAAGTCTATCGCATAGAAGTTCTTGAGAAATTTATTTCAGTTGTAAGAGACGAACGACAAGCCAACCAACTGGTTTCAGCAAGATAGAGCCACCGTTCATCGGACTCAGAGCATCTTTGACATCCTCACAAAAGTCGTCAGAAAGAGGATCATAACTGTGGGCGCCCCCGTAAGATAGAAGGTGGCATCGAGTGGCCCCCAAATTCCGCCGATTTAAACCCGTATGATTTTTTCCTATGGCGTTGTCTTAAAGATATGGTTTATCGGAACAAACCCCAGACCATCGACTAACTCAAGAATCGCATCGCATGAGACGTTTTGGCCATTTCTGTAGAAATCAGAAAAGCCCCAGTTGGGAGTAACGCGAAAAGGGCTGAAATGATCATCTCTAGCGAAAACAGTCATTTTAAAAACATAATCCACTGAACTTCATTTATTCATCATCATATTAAAAAAGGAATTGGAATTTTATCTTACGTAGTTTTTTTGTAATTAATTTTTTTATTGTTTGCGTCACATAATGAAGGACCTGCAGGATCAAAATAGTTTATTCTCTGTTGAGCTAATGGTTAACGATAAACGTTGATGCATATTTTGTAATTTTAAAGAACTTATGACAATGGGTTATTTAAAATAGCTGAAGAGAACTTTTATTTGGGTTTTTATAACATGCCTCCAGTATACACTAAGAGAAATATATCTTCCAAAATTTAAATCAAGATATCTTAGACGATCCGTCTTATATCTCGGTTTTGTTTGAAAAGGAACGCTTAGAGAGTAATGGAGATATAAAGATAACACTAACTATGCTTTGACATGGACTGACGATGGAAGCATATAACGTAAGATACAAAAAATTTTACACTTATATATTTAGGTTAGCTATGTAAAAAAAGACAAAATGGAGGTTAAGTTGATAGTTTGTACGGTGAGATCTGCTTTGGCTTTGTGGTTTAATTACCCTAATTACGATGACAAGAGAAGCCATAGTTCAGTGAAAGAAGAAGCAGTAAAGTGAGAAGCTTGGTGTGTGCATAAAGTTCGGTCGACGCGAAAATCAGCAAAGCCGGAATTGCCAGAAACAATGAAAGTTTGTGCAGATTAGGTGCCTACCATTTTACAAGCAACGGGTACGTCACCTCAAACGTCACGGGCGCGTCATAACGTCGCGGAACGGGATTGACGCATCCGGAAATAACCATTATAAACTCGAGAAACAAGCAGTGGCGTAGAGCACAAGGTGTTTTTAGGTAGATCGAAAACGGCCACGTAATTTTATTCAAACAATGGCAGAAGGCAAAGAACCAACACTGGACATCATGAACAAACTAATAAGTATGGAAAAGAAAATGGATGAGACGAGCATAAACCTAAAACAACAAACGGATAGAACTAAGATGATTGAGGAAAATATAAAAACCCAAAACACAAAAATTGAAAATTTAGAAAACGAGACAAGGAAAAAGAATATTATAATCTTCGGAATTCCAGAAGAGGAAAGAGAAGATATCTGGATGATGAGGGAAAAATATTGAGCAGTGTAGTTCGAAAAATTGGAGTTAAGGGACAGGAAATCGACTTCATAAAAAGAATAGGAATGCGAACAGGAGAGACAAGCACACCAATCAAAATGGGCCTTACAACAAGATTCAGGAAAATAGAAATACTAAAGAAATCAGCAGCCCTAAGGTAACAATCAGGGAAGACCTTGATAAAAAGACTAGAGACATCCAGAAAAAACTAGTACCACATAAGATAGAAACCAGGAGAAAGGGAATGAAAACACTGATAATAGGAGACAAACTAATAATAAATGGAGATCAATGGACAATTGAGGAGCTCGAAAAAAATAGAGAAGATGAGGAAGAGATTGAAAAAACCGAGGAAAACAAAAAAAGAACAAGATAGACAGACAACGAAGTAGACAAAACACCAAAAGGAGCAATACCAAAAAAGATTAGCTGGACACAAACGATGCTGGCACCCCATGGAAGCGAAACAAAGAAAATTGATAAACGCCTAAATAAAAATAAAAATATAAACTTAGCCGAAAAACAAGTAGAGGAGAGGGAATCATTAAATGAAACCCTGAGAAACATAACGAAAACAACAAGAAGAAGATACGATTCAAAAAACTAGTAAAAAATAAAAGCCGGACGGAAACAAAAACGATGACAACTGAAAGCAAAGAATATGGGCATGATGAAAACGAGATGGCGAGCAAAAGAAGACAACAAGATAAAGTAAATAAACAAATATGTAATAAAAATTAAAAAATGGATAAAAAGGGCCGAAATATGGCGAAATTAGGGACATGGAACATAAAAACACTACTAGAAGTACGAAAAGAGATCAACAAAGAAATGCAAAGATATAAAATAGGAATATTAGCACTACAAGAAGTGAGATGGAAAGAAAAAGGAAGAATGGACAAAGAAGAATACACAATAATATATGCAGGGGAAGAAAAACAAGGATATAATGGAACAGCATTCATGAGAGACAAAAAATTCAGAAACCAAATATTGGAATCTAAGAAAATAAATGGTAGAATTTCATACTTAAGGGTAGAAAACCAGATAGCGAACATATCAATAATAAGCGCATACGCACCAACCGAAGTAGCATCAAGTGAAGAGAAGGACGTATTCTACGAAAGCATAGAAGAAACATGCGAGAAAATACCAAAACACGAAACTTTAATAGTGTTAGGTGATTTAAATGCTTGGAAAAGCACCCAGCGAACTACAAAGGTTGTAGTTATTACGCTAAGATAACCCTGGACCAAACAAGAAACTCTAGCTTTAAAACTCAAAACAGATCATACGCCCAAGCAGTAATAGACAAACAAGATACTACGACTAATGAGTCATCGCCCCCAAGACGTTTTGTATCCAAACCCAACGTTTCCACTCCCGACGAACAGCAATAATCAACCGACCTTATCTCCACAGTACTTAAGAAATTAATAGAACTGCTAATCCCCCATTTAGACAAAATAATGCCATTCCTAACAACGTTAATACCAACATTGCTAAATAATGGATCAAAATAATCCTTCGTTAATAAATAATATAACAGTGACAAATTGGAATGCCAATGGTCTTAAATCTCAACGTTCGACTTTTATAGAATTCATGACACGACACAACATTCATATCGCGTGTATCACAGAGACACACTTTGTAAGCACCGAAAAATTCAGAATTCCTGGGTATCACGTATATCGGAAAGACCGAGAAGCTGTAATAGCATCAGGCGGAGTTGCAATTATAATTAAAAAGAAATTCAGCCACCACCTCCTCCATATGGGTGTTCTTCAAAACATAGAAGCCATTTCTATCAAAATACACATGAAAAATAGTGGCTCTTTAACCCTTACATCTGCATACAAACCCCCAAATAAACGGCTTGTTGAAGACGAAAACGGTGAATTGTTCAGCAGCAACGAGCCCACGTTAGTTTTAGGAGACTTAAATGCAAAAAATACCATATGGGGATGCCGTGCTAGTAATCCAGACGGGATGAAGTTGCATAACATTATGGCCAAACACAGTATATTAATATCAGCCCCTGACGACTACACTTACCATCCATACCGAACAGACCATCAACCTGACATCTTAGATGTTATACTGCATAAAAATGTCACTTATCCAGTGTATCAAAAAGTGGCATCTGAACTGGACTCTGATCATCAGCCTCCACAACACCCCTCAAATAATACCTCCACCGCCTAGCTTAGCGCATGGTAAAACTGATTGGGACAATTTTCAGTCGACCCTTGATCAAAAACTCCGTTGGGTGGGACCACCTGAACTTCCCCCGGATATAGACAATGCCGTCCTACAATACTTACAAGCAAGTATACAAGAAACAACCACTCCATGAAAGCAAAGGAAAGTTGCCGAGCATATTAGAACTCCCAACTACATACTTGATCTAATTAAGCGAAAGAATAGATATAGAAGGGATTGGCAAAGACACCGGTTACCATACCTTAAAACACTGTACAAGCAACTATGTCACTTAGTAAAGAATGAACTTGACAGTCTAAGAATCCAAAGGTACAATTCTTACCTTGAGGACACTAAACCCGGTGACCCATCTATGTGGTTAGCTACCAAACGATTATTAAGACAACCGAGTATAATCTATCCTATGATATCAAATAACGCCAGATACTCCTCCGATGATGAAAAAGCCAACTTATTAGCAACTCATCTTGAACAGGCATTTACGCCCAATTTTGAAGAACAAGACGAACACTTCGAAAGGCAGGTAACAAGCGCAATTGCAAATATGCACTTACAGGATAACCACGAAATAGCTCCTACATCTGCCCAAGAAATTAAATCTTACATAACAATATTACCTAAGTGTAAGACCCCTGGGTCCGACCTTATAACAAACGAAATGCTAAATCACCTATCAAAAAAGGCTCTGGCTTACTTAACCTCAATATACAACGCCTGTCTCAGACTAGGATACTTTCCGACAGCATGGAAAACTGAAAATGTGCTCCCCATCTATAAAGTAGGTAAACTGAAGGAAAACCCTGACGGCTACCGACCTATCAGTCTCCTGTCAACCTTGGCCAAGCTCTTAGAAAAAGTGATACTTTCCAGATTACAAGATTACCTCCACCAAAATGATACTATTCCTCCTCTTCAATTTGGCTTCCGAACCCATCACTCGACCTCTCACCAGCTTCTCAGAATAAGTGAATCAATTGAAAGAGGGTTTGAAAAGAAAGAATACACTGCGGTTGTATTTATAGACTTGGAAAGAGCTTTCGACAAGGTCTGGCATGATGGACTTCTATATAAAATGGGGCTTTTAAACATTCCAAATTACCTAACTTAAATCATTCACTCATTTCTCACTAACAGAACTTTTAGAGTCCGGATCAGCTCAACCTTATCTAGTTTTAAACCTATTCGAGCCGGAGTACCCCAGAGCAGTATTCTGGGACCCACGTTATTCAACCTGTTCGTTCACGACGTACCTACAGATCTCAACTCAACGCTGGCCATGTATGCTGACGTTACTGCAATTATTACACAGAGCCTCAGTCTTGATACAGCAATTGTACTCCTACAAAACTCTATAAATACGTTATGTGCATGGTTTCAGAAATGGAAAATCAAAATAAATTCTGATAAATGTCAAACCAAAATTTTTACCCTCAAGAGATATGAGCAAATTACAAAAATAAAAATAAATAATAACGAAATAGATTGGAATCCAAAGCACTCAGCTGTTGAATATTTAGGCGTGCACTTAGACGCGAAACTGAACTCTGGGGGTTTCATATCAATAAAAAACTCAACAAGTGCCACAACAGACTGGGTGCATTATATCCCCTTATAAACCGCAGATCTCACCTTAGACCTGAGTATGCTGTACTTATCTACAAAGGAATCCTCAGACCAATTCTTACGTATGCATGTCCAATATATATAGTGCAACACACCAAAGACAAACATGAAGAAACTCCAAACAATCCAGAACAAAGTGCTCAGAATCGCCATCAACTGCCCTTGGTTTGTGCGTAATAATCAAGTTCACAGTGAATTAAGTGTTCCATTAATTACAGAGTTCATTAATAAATTCACTGTAAAGTTTTTCCAAAATCTAACTTTGTGTTCAAGTGCTACCAAATTAAATCTAGGCCAAATAAATATTCACAAGCGTCAGAAAAGTTAAATACAACAGGACTTAATTTGAATCTGGTATATAAACCCAACTCAATGTCAAATTAAGATAGAAATATAATTTATCAGTTAATCCCCACTGGATTAAACCTCAATGTATGTAGTTTAGTTCTTATTTAATTGTACTATAACAACCAAGCCGTGTATTGCATTGTATATTGCAGAGCCAGCTATAATAAAATAAAATAAAAAAAAATGAATGATAGGAAAAGGAGAATACATAAGAGACGTAGCCGGCAAAGAAACGCTGCATGAAAAAACCAGCGACAACGGGACAAGATTATGTAATTTAGCAGAAGAAAATAAGTTATTTATAGCACGAAATATAAACACAAAAGACAACACAAAATCACATGGACAAAACCAGGACACACCGGAGAAAATCAAACAAACTATTTACTAATTAAAAAAAAAAGAGAAAAAATAGTACAGGAATGTTAGATCATATAGAGGAACCAGCGTAAACACAGACCATCACTTAGTAATAGTAAAAGCAAAGTTAAGAATGGTAAGAGACAATAAAACCAAAGAAACAATTAAAAAATGGAACGTAGAAAGCCTAAACAATGAAGATAACAATAGAAAGTTCCAAGAAGAAGTTAGTAAACAAATAGGAAGAAGGAACAAAAACGGAAACATAGAAACGGAATGGAGAAATATAAAAGCTGCAATAATCAATGGAGCAGAAGAAACCATAAAGAGAAAAAAAATAGTCAAAAAAATTGGTTTGATGAAGAATGCAACGAAATGATCAACAAAAAGAGAGAAGCAAGAATAAAATGGATAAGAACAAACAAGGAAGTAGATTATGAAAGGTTCAAGCAAATACGAAAAAAAGGAATAAAACTTACAAAAGATAAAAAAATGAAATGGATACAGACAAGAATGGATGAGTTAGAAAAAGATAATAAGAATAACACAAAACTATACAGACAAATAAGACGGAAAACACCAAAGAAAGCAGTGACAAAACAGGTAAAAAGAAATGGCAAGAATATCTAGAACAAATACAAATCGCAGAAGAAGGCAGTAATGAAGATGACGAACCACGCAAGAAGAGACAGGAAAAACCAACACAAGAGGAAGTTAACAATATCATAAACAACCTAAAAAACGGGAAAGCAGCAGGGTCAGGTGGCATATACAATGAAATGTTAAAAAACGGGGGAAATGAATTAAAGACAAGAATATATACGAGCTAACATTGGCAATATGGGAGAAGGAAATAATGCCCGAGGAGTGGCGACTAGGGATGATAATGCCTAAACCAAACACTGGGGACCTAACAAAATGTGGTAATTATAGAAAAATAATATTACTAAACATAGAGTACAAAGTACAAAGGTTTACTAAATACATAAAAGGAGAGATAGCAGACTACCAAAATGGATTAATACAGGGTAAATCTACAATGGATGCAATACACTTACTGAATCAAGTGATAGAAAAATGCTATGAAATAGAAATTGAGCTGCATATACTGTACATAGATTTTAAACAAGCATTTGACAGCCTGGAAAGGGAAATGATAATGAAAGATATATCCATGCTAGGAATACCAGTAAAGATAAAAAGACTAATTAAAATGACACTGGAAAAATCACAAGCAATGGTAATAACACAAGAAGGACTAACAAAACCAGTAAAACAAACAAAAAAGGGGTAAGACAGGGAGATGGGTTTTCTACAGCCTTGTTCAACGTAGCATTAGAAAGCGTAATAAGAAATTGAAAAATAACAGGATCTATAATAGAAAAATCAATACAAGTAATTGCATATGCCGATGACATGGCAGTAGTTGCAAGAGACAAAAGAAGCCTGGAAGAAATTACAAAGAAAATAGAGGACGAAGAACGAAAACGAGGGTTAGAAATAAATCAAAAGAAAACCACACATATGAAAATAAGTAAAGATCAAACACTAGAAAATAAACTAGAAATAACACTGGGAAAACATAACTTCGAACAAGTCCAAACATTTCAATATCTTGGAGCAGTAATAAATAATAGAAACGAGAGAAGAATCGAAATAGAACAAAGAATAAAAGCAGAATATAATGCATACCACAGATTTAAAGAAATTATGAGAAGTAAACAGATAAGCAAGAAAACAAAAATGAGAGTTTACAAGGTTGCAATAAGATCAGCAGTATTATATGCAAGCGAAACCATGTGTATTACAAATAAAGACGCAGAAAAAATTAAAATATTCGAAAGAAAAATAATTAGAAGAATATATGGACCAAAGAAGACAAACGAAGAATTATATATAAGATTAACAAACCAAGAAATAGAGGATCTACTAAAAGGAGAAAATATAGTAAAAGAAATAAAAGCCAGAAGAATACGTTGATAAGGACACATAAATAGAAAAGATGAAAACTCAATTACGAAGAAGATAATGAAATGGAAACCACAGAAAATGAGAGCAAGGGGGAGGCCGAAGACAAGATGGGAAGACCAAGTAATAGAGGACATAAAAACAATGAGAATTGACAATTGGAGAGAGAAAATTAAAAATAGAAAATTATGGAGAGAAATAGTAGAGAAAGCAAAGAATCACAAGGATTGTAAAGAACAGTAGAGAGGAGTGACGAACCACTCCACTAATTTAAAAGTCAGAAGAGCTCGAAAGAGCGGCAACAATTCCACATAGGCATGTACTACCGGATATATATATATATATATATATATATATATATATATATATATATATATATATATATATATATGTATAAAAAATAGCTTATAACATGGCTTACTATATTACAAGAACAAACACTGATTGCTATCTATATAAGTGTTTTACAATATTAAACTAGTTCTTAAGAGGTTGTCAGTAGTAGTCTTTTTAGATCCAGTTTCTGTATTATACATAAATTAATATTATGCTGTCCAACCGTAATTAGCTCTTTGCCGTGCAAGCACTAATAACCGTAATTACGCAAGCCCCGCTCCTGTCTCTCCGGAGCGCTCGGTTACAGGTCAAGTGCTTCTCCAGCCGAGCATTCCACGCCAGGAATTAAGCTTTCCCGCTGAGAGGGCCCTGGTTGCGCTTTCGGAAATGACGGCGGCCGGTCTCGCCGGCGACTTCATGGTGGATGGCCCCGTGATCCGACTCGCCTTGTTTTTATGTTAATTGCGGCGCGTGACCTTCTCAGCCCAATTACTCATGGGTGCAATCCGCGAGCAACGGCTCCACGACGCGGCGCCCACGTCGTGCCTAAGAGCCGAGGCGCTTGTTTTGCTGTTCGTGAAGTCATGGTGCAATTAAAAGCAGATCCGTGCAGCCGCGCACAAAGCATAATTAGAGCGGGTTTACGTGCATTTTTGTAATCTTTCTAGTTTCTGTGTTTGAGGCTTTTCAGAGTACGAAACAATAGAAAGCTTGCAATTTGAAAGTCGTTTGTGAATGCAGTATTGCATATATTTATTACCATAAAGAATTCGGCGAAACAAAATAAGTGAGCAGGATTAAGATATAAATTATTATTTGCCAATTATGAAGTTGAAAGAAACATTTTGTTGAATTGCCAGTATCCATCTATAAATTGGGAAATGTAGACTACATCTACAGACTCCTAGATAATGGTAATAAATCCTAGTACTAGTAGAAATTTGTGAAAACAGATAATCTCCAGTCAGAGTATAGTTTTTCGGCTACAATAACCTTAATCACAGATATAGAGTCCCAATAAATCTAGATAAAAACATTGGGAAGTCTGTGATTAACTTCATTCTTACGTCAGATAGGATTATGCTATTACAAATACAAACACAAATCAAAAAATATATTTTTTTAAATTTATTTACTGCATATTTACAACTAGTCTAATTAGACTAACAAGCAAATGAGTTGACGTACATAACATGTGAGGAGGAACACCAAGAGTGGCCTCTTGTCATTATATTAGGTATACAAGTCTTATATATTAATTTGTTAGGTCACTAAACTTTGTCCGTTTCCGGCGTTAGCATTATTTAATAAGTCTGTTACTAGAACACTGGGGTGATCACCAATCCGATCTTTGTATCTGCTGCGGCAATCTTTGATGACATCTTTAATCTCAATCTATGGGATGTTCAGATCATTATTTATATGCGGCTGTTCACATACCATCCGGCGTTTGTCATTGCTCGTATTGTTTTGCTTTGATCTCGATGTTCGATGACTTAGCAGATCTCTAAAATTGGATCCCATATGTCCATGTCGCCACTATCATTGTTTTATATAACAACACCTTGTTTGGGATTTCCGTCCGAAGAGTTAAAACATCTTCGCGCGGATATCTAGTTCATTTCGCTTAGTCTGTATGTGCTTTGTTCAGGTAAGTTTGTTGTCGAGATGTATATAGAGGTATTTGATGTCCTCTTTATGTGCTATGTTAGTGCCATTAAAGGTTCTAGGGGGCAGATCAACTTTGGGGAAAGTGAAAACCACTGGATGCCAATTTATTTTCATTAATTTTGATGCGCCAAGTCTTTGTCCAGCTCTCTAATGCCTCCAGAGCATTTTGTGGCTATGGAAATGGATCTCTATGTAAAGATAATACAGCCGTGTTAGCAATATCGGTCTGTAAGGAGCTGGTCATTGAACTGGCTTTTGAATAACAATAACTTCAGCAAATTTCCAATGAATTGTGTAGTATTGGATTATTAGGATCGCATTATATGTTTTATAACTGCTATTCCTTTTCTTGGCAGTTGACGGAGTAATTCGGATGTAGTTGGGCCGTATCCCGGTGCTTTACCAGTCTTTTAAGCTTTTGATTTCTGGTTGCACTTCGCTAGGTGAACAATGTTTAATAGGTGGTAGAGTTGGAGTGGTGATTTGAGGAATTTGATAATTTCATAGTCATCTTGTGGAGTTCTGTCTGTTTCGTGGGGTTGAAATGTTGTAGCCGAATACCACCGCTTTTTCTTCGTCAGAGCGAGCCCAAGAGCCATCATTTTTACGACTAGCAGAAATTGTGATGACAGGTTTCTTCAAATTCCTAGTTACTCGCCATAGGGAGTAATTATCGTGTTTTTCACGTAGTCATTGAACGTTTTGTTTTTCTGTCCTTTTATTATTATTTTTAGTTGTGTGGCAAGAATGTTCAGTTTATTTTTGTCTTTTGGATGTCTTGTTTGTTGCCAGACCCGTCTTGCTTTTCTTTTGTCGGAATAGTGTTAGTGTTTTTGTTACAGTTAAGTATCCTCTAATTTTATGGACCTAACTGTCCAAGAAGCATATTGTAAGGTTTGTGTGAGTTGTTCTATTGACGTCTCAATTTAAATTGCATTGTTGAGTACTGCTGCTATTGTTGAAAAATATCCCAATCCGTACGACTGTTGTATAGGCTGTAGATTATGCAGGTACTTAACTTGCATATTATAGTGGAGTGATCAAAGTTTAAGTCGTAGCAATTACCAACATCAATGTAGTTGGGCGAGAGGTTTTTTGTTATAAGGAAATATAATGCGTGGTTTTACCTGTCGCTAATGCATTGTAGTTGTTATCTAAGATACTTTTATATAGTTGCCTTTTCTTTAGAATAATTAATCTAGAACCCCATAAGAGATGTTTAGAATTGAAGTCACCACATGCTTTAAATCTATCTCCTAACGTCATGAAGAAGTCTTCAAATTGATCCTGCGTTAGTGAATGTTGGGGAGGGCAACATACTGGTGGTACTGTTATGTCTCCAACGCTGTATTTAATTTTGGCATTTGTAGTTTGCAATTGATTTTTTCAAACTTCTCCATTTCATAGCGTGGTAATTTGTTGTTGATCATAGTTGCTGTTCCAGCATGAAATGTGTTGTCGGGATGACAGATGTAATAGGTTCTATAGTTATAGATGTTGAGGTAGCTGCAATCAATAAAGTGCGCTTCAGATGGCAAGAGCAAATCGACTTTTTGGATGTTTAGAAATGCTTCTACTTCTAAACGGTATTCTAAAAGTCCGTTTGCGTTCTAAACAGTTATTATTAGTGTATCCATTGTTGGGAGATTTTGGTTGTCAAGCTAGTGAGTAGATTGAGCGTCATAGTATTCTGTTGCATTAACTGGCTAAATATAGTTTTAAATTTGGAAAGAAACTCGGACAAGAAAATATCATTGCTGTTTTGATTTTGAGTGTTGTATGAGCTTGATGTTATCATGATTTGTTGTTGTCCAACAACGGCTGCGGAATAGCTAGTTGGGGATCTCTTCGCCTCGTTAATATTTGGTTGAATTCTAGCCGTCTTTGGAGTTGGTAGTACTTGCTTCTAGAAATCATGTAGTTGTTTACTCTTTTAGACTAAAGTTGTTGGTATACAGGGCATCCTTTATAGTTTGCTGGGTGGGGTCCACTGCACAATGCACATGTTGACTTTGTTGTGGTTACCACCACATTTTACGCAGGCGAATAATTTTCTGCAGTAAGTTTTGCTGTGACCATATGTTTGGCAGGGAGTACAGTGGATTATAGTGGCTTTTTTCTTATTGGTTCGACGGTAGTGATCATATTTAATAGAGATTTAAGTACGTATATCTCTTTGTTGTTACTGACAATCTCAAAGTCTACAAAGAATAAAGAAATTGATGTTTTATTTACCCTGTGTCTTATATCTATTAAATTGCTTACAGCATGTCCTTTCTCTTTCAGTCCTTCTTTTGACAGCCTGATATAGACTATTAGGTGAAGGTTTCTGATTACTACTCTAAATGCTCTTTCTTCCTTAATCTGATACGTATGAAATATCATTTTCTTATCGTCAAGATGTCTCACAAATTTTCGATATGTTTCAGAGTCATCAGTGTTTATTTTGACAAAGCTTTTTACCAGCATTTTTTATTTATATTGTTCAGTTTCTAATATTTTCATCAGGTTGGTAATCATTGTATTACAATTTACTACGTCATATGTGTATACTGAAGGGGATCTCTTAACTTAAACTAAAGTTTGTGGCTCTTCTCTAGCTGTTTTCATAACGTTATTTTGGAGTGTATTGTTTACTAAATGAAATCTGTTGTTATCGTTAATGTGCTTTGTAGTTTGAGATTATTAACAGAGGAACGTAGACATCTTGTTCTTTCTTTTACTACTCGGTAATCGTGAGAGTTCGTTTGAGGTTAGTCATTGTTTGTTTCGGTTGTTTCTGGCGCTGAATGCTGGTTTTTAAGATTCCATGATGGCCAGTATGTGAGTTGTGGAATATAATAAGTATAAGGTACATATGGGACGTATGTTTGATTTGATAATTGTTATATGTGCACGTTAGTGCTGGGCATTAATGGCTGGTTTACGTAGAATAATTGTTGTTGAGAAAATGGAATTTGCTGTTAAAACGAAACATATCTAAAGGAAATAAAATAAACTCACTGAATAATGTGGGTCACTGGCAATCGCGTGCTACAGGCACACATTTACTCGTTTGCGAGGCCACCGATCGACTCAACCAAGAAATAGAAACTCACCTTAATACAAACTTATGTCCCTAAAAAAGACAAAACGGAGGAAAAGGTAGAGATAAACACCATATTGAAATCAGTAAAGGCACAGGATATAACTACAATTTTAGGGAATTTTAACGCTAAAATTAGTGAAGAGAAGCACGATAATACGAGGTGCATTCAAGTTATAATATCTCCAATTTTTTTCTCGGGATTTGAAACAGATAGAAACATCCGGTTTATTTCAAAATACGCGAGCACTCTTTGTGAATGAGTGGCAGAGATAGCAGCAGTGCACAGCACACAGGAATCTAGCGGCAGCGGCTAGGTTGAGAACGGTTGTTGATACTTAAAATGGAGACGTTTCATTACAAGAACAGCGTGTAATCATTCGTTTTCTCTATTTGCTTGGTGTGACACCGATTGAAATTCATCGTCAGTTGAGGGAGACATGTGGTGATGGTGTTACAGATGTGTCTAATGTGCGTTTGTGGGTGCGACAATTCAAAGAAGGCAGAACGTCATGTAACAATATCAGCCTCGCACAAGCCGGTCTGACACATGATCAAACGAGTGAAGAAACTTTTTTTTTAAGGATCGCCAAATAAGTGTGGAACACATCGCCTCCGAAGTTGGCATTTCCGTGGGTTATGTGCACACAATCCTGCATGAAGACCTGTAAATGCTACCTAGACAACGCACTAGCGCATCGGGTGAACGCGACGTAGGAGTTTCTTTGTGACAACAACCTCCCTACTCACTTAACTCTGCCTCCTAGCGACTTTTGGCTATTTCCAATGATGAAAGATACTGTCACTATTGCACCAGCGATTTTCTAGTAGGCAAAACGCACTCCTAAAGAAGTGTTTGCTTCGGCTATGGAATGATGGCGTCTACGTTGTGAAAAATTTGTACGACTCCAGGAAGATTACGTCGAGAAGTGACACAAGTTTCACAGTTTTTATATGATTTGTTTGTGAGAAAAAAGTCGGAGGTGTTATAACTTGAATGCACCTCGTATGTATGTAAAAATAGACTTGGCATAAGGAATGAAAGAGGTGATCGCCTAGTACAATTCACTCAAAAGCACAATCTAAGTATAATTTTTTTTTGTTTAAAGTTTACAATGGGATCTGTTACAGCATTAACAGTAAGCATTTGCGCAACCTGACGACGTTGACATGGTTAGAGGTATGTCCCAATGAACAATAATTTCCATATGATAATTATTACAAATGAGTGACTAAAATAACTAAATTACAAGTGTTACGCTTTGGTCTCTTTATCTGTTCGCTGTTATCAAGTAAATTTATTGCCAGTCTATTTGTATGATTTTTCAATCGATGAATGTAGATGAATTGTAGATGTCTTTATTCATAACAAACCAGGGAGCATCCGTAATAGCGCGCAGCACTTTAGACTGGAACCTTACAATGATAGCAATATTTGATTTCGGTGCTGTTCGGCAAAGCTGCAATCCGCAAATCCATACTGGCCTAAAAATGACGTTGCACTTTATGTAATTTCTTGAAAGTTAAGACTGTTTTCCCAGTAGCCAATGATGATTTCGGAATTTAGTGCCTAATTGTTTGCGTTTTTTCAAATGTGTGTGCGCCAAATCAATCCCTTATCCATATGTAATCCGAGATACTTAACGCTGTTCGTATTAGGTATGGTTTAGTTTCCTATCATTATTAGGTCTCCCCGACCTTTAGTAAGGATGGTGTAGTTAGACTTGCCCTCGTTTACTTTGATCCTCCAGTTCTTAGTCGCAAACGAACTAAGGTATGAATAAATAAAAATGGAGAAATGCTTATTGATATTAAAAAGAGATTTAAATAATAGAAAATGTATGTCGGTGAATTATTCAGTAATGACAAAAACAAAAATAAATTTCGAAATCACTCTCAGTCTCAAAATAGCGGAACTGAAATAACTAAGGAAGAAGTTATCCATGCTGCTAAAGGACTGAAATAAAGAAAAGCAACGGGTCCAGATAAACTTCCTGCTGAGTTACTGAAACTAATCGATGATTCATATATTGGTAGACTTATTCAATACAATATATGCAACAGGGATAATACCAAATGACTGGTTAATATCAACTTTTGTAACCCTCCCTAAAAAGCCAAATGCAAAAGTATGTGCAGACCATCGCACAAAAATCATACACCATAGAATCTACAAAAAAATAGAAAAAGATATTGGCGGGACACGACTTAGCTTCAGAGGCGGATCAGATATAAGGAAAGCGCTGTTTTCATTAAACATCTTCATGCAGCGAGGCTTAGATCTAAACTAGGATGTATATCTCTCTGCTTCATTGATTATAACAAAGCTTTTGACAATGTTTGTCGTGATCAATTAATTCAACTACTACAAGATAAACATCTAGACATAAACATTAACATCATTACCAATCTGTACTACGGCCAGAGAGCAGTCTTACAAATAGAAGGTGACATCACTGACGAAACTGAAATAAGAAGGGTACTCAGACAAGAATGCGTGCTGTCATCAATCCTTTTTAATACGTAATCAAAAAAAAAAATTAATAACGCACTAGGCGACAAAAATAGAGGAGCTAATGTTAACGGAATACCGATCAATTATATAAGATATGCGAATGGCGCAACTTTAATAGCTATCAGTCTTGAAAATCTACAGACAATACTTAATAAATTAATAGAAGCAAACGAAGAATATAGACTATCTCTAAATATAAAGGAAACTAAATTTGTGATAGCAACAAAAACATTACGAAATAATGGAGACATCGATATACATGACAAACATATAAATAAAAGTAAAACAAAAACACTTAAATAAAAATAAGGACTACTCAGTAGAAATAAAATAAAAAATAGAGAAAGCCAGAGCAACGTTTATAAAAATGAAAAAGTTATTTGTGGCAGAGGTCTTGGCTTAGAATTAAATTTAAGATTATTACAATGTTACGTGACTTCAGTCTTGTATTACGGAATTCAAACACAGACGCTAAAACAAATGAATATTAAAAAATTCAAAGCATTTGAACTATAAATGTACAGAAAGATATTGAGAACACCATGGGTTGATCAAATAACAAAACAGAGGTACTCAGATAATATGATGGTATCGATTTTTATTTAGTGGTCAAATATACAGACCCAATGTAAAGATTTGGGGAATCTAAAATCTCTGTAACAACACACAGCACGTTTTTCAATCCGATTCTTGTTTATGATGTCAAATTTACATTCTTTGACTAATGCGTCCAGTGCTGGAATAAACAATGTTGTTGATAACCCCCCTCCTTGCCTTACACCTAGATTGTTTCAAAATCTTCATTTTCTCCTTCGTCTGTCATAACTGCTGCTTGAGAATTTTACATCGTCGTATCGATCACACTAGCTTTTCCGGTATTTTCATGTCCCTTATGGTCCTCATTTAAAACCACCAAAATGCTTGTTTGAAGTCGATATACACAATTTGTAATCCAATTCTATATTCACGCAACTTTTGGCTATTCGATTTACTATACGCACAGCATCTATGGTGGACCCACCTCTTTTAAAACCGTACTGGTAATCTTCCATTTGTGACTCCGTGTACGCCATTAGTCAATATCTCATATACAGCGTTGAGTAAGGTGATTCCCCTGTAATTTGCACAAATTTTAGGTTTTCTTTCTTATATATTGGTAATATTATTCCCTTTTCCCACTAACTGGGCATCTTTCCCTTTTTGTAGATGTGGGTTAGTAGTTTAAATATTTTTTATCTTGAAATTTCTCCTCCGTGTTTTATCAGTGCATTGATTATGTCATCCTTTCCTTTTGTTCTGTTTGTCTTAAGCTGTGCTATTACTTCCGTGGGTATGTCCGATTCTTTCGTGGGTATATGCAATTCCTTATGTCATGTGTTGTTTTATAAATTTTCTTCACCTTGTTGCTGTCTCTTAATATTTCCTTAAAATAATTTCTCCACTCTGAGCTATTTATATTTGTTGTATTTATTTTCATATTTTGTCCTTTAATATATTTATATAGTTTTGTGTTATTTTTATTATTCTTTTTAATTGTGTCTATTAATTCCTCGAGCCATCTTCCCTTTTTTAATTTCTTGGTATGTCCTACGGCCTAATTTACTTTCTGTTCTTGGCCACTTTAATCTAGCGAATTGCTTTTTCTTGCAGTTTCGTACATTATTTATTCTTGTAGTTCTTTGCATTTTTTGTATCATTCATTTTCTATCTTTCTTATATATATATTATATATATATATATATATATATATATATATATATATATATATATATATAATGGTCCATGCATGAGTATTCCAGCTGTGAACCCGCTCATATATTATATCCCTATATATATATATATATATATATATATATATATTCTAAGCTTCGCCTTTTCCTTCTAACCAGGTTCTCCACGCTTCTCGTTCTTGCCAGTCATTCTCCTCTAAACCTCTCCTTTCCATCGCTTCATCCACTTCATCCCTCCACGATTCCTCGGTCTTCCTCTCTTTCTCCTTCCTGCGGACTCCAATCTGTTACTCGTTTGATCCATCTGTTGTCATCCGATCTTCTTACATGTCCGTACCATGCGAGTCTCTTGTTTTCGATACTATGAATTATTTCTGTCTCTACTCCCATTCTTCTTCTTATTTCTTCATTCCTGGTTTATTACCAAGACTTCCTCCATACGTCATTATGCTTTGTACAATTGTGGTGTATATTCTCGTTTTGTGTTTCTCGTAATTTGTCTATCCCTATTACTGGATGCAACTGTCTAATACACGATCTTGTTTGTCCCAGTCTATTTAATTTCCTCTCCGTTGTTGCTTGTCTGTTATTGTAAATCCTAAGTATTTAAATTTGTTTGTGGCTTTTATTCTTATATCCTCTTTTGTAGGTCTTCTAACTTTTGCATTCCGTTTGCTAAATACATGTGTCTGTCTTGTAGTAAATTATCTGTCACCCTTGTTGCTGTACTCTCGCTCAGTCTTCTCATCATGAATCAAATCTTCTCCACTCTTGCGCTATAACCACTTGATCATTTGCGTACGTGTATAGATATTCGTTTCTGACTGGCATTTCTCTCGCTTTACGCTTCCAGTTTATCAGTAGTTTCTTCTAGTTAGATCTTAAATAAAGTGTATGTGGAGCATCCTGTTAATTGTTGTCTAAGTTACCTATTATCTTCGAGTCCATCTTTTATGTACACTATTTCCCTTGTACAAACTTTTAACGTCTTATTAGTTGGTTGGCCACTTTAATCTCATTGCTTCCATAATGCTTTGTCTGACGTATCATGTGCTTTCTTGCAGTCTTCGAACAGATATATCGTTCTGTTTTAGCTCTTCTTTTCCAGTAATTGTTCTATATCTATTATATATATATCATATATATATATATATATATATATATATATATATATGTATATATTTATATGTGAACGGTCCTATTCTTCCTATTTTGTTTTGTATGTGTTTTTCTAGCTTGTTTTAAGTATTCGTCCGTATATTCTTCCCATTATAGCAATGACTGATTCTCTGTAATGTCTCACATTTTCTAACTCGCCCTTTTTAAGTATTCGGACAAGTATAGGCTTCCTTCCCATTATAGGCATGTCACATCACTTTCTGGACCATTATCGTTATCATTCTGAACAATTTCCGTTCCATACTTTATGAGTTCCGGTGGTATCGCTCCTGGTCCACCTTAAATATGTCAATGATTTAGGCTTCCTTTCACTTCCTTCCAGTGACACATCTCCTCTTCTTCATCTTTATCTTTATCTGTCTCCTTCTTCTCTTGCTTTTCCTTCTCTGCCTTCTCTTCGATGTCCTTCATGTACACTTGTCTGTTTTTTGTTAGCAGGTTCGCATAGTATGCTTCCCACTCTTTGTCTTCAATGTACTGTATTTGCGGGTGTTCTTTCCTGTCTGTTCGTAGATTTTTTAGTAACTTCCATGATTCAGAGTGTCTAGTGCCCCCCAGATATTGATCAATATTGGTACAGGTTGTTTGCCAGTTGTCATTTTTTTCCTTTATTGTCATTTTCTTCACTTCTCTGGTCTTACTTTTATACTCTCTTAAGTCTTCTTCCTTTTTTGTGCTTAAGCATTTGCTGTATAGTTCCTTTTTTTTGTTTAATTGCTTCCTGGGTTTCACTTGTGAGTTTGTGTTTATATTGTGTGGTTTTCTCTTTTCTTTCCCTAATGCTTCGAATCTCGCTTGTTTTAAACTTTACTTTATGTATTGGTAGATCTCTTCTATGCTCTCGTATCTGAATTATGTCAATTTATCGACTAATCTTCTCCTATATAAATCTCTCACCGTCATGTCTTGCAGTAGGTGTAATTTGAGCTGTCTTTCTTTCGGTATATCATTTGTTTTCTCTGTGTTTCTTTTCTCAATTGTTATTTTTCTTTGCCGTGGGAACCTTATTTTTGCTATCAGCAGCTTATCATCCGTTCCACATTCTGCCCCTCTTTTAACTCTTACGTCCTTCGTTCTCATTGTACTGTTTCGTTTTAGTATTACGTAGTCTATTATGGATCTCAGCTGCCTTGTCTCTTATATCCATGTGTATTTGTGGATATCTTTGTGTGGGTAAAAACCATTCATGATCTTTAGATTATATAGTTCACATACCTTTGTCAATATTTCTCCATTGTCATTTATGATGTTCTCTCCGTACCTTCCCACTACCTCGTCCTTTTCTTTCCTTCCAGTTCTTCCATTCAGGTCTCCTGCTATGATTATTTCTTGAGGTCGTTTAATTTTTTCTATTTCCTCTTTTAGTGCTCCTATGAATGATTCCTTCTCTGCTACTGCGCTGCCATCTGTTGGTCCATAAACACCGAGTATTACTGTGTCTCTGCCGTGTAGTGACATATTTAATTTTATTATTCTTTCATTTATGGGTTCCCAGGTCTTTATGTTTCTTATATATCTTTTTTTTACTATTATTCCTATTCCTGCCTTTGCTCTCTTGTCTTTTTGCACTCCACTGCAACAAAGTATGTTGTTGTCAATTTCCTGAATTCCATGACCTTTATTTTTTGTTTCGCTCAAAATTAACATATCCAGCTTCATTTTTTTGAACTCTCCCATCACTTTCTGATCTTTATTCATCCATCCTTGTACATTCCATGTTCCTACAGTTATTTTCCTATCCTTTCTTCTCTTCTTTCTCCTGGTTTTGTTTTCCTGGTTGATATCTTCAACTGGATTTTGAAATTTCAACGCAGAATTGCTGATCCTATGCCTTCATGTGCGATTACCACCGTATTCTGATTTCATCTGACTTGAAACTCCTTTATTTTTACATGTGTTGTTGTTTATGCCTAACGCCATAACCCCTTATATGGTGGACATAGCCGCCCAATCTGAGACAGTCGCCGTTCTAGCCGTCCACTCTGGATCAGACGCTACGTTGGCTCTTCCGCTTTTCCGCCATTGTGACTAATTTGTCTTCTGCCTTCCAGGTCGTTGGCCGGTTTTCGCCTGTACTGGTGCTATCAGCGCCAGCTGAACCCAGGTTTTTTCGAGGTTATTGACCCTCGATCCTCCTTCTTTTCACCTGACTTTTGCTAATTATTTTTTAAGTTTCTTTGCATGTAGTGCTTTTTTCTGTTATTATTTCAAATTTCTATATCTTTCTCTTTGTTTGTTTTCCCTTCCTCCTACCATTCTTAATTTTAGCTTTGTAATCGCTAGAATGTGGTCTGTTTTACTTCTTGTATCATTTTTTTGTTTATTTTTCACTCTTAGGATGTGATCTGTCTGATTTCTTATGGTTTTAGCAGGGATTAGCCGTGCTACTTTATGTTGTATTTTATAGTGATATTTCTTGCTAACTATGTACATATATATGTATCTGTTGCTAAGGTTCCCAGTCTTCTTTCATTGTTGTTTGTTTCGCTACGCACCGTTTTTCTTCTAACTACTCTCTAGTAGTCTTCTTTTCCATCTTTGCTATCCCAGAAGAATGAATGTGTTGTGTTTTAGGGTTTCTTTACAAATCTTTCTTATTTTATCGTATAAGTCATTCTAGTCTTCAGCTATTACCTCTGTTGACGCATAAACGTTTATGAGTGTGATAATGGATATATCATTTTTTAATCTAATCTAACAAATGCTTCCAATTATTCTCTTAAATTTCGTTAAATTTCTTCTTAGTATTTTACCTATCAAAAATCCCGTTCTATCATATCTTGGTTATCTTCAATTCCGTACATCAGCGGATAATTTTTTTTATCAATCCTATGTTCTTCCTTCCGTCTTATTTTTTGTAAATATTTTATATTTTACTATTTCTCTAGCAACCTCCTCCATTTGTTCCTACAGCTAAGATAGTTTTATATTCCAGGTCCCTATTCTTACTCTTGCTTTTTTTTCATCCTGTTTATCATTTTATTTATTTTCCTTTTCATTGCCTTGCTGTTATCTTTTTATCCGTCTCTCTACTTTCGCTTATTAGTTTTTTGTTCGGTTCTCGCGATTTTCCTGTTTTTGATTAAGTTCTTTACTCTCTAGGGACTTTTCATTGATCGTACGTTTCTTGTTGCATTGGTTTACCTTTTCTTTACTTACATTATTTTCAAGATCCTCTAATCCGTACATCTCCTTATTCAGAGTCATCTTATAGTGTCTGAGTGTCCTATATTTTTGTTGTTTTGCCTTTTCAAGTGGGGTATTAAAAATTAACTTCCTCTTGAACTTTTTTTTGTGTAATTATCATTAATATAATAAGATATATTTTTCTTTTAGTTCTTTGGTTATTTTAAATATTTTTATTTTTTTTTAATTCTACGTTTGTAGCTTAATAAGGATTTACCCCTTCTTGTTTGCTTAAAAGTTTCCAGTTTCGTTTTTAATTTCTGCTTTAATTTCTCTAAGCACTTCCTGCACTTTTTTCCTACCTCCTTCTGTTTCTCCTTATCTATGCAGATGTCAATCGGTGCACTATAATATTATTTTTCCTTATCTCCTTCTGAGTCTGTTTCATTCCTTCCTCCTGGTTCTTAATTGTCTTTTTTAATCTTTGGCTTTCTTGTTCTAATTTACTTATTGCCTCCGTACTCTCATCTAACTTCTCTTCGACCGTTGTTAATTTTATGTTTATTTGCACAAACATTCTTTTTGTTTCTTCCAATTTTTGTTTTCAGATCCCACTTTACGGTGTTAGTTTAATTTTTTCTGTTTCCGTTTGCTACGAAACTTTTAATTTTTGAAAGTTTAATGCTTAATTTATTAGTATCTGAGCTTTCTTGTCCACCACTTTAATTTGTATTTCACTAATTCCTTACATATTCTTATTTTAAGTTACAAATATTTTTCACTATTCTATTCGCTTGTTTATCAATTAAGTGTCTAACAGCGTAAATTGCAAAGCACAGTCAAAATTATTTTATTAAACATTCTGATTACTTCAAAAATCTCTAATAGAACAGATTTCAGGAAGGTTGTAAGATTATTAACGGAAAATAAAAATAATACAAGGAAATATGGCAGAAAAAGAAAAAAAATCAAGCAAAAAACATTCTACAAAAAAATAATAGCCAGCCAAAATTGTAACATTTAACAAACCCAAAGTAGCAAATCAACCTTTTCCAAAAAAATAATATTAGCAAATACATCTAGACTGTGAGAGGAACGCAAAATAATGAATTCTATACAATAGTGAGTGGGAAGATGTAAAAGACACTCATGTCTATATGTTTATATATTGACATTGATCGCTATTTTGCAAATAGTTTGATTAGATTAATGCACTGTTGGATAAAAAGCAGAAAAGGGTATAACAAGGGGACAACAATCGTGGACAAAAATCCAGAGCGGTCTGTGGCAAATGTGTGTACAGATGTCATCAAAGCTTACTTCAAGTCTTTATTAACACCTTTCCTTGCAGAAAAGTAAAGATTAGTAGAGCAGCCTTATAATTTAAAAAAAGAAACAGAACTGGTAACACTACCTACAATATAATTAACTTACTTAACTCATTATACATTAATATGCCAGAATAACTACTTAAAAAACGCAAAACAACCAAGAAGAATAAATAGAATTTTGTAAAAACTCTCACATAGCAATTTTTTTTTTATTAGCGCTACAGCCCTTTAAAGGGCCTTGGCTCGCTCCACAATATCTCTCCACTGCTTTCTATCCTCCGCCTTCATTCTCCATCTCCGCACTCCTTTTATATCCTCCTTTACATCGTCTCCCCATCTTTTTCTGGGACGTCCTCTTAATCGTCTTCCCTCTGGCTTTTTCTCGCATGCTGATTTTGGCGTTTTCTCTTGTTGCATCCTGTGCACGTGACCTAACCAAGGCAGTCGCTTACTCTTTATTACTGCTATGATATCTGGTTCATTATAAAGCTGCTTTAGTTCCTCGTTTCTTCTGATTCTCCATTCTCCTCTTTCTTGTATTGGGCCAAACACCTTCCTTAGTACTTTCCTTTCAAAGATTTGGAGTCTGTTTTTATCGTCTGATGTTAATGACCAAGTTTCGGACGCATACATTACTGTGGGGCTAACAATTGTCTTGTATATTTTTAATTTAGTCGATCTTGATAGGTTGCGGGACTTGAAAATGTTTTGTAACGCATAATAGCATTTGTTTCCGGAGGCTATCCTTGCTCTTACTTCGGCCTTCGTATCATTTGTCTCGGTTAAAATACTTCCCAAATACTTAAATTGCTGTACCCTTCCTACCGGTTTGTTTCCAAAATGTTGCATTCGACGTTGGGCTTGACCTCCTCTTTCCTGTCTTGACTGGAACATGTACTTTGTTTTAAGTTCACTTATTTTTAGGCCCGCTAATTGTGCTTCCTTTTCTAATTCTCTATAGGCTTCACTTGTGCTTGCCATAATCAGCACATCGTCGGGATATGCTAGATATTGCACCGACCTGTTGTATAACGAGCCTCCAGGGTTGATTCGTATGGCTCTTATGCATTTTTCCAACACTAAATTAAATAAGGTCGTAGATAATGGATCACCCTCTCTAAGACCTGTTGTCACCTCGAATTCCTCTGACATATTCGTACCTATTTTAATCTTACTTTTGGTGTTTTTCAGCGTCATCATGATAAGTCCTTTCAATTTCTTTGGGACTCCTAATTCTCCATCGCTGTTTCCAGGTACTTTCTTCACATTATCGAGGCCATTGTAAAGTCTATTAAAACCTGATGAACATCTATATTGTACTCATAGCATTTTTCTTAGGGTTTGCCTGATTGTAAATATATGGTTCTACTGTGGACCTGCCCCTTCTAAAACCACTCTGGTATTCCCTATTATCTGCTCAGTGAAAACTTCCATTCTGTTCGCTAAACTTTTGGTGAATACTTTATATATCACATTAAGGAGGAGATTCCTGTAGTTATCACACCTCTGTTTATCTCCTTTTTGAAAATGGGGCAGATTAGGGCTTTACTCCATTCTTCGGGCATCACTTCCGATTCCCATATCTGTTTCACGAGGGCTTGTATTTTTTTAATCATCTCTTCCCCTGCATTCTTTATTAATTCTGAATTTATGCTGTCTTCGCCCGGGGCTTTGTTGTTTTTAAGAGCGTTAATTATTTCTCTTGTTTCATCCAGTGTTGGGGCTTCGATGTTTAGGTGGGGCCGTACATCCGTTCGTGTCCTTGGTTTAAATTCTGGTTATCTCTTTGATAGTCTTCATTTAGTTCTTCTTTAAAGTATTCCGCCCATCTATCCATGACTGCCTTCTCGTCTCCAATCAGCTTCCCTTCCTTATTTTTTATGAACATTGTTTTGGCTTGAAATCCTTGCTTACTCTTTTAAGTTCTTCATAAAATTTCTTCGCATTTCTTTGTTGATAGTGCTGCTCCATTTTTCTATTTTCTCGTATTCACACCTTCTCTTCTTTCTTCGGCATATTCTATTCCTTCTCTTCTTCTATTTTGATAGTTTTCTATCGTTTGCCTTGTAGCTCTTTGTAGCATTCTTCGCCTTGCCTCTTTCTGCCTCTCGTGTGCTTACAGTCTTCGTCATACCAGAATTCCTCGTCCTTTTTCTTTTCTCCCAAAACTTCTTTGGCTGTTCTGTTGATTGTATTTTTATTTCTTGCCATTTTTTCTCTATAGTTGTTTGTTGCTTGTTACTTCTTCACACTGTTTCCTTAATTTTTCCTTCATATTTAAGTCTGGCCTCCTCTTGCTTCAACACCTCTAAATTATATTGCTTGCTTTTGTTTTGAACTTTTGGTTTCCTGGAGATCTGTTTAAACTTTTGTCTGTATACCCCCTTCACCAGAAAATGGTCAGAGGCGACTTCTCCTCCACTCCAACTTCTTATGTCTATGATGTCTGGTGAATGTTTATTTTCTATCAGTACGTGGTCGATCTGGTTCCTGGTGACTCCGTCTGGGTGCCGCCATGTTTCCCTGTGTATTATTTTATGTGGGAAACAGGTGCTTTTAATGCTCATTCCGTTGCTCAAGGCAAAATCTATTAGCCTTACACCATTATCGTCACTCTCCTGGTGAATACTGTATTGTCCTACTGCTTCTCTATATTCTATCTCCTTCCCCACTTTGGCATTCAGATCTCCAAGCACTATTTTCACATCTCTTCTTGGTATTGTACTGACCACCCTTTCTAGGTCCTCGTAGAATTGGTCTTTAATCTCTTGGTCTGCTACATCCGTTGGTGCATGACAGTTTATGAATGTTATATTGTACCATCTTCCTTCTGTCCTTAGTGTGCAGATCCTTTCATTAATCGGTTTGAATTATTTCATCATATGTCGTTTGCTTCTGTGGACTAGGAAACCCGTGCCTAAGGTAAAAGTGTCGTTTCCACTATTAAACAGCGTGAAGTCTTTAAAGTCCATTATAGCTTTACCCTTCTACCTTATCTCCTGTAAGGCGGCAATATCTACTCTATATCTGATGATTTCCCGTTGTAGTTGTTGCATAGCTCCGACTCTATGTAGACTTAGGACGTTCCATGTCCCAAAAATCAAATCTTTGTCCTTTTTCCTTTGCTGTTGTCGTCTATTATCCATCCATCTTTGTTGTGTAGCGTTTTTAACAGTGCTGTTTTTGGGGCAGGGTCGTTGGCCACACGCCCAACCCCCTTTTTGGAGGACCATTTTCTCCCGCTCTCGTCAGCCCTGACCCCGCCATCCACCTGGGTTGGATACCAGATCTCCGGCGAGGTTACTCAGGTTCCCGGGGTTCACCACCTTTATCTTAATATAAAGGCTACTTGGAGGTGAGAGTCGGAATTGGGTAGGAGAGGCTATGCGATGCTAACTGGATGCAGCACCGTGCGGTACGCATGCACTATCCCATTGAAACCCCATAGCAATTTTATTACCACAAATAATAAGAAAAAAGAGAGAAATAAACTTTACGACCCATATATATAGCCTTCATAAGTTACGCAAAACACTTTTGATGTAATGTAAATCATTATATAGAAAGTACTAACTGAAAGTAAGAACTTAAAATACCTAATATAGTTAATTAAAGTTATATACAAATACCAGATAATTTTGCGGGAACATGCAAAAAAAATTAGCAAGTCATTTATGCAGCGCTACAAGTCACAATTGTGGATAAAGAGAAAAATTATGGAAAAGGTATTTGTGTTCTATGAGTTTCCTGTATTCTGACAGCTTAGTAAACAAACCATAGATGTGGGACAAGATGCCTAAAAAGTAACGCCAATTTATGGAATGGCAGTATATTGAAAATTCTTGTCCAAAGAACCTGCGATAGGGATTGTTTATTTTACAACAAAGTACGATTGTTGGTGGATTGACTGCTCTCTCGTGAGAACATTACCAGTGAACCAATCGCTACTAATAAACTCTGGGGTACATTTTAATACCACCTCACACTCCCTATTTATCAGATCTGGCGCCGAGCGATTATGCTCTATTAACGCAATAAAAGAGTAGCGGTACGAATTTCTTCTTCAACAAGTTTCAACCGACTGTTCACAAAACAAAATATTTTCTGTACAGATCAAAGCACATCAAGATGTTAATCATTACAAATAACAAACAACCTACAATATTTAGGCACATGCAAGTCAACTTACTGGACTATCAACAGAAGAGTGTAAATGTTTATGTAAATAATGATATTTTGTGCAATTATCTCAAAATATAATCCTGCTTTGAGTCGTTATACTATCATTCTTTAAGATTAGTAAATATTTGTTGTTAAAAATACTAATATCTAATATCGTCCAATAAGACAACAAACTAAGAAGTCCATAAATGGAACAAACAATAATTAAGGGTTAGATATATTTTAAAAAATATTGGTTCAAATAAAAACAATTAATAATTCAATTTTTGTGTTTTATAAAAAAATGCTACTTTAAGCATTAATTCTAAAACAAATGTAAATTAATATATAAAAAATATTATTGCAGAAATAACTAAAATAAAAAACTTATTAAACTATTAGGGATTCGAAAGATAATCCTAAATTAAGTAAAAAATTAAATTAGGCAATAAATCCTAAAATGCAGGACCATTTATGAATTTATTAGTTTCCCAAGATTATAAATATTATTACTACTCCAATGGAGATAAATCTGCTTCAAAGACGCGAATCTGCTCATGCAAGCCTTGGTTTTCTCTCATCTTTTGGACAAAGAGAGAGAGAGAGAATGATGTTCTAAACACGAAATGTAGAAAAGAAGAAATTTCAGGGATTGAGTCATCCAACGATATAAAACATTAACAAAGAAATCAAAACAAAAATAGGTTATGCAATAAAAGTGGTATTGAGATAGAAGTTTGGACTTAAAAACGTTACAGAAAAATCACGATTACTTTAATATGTGTTAGAAAATGAAAACAGTTATTGGAATACCTAGTAAAGAGATTAACAACCTAGAAATAGTAATGGTAAGCTTATTATAGATGAACAAGGGAAATTGAAGGAATAGATGGAGTGCATAGGTGAATTATTTAACGACTAACGATCCGAATATGAAATACAACATATTACAACAGACGCTGAAATAGATAATGCGATAAACATTACAAAACAATAAAAGCGGCAGGTTCAGATAATATACCAACTGAAGTTCTGAAAATTCTAGGGAGAAAAGGCAAACAACATTTGCTCCGTCTGTTCAATAAAATCTATAAGACAGAAGATCGAGCAAATTAGCTGAGGTCTACATTTGTGGCAATCCCGAAAAAAGTAAATTTAAGAAAATGCAATTAACATTGAACCATCAACCTACTGAGCTAAGTCTTGTAGTTATTTTTCTGAGTCATTTACTCCAGAATTCAGTAAAATAGAAAATAACATGAGCTTCGTTGACTTCGAAAAAGTTCTCGAACAAACAGGTGATTGATAAAGATCTGCATATTATTAAAAATCTGTACTGGAACCAACGAACTAACATAGAAAAACTTCCCTGAAGAAATATATAGTCCATGGCCTGAGAGAGAGGGGCCTTTTGTTATCCCTGCTGTTTAATATATTTTTAGAGAAGCTTTAGACGAGGTACAAAAATTAATTTAAAATACGCACACGACACTATTCCAAAACTATAGCCGGGAAAAATCCTTGTTGACAACCTTACAAGAGTTTGAGACAAATGCAGCTTAAAGCTCAATACCACGAAGACCAAGTTCATGATCATCAGCAACGCACCAGTGTATGTTCCATTGCTAACAGTTTATAGCTTATCGCTTAAGCAAACAACTAAAATATTATATCTAGGGTGTATAACCAACGACAATTGAGACGTGACTAACATAGAAAACTCGAGTTTTCCTTTCTTTAAAATGAAAAAGTACTCTGTAGAAGAAATATTAACCTTGGACTGAAACTTAGAATCGTAAATTTCTATATATTAATAATATTTTATTGATTTGAGAGCTGGACGCTGACAGACTCGCTATTAAAGAACCTTGAAGCCTTCGAGTGGTGGACATCGGAGAGTATTCCGGATAAGCTGAGAAGATAGAGTCGGTAATGAGGACATATTTCATCGGGTAAATAAAGAGACAGAGTTAAAACAATAACAATTTGAAAAATCTATTACTTCCGACTTGTTTTGTAGAGTTCCGCTCGATATATTATATTGCACCTTCTCGTGAGAGATAAGGTAATTGGAATAAGAGGCCCAAGCTGAAGGCGAATATTTCGGCAATGGAACCTGTCAGGCTAATTTTTATAGCCAATATAATAACCAACGTACGGTAACAAACAAGGCAAGAAGAAGAGAAGAGACTATTTATTGAAGGCGACCAAAAAGCTGCGATTATAAAAATAGTTCTCATTGAGAATAGTTTTGATACATACAGAAAAGATAACAACGAAAGAGTTCATGCATTTGCTGACTTTGTGACGAAAATATTTAAGTTATTGCTTTCCCAATTCGCAGCATAATAAAAGATACGAATCTATTATTAGAAGAGACGTACCAAATAGGTCTGTCAATAAATAAACAATGACACAAATACACTCTAGGAAAGTGGCCAAGTGAAGAATTCTGCTTCGTTTATAACCCAATCCTGATTTACAAACTAAAAAATCGAAATGGCGAAGTTAGTACATAAACTTAATAAGATTTTTAGCAAATATTCATTTCTTAAAGTAATACAGAATAATAAGCTAGAAATAGATCTGTTTAGCGGTGTCCTTAGACGTTTTTCAAACTTTCGACAAGGTCTGCCATAGAAAATCTTGCTGAATGTGAAGTGCGTGCAGCAATACTTTTTCTGCGTTCGAAAAAAACTGTATAATGTTTACGTCAATGTCAAACGTGATGAGTAAAGGTGTCGTTACGTCAATCGTATCGCGTGTTTATAGATGGACGCACTAATATGCGCGATGAAGCAGGAAGTGGCCGGTCATCTGTAACTAACAATAAACGTGCGCAGGAAATTGACAAAAAGCTTGTTATGCACATCAAATAATGGCTTCCGTCGCACCACCTTGACTATGACATTGTATTTCCAGTTTTTTTTGCAGAAGAAATTGCACACTTTGTAAGACACGACGAGTGGCTCAATGTGCATGGCAATTATGTGCAAAGGCAATTTACTAGATTTCTAATGTATAAATCCTTTTATTTAATTTTATTTTATAATTGATTATAAAATTCATGAATGCCAATAAGAAAATATAAAAATACTTCGTGTAATAACCTGTTGTAACCAACTACATTAATAAATGTTTACTTACCATTTAGCAGTAATACTAAATTAATATACAAGGCAGAATCAAATATAAAAACTCTTTTACGTGGCATGAAGTAAATAGAGACGACCACGAGTTTTAAGTGTTGAAGGAAGAAATTATCTTTATGAGTATCTACACTACTGGCTCCTTATTCAGTATCACGATGTCTGTTACAAAACAAATTATCATTACGTTTCTCATGACAAGGAAAATCGTACAAATTTTTTAGAATTCATGGCACAGTTTATAAATAAGACTTTTAAGAAGAGTTGCGTGGAATCAACTATTTTTAGGTGAAAGAGAATTAGTTGAAAATAATCACGGATGTTGCTTAATAACTAAGACAGCTAAGAAGAATAGCCACCAATTAACGATTGCTGAAATTGATTCTAGGATCGGTATAAACTACAGCAGTACTGAGACAAGCGGAGACTATACTTCTTTACGACAACGCGCGGCCTCATGTAGCTGTCCAAACTTAAAGAAAGGTCGAACTTATCATCTTATAATTATCATTTGTTTGCACTCCTAAAATAAGTATTTGGTGAGCAAAGATTTTACGGCGATATTGTTGTCCACGATTGGCTGCTATCATGATCATCTTTATTTTACTAAAGCGGGATCAAAAAACTATCTACGGTCAGAAAAAATGTGTTCTTAAGTTAGTTAATTTCAATGTATGTATTTTTATAGTTCTTAAATAAATTTTAAAAACACATTTTTGGTTTATATTTGATGTACTCTCGTAAGTACCCTAGTTGCACTTTCAAATTATGATTCTATTCTGCCAATTGTTAATGCAATAAAACGTTAATAGAATAAACATAAGTTTAGCGAAAGCTTTTTATATGTAAATTACCTACCATTTCTCCAGTCAACAAATTAAATGAATTGAAGCCATAATAGGTTTTATTAAGTTGTTGATGTTTATATCTACATTAAACTTCTACAATTATTTTTATCAATTTATATAATCGAAAATAATTTATGAGACGTTTATTGTACTTTAAATAGATTTGTTATGTAAACTTTGACATGTGGCAGTTTTGACTATTAATTAGTTGCATTTCTTATACAGGGTGGCGCGAAACCAACTGACATTTTTCAACTAGTCGTATATTATATACGAAAGCAGGGAAAAATAAGTAACAGTGTCTATAAATACGTCCAAGTATGCCATTTATTTGCCACCGATTTCAGGTTAATTTTTGAAAACTACATCAGGAAGATGGCCTCCGTTTACATCAATGCATCGTTGCAAACGTTTCTTAAAGTTGTCGTACACGCACCTCCGTAGGCCCTCATCAATGGCTGCAACTTTGTCACCAATGGCTTGCTTGATTTCTTGAATACTCATGATATGCTTCTAGAACACACGGTCTTTCAGGAACCTCACAGCAAAAAGTCTGGTGCACTGAAGTCGGACTGAGCTGGCCAAGCAATTTCGCCGAAACGAAAGATAACAGATCTGAACATTTTACGAACTACAGCCATACTGTTTCGCGCGGTATAGGCTGTTGTTCCATCTTGCTGGAAATATAAGTTTTTAGGCTCAATGCTAAGCTGTCGTAACTTTTGTTAAACAAAGCCTTCCAACATAGTCACATAGAGTTCTGAATGAACGGTTGTTTGTTCATTATCATTTTCAAAGAAATACGAGCCTATTATTCCGAAAGCGCCAACTCCACACCAAACCATCACTTCAGGAGAGTGCAAGAGCTTTTTATAGTGTTTCTTAGGGTTCACTGATGACCAGTATCGCATGTTCTGTTTGTTTACCTACCTAGAAACATGAAAATGTGCTTCGTCGGTCATTAGCAAATTATTCTGAATGTCCGGGTTTTCCCGTAACAAACTTACTTTCTTGTCTGTTTCGTTAATTTTTGCACAACTTGCAGTTTGTGAGGATAAAATTTTATCTCTTTTACAATTCGATTTTAACTTCTCCTACTGATGCCTAAAATGCAAGATTGCGGGCGCGCCAAACCTCAAGGACTGCTTCTCTCATTGTCTGTAGGGCCTCTGGCATCCGCACTGTTCGAGGAGCTCCATGCTTTACGTCTAGCACGCTACCAGTTTCTTCAAATTTCTTTACCCAAGCCAATATGGCATTGCAAGACGGTACATGACCATTATGACCAATATTGAACTGTCGTCGATAGACACGCTGCACTTTCGTAACAGAATTTGTTTTGTAATAACTTCGAACACAGGTAACACGGTGTTGCACGTTTTAACGCTCCATTTCGGCTGACATACCGTGACGGCACACGTCATGAAATGCCGTCCTCCCCCTCTATCATCCCCTCTCTCACCAACCATGACAAGCTATCGCGGCGGCGCACTATTCGGATTTAAAATGTGTAAGTTGGCTCCGCGCCATCCTGTGTATAATATGGTTACAAGCAAATTCCCCCTACAACTTCGCTGATACGCGAACGTTCTTTAGCAAAGTTTTCCATAATGCAATCACACGTTTGATGTTTTCTTTTCGCCGTAAAGTCGTGGCGGGTTCGTTCAAATAATCCCAGAGAAAAAAGTCTAATTGGGTTAGATTGCAAAATTGCGGTGGCCACATGATGTCACTCCTCTGCGACATAACACGACTAAGAAATTTTCATTAAATAACAGAGCTTTCAGTATCTTCCGATAGTGTACACCACAGACATTAACAGCGTTGCCAGATTTGTCTTCAAAAAAGTACGGGTCAATAGTGCACACCAAACAGTGCACTTTTTTAGGTGCACTGTTTTTTATGAATAATACGTAAAAATCCATTTAAAAAATATATTTTTAGTTTAATATAAACTTTTTTGCAAAAATTAGCATTAACTGCTACAATCTCTAAACCCAGTTCACAAATGTACGGCGCTTCTGGTAGACTTTGTCGTGCGTTTATATATTAACTGTACAAAAGCAAAGTTCAACGCCCACAGAACACAAATTGCGCGTAATTCAAATCCTAAAGTTCAATTTGAATCACTCTATATCTAAAAGTCACAATTAAGTTGAATTTCAATTTACATAACTTTTCCAATTTATTAGAACTAATAGATTATAACGTGCACATTTATATATACTTTATTCTACATTGTTATTTGCATAAATAACATTTTTTATTAAAGAATACATTAGTAGATGCTTAGTAAATAATTTAGCCAATGAAAAATGTCAACTGATACCTTCTTAACTTAATATTCATTTGAATCTAAAATTACTTATAAAATAATTCCCGCAGCCATAAAAATTTATTTGTCCAAGAACTCAGGCAGACATACAGCACCTTCCTAAGGGCAAATCTCCAGGTCCTGACTTGATTAACAACGAAATACTAAAACATCTGTCTAATAAAGCATTAGCATATCTAACTCCAATTTTTAACTGCTGTATAAGACTCGGATACTTCCCATCATCATGGAAAATCACCACCGTACTCTCAGACTGTAAATTTAGGGAGGACAAGAAAAAGCTTATTACCCACTTTAGCTAAACTTTTAGAAGAGGTAATTTTCACTCACCTACAAGACTTCCTACTAGAAAATCAGGCCATTTGCTTTACCAGTTTCAGTTTCCCATAGCACACTTAACCGCTCATCACCTTCTGAGAATAAATCAACTAATGGAAAAGGGGTACGAAGATAAGGCATACATTTCAGCAATATTTCTAGATCTCAAAAGGGCCTTCAACAAGGTCTGACGGGAAGGATATATAATCCTTCTTGAGTAATAAAACTTTCAGAATGAGGATCAACGCTACGTTATCAAGTGTTAAAATAATAAAAGCATGGGTTTCTTAAGGGAGCATACTCGGACCTATCTTATTCAACACGCATGTCCATGATCTACCTGTAGTTATTAATTCATCACTGACGATGCATACAGATGAGACTACAATCCTTACTTGGTGTTAAACAATTAAAACAGCAGTCAAACATCTTTATCTGCAGGTGCCGTCTCATTTATTGAGGTTGGATATCATTATAGCATAACTCCATTTATCTCTTGCCTTGTGTATCAAATTTTCTCAATTTAGTCCAAACCAACTCCTCAAATTACTCATCCGGGAAGTTTTTCTCCGCCCACGACTCCTCTTTCCTTCAATTTTTTCTTCTATGACATATATGTAGCGTTATGTATTTATCGCAGCGCATCACGTGTCCGAAGTACTCCAATTTACGAATTTTCACAGTCGATTCTAATTCCGTTTCTTTTCCTAATCGATGAAGAACTTCTTCGTTCTCTGTGTCCATGCAAATCTCAACATTCTCCTATAGGTCCATGTCTCAAAGGCAGTTAGGATTTTTACAATATCCGTCTTGAATGTCCACGTTTCGCATGCACAGAGGAGTGTTGATCATACATAACACTTTAAAAACTGGAATCTTAAGCCAGTATTGAGCGAGCGATTGCAAAGAATTTTTCTATATTTAATAAAAGCTGCTCTTGCTATTTCGAACATCTACAAAACGCAATAAACATAACCTGTGGATGATTCGAAAAATGGAAAATACAAATCAATTCTACCAAATCCCAGGCTAAATGCCTAAACGTCACATAGATTTTCCACTGATTAGAATAAACAATGCCATACTTCAAAGGAATCAAGAATATTGCAGTAAATTACTTGGTGGCTACTTAAATAGAAAACCCAACTGGGGACATCATATCAACAGAAAGCTTAACGAATGACATGCTAGACTTAATATATGATACCCATTAATCAACCAAAAATCTCAACTTATTGTTAGATCAGAATGCTCACTATTAATTTATAAGGCAACACTCCGACCTATTTTAACTTACGCATGCCCTCAATGGAACAACGCAAGATACTGCAAACCATGCAGAACTAAGTACTACACCTGCCCTTGGTTGGTATGAAATACACAAATACATCAAGAACTAGGTGTTCCTATTATAATAGACTACATACAAAAATTAAGTGGTAACTTTTTTAATAATCCTGTGCTTTGTACGAGTGGGACTAAAATCTCGGTCAAAAAATCTTGCGTACAAAACCTACTGTATATATCTTAACTTTATATTAGAACTAAACTACTATTAGATAGAAGTGTAAATGTACTTACTCTACATATTATATAACTCCTAGACGTAAGATTATATATAATATCACTAAACCATTAATTTCAACAAAAATTGCAGAGCCAGCTAAATAAAATTAAATTTTTTTTGCCGTTTAGAGGATTTAATTTTTGAACTCAGGCCTCTCCCCTTCACTTTCTAGTGAACGCTTCACTGGTAGGTTAAGACAGTTGTGAAAGCTTTGTTTGGTACATACCACTGTACGTTATCTATAGAGCATAATTATCCAGCTTTCAATTTTTTAGAATACTAAGTTGCAATTCTATATAGCTAAACGAATTTAAGGAAGATTTGTATAGAAGTAATTCATTGTCCAGTCCAGTTTTGCTTTAAATCAAGCGCTCATCAAGATAAATGTTATGCTTTTATCTTATGAAGTTAGTTATTTAACGATGTTGCATAAGTAAATCTCATCGCAAATAAATGTAATTTGAGTCGATTTACATAAATCAATTTTAAAAAACCATTTTTGAAACTAATACTGCAATTTTCTTAGATTGATTTGAAGATTGTGGGACGTAATTTAAGAATCGTGATACAAAACCAACACCGTGGTGTCACATTTTTATATAATAATTATAAAGTCTATATAAATACAAAGCATACTCATTTATTTAATAGCTATATTTTACCTGTAATAAAACACATTTTTAAAGTCTGAAATTTCTTTGAATATAACTTCTGATAGGTGACTTCAAATCATATTTATCATCACATTCTTATAGACTCCGGTGTGCTTTCAAATAGTTTCCCGTATGTCTTCCTTGATTTCGTCACTTGAGTTTGGTTGGTATCATAAACCTTCTTCTTGGTACCGTGTATATGTTTCGAAGTGAATGGACGTATACCCGTGTTATAAAGTATTAGTGCCCACAGCGTTCAGAATATAATTTGCTACTTAAGTCAGACCTGCAATTTTGTTACTAGTATTTAATTTATTACATATTTGGAAGTTCCATATGGTGCCCGTTTGAATTCTAAAATTCTATAAGTTCAAATTCAAGTACTTCGTCTGACAACGTGATTACGGCTGACTTATATTTAACAACGTTTAACGGGTTTTTAAATATATTATATAGTCCCAGTAGCAGAATCTCAAAAACTGGTACTTTATTTATCAAATTATCACAATGTTAGTAGCAGGAAATGGCATCATGTTAAATAATTAGCCACCCACTATCACAAAACATACAGGGTCAACTTCCAACAAATGCTCAAATGCCTCACAAAACCAATATTTCATAAATAGTCAAACACCAATACCCTAGAACACACAAATGAGTCAATTAACACCAGGATTCAGCAATTATTTTTGTGCCAATCAAGAACAATTTATGGCGCAGCAGCCTACAAAAGTCTACCCAATCCACTACAACTGTTAGAATGGTTTCAACTAGCGATCATAAAATAGAAAACGTTACACAATCTAAAGAAAACCCCATGGCAAATTTTTATGGCTAAAAATGCAGGAAGACAGCAGTGACTTCAGTGTAATACCACTTTACAACAAATACAGTACGTCAATAAATTTACCGGAAGCAACTCCAATAGCAACACAACAGAACACGACAAAACCCACAAACCTCCTCCAATATTTATTTCCGGAGTTATAAATCAGAACTAAAGAAAAAACATGTTGAAGTAGTAAAGAAGAATAGTACCCTACTCAAAGTTTGATAAATAACACAATAACAATTACAAGTAATACTTCAAATATTTACAAAAGACTAGCGTGATTAATGCAAGAACAACAAAAGAGGAACATTGAGAGTGGTCATTAAATATTTTCACCAGACGAAATAATGGAGGAGAGCGCAGAAAACGGACACAAATGGGAAACGTTAGCAACGCAAAACATAGAACGAGAAAAAATCAAATAAATCTATTTTCGTACACTTGGAACCATCCGAAAACAATTGATATTTATTAAATACAATACAATCGTATCCTAATACATGCAATGCTGCATGTACGGTCACATCAAATCATACTGCTGCCAAGCATAAGTGTGTGTCGCAGCTCAGTAAACTGCAACAAGGGCAAATACAACCCAGCAACTTGCTCCTTATGAAGAAAAAATCATTCAGCTGACTACCAAGGATGGGAGTACTAAAACAAATTATTCAAATCTAAAGCCATCATTCAGGGGCCTCAACCAACTCAAGCCCCACCCCCAATCTCACAAAATCAGCCTCTAAATTTTTGCCGCCCAACAAACTACGCTAACATTAACAGAAATGCAGAACTGCAAACTGCAAATATCGCCGATCAGTCACTTAGTTACGCTCTTAGCGACTCCCTAGATAAGTTTAAATTTAGCTGGTTTAGCAAAAGATCATAGTCTTAAACACGTGAACAATCCTAATTAGTAAACAAAACAGTGGATACATTTCTCAGAACAACACAATCGAACGCGAACGGTCTCTTTAAACATAAAAATGAAATTAATCTATTCGTAAAACTCAATTTCATTGATATCCTGCAAAACACACTTTACAGAAATTTTTTTTTTAATTCCAGGCTGCCTAGCTTACTTCACCTACCATCCCAACAAATTGGACACGCAAAAACCGCAATCCTAATAAAACAAAGTATCAAACGTTATGCTCTCCCTAAGTATGAGGAAGATGTGCTTCGGGACACCTTTTTGAAGTCTTACTTTACCGTATGAACAAACGGTGGTCTACTGTCCTAGACACAACATTAAAAAGACTCCCAAAAGTCACTCCTCCGGCAATCTCAAAACTGACAATTATATTTCTTGCAAAATTAAACATCTAGTCTTTCAAAAACGAAGAGTTACAGCTTAATTGTAAAAAATTTACTATCTATCAGACAGAACAAGACTTAACAAGTTAAGTAACCAACTAAAAGCAAAACTCAAGAAGGTAAGAGAAAACTCATTCAAATTTAAATTTATGTGATAACTCAATCTGCAAACCCGTTAAATTTTCTTTAAAATCTCATATTACATCTTTACTTCTACGACAACTACCTCCAGTATTAGAGTGCACCAAAGTGACAAACAAAAAGCAGACCTGTTCGTTAACCACCTCTCTGATGTATTCCAACCACACAAAGACGCAATCGACGTTCCAGTCCCAGAAATTCTAACATTATCCACGCCCATACCTTCAGTTACTCCAAATTACATAAAGACTAAATCTTAAGAAATCACTAGGATTGTATCAAGTCACACCCCAAAAAGGGAATCTTGTTATTAACCTACATCTTTAACACTATACCGTCCTACAGAATTTTAAGAAGCTGAAAAAATACTCACTCTTTAGTCGGCTAAAGACCCGAGCTATGTAACGTTATATGGCCCTATAAACTTGTTATCGGTGACTACGAATTCATTCTCAACAATAAACTAAGTCCCAGACTACTAATTTGGTTTTTGTAGATCGTACTCAACAATCCAATAGTGTCATTGGATCGCTCAGATGATAAACACTAATTTAATGGAAAACCCTACTACACATACATCCTACTGGACGTTAACCAGGCCTTTGATAAGGTCTAACATAAAAAATTACAAAATTCAACAAATCTTATTAACTCAATTTTACAAGTTACCAAAATCCGATTCAATCTTGAGACCTTTCCTATATCTAATATTTATCTATGACCTATGAAATAGGTACCTCCGCTTTTATACTCCACAATTATACTAGCATGTCGCAACGATGTAAACTTCGCATCACGCCACGTCCAAATACTTAACTAACTTAAAGACTAGCTCAAGAAATGCAATATAAAAGTTAATAAATTAAAATCAACACGTATGCCACTTTGCAAAAAGAGCAGTGTGTACTAATTTACCTAGACAATATCAAGATACACCAGTCCACCACAATGAGATAATTGGGACTACATATCGACAATAGATACAGAAGATTATAGATATAAGTGGGAGAATTCTAACTTTAATAACTTTTAATTTTAATAATTATTTACAAAAAACTACTTAATATGAGATCCCTTATTCTTGTAGATTTTATAGACATGCTTTCGCCAACTCTAAAGCGCTTTGTTGGTGAGTTCTTGAGGCAATTCCTTTCCAAGCCTTCTTCAAATCCCTTTTAAGGCCAATAGTGTCTTGAGTTTTGACATTCCAAAGACGTCCTTTAAGATACCCCTAAATAAAGTAATCTATAGGAGCAGCATCCGGACTCTTGAGTATCCGTTTATCAGGTGGTATAAACTTCATCGAAGGCCTCATCTATTCCATTGTCCACTTGGATGTGTGATTTGAAGCCGAATCCCGATGGAAGATAAAGTTACCATTTGGATAGAGTCATCTAGCATCTCTGGCCAAGAATTTATACAAAATGGAGTAACAATAATATTTACTATTGACTTTAAAATTTGGTTGAATAAAATGAAGATCAGTCTGATCATTGTAAGACACTGCCGCCCAGACCATAACTCCTTTTGCGAACAATTCTTTTCGGCAGAACTTTTTCGAATTCTTTTCGCTTCTTTTGACGTATCGAATCCTTCTTTGACTTTTGACTTTAGCTGACCAAGCCTCATCCGTTGTGATGAGGTTCTTCCACTTTTGGTCTTGAAGTGATGAATTATCCTCGATTCTGACGTCCCGTTGTTTTGATTTATATGAATTTCAATTAATATTCGAAAAGGGCATTATTTGGACAGTTTAATACCTTTTTTTGGTGAGATATAACAATTTATATATAAAAAATTGAAGTTTGAATTTGGCCAATTATTTTATCTATAACTCTCTGTACGCTCACTTGACAAGAATACATCAACAAAAAAGTAACACATACAACTAAGACTTAAAAATATAAATCATTAGATAGTAAACTACTAATATAAAAAAACATCATCTAGCCTTCATGAACTTACAAAATAGAACTGTGAAGCTGTGGCAGGAAAACAAATCTCGACATCATGCGAAGATGCCAATCTAAAATCCTACCACAAATAACCGCACCATGATACACAACTAATCGAATGTTATATGAGAACTTTGCGTTCTGTTTATAACAGTCATATACGATAGAACATCAAAACACTACAACACCAGTTTGTTAGAAGAGTTAAGAGGTTTTGGGCCACTAGATCTGTACTAAAGATAAACCTTCACTGAAGGGGCCTTTATCATGTTAGTTTGAAAACATCAAATATTAACGAATAATTAACGCATTCTAATTTCTAATTTTCTAATTAATCCAAAATCGTAATTTAAAAGTATTCCCAAGCGTGGCTAAACATTATTTTTACCATGTATATCGTTTCTCTCGCTGTGTGGCACCATCTTGCTGAAACCACACGTTCCTCCAAATGCCTTCAATTTGAGAGACAAAAAAATTTCTACCATGTTACGGTAACGTTCCCCAATAACGGTAATAGTATTTTCCTGTTTCATATTAAATAAATATTACAGCCTTGCCGTCAGGTGGGAACCGGCCATAAAACACACATAGCCAAACATATTTCTTTTGGTCTAATGAAAGCACAAATAAGGAAAAGAGATATAAGGGCTAAGGAATCCTCTTCAAGCGACGGTTATTGGAATCAAGGTGCTCAAAATGCTAGCGCCCCCGACAAGCGATGATTGTAGACCCAATGTTACGTATAGCTACTTGGAACATTGGTTCTCTGACTGGACGCAGCCAAGAATTGGCAGAAGCACTCCACAGACGTAACATCAACATTTGTTGTTTACAGGAACTAAAATGGAAAGGATCTAAATCCAGGGATGCCGGTATGGGTTACCAACTCCTATACCATAGTTCAACAAATTCTCGCAATGGCGTAGGAATAGTTTTAGACGAAACATTTAAACAACATCTCATATCCGAAATAGAAAGACAAAACGATAGGATAATGTCTGTTAAACTTGTACTTGATAAACAACCCTTACTTAAATATAATATCTAAATACGCTCCGTATTTGGGAGGATTTACATGTCCTAAGTATGCCGTTATCCAAAAATAAGATCATAGCCGGAGGCCTAAACGGCTATGTCGGCCGCTATGCACTGACAGATTCAAGAATTCATGGAAACCAGGGATATGGCTGTCTAAATAGCCAAGGATCCAATATTTTTAAAGTCGCCAAATTCAGGGATAACCAATCTAAAGATATTAAATATAAAAAGCAAAAATTTCCTTTACAGGTATATCAGAGCGAACCCTATGCATTAAACTAAACTATAGGGTTTAACGAAATTTTATTGCAACGAATGACAGTGAATTGTATTCAAATGAAAGTGAATAGCGACAAAAATTTAGCGGCCAGAACTGGACACTTTGCGGCTACTTCCGGTTAAACCGGTATCGAGATTTTTCGATTAGGCTAACTATTGGTGTCTGGTCTTGACTTATAATCCTTAGTTAAAAACTGAAAACGTTATGTCTTTATCTATCACAGATCAAAAGTTATAAGACGTGACAGATGTTGGACATGACAAAAGTAAAGCTGGTCTCCAGCTTGGAAGCTGGGCCGCTAATAAATATATAAAAAACGCAACGGGCACAATTTGAACCTTTGATGACAACATAAAAGAAAGGTGGTACAAATATTATAAAAATCTTTTAAATGAAGATTTTCCTCAAAAGCCAATCCCTTGCCTACCACTTGTTTAAGGCCCCCCAGAGAAGATAACACCGGAAGAAGTGAAAACTGCCATAAAACTAAGACTTGATCAAATACCTTTAGAACTCCTAAAGGGAAGTGGAGAAGCAAGCGTTTTTTGGGTCGCCAATCTCTTTAACCTTAGCCTAAAGGGAGGTAGAATGCCGGTGGCCTGGAGACTCAGTGATCTTATCCGGTTCCACAAAAATAAAAATGATTCGAAAGTGTAATAGCTAAAAGAATAAATAAATTGACTAGTACTACACCTAACCAATGTGGATTTACAACTGGGATTGGAACAATAGATGCCATTCATACAATCAAAATTATAATGGAAAAGTATAAAGCTCTCAGAAAAGACCTGTATTTCGTTTTTATAGATCTTGAAAAAGTTTTTGACCAAATACCAAGACAACTTATATGGCAAGCTCTTCGTGCACAGCTAGTACCAGAATATTATATCCACATTTTCCAAGATATGTACAACAATATCAAAACCAAAGTTGTAAGCCGGCAGGTACCGGTAAAAATTTCGAGGTAAAAGTTGGGGTGCACCAAGGATCTACTTTGAGCCCTTTGCTGTTTAATTTTGTTATAAACTACGTCACGGCTGAACTCCAGAAGCCAAACCTTGGATTATGTTATACTCTGACGATATAGTACTTGTAACTGAGTCACAGCAGAAAATACAAATTGACCTAAATGCATGGTGCACTGCGCTAGAACAAAGAGGATTGAGAGTAAGCAGAACCAAAACAGAATATATGTACTGCAACTTTTCTGGTCAAAGTAACGGAATTCACTTGCTGTATCTCGAAAATACACCCCTCGTCACAGTAAATCACTTCAAATGGATCAGTAGTAACATCAACAGCTACAACATGTGAAGATATAAAAAACTGTATAACAACAGGGTGGAGATCTCTATCTGTAGTTATGTGAGATAAAAAGATGCCCAAACAGGTCAAAGGAAATGTATATAAAACAACAATTAGACCAGTTTTACTATATGAACAGAAGTTTCACGTGGCGGAAATAAAGATACTACGGTGGTTGGGGAAAGTAACTCGCGAAGACAGGGTTCGAAACTAATATATCCAAGGGACATTTAAAGTTGCTAATATAGTAGATAAAATATTCGAAAATCGCCTGCGTTGGTACGGACATGTTATGCGCAGAGATCTTGACCATATGACTAGAACAGTCATAGAGATACAACAACCAAAAAGAAAACCAGGGCGCCTGCCGACGACCTAGATTGGGACCATTTAAAAAGATATGAAGAGGTTTAAAACCTGAGATGACTCAAATACGTCCAGAATGAGGAAAAACACCAGAAGGGCCGACTCTCAAAGAAATGGGAAATAACGGCATGGAAGAAGAAAAAGAAGAAGAAGCTATTAAGTTAATATGGTCTAATTACAATTCCAAAAAAAGAACTGTTAAACGACGTGCATATAAGGATATTTTCGACACTAAGTTTCAGTATCGCATTATCATACTCACAACGTTTTTAATGGTTTTTAGGCTAAAGTTCTTAAATCAACTAAATCTTGTAAGGCTTTAAGTGTGAATCTTTGTTCAATATGATCTGCAAAGATGTTTCACGGATGCCCGTTTCTTGAGAGCGACGTCGAATAGAGGTGCTATATTTCTTTTGCATATTTGTCCAACTTCTCAATATTTTAAGATTAGCGAGCAGTATGAACAGGCAATTTTTTAAAATGTTTTTAAAAGGTAATAAAATGGTTTAACACTGGTCGTATTATTACAATCAAAATATTGCTTTCACTTTCGTAAAGTGGCAATAATTAATGAATTACTTTGGTAAAATAGATACTTTGTAAATTTCTAAAAAGCTTCATGATTAATTTATATACTTAATACAACTATCGACATCGTTGGATTTATCTGTAGGAGATCTTGTCCATGTTCCATCTGCTCTCCTGATAGGTCCTTTGGGTACTTGAGGCCTCTTAAGGTTCTTCGTGGCTCTCCAGATTGAGTGATCCTGTTGTTTCAAGTTCATTAAATACTCAGTGAAGTTATCATTTTGTATCTCTCTTAATAGTTTATGAAGTTTACGCGTTAAATGATTGTAGATAGTTTTACCATCAGGATTATGTGTCCTCTGCCACGTTCCTCTGGCTCTCCTCTTTTCTGCGGTCAGTCTTTAACCGTTAGAGGTATGGAAGCAGTAGGTTTTTCATGATCACTTCCGATAGGGGTCGACTCCCAGGCAATCTTTTGGATGACATTAGTGAGATGATTAATCGCTTCGTAGTTTAAGATTTGTGTTGTCTTCCAAGTATTGTTGAAAAAGTTCCCAGTTTGTTTGTGTATACACTAGTTTGTGGTTGAGTGATTTTTTGATAGTAGAGGTACATAAGTTTAGTATGACTGGCGAGTGATCTGACGACAGGTCATTACTTGCTTCTACAATTACGTAATCGGTAGATATAACATGGGAGATATATAAATCCAATAAGTCGGGAAGTATACTGTAGTCTGATGGCAGTAAGTGGGCACTCCGGAGGAGTGAGAAATGAAGTGGTTTTGTGTGATTGATTGTAAGAGATTACGAGCTTTTGTTAGTATAATTCTAGAACCCCAGTGGGTGTGTTTAGCATTCCAATCGCCACCCGCAATAAATTTACTGCCCAGAACAGAGAAGAAGCTATTATATTGGTGAGTAGAGATGTTATGTCTGGGGGGACTGTAGATAGCTGAGACAACGAACGACCAACAAAAGGAGTTGATTTCAACATTTGTAGCCTGTATGAATTCTGTTTGATAGTTTTCTACTTCAAAATGTGATATGGAATTTTTAACGATAACCGCAGATCCTGCATGGACAGTGCCGTCTGGATGCGTTGTATGGTAGACAGAATAATTCGGTATTCGAAACATGGTTCTTACAGTAAAATGGGTTTTACTCACTAACATAATGTCAATTTTATTCATTTGTAAGAAAGCTATTAATTCTTGTTTATGGTTTATTAACCCGTTTGCGTTTCACGTCCCAATTCTTAATATATTGGACATTAAGGAGTTATTTTGTTTATGACAGTTGTCAATAAGTTCAGCATTGTATTATTTTAATGCATTAATTGAGCAAACATATTTTTAAATTTGGCTAGAGAGGTGATTAGTTGTTCTCCTAGGTTGACTTGCTTGTTGGGACTTCCTTTGACGACTTGACTGTGAGATTGCATATGGTTTATATGTGGCGTCATGTTGGGTTGCAGCAGAGTGGCTGGGACAGGGTTAGATGGTTGTGAAGGTATCACTCTTCTATTTGGTATTGTTTGATTATTTGCTTTGTAACGCATATTTATTAAGTTTTTGTATGTTAAACATCCTTTATAGTTTGCAGGATGGGTGCCCTCACATAGAGACATTCCGTGTCAAATGTCACTTCCAATAAACCCGTTTACTCCCGCTGAAGTTATATATGATATTCAAAAATTGAATCAATTTAAGGCGCCAGATTATGATTTAATAACTGGAAAAATTCTAAAAATGCTGCCCAAGAAAACTGTCGTACTTCTAACTACGATTTTCAACCGTTCTCATATTACCCAATCACCTGGAAGTACGCACACATATTAATGATATCCAAACCTGGAAAGGAACCAGAAAATGTGACTTCGTATCAGACAATAAGCCTTTTGTCTATAACGAGTAAACTATTTGAAAAACTGTTTCTTAAAAGATTTCGCCAAGATACAGACATATTAACATATTCAACACCTACCACAACACCAGTTCGGTTTTCGAGAGGGTCAATCAACCACATATCAAACGCACAGAATAACAAATGAAATCTCATCCTCTCTAGAAGAAAAGAAGTATTGCACCGCTGTGTTCCTGAACGTGCCCCAGGCCTTCGGCAAGGTTTGGCACACAGGGCTGCTATATAAACTAAAAGAGTCATTACCGAGCTACTATTACTTGCTCCTTAAGTCATACCTAACAGACAGCTATTACTCTGTCAATTGCGATAACGAACTATCCCCATATTACCCTATCAAATCCGGTGTCTCGCAGGGAAGCGTCCTGGCCCCCCTCCTTTACCTTGTCTATACTGCTGACCTGCCAGAAACTGACAGCACTGTGACTGCTACCTTCGCTGACGACACGGCAATACTTTCCACCCATAAAAATGCGGATAGTGCAACTTCCAACCTCCAACAACACCTCAATATAATCAGCACATGGTTAGATAAGTGGCGCATAAAACTTAATCAATTAAAGTCAGCCCAAATAACATTTACTATGAAAACCAATATTTGCCCGCCTGCCAGCATTAACAATGCGCCAGTACCGGTAAAAACCGACGTCAAATACTTGGGACTACATCTTGATCAACGGCTCACGTGGAACAAACACATACAAACTAAGCGCAAACAATTAAACCTCAAATACCGTGAAATGTACTGGCTCCTTGGTAGACATAGCTACTACTCTACAAAACGATGCTGAAACCAATTTGGACATTTGGTATACAACTTTGGGGATGTGCTAAACCGACGAGAATAAACACACTGCAACAATTTCAGTCAAAAACCCTCCGCGCAATTGTTGATGCGCCCTGGTTTGTAACCAACCAAACAATCCACCAAGACCTAGACGTCCCATTCGTTGTCGATGAAATCAAAAGATATGCGATGAATTACCACCAGAAGTTAGATAGACACAGCAATCCACTAATTCACCAGCTTTCCACTTATCATCCACCAATACGAAGATTGAAGAAAACATGGCCTGAAGACCTCACCAACCTCCCGTAAATGGTGTTCCTAGGGAGTGTCATCAATGGATGACTTCTCCTTTCACTGCCTCCCCTAGCATCACATTTATTGAATACTTTTGTTAAGTTGATTTAAATTAACATTATTGTCAATAAAAAAATTACACGGCAATACCAAATTTAGTTAACAAAATAATTACAATATAAGATTGAAATTTTGTGTGTATGTGTACAAGGGAAAATGAAAACGTGTTGGGATATTTGAAAGTTAGATAGCTATTGTTTTATGTCCATATTTTGGTGTAGCGTCACTTTTGCAACTGTGGAAATGATTTGAGTTCAGAGGTCAAGGACATATGAAATACGAAAACTTGATCTTTTACTTTATAAAATGTCCAAGGGTACAAGATTTGAGAAACGCTGTAGTTACATTATTAATTCCACTTTACTAATCCACCGGCCTGGTGGAGATACTATAACACTTTTGCTTTTCGGGTGTATGGGAATCGCTGTAGAGGTAGCATCTTTTGATGTGGTCCGTCGCTCCTCCATAATGCAGGGAGGAGAATCGCATCACTTATGACTTCAAACGCCACACCCCGGAACACTGCTTCGACCAGCAAGCTAAGCGAAGTGAGAGTAACCAGATATGGTGACTAATGCTAGCGTCCGACCTGGAATAGGCGGCTGACAATAGCGTCTAGACCCCATGTTAGGGGCGGCTGAAAAACAACTCACCAAGACATCTAGCCAACGTGGTGTTTTGCTGGCTACTTCCTCTCAAAATACAAAATGCAAGTACAACAAACTAAAAGGCCCATAATCCCCAGCGGTTCGAACAACCCTGGCCAAGGCAGCGACCAGACAAGTTTAAGAAGAGGGGGTGCTAAGAATCCCTGGGAAACAGGCTGCCAACTCTACGTAGCTACATATAACGCAAGATCAATGGCAAACGAAGATAGATTAGGAGAGTTTCAGTATAAATTAGAGGAAATAAAATGAGATATAGTTGGAATTTTGGAAATGAGACGTAAGGGCAAAAATGTGTCACCCTAAGAATAAGACATATGTTAGTTTGGAAAGGAAACGAACAAAATATTGGAGAAACATGGATAATTATACATAAAAGACTGAAGAAGCAAGTAAAAATAGTTAAATGCATGTCGGACTGGATTATATATATATATAATAGTAAGGATTAATAAAAATATAACGCTGCAATTCATACAAGTATATGCCCCAACAACCAAGACGACGAAGTAGAAGTACTATATGAAGAAATCTCGGGAGGCATAGCAGAAAATAAAGCTAGCATCACCATAATCGGAGAAGTCTTTAACGCAAAGACAGGACAACAGAACTAAGTGAATGACACACATATTGGTAAATTTGGAATAGGCAACAGAAATGAAAGAGGCGAAGTACTAACTAACTTTGCAGAAGAAGAAAGATTATATATGGACATTGGTAAGACCAAATAGACGTGACAAAAATAAAATTGACTTCTTGCTTACAAACAAGAAATACATATTCCAAGATGTAGATGTAGTGAATCAATTTTGAACTGGAAGTGACCACAGAATGTTGAGAGGTAGAATCTGACTTGATGAGAAATTGGAGAGAAAAATGAAACACTCAAAAAGAGTCAAAACAGATGCCGAGCAAATAAGATCCAAAAGAAACAGTTACAAACAGCAGATAAACAAAACCTTAGAGAAATTTCATGAAGTATGAGAGAGCAACAACGTAAATGAGGAAAACAACAAAATAACAACAATAATGAAAAGAGCAGCAAGTAAAACCACAACAAATAAAAGAAGGAAAAAGAAAAAGCTCTTAACAACAATGGCAAAAGAAATACAGACAAATATGTAAAACTAAATAAAAACATAAGGAAAAGGGCAAAACGAGACATAATGGAATATAACACGACACTAGTGGAAAATATAATAAAAAAAGAAGTCATTAAATTGAAGGACAAACAAAGTAATATAATAGATAACAGAGAAGAGATATTAAAAGTGCAAAGAACAAAAAAATACAAATGTTAAATGTAAATTGAGAAAAGATGCCCAATATCGATATATAAGAAATTGAATACGCATTAAAGCAAATGAAAAATAACAAATCAGCGGGATAAAACAATATCTTACACGAAATGTTAAAACAAAGCACAGATGGATTAAAACAAAAACTTGCAACATTATTTAATAAATACTTGACTGAAGGCAACATCCCAGACGAATGGGGAAATGCAATAGTAATACTAATATACAAAAGGGGAAATCCAAAAGACCCGAAAAATTATAGGCCCATAAGCTCATTATTCCAGGTATTCAAATTATTCATGAAAATTTACCAACCAAAAGAACAAGCAGGTTTCAGGAGAAAATACAGTACAACAGAACATTTACAAACAGTAAGAATAGTAATAGAAAAAACAACTGAATATAACTTACCATTATGGATGGCTTTTATAAACTTCAGGAAACCGTTTGATACAATGGAAATAAGTGCATTGATGTCAGCAATGAGAAATGCAAGAATAGGCCAAAGATACATAAACTCAGTTGAAAAAAGTTATAGTACATCCACCCTGAAAATACGATTACACGAGTTAACAAATAAAGTGGAAATACAGAGAGAAGTGAGACAAGGGGACATCATATCACCAAAGCTGTTCACACTAGTGCTAGAAGACGCATTCAAAGGGGTAAAATAGGAAAATAAAGGAATAAATATAGCAAGCCAAAGACTTAATAACTTAGGATCTGTTGGCAACATTGTATTATTCGCACAAAAAGAGCAAGAACTAAACGAAATGATAAAAGAACTACAAACAGAAGCAAGAAAGGTAGGACTGAAAATGAACGTGTCTAAAACTAAGTATATGACAAACCAACATAAATGAATAACCAATAACAATCGACGAACAAGACATAGAAAAGGTAGAGACATACATATACTTGGGACAGGCTATCACAACCGGGAAGTTAAATCAAGAAAAAGAAATAAACAGACGAATAAAGTTAACGTGGGCAGCATACGGCAAACTAAAATACATTCTGAACATGAAAATACCAATACAACTAAAAATAAAAATCTACAACAAATGTATATATGCCACAACATCGGAGATATGGGTATTAACCAGAAAAACAATAAAAAAGCTTCAAATCCACCAAAGATCAATAGAGAGAAAATTATTAGGAATAACATTAAAAGATCGGAAAACAAACAAATGGATAAGAGATAGAACGCAAGCTGAGGATATAATAAAGAGAATTTGCATCTTAAAATGGGCCAGGTATGTTGCCAGACATAAGGAAAACTGGAGTTGAACGACTACAATACGGAGACCTTGGAGAGAAAGAAGAAGCACTGGAAAACCGCAACAACGATGATACGACGATTTAAAAAAGACAGCGGGCCTAAATTGGTACCAAGTAGCCGAGGATAGAGAAAAATGGGCAAAAATGAGAGAGGCCTATATCGAAAAAATAGAGATCGAAGAAGAACACTTCTCTGAAAGCCAGAGGAAATTATTCGCCTTATTAGAAGTAAATGCGCTATTCGTAATCACCTTCGTTTAATTATAAAATAAACAACTGTTGATGCATATATAAATGCAGAATCATTATGAAGAAGAAGGTGTCATACAAGATTTCTTTGTTGAGTTAATATTTATGATAGCAAAAACATGTTTTGAGGAAGCACGTGGATTTTCTCTTAGATTCTGTAATTGTCTGATCACTAGAAATACAATTACATATAGAATAATATGCAAATCCTGAAGCGTATGTATATTACGTTTACTTTAATAGACTTTTAACGAAGCTCTAAGGCCGTCGAAGTAAATCGGAAAAATAAATTATCAAAATAACATTAAAATACAAAGTGGCTAATTTAGGTGTATAGAACTACAAATTTAAATCATTTTTAGATTAAAAAAAATAACAAACATTATTCTGTAAGTACTTTATTTAGACTTTACAATTATGTGTGAAGTGTAACGTCTGTCAATAACAATTCAATTCTTATACAATACAAATTCGAGTTCTTTTCGCGTATTTTTAGCGATGTTCCACTTACAGCATCTCGACTATTTTGCTTTAAATGTTCACAATTCATTGGCTTGTTGTTATAGACTTGTCCCCTTAGATAGCCCCATGAAAAAGTCAGAAGCTATCAGATCCAGAGAGGCGGGCTATCAGTGTCACCATTTCTTGCAGTAATTGACCTGGAAGCACCCTTTTTAACATTTCAACAGTATCTCGTACTGTTTGACATGTGGTTCCATCCTGTTTAAACCACATGTTGTGCAGGCCCAACTGATTAAATTAAAGTAACAAAAAACTGTTACAGCAGCACCTGCAGCGTCTTTAAATAAATTGCCCTTCCTGGCCAGATTTCACATCACTCTGTCATTCGCTAACGATGTAGTGGTCGTTCGTTTTGTTTTTTTTTATTGATCAGATACATAACTATTTACAATCTGCTGCAAAGCAATAAGTAAATAATTTACGTAAGTGTGGGTTTAGGTGGAAGTTGACGTTCATTAACGTCACTTCTGCTGTAACTTAATGTAAAAATACTAGTACTAAATCCGGATGGGTAAGTCCAAGGTGTAGTGTCTTTTAAGACTGCGGTTGTGTTCACTGCTATCTAGTAGGTTTAAAGCTAAATGATTGGGGTGCAATTCTAGTTTATTGATATATCTTTCACTATTTTTAACTATTTCACTTTTCACTAAACTTATTTTTAGGTCACTGTAAATGTCCGCATTGGTTATGTAGTGTGGTGCATTAGTGATGGTTCTGAGTGTTTTTGACTGGAATCTTTCAATTATCGAGATATTGGAAGATGAAGCAGTTCCCATATCTGGATACCATACATCCACACGGGCTTGAAATGACCTTATATATTAACAGCTTGTTGTCGAGAGAAAGTTTCGAGTTTCTACCCAGTAGCCAGTAATGCTTGCTGAATTTTAAATTTAATTTAGTCTTTTCTTCCACAAGTGTGTTTTCCACGTAAGGCCCTTATCGAGATGTATTCCCAGATATTTAGCCGAATCGGCCTGCGGAATTTGCTGTCCATTGAGCATTATTGGGGGCATATACCACGTCGTTTAGTGAATGTGACGTGCACAGATTTCGCTTCGTTTATTTTAATGCGCCACTTTTAAACCAATCGTGAACAGTATTGAGCCTGTTCTGCAGTTTTGCTGATGCTCTAATTGGGTCACAGTCGGTAGCTAAGCGCAGTATCATCCCAAGTCGGGGGTAAGTCAGCCGTGTAGAGGAGGTATAAGAGCGGTCCCAGGACACTACCCTGTGGCACACCAGAATTTATGGGCATAAGATTAGTGAGTTCATTTTCGTATTTAACTTGGAATAGTCTATCGGTAAATAGGATTTTAGAATGCGATAGTAGTTATCCGGTAGCCATTTCTTTAGTTTATAGTGCAGCCCTTATGCCAGACTTTGTCGAACGCTTGACTGACGTCGATAAATACTGCACTACAGTACCTTTTTGCTTCGAAGGATGCATTTATAATATCTACCACACGATGGACCTGCTCTACGGTTGAATGTTCAGTCCTAAACCCGAACTGGTGATCCGGTATAAGGTGTTCATCTTCTACAATGGGCATTAATCTTTTGAGTAGTAGTCTTTCAAACAGTTTAGAGGTAACAGGTAGTAGACTTATAGGCCTATAGGACTCTGCAATGTTTGGGGTTTACCGGGTTTTGGAATTAAGATGATTTTGCAACTTTCCACTGTGCAGGAAAGTGTCCAGTTCGTAGTATGGCATTAAATATAAGTGTTAACAACTTAAGTCCTTTAATCGGTAATTCTTTTAGTATACGCCCTGTTATAAGTTCGTATCCCGGTGATTTTTTTACTGGCAATTTAGCGATGGCTGTTTTACTTCCTTCATTTTGAAGTTTTTAATTGGTGGCGTTAATTGTAACGGGGCCTCTAGGTAGCGTTCTATTTCGTCTTCGTCTATTCCAGGGATGCCAGGTTCAGGTTGAAAACTTTTTGAGGTGGTTTGCATAAACTTCAGCTTTCTCGGCATCACTTTTAGCCCATGTCCCGTCTACTTTACGGAGTGGGGTACTGGCTTCTGAGGCTGTTTAAGCCTTTTCGTGGCTTTCCATAAGGAGTAGTCGCTTTGTTCTGTTGCAGATAGTTCCTTCAGATACTCTTGAAGGAGTCGTTCCTATAGTCTTGCAGTAGCTTTTTAAGTTCTCTGGTACAATTGTTTAATCTTCGCTTTTCTTCAGGATATCGTCTAGTGTGCCATCTCTTCTCAGCCTTCTTTTCTCCCTTATCTTATTAGTAATTTCGCCAGGATATCCTCGTTTGATTGGGTAGGGCGGGTTAGAGGAGTGGACTCCCAGGCAGCATTCTGCACTAAGGTCTGAAAATTCTCTACTGCCTGTTCAATGTCTTCAGCCGTTTTCAGCGGAACGCTATCAGTTATGTTTCTATCCACTATCTCTCTGAAATAGTTCCAGTCCGTTCTGCAATTGTGTAGTTGTGGCGGTCTATGTTTGGCAGTTATATTTGCACTTAGGGTTAGAAGTACAGGGGAGTGATCAGATGAGAAGTCTTGCAGGTCTTCGACTTTTACGTGTGCTTGACTAATTCCTTTGGTGACGAAGAAATCTAGGCAATCAGGGATTTTTGTCAAGTCAGTCGGCCAATAGGTTGGTTTGCCGGTAGATGCAAAATCTGAGTTATTCGTTTGGATACTGGTTTCTAGGGCTCTGCCTCTTGGGGTATGTAATCTCGATCCCCATAGTGGACTTTTGGCATTGTAATCTCCGCCAGTAATAAATCTTGCACCTAATGCGTGGAAGTAGTCATCGAATCCTTCTTTATTCGCTCTATAGCGTGGGGACAGTATGCTGAAATTGCTATTGGTCCATGTCAGTCTTCCACTATTACGGTTGTGGCTTGTAGAAAATCTCTGCTAAATTTATCTAGCTCGTAGTGCTTTATTTCTTGCTTAATAATTAATCTAGTTCCTCCTCTGGCTCTCCCGTTTGGATGTTTTGTGTCATATGTTATATAACCAGAAATTTTAAAGTATGTTCTCTCAGTAAAATGAGCCTCTGAGATAAGTAACACGTCTATTTGGTTAGTTTTAATAAAGGCTTCTACTTCTTGACTATGATTTGTCAAACCATTTGCGTTCCAAGTTACGATTCTATATTGGGCCATTTTTGGGATCAATTTGTTGTCTAAGAGTATTGATTTCAGGAGATAATGTATCTATAGTTTTCCGCATTTCTCGTGCTTCTCTCAGTAGGTCCATAATTACATTATTTTGGTTTGTAATTGTTGACTGCATGAATTGCATTGCTTGTCTTAAGTGGTCTGCGTCTGAGTTTATTTGTGTTCTAGCTATTTGTGGTGGTCGTTCGTGAATTACAAAAGGTTATTTATCACCCCAACAGGGGGAATTTTGGTTGTTACCAAATCCGCTGAGGTCAAAATGGGCTTCGTCGCTCACAATAATTTTTTATAAAAATTTGGATCGGCATCCAATCTGTGTAGGATAAAACCACTGAAGTTACAACTGCGTTCATGATCACCAGATTCAAGTTTTTGAGTTAACTGAATTTTATAAGAACATAGACCCGAACCTTTTTTTAGAATATTCTGTAGAGAAGCCTAGTAGAGGATTTGGATCTTCGGCTACACTTTCACACTTTGAACGTTCTGTTCCGAACGATGAAAAACTCTTTGGTCCGTTACAAATCCATGCTGCTCAAATTTATCTACAAAACGAGTTCATGTTAGTTGCAAAAGTGTGTGGTTTCTAGCAAAAATGGGACGCCACTTTTTGTTTCTGTAGTAGAAGATCGATTTGCGTAGGACGTTTTAGCAATTAAAATACGTTTCTCAAACGAAATATGCCCCAGAACAAATTTGCTACGTCTATACTACTGAACTGTCAATCAATAGCTGTTAAAATTGTCGGAAAAACAAAATAGCGGCATAAATAAGTTGGTTGGACATCCTATAGTAGAAATATTAAATATATTTTCACCAAGCTCAGCACAATTAAAGTAAATATTATTGAAAACCATATTATCCAATTTAGGCCCCATCAGGAGTCACGACCTTCTCAAAACAGACCTTAACCTGCTGCAAGCCAACACGAGTTCCTCATTATCCATACGTATCATTACATTCATGATGACGGTAATGACGCAAATCCTTGGTGTGATGATGACTCTCATTAATCTTTTTCTTGATCACACCCCTCACATAGTAATAATTGCAGTTGGGATTAAAAGGTGCTCACAAGTCGGAGGAGCGATGGTAGTATAAATTGTTGCCTTGTGGGCTGAAACAGAGTCTTGTTGGAATACATACCGTTGCCCAATGGCTTAAAAATTGTTCCTAGCACGTTAATATAGCCGTCAGATGTCTCCTTTAGGCCATTTTGAGGCATCTTGGCAGTTCCAGCAGTTCTATTCTAGATAAAGTTGTTTTTGTCTTAATATCGTCTAGTAGCACTTCTTTCCGCTCTTATTTTTCTCAATCAACAGTTGGCGGTTCCTCAAGATAAAAAACTTGCAATATAGGTTTTGGTGCACTGCTAAATGGCTGTCGATCTCGCCACGCCCATTTCTTTTGCCAGGTCAGTTACGCTCCTCCCTAGATTTTAATGAGCCTTCTCTTTCAATTGGCGGACTAACTCATCAATTCTCTTGCTGTGAGTTATCCTGTCAGTAGTTACCTCTTTCTAGTGTACTCACCTCATAAACTTGGACCTTTTTGTACCCAAACTACGTAATATTTTCTGTCGGAAATTTTTCAACGCAAAGAGATTTGAGTACAAGCAGCTCTACAGTTAAGCGTAGGTTGTTGATTATGTAAAACAAATTTGTGTTACTTAATAGAGGTTCGCGCATGCGCATAAGACAACCTTACGGCTTTTCTGCAATAACGTAAAAGAATTCGGATTTATTGTTGTGTCAGAAGCGCAGTAATTTGGAATTGTGCGAAGAATATTTGGTGTCAATAAATTTCTTGTAGCCAAAGTAATTTAGAAACTTAGTGGATGCTCTCTACAGTGTCCAATGCAAAATTTTCTTTAAACCTGTATAGTAGGTTTCACTTCTTAAAATCTGTGAAAGAAACCACCTTTATTTAACTACGGAAGCGTTTAGCGATGGCAGTGCATTAAACTTGCAATATTGTGCTACTTTATGACATACGTTCTCTTATAAATATTTGCATACTTTCCAAATCTTAATAGCTCATTTAAAACCCTCTACAAATACCTCCACGTCTATTGAATATTAAATTTACTTTCATGAAGTGAGAGATTATATATATAGATAGTCTAACGCTATACCAATATCCCTAACAGTTAACTCTACAAAGTGTATACAGCCCACAATTATATAAAAAAATTGAAATTAAAAAAACATTTATGTGGTTTACTCTTAGAACTGATACGGCTCACAGAAATAAATTCTGCCAAACGAATTATCAATCCAAGCAATTTTACAATTAAAACGGTAGATGTTTGGTTATAGCTAAATATTATAGTTTCATTTATTTCCTTTCTGTTGATAAACTGGTAATAACTGCAACATGCTAGGCTATTAGTCAGCTGCAGATTACCTTGACAAAATACAATGGGACATAATACACGGTGGTTTTTGTGCCTCCAAGATCCCACAGCTCGCTGCCGCCCAACACTGATAATTAAGAGAAATGGCACTTCAATACTGCGGCTTAGCGCAGTCTCGCCCACAGTTTTTCTCTGCAAGGCCCTTGCAATGCTTTTGTCGAGCTGGTAAACAAGCGTCCTATCCGTCGGCCGCTAATTCCGCGTGGTGCCCTTGGCGACGGTTTGAGCGGAACAAACCGAGCTATTTCGCATAAGCCAATTTTTGCAGGCGCTGTTGACGCAAGGCGCCTAGAAACTTATTGTGCGTGCTGCCAATGCCAAGCATGTAATTACAGGTACGTTGCAACACCTTCCGAGAAAAACGGGAATTGTCGTTTCGTCACAGTTGCACATTTGACAAAAAGCGCGACTCAAAGAGCTGCGGGTTTCCTTTCATTTGAATTACACGAACGGCTCGACAAATTACATTTGTGTATAAACGACAGGACAAAATATTTTTAAAGAGTAGACTAAGAATATTCGTTTGAGTTAAGCGCATTGATAAGCTTTTTAAGGTCGTCGGTTAGCTGGCGTATCATATAAGTGACACTTTTATTTTATCTTGTTATTGTTGAAGACTAAGTATTCTAAAATCAAATTTGATACCAATATAACATGCAGCTCAGAGCTCGGCGCCGGTGTGGGTGATAAATATCAAGACATAATACCGGGCTTTAATTCCATACTTAACCCTTACTAAAGCGGTGTCTATCAAGATTATCTCAACAACAACTCTTAAATAACTTCCAAATGTTCCAAAATCCTTCCTCATCGGTGATAACTATCAGCTCCAACAACCGACTACTTATCAATAAAATCAAAATCAAAATTATAGAAGCATAAAAGTGTCTATCGAGGCAAATGGCGAAACCGCAAATAAAGAAAATAATTGACAAGATTAGCAACACTAATCCACTACGAAACAAGTTACAAGTTGGCCATTAAGGGGTTAGGCCACTGTAGAAATTTCAAAAAATCGATTTTTTTACTTAAAAGATGCCTTAATACCTCGAAAATGACATACTCAAAGGATTAAGGCGGGAAAATGTCTAAGCACTTCTATTTTGAATTTTGGCGCAGCCCCTCTCAACCCGCTGCGAGCGCCTTTTATTATTACTATGGTGCGCTGAAAACTTTAAACGCGTTTTTCTCGAAGCTACATTTTTCAAGTCGACCGGACTCATAACTCGAACAAATCTTGACCGATATTCACAATTACATTCTGCATGGCAGTACGTAGGATTTTTTCTATATATTGCATAATTTTTTTATAAATAATTTTCTGGCGATTTTTTTGAAAATTATGAACTTTTTTAAAACGCGCCATTTTTTTGCAAAAATGTATGTACTTCTAGAGCTATTTATATGGGGACGCGGTGGCTCAGCAGATTCAAGCAGTTTCCTCTGTTCTCTAGCGCGGCGTTCGAGTCTCGCTCAACCCATAGGTGTGTGTGAATGTCCTAGAATAAGTGCCTGTTAGTGGGCACAACAAGCCCTTGAGGCTGTAGCTCCTATACGTGTGACAGAAAAACAGCTATTCACATGTATAAAAAAAAATTTTGTCCAACGTAAATTAAAAATTGCAGAGGCAGTTGGTCCATACACCCTTCAAAAAGAAGGCATAGTCGACAAATAGCTGTGCAGCCGGCATTTTATTTTATATTACTTTGAAAAAATTAATTTTTACAGTTTATGACTTGTATCATACAATAAAAGACCTTTTTCAGAATTTTAATTTATTTCATTGTCAAGTTGTTATTTGAATTTCTAACGGTAAAGATGTATTGTAAATGTGCGCTGACCCGTATGATGTGACCGCAAGATAATTGGAGTATTCCATGCTATTAATAAATATTACCTTCTTATTTTATCGAAGGTCAGTATTTAAAATTTATATTTTACTGCTGGAGGCATTAATAACAGGACCAATGGTCCACACACAAAATTACGTACATGCAACAAACTTAAATATGTATAATGGTCAAAACTCTGTGCAAATCGTGTGCACCTGTGCCCTTCAATACATCAATGACGCAACCATTGCCAGCCAACAACATTACCCACAATTTAGTACGACATATTATTCACAACCCTATGTCACTATACAAATAGCAAATCAAACCTACAACCAAGCTCCATACTCACAATCTACAAGTTCTCTTGGAAATCAATAGCAAACGGACACACACACAGTAAGAAACGAGCAGAATCATAGAATTACTGGCTAGGTTATCTTGGAATACCAATCAGCAACCGATATGACAATCTAGAAAAGTAGAATATAGACCAGAGTACCCAAAAAAGCAAGATAATGAAGAACCGAAGATACCGCCTATATTTATAACAGGTGTGAAGAATATCAATGCCACTCACAAAGCTACTTGAAGAGATAGCAAAGGACAAGTACACAATAAAATCACTATTTGGAGATCAAGTTAAAGTGTAGACCTTGGAGAGTACAATCTATACGACTATTATTAAGGCATTAATTACCAAGAAGACTGAGTTTCATACTTATGAATCCAAGCAGGAAATTTTTTTTCGTATAGTACTAAAGAACATACACCCCACGATTGACACAAATTATATGAACTCAGCTTACAAGAAAAAGGACACAAGGCTATTAATATATGGAACATAAAGCAGCATAAAACCAAAGACAGAAGCTCCCCTATTTCATAGACCTCAAACCAAAACCAAACAACAAATATCCATCTCTTTTAAATACGTGGCGTAGACATTTGAGTCCCAACACGTCAGAAGGAAAATTCCAAGTACAGTACAAACATTACTCAAAAACGATTGCAACAATTCACACGCTGCAAATGCGCGGCTAACCATGCAACCAAAGACTGCACATAGGAAGATTAAACGACGAAGAAAGTTATCTGTGCCAAAATTGCCAACAATAATCAACCAACTGCAAACTACCGAGGCTGTATAATACACAAACAGCTGCAACAAAAATATTCCCGCACTAAGGGAAAGACATGTACCTAAATTCCCAAATTAACTCACACCAAACCTAACTATGCAAGATTTAACAAACCACTAGATAAACTATGCCAACAACATACAATCCATTACTCCAATAACTCTAGCACAAACCTACCAAATTAACATAATAAAATTGCGATTTGAAACGCCAATGGCTTATGCCAATACGTTTAAAAAATTAAATTGTTCCTAAATATTCATAGTATCGACGTAATGCTTATATCCTAGGCTCGATTTACAGATGAAAGTCATGTAAAAATAACATCCTAATAGTGATGCTCATGCAGGCTCTGCAATACTTATTAAGCAAAATATAAAACATTACCAACGAGCCGAATACAAACACGAAAATATACAAGCAACTAACATCACTCTCTATGGTTATTTAGGCGAACTTACAATTGTGGCAGTTTACTACTCCCCAAAACATAACAAATTTGAACACTTTGATCATCTATTCAAAACACTTGGAAACAGGTTTCTAATTGGAGGTGACTATAATGCTAAAAACACTATATTAGGTTCAAGAACAACCACAATGAAGAGAAGACAACTATTAGTCGCCATGAAAACTAACAATCTCAGTTACCTCTCCACAGGACAACCCACCTACTGGCCTAGCGATACAAACAAATTACCAGACCTATTGGATTTCTGTATCACTAAAGGCCTTAACAATAGAAAGTTCTTAGTAAAATCATGTTTCGAACTCAGCTCAGATCATATACCGGTTCTAATAAACATGTATGGTCAAATACTAGAAAAGCCAAAAGAACCATCTCTTTATAGCAAAATAAACCAATTGGGACCTATTCCGTAATATACTAGACGAACACATCAGCTTAGGCTTTCCACTTAAGAACGAAGCCGATATTGAAATAGCAGTTGAAACATTAACCAAAACAATTCAAACGGCAGCATGGCAGTTAACACCCGACCAAACGGAAACGGATATTCAAGAAATAGTTCCAATCAACGTCAAACAACTAATATCTAGGAAAAGAGAAGCCCTAACTGGATGTCATCTAACATACTCCCTCAACGATAAAATGAGACTAAATAAAATTACAAAAGAGTTGAAACAAGTGCTAACAAAACTCAAAAATAAATCAATTCAAGACTACTTAAGTAAACTAGACCCGACACAAGCCACGGATTCTTCACTGTGGAAGGCGACAAAAAAATTCAAAAAACCTCAGACCACAATAGTGCCTGAAAGAGCGGAAGATGACAGCTGGTGAAGAAGCAGCATACAAAAACATACTCCAACAAGTATTCCAACCGCATAATATTAAAACCAGTTTACAAGATGAAAATGACATCAAAAAAATACTTGATGCACCATATCAAATGAGTCTACCGCTTCGGCCTATCACAACTACAGAAGTCAAAACAATAATCCGTAAAGAATTAAACCTAAAAAAGTCTCCAGGCTTTGATCTTATTACAGGGAAAGTCCTCAGAGAGGATAAGATTGCAACATTTCCCAAATCAGTGGAAAGTAGCTCAGATAATAATGCTACCTACACCGGGGAACAATCCAACGCAATTGGAATCATATAGGCCGATAAGTCTGTTGTCCCTTCTATCTAAAGTTTTCGAGAAAGTCTTGATGAAACGACTGCAACCAGTTATAGACGATAAAAACCTAATTCCTAACCATCAGTTCGGATTCCGTAAAATGCACAGAACAACCGAGCAAGTGCACAGAATCAGTAAACAAATAATGCAAAGTTTGGAAATCAAACAATACTGCTCGGCAGTGTTTCTCGACGTACAGCAAGCTTTCGACAAGGTATGGCACAAAGAACTATGTTATAAAATGAAGCTACTAATATCGTATCAATACTATATTATTCTAAAATCCTTTCTAACTGATAGACAGTACTACATAAAATATCAGGATGCATTCTCAAACTTGTTCCCAATATCATCTGGTGTCCCACAAGGTAGTGTGTTGGGATCAACACTCTATCAGATTTACACCGCAGATCTACCAGTTTCCGAGACAGCATTCACTGTCACACTTACAGATGATACTGCTGTTTTGGTATCACATACAAATCCTAACTCTGCTACACAAAATCTCCAAGCTCATCTAAATGACATAGAAATTTGGTTAAAAAATAGAAAATTAAAGTAAACACTGGAAAATCATGTCACATTTACTTTAAGAAGAGGAGACTGTCCTCCTATGACGCTCAATGGTCATCAAATACCCCAATCAGATGAGGCAAAATACCTTGGTCTTCACCGGGATAGGAGAATGACGGGAAAGAAACACAAATTTAGTAAACACAAGCAACTAGGACTTAAATTTACAACAATGTACTGGATGTTAGGTAAGCAATCACGGATGTCACTAGAAAGTAAACTTCTGCTGTGCAAAGCCATGTTGAAACCGACTTGGATGTACGGGATAGCGCAAGCAATTCCAACTTAGATATCATCCAAAGATTCCAGAAACAGGTGCTTCGCTTATAGCTATATGTTAAGTTATTGTTAATAATTAATAATAGTAAGCTTATAGTTAATGCACCATGGTACGTGCCACATGTTCTAAGTCATAGTGATCTAAAAGTGCCATCAGTACGTGACGAAATTAAAAAAATTAATGTAATTCACAGTGCCAAACTTCAGATGCATCCTAATAATCTGGCAGCCACACTGTTAGATGACAAAGCTGAAACCAGACGCTTAAAAAGGTTCAAACCGTCGGATCTTCAAACGAGATTTGATTAAACTATATCAATGCAAAATAATTTGAATGTTATAGAATAGCATTACTTAAGTTTACTTAATTAACCCTATAATGTATCTGAGTTTAAGTTAGTGTTAATTACTTAATAACCTACTATGGAGAATCTTCATTGAAAGGCTCTCTACTCGTCATTAGGTTGCTGTTATTAGAACAATTAATCATATCATATACCCATTTTATCCGTAAGGATAGATTGTATAAATATATTGAGTCTTAATAAAAGACTTTAAACTAACTTCAACAGTCGTAATCTTTTAACAGAAAAGGTATAATGCAATTTTCTTTTTCTATTCAAAGCTAGTCCGCGTTCGAGTGTTGGCGCGAGCAGATGTGTTATACCTGAGCCATCATTGCGAGCGCAGCAACCGAGTCGTAGTGATAACCGCAAGGCCGTAGGGCCTAGCGAGTGCATCCTCAACATAGTGGCGGAGCCCCGCTATTATCTTGCTGTCGTTTCTGCCGCTGTTAGTACCGCCGTTCCCACCGCCGTTCCTGCCGCCTGTTCCTGCCGCCGTTCCTGCCGCCGTTCCTGCCGCCGTTCGTGCCGCCGTTGGCTGTACCTGTGTTATTGCGGCGGTGCAGCTGCAGGATTACATAAGGAAATTATCAAGCAGCATACACTTGACCTTTGGTCAAGTACAATCTCGTAAAGTTGTGTTCTCCGTTATCCACGAGTGGGCCAGCCGGCCAGTGATAAAGTTATCAAGCGCCCGTCGCGCTGACCTTTAACACAAACATAAATGCAAGGTACGCAAATCCTTAACTAAACTATTGAACTATTGAAGTAGCCTAAAAATAAAATAAAGGCCGTCATGCTTGGCGTGCCAAACTTCGGGTATCAATACCCACCCAACCCTCCAACGATGAAAGATCAACACCCTGCCGCACATCATCAAAACATAATTCAACAACAGCAACAGCTACAACTACAACAAGCACCTATGGATACGCAGTCACAACAAATTGTTAACACCTACCCGCCATATCTAAGCCAACAACCTATGCAAACCCAGCAAATCACAAACCTAGAAGAACAGTGGCAAACGATAAATCCAAAAAAAAACAAAAAACAAATGGTTCGGACCTCAATCATAGCCAAAAATGCACTAAAACGTCTAATAACTGGCTTAGTGGCCCAAGCACATCAAACCGTTACGAAGCCCTCTGCGATTCAGAAACGGAGGACGCGACAGAGGAGATAAAACCTCCCCCTATATTCGTCTATAACGTGAATAACTTAAAACCTCTAACGGGCATGCTAGAAGAAACAGCAAAAGATAACTACCTAGTTAAACTGATTAGCAACACACAAGGAAAAATACAATTAAACAAAGCTGAACATTACAGCACAATCATCAAGATACTGAAGGACAAAAACACAGAATTCCATACCTTCCAACTCAAACAAGACAAGCGTTATAAAGTAGTACTTAGAGATATGCATCCAACTATAGATCTTACAGAACTAGCTACCGAATTAGCTAGTCAGAGACATAAGGTTCTCAACATCCACAACATTAAACATCGAGTTACTGAATCTGCTCTCCCGTTATTCTTTGTGGAATTAGAGCAATCGGATAATAACAAAGAAATTATTAATATTGAATTTTTAATGAAATCCAAAATAAGGTTTGAAGCTCCACATATTAAACGAACAATAATCCAATGCCTAATCTGCCAGAGATACGGCCATTCAAAAAACTACTGCCACAGAACACCAAGGTGTGTCAAATGCGCAGGTGATCATTTAACTAAAGACTGCCAAAGAAAAACCAAAAGCCAGGATGTGAAATGCGTGAACTGTCAAGGAAATCATCCAGCGAATTATAGAGGCTGCATGGTAGCCAAAGAAATTCAGAAAAGAAAATACCCACTCCTACGACCAAGGCAAACCGATTTCAACCCTCAATTTGTCCAATCAGAAATATCATACGCCCAAAAAGTAGCTCAACACAGTGCAGACCAAAAAACAACAAACAATCAACACCAACCTTCAGAAGATATACAGAAACACCAAACAGACAACAAACTAGAAGCATTAATGACAAAAATTATGGAAAGAATGGACCCAATGCTCAATCTACTTACACTCATGGTCACTAAAATGAATCAAAATGCCTAACATCCTAAGCATCGCACTCTGAATGCCAATGGCCTGGCACAACATAGTCAGGAGATTAAAGTATTCTTAACTACACACAACATAGACATAATGTTAATATCCGAATCTCATATCAAAGATAACCTACATAAAGATACCAAAGTACGTCGTGTACGCTACACCCCATCCTGACGGGACAGCTCATGCAGGAACAGCCATTATTGTAAAAAGTACGATCAAACATTACGAAATAGAACATTTTCAGACTGATTATCTACAAGCTACTTCTATTGCAATAGCAGAAAACAACAGGGAAATTATATTCTCTGCAGTTTACTGTCCCCCAAGGCATAACATAAAAAAAGAACAATTTGCAGCCTACTTCGACACTCTTGGACCTCGCTTTATAGCGGGCGGCGACTTTAACGCCAAAAATCAAATATGGGGTTCGAGGATAACACTAACACGCGGTAGAGAACTACATAAAGCATCAGAAGAATATAATTTACAATATCTGTCTACATTTGAACCCACATACTGGCCAACAGATGTCAACAAACTTCCAGACCTGTTAGACTTCTGTATAACCAAAGGCGTCTCTTCAAACTATCTAGCATGCAAATCTTGCTTGGACCTGCCCTCAGACCACTCGCCAGTAGCTATCACATACAGCACACAAGTATTGCAAATAGAAAAACCACCAACACTTTCCACAAGGTATACAAACTGGGACTACTTTAGAGAATTGGTTACCGAACAAGTACAATTAACCGTACCACTGAAAACAGAAAAGGATTTATTTGATGCAATCGAACACCTTAATCAGTCCATTCAACAATCAGCATGGGCCGCTACACCAGACAACGAATTTCAGAAAATAACAGAATCTTGCCCAATCGCCATTAAACAAAAGATATCGGAAAAGCGAAGATTAAGACGAATTTGCCATACAACCAGAAACCCTAGAAACAAGACTAAGTTTAATCAAGCTGCCCGGCAACTAAGTAACCTTTTAACCAAATTAAGAAATCAAGGAATACAAGAATACTTAAATAACCTAACGCCAACAGAATCCACTGATTACTCCTTATGGAGAGCTACCAGAAGACTCAAAGGGCCAAAATCTACAGCCCCACCAATTAGAAAAAGCGATGTTACATGGGCGCGAACCAATCAAGAAAAAGCAAACACTTTCGCCGAACATTTAGCCTCAGTGTTTTGCCCACACGAAAAAACCTGCTCCACAGAAGATAATTATTCATCCATCAAACCCTCGCAGAAACTAACGAACAAATTCCACCGATAAGACCAGTAAAAGTCAATCAGGTCAACGCAGTTATAAAAACCTTAAACTGTAAAAAAACTCCAGGTTACGACCTTATAACTGCAAAAATTCTCAAAGAGCTTCCAGAAAAGGCCGTAAAATTAATAACCTACATAATCAACGCCGTTCTTCGTTTGAAACTTTTCCCAGAGCAGTGGAAGGTAGCCCAAATAGTCATGGTACCAAAACCTGGCAAAAAAACCTGAAGAAGTAACTTCGTACCGTCCAATCAGCCTATTGCCAGTTATATCAAAAGTTTTTGAAAAGCTTCTCCTACAGAAAATCACGCCGATCCTTAAAGAACGAAACATCATTCCAGACCACCAATTTGGTTTTCGTGAAGGACATGGCACAATAGAACAAATACATAGAGTAGTCACGAAAATCAATCACGACCTGCAACTAAAAAGGTATTGCACTTCCGTGTTTCTTGACATAAGTCAGGCCTTCGATAAGGTCTGGCATACGGGTTTACTATATAAGATTAAAAGAGCGCTACCGACGGAATACTACGACTTACTCAGGAATTACTTACTTGAACGAAGCTTCCAAATAAAATTTAAAGACGCACAATCAAGTATCCAAACTATATAAGCCGGCGTGCCTCAGGGCAGCATATTAGGGCCCATCTTATACCTCCTCTTCACCGCCGACCTACCTACAACTCCTCAGACACTAGTAGCTATGTATGCAGATGATACTGCAATATTAGCGTCACATAGTGATCCTCAAATAGCATCAACAATACTACAACGAAACCTTAATCAGCTTGAGAACTGGCTAAAACTATGGCGAATACAAGTAAACCAAACAAAGTCTGTTCACGTAACTTTCACTCTACGAAGAGAGACATGCCCAAGAGTGACACTGAACAACATTCCACTCCCACAGAATGATAACGCAAAGTATCTAGGAATTTACTTAGATCGACGTTAAACCTGGAAGACTCATATAATGAAAAAACGAATCCAACTCGGTTTAAAACTGTGTCAAATGTATTGGCTAATAGGACGGAAATCCCGGTTAGCCTTAGAAAATAAAGTACTTCTCTATAAAGCTATCGTAAAACCAATCTGAACGTACGGTATGCAAATTTTGGGAACTGCAAGTACATCCAATCTCGAAATCCTACAAAGATTTCAGAACAAAATAATTAGAACGATAACCGACGCTCCAAGATATATCCCCAACTGGCTTCTCCAACAAGACATTCCGATACAGACAATCAAGCAGGAAATTGAAAGTGCTAGTGTAGTGTATCAAGCAAAACTTAGTGCTCATACCAACAATCCAGCTGTGACGCTACTCGACAGGCAGTATACAAAAAGACTTAAAAGATACGATCCTTTAGATCTAGTTAATAGATTTAACTAAGTGTAGTTTTAGATTTAGTTTTAGTTTACATATTTGTTCAAACAAGTGCATAAATCAAGTCAATGAAATAATACTAAAGAGTATTATTCCCTCAAGTCATAATCAGCACGTAGTAAAAAATTTACTGAATGTTAATAAATTAACAGATTGTAAATAACGCAGAGAAATAAATGTGTGAAAGAAATTCAAAGCTATTGTGTACTGGATATGAAGAGGTCAACAAGTTCTTTCCTTAACTCAGGTAAGCCTACCTGCTATTGTTATTTCACGAAAAGGCCATGTGCGGCCAGTCTGCGAATGTAAACTTTGAACAAAGCCAATAAAAAATTATAACCTACAAAATGTTTTAATGGAGACGAAAATAATTTTTCTATAAACAAATTCCGCAGAAACCCTTTGCCCACAAAGGAGAAACATATAAAGGAGAAAAGTTGACAAAGAACTCCTGAATGTCCTGCGACGGGAGAAAAGTTAAAGCCGCTAATCACAGAGGAATCTAAAACCCCATAAATGGGTCTGCAACGGAGCTAGATCCAAACTTAATAGTAAACTATTATTTTAATGCCTGTAGAAGAATAAAAAACTTTCGTGGACAAAAAAAATTGTAAATATGGTTATTTCTATTATAATAAACAATAACTAACCTTTTAAACTCTTTACGTTTTTGCTGCTCCCTCAAGGCAGATTTTCTATAAGTTGAATAGTTCACTAAGTTTAGGTGGTAGGAACCGTGTTCAACATAAGAAGGTTTTATTGTATCATCTTTGTGTTTTTCTGCGATGTGCATATCCTATAGCATTCCAATTTAACTATTTTGAGTATGATTTTGTTCAGCTTAGTTTGTTCTTCATGTCTTCAGTAGTGTTCACTTCAAATAGTAAAACTTAGATATTTAAAACTGATTTTCTCTTTAATTTTTTATTTTCCGTAGCATCTAAAATCTTGGTCCTGTAACCAAGTATTCTGTTTTATTAAAATTAATTTCCAACCTACGTCTTGGAAGTTATTCTTTAGTGAGGTTACGAACCATAAAGCTAAGATCATCTTTATCTTGTGCGATTGCAACCTGATTATTGGCGAAGCTTAAGGTGTAGAGGTGTCCATTTGTAATTAGTCTCCATATCTTCGAAGTTTTTCCTCCAGGTTTTTAATGTTACTCCGAGAAACATTTTGAAGAGGATAGGCGATACTGAGCAACCCTGTAGTAATCCTTTTGAAGTCTTAAAAGCTTGTCCGTTCCTATTTTTTATAATAACATAAATTATATTTTCTTGGTTTGTTACTATCAATTTGTTTAGGGCATTAAGTTGTTTTATAGGTCTCCAAACCTTTTTCGGTGGTATTGAGTTGTATACCGCTACTTCTCAAATCATCGTTAGCTTCCCAAGAAAACTCTTTGTAAATTTATTAACATACGCCATTTAAAAAAACCTTTTATTGTCTGTACGACATGAAAAGGACCGTTGTCATTTGGTAAGGAGGCACCACAGTGCCATCTGAGTTAAATCGGTGGAATCCATATCGTATGCTCTTTTGCGCAGTATGCAGTTTGCAGCACTTTAAAGCAGATGCAAAAGATATGCGGAAGTCGTTAAGAGGTGGGTAAAGTAATATTTGGAATTTGGAAATCTAGATGATCTGCTGGAGAGAGACAAACAACAAAAAATTATAAAACGATATTGCGTTTTAGAGACAAACAGGGCCTTTCGCTGCGTTGTGTCCAAATAAAACTCAGATAAAATTCAGATCCATCTAAATACGATTTTAAATCCCCTACATAAAAAACTTTTTCCTTTGATTAACTCTAAAGAAACTTTTATTATCTGAAAGACACGTGGAAGAAAGAAGAAAAATTTGGATCGAGATTGAGGCAATGTTATCTTCACGGATGAGTTTTCTTTCTGGGTATAATTTTCCTTATAGAAAGCGTATTCAGGGAAGAGTTAGAAGATTCTTCAGCTCACAGTAAAACATCCTGTAGAAGTAAATAATTGAAAATACTTTTGTAAACGCAGTTTTGGTTTTCCCTCTGTAGCCAGATGTTAATTCCATTAAAAATGCGTGGACGTACAAAGAAATGAAGGTGAGAGGAAAGCATTTGTATACTGTGAAACAGATGTCGTTACAAATTAAGATGTATCAATCTTTGCCAAATTATTATGAAGAAAACTTTGGCGTGGAAAAATGTGTGATATAATAATTAGTAATGGAAATGATTAGCCCAAATATTAAGTAATTGCTGGTTGTGTTACAATTAAAGCCAGGCATATTATAATAGGTCTATAAATAAGTTCTCAGCTTTAGATTTCACAGGACGCAAATCACCGTTTACATGTAACGTATTAGTCCGCCCTCTTGAGGTTTTACAGCAATGACATTCGGTCTTTCGAAGCATCATGCGATTTGGCGTTTGATGCACATAACTTCAATAATCAGCTGTGTTCGCTATGGCAATCACAAAAGAGCATATTCGATTTTCTATCCACTTCGCGTTTCATCTTAAGAAAGACGCTGCTGAAGCCACCGAAATGATTTGTGCTGCATATGGTGAGAATGCTGTAAGTCATACAACGTGCAAAAAGTGGTGCCAAAGATTTCGCGGAGGAGAGTTCAGTCTTGAAGATCAACCACGCGCTGGACGCCCTCAAACATTTGACACGGATGAGCTGCAGACGCATTAGGCTGGGAACTTCTCCCACATGCGGCGTATAGCCCAGACCGATCATTTATTCCGGTCGTTACAGCATCACTTGGCTGATACGCACTTCAAAACAGAAGAAGAAGTCCGAAAATGCATCTATAACTTTATCGCCTCGAAGCGGGTGAGCTTCTATCACCAGGGAATTCGCAAGCTACCCGAAAGATGGCAAAAGGTCATCGATGCCATCGGAGAATACTTTGATACTTAAGCTTTTTTTGTTTGTTTTTAAATAAAACTTTAATTTTGCAGAAAAAAGCTGAGAACTTATTTATACGCCTATTATATCTTATTGTTCGAAAATATATCTCGAAAAACAACAAAAAATATCTCTTTTATATCTTAAGAAAATTGTGAATAGCTCCTAAAGGCTACAATTTTTGAAATATTTTTTCGGTGTAAGGTGCAAAGGAAAAGGTCTGTCATTTTTTACTATTTCTATTGCAAAAAACAACTACATGACTAATTAAATTTCTTACTTTAATTAACAGTCGGCGGTCGCTTCATAAAGATTTTAATCGTGAAAACAACCTTTTAACATCAGCTCATGTAGCTAGAGCGTATTTTGCTGTTAACACATCGTGGGAGTCCGACAGGAAGTCCCTTTTTCTGTCCTTCCCTTCCAATGCATCAGTAATTTATTACAGCGCCCCCATTCTCTCCAACACGGCCCTCATATTTTTCCTAATTTTTGACTCCACTTCGTCTGGCGAGTTTTCTGACTCTTCCACTGCTTTCGTCACCTCTAACGCCGAACCGGTAAATGATAGGTTTGTTGTCTACATCTTTTCGATACTTGCTCGGAGAAACCTATAATTTGAAGCTACCGCAGTTAATTCACATTTTAGGTTTTTCTTTCACAATCTCTTTTGCCTTTCTCATGCTCTCACCTTTGTTTTCAGTTCTTCTATTACCTGAACAAATTCTTGAAAATTTCGTTGGTAGTAGAAAGCAGCAGGCCTTATCTTGTGATCACTGGTTCTGGAGAAAGAGGAGTGTTCGGTAAAATTCTTCCAAAAGTGCAACTCGTCTAGGAGCTTTCAAAAAAACCTTCTTTCCTCACTCTGTGAAATTCGTGGGCTAGGCTGGTGGTGTGTAGCAGCTTTGGATAAAGATGTTGTAGAGTCTGTCCTGCCTTAAGCAAATATGGCACACTGCCACAAAATTCGCAAGGCTTCTTGAACAGCTTGCACAATAGTGGAAACATTGTTTTTTTCCAACGGAGCCACGTGAATAAAGTGGTAAACACCTACGCTTCCATTAAGCTTCCCGACGATCACGTTGGCGATATTGCCGCTAACCGCATCGATCACCTCGTCGACGCTAATCCAGATCCTGGAGTCTCCGATTTCTCATCTCACTTCAATTAGGAAAATATGGGCACGTTCTATATTGTATTTATATTATTGGTAAATCTTTTTCCTGCTTAAATTACTGTTAATATAAACCTTTTTCTTTTGATTTATTCAATGTTGTTGTAAAGTAATCTGTTTGAAGAAATATAACATAATCACGAATATAATCCGATAAATTAATACAAATAATTGTGGTGCAATAGTTTCTCACTATGGTTAGCTTATTATATTTTCTAAATGTTAAAATCTAAAATATTAAATATGTGCAGAAACAGAACAGTTTTTGTTGTTGTTATAATAACTTTATTAGCAATCAGAATATGTACATTCTATGAGCTAATATTACGTAATTAAGTATTTGAACTTCGGACTTTATTGGATACGGCTCCCATCGGCGTCCTTCCATATTTAGTTAGTCAGATCCTCTGGCCACTTCATCTGAAGTCGTCTATTGACAGGATCTGCTGACAGTGGCTCCATAATTTTATTTGGATGATTTTCAAGTGTGATTTAGTGTTTAACAGCATATTGTTTGATAATTTCTCTCACAAAAGGGATATTTAGATCAGTGTGTATGATGCGATTTGACATATACCATGGTGCATTTGGCATGTTTCGTAGGGTCTTTGACTGGAAGCACTGTATGATGTCAAGATAAGATAAGCTAGTATAGATTTTTTAACTTAATATCCGTTTTTACGCTGTTCTCTCATATGCGTTTTCCAAGTTAATCGCCTATCAAGATGAAGTCCCAGGTACTAAACTTCTTGTGATTGAGGTATGGGTATGTCGTTGAGAGTGACAAGTAGACATGTTGAACGTTTTGTTGTAAAAGTGATGTGCGCTGACTTGCCTTGATTAACTTTTATTTTCCATTCATCATTTTTCAATTTGATTTAGGTGATTTTGAAGCATCGCTGGCGCATCAGCGAAAGTACTTATCATGATATTATTAGATGTTGGCAAATCAGAGGTAAAGAGTAGGTACAGTATTAGATTCAGGACACTACCCTGTGGTACACCTGCGTTTATTTTCTCTATCTGAGATACATAGTTACTAATCTTAGTTCGAAAACTTCGATTAGTGAGGTACAAATGAAATATGCAGTAGTATTTGTGTAGCATAGTTTTCTTTATTTTATATAGCAGCCCTCTATGCCAGACGCGATCGAACGCCTGTCTCACGTCTAACATTACTGCAGAACAGAATAGTTTATTTTGAAGTGAAGTTTGTATTGTATTCGTTATCCGATGGCATTGCTGGATCGTCGAATGACTATGTCTAAAACCGAATTGGTGGTTGGGTAACCAATCCTTTTGTAGCGAGTTTTCTTTTATTTACCTTAGGAGTAACTTTTCCAGTAGCTTTGATATGACTGAAAGGAGGCTTATGGGTCGGTATGAGTGGATTTCATCGGGAGATTTCCCTGGTTTAAGGATTAGGAGTATTTTGGCGAATTTTAACTGTAGTGGTCAGTGTGTGAGCCTTAGAATAGCATTAAAGAGAATCTTCAGAAATTTGATACCCTTCTTAGGTAGATGTTTTAGTATAATTGGTGTGATGAAGTCTTGTCCCGGAAATTTTTTGTTGTTTAGCATTTTTATTTCACTTTCTATTTCTGAGATGGTAAACTTTGGTATTGGCAATGCCATCTGGAAGAGGGTTTGTAGCTCGTCTTCTATTTTTTGGTTTATTACATTGCAGTTTGGTTTGAATACTTCAGCCAGGTGATGTGCGAATGCATCAGCTTTCCCTTTATTAGACGTTAAGCAGATTCCTCTCTGATCTCTTAGTGGTGGTATGTGAGCCTTAGGTCGTTTGGTTTCTTTTGTAGTTTTCCAAATGGGTTTATCATCAGAAGATAATGTTTCTATGTATTCTTGGAAAGATGCATTACGAGTTTGTTTTAACTTATTTCTGAGCTTGTTTAATTGGTTAAATTTATGCTTGTCTTCTATATGGTGTGTACGCTGCCATCTTGCTCTTGCCCTTCTTTTTTCTTTAACTATTTCCATTATCTCTTTTGGAGTATTGGAGATATTTATTTTAACGTTGGTAATTTGTGGTGTAGCATCCCATCTTGCTGTTTGTAGAGTAGATATAAAATGGCTTGTAGGTTTTTCGATTTCACCAGTAGTTTTTAAACTTATATTTAGGTCTAGACGCTGTTCAATGTGATGTTGAAATGAATCCCAGTTAGTTTTTTTGTTGCTAAGTGTGACTGATGGCTCTTTGTGAATGACTGTTGAGCTTATGGCCGCGATTATTGGCGAGTGATCGGACATTACGTTATAATTATGTGATATTAATATAAGTAGTTCCAAGTCCTTTTGAAATAAATAGGTCTAGGAAGTCCGGGATTTTGTTCTGGTCAGTTAGCCAGTAAGTTGGACTTCCCGTGGATAGCAAGTTATAGTTGTTATCTATTAATAAGCTATACAGCTCCCTACCTTTTAGTGTTGCCAGTAGTGAGCCCCAATATACATGTTTGGCGCTAAAATCTCCGCCAATTATAAATTTCTGGCCTAGGGAGTCAAAAACCGCGAGCAGTACCATCGGGGTATTGGGTATGATATATATTGTAGTGTGAAATTTTAATATATGATCTGTCAGTGTAATGTGTTTCTGATACAAGTAAAATGTTATGGAGTTTTAGGAACATTTCTATTTCTAGTTTTCTATGTATTAAACCGTTGACGTTCCATTCTGCTATCCGTAGGAAGTTGGCCATTATAGAATTAGTTTGTTAATAACAGTAGTCAACATGTTTAGTATCATGCTGTTTTGCTGCAATAATTGGTTGAACAAGTTTTTGAACTCGTCCTGAAATTGCTGGAGACTTAGGTCTTGACTTTGGACGGGGTGTTGTTTTAGGTTGTGCGCATAAGATGATTTTTGGGAGGGAGAAGGTTGGTTGGGTAGGTGTTGATAAGTTTGTTGATTTGGTAACATTTGAAAATTGTGTTGTTATTTGAAAGGGCTTAGTGGTTGGCAGGTGGTTGTTTGAATTGTATTTTTCTGTAATTCTTGGTATACATTGCAACCCTTATAATTTGCTGGGTGAGATTTCTCACACAGTATACATGAAGCGGGTGTACTTTTTTGTTTGGTGCAAGTTTTCGTGTCATGACGTCCGGCGCATTTAACGCAAGCATACGATCAATTACAGTATGACCATAATTTTGCCACCCTGTGCATTGCACTATGTCAGAATTTTTTCGTAAAGGTTCAAAGAGTACGTATTTATTGTCTATGGCTCTGACATAAATATCTTTATTGTTTTCTGATGGTTCAAGATCAATAAAGAATATTGGCAGCGGTTCATTATTATATTTGCTTTTAATGTTTAGTATATTTCTTACGTGGCGACCTTTTTCTTTAAGAGCGTTTTTAATTTCTACAATAGGTGTTGTGTGACGGATATGTTTCATAACTACCTTGTAGGGACGGTCTTGTTTCATTTGAAATGTATGATGAATAATGTCGTTTTCTTGCATATATTTTATTAATTTTCTGTATAGTGGGTTTATTTTAACTACATTGTCTGCTAAAGATTTAGTTTTGTATTGCTCTACTTCCGGTACGTCTAATAACTTTTTTATCATCATGTCGTAATTTATTACACCGTGCACAAATATAGGTGACGGTTTAAGTGTAACTGGAGTTCATGTTTCCTTATCTATTTTTTTCGAATTATCTTCTGTATTACTAAGTATTGCGTATTTATTTGCTGATGTATATTTTGTTTGTCTGTTATTATTTGACAGCTGGTCATCATATTTACCACCTTTGACTTTTTGCCATTTATGGATAGAGTTCTCATCATCTTCATCTGATTGATCCATTTCGCTCTTACTTTTTTCGGACTGAATCGACGGCGTTGTTGGGATTTTATCTACATTTGTTTGGAAATTTGGTGTTGGATTTGATAATGCATGATACTGACCAATTTGGATTTGTGACGTGATATTATTAGATTGAGGCCAGGTTTGATTTTGAATGCCGTTATTTTGTTGTGAAAAATTTTGTAAGGTATTCAATGGTTGGAATTGATTAGACATCTGCATAAGAGAAATTTCATTTGGAAATTGCTGCTGGTTATGCGTGTAGTACAATCCATTTTGGCCAAACCGGACGACAGCATTTTAATTAGCTGCTCGAATTTGTTATTTAGTTTATTAATTTACACACTTTCAAAAAAACCTGACGACGTATAATTAGATATATTAAATTTGAATATTTACGGTTTGCACTATTTAGTGCTATCAGCTCAGTCACTCGAAGGCGCGGCGGAAGCGAAGGCACGGGGTAGCTTGGCACGCACGTCCGCACAGCTTGAAGGCGCGAGCCCAACTACTGAGAACAATGACGTCAGAGTTTGAGTGTAAGAGCAAATATGCGCACAAGGAAGTCCAAGGTCATAAAATTCTGTACGCCTGGAAACTCTGGGCATATGATACGGTTAGTCGATGACTCAATTTTCCCCTTCTACCCCAGATCGATGGCCTTATAGGCCTTATAGATCCACTTTGGCCAGGCATAAGGCACAGTGAGTCCATGGCTCAACTTGTTCCTCTTAACCCAAGTCAAATATCCTACAGGCCAGCTACCGAAGGTTCATGACATGAAATGATTCGCATGAACCTATTGTTTTATTGTTTATTTGTCTCATTTCTTTTAAAAATATGAAAACAACACGATCAACAAAAAATATCCGTTTCACATATTTTTCTTTGAAATATACCTTTTATTCTGAATTTGGGTGAAACATATTCAAATAAAAAATATTGAAATATCTTTTGTTTGCCTGTTGTATAGTTTTTTAAAATATTTTTTCTAACTGATCAATACATTGTTTCATACGCTGGAACCAATTTTCATAGCATTTTCCATAACAAATTAGGTATCTCCAAAATATGGGTTTTGAACGCATAAAGCGCTTCTTCCAACATCGAAAATCGTTGCCCACGCAGTTGGTTCTTTATGTGTGGGAACAAAAAGGAATCGTTAGTGGCTAAATTAAAAATATACGGTGGATGACCCATCAATTCAACAATTTGAGTGCTCAAACATACAGTTGTTCGCGTCGATGTGTGTGAGCTCGCAATGACATAGTGGAGAATGATCTTGCATCGCGCGTTGATTTTTCTTATTTTTTCAAAGACTTCTGGCAAACATAAAGTTGCGTATCATTCAGAGTTGACTTTTTCAAGATCCTCTAAAACCACAGTTGCGACATGTCCAGATGTTTCGAGCGCGAACGACTTTTGGGTTTGGCTCACCTTGGAAAACCCAATCGACCGCTGTTTACTTTCGGGTCCATACGCAATCCAACATTCGTCACCTATAACAATGTTGTAAACGGTTTTTGAAATATCGCGATCGTATTTCTTGAGCATTTCTTTCGACCAATCGACAGGAGCCTGTTTTGAGCGATATCGAATCTGTGCTAGTCATATTAATACCTAAGAACGCCTAAATGGCACGATACGTTACATGACGGTCTTGCTTTTATCAGTTCGTGCACTGCATTGAAGTTTACTGGCACCACAGCCCATTTTGGATGACCTTTTTTAAATTCATCCGCTTATGAACTACGACCACGATTATATTCATTGAACTAGGGGCTCTGTGTCGGGCTTTATCATCAAAAGTCGAAATGAGTTGATCGACGCACTATTGTTGAGATAATCTACGTCGAAAACCGTAAAAAATTATTCCATAATAATTTTGACGAGTTAATTCCATTTTTATTATTGAGCAGACTGTAAACTTCAGTGTGAGTTTTCTAAAATGATTCTTACAAATACCACCATTCACAATCCCCAATTACATCGCTGTAATATTTAATTAAGTTCTACTGTAGTCTCTCTAAAGATGTTATTGTTGCTAATAAGAAGCCCACTTATCTTCAAATTATAACTTTCTAAGCTGTCAACCTCCACATCCAATTATTGCTGTCGAGCAATCGAACGTTGAGTAAAATACAGTTGTGGTTTATTTAAATTAACTCCAAGTAAACTAAAACAAACCGCTAGTGCAAATAAATAATCCACATTTAAGAATTGTGCTTTTTCTCATTCTGAATTATAGCACTTTGTTCTCGCGTTACCGTCGACCACAAACCGCAGGTGAAACAAAGCAAGCAAATTATCCGACGACAAACAGAACGTTCGCATCCGTTCAATGACCTAAATACGGTATCGTCGCAATAAAAGCACTAATAAAGTTAGCGGCAGCACAAATCGGTGCAATTGTGCACTTAAAATTAACTACCGTGTAATAAAAATCGCGGTAATGCCAAGGGCGCAGTGCGCAAACAGATAAAAATCAGTTGGCCGTAAAACGTAAATTGGAGCAAAAATACTAACATTCTCTTATCAAAAAAATGATTAAATGACGCCTTTAAAACGGTTACCAAAACGATATGACACGTTTTTATAACATTACCATTGAATGTCCATCCGCAACTGATTTTGTTAAATTGTATTCAAGTAATTAACAAATAAAGTGTATCTTATCGTTGCTACAACCAAACAGAGCCTGATCAAGGTTATTAGCGCCTTAGGCTGTCAATTTTGCACTTGTCGCCTCTCAAATATTTGCATGTTTGCAATTTTGCCACAAAATTACAAAGAAGCTTATTGTTTGAATAAAACACTTATTTGAGTTTCTCAATTATTGTTACGTATACAATGTTTACATACATTCACACAACGATGAGGAAAAATAAAAACAAATACCCATTTTATCTAAAAATTTTTATTTAAAAAACATTTCTTTTGCTAGCTTTAGAATTATCAAAATCTCTGGACTATGTTATTAAAAAAAACTGTAGAAACTTACTTTCACTAAATAAAAGTCCAAATCCTGTCACTTTTTCTTGTTTTAACTTAATATCAAAAAGTTTTTCGCTCTGTTAAAAGCTGAAAAGACTCATTTTGCAGTGTAGTTAGCAACTATCATACCTACGTAAAAATTTTAGAATGATATTAATATTGGGAAAATAGACTCTACACCCCACGTCTTCAATAATGTTAGAACTATTTATGTTTTTAATTGTGTTTTTAGTTTGGTATTCTTATATTTTTTATTTATTAGGAACAGATTTATCTAAATCATAAGATCTTATTCAAATATCTGTCTTCTACCGTATTCTGTTATTCTTGTGTATGTTTGTATAAATTATTCTACTTTAAACTAAGTCAAGCTACACAGAATCAATTTCAGCATAATGTTTCCATCATGTAAGACAGTCGCCTTGAAAACTTTTGGCTTCATCTTGTTCGTAATATTTGTTTTGTAGACGTCAGTTTTAGACATTAATTTTGATTTATTTTATAGCCATAAAAACTCATGTCTGTTTCGAAGAGTGTCTATAAAAGCTTCTAAAGTACTGTGCACAGTAATAGCCTTTGTTATGTCGATATTTTTTTAACCCTTTTACTTACTTTTCTATACTTTGCAAGACCATTCTTGTAGAAACATACCATTAATGCCATATGAAGTCTCTTAAGTTGTTCCAATATGACATTTGCTTTATACTTTGCATAATTAGTTTGAAAAGTATTTTGGGTAATATATGTCAGTCACTTCCCTATTTCCACTTACGGAGTCGAGCCTTTTCGAGCGCATCCAAGAGAATTTCAACAAAGTCCTTTGTCTACGTATGACGGTAATAACGATGACCCGCCTAGAACAAAACTTGACCTTCTTATGTCATTTCTTGAAAAAAAGTCGAGATTTAACAGAAAGTCGAGATTACGAAAAGCTTTTGCTCAGGATAACGTATAAGTTAAGCTTTTCTCTCTCCAATTGGGCAAAAGAATAAGAAGCCTAGCATTTACGACGCTAACAAGAAACGAGAAAAACGTATAGCCCGCTGCATACTCCCAGGTATAGACGCACAAATAGATTTAGCATATGGCTTTCCAATCAGAAAGGCAACAATAATGAGCAGACGATGAGGAGATAAGCAGACGATGAGTAGATAAGCAGACAAGTAAACGACGAGGAGACTAGCAAACGAATAGACGATCAAGGACAAACAAGGAGACGAGCAGACGAACAAACGACAAAAAGTCGATCAGATGATGAGAAGACAAGCAGACGATGAGAGCATGAGCAGACAAACTGACGACGAGCAGAAGAACAAACGATGAGAAGACGAGTAAATAATAAGTAGACGAGCAGACAAACTTACGATGAGGGCACGAGCAGACAATCTGAAGACGAGGAAACGATGAGTAGACGAGCAGACCAACTGACGACAAGAAGACGAGCAGATGAACAAACGATGAAGAGTTAAGCAGACGATGAGAAGACGAGCAGATGACGAAGAGACAACAAGGAGACTAGCAGACGACGAGAAGAACAGATAATGAAAAAAACAAGCAGACAAGCTGGCGACGAGGAAACGAGCAGACGATGAACAGACGAGCAGACAATCTAAAAACGAGGACACGAGCAGACGATTAGAAGTGTATCAGATTAGCAGACGACGAAAAAACGAGCAGACGAAAAGACGACAAGGAACTGAGCAGAAGACGAAGAAAGAGTTTCTTTTCATAAATGAGTTTTATGATGCAGAGCTGATACTTATATGTCAAGTTTACCATAAAATGTCAGTACAGTATAAAAATCAAGATTCATTGTATTGGAGATATACGAAGACAAAAAGATATCTTGCGAGTGAAAACAGGTTTGACCTTTCGCAAGAATTCAGGTGATTATCATTTTTGCCGTAGTATTAACTAAAAGAAGAGCTAAAACAAATAGTACGTGAAATTTATCGATCCTATTGACATCCTAGTGTTGAATTTATAACGACAGTTTTACAATGCAAATATTGTATTCTGAAATCACGACGCACGATTCGCAGTATAATTTACAACTGTAATCTCTGGGTGAGATTTTCCGCCCAAACGGCTGAAGAAGGTCCTGCCCCCTTCCACTCAATCGTATAAAAGACACAAAGGCATTTGAGGTAGTGGAAATTGATTTAGCTGGGCCTTTTATTTTGAAAATGAGAAGAAGGTGGAGTTAGTGATCTACACCTGTGCTGTGTATCGCGCAGTTTATTGTAAAATTGCGAGGAAGATTAGTACGTCCATTTTTGTAGCTTCTTGTGAGACACGAATATAATTTATTGAGACAACGGCACTAACTTTTGTAGTGTAGACAATTTGATTAAGATGATTGAATGGAGTTTAGTACAAAGTAAAGACAAGATTTACAAAAACCTGTCAAGTCTAGTTGGTGGGGCAGATGGTGGGAACGTCTTATACGCACGACGAAATATGCTGCAACGGACGGGAAAAGGTAGGCTTAAGTTTGGAGAACTCCAAGCTATTCATTCTTAAGACAATCGCGAGGGCGACGAATACATCCCTAAGATTTGGAAACTCTTTTTCATTGGTTTTGGCTCTAGGTACCAGGTGAAAACATGATCTGCAAACTAAGAGATCAAAGTTTTCATATGTTCACTTTCTCTACCCGGTCGCCGAACACCATCTTTCATGCGGGGCGATGTGGCAAACACTCAATTATTTTTAGTGACTGAGTAAGCCACCCGCCAGGCATCAGAGAGCTCCGGGAATGAAATCCAGGTTCGTTCGTATCGCGGTCCGCGCTTGAACTACTTGGACCACTCTGGCGATTGTAACCTTTTATTCCAGCTTTATTCTTAGATATTTTTGAAAGTGTATGTTTTCCCGAATATTAGATGACGGAGGCGCATAAATGCAATTTTGATTAAACTACGTTAATACGTCATGGGGTCGAACGAGAAGCTGCCAGAAGGTGATTTGTCAGAAGCGATAAACCAAAAGAATTTAAAGGCCGTTAGAGAGGCTACTTTATTCAATAGCTGGATCCCACGGTGTACCACGTCTAACCAAGGTGAAAACTCTTGTTAGCTGGAGGTAAAATAGATGTAGATACGAAATCCGCACACACGCTACTACGACGAGAAGTAAGAAAAGTGAAAGCTCCTGTCAGATATCAATAACGAAATTCACTTACGTGTGGTTAAATAAGGCTCTGTTAGTTTTTTGCTTCTCTTTATTTTCTTCAGAGAGCCTACAAAGAGTTTTTCTCTTTGGAATTAAAGTAAGGTTAGAAAAAAAAAATTTCCCCAAAATATTCATAATTTACATTTTTACTTTCCTTATCCTACAATAAGGAAAGTAATGTAATCGGCGGAAATTTGACCTATCCAGTTTTTTATATTTCTGGGAGAATTATAGCCTCAGAATACCAAAAAAGTTGGTTTGGGCCATTGGTTCGTGTGTGTGTCTGTCTGTCGGTCTGTCATTAAACAGTATATCTCGAGAACCATAAGAGCTAGAGACTTGAAATTTTGTGTTCAAGTTACTTGTAGGTAGGGGGCGCAGTGCGTGGTAAAAATCGGCCGAGCCGTTTGGTCGCAAGGTCGCCAAATCGGTAGCGAATCTAAACGGTTGAAGATACAAAAATTTCATGAGAATAAAAATGATTTGTTATCGGGAGATAAATATGAATTTAAAGTAAAAGTAGGTAAAATAGAAATTCGAAAAAATTGAAACCCGGATTTTTGCCAGAATTACCCAAATAATAGGATAAGGAAAGTCGTGTCATGTTCACACCAGATTTTTCATATTAATTTGATTTTAAGTTTCTGCTTATGAAGAGATTTCCATCATTTTCATGGCGGGGCTGTGAAGGAAATACAATTCATTTATACGTACGAAAGCAGGAATTGATAATTTTAAAAATATTGGTCGAAATTTGTAAATATAACTAATTAGAAATGTCATTACTCAAAATAAAGTAGAAATGTTCTCATTTTGCCTTAAAACCATCAAATTTTATATATTCTGAGCTTATTCGATATATTACTATTCCTTCGGCCTTTCACCAGAACATAGAGAATCGAGTTTTATGGTTATCATTCTTACATTTTTAGCAAATACCTTTTAGTTATCATCGCTACTGACAAGATAAGCAGAAGAAGATTATTTGAGGATATGAAAAGTCTGAATATACCAAAGGAAGAAACAATGCAGAAATAGACAAATTCAAAGTCAGAAAAGAAGGGTCCAGTGAATTTAATTTTACATACAATGGTTACGAACTATTTTTAATATCTGAGACAATTTAAACAAATTAGTTCCTCCTTGAGGGGGCGGCTCAATGTCAACCACCAAAAGAAATAGTGACCACCTCTCGCCACCAATTAATGATCCACAGAAGAGGTATTTTTGAACCATGAAGCGCTTCTAGTGCAAAATAAATATTTTCTGCCAGCAAACATAGACCCCAACACCAGAACCCGCCAAAGAAGTGAGCAAGATCAAGATACCGCCAATAATTTTTCCCCACGGACCTGTAAATCATAAACAGATAATAGATCCAAATAAAATCATTACTGATAAATATACCGCGGCCCCCAGCGGAACCTTTCTGAAGATCATCCTAAGTTCGGAAGCTGACCACAGAACACTCGCTAAATATTATCTAACTAATAAAAAAATGAACGGCCTCTGTCAGTTATCATTAAAAATGTGCCCCTCTCGTTAACAGAAGCATACATTAAAGAAAAACTCGACCAACATAATCTTCCTATCATACGGAACACCAGGCTTCTTAATAAAAATAAAAAACCAATACCGATCTGCGCAGTACTTCTTACGGCAAACGAGAAAGTCAAAGAAATTTACAAGATTAACACTCTATGTCACACACAAGTAACAGTTGAGCCAAGAAGAACTTCAGAAAACACTTCACAGTGCCACAGATGCCAACGATACGGCCACACAAAGAATTACTGCGGACTATAGCCAAGGTGTATAAAATGCTTAGGTAACCATCTCTATTCTGATTGCGATAACACTGTTGCAATCTGTGTTAACTGTGGAAGCAACCACCCGTCTAACTTTCGTGGCTGCCCGTACTTCCAAGAATCCAAGTACAACAAAAATAAGTCCTCAACTACCAATTCCAAACCCGAAAGCAACAGAGAAGCACCTCCTACAAACAACAACTTTTCCATCTTCCCATCACTTCCCAAAACGAATAGTTCAGCTAACTGTAGCCAACCCTGGAGCACTCTAAACATGTCACTGATTCACCAATCAATACAATCTTGAAAACAATTCTTAATTTTATTCGCCCTTATTTAAGGCAAACCAAAAAATTTATTTTAACAAACCTATTACCTTTACTCCTTAATGGATCATAACAATATTAACACTATTAGTCACTTAAAACTCCTAAACTGGAGCAAATGGTATTTTAGCCTAGCGAGCAACGTTTTCATCATTTCTCGGAAGACACAATGTAGACGTGGCATGCGTGTCTGAGTCACATTTAACAATACATGATCGTTTCAAAATCCTGAATACCATTGCTATCGCACGGACCGTAATGCAATGGTTGCATCCGGAGGTGTGGCTATACTTGTCAAGCGTAAACTTGAGCATCACGGGTTAGGGTCAAAACACAGGAAGGCACCTACATTAACGTTATAAGCGCCTATTGACAACCTAACAAGATCCTTCCTGAATCCGACATCGGAGATCTCATTTCCAAAAGTACAATTTAGAGATGCAGAAAAAATAATCCATCTAAACTAAGACTTTATTCCATATCGGGCCGATCACAATCCGAACATATTGGATATAATAGTACAAGAAAATGCTCGCACTCAAATCTTCCAAAAGGTTAACACCAAACTTGATTCAGATCACTTGCGAGTTCTATTCTCATTAAAAACAACTCCATTGTTAAGATACCCTACAACTAAGCTGAGAAACAAAATTGTTAACTGGAGTTGCTTCAAAGAAAGACTGTATGCAAACTTGAAGTACCCGAACGGATTAAAAATCACAGAGGACATAGAAGAAACGGTTGATCATGTCACAAAAAGCCTAACATGCAGTTTAAAAAAGCAACGCACATTTAAAAAAATCCCAGACATATCAGCCCAAAAACGCCTTCGTTATACATAATTGATCTAATAAAGCAAAAAAGCCAACTTTGCAGGGAATAGCAACACTCTAGAAACCGTGCGACAAAAAAAAAACAGGTCAACAACCTGAGCCATCGCATCAAACATGGGCTAGATAGGTACAGAATTGATTTATATCAAAAATATATCAGCACATACGAATTGGGCGACCCAGGTCTCTGGAAAACAACAAGAAAGATTCTACGCCAAACACAGGAAATTCCATGTATTCCTATGCAAGACAAAATATTGTGCACAGGTGAATATAAATATGAAGCCTTTGCCACAACCTAGTACAAACTTTTACTCCGCATCAACACAATATCACAGGGTACGTCAACCTGATCAACAGACATCTAGAAATACACCAACCAATAGCAGGACGTAACAGGGAACCGATTTCCTCTGCGGAACTGGCTGCTATAACAAAAAAGCTTCCGAACAACAAAACTCCAGGAGGAGAAATAACCAACCACACACTCAAAAACCTCACAAGAAAAACGTTGGCTTACTTATCATTACTCTTCAACGCTTGCCTCACTCTTATACTAATGTTTTATAAACCAGTCAAAAACAATAAAGAACTCGACGGATATCGACCAATTAGTCTCCTTATAACCATCTCCAAGGTTTTCGAGAAAGCAATAAATAGCAGACTCAATGATGAAATTTCCAGACTGGAATTAATCCTATATGCAACGCATAGTCGAACTAATATAGTGGGGCTATGAATCCAAACAATACACTGCTGTAGTATTCATTGACTTAGCTCGGGCCTTTGACAGAGTTTGGATGGAAGGGGTTCAAATACAAACTTTCTCGCTCACACATATCGAAATATTTAAAAGAAATTATATTCTCATATCCTGAAAATAGATCTTTTTCAGTATAAATACAGCCATCTCCCCTACCAGACCTATCAACACAGGTGTTCCGCAGGGAAGCATCCTAGGGCCTATCCTATTTAACATCTACCTTCATGACATTCCCAACACCACTGCAAACCTAGCATTATATGCAGATGACACCGTGCTGCTGACCAAAAATAAAAACTTGACAACGGCTATTGAACTGCTCCAAATCTTAATGAATGCGTTAACAAGATGGTTCAAGTCCTGGAACCTGACCATTAAGCATTCTAAGTGCGCTGCTAAAATTTTCACTCTTAGACGAATCACTAACCCGCCAACTGCAACTACAGACCCCGTGACATACTTAGGCATATACCTAGATACTCGCCTTACATGGAATTTTCATATTAACAGAAAACTTAGAGAGGGTTACACTAGATTGGTACAACTCTATCCGCTGATTAATAAACAATTGTTCCTACAAGCCGAAGGCGTCATCTTACTATAAAAATCACTGATACGACCACTAGTATTATATGGATGCACCCTTTGGGGAATACCTCCCAAGCAAACATCAAGAGAATTCAAGTATTGCAAAACAAAGTATTCAAGACGGCAGTTAATGCACCCTGGTACATAACGAACAGACAATTACACCTCGAACTTGGCATAGACACCATTCAAGAACACATAAAAAACTGACCAAAACATTCCACCTAAATTTTAATGCTAGTGCGGACGAAACTTATTACGAACTAGGACGAAAAAAAATCCACACGCGGCTATAACGCAAACTTCCTCAAGACATTTATACGAACAGTAGTGATGAAGACTGACAGTTACTGGTTAAACAGTGGTGATATCAACATAAACAACTGATAATGTAACTAGGTGACATTTACCTATATGCTACTCTGTTATGTTACTCTTACACTGAACTCTACCATGTATACAAATTATTTGTTAAGCTGGTATAACTTCTAATAAAAAAAAGTCAGAAAAGGAACTAGAGAAGGCAATCTACTGTTGACGGTGTTGTTTAACCTGATGCTAGAAAAAATAAGAGACAGCGGCATTACAGCTTGTGCAATAATAGTTAATAAAAACCAATAGCGCACAGCATATGCTAATGACAACGCTGATGGCAAAAGCAACATCAGACCTAAGAGAAAAAAAGTTCAAACATCAGCCCACACACAGAGAATAGTACATTAACACAGAAAAGGCCAAATATATATTAATAGAAAAGAAATCCAGTACGATAATGAACACATATTAATAAATCTAGAAGACGGAGGTAAAATGGAGATAGAGAGAATGAAAATCTGAAAGAGAGGAAAGTACAGAGCTAACATATCGGATGATTAAAAGTGAAGAATGTGCTTTGGTCAATATATTAAGGTGATAATTTATAAATCGATTATAAGATCTACCGCAATTTAAAATGTAAAACAAGAACATATAAAAAAGTGATCAAAATAAGGTTGAACCACGGGAGAGAAAGATTTTAAGAAGAATATTTAACAGGAAGAAAACAGGAGTGGGAAAGGAGGACTAACAACGAATTGCATCCTTAGAACGAACCAAGCATAAGCAAGTCATAAAATCAAGGTCTTTAAGGTGGTTCGGCCACTTGCAAAGGATGGGCAAGCATAGGGTGCCAAATTAACTAATAAAGAAAGAAATCGTGGGCACGCGGAAAGTGAAGCGTCCTAGGAGGAAATGGTGGACTGGTCACCCTGGCGAAAAATTGTTAAGCAATGGACTTAGAAGCCTGCCAACGCTTGTGTATGTGTATACCCTTAATTGGTAAGATTTAGACTAAAACAAAACTTGTATAGTTTATTTCATTTCTTGCTGCTATAACTAGTGAAGAATTACTATTTGAAAACACAACCATAAAGTTATACATTTAACAAAAACGGGAAAACTACTACCCCAAAATAAATAATGTAGAGCAACGAAAGGATGTTCTAACGAGGTAAGGAAGTAGAAAGTTGCCAGCTAATTTATAAACAGCCGGGCCCATTTTCGTTTACTTAACGACGAGCTAATTGCCAGTCCTTGCCACAATCTAATTATTGTTTTTAACGAAGTGTATTGTATACAAATTACACAATAATTTCACTTCAGATCTGCCGGCACGCCTGCTTAGCGGCAATCCTTTATTTGTGCGTTACAGATATGGATCTAAACTGGCGTGTGCTTTTGTACTTGTCTTGCCGCACCGCAAAGCATTTTTAATCTGTCTTCCCTCAAGGCAACCCATTGAGAACTAGTTCCTAGGAACTTGAATACTTAAATTAATGGATCGCTTTGCTTTAATTACCTTTTTGTACTAAGGAGGAGTTTAAGGCTTGGTGGTCACTTGTTTGGGTGAGTCACGCCACGTTATTTTTAACGCCTTTTGTGTGTTCTGGGGCAGCTAGACATTAACATTCATGATATTTTAGGAAGAGCCGATGCTACCAGTTTTGGTCGCTCAATCAACGTTGTATTTGCAGCTCGTTAAAAGTGCGGATGCGCGCGCTTCTTCGGTAAAAGCAAAGCGGCTGCAACCGCGGAGAAATTGTTTTCTATCGGCTTGCATTTTTGTCGAGCAGTCAGCAACCGATATAGTTCGATATTGAGGTCGCGAGACGTGGTATTTGAATGGGCAATAAATAAGCGCGGTGACTCATCTGAAGTCCCTTTCCAAGCAGGGTCTTTCACCGAACCTCGTCGTATAGAAGGTGAAACCGGGCACAGTTCAATGCCTGAATTAATATATAGAGTATGACAATACAACATCTGTTATTTAAACATAGAATGTTGGCAAATTCAGTAGCACTTAGTAGTACACTTCAAATACATCAAAAATAGAATTCCTCATTGTTATTCAATATGTTTGACACTGCTATAAACGATAGACTTTTTTTAGAGATTTCAAATTGTCTGATAAATTTTAATGTGCATAATATTAAATTAGAAATACAACACACTGATTAGACTTTTTTTAAATTGGTATATAAGCTACTAAGATTCTGACTCGTGTTTTCATGGAACCAATCTGTTACTACCGTATAATTTAAACATTCCTGTCTATTATCTGATGTGACGTTAATTGCAGCTGACCACAAAGCGCTTCAGTCAGGCTCGAGTACGAATCAGATCAAACAAATTATTGATATGTCGACAGACGGCTCAATTTATAATTTAGTAAATTATTGCTTTGTCACCCTAATACACAATTATTCAAATTTAATATAAACAAAATATAAAAGATTATGTAAATGAAACTATTGCAAAAAAGCACGAACCAAAACGTAAGCAAATAATTTATATATTATTAGTATCAGAAGTTAAACTAATTTTAATTTTTCATCATTTTGACGTTAAGAAGAAAAAATGAAATATTTAAATAAAAAAACAGAAAACTTATGAGCTATACAAAGAATAAAAGTAAAAAATTTAGTTAAATAGTCAAAACAGAAACAGTGGCTAGACTTTGGTAATGAATTGGAAAGAGTAACCAAAAGTTATTCTAAAATGTTGGATAGCACTGCAATTAAAAGTGAATCAGGAAAAAATATTAACCAACGAAATAGAAATTATTGGAAGATGAAAACAGTACTTCCAAAAATTACTTACGATTGAGTCCACAACAGAAAAAAATCTGGTGTGAACATCACACGACTTTCCTTATCCTATTATTATATATTATACCGTGTCCATCGTTTCGGCCCTGCGCTGCTCTCGTCACGGAACTTGTTATTTTAAAAAAGGACGAGGCGCGAGTCCAACACTCGAAAGTTGATTAAATTAAACAGTACAAGACAATAATTTACTCGTACTTAAAATTTTGCTACGTCACTGAAGGTAACCGTGCGAGCTCGCTCGCACGGCCTTCGCCATTATCGCCTACGTGCTCCCTCCTAGCGGCCAAGCTCCCGTCCTCCCGCAGTCGGCCCGGTAGCTCTCCGAGCGCGCTGTGGTTGGTCCGTTTAATTAATCTTTAATCGGCTATAACTTATTTATTTGACCTCGGATCAAAAAATTTCATTGTAGTTTTTTGTTTGTCTCGGTCTGATCTATCCGGTAATATAAATTTCCCGGTATATTAAAAATCCTGTTCTTCAATTTTTTTTTCTAGTTTATATTTTACCAACTTTTATTTTAAATTCATGTTTATCTCATGATAACAAATCATTTTTATTCTCATGAATTTTTTGTATCTTCAGCCGTTTAGATTCGCGATCGCTTTGCGACCGATTTTGCGACCTTGCGACCAAACGGCTAGGCCGAATTTTACCAAAAGCTTCGCACTGCGTCCCCTACCTACAACTAACTTGCATACCAAATTTCAAGTTCCTAGCTCTTACGGTTCTCGAGATATCCTGTTTACTGACAGACCGACAGACACACACACACACACGAACCAATGGCTAAAACCAATTTTTTTTGTGTCCTGAGGCTATGATTCGTCCAGAAATGTGAAAAACTGGGTAGGTCAAATTTCCGCCGATTACATTACTTTCCTTATTATAAGATAAGGAAAGTAAAAAACAGACAAAGGGAACACAACGAAGAAGAGGATATAACATTGGAAGAACTAAAAGAAACCATAAAACATTTAAAGAATAGCAAACGCTAGGTGGTCACAACATTATAACTAAAAAGATTAAAAACCTAAAAGGAAGAAAAGAATGGCCACTTTTAAAACGGGCCTAATATTTCACCTTCATATAAATGGCTGTAATAATTACACAGGCATAACGCTACTAAGTACTGGGATAAAACTATTTAAAGAAATAATTAAAAAATCTAAGAAAACAAATTGAGACAATGTTAGCAAAAATATATTTGCATTAGAAAAAATTGTCAACAGGACTTTAGCAACAAACAGAACAAACATTTTAGACATGAAGGAAGCGTTTGGCGAACTCTGGAAATGTTTAATAAAAAAGAAAGTTAATACAAAACTAATTATAGCAATCAAGTGCTTGTAAAAAGAAACGAGAAACTGTGTAATAAGTAAAAACAAGATATCGGGTAAATAAAAAAGAGGAGATTAAGGCAAGAAAGTAGTTAAAACCCGCTATTATTTATTACTTACATATATGGATGAAATAATTAGGAAGACACAAGTTTTTTTTATTTTTATTTACATTAGCAATCAGAATACATTGTATTTCTTTAAGCTAATATTTTAGTTTATAAATTGACATGATGAGGACCCGTCCAGTGACTGGTCCTCGTCCTAGAAAATAGTGCTGAGGTTGGGCCCATGTGGGGTCCTCTTCAGTAGAGGTCTGTAGGCCAGCGGCGCTTTAGGCGTCTAATGACTTGATGGTGTGGAAGTTCTTGGAGAAAAAGGTTGTCATGGGTGGTAAGTTTGAGCATCGGGATGCCGAGGTCGTCGTGTATCAACTGATTGGTGATGTACCAGGGAGCATCAACGAGAGATCTTAAGATTTTAGTTTGACTTCGTTGCATGATTGCGGGGTTAGTCTTGCTAGCACAGCCCCAAAGTTCTATTCCATAGGACCAGATTGGTATAATGATGGTTTTGTAGATAAGGATTTTGTTAGAGAGGGATAATGGGGAGTGTCGGCCTAGTAGCCAGTAAAGGGTTTTAAATCTGAGCTCTATATGTTTTTTTTCTTAGTAATGTACTCCTTCCAGGTGAGTTTGCTGTCCAGGTGTAGTCCCAAGTATTTCATTGATGGGGATTGTGGTATCCGATGTTATTAAGATGTAGTGGAGGACACATCCCTTTGCGAAGAGTGAAGGTCACATGAGTAGATTTGGACTCGTTTACCTTAATGTTCCAGCGCTGGAGCCAGTCTTCAAGTAAGCTGAGGTGAGTTTGGACATATTCCACAGCGAGGTTTATGTCCGTGTATCTCGCAAGTATAATTGTGTCATCGGCATATGCTCCTATAGTAGTGGTTGGGGAGGTTGGAAGGTCTGAGGTATATAACGTATAAAGAAAGGGACCCAGAACGCTACCCTGTGGGACCCCAGATTGGATTGGGTACACTAGGATAGACTTCGTCGTTAACGCGTGTTCGAAATTTTCTGTCTGTTAGATAGGAGTCCAAAAGTTTATAAAATTGAGGAGGTAAGATTTGATGTATTTTGAGTTTGAGTCCTTGGTGCCAGACTTTATCAAACGCCTGGCGAATGTCCAAAAGAACAGCTATACAGTAGGCTGACTATTCGAATGCTGTGTTAATTTCTTGCGTGATGCGATGGCACTGTTGTATGGTAAATGGTGTCGGCGAAAGCCAAATTGATAATCAGGGATCCAGTTAGTTCCGTGAATTCTGGGTCTAAGGTTTGTAAGACATACTTTTCAAGGAGTTTGGAGCAAACTGGTAACAGGCTTATGGGGCGCTTTGATGACGCATAGCTGGGATTTTACCTGGTTTAGGGATGAGTATTATCTCTGCGATCTTAAATTTTTCGGCCAATATTGAAGTCGGAGTATAGCATTAAATATGTACGTCAGCAGAACTATTCCTTTTCTGGAAGCTCACGGAGCATTTTCGGTGTAATTTTGTCGGGTCGGTGCTTTCTTGAGATTTAATTCTGAATTTCAGATTTTACAATCTTCGGTGTTATTAGTGGGGGAGGTGTATTCGTTCAGGTGCTGGTTGGTCTGGGAGGTTAACGTTGGGTGGTTCATCATGTTTTGGAATACTCCAGATAGGTGAATAGCGAACAAATCCGCTTTTTTTGTCACCTTGGCCCATCCTAGAGCTGGAGGTAGTTTTCGTATTGGTGGGGATGGTTTGAGGTTTTAAAGATGATTTGACCTCCATATTGAGTTGTCATATCGGTTTATGGTTGAGAGGTAGGTATTCAACGAGTCTTCCCTCAGGGATTTGAGTTTCGCCTTAAGCTGATTTCCAAGGTTATTGAGGGTTGTTTTCTCTGCTGGATGATGGCTCTGGCTTTCCTCTTTTGGGCAACTAGATGTTTAACTTCTAGAGGAACATGTGTATGAATTGACTTTTTCTGCACCTTAGGCGGGGTAGCTTGCTGTGCTGTAGTTGTTAGCAGAGAATTGAATTTGGTAACTGCTGTATCGATTTCGAGAGGGGTTTTTAAACTGACTTTCAAGTCAATGCCTTCGTGAAGAATTTTCCGATATAAATCCCAGTCAGTTGAAGCGTTATGGATCCGTGCGGGGGGATTTTTGATTAGGACACTTGCGCTTATAGTTCCTATGATCGGGGAGTGGTCTGAGGAAATGTCGTAGCTTGGGGAGATGCCCACGTAGTTTGATGATATTCCATTAATGACGAAGAAATCGAGGATATCGGGGATTTTGTTCTGATCGGTTGGCCAGTATGTCGGGGTCCCTGTTGAAAGATAGACGTATTTATTGTCTTGTATAGTTTTATATAGCTCTCTGCCTTTTGTAGTAACTAGGCGGGAGCCTCACGCAGTATGTTTACTGTTGTAGTCGCCGCCTGATACGAATTTGGGACCCAGGGTATGAAAGAACTGGTCGAAGTCACATTTTTGATATTGTGTTTTGGGGCAGTAGACAGACGCAATGGTTATTTCATAGGGAGGGTGAGCACCTTGATGGAAGTAGCCTGGAGATTCCTTCTCGTAGTTGGGAGAGCGTAATGTTTTAAATTTTATTTAATTAATATAGCGGTTCCAGCGTGTCCTGTTTTGTCTGGATGGTTAGTGTAATATAAATGGTAGTTAGGAATTTTTATGTACGATTTTTCCGTGAAATGCGTTTCACTAATTAGCATTATGTCGATGTAGTTATGTTTTAGGAATAGTATTACTTCGTCTCTGTGATTTAAAAAGCCGTTGACGTTCCATTGTGCAATACGGAGGAATTTATCCATTATTTGTTTTGCTTATTAACATTGTCAGCATGTTAAGGACCATGCTGTTCTGCAGAATGAGTTGGGGAAACATGGATTTGAATTCTTCTACGAATTTGTTTAAGGTAAGGTTAAGAGACTGGTCAGAAGGGATTGGGGTTCTTGGTGACTGGTAATACTAGCGTATGTAGGTGAATGCGGGAGGTTGGATATATAACTTTGTCTATTTATGATTGGGGATTGGGTTGTTGGCGGTTTGGAATTGGTATTTCTACTTTTGTAGAAGTTGTGGTAATGAGCCGGGTGATTTCCTCTGCACAGTGCACACGTTGCTGGCGTGTCCTTGCTCTTCTTGCAGCTGGCTGTGCTCTGATTACCGCTGCATTTGACGCACACAAAGGGACGAGAGCAATATGCTTTTGTATGACCATACATTTGGCATCGCATGTACTGGACAGCATTTCGGTTTGTTCTTGGCGGTTCAATTGTTATGCGATTGTGTAGCATGGAATATGTGTTGAATGGAATATATCTCTTTATTATTGTTAGATGGTTCTAAGTCCATGAAAAATAGATTCATTGGCTCCTTTGTGGTTCTATGTTTAGCATTCATGATGTTTCTAATTTGGTGTCCTTGTCTAGTGATTTCTGTTTTTATGTCTTCGAGTGGAATCGAGTGATGAAGATTTTTGATGACTACTCTAAACGCTCGTTCGTCTTTTAGTTGGTAGGTGTGATGTATAATTTTATTTTCGCGCATGTACTTAACTAGTTTACGGAATATATCAGGAGTATTTGGTGAGATTTTAATTGTGTTATTTGCCAGGCTTTTAGTGACATATTGCTCTTCTTCTGCTACATCTGCTAGTGTAGCTTTCATTTTTGGTAGATCTAGGACTCCATAAACAAATATAGGCGGGGGTTTGGGGATTTTATCAGATTCTATTGTTTTATCTTTGGGAGTATTGTTTTTATTTGTTGAATTGTCGATGGGGGTTGGATTTTGGGAATTAGCTAGTGCAGAAAAACTGTTGGAAAGGGGTAAAGTGTTTGGGGATACCGTGTCATGTGATTTTCTAACTTTCTTTCGTTTAGTAGTCTTAAATACTTGCCAAGGGTTTTCTTTAGATGCGATGTTCTCTTTTGAGGGGGGGGGTCGTCTCCCATTTCATCGTCATACGTTGAGGTTAATCTGTATAGTTGCCGGGAATTCTAGAGTCCTGAAGATTGCATTGCTAAGTATTGTTCCTGGTTAGAGGGAAAGGGATTACTTGGTCCTTATAAAGGTTGACTAGTTGGTGCTATGTAGGGTAATGATAGTTGAATGTTTATCATAGGTTGATTTTGGTAGGTATTTGGAAATTGTGTAAAGTGTACATTTGGCGAAGGATGGCCCTGTATATTATGAGGTAGGGGCTGGCTTAAATTGTAGTTAAAGCCAGTTTCGTGTCCTGATGATAACATTGTCGTATTTGTTAGATAAAAATTTCCTGTTGTTAACTATGTTTCTTTCTTGATTAAAATTCGCGATACAAGATAAGGCGGCCGCAGTCGCTTTATCGAACAATGCAAAAGAAGACACAACTAAGAACCAAACGATTGTTTGTATAGTGATTTCTTTATTTCCCCATACGGATTGTTTTGAGTTTCGGATGGCAACAGAAGATCGAGCATGTATCGGACGGCATGTGTTGTTTACAGTTGCGTGTATTTTTTTCGTTAGAGTTTTGGCTCCGACTATTTTGTTCGCAGGCATGTTAGAGTGGCGGCAGGAGTTTTTCCTTATCCCGCAGGTCGTTTGGGCCTATTGTGTTTCGGGAGTTGAGGGTTGTGCCAGCAGTGAGTTTCGGTTTTGTCGGGAATGGTAATCCCTGGATGGTGCGTCTCGCCGATTGGGTTTTCCAATGCCGGGCGGGACAGTCGTCGAACGGTAGTTTATACGAGGGTTGTTATGAGCACAGTTGGTTGAAATACACGCGGCTTCGTCGTTGTTAGAGTTGATTGAAAGTGATTGTCCGGTTTTGCAGTCCAGGATCATAGTGTCCAGTCATCACGTTTTCCGATACGGGGATTGTCTTGGGCTGGTTGAGAGCCCCTGCCGATCGTTGGCAGATCTTTGTCGTCAATCGGGTAGCTGAAATTCAGTAAAAGTCTCTGGTTGATTCGTGGTTTCACATTTAAAGTCTTCAAAATTGTAAATACACTGTTTTTGGAAAAAAAATTCAGTGTAGTATTTGGCAGATGAGTTTTCTGTAAATTTTGTAGATTGAATTCTTTTTTTTAGGCCTGTTCGCGTATGAGTCTCATAGTAGGACCCTTGTGATCAGTTTGCAGTCGTGCTCTTACCAACCACATACGAAATGGCTTGGATGGAGCTGTAATAAAATTTGCAGAGAAACGTTACTTGTTCTGTTCAGTCGTTATTTCATAAAAATGCAAAAATTTTGAATTTACTAATGCTTGATGTTTCTTGTGTACATAATTTTGTCTGATTATGGTTATCTATCTCAAAGTAGTCCTGTTAAACTAAAATCGTAAGCTAATTGGAATTTGCTTACAGATATTCGCACTTTTATTCTTTTGATAAGCATCAATGACGATTTAAGTGTGAACGTTTTCAAACAACAAAACTATTTTGAAATTGTTTCGATCAAAGCAGTAGTCAAAGATTGCTTCTGCAGAGACAAAACACCCATTGCTGCTTTTTTGGTGTGCAGCTGCAAATCGCAAAATTAAAGCGATTTTTATTTGCTGGTAGTGCCTAGTGGTGTTGCATTACTAACTAGTTTTGACTAACATGTTAACTGCCATTTGTATAGTTTCATCCAGTAGATATTGAGAACTAAGTGAGCTTTAAGATGTTTTCTTGTCAATGAGTTATTCTGCATTGTTCATAATTTTGCTGCTGTTTTAATTTTTAGGTTTGATGTGTTATAAATAAGGAGTCTACTGCCTTCTTAGATAAGTTGTAAGCAAATTTCGTGTATTGTGTGGCAGACGACAATGTGATACAACATACTTGACAAATTAAATGCCTAACAAGTTCGTCTAAAAATTTGCACCTATGATGGGAGATTTACCCCGTGGTTCGGGTAGTTTGAGTTTTGAACCTCGGGAAGAGTTTATACTCGACCAACGGTAAAGCTGTTCCCACTCCCTTCCCAATAATGCGGTTGTTTGTGGTTCATCAACATTTGTATATATTTTGCATACAGTTATCTAGGTTGTTTGTTTGTTTCATTTTGGAGAGGTGCTTGGTGCATATAACCCTATTGCATTTTGTGTATGACAATTTTGTTGGGTTCGACTTCGGGGTTTGATCGTCCCTCGCAGTAGTTGTTGGTGCTGAAGGCGATGGCTTCAGGGGGGGGAACGTTCACGCCAATCTCCAATTGCTTTTATTTTAATTTTTAAAGTAAGACCGGCCGTATTTTGATTCCCTCTTGTATATTTTGGATTTGGTATATTGGCGCAAATTTGCACTATCACGCGGAGCGCTGAAATATAGAGCGCGGTTTGGATTGCAGGCCGCGTTCGCCTTTGCTCTACTCTCGGCTTCGTTTTTGAATTTAGTTTTGTAAGTTTTTAAATTTTTCGTAAGCCGTGAGCATTTTTGATCGAGAGTTCGCCGGCGTGTTTGATTGGCAGCAGAAATTTTCATTTTCTGCGAGGCCGTTTTGTTAAAAGCTAATTTTGTGGTGAAATTTGATATTTTGCAGACCAGATTAACCTCGTCCTTTTGTTTCCCGATTGCATTTCGGGGTTTAAATTTTTGCTGGTAAAACTCGGTCTATTTTTTTCTTTGCTCTGACTCGGCAAGGAACGGCGAAGGAACCTTTGCACCAGAAAAGACGCTACCGTTCGGCTCCGCTGTGAAGATTGGGGTATGTATGTATGTATGCCGTAATTCCTCCTGGGAGGTACATTGGCGCCCTTTCATGGGCTTTTTAATCCTTTTTGGCTGGATTAGTGCCTTTAGTTGTAATTTCCGTTTCATATGTCCTTGCTTGATTTTGCTTTTACTACTATTTTCTTCCATTCTTTCCTGTTGGTCGCGGTCCGTCTCCAATTTACTACGTTCATTCTTCTTAAATCTCCCAATACTTCATCCTTCCATCTATTTTTGGGTTTTGCTCGTGGTCTTGTCTGTTCTGGTTTCCACTCGGTTATTGTCTTTATCATTCTGTGCTTTTATTTCCCTGACAATGTCTTGTCCTTTCAGTTCTTCTTCTATTTCCTTATTCATTTTATTCTATATTCGTTGTCTCTTATTTTCACTGGTCCTAGGATCTTCCTCATAATTTTTCTTTCGAGAATACGCAGTTGTTCCTCCTCTTTTTTCGTCATTTTTATCGTCTCTGCTGCGTATATTATTGTGGGTCTTATTAGTGTTTTGTATACTCTTATTTTTGTTGTTTTCGTGATTTTCCGGTCTTTCAGTAATGGTTTATATTTGTTGAATAATTTCAACCCTCGGTGAATTCTTCCTTTTATATCCTGGTCTCTGTTAGTTTTGTTGTTTATTTCCGTTCCTAGGTATGTGAATGTTTGTATTCTCTCAAATTTGTGACTTCCGATTTTGTATTGGTTTTGGTTATTTCCTTTTCCTCGTTTGCAGCACAGGTATTTTGTTTTCTTTTCATTTATTGTAGGACCTCTTGCTTTTGCTTCTGTTTCGATTGTGGTTATAGTGTTTTGTTGTTAGTTTTGTTTTTTCTTCTTCGAGACTATTACTAAAGTCATCCGCATATGCCAAAATTTGCATCTCGTATTGTTCACAATTGTGCCTGTTTGGTCTGTTTTTCGTATGTATGTTCTCCTAGTGTTATGTTGAATAGGTTGGGTGATAATTGTGCATCTCCTTTGTCTTGTTACCCCTAAGTCTGGTTTCAAAATATTTTGTGTCCCTTTCTTGTAATTGTAGCTGTCTTTGCTTCTGAATTCTCCATCGTCTATTTTAGTTAGTCGTATTAGTTTCGATGGTATTTGGATTTCTATATCCTCTACATATTTGTGGTCTTTTAATTTGCGTCAAAATCTTTTTTGAAAGTCTCATGAATAAGTGATGTAATGGTCGATATTGTATTCGTACGCTTTTTCCCTATTATTTGGTTGATGATATTTGTCCTACTGTATGATCTGCTGCGAATCCACATTGATAGTCCCCGATTTTATTTTCCGTATTGGATACTTAACCTCTGTTTGTAATATTTACATGTGAAAATCTTGTATGTCTGTGTTGAGGAGCGTGATTCTATAGTTACTGCATATTTCTGGGTCGCTTGTTTATATATCGGTTATGATTCTTCCTTTTCCCAGATCTTTTGTGCCCATCTTCTTTCATTCCAGATTGACTGTTATTAGTAAATTGTGTATTGTTTTGTGCAGTTCTTTCCTCCATATTTTATCATTTCTGGCCTGTTTATTTCATCGTACGATCTCGGCTTTTACCCATTTTTAATTCTTTTATAGTTTTTCCACATTCCTTTATAGGTTGGTCTTTGTCTATGTATTCATTTCTTTCATTTCTTTCCTTTGCTCTTCATCTTCTTCCCTGAATAGTAGGCTTTGATACATATTTCTCCATATATCTTTAATCTTTTTCCTTCATAGTATGTCTTGTCCTTGGTTATCTTTCATTTCCTTCCTTCTCTTTTTCCGATTGGTTGTAGTTTCTTCTTGTCTTTTATGTTTTGTACATCTCTAGTACAGTTGTGTCTTCTATTGGTTTCTATTTCCTCTTTCTTGATCTAGTCCATTCTCTTTTTCTTTTTGTTTTAAATAGTTTTTGTCTGCTCTTCTATCTTTTTATCTCTTTATATTTTTCGTGGTCTTCGTTCTTTCCTGTGTTTATCCATTTTAATCTAGCGTCTCTCTTTTGTTTATTTCTCTGTCACATTCTTCATCGAACCATATTTTATTTTTTTTATTTTTTCTGTGTCCTATGATTTTTGCCGTTATATCCGTTATGCATTCTTTAATGTTTTTCCATTCATTTTCGATTTCTTCTGGTGCTCTCTCTTTTGGTTGGGTTATTTTTTGTTCAATTCCTTCTATATATTTTTTCCTGGTTTCCATATTGTTTAATTTTTCAACTGCCCATTTTCTTCTTTAATTTTCTCCAAATCTTTTATTATTTTTTGCTTTAGTTTTGTTATTACCAACAAGTGATCTGTGTCTGCGTTGGCACCTCTGAAGGTTCTGACATCTTGTACAGCTGTTGCTATGTTTTTTGAGACTAACACATGATCTATTTGGTTGCCCTTGTTTCTTCCGGGTATAAGCCAGGTTTCCTTATGTTGTCTTCTGTGGGAATTTGGTGCTACTTATTACTAGGTCTGCTGCTGCCGCATAATTACATAGTTTTAGTCCATTGTCATTTGTCTTCTCATGAATAGTGTGTTTGTCTGCAACCCCTCTGAGCCATTCTTCTTTCCCCACCATTGCATTAAAGTCCCCCAGTACCATAAGGATGTTTTGTTTTTTTACTCCATCTGTTATTTTTTCTAGTTCTTCATAAAATTTGTGTTTTTCCTCCTCCTCGGCTTCTTCCGTTGGTGCGTATACATTAATGATAGTGATATTTTTTGGTTTCTCTTTAATTCTTAGTGTTGATATTCTTCCATTCACTGGTGTAAATTTCATTATTATTTGCGTTGACTCTTTTACTACCATAAAGCCTGTTCCACTCTTTCCTTGGGTTTCTTCTCCTGAGTATACCATTGTAAAATTTGCATTGCTAATTTCTCCCCTTCCTTTCCACCGAATTTCCTGTAATGCTAATATGTCTAATTTGTGTTTTTCCATTTCTTTTGCTACTTGTATCATTTTTCCCGGGATTAATAGTGTTTTTATGTTCCACGTGCCTATTTTTTTATAGCTAGTTTTTTAAGTTTTTTGCGTTGTGCTCTACATATGCGAGTTTACCGATTGTTTTGTTCATTTTTTCCTCATCCCGTTCTGCTATTGTGCTTGTTGTTTGTTTCGGGTCATTTCCTTTTGTACGTGGTGCAGTAAGGCTTTGTGTCCAGAGTCTATTCTTCTTGGGCACTGCCCCTTTGGTAACTACTGTTTTCGTTGTTTGTCTCCTCGTCTGTTGACCTCTCTTCTTTCTTGGAGTTTTTCATTCTTTTATTGTCTGTGTTCCCTTTTTCTTGTTCTACCTCACTTTCTTCTGTTTCGCTTAGACACATTATCTCTTCCTGCTTCCATTCCTCTCCATTTATAATTAGTTTGTCCTTTATTACAATGGCTTTCATTCCTTTTTTTCTAGCGTCTATCATGTGAGGCAATAATATTCTCCTTGCTTCTCTTGTTTTCTTGTCCATATCTTCCTTTATCCATATTTCCGTTCCTTTCAACTTGTTTAACTTTCTCAGAAATTCTGTCCTTTTTATTCTTGTTGTCAGCCCCCCTTTAATAGGTCTATTTTTGTTGATTTTTGGGTCTCCTATTCTGTGCAAGAAGTCTATTTCATGATCCTGAGAATTTATTTCCATTCTGTCTACCAGGGTTAGTAATATTTGTTTTAACTTTTCCGTGTTTTCGTTTCCTTCCTCTGGAATTCCGAAAATTACAATGTTCTTTCTTCTTACTTCTTCCTCCAGCATCTGAATCTTTATTTCTTGTTGTTTTATTATATTTTCTAACTTTTTTATTTTTGCTCCGCTTTGCTTAACACTGTCATTCGTATTGTCAATTTTTCTCTCCATTGTTATTAATTTACGCATTATGTCGGCTAGCAATAATTCTGTTTCTGTGTTTTCCTCTGTTCCTTCCATCTTCTTTCTTACTTTGATGCGTTTTAGATTAAAGTTAAGTAACTTTATTATTTACGCTGGCGGACTCACTTTCACTAATTATTTGGCACTTTAACATATTAAAAACGTAACAAACTATTTAACCATAAATCACAGCTGTCACTTTTCATTTCACCAGGGCCGGACCCCCCACTAATACAAGTATTGGACAAAATAATGGAAACACTTGTCAAAAGTGGGACATATTTTCACTATGCCTAGTAACACTTAGCTCAACCATCTCTTGTTTGTTGTAGGTAATGTAGATTGTGCACTAATAGTAGAGTGAAGTAATGTGGTTGTGGACGTTGTGCCGAAGATTGGGGTAACTTGTCCTATCTTTACCCGCACCCTTATTTTCTCTTCCTGGATCCCCCATGACCAACAAGCACAGAGAACCGATTTCTGCGGAAAAGCGCCGTTTCCACAGGTTAGTGTTTTTAGCTTTAGCTTTTGTTTGAAGTTCCTTTTATTTAAATTTAAAATTACTGTAAAGTCCACTTTTCGGCCATAACATTTGGTGCCTTCGCAGATAATGTAACAATCTGAGCTGGAAATGAGAATTGGAGAAAAACATTAAAATATGGAACAAAGTATCATAAAACAACGGTATAAAAATCAATAAGAAAAATACAAAAAGTATCGTTATACTAAAACATATAAAGGAAACAAATAAGAATAGAAGGTAAACTAATAGAAGTGAATAGTTTCCAATGTTTGAGAACCACAATAGACCAAACAGGAAAAAAAGTTAAGAAATTAAATAACCGTATAGAAAAAGCAAATAAGGCAATGAGCAAGTCGCATAAATAAGAAATAAATATCCCTACAGACGTAATTAAAAGTGTACAAATACAATACACAGACCGATTCTGACATACGGATATGAAACATGGGGCCCATCAAAAAAAGATAAGAGTAAATTGGAAGCAGCGAAAGCAAAATATAAAGAGTAGCAAGATCGGAAATGATCAAATTACAGCAGAACTTAATATAGATGCAACAGAAAAATATATAGAACAAAAACAAATGGGATGGTGGAGACACTTAAAAAAATCTGATGTAAATATCACACGACTTTCCTTATCCTATTATTTAAGTAATTCTGGCAAAAATCTTGGGCTTCATTTTTTTTTCTTATTTTACCAACTTTTACTTTAAATTCATGTTTATCTCGTGATAACGAATCATTTTCATTGTTATGAATTTTTAGATTCGGATTTTGACAGATTTTGCGACCTTTGACCAAACGGTAGGTCGATTTTACAAAAGTTTGCACTGCGCTTACCTACAAGTAACTTGTATACCAAATTTCAAGTCACTAGCTCTTACGGTTCTCGAGATATCCAGACACACACACGAACCAATGGCCCAAACCAACTTTTTTGGTGTCCTGAGGCTATAATTCAGAAATGTGAAAAACTGGGTAGGTCAATTTTCACGATTACATTACTTTCCTTATAAGATAAGAAAGTAAAAATGTAAATTATGAATATTTTTGGGAAACCTTTTTTCTAAAGTTACTTGAATTCCAAAGAGAAAAACTCTTTGTAGCTCTCTGAAGAAAATAAAGAGAAGCAAAAAACTAACAGAGCCTTATTTAACCACACGTAAGTGAATTTCGTTATTGATATCTGACAGGAGCTTTCACTTTTCTCTTACTTCTTGTCGTAGTAGTACCGGCAGTATCGGTTAGAAGAGAAAAAAAGCAAAACTCCTTAGAATAAAAATAGAGGAACCCAAAGAAAACCTGGAACAATACAATAGGAACAATTCTCAAGAAATAGGTAAAACGTAGACAAAAGGAACGAAGTTAGCACAGGAAAGAAAGGAATTGAGAAAGTTTATAGTAAATGAATAAAAAATATAAATTGTGAATTGTAAATAGTAAATTGTGAATTGAAAATAATTGAAACCCTTACAGTCTCAGAGTAGAAAAATGGATTCTGATTAACTTGCAGACAATGCTCAAAATTATACCAATCGAAAGTGTATGGAAGACGTATTTTGATAATAATATATTGGAATTAATATTTACATGAACAAAAGTTTAAGTGTTAAAAAGATTGGAAAATCCACACCAAGAGAATGAAAAAACTCAAAAGACAAGAAATGTGGATAAATAAGAACCATCCCAAGCATATCTTAGAACAAAAAAGATTTTAATGTAGTATATTAAAAATAACAGGGACAAAGGATACATACCGAAAATACGATACAATAAACTTGTAGGAAATGGAGTAACAATTCGAAGAAACTTAAAAAATTATAGACATATGAAAAGAATAAAAAGAGAAAAATATGTACAGTGTACATATGTAAGTGAATGATTACCTAATGGTATAAGCGGAGAGGAGTCAAGATATGAAATATAAACAGCGTTTAAAATAGGATAACAAACAAAAACTTAAGAATAGATAAAAACAAGCTAAAAACCACAACTAATGACCACAAATCAGAAATCAGAAAATTACCTAGAAACTACTTTTTGTATTGTTTAGAAGTAAAATCAGGAGATAAAGCTAAAGAAGGAGTAGGAGTGGTTATAAATGAGGGTATTAATGAAAAGATAATAGATTCTAATGCAGTAACATTAAAAATAATATTATTATATTGTGACAGGCGCAAAACAGAAACGAGTGGAAGAAAAAATTAGAGACCTATGTCCAACAATGGACAGAAAAAGGTTGAAAAAGAAGAAGAAGAAGATTATTAAATATACTTACCAGGGCACTTTAGTATATGCAGACCAGTAGCAGATCGGCATTTTTGAAGTCTATTTATCGGTAGAGACCTAAGCCTGCTCCAAAAGATGGACCTTCACTGAGGCGCTGCTGAAAAAGTTAGGAACTTCTGAGACAAACGACAAAGTGTTAAGGAGAATGCAAAAGCAGAGGGAAGTTATATTATCAAATAATGTAAGCTCCAGTATTTTGATCACACAATGAGAACGATAAATATCGTGTATTGCAACTAATATTTCAGAGTAAAATAGGACAAGGCTGAAAGAGGTATATGCGTTTATACAACCTAGGTAAATGGTTCGGCCAAACTTCTACTGAACTCTTTAGGAAAGCCATCAACAATGTAAAGATTGCCATATTCATTTCCAAATCCCCAAACGGATAAAGAAGGAAGTAGTTTTAATTGCCGTATTTGTTACTCAGTGTTGCGTGATCTTCTTTAACTAACACAGTTGCACAAATTATTAAAGCAATTGGCTATTGATCCAAAGATTTATAGTTATAACTATCAGTGATTTTGAAGTAATCGTAAAATATTCGACTAGCTTATTGATAATATGGTAATTTAAAATTTTTCTTTGATCTGACGACCAGTATGTAAATTTTCTGATAGATACAAGTCTATACCTTTTAATATGAACAACTACTAAGCAACATAGTACGTATACTTTGAGTTAAAGTCATTTTCAGCTATAAATAGCATATATATATATAGCTTAAAGGTAGTGTATTAAGTTTTGTGCGTCAAAGGACAATAAACAACTGACAATGGTGAGGGGCTAGATAGATTATTTATTTATATAGTAGTAGCTTATAAGTATTTTTCTTCGAATGGGATTTATAATTGCAGTTACAACAATTTTAAGTTATTACAATTTTATAATCGGGTATTTTAATAAAAATCATTATGGTGCAATGAGCTTCAGATACTAACATTAAGTCAATTTTATTTGTTTTCAGAAAAGAAACGGGTTTTCTTGTAAGCCATTAGCGTTCCACTCTGCTATCCGTAGAAACTACTTATATCAGTTTGGCAACGACTGTAGTAAGTATGGATAGTACCATGTTATTCTGCTGCATTAGTTGTTGAAGCATGTTCTTCAACTCTTCTAGGAATGTTGCAGTTAGATGAAGGTTTTGTTTTACTGTTTAGGCGTAGGTTAAGTTTTGATATATTGGAGTACCTTTTTTTCTTATGTACACTCTGATGTTCCACAACCTTTGTACAAGGTGATTCAAATATAACCGCACTGCGCAGCACAGTTGGAACCTTAAAAGAGTGAACCTACAAGCCCCCCTCCTCCTTTCTGCTTGAGTTAGGACCTGTTCGGTTCTATTTGGAAATTGTTAGAGCGAACAGACGTACCGCGGAGCATGAAAAAAAGCATTGTAATCAAATTATTTGTTAGAGAATACGTCCTGTCAGCTGAAATTTACCACGAACTCTAGCAACGGAATGGGGTAAAGTGTCTCTCACGGACTGGTGTATTTAAATGGTGTAAGTGCCTCAGAGAGGGTAGAGAGCGCACGATCGTCAGCCGCGAACATTCATCACCGAGCCAAACATTGATCGTGCAGACTTACTCGTGAGAATAGACGCAAAACTATAAATTAACATGAAGAACAGTGTTGTCCATCAGTGTCGGTAGTTTAGAAAACACGGTCGGTACTATGCACTTTGATGGACGTGAATAAAATGGTGCGCACGAAAGCTGCCACTCGTCTCCTACGGCAGTTTGAAGACAAAGCTGATATATTTTTGAAGTCTGTAGTACCCAACGATAAAACGTGGGTTCTTCCAAACCCAAGAGAACGCGATCGAGCCGTTGGACAGAAAAAGTGATGGCAACTTTCTTCTGGGACTGGCAGGGGGTTATCCATGCAGACTTTCTAACGGATGCCCGAACAGTCAATGCAGCTTGTTACTCAAACCTCCTGGCAAAAGACGTAAAGGAAAAGATCCGATCCAAGCAAAAGATAGGTGGAAAGCTGGTAGTTTTCCTTCGAGACAATGCACGCCCCCATATGGGCAAAATGACAATGAAAACCCTCCGAAAATCTAAAAGGATTATTTTGCAGTATCCGCCGTACAGTCTCGATTTGGTCACAAGGCGTGACACCATCATCCAGACTGTTCTAGTATGGATACGCTGTCAACCAAAAGCCTTTTTTGAAAAAAGCTTCAGGATGCTTCCAGAACACTGAAAAAGTGTGTTGACTTTGGAAGGGAGTGCGTTGAAAACCGACGTGCAAATAAGTGTTTGGCAATTTGGTTTTATTGTAAAAAATCAGTCCCGGTTGTATTTGAACCTTGTAGTTTTCAAGATAGTCATCCCCGCAAAATACGCATTGCAGGGTGTCTGCTCTTTGTGTGCTTATTACTAAGCTGCGCAGAAATAGATTCTAAACCAATACGCCTTAGTATGTCTAGGTGTTCGACATTTAATGCATGAAATAGGTTCAGTGCCCTTTCTTGGTGGTTCAATCGTATTGTACATATTTAATAGGAGATTATTTTACTGTTACCTACCAGTTCAACCAAAAATATAAGGGACATTTTATTAGATCTATTTTTACCTTGCAAACGTTTCTAATGTGATAACCGGCCAATAATTTTTTTGTTTTAATTGATTCGTATGTTGGACTATTTTGCTATTTTGAAGTAATATATTTAGTTTTCAAGAGTCATCTACCGATTGTACCTTTATTTTAACTATCAGTTATAGATTTAAAGGTATATTCTATTGTCTTAGGCTTCTATACCTTAAAAAGAAGCCTAATGAAATCGATATGAACGTCTGTCTCTCCGTCGCGATGTTCAACTCGAGAACTAATGAATCTAAAGACATAAGAGGGGTATCATTCGAAAGCCTATGGCCTACCGAGTTCACATCCGCGAGCTGGCATGGGTGGGATGTCCTGCAACGTCGTTCCTTATAACTTTTGATCAAGGCAGCTTCCCAGCTGGAGACCAGCTTCTATTTTTGTCATTTCTGACATCTGTCATTTTTGACATGTCACGCTTAATAATTTTTAATCTGTGATAGGGAAATAACGTTTTCAGTATTCAACTAAGGACCATAAGTCAAGTCCAGACACCAAAAATCAGCCTGATCTGAATATATATATCGCATAAAGTTTAGAAAATGGGCGGGAGCAAAGTCGCAGCCACCTAAGGCAGATAGCATGGTGTAATTAATATTTCTCAATAGCCATTACACGCGACGTTTTCACAACACAGTTCCAGTCCGCAAATTTTATAACTAGCAAACAAAATAAGTAATTCATCTGAGACGCGGGGTGCAGTGCGGACCAACCCGGGTTTCATTCCCGGTGGTCTCCGATACCTGGAGGGTGGTCTACTCAGTCACTAAAAATGATTTAGTACCTGTGCTCGCTCGAGCAAGGGGTAATCAGAGATGGTGCGTGACGACCTGGAAGAGAGAGCGGACATATTAAAGCCTTAACCTCTCAGTTTGCAGGCCGTGCTCCCACGCGGGGCATTTAGAGCCTTAAAAAATTATCTAGAACACCAGTGTTATTATAGCACTATCACTTGGCGGCCAGGACAGCAAGCGTGCTCGGCTTGCTGTTTACACTCGACTCTGTGTAAAAGAAATAAGAGAAAATGAACTAGTACTAGTTCTGTTTTTAAATATTAAAATTAAAAATCTACTCTTCAAATATTCTGAATGCAAACAATATGCAAAACCAGATACGTTACATTGACTAAACAACGGTGATGTAATAGAGGAATATCGTGTCGTTGTTATCAGCATGTTGGTGCTTTATTTGCAGTTTTTATAGTAATTTCCGCAACCAAAGTAATCATTTTTAAACTCAAAAGTGATAATTGAATCTTATAAATAGGGTACATGTTTTGCGTGATATTAGTTTAAATTTTTTTTAAAAAATCAGAATAATAGCTTTAAAAATCTCAATTTAAAATGTACTAAACCTGTTGGGGTAAACGATGTGCATTGGCCGACATATCGGGAGCTGTAATATTTGCTACTAAAACAGAAAGTTCAAGTATACATAGTCTATCGTTTTAACCATTCGTATATTGGAACGGTAAAGCATAATTCTGCTATTTTAATTTTTTTTATTAAAGACACACCTACAGATTTTTTCTTATTGACAATAATGTTAATTTACAATCGACTTAACCAAAGTATTCAATAAATGTGATGCTAGAGGAGGCAGTGAAAGGAGAAGTCATCCATTGATAACACTCCCTAGGAGCACCATTTACGGGAGGTTGGTGAGGTCTTCAGGCCATGTTTTCTTCAGTCTTCGTATTGGTGGATGATAAGTGGAAAACTGGTGGATTGTTGTGTCCATCTAACTTCTGGTGGTAATTCATAGCATATCTTTTTATTTCATCGACAACGAATGGGACGTCTAGGTCTTGGTTTGGTTGGTTACAAACCAGGACGCATCAACAATTGCGCGGAGGGTTTTTGACTGAAATTGTTGCGGTGTTTTTATTCTGGTCGGTTTAGCACATCCCCAAAGTTGTATACCAAATGTCCAAATTGGTTTCAGCATCGTTTTGTAGAGTAGCAGCTTATTTCGGAACGATAGCTTTAAATGTCTACCAAGGAGCCAGTACATTTCACTGTATTTGAGGTTTAATTGTTTGCGCTTAGTTTGTATGTGTTTGTTCCACGTGAGCCGTTGATCAAGATGTAGTCCTAAGCATTTTATGTCGGTTTTTACCGGTACTGGAGCATTGTTAATGCTGACAGGCGGGCAAATATTGGTTTTCATAGTAAATGTTATTTCGACTGACTTTCATTGATTAAGTTTTATGCGCCACTTATCTAACCATGTGCTGATTATATTGAGGTGTTGTTAGAGGTTGGAAGTTGTACTATCCGCATTTTCATGAATGGAAAGTATTGCCGTGTCGTCAGCGAAGGTAGCAGTCACAGTGCTGTCAGTTTCTGGCAGGTCAGCAGTATAGACAAGGTAAAGGAGGGGGCCCCGGACGCTTCCCTGTTGGACACCGGATTTGATGGGATATTATAGGGATAGTTCGTTATCGCAATTGACAGAGTAATAGCGGTCTGTTAGGTATGACTTAAGCAGCAAGAAATAATAGCTCGGTCATGACTCTTTTAGTTTATATAGCAGCCCTGTGTGCCAAACCTTGTCGAAGGCCTGGGACACGTCCAGGAACACAGCGGCGCAATACTTCTTTTCTTCTAGAGAGGATGAGATTTCATTTACTATTCTGTTCGTTTGATGTGTGGTTGAATGACCCTCTCGAAAACCGAACTGGTGTTGTGGTAGATGTCGAAATATATTTGTATCTTGGCGAAGTCGTTTAAGAAGCAGTTTTTCAAATAGTTTACTCATTATAGGCAAAAGGCTTATTGGCCGATACGAAGCTACACTTTCTGATTCCTTGCAGGGTTTGGGTATCATTAATATATGTGCGTACTTCCAGGTGATTGGGTAATATGAGAGACTTAACATCCGGTTGAAAATCGTAGTTAGGAGTACGACAGTTTTCTTCGACAGCATTTTTAGAATTTTTCCAGTTATTAAATCATGACCTTAAATTGGTTCAGTTTTTGAATTTCATATATAACTTCAGCGGGAGTAAACGGGTTTATTGGGAGTGATATTTGACACGGGATGTCTAGAGATGCTTCGATTGCATTGTCTCCAGGGGCTGCCGTTGCTTCAAAGGGAGTGAAGACGTCGGATAAATGCACTGCAAAAGTGGTTGCTTTATCTATAGGAGATCTTGCCATGTTCCATCTGCTCTCCTGATAGGTCTTTTGGGTACTTGAGGCCTCTTAAGGTTCTTCGTGGCTCTCCAGATTGAGTGATCCTCTTGTTTCAAGTTCGTTAAATACTCAGTGAAGTTATCATTTTGTATCTCTCTTAATAGTTTATAAAGTTTACGCGTTAAACGATTGTAAATAGTTTTATCAGCAGGATTATGTGTCCTCTGCCACGTTCCTCTGGCTTTCCTCTTTTCTGCGATCAGTACTTTAACCGTTAGAGGTATGGAAGCAGTAGGTTTTTCATGATCAGTTCGTATAGGGGTTGACTCCCAGGCAACCTTTTGGATTACATTAGTGAGATGATTAGTCGATTCGTAATTTAAGATTTGTGTTGTTTTCCAAGTATTGTTGAAAAAGTTCCCAGTTTGTTAGTGTAAACACTAGTTTGTGGTTGAGTGATTTTTTGATAGTAGAGGTACATAAGTTTAGCATGACTGGCGAATGATCTGACGACAGGTCATTACTTGCTTCTACCATTACGTAATTGGTAGCTATGCCATGGGGGATATAGAAATCCAATAAGTCGGGAAGTTTATTGTAGTCTGACGGCCAGTAAATGGGCACTCCGGAGGAGTGGGAAGTGAAGTGGTTTTGTGTGATTGATTGTAAGAGATTACGACCTTTTGTTAGTATAATTCTAGAACCCCAGTGGGTGTGTTTAGCATTCCAATCGCCACCCGCAATAAATTTACTGCCCAGAGCAGAGAAGAAGCTATTATATTGGTGAGTAGAGATGTTATGTCTGGAGGGACTGTAGATAGCTGAGACAACGAAAGACCAACAAAAGGAGTTGATTTTAACATTTGTAGCCTGTATTAATCCTGTTTGATAGTTTTCCACTTCAAAATGTGATATGGAATTTTTAACGATAACCGCAGATCCTGCATGGGCAGTGCCGTCTGGATGCGTTGTATGGTAGATAGAATAATTGTGTATTCAAAACATGGTTCTTACAGTAAAATGGGTTTCACTCACTAACATAATGTCAAATATATTCATTTGTAAGAAAGCTATTAATTCTTGTTTATGGTTTATTAACCCGTTTGCGTTCCACATCCCAATTCTTAGTATATTGGCCATTAAAGAGTTATTTTATTTATGACAGTTGTTAACAAGTTGAGCATTGTATTATTTTGATGCATTAATTGAGCAAACATATTTTTAAATTCGGCTAGAAAGGTGGTTAGTTGTTCTCCTAGGTTGACTTGCTCGTTGGGACTTCCTTTGACGACTTGACTGTAAGATTGCATATGGTTAGTATGTGGCATCTTATCTACAGATTGAAACGAAACGTTATTAAAAGTAATCAGGATTTGCTCACATACACTTTTTATCCATTTGGGTAGTCATCCAATCCGAAAGGTGTAGATCGGAATAATTGTTGTTTCGGTTAGTAAACGTTTTAAGGACTCAATACTTAGATGCCTTTTCAAATTGAGAATATCGTCGTCCAACTACCTTCCAATAATTTTGGTTTTGTACTATTGAACCGAGTTTCGAATACCGTTACTATTTTTTTAGATTTTTACCCCTTCTTTGCAAAAACTGTAATAACACTCACCACCAAATCTCAAGGCCGCATGATAATTTCTTTAAATCCTTTTAACTACCTGTGACTTTATTTGCTTAAAAAAATGTTTTAAAAGTTCCAAATAATTCTTCTCAAAAAACTGTCTGTAAGGTTGTTTTATAATCTTCTAATCTGAAATCACTTCTGATTCTCTAAATATATTTTTTTCCAAGCAAGTTCCGATGAATTCATCCATTTGATGGCTGCTGAAGTTCAAGCACCACGTTACCAGCCAGACCTTTTTTCGTCGTTTACGCAAATGTTTTCTTGCAACGATCAATGGTGCGATAAATAAACATTCGGTTTATTGCAAACTTTTATAATCTCCATATCATCTTTGAGATCGCTAGTGAGGTATATAAATGTACGGAAATAGCTTTACTTCTTTCTTCGTAAAAATCAAAAATTAAAAAACTGAAAGGCCCAAAAAGCGCCCAGTTTCAATAATTTAGAATAGTAAGAGTAACCTGAAAGTGTCATGTAATTAGTAAGATTCTTCTAATGATCCTAATTAATTTAAAATGGAAGTAATTCCCAAACATGGCGAAAAATCTTATTTAAATAACTTTCACTATATTAAAATTTGAAGTAATACCAGTAAAAGCAAAGTAGGGATTTGTTGATTAATTGTTTAAAATATGTCGTTTACTATTTTTGGCCTAAACAGTTTGTTTAGTTTTTGATGTGGAAGGGAATTAATTCTGATAAATAAAAAACAACATGCAATAACAGTATGAACCCTCCATCTGACATATACAACAAGGCTGAATCGGTTCTCCATGACATAAATAATGATAATGACCAAGGAAGCTCAACGATTTCAAGTCATTAATGGCAGACAGTTAAAAAAGAAAAATAAACACAACTGCAGTAAATATTAATTCAAAACAATTTGTGACTGGCCCCTGAGTACGCGCCGAGGGCATTGGGGTGGTACGGCGGAGCCAAGTGCTGTTTAAACGGCAGCTGCAAATCCCTTGCCAACGGGTTATTAACCTGCCCCTTCCTGTGGCAAGGCGAGCGAGGACCTTAGGGCGACACGTCGAAACTCCATTGAGCTTCGGGATCTCGTCGAGTGCGCCTCGATCAGGGCGAGCGGTAACCAAATGAATACATCCAACAGATACGACATCCTATTTTAGGACAGAGGCAGTCTATATTCAGTATACATTCAATGAGTCACTAGAGTTATTGAGAAAGAAAAATATTATATATAAGCAACATCAGATAGCACAATTAAAATTAATACTTTAACCATAGATTCCTACAGAAAACAATCGAAACATCTCAACAAGGAAAATATGATGCAACATACCTACCAGTTCAAAGAAGAAAGAGCATATAGAGTAGCCATTCAAAGTCTACACTTTTCTGTACGAGTGAACATCATGAAGGACGAATTAGCCGAACAAGGTTTTAAAGTTCACAATATAGTAAATATACGCCACAGATTAAATAAACAACATCTTTTCCTCTTTGTGACCGATTTCAAATGAAACAAGAAAATTAAAAAAATCGATGTGAAATACATCAGCAACATAATGGTTTCGATAGAACCTCCTAGCAAAAATATCATTTCACAATACTTAAGATATAAAGATTATGGATACACAAAAACCTATTGAATACACCTTTTGCCTGCGTTAAGTGCGAAAATGGACACAAAACATCAATACGCAAAAAAGACGGCAGTACTCCAGCTAAGTCTGCCTTATGCGGTGGAAGTAATCCGGCTAATTAGAAAGGCTGCACAGTTTATCAAGACTTTCGAAGAGCCAAAAACTCGCCATTTAGAAAAATAGTAAACAGAACTCACCCTTGGTAAGCCTCTCCAAATATAAATAAGTTTCTTCCTCTTCGTAATCAATCCAATATTCTCAATAGCGAAACAGAAAAACTCCCACAAAACGTAATTAGCCATTTTCAATTATAAGCAATAACTTAGCATTAACAAAATGCTGTCAAATTTTCTAGGAGAGTTTTATAATAAAGTATTGTGATTTTAAACATGTTTTACACGGTGGTAAACAAATTAACTTAAAAATGACCATTTCACTACGTATCGTCAACAGCATTTCTAACTACATTCCTGAAATAATAATTATTTTACAGCTGCAACAAATTGACATCAATCATAACATATTTTTTGTTGATCACCCACGGTGGCTCAAGTATGATATCAAAGATATAATTGCTTCCAACCAAACTGACAAAATTTAAGGTACAACTATAACAATCCAAGCTTTTTCCTATTCACTTGTAATTACAGCAGTTTACAGCCTATCCAGCCACGCCATGCCATCTGACAATACAGAGAATTCTTTAAGTTACAAGGATTTACAGCAGGAACAGACTGGAATGCGAAAAATACAGCCTGGAGCTCTAGTTTAATCAACCCAAAAGGACATAACTTACTAAAAACAACCCAAAGAAATTATTTAGGTTATCTCTCAACTTGAGCTCTAACGATCCACACAAACTTTCAGATCTACTAGCCTATACGTCAATAGAGTAGCTAAAAAAACATTAAAGCGTAATCTAACTACGACCTGTCCACCGACCACTCTCCAGTTATCATTATTGTTAGCGTAACGGTAACCCCAAAAAATTCCTATTGGATTATACACTAAAATTACGAACTGGAATCATTTCACACACTACTTGGAAGAAAATACCAATCTAGTTATTAGCATTGAGAATATTCAAAACTTCTGACCACAATAATATAATTAACTGCCTGATACGCCACACCTATTATTAAAAGCAACAAACCTAAATTTACTAACATGGAGGAAGTTATAGAAGACCTAATCACTGAGAAGCAAACAAAAAGAAACAAACTAGACAAAACAATATACAACAGAATAACCTCAGCTACATAACACGTTGACGAAAGCACGTAACGAAACGTTTAAAAAATGCATCACAAAACTTTACTCTAATAATCACTCCATCTGGGAAGCAACTAAAAAATCTTATTTGTGAAGTTTTTATAAATAGCAATAAGTAATGCAATTTCAGATTATCACCAAATCAAGTCAGGTGTTCCGCAGGGTAGTGTTTTGGGACCACTGCTACATATGATCTACTCTTTCGACACACCAACCACAGAAAAGACCTCTATAGCTATGTTCGCAGACGCCGTGGCGATCTTATAAACCAGTGAAACACCTGAAGTAGCAACAGAACATTTCCAACACCATCTTGATCTACTGCAAGACTAATCAGCACAAATTATCTTCATATACAGACGATTAGACTGCCTATAAACTAGGTTTAATAATGTTCAAATTTCAAATTTCAAATTCTAAAGTATAATATCTTGGCTAATTGGAAGGCGTTTGCAATTATCACTGTCAAACACGCTATTCCTCTATAAAATAATCTTAAAGTCCATATGCTCTTACAGGATCAAACTGTGGAGTTGTGCAAAGGCATCCAACTGCAGAATTTTTTAGAGGTTTCAGTCAAAAACTCTTCGCATGATGACCGACTTGTCATGGTATGTAAGCAACAGCACTCTCAACCTGAAGATCCCGTATGTAACTGCCAAAATTCAAGATCAACCACAAGTTAGCAGGACTTGAAAAGGACCTGGTAAAGCAACGCAAACTATCCATCAGTTCCAAACATATTAAAGAGTAGATGGTTACAAGATTTATCTCCCCAACTGATCAAAATTAATATATACCCTCTTGGAAAATAGTAATCTCATATATATATATATATATATATATATATATATATATATATATAACTCACCTTACCTATACAGTGTGTACTTTATACACTTCTTCTAGTTGAACTGCCAAAGAAACACACCATTCGGCCTCTTTTAGTTAAATTACAGAAGTAATGGGATGCGTTACTTTACTTCTTTTCAAAATACCAAGACCAGTTCTAAAAATAATGCCTAACATAACAGTAACACATTCATTCATATTAAGAACTGAAGCTTTCGGTATATACAGAGTTGGCCCACCGTATGGCCACCATATGAATTTGCCACTGATTGGCAATTTAGTAGTCTCAATTTTAACTATTAAGACATGCTGGATAACATAAGAAAAAACTTTTCTTGTTTACGTTCAATACAGATTTATAGTAATTCTCAAAGTTTCCTAAAATCAACATTTCTTAAAATGTTTATTAAATAATTATGTTGCGGATTACCTATGAACTCAGGTATTAGGAGTATAAATAAGTTCTCAGCTTTAGATTTCACAGGACCATAATCACCATTTACATGTAACGTATTAGTCCGCCCTCTTGCGGTTTTAAAGCAATGACATTTGGTCTTTCGAAACATCATGCGATTTGGCGTTTGATGCACATAACTTCAATAATCAGCTGTGTTCACGATGGCAATCACAAAAGAGCATATTCGATTTTCTATCCACTTCGCGTTTCATCTTAAGAAAAACGCTGCCGAAGCCACCGAAATGATTTGTGCTGCATATGGGGAGAATGCTGTAAGTCGTGGAACGTGCAAAAAGTGGCACCAAAGGTTTCGCGGAGGGGAGTTTAGTCTTGAAGATCAGCCACGCGCTGGACGCCCTCAAACATTTGACACGGATGAGCTGCAGACACGTTAGGCTGGGAACTTCTCCCACTTGCGGTGTATAGCCCAGACATAGCCCGTTTCGATTATCATTTATTCCGGTCGTTACAGCATCACTTGGCTGATACGCACTTCAAGACAGAAGAAGAAGTCCGAAAATGCATCTATAACTTTATCGTCTCGATGCCGGAATTCGCGAGCTACCCGAAAGATGGCAAAAGGTCATCGATGTCAACGGAGAATACTTTAATACTTAAGCTCTTTTTGTTTGTTTTTAAATAAAACTTTAATTTTGGAGATAAAAACTGAGAACTTATTTATCCACCTAGTAGAAAGGTCGAAAATTATCCGCATTTTCGCCGTAATACATCTTTATATTCGTCGCACTACTTCCTCTGTGTGCATAGCTTAGATATGATTCTACTCTAATCACGTTAACAAATTTTGACCTTGCTAGTGTTTCTTGTTTTTGTTTCAGTGTAAACATGCCCGCTCCTCTAACAGTATGCATTAAAAACGAGCAAGTTGTCTGGTCGGAAGGGACTGAAATTCGTCAACACCATAATCTGGAGACAGTTTTCAACCACGGACAAGTGTGTATTAGTGAATCCGAAAGTTTAAAAGTCGAAAGAAAAAGAAACAAAATTCTCGTCAACCTCCATTACTAACGACAAATTGGCAAGTTACCATCGACAATGTCGCGTGTTCTCTATAGATTAGCTGTGGCTGAGTTTGTTAGATAATCCATGGTGGGCTTGGTTTTTATAAAATTTATGCGAGATGTGTGCTAAGAGAGCTTACCTTACAAAAGCGGTAAAGCTGTTGAAACCATTACCAATTTGAGTTTCAAGGTACCCAGCCCAGATCTTGCCTCTTCAACTAACATCTCTTTGGATCACTTAAAGATGCTTTACGAGGTCGTTGATTTTTTACAAAGAAATGCGGAAAGCGGTACATATGTGGTTGTGCGACTAATCAAAACCTTTTCTTGGAGGGAATGCAAGCTTGTGAACCGCTAGACCAAGTACATCAAAAAGAAAACAGACTCTCTAAAAAGATGACGTACTTGTTCTTTTCTTCTTTTTATTGCGCCGTTTCCTTACGAAGGTTGGCGTTCCATACGGCTAATTTCGTTTTGGAAACTGCTGCTCTGAATATGTCAATAGATTTGCAGTCAAGGCAGCGGCGGATAACTTCTAACCAAGAGTTCTTCCGTCTCCCTACTGACCTCTTTCCTTCAAAGATAATAGAAGCTCTTTATAGGTGTTCATTTGTTGGAGTACTTCGGCATTTATTATTCTTTTTGTCCAGGGTATACGTAGAATGCGTCGGTAGGTGTAAATTTGGAAGGCTTCTATTTTTCTTTCTGTGGGAGGATCCAAAGTCCAACATGTGTATCCATACAGAACGATTGGGTACTTGTTCTATGATGTTATCTTTTATTAGCAGTTACTCTGGTCTTAGTTTTTGATATGCCCATTACTTTAGTTTTTGATATGTTCAAGGATAAACCGTATTCTTCACTACACTCCACCAATCGATCGACCATCATTTGCAACCCTGTTACACGTGTTGCCATTATAACTGTATCGTCTGCATAACGGAGATTTGTTATTCTGCAACTAATGATCACCACTCTTCCACTGTTTTCGTCTAAAGATTCTCTAAATATAACCTCGAAATGCAAATTAAAAAGCAGCGGAGAGAGTATGCAACCTTGGCGAACACCTTTCTTTATGAGAATAGATTCTGAAGTTTCTCGGTCTATTTTAATTTCAGCTGACTGTTGCCAATGCAATGCTTCAATTATGTGGATATCTCTGTTATCTATTCTAGTTGACTGTAGTATTTCTTTTAATTTTTTTGTGATTACCGCAGTCGACGGCTTTTCGATAATCAACGAAACACTCATATATATGTAATTCATGTTTCGACATCGTTGCGTCAGGGCATTCAAACAAAAAATTGCTTCACGAATTCCCAGCCCTTTTCGGAAACCAAATTGCATGTCATTGATTTGTTCTTCACATTTATTATTATAGTCCGCGTTTGACTTTCATACCGTAAAGACGTGTGCTGAGCGATAATAGTGAACGTGTGTAACGCGGTTATCGCTGACCTTAGGTCAGCAATACGCTGGTTTAATCTGAGTGAAGTATAATAATTATAAACTCACATTTCGTAAAATAGTTATATGAAACCAATCCACATGCTACTAAAATGGCATGCAACGGCAATAATAATTTCTATATTCCGTCAACGCAATTAACACAGCAGCTAGCATCTCAATCACATAAGAGCTTCGCCCTGATGGATAGCCAGGTAAATCCCCGATTTCCTATTATCAATACTCCTTATTTACATAACAACTTGACATATGTGCCGAATGTACAGATCCCAAATTTACAATCTCAAATGAATACACAAACTAATTATACTTTTACATCAATGCAACTAAATAACATACCGACAAATAATTTATCAAACAGAATAAATACACCCGATAGTGATAGTGAAGTGGAAGTGAATACAATTCCCAATAAAGAATGGCAAAAAGGAAAAGAATAACAAAACAATCAGCACAAAGTAAAGCAGTACATGTCACACAAAATAATAGATATTCTGCCCTTAATAGCCTTAATGAGGATATTACTGAAGTCGCACCGGTTGTTCAACAAAATAAGATACCCAGACCACCTCCGATATTTGTACATGGAGTTACAGATTATAATAAAATGATAAATGCTCTAACAGCTGTTACTGAAATAGAACAATATAAAACAAAAGCAATGGCTGATAATATAGTGAAGCTAAGTGCAAATACTCTAGACACATACCGTAAGTTAGTAACATTCATGAAGGAAACAGGTATAATTTACCACACATATGAGATGAGAGAAAATAAAGCTTATAGAGTTGTCATTCGTAACCTCCATCCTACTGTACCCACTACCGAAATAGCAGAATCACTGGAAGAGAAAGGTTTCAAAGTAAGAGATGTAACAAACATCAAACACAGAATTACAAAATTATCCTTACCAATGTTTTTTTTAGACTTGGAACCTGATGAAAACAATAAAGACATTTACAACCTTCAATTCTTAAATAATCACGTTATAAAAGTGGAGCCGCCACGTAAAAATACATCAATTGTCCAGTGTACGAGGTGTCAACAATATAACCATACCAAAGCCTACTGTAACAGTCCCTACGCTTGCGTTAAATGTGGAGGACCGCATGACACTAAGACATGCAAGAAATCAAAAGATTTGCCGGCTAAATGTGCTTTATGTGGCGGTGATCATCCCTCCAACTATAGAGGCTGTACAGTACACAAAGAATTACAAAACAGACTGAAACCAGACACACAGACTCAAAACAGGTTTATCAATTCAAACCACTCACCACCCAGCAACAATAGACAACACTCAAAGTTCACACTCTCAACATACAGCCAAGTAGTACAAGGTGACACTGTACAAGCCAACAGTCAAGACACAATCTTACAAAAGTTCTTAGAAGAATTCAAAATGATGTTCACCCAGCTAATGCAACAAAACAACATGATAATAAACATGTTGTCTACTGTTATAAATAAACTTGTCGTTAATGTCTAAGTCCTTACGAATATGTTTATGGAATGCGAATGGCATCCAATCAAAAATTCAAGAAATCGAATTATTTTCAAAACTCCATAATATAGATATATTTCTTATATCAGAAACACATTTTACATGCTATCATACGGAACATCCGGATGGTACCGCCCACGGCGGAACAGCGCTACTCATAAAGAGCTCAATAGTTCATTATGAACTACAAAAATATGAGGATCCATGCCTACGAGCAACAATAATACAAGTCTGTAAATTACCAAACCCAATTATCATATCTGCTGTCTATTGTCCACCAAGACATAATATTACCAAGGAGGACCTCAAGCCGTTTTTCCAATCACTTGGCAGTACATTCATATGCGGTGGAGACTTCAACACCTACTGGGGATCTAGGCTAATTACCACTAGGGGTAGGGCTCTAGATAAGCTCCTACAAGAAGAAAAATATGGATACCTATCAACTGGGGAGCCAACATACTGGCCCACGGACCATAATAAAACACCTGATTTGCAGGAATTTTTTGGCACAAATGGAATTTCTTCTAACTATACGGATATTATCAGCAATCGTGACTTATCTTCAGATCATACACCAGTTATCGCTACAATCAGTACAACGATAATTAAAAAATCACCAAGACCATCACTTTATAACAATAAAACAGATTGGGACTCATACAGAGCCATTCTTCAAGAAACCCTACAATCAAATATTAATTTAAAAACTCCCTAGGAATTAGAGCAAGCTACTGATCACTTTATCACTACTCTGCAAAATCCAGCATGGAAATCCACACCTACGATCACAAACAACGTTCAAAGAGATATAAATATTCCTAATGACATACTTGAATTAGTTCGACAGAAGCGAAGAGTGAGAGCTAGATGGCATAGAACACAACATCCAGCTGACAAAACAGTGTATAATAGATTAGCAAATACCTTAAAGAACCAACTACACAAGCTAAGGCAGGAAACTTTTAACCACTATCTGACTACATTATCAAGAACAGATAATAGCATTTGGAAAATAGCCAAAGCAAACAAACGGCCACAAAAAACAATCCCCCACTAAGAAAAACAAATAACGAGTGGGCTAGAACAGATCAGGAAAAGGCAGACTTATTTGCACGACACTTTGCTAATGTTTTTACGCCCTACTCAGATGATATTGATGATACAGTAAACAGCTTCTTGGACATACCATTGCAACTGTCGCTACCTATCAAGAGATTCACCTGTGCAGAGCTGGAAGAAGAAATTCAACATCTTAACCATAAAAAAGCACCAGGGTACGAACTAATATAGGGCAAAGTGCTTGCTGAATTACCGAATTAGAGTCGGTCTGGTGTTTCTAAGGAACCTTTTCAATTCTATCTTACGTCTCCATTATTGGCCGTTACCACTTAAATTCGCACAGATAATTGTCCTACCAAAACCAGGTAAACCTGCTGAGGAAATTACATCTTACCGTCCAATAAGCTTACTGCCCCAAGTTTCTAAACTGTTAGAAAAACTTTTAGTTAGGACAATACATGAAACAGATATATTGGAAAACTGTATCCCGGACCACCAGTTTTGGTTCAGAAAGTATGACTCTACTATTCAGCAATGTCATCGCGTCGTAAATATGATCAACACAGCACTGGACTCTAAATCTTACTGTCCAGCAGTATTTATTGATATACAACAGGCGTTCGATAAAGTATGGCATAAGGGGCTCTTATATAAACTCAAATTACACCTTCCAAGTGAATATTATTTACTTATAAAATCCTATTTATCAAATCGACACTTCCAGATAAAGTATGGCCAAGAATATTCTGCCATTCATTCAATCAACTCTGGAGTACCACAAGGCAGCGTTCTTGGACCTCTTCTATATACATTGGACACGGCAGACATACCTACAACAGTAGCTACAACTATAAGCACCTTCGCTGACGATACACTCCTTCTGTCTCATCATACCAATCCTCAAACAGCCTCTTTAAAGTAGCAACATCATCTGTCCCTCTTACAAACCTGGCTAAACAAATGGAGAATCCAAGTGAACGAAGCCAAATGCACCCAATTTTACTATAAATCGCTTAGAATGCCCGCCGGTGCATCTAAATAATATAGCAATTCCTCAAGCAAATGAAGCCCGCTACCTGGGCCTTCATTTAGACAAAAGACTCACGTGGAAACCGCATATATTAAAGAAACGAAAGGAAGTTGATCTACGACTTAAAAAAATGTACTGGTCACTTGGTAGGAAATCGTGTCTATCTTTAGAAAATAATACTCTACTTTATAAAATAACAATTAACCCTATCTGGACCTATGGCATCGAGCTGTGGGGATGCTCTTGCAAGTCAAACGTAAACATAATCCAACGCATGCAATCCAAAACACTGAGAATGTTAGCCAATGCTCCCTGGTATGTTAGCAACGACACCCTGCATACCGACCTGGAAATGCCAACAGTAGCAGAAGAATGTACTAAAAGAAGCAACAACCATTTCCTGCGACTTCAAGTTCATCCCAATGTCCTTGATCCACTGCAACATGATCCACCTCCAGATGACTACAAAAACGATGGATTGATCTAAGAAGAAACTAACGAGATAACATCGATGGATGGTCATCTCATTAGCTCATAGGACCTTATTATATGTTTATTATGTAAAATGGTTCTGATTGTTAATCTGCAAATAAACTATATAAAAAAAACATTTATTATATATCCTACTATGGATAAAGTTTATAAATATTTTTAGGACATGTGGCATTAGGCTAATCATTCGATAGTTATGGGAGTATAAAGGGTTAGGCTTCTTTGGTATTGTGCAAAAGTTGATTTCAATCAGTTCGTTGGAATTTTTCCTGTGTGATATATTGAATTGAATAATGACAGTAATAGTTGTAGCTTTTTTTAGTGTGGATAGTTGGTGCTTTTTATTTTTGTGTTATTTCCTTGCTCTTTTTATGAAGGTTAAACGCATCGTATTTGTTCTGAAGTATTTTTATTTCTTGGCGTTTTTTCGGCATCCACTGTTCTTTAGCGTCCCTGCACTTCCGGCGAATTAGTTTGTTTATCTGTTTGTATTTATTTGCATTCTTGGTCTTGTATTTCCTTCTTTCGTCCATGAGATCTAGTGTCGTGTCAGTCATCCATTGTTGTTTTTTGGCATTCTTCGCTGTTCCTATTGTAATGTTCTGAATGTTAGTACTTGTTTACTCCCCTACAGTTAAAATTTTTATTGTAGAAATACAGAGCTCTTTTAAATTACTTTATTTTCCTGTCTTTTATTTCTATAATTTATTTTTTACCTCTATAATAATTTTATATTTTGTTTTGTACTTCGTCATACTATTTTTCTCTAGTAAACTCATCAATTTTCTTTGATACTATTATCTAGTTCTAACATCTTAGAGCTTCAGTTCAAAAAGCTTTTACATGTAAATTAGATAGTTGTATGCTCTGTAAAGTATTTTAAAAGTACCAATCTATGAATTGTAAAAATCATTTAAACTTTTCAGCATATTTTAAATATCTCGTTTAAAAATCCGTTTTCATCGACTTGCCTTCCAGACCTCGTACACTTGCCCTTTTGCAGCCGCTCGCTCATGCCCGCTTCCCACAAAATGACACGGTTCTGCTAGGCGGATCCTCCCAGCGGCCCCGTGATAATAGGCTGAATTTTATGGTGGCTATTGACCCCCGCGTTTTGCAAACGCTAAATGCTAGCTAAGTAGTACGCAATTTTTAACGCCGCCGTGGGCGTAGCACCGAAACCTGCCTGAAAGGGCGCCCCGTAACCCACAAACGGGCTGAATCACCGGCAGGTACTGACTAATGGATTACCGCCGATCTGCATTATGCTGTTAACGCCGCGGCAGGCGGATAACCTTGGACTTTTTGCAGTTTTTCCGTTTTGCTTTTTGCGCCGCCTTTTAGAGAGCGTTACGATATTGTCCAGCGGTTCCGCAAGTTTTTCAGTGGAAGTTAGTTTTTGTGCGGAACGGCTTTGTTTCCAGTTGGCAAGTACGGCTAGCAGGGACAAAAAATCAGTTTTAAAAATTTAACGGCTGGTAAATATTTACGTGGAAGGCAATTTGTCCAAAAGGTTTATATTATACGCTACTAACATCAGAACAATATGTATTATCGTACCAGACTTTTGAATGGCGGGATGAGCACTGCACGTGATTTTTGTGCTTTCAAATAAAGCCACATTTACTCGAAAGGTTATATCAATAGACAGGTTATTAATTTCTTTGGCTTTGAAAGGCCAGATATCATCGTACAAAAACTACATCATAGTGAACGGATTCTCATTTGGTTCCACGTGCCTGCACATAAAATACCGGGTTCGTATTTTAGTAAAGACAGTAACAAACTGTTCATTTACAGTTAACTTATTTAGGTTTTACACCTTCCCGTTTATATTATTAATAATATCAACTAATTGGAGTGACATATCATACGATACTAAATTCACTACTCCAAAAATGTTTTGCAACGTGCTTGGCTTTACATAAAGGGTATTTTATATTAAAGGGTTATCTAAATAATTCTATTAAATTAAATTTACAAACAAATACTTCGAAATTACAAAAGAAGTTTAATATAAAAAATGTGTAATAATCAACGTGACCATCACAAACATTGTCTGTGCATGGTGCACATTTTTAACATTTTTCTTTCAGACAAATAAATGATCTTCTATTTAATTTTTAGTAGTATTTCTTTTACAGCATACTGTCTAATAACACAGGCCTACAAAAAAATTTTTTTGTGCATGGGATTTTGGAAATGATTTCAGCTATGTTTGGGTCGCTGAATCTAAATACGAAATTAGTTTTTCTCTATTAGCTCTGCTTTTTTAGATCAGTGTTTTTTAACGTGCAATTCTACACGAAATTCGGCGTACCAATGGTTTGAAGAGAACTCCAAAACCACTTCGATGACTGTTATTTCTGCCTAGTAAATGTTATTGGAATCAGTTGAAACAACCGTAGCAAGTGGAGTTATCCGGATTTAGTTTCTGCAGTACGCCCGGTCTCTCACTCAGAGGAAGTGCCACTCCCAACGTTTCACCAGCTACCAGAGCTCTGTAAGGGTGAATATTGTCCCTCCGATCACCATTCTGATGTTAATGAAGGTGACAGTGATCATGAGGGAATGTCATCAATTCCACAACGTTCAACCAGTAGGAGTTGAACAATCTCACCAGGGATCTCAACCTGTCAAAAGAAGTTTCTGAATTACTTGCTTCTAGGTTGCACAACAAACATTTACTGGAACAAGGAACCAAAATTACTTTTTACCACTCAAGGGAAAAGAGTCTGCGACCCTTCTTCTCTCATGAAAACAATCTTGTATTTCGTCACGAAATTAGAGGACTTTTTTTAGAGGGTCTTTCTGAATATTTTCAAGATGATTTTCGCCTATTTATTGACAGCTCAAAGCAAAGTTTGAAATGTGTGCTTTAACTTAATAGGAACAAATATGGTTCAATGCTAATTGCCCACTCAACAAAAATGAAAGAAGAATATAACACCATAGCTTTGGTCTTGGAGGAGATAAAGTATCATGAACATCAATGGGTCATTTGTGTGGACTTAAAAATGGTAAACTTTCTCCTTGGACAGCAAAGTGGCTACACCAAATATCCTTGCTTCTTGTGCTTCTGGGATAGCAGAGACAGAACACAACACTGGGTTAGAAAAAAGTATATTTTACTAAAATGTTATATCTTAGAAATTTGAGCTGATAGGGAAAAACTAATGGCATATTTGAATTCAGGGCATCAAATTCCTATTAAATCAGCTCCAAATACCCCGGAAGCAAAACAGGTGTTGGCCTGTGTAATATATCATAAAAATATTTTGTCTAAACAGACGGGTGCTTGCAAGGTTTAGTACCTGGATCGAGTGCCGTTTCGTGCGCTGACCTGCAGGGGACCACTAATCCGGTCCTACACACTCACCAGCAATTGTTTAGTTCCGCGTTCTCTTACTAGAGGCATTGCAAATTTTTAAACTGCACATGCTTATTTGTTATTATAGTTAAACGTTAACGTAACAGAAATACTTCTAAATCAACACGTTTTAGAGCAGTAATAATTTATTGACATATTATTTGCACAAACATTACAAAAACACTTATCTTTAATAGAGAACATAAATATTACAATTTGATAATATATGCAAGATGATTCAAACACTGACCTATAGAGTTCCTTCCTTCTTCATAGTCTACTACACTTTGTTAAATAGGTTGGTCTACCTCTTGGTACTTCTTAGCTCTTTTGTGTGAAGCAATATAAAGTTACACAACCACATCATTTTCCAGCCAGTGTTCCACGAAATAATCATTAAAACCTTGCACCAAGATGTGTTGGGGAGAAAACTTCATAATATGTAGCCAGCTTTTATCTTTTGCTTTTGAAGACGCTGATGAAACACATTTTCACACGTGTTTGCGAATCTCTTCATCATCCCGGTATAAACAGGCCATACCCAATTGCTGAATTTTCTGCCATAAACATTGGTTGAAGTGTAAATTGCACCCTTTCAGTGTCGCATTTGGGAATATGTTCCGATTACCTTGTATGGCTGCATTTTCAAAATTAATTTTCAACAAACTGACGCTACTTAATCAAGGTGCAAAATCTGGACGCACAAAACGGCACCAAAACGCACGAAACGGGAAGATACCGCTTGCAAATTACTTCTTTAATATAGTAAATTGACCTTTTAGCTGAAAGTGTACAGGAAATGAAGTAGACAAGTTCCTCTAGATAAATTTGAAGGTTTTTTGTACACTTTATTAGCCAAGTTAGTAAGTGCTGATTAGGAGACTCGGTGGCTCAGCAGATTCAAACAGTTGCCTCTGCCCTCAAGCAGGCGCGCGCGAGTTCGAGTCCGCTCGACCCATGGGTGTGTGTGAATGTCCTAGAATAAGTGCATGTTAGTGGGCACAATAAGCCCTTGAGGCTGCAGTGTCTGTAAGTGTGCCAAAAAAAGTACGAAATTGTAAAATTTACATTTACGTCCTACCATTTTTTACCCTAAGCTTATTTGTAAACTAAGAAGGCTATTTTATTCAACTCCCGATAGTGCTGCTAAGTAGTCAGTCGACCGTTACGAGACGGATCTGCTATTGGGGAGCTTCCCCATGATAACAGTCACCGCCGAGTCCAAAACATCAGTTGGAGCTGGAGATAAGCAAAGTAACTCATCCCTGGGATCAGATCCAGATCGCTCACTCACGAATTTTTCTACTTCACTCATGCTTATGGTCTATATCAGGCTATTGCTGCTACCACTATAGGACCAGTTGCAATAAACTGTTTAATTCGAATGATTCGGTGGCTCAGGTTTTAAGGGCTCAGCTCGTGCCCTACTCTGCTGGTGGGGTGCAGAGTTTCAGGGTGGAAACACGCTGAGCCCGCTGGGAAATGCGGGGCTTGTCCAGGATTGGTGGACGCCGAGGGCGCCTTTGCTCTGATTGAAAAATGCGCCAGCGTCCTTGCTATTTTGTAGAGGACAAAAGGATATCACATATGGTCCTTTGTCCCAGATAAGCGTAATAAAAAATTTTTGTAAGTCCTAAATACAAATATTTCTTTGTCATTATGTTTCAGTATTGGATGAATTTTTGTCGGTAATGAGTATTTGAAATAAAATGCGATATAAACATAAAATTATGTTGTCTTTTAGAATAATATATTAAATTATTAATTTAAAGAACACAGATATTGTTTTTACGTACAATTAAATTATTTACCTTAAAAAATCAAAATAAACCCATATTTTGGTTTAAATATAAAATTTTTTTCATGACAAATTTGACCTGCCTTAGACAAAATTCTTTCGCCCGGCACCAAAGTTGCAGAAATGCAAAGCCGTTTCAACACCAAGCCGTATAAAATTGGGTAAATATGCTTTCTTGATTGCCACCTGTTGATATTTAGGTGGAAATAAATAAACGATTTATTTGAAAGATGCAACGAACGTGTATTACTCACTTACAGGTTAAAAGCGTACAAGTCAATCATAGATAGAGACAGAGAGCCTTATTGAATGTAGGTGTTACCAACTTATAATAAATGTGGTTGCGTTCTCATTTGCCAACACTCCCCACAGAACGCAGACCCATTTTACTGATACAGCACAAATGTTTCTCAAAGGTAGTACCTTTAGTCAAGTTATCAGCTACCATGTTGCAACCATTTACAAATTTAAATTTAACTTTCGAATTAATAATGTTTTCCATAAGAAAATGTAAACGAATATCTACATGTTTAGTTTTTGGTTTATAACAGTCTGTTGATGCCAGTCTTATTGCACTTTGATTGTCACAGTGGATGAGTAGGGCACCATCTCCACCTTGACCGAGCTCGGCCATCAGCTGCCGCAGCCTCAGGGCCACCTGGGTTGCCGCCGCCATCGCCATGTATTCGGCCTCCGCCGTAGAGAGTGCCACGGTTTGCTGTTTACACGAATTCCAAGATAAACAAGCATTCTAAAACAGAAAAGTAAAACCCGTGCACGATCGTCTATCCACTGGGTCGCTCGCCCAGTCAGCATCACAATATCCAGTTAATTCCTTTGAGTCATCTTTGACATAGCATAGCTTTAGGTTCCTGGTTCCTTGAAGATACCTCATAATCCTTTTTATTCCAAGCCAGTGTTGATTTCCTGGACTATTACAGTACGGACTCAACTTGTTAACTGCATAGGTGATATCAGGTCTCGTGACATGTGCCAAATATATCAGACATCCCACCGCTTCCCTGTATGGAATATTTTTGTTCCCATCTTCAGGATTTTTCTCAAATTTTGCATTCACCTCTATCGGCGTACAAATTGGTTTGCATTCAGACATATTAAAGCGGCCCAATACTAGGTTTATGTATTTTTCTTGATCTAACATAATCATACCTGCCTCTCGGTTCCTATTTATGTTTATGCCGATACAATTCTTGTTTTTAATCTCTGTTGTTTTATCCTTATTATTTGTAAATATCAAAAGATCATCCACCCACACTGCAATGAATATAGTTGCAGACTCATTTACTAAATAATAAATACAGAGATCCACATGTAATCTCTGTAAGCCAATTTTTAATAAAACATTGTTCAATTTAAGATTCCACTGTCGGCTAGCCTGTTTGAGTCCATAAATTAATTTATGTAAAATACATACTTGATCATTTTCTTTGTAGTATTCTGGTTGTGACATGTATATCTCAGTATCTATGTCACCATGAAGAAAAGCACTTATGGCATCCATCTGAAACATTTCTAAATCATACTTCGCAGCCAGTGGAAGTAAGAATCGAACAGATGTATATCTTACAACAGGAGCATATGTCTCATCACTTCCTTTTCTCTAAGTACACCCTTTGATGACCAATCTTGCTTTAAATCGGATAATCTCACCTTTTTCATTTGTTTTAGTTTTATAGACCCATTTACATGGTAAGACTCTTTTCCCAGATGGTACATCAACCAGTGACCAAGTTTTGTTTTTGATCAGAGAGTCATACTCTTCTTGCATAGCCTTTTTCCATTGGTCAGCATGAGATGATGATAATGCTTCGTCTGCTGCATGTGGATCATTTAAATTAAGTATTGGACAGAAGTAACTTACATCATGGTCATCTGTTTCTGCATACTGAACAGTTCTCCGTGGACGTAAATTTATGTTTCTTATTGGTGACTCGAGATCAATCGATTGCTCTGGTATGTAAGATGAATTGTCATTCTCGCCAGACTGGTAGTCCTCGCTTGACTCACCAGTAAAATGGTCTGTGCTGTCCTCTAATTCTTCTTTACATGTTTCTTCGAGTGGCTGTATCTCTGGACTGCTGCTGTTGGATGTACAAGGTAAGTATATATTATTATCATATTTTTTCACATTTTCTAGAAATACTACATCTCTACTTTTTATGATTTTATTGGTATCTGGATCAAGTATTCGGTAGCCTCTGGTAGATTCACAATAACCAACAAACAGTAACTTTCTGGATTTGGAGTCCCATTTTTGGCGTTTTTCTTTTGGAACTTGTGTCATTACTTCACAGCCAAATACTTTTAAATTAGACAAATTGGGTTTCTTACCAGTCCACATCTCCATAGGAGTTTTACCATTAATTGATTTTGTAGGTGATCTGTTAATTATATATGCTGCCGTTGCAAGGGCCTCTGCCCAGAACTGTTTTGCAAGCTGAGCATCAAACAACATACATTTTGCCCTTTCCACCAGAGTCCTGTTCATCCGTTCAGCAAGACCATTCTGCTGGGGTGGGTACGGAGCCCTTGTTTGATGTTCAATCCCATGTTTGTTCAAGAAATTTTCAAATTCTCTATTGCAGTATTCTTTTCCATTATCAGAACGAATTACCTTTATTTTTCTCTCATGTTCATTCTCTACTTTGTTTTTGTAATCTTTGAAAACTTCCACAATATTCAATTTATTTTTCAAAAAATAGACATGAACTCGTCTTGTGTAATCATCAATAAAAGTAATAACATATTTCATACCTCCCAAAGATTCTTGCTCCATTGGTCCACATAAATCAGTATGGACCAGCTGCAAGGGTTGTGAAGATCTTGAACCAATGTTGTTAAATGGCAATCTGTTTTGTTTCCCCGAGAGACAGGTAGTACAAGTAATAGAACCTTTATTTTTGTCTGAGAATGGCTGAACTCCCTAAGCACACTCCGGCAGCTTGTTAACATCTGAAAAATTCAGGTGTCCCGTGCGTCTATGCCACAGAACCAAACCATTTAAGTTATCTGAACAAGACAGGTTAGAAAATACCTCTCTGTGTGTGTTCAACAAATACAAATCGTTTACTAGTGTGGCCGAACACAGGAGCTTTCCATTTTTATCATAGATATCACAACCTTCATCTCTAAAATTCACATTACAGCCATTTTTCACCATAGCACTGACTGACAGGAGGTTTGCAGCAAGTTTAGGTATGTATAAAACTTGTCTTACCTGAATTTTGCTTTCTTTATTGCCATTTAGCAATAAATTGACCTTTCCCATACTTTCCACAGGTAGCGGTGTCTTACTGGCAACAGTTATGGTGGGTATCGGTAGACTTGTAACATCATACATCCAGTCACGTCTATATGTCATGTGCATGGAGGCACCCGAGTCCACATACCACAGGTCCGGATTCATTGTCTGAGAAGATGCTGAAAAAGCTGTAACAAAACCTGTATTTCCTTCTGTATTTTCTACATTTTTCTTTTTCGGAGCACGACAATTCTTAGCAAAGTGTCCATGCTTGTTACAATTATAACATCGCGGTCCTTTGTAGGCCTTTGTTGAATCATGTTGATTTCTTTGAATGACCTTTTTCCTTGTGAAGAATGCTAAATTATCAGAGCATTGAACTTCCTGCAGGAGTTTAGATTTAATAGAATCAGCACTCATCTTGATGCCAGAGCTCTCCAGTCCCATGATCATGGGCTTATAAGCTTCAGGAAGGCCGGCTAACATCAGTGTACCGAGCCATTCATCATCAATGCCAAACTTAATATTCCTGAGCTTGTGGGCGGTCGACATTATTTTATTCACATAATCATCTACGCTTTGAGAAGAATCCAATGTAGTTGTTATCAGGTCCCTCAACAAGGCTACTCTCCTGTTCTACCCGCTGTCATCAAAAGTCTGTTCCAAACTCTCCCAGACTTCTTTACAAGTAGTTGCATTCTGAACATGTACGTAAATGATAGGATCCAGTAATAAAATCAACTTAGATTTCGCCTTGGTCTCTTTACTTTGGTTTGTATTGGTACCGGTGACACAACTCCATAAATCGTCGAGTTCGAAATATGCCTGGACTGCAAACTTCCAACTGGCATAGTTATCTCTTCCAACTAGTCTGTCGATATGAAATGGATTGTAACCTGAATTCGACATCTTCTTTGCGTAATTATGATTTACACGTGATTTCTGACCGAGCACGCCGCCCCGGTTAACCTCAAAATGTATATCGGACAAAAAACACGCCGGCCGGTTTTCTTAGTTTTTACTGCGTTTACTTTTTCTTCTGTTTCCACAAGTAGCAATCAACCACGCTCTGCTACCATGTTGATATTTAGGTGGAAATAAATAAACGATTTATTTGAAAGATGCAACGAACGTGTATTACTCACTTACAGGTTAAAAGCGTACAAGTCAATCATAGATAGAGACAGAGAGCCTTATTGAATGTAGGTGTTACCAACTTATAATAAATGTGGTTGCGTTCTCATTTGCGAACATAATATAAAATTGGGTAAATATGCTTTCTTGATTCCCACAAAACCAAGGGGTCACTGGTTCTTACCTTTCTGCTAAAAATTTATCTAATTCTACGGTAGCAGTTGCAGACTGATCATGGCTACCTTGTAATTTGCTGACGCTTTCGTCAAATTCATCCCAAATGGATGGCTCCTGGCGAGCTATGGAACTAGAGGACGCAAATTGATAATCATAGGTCTGTGAATTATCATTGCTTGCAAGGGTTGCTAAATGGCCTCTTACTTTTCCAATGAGCCTCTGATAGGCAAATTTATATTTACTATCATCAGCAAAACCCTGTCTCTTAAACTTGAGGTCTAGCAGAATTGCTTAAGCAACCTGCTCTTGGGACTCGCTCCCCCCAAACCGATCTGTTAAAGGAGTTCAGACGTTAAATACAATATACTATCCCCGGGATTTATACCATGTTCAAAGACCTTAACCCGTCGTGCTATTAACCTAGCTAAAACTGTTGATTTCGACAGTGTTACGTTTTTCCCCTCAGAAACTACCTTAGCAACCTCATCAAAAACTTTCAAATTATATTGCCAATCAGCATCATCTATTTTATTTTTGACCCCTAAAAGTGCTAGTGTAGAAATGATATGTTCTTTGTTTTTTAAAACTCGTTCTAACATATCAGTGGTGGAATTTCAGCTGGTTCTCACGTCTTGTTTTAGCTTCAGACGGTTTTGTTTTAAGCTGTCTTGCATTTCTTGCGGTTTTAAAAGTGCATGAGAACTTTTTCAAAATATTGCACAACGGTTTTAACTTTTTCTACTATTGTGGCAACAAATTTAGAAATCGCGTTTTGAACCACCAGCTTTAAGCTATGGGCAAAACACAAAATGTGCCTAAATTTTAAAAGGGTCGAAGCAGCTTTCATGTTTGCTGCATTATCAGTAACAATCAGGGCAATTTTGTAGCAGATATCAAATTTTTTTATCATCTTATATCTACGTTGAAATATTTGTAGAGTATGTTTTTCTCCGAATTCGGAGCATTCTAAAAGAAAGGATTTAAGAGTTGTATTTGTTGGGCCTCTAAAATGAACAGTTAGGTCATAAAAACGTACGTTGTTAATATTTGTCCAACCGTCAGAAGTTACACAATTGGCCTTCGCATGGGATAACTCCGTTTTTAATTTATTAAAAAGTTCTGTATGAATACTGAGTAACAAAGAATTTGTTAATGTCTTTCGGCTATGTAAATCATATGAAGAGCAAAGCATTTTAACAAAATTATTGAACTCCTCATCCGCGACAATCTAAAATGGGTGGTATTCTAAACAAATCACTTTTAAAAGTTGAATATCTGGCAACCCACTTTTAAAAATAGGGATTGACCTATTGATTTCAACAAACCTACTAATTAGCGTTTGAAGAGCTCGGAGGGAGAAGGCCACAAAACTGTGCTCGGAGTCGGGTGTGCTAATGCTATTGCTACAAGAACTTGTGGATGTTTCAGTTAATGGCAAAGTTTCTGCCGTTGGAGTTGATGTTGACCCTGAAGGAGTTGAACTCGAAGGAAAAGACGATGCAGTAATATGTGAAACCTCATCAGATTCAGATTCTGTCGACGACAATCTATCGCGGCATGGCCTATTCGCATGATCAATAGACACTGTCAGATGTTTAAGCTTTAAATGTCTTTTCAAATTTAAAGTGAAACCTGCATGTATCGTTGTTTTCCCCTGACAATAGCGGCATTTCCCTTTTCCTTCTTCTTTGGTAAAATGGTATCACTTGACAATCTACTAGGTCTCGCTGACATTTCGTTCTAAAATAACAATAAAATATTATAAATAATGTAAATAGTTTAAATATTATATTACAGATGTCATAGGTAAATAAAGACGAAGACTGATAGAGAGAACAAGCAAAGTCTCAAAGAACTGAGGAGCTATCGGGATCAGAAACAAGTCGAGATCAACTTTCGAGAGTAAATCAGATCAGTGAGTCAGATCGAGACGGTAGAACCAAGAGCTGCTCGCACATACGCAGGCCGCACAACGGGGAAAGGGCGAGAGTCGAGTGGGAGATCGAAGAGCTACTGCTCTTATTTTGTGAGTCATAACTCACTCACTCTCCACCAAGAGCTGGTTCTTTTAAGTAACTTGTGAGCGAATCGCCCATTTCTAGTTGGAATTGAGTTGCAGGCCCGTTAACATGGCCGGCATAATTGATTCTCCCGCCAAAGGCGAGTTCCGCAGCATCATTCGTTTTCTAAAGGCAGAAAGAAATAGAGGAGCAGAAATTTATCGGAGAATGAGCTGCGCTTACGGTGAAAACTTTATGAGTAATGGTATTGTGCGAAAGTGGTGTAGAAAATTTAAAGATAACCGAACTGATGTTCATGATAAAAGTGGGTAAGAACGCAAGTCCGTTGCTAATGAAGGCCTTGTTCAGCGGTGGTTCTACAGACACGGAGGTTCACCATTAGTGAATTGTCTGGATTTTCCGGACATTTTAAGGCCATCTCTGCACACGATCTTAATGGAACACCTACACTACCGAAAACTTTGTGCACGTTGGGTTCTCAAAATGTTGTCTGAAGACCACAAAACACGGCGCATGACACGTTATGCTGATGAGGGAAAAGATTTTTGAAATCAATCGTCCTAGGAGATGAAATTTTTGTTCTATATCAGTATGATAATCCAAAACAATGCCAACAATGTGTGCTGCTTGTAAAGTTTACGAAGCCGGCAACTGCGATAAATGCAAACGTATATTGTCAGGCATTACATCGACTGCGGAGAGAATTCAGAACGATCGCATACTGCTGTGGTAATCAAACAGCTTCTTGCACAATTTCAATAGGAAGTGTTAGTGATTTTTTACCTTTTTTGAGAGCTGGAGAGAGGTCTATATGAAAAAGTAATATTGGTCGTGCTTCACTCCTGGCAATAAAACCATTTTGTTATTCACAATTGTCTTTATTTAATGTCCATTTAATGTCCAATACTAGATGCTACGTTAGTTAAACCTAGCTGGTAAGTCTGCCGGTTTAAATTTCTTTAAACCTCATAATTCATCTACTAAGTGGGGCAAGTCATCACCTTATTGGAAGATGCTTTCATTCCTACAAATGGCATCTCATGTAATAGCGATTTTGACATTTGTGAAGTCAACAGAAGCAGAATTCACGTAGACAAACCATGAATCATTATACTCCTCAAGAACGTAGAATAATTTTGTCAGTTTTTTACTAATAAAATCGGTCGGTGGTTTTCCTAGTCGTGTGGCACCAACTAAGTAAACACTGTAGCCTTTAACCGCTCGCCTCGAGAAGACCGGCTCAACACGGGACTGTAGCAGACGTGGCCGACCCCGGATTAGCCGTTCGGTCGAAAATGTTACTGCTGTGGCTGCAGATGTCTAATAGAACCCTCAAATTCGCAATTGGGCATCAATAGACGGTTTTTACGAATTTTGGTGAAATATTTAGAGATGTTCCTGTACAAAATGCAAACAATTCATTGCCTGCATATTGCCATTGGCGTCTAAAGTTTAGCCTAGTCCTAAACCTTGACAGCGATGAGGATGATTTTCCATTAAGAGACGCATTTCCAGTTATGCGAATACGCGAATAAGCAAAATTATCGCTTCTGTGGCACTGAACATCCGCGTGTAATGCACGAAAATCTATTACATTCTCTCAAAGTTACGGAGGAAAGGCGATTAGCCCATATTTTTTCGAGGATGACATCGGCAACACTGTCACTGTGGCTGGTAAGCGCTACAGAACCACGATCAACGACTTCTTGCTGCTAAATGGACGAATTGGAGAATTTTGGAGAACATAACATATAATTCCAGCAAGATGATACAACTGCATACACTGCACGAGCAAGCGTTCCCCGGCAGCTTTATCTCTCGTTTTGGCCTGATTTGAGCGTTCCAGACTTCTTTGTTTTTGAAGTCACTGGTCTATACAAACAAGTTAGAAACCTTGGCGGCCCTAAAGCAAAACAAGAAGTAGGAAATTTAACGCAAGAAGTTTTGAGAAATTGTAAAACAAGCCCGAATGTGCATCAACTCTGACCGATATTATCGTTGCGATTTAATATAAAAGAATACAAGCATTTAAATAATTAAATAAACATAATCAACAAAAAGAATCAACTCTTTTTATTTACAAAGTTACAGACGTAGGAAATCGAGTGACTATATTTGCGCTAACTTGTATTTTCTCCACGAGTTTATTCACTAATGGATTAGAATACACTGGGAAACCCATGGATTTGAAAATCTAATAAAACTGTTACAAAATGACCAATTTTTTATTTTTTCCTGATTCATTAACATGGGAAATTTAAGTTTACACGGCTTTGAACAAGGTATTGCCAAAATGGAGCCCCTCACACTTTAAACACTGAGTAAGTCTTTTTCTGAAGTTTTCGTGTACTCTTTGAAGCATTGCCACAGGAATTTTGGCGATGTAAGCTAAAATGTTGTTGTTAAGGGTTTCCAGGATTCTGGGACGATTGTTGTAAACAAGGGATTTAGGTATCCCTACAGAAAAAAATCACAAAGTGACAAATCATGAGGCGCCCGGGAAATCTGTCTCGCAAAAAGTCCAAACATACCCTTGCTGTGTAGGCTATGGCCCCGTCCTGCTAAAACCAGAAGCCTTCCAGCTCTATCTCTTCCAATTCAGACAAGCAAAAATCCTGAATAATGATCAGGTAACGTGGAGAAGTGACTGTAGCCGCTCGATCATTTTCTTCAAAAAAGTAAAGGCCGATGATTCCAATTCTTAAAATTGGAAACCATACTGTCACCCTGTCGGAGCGCAGGAGCCTCTGCTTAAGCTCCGTGGGATTCGTATCACTCCAATAGCACATATTCTGTTTACTGACACATTCACTGATATGAAAATGTGCCTCGTCAGAGAAGAAAACAATACCGTCTCGAGTTGTCTGACTTCAAAATTACGTGGTTTCAATTATTGAACAACAACCATCTTATAGGGGTGCAAATAAAGATGTTGATTAACGATTTCTTGAATGGAACGTCTTAAAATGCCAAGAGCACATCCCTGTTTCCGAATGGAACGCGTGGGAGATTGTTGCATTGCAGCTCGAACCCTCTCGATGTTGTCTGGGATAGTGACCGTATTCTGAGGCCCTCTTTCTTATCAAGCGAGAATTCTATTTCGATCGGGAATTCGGCCGCGTAGGGCGATATTGCATACTGCACGAAGACGATCGAGCGGGCGTACGACAAATAGGTCTGCACAAAAAACACGTTGAACGAACCACTCTATTATAGAGACTGAAACCGCGTGGAACATAAACTGCCCATTCCTCTCTTTCGAATCACCCCACTGTCAACCTTCTAAGACCGTTAGTAAGGGAGTAATGGCCTATTCAAATCCATGCGTCTGTCGCGCCCCACCTTGTATTTTTGCTAATTGGAAAATCACAAATTACAAATAAGAATAATAGATACACAACAAAGAATAGCCTCGGATAGGATAGAACTTACAGATGACATCCGCAAAAGAATTAAGGACAAGCAATATAGAATAGCTACACATAAACACTTGAAATGTACCTGGAATAAATAACAAATTACAGGAATTACAAAAAGAATTAACAAAAAGCAAAATATATATAGCCCTAGTAACAGAAACAAAAAATAAACTAAAAGACACCCACAACCTAGAAAAGTACACGCTAATATACAGCGGAGTAAGATAAGACACGGAAACCGCAGTTGGTGGGGCAATTAGGATAAATAAAAAATGAAAAAAAACAATCATACGAATTAATAAACAAAAAAAAATCACAACCATAAGATGCGGAATAGAACGAGAATACTTGACCATTGTATGTAGATATGCTCTATAAAAAGAAAAAAGAAAAAAAACGCACTATTTTTCAAAAATTTACAACAATATTTAGTCGAGTAAACAAGAATGACTACATAATAATTGACGGAGACCCCAACGCCCGCGTTGGTAGAGAGAAATTTGAAAATACGATTGGAACAAATGGCAAAAACCATGTTACCCAAAATAAAAAAATGCTCAGAGATTTTGCCTGCTATAACAACATAAGAATTATGAAAACCAGCACATACCTACATACACCTGGGAAGCAAGAGGCCAAAGATCGATAATCGGCTACTTCCTGGGAAATGAAAAAACTGTCCACTATTTAATAACACACGAGTATATAGAGAAATATATGTACATACATACCACTACTTCTTAGAAGGTAAAGTAAGACTACAAGCAAAATGGGTAAAAAATAATAAACAAACATCATTAGAACAAAAATAGAATTGATCCAAGAAGAGTCGGTTGGAACGCTTTATCGAAAAAGGCTAACGGAACATAGTGGACGATTCCCAGAATCTGACAACGTAGAAGAAAAATGGACAAACAAAAAATATAATTAAAAAAGCAGCAAAAGCCCTTGGAAAGCAAAACATAGAATATAATAATAAAAAGAGAACAACAAAGGTAGTTTAAGCTAAAAACAAGGCCTACCACTTATGCCTACAAAATAGAACAGCCAGAAACAAAACAAAATAAATCGTAAAAAACCTAAACCGCTAAGGACAGAAAAATAGATGGAATACCTTCATATCAAGAATAGAGAACGATATACATGGACAACAACAGATAGTATATAAAATTATGAGACACCTAAACAGCTAAGAAAAAGACAAATAAACATAACCACCCAATGGTTACAGTATTATAAAAACCTATGGTTCATAGACGAACTGACAGAAGAGGACCAAAACAATAAGATAAAAGTAATAAATAGAAACTGAAGAACTAAATTACGCCCTGCAATGCACTAAAAATAGAAAAGCCTACGGACTAGATGGAATTAATAGCAAACTTATTAAATATGCTTCGGAAGAACTTCGATTAATCAATATGTGCTGGACCAACTACTCTAACCCTCATGAATGGAATGTGGCGGTGATCAAACCGATTTTTTAAGAAAAGAAACCGATCGAAATGCAACAATTACCGAGGAATAAGCCTATTAAACACTTCATATAAAATATATACAAAATATTAACCAAACTACTGCAAAATATAATAGACATTTCCTGTACTGATAATATATGTACAACAAAACAAATAATAGAGAAACATAGAGAGTTTAACAAAGAAACACAAATGACGTTTTTAGAATACAGATTTCAACAAAATCCACCCAAAAAAACTTTGGAAAATAACAAACAAACGAGGCATACCCATACATCTAAATAAGATCATTAAAAACAGACGCTTACAGAAATAATAATACATGACGATAGAAGCAATTCCAAAAACACAAATTTTGGACTAAAACAGGGATGAAGCCGGTCCCCAATTCTATTCGATCTCTATATTGACGATGCTGTGACACAGTGGATTGATATGTATGTCAACTTAAACGCATAATTTACATAAAACAAAATGCGTTGCCACATTTCTATTCGCAGACGATCAGCTTGTGTTTGCAGATTTAGAAAATTCCCTAATACCAGCCATTTATAAATTACAACAAATAATAGAAACATATAACTTAAAAACATCCACTAATAAAACGAAAGTAATGACTTTTTATGGCAATAATCAAAGATAATACTACATGAAAAAATAATCAAATAGGTGAACTGTTTCAAATTTTTGGGCTGTTCAATATCTTTCATGGGAGGCGTCAACATCCAACAAAAAATACCTAACAAGGTAGCGAATTGATAGGCGGAAAATCAAAAAGTGCTAAGAGTACCTGGGCAAAACAAAACTAACAAAGGAAATTGACCACAGCCGCATATAATCTCTTGTTACCAGATCGGGCCCGGGAGATAATAAATCGGGCGTCGGGACGTTACGACCGGCAACGCGGGGGGAACGAAAGGCTAAAAAACAAAGCGTCGGCTCCAACATACGAATTAGAAAACTTAACCTATCTTACGCTAACCTATCAACCCTAGCTAACTTAATCTACTTAGTTAGTGTACAAGAACTTAACCTACGACTTAATGAACGCGCTGAAACGGGCAGCAAGCTGGCGCAGCGAAGCCGGGCTGCGAGCTAGGTGCAGCAGCGCAAGCAGTGGGGCCGGAAAGCGAGCAGCAGGTCCGGGCAGCGAGCAACAAAAGAAACCAACAGGGACTCACCTGATGACTCTTAATGATTTCTTCTTAAGGGGCTGACGACTAGACCGAATGCTTCGGTGGCTCAGGTTTTAAGGGCTCAGGTCGTGCCCCACTCTGCTGGTGGGGTGCAGAGTTTCAGGGTGGAAGCAAGCTGAGCCCGCTGGGAGATGTAGGGCTTGTCCAGGATTGGTGGACGCCAGGTAACATCAGCCCCGACAAAATCGGGGCCAGATAACAGTCTGAACCCTTGAAAAATTTTAAACTTAAACTTAAAAAAGAAATAAAAGACTAAGTCTGAAATGTAATAGGTCTAAGTTTTTTATTTGCACCTTAATCAACAATCAAACAGACTAAAGAAGAACCGTATTTTAGACCAAAAGATATAACGCGATGAGTACTCTTCCAACGAAGGAACTTCCGGCACTTTACTTGAAGTTGACTTGAACTCTTCTACTGCCCGATTGATGCATAAGCGGTTATAACAAAGGCTTCGGATGTTCTTCTATTCTTTAGTGGTGTTTATCTAATACCTCTTGAATGAAGTGTGTCGTACGACACATACCACTGTGCATCTGCGATTGCCCTTGGGATTTTTGAGTAAACTCTGAAATCAGAGAGAACATAATTTATAATAAATAAAATACTAGAAAAGGACATAAAACAAATTAATACTATATCACCAAAGGTCGCTACGTCATTTTCCAAATATTAAAAAATATCAACTTAAAATAATTCAGGTCTACTACTAATTACAACGATGAGTAAGTGCAAGAGTTTTATAAAGATATCTCAAAAAAATAACTACTAATAAAACAGATTTAACATAATTATTGGAATTTTCAACGTTAATATTGGTGAACAACTAAAAGGTAAAACATAATAATAATTCCCTGTAATAAGCCAGGAGGCTCTTAGGGGTCGTAACAGGATAGACCTGCTAAAATCTCGAGCCTACGGTACACAAGAGTAGTAACGTAGCTAGCGCTACGTACTGACCGCCTATCATTGCATTTATTGCAGCGTGAGTCGAGATGGGCCGTAAAAATGCCAGTGATAGAATTGGCTAGTGCGGGATTCGAACTCGCATCTCTAGATTTCGTAATCTAGCGACCTATCCACTAGACCACTAAACATTATTTGGAAATTTTGGAATAAATAAAAGAAGTGATAAAAGACAAATTCTGGTAAATTATACTAAATGATTTATAACAAAGACGTACTTGAAAAAGCTAATAGAAAGTAGACATGGATAAATCTCAATAAACAAATAAAGAACGAGGTTAATTTTGTTATAACACTACACCGCCGCATATAACAAACGCAACTGTGGTCACTAGTGATTTTTACGGCAGTAATCATGGATTCATTAAAAGAAAGGTAACAATAAATGCAAGATAAGAACAAAAAAGCCATTAAAAAGAAAATAATAATAACATAAGTAAGCAAGTGCCCGACAAACACAAAAAGTAATATCAAAAAGAGTTTAATCAATATTTGTTGCGCAACAATGTAATGTAACATAATAAAACAGGGAAATAATAAATATATTTCAAAAAACATATTAGAAAGTGGCCAAACAAAAATAATTGCGAAAACCAATAATGGAGACTTTTGAATATAATCAACTAAAAAAATCTGTTAAATAACGCATAGGAATAAATATTAATAGATATAACGAAGAATTAATAGAAAAAAAAAATAATGTTTAATGTACTAAAAGGAAAAATATACGGGAACGTGCAACAACTCATTCAACTAGAAAGGACCGATAGAACGACCACAAACACAAGACATTCAATGATCGAAATAGTAGAAAATATTTATGATGACCTGTTTGCCTCTGAAATCAACAAACCGTAACCACACAAAAAATTGTACTAAATTTAGAGTCGAACTATATTCTAGATATAATACCGAAGAGATCAAATAATAAATGGCGGAGATAAAATCCAATAGGGCTCAGGGAGAAGATATCACATCCAAATTAATGAAGTATGGCAGAAAACTATAAAACAAATGTCTTGGAGAAATGAGAATCTCCAAGAACTGAAAAAGAAGCTGGATTTAAAAAACAATTTAGTACACTATATCACAGACAACCATTATGGTCGAAAAATCAATCAAATATAATAATAAACTACTTAATAACGTATACCACGAAGCAAAGAGCACAATAAAATTAAACAAAAATATGAATCTTATGCAAACAGAGGTATAAGACAAAGCAACACCTCCTCAAGTTATGTATGATAACTATGCAGTATATATATATATATATATATATATATATATATATATATGAGATTTTTCAATAAAAATGATATGATTTTAAAATGTTAACTATCTTTAAAATGTTATAATTGCCACTAGCTGTCATTTGCCTTTAATATACTCTAGAAATTCTTCATGGGTAAATACACGCTTCAAAAACGTTTGGTTATTGTCCAAAAAATTTATAAAGGTAGATGTCTTTTTATGAATACTCAACGTGCTCTTCGCGAAATCTATGAGATCTAAGATCTAAGATTTTACTCTTCACGATGCAAAAATACCAACAAGACGTTGAAATGCAAGAAATGTAGAAAACATTGCTACTGTAAGAGGTAGCATTGTAGAGCATCCAAATTTATCGATTTCTAGTTGTGCCCAAGAATTAGGTCTTAGAAGAACGACAACTTGACGTATTTTGTGAAAAGATTTGAGTTTGCACCCGCATAAGATCATATTGATACAAAAACTGAAGCCACTGGACCATCGCAAGCGCTGTACCTTCGTTGCTTGGGCTTTAGAGCAACTTAAAACAGATCATAATTTTGGACAAAAAATTATTTTCTTCGTTGAAGTTCAGTGTTAATTAAGTGGATATGTTAACAAACAACATTGTCGCTTGGTGCGAAGACAATCCACAGAGATTCACGAGAAATCCTTGCATTTGCAAAAGGTCACTGTTTATGGCATGATCGCATCATCGGACCATTCTTTTTCGAAAATTAGGTAAGAGATGCAGTTACAGTGACTGGTGAGTGGTACCAATTGATTTAAAAAAAATGTGGTCAAATTTAAATGAAATTGATTTGGAGGACATGTAATTTCAACAAGACACACGTCACACTGCTAATGCCATTATTGAAGTGTTGGAAGAATAGTTTCGTGAAGGGATGCAACTGTAAGTTGGACTCTAAAATGTAATTTAACTCCTTTAAATTACTTTTTGTGAGGGGTATTTGAACTTTACAGTCTATGCAAACAAACCACGAACGTTTACTGCATTAAGATTAAACATTAAACTCAGCATTCGTAACAATGGACCCGAGTTATTGCACAAAGTCATCGAAAATTGGGTTCATCGAATTTGCTCGTGTGGACAAAGCCGCCATGGACACTTAAGTGATGTGTTATTCAAAACATAATGTAGTAGACTATGCTTCGAAATAAACCTGCAAAGATTGCAACGCATAGCGAAGCGGTGAAGCAGTCCATTGAAACAATTTTTGAAATTGCGTTTCCGGGTTAAAGGTCACGTAGTATTTCAAAGTTTTATGTTTAAATTAATTAGTGTTCAAAGACGAGTTGAATGATATGCTACATGTCCCATGTTGCTATTTGAAAATTTGAAATCGTAAAGGTCACTAACGCTGACTTTTGACCAATCAGGGTCAAAATCACTAGCACACAAGCCTTTTTGGTCACCTGTCGATTGGTGAAAACAAAATTTGGAAATTACCAGCCGTTCTCGAATTTTTGCTCGGACGGATGGACAAAATGAAGTTAGTGACTCCGCTTCGCTTCGCCACATAGTAGTAGTAGTGGTAGTAAATGCCATTATTCCCCAGTGGGACATAGGGCGTTAATATATTTGTTCAATTCTTTTTTGTTCGCTGCTATTGGTGTAAGCTGTGCTATAGTCTTTCTTGTCTCCTCCTCCACAGTTCTCCTCCATGTTATTTTCGGACGCCCAACCTTCCTCCTCCCTTGTGGATTCCATTGCAGCACACTTCTGCAAATTTCTTTGCTCTCCTTCCTTAGGCTGTGACCCAGCCATCCATATTTTCTTCTTCTGATTTCTATGTCTACATCCTTTTGGCCCGTTCTTTCCTATAATTCTTTATTTGTTATAATTTCAGGCCACCATATTCTTAAAATTGTCCGCAAACACCTATTTATAAAAGTTTGTAACTTGTGCTTTATTACCTTTGTTACCGACCATGTCTCTGAACCATACATCACCGGTTTTACCATTGCTTCAAACACTTTCACTTTTGTTTTTAACATAATGCAATTGTTACTCCAAATATTCCGCAGTTTAATCAACAAACTTCTAGCTTTATTAATTCTGACTTTAACATCCTTTAGCACTCCCCCATCACACGACACTACACTACCAAGGTAAGTAAATTCTTCCACCTTTTCTACTACTTCACTCGCTATCTGCAGTTGCTTTGGTTCTTCAACGTTTATACACGTCATTTTAGTTTTTCCAATATTTATTTTTAATCCAACTTTCTCTCCCTCTTCCTCCAGTAAACTTACTTTTTCTTGCATTTGCTTAGCATTATGCGACAAGAGACATACATCATCTGCAAAATCCAGGTCTTCCAATGTGTCATTCAAGCTCCAAGAAATTCCTTTATTTCCTCTCTTCATTGTATTTACTAGTATCAATTACTATCAGAAAGAGTAATGGCGATAATATACAACCCTGCCTTACCCAAGTTTTAGATTCAAATGTAGGCGATAGCTTTTCTTCATGTATTACTCTACATCTCTACCCATTGTATCCCTCCTTTATTAGGTTAATTAATTTTATTGGGAGTCCTCTGCTTCTAAGTTCTGTCCATATATAGTTTCTATTTAAGGAGTCAAAGCCTCTTGTAAAATCTACAAATAACATATAGAGGCGTTTGGTACTCTCCTGCTTGCTCTATTATTATTCTTAAAGTATTAATCTGGCCGACACACGATCTTGCAGATCTAAAAGCACATTGTTCTTTTCGTAGATTTTTATCCATTTCTAGTATCTTTCTGTAAAGTATAATTTTAACAGGGTAATTCCTCTCCAATTTTTGCAAATTTTCAGATCCTCTCCTTTCGGTATTTTAACGATCAACCCCTCTTCCAGTCTTCACGAAATTTCTCCTCTCTCCAAATTTTCTCTAGGATCGGTAACAATACATCTGCTGCAACATCTGGATCGATTTGCAGAATGTCAGCCGTTATCTGGTCCATCCCTGGCGCTTTCCCCTTTTTGCATTTCTTAATGGCCTCTATTATTTCCTCCTTTGATGGTGGACCTGTATTTATTTGCATTTCCGAGATACTCTCATCCCTTACTCCTTCTGTGCTATCTGAGTTGCTCATTTCATTGTTCAATATTCCTTCAAAATATTCAGCCCATCTGAACAACTGCTGTTCCAAATTACATAGTATTTGTCCTTCTTTGTTCTTTATCATTCCATATGACTTTTGCCCTGCACTTAATTTCCTTATATTTTTATAAAGATCCCTTGTATCTTCTTTATTAGCAGGTTCTTCTTTTTTCTTTATACCTTTCCTGTAGCAATTGCTTATGTTGTTGTTCTATTGCACCTAGCCATTTTTCTTTAAGCTCTCTTCTTTCCCTTATCAATTCCCATGTAGCGCAACTCATCCATTGTTTCCTTGCTCTGTTTGATAGTTTAAATTTTTCTACTGCTATCGTTAGAAATACTTGCTTACACTGTTTCCATATTTCTTCTATTGATTTACTGTAGTCAATATTATTTGCTTTTCTCTTATACTTTGTATAAAAGCTTCCTTACACTTGTCGTTTCCTATTTCACGTATATCGTACTGCATTCTTTTGTAATGAATGTGCTTTACTTTTGGTTGTTCTCATTCCATATTCAATTTTGCAACTACTAGGTAGTGATCCGTGTCCACATCCGCTCGCCTTTTATTACGCACGTCTTTCAACATCTTTGTCATACTCCTATTGATACATATGTGATCTATTTGGTTCTGTACTTTCCGATTTGGAGAGATCCAGGTTATTTTATGACAGTCTTTGTGCATGAATAATGTTCCCCCTATTTTGAGATCCTGTATTCCACAAAACTCGACAAACATTTCTCCATTTTCGTTCATTTCACCTGTTCCGTGTTTACCCATAACATTTTCAACCCGTCATTATTTGTTCTCACCTTAGCATTCATATCACCCATTAAATCAATTACATAATTCCTATTTACTGTCTCCATGGTTTTATTTAGCGTACTGTAAACAAGTTCCTTTTGTTTTAGGTCCGCCAATTCTGTAGGTGCATACACTTGTACTACGTTTAGTTTTCTTTTCCCCAGGTTAAATTTTACAGTAATAATCCTTTCACATATTGGGTGCCATTCTATTAAACATGTTCTTATTTCATTGCTCATAGCTATGCCCACCCCATATTGGTGTTCATTTGTGTCTTGCTCTGTTCCCGACTATATGAAGCTATATCCATTAGCTGTTACTTCTCCACTACCTGTCCACCTGTATTCGCTTACTCCAAGTATTTCAATATTATACCGTTTCATCTGTTTTATTAACTGTGCTAATTTCCCTGTTTGATACAGTGTTCTCACATTCCACTGTCCTATTTTAAATTTGGTTTTGCTGACTTTCTTATTATTATTTGTTATTGCATATTTTTTTGTTTTTCCATGTTCTTTATAAATTTTCAAGTTTTGTAATTTGTTTATTATTAATTCAGAAGGCTTATGTACATTTGACTGTAAGTTTATATCCAGTATCATTTCCGTTTTCATGCCCGTTTTCGTTACCATTATGCCATCATTTAGTATTTTTAGTTTTTTGATGGAGGATCTTCAATTCTTATTAAGCTTCCTCCTTCCTCATCGCTCCATTTGTAACTGATCCCATCTATTTCCATTTTCCTGTACCCCACTCTTGTTTTCTTCCCTTTGTCCTTTTCTTCTCTTGCAATCTTCCTAATAACTGCTAGTACTTTCCGTTCTTCTTGTATTAAATCACTCTCTATGTATATTTGCCGTGGTCTTAATTTATTTTTGTGCTTTAATATTTCAACTTTCTGCTCAAAACATTGTAACTTTATTACAGTCATCTTCATTTCCTCCTTTCCCACCCTGTAAGCTTCACTAACCTCAACCATTACTCCTACTTCATCCCTCATAAATTTCTTCACTTCCTCCTTTGTGTGCTCTTTATTAAAGTCCTTTCCTTTAATAATTATACTGTTTTTTCTTTCTCTTCTCTCCTGGTCCTCCAGTCTTTTCTTCATTGTTTCAATTTCATTACGTAATTTGGTTTTTTCCTTCTGCCATTCTACCTCTTTTTTTATTGATTCTTCCTTTAAAACTCTTATCTCCTCTCCGTAGTTTTTCAACTGCTCGTTGATACTACCAATGGCCATATTTATACTACTGGTATCTGCCTTTATTTCTCTTATCTGATCTGATAGTCCCACTATCTCCTCTAACTTTGCCATGTCTATTTGTGCCTCTTCAACTTGTACTACTGCAGTCCATTCCTTTTTTTTGAGGTGATCTCACTGTTTTCTTACTCCTTTGAAATACCTCTAATTCTGATACGTCCTGTGTTTCTTTTTGTATTCTTTTCCTTTTGTTTAAATATTCTGTTATTGAACCCAGACTATTGGCTCTATTGCGGTCTTTTGGCATTGATAACGTTTTAATAATCTCTCTTAAATTTTCTCACAACGCTAAGAGCGTCTTCCAGTTCAACACCTCGAAGGAAACACCCTTCTTTGTGCGAAAACTTGGGCTTATAATAGTTCTGCAACCAACTACTATAATTCTTCTACGCACAATGTGTTGCCTATCCTATAAATTTTGAGCGTAACCCTGTATCACCCCTTGTTTACTGCTTCTCTAATATCTTATCTATCAATGCATGCAATTTTCATTCCTATTAACACTATTCTTAACCTCAACTAATATAATTTTAAAACTGTTTTGTAATCATACCACCCATCTTCTTGCGTAAATTTCTAGCTTCACGTATTATTTTCCCTTAGTTATTATTTCAGTGTTTCAGTACACTCGATACTGCCTAAATTGGCTTTTATATCGAAGCTTCCCAAAAACACACACCTTTAACTTGTAGGAAACACTCACTTATCGCCACACAATAATTTAAAAAGTTTGGTTGTATCTGAATTAGATTTTATTTCATTTTATTTTAAAATCATACCGTTGTTATTGGAAAACATTTTATATGTATATAACGCTTCAACGGATAGATAAAGGCATTGCTACAAAGGGAAAGAAGTTGACTAACTTGAGCTATGCTATGATATCGTGTTCCTTGCAGAAAATCATAATAAACTCGTGAATATGCCACAAAAACTACAAAAAAATAGAAGAAATAGGCTTTGCAACAAACATTACTAAAACAAAAGGATACTTGATTTTAAAATCGTAAAGATAGTAAGCACCATGTATATAAATATACACACAATTAGACAAGGATATTCATCATACCTACTTAAACCATCTCGGATGAACTGTGCTTAGAAAACTGAACTAATTGAAAAAAAAAACAAAAATAGGACGTTTACAACTAGTACGAATCAGAGTATTAGATCAATGCATTATCCTTGTATTAACACATGGTACAGAGACTACAAGCAACTCAGCGACACATGAAAAAAGCGAAATTAGGCGTTAAACAAAAATAGTCGTTAGAAAGAAAAAGAAAAATGAAGAAATACAAAGAGAGCAAGATATTTGTTTTTAAATATCTGTATATATATATATATATATATATATATATATATATATATATATATATATATATATATATATATATAGTCCATTTTATTTGCAAACTGTAAGAATACATTTAGCAAATTAATTGACAATCACAGCTATGACATGCAAAAGAGTGCTCAGTAGCACTCTTCCATATATAAAAGGTTTTTAGACCTAGTGTGACTGGTGGGAAAATAACTTACAAGCTAAACTTACATCTAAACTAAAACTAACTTACTTAAATGCAATTAAAATCTATTTGGTAAATCATTGGGCGTAAACCTTCTAAGCCCTCTGTTAGGATCTGCAGATCGTGCATAATTGTTGCGTTTGTCACATACCACGGTGCGTCAACCATCATGCGGATCACGTCGTCTTGTTGTGGTATTTGTTTGTTGTATAGATTAACAGGGGGACACGTTTCTCGTAGTAAAAGTTACATGTACGGATTTTGTATCATTTGCTTTAATTCTCCATTTCTGTAACCATGATTGTATTGAATTCAGAGAAGTTTGTAGTTTTTGTGAGGCAACAGCTGGATCGCCGTCAATGGCTAGGACTGCCGTATCATCAGCAAACGTCGCTATTAAAACTTGTGGTGTAGTAGGAAGATCAGCCGTATATATTACATAGAGCAATGACCCAAGTATGCTGCCTTGTGGTGCCTGTGCTGTCGAGCAATATTGTTTATTTTCAAAGGCGTCATTGATTTTGTTGACAATATGATGTACTTGCTCTGTTGTAGAATGCATTTGTCTGAAGCCAAACTGATGGTTAGAGATTGCATCGTTATTGTCAAGTATTTGCGAGAGTCTTCTTTGTATTATTTTTTCTAGTACTTTGGCTGCTACCGGTAATAAATTTATTGGACGGTATGACTGTATCTCGTTGAGAGGCTTTCCTGGTTTGGGGATTAGGACAATCTGTGCTACTTTCTATTGATTTGGGAAGTATCCTATGCTCAATATTGCATTGAACAATTGCGTAAGATATTTGACACTATGGTAGCGCAGCTGTTTGAGGATTCTCCCAGCTATCAGATCATAACCCGGAGCTTTTTTGGACTGCAGATTTCTAATGACTTCTTGAACCTCCCCAATTTTAATTCTTGGTAGTGGTGGCTTGAGCTGATATGGAGTTTCTAGTAAGTGGATTAATTCTTCCTCTACCTCTGCTGCGTTTTCCGATGGATGTGGCTGGAACACATCAGAGAGGTGTTCTGCGAATGCATTTGCTTTTTCTTCGTTGTTCTTGGCCCAAGTTCCCTGAAGTGTTCGGATTGGTGGTGAAGCTTGTGTTACTTGCTTAGCCTTTTTGGCCACTTTCCATAGTGAGTAGTCAGTGCTTTCGGTAGGTGTTAGGTTGCTCAGGAATGTTTGAATGCATTCATTTTTGTTCTTTTGAAGTATTTCTTTTATTTATTGAACTGCCGCATTAAATAGACGTTTGCTTTCTGGAGTTCTTAGTCTCTGCCATTGTTTTCTGAATCTTCTTTTCTCCAGAATTTTTTGTCTTATTGTTATGGGGCAATCGTAGATTTTATTGACATCAGGTGGTTCGGGAGTTGCGTACCAACCTGCCTGTTGTACTGCATCGTTAAATAATTTGACGGCTGTTTCAACTTCTTATTCGGTTTTAAGACTGATGTCTAACGGTAAGTTATCGTTTATAGAGTGTCTGAAGACGTCCAAGTTTGTGTAATTGTTGCATAAGCTTGGTTGTTTACTTGAACTTATCGCTTTTGTGAATAGTGATATCAAGACTGGGGAATGGTCTGAAGATAAGTCAGAGCATAATTGAGCTATGGCAAAGCCTTGAGGAATGCCTTTGGTAATAGGGAAATCTACCAAGTCTGGTATTTTGCGTCTATCCGATGGCCAATATGTGGGTTCGCCAGTAGATAAGTGTTTCAGGCTGTTTTTCTCTAATGTTTTGAGTAATTCACGTTCTTTTGGTGTAATTAATCTGGAGCCCCAATCGGTGTGTTTTGAATTATAGTCACCACCTGCGATGAACCGGTGTCCTACTGTCCCAAAGAAGTTTTCGTGGTGTTCTTGTTTTACTATATGTTTTGGAGGGGAGTAAACAGCCGAGACGGTTAGGGGACCAGTGGAATCGTCAATTACTACGTTGGTGGCCTGTAAGTAATCTTTGTAGTAGTTGTTTTTTTGATGATGCTTGATCGAATTTTTTATTATAATTGCTGAACCGCCTCTCGCGTTGCCATTTGGATGGTTGGTGCAATAAATAGAATAATTTGGCATTTTAAAATGGCTTTTCTGGGTGAAATGCGTTTCAGAGATAAGAATAATATCAAGGTTGTGGTTGTGTATAAATATTTTTAGCTCCTCTGAATGTTTCCAGAGCCCATTTGCATTCCACAATGCTATTATTAATAACTGAGCCATTATTTGAGTTTGGAGAGCACTGCAGTGAGAAGGTTTAGCATGGTACCTATTTGTTCAAATAGGCCCTTCATCATATTTTTTAGTTCGGCTAAATCGTTAGATTGTTGGTAAGGTTGATTGTGTATATTGATTGAGATTGCTATGTTTGAGCTTTGGTTATTGTTGAGTATGATAGTCCCGGCTGTGTTTGTTGGTAACTTTTAATTTGTATGGGAGGGGTGTACAGTTTAGGCCGAAGAGGCGGAAACATTTCCTGGTATGTATGAAATTCCGCTCTTTTTTCATTCAATTCTTTTATAATTACTCTGTAGTGGTCGGTTGTTTTTGGTTGCACTTTAACCTGATGATTTGCGAGGGCTTTAATGTCATAATTGGGGGAGGTTTAGGAGTAGGAGTCTTTTCAGTGCTGTCGTCTTGTTGTTGAGCTTCTAAATTTTCTTCCGCTAGGAAGTCGGGTTGAGCCAGTAGTCGTTTCCCTTTATTTGTTTGGATTTAATTTCAGGTTCGTGTGTTTCATTTCTATTTCTTTTTTTATGGAGTTAGTTATCCAGTTATTTGATTATATTTGTGGGGGTATTATAGTGGATTGGATGTAATTGTGTGGTAGAGAGGCTTGGAGATAAAATGGTTGTTGTGACTGTATTGGATAATTACCTGGTATTTGTTGGCTCTGAAAGCTGTACCTCTGGTCTTGATTGTGTAGCAATTGGGGATGCCGTTTGAAAGGACTTCATCCCTCCTGAAGGTGAAGAAAAGTCCATACGGCCCCAAAAATGTTTAGGTTTTGGTTGCATCCGTATTTAAATCCTTAAATTATTATTATTTAATATTGTAAAATTAAAAATGTAATAAGTAAATTAATGTGCACTCGCGATATCGCGGGTCACTTGATAAGATATCAGAACACTTGCTCTTAACATCTTTCCTCTTTGAGACTCAAATCGGCACTAGCTGCCAGTACGGCTTCCGTGTCCTGAAGCCCTCCAGGATGACCGGCCTGAAGATGCTCTTGCTGGGGTAAGGCCCCGGTTGCTCGCCGGAGAGGACCGGCTCGCAGGTGCTGTTGAAGCCTTGGTCACCGCCGTAGAGTTCACCCTCCGTGCGGGCGAGCTCCTGGCAGCACTTGAGGATGCGTTCGCTGGGCCCTGATTAAATTCCCTTTATAGCAAAGATGAGTAAGTAAATACGTTTGTCCTTAGGACTGCGGCTCGGCGTGGCGATATCACAGGTAAAATTGACCCGCACACGTCCACTCTGCTTCAATGTACGGACCGGAATGCGTAGGGTATAATGGAATACCATTTAGATTTCTAAAAATAACTTACTGGTTTTTGAATAAAAATCCCCAAAATGATTATGAGTACATACTATAACTAATTGTAATGAACTGTCACTTGTAAAAAAATGCTATTTATTTTGTTATTATAGAAAAAGTTATTTAAAAAAAGTTACAAATTAAGTGTAATATGAAATAGTCGGGTAATATGGAATAGGTGGTTTAAACCATTGAAAAATTAATTAAACTTTATAAAACATATTACATTATTTTTAACTATAAAAATAATATTTTTAAGACTATGTGCAAGTCATTTTTGCTTCGAGCCTGTTTACAAAAGTCACAGATATAACCTTCTTTCTCTGCTCCGGTACAGTCAAAGCGTACTCACAGAAAATAGCTGAAGTATTGGATCCAAATTTCCCCTCTTTGATCTTCGGAGAATTTTCCGTTACAGAAGATACATTCAGCGTCTTTGTTTTCCGGTTCTTTAGTTGATGGCATGAAGTCCATTGCAGATGAGAGATAGCATCGCTGCTAACACTGGAGTCATCTCTAATAGGTTTAGGTCTAGAAGGTCGGTCTAACTTTAATTTCTTAACAGGGGGTCTTTGAATGTTCGGTTTCTTTTGTTGTTTTAAAGCTTCCGGTCTCTTCTTTTTGTCCTTTTGTTTCAGTTCATCTACTAAAAATTCTTTATATGGAGAGTAGGTTATTGTAGAAGAATACCTAGCTTTCCTGCCTCTATTTGACTTCTGCTTTTTTGGAGGTGGTGGTGATATTTCTATGAGTAGGACAAAATTTGTTGACTTAGAAATATCATGGACAACCACATTAGGACTCTTTTAAGAACACAGGTGAATCAGAGCTTGTAGGCGAACATGGAAAAGGGTCATTTGTTGGTCTCATAGTCTGAGGCCTACAATGAGTATAGATGCAATAAAATCGTCACTGCTAAAAACATTTCTATCGATAGGATAAATACCAGTCATTTTGAAGCCGTTTACTGTCCCCACGTTGTACTTTAAGGTAGACCCTGTCAAACAGTTCCATCATATCAAAAATACTCAAAGGCCTTGAACTATACCTTAAAAAAGATCTCACTTCCCCACTATCGTGAAACTTTAATGGGCCCATAAAAGTTTTATCCAAGGATTGAATTTTATGCGAACAGTGAGAAGGTAGACATAAAATCGTAGCATGACTTTCTCTTGCTAAATTAATTACGTTAATGTTACGCTTATAGGATGTGTGTCCGTCAAGGAGAAGCAGGACGGATGACTCAGCTGAGGGTTTTGTTACAGCAATGAAATGTCTAAACCATTTAGTATCCAACCAAACGGGTAGCACGATGCGATGGTCCCTGATGGAGCACCTCTAAGAAGTTGTTCATTCATGTTCTTTCTCAGGAATATCTCACAAGAGGCGGAACAAGGTCATCTCCTGCGCTCATACAGGGAATGATGGTAACGAAATAACCTCTTTCAACTGAAGTAAGGGATCCAATTTGTCTCTTTTTTTAGGTCTACTACATAAGCAACTTTACTTTAAACTACAGACAAACCAGTTTCGTCTACATTAAATATCCTGTTAGGAGGATAGTTGTTGTAATCGATCAAGTCAAAAAACTTGTCTACTTCTTCTTTATTAAATCCCCTGGCTCAGGCAAGAAATGTACTCATGGGTTTACTGAAAGTTTTGGTTTCCTGTTTATAAAAGCGTAGAATCAGTCTTTGCCAGTAGTTTCGTTCTTAAATAAATGGGGTATGTTATTGCGAACCGCGAGTTGATAAGCTTTTGTGCTACAAAAGAGAGACGCTCTGGGAACCTAGAATTCCTTGGACTGCTTAAGGTACCCCATCTTCTTCTCACGAACGGCTTCTATAGCTTTAGCCATTTGCGTCTGATACCAAATCTTTCGCTTCTTTCCCTCATCTTCCTTCTTTCTAGGCATATCTGAAAAAACACAGACTATTTAAGACTCTTGCAACTAGGGGGGGGGTAGATTTAAATAGATAAAACACATTTGAAAACAAATAATTTGTAGGTCTAGACTACAGACTAACTTTTCAAATAACAGAAAAATTATGTTTTGTTTCCATTCCAATGGATTTAGCTTTTAAAAAAATGTACCTTAGTTTTAAATTAGGCTATATTACTATTTACATAATTAGTAATTATTGTTTAGCTATCAATAATATACTCAAAACTTATTTTTTAACTTTTTAAATTTTTATTCAGTATATTTTGTTGGGTTGTATGGAATAATATACTTTTACGCCAGGTTTTATGAAATACCTAGTATTCTTGAAAAAAAACCCTTTAAAATAATGGACAAAATATTGACAGCTAAAAAACGGACGCAGTATAACAAACTATGTTTCTTTTAGTGTACATTATGCTTAACATCAATGTTCAAGCCACATGTGTACTAGTAAATGTTTGAAAACTTACATGCAAAAACTCTTGAAAATCACAAAACACACTTTGTTCTGTAACGAGTGGTACAACAACAAGCGGCCGACTCTCACTGGACTGTATCATGGAAGTATTTCTTGTGTAGTTCATGGTATTTTCATGTGATAGCAACACCAACCTCGATATTCCATATTTCCCGACTATTCTATATATCTATAAATCTTCTATATTGCACTCATTAGTTTACAACACAATGCACAAGTTGGAAATGATACTCGATCTCTCTTCGGTGCGTATATGAAGCTAAATTGGAATTTTCAGAAAACTCCAGTGCCATTTAACACTCTCATGAATATAGTGAAAAGTTCCGGAAACACAAACAAAGAAAATGTACTACTTAGCGTTAGTGAAAGATGGCGCAAGTAATAAGTAAAGTTTTCTACTTAGTGGTAGATGACGCCAAGAACAAAGAAACAAGTTGAACTACTTGGTAATAGATTTACTCACTCGTTTAGCCGTGCAGTTGCTGTTTTATTATGAATTAATTTTCCATTTTGAAACTGAAAACTATTGTTGCTATTTCAAAGTTTTTATATTATTTTTTTTAATTTTCATAGTACTTTTCGTTATTACAAAAACACTAGACTGTGGTATAATCTATAAGTTACGTATATGCGTCACAAATATTGAAAAGCAACCACAAAAATTAGAAAAAACGTTTAAGTAACTCAATAATTTTCATCGCGATATTACTACTTTATATATTTTAATTGTCCTTTTGAGTAAATAGCTTTAATTATATGCCTAAGGACGATTGAACTTTAGTTTTTGCGTGAAAAAACGAAAAATGGATCGAGATTACAAAAGGACTTTACGTGGTTTAACTTTTCATTTTTTACTTGGTATCTACTCAGCAAAAATGTAACTAACGTTGCAACTCCTCCTACAGTTATAAACCGATTTCAAAAGTCAATACCTCATTCGAGCCGGTTTGTTGCCAAACCTCGCATAAAGGTTTTGGATTTCCGATTTAGGTCGCGGTTGACCTGTTATAGGTCAAAACATAAATTATTATGAAGTAATTAGACAGTTTGCGCCACTTGGTGTTTCATGCACTACGTGGTCAATTCTTGCCGTTAGTAAGCACATGAGGCACAATTTTGAGTTATGTGAAACCGAACATGCTTAGATATGGCCGATAAAACGATTATTGGGTCATTTTTCTTCAATTGTCGACGAAACTCTTAACCAAATACCTGCTAACTAGTTGTACATAATTTGTTTAGATTTAATAATGCAATTTATGCTCAAAACTATAAAACCTTTGATAGATTTAATACTAGAGCAAAATTTGCATAATAAATTTACACTATATATATAAAATTTATTTTAGTTTTCTTTTTGTAGCTGTAGTACGTTTAAATTCTACAAAAAGTTCACTTAGAATAGAAATACAAATTAAAATATTTTCAGCATATTACAATTTTTTCATTTTGAATTTATAAATAAACAATTATTTGTATTATTTTCCAATGTTTGCTTTGCAGAGAGTTTTCTGATATTATGGAACTTAATTTTACGCATCACTTTACTCTTGGCTATCTAAATCGAAGACCATTTAAACCTAATAATGCCTTTCTACTTTTAAATCCGTTCGGCCGGCCATTAGATATGCATTTTAATGGAACGCTACTTTTACCTATTACCCGTCCAGCAGTTTGGTATATTTCCACTCGCATTAAGTCAGACTGACTTTTCAAACTTCGCTACTTTTCCGCTTACTCTGCTCCTAGTATTGTGCTTTTAATTTTACCAACTTTCTGGCTTTTCAGAAAAGCGCAACCAAAATTTGTGGGAAGGTTGCCCCGAAATTAAAAGTGCACTGAAGAACAAAATGTTAGCTGGGCAAATTTATGATCGCAATAAAAAATTAAAATTACTAGGAAGTGATACCCACATATAAAAGTTATACAAATTATATTGGAGCCACGAAAAGTGATTTGCAGCTCAATTAATTTGTCATTATATAAATAGCCTTAAAATTGCTTTGACATTTTCCACGTTTTCGTGAAGACTTTTTGTATTTATTTGCTTTAGTAAGTAGAGCTCAATTTCTTAGCAAGGTTTGCCTTATGCAACCAATAAAGCAAAAATTTTATTTTATCCAAATGCAGCTTTGCAAGTTGTGTTTGTATTACAAGTATAAAAATTGGTCAGATAATTATAGCAGTTGCTTAATACCTTCCTATGTAATTATATAATTGCTATCATCATCATCTGCGTATATCTGTCCATTGTCGAACGTATGTCTCTCTAAGTATTCGCCATTGCTCTCTGTTTTGTGCTTACTGCAACCAATTATAACACGGCCCAACAAAAAATTTTTTTATAATGTTTCCTTCACTTCATGAGTCAATTTTTACTAATTTTGGGTCGAGAAAAACGAATATGACAAAGAAAACTTTTATTAGCTCTAGTTTCTGTGATATACAACAGGTGAAAGTTTTTCATTCTAAAGCATTAAGAAAAAACGATAAATATTAATTTCATATGCTAGCAACATTAAAAGTGTGATCGTTCTTTTTTTAAATGACAGTTACATCCTAAACTGATGAAAGAACAACTACCAGGCGGTTGAATCTACAGAGAATTAATTCGTGGCTCATGAGATTGACGTTGTCTGTACTTGGAGACCCTGACATCATGTTGAAGATTTAAATTGCTGTAACCTTGACCCTAGACGTTCCGCCTTCTTCTGTGACAAATGAAGGTCTCCAATGAGATCACTCAACTCCGATTGGCTCAATCTGTGCGGTTAATCATTTTTTTCTTCAAAATCAGGGTCATGGGATGTTGAAGGCTTGCTGAGTTCTTCTTCTACACTGTCTTCATTTCTACTTTGATAATAATAATCTTGGGTGAAGTAGGAGCTGCTAAACTATCTGAATGTGAAATAGGTCGAATAACAGATAGAAGATTCAGGTATTGAACTGTTCCATTTTTTTCATTGATAATCCTGCCTTTATAAGCGGAATCAAGGAAAAATAGCAGTCATCTGTATGGTTTGTAGGCTCCCGCCAAACCATAAGCACAGCAAAAACCATTAATTGTTTTTTTTTTTCAGCCATTTTCGTAATACATGAGTTGCAACATATATGTGGAGTCTATGACTTATCCTGCTCCCCTATCTTCATACCAAAATAATGCTGATAGGCAGTCTTCATAAGAGTATATTATAAATTATGACACTGTACCTCCAAAACTAGACCTAATCAGTAACTTTTATGGTGATTTGTGAATTTAGCAGGTGGAAATACATAAAATTCACCTATTTATGAACCCGAAGCATTTCCATTGTTGGTCAGTGTAATCAGCAGTTTATTTTATGTCGTCTGTCTACCAGAATGGCACCTTTCCTCTGTTTCTTTTCTTTTCTCATTCTCCATTGCACTACTTTATTGGCCTATCTAATGTCTTTGGTTCTTGTGGTATACCCAGCCCACAACCATTTTAGTTTAAGCGTTTTTTCAAATACATCTTCTACTTTTGTCTTATCTGTGTTCTTTTATCTTCTAGAGTTATTCTAGCATTTTGCGTCTTTATACCATTCCCAATATTCCCAATAACGTCCATGTCTCCGCTACGTAGGTCAGTTTTGTTTGAATAACTTTGTTTTTATCTTTTGATCAATTTTGCTTTGTAAAATCCATTTTCCAAATGAAGCCCAGTTCAATTTTATCCTTCTACATGTTTCCTTTGTTTGACTATCTGCCTAGTGTAATAAGTTGTCCAAAGTAAACTATTTTTATAGTTTCGTCTTCCAACTGTGTACCGATTTCTTGTTCCACTAAGTTATTTAACATTATCTTGGTTTTACCCTTATTTACGCTTAAACAATTTTTTGGTTTTCCATTTCTTGTAAATCCTGTAGGTTGTTGGATATGATATCATCCGCAAATTGCAAATGGTTGAATCTCTCTACATCAATATTTAATCTCTTTGCTTCCCATGCACACTTTCTAAACGCGTCTTGTAGATATAATTAGGAAAAATTATGCCACTTTGTCGTGCCATTTTCATGGCTTTTGTATTATTTTGTGGTTTTATTTTACACGTAGCTTTTTCATAAAGATTTTTTATCAACTCGTGTATCTAGAATCAGCTCTGCTATTTTGTAGAGATTTTATTATTGTCCGGTGTTGTACTGAGGCGAACGTCTTTTTGTTGTCTATAAAGCAAGACGCAAGTTAAGTTCTATTATCTAGATTTTTCTATTGGGATTCCTACTACATGGAAGTTATCTTGATTACTGTAAGTACTACGAGAACCGGCCTGCTCTAGTAGTTGATAAGAGACCATTATGTTGGTCGATCCATTTGTTATAATCTTTACGAATAGTTTGTATATTTTTGATAACAGACTGATTGATTTGTAATTTTCTAATCTGCTTTTTTATCTTTTTTTTAAACATTAATTTTATGAGCGTGTTGTTCTAGTTTCGCGGAATTTTTCCTTCTTCTAAATATTGATTGAATAATATTTGTTGTTGTTGTAGTAGTTGCTGTCCTCCTTCTTTCATTGTTTCCGTCAGATTTAATCTTTCCCTGGTGCTTTCTTACTTTTCATTTATTTTATCGCTTTCTTTATTTTATTATTTTAACTGTAGGAATATTTTTGGATATTTACCTTTAGTTCTGTGTTTGATGTTTTGCTTTGTAAAATTCTTCCTTTCTTTCGAGGATCTTATTTTGGTTTATAATCAACGCGCCGTTTTCATCTCATAATGATGTTGCAATTGTATCTGCTAATCTTTTTTCCTTTTACCACTATGTTGTTTGATTTTTCTTCAATTTTTATCTCAGTTTTTTTGTAAGTTTTTTTTTTAGTAAGCTTCTTTCTATTAATCTCTTTGTATTATTTTACACACGACGTCTTTGATTGCTGTTATTATTTTTATTTTGTTAATAGATAATTTTCGTCTTTTTTGCCATTTATATTAGGCCTTTATTTAATTCTACTTCGTATAGTTTCTTGTTTGCTACGATATGGTTTTCTTTTGTCTCGTATTTTTAGTTGAACCGTGATGGTTTAGTGGATAGATCGCTAGACTACGAAATCTAGAGATGCGAGTTCGAATCCCGCTCTCGCCAATTTAATCGCTGGCATTTTTACGGCCCAGCTCAACTCAGGCTGCAATAAGTGAGTACCTGGAGGTCCAACTCTGGGGTAATAATAGGCGGTCGGCACGTAGTGCTAGCCACGTTACTATCCTTGTGTACCGTAGGCTCTAGATTGTAGCAGGCCTATCCTGTTACGACCCCAAAAGACCTTCAAGGCCTATTACGGGGAACTATTATTATATTTTTAATAATTATGACTACCTTACTTCTCACTGACCTGAGGTTGCTTCATGTATTTTTTATTTAGTACTAACACGTATATCACTAAATGTTTGTGTGATGTTATGATAAAGTTGTAATGACTCCTTGTTTTTCCATCATACAGTTATTTTTTCTTTCTTTTCAAAGAAAGTATTCATATTCGATGTATAAATAAGTTCTCAGCTTTTTTCTGCAAAATTAAAGTTTTATTTAAAAACAAAAAAAAATTTAAGTATCAAAGTATTCTCCATTGGTATCGTTGACCTTTTGCCATCTTTCGGGTAGCTTGCGAATTCCCTGGTGATAGAAGCTCACCGGCTTCGAGGCGTTAAAATTATCGATGCATTTTCGGACTTCTTCTTCTGTTTTGAAGTGCATATCAGCCAAGTAATGCTGTAACGACCGGAATAAATGATAATCAGAAGGGGCCGTGTCTGGGCTATACGCCGCATGTGAGAGAAGTTCCCAGCCTAACGCGAAGATGTGTTCTTGCGTCGCCTTCGAAACATGTGGTCGGGCATTATCATGGAGCAGGATGACTTTGCGACTTCCTTGTCCAGTAAATGGCCGCTTTTCTTCGATTGCGTCGCTCAAATTGATGATTTGCTGTTGGTAGCGATCCGCAGTAACTGTTTCACCTGGTTTCAAGAGTTCATAGTACAGCACACCTTTCCAATCCCACCAGATACAGAGCAAATCCTTTTTGGCGTAGATATTGGGCTTTGCAGTCGATGTCAAAGGTTTGCCAGGGTCTACCCATGATTTTTTTTACACTATCCATTTTCCATCGCTAGTAATAATTTTATGCAGAAAATCCTTTTTTTTTCGGTTCCTTGAAAGCAAATGGAGTGCGGCGTCGCGCCGTCGATTTTTGTTGTCTTCGGACAGTTTATGCGGAACCCATCTGCCTTCCTTTTGTATCTTACCCTTTGCATGCAAACGTATGGAAATGGCTGGCTGAGTAACGCCAAGCTGTTCTGCAAGCTCTTTTTCAGTTTGCGCATTGTTTTGATCCAGCAATGTCTGCAGCTCGTCCGTGTCAAATGTTTGAGGGCATCCAAAGCGTGGTTGATCTTCAAGACTAAACTCTCCTCCGCGAAATCTTTGGTAGCACTTTTTGCGCGTTGCATGACTTACAGCATTCTTACCATATGCAGCACAAATCATTTCGGTGGCTTCAGCAGCGTTTGTTTAAGATGAAACGCGAAGTGGATAGAAAATCGAATATTCTCTGTTGTGAACACAGCTGATTATTTAGGTTATGTGCATCAAATGCCAAATCGCATGATGTTTCGAAAGACCAAATGTCTTTGCTTTAAAACCGCAAGAGGGCGGACTAATACGTTACATGTAAACGGTGATTTTCGTCATGTGAAATCTACAGCTGAGAACTTATTTATATACCTAAAAGCATACATTTACTATTGCCCTAGAAAATTTATCAACATATTCTTTCTATAATTTCATTATCTTATCATATGTTAACCGAGGTCCCTTCTTCTTCTTCTTTCGGCCTATCCTCCCATTAAAATTTCCCGTAATAAAATTTTGCGTAATTTATATCTTCGTATAGTTATTCTATTTCTTCATTATCATGGTCTTTGCGTTAACTTATTTTATTTGAAGTGTACATTTTATCGACGTCTGTATTATTATTATTATTATTATTATTATATATAATGAAATTCCTGACAATTCTGAAATGCTTTATATTCCACTTGTTCTCCTATTTATTAGAAAAACTACTCTTTCTAAGATTTTACCTTCTTAAAGATAAATTTATACACTTTAAGGTAAGAAAATAAAGTAAAAATAATTAATAAAAAAACATTTGTTTTATCAAAAAAACGTAGCATTTAATATTGCTTTTGTGATTCTAGGCACTATTTCGTTTATTTTTTTTTAATTTATCGAGTGGTAAAAGTTTCCAGGAAACTTGAAAAAGATTCCAGCGATGATTTTTGGACGTGAGACGCTAATTTCTTACTGCTCTGTCCAGCTCATCCTATAGCAACTCTGTGGTGGCCGTATCATCATTTTGAGCATTTTTTATTCTTCTTAATTTGTTAGATAGTCCTTACAAACCTTTAAAATATGCCAAAGATTATTGTCTTGCAACATCATAAATTCCTTCCCGATTATTGCAACCAAAATGATATGGTGTTTTCCGTTAAATTTCTTTTATAATGTTCTTTCCTCAGAATGCCATCGGCTTGTATTAAGTCCCCTTAATTTCAAATTTGGATTTGTCGGTCCATAATACGTTTTGCCGCTGTTTAATTGTCCATGAACAATGCTTTTGCCTCACTGAAGCTATTTAGCCCTATTATCACGTCATAACGGCCATAAAGGTTGCTTTTTGAATACGCCGTTTTATTGTGCTGGTTGATATTGTTTTATTACGTCCCCGGTTAAATTCGCAGCAATATCTGGGGGCAGTTAATCTTCTATTTCGCTCACTCATCTGCATCGGATGCTACTTGTGATTACCCAGGGCGAACGAGTTTCTATGGAGAGAGGCTTACCACGGACTAATGAATATAAAAATTCAAAAAGACAAGTGGAGAAATCCAAGCAAGCGGCACAAGATCTGATGATAAACTGGCCAGCTCAGAAGTCGGAGCTCCGGACGGTGCATAGTGTTTTTTATTGTAAAAAAATATCTAAAATAAGAAATAGGAACAAAAAACAAGATTTGAAGTGTTGAGTGACAGTTTAAGGGCATAAAAGCATTGTGATTTTTTTTATTCTGGTTTCGAGCCAACAATTACTTTAAAAAATCTACAAGTGACTAATTGTTTTCATTATAAACAATATTATCAAATAATGTATTATAAAAGGTAGGTATAAGTCTAAGGTATAATAAGGTGTCTATTCATCTATGAGGTGCAGTGTATATCTTGAATTAAGCTTTAAACATTGTTCACCACTTTCTCTCAATTGACTTATACCCCATTTAATATCGTTCATTTCCTTCTTTAATTATGTTAACCTGTCACATCCTATCAGTGCTTGTACAGGGTGGAGCGCGGCAGCCGCACGGATTTGAAAATGGAATAAAACGCGGACTGTTACAAAATGATCAGATTTTTTTTTTTTGGATTCATTAACATAGAAAATTTAGTTTACATGGTTCTGAACAAAAAATCGCCAAAATGGCGCCCCTCACACTCCAAACACCGAGTAAGCCTTTTTCTGAAGTTTTCGTGCACTCTTTGAAGCATTGCCACAGAAATTTCGGCGATTTGGGCTCGAATGTTGTTTTTGGGGGTTTCTAGGTTCCTGGGCCATTGTTGTAAACAAGGGATTTTAGGTATCCCCACAGGAAAATCAGGATAGCGCGCCGGCCAGTTCAAAACGGCTCTTAGGAAGATGACGCGCCCGGGAAATCTGTCTCGCAAAAGTCCAAGCAAAGCCTTGCTGTGTAGGCTGTGGCCCCGTCCTGCAAAAACCAGAAGCCTTCCAGCGCTATCCCTTCCAATTCAAGCAAGAAAAAATTCTTAATTAGGGTCAGGTAACGTGTAGAAGGGACTGTAGCCGCTCGATCATTTTCTTCAAAAAAGTAAGGGCCGATGATCCCAATTCTTAAAATTGCACACCATACTGTCACCCTGTCGGAATTCAGGAGTCACTGCTGAGCTCCCTGGGATTCGTATCACTCCAATACCGCATGTTCTGTTTATTGACACATCCACTGAGATGAAAATGTGCCTCGTCAGAGAAAAAACGATACCGTCTCGAGTAACGCAGCAAGCATGTTTTCACTAGCGAGTTGTCTGGCTTCAATAATTGGAAGACGACCATCTTACAGGAATGCAAATAAAGATGTACATTAACGATTCCTTGAACGGAACGTCTTGAAATGCTAAGGGCACCTGCCTGTTTCCAATTTGAACGCCTGGGAGATTAAATTGCAGCTCAAACCCTCTCGATGTTTTCTGGGATAGTGACGGTATTCTGAGGCCCCTTCTTATCGTGGACACATTTCCGGTATCCTGGAATGCATTAATCAACGCAAGACTTCGATTTAGATTGGGAATTAGGCCGTGGGGAGGAGGGGGTGATATTGAACTTTAAACGGAAGGCACGCCGCACGTGGACGATCGAGCGGGCGTTCGACAAATAGGTCTGCACACAAAACACGTTATTGAACGGACCACTCCAATACAGCGACTGTAACCGCGTGGAACATAAATTTCCACCCACGTCTTTCGAATCACCCAAATTTTAACCTTCTAGGACCGTTAAGAAGGAAACAATGACCTTTTCAAATCTATGCCGCACGCCACCTTGTATATTGTATGTAGAAATAACTTCTTTTTACTTCAGCGGCCTGATTGAATCCAAAGATTCTTAGCATCCTCTATCTTCTTAATATTTCACCCGCTGCCTTGGGCGGGAGCTTGAAGATGGTTAAGGACTAAGAGCCCTTTCTTCTACGTATATTGATGTCAAACTTAGATGTATTTGGCCTAATACAGCACGTAAGCAAGATATCTTGATTCATTTTATATCTTCTGCTAAAATTAAATTCAGTCGCGTCATTGGAATACTCCTCAATCTGTCAGACAATACACGTGTTACTAGTTTTTATCCGCCCTTGGTATTTTATTTTTGGTACCCACTATATTTGATGGGCTTTCCCCTATCTGTCACCTGAGGAAACGTCCGATGGAGGACTAGCAACTGCACACGAGGTAAATGTAATGTAATGTCAAATACGAAGTAACATTCATAATTTCCATATACTAGCAAAAGATTGATTGACTTCATTTCTTTCAAAATAATTCCAGCTGCATCGATAGGTTGATCGTATGACGAAATCTAAAAAATACTTAAAGTAGTCTAAATAAAGAGAGAAAGACTATAGAAATATTATGTAGTGTTTTCCGACAACCTTCATAACTTTTTTCCACAAATTTAGATATTTCAGCATTGGTGATGCTAATTAAATGATCATCAAAACTCTTTTTATTCTTGTTAATTGTTCTGCAGTTTCTAAAACAATTAACCCTGTCATAAATTTGAAGTCTCTCAGATTCATTTTAGTTTAAAGTTTAAAAAATTATTAGAACTCACTTCGTATAAAGTGTTACCATAAATTTGCTACTACTATATTTATGTTTTTAAAACAAAGAGCATAAGTGTCCTGCTTTTATTCTGTCATATTTTTGTTATTTGGCAATCTTTACAATTTTTCTATTTGAAAGCAAATAAATCTTCGAACATTTATAATTAAACTGCATTAACCTTACAGTAACATGACTCATATAAAATAATTGTACTTTGGAGAGTAAATGCTGGCTTTCGCTTGCCAACAATTGATTTATAAGGACTGTACTGATCGATATGACACCTTCACTTTTTTAGTGCTCAATTATTGGGAATTATCCACTGCTAGCTCGCAACCTTCGGCTAATTCAGTCCCGCTGCCGCGTTAGCGCTCGGCTGGCATAACAACTCTGAATCATTAATGTCCCACAAACACTACACGACGCCCTTTGATTTAATTTTCATTTTTATTGTCGCCGGTTTTTGTCCACAGGCTTCGACCGGCCGCGTGAGTCAGCTGTTGAAAGTGGAGCACATTAATATACAGACCTTGACTTCCAAAATTAATTGGAGACGTATGGAAGCAAATATAGACATGTTCGGTTAGTTAGTAGTTTTTATTTAAGAAAGTTTTACTTTGAGGCAATGTTGTTAAAGTAGCAAGTTACTTAATGTGGTGATACGTAATTAATTACTAGGAAGTATAATTTTTACACTTCTTTAGAAAAACTATTAAGGCATAATAAAATACAAATCATAATTATTAGCTTTAAGACTAGATGTATAATAATATTTTAATGTGAGGTATTCCCACCAAATTACATTACCGCTCGTTTAATCGTACCCACCTTAAAAATTAACAGCCAGATAGGTCAAATCACAAAATAAACTTCTCTTGCGGCATTTATTGCCTTAAAAATATCAAGTATTCTTTTAGTTAATTTTTGAAGGTAGTTTCTTGAATAAAGCAATGAGATAAACATTCCTCTAGCCTTCTATAGACCCGTTGCCATATAGGCACATCCTGGACTTGTCGGTAAATAATATCTGACCCCAACGGCCGAGTTCTCAATCGAGATGTTTGCGAGAAAATTCCAGTCACCTTTACTTTTGAACTGCAGTCAACTTAGGATCCGTAGCTGCCTTTTTTGGGGGTCAAGTTGGCTGCCTTTAGTCTTCTTCTCATTGTCCAAGCGCTGACGATCACACCTCTGACCGCACTCAGCTCTTGCTTGAGGTCAACGCCAGTCATATAACAATTTCTGAGGGATATTAAGACGAGAAATCAACCGTCTCTCTCCGTTGTCACACGCCTACAGCCGCCTCCTTGCCGGCGTACGTAGCCACCGGTTTCCTGGTACCGACGCCACACTTTCGACACAGCTGATAGACTCAGATTTAGTCGGTTTGCCACGGCGCTCTGACTGAAGCCCTCTCTCAACAATACCACTGCCTAGGCTACTTCGGCGGGTATTATAAAAGTGCATCTCAAGTATCTTTTGAAAAATAAAATTTTTTTATGCAACACTATACTTGAACTCGTTTGATCTTAAAAAATAAATTTGTGCATAATTCCATCATTGATAAACTAAGAAAATTCTAAAACAAACTACATTAAATGGCATGTGCCAAATAAGGCCATTCCCTCAATAGACAAACAAACATATAGACTTGGCATCCATTATTTCTACCTGCTTGTCGCCTATCTCAATAAACTAGTGGAGTATTTACTAGAATTTTAAGATAAGTCTAAATTGAAAAGTTTCAAAACATTACAGTTTCTATCATTTTGTTTAATATTTATGTCGATACATCTCAAATTAATTTGGATTTACGTCAGAAAGTTATAGGTATTTATTCAGGATATAATTATATAAGTTAAATTATCTGCTGAATGTCAACTACTGACATATCATAAGTTACATTAAAAAAAGAAAGGGGTGTAGGGGGTGACGCCAACATCTAAAGTAACTCAACTGTCAACCTCACCTACTGGTACACCCTGCTGGATAACCAGCGAGGCTCTAGGGACCGAATAGGCGGTGTAACCTTACAGGCCAACATCAAGGATACGTCATGCCTACACACAGTTTTGAACTGAGATCGATAATCCTACCACTAATCTCGAGTGCCGTGGGTCAATCACTCACTTATCTTAAATACTTATTACGATTTCTAAAACTTAGTCAGAAAGAAGCAGAGTAGCCCCTAGGACGACGACCTTTGGCATGAAATCTCAGACAAGAATTGGATTTCAGAATATATGAACCATGATGGAATCTTCCTGACTTGGTCAAGGTATTGAAAAAATAGAAAATTACAACATTTTCGACTTGAGAGAAACTAGATGGAACGATACCGGTGAGATAATTATAATTTTGGGAAAAACTCATTTGATAGAGACCTTGAGGGAAGAATTGTTTTATTATTGCACAAATCTGTAAGGAAAAGTCCAATAAAATGGAAACTAGTGTGTAACGGAATTATCATAGCGAGTTTTTACACACGTAGAAAAAAACTCATCATTGTACAATGCTACGCCCCGACAGACCTAGCAAATGAAGATAACAAGTTTATATTTTATGGTAGCAACTACTTTAAAACAACAACATGCCAAAGTAGGCAGTGAAAACACTGATGTAAAATAGGTTATAGAAAAGTATAAATTCGCCCAGATTAATATAAAGGACAAACTTTTTCTTGATCTATGCACAAACTAACAATTGCTTATAGGTGGAACCCTATTCCCCCATAAACGCATTTATAAGGTAACCTAGGTTTTTCCGAATAACAGGATCATCAATCAAATCGGTCACATATCTATTAACAGGTAATGGAGGAGATCCTTCTTATATGTAAGTAAAAGTAGCCTCTATTAGCACCGACAATAAATTAGACCGACAAAACTTAAATCGACTACAAAACCATGAGTCTTTATCCAACCGTAAAAACAAATATAATAAAAAAAGATAAATTGTTACACTATCTAAAGGATAATCAATCTGAAGAAAGATAAAGACAAATTGTAAGTATTCTGATAAAAGCACAGATTAGGAATAAAGACTCCAAAGAAAAAGAAATGGGTAACACAAGCTATTTGGGACCTGATTGGACAAATACGTCTTATAAAAAGTGAAATATGCAACACCCTAACAAATCAGATAAAGATGCATTACGAATAACCTATAAACAAATAAATGTAGCAGTCAAAAGAAACGCAGAAAAAAACAAATACAGCTGGGCAAATAAGCTAGTACTTAAAGCTCAAACTGCAGTATAATTAAGAAATAATAGAGAACTATATAAAATGAGTAAAAAACCAGTTAATAAAAATTATGTACGGAGTAGACAATCATTAAAGATAAAGAAAGAAGTAAACTCTTCCATATCGATCAGAATCTTAATAGGTAGTACGAATATTTTGATAGTATGTTGAACATACAAAAAAAAATAATGCAGAAACGAAAGAACACAACCTAAACCAAATAACAGAATAGTGGGGAGAAGGATGCTCGCCACTATATCTCATTTTTATAGACTTTGAGCACACTTTTCACAGCTTGCGTCACAACGATATAGAAATCACCCGTCACAAAAAGGGTTTTAGCTAAAATAATTAACTTAATCCAAGAACTTTATTTTGATATTACCTGTTGAGTTAGCCATAAAGCAAGACAAGTACCCAAATACCCGTAAAAGCTGGTATTAAACAAGTGTGTACCTTCTCTCCACTTTTAATGACATGAATAACAAATTCCAACTATTACAAGAAGAAGCATCCAAATTAAAAAATTAAGTAAATGTGAATTAGCAATCAAATAACAAAGTTCTCTGTCAAAACCAGAAAATAAAAGAAGTTGCTACTTTTAGCTACCTTGGCAGTATTATAACCAATGATGGAGAAATCTAGAAACCAAGAACGCCATTTGGTCTTCTAAACAATATCTAGAATTCATCTCACTACTCCAGTGATTCAAATTTAATTTGTTTAAAATTTTTAATTAGGTTTTTTATAGTTTGTGCAGCATTTGTGCACAGTTTGATGAATTTCTCCTCAGAAAGTGCCCCGTAATTTTCTAACAGCCTTGGTGATACCATTATCCGTGCTTTGTAATAAATTTTAATAATTATCACTCTCCCCTTTGTCCCCAAATAGAACCCTGCTAACTCAAAAAATAGAAAAAAAGTCTCCATTTCTCTTGGGGCACCTTATATAAAGGAAAGGGGGTAGCATTCTATAACGATTGTAACCTCATTTATATTAGTGTAAGAATTGGCATTTTAAAAAAGAGCAATTAATAAATCATGGCATATAAATCTCCCTTAAAAAGGGCAATGATGACAACTATTGAATCTCGTAATTATATATATATATATATATATATATATATATATATATATATATATATATATATATATATATATATATATATATATTATCAAAATAAAACTAAACTAATTCTTGACATAATATTTAAAACTAAAATTATTCTTGATTTCTACTGTATGTACTAATCTGGTCCACTCCTTTTTGTTCTGTGCCATTACCTTCGCTTCTTGCCATGTTATTCCTTTCTGAAGAAGTTTTTCTTCTATTGTTCTTGTCCATGTTTTTCGTGGTCTTCCTCTTGTCCTACTACTACCTACTTTCGATTCCCATATTTTCTTAACCTGTCTATCTTTGTCCATTCTAAGTAGATGTCCTAACCATTGTAGCTGTCGTGTTTCTATTTTTTTTTCAGTGGTTCTACTTTAAGTTCTTCTCGAATTATTTGATTTCGTATTTTATCTCTTCTGGTTACTCCTAGTGCTTTCCTCAGATATTTCATTTCCATACTTTGTAGTTTACTTTCCTGTCTCTTCGTTGTTACCCACGATTCCCCCCCCCCCCCCCCAAATGTCACTGTAGGTAGATAAATTGTTTTATATATGGTGAGTTTTGTTTTCCTAGAAATCTCTTTGTTGTTCAAGAATGTCTTTCCTAGTGCGTAGTACAACTTGGCAGTGTTTTCTATTCGTTTGTTTAGTTCAGCTTCGTGTCCTCGTTTGCTGTCTATAGTAACTCCTAAATATGTGAAACTTTTGACTTGTTCTAATTTACTGTTGTTGATTTTTATGTTTGTCTGTTCTTCTTGTTTACCAATTGCCATTACCTTAGTTTTGCCTATGTTAATTTTCATGTTGTAGTCCTCTAACGTTTCTTTCCATATTTCCAGATTGTATTGTAGGTCCCTCTCCTTTGGTGCGAATATCACAACGTCATCAGCAAACGCACATTCCGAGATGTTTATTCGTTGCATGTTTCTGTATCCTACACATAATTTCGCTACTTTTGACCTACATGCGTTAATAATGTCGTCCATGAGTAGTATGAACAGCAGAGGGCTTAGTACACCACCTTGTCTTAGGCCATTGCTTGTTATGAACTCTTCCGATTGTGAGTATCTAGTTCTTACATAGTTCCTGCAGTTTTGGTACATGCTTTTGGTGGCATTAAGCAATTGTTTCCTACACCCCTTCTAATTAGGCTCTTCCAGATCTTTTTTCTTGGTGCGCGGTCAAAAGCTTTTTCTAAATCGATGAAGGCTAGGTAAACTTTTCTGTCTTGTTTTAGTGTTCTTTCTATTACTTCTTTTAAGCTAAATATGTGGTCTTGTATACTATGTCCCTTTCTAAATCCGCTTTGAGAGTCTATTAGTTGTCTTGCTAGGACTTTTCTTAGTTTCTGTACTAAAATTCTTTCATAAACCTTGCATGCTATGCTCAACAGTGTTATTCCTCGGTAGTTATGACAACTAAGTCTATCTCCTTTTTTGTACAGTGGTAATATGATTCCCACTTCCCACTCTTTTGGTATTCTACCGGTTCTCCAAGCCTCTTTGCAAATGTCTAAGAATATTTGTGCTCCATAGTTTCCCATAGTTTTCAGCATTTCTGCCTCTACTCCGTCGTGTCCAGGTGTTTTCCCATTCTTAACGTTTTTTATTGCTTCACATAGCTCCTTCATTGTGGGTTCTTCATCCGTTATTACTTCCATTCTTTCTGCTCTTTGTTCTCCTTCTTCATCTTCTCTTGAATTTTGTGTTACCGTTTCATCTACTGTTAGGATTTCTTGGAAGTGTTCTTTCCATATCTTTATCACTTCATTTTCTTCGGTTATGAGTTTACCTCTTTTATTCTTGACTTGGTTTAGTATTGTTTTCTTCTCTGTTCTACAATTTTTGAGCACCCTATAAAATAGCTTCTGGTTTTCTTTGCTGTTATGTTCCATTCTGTGTCCGAACTTCTCCCATGACTTTTCTTTAGCTGTCTTTATTATTTCTTTAACTTTCTTCCTTCGTTCCTTGTATTCTTGGTATGCTTCTTCAGTTTTCTTATTTAAATAATTTTTTCATTTCCGTTTCTTTGTTTTAATTTCGTTTTTAATATCTTCATTCCACCAATCTGTTTGTTTATTTTGGTTATTTATTTTGGCTACCCCACATACTGCCTTTGCCGCAGATTTCAAAATTCTTTTAAATATTTCCCATTTATTGTCTATGTCTTCGTGTAGAAATCTTTCGTCCAGTTTTTCGACTTCTTTCTGTATTAGTTCTTGCTATTTTGTCTGATATTGTTCTTCCTTGAGCATGTAAGTCTTAATCTTTTCATAAACTTTTTTCTTTTGCAAGTTTTCCTTCTCTTTTGTTTGTTTTCTGTCCATGTGTCTTATTTTTCCTACTAACAGGTAGTGATCGCTGTAAATTTCGGGACCTCTTCTTATCCTAACGTCTTGAATCATATTCCTTTTGGCCTTTTCTATTAGGATGTAGTCGATTATTGATTTTTCGTCTCTACTTTTAACTTCCCTGGTGTACTGATTTATTTTCTTATGTTCGTAAAACGTATTTGTGACGATGAATTGGTTCTCTCTGCAAAAGTCGAGTATTCTTTTTTCATTATTGTTTCTTTCTTGTTCTCCAAATTTGCCTAGTGATTCTTCCGTTGACTTATTTTTACTCCTACTCTTCCGTTAAAATCACCTACTGTGATTACTGTCCCTTTACTTTCTTCTGTGAGTGATGTTAGTTCGTTCCAAAATTGGTCCTTATTGTTTACATTATCGTCTTCGTTTGGGCCGTAGACTGCTATTATTGTTATTTTGTGTTGGTCTTCCCCTATTTCTACTGACATTAATCTTCCATTTATGCATGTCCAATTACAAATTCTTTTTGCCCATTTCTGATTGACAATGGATGCTACACCTCCTTTGCTCTCTGATTTTCTTGGGCTCCGCTGTATATCATAATATAATTATCTTCTAATTGAATCATTCCTTGGCCTTTCTTTTTTGTCTCAGTTGCTATTATTATTTCTATCTCAATTTGTCTCAGTTCATTTACTAGCTCCTTCTCTTTCCCACTAATTCCTCTTACATTCCATGTTGCTAAATTCCATGTTTCATGCTTCTTTTCAAATTTCTTTTAGGTTCTCTTGTTTTGTGTCTTTTGATGTTTGGGTTGTTTCCTATTCAAATGCCATTTCATTGCCTGGTCGTCGTCTTTATATTTCTCGTGCAATCCAAAATCTGTAATCAGTTTTTTGAGTCGCCGTTGGTTATTTCTCTTGCTTTTCTTAACTCTTTCTTTGTCTCTTCCCATCTCCACTCTATTCCATCTATATACAGCTTTCTAAATCCTATTTTAGCGGTTTTTCCATGTGTTCTCTCCTCCTGGGCCCTTTTCCTGATTATGCCTTGTATTTCTCTGTCTTTCTTGGATAAATCATCGTTGATAAATATCTTGACCTCTTTATTCCCTTTTAGTTTGCTTTTGTTCATCATAACTACTTTCTTATCATTGGAATTTTCTAGCTCGATTAGACAGGTTTTTGGCCTAGTTTCTTAGCTGATTTAATTGGTACTTCTATTCCCAGTTTCTCTTTGAATACATTCAATATGCCTTCTTTCAAAACCTTAGGGTCATCGTTATCAATTTCTAAGCCTTGTATCACTAAATTATTTCTCCTTTTTCGTTTTCTAATCTCTCAACTTTTCCTTTTATTTCTTTTAGTTCCCTTGCCATATGTTCATTTTCACGTTTGATGCTTTCGTTTTGTTCTTGTAATTTTTGATCTCGTCTTTATATTCCTGTTGGTTCTTACGAATTTCTTTGACTTCTGTAGTGAGGTTCTGCATCATAACAAACATTTTTGTAATGTATCGTCTTGATTTCCTTTTTTTTCTGGCGATCTCTTTGTTAATTTACTTCTACTGAATACGTCTATTTGTCCCGATGGTTTCCTTTTCTTTGTTCCATCTTCCGATGTATTAAACTCATTCTCAAAACTATCCATATTTTAGGTTTGGTTTTAGGAATTCTGAGTGCGGCTCTGTTCCGTATTTACTATTTACAATATTGTATGTACAGCTGTGCTCCGCGATAAGAGCCTTGCCCGAATCTACTTCTCGGAGGTCAAGTCTCCTCTGATGCACGTACTTAAATATTAAACTGAGAAATTAGCAGTTTTCTCTTACTTTAATTGGCACACTTATTTTTATTATTTCCACCTTCACCGTTATGCTTTAAATAGTATTATTATTTGCTCGAAACCTCCCAAAATGGGTAAATTGCTTCGGAGCGATTTATAAACGTCAATGTCCGAGTCTCGTAATTACAAATTTAATATAGTCATTGTATATGATTACGAAGGTTGCAAACTAAGAGAACAAAAAGATTTAAGAGTCTACAAGAAGAAATCGATGGAATATTTTGTAATGAACTGATATTAATTCTAGGAGACTTTCAAGCAAAGATCGAAAATCACTTAATTCCTAGCATTAAATGCCGTTTCAATGAGAATACACTAAAGGGAAACGGAAAATTATTAATATAATGCTAACAACTTGAAATTAAACAACATATTCTTTCTGTTAAGATATAAATAGACATAGGAGAATTCAATAGGATAAAATTTGATTGTTGACTACATAATAACAAGTATGGAATGATCTGTCCGGCGTAAGCTAGAAAGTAACTTCAAAAGACGTAGAATACAACTTTTACGGGTTACAAAAGAATATATAGACACTGTTACGTAATTAAAAACAGGATACCAAAAAATATGTTGAGGAGGGCCAGAAAAGTAGTGTGGAAAGAGAGGTCAACCACACCCAATATATGACCAGCAATAGTCATTTTATAAAGGCCGTCCAAGTAAGGAAACCTGTATGATATAAAATAGAAATAGTGGAGAAAATTGTTAAACAAGTGACAAGCCTCGCTTATCTAGAAGAAGAGATAACATACACAGGCAATTTACAAGCAAGGCCAGAAAACACGTTAACAAAAGCATGAGAATATCGGTGCATTCAAAAATACCACATGGCACAATATATTTCTAAGGAGCTAAACTAGGATGAGAATATGCAAAATAATATTTCGTCTTACATTTACAGAATAATCCGGATAGTCTAAATAGCAGAGATAAAGCTTTGAATAAAATAACGGGCAATCCTAGATTTGATAGAGAAAAACGTATTGTAGAATTTTGATGACCGTAATTGTACATCAGGATTTAAATTATTTTAAAGAAAGTCATGTTTTGTTCGATAACATGATATTTTTTATGTATGTAATTATTGCAAATTAAAAAGGCGTAGTGTCACGCCGCAGCTACTAAATTAAAATAAAAAAGAAACAAGTTGAGTAGATAAAAAGTAACATAAAAATAAGAACAAATTACTTAAAAGGTGTATTTTACAAGATTATTTCTATTTAGTTCATTTGACAACCCAAAGAATTTGTGGGATTAGTCTTCCCATTACTTTAAATATTTACAAATGTTTTGTCTATAGGCTGTGTTATTAGGTAAATTGACCAAAGCTCTGTTTAGTATAAACAAGCACAACCAGAAATAAGTTTATTTAAACATAAAGTACCCCCTGTTCCAGAAATGTGTTTCCTAGGAATAAAATGACAAAGAACATATTGTAATTTAGTTTATGAAAATATTATCAGAAGTTGAATTTTTAAACTTTTTTATTGTTTTTAAAAAAAATTTATTAGTTGATTTCGTATCAAGATAAGCTTAAAAAACAGCAAAAGCTGATATAAAACAAGAACACTATTGTAGGGTAAATTTAAATATAAATTGAGAAACAAATTGACTAGAGTTAATATGTCTTGCTGATCTTGTAAATATTGTAGCTTTTAAAATTACAGACCATATAACGTCAATAATTCGAGGTTAATATTATAATAATGGTAAGGCCCTACGTCCCGCGTGGGAGATCGGCCTGCGAACTGAGAGGTTAAGGCTCTCATACATTCGCTCTCTGTGCCCGGTCGTCGCGCACCATCTCTGATGCGGGACGATGTGGCAAGCACCGCACCTTAGACGACCGCCATTATTACCCCTTGTTCGAATGAACGCAGGTACTCAATTATTTTTAGTGACTGAGTAGGCCACCCGCCAGGCATCAGAGAGCACCGGGAATTGAACCCGGGTCCGTCGGCATCGCAGCCCGCCCCTCAACCACGGGACCACGCTGGCTGCTCGAGGTTAATATTATAAATCGAAATTAACAGACCCGGAAAAATTATCTGGTGCACAAACGCACCAAAGACCGGGTCTGGAACGGAAACAGGCATATACTGTAAAAAGGGAAATTAGTAGTTAAGATTTTCAATAGGAAATACACATCCGTTTTCCAAGCGGAGTTACTGGCTATACTGTAATACGTCAGGCAATATAATTTGAGGGATTATCAAAATAAGCGAACCAACATATGCAAGGCCAGTCAAGCATCTCTAAGGATGTTAAAAAACTCAAAAGTAATATCCGGGCTGATATGAGATTGCCGCGAGAAGATCAGTACTTTGACGGACCACAAATTAACTCTGTTGTAAGTATCAACAGACTGTCGATTTGCAGGCTACAGAAAAACTGGTAGGCTAGCACAAAAAGGATCACAAACTCCATATATAAGCCCCGAATCAGCTCTAAGAGTACGTAAAGGTACAATACGAAGCCGAGTGAGAACGTGGTTTGAAAAAAAATATTTGGAAAATGTCCCTACATAAAGACACGAAAAAACTTTTATAAAAGGACCATCTTGTAAACGAACCAAAGAACTGTTAGTACAAAGCAGGAAATTGTGTTCTCAAAGGACACCTCAACAAAATAGGTCTATACAATGAGGACCTGAGTTGCAGAAAAGTTGTTGATTCCAGGCCCCTTTTTCTATTTCACGCTAATTTTGTCACCACAGAATCCGTTCGGTTCCAAAGCTACGATCTAGTACAAGGAGAATATGTCCGTTTTACGGTGGCTAGGGTGCCGCGTACCCCACAAATCCTTCTCCTTTGTCCAAATCTGGGAAACGGCAAAAATAACCATTGGCCGCTTTGTGTGAAGTACATAAGTTATAATTATATAGTTGTGGAGTGTCTTCAAATTGTATATCTAAGTATTCTATTTATTAATTGAGATTAAACTATTACTTACAAACTAAATTGGTCTCGTTCGTTTTGGACTTATTGGTCTTAAAGGCACGGAGTAAGCAAAAAGAATGCGCGGGTTTCCAACCAAATGCGGGAAGGCTTAACCAGCCAGATATAATTTCCCTAGAATTGATCCGCTGCATGAGAGACTCATTTTGTTTTTTAGTAGACCTACTCCCAACTTGAAATCTTGATTACAACTAGATTATATAAGAAATATAGAAACAAATAAAATGATTTAAATATCTGTAGTGAATACAGAACGCAGCAAAAACTTTAAATGTGGTTCTCTAAACTAAAGCGTTTGCCATAACTTGTTTTGTCATAGCAACGATTTAAAAAAAAAGTTAAATAAAGCCATTATCCTACATATTTTGGTTATTTCGTGACAGTGAATGAACTATGACAACGCCAGAAAATTTATTGCTGCAAGTATGAAATAAATGGGTAGGTGGGTTGCCTATATGTTTATATGTGAATTAAAACTCCGATATTAAATTCAAATAATGGATCGTCTTGAGTTAAATACATTTATAAAAAATGGTGCATAGGAAGAAGGTACTTAAAAAGTAGAGTAACTTACTTAAATATAAGAAATAAATTCACAAGACAACTTAGCGGGTCAGATAGTTTTGTCGTCAAACCTCAAATACAAATTAGATAAGACTGGTGATAAAGATAAAAACGTCCATAAATATATTTTCAGCCTTCCCTGGATAGGCAATACAAACAGCAGACAGCTAATACGTGAAGTGACATTACAATACATCCTAAAGGTATTTAGAAGGAGCGAAGATCATCAATAAAGATGCCAAAAGAAAAGCAACAGAGGAATTAATAAAGCAAAGAAACAGATAAAACGGCGGACAAATTAGCAAAATTAGGAAAAGACGATAAGGACAAGGTGAATAGCAAACTAGAAAGCCTGACTATGGAAATGATCAAAAAAAGTATATAAAGTAGAAAATAGGAAACAACAAGAATATTTAACCTCGTAAAAGAACAACATAAAAGGAATAAATCAAGGAAAAAGGGTACCACAGGAAAATAAGTATAATTAATAGACAGAAAAAAATCTGGAATTCAGAAAAATCAATTCCAAACAGAATTGGAAAAAATTTATTACAACTGCCCGAAATACGAAAATGGTAATAATTGATTGCAACGCAAAAATATAAAAATAAGAAAATTACGATGGAAACAAATAAGCAAACATAACAAAGGAACGATAGCGATGAAAACTTATATGAAGCATTAAGACATCCATAAAGGGACATGGATCGGCCAAAAAAAAACATTAACCAAGTCAATCATCTGCTAATACAATCGCAACACACAAAAAAGTAACGAACGTAAAAAACCAAAGAAGGTTTGACACAAATAAAGGATATTTTATCGTCACAACTTCACTAATAGAAGAAATAAAATAAAAAGTTTGAATGCAGAGACTTTAAAAGCTATTGAATTAAGGACATATGATAACAACAAAGATATTAATGAGAAATAGGAGTACTCAAGCAAATTATTAAAAAAAAGACATAAAAATAGTAAGGTACAAGAAGAAACAAAGAAAGAAACTATTTGATGACGAATGTAAAAGAGTTACAGAAGAAAGATGAAAGGAAAACTTTGTTTATTCAAGAAGCGATATTGAAGAATACCAAGAAAACTAAAAGAATGGCAAAACCATGCTTAGAAACTAAAAAGACAATATCAGACTGAATTAATTAGAAAGATAGAGGAAATACTTCCAACACAATGAATTAAGATGGTTCTACAAGAACATAACAAAGAAGGAACAATCTAAGCCAGTACTTATTGAAAAAGAGGGAAAGAATAAGAAGCAAACAAAATATTAATGAGCCAAATAATTTAAACAAATGTTTAAAGAATGTACTTAATAGGATATAGAAGAAAAAAAGACAAAACTGGAGGAAATGGTGATGTAGTAATCTCCATGCTGGAAGAAACAAAAAAGTCAAAGCGGTTAAAAAATAATTATACAATAAATTCCTGAAATATAAAAGGCTCTCTCTTACTGAGAAAATATATAAATTGGTTACAGAAATTTGGGAAAAAGAAAAACTCAAAGCATCCATCCATTGTTTGGCTTTTGCCGACAACGCTTTGATACTAACCGGAACAAATTATGTACTGCAAAAAATAGCGCCCACTCTAATGCAGAAAAATTAAGATTTAAATATAAAGATCTATCCAACTCCCCTAAGGATATATAGAATACCAGAGAAAGAAAAAAGAAAGAATATGACGATCAAAAATCATAATTTATAATAATAGGAGAAACTAAAGAAGATCTGCAAATTAAGAATAACGAGAAAAGCATCAAAATGCAGTGTAATACATTTAAGAGCAGAAATAACATCCAATAGAAAAATAGTCAATAAAATAAAACGAAGATTAACATCAGGTTTAAAGTGCGTAGGTGCTTTCAGACATGTTTTAACATCCAAAAGACTTTCAAAGCGAACCAAAGTTAAACAATTATTACATATTCTAATACACGATTGGGTGCTAGGACATGACGAAACAGGAAGAAAATAAAATTGAATGGGAAAGGAAGATATCAAGATTAATATGCGGAGGTGTACATAAAGAAGGAAACTGGCGAAGAAGTACAAATTGTTGGCAAATGAGAACGCAACCACATTTATTATAACTTGGCAACACCTATATTAAATAAGGTACTCTGTCTCTATCTACGATTGACTTGTACGCCTTTAACCTATAAGTTAGAAATACACGTTCGTTGCATCTTTCAACAAAATCGTTTGGTAGCAGAGCGTAGTTGATTGCTACTTGTGGAAACAGAAGAAAAAGTAAACGCAGTAAAGACTAAGAAACCGGCCGGCGTGTTTTTTGTCCGATATACATTTTGAGGTTAACCGGGGCGGCGTGCTCGGTCAGAAATCACGTGTAAATCATAATTACGCAAAGAAGATGTCGAATTCAGGTTACAATCCATTTCATATCGACAGACTAGTTGGTAAAGATAACTATGCCAGTTGAAAGTTTGCAGTCCAGGCATATTTCGAACTCGACGATTTATGGAGTTGTGTCACCGGTACCAATACAAATCAAAGTAAAGAGACCAAGGCGAAATCTAAGTTGATTTTATTACTGGATCCTATCATTTACGTACATGTTCATAATGCAACTACTTGTAAAGAAGTCTGGGAGAGTTTGGAACAGGTTTTTGATGATAGCGGGTTGTACAGGAGAGTAGCCTTGTTGAGGGACCTGATAACAACTACATTGGATTCTTCTCGAAGCGTAGATGATTATGTGAATAAAATAATGTCCACCGCCCACAAGCTCAGGAATATTAAGTTTGACATTGATGATGAATGGCTCGGTACACTGATGTAAGCCGGCCTCCCTGACGCTTATAAGCCCATGATCATGGGACTGGAGAGCTCTGGCATCAAAATAAGTGCTGATTCTATTAAATCTAAACTCCTGCAGGAAGTTCAATGCTCTGATAATTTAGCATTCTTCACAAGGAAAAAGGTCATTCAAAGAAATCAACATGATTCAACAAAGGCCTACAAAGGACCGCGATGTTATAATTGTAACAAGCATGGACACGTTGCTAAGAATTGTCGTGCTCCGAAAAAGAAAAATGTAGAAAATACAGAAGGAAATAAAGGTTTTGTTACAGTTTTTTCAGCATCTCCTCAGACAATGAATCCGGACCTGTGGTATGTGGACTCGGGTGCCTCCATGCACATGACATATAGACGTGACTGGATGTATGATGTTACAAGTCCACCGATACCCACCATAACTGTTGCCAATAAGACACCGCTACCTGTGGAAAGTAAGGGAAAGGTCAATTTATTGCTAAATGGTAATAAAGAAAGCAAAATTCAGGTAAGACAAGTTTTATACATACCTAAACTTGCTGCAAACCTCCTTTCAGTCAGTGCTATGGTGAAAAATGGCTGTAATGTGAATTTTAGAGATGAAGGTTGTGATATCTATGATAAAAATGGAAAGCTCCTGTGTTCGGCCACACTAGTAAACGATTTATATTTGTTAAACACACACAGAGAGGTATTTTCTAACCTGTCTTGTTCAGATAACTTAAATGGTTTGCTTCTGTGGCATAGACGCATGGGACACCTGAACTTTTCAGATGTTAACAAGCTGCCGGAGTGCGCTGAGGGAGTTCAGCCATTCTCAGACAAAAATAAAGGTTCTATTACTTGTACTACCTGTCTCTCGGGGAAACAAACCAGATTGCCCTTTAACAACATTGGTTCAAGATCTTCACAACCCTTGCAGCTGGTCCACACTGATTTATGTGGACCAATGGAGGAGCAAGAATCTTTGGGAGGTATGAAATCTGTTATTACTTTTATCGATGATTACACAAGACGAGTTCATGTCTATTTTTTGAAAAATAAATTGAATATTGCGGAAGTTTTCAAAGATTACAAAAACAAAGTAGAGAATGAACATGAGAGAAAAATAAAGGTAATTCGTTCTGATAATGGAAAAGAATACTGCAATAGAGAATTTGAAAATTTCTTGAACAAACATGGGATTGAACATCAAACAAGTGCTCCGTACTCCCCCAGCAGAATGGTCTTGCTGAACGGATGAACAGGACTCTGGTGGAAAGAGCAAAATGTAAGTTTGATGCTCAGCTTGCAAAACAGTTCTGGGCAGAGGCCCTTGCAACGGCAGCATATATAATTAACAGATCACCTGCAAAATCAATTAATGGTAAAACTCCTATGGAGATGTAGAGTGGTAAGAAACCCAACTTGTCTAATTTAAAAGTATTTGGCTGTGAAGTAATGACATAAGTTCCAAAAGAATAACGCCAAAAATGGGACTCCAAATCCAGAAAGTTACTGTTTTTTTGGTTATTGTGAATCTACCAAAGGCTACCGAATACTTGATCCAGATACCAATAAAATCATAAAAAGTAGAGGTGTAGTATTTCTAGAAAATGTGGAAAAATATGATAATAATATATACTTACCTTGTACATCCAACAGCAGCAGTCCAGAGATACAGCCACTCGAAGAAACCTGTAAGGAAGAATTAGAGGACAGCACAGACCATTTTACTGGTGAGTCAAGCGAGGACTACCAGTCTGGCGAGAATGACAATTCATCTTACATACCAGAGCAATCGATTGATCTCGAGTCACCAATAAGAAACATAAATTTACGTCCACGGAGAACTGTTCAGTATGCAGAAACAGATGACCATGATGTAAGTTACTTCTGTCCAATATTTAATTTAAATGATCCACATGCAGCAGACGAAGCATTATCATCATCTCATGCTGACCAATGGAAAAAGGCAGGTATAATTATGTTAGATCAAGAAAAATACATAAACCTAGTATTGTACCGCTTTAATATGTCTGAATGCAAACCACTTTGTACCCCGATAGAGGTGAATGCAAAATTTGAGAAAAATCCTGAAAATGGGAACAAAAATATCCCATACAGGGAAGCGGTGGGATGGCTGATATATCTGGCACATGTCACGAGACCTGATATCACCTATGCAGTTAACAAGTTGAGTCAGTACTGTAATAGTCCAGGAAATCAACACTGGCTTGGAATAAAAAGGATTATGAGGTATCAAGGAACCAGGTACCTAAAGCTATGCTATGTCAAAGATGACTCAAAGGAAATAACTGGATATTGTGATGCTGACTGGGCGAGCGACCCAGTGGATAGACGATCGTGCACGGGTTATACTTTTCTGTTTCAGAATGCTTGTTTATCTTGGAATTCGTGTAAACAGCAAACCGTGGCACTCTCTACAGCGGAGGCCGAATACATGGCGATGGTGGCGGCAACCCAGGAGGCCCTGTGGCTGCAGCAGCTGATGGCCGAGCTCGGTCAAGGTGGAGACGGCGCCCTACTCATCCACTGTGACAATCAAAGTGCAATAAGACTGGCATCAACAGACTGTTATAAACCAAAAACTAAACATATAGATATTCGTTTACATTTTCTTATGGAAAACATTGTTAATTCTAAAGTTAAATTTAAATTTGTAAATGGTTGCAACATGGTAGCTGATAACTGGACTAAAGGTACTACCTTTGAAAAACATTTGTTCTGTATCAGTAAAATGGGTCTGCGTTCTGTGGGGAGTGTTGGCAAGTAAGAACGCAACCACATTTATTATAAGTTGGCAACACCTATATTAAATAAGGAACTCTGTCTCTATCTACGATTGACTTGTACGCTTTTAACCTATAAGTTAGAAATGCACGTTCGTTGCATCTTTCAACAAAATCGTTTATTTATTTCCACATAAATATCAACACAAATAAAGAAATCAAGTAATTGTTTTAAGACAAAATTAAACTAAATAAAATGGTTAGGGCATCTGAATAGATTACAAAATAGAAGAATTGTCAAGACAATTTATAAAGTAGAACCAAAAAGAAGGAATAAAAGAGGAAATATAGACAAACATGGGCAAATCATGTAGAACAAAACTTGAGAAAATTTAATGTTACTAATTAGGAATCAGCATTAGACAAAATAAATAAAAAGAATAGTAGAAAAAGTCAAGGGCTTATAGGCCTATAGCGCTGATTAATAATAATAAAAAAAATAAAAACACAAGCTGGATTTTACCTACAAACATTTAAACCTAATTAAAGTGGCCGGCACCAATTCATAGCCTCAAATAACTCAACAATAGCAGATTTTAATATTCATATTGTAAAATGTATATTTCAAATTCGTTGCGTGTTTAATCCAAAATACGAATGCGTTGAAGGTCGCGACATTAAAAACTAAAGCAGCCCCAGTAATAACAAGGAATACGAATTACGAATGAGCCTACTTTAAATTCATTCCGCTGATTTATTGCCAACACTATGCATACTAGATACACATACATAATGCAACATAAGGTGACTTCATAGGAAAATTCTACATTGTCACAAGCGAAGTTGGCTTTTATGACAAACGAGTCTGATCGACCTTGCACTCCTTTCTGTAAATGGATTATGCTAATCATCATTACGTACGCAAATGAATATTCAAGTTTCCGTGTTATATTTTGTATGATGTGAAAAATGTATAAAAACCCGACAACTGTCATATTAATATTTAAACTTAAATACAATAAAGATGATTGAAGATTAAAATAAACTTTTTGATTGGTGTTTTATACGTTAAACGTTGTGATCTCACAAAATATTTTGAATGCCTACTTTGTACGTAAATGTTAAATCAGTGCTGATTTTATTTAGTACCATAAGACACTGTCAAAATTATGATTTGGCAGATAAAGAGAAAATTTTGCCCCAGAACAGTCATATAATTACAAAAAAAGTAAATGAACATAGCGGGCAAACCAAAGTTTAGCGCGTGAGAATAGCCGAAATTAAGTCAACAACGGTTAAAGTTGGACATAGTGATAAACGACTAAAAGCCAAACAGCGAAAGTGAATACCTATAGAAACAACAATACGCTAAATGTATTGTAAATATAAAAGAGACAGGTGGTCGATTATCAGCGAAGAGAAAGAATTCAAAGCAGAGAAATCATTAAATCACCAGTCAACAAAATAAAATAAATAAAAAAAAGATAATACAAGAAATAATGCAAGAATGATAGAAGAAATAAAGAAAAATGCGGAAGAAAACGGGAAGATGAGAAAAGAAATGGAAGGGAGAGTTAAATATAGTTAATAAGTAGAATAAAAAATTAGAGGTCAGATTGGAAACGACAGAACCAGGCGCTGAAGCACTTGGAATAAAAATAAATATATTAAAAAGAAATAACAAATTCAAGTTAGAACAAACAAAAATTAATTTTGAAACGATATAACTTGGAACGAAAGGAACATTTAGATAAAAATTAGAGAAATCTCAAAAAAGAAAAAAAAACAAAATGAAAGAAAAAGAACCATCCGTGAAAAGAAGTACATTTGGAGGAAAAGCAATGAGTAGTAAAGCAAGCAATACGTTAACAAGCTGAAAGGTCCAATTAGGTAATAAGACAACACTAGCAAAGGACACAGACGACCATAAAGGAAAACGGAACTAATCGAATAGAAAACTAGAAACAAACGTAGCAAAAAAGGACAAAGAAATAGTAAAAACAAAAAAAGCATAGGATGCTCCAAATTGGACTTTTTTCCTAAGTAAAATAAAACATTTAAATAATCGTATGAAATATTATGTCGGCTAAATGCTTCCTATCACTACGCTAGCATGCGACCATTCTTTCAGCAAAGTTTTTCACAAAGTTTTCCCATAAATACGGTTCTATTTCAGCAATTATGCATCTGATATTCTCTTTTGGCCCGAAATGTAGCATAAATTGTTGACATAAATCCTTTTCTTCGGAGAAAAAGTCTAATAGAGTTCAATCGCAAGACCGCAGTGGTGAGTATTTCATGTGCTGTGCTACCGATGCCTCCATCTTGTTGAAACCACCTGTCATTCAAGTGAAAATCATTGGTTTCATTAGAAAAATAGTGGCTTAGCATCTCCTGATAGCGTACACCATTAACAGTAACCGCATTGCCAACTTCGTTCTCAAAAAAGTACGGGACAATGATTCTTCCAGCCCACAACGCACATGAAACGGTGCTTTATTGTAGACACATTTGTTTTTTGTAAACGACACTTAAATATTCATTATCCTAAATGCAACAGTTTTGACGATTTACAAACCCATTTAACGAAAAACGAGCTTTATAGCTCAATACGAGTTTTTTTTTACACAATTAGCATCACCTGCTTCTTCTTCCTCTTCTTATCGTTCTTTATCCGCTTCGGACTTTAGAAATTAGCATGCCAATTTTGACATTGTCAACGACTTTCCTAAAAAATTTAATAAAACTGGTCAATAATTTTCCTAGGTTGTATAACCTACAAGTGGGAGAATGAGGATAGTTTGGTCGCGAAGGAGATGCAGATGCCGAATAGGGATCACCACAAATCTCGAGAAATGCCCTGTGACTTTTCTTAGCAGCTCCGCTAATTCCTACGTTCCTGTCGTACTCCTTGACTGTAGTCGTAATAGACTTTAGCTGATAGGAAAGGGTGAAAAGCGTGCTTCTGATGCCTAAAAACCTAAGAAAGTAAACACCGACAAAAATTCTGGTCCTTTAGGTCGGGGAAAGAAAAAGGACTACGACTTTTAGAATATAGAACGTCCAGGGCATATCCAACGAAATAACAAAAATAATCACAACAATAGAAAATTGTAATATATAAATAATGGTAATCACAAACCAAGAAGAAAAGCAGTGGTACAGAAATCTTGGACAATTATACAGGGTGATCGCAAAACTTCTGGCCAAAATTTAAAGAGAGTTAGAGGGGACAAATAGAAAAGTAAGAAACGCTGCGTGAAGGTGGTAAAGGGAGCTGTGTAGGGCAGGCGAAACAACCTGGCATTGCGAAAAGCTGTCATTTACCTCTGTGATTTCATACATACAATTTATTGAATTAAATAAATACATAGATCATTACAGGAAATGATTTTATAATTCGGCTGGTACTCCGCCTTACGGCACTACACCAACACTACCGCAATTGCATGAACAATTTTGCGCAGAACCTGTCTTTTTATAAATCTCAATTTTCTTAGAAACTATCGTGGCCGCAATTTACCTGCCCAAGCATTTGCCTTAGTGTCGGACCCGGGAAAACCACGAAAACCCGCGTCAGGGCAGGCGACTCGAAACCGCTGATGGCTCCGAGTCCTTCTAGCTTTTACATTACTACTCAAAAAAACAGACTAAACTACCTTAACCTACGCCACACTTAGTGCCCCCCCGCGCGCCTATCACAGATTCGCGTCAACTCGTAATCTCGCGCACCGTTCTGCAAAAACCACAAGAGCCGCCCACCATTTACGCGCGCCCTAAAGTCCCTCCAGCTCCTCCCGCGTTCGTGACTATCTCCAGCCGCTTGTAATCAGGATCCCCTCCCTCCTGGCCCTAGTCTCCTCCTCCGCGTTGCAGGTCAGTAGAACGTGCATGGCGTCGACGACTTCCCCACACATGCATCTGCTTTGGTCCTCCGCCAACTTCCGGATTCGGATGCGGTAGGATCGGAAGTTGCCATGCCCAGTGATAAGTTAGACAGTGTGCTGATTAAAGCACTCCGCAGCTTGTCGCGCCGTGTCGACTGTGGGTAAGAATACCATTTCTGCTCCCATCTTGCTCTCGTCCTAGCTCGTAATCGGTTTTTTATGAGCCCCATTGGTACCGTCTCGAATATAGGCGGTCCATCTCATGCCGCTGCCTCTTTGGCCAACTGGTCCGCACGTTCGTTGCCTGGAGTCCCGACGTGCGCCTTAGTCCAATAGAACTGGACATCGATTTTAGCCGGCAGCGTCTTTGCAAGGCTCCAAACCTCAACTTGCAAATCCATCGGCGCTCTCATACTTCTGAGAGCAAGTAGCGCTGAGTTGCTGTCTGATATTATCGCGCATCTTGGGATGACCGCTCTGTGCCTCTGGATATATGCCAGTCACTCTCGGATGGCTATGAGCTCGCACTGAAGATGGTGCTCCAGTCTGCGAGTTTTGCTCGTTTGCAACGAATTTCTTCTTCTCCTTGCATGACCACGAACGTATCCCCTGCTCGCCCGTCGTCGCACATTTGTCGCTTCTCCGGCTCCGCCACTCTGAATGGGATGCCGTCTTGCTCGGCCGGGTCCCCGTCTCCTCCATGGTCTGCCTCAGCTCGATAACGCCCTGTGTGATTTTATACAACATGCAGCGCTTCACAAATGCTAAACTAGCAGATACCCATCTGACGTGTGGAGCTGCGAATGGAAATGGGAGAGCTGCGCAAAGGTTGTACAGGTAAGGATTTCCAACAGAGAAATACCTGAATAGTCAAACTTTCGAGCAGGCACAGACAGCTTTGCGAAAGCGGGTTCTTTAATGCCAGCAGACATGATGTGGGCAGAACAGTGCGAGTGCAAGAAGATGTCTGGTTGAGCACAATCCTTCCACAAGCATGAGAGCTATTTTCATAGACTGGGTGTGAGGCAGTCACTTATATGGGAGATTTTGCATGCAAAGGTACGCACTCATGCCGTTTACAAAGGCTGCAGGTATTGATACAAGCAGATTTTCTTCTCCGTGTAAACTTTTCACGATGGTACTTGCAACAGGCTGCTGTATAACCCGACTTCCCTTCATACGTGTTATTCACGGATGAAGCAACGTTAACTCGAGAAGGTGTGTTTAACAATCATAATGTTCATGTTTGAGAATATGACAATCCGCATGCGACAAGATTTAGCGTTAATAATGTGGGCGGATATGGAGCACGAATACGTGATTGGGTCGTACATCCTACCTCATCACTTGGACAGCCCGACATACCTCATTTTCTTGAAACAGGTTTTGCCCGAACTGCTGGCGTTGTGCCCCAATGCATCCGAAGACGTATCTGGTTCCAGCACGATGGAGTGCCGCCACACTTTAGCCGTGATGCCAGGAATTACCTGGACGCTACTTATCCACACCAGTGGATTGGTCGAGGTGGACCTATTCCCTGGCCGCTACGATCACCATATCTGTCCTGCGTGGATTTCTTTCTGTGGGGCCACTTGAAAAGCATCATCTACGATAATCCTGTGGATTCCGACGTCGATCTCGTCGCCAGATTGGCTGTTGCTGCTGGAGATGTGCAGGACATGGCTGGTGCTTATACTAATGCAGGCCGTTCCATGCGGCAGCGATGTGAAGCTTGTATTATGGTTGATGGTCGCTCTTTAGGGCATTTGCTGTGACGCGTTGATTTAATAAAGGGCTTGTTACATTTGTTTGTGTCTTTCATTTTATCTTTCCATTTTCTTTACTCTCCAGGACTTTCACGCGGCATTTCCGGACACGCATTGTACTGCAAATTCTTTTATATTTGTTCCTTCTAACCCCCTTTAAGTTTTGGCAAGACATTTTTTTTTATTACCCTGCATAATTGGAACGAATAGTAACAGTGACAATAAAAATTTTTGGGTATGAGACAAAAATTGTGAGGGGTTATGGACAAACTGATGGTAGTGATCAGGATACTAAAGACAAGTTCTAGGGAGATCCAGAGAATACGTTAGACAATACAAAGAGAAATCAACAAATAATGGTAATAGACGATCTAAATGCTCGAGTCGGTACTCTAGAAAATGACGAAGCGGTTGGATATTTTGGAGAGAGCACAGTTAATAACTCACGCGAAAAGTTAATAGACTTGTGCCACCAACATGATTTAAAGATCTTTAATATGTTTTTCGAACATAAGCCAGTACACCGTTACACGTGGGAGCGGTCGTAATTGTAACAAAAGTCTGTAATAAACTATGCAATGATAAAACAAAACTCAAAACTAGAGCCGCAATATAGTAGAATCAAAAGAGAGGTTAACTGCGGAACAGATTATTATCTACTACTAACTAAACTATTGAACAACAGCAAAAGAATAGATAACATATAAATACAAACCCACATTGAAGACATTAAGAGATACTATGTTTATTAAACAGACCTTTTATAAAGCAGCTATACAAAAATTGATTAGAACGAGAACTGAGAAACGCAAATCCAACTGAGGAAGAAACAAAATAAAAAAAGCAAAAAACAATTTTGGGAGCAAAGGTGTGTACAAATAGATAGTTTAATTGAAGATGCCAATCTTCAGAAGCGTGGAGAACAGTTGAGACAAATGAACGCAAATACAAATAGCAAAATTCATCTTTGAATTAGCTTAAAGTACTGGAAGAATTATTATACTGAGTTGCTAGTAATATAGTAAAATGCAAGGCAACAGAAACCCAATAAAAAATTTAAAAACAGAAAATGAGATGAAACAGACCTTGCGGCAGATGAAAAACGCTCGATCTCTGGGACCTGGAGGAATTCCAGTGGAATTAATTAAAAATAAAAGTAACAGTCTGGTAGCAACTATCTGTAAATTAATGAATAACTGCTATAAAAAATTAAAGTCTCTCAAGAATTAAATGTCTTCCCTAATATCTTTATTTAAAAGGGAAAATAGAAAAGATCCAGGGTGTTATCGAGTTATAAGCATAACGAGCACATTTAGTACATTATTCAATAATGTGCATCCAAAATAAATTAAATTAAATTAAATTAAAAAGTTGGTCAAAAAATTGGACCAAAGTGGATTTACTCCCGGTCATTTGTGCATTCGTACTTTAAGAGTTATTAGAAAAAATAAATGTCAAAGAGCACCTTTATAAATCTGGAAAAAGCTTATAACTCGGTCCCAAGAAAAAAATTATGTAGACCTTAGAAGAGATAGGAGTTAACACAGAATTGACCAATTTTATAAATAATTTTTTAAAGATAACGTTGGTTATGCCAAAGCATGAAAAAACTATTCAATCCGATTAAAACGACTAAAGGCTTCAGACAAGGGTGTAGTTTATCCTTCCTATTATTTACTACATATGTGTTGAAATAGTCCTTAAGAAATGGAAAGATAAAGTCGGAGGATATGAGGGTTCCCGTTTATGTCCAAAACCTATTTTCATTCTACTTTGCCGACGACCAAGTCGTTATAGGGTAAGATGAATATATGGAATATATGGTTAAAAATGTATATCAATACTACAATACTACCAGTATATATTACAAACTAATCACACGAAAACTGTGAAACTTGTGTCTAGATGTAATCTCCCTGCAGCCGTACACATTTTTCACAACGTTGACGCTGTGACTCCATGGCGGCTGCAAACGCTTCTTTAGGAGTCTTCTTTGACCACTGGAGAATCGTTGATGCACTAGCGGCACGGTAATCAATTTCCGGCCATGGATATTGTCTTTCATCATTGTAAACAGCCAAAAGTCTCTAGGAGGCAGGTCAGGTAAGTAGGAAGCATGAGAAATCCCTTCAAAGTTGTCAGCATTTGTGGCACCCACCTGGAGCACACTTTTTGCATTTTCAAGTCTTTATGCAGGATTGTGTCCACAGATCCCAAGTTTGGAGGCAACGTATTCCACACTCATCCGGCGATCCTCCAAAACAGGTTTCTCCACTCGCTTGATTACGTCGTCAGACCGGGTGATGCGAGGCGGAGATTGTCTTGGTTTGTTGTCACACGACGTTCTGCTTTCTTTAAACAATTGCACCCACAAACGCACATTAGACACATCCATAACACCATAACCACATGTCTCACTCAACTGGTGATGAATTTCAATCGATGTGACTACACGCAAATGAAGAAAACGAATGATTACACGCTGTTCTTGTAATGAAAACGTCGCCATGTGCCGTGCAGTGCTGCCATCAATAACCCCCATGTTTCTATCTATTTCCAATCCTGAGAAAAAAATTTGGAGGTGTTATAACTTGAAGGCACCTTGTATGTATATATATATATATATATATATATATATATATATATATATATATATATAAACCCACAAGTATATCTTCCTGCCTCGTTCTTTTCGATATTTATCGTTCCTCATTACATGACCAAAAAACCGAAGTGGTTTGGAAATAAAGACAACTTTCTTCTGTTTTTTTATTGCATTCTTCTTAATACCTTGGCGTCCGTGATATGGTCTATTTATGATACCAATTGCTACGTTTTTTTAAAACTTAGTTCACAAATGTATAACGTTTCTGGTGGCCTTTGAATGGAACTTGCTAAATGTTTAGATACCAACTGTACAAATGTGAGGTATCAAATATTAAGGGCTTAACTGGAATGAAAAATAAATCAATAGACGAAATATAAATTGAGCTTAAATTATTTAGGTGTCTTAGAAATGAAAGTAAAGAAGAAACTGTTAAAAGATTACTACATGTACTAGTCGAGAGTAAAAAGAAACAGCGGGAGAAAAAGATTAGGTTTAGTAGTTAGTTAGGTTTCCAAATGCTAAAATAGTCAATAAGGCGCTCATGCGTGGTTATACCATTGAAAATGCTTTGAATGCACGTTGCCTCTATGACGAAGCATTTCTCACTCAACAACTAACTGCCTTTTGATTGTGATGTGTCAAGTGAGTTTTTCAATGACTGGTTTGTTACAAATCAAGTTTTGTACCAGACAGCAATTGATAAAAACCGTACTGCACGCCCAGTAAATCTTTAAACGTTGTTTATTGAGCACCCTATATAGCTCAAATTAAATATTTAAGTATTCATCATTGTTTTGGTTTAGATATGTTCTTCCTTATACAGGGTGGTATCCAAAAGTAGTAGGACTGATTTAAAAAAAAAAAATTTATTGAACATTTTGGTACATCGACTTAATACTCTTCAAAATAGGCCCCTTGGGCATCCACATGCTTCTGGTAGCGAGCCTTCCAGGTCGCGAATTCGTTCTCCGAGATGCTGTTCAGCGCCCTCGTCGTTGACGCTTGGACTGCTTCCACCGAGTCGAAACGATGCCCCTTGAGCTGCCTCTTGATCCGGGGGAACAGGAGGAAGTCCGGCGGTCCCACATCAGGGCTGTAGAGAGGGTGAGGCAACGGGAAACTAACACGGCCAGATCCCTCACAATCCACGCGCCGTGGCACTTTTCTCATCGACAAATCCTCTGTGATGATGCGTGGACTGTCCCGTACGAATTATTCAGCTCATCACTAATTAATTTAATGCCCAACCGTCTGTCAGAGTTCAAAAGTTGCTTAACTTTCAGCACATTGTCGTCCGTTCGCGAGGTTGACGGACGCCCGGTGCGTTGGTCGTCCTCGACGACCTCCCACCCCTCCCGAAACAACTTGTGCCACTCAAATATCGGGGAACGGCTCATGGTATCCTTCTTCTAGGTCTGCGTAAGCATGTCCTTGGTTTCGGTCGCTGATTTTCCAAGTTTGTAGCAAAACTTGATGGCGTACCGCTGCTCCAAATTTCGCTCCATCGCAACTGACGACGAGACGTCACAACAGGAGGTCACTAAAATAGTGATCCACACTCAACTAACGCATGCAGGCGGCTGCCGCAGGTCGAAACCTGTTCCCAAGGCTTTCCTCCATAACATCCGGCCTTGCAGACCCCCCTCCATCGCTCCGCGCGCGCGGAAATAAAACAGTTTTGCTAGTTCTGGATACAACCCTGTATTATTAAACTGTACATTAAATAAATTAATCAAAAGTAAATATTTTAGCACTCGCTATAATATACTAAAGACTTGTACACTTTTATTCTAACGAAAAATATTTTTTTATTCCTACAAAATAGAATTCTGAAATTTTTTTTTCATTCACTCATTTGCTAATTTACAATCTACTCCTATAACTAACAGAGTAATGAGTAAATATGAGGCAAGGTTCATGGCAAGCGTTGGGTACCGTCCCTTGACGGTTCTCCACTTTCTCCTAGTTAACTAGGTCTTCTGGCCATTGTCTTTTAAGTCTTCTTTCAATTTGTGGTTGGGTGTATAGTTCACTTATGAGTTGGTTGCTGTGGTTGGTGCTGCGTTGTTTGGATTTGTTGGCGTGGTGGTTGATCATCTTTTATAAAGGATATTCCAAAATCGTTGTGGAGGGTTTGATTGGACACGTACCAGGAGCGTCGGCCATCATGCGAAGTGTTCGACTGAAAGGTTTGTAGGATTTTTGTGTTGGAGGGCTTACTGCATCCCCACAGTTCGATACCTAGGTCCAGACTGGTGTTAGAATTATTTTGTAGATGATCAGTTTGTTCTCCAGAGATAGTTGAGATTTCCTGCCTAGTAGCCAGTTCATTTTCTTCACTTTTAGGTCCAATTGTGTCCTTTTGCCTTAATGTGCTCTTTCCATGTGAGTCTCTGGTCTAAATGTAGGCCCAAATATTTGACTGTGGCTTTCTGTGGGATCAGAGTGTTATTTATGTTAACTTGTGGACAGTTGCTTCGTTTTGTGGTGAACGTGATCTGGGCGGACTTTTCGGTGTTGACCTGGATCTTCCATCGTTTTAGCCAGTCTTGTAGTTCGTTTAGGTGATCTTGCAGTTTATTAGAAGCTCTTGCTGGATCGATATCGGACGACAAGATTGCTGTGTCGTCAGCAAATGTGGCCATCATAGTGCTCTCTGTGACGGGAATGTCAGCAGTGTATATTAAGTAGAGTAGTGGCCCAAGGACGCTGCCTTGCGGCACTCCAGCTTTAATTGGGTGGTAGTCGGAGAGTGAGTTGTTTACTTTTACTTGGTAGGATCTTTCATTAAGGTAAGATTTTAAGTAGGTATATGGGACTGGGAAAATGCCTTTTAATTTATATAATAATCCGTTGGTCCAAACCTTATCAAAGGCCTGCTGTACGTCAAGGAACACCGCAGCACACATCTTCTTCTCTTCGAGACTTTCTTTGATTTTGTTCACAATTCGGTGGCATTGCTGTGTTGTGGAATACTTTTGTCTGAATCCAAATTGGTGTTGAGGGATTATGTCGTCTGTGAGTGTTGATTGGGTTATTCTGTCGAGAAGAAGTTTTCAAATATTTTTGACATTTGTGACAGCAGGCTTATTGGACGGTACGATGAAGGTTCGGTAGGTGGTTTACCTGGTTTTCCAATCATAATTATTTGCGCGTGTTTCCACTGAACTGGGAAATAGCATAATCGAAGGATGCTGTTGAATATAGTAGTTAATAGCACGATTGCCTTTCTTGGTAGATGTTTTAAGATCTCCCGACTATGAGGTCATACCCAGGGTCTTGTACGAATTTGTATTGTTGATTTGTTTTCGAATTTCTGCTGGTGTAAAAGGCTTAACGGGCAGTGAGTTGACAGGGGCGTTAATATAGTCTTCAATTTCTTCATCTTGGTTGTCATTGTCTGAGACTGGAGAGAACACTTTTGAAAGATGATCCGCGAATACATTGCTCTTTTCTATGTCTGACTGCGCCCAGTTTCGATCAGGTTTTCTTATGGGTGTTTGTATTACTGGCCTCTTAAATCTTTTGTTGCTTTCCACAACGAATGGTCTTCGGGGATAGATTCGTGATGTAGTGTTTGAAGGTGTCGTTGCGGGCTTGGTTTAAAACAGAGTGGAGTTGGTGTGTTATCCTGTTAAGGTCAGTTTTGTCCTGAGGGTTTCTTGACCTTTGCCATTTCCACGTGCTCTTCTTCTTTTGTGATCAATTTTTAATATGCAGAGGAATATTATCATTTCCCTGGTTTGCTTTGTTCCTTAGAGGAGTGGCTTTCCATGCTGCGGTTTGTATTGTATTCGTTAGATGCTGTACCACCTCTTCGATTTCGAATTGCTCTTTGATACGATGATCCAGTCTGATTTCTTCATTTATTAAGTTTTGGAACATTTGCCAATTGGTATCTTTTGTGCACAAGGTAGGCATTGGCTCTCTGAAGATAACATTGGTACTGAGGGTTAATATTATGGCGCTATGGTCATGGCATAGATCTAAACTAGACTTAATATCAATGTAAGTATTTGATATGCCTTTTGATATAGCGAAATCAAGTAGGTCCGAATTTTATTCCTGTCCGTGGGCCAGTAGGTTGGCTCTCCCGTAGAAATATAAGTTAGGTTGTTTAGTTGTATTGAACGGAACAGATTGCGACCTTTAGGTGTGATTAATCTGGACCCCATGTTGTATGTTTGGAGTTCCAGTCTCCGATTGCTATAAATTGTGTTCCAAGATAGTTGAAAAGTCATTATATTCTTCTGTCGTGATATTGTGTCGTGGCGGGGAGTAAACAGCCGCAATAGTAGTTGGTCTAGGAAGTGATTCTAGTTTTAATAACGTCGCTTGGATTTTGTCTGTTTTAAAGGGTTGGAGGACATGGTGGTTAATAGTCGATCTAATTATGATGGCTGAGCCTGCATGCGCCGTACCGTCAGGGTGATGAGTATAGTAAATGGTGTAGTATGGGATTCTGATAAACGTTCTTTCAGTTGAGTGGCTTTCAGAGATTAGGAGAATATCAATTTTATTGTAGTTTAAATATAGGGTGATTTCTGGAACGTGATTTGATAGCCCGTTTGCATTCCAGGCAGCTATTCGAATTGAGGAGGTCATTGTTTGGTCAAATTGCTTATGACCGTGGTAAGCATGGTGAGAATCATGCTGTTTTGGTTTAGTAGCTGGTTGAATAGGTTTTAAATTCGTATAAAAGTTTTGCATTGTATTAGTAAGGTTGTCATTAATATTATTTTTATTTTGATTACTTGTTGCTCCTGCGGCTACATGGGCATAACTACCTCTAGTTTGAGGAGGCTGTTGTGTTATCTGTTGAGAAGTTGGATTTGTTCTTGAATGTAATTCGAGGATTGGTTTATTTGTGAGGTTTGGATTGTGTTTATTTCTGGACTTTAATAGATCTCTGTAAGTTGTGCAGCCCTTGTAGTTGGCAGGGTGCCCTCCGCCACATAGTGCACAGGTAGCCTTTGGTAGTCTTTGGTTTTATTACAGCTTTTTGAATCGTGTGGTTTGCCGCATTTAACGCAGTTGCATGCTTTCATACAATACGATTTGGAGTGTCCATAGGCCTGGCATCGGGTGCATTGTATTATAGTGTTTTTATGTTTTGGTGGTTCAACTCTTATTTTTGTATTTTGAAGCAATTCTATGTTATAAATTTCTTTATTATTACTTTGCGGACTTATATCGACGAAAAATAGTGGTAGCGGATTTTTTGTAACTCTGCCGTGCATTGATGATATTTCTGACTTTGTCCTTTTTCAGCTAGTTCTGTTGTTATATCTTCTAACGGGATTGAATGATGAAGACCGCGTATGACAACTATATAGGCCCTGTCTTGTTTTAGTTGGTAAGTATGATATACTATTTTTTCGTCCTTCATGTGCTGGATTAATTTTCTGTAGGTGTCGGGTGTCCGTGGATTTATTTTTACTGTATTATCTGGGAAGGTTTTAGTATAGTAAGTTTCGTCATCTGTGACAAGGGATAGATTTTCGGTCATAGCTTTGTAGTTGGTAACTCCATAAACGTAAATTGGGGTGGTTTCGGGTCTTGCGGCTGAGTATTGTTCTTCATATTGTCGAATTGTTAGTATGAGTTTGAATGGTACTAGTATCTGCTTCGGCGAGTGATTGAAATCTGTTTGTTGTTATAGTTTGAGGGGATTTACGGAGTCTGTTTGGATCTTAAACCTTTTTCTTGTTTGTGACGCTTTGCCAGGGATGAGAGTTTGTAATTTCAGAGTCATTCTCCATTTGTTCGTCTTCGCTGGTCGTGCAATCGAAAGTTTCTTGCGTTGATTTTGTGTCGTTGTAGTTATTATTTGGCGGCATTAAAGGCTGTGTGTTATTTAAAGGAGCGAGTTTAATAGGAAGTGGTGGGAATTGTTCTGTTGTTACTTGATTTTGGTAAAATTGTGGAGGTTGCATATTTATAGCTGCTGGATTTAATTGGTAATTGTGTGCCTGCGGCATTTGTGCTGGTATTTGATTTTGAGGTAATGTAGGTGGCTGCATAAGGGTGTAATTATACATATTGGTGTTTAAACCGGGCCCATTCCCGGTTGGGGACATCTTTGCGAGGTATGATGTGTTTTAAAATTATAAATTCTTACGGTTTTTAAAAGTGAAACAGTTGTTTATGACTTGAGTTAAACGTTGAAATTAAATTAATAAATATATAAATTTGCCTGACCTTAAGCAAGGCTACGGCTGCGGCTCCGCCGTTGTGATAACTCAAGTATAGCTCGGCACGCACGTTCGGTCTGCTTGAAGGCACTAGCAAGAATCGAATTTTTTGAAATTTGAAATTAAAAAATTTATCAAAAGTGCTTTGATATGCTACTCATCTTTAAGAACGTATATCCTAGAAAATTACCTCAAAATTAGTCTATAAAATAAGTTGAGTGAGCTAGAGTTGCATAACTCAATTTATTTAATGTTTTTAATGTTTTTTTGTGAGACTTCGCTGAGGAGAATTGGTGTTTTTCTGTTTAATAATAGTAGCCGTACATTATGACAATATTTAAGAAATTTTAGTGAATAATACTATTTGCCAATTACCAAGCGTAACATTTACGTTTAAAACTTTTGGTGTACTCCTCGTGTTATTCATATCTCTGAAGCTTTTAGCTTTTTCCCGCTTGTTAGTATCATAAATTTCGTGCTTTCTTTAGTTAACTTGACCTATATCGGTCTTTTCTTCTTAAGTATTTCCCAATCCTTCTTAATTCATCGATGTCCTCCATTTTATCTGGATTGATTCCTACCTTTGTAGTATTCGACTTACTTTTTTTTGTTTCTGTCACATTTCCTGCGTACTTTTTTAAGATTCTTATTATTTCTTTTTTTTCCCATCTTTTTTTCAGTTTTGTATTTTCTTCCTGCACCTGTTTCATTTCTGTTACTAAAATGTACAGTTTTCCATCCATTTGCTTTTTGTTTAGACCTACTTCTTTAAACATTGTTTTCCTCTCCATCATTCCCAGGTACTTCCACAAATCTACGATCGCGCAAAAAACAGAGCCCGGTCAACCCATCAGAAGTCTAGCTTTTATCGATCTTTAACATATTAACCTTTGTACTTCATTTACCGCTCCCATAATCTTATTGCTACCGATTTACACTTAGTCCGAGATTTCCCTCTTAATTGCTGTTGGTGATCGCTTATCATCTAGCCTTGCTTTCCCCTCTTTGCTTACATTATTGATCTTGTCTTTGTTTGCAGCTTAAGTAATATTTCTTTTACCGGTGTTTCATATATTGCTTTAACTTTGTATTGATGGTCTTTACTCCTTCTTAATTTAGTAACTTAATTTAAATTAATAATTAATTTGATAACTCTGCCTTATTATTTTTTTATTTTCTTATGCCTAATTTTCCTGAGAATATGTTACTCTACTTCTCTGTCATATAACGTGTTGCTTATCCTACACAATTTTTAGGCGCGTTTCTGGCATGTTTATTTCACTTATCTATTTTTCATCTTTATTTAAATCTCTTAAATTTAACTAATTCTTAATTATTATTAAATTTACTCTCTTTCCTGCTAATGTGTTTGTTGTTTCAATTTTCTACAGTGTTATCAACGAACTTAAAAAGTTCGTTACTGAATTCTATGTCTGTCTGTCGGTCGGTCTGTCGGTCCGTCACAAAATTTGAGATTTTTTAAAATTTGAAAATGGATTCTTATAGGAAATTTTACGATGAATTCGAAAATGAAGTCGAAAAAATTCAATGTCGAATAATTGTCGAGATATTCAATTTCGAATTTTTAAGTTTGTTCTGGGATTGCTTGCAGAGCAATCTCTTCGCCGGCCCGATCTTCCCTTAGTTTTCCTGTGCGATTACTTTCTTGCATTTTAGTCAGCTGGATACGACCTCTATTAGACTTTAATATCAGAGCACCAAAACAATCACGAATCACAATATGAATTCAAAATATCATACCCAAATTAATAATACATTGCAAAGAATCTCTCACAAAAAAGCTTAATTATTGCTAAATAAATGTTTTGAAGAAATGAGATTTTATCTTTCTTCTTCTTCTCTAATTCTTTTGTTTTTTCAAACATTGTATATTTGTTCCTACACCCAGTTTTTCTTATCTCTAGCTAATCGTTTTATTTCTTTTGCTCTATTTTCTATTCTGTCTCTTTCCTTTTTTTATTATAATCATATACTTTTATACCTAAACGTGTCGGGTTTACAATTTTTCGTGATATGTATTTACATTTTATTTTATTTCGTATCTATGAACCTCTTCTACTCTTTTCTGTTTTTTGCTAATGTTGTTGCTTCTCCCCATGTTTTATCTGTTCCTTTTAGTATTGTACCTATTACTTGGTTGCACGTTTTTCTTGGTCTTCCTCTTTTCTTTTTTGTCTGTGTTTTCGCTTCATACACTAATTGTACTTGTCTTTTACTATTCATTTGTTGTATGTGGTTCCACCAACTGAGTTGTCGTTCAATGAAGCGCATTATTGGTTGTACTCCTAGTTCTTGTCTTATTTGTGTGTTTCTAATTCTGTCTTTTCTAGTCACTCCTAGTGCTCGTCTCAAGTACTTCATCTCTGCGGCTTCTATCTTGTTTTTTGTCTTTCTGATAGTACCCAGGTTTAACATCCGTAGGTTAGTACTGGTCTGTATATGGTATTGAAAACTTTTATTTTTGTTTGTTTAGAGATTTCTTTTTTGTTTATAAATTTTTGATTCATTGCTTAGTATAGCTTTATTCTTTTATTTATTTCTGCTTCTTGTTTCCTTGTTTCCTCTAAAGTTACTCCCAGATATTTATATGCTTCTACTTGTTCTAATTTTTACATTATTTATTTCAATATTTATTTTAGCATCCTGTTCTTGAATTATCATAAGTTTTGTTTCATTTATATTTATTTCCATACCTTCTTCTTCCATTATCTCTTTCCATGTTTAAGTTTTCTTGTGGTTTCTTTTCATTTTCCGCTTTTGTCACCACGTCATCCGCGAAAACTCCTGCTGCTATCTCTACTCTTTCTAGATTTCTATATCTGATAAATAGTTTATTTACTTTTTGTTTGCTTTTCCTGATGATCTTATCCATATGTACATTGAATAAGGTTGAACTTAGTCCTCCTCCTTTTCTTAATCCCACCTCTGTTATAAAGTCTTCTGATTTCATGTTGTTCCTTATTATATAATTTGTGTTGTTTTTATATGTCTTGAATCACTTTTATTATTTTATTGTGTATTCCCATTTCTTTAAGTCCTTCCCATACTTTTATATTAGGTACGGTGACAAAGGCCTTCTTTAGATTTATAAAGGCTATACAGAGGTTGTTATTTTGTTGTTGTCTGTTATTCCTCTATAGTTATTACATTGTTTTTTGTCTCCCTTATGTATTGCTATTAGTAGGACTGCTCCCCACTCCTCTGAAATTTCTTCACTACTCCAAGCTTTAATTAGAAAATCTAAAAGAATTTTCATCGCCATTCTCATATTCTTTATCATTTCTGTAGAAATTATGTCATTTCCGGGTATTTTGCCGTTTTTTAATTTTTTTATTATGTTCATCAGCTCTTCCATTTTTAGTTCGTCTATTCCCTCATCCCCCCCTGGTTTTCATTTTCGTGTTCGGTTACCATGTTTTCATTCGGTTGTGTTTGTTGTCCTAATAGTTCCTGCAAATATTCCCTCCATCTCCCCATTATATCGGTTTCGTTTGTTAGTATTCCTTGGTATTTGTTTTTTATTTTCTAAAAGTTTTTAGTACATTATACAATAATTTCTGATTCCCAGTGTTAATACTTTCCATCTTATTTCCAAAATCTATCCATGATTTTTCTTTAGCTGCTGCTACTAGTTCTTTTACTTTTGTTCTTTGGTTTTTGTATATTTCATACTGTTGCGGGGTTTTGTTTGTTAGATATTTTTTCCATTGTTGCTTTTCCTTTTTGATTTCCTCTTTTATTTCACTGGTCCACCAGGCTGTTTGCTTCTTCCCATTTACGCATTTACTAACCCCACAAACCTCTTTTGCAGCATTAATAATTATTTCTTTGAAAGTGTTCCATCGTTTTTGTGTGTTATTTTGCTTTATTTTGTCCTGCAGATTGGTTTCGGTTATTTCTTTACATCTTGTGGCTAATCCTTCATTTCTAAGTTTGTATGTTTTTATCCTAATGTGGTTTCCTTTTTTTGTTTTAGAGACTTTTTATTTCTGGGCCCTTCTTTATTTTCCCTACCAATAAATGGTGGTCACTAAATATTTCGGCGCTTCTTTTAATTCTTACATCTAATATGTTTTTTCTCTCTTCTTTTTGGACTAGGGTATAATCAATTATTGATTTTTTATTTCTAGTTGGTTCTACTCTAGTATACTTATGTATTTCTTTATACTGATAAAATGAATTAGTTATTAAATTTTGTAGTTGGCAGAAAATTAACATTCTTTTTCCATTTTTACTTCGTAATTTTTCTCCATGTTTGCCTATTAATGTTTTATATTCTTTGTCCTTCTTCCCTACTCTGCTATTGAAGGCTCCTGCAATGTATATTGTTCCTTTGCCTTCTTCTGTTATTGTTGTTAGTTCTTCCCAAAATTTCTCCCTTTTCGTCTGTTCGTTCATTTTCATCTTGTCCGTATACCAAATTTATTGTCGTATATTCTCTTTGCCTGTTTCTTAGTTCCACTAATAGGATTCTTTCTGGAATTGCCTTCTATATTATAATTTAATTTGACATTCTTTTGTGTACTATACATTCTACTCCTGCTGCTGCTCTCTGATTTATTTGTACTCCGCTATATATTAATATGTGTCCATTTGTTAGGCACAGTTTGCCGTTTCCTTTATTTTTGTTTCGTTTATTACCAGCATTTCTAAATTTCTTTCTTTGAATTCATTTGTTAATTTGATTTCTTTATCTTGTAGGCCTCTAACATTCCACGCCCCTAGTTTTCATATTTTTGTTTTGTTATTTGTTTGTATTTCTTGTGTGTTTTCTTTGCCTTTAGTATTCTTAGTAGTTTCCTTTTCATTGTTCTTGTTTGTATTTGTGTTTATGTGGTTTTTATTCCTTTTCTTCTTTATTATCCTTACTTATTTCCTTTATCATTTTCATTCCATCCTCATCTTTATTACTTAGTTTTTTAGTCTCGAGGTTTTGGTTATTTTTTTAATTTATTTTTTGTATGCTGTTACCATCCGGAGATTTTTCATCCACTGTTTTATTTATATTTTCCTTCTCTTCTTCTACAAACTTCTTCATTTCTTGTTCTCTTGTTCTTTGTGGCTTGTATATTTTATTATTTATTATTAGTTTGTTGTATCTTGTTATTGCCTCATTTCCATTGTTTATTCTTTCATTTTTGGTATCAGCTTTCTTTTCTCTTATATGTTTTTGGGATAATCTTCATCTATTCATTTTTTTCTTGGTCTTCCATTTTTTGGTTGATTCTCCAACTTCCATTACTTTCCTTGCAATTCTATTTAGTTCCATTGTCCTTATAGCGCAAATTAGTTATTATTCTTCCTGTTTTTATTCCATCCTAAATAGTTTCTAAATGCCTCTATGTATAATTTAATTTGACAGTTTTTTATTTACGAATTATAGCTGTCTGTCTGCGTCTGTCCGTAAACAGATATTAAACTATATCAATTTGAATGTTTGCGTTTCTTTTTTGTTTCGTCTATTACCAGTATTTCTAAATTTGTCTAATTTTTAATGTCGATTCTTAACTAGTCGCGATCTAAACGTTGAAGTACGCCCTTCATGAATATTTTGATTTGTTTGATTTTTGTTGTTTTTTCTTTTAGTAATTTAGTAGTTTCTTTCATTCTTTTGTATTTTGATTTGTATTTTACTGTTCTTATTTTTAAATTTATTTTACCGATCGATTGTCTGACCTGTCATTTCTTTCCATCCTCATCTTTATTGATCGAGGTCAATTTTTATTCGGGTTTTAGTTAATTAATTTTCTTGTATACTGTCACCATCCGGAAATTTAATCCACTGTTTTTTGTTATATTTCCTTCTTTCTAAGACTTATTCATTCTTGTCCCTGTTCTTTTGGCTTTGTATTTCTTATTTTTATTAATTTGTTTATCTTATTATGCATTATCTCCATTGTTTCTAGTCAATTTATTTCTTGTACGTCATTTTTTATCTTTGATGTTTGAATATCTCGCACTATTATTTTTCTTAATCTTCCTTTTCGTTTTTTGGTTGAATCTCCAATCGATGGATCCTGTATTATTTATCCATTGATTATTGGTCGTGTTATTCTTCTTATTTTTATATTATTGGTTCTTGTTTTACTATTTCTCTAATCTCCTCATTTTTTAGACTCTCTCGTTTGGTTTTCCCTCCGATTTTTCTGAGGTGTTTGGTATTGTAATCTTCTTGTGGTTGTCTTTATGCCCTAGTATTGTTTTATTTATGTAATACATTTTAGTTGCTTTATTTCCTTTATTTCTTACTTCTGCCTCTATTTTCACATCTTTCGATAATATACTTCCCAAAAATTCATATGTCATTATTCGTTCCCGTGTCTTGTTTTTGCATTTAATTTATTTATTGTTTTCATCCTCCTTTGTTCTTCCTTTATATCATAATTTTTGTTTGTCTACTAGTCACTTCCATTTCCATGTATTCTGTTCCTTTGGTGCATGCGTTAACTAGCTTTTGCATTTTGTTCTTGGTGTTCGCTATTAATATCCTGTCATCTGCATATAAAAGAGTAGCCTTTGATTATTTCTAGATTACCATATTCAATTACTTATTAATTTGTTTGTATTTTTCTCTGATTAGTTTATTTATCTTGTCCATAATGATAATAAATAATAAATAATAAATTTAAGAGTTTTAAATTCCTCTGATCGATATTCTGCCATTTGTACTTTTGTTCTTACTGTTCTGTACGTGCTTCTAATTGCGTTTATTAAGTTCCTATTTACTTCCAGTTATCTCACACTTTTCCATATTTCTCGTCTGTCTACTGTATCGAAAGTTTCTTTTAAATCAATAAATGTTAATATAGTTCCTTTTTCTCTTTCATTTTTTCCATTATATACAGATATGTTATCATTTGCCTATCTATTTGGTCGAAATGCTGTTTGATCTTCTAATTTTGCTTCGATTTGTTCTTTATCTCTTTTTTAGGATTTTTTTGTATAGTTTGTAGCTGACTTAGGCTAGGCATATTAGTCCGTAATTTTCACAACGTGTTAGTATTATTTTCTTGTATATTGATATTATTAGGTTATTTTTCCATTCCCGCGAATTTTATTGTTCTTCCCATACCTATTTACAAATAGCCCATAGCCAGTCTGTTTCTTTTTGACCCACCCATTTAATCACATCTGGTACTATGCCGTCTTCTCCACTAGCCTTACCAAATTTTATTATTTGCATTGTATGTTAAACTTTTTCTCTCGTAATTTCTTGTTGGTGTTCTATTTACTCTCTATTTAGGCTACCTTCTGGCTCTGTTGTGTGATATTTATTTATGTATTGCTCTTTCCACGCTTCTAGGGTTCTTTTTATGTCTATATTTTACCCTGTTTGTTACGTCTTTTATCCCTTTCCCTTCATTTCATCTTAGTGTTTTTATTGTCGTGCAAAATTTTCTGCTGTTTAGTTTACGTAGTTCTATTATCTCTTCTACAAACTCTTTCCAGAATTCTTATTGTTCTTTTTTTTATCAGTCTTTTTATGACGTAGTTCCACCAGCTTCTCCTTTTCAGATGATTATTGTATTTCTTCATCCCATATATGTTTTCTGTTATTTTCAACATTTTCTTCTTGTATACTATCCATTTTTCTTCCAGTCTTTGGAATTCTGCCTTTTCTGCTAATTTTTTAATTTTCTATAATTTTAAGCTTATGCAATCCCGCGCTGCACTATTTTCTTGTCTTTCTTGCATTGTAGTTTGTTGTTGCTAGTCTGTGATTTGTTCCTATTCTTGCTTTTTTATTTAGATTTTTTTAAATTGTCCCAGATAAGTCTTGAGTGTATGTTATGTAATCGTATCTGGTATTTCCTACTATTAGATCGTTCCTTTTACAAAAATCTATTATTTTTATTCCATTTCGATTTTGAGATGCTTCACTATATATTCCCATATATCACATTCCTCGATTAAAATCTTTTTCTACTTTACTATTTATAGCAAACTCGCATGTTGTAATATATGTCCCATCCATATGTATTTTTTTATTATCTCTTTCGTTAGCCTTCTTTTCTTTATAATATCTAGTTATTTAATGTTCTGTCAATCTATCCTGTCTTTAACATTTTTCTGTGGCACCATAACTAGAATGCATGTATTCCTCTTTCTTCACTCTTTGCAGTTGTCCAAATTTCAGCCCCATATGGCGCGATGCTGTAGAAGTTGTTTTTCCTGTCCAAAAATATTTTACTGGATGATAGTAATGGCTTTTTCTTGAGAAACATTACCTTTGCTTATTGTAATCTACGGATAATTTTTTCTTTGCTTTTTCCGTTTTGAGTTATGATGCTACCTAAATAACAAGACTCTCCAACGTTCTCTATTCTTTTCATATGTCTACACATCGGTGTTTTTTAAGAGCGTTGATTTTTGTGTTGTATTTTTTATAACTGGGTCCATTACATTCAATAATTGTTGTAAACGTTGTTCGCCTTCAATTATAATTGATATATCATAATTGTATCGTATTATATCTATTTTCTTTCCGTGTATATTTTTTGCTACGTTTATTAATTTTCTCGTTTTATTGACCCATATATTCGTAGCTGTACTGACGCTTCTCTTTGGGCATCTCCTTTTTTATCACTGCTTTCTGCCTGTGATATAGAGAATTTATAATTCTTCTGTTTCTGTTCTTTATTCCTGCTTTCCGTAGAATGCCAAATAATACAGACCATTTTACATTATCAAAAGGTTTTCCAAATCAAACAAAGCTATAAATGTAGGATTATCTTTCCTTATTCTTTTCTTAATTATTATTTTTAAGGCTAGAATTGCTTCTTTCGTTCCTGAGCTATTTCTGAAGCCAAACTGCTCGTTTCCGAGTGGATATTCAACTACTGTTTCTATTGTTTTATATATAATTTTCGTCAATATGTTAGATGCATGTGAGATTAGACTAATTGCAGGGTAATTTTTGCATCTATCCGTTTTTCCTTTCTTCGGAACTGACATTATTATGTTTATGCGGAAATCTTATGGTATTGTTCCTGTTTCGTACATCTTATTTATTAATTGATATAGTTTCTTATGAGTTGATCCAGCTATATTTTTTATTATTTCTGTCGTCAATTCGTCTATTTTTACTGCTTTGTTTGTCTTAAGCTCTTATGTGGCCTTATCGTACTCCGGTTGGATTATCTATTTTCTAAGATTTTCTGCATCTACATTTTCTAGTTTTACGTCGTTTATCTCTACATCACCGTACAGTTGTTCTAAATACTGTTTCCATTACATAATTTTGTCTATTGATATTTTTTTTCACGCCTTTAATGTGTTTTTTAAATTCTTAGAAAAAGGTTTTAATTGCTTTGTAGGCCGATTCTAATTTCCCAACTTCTTGGCATTTATCTTGCATGTACTGTTCTTTTGCTATTTTAACAATTTTTTCTTCTAGACCTTCTCCTACAGTTGTGTTCCAGTCTCCTAGGATAATAAGATTTCTTCTCTTCTTGCATATTTTATTATTGCAATCAAATTTTCATAGACTTGTTCTAAGTCTTTGTCACTGTATTCCGATGCGAGCATGTACACTTGTACTGATTGTGTTATTCTCTTATTGTATAATACGTCTCCTTTTACTTTTTGTCTGCATGCTTTTTCATGACTATTACTATTCCCACATTTGCTTTCTCAGCTGCTGTGTTAATTATTTAAAAGTCTTCATTCCGCGACACCTTTATTTGATTACTCAACTTCGTTTAGTCCTACTACGTCCAATCTGTTTTTTTTTTCATTTTCTACTTTTGTGTGTTCCAATTATCTACATTTTAATAGTTCTTACGTTACACGTTCCTGCTCTCTTTAGTTTGTTTCCATTTCCATCGTCGTTAATTGTCCTCGCCCAGAGATCCAAATGAGGAACTGTTTTACCTCCGGAATATTTAACTTTTGAAGAAGTCATAGTGTTGATTTCTTGGGAGTAAAACAACTACGCGGTATTTTCCATTTTTTCTTCCACGTGACATTCAACTAATTTTGTATAGGGTCCGCCATATAACTTATTTTACATGCTATAAATAAAAAACCACTGAATATTTTCCAATTTGTTTTTTTTATTTTATTCCGATTAATAATGGAATATAACTTCATTCATATGGATGCCTTGGCTAGCCATACAGTAGCCTATACGATCGGTCCAATTTTTGAGTACATTTTCGATTGTATGCAGCTCTATTTCAGCTATGGCTGCACGAATGTTGTCCTTCAAAGCCTCAATTGTCTCTGATTTGTCGGCGTAACACTTATCTTTGACGGCGCCACACAAATAATAGTCCAACGGTGTCAAATCGCAGCTCCGAGGCGGCCAAACGACATCAGAATTTCGACTGATAATGCGATTTTCGAAGACAGTGCGCAAAAGATCGATTGTAACGTTGGCTGTGTGCATTGGATGGTCAGTTGGCTTCAATTGCTGAACCAATTGGACTTTGTACGGCGTCATACCAAGGTCTTTACGCAAAATTCGTCTCAATGATGTCTCCGAAATGTCCAATTGTTGAGAACGACGGTGAACTAATGTTCCTGGCGATTCACACACACTCTCGGCAACAGCAGCCATATTCTTGGGTGTGCGCACTGTTTTTGGTTTTTCCCGCGTTGGTTTGTCAATAATCATGCCAGTTTCTCTCACTTTTTTAACAAGATAAAGCACATACAGAGCTGACGGTGCCTCTTTTCCGTACGTAATTTTTGCACACATTCTGCAACATTACCATGATTTTCAAAGTAATGTCGCAATATTTCCCAGCGTTCTTCAAGCGTATACACAACCATTTTCGTTCAGCGGAAGGATAAAACTAATTTTCTGTCAAAAATGTCATGAGCTAAGTGTTGCCATTCACCGAATAACCGCTAGTTCAAGAAAGAGTTAGATGGCGGACCCTGTATATGCTCTACTACCAATTTACTAGAGTGTCTGAAAACACTTCCTTCTTCAGAATAAAACTGGGTAGGTAATGGTTATGCCGCCAATATTTGGTCGTCAGAACCTTGTTTGTGAAATTGAGAGATATCGCGAAAAGGCAAGGCTGATCTTACAGGGATTTAGATTATATGTTTACAGTTTCACTCCTTATCCTTCTTTTAACTTGTATTCGTTGTAAATTGACATAGACGTTTATTATTTCGTCTTCTTATATTCCCTTATATCAATAAAATTTGGATGTTGTTAATTATTTCGTCTATGTTTATGCTAATTTTTATTAATCACGAGTTAGTTGTTTTAATTTGCCTGTAATTTTTTTATTTATATCCGCTGTGACTATTACTCCTACTTCCTCATTTGCTCTCTCCTCTGAATCCACTCCCGAGTAATATAAAATGTGTTTATTTGTTAGATGTGTACTTCATTTGACTTTCATTTTAGATTCACTTATCTTTAGAATTTCTATGCATTTTTCCCGTTAATTACGTCTTTTTCCCTGTTGGTGAATTTATGTTTTAGATACGCATACCTATAATCTCATTTTTTATTTCTTTTTTTTTATTATTTTTTCATTACATTGTTTCGGCGTCTGTGTCATTACATATTTTTATTTATGCATTAATGCCTATTTAAGTCTTTTTTGAAATTGTTTCGGTATTTCTGTTTGTTACAGTTTTTTCCAAAATACCAATTTTAGTTGCAAGATAAGCATAATATTCGCCATGTATAAATATTTTTAACTTACGTATGTATATAATAACTCTGTTAGTAGTGCCGTAGTAATTTACCTGGTGAAAGTGTTAAATGCAGCAAGTTTAGACAAACGGGGTTTAACTGCAGTGGCTTCTAATAACCACGTATTAAATATTGTAGTATGTTGTTATCTAATAGGTCAAAATGATTATAATTAATATACGAGAACTTCAAAACAATATCTAATAAGCTGGTAGAAATAAATTGAGTTTCACATCGACTTCACGTTTTTGAGATAAGCGCTAAAAATAACGTGTTAGAGAGCGCTATAGTCGGTTAAACGTTTGTAGAAACTTCAGCAGCTGATTTGTCCCACTCGCATAACAAGACACTTAAATTGGCAATGTTCGCATAATCTTGAAGATGAAATATCAAGCTGCTATTAAAGTTTTCACTGAAGGTTTTGATCTCTGTAATACTGGATAACGTTTAGATAATGTGTACAGTAAATTTTCGCCATATTCCACTGTAAAGAAATGGAAAAAAGCAATTTGGTTTGGTCGAGAAGGCATGGAAAAGTAACTACGTGCAGGTCGACCAATTAAAGTACTTTCTAAATAAAACATTACTTTGCCAAACGTTTAAAACGTTTAAAAAAAAAATTAGTAAGGTTAGGAATGTTCCATAAAGTTGTGCGATGCGTTCTTTATGAGTATTTTGACTTTTGTCACGTCAACAAAGAAATAATTCTTCAATTCATTATTATAGGGGATGAAACCATTATTCTGTATTATAATCTAAAAATGAAGTCAATGAAATGGCGCAGATTGAATGTAAAACGACCAAGAAAGACAAAGGTGGCTCAATCCACGGAACAGATCGTGCAACAACGTTTTTGGATTTAAAGAAAATTTTGCTATTTGACTTAGCGAAAGGAACACAATGACAAACAGAGAGTATTACTCTAGCTTACTGAATAAATTGTGCTGTTAGCAAAAAACAAGAGAGCGGCAGAGGAGTCGAACTGTCCTGCTTCTGCACGATAACACCCATGTGTATAGGAATGCAATTGGCCATGCTTCTGCAAAGGACTATTTGTTTAGATCTAAATTTTGTTTTTGTTGTGCAGTGTTTTTGTGCTAGTGTGGCGTGCGTGACCATTGTGCTCTTAATAATTTGTGGACGTGTCCCGGTTGCCTCCAGCGGACACTGAGATGTTCCCCGGGTTTGTAAGCATGATCAGTAGTAAGAGCATACGAGAGGTCAATGCCCAAAAAGAAAAAGTTCCAAGCTAGCGTCCCATGGTGGTCGAGAGAATTGCCAGAAAAACGAGCCGAGACAAGAAGAAAACGGAGACACTATCAACGATGCAGAAGCGAAGAGAAAGAAGAACGAAAACGACAATATCGAGAAGCAGTTGGCGATTACAAAAGACTAATAGAAGACATAAGAACAAAGAAATTTAAACAATTCTGTACAAACAGCTCCGAAAAAAATGCTTGAGGTACCGCATATAGGGTTATATGCGGAAAACGATCGAAAACAGTAACTTCGTGAGCCAGAAAAGGTGACGGCACCTACACTCGAGAAGCACAGGATACCGCGGACCACCTTCCCACGATGTTCTTTCCGGTCGACCGAACGAAGGATGACAACGCGAATCAGGTACAGACGTAGGAAATAGGGGGTGAAAAACCGAGGACCGACACAATACATGAAGGGGGGATATTTTCACGCGAAAAAGGCACCGGGTCACGATGACATCACAGCGGACGCAGTATTTAGGACCTTCGAGCTGGCATCCTAGTTTTTTGCAAAAATATTTAATGAGGAACTGAGACTGGGGGTATTTCCGCGTTGTTGAAAATTCAGACAGTTTGATTCATTCCCAAACCGAGGAAAAGCGATCCATCTGACCCGAATAGCTTCCGGCCCATCAGCCTCTTGCCCATAATTGGCAAGGCGCTTGATAGAGTCGAGTTCGCATCAAAAGAAAGCGGCGGGTTTCACGATAGGCAATTCGGATTTTGCGCGGGAAAATCCATAGTTGACGCGATAACGTTTGCAGTGTCCGAGATCGAGAAAGCCAGAGATAATGGAAACTACTGCGCGGTCGTCGCTTTTGATATAGCGAGTACATTCGATGCTGCGTGGTGGCCCCGCATCCTGGAAGAGCTCATTCGCAGAGAATGTCCGCAAAACATACTGGGTGTGGTTAAGGACCACTTTCGCGATCGAGTAGCTAAGACCGAAACTACGGCCAGTATAATTACGCGACGGATCGAGAGGGGATGTCCCCAGGTATCATGATCCGGACCGATCTACAGAAAATTAGTCTACAAAAGCATTTTTAGGACAACGATGCTGGAGGGGTGCCAGATAGTGGGGTTCGCCAATAACACCATGTTAATTATACGCGCTAGACAGTTCAAAATCCTAAAGTCCCGAGGAAACGAAGCGCTGGCAACCCTGCAAGACTGGTTCGTCAGTCAAAAACTTCGGTTCAAGTCAAGCAAGTCAGAAGGACTGAAAAAAAAGTCGGGACAAGAACGACCAACCTTCGTTCTTAATGAAGCAAGAATATACTGCATGAAAACTATAAGATACTTAGGGGTCGAATTGGATGACAAATTGTCATGACAGAAGCACATAAAAGCGGCCAGCGATAAGAGAAAGCAGATATCTTACAGGATAGGTACAGCAGCGCGACTTACGTGGGGATTCCGGGACTAAGCGGTTTCGGAAATCTACGAGGGCGCGGTTCAACCGGTGATGTTATACGCGGGGGAAATATATTAGCGGTTCACGCGGCAGTGACCTATCGGACGGTGGCCACCGAGATCGAGAGAGCGAGTTACTTGTGGATTTCTTGCTACATATGCTGGCCGTCCCGAAACGACTGGAGACCGGAACCGGCGACGAGAAGCTATGAAGAGAGCTCAACATCGGGCTGGCGTCAATCGAGGGCAAAGGCAACATGGAGGAGGCATGATGCCCCGCGGATACAGACGGTATCAGCTACAAGATCGGAGCAGAGGAGGCGCACCATATCAGGTGCTTTACTAACGGGTCCAGGTCAGAAGAAGGAAAAGCTGGAGGAGCGTTCGTGGTCTTCTAAAACGCGGACGAGATCCACTCGGAGAAAATTAAACTGGCCAACGGGACCACCATCTTTCAGAGCGAGCTCATCACTATCAGGGAGTGTCTGCGCTACCTGATGGAACATCGACAGATAATCACAAGAAGCTTGATAATATCCGAGAGCCGGTCAGCGCTGGAGGCGCTGAAAGCCGTGAAACACCTTTCAACCTTCAGTTTGAGATCACATTTTACCCACATTTTGCCCACGTTGGATCAAGAGGAACGAGCGCGCATATCAACTAACTAAAGATGCGGCGACAGAAGAAGGACTCGTTCGCTTTAGTAAAGTACTTAGGAGCCTGGTTAGAGCAAAAACACGGGAAAGAATGAGGGACCAATGGAACCGCAGATGGCAGGCCGCAACAACGGGAAAGAATGCGAGATGGTTGCTGCCAGATCTGGAAACGGCAAGACGGGCATCGGGACGCCTCAACCGGCGCACCGTTCAACTCGTCACGTGCCTACCTGACGAGGTTCGAGAAGTTGCCACCGGTGCAACACAGATGTGATTCCGGGGAAAAGGACATTGCCATGCACGTGCTGATCAGCTGCCCACTCGAAGAAGAAGCAAGAAGTCAAGCAGAGATGAATTTGATCCAGGGAAGACTGCGGTGGCCACGGACGCCGAAAGAGGTTACGGGGCTCGCGGATTAGTGGACGGTCGGGTTCGTGTATGTAAGTGCGGTGGCCCAAACGCATAATAGCCGAAAATCAGAATCATTGCAGTGCGTAAAAGTCCAGACTCAGAATTGTGCTGGTGAAAAGGTGCGTCAGGCATAATAGCCAGAACTCGCAATTGCGGCAAATCAAACTTTGTAGTTAAGAAAACTTAGAGATAGTTAGAATTGTAAAATTAGGGGCCGAGAGCCGCCTGCTGTTCGAAGCCAATCTACCCTGACCCGCGTTTTTCGTGGTTTTCCGCAGGTCCTGCACTAAGGCGAATGCGGGGTGGGTGTGCTGCACCGACCACGTTATATGTGAAACAATAATTTGTTAAAGTCAGCGGAACGAATGAAATAGCGAAAAAGCCGGTGTAGTACCGTAAGGTATGATTGTAATTACTGGAACTCAATAAATCGTATGTTTGTAGGCATGCACGGAACGTTTCGCTTCCAGCACTTGACTTTTCCGTGACTGTCTCGCTGCGTGATATTTATGCCTATTTGGAGTCTACCAGCAGGGCTTGAAAACGTCTAGAATGTTCGCATTGTTCGAGTTCCACTCATGCATAAACAGCGTGGTTGGAAGCACATTATGTCCACCACCCGACCAAGACGGCTGAGTTTAACAGAAACTGCTGCTGCGGACAACGGTGCTTGAAAATTTTTTATAATTATAGAATCTTACGGAACTGTTTGTATAGTGCTGCCTGTCGTCAAAGAAAGCTTACAGTAATAAATTTGCAAACTTAATTTTTAGACATTGTAGATAAATTCTTTCAGGTCACATCAGGGGTGAGGTCACGTCGTGAGTTCGAGGAGTGAAGACGTGCTGGTAACAGAAAGCGTTGTATTGCTGGGAAATATATGTTAAAGTGGAAAGTAAAACTTGAAACTGAAGTAAGTAGTGCAAATATTAGAAAGGGAAATAACTGATAGAGGTAGATTAAGGATTTAATGTAAGTACAACAGTAAAAGGTCGCAGTAAAAGTGGACGCACTGAAAATACTTTACGCGGGCTGCAAAGTAAGGTACGCGCGGTTAAAACGAACGCCTGGTCGAAGGGGATAAGTGATAACCGTTCAAAGCGAAGCAACCATAATAGTAAATACACTCAAATTAAAACGTAACCAGAATAGATTATAATTGAAAAAATACTTGAGAAAATTAACTTGAAGCTAAGTACTTAACCTTTTACCGGGTCTGCATAATTTAACGTCGCCGTGTACACACGTTTGTGTGTTTTAAGTTCTGCATTTGTTGATCTGTTTGTAATTAATGTATGGATGCTACTGTTTTATTATTTTTAATTACGAAAGTTATGATAGCAACCAACGGTAATTAACGGGATGCTAACCTCCACACAGAGGTTGGTATTGTGCAATCCACCACATTTAACTCATCAAAAGCCTATTACAATAGGCTTTTGTGTGGCCATACATTTGACACCAAATTATACTTTTATCTTTTCTGGGTGATTCAGTCTTAATTATTTTGTTTGCAAAATTCTAGATATACGAGGGCGTGCTGAAAAGTAATGTGTCCGAATTTTTTATGTAAAAACTCAAAGCTTTCTAAATAAAATAAACTTTATTAACAGTCTACATCTTTATTCTTCATGTCTACATATTTCTTTCTCAAAATAGTCATCCTGGCGACGAACACATTTTCCCAACGAGAGACCAGTTTGTTGATACCGTCATTGTACAATTTGTCGACGAACCACAACCTCACCTCTACTTGCACCGCTTCAACACTATCAAAGTGAACTCCTCGAAAGTGTTCTTTAAGTTTTTAAAACAGATCGGACGGAGCCAAATCGGAACTGTATGGAAGATGATCGATGACAGTGAACTTAAATCGTCCGATTGTTCCAGATGTCGTAGCGCTCGTGTGTTGTCTGGCATTGTCACGCTGAAGGAGAGGGTGCTCCATGTGTGGACGAACTCTTCGAATCCGTGCTTTCAATTTTCTGAGGGTCTTGCAGAGTTTATGGTGGTGCCTTTAGACATTTATTCCAAATGCACCACACCTTTAATATCTCAGAAGATTGTGAGCATGACTTTGCTGATGGCATGGTCTTTTTTGGCGTCGATGATCCTTTATGGCAGAACTGAATCGATGGATCAAAATGGTAAACTCAGCTTTTATCACCTGTTACAATGTTGTTAAGGAACCCATCACCCTCACGCTCAAAACGCAAAAGAAACTATTGACAGATGTCCGATCTCCTCTGTTTCATGTCAAGATTGAGCATTCGAGGCACCCACCGTGCACACAGTTTTCTGTACCGCAACTCTGCAATCATGACCTGTATACGCTCTCATCATATGCCACACTTACCTGAAAGCTATGCCTGTGTTATTCGACGATTCCCGATTCCGAAGAGTCTTGTCGGTTGCCGTACGCGGTCGTCCACTCTTAGCTCTGTCATAGACGTTGAGATTAGCTCCACCGTTTCCTTCTTCACGAGCACGAACAACGCAATGTCAATACAATCGCCGTACACAACTTTCATTCTTCTATGGATTTCAATTGGAGGCACGTTTTCTGCGGTTAGAAACTCGATTACAGCACGGTGTTTCTCACGCACCGACATAGTTAAGTTACACACCGCCATGTTACACGCTACAATTCGGAGCTCTTTAGCGGCAACTTACATCAGCGAAGTGGGAAAGCCAACCGAGTAATATACATGACATATAATACCTCAACCGATATTGAGAACAGAATTAAAAATGCGGAGGCATTACTTTTCAGCACGCCCTCGTATTACAAAAATATTATGAATTCAACATAAAAATATACATGCTGTTTATCGACTCCCAACAGGCGTTCGACAAGATAAACAGAAAATTCTTATTAAAAAATATGAAAAATTGAAGAATACCCCAAAAACCAGTTTAGCTGACGAAGAATTTGAAAGAAACAGCAATAATAGTTAAAGTTGAAGAAGGCAGGACCACCCAAATTAAGATAAATATAGGGGTTCAACAGGAAGATGCTCTATTGGTTACACTTTTTAATATAACACCGGAAAACATATTCAGAGTAAAAAGATACGAGTGGAACAATAACTAATAAAAGAAAATCAAATAGTAGCATATGCCGACGACATAGTCAATAATAGCAAGGGAGTCAAAGAGAACTCCAGGAAACATTTAGTAAAATCGAAAGAGAAAACGATTATAAATGACACATAAACAAAGTATATGAAACCCTCAAGAGAGTGTAAAGATAAATGTACCTTTAAAGAAATAACTTTTAAATATTTGGGAGCAGTAATAAGCAACAAAAATAAATGCGAAATGGATGTTAAAGAAAGAATACAAACAACCAATCGAGCTTTTTATGCTAACAAAATGGTGATAAAGGACAACAATAAAAAAAGATATACACAACCCTAATAAAAAACAACAATATACAAGGTGCGTTATGAAAGTAATGCGCATGATTTTTGTCCAACGCGACTGTACATTGCAGCGCGCTTCGCTTGCGGGAAAAAGTAGTGGGGAGGTCTGCCCTTGCAAACACGACCCGGCCCAGCTTGTTCCGAGCAGCCGCAGTATCTGAAGTTCGTTCCGCGAGAAGCGTGTTTTTGCAAGTTGTAACAAGGCGAGATGAAGGATTCACTTGAGCAAAGATACGCGATCAAATTTTGCGTGCGGTTTAGGAAGAATGCTACGAAAACGTACCAGATGCTTCAAGACGCCTTCAAAGATGACTGCTTATCAAGATCGCAAGTCGAAAGGTGGCACAAATCATTTAAGGTGGGTCGGGGAGAGGTTGCCGATGAGCCCCATTCCGGTCACCCATCAACGGCCAGGATCGACGACAACGTAAAGCGTGTGCGCGATGTTCTGAAATCAGACCGTCGTTTAGACATCCGACAAATCGCTGACACCCTAAATATGTGAACATTTGCGGTACATGAGATAGCGACCGAGAATTTGCAAATGCGGAAGATCTGTGCGAAGCTTGTGCCAAAGGTGTTAAGAGACGAACAGAAAAAATTTCGAGTTTTGCGCTGTGAAGACTTGTTGCAATTGAGTGAAGATTATCCGGATTTTTTTGATTCAATCATAACCGGAGACGAATCCTAGATGTTTGAGTACGACCCAGAAACGAAAAGGCAGAGCTCCAAGTGGCACACCATATCGTCCCCACGCCCCAAAAAGGCGCGCATGAGCAAGTCAAAGGTCAAAACAAGGCTCATTGTCTTTTTTGACGTCCGCGAAATCGTTCATTTTGAGTTTGTACCGCCAGGACAGACTCTCAACGCGGCGTTTTACGTGGAAGAGCTGAAACTCCAATGAAACTCCACCACGACAATGCACCCAGCCACACGGCCTTCATCCTGGGCGGAGCAACACCCTAGTCGTTCTCCAGCCCTCATACAGTCTTGACCTGGCTCCCTGTGACTTTTTTTGTTTTCCCAAGTGAAGAAAGAGCTCAAAGGAAACCATTGGGAGTCCGTGGAAAACATTCAAGCTTATGTTACAAGAGTCCTAAAGGACATCCCGGCCAACAATTTTAAGGGTACCTTCCAGGCATGGAATCGCGACTGCGCAAGTGTATTGATGCAGGTGGAGTGTATTTTGAAGAATTTTCTGATTTGTACAGATCTGATCAATAAATCAGTTTTTATAGAACCATGCGCATTACTTTCATAACGCACCTTGTACGCCGCAGAAACATTAACCATAAAAAATAAGAAAGAGAAACTATGAATATGGGAGCGCGAGATCTTAACAATAATATATGGACCAATCGGGACAGAGGAAGGCCCAATGAGAGTCAGAATGAAACACAAATTGAAGCCGCAAAAACATTAAAGCATAGAAAACTAGATGGTTGGGTCATGTGATGAGGATGGTATAGAAAATAACAAACTGGCAACCAAAAGAAACGAGAAATAAAAGAAGACCAAAAGTCAGATGATGGGATCAAGTATCGGAGAATTTAAGAAAAATTGAAGTAAAGAATTGGAAAAAGATGACAGAAAAGCATGGGGGGATATAGTAATAAAGACCAGGACACATGCAAAAACATAAGAAAACAAATGTGGATCTAATCCACCCCAACAAACCGATTAGCATAGCTCCAGAAAGAAGCGGCAAAACATTGCAATGAAGTGAAGATTCTCTTATAATTGAAGTCCGGATGTTTACGCACTAAAAATCATTAAAGTGGACAGACAGATAATCAAAAATTCAAAAATAGACATTTAAAAAGATGAAATAGGCATTTTAAGAAACTGAATAGAAGAAATTTCAGTGATTTTATTATATAATTGATCATGTCGACTGCATTTTTAATTATACAATAGTAACATTATTTACAAGAATTACAGCTAATAAGATGTTTTCTTAAATTCTCTATTGTTAAGGATTATCTCCTATCGGACAATAAATATTTTAGCTTAAAAAAAAATCTCTCTCCATCTACTGATGTTAGCAAATGTGAAACACGTGATTTCTGGAACATCGTAATTTACGTTTTTTACACCTGCGTCTCCAGAAAAAATACAACCCTAATTTGTTATAACTTCAAAATCTTGATTTATAGTAAATACAGTTTCACATTTTTCCTTAATAATACGTCCCTTATTGCTTGAGGCACTACACATATTTAGTATGGTATTATTGATGTAACCAACTAAAGTTAAGTCCCTGCTTTCTAAACTTACTATTGCACCAGGAATCACAGCTTAATTAGTTGAAATAGGTCAGATCATTTTGTAAATTTAAATTTTTTCTTCGTTGTTTTTATTGATGCTGCCGAATCTTCGTCTAAACTTCTATTTCCTTATTTTTTATAAAATTGGTAGCGTAGTAATATGCAGCTAAAATTCAAGTACCCCATCTAATAGGTGTATAAATAAGTTCTCAGCTTTTTTCTGCAAAATTAAAGTTTTATTTAAAAACAAACGAAAAAAGCTCAAGTATCAAAGTATTCTCCGTTGGCATCGATGACCTTTTGCCATCTTTCGGGTAGCTTGCGAATTCCCTGGTGATAGAAGCTCATCGGCTTCGAGACGATAAAGTTATCAATGCATTTTCGGTTTCTTCTTCTGTTTTGAAGTGCGTATCAGCCAAGTGATGCTATAACGACCGGAATAAATGATAATCGGAAGGGGCCATGTCTGGGCTATACGCCGCATGTGGGAGAAGTTCCCACCCTAACGCGTCTGCAGCTCATCTGTGCCAAATGTTTAAGAGCGTCCAGCGCGTGGTTGATCTTCAAGACTAAACTCTCCTCCGCGAAATCTTTGGTACCATTTTTTGCACGTTGCATGACTTACAGGATTCTCACCGTATGCAGCACAAATCATTTTGGTAGCTTCATCAGCGTTTTTCTTAAGATGAAATGCGAAGTGGATAGAAAATCGAATATGCTCTTTTGTGATTACCATCGTGAACACAGCTGATTATTGAAGTTATGTGCATCAAACGCCAAATCGCATGATGTTTCGAAAGACCAAATGTCATTGCTTTAAAACCGCAAGAGGGCGGACTAATACGTTACATGTAAACGGTGATTTGCGCCCTGTGAAATATAAAGCTGAGAACTTATTTATACACCTATTAGTTGAGGTGGTAAAGCTAAGTCAGGTGCTATTCCTCTTTTACTGAAGATATGAACATATCCACGTCAGAAAATTGTTCACATATTTGCTCTGCTACGCGATGTATCCCATGAAAAAAGTCATGTCAAGAGCAACTAACGTGGAAATAATACTTTCAGAGCATCTCCATCTTTTTTCATAGATAAAGCAGCATCGCTTACGAACATAGGACCTAGAATTTTCTCTGGCCAAAGTAGTGACAAGGAAGCCGTGAACAATTGTGCGATATTAGTGCTATTTGTCCCCTCAATAGATTGGGTATTTAACAAATAAATTTGAGTTGCTTGATTTGGCTCCAAAGATCCAACAATTACATTGGGATGTGCCTGCAAAATCAGGTTGTATAGATACAAAGAAGCTAAAGTCTGCAATTTCCAACTTACCTTCCTATAGCATCTGTTGTCTCATTTATTGATATCGAAATCTCCTCGTCTTTCATGTTTCTTCGAATATCATCCATTGTGGATTGGTAAGCTCTGTCGAGATAATTTTTTCTGAGGGTTGATTCATTTGGTAAATTTCGTTTGTCATGCTTTTCGAGAAATGACCACAATGACGGATTTTGTAATTTCCACAAAGAAATTCCAGCACTTGCAAAGGCTTTACATAAATCAAACGCAAACTCAGATTGTCGATTGGTAGTTGACACAAACGTTTTTAGTAACGGAGTTGGGGCGGCCACTTTCTTTTCGATTACCGTTTTATGGAAGATTCTTTCAGTGTGTTGAGTAACAAAATAGTTTTCTCGAAATTCACTGGTTTCTCACAGATTTTACAAAAAGCACAGTACAATAAGTTAAAAAAATCACTTTCGAACTGTCGCACAATTTTATTTAATTTGTCGGTGACAGCACTTTTGGCATTATGGCCAAAACAAACCTTCTTGTAAGAATGAGTGAAAAGGAATGCAAATCACTAAACAAAGTAGGTATTGATACTAAAGTAGGTATACATTTTCAGGTCGAATTCTCACAGATTACCGGGAACAAGTAATTAACGTGGGTAATAATGAGATGGGATTTTTTTTGCTGTTTTTCTATGAAAAACCAAATTTGTGCATTTATAAATAAAAAATAGTTAAAATAAGCTTTTTTAGGCTTTTTTCGAAATTCCGCATGAACATCCGGGCTTTACTTATAATAGGGAGACCGAGGCATGTTCCCATTTTTTTAAATTTATTTTTTATATTTTTTTCGGTCGCACTATTTATCGAATTTAAGGCATTATTCGTTTTCTTATATCTTAAGCTACCCATTGATAAATATATAATGAGTAGTTCGCTGTAGAATGATGAGAAAAACCGCAAAACTGCAGTTGGGTCGTGTTGGAAAACTTACCACGCACACGGGGTAAGTAACGATAAAAACTACTACACGTATTGTTATAGCAAATACAGTGTGTGAAAGTAATAATTAGAAACTGGAAATTACGGATTTTCCATTTAGTGCTTTAATTAACAGAACCCTTCAACATCGCTATCACAATAAACGCAAAGAAAAGAAAATGAATCCTTTTGTACATGCCACATGTGCCCATTTTTTGCATATAGTGCATTGAACCCACTTTTCTTTAGGCTTTGAATTCCCAAAAAAAAAAAAAATAAATGCATAAGCAGTTTTCATCATCGTCCTCATCATCACTGCTTTCTGGTTTTCAGGCTTTGGCGTTTTCTTTCCTTGAATCCCGAAACAGTTTTTTAGCCGTTTTCTTGTTCTTAGAAATCTGTTGTTCTTCCCTAAGTGCATTTTTTATTGGTGTGTCTGTCAAAATTAAAGATTTTCTCTTTTTCTTGTCGCGTTTTGTTTCCTTCCTTGGCGCTGCTTGCTAAAAAGGACGAACGTCTTCGAAAGTAGAGATGCGTTCTTTTGATGTGGAAGGGACTGCCACTTCGGCATCGCTTGAATTAGGATGGCGGAATGGAGAACTTACGGGGCCACTAAGTTATTCTGGTTCGAAGTCGACTTAGGAATGGATTCACTGCATTAACTTCAACTAAAGGGAGCCCATCAGTGAACTATGATGGCATAAAATCAACGTTTGAAAACATTTTTGGATATAGGGAATAAATTCTGGAAACCCGAAACTCAGATATAATGTTAACTGGAGTCACTGCTTGGGGAGTGGCTGTAGCTAAAATAGATGGGTCATCGTAGATTGTCATAGGCCTTTTATTAAGACGAATACAAGCACTACAAGCAGTGTTGATATGCTTTTTCAGTGGACCATATACACCTCGGTCCAATGGTTGCGGCTTATGGCTGCAGTGTGGTGGAAACGACAACAAAGTACGCCATTGTCCTTAAAGAAATCCAGTGCTTCTGCAGAAAGATGGGATTTATGATTATCTAATAGTAGCAGACATGGATTTTGTTTCGAGCATCGTACACAAGACACAAAGTGCTTAGAAAATGTAATAAAATTTGGTTCCGTCATCCAGCCTGATTGGTTTGCATCCCCCGCGCATCCCAAAGGTCCGTCATGAATGAAGTGATCATAGAATTTCGTTCTTGGGAAAACTAGGAATGGCGAAATACTGTTGCCAGCAGCATTAACAGCATAAACCGCAGTGACTAATGTGCCTCTTTCTGCCGACGTTAATTTGCCCATTTGTTTTAATTCATTCCATACATCATTAGGCTTTAACTGAAACCGATGTAATAGTTTTATAAATTTCCAAACAACATATCAACATTTGCCCTGTTAAAGCTAGTCGCTCGGGACATGCTTTTAGTCGGTGGGGCTGAAGGGTCTTAATAGATAGTTCTTTATTTCTTTGCATAAAAGACGTAAACCAATTCATTTTCTGTCCAATTAAGAGAAACTGTTTTGTTGTAAGCCAGAGCATAGGTATATGCAAATCTCCTGACATCTCTGAGAGTTAACCCAAAATATACGTCTGATCTTTTCATGAGGTACTTGACGAGCATCGCTTCTTGTTCAGGTTGAAAAACTACAAGACAAATTACTCAAATAGGCCTAATTAGTACTCTGGTAAATTAGCCCTACAATATGCTCAAAAATGTTATTGACCTATACTTACTTTTCGTTTTTTTTGTGTAACCGATCCATGGTATGTTCAATGGAGATGAGTTACTTCACGTGAGGCCTCTAATGCTGGAGGCACAACTGCTGCAGGCATAATTTCTGAAGTAGCCTTATGATTATTCCAACAGTTGTTCAAAGTTCCACGATTAATACCCAAATCTAAGGCTGCTCGCCTAACAGTGGTTCCCTGTCTAATTGCTTCAAGAGCTTCATTTATTTTATCACGGATGTAATCGCCTCTGTTGGTCTTTCTTTTATAATTTCGAACCATTATCAATCTGCAAAGATAGAATAGTTTGCAATAATTATCATAGGTATATTTTGTTCTATTTAATTTTTGCGAAATTTTAATTTAATTTAAACATTTTGCATCGTTTATTCACATTAATAGTTTTATTTCATAATTTTACATTCACGTCTAACGTTATCGTCCCTTGTTTAGTTAGTCAACTGAAACATCTTATTTTGCGAACTAATAAACTGCCAAAAACACATGGGCTTTTTGCAAGTTTCACGGGGCAAGTTTTCCCATAGAAATACTTGCCCCGCGTGTTTTTGGAAAACATGCCCGACGCCATATTTGATCTTCGCCATAACATCAACTAATGAAGATAACATTTATTTACAAAAACAAACCCGTCGCTAGAAGCAGAAATAATTTCTCTTTCAACGTATGTATAGGGTCCACCATATAACTTTTTTTTTAAATGCTATAAATAAAAAACTACTGAATATTTTTCCAATTTTTTTCTTTTATTTGAAAGTACAATCCTTCCGGTTAATAATAGAATATAACTTCATTCATATGGCTGCCTTGGTTAGCCATGCAGTAGCCTATACGATCGGTCCAATTTTTTGAGTACATTTTCGATTGTATGCAGCTCTATTTCAGCTATGGCTGCACTAATGTTGTCCTTCAAAGCCTCAATTGTCTCTGGTTTGTCGGCATAACACTTATCTTTGATGGCTCCCCACAAATAATAGTCCAACGGTGTCAAATCCCAGCTCCGAGGCGGCCAAACGACATCAGAATTTCGACTGATAATGCGATTTTCGAAGACAGTGCGCAAAATATCGATTGTAACGTTGGCTGTGTTTGGCACGGAACGCCGTCCTATTGAAACCAAATGTCGCCAATATCTTCTTCTTTAATTTCTGTGAACAAAAATTCGTTCAACATGGCCCGATAACGCTCACCATTGACTGTAACAGCCGCTCCTTGCTCATTTTCGAAGAAACATGGCCCAATGATGCCTCTGGACCAAAATCTGCACCAAACAGTGACTCGTTGTGGGTGCATCGGCTTTTCTTCGATTGGGTGCGGGTTTTCTGTGCCCCAAATGCGACAATTTTGCTTGTTGACATATCCGCCGAGATGGAAATGAGCTTCATCTGAAAAGATGATTTTTCGCCCAAAATCGGCATTTTCTTCAAGTCGATCCCAAGCCCATGAAGCGAAGCGAATACGCATTGGATGGTCAGTTGGCTTCAATTGCTGAACCAATTGAACTTTGTACGGCGTCATACCAAGGTCTTTAAGCAAAATTTGTCTCAATGATGTCTCCGAAATGTACAATTGTTGAGAACGACGGTGACCTGATGTTCCTGGCGATTCACGCACACTTTCGGCAACAGCAGCGATATTCTCGGATGTACGCACTGTTTTTGGTTTTTCACGCGTTGGTTTGTCAATAAGCATGCCAGTTTCTCTCACTTTTTTAACAAGATAAAGCACATACGGAGCTGACGGTGCCTCTTTTCTTCCCATTTCCGTACGTAATTTTCGCACACATTCTGCAACATTACCATGATTTTCAAAGTAATGTCGCAATATTTCTTAGCGTTCTTCAAGCGTATACACAACCATTTTCGTTCAGCGGAAGGATAAAACTAATTTTTTGTCAAAAATGTCATGAGCTAAGTGTTGCCATTCACCGAATAACCGCTAGTTCAAAAAAAAACAAACTATAGATGGCGAACCCTGTACTAACGAACCAACTAGCTTAATAGGTATAAGTTTTATCACAAATAAGAATTATCTGAAAAATTTGCTCGCCCATGAAAGAAACACAAAAATTAATCTCCTAGAAAGAATGAAGCAAACCAACTGAATGTGACGTGGAAGGTGCGGACAGTGTTGCCAGTGCGACCGCTAACGCGAATGCAGCGGTCTACCGGCTGGTTTGGGAATTATTACCGGTTGGAAAACATGCCCCATGGGAAAACATGCCTCGGTTCCCCTCTATGTAAACCAATAATACTACCACTTGTACAAGAAAGAAAAATGAGACATTATCTTAACAATATTATAAAATTGACCACGCTAAATATTAAAATACTTTCGAAAAAAAAGACTACACAAAGTTGAAAAACAGTTTGAAAATTTATTAAAACAGAAAATTTAATAAGAGAACAATAGCATAGTAGGAAAAAATTCGACAAAAATAGAAGAATGAAATATCATAGACATAAAAAACAGGTAATATCATAAACATGAAGAAAATGTAAAATTGACTATTAAAAAAATAAGGAAAATCACAAAAAATGCAAATAAGTTAGCTATAACCAGGGAAAACTGGAAAAAGTTTGAAAAATGTCAATTGTATCTTCACACTTAATGAGTAAAAAATGAATCTGATTATATGTTATTTCTGTTTTAATGATTTTTCGTATAGCACAAAATTAAAAATGACGTTTTATTATTTGTTGCGATATCTGAGGGTCAAAATTTAAATATTCCTTTGGATTATAAAATCTAGAATATTTTTAGTACTGACAGTTTGTTGTTTAGCTTAAAAGTCATGATTTACTCGGAAATCTGTTATGCAAGATATATAAATTGCAGAAACTTGTTTAGGAGAGAAAAAATCTTATAATGGGCTATAAAATAATGACGATTATGAAACCCGTAAGTGTTCTCATAAATGTTAGTATGCCGCGTTGTTTTATTTCCTTTCTATAACTTCCTATGCCTTAACAACTACATCCTAGTTCACTAAAATTTTATCATTACAATATTTTGTTTGGTTGTCACTAAAAATAATATTAAATTTTTTTCATAATGTTGTACTGCAAATCCCTCTTAGATATTTTACAGTTTATTACGATAAGCATGTGCTTAACCTGTTAAAAAGTAAAAATCAAGACTGTAGGGTTCACTAACTAAAATAATATAAAGCAATATCATGATAACGGATAGGACAAAAGCATATCTAATACGAACAGAGAAACTTTCTAATCTGCCCTTGAATTAAAATAATTAGGGTAAAATAACGCATCCTATGTATAGATTTAAATGGATCGGTATACTTCTAAAGTAATCTGGGTAAGATAAAAGCAAACTCTTCAAGGTTAGTTTTTTTAGGAAAGACAATGAACCTGAAATAAACTTATAACATACATTATGTATAGTGTTAACAGTAGTTATTATATACAAATACAACATATATATCATGCAGAAAAAATTCCGTGGCGTCAATTCTGAAATCGGATATCCAAACATACAACTGCGAGATTCAGATATGACCGAAACTGATTTTTTTTACCAAAAAGTCAAATGAAACGTTCTAAATTTTTTCCAACGTTCTGGGAGCATCCCGATGCCCTTTTCAAAAAAGGCTTTTGGTTGACTGCATATCCACTCCCAAACAGTCTGGATGGCGACGTTCTTGTTCGCAAATCGCATACTTTGCAAGTCTGATTTGAGCCTTCCGATCATGTAGGAATCACTTGGGTCCAAATCGGTACGACGGATATGGCAAAAGATTCCATTTCAATTTCCGGAGGGTTCCCATCGTTGTTTTAGCCGTATGGAGGCGTGTATTGTCTTGAATCACTTCGATCGGATCTTTTTCTTCATTGATATTGTCAGGAGGTTTAAGTAATAAGCTGCCGCGTTCCTCCGCGTTCTCTTGGGTTTGGGAGAAGTGGTATTTCGCTACTAGCGTGATGACTACTGAGACTCAGAAATGAAGTAGTGCACCCACGTTTCATTGGTAGTCACTACAGACTTTAAAAATGCATCACCTTCATCTTCAAACTGCTGTAGGAGACAACTGGCAGCTTGCATGCACACCATTTTATGCACGTCCGTCAAAGTGCATAGTGCCCACCGTGCGTTCACCTTGCGATAGTGCAGGTGGTTTTTCACGATGTCTTTTACACTACCAACACTGATGGACAACATTACTCTAAGTTCCTTAGTAATGCTGCGACTAATCTCACGAACAACCGCGCTTGCACGATCCATGTTTGGCTCGGTGACGGATGTTCGCGGCTGACAATCGTGCGGTTCATTCTCCGCGCGGTCTTTGCCATCTCTAAAGTACTTACACGACTTAAACACATGGGTCCTTGAAAAACACTCTTCCCCATATTGTTGTTGGAGTCTGTGGTGAATTTCAGAAGAGGAGACGTTTTCTGCAACAAGAAGTTTGATAGCAATGCGCGGTTCTACGCTCCGCGCTACCTTCTGTTTACTCATCGCTCTGACAACTCCCAAACAAGACTGAACCGTTTCTAACTAGAGCAGGACAGAGGGTGAGGTTTATCGCTCCATTCTCTCAAGATTTTTACACACAAATCAGTCCCAGTCATATTTGAACCACCTTGTAATTTAGTAAAATAAAATATATTACCAACTCCGCCAATGCCGGTCCCAAGCCCGGATGAAAAAGGAGGAGGGATCGAGGAGTAATAACTTCGAAAAAAAAAACTGGGTTCAGCTGGCCCGGATGATAGCACCCAGTAAGACCTGGAAGGCAGAAGATGACAAATTAGTCACAATGGCGGAAAGGGCGGAAGAGCCAAAACTAGTAGCGCCTGATCCAGAGTGGACGGCTACGAACGGCGACTGTCTCAGATTGGGCGGCCGTATATAAAGGTCCACCATATAAGGGGGTTATGGCGTTAGGCATAAACAACCTAACACATGTAAAAATAACGGAGTTTGGAAAGTCATGGGCAGAATGAAAAATCAGAGTAATATTCCCCGGGTGGTAATCCACACCTCGAAGAGAGGGAGCCCTACAGGATAGGGGGGGGGGGCAATTCTGCGTTGAAATTTCAAAATCCAGTTGAAGATATCAACCAGGAAAACAAAACCAGGAGAAAGAAGAGAAGAAAGGATAGGAAAATAACTGTAGGAACATGGATTGTACAAGGATGGAGGAATAAAGATAAGGAAGTGATGGGAGAGTTCAAAAAAATGAATCTGGATATGTTAATTTTGAGCGAAACAAAAAATAAAGGTCATGGAATTCAGGAAATTGACAACAACATACTTTGTTGGAGTGGAGTGCAAAAAGACAAAAGAGCAAAGACAGGAATAGGAATAATAGTAAAAAAAAAAGATATAGAAGAAACATAAAGACCTGGGAACCCATAAATGAATATGTCACTACACGGCAGAGACATAGTAATTCTCGGTGTTTATGGACCAACAGATGACAGCGCAGTAGCAGAGAAGGAATCATTCATAGGAGCACTAAAGGAGGAAATAGAAAAAATTAAACGACCTCAAGAAATAATCATAGCAGGAGACCTGAATGGAAGAACCGGAAGGAAAGAAAAGGACGAGGTAGTAGGAAGGTACGGAGAGAACATCATAAATGACAATGGAGAAAGATTAACAGAGGAATGTGAACTATATAATTTAAAGATCATGAATGGTTTTTACCCACACAAAGATATCCACAAATACACATGGATACAAGAGACAAAGCAGCTGAGATCCATAATAGACTACGTAATACTAAAACAAAACAGTTCAATGAGAACGAAGGACGTAAGAGTCAAAAGAGGGGCAGAATATGGAACGGATCATAAGCTGCTGATAGCAAAAATAGGGTTCCCATGGCAAAGAAAAATAACAAGTGAAAAAAGAAACACAAAGAAAAAAATGATATACCTAAAGAAAAACAGCTCAAGTTACATCTACTTTATATAGGAGAAGATTAGACGATAAATTGACAGAATTCAGATACGAGAGCATAGAAGAGATCTACCAACACATAAAGGAAAGTTAAAACAAGCGGGATTCGAAGCATTAGGGAAAAAAGAAGAGAAACCACACAATATAAACACAAACTCACAAGTGAAACCCAGGAAGCAATTAAACAAAAAAAGGAACTATACAACAAATGGTTAAACACAAAAAAGGAAGAAGACTTAAGAGAGTATAAAAGTAAGACCAGAAATGAAGAAAAAAACAATAAAGGAAAAAATGACAACTGGCAAACAACCTGTACAAATATTGATCAATACCTGGGGGCACTAGATGCTCTGAATCATGGAAGTTACTAAAAAATCTACGAACAGACAGGAAAGAACACCTGCAAATACAGTACATTGAAGACAAAGAGTGGGAAGCATACTATGCGAACCTGCTAACAAAAAACAGATAACAGTACATGAAGGACATCGAAGAGAAGTCAGAGAAGGAAAAGGAAGAGAAGAAGCAGACAGATAAAGATAAAGATGAAGAAGAAGAGATGGTGTCACTGGAAGAAGTAAAAGCGGCAATTAAATCATTAAAAAACAATAAGGCTACGGGACCAGGAGGGATACCACCGGAACTCATAAAGTATGGAACGGAAAAATTGTTCAGAATGATAACGATAATGGTCCAGAAAGTGATGAGTGGAGAAAACATGCCTAAGGAATGGAAGGAAGCCTATCTTATCTCCATATTTAAAAAGGGCGATAGACGAAAATGTGAGAATTACAGAGGAATCAGTGTCATTGCTATAATGGGAAGAATATACGGACTTAAAAGCAAGTTAGAAAAAACACATACAAAACAAAATAGGGAAAGAACAGGCCGGGTTCACAGCAGGAAAATCATATATATAATAGAACAATTACTGGAAAAGAAAAGAGCTAAAAACAGAACGATATATCTGGCGTTCGTGAATCTGGAAAAAGCATATGATACGGTTCCCAGACAAAGATTATGGACAGCAAAGGAGAGGATAGGAATTCCCAACTACCTAATAAGGGCCGTTAAAAGTTTGTACAAGGGAAATAGGGTGTACATAAAAGCGGGACAGAAGATAATAGGTAACTTCCAGACAACAATCACCGACTTTATTTAAGATCTATCTAGAAGAAACACTAAAAAACTGGAAGCGTAAATGCCAGTCAGAAACGAATATCTATACACGTTGTGCTACGCAGATGATCAAGTGGTTATAGCGCAAGATGAGGAAGATTTGAGCTTCATGATGAGAAGACTGAGCGAGGAGTACGAAAAAGCGGGGTTACAGATAAACTACAAGAAGACCATGTATTTAGCAACAACGGAAGAAAAGTTAGAAGACCTACAAATAGAGAAGGATATAAGAATAAAAGCCACAAACAAATTTAAATACTTAGGATTTACAATAACAGACAATGCAATAACGGAAGAGGAAATTAAAAATAGACTGGGACAAACAAGATCGTGTATTAGACAGTTGCATCCAGTAATATGGGATAGACAAATTACGAAAAACACAAAAACGAAAATACACACCATAATTGTACAAAGTATAATGACGTATGGAGCGGAAGTCTGGGTAATAAACAAGGGAAATGAAAGAAAAATAAGAGCGACAGAAATGGAATATTGGAGGAGGTGCTGAGGGGTAACCAAGATAGAAAGAACCAGGAATGAAGAAATAAGAAAAAGAATGGGAGTAGAGACAGACATAATTCATAGTATCGAAAACAAGAGACTCGCATGGTACGGACAAGTAAGAAGATCGGATGACAACAGATGGATCAAACGAGTAACAGATTGGAACCCCGCAGGAAGGAGAAAGAGAGGAAGACCGAGGAGATCGTGGAGGGATAAAGTGGATGAAGCGATGGAAAGGAGAGATTTAGAGGAGAATGACTGGCAAAAACGAGAAGCGTGGAGAACCTGGTTGAAGGAAAGAAAACGGCGACAGCTGTAGAATCTTATATATATATATATATATATATATATATATATATATATATATATATATATATATATATATATATATATATATATATATATATATATACCTTCTCTACAGACTCTGTTGCATCCATAATGTGAGATAAAACCGAACAATGGTTTTGCATCGATATTCTCTTATTTCAAAAGTAATACCAACAAAACTATAACAGTAATACTTTCTTGGTCTTAGAATAAGATAACAACAACTAGTTCTCAAACAGATCTCTATTTGCACGGATAAGTGAGCGAAATCTCTTGGGGACGGCATTGACAGTGGCACGCAGGTACTCAAGGAACAGTTTATCCTAGGCCTTAAAAAGAGATCGCTTCAGAGATTTCACAGATTCTCCAACTCCGCTCAGACAAAAATGTCTATTGTATTGCAGTCAGGAGAGCAAGAGACCATTTCTAGGTAACAATGAAGTTGAGGGTGTGTGTCCACGAATTTCCATTGACTAGGAAGTTCCAACCTCAAACAATAAGATAAAGACATGAGAAAAAGGTAAAATGTAGAGATGTGTAATCATTACCAATAGATAATGTATACGTGCTGAAACGTGTATAAACACGTTTGTCCGCGTAATTATCTCGCACCCTGTACAAAAATGTGTTGTCCTCCTAACAAGTCCATCGAAAAGGACGGGGAAAAGTAGTAATATTCCTCAGGCCCGTAATTTTTAAAAGTCCAAACACCCTCCAATTAATTGTTCTTTATATCAATTTAATTTCTATTTTTCAAAGAATAGAACACCACAACAGTCCATAATTCGATTTTATAAAAAAAAAGAGATGATATTGATAAACAGTTGTCTCTTTTTCTACATTTTTGTGGAAAAATGACGTGAAATATATGGTCTATTCTGAAAACATCAATTTGTATAACAAAAAAATTATATTTATAGTAAAAAAATATATTCAATAAAAATGATAGAAGGTACAAGTTACATTATATCCTTTAAATAATTACCTTGGGATCTTACACAGTTCTTAGAGCGTAGCTTATCAGGAAACGTCCAATGAGACAACTAATCTTTTGTTTCCAGATCGTAGCTGTAGACCTACAATTCATCTTTGAGGTTATCAATCTTAAAAAAATAAGCAACTGCAGTGCAATATTTTTCTGCTCTGGCAACAGTAGTCGCAGAACAAATTTTGCTACGAGACGTTTCATAACAACATCTTCTTTATTTCACACACTTTACCTTTTGGAACCCTAAGCTTATCTATCAGTCGAAAAATACTTGTTGATTGTAACCCTTACACCTTTAATGTTTTCTTGTGCTCTGATCGTTTTGGATTTGCTAGAACGTTAAAATTATGTGGATAACATTCAAAAGACTCTCAGCTCTCTAAATCGTTGTTACCATGCCTCCAGTTACGTTGCATTTATTATGTCGTTTCCAAAATCCCTCTGAATTACCCTAATAGTTTCAGCACAAAATTTTAAACAGGTTTGCTGCTCTGCACAGCTAGCTCACGCAACCAATGGAATGGTCTTTAATTACGCATGCCCATCACAGTCTACTCTTATCAAATGTCAGGTTAAACTGTTTTCCTAAATTACCATTGGTTGGATATTTACAAGACAGATTTCGTATATTTAGAACTTGTGTATATAGCACTTTTTTATTTAATGAACTGGAAATTCACAATCTACTTTACACTAAAGTAATAAGCAAACAGTAGGAAGGTCAGTCAGTGCTGGACCCCAAAAGAATACATTAATCATGTAGCCACTATGTGTATTAAGCTGTTCTACGAACTGGTTGGGGTATCCATCCAGGTTGCTACAATAAACACTTGCAAATCTATGGATTTTCTTATGGTATTTGTAGATCGGAGTGTAAAGTGTTGTTCCAGACATACCATGAGGCGTATGCTGTAGTACATAGGGTTTTAAATTGGAAACGTTAAAGTATCTTTGTATGGGAGGCCTTCGCACAACCCCAAATATGTATCCCGTAAGTCCATACAGATTTTAGGATGACTTTATAGAGGAGTTTAATCGCCAGGAAAAGTTGCGAGCGCCGGCCGATGAGCCAGTCCATTTGTTTAAGTTTGAGATTGAAGTGTTTATTTTTGCCTTAATATGCTCACGCCAAGTCAGTTTTGGTCCACATGCAATCCGAAATATTTAACTTAGGGTGGATTGTTGATGTTTAATTGTGGGCACAGAAGCGTTTATTGGTAAAGGTTATTTGAGCAGACTTGTCACTATTAATTGTAACCCTCCAAAATTTAAAGTGAACCGAACTTCAAGTAGGTGGAGGTGATTTTGTAGACGGATAATGCGTTGATAACTTAAAACTGTATCATTAATTTTAATTAGAAAATTTTTCTCACTTGGGTAAGACCTAAGAACAGGATCGAACTTTCTTGGAAAGTGTAACTTGAGTTTATAGAGTAAGCCCTTATGCTACACCACACCAAAAGCTTCATATATATTTAGGAATATGTCGACTCAAATGTTTCCAGTTTCAAAGCATTCCATGATTATGATGACGAGTCAATATCCTTGGTGCACTCTCGAATAGCGTTCGCAGAATCCAAATTGGTAAGATAAAAGTATTAGATCTAAATCTTTTGAGGGATAGCTTTTAGACAGGAGAAGTAGGAGACTGTAGGATATAGGTTATGTTGGTTGCTTTCCAGACTTGGCAATCACAATAACGTGAGCATGTTTCCACCGAATCGGAGAATGACACAGTCTCAAAATACCGTTGCAGATAGTGGTCAGAAGAACTAGAAATTTTCTAGGTAGGTTGTGAAGAATTTCTCCTATCAGTAAGTCGTAGCCAGGGGCTTTACGAGAGTTAGGCATATTTAATTTCGAACCTCAGCTGGTGAGAAGGCTTTCACTGGGAGGGAGATTTGACAAGGTGTGTTAAGGAAAGATTCGATTTCTGTTGCGTCGTTGTACGCTGGAGTTGGTGGTGTTACAAAAACGTTTGCGAGGTGTTGACTTTATCCTAATCTGGTCTGGCGCAACTACCATCCCTTATTTTAATTGGTGGAATGGCTATAATGGAATGTTTAAGGTTTTTTGTAGCCTTACATATAAAATGGTTATCTGGAAAAAGCTGAGTAATATACTGTTGAAACTGGTTTGTTGCTACTGTTTCTTAGCTAGTCGTTTTTCCATAATCAGGTCTAGGATGCGATGGGGCATAATGTTGGTTTTGGTTACATTTGAAAGTTTAAATGTGGCCTGCCATCCAGCGTTTTGTATTAAAGTTGTGAGGTATTCAACTGCATGTTCAAGGTCTTACATGATTTAGTCCCAGTCAGTAGTTTTGGAACAAAGTCTTATAAAATCTTCCTTGGTGGTAAATTAACATTTACTAAGACTGGCGAATGGTCGGTGGATAAATCGTTGGACTCTGGTATGAGAGATGTACGTGTTAAACCAATCATAACTGCAAAATCAAGTAAGTCTGGTAGTTTACTTTGGTCGCTAGCTCAATAAATGGATTCTTAGGTAGAAATAAAATTGAGGTTGAGATTTTGAGCGGTCCGTAGTAGGTTTATTCCTTTGGGATTAGTTAACTGTGATCCGGAAGATGTATTTGTAGCATTTCAATCGCCTCCAACAAGAAATGTATTGCTAGGTGATTAAAAGAATTCCTTATAATCATCAACGGTAATGGAGTGCCTCAGGAGTGAGTAGACTGATGCAACTACTAAATTAAAATCACGAGTTTGTACTTTTATACCTAAAGTTTGAATTTTTGCAGTTATGTACGACTGCAGTTGATAACTTGCAATCGATTTTTTTATTATAACCGCTGATATAGAGATATGGGCTACCCTATCCGGGTAGTTAGTTAAATACGTGCTGCAGTTTGGGATTTTGATTACGGTTATCAAAGTTGCGTGGATTTCGGAAACTAACACTATGTAAATTTTGTGTACCTGCAAAAAGATAATTACTTCCAGTATGTGATTTGTAAGACCATTGGCTTTTCAAAGTGCAATAAGTAGTCATTATGCTAGTCTAATTATGACGGTGAGAAGCATGTACAGACTTTTAATTTGTTTCTTATAAGAGTTTTAAAACTTGAAAAAATGACTTCTATTTTTACTATGGCATTATGTAACGGTTGTTATGATATTAATCGCTCATAAACATTTAAAAACTATTATATTAGGGGCTCTGTAAAAAAACCTTTCCCTGAACCAGTCGTTTGCTTTTAAGGCTCCTATCTAATAAAGTCCGACAATGTTTTAGTTCAGACTAGAAAAGATTTTCAATCGTTTGATAATAATATTTACATTTTGCTGTTTGATTGTTGTCGTAACCTTTCTTTTAAAAACAACAGAACTCGTATACATATGCGGTTATAGAGTATTCAAGTCGTTTATTTTAGGAGTTCTTCTCCACCAGTAATCCATTTTAAATTTACCTTTCCCAACAGACCGTGATGAATAACTTTCACTCCTCGCTTTAACATTTTTTCAATACAATGCTGGCATCTTTCGTTCCCTTTACAATGTGAATATTAGAAAAACGCAAACATATGCTTCTTTTGAAAATTACTAAAATTAGCTTTTTTCTATTTACAAACAAGTTTTTGAAAAAAAATTCTTTCTTCTTTCTTTATTCTTTTTCATTTTGCCTTATGGCGTTAGGTTTTGTAGCCATCTCCGGTATTTTGGTCGACTGTTAGTCAGTCTTTTTAGTTCTTGTTCTGATTTTCCCCTCTTTCTTTCAATTTTGTCCAGCCATTGCATTCGTGGTCGTCCTCTTCCTTTCTTTCCCTCCGGTCTTGCCTCCATAACTTGCTTTGCCAGTCTCATGTTATTCATACGAAATACGAGTCCAAACCATTTAAGTTGTTTTTGTTCTAGTGGTGTTACATCTTTGATTTTCTTGTTCTTGTATTTCTAATCCTATCTAGTTTAGTTTTACCCGCTATCTTCCTGAGGTAACGCACTTCTACTGCCTCTATCTTACTTTTACTTTTCTCGTTAAGTACTCAGCTATCAGATTCGTATTCTACTGCTGGTAGATATACTTGTTTACATATTTGTATTTTAGTCTTGGCTCCGCTTTTTTCCCGATTAGGGTATTCTTTAGTTGGTAGTATACGTGGTTCATCTTTGTTATTCTATTGTTTATTTCATTGTCTATCTTTCTACCTTGACTAATTATTTCACCTAGATATTCAAATCTATCTACCCATTCTATTTCTTTTCGTTGCAATATATCTTTTATTCCGCGTTTTACTTTCATGCAGTAACGAAGTGTTCCGAGCTCGTAGTGATAAGTGAGTGCAACGCGCGGAAATCGTTGACCCTCGTGTCACCTATATCAGTATACCTCAACTGATACAAACTATTTTTACGTTATATATTTTTGAAACACCAGCGAACTAATCGCAAGTCATCAACATGAATTACAATAGCAGCAATTATTACTATCAACAGCCAACAACCGCTCAACAGGGTTTCTAGCCTCCCATTAATTTCAATCAGACAAGCCAGGTAACACCACTATCTCCTGTTATAAATGCTTCTTATATACCTATTAACCAGCAATATATAGCCCACACACAAATTCTAAACATATTTTCTCAAACACCGTTACAAATACATAACCCTATCACATCAACGCAATCAATAAGTAACATGAATACCTCAGATTCTGAAAACGATAATGAATTATCTAATACACCAAGTAAAGATTTGCAATGTGTAGAAATAATAAACGTAAACGAATATCTAAACAACCAGCATCATCGAACACTATGATACCTACTATAGATAATAACAGATTCTCGGTCCTCACAAATCCTACTGATGCGGCTGAAATAGAAAATACATCAAACACACAGCAAAATAAAACACTCAAACCACCACCAATATTTGTACAAGGGGTTACGGACTTTAATAAAATGGTCGCAGCACCAACAGATGTTGCAGAATCAGAACAATACAAAACTAAAGCACTGCCTGATAACGTAATTAAGATATCTGCCAACACGACTGATATATATCGCAAGCTAATCACACTCATGAATATATCACACCTATCAGATGAAAGAAAATAAAGCACACCGTGTCGTCATCCGTAACTTACACCACTCTGTTCCCACAAAAGAAATAGCCGATTTACTGGAGGAGAACTGTCACAAAGTGAGATCCGTAACCAACATTAAACACCAAATAACAAAAATGCCCTTGCCAATGTTCTTTGTAGACTTGGAACCCGCGCCAAGTAACAAAGACATTTATGACCTCAGGTTTTTACAAAACCAAATTATAAAGGTCGAACCACCACACAGAAATACAACAATCGTACAGTGTATGAGGTGCCAACAGTATAACCATACTCAGGCCTACTGTAACCGCCCATTTGTATGTGTAAAATCCGGCGGCTCACATGATACCCGATCTTGTAAGAAGACAAAAGACTTACCCGCCAAATGCGCTCTCTGTGGCGGAGAGCACCCGGCTAATTATCGAGGTTGTACCGCACACAAGGAACTTCAAAATAAGTTAAGATCCAACACATCCTTACAAACTCGATCCACAACATCAAACATGTTCCAACAACGACTTTATCAAACCCACCCAATCTTCCCTAATCATTACAACCCACGAACATATAGTCAGGCCGTGCAAGGAAATACAAACACTACACAAGCACAACCCCAAGATGTAACCCTACAAAAATTTCTAAAAGAATTTAAAGCTATGTTTTCACAACTGATGCAACAAAACAACATGGTAATAAACATGTTGTCCACAGTCATAAGTAAACTTGTAAGATAATGGCTAATTCACTCCGTATATCATTATGGAATGCTAATGGCATCCTGTCAAAAATCTATGAAATTGAACCGTTTTTTAAAGTTAAATAATATAGATATCCTACTAATATCTGAGACACACTTTACAGACAGGTCTTTTCTAAGAATACCACACTACACATGCTATAACACAGAACATCCTGACGGTACAGCGCACGGAGACACAGCTATATTAATACGGAGCTCAATCGCCCACAATGAACTGGAAAAGTACGAAGAACCGTTTCTCCAAGCAATTACTATTCAAGTCTACAAATTATCATATCCACTAGTAATCTCTGTTGCGTATTGCCCACCCAGGCATAGACTTTCCAAAGACGTCCTCAAGCCATTCTTTCAATCTCTTGGCAACAACTTTATATGTGGAGGTGACTATCTGCAAACATACCTACTGGGGCTCTCGTCTAATAACTACCAGAGGCAGAGCTTTATATGAACTCATCCGCGAAGAAAACTATGTCAACCTATCCACCGGAGAGCCCACACACTGGCCCACAGATCTAAATATGGTACCTGATTTACTGGACTTTTTTATCACCCAAGGTATATCCTCTGCCTATACAAATATAGTCAGCAGCAGTGACCTACCATCCGATCATACACCAGTCACTGCTACAATTAGCACTACAATTATTAAAAGACAACCTAGACCATCCATATACAACCAAAAAACCGACTGAGACGAATTCAGAAGGCTTTTGCACGAAAATCACCAAACCAACATCAGCCTGCGCACCCCTAATGATATAGAGGAAGCCACAGAACACTTCACCACTACTGTTCAATCTGCAGCCTGGAGGGCTACGCCCAAACTTTGAAATGCGGTACGACAGGATGGAAATATCCCCAATGAAATCCTTGAACTCATCAAGCAAAAGAGGAGGGCAAGATCTAAATGGCACAGGGCTCGAAACGCAGCTGAAAAAACGATATTTAATAGACTAACCAATGTCCTCAAGAATAAACTCAAACTGCACAAGCAAGAAACTTTCCAACACTATCTAACTTCCTTGTCCCGAGCCGACCACAGTATCTGGAAAGTTTCTAAAGCTAATAAAAGACCACAGGCTGTTAATCCACCTTTAAGAAAACCAAATAATGACTGGGCTAAGACAGATCAAGAAAAAGCAGATCTCTTCGCCCAGCATTTTATCCAAGTTTTTACCCCCTACTCTACTGCACCCGATGTTGAGATTCAATACTTCCTTCAGACGCCACTTCAAATGTCGCTGCCCATCAAAAGCTTCACCTATACTGAGGTGCTTGATGAAACTCGCCATCTAAACAATAACAAAGCCTCTGGGTATGACCTAATTACGGCTAAGGTGCTTACTGAACTGTCCAAAAACGGTATAACGTTTTTACGAAACCTGTTCAACTCCATATTGAGATGCCAATATTGGCCATCATCGTTAAAATTCGCGCAAATTATTCTAATACCAAAACCTGGTAAACCTGATGAAGATGTTACCTCTTACCGTCCAATAAGCCTGCTGCCACTACTCTCTAAGCTGTTAGAAAAACTTATAATCAAAAGACTGTATGATAGTGACATACTGGAAGACTGCATACCAGACCATCAGTTTGGATTTAGACGGTACCATTCCACGATTCAGCAATGCCATCAACTTGTAAATATCATCAATGCGGCCCTCGACGCCAAATCTTACTGCCCTATAGTTTTTATAGACATTAAACAGGCATTTGACAAGGTGTGGCATGATGGCCTATTATATAAAATTAAAGAACTACTGCCAAATGAATACTACCTTTTGCTAAAATCGTACTTAAATGATCGCTACTTCCAAATCAAATATGGCCAACATTATTCTGACCTCCGACCAATCACCTCAGGTGTGCCTCAAGACAGTGTCCTTGGACCGCTGCTATATTTACTATATATCTCAGATGTTCCCACAACAAATAATATACACTTAGGCATACACGCAGATGACACTGTCCTTTCCAGTCATATCAATCCTCATATAGCATTCTCTGACCTACAAAATCATCTAACTCATCTTCAGACCTGGCTTGCTAAATGGAGAATCAAGGTCAATGAAACGAAAAGCACTCACATTAGCTTCACTCTAAATCACTCCGACTGCCCCCCAGTTTTTCTGAACAACGTACCCATTCCTCAAGCAACAGAAGGTCTTCATTTAGACCGACGGCTCACCTGGAAGTTTTATATATTGAAAAAGCGTAAAGGGATTGATCTGCGAATCAAGAAAATGTACTGGGCGCTTGGTAAAAAGTCGTGTCTTTCCTTCGAAAACAAGATCTTACTCTACAAAACAGTAATCAGGCACATATGGACTTACGGCATTGAGCTATGGGGCTGCTCTTGTAAGTCCAATGTTAACATTATTCAACGCCTACAATACAAAACCATCAGACTGCTAGCAAATGCTCCGTGGTATGTCAGCAACTTGACCCTGCATACAAACCTACAAGTCACAACGGTAGAAGAAGAACGTACCAAACGAATAACACCCACTTTTCGCGATTGCACACCCATCCCAACACCCTCGCATCCAACCTTCATCAGGATCCCCCACCGAGAAGATTAAAAATAAAGAAATAGTCCAATGATCTTAAAGGAGTGCAACTCTAATGAAACGGGATAACATTGCTGGATGGACTCAAAAGTCATATATATATATATATATATATATATAAAAGCTAAAGAGTATTGATGATTCTTGGAAAAGTCACATATAATTTGTAGGAGTTACATAAATGCGTTAATTTTCTATATGGTCTCATTCTTTTTTTATGTATTTAAGAAGAAGGATATCGTTTGGTGACTCGGCCATTTATGCACAAATTCCTGCGCTTCTTTAGAAAGTCGATGATCGTTTTGATTCTGACTCGTAATGATGTACCCAAGTTTCATTCCTCTGACTATTCGACTAAAAATTTGTCATGTAGTTATGCTCTACAATAAGTTCTCTTGGTGATCATCTCGCACAGACTTTATGAAAGCCGAGTTTGACAATAGAGAACACGCTACATTGTCAATTCGCCGGTTTGATCACTGCTTTTTATTCCTCCTTAGCGCATACTGCTAGCAAAGGGGCCATGTTTGCACGAAACAAAAACAAGAAAAATTATACTATCAAGCTCAAACTTTGATAACGTGATTACAATGGTAAATAATGCACAGAAGGCAAACTGACAAGCCTAAATATGTGTTATAGCAAATGTGCGTATAATTCTTAACTTTCCTACGTATTGTTACATGAACAATGCTGTGCAACATCTAATAGGATTTTAGCTAAAAATTTCATCAATTGCATAAATTCTTCAGTTGCGTAAATAATTTGCAATGACACTTCATAATGCAATCGATGTATTTTTGTTTTAATAATAGGCAGTACGTAGAAACACCTTTAAAATAAGCGTGAAATGTAATTTGCCTGCTGAGTTAAAATGTTCACGGCTTCAGTTTTCACGTAATTTTAATTATCGATCTTTCAGAACCATGCCGTGAACTTTACGGTTTCCCTGTTTGTTGCAATCGATGGTCTGCCATTGCAAGCTTTCACCATTATGTTTAAAAAGAGTTGTTTATCTCTTTCATAGATAATACGAAGATGTAGGTTCATTTAATGCAGCATTTATGTTGGCTTTAGTTTTCGTTTGTGATGCACTAGTTCTCAAAATATGTAAAAATTACGGCTGTTCAAGGTGTTATTCTATGTTATATATGCGTATACAAAATATTGTTAGTTAGGATGTATATAATAATAAAATGATTGGAGCGCTACCTTCTTGAGAAGATACGAATGTATCACATAGCTTGTTTTTGGTTTAGGCAATACAGTTAGTAGTAAATAGTTTATACGTGTACCGTAAATAAATCAGTGCTTGAAAGTGCATTTTAATAAGAGTTGGAAGTTGCAACACAGATGCTTTGATGCAGGCACAACAAATGGTACTGTTTTACGATATTTTTGTTGTGTTTGGCAAAGTGATCTTAGAGTGATCTTGTGTCACCACTCTAAAAGCCTATAAATGAATATTTCAGCAGATACGCGTTACTTGCACAAATTTCCTGATTTTGTGCAAAAGTAAGTAAAGCAATACTATGAAACGAATTATGTGGATGAATTTAACAATTGAGGAAAGATCTTAAAAATCGCCAACTAAGTGGCTTGCAAGAGGTTCGATTATTTGAAAAAATTCTAAAATTGTCATTTGAACAAGACAGAATTAGCAGAATTGAATAACTTGGTTAAAAAATAAATACGAATGCATATAAGAAAGTTTAAAATGAAGCCTCTACTAGAGACACTGGAAAATAATAAATGACCTAGAACGTTAAAAATAGGCCAAACAGAAATTGTAAAGATCACAAACAAAGAAAACATAACACCAACACCATAAAATCAAATATTACACTGAATTCTACAAATCAAAAATAAACCCAGACGAGAAACAAAGTGCAGTCTCAAAAAGGGAAATCTTAAATGTAGGACATAACAACAAACTAAATTAAAAACGCCTTAAGAAAAATGAAGAGCAGTAGATCTGCAGGACCAGACAATATTTTTGTTAAAATGCTGAAAAAGGCGGGATATACCAACAACTTGTAAAAATATATAATAAATGTCTAGAAACTCGAAAAATCTCTAAATCATGACAAATAGCGGAAGTCACAATCGTCGATAAGAAAGGAGATATTGCAGACTTAAATAACTACAGACCAATAAGCCTTTTGTTGTAACACTATAAGCTATTTATAAGAATAATCATTAACAGTGGGAAAGTATTACCTCAAGATTAATGTATGTAATAACGGCAATAGAGGAAAAGGTCGGAATTATGCAGCTATGCGCATCTGCAGAAGATACATATGTCAAAGATAAGGAAGAACTCTACAGAGAGTTGCAAACAAAGTCTATCGAATAACTAACCCAATAATAATGACATGAGATTGGAGTACAGGAATGGGAAACGATGCTACACAAGGACTAAGAACAATGGGAAAATTTGGTGCGCAAATGACGAAAAGCGACAAAGGAGATCGCATGGCAGAATGTTGTAGTAACAATTAATTAATTATAAGAAATACTCTATTCAAACATAAGAAAACCCACCAAATTACTTTTGAAGCAGAAACAAGAGATGTAAAGAGCACAATTATCTATATAGTGTACTCTAGACAAATAAGATCTAACGTAATTGATGTGAAGGCTAAATTAAACATGGACCATAAACTACTAATATTAGACTGGAGATGAAAACCTTATAAAAGGACGAAGAATAGGATATATAAATGCATCCATATTGAACAACTGAAAAACCTTGAAATAAGACTACAATACAAAGATATGTTTACAAAATAGTTAATAACAAAAAATAAAGAAGAAGGACAATTAGCGCAGCAGATGAAATATGAAAATGAATAGAGTCAATACAAAAGCTAGTAAGCAATGAACAAGATGGTGGGACGACGAAGTCAAAACGAAAGTGAAAGAAAAGCAAATGACTCGGAGTAACTACATAAGAACGAAAACAGAGGTAGATAGAAGAGAATATATAAGGAAGGGACCAAGAAAAACAATATGTACAAGCTGAACGTACATGGAAGGAATTGGGAAGCGAATTAGAAGACAATTTTAAACATAATAATAGAAAATTATGGCAAATTATGAACGGACTAAGGGGAAGATGTGGAAAGGCAATTCTAAATATCAAGGATGAAAACAACGATATACCAACTGAAGATAATAAAATCCTAAAGATTTGGAAAGTTTAAAAGAGAACAGTAAAAAGAGAATCATCGCATAAGAGTTATAAATGAGCGAGTAGAAGAATAAAAAAATTCGATAACAATAACAGAAGTAAACAACGCAATTAAAAAAGTACAACTAGGAAAGACGGCTGGAAAAGATGAAATCATTTCCGAATTAATAAAATATGGAAACAAGGAATATATATCAAGAGGCATGGACGAAGCAAACTATATTAGAAGAATGGCAATTTAAAATAGTAATTTTGATTCATAAAAAAGGAAAAACCACAGACCCTAATAATTACAGAGCAATGTATTTCATCAATGGTTCTAAAAATATACACAAGAATTCTAGAAAACAAATTAAGAGATGAAGTAGAAGAAAGACTAGAGCAGAGCAAAGCAGCTTTTAGAAAAAACAGACAAAAACAGGACCATTTATATGTAATAAGAATTATTAGACAAACTTCTAGAAGTAAATATATCCATATAGCTAGCATTTCTAGATCCTACTGCAGCGTTCGATGGAGTTCCCAGAAATACTATATGGAACGCGCTACAAGAAATTGAAATTCCAAGAGAACTATATAAAGCTATTAAAGGAGTATTAGAAAATGTACGTTTGAACGGACAACCTTCTGAAACGTTTAACCTAGAGAGGGGTATGAAGCAAGAGGACAATCTAAGTCCACTACTATTTATAACAGTTACGAACTAGATAATGAAAGAAAGCAAAAGAACAAAAACCACTAAAATTGGAAACTGGAAAATGAGACTAGTAAAAATCCAGTCACTAGTATACGCAGATGACATCATGTTGGTGGAGGATAAAAGAAGAAAATTACAGGAAGCACTAAATATGTGTGTTCTCATTAGAGAAAACGGAATGAAAGTAAATAGAAAAAAGGAAAATAATAAAAATGACAAAGCAAAATCAAAAAGGAAACCAAGAAGATGTAAAGATATATATATATATTTATATATATATATATATATATATATATATATATATATATATATATATATATACTGTTGGTAATATTCAAAGAGTGTACAACACCAAAGTGTTTGCATATCGGCAAATATCGCTGCGGTGAAAGAAAATGACAATTTCAACTGACGCGTGTACTTTGATTTGCTCCTCCAACTTTTTTTTTTGTTTCCAACAATTTTTCATCAAAGATTATCTTTAGCGATGAGGCACATTTCACATTGAATAGAGCGGTGAACAAGTAAAACTGTCGGATTTAGACCAACGAATTAAAAAAAATCAAAATATGACTGGTGTGCTCTGTGGTCAAGTGTCATTAAACTTTTTTTGAAAATCAGGCTGAAAATACAAATACTCTAAATTATGGGCGATACCGCGGCATGACTAATGACTATTTCTTTCCGAAACTTAATCCAATTGACGTAAATGATGCTTATTTTCAACAGGACGTGTGAACATTTAATTTCGAGAAACATAAATGTCAAATGGTCTGCTCCTTCGTGTGACTTAACGTCTTTAGACTTCCTTTTGTGGAAATATCTATAAAATCTACGTTAATAAACCATCCAAGATAAGAAGAACTATATAATTGCGGTGATAAATGCCATCGAAGCGAGTATATGAGAATGTCATCGAAAATTTCGACCATCGTATCGACATCTGTAAAGCCAGTCGCAGTGAAGATTTGCGTGATATCATTTTTCATACATAAAAGGCATACATGAATATTTAAAATAATATATCCTTCTTGATTATACAATTACTGCTGCAGTTTCAATAAGCGTTTACTTTCCTGCACCAAAATTGGCAAACCCTTTGGTAGTAGGGATTGCAATCGCGACTGGAAGGTGGGCGCAAGAGATCAGTGATAACGAAAGACCATTGTGTAGCCATGCCTGCATCTTTCTTGCCTTGCAGAGTAGAACGGAGTCTTGTTGGAACACGTACTCTTGTCCAGCGGCCACCTCCTATATGTGGGGTTTGACAACTGTGTCCAGCACATTGATATAGCTATCGATGGTCACCTTCACGACTTCTTCAAAGAAGTGGGGCGTCGTAACATTTCCCTGGCTGCTCACAAACCCCAGAACTATCAGGAAGTCGCAAAACTTTTTATGCATGTCGATAGACACTTCAGGGACATTTTGGCAAATCCAACGATCATTTTTAATGATTTACTGTCCAGTCCTGGATAGTTTTTCCATAAAAAAAAAATTCAAAAAACCAGCGCTGCTGTGGTTCAGCAGTGTTTGAGCCTTTAATTTTTTTAAACCTTGTTTTTGCAGTCAACAGTTGGCGTTTCCTCAAGGCAAAAAACTTGTGGTGCAAATCCTGGTACACTACTAAACTTATAGTTGACCTTCTTTTTTTCATGTCAGTTAATCCGCCTAGAATCCTGATCGATATTCTATTACAATTTGCAGACGAATTCATGACTTCTCTTACGATCAGATCACATACTGTGAGATAACCTATCAGCAGTTATTTCCTCGTAGTAGTCATATTCCCTGTAGTTCTTGAGGAAACCCTAAACTTGTGACTTTTTTGTAGCCAAACCACACAATATATGTCGGAAATTTACTTCAACAAGTCTCTATTTGATTATTTGTTTTAATAAATTTACAGCATTGTAACTGTGGCTATAAAGCGGAAGAGATCATCAAGGTACAATTTAGTGTACAGGATAATGTAGATGTCGTTTCAACTTGGGTGCATTCAGATACAATATTATAATATTATTTCAAAAGCTTCATCAGTTCCTATTTGAATTTCAAAGTGAAAGAGGTGCAGCGTGCGTTCCGCAATAACACGTGTGTATTTAAACCCGCTTATAAACTAATTCATTTATTTCGAGTCAAGTAACTCCAAAGCCTCCACCAAACTTTATAAATGGAGTCAAGGTTATGGCACCTCTGGTGCAGCTACTAGAATCCATAGCTAAACAACAATACGACGTTAAAGCCCTCGCAAATAACCAAGCAAAAGTGCAACCCAAAACAACCGAATATTATGGAAAAATTACAAAAGTCCTGATTAGAAAAAAAACTGAATTTCACACCTACAAGCTGAAAGAGGAAAACAACTTCAAGGTGGTCTTAAAATACTTGCACTATTCTATCAATACCGATGAATTTAAAAAAGAGATTGAAAAATTAGGTCACATAGTCGCAAATGTATGGAACATTAAACAATACGAAACCAAAACACCACTGCCAATGTTCTTCGTTGAACTGAAACCCGCCTTTAATAACGTGGAGTACCTTTAACAATGCAAAATTAAATTTGAGCCACTAAAGTACGAACGAGAAATCGTTCAATGAGCTAGACTCCAAAGATATGGACACACCAAAAATTTTTGTAATCTAAAACCACGATGCGTCAAATGCGCAGGAAATCACACTACTGATGAATGTTCACGAAAAACAAAATCCCGCAAAGTCCTATGTGTCTTATGTGGAGGAAACCACCCTGCAAATTGCAAAGGATGCGCGATCTACGAGGAACTTCAGAAAAAGCAATGTCCACCCCTTTTCCCGGATATGTACACCCCTCCTGCACAAAGAAAAACTTATCAACAAACTCAACCGGGACTTTCATATTCATCAATAACCAAAACACAAAACCAACAATCTCATGCTACTAACAACACTATACAAATACCAAGCCAAATTCAACCTCCCCAGCAGCTCAACGACTTGCTGGAATTAAAAAATGTGATGAAGGGCTTATTTGAGCAAATAATCATCGTGTTAAACCTTCTAACTACCGTGCTGACTAAACTCAATTAAAGGACTATTTATAAATCGCTTTATTAAATGCAAATGGGCTCTCACAACATGCAGAAGAACTAAAAGTTTTCATTCACAACCACGACATTGATATTATGCTCATTTCTGAAACCCATTTTACCGAGCGAGGTCACCTTAAAATTCCCAAGTATTCAATTTATTCCATTAATCGTCCAATGGCACCGCAAGAGGCGGATCAGCTGTTATAATAATAAATTCCATCAAATATCACCAAATTAACAGTTGTAGCAAAGATTTTCTTCAAGCCACAAATGTAGCTATAGAGGACCCTTTAGGTTTTCTAATTATATCGGCTGTTTATTTCTCTCCTATGCACAGAGTAATACAGGAACATTATAAAAGTTTCTTTATTACCTTAGGGCGACGATTCATTGTTGGCTGAAATTACAACGCTAAACACACCGATTAGGACTCTAGACTTATTACGCCTAGACAGTAAACTACTTAAAACTTTGGAGAAAAACCTCCTGAAATATCTGTCCACTGGAGAACCCACCTACTGGCCAACAAATAGAAACAAAATATTCCATTTGGAGAATTTCTGTATTACAGAGGGCATGCCTTACGGTTTCGCTGTAATAAAATCATCTTTTGATCTATCTTCTGACCACTCTCCAATTTTAATCACAAGTATAATTAAACAACCGAGCATAAGTAATTAATGAACAAATTGGGACGAATTTAGACAAATCATTGACGATAATTAACATTGAGTGTTTCTTTAAAATCGGAAGAAGATATTGAGACAGCTGTCAAATTTTTCAATGATACAGTGCAACAAGCGGAACTCTACGCCTGAATTAGCTGAACCCAATCTAGCTTTCAATTGCCTTCCATTAATCCAACAAAAAGTTCTGGAAAAGAAAATGCGTAGAAAGCAATGGCAAAGACTGCTAACGCCTGAAAGTATAAGATTATTTAATGCATCAATCCAGCTACTAAAAGAGCTCCTCAACAACAACAAAAACGAATGCAATCAGACCTTCTTGAGTAAACTTACACCTTTTGAAGGTACTCACTATTCGCTAAAAAGATTAAACATGTTATAAAAGCTTCACCACCGATTAGGACACACCAAGGAAGATGGATTAGAAGCAACTAAGAAAAAGCCGTTTTTGCAGAACTTCTTTCAGAGGTGATTCAACCACATCCACCAGAAAACAAACCTGAAAAAGAAGAAGAACTCATATAGCTACTTGAGACACCTTACCAATTTGAGCTTCCAGCCCCACGCATCAAAATTGCCGAAGTCCTAGGTGTCATCAAAACTCTACACTTCAAGAAAGCACCTGGCTATGACCTGATTACTGGACAAATTGCTTCAAGGGAATAAAATATCTCACGTAATGATTCAACCAGTGGAAGCTAGCGCAGATTGTTTTAATTCCAAAATCAGAAAAACCTCCTTATGAGATATAATCGTACAGGCCGATAAGCCTACTACCCATAACGGCTAAAATTTTTGAAAAAATCTTACAAACAGGATTATCCACGATCCTTAACCAAAAATGAAATTATACCCAACCATCAGTTTGGTTTTAGACCAATGCATTCCACAATTGAGTAAGTCCACCGAGTGGTTGAAAAATTAACGAAACGTTTGAAAACAAATAATACTGTTCTGCAGTGTTTATTGATGTCACGCAAGCGTTAGACTAGGTGTGGCACGTTGGACTGTTAATTAAGTTAAGATCGATACTTCCCTTGAATTACCTTCTCGAGTTTTAAATTCTACCTGCAAAACAGTCATTTTCTGATTAAAGTTGGCACTGAGCTCAGTGAACTGTATAAAATAAATGAGTACCTCAAGGAAGTGTACTTAGTCCTCTATTATACCTTTTATACACGGCCGAGATTCCAACTGCACCAGAAGTCCTAACAGCAACGTTTGCGGATGATACCGCTGTCTTAGCTGCTAAAAAGAATTTTGATGCCGCCACACAAACTTTGCAAACCACTCTAAATTCAATACACTCGTGGTTAAAAAGATGGAGAATGAAAGTCAATGAGACCAAATCAGTACATATAACGTTCACCACACGACAAGAAACTTGCCCTCCTGTTTACGTAAATCACACACAACTGCCACAGCATGAAGAAGTGAAATACCTTGGGCTACATCTAGATAGGAGACTCACCTGGCGCAGGCACCTATTCACAAAGAGGAAATAATTAGGTTTGACTCTCACCAAAATGTATTAGTTACTTGGGCATAACTCAAAGCTTATCGTCAACAACAAACTTCTTGTCTATAAAGCCATAATTAAGCCCATGTAGTCTTATGGAATCCAACTCTGGGACACCTCTTCCAATTCCAACATAGAAATTCTCGAACGCTTTCAATCCAAGGTGCTTCGTATGATTGTGGATGCACCGTGGTACGTACCAAATGCTGTTATTGGAGATTAACTCCAAATGCCAACGATCAAGAAAGAAATAGAAAATTTTAGCAAAAAATATCGAACGAAAGACTCAGCGTCCACCCAAACGATTTGGCAACAAACCTTATGAACCAGCCAAGAAACATTAAGAGACTTGTACGATGCCTGCCCAATAAATTACGAAATAGATTTTAATTTAAATAAGTTAGTTTTAGTTTTAGAATTAAGGTATAGTCTTCAAGTACCATATCCTAATGTCATAGAAAATAATAGGTCTAGTAAACCTACTCATTATATGAAGATGGCAATTAAGCAATCTTCGACATGTTGTACAGTTTGTCACTTTAATTTGCTGAATGTATATATACTACAGATTGCAAATAAAATAGGGTACTTTAAAAAAAGCTTCATTTAAAAAATGTACACTCTCGCAATCTATTCAAAAGTTTTTTGAGACATCAAATTGTGGCACGCTTATATAAACCATATCATTGGCTAATCAGAGTTCATTTGTGTCTATTATTAGGTGCATAAATAAGTTCTCAGCTTTTTTCTGCAAAATTAAAGTTTTATTTAAAAACAAACAAAAAAAGCTTAAGTATCACAGTATTCTTCGTTGACATCAATGACCTTTTGCCATCTTTCGGGTAGCTTGCGAATTCCCTGGTGATAGAAGCTCACCGGCTTCGAGATGATAAAGTTATCGATGCATTTTCGGACTTCTTCTGTTTTGAAGTGCGTATCAGCCAAGTGATGCTGTAACGACCGAAATAAATGATAATCGGAAGGGGCCATGTCTGGGCTATACGCCGCATGTGGGAGAAGTTCCTAGCCTAACGCGAAGATGTGTTCTTGTGTCGCCTTCGCAACATGTGATCATGGAGCAGGATGACTTTGCGACTTCCTTGTCCAGTAAATAGCCTTTTTTCTTCTATTGCGTGGCTCAAATTGGTGAGTTGCTGTTAGTAGCGATCCGCCGTAACTGTTTCACCTGGTTTCAAGAGTTCATAGTACAGCACACCTTTCCAATCCCGCCAGATACAGAGCAAATTCTTTTTGGCGTGGATATTCGGCTTTGGAGTCGATATCGAAGGTTTGTCAGGGTCTACGCATGATTTTTTGCGCTTGGGATTGTCGCACAAGATCCATTTTTCATCGCCCGTAATAATTTTACGCAGAAAATCCTTTTTCGGTTCCTTGAAAGCAAATGGAGTGCGGTGTCACGCCGTCAATTGTTGTCTTCGGACAGTTTATGCGGAACCCATCTGCCTTCCTTTTGTATCTTACCCATTGCATGCAAACGTATGGAAATGGCTGGCTGAGTGACGCCGAGCTGTTCTGCAAGATCTTTTTCAGTTTGCGCATTGTTTTGATCCAGCAATGTCTGCAGCTCATCCGTGTCAAATGTTTGAGGGCGTCCAGAGCGTGGTTGAGCTTCAAGACTAACCTTTCCTCCGCGAAATCTTTGGTACCACTTTTTGCACGTTGCATGGCTTACAGCATTCCCACCATATGCAGCACAAATCATTTCGGTGGCTTCAGCAGCGTTTTTCTTAAGATGAAACACGAAGTGGGTAGAAAATCGAATATGCTCTTTTGTGATTGCCATCGTGAACACAGCTGATTATTGAGGTTATGTGCATCAAACGCCAAATCGCATGATGTTTCGAAAGACCAAATGTCATTGCTTTAAAACCGCAGGAGGGCGGACTAATGCGTTACATGTAAACGGTGATTTGCATCCTGTGAAACCTAAAGCTGAGAACTTATTTATACACCTAATACATATACATTATTTTAATACCTATGTTTTACATAGTGACAAAAACTAAATTTATTTACACTGCCATCTCCAAAAATTTAAGAAATGAAATCGTTACATCTAAAATATAAAAATAATTTAAAAAAAAATTTAATTTGTGGAATGTTCTCTAAAGTTTTGACCAAAATTTAAAAGCATGTATGTAATAGAATTCATCAATAATTGGAATTAAAATGTTAGCTAATGAAATTTCAACCAAGTATCTAAGATAAGTTTTGTTCGAGAACTATTATAATGGTTAACGAATGGATTTAAATTCAAGAAATTTTCTAAAGCTCTTGTGCTTAAATGTATTTGTAGGATATATTTCAAAATATACTTTTTAAAAAATAAGGTAGACTGGACAATGCAAAGACAAAATGCAAAAGTTTAATTTGCTTGCTACTTCAAGCTGCTTAGGAAACGCGTAACTGCAAGTATCTCGATAAACTAAGTATGATAACTTTACAGCAAGTCTCCGAAATATTTTTTATGGCTAACATTCTTATTTGGAGTGATGCGGAATGCAGTGAGCCCCTACGATCGGGTGACGCATTATCGAGAGTGTTACCTGGCCCCGATTTCGCCAGGGCTAATGTTACCTGACTCGGAATTTTTCGAGTCGCGTGCAACACAAAGGCGTCCTTTGGAATTTGTAATCCCTTAGGAACGTTACCTGAGGCCGACTTTGTGGCGCCGTGTGCAACATCGGGTAGTTGATGTGCCGCGCCGCGTCGTGCTAAGTGATCCCGAGTCGACCCGAACACCACTGACCATAGCCGCCACGGAATTTTCCAATCAGAGCAAATCCACCAATCCTGGGCAAGCCCCGCATTCCCCAGCGGGATCAGCGTGCTTCCGCCCTGAACTCTGCACCCCACTAGCAGAGTGGGGCACGGCTGAGTCCTTAAAACCTGAGCCACCAAAGAATTCGCTGAGTCGTCAGCCCCTTAAGAAGTAACCATCAAGTGTCATCAGGTGAGTCCCTTTTGGCTTCTTTGCTGCTCGCCGCCCGGATCTGCTGCTTGCTGCCCGGCTCCGCCATCGGCCTTGCTGCATGCTGCCCAGCTGCGCTACCGCCTCTGCTGCTCGCTGTCTGATTCCGCCACCGGCCCGTTTCAGCGCATACATTAAGTCGTAGGTTAAGTTCTTATAAATTAGCTAAGTAGGTTAAGTTAGCGTAAGGTAGGTTAAGTTTGTAAGATTGTAAATATAATTCTAATCGTAAGTTGGAGCCCACGCGCTGCCAGTCGTAGCGTCCAGACGCCCGATTTATCACCGCCCGGGCCCGACCTGGTAACAAGAGATATATCTCTCTAGTAGCCTTGGTGTCGAAATTCGAAATCATCTTGTTGGGGAGCTAGAGAGATGAAGTTTACTTACCCAACATGAGCTCCTTACAGGAAACCACCCTACAGGGAGCGTCTTCGGATACCCCTACAATTCAGCAACAGCAGAAACAACAACAGTCAGTCCGAAAAAAGAAAAAAGGATTTTTAAGGCTGAATGGAAAAGGCGTAGAAAAGCCCGCCTTTCAGGAGCAGCAAACCAACCCAACCCAACTTCTACTACCTCCAAACAGGTGCTGGTTTCTATAGCTAACCCTGTGAAAGAGAGCAGTAATTGAGTAATCACTGCCACCACTACCTCTTCACAGGAGCTGGTTATTAAAGCTAACCCTGTACAAAACGAAATTTTTGGGAGAAAAAACTGGCCGCACCATTACTGCTACCCAAAGGTCCGCTGCTTCAGCTGACCTAAGGAAGGGCTAGTTTGGAAAAGCTTTCTTTCCAGATATGAAGGGTAGGAGGCGTCGTTTGGGGAAAGCTTACCAACTACCTCCAACCCCAAAAAGAAGCCAAGACAGCAATTACGTCAACAACAACCTTATACAAAAGGCTATAGAGAGGCTCTCAAAAGCCACCTTCGAGTAGGTATTGTAAACTTAGCCAACCCACACAGGAAAATGACAAGTGGTCAAGCTGAAACACTATAGGCAACGACGCTAGAGGTTTTAAACACTCATATCTTCATCCTAGCAGAAAACCAACCCGTACCCAATTTTAGGGATTTTAAGAATTCTTAGAATCACCTGTGAAGACAACCATACTTTGCAGTAGCTAAAACAGACAGTTGCCAATCTTTCCTCCCTGAGAAATAAAATCCGTCTGGACGTCAAGTGGATTCCAGAAAAACCTGATGCTACAGAAAGTCATCCATAGGCTGGCAGTGCAGAACTCCTGGGCGAAGTTCAATGCCGAAAAGGAGGAAGCGATTGGTACACTACTAGTATTTGATATAAGTGGAGAGGCAGTGACTGCCATTAACAACAAAGCAAGAAAATTGTTTTATTAGTTCTTGGCCTTAAATATTAAAATCAAGGAAGAGAAGCAACAGCCAAAGAAGGAGGGTGCCTCTTTGCATACTTCTCAAATACAAGAACAGCAGCCCCTGCAATATTACCAGCAGGACATGGTTGCGACAGTCCCGTGAGAGATGTCTTCTATGATGGAAATAACTCTTACCATCATGACAGAAGCTTGCTCCAATTAGAAGATCCATGTTGGAGGAGTAATGGTCTGACTTGGTCTGCATCAGCGCTGCCCTTCTAACGGACATCCTCAGGTTCATCCAAAAGATTGGTTGACTTGACTGATAGACGCATCGAGGAGGGACGGCGGAGTAAGTAGTACAATGGGCCCAAATAAGGCCTAAGTGCGCGTAACTCTGTTACCCTCCACGTTATATAGAGAATCCAGAATCTAACTGTCTATCGTTAGCTAGAACTTCTTCCTGTCTTTCTGGCTACAGGTGGATTCTTAGGAGAAAGAATTCCTCTTCCTTTGATGCAATCTATGAATTGACCAATTTTTGTATCTTCAAGAGTTGAAGCGCTGCTCAAACAGGGCATACGTTATCGATTAAAATGGTAATCTCATCGAAGTGTTTCCAAATAGTTTTTGACTTGTTTTGCAACATGTGGTCGGACGTCAGCGTGCTGGAAAATCACTTTATCATGTCTTTCGATGCATTACGATCGTTTTTCTTTCAACGCTTGGTTCAATTTAATCAGTTATGGTCAGTAGCGATCCCCAGCGATAGTTTCGTCTTATTTCAGCAGCTCATAAAATACTACGCCTTTCTGATCCCACCAAATCCAGAACATTACCTTCGCGTCGATGTTGAGGTCGATGGCAAAACTTTTCTGCGCTCAGGATTCTCAAATAAACCCATTTTTCATCCCCAGTTACGATAAGATGCAAAAACCCCTTTCTTTTGTGCCTTTGAAGCAGCTGTTCGCAGGTGGAAAAACGTCTTTCGAAGTCTCTCGGCTTCAATTCGTATGACACCCAATTGCTTTGCTTTTAAATCACTCCCATCGCCTTTAAAGATTTACCGATCAACATTCAAAAAATCTGCCAATTCTTTAATTGTTTGACATTGATCTGCATCAAGTGATGCCTCCAATTCTACATCTTAAAACTTTTTTCGGCTGGCCCGGGTGCTCCTTGCCTTTTGAAAAACCAATACTCACAAGTCGAAATTGATGAAGTATGTTCACCATACGTTGCAGACAGCAAACGAAGACTTCTAGCTGCCGACTTCTTCAAATGGAAACAAAAAAGTAACGTTCTCTGAAATTAATTTGTTGGCACCAAACTCGACATATTCAAAGTTCAAAAAATTATATGGTTTACACTTAACAAAATTACACCAACCCAAAATTCAAGCTTAATGATGGTACTTTTCCATGAAAATGATTGCAATGTGTACTGATCGCAAAAATATTAGTAGCGCTATCTCTTGTAAATACTTTAAAATTAATTACAAACCCTAATAGAAACATAACGTTTTAAAAAATAAATTCTTGAACGGTAAATTTGACCTTCCCCTCATTTTAATTCATAATTCGTTGTTCTAAAAGAAACATTAAATACATTTTAGCTTTTTTATAAACTAAAAATTTTATAATTTGTTTATATTGTCTTCCAAATTATTTTTTGTAGTCTGTTTTTAATAATGTCGTTACCCAACAACGTCCTTATGTAACTTGAAAGTATAAATCATATAATACTGTAATACAGTACCAGTCTATAGCACAAACGGTAAAAGATATCGCAATAACTTCTTCGGTTATAAAATTAGCACAGTTTGCCCGAAAGCTATCGCATAAGGCCAATTCCGCTCGAGAAAATTTTAATACTACATGAAAGGATTAACTTCGAGCGTAAATCGCTAGCTCATTTGCGTGTTTACGTATTGCACCACAGTATTACTTTATTATTATTACTTAATACTACCACAAAATTATTATTGAACAGCTATGAGATCTACATCTACCAGCAAATTATACAGGGTGGGCAATGCACAGCCGAGTGATATAAATTGTCTTCAGTTCTAAATGTAAACATTGTCGTAAGTTGTGATTTGGAGGTTATCTAGAAAACACATAGCAACAATTTAACAATGTCTATGGATTGCATAAAAGTCTTGCTAAAATAATTAATCAATTATTTGTTACCTTACAAAAATTAATGTAAGATTTTTGTCGCTATATTACGCCCAGTTCGTGGAAGATGAGCTGCAAATTCTGTTGCCATTACTGGGGTGCGTTACGATAACATGACAGAATTTTCTAGTTCCTCACATTGAAAAACTTGAGTTGAGAAACATGTGGTTTCAGCAAGACGATGTGGCGTGCCACATAGCAAAAGAGCTTTGGCATTTTATTGTCTCCTTCTGACCCCATTATTGGACATTTGCTTGACATCTCTTCCTGTCCCTTTGTCTCTTCAAAAATTTCTCTCTACCAAGTGATTTTTGGACACCCTCTGCCTCAAATTTATTAGGAGCTCCAGCCGATGTTTTGCCATGAAGTCATATATTGGCTTCTGGAGAATATGTTCCAGCCACCCCATTTTCTTTTTTAAATTTCTTTATTTACTGGCTCCTGTTTGCTTCTTCTGCAGAGATCCATAATATTCTCCGTAGGCATTTGTTCATGAAGCCCTAAACTTTCCGAGCAATTTCCTTGATAAATTTCCAAGATTCAGTTTGACGTTGAGTTGTGGATGCGGATTTTAGTTTTATTGGAGTATGTTCTTGATTTCCAATTTTTTGCATTCCAAAGGACTTCCCGCCTTTTTATATTCTCTTTTCAACGTCTCAATCACCGCCTCCAGTATTATATCCGATAGCTCAAATAGAAAAAATTCCGTAACGATTTCTATTGGCTGGTCGTCTATCAGGATGGGTTTAATGTTTTCTTTATTGAGTCAAATATGTTTTGATTTATTTATATTTAAGGCAGATTTGGAAGTTTTTCACTGCAGTTGATCTTCCTTTTCTCTCATGAAGTGGGATAGTAAGCAAACGTCGCCGGCGTAGGCTGTCTTCTAAACATTCGTTCAAAACTCACTTTATCCTTCTTGATAGATTGTTACGCCTTTCATAGGGCATACTCCAGTGCGATATTAAACAGTATAGCAGAAAGCACGTAATCTTGTTCGACTCCATTGTTTGTTGGGATGTCGGCGCTGGCCCTTCCTTCATGTAATACTCTACAATTATAGTTTTCCTATAAACTCCTAGTAATCCTGACTATTTTATCTGTTGTTTTTTGTACTCAAAATATATAATTATTTTGGGTATGTATGTGGTCTGTTTTTTGGATAATTCATGTGAAGGTCCCTTTTTGGTCGGTCAGACACACACTCCCAAATTAACAATGAGGTGGCATTTGTTGCACTGCTACTTCAAGCGAAGCAAAGCGGCACAGCGGTAGAGTACAGGACTTGAGTGTTGGAGGTAACCGGTTCAAATTTTATAATTTTTATGCGCGTTTGGGCAAGATTTAAGAAAAGAAACAATTTTATGTCAAAACTCGTGGTGCAGATGCGGTTCATTCTCATTTAATAGATGATTGAAACACAGAATCATACGAGAGTAGGCACATTTTATAAAACAGTAGCTTTCGCAGTCGTCGTGATCACACTTTCCATTGGCATCCCAAAAGCAGACCTCTTTATGAAACTCCTATTTTTTTAACTTGATACCTAATTTTCAGCCAAAGGTAAGCATTTGCATCGAGCCTGAGTGACTGTAGCTGGTTATATATAAAAGAGTAAATTGCTATTATGTTGGGTCTTCTATGTAAGTTTACATCAGCTAGATTGTTGAGCATCACATGATCGCACATTGCTTTAACTATAATGTTGCATTGCCTGAAGAAGTATATGTCCAATAGTTGCACCATTCCTATTATCTTTAACGGTATAGTTAGCTGCTTCCATCTACTGTTGAAGCACTGATCCAACAAGGTTTGGTGTTTTTGCCCGGTTCGTAAGTCCTGCATAAGCACGAAAGGCTGATTCCCGCTACTGTCTTCACTCATTCAATGTGGAACTGCTTCATCAACTCTTTGGACATCTTACCAGAGGAGCTGCATTTGACAATTAGATTTTAGGTATGGGGTTTCATAACCGTTTCTCCAAAAACACCACCGGTTTCTTTAAATTCACATTATGTCTCTTGGCCTTTTTGAATGTGCCCACACTTACCGGCAAATTCTGTTTCCTAGTGCTGCTCAACTTATTCGGAACTGCCTCATTAATCAATTCAATTTGTCCAGCTCGAGTGTCCCCGTTCTTAACTGCTTTCTCAAAGCGGCACAACTGTTGTGCGCAAGAAACTTCGACCGAACTGCACTGAGAGGTCTCCTAGGGCTTTTGTTCCTCTTGCTGGAAGTTTTCCAAAACTTTACAACCTTTTGCTTTTGACCAAAGGAAAAGTCATCTTTATGGCCACTTGCTTCCATGTTCTCTAGTTTCTCATCCTCACGTTGATAGTTCAAATATTTATAGTCATCCATATCCTCTGGATATACTAGATACTCCTGAAGCATTGTAAACCTCCTTGTAATCTTTCTCATTTCTTCGTTTACCTGGCCTGACGATCGAGTATTTCTAAAAAAACGTAGCGAAGTCTCTTCATCTCCAACAAAATGTTCTTTGAGTTTAGCATCTTGAGTTCTGAAAAAAAAAGAATGGTTACACTAGCCGTAGATGTCTAACCTAACCAAACAATGTAACCCAATAATTTCAATCGCCTTCTCAATCCCCGTCATCTTATGACCCTCGTGTCCCGAGTGCAATATCTGTTAATGACAGCCATACGAGATCGTATACAGACGCATAAAGGCCTTTGTACCCGGGCATCCATCTGGCATGCTTTGACATGGGCTGCCTGTTAGTTTTATGAGCAGATGTAGCAGCACCCAGGGAAGGAACAATAAACGCCATGTCATGCCTTGAGGGTTCTCAAAAACTAAACTTACTAAAAAGAAGAATGCACAAACGCCAAAAACACAGAAAAGCAAAAAACTACACAAAAGTGAGCGATTCTCACCGAAAACGTGCTTAAAATGAGAAACCAACTACCAAAACATAATTAACTGTACAAGCATATTTCCTACTAGGATAAAAACAAAAGTACCAAATCGAGGTTCAAAGTAACTATTTCCAGCACTCAAACCGTTGCTTTGCTTTACGTAAGAGTGCAACGAAAATCACTCCATTCATAAGTTGAGAGCATGGGGAAAAACCTACCGACCAAAAAGTAGCCTCAGCATGAATTATCTGAAAAAAGGCACCCCGCACACAAAGTAAACATTGATGCTGAGCACAAAAAACAACTTTTTACATCTGAAAACCTTTTCTTGAAAGAATATCACAGATTGGTGTGTAGTGCAAGGTGTCGAACGCATATTCAAAATTGATAAAGGTCAGGGATAGTGCAGTTCGAAATTCGTTTGACTTCTCTATTGCTATGCGTATAGTGTTAATATGATATATACAGGATCGAGCTTGTTCATGTCTGAAGAAAGATTCCACTACCTCCGCAATCCCATTGTTTAGTATTATCATTAATATTTTGCTAGTTGTGTCTAATAGCATTATTCCTCGTCAGTTTTGGCAGTAATTTAGATCGCTTTTCTTGGGAAGTTTCACTATTAAACCTGTTTTTCATTCTCGTGGGATTTTTCCCCATATTGATTTAATAACTCAGTGTAATATCTCAGTTGTAGTTTGGAAACAGAGGTGAAAAATACAAGTGGGATGGAGTTGTCTGTATTAAGAGATTTCATGGATGATTTAAATCTCTTCGATCGTGGAGGCATTTGTAGGCATTCTCACATCTCGCTAGGCTGGTTTCGAGTGGTATTCGAGTAATGGAACTATAAGCCTGAGTTGTTCTTTGGGTGTTGATAAGGTTTCCCCACTTCTGTCTCTTGCTTTAGCGTTTTTTCGAAAGTTGTTTTTCTCAACGGGCTGTTTTATTATTCCATAAGGTGCCAATGAGTTGTTATTCTTTGCAGCAGTTTTGAATTCTTGCGTTAGATTATCTATCCAGTTATTTTGTCTCGTCTTACACTCTTTTGACAGTAATATTACTTACTTATACGCTCCCCCATTTACCGCTAGGTGTCGGGGTTTGTTTTGCTACCGCAAAATGGTTTCCACTCTTTTCTTCCCACATTCCGTCTTTTAGCTTGCATCTTACCCTTAATGTATAACCTATTTCTTGGTTCCAGGTTCTCTTGGGTCGTCCTCTCCTGTTTTTTATCTCATCCTGCTTCCCATATTTCCTTTACTAAGCTGTCATTTCCCATTCTAAGTGTCCGAACCATCCTAGTTGAATTTCGACGATCTTATCAGCAACAGGTTTCACTCCTAGTCTATTTCTTATGACTCGTCGAATAAAGATTTCCATCTTGAAGCTCTTTTTGACTGTTTGCTACTAATATTAGTTCGTCCGCATATAGAAATTCTCTCACTATTACTGGTTTCAGATATCTAGTCCCCACTCTAATTCCTTTAACAACATTTTTGGCTTTCCGGGCAATTTCATCCACCACTGTTATGAACAGAAGTGGGCTTAGTATTCCCTCTTGTCTCACTCCTTTAAAATTGATAAATTCCTTGGTATTTCCATTTACAGACCTTACAGAATTTTTGGTATTGGTATATAGGCTTCTGATTGCTTTCACTGGTTTTTTGGGGACCCCACAATGGCATAGAGCATTCCAGATACATTTTCTTAATACAGCATCAAACGCCTTTTCTAAGTCAATTGCATATATGTACACTTCTCCATTTCCCCTAAGTACTCTTTTAGCAATCTGCCTTATCCTGAATATCCACTCTTGCGTGCCTCTTCCAGCTCGAAAACCAGCCTGACTTTCCTGTAGTGTTGGTTCTAATACTGTCCTAAGCCGATATTCTAATATTCGTTCATATAATTTACCTACTACCGACAGAATGGAAATCCCCCTATAATTACTACAAATTGAGGCGTCTCCTTTTTTAAATAGTGGTACAATTATTGCCAATTTCCATTCCTCTAGAGTTTGCTTTTATTCCCATGCGTTCCTTATTAATGAGTATAGTACATTAATCCCCGCATCTCTCATATATTTCATCATTTCCGGTTTAATACCGTCTCCGCAGTGTGCCTTCCCATCATGCAGTTTTTTAAGTGCGTAGAGAACCTCCTCGAGCTGTATATTTGTTTCTACTGAAAATGTTTCACTTACATTTTCTTCAGATTTTGTAGTACGCATTGTTTGGTTATGACACTTGAACAATTCACTGAAATACTGGTACCATCTATCCCTTATCTGCTCATTTGACATTAACAGTTTTCCTTCCTTGCTCTTAATGTAGTGCTGTTTCATATTATTTTCTTTCTTTAGTGTTTTCAACGTTCTGTGTAACAGTTTGGAATTTCTCAGTCCAAAGTTTTCCCAAAACGTTTTTCATTCTTAACCAATTTTTTGACTTATGTTCTTTGTTCTTTATACACCGTCTGGTCATAGTCGTTTCTTGTCTGAAAAATACTTCTTCGATGATTTCTTCTTTCTTTTCACAGCGTTTTGTATTTCTTCATCCCATCACGGTGTATGTTTCTTCTTATATTTGTATCTTACTATACTACATACATAATACCCTTAAACATATTCCAGTTATTTTCTAAATCTTCGTTTAGTTTTCTGCACTGGTGTAGTTCTATCTCTTTTGAGACCTCGTATTGGTACTCTTCCGTAATTTCTTCTGACTTCAGTTTGTAACTCCTGATGTTTGAGAAATCTTTGACTCTTCCCCTTACCTCCACACCCATTATCTTGCTCTTTTAGTGTTACTACCGAAAGGAAAGATTGATGGCAATATTATCTTTTCCATATTCTTCGCGCAGTCTTTGACCTTCTTCCACATTTGATGTGTTATTTGGTTTAACTTTTCTCAATTGGTGTTACAGAGTTTTTAGATATTCATTCTTTTCAGTAGCATTTTTTCATGCCTAATATATCCTTGCTCCATTTCTATCAAGGTCTTTTCAGTAAGAGCACAATTGTCATCTTGTGTAGGAACTTGTGTTTGTTTTGCCATAATATTGGAGCTTGAAATTAATTTTAAAGGATTTACAACAGATGACGTTACTAATATTTTTTCGAAATTAGTACATATTGCAATAAACTACACGGCAAAGCACCATCATTAAGCTTGAATTTCGAGTGCGCATAATTTTGTCAAGGGCAAACGAAACGAGTCTTTTGAACTTTGAAGTTCAAGTTTCGTACCAACAAACGTAATTTACGATGCGTTACTTTATTGTTTACATTTGAAGAAATCGGCAGCTGAAAGTCTTCGTTTGCTGTTCGAAGCTTACGGTAAACGTCCTCTATCGATTTTGAGTTGTGAGTAATAGTTTTGACGATTCAAAAGTGGTGATTTTAATATGGAAGACGAGGAGCTCCCGGGCCAGCCGAAAAAATTTGAAGATGCAGATTCGAAAGCATTACTCCATGAAGATCTTTGAAGAATTGGCAGATTTATTAAATGTTGATTTATCAACCGTCTGTAAAGTTTTAAAGCAATAGGAACGATTCAAAACCAAGGAACGAATTGAAGCCAAGAGACTTTAAAAATCCGCCTGTGAACGGTTGTTTCAAAAACACAAAAAGTGTTTTTGCATCGTATTGTGACTGATGATGAAAGAAGGATTCGATACGAGACCCTAGCCGTCGAAAAGTCAGGTGTCTGCTCGGCCAAGCATTACCATGGACCTTAACATCAAAGCCAAAGCGAAACATCCATTATTCAAAGGTACTCTTAATAAACACAACATTAAAAAGTCTCAAAGTTGTAAGTTACTTGTCAAATTTAGTTATTTACCAATAGAGGGGGTGACAAAGAAAGCCACTGTAATACCATTGCTTAAGTACTGAACTGAAAAAATGTATCATCTTTAAGACTCTGCAACCTTTCAGCATTAGAAGTATGTTTGTGTATCAGGCTATGAAATTGTTCAATCAGACTGAAGGTGTCAAGCATTGCCCAAGATCTGGGTGACCACGTTCGGTTTGAAATATTGTGGTTAATGCCCTAAGTGGCCAAATTAAACAAAATCCTCTTCGCAAAAGATTAAGTCTCGGGAGATACAAATTTCTAAAACCTCTGTCTCACATTATTAATCAAAATCTAGAAATAACTGCTTATAAAAGACACACGGGCATTTCCCGACAGATGATTTAAAAAAAGATAGGAAAGAATAAACAAAGAGGTTGTTGACTGCGTATGCGAATGATGGACACATAAAAATTTTGTCTACGAATGACAAAACTTTTACAGAAGAGGAATCTTTCAATAAACAAAAAGACGGGGTATACGCTAGGTCGGCCAAAAAAGCATCTCAGCTGGTGCCAAGGGTTCAGAGAGGCTTTTATGCAGCACCTGTGATGTTTTTATGGAGAGTGTGTTATGATGAAGTAATTGACATTCACTTTTATGAAAAGGGAGTCAAAACCAGTCGCTGTGTATCAACAGAAAAATTGAAAAAACATTTTTTTAAGTGTATGTCATTATTTTATTTTCTAACATAAATTTATATTAGTCTTCCTCATAAGATATCAATTTTTTAGCTTCTGAAAAGAAAAGTTGAATTATTTTTAAACCCTACAGAGCCAAATTAAAGAGCGCTTACAACTGATGCTACCATTTACATGAAATGTCCTTACGTAATATAAAATTCCAAATATAATTCTGGGAGGTTTTAGATCTGAGCCTGCACATTCGCATAAAAAAGGAATTGGTCTTCTCACGCGTAATAAAAACCGGCTTTCGCGTGCATCCCGGCTCAATGAAGCCAATTTCAAAACCCTGGCGCGTTACGTAAGCTCATTAAGTCACCGCGCCAGTCCCGCTTCTAATGTACTCAAACGCAAGAAAAATCAGATAACACCTGATTCCTCAAATTAGTGCGGTGAAAGCGCTGCGTGCCGCAACGAACAAAATTGGCGCTCTTCGCCACCGTTGCGTAAGGCCCAACTTCCGATGATTCCATGACGTTCAACGAAACCGACTTTGGTTTAGCTTTTCGAGTAAAATGAGTGTTACTGCGCACAGTAAGGAGGCCTTACGTAACCGCTCGCTGTAGCACTAATTTTCCGCGTTTCGCCGCAGATAATGCCGCCCACCTGCTTCGCGGCCTGCCATGTGAGCAGTGGTTAACAGGCCGAGGTAACCAGGAAACCAAGGAAGTCAGCCCAGCAATCGGGTGCAAGTTTTACAAGTAGAAAGCGAAGGAGCGCTCATGAAGCCATCGCTTGGTTCGTTTCACCCTATTACGACGACCAACCAAGGGAATTTCCAGCATTAGCTTTCACAGAAACGCTGTGACGCAAAATTCAAAGGGGCCAGGAAACTCATGATAATCATTACTTTCGGGGGCAGGCTTTTAAAAGGTTGTTGCAATAAGCCCGAATATTAAAAAGAACGTATTATTATTTACAAAAAAAAGGAATTCTAGCAGTTCCGAAGAAAGCAAATTATTTTTTCTTGGACTTCAAGAGGTATCAACCCTTTCCCCTACCGTACTTATGCTAGCTTTAAATACTGCACCAAAATTTAATTTAGTAATTTCTAAAAAAAACAAGTTTTTCTTAGCAATTTTACTTATACCCAGATTTACGAAATACCATTTTAAGACGCTTAATAGTGCAGGAGCTTAGGCATTTCTTACGCAACACTGAACTAAAAGTTGCCGCTAAAAATTATAAATAATTTTAAAAGAGTGGATAATATTAAAAAAGGAATAAACCTATTAAAATAATAAAATGAAGGAAATATTGGTATTGCGTATATAAATTATTAAAGTCGGATAGTAGTGATAAAAAGCCTAATTCTGGGCTGTAGCGATATAGACTAAAATTGATAGTAAATAACAGCGAGTTAGTAAAATCATTAGAAATATCGAAGCAAGTGGCCTTTTACTGATAAATTACGCGAATTTGTGGACATTGATAAGGAACATTAACTCCGAGTTGATCCGGAGACGTTCCTTACCGCGACGATTCATGAAGTTAGGTAACACACAAAACACATAAAGAACAGGGTCGCATTTAGGAAATTTAACTAATATAAAATGCCTTCTTCCGCAAGCAGCACAGACACAAACAAAGAAACTGATCGGAAAACAGAAGAGACGTTCCTTAAAAAATTTTTAAGAAGTAAATTAACAAAAAAAAACCCACGAAAGCAGAAGATAGAAGAAAAATGATTCTAAAGACGTAATAATTAATATAATAAAATCACTTTTAAATAGCAACGACAATATAATGAAATAATTAAAAGAAATCAGGAGGGAACAGAAAAAGAACCACAAAGAATTGTTAGCAGTATAGAAAGGAAACGACAATATGAAGAAGAAAATATAACAACTCAAGGGAAGAATAAAACAACTTGAGAAACTTAATAAAATGGGGAATTTAATAACACCAGGATGAAATGTAACTAATAACTACAACAAATTGAACAATGTTATGGAAAACTTTATTTCAAAAGAATTAAAAGTTGAGATAAAACTAAGAAATGCAGGAAAATAATCGGAATAACATCAGTTATAGAAACTGAAATCTACTCAAAAACCAATCCAAATTAAAGAATTAAACGCAGCAAGTTTATATCAACTCAGACCTAACTAAATATGAAATGTAAATGCAGAGAAAAATCAGGAAAATAGCAGAAGAAAGGAAAAACGAGAAAGAGTGGCGATGAAAGAGCATAAAAAATCGAAAAAGGCTTGCCACGCCAAGCTCTCAAAAACCTAGAAAGTGAAAATCTAAAGACTAAACCAACGATAAAAAACTATAAAAAGTAAATGGATAAGGAAGAAAACCCAATTAGTACAAGAACACAATAAAGACACATGGAAAATCGCTTCATGAAATGGGAAGGAACATGAATTGTGTGACAAATTCAAAGAATGTAACTTATACATTCTGACAGTACCAGAAATCAAGATGGAAAGACAAATATTAGAAAACAACTATTCATAGACGTAGCATGGAGTACCCCAGGAAAAAAGGGCGACAGCAGTAGAAGTAATCATAGAACGACAAATCACAATAACACTGGCACTTTACGGACCAAACGAAGATAACACAGCAGAAAAGAAAGACAAGTTCTAGGACTAGCTAACTTACAAACTGAAAATGACAATGAAAATATGGAGATACAAGTAGAAGAGTCAAAAGAAAAATATGAGTGCTAAAGTATTAGCTAAACAAGAAGATAAAAGTAGAAATAACAATACTATCTCATAAATAAATTAATATTAGCTAATTTAAAGAGAAAGAAGAAACAAAATACTGGATGTGAATGTCGTGCGTGTTCCTAAAATGTACACTGATCGCTAATAACAAAGATAAAAAGAGAAAGATCAGAAAATAACGGTGAAAATAGCGAATGTTAAACTATAAAGGTTTACAAATTAAGAAAAAAAGAAACTACAAAAAAACACCAATGAAGAAAATAGAAAAATTGATACAAACAATAAAAACAATAAGGAGTTATGGAAGTTATTTTTTTTTTCTTTTATTGTTATTACAATCTGATCTTATGTATAGATCAATGAATAATCTTATTCTAACTTTAAGTTACGACGTTTGAAAATCTTAAACTAAGGTCTTTTACTCACTAGCGTGCCTTGTGTTCTAGTATCTTAACTACACTAAACTTATAGTGTAGCACGACCCGTACGATGCTCTGCTTTGCGCTATCACTCTTTCACTAACTAAAAAGCTTCGTCTCTTGAGTCTTCCTATCAGGTTTGTGTTGTCCAGGAGCTGAATGGTCGCAACATTTACATAATTGAGTAGCCTTTGGTCAACAATAAATGTTTCTGTTTTGGCAGCACCAAGGTGCATCAACTATGTTCGTTAGTGCTTTGTTGTGGATCACTTGAATGTTGTTTTTGTTGGCACAACCCCAGAGTTGAATGCCAATGTCCATGTGGGTTTTAAGATTTGCTTATATAAGAGCAGTTTGCCATTTGTGGACAACTTGGAGTTTCTCCCAAGTAGCCAATACATTTTTTTCAATTTGATGCCAAGCTATTCACGTCTCTTTTTGACATGGACTCTTCAGCAAAGTCTATCGTCTAAGGTCATTCCCAGTTATTTAGCTAAGGCAGCCTAGGGGATCTGGGTATCGTTAATTCTGAGAGGTAGATGTTGCTTTTGTTTATTAGTAAAGTCTACAAGTACAGACTTATTTTCATTTAACTTGATGCGCTACGTTTTAGTCCAGGTGTTAATTTTATTAATAGAGATTTGAAGTTTCTTACCAGCCTGGTCTTTTCGGCGGCAATAGTTGCGGTGTCATCAGCAAATATTGCTATTGTTTTATGTTCAAGAGATGTCACTAGTATATAATAGGTAAAGTATCAGACCTAGCACACTACCTTGTGGTACCACTGCCCTAATTTCCTTTAACTCATAATAGGTATCTTTTTGTTTAATTGTAAAATATCTTTCTGATAAGTAAGAATATAAAAGTTGATGTGGTAGAGACAAGTTCAGTTTGTGAAACAAGCCTTCATGTCACACTTTGTCGAAAGCCTGAGCGACATCGAGGAAAACGATGGAACAGACTTTTCTTTCTTCTAGAGATTTTTTTATTACGGTTGTGAACCTATGGACTTGATCGATGGTCGAGTGGTCTTCTCTGAATCCAAACTGGTAGCAAGAAATCAGATTCTTTTTCTCTACTAGGGGTTTCAGTCTCTTCGGGAATATATTTTCATACAACTTCAAAATAACTGATAACAATGACATAGGTCTATATGATGCTACGTCTTGAGTAGGTTTTCCTAGTTTAGAAATCATGATGACTGCCGCTTTCCACATCTTAGGAACATACTTCAGTCTGAACGATGCGTTAATAAGATTGGTAAGTTTGTAATAGCCTTTCTTGGGAGTTGCTTCAAAATTTCTCCAGTGATTAGGTCAAAGCCAGGAGGTTTTTTCGGATTAATGTTTGTTTTAATTTCATCTGAGACTTCTTTTGTTAAAGCAGCTCTAATGGTGACATCTTCTTGCTCTGGTTCCGTTCAGTTTTGAGTATATTTTCCATCATTTGGTTGTAAAATGTTCTCAAGATATTCTGGAAATCTATGAGTCTTTTGGGTATTATTTCGGGCCCAACTTCCATCCGACTTTCGAATTGGGGAATTATGCATCAATGGTCTTTTTAGACGCTTAGTGGCCTTCCAGAGTAAATAATCTGTTTTGTTATCATTTGTTACTTCACTCAGGCAGTCTCCGATCCATTCGCTTTTGATGCGTTGAATTTCTCGCTTTAACTGCCGAGTTGCACTGTTCAGAGTTGTTTTGTCTTTTGGTGCTCTAGTCTGTTGCCATTTCCTTCTGAGCTTTCTCTTTTCTGAAATAAGGTTCCTAATCTCTTTAAGATAGTTATTTCCTTTTGTTCTACGGATAAGCTGGGGTGTGTTGTCCCATGCCGCTTGCTGTATGTTTTTGACAAACCGATCAACTTCGTCATCCAGTTGTTCTTCAGTTCAATTAACTCCTCAAGTTGGATTTTAAAGCTTAGCCAATCTGTCATCTTGTTAGTTAGGCTCGGAGGATTTTCTTTCTGGATTACACTGTCACTCAGTGTGAATACTATCGGCGAGCGATCTGAGTTTATATCCCATGCTTCTTTAACATAGATGCAATTTGATGAGATATTTCTGATTACAAAAGTCTATGAAACCAAAAATTTTATGGGGATCGGTTGGATTGCCTGCTGATAATTCTGCGCATTTAAGCTGTGTTGCTGCTGCTAAAAGTTCCTTACCTTTAGTTGTAGTTAACCTAAATCTACTTATTGTTATTTCTTTATAGCATGTCTCGGTGCACAATATACTGCCGTGGCCATTATTTCATATATTTAGTTTTAATGCCTGCAGCTGTGGCCTGCATTTCCACTGTTTGGTATCCCATTTTCTGCTGTTGTGAGATGGATTCGTTTATAATAATTGCATTTCCTGCTTTTGCTGCGTTATTCAGGTGGATTGTATGATAGATTTTAAACCCCTTAAATTTGATGTATGACTTTTCGTAAAATGGGTCTCAGATATAAGGCATACATCAGTTTCTTTCTGTCAAGGACTGCTTGCAACTCTTGTTGTTGCAGCAATTCATTGGTATTCCACTCCATTATTCTTAACTGGTTAACCATTTTTAGTTTTAGGAATCGCTCATTGTGCGCGATATTCTAATTTGGAAGTACGCTCATCCGTTTTATTAAGTTTCTTTAATATTTGTTGAAGCATTTTGTCAATAGTTGGAATCTTTCCATTTATTTTTATTTCATTATATTTATCTGTTTTATCAAACACTACTTGGCTGTAGGGCTTGCTCTTAGGTCCGTTTCCTTGTTGTGTTAAAGCTGAGTGGATTTTTGAGGTTGTTTAGGTAGACCAGGTTACTTGAGTTGCTATTATTAATTTCTTGCATTTCTTTTGGTACTACACACCCACGATAGTTGGCCGGATGTCCTTTTCCACAATAAACACATTTTGGAGCTGCCTCCTATGGCTTTTCATAATCCGTTGTAAGATGTTTCCCAGTGCATTTCACACATCTGAGTTCTTTAACGCAGTAGCTCTGCGTATGTCGATAAGCTTGGCACCCCTTACACTGCGGTACTAAGCTTAATTTTCTAATTGGCTAAATTTGAACTCTTATGCCCATAATGTCGGTTATCCTGAAGATTTTATTAATATCTTCATCATTTCTGCATGTCAGCATGAACATCTTCAGTGGCTTTTTTCTTTTATACTTCAATTTTCTAATAACTTCAAAAAGTTTTACTCTTCTTCTCGTGTCCTTCACAAAAATGATGAAGATTGAAAGCCATTACCTTAATTGGTCGTTTCTGCTTATTTTCATAGGAGTACTCTAAATTTTTTTTTCATATGTGCTAGTGAGATCTTGGTATGGTTCTCCATTCTCCATGTTGATTTTGACATTTTTATCGTTAATGATTTTAATTTGATACCGCGCCATCATATTGTTTATGAGGTCATGGGGCATGTTAAAATTTTCAACTCCATCCACTGTTATTGGAGACGGTTGCGGTAATTTCTGGTTTTTGATTGTCCTTTTTCTAAAAATTTTGGACTGAGTTGTGGAAGGGTGAGTAACGTATTCGTTTTGTCCCTTTTTACCCTTATCCATTCGGTCTCTTTGGCTGATCTTTCTATCAGCGAAGTATTCGACCGGTTTTTCTTTTCCTTTTTGAACTAGTGAACTTTGTTCTAGGCTATTTTCTAACCCCTTGTATTTGGTTTCTAATTCTGCATATTTGTATGTTGCTGCTGCATTGCATTAAATTTGCTAACTATGCAATTTAGTTCACACTCAGAATTCTTCAAACCATTATAAACCGCCCGTTCATTCTGCGATCTGGCACTATTTTCCTGAAATAGCGCATTGTCTTGTTGTATTAATTATGACTCATTAAGCGTGGGTTGTATTGGCGTTCCCTGAAACATTGTTACGCGATAATTTACGGCCGTGAACTTGACCGCCGGATATCACTCGCGCACAATGATAACCACTTATCACTCACTGAAGGTAAACAATTAGAAACATAAACAACTTGAAATAAACAGCAAGAAATATAGTAAGAAATTAGAACAAAAAATGGAAGAACGAAAACTAGATATGAGATCTACAATAGACAATAAAACAAAGTGAAAACAAGTAAAAGAAAGCATGAGCAACAGCTGAGTAACATTTTGGAAAAAGAATGGAGCAGCAAAGACAATCAAAAGCATTGTGTCGTCCCTACGCATTGAAACAAGTACGGACGTAGAACTCCGGTTCCACAGATGTCCGGGGCTTCTATACATAAACAAAAACTTGCGGCCATTTCCGGTCAAACCGGTCTCAAGATTTTCCGATTAGGCTGATTTTTGGCGTCTGGACTTGACTTATGGTCCTTAGTTGAATACTGAAAACGTTATGTCTCTATCTAGCACAGATCAAAAATTATAAGACTTAACAGAGGTCCGAAATGGCATGATAGAAACTTGTCTCCAGCTTGGAAGCTGCCTTGATCAAAAGTTGAAAAATAAAAGGACGGACAGACAGACGACATTACTCTCTACATAAGGCTTCTCATTTTAATGTACATAAGTACCAATAAAATAAAAACAGTTAAAAATTATTCCGTATTTTGATATCACGCTATTTAGCATCCGGCGAAAAATTGGAAACCCCAGGAAAAGTATCAGAAGCCATACTGTAAAAAATAAAAAAACACTAACCTTACTACACAAAAATTCGTGTACAAAAATAATACAAAACTTATAGTCGCTCCCAAAAGTATGGAGGCAATGTTAATAAAATAGAAACGGTCGCACGATCGCAGTATAATCTGGTAGCCGACGCACGTGGAGTGTAATGCGTAGGTGTGAATGAGAGCGACTTCCCTGGCCGGGTCAGTTGGCAGTCAGCTAGTGAGTGAGCACGCTAGTCTGTGATCGACTTATTTGCTATTACTAAGTATGTAGAGCATCAAATCTGCATAAAATTTTAGTCTATCGGAAACAATGCATCGAAAACACCACGAATAAATTCGTGGTACAAACAATTCCGGAATGACTGCAAATCTGTTGAAAGTGATCTATGTTTTAGTAGAGTCAAATTAGTAAGAAAAACGCTAAAAGCTCAAAATTCTTAGTGGGTACACGTATCGAAACGTTCCAAGGCGCATTCGATTCGTAAGAGCCTCAGAAAGAAATGTTGCCACATATTTTTTTGTTATGATGCGAAAGTGCATTTGGGCACGCAAAAAATGCATTTATTTGATGCACTTTTTACAGACCCAAAAGAAAATTTTATTTCTCGCTTAATATTGGCCAAAATAAGCTCATTCTCGTTACTCGGAGGTTTTTGTAGTCGCTGATCACGAATATGATGTTTAGAAGATGCCGCGGTACACTTTGAGGGCATAATTCTGGGGATGGGGGTGATTTTAAAGAACTACCTCAAATTTGTTTGTTTTCCAAGTTTAAACTGTCTATATAAGGGTTTTTGAGTCGCTGAGTACGCATATATGACCAGAGGGAATACAAGCGACTAGCAGCGCAAGTGAAGACCGCCGTCGTGGAGCACCGCAACGCCGCCTGGGAGAGCAAGCTGGAAGCCCTCGATGCGACCGACTACTCGCTATGGAGAATGGTCAAGGTACTTCGCAACAGAAGACCCCCCGTACGGCCCATCCACGGGGAGAACGGCGTAGCGCACACCGTCGAGGACAAGGCAGAAGCTTTTGCCGACTGTCTCGAGCGTCAGTGCGATATTGACTACCAGGACGCTGACCTTGACCATCTCGATGTCATCGATCGTATGGTGGAGCGACTTCGAGGACGCCACTGCACCGACCACCTGGAAGAGGTGACCCTCGAAGAGATCTAGCAGCTTCATCCGAACCGCACGCTGAAGGCCCTCCCGAAGGCGGCAGTCGTCTGCATACGTGTCATCGCCAACGCTGTCCTGAAGCTCCGCCACTTCCCGAGCCAGTGGAAGATAGCGGATGTCGTGATGCTTCCCAAGCCCGGGAAATCAGGCACATTTCCCCAGGATTATCGACCGATCAGCCTCCTGCCAAACCTGGGGAAACTGGTGGAGAGAATCATACACCAACGCCTGAAGACAGCAGTCGAAGAACTCGAACTAATCCACCAACTCCTTCGGGTGGTGGAGCAGATCACGGAAGGCTTCATCAAGAAGCAATACACCGCTTTAGCCTTCCTAGACGTGGCCAAGGCATTCGACAAGGTGTGGCACTATGGTCTCATCTTCAAGATGGCTTCAGATAACATCCCGCTGCCGATGGTCCAGCTGATTCGGTCCTTCCTGTTTGGTAGGAGGTTCCGGATCAAATTCGGCGGCGTGAAGTCATCGGAGAGACGTCTCCGAGCCGGCGTTCCCCAAGGCTCGGTACTGTCCCCCAGTCTCTACAACATCTATGTGAGGGACATTCCGACGACCCTCTCCACGAAGATGGCCCAATTTGCAGACGACACTGCGGTATTGTCAAGCTCGCTGAGGCCCTCCCTGGCAGTACGACGAGTCCAGGAGGAGCTCGACAACATCGAAGAATGGTGCGACCGATGGCAAATCAGGATCAACCCCGAGAAGAGCGTGGCGGTCCTGTTCACCACCAAAATGAAAATCAGGTGGCGCGGTGACCTGGGAAATATCAAGATCTTCGGAAGAGATATACCCTGGAAAGAAGAGGCACGGTACCTCGGAGTGACGCTAGATAAGAAACTTACCTGGAGAGTTCACGTGGAAACCATGGTAACAAGAGCCAAGGCAGCCCACCAAGCCTTGGGGAGCCTGACGCACCCCAACAGCAAAATATCTCAAACCAACAAACTCATGCTGTACAAGACAGTCATCCGGACCACGATGACGTACGCATGTGCTGTTTGGGGTTATGCGGCAAAAACCCACGTGAACAAACTCCAGGTGGTCCAAAATCGGGCATTACGGACCATCTTCAGCGGTCCATGGTACGTACGAAACACCACGATACACAGAGACGCCAACGTGCCTACCATCCAGGAGTATATCTCCCAGTGCGCTCAACAACTACACACGAGCGTCCAAGGCCACGGAAATCCAGCAATCCGTGGCCTTTATAACTATGAAGTTGACAGAGGCGCCTGCCACAAGCGCCCGAAGATCTTGATTCCCCCGTAAGCGGTGCGGGGGCGGCCTGAGCAACAGGCCAACCAACTTCCCAGATAGGTCACCGAAGAGATGGGGGTTAGGGGCTGGAAACCCAGGAACCCCCAATCACGTGATGAAGATAAATGAAATGAAATGAGTACGCATATGATGCTTAGAAAGTGCCCCGGTGCACTTGGCGGGGCAGTATCCTGGGGCTGAGGGCGATTTTGGAAAACCAGCTCAAATTTTTTTGTTATTCGAGATTAAAATGTTAATATTTGATAGCAATTTTTTTTAAATTCGGCAGTTTCCGATTCAGCACACGGTAGATATTTTATTTTTTAGCTAATAGGAAATAAATATATATATTTGGAAGGTTATTATTGCAACAGAAAAGATTGATTGTGAAAATTTAATCATTGTAACGTTTTTCTTTCTAAATCTGTTGCTCAAAATTGCTTTATAAAAATTTCAATTCACTTTGATAAAAGAGAAAGACTAAGAAAACTATATAAAATTCAAATTTGAATATTACTTTTGATTTTTTTACTTAAACAGAACCTTAGAAACCATTTTGTAAACCTTAAAACCCCTGTTTATTTAATACTGTTAAAACGTGGACACTGATAGGGTTGTCTGTGTGCAGGCAAATTTTTTTTGTAATAACATCTAAAAAAATCTTTTTTAAAAATAATTAAAATTGAATTATAATCAAATGAAAAAATGCCCTACTCGTACCCAGGTGCTCCAAGGAACCCTTTGCCCAAAGTGCCCCAGGGCATTTTCTCACTTCGGTGCGTTGAAGTTTAATTTGAGAACCAACATCGTTATCAGAGATCCCAAAAACCCTTATCCAGACAGTTTAAACTCAGAAAACAAACAAATTTGAGGTTATTTCCCAAAATCGCTCCCATTCCCAGGATTATGCTCCCCTCCAAGTCCATTGGGGCACTTTTTAAACATCATATTCGTTATGAGAGACTCCAAAAACCCTTATATAGACAGTTTAATCTTGAAAAACAAACAACGTTGAGCTGGTTTACTACAATCATCCCAATCCCCAGAATTATGCCCCCAAAGTGTATCGCGGCACCTTCTAAACATCATATTCGTGATCAGCGACTACAAAAACCTCCGAGTAACGAGAATGAGCTTATTTTGGCCAATATTAAGCGAGAAATAAAATATTCTTTTGGGTCTGTAAAAAGTGCATCAAATAAGTGCATTCTTTGCGTGCACAAATGCACTTTCGCATTATAACAAAAAAATACTCTTACGAATTGAATGCGCCTTGGAACGCCTCGATACGTGTACCCACTAAAAATTTAAAGCTTTATTACTAATTTGCCTCAACTATTTCGGAAATTCAGCAACAAGCAGAACACCAAAAAATATTAATTGTCCACAATTAACTAGAATCACAACAAAAGACAACAAGAATCGTCGATTGACAGCCTGACAATGGAAAGATGAATTAAAGCTTATGTTACAGATGTGGTCCTACGACTTCTGCATGTTCCTAAATCTTAGATCACATTTAAAAGAAAAATATTCTAAAACCATTGAAGAGATTCAGGTCAATCCTACGAGACAATAATTCCAACATAGGACTTTGCAGAATGTTGTGAACAATGGCGACGACTCTGGGAAAAACGTGAAAATTATGAAAACCTTAACATTCGCTACAGACTATGTATAAAAGTTTACACAAGTTCACATTGGCAAGCTGCAAAGAAAAGGCGCAGCCACCTGAGTAATATACAGGGTTCGAGAGAATAATATTTTTTTTAATTAACCGCTGAGCGTGCAACCTTCAGTAACATAAGCCGTGACATTTTAGTATCCACCATAACTTGGAGTGATAAACACCAAGCGTTTGTGTTAGACTTATTTTTTAATTGGTGATTATGTGATTGTGACACAGCCGCTGTTTCGTAGGCATTTCTGGGTATATGTAAACATATAGAAATCTACGAGCTAATGTGTGGACTATGACAAAGTACGACATGCAAAAGATGACATCCAGCGGTGCTGCCTTAAATAAAATACAAATATACATATCACATAGGTAAAGTTTTAATTTTAAGTCTAAATTAGATTACTAAATCTACTGGCCATTTTCTTTTCAGACGTCTTCGGTGAGCCTTCTCTAGCCAGTAGAGCTGATATTTGATCTAGGGTGATGTAATGTAGTCTCACAGATATGAGCCTTCTATCGTATGCATACCAGTTATTTATCTTTGACATAGGGTATCTATATCTAAAGATCTTTGTGGAGCGTACGATTACATACACAAAGCGTTGATTATAGTACGTAAAGCTTTGGATTGGAATCGCTGAAGAATGTCAATGCTAGACGAACTAGACCACCCCACAATTCGATCCCATGTGTCCAGATGTGTTTAATAATCGTCTTGCAGATGTTACTATTTATCTGACGTAGGCAGGTCTTCAGTGTACACCAAATAGAGGAGCGGCCCAAGAACACTACCCTGAGATAGTCCGGATGATCTGCTTTATTTCCAAAACTTCGTAGCGATCTGAGAGATAAGACTTGAACAGAAAGTAGTATTGGTATCTGATTTTGAACAGTGAACCTCGATACCAGACTCTGTCAAACGCTTGTTTGACATGTAGAAGAACGGCACACGTTTTTGTCTTCAAAGCTCTATTTATTACATTTACGACTCTATGACATTGTTGTATTGTTGAATGGCCGTGTCTGAAGTCGAATTGATACTGTGGTATTACAGTTTCCAGGAATGCTTCTGCGGTTATCCTTCTGAGAATCAGTTTTTCAAGCAGTTTAGATATCGACAGTAGGCTAATTGGCCTGTACGACGAAACTTCATTAGGTGCCTTGGCTGGTTTTAAGATCATTACAATTTGGGCAAATTCGACTTGAGAAGGCCAGTACGTTAAGCCAAGTATTGTGTTGAATAACATAATTAAAAAGGTGGTGCCTTTTCTGGGCAGCTCTTTCAGCACCTTGCCGGTTATAAGATCGTAGTCCGGTACCTTGTTGTTATATAGGAATTTAATTTAACTGCGTATTTCAGCAACCGAAAAGAATTGAATCGATGGATATAGTTGTAGCAAAGTTGATAGATATCTTCAACTACAGGACTAGCATTATTCGTGTGTGGCATAGACTTCTGCTAGATGGTGAGCAAATACTTCAGTTTTTTCTTTACCTAATCTGACCCATTGTCCGTGCTGGTTTTTATCGGTGGGACAGGTTTCAGCGGTCGTTTGAAACACTTTGAAACTCTCCAGAGGAAATGGTCAACTCTTGTAATACCGCTAAGATATGTTTCAAATTGTTGATTGCAAACTTCTTTCAGATTTATTTTGAAGCGATTATTTAGTTGGTTATAGTTTTATCTGACCTGGATATTGTGTGTGCGCTTTCATATAGCCCTCGTTTTGCGTTTTTCATCTATAAGTTTTCTCAGCTCAATTTACTGAATCTGAGCTTTTACGTGCAGAAATTGGAGTGGCACACCATCTCGATTCCTGTATTATTTTAATCAACTTATCCGTGGCAAGCTTTAGCTCCTCTGGTTGTTTTAACTTAATATTCAGCTTCAGATTAAGTTTGATATACTCTTTAAATGAACCCAGTCGGTATTTTTGTTGAAAATTGCGGGAGCGCTTTATCTGAATGTTCCTGTAGAGCTAATTGTGACAATAATAGGAGTATGATCTAACAAAGGATCATAGCTGGGAACAGTGTTTATATAGTTATTTGAAATCTGGGATTTTATCTGAGTCGCTTGGCCAGTATGTTGGAGTGCCCGATGAAAAATATAAGTAATTTTTTTCATTAATTACGATGAGTAGCTGTTTTTCTCTGGTGAAGCGGCGACACGGAAGACAGTAGATTGCAGATACAGTTAGTGGGGCAGGTAGACTATTAGTCTATATAGATGTAGCCTGAAGAAATGCTTCATATTTTGGCAGTTCATGATGGATTATTCTTCTTTTCACTGTGAAAGCAGATCCTCTGTAAGTCTTGATAAATCCTACTACCCTTATAATTTGCAGGATGCGGACCGCCGAATAGTGCACAAGGGGCAGGCATATCTCTGGTTTTTTGCATGTTTTAGTATCATGAGCACCTCCACATTTAATACATACGAATGAGACATGACAATACGTGAATATGTGATTATATGATTAACATCTTAATAAAAAAGGTGTTAATCAGTCAAGTACCAATAACTAAAGTAACACGCCTGTACACAAAAGATAGAAAGCCCCTGCCGGTTTGTGCATTAGAGTTAACCAATAACGAACAAGGAAAAAGAATTTACTCGCTAAAATCAATGTTCCACTCCATTGTAACAGTAGAGGCCAGAAGAAAACCCAAAAACATTCCCCAGTGCCATAGGTGCCAGCAGTATAGCCATACGAAAAACTACTGTAGTTTAACACCACAATGCGTAAAATGCGGAGGGAACCACCTACATGCTGACCGTCAGAACAAACCCAGTGATCCACCCAAATGCGTTAACTGTGGAGGCGATCATAGCGAAAATTATCGCGGCTGTCCTCGCCACATTGAGCTGTTAAAACAACGTAAAAGAACCCAACTAACTCGTATGTAAACAACACGCAGACTTTTGCAGACAAACTCAAGAGTAACTGGTGTGGCGGCCTTTTCGCTCTTGAACCGCTTTATATCGCGGCGGCATGCGGGCCTTTGATATCTGCTGCTACGTTTTGCCGTCGCACACAAAACGGCATATGTGCTTTTGCTCAGCCGACAAGTCTGCATACGCCGTCGGCGGCACCTTTTGATATGAAAGGTGCTGTCGAATGAAAATTGCCCGCAAAAGACTTACCGCTAAGCCAGTCGCGAAGCCCGGCGACATACCTGCACCGCAGCGCGGCCAATTCGGTCGTGTCTTAACACCCCGCAAATACGCACACCGCAGCGCGGCCAATTCGGTCGTGTTTTTAACATCCCGCAACAGACACGAAGACAGCGCAGCAAGGTGGCCACCGTGGAACCATCGCCGACGAAGCCGAAGCCGATTCAGGTGAGCGATTTGGCAATACTCGTTGGTTGATATCGGTAGCCGCCCCCATCCGCTTACGCGACGGCCGTTTAAGGGACGATTTGGGCCTTATCGGTTGACGTTCCCATACGGGCCGTACTTAGTTTCCCACACCGCACCACGAGAGCGGCTATTTACACGCCTGCCTCTCCAGTAACTTAACTCCTAACACTACTCCTACTCTTACCACCCTAAATACACCCTCCATACCAAACAACATTATCCAAACTCTACTTGATCACATTACGCCGTATCTCAGTCAAATCAAAACTTTCATTATCAACACTCTCCTACCAATGCTCATCACTGGACCATAATCGTAGGAAAACGATACAAAACTTAACCATCCTTAACTGGAATGCTAATGGCATAATCAACCAACGCTCACTACTTATTAGGTTGCTAGCAAGATGCAACGTAGGCATCTCTTGCATAACGGAAACAGATCTAGATCAGGCCATCAAATTCCAATCACCATGTTATAACACACATCGTAAAGATCGAAACTCCAGAGTAGCAGCTGGTGGAGTGACGATGCTCATCAAAAACAAATATGTGTATTCTCTACTCCCCGAAATCCCCAACTTCAAAATCGAGTTGATTGCAATTAAAGACAAACTCGATGATCATAGCAACATCACAATAATCAGCGCTTACAGGCAGTCCAACATTAAGTTATCGAGGAAGATATCATTAGAGTTTTTGTTACGCCCGAACCAACGCTGGTTCTTGGAGACCTAAATGCCAAAAACACCCTGTGGGGTTGTAGAGCTTCAAACCCCGAAGGCAACAAACTTGAAAACCTGGCCACAAATAACTCTTTCCAAATTTTGGCACATAACGAATACACCTATTTCCCGTATCGCGCTGACCACCAGCCTGATACTCTAGACATAGTTCTTCAGAAAAATTTTAATAAACCAATCTACCAAAGAGTCATAACTGAACTAAATTCTGGCCACCTCCTTGTTATTGTTACTTTCACGAACGCTTTAATCATCAAGAAACCCATCCCAAAACTAATCAATGGCAAAGTAGATTGGAACATATTTGAAGACCAGATGACTAGTGAACTACACTGTCCAACAAGTCTTCAAAGTGAAAGAGACATTGATGTAGCCATAAGCCATCTTACCTTCACAATAGAGGAAACTATTAGACTTGCCACCACAACAACTCCTAGACGAACTTATCAGACTGACTATAGTCCTCCTAGATACGTGATTGACCTAATTAAAGCAAAAAGTCAACTTCGACGAGAATGGCAAAGAACCAGAAATCCCCAACTCAAAAACAGACTAAACAACATAACTCACCGAATCAAATTAGAATCACAGCATACCAAAAGCACATAGCTGACTTTAGTACGGAAGACTGGGGGCTATGGAAAACTACAAAAAAAATACTGAACCAAAAAACAGAACTCTCCCCATTATGTTCCGAAAATCCACCACAGATCTTGAAAAACCAACCGCTTTTGCCAATAATCTTAAAAGTAATTTTACTCCTGTAATCACCTGCACGCCCACCCACAAACTGCAAGTCATTAATGATATCGAAAGTATATATAAGTATACCCGACTGTATCCAACCAACTTCACCCGACGAATTCTTTAGCATGATACAGGATCTCCCAGATAAAAAATCTCCCGGACATAACTTAATCACCAACAATATCCTCAAACACATCACTAAGAAGACATTAGCCTATCTAAGTTCAACACTAAACGCCTGTATGAGACTGGGCTACTTTCCATAAACCTGGAAACATGCACATATCGTAATGATCCCAAAACCTGGTAAAAACAAAAAGAAAATAAACAGCTACAGACCCATTAGTCTACTGACATCACTTTCTAAGCTCTTCGAAAAAGTAATCCACAGTCGACTACTTAGGCATATTGAAAATCACAATACAATACCTAAACATCAAATTGGCTTCAGGAAAGGCCATTCTGTTAGTTACCAAAATCAAAGAATAAGCGAGCTCACCGAACGGGGCTTCAACAGTAAACAATACATGGTAGCAATCTTCCTCGATGTCGCCCAGGCGTTCGACAGGGTATGAATAGAAGGCCTCAAAAAGAAAATCCTTCATATTACAATGCCTGCTTATCTCAAAGCAATCATATTCTCCTTTCTAGACAACAGAACATTTGCTGTCAAAATCAACACAACCCTGTCCGAAATCACCAAAATCCGAGCTGGAGTTCCCCACGGCAGCATCCTGGGGGCAACTTTCTTCAACATATAAACGTCTGACTTACCAGAGCCTAGTGCTACAATAGCTACCTTCGCAGACGACACTTCTATTTTCACGCAAGCCGATAACCTCAATGAAGCAATCTCCAAATTACAGATCGCAACTGACAAACTTTTAACTTAGTTCAAAACCTGGAACATCAGAATAAATCCTGACAAATGTCAAACCAAACTTTTTACACTAAGAAGACTTAACAATCCTCCTTACGTACAAATTGAAGACAATGAAATACCTTGGAATCCCAATAACAGTCAAATACTTGGAATTATATCTTGGCACTCGATTAAGCTGGGGGTACCACATAAACCAGAAGCTTACCCAAAGCTACATTAGACTACAAGAATTATATCCACTTATCAACCGAAAACCCAAAGCTACATTAGACTACAAGAATCCTATATCGCTTTACTCTACAAAGCCCTAATTCGACCTCTCGTTCTATGTGGATCACCGGTCTGGTGCAACGCATCAAATACCAACATACAGAAAATACAGCGCCTCCAAAACAAAGTCCTAAGAATCATAGTCAACGCACCGTGATACGTTAGAAATACCCAACTACATGAAGAACTCGGCATCTTACCCATCGATCAATACATCAAGAACTGTGCGGAAAATTTTTAAACTAATATTCACACCAGGCTTAAACGCAAATTACTACAGGGCCTAGTTATAGCAGACCATAGACAAAATTAACCAAATGTGAATTCACCGCGCTTATTATTTTGTCGCACTATGTCACAATATATTTATATTCTAAGTTATAATATGTCACAAATCTTTTACCTGTGCTATGTATAACAAATAATTGTTGATCTAGCAATAAATGTATATTAAAAAAAAATGATTGACATCTCGTACACTGTACAAGTTCGATTTTTTTGCATGGAGGCTCAACTTTAATAGACATATTTTGTAGGAATTTGTGATGATAGATTTCTTTATTATTTTCTGCAGGTTCTAGATTTATGAGGAATAAGGGTAAAGAGTCCTTTGTTATTCTACCTTTTATATTACGCACATTTATAGTTGTAAAACCAAGTTGATGCAATTCCTTTTTAATTTCTTCCACCGACACTGTGAGGTGTAACTTTTTACTACGTCATATGCTCTCTGTTATTTAAATTGGAACATATGATGTTTAATTTCTTTTTCTTGTAAATGTTCACTTAATTTTCGGTAGGCTTCCGGAGTTTTTACATTAATTTTGATCTCATTGTTAACTGCTGATTTGGAGCCATAGTCTTTTGATATTACCACGCTTAAATTTTCAACCATGTCAGGGTAGCTTACTACACCCTAAATAAATATCAGACGAGGCTTTGGGATTTTCACCTACAGCGTTTCAGCTGCGTCTTTGTTCTTTTTTGTGATTTAACTTAAGAGAAGAAAAATCTATTAGTTTGACTAGGAGTAGTCTTCGCGGTGATGATGTACCTACTTGTGTTTTAGTTATTACGTACTTTTTAATTTGTATTTGAGTCGCGCGTTTTCGTTTTAATCTGCGCACTTCTAATCAGCTGTTTTTCATATTGGTGGTGTCTTCCTCTGAGTCAGATAAGACTTCCATGTGGGTTTCAATTGACTGAGGGAGTTAGTGATGGCAATAGAGAAAATTGGTATTGGTAATTAATGGCAGCGGCAAAAAGATTTAATAACTTCTATACGTTATTTGAGAGTGTTGCGAGAACGTTGCAATAGTGAGACAGGCTGTTGTTAGATTACCACAACTGATGGTAGTCCACACTAAAAAATGTGACTAAAAAAGGTACCGGTAATATTCTAGCTAATATGCTTAGTGGTAACGAAGCTCATTTTCATTTATCGGGCCGCGTCAATAACCAGAATCATCGACAACTCCATAAGCAGCCTCTCCACTCACAATACACGTTTAACTTTTGGTGTGTTGTTACATAATTTGGTATTATAGGGCCATAGTTTTCAAGAGAGTAAGATGTGCGGTAACTATCGCATCTACCCGCTATGTAGCAATGTTAGAAAATTTTCTCGAGAAGCTTTGGAATAAATATTTTCAGGCCGCCTCATCTCATAGTTAGTTAGGCCAGACGTGTCTCTTTACGATTTCTTTCTATGGGGACATTTCAAGGCTAAAAGGACCAGTATCATTGGAAAGGACTCGGCAAGCAGTGCGCAACTTTAAGGTGAGGCTATAGGAATGTATTGCTTGTGCGAGCATTTGGACAGTATGATCTTCAAAACCATTTGATGACTAAATTACAAGTACTGTTCTGTATAATGATACAAACTTTGATCAAAATCTGTGTATTTCTGCAATAGTTTCGAAAAGAGGAGATTATTCTTTCGGCCCCTGTATTAGTACTGAACAGAAGATTCACAAACAGAAAAGATACTCAATTTTTGTAATTTATTTTAATAAATTGTTAATGCATATTTGGGTTACTAGATTATCCCTAATTCTTTATTAGGTTCCACCTAAAGAACTCCGTTAATTTCCAAAATATTTATATTTGGATTAATAAAAGGCATTGTATTTCTCTAGCAATTAGTACATTACTTATTACTGTAAGATATTTATAAAATCTTGTTAATTTTAGTATTTAATTCTGTATTTTACACAAAAGTATATTTACTAAATATTAAAATTTCACATACTTATAATTTTTGATTGTTAACACTTCTTAAACAACATGTTTCTTGATTCTGCGCAAAATCCACATATCCATCAGTCTGTGCATATGCATCAATCCTTTCCGCTGTCATTGTTTGGGTTAATGCGTTTGCTTGCTTAATTTTAGGATTTCCTTTCCTTATATTTGGTCGAACTGATTGCTTCGGTTTGAAACTGTTAAATAAATTAAAGTATCAGAAAAGCAACAAATACCACTTTTGTACTTGAAAAAATCCAAATTCGGGCATAGGGCAACTAGTAAAATTTTTTGAAGCCCAAACCTTAAATAATAAACATAACCTTAAAGGGACATGAAAAATCCCTATCAGACTGGACTTCTTTAAAGTGTTACAGAAGCATAAAAGCATAAAAGCATAAAAGCATATAACCATCAAAGAGGAGCTTTAATTTACTCCTAATTTATACAAAAAAAAAATGTTTCCGGTAAGTTTTTTAATTCACATAAGGTAAGTTTTGAGAAGATGAGAATTAAAATGACCCCAATTTTTTTCAGCGAACCGAAATTGCTATTAAACATACTTTGTACCAAATAAAATAGGAAGCGGATTTATTTATTTTATTGTTTGAACATCACTTTAATCTAATACACATGTGATTTTATTAAAAAGGCAGGATGATTTTCATTTTGGATTTTTGGCACCACATTCTTCAAAATAACAGTTTTTTCTTCGAAGATATTCCTCTGTATCGTTGCTTCATTTTATAGAAGGGTACTTTGGGTTAAATTCCTTCAGAAAACATTATATTCAAATATTTAGACGTAGTGGTTAGTATTCCTGGCACCTAAGAAACTTCGTTTCACAAATGCCTTGAAGTAATATAAAATCAAAAAAAATAGTATTTTCAAAGATATCAACATTATTATCAGCTTTTGCGGTCTTTTTGACATTATCGATATACAGCTTTGTCAGTATCTAATTTAAATATATCTGAACTCTCTGTGGTTAATAGGCATATTTCCCAAAGCAAAATATAACATCAAGTTCTTCTAGCTAATATATTTTTTAGCCCAAATATAAAAATTGTTGCGTCTTTTCCCAAAATTACAATAGAGAAGGATCCGCGCCTGAAACAGTATGGAAAAGAGAGGAATCAAAGAACAAACACTCGAAAAAGGATACAAATTGTTCTACTCTGGAGTTCAATTAGGAACAAGAGCAAAGGAGGGAGTAGGAGTGACAATTAGCGAAGACCTAACCGGAAAGGTGATAGGATGGGAAGGTACCAGTTCAAGAATAATGACAATAGATGTCAAGCTAGAAGAGAGAACTACATTCATACAGATTTATGCACCAACAGAAAATGACAACATACTGGAAAAAGAAGAGTTCTACACAAGCCTACAATAAGTGCTCGACAAAGCTAAAGACAGAAGCAGACACACATTTATACTTGGAGACTGGAACGCCGGAGTGGGAAAGAACCCAGAGAAAGGACATGGAGTTCTAGGAAGATACTGTACAGACAGAGTGTTAAACGACATGGCAATAGGATGATTGACTTCTGCATAAGTAACGAAATGCTAATAGGAAATAGTTTCTTCAATCACAAACTAATACATAAAATAACTTTCATTGCAGAAAACAGAGAGGCCAAAAGTGAAATAGACTACTTCACATACACAAAGGGAGCAAAGTACGCAGTATTAGACGTGAAGGTCATCCGAGGGGCAGAAATCCACTCAAATCACAAACTAGTAATAGCGGACACGAGATTCTATGTAAGAAAGGAAGTAGCGAAGAAAGGCTACGAGAAAATAAAAATAACTGAACTAAGAAAGCCCGAGAAAAAACAGAATACGCACAAGAAGTAGAGCGCAGATTACTAGAACACGAACAACAAGAGCACCATCAGGAGGTAGAATGGAACGTGGAAGAGAGATGGACAAGACTTAAGGAAGTAATACTTGAGACAGCAACAACAATCTGTGGGAAAAGCAAAATATCACCTCGATACCAACGCACGAAATGGTGGAATGAGGAAGTAAAAGGATAGTAATGGAAAAGAAAACAGCTTGGAAGAGATACCTACAGACCAAGAGAGAAGAAGACAGGCAACATTATATAACAAGGAGAAATGAGGCAAAAGAGGTAGTGAAGAGGGCCAAAGAGGAAGCTTGGGAAGAGTTTGGTAGAGAGATGGAGCAGAAATTCAAAGACAACAAAAACAACAAAAGGACTTCTGGAAATCAGTTAAAGGCCTAAGGGAATGCACAAACAAAAGGTGTGGAGCATTAGGAACGAAGAAGGAGAAGTCGTTACAGAACTGCCACAAATATTAGAAACATGGAAGAGACATTACAGCACAAAATTCAAAGCACCAAAATACAAGAACAATACAACCCCATCAGAGTAGAACAAGAAGAACAAGAAGAGACAGAAAACGAAACAATAACTTTGGAAGAAACAGAAGAAGCAATAGCACACATGAAAGTAGGAAAATCTGCAGGAAAAGACGGAATAAGCCCTGAACTAATCAAATACGGAGGGAGTGTATAAAGAAATGGACACACAAGATATGCCAAAAGTATACGAAGGAGAAGGAATACTGAGGATTGGGAAGAAAACATAATAGTACCAATCCACAAAAAAGGTAACACAAACGACTGTGGAAACTACAGAGCAATATGCCTGGCATCCTGCGTACAAAAGATCTACACCAGGATACTAGAAAAAAAGATAAGGCATCACATAGAAGACGAGCTATTAGAGGAACAAGCTGCATACAGAAAAAGCAGATAGACTCAAGACCACATATTTACGCTTCGCACAGTAATAGAAAAGACACTTGAAGGAAACAAAGAGCTACACCTGGCATTCATAGACCTCCTAGCAGCCTTCGACACGGTACCAAGAGCAACCTTGTGGAATTCAATGGAAAGAATTGACGTCCCGAGAAAACTTGTAGAAGCCACAAAACGACTATACGGAAGAACGAAAGGAATAGTAAGAATACAAGGACAAGAATCGGGGAAATTCTTGATGGAGAGGGGGATAAAATAGGGAGACTCCCTCAGTCCACTACTATTCATTATCATGATGAATGAAATAGTTAAGAACAGCAGGAACCCAAACCTGAACGCTAAACTAGGACACTGGAACATGGGGACAATCAATATACAAAGCCTCGCCTTCGCAGATGATATACTACTCATAGCCGATAGCCAAAGGAAACTACAACAAGCAATAAATAATTGGAACAACGAAATTAAAATAAAAGGAATGACAATAAATGCGAAGAAAAGCAAAATAATGAGAATAAGTAAGAACACAGATGAAGAACAAAGAAACCTAAACGTAAGATGTGAAGGAGAGCAATTGGAACAAGTGGAGAGCTATGAGTACATTGGAGTAATAATAAGCCAAGACGGAACAGTAACAGATGAATTAAGGAACCGGAGCTCCAAGGCGACTATAGTATACTATCAGATCAACTCAACATTAATCAACAAGAAAGAGCTGAGCAAAGAGACTAAGCTCCACCTGTATAAAACAATATACTTACCTACATTAACATACGGAATAGAAAGCATACCGCTACAAGACAAGTGCAAAAGTAAATTAACGGCTGCGGAAATGAAATACCTGCGACGTATAGTCGGAAGAACAAAGAGGGACAGAGTGAGGAACATCACAACAACCGCCAGTGGAAACACTACAGAAAAGATAACTAATGTGGTTTGGGCACGTGACACGAATGAGCGAAGAAAGGCTGCCAAGAAGGGTATTAGAGGCAAGAAGAGAAGGAAAAGAGGAAGAGGAAAGCCAAGCCAAACATGGATGGAAACTATCAGGAAGGAAGTGGAAAGGAGGGGGAAAAGCATGGCAGAAGCTAAACAAATCGCTAGGGACAAGAAGAGATTTCGAAAATGGATAGAGGACCCGACACCTTAGGGTATAAGGGATGGACAAAGAAGAAGAAGAACAAAGAAAATTTTGCGGGCTAACAAACAGAAGCAGATGACTATAAATACTAAAGTGAAATTCCAAAAGCAAACATAAATAAAGGAATAGCTGATGAGCGCGGTAAAGCACAAATGTAAGAAGAACCGTACAAATAATTGTAACAGGTAAATGTTTATAAATAATGCTATTTGAAATATAAAAAACAGGGCATTAACAATAGTATACGCAAAACTAAAATAGGGAAGGTAGAAAACGAAGACATCAAGAGGAAAAAGGCGCAGAAAGCCTCGCTAACGAAAATACAATCACCTAGAAGAGTAAAGTAACAAGAAGAAACCTAGACCAAGGTAAAGATCATGATATGGAGACTCAAAAAATATTTTAGATGATATGAGGAAAGATATCAAACAGATAAAGAAAAACCAGGAAATCAAAAAAGATGCAAAGGGTCTAAGAGGAGAACAAGAAACAAAAAAAGAAATATGACCACTTCAACAGAAATCAACAAAGTTAGAAGATAAAATGGAAATGCTGAAAAAGGGTAAGAAAAAGAAAAATCTAGTAATATCAGCAGCTAAGAAGAATGAGAAGTCGAAATACGAACTGGAGGATTTCATAAAACGTGCAATTAAAGTGGAAACAAAAATAAGAAATGCAAAAAGAATAGGGGTAAAGTTGGCGTGATTGTAGTGGAAAATTGGGAAGATAAATTAAAAATATTTAGCTCAAAAAATAGATTGAGAAGATATATATTAATAATAACCTTACAAAAAATAAAAAAGATACAAAGAAATACAAGCGAACGAGAAAAGGAAGAAAAAGCAACAGGAAAGACGATTATGATCGGCTATAGAAAGATAATGAATGATAAATGGAAAGAATTGGGAATGGCATGACAAGGGACAGAAGCATAACAATCAAATAGTGCGTCAAAAAACTAGCGAAAATCAAAAAGGGATAGATTAATATGATGATTAGGCAACGAACAAGGAATGGGAAAAAACAAAAAATAAATAAAGGAATAAAAAAAGAACCACTCAAATAAGGGAAAGAGGAGGTAATAAAAAAATGAAGAAAGCCAAAAAAAAGAACCAAACATATAAACTAACAACACTAAAGGTAGAAAACTAATAGAAAAATAATTGGAGCTGGAAGAAGAAAGTGGAATAGATATAGTGGCCATAATAGAAACAAAAGAAAAGTAGAAGGTACTGTGATAATGAAAGGAGTATACCTGTTAATATACAAAATAATAGAGAAAAGACAGCATGTTAAAGCGGGAGTAGGATGCATTATATATAAGAGATACCTACAAAACAACAGGGGAATAGATATGTATAAGAAAAAGTGTAACAAGCCTAGAAATACAGATAGGGTTAAAAAGAAGTACACAATTATAATAGTATTCGGTCCAAACTAAGGAAAAGTTAAGAAAGAAACTGAAAAGTTTTGGAGCACTATACAAACAGAAGTTGGGAAAAAGAAATATATGGTAATAATCATAGGAGACTGGAACGGAACAGTAGGTAACAGCCCGATAAACACAGGAAGCAGGTTAAGAAAATACAGTGAAAAAGTGAAAAACACAAACAGACAAAGATATATAGATTTTTCTATGTTAAATGGTATGGTAGAAAATACGCTCTTCGAATGTAAAGATATGCATAAACATAAGCGAAAAATGCCGAGCAGAGGGGAAAAGTAAATTATAGATTTATTAATCACAGAAAACGACACGTAGGGAAAGTTATGGACGTTAAAGTAAAGAGGGGATATAATGTAGGAAGCGACCATTACTTAGAAACGGCAACGATCAAAAATAATATACAACAAAAAGAAAAGATAAAACATGTGAGCATAAAATCCTTCAAGTTACAAGATGAAAAATATAAAATAAGTAAAAAAATACCAGAACAAAAGAACTAAAAGCGCAAGAAAAGCAACCAAAAATAATAGAGGCAAATACAGGAAAGCTCTGGAAAACTTTTAAAAACACAGTAAAGAAAATAACCCCAGAAGTAAAAACAGGAAGAAACAAAGCACATGGTGAAACAACAAAATAAAGAAAGTGAGAAAAAGAAAAATTATTGAGAAAATACCTAGAAAACAAAAAAGATAAAAAATATTACGAAAAATATCAGATACAGAGAAAAAAAATGAAAACAATGATTGAGGAAGCAAAGAAAAAAACATAAAACCTTTGGGGATCAAAATGGAAAAAAGCACTTTAGAAACACAAAATTATTATACAGCACGCTAAGCAATTAAGAAAATATAAAAGATACCCCCTAAAGAATATTAAAAATAAAAAAGAACAGGTCATATCGGGGGACAAGGAGAAAATGGAAAGGTGAAAAGAGGATTATAAGAAACTATTAGAAAACAAAGAAGACCAACAAACTACAGAAATAATCACGGGCAGAATTAAGGTGCAAGAAGAGAAGCAAGAAATAGAAATAAAAAAAGTAAGGAAAGCAGTTAAAAGAGTGAAGATAGGGAAAGCCCGTGGAATGGACGAGATAAAGCATAAGATAATGAATCAATCTGGCAAACAAATAAGATACTACCGGAAAGGAAAAAGGCGATATCTCCAATTCATAAATTATCACTTCGACACCTAGGATAGAAGAGGAAGCGGATAAGTAACTAAGTACAATAGAGCAACAAAGTTCGCATTTTTTACTTGTAAAGCCTCACGGCATACAGCACGTATACTGTGGTTCGAAGTCTACTAGACTGCTTATAAGGAAACTATCCTTAATTTATAGCATAGTTAGTATGCAGTAGTATTTCATAAAGATCCATTGGATACATTCTTTTACAAAGATCTTGATCTTCACTTTTGTTAAAGCCATACAATGTTGAATCTGAAAGGTTATCTTCTAAAATAACTGCAGACAAAATTTTTCTTGTTATTTAGCGACCAAGGTTAAAATTCAACATGTTCACAAGGAATTTTAAAATCATATGCCTGCAGGCAAAAGTTAGGTCACACAAAGACATTGCTTTAGACCTTTTAAATGTGTAAAGTTCGGACAAGGACATCCAGCACTAAAGAGCAAAAATGTTAAGCCTACACGTATTTATGCAAGGAAGACCATATAGAAAACTACAAAGGATGTCCGAAAATCATGCATACAAATCCAGATATTCACTTATTTAAGAATTCCTCAGACAATTCTGATGCAATCACAAGCAATACAACAGCAGCGAAACCCAAAACGTAGAACAAAATTATCGTGCTCACATATAGTTGCACAAAAATAATAAATCAAATTGTAATAGTGGTGCATAGCAGCAATCATCATTTTCTCAACAGCAATAGTTTGAACAATTGGAACAATTACTAATAAGATAAGCAGAAACACAAGCAAAACCCATAGAAGATTTCGGTACCATGTTAAAGTTGCTTACTGCTATGGTTAACAAAACTCAATAATGCCTAAAGTATATAAACTATCAATTTGTAATGCCAACTAGCTATGTCGTAATATACAAGAACTTAAATATTAATTAAGTAACATAAAACTAACGTCCCACTAGTCTCAAATTTCTTTGTTAGCAGAAGTTGTATTAAAATATCAGACTATCAAATTTACGATACACCCTACCCAGATGCAACCGTACATAGAAGTTCGGTAGTAACAGGAAAAAAGTCAATAAGACATTACGAGACTAATAAAGCTACGAGTCTCGTGGCAGAGGATTAAAATAGCTTTTAAACGTTAGCCGCAGCGCATTGCTCACCAAGATCTAAAATGTGCGATCAAATTACAAACTTTTTTTGACACAATAGAAATAAGATAGTTTTCGAGGGGAAGGGGGAGATTTTAATTCGAAACATCACTACTGGGTTTCCAGACTATTTACTTCAAAAGGAAGAACTCTATATTAATCTATAACAGACATAACTTAGGTTTCATAGTGATAATCTCACCTATCGGTTAACTGAAAGAAATGAAATTTCTAACTTATCAAATTTTTGTATTACAAGATTGTGAGGGAGCAAATCAATGTTTTAATTTATCATCAAAGCACGCTCAAACACCCTTCATTATAACCACAACAATATTGAAGTAGAGAGACCATCACCCCTCTATAATCAATACTCTGACTGGACAAGTATTAAAGAGCAGCTTACAGTAACTCTACACACATCCCTTTAAAAGCTGAAAGAAAGCAATATTTGGCTATTGAGTATTTAAATAAAAATTGCAGCAAGAATACCAAAAAGACAGCAAGTATTTTATACTAAATATCAAAGAAGAGGAAGCTCGGGGAAAGTCAGTTTACAAGATAATCATAAAAATAAATTTAAGCAAGCTACACAAAATCTGAAACAATTACTAGACAAACTAAGAAACAAATGTATACATGTCGCCCTCAAAAGACAACGATTATTCACTTTGGAAGGCGACAAAAAAGTTAAAGCAATCTCTCAAATCAGAAGACCTCAATAAGCAAATCAGATCGTAACTTGGTCAAAAGTGAGAATAAAAGAAGAGAAACTTTCGCTAAACATTTAACCACAGTTTTTAATCCACGTCCCCCCGAAAATTCATAGCACGACGTAGGCAAATTTTAGTTCCTCCTAGAAAGGTCATGGCAAAGTCCATAAAAGCGTTTTCTTCTAGAAAAGAGCTTCACATTATCAACAAAAAATTCAGACTAGAACAAATTCCGAGATATGATCAAATAACTTGCAAGATAATAAGTGAACTCCCAATTTACGATTTTCAATGTTGAACCATATAATTCTTACTTTCAAACTGAGCAAACCGCTCTGCTAAGGGGAATTATACAGACCTGTCAGTCTTTTCCCATTAATATCAAAGTTGTTCGACGTATTATAGTTGTTCGATATATTACAAGCCTTTGATAAAGTTTGGTATGGCAGCCTAAATTACAAGATCAAGTTGACACTGCCTTATCTCTTCGTTTATCTTTATGATCGTACCTAACACGTCTCTCGTACTAAGTAAAACTGCCCCATGGAAATTAAACCTGCATGCAATTAAAGCTGGATGTCCTCAAGGGAGTAGCCGAGGACCAGTGTAGTGTATCTTATACATCTGAAATATGCTAAAAAAATTAATACTCTTCTAGGAACTTTCAGCGATGCTATTCTAGTTTAAAATGAAAATCCTTTACAAGCATTAGAAATATTACAAGAAGATCTAAGCGATGTAAAAGTGTGACTAAAAAATGGCGTATCCGAATAAATAAAAGCAAGTCTGCTAATATAATCTTCACCAACCGATGAAAAATTTGCCGACATACTACACTATGTAAGCAATAATCAGCTACCACAAGCTGAGCATGCATATAGAAAGGCGTCTTACACGCATTGTAAACAAAAGGAAGTTAATTGAGCAAATATTACTCAAAAAAAATTGAAAAACTTATGTATAAAAATGACGATAAAACCAACACAGACATACGATGGTTATCTATGAGAACAAAAAGTAAAATGCAACATTGAAATCCTGGAACGGTTCTTAGAATGGTCGTTCGAAGGGATTCAGCTCCAACGGTGTAAAATATCTCGAAAAACTTGAGAATCATCCTAACTGACTGTCATAAGCCCACTGGATAACAGTAGCAAAAGAAAAGAACAAAATCATTAGATTTACCTTATAGGTTCGCCAGTTAACACTAATGTCAGTGTCAGTGCTAGAGCTTTCGTAAATGTATGTTGTATGAATAATCACTCAAAACTATTTTATATTTAATTAGTTAATTATGATGCATTGCTAAAGTACAACAACAGATTACCTACTATACGAATTACTCAATGTTATAATTATAAGGGATTGTAATGTTGCTTATAAGTATTTAAAAAAATGCATTCAAGAAAAAAGAACCCTAATAACCACATTTATGTATTTTATCCTAAAATCTCTTGGAATACTTCATGATGTCAGTATGTCAAATTCTTTAGGTCTTGCGAACATAATTTATGTTTTTTCATATTCTTATCAACATTTACAAAAAATTAAATTAAGATGTTATTTTTGCTTGATCATGCACCGACAAATATTTTGAATGCTATATGGGCGATGTTAAGGTAGCAGATAGGTACTCCTATGCGATCCCGGCATGGAACAGACCTATTACAGGGACGCGACCCTGCCTTATGCGAGCAATGATTTGCCCCTACCTCCACTTCTGGGGGAAAATCATACCCTTTACACCTACCCATCTCCCCTACCTACCCCATCCCTTACCAAACTCGCCAACACGCAATGGCAAGCGTGGCGTTTTTAATGCCAAATACCCCTCATTCTCTTTAACTATGGTAATGTCAGTATCCAAAACAAAATTACCCCAGGTGGGTAGAGCTCAAAGCTCAGAATCCCACACTGATCTTTTAGTTTGTCCCAAGGATTCTGGGGGGGGACAAGACACTGATACATAAGAAGAAATGTTCACTCCTAGTAGCCACCTATAACTGCAGATCCCTACTAGATGATTCACAACTATACGAACTGGAAAACGAAGCAAGTAAAATTAATTGGGACGTATTGGGACTTGCAGAAGTAAGGAGAAAAGGAGAAAGCTATATCACTCTACCATCAAATGCACTAATGTATAGCGCCCATGAAAGCGACAGTCAAAGAGGAGTAGGTTTCCTTGTTAAGAAATCAATAATACCAAATATTATTAGCTTCAAAGGAATATCTGAACGAGTAGCGTAAATGATCATAGAAACATCAAAGAAATACCGCATAAAAATAATACAAGTTTATGCACCTACTTCGGCATATACTGACGAGGATGTTGAAATATTATACGAGGACATTATAAATGCGAGGAAAGAGGGAATGTCTAATCTTGATATAGTCATGGGCGACTTCAATGCGATTATAGGACATATAAAAGAGGAGGAAGAATACATCGGAAAATATGGATTGGGCGAAAGAAACCCAAGAGGAAATATGCTAGCAGCTTTCTTGGCAGATCAAAAATTGTACGCCATGAACACCTTTTTCAGTAAAAAAGCCCAGCGCAAGTGGACGTGGATAAGCCCAAATGGGCAGACCAAGAATGAAATTGACTATATACTCTCATCCAAAAAGTTAAGCATAAACGATGTCACAGTCTTAAATTCATTTAACACGGGAAGCGACCATCGGCTCGTAAGGGCAAAGGTTACTGTTCAAAAGTTTAACAGATATAAATATAGATATAAAAGAACGATAAATGCCCAGACACTCAAACAAAACAGGGAAACCTATCAAAAGTACATACGACAATCACTGCTATTAAAGGAATATAATGACAACAATCTAAACCAAATATCTCGTGATCTGACACTAGCATTAACAGAAGCGTCGGAAAAAATCACAAAGACGACATGCCAAAAGATAAATAAAATTACTCAACAAACAAAACAAAAAATAGAAGAAAGAAGAGAGTTATATAAAGAAGGAAAATATGCAACTGATGAATATCGAGAAGTGAGAAAAGAAGCGAGGCGTATGATAAGAAAAGATTTAGAAAAATTCTATGAAAAACAAATAGAGCAAGTAATAGAGGACAACAAAAGCATGAAGTGCCTGAAAGGAAGATATGGGAAACGAGAAATCATTGTAGTGAAAGACTTCGCCGGAACAGAAATAAGAAACACAGACGAGATCCTAAAAACTACGGAGAAATACTATAAAACACAAATGGGTCGCACATTAAACAACCTGAGGGGCCAAAAGAGAATTCTAAAATAGTAAATGTAGGATCTGAGGATATGCCGGAGATCAGTGAAGACGAAATTTTGCATGCCCTGCAGACGATGAAAAACAATAAAGCGCCGGGAGATGATAATATAATAATAGAAATGATCAAAGAAGCCAAAGAAATAGTAATCCCCAAGCTAAAAATCCTATTTAACATGTGCCTACAACAAGGGAGAATACCAGATAACTGGGATAACGCCGTGATAGTAATTTTGTTTAAAAAAGGGGACGCATTACTATTACAAAATTACCGCCTACTTTTTCAAATGTAAAAATTGTTAACAAAGATCTTGACTAACAGATTATCACAAAAATTAGATGATTATCAGACAGTAGAGCAAGCAGCTTTCAGAAAGGGATATGGTACCTGTGACCATTTACTTACTGTTAAAATTCTAATCGAGAATTCCATCGAATATAACCTGCCTTTGTTCATGGCTTTTATCGGTTATGAGAAGGCGTTTGACTGCGTTGAACAGTGGGCAATAATGAAGAAACTTAATTGTGCTAGAATAGATTTCCGATATACAGCACTGATAAGTAATATATACCAACACGCTACAGCAACAATTAAATTACATGCATATAGTAATAAATTCTCAATTGATAGAGGTATTAGACAAGCAGACACAATGTCTCCAAAATTATTTAATTTGGCACTTGAAGGAATATTTAAAAATCTGGACTGGTCAAATAGGGGTATTAATGTAAATGGGGAAAAAATGAATCATTTAAGATTTGCCGACGACGTAGTTCGATTTGCAGACAACAAAGACGACCTACAAATTATGATAAACGAATTAGAAAAAACGTCTAAGAAAATAGGTCTAAAAGTAAATTTGAATAAGACGAAGACAATGTGTCTTGAGAACCCGCAAATAAACATAAATGGAACTATCCTAGAAAATGTCAACAAGTATATATATCTAGGACAAACTGTAACATTAAGGAAGGAAAACAGAGAACACGAGATAGATAGAAGAAGACGTCTGGCGTGGGCAGCTTTTGGAAAGCTAGCTTATATTTTAAAAAACAACAAAATGCCCCAACGCTTGCGAACTAAGGTATATGACCAATGTATACTTCCCATAATGACATACGGCGCTCAAACATGGACATTAACGAAACAAGTAAAAACAAAACTGGAAGTCACTCAGCGAGCAATGGAGAGAGCAATGATTGGAATTACAATACGAGACAAAAAAAGAAATAAATGGATAAGAGATAGAACTGGGGTCGCAGATGTAGTGAAAAGAGTGACGAAATTGAAATGGGAATATGCAGGACATACAGCTCGGATCAAAGACAGTAGGTGGAACGTTAAAATCCTTCAATGGAGACCATGGACAGGCAAGAGACAGCGTGGCAGGTCAATAATGAGATGGCAAGACGACATTAAGAGAGTAGCAGGACTGCCATGGATGAGACTCGCACAGAATCGCGCTACATGGAAGAATTTGAGGGAGACCTATGCCCAATACTGGGCGCAATGAGGGTTAAAGAAGATGGGCGATGTGACTTCCGCTACATTTATTTTAGTTGAGATGCGTTTACTGGTACTGCAACCTCGACAGTTTATTGTGCTTATTAACATGCAACCTTAAAAACTAAAACGTCACATACACCCATGAGTTTACAATAAAACGCAAACTCTACTGCGCCGGATTCGTGGACAAAGCAAGGCTGATAACTACGACGTCACAGCGGTAGCTCTTTCGCGGTATGAGTTAAGTTTAGATAAAAAGCTTTGCCAGATGTGTAACCTTCAAACTCTAAGTTTGTTCCAAATATTTAATAAAAACTAGAAGTATTATATATTTATATTAGTTACATTCGTTATCATTCGTGTTTTCTCTTTACCCTAATTAGCAAAATGAGTGGCAAATAGTATCCAGCAAGAAGCGTAACTTAAACCCGGAAAGAACTAAATGATAAACAAAAACAAAACATTACTGGCTCGGAGAAACAACTTAAACCACCTATAGATTTGATCAGTTTTTTAAATAAATAGATGATGTCGACATAGCAACTTAACAAACAGAACCCACTATTAAGATTCTACAATCAGACTTTTATAGCAAAGGTCAAAAACATAAACCCACCGATATCACTCCTAAATGAGATTGCCAAAGATAACCAAATTTAAAAACTACTAAAGCTTTCTCTAAAAAATACACAATTCCATACTCATAAACCTAAACAAGAACGGAACTTCAAAGTAGTTACTAAAAACATACGCTACTCAAAAGACACTACAAAAATCAAGCATAGAAGAGATAGAAGAGATGGGACTTAATGTACTGAATACCTAAAATATTAAACATAGTATATCTAAAAAAGCTCTACTAATGATCATAGTAGAACTAAAACAAAAAGATAACAACAAAAAACCTACAAAACAAAAATATTAATAAACACAAGCGTTGTACTAGAAGCCGTACATGTCAAAATAGCAGTACCACAAAGTGCAAAGTGTCGACACACGAAGAACTACTGCAAACACAACCCCAGATACGTCAAATAGACGCAATTCCATAATACAGCAGAGTTCCCACCGAATAGAACAAAGTCAAATGAATGAATTGCAACGAAAACCGCCCGGTCCACTAAAGATGCAGGAAAAATGACACGAAACATTATAAAAGAGCATACAGTCAATCAAAAATAATACCAGATACATCATATGTAGAGAAAGCAAGATACCAAACCATGCCAGTTACACTCAACGGTTCAAAGAATACAACAGAACTCCAAATGATACAACAAAACCAAAAGCTAATGACAAGGAAGAGTTGAAATCCATGATGAGAAACCTAATAACTCAAATGGAGATATTCATAAATCTCCTCAGAACGTTAATCAGTGCAATATCATAATGACACAAAAACTCAAAATAGTTGTTTGGGCCATGCCAACATAACCATAAAATAAAAATGTGTTTTGAAATGAACAACATGGACGTCTTTATTTCTGAAACTCATTTCATCCACAAGAACTATATTGAGTTTCCACAACTAATCTCCCATATAGTACGGCTGGTGGCAATATAGGTATATTTATTCGAATCACAAACTTCAAAAATATTAAGAAATCGCTTTCAAGTTACTACTCTCCAAACAGAAGGTAAAACCGCTGCACTTAAAATCTCAGCAATTCACTGACCATTCACACATATAAACGCTCAAAAACATTACACTTATTTCTTTAAGACTAGACAAGGGATTTCTAGTAGCATAAGACTTTAATGCAAAACACTGATATTAGAGCTCTCATATAACAAGAACTGAGGGACGGTGAGCACTTGTTATACAAGAAAACAATTTAACTTGCTCATCTATAAAAGAACCCACCTCTTGACATATAGACTACAAAAAAATTCCAGAACTAATGAAGAGATAAATGCACGTTCGGGTTGCCATTTAATTATGGGGGCGATTATAAAGCAACTGTCAAATAAAGCAAGTAAAGCAACGTATCTTAACCATTCAGCACTTCCTAGGCCAATGGAAAACATCTGGTAAAATAATATCGCACGGGCTCATAAATGTATTTTCCTATACTATCAAAAATTCTCGAAAAACTAATTTTGCATAAAATTATACAGATCTTAGATGACAAAAAATTAATTCCTAAGCGTCACATTCTGCTTACAACAAGCAGGAGATCACTCAGTCGCCATCACATTTCTATATTCAAATATAATCAAAATCCAAAAGCAACCATCACTTCACAATAAATTCACAGATTAGAAATACTGTTCTAAAAGATAAAATAGCCAAAAAATGTTGACTTAGAAAGTGCTGGCAAATCGCAAGATCAAAACCTTACAAGAGAGCATTGGACAAAACCGCCAAACAACTAATAAAACTTCTACAACATAAGAACCAAGACATACAGGATTACCTAAAAAACCTCATTGCAACATAACTTATTACTCCCTGTGGAAAGCGTTGTGGAAAATAAAAAGACCAATCCTGCTCATGCCTGCTATTAAAAAGGAAGAAAATAACTGGTTTCGAAGTAACAAAAACAAAACGACTGCCTTTTCCAAACATCTAACCGAAGTTTTAAACCTTTTCCTTGCTAATGTCCAGAAGAAGAAAAACAAATCCTAAACTAGTTATAATCACCTTTCCAAATGAGTTTATCACTTAAATCACTAACTATGAAGGGGGTTAATAAAGTAATGAAAAAATCAACACAAAAACTTTCAAATTGCGCTTTAATTATGTGGAGGATTATAAAGCAACTGTCAAATAAAGCAACTCGAGCTCTTACACAAATATACAAGGCGATCTTAGCCATTCCTCACTTCTTAAATTAAGGGAAACTTTTGGTAAAATAATATCACATGGGCTCATAAATGTGCTATCCTATACTATCAAAAGTTTTTGGAAAACTGATTTTGCTTAAATAATACCAATCTTAAGATGACCAAAAATTAATTCTAAACGTCAATTTACTTTCCAAAGCTAACACGGAACAGCCAAACAAATATATGGGATAATAGATAAAATACATAGAAAACTGGAAGAGCTCAAACACTGTTCTTCAAAATTTTTAGACGAAAAACAAGCTTTCGATAAGCTAGGGTTTATGCTACAAACTAAAAAAAAGTACTTACCCCATTTGATATATAAACTAATGAGACCTAATATCAGAACGACAATTTTTAATAAAATACAAAGAAGAAACTATAAATCTCCGACCTATATCCTTATGAGTTCTCCAACGTAGTACCTAGTTACAAATAGATTGACAACAACGGCTACCTATGCTGATGATATGGCCATACAATCCGCATCTAATAGGTCATTGAAAAATTTCCCGGCTTTTCAAAATTATAGATCGAAATTTTTTGCTTTTCAACCATTTTTTATGTTTTTGGTACCGTTAAAGTGCCTGTTTTCTCTCGATTATTTTGATATATAATTTGGCTATATTTGTTTTAAGATGGAACTGACCAGAGAGTATAAACGCTTGGTGTTGCATTTCCAATGGAAATTGGGCTATAACGCTTCGGAGGCCGCCGGTTTTCAAAGTTTTGCAATGCAGAGGATGAGCTCACAGACAAGCCATGATCGGCACGCACCTCTAGGTAATCCCTAGAGGACGTGTCCTTAGATAGCGGATTGGAAATACCTCCTAGATGGGGGCAGAAGGAAAATCAAATACCTCCGCAAATTAACAGAAAAAATAGCATCTCACCTATAACAGGCGTCTATTAACAGCGTCTGACACAAAGTGCACGACTAAATATATCGGTCCTCCTAAAAGAAAGTTATGACACTAGACCTAAGCATCCTAATTCATGTAAAAATCGAAGGTGTTTGGAACTGAATGGCAGGATAAAAAATTTCAATATTAATCTCCGGATGGTAATCTACACCTATACAAGAGAGAAGGTAAAGTCTGCTAAAAAAATTTCAAATATCGCCGTAAAAATTAACCAGAAAAACAAGAAAAAAAAGAAAACGAAACATAGAAAACTAAAGTTAGCCATGTGAAATACAAAAATTTGGAAAATAAAGATAAACAAATTATAAAAGAACTCAAGAAAATGAATCTTGATACTTTAATTATAAACAAGACAACAAAAAAGGAAATGGAACTGAAAATATAGATGATATCCTATATTTGGAGTGGCGTTAATACAGAGGAACAAACCAGAGCCGGTATAGGTATTCTAATAAAGAAGGAATACAAAAGAACATTAAAGCATAGAAACCAATAAATAAACGAGTGATAAAAATGAACTTAACAATGTATGGAAGAAATACAATCATACTAGGTGTATATGAATCAATGGATAACAGTCCCATGATAAAAAGGAAAGGTTCTTGGACACATAAAAGACTAAAGTGGAAAAAATCAAGAATTAATACTCACTGGAAATATAAATGGAAGAACAGGACACAAAGAAAAGGACAACACAGCAGAAAGATACAGTAAAGAAATCGTAATCAACGGGAAAAGGATAATAGAGTTGTGTCACTTATTTAACCTGGGAATTACGAATTGTTTTTAGTAGCACAAATGCATATAGGTACAACCGAAAAGGAGCATAAAATCTACAATCGATTACTAATAAAAATAGAAACAACAATCAAACTTAAGGATGTGAGAGTAAAACGAAAAGCAGAATCCAAAAGTGACCATAGATGATTGTAAGTAGCAAAAATTAAATTACGATGGTAAAACAAAGAGACAAAAGAGCGATTAGACATGAGAGAGTTAAAGTAAAGAAAAGAAATTGAAAATTCAAATCTATAAGACAATTGTACAAATTAACAATTGATAAAAAATTAATAGAATTCAATTACTAGGATGGAGTGAATAAAGATATACGAACACAACTAAAAATATATAAAGCAAGCTCGAAAAGAAGCACTTGGAAAGATAAAGAGAAAACATCGAGTGCACAAATGGAACCTCTCATTTGAAATTCCAGAACACGAATGCACAAACATAGACCAGTACCTTGGGGAACAATAAGCTCCAAATTCACATATCAAATATAAACGCAAACTGGACAACTATAAAATCAAATTCTACCCCAAATGTATAGTTAATATCGGTCCTGGTGAATCGGGGATTTGAAAAAACACCAAAGAAATCTTAAAAATACCCAAGAAATACTAACTTTTAAATAAAGCAATGCTAGCTGCTACAGCTACAGCGAAAAAGCTAAAGCATTCGCCAGTCGCCTCTAACTAATCTTTACATCGCCAATCACCTGCACCCCTACTCATTAGCACCGGAAACATTCAACCCACATCTCCAAAAAAATTGGGTAAACTTATAACTTGTAACGGGGGACAATGGCTGGCATGGTCTCAATGGGGATACTGATGGCGGTTAAGTATTCTCCAAAAAATATTGAGAAATGCGTCTGCACTATTCCTTAGCAGCTCTGCCAGAAAATACTGTTCTCACGTTCTCGCCGTGCCTCCTGACTGTAGTCGTAATAGACCGTAGCTAACGAGAAAGGGTGGAAGGCGAATTTTCAGCGCCTTAAAACTGGAACTTATCGGCTAAGGGAATAAACCCTGACAGAAAGCTCTGGTCCTCCAGGTTGGGGGTTTACAGCGGGCTAGCTCCTCGTTTGTTGCAAAAACTATAAAATACTAAAAGACCAAACACAGCCTAGGAAACAGGATGTATCAAAAAGAAGACGACGCACGCAAAGAAAATTGACATGGAAAGTGGGTACATGGAATATACAAGGCACCGCAAACAAAGAACAAGAAATATACGGTGAACTAGACAAACTGAATATGGATATAGTTTGCCTAACAGAAACCAAGCCAGAAAGCCAAGGTAAGAAGAATTTCAACAACTATGAATTATACTGGTCAGGTGTATCTAAATCAGAACGCGCTAGAGCAGGAGTAGCCATAATAATAAAGAAAAAACACAGTAAAAAAATTATGGACGTTGAAGCAATATCAGAAAGATGTATTAAAATAACTTTAAAAATCAACAGCAGAAAACTGATAATATTAGCACTCTACGCTCCAACAGAGGGCGCATCAGCCAACCTGAAGGAAAAATTCTACAAAACGATAACAGAACAACTGGACAAAATTAAAAATAGACAACAAGTGATTGTAGTAGAGGATATGAATGCAAGAGTGGGAATAGGAGAACATGACGATGTAGGAGGCCAAATTGGTGAACCAACAGAAAATGCGAACGGAGAAAGACTAATAAATATGTGTAAACAATATAGTCTTAAAATTGGAATACATTCTTCGATCATAAAGACAAACATAAGTATACATGGAAGAGACCTTCCTCAAATCAGAAATCTATTTTAGACTACATCATCACAAGACAACAATCAAACATCAAAATACAAGACGTAGGAGTAAAAAGAGGAGCCAATTGTGGCTCAAACCATTACCTACTTACAGCAAAAATTATAGTATCTCCAATGCAATGAAAAGAACAAGTAACATCATCAAGTGTAACTACACAGTCGTCTCTGAAATATAAGAGTCACTTACTTAAACAAGACAGTATTAGTCAACTATACAGCAACAGATTAAAACTGAAATTACAAGCAAATATGGTGAGCAATGACAGAAAGTGAACACACTAAACTGACAGAATTAATTTACCAAGCTGCAACTGAAGCTTTAGGAAGCATAGAAAAGGAAAGAAGAAAAAAACCTCTGGTGGAATGAAGAAATAGATAAACCATATTCAAAGGAAAAACAACGCGTACCATAAATGGTTAGCCTTAAGGACTGCCGAAGCATTGCAAGAACATAAACATCTAAACAGAATAACAAAGAGAGAAATTTTCAAATATAAAAATGCTACATGTGAACACAAATGCATAGAAGTTGATAGCACGTTAGGGGGAGCGCAATCTACAGAAGTCTGGCGATGCTTAAAAACGCTAAAGACAGACAATAGTAATATAAATCAAATATATATATCGATATGCCTGCTTGGATGACACATTATAATAAATTATTAAAGGAAGACAGAGCTGAATACCTAGATGAAAGTAACATTTTAAGGAATATTAAATCAGGCATTATAATAACTGAAAACGACATCCAAGTAGCGCTGAAGAAAATGAAAAATGGAAGAGCGCCTGGTCCTGGTGAAATCCCGGCAGAACTACTTAAATATGGAGGAAATAATTTAATAACTAGATTAGCAAGTCTCTTTAACAACTGTATTAAACAAAAAGAAATACCAATTCAGTAGAAGGAATCTGTTATTATATCTATTTATAAGGAAGGGTCTCGGAAAGATCCAGGAAATTACAGAGGTTTAAGCATTAACAGCACTTTTAGCAGATTATTTGGAAGAGTTTTGATGGCCAAACTACAGGAAAATTTGGAAGAGAAAATTAGTGACGAGCAGAATGGTTTCAATAGAGGTAAATTATGCGTTGACAACATCTTCGTGCTACAACAACTTATAGAGAAAAGAATAGCAGTGGGAGAAGAAACTCATTTAGCATTTATCGATTTGAAAAAAGCGTACGATTCAGTACCTCAAAATAAATTATGGGAAGCTTTATACACTATGAAAATAAATAAACAATTTATATACATCATAAAAGAGATGTATAGAGATAATAAAGCTTATATAAAAAATGGAAAAGAATATTCGGAACCATTTACACCAACGAAAGGTCTAAGACAAAGCTGTACGCTATCCCCACTGCTTTTCAACACATATTTAGAAGTAGTCTTACAAAAATGGAAAAATGATGTAAGGGGAATGGGCATACCAGTTAACGATACCCATTTATTCAATCTTAACTTCGCTGACGACCAGGTTGTGATTGCATAGGATGCTTATGACTTAGAATTTATGCTAAGAAGACTTTATAAAACATACAAAAATGGGGCCTATGTATCAACATAGAAAATACGGAATATATAGCAATAAACACCAATGTTAATTTTCAAGTGATGGTAAATGATACGGAAGAAATTAAACAAGTTCAATAATTTAAATATTTAGGAACTTTAATAACTACTAACGGGGTAGGCCAGGATGAAATAAAAACCAGAATTGAAACCAGCCGTAAAGTACTAGGAAGCTTAAATTCGATATGATGCGATAAGCATATCTCGAGGAAAGTTAAAATACACATAGGTAAATCATTGGTAGAAGCAGTGCTGTGCTATGGTTGTGAAAAGTGGACAATTAACAATGAATGTAAAAGAAAACTACAGGCCGTAGAAGTGGATTGTCTTAGAAGAAGCGCGCTGGTATCCAGAAGGGAACATCTTACAAATGATGAAATCGGGCGTAGAATGAGGACCACAGACACAGTAAAGGGCAGAATTGAAAGGAAAGGACTAAAATGGTTTGGACACTTAATGAAGATGGATGACCAACGATGGCCAAAACGAATCTTCAAATGGACTCCCCCAGGAAAACGGAAAAGAAAGATCTAGAAGATCATGGAATAACGGAATAAGAGATGCGATGATCAACTATCAAGTACAAGAGGAAGTTGCTCAAAACCGAGACATGTGGAGTTTGAGAAGCGGAAAGCCGAACAGGGCGATATAAACCGAAATATATATATATATATATATATATATATATATATATATATATATATATATATATATATATCATTGAGCTACGACCTAATACTCAACTTAGTCCTTCAACATCTAACTAGAAAATGCTTGGCATACTTACTTGCCTTGGTACACTTACCGGATAATAAGTTATTTTCCTTGAAGCTAGAAGCATACACATGTCCTCGTGTTTGCCAAGACTAGAAAGAACAAAGAACGTATGGCAAACTAACGACCTACCAGCCTATTAACTACCCTATCTAAGCTCATCGAAAAGTTATGTACGTTCGCCTAGCAAAAGTAGTTGATGCACTTCATATTCTCCCACCCTTTCAATTTGGTTTTAAAAAGAACATTTGGTCTGCCATCAACTTCATAAATCATTGAAACAGGCTTTAAAAAACATTACACCACTGCGCTCTTCTTAGACGTCGCCCCAGCCCTTGACAAGGTTTGGGTAAAAAGTCTCAAAAGAAAACTTCCAGATCCATTATTTGGTGACCATCAGCCCGTTCTTGAAAAAACGAACATTCGCTGTTAAACTCAACAGCACAATCTCTGAAGCAAAGGTCATACAGGCGGGAATATACTAGATCCACTTCTTTTTAATATATACACTTTTGGTGTTCCTGAAATCTCAGTATCAATGCCAATGTATACCAATGACACAGCTATTGTAACACAAAGCACAAAACATGGACACATTGATTCACCAATTTCAAACTGTAACGAACAAATTCTGCTATTGGCTGAAAACTGAAATATTAAAATAAAATAAATTAAAAATCCCATCAAACACCAAAGCAAGATCTTTATTTTCAGAAGAATAGTTGATCTACCCTCTACTACCATCAATTGGAACGCAATAACCTGGAAACCCAGGGACTGCCATCAAATATCTTGGCATACATCTAGGTACAAGGTTGTATTTGAGCTTTCATATTAATAACAAAATAAGACAATACCACGATAGACTACGACAAATTTATTTAATTATTAATCCGAAAACTCTACTTCGACCCCCACACTCCATTCCTCTCTGGTATGGAGTAATGCAACCAAACCAAATAACCTAACTCCAAAAATTTTAAAGGAAGGCCCTGGGAACTGCACTGAATGCTCCATAGTTTGTTCGCAACACTCAACTGCATTATATAGTAAGCTCGAATCCAAAACTATCTTATCACAAACAACAAAAACTGTATTACAAATGTCAACAAATGCGAAGCAGTGACATACTACAATCTTGACCAGCGTAACATCCATTAAAGGCTAAGAAGAAGGCTTCCCCAATATGTTAGACGAGAAAAATAACCAAGGTCACTTACTTAGACTGTCAGAAGCGCTAATGCTAGACTTCATTAGACAAACACGGTCAATATGAACTGATTATGTAGATATGTTAACTTATTTAAGTCAAAACACAGATAATGTAAACATTTTGTCTAGCCACTGTTAAATTATTTAAAAATGTCATGTAAAATACCTGCAATATTGATCTGACAAATGCAATAAAATTTAAAAAATATATATTATTACTCTACTAAATCCTACGAAATACAGGGTCCGGTGTGGAGGTATGGTGTTTTTGATAAGACTGTCGTACACTTATTTTCAAACGAATTTCAAAATTTATTGTTTTCATATGTTACTCGTACATTGTCATTTGAAACAAAATATTAGAACAAATAATCAGCTGCGAAAAATTACATCAGTTAGGTGCCGTCCATTTTTGTCGAGGAATTCTTATAGACGGCTGGCGAAATTGTCCATATTCCTTTCAAGCATGTCACGCGAAACTCTTTGATTTTCTCGCGTTATGGTTTCAGAAAGGCCTTCAAGATTACGAGGTTTGTCTATGTACACTTTAGATTTTCGGTAGCTCCATAAAAAGCAGTCACAAGCCCGCAGACCACTCTACATCCTCATGCAATGAAATCAGGCATCCAGGAAAATGTTGTTTTAAAAAAGCCATTGTTGCTCCTGATGTATGGCAAGTTGCCCCATCTTGCTGAAACCACACTGTATTGAGATTAACGCGTCGTCTTCTTAATATGACAGGATACAATCATATAACATGGCAAGGCGTGTTAACAGAGAATGTTCGTCCATTTTCACGAAAAAATAAGGCTCAATAATACGGGTTCGAGATACGCCACGCCAAACAGTTACTCTCTCGTAATGCAAGGATTATTAATGCAATTCCTGCAGGTTTTCGAGTGCCCAATACCGAAAATTCTGTTTGTTTGTCGTACCCGATAAATAAGTGGGCCTCGTCATTCACGTCTGTCAGCAAGTCCGAAATCGTTTTTGCAAACCTATGTCGTCGCACGAAGTCGTTTTGCCGCAGTTCTTGAACAACCATAATCGTGTCTAAGTGTAAGATTCTGTGAACTGGACTGTTTGATAGCAGAACAGCGCGAGCATGACGTACTGCCGAACGACAAAGGCTGGCTTCCACCGCTTGTCGCACCCTTTCATTGCTCTCTGGGGTCTGTACACTTCGATCATCTGCCCGTGCAGTCCTCGGTCTCAAAGATCCTGTTGTTCGGAAACTATTCACCCACTTCATAATGGTACCCGGTTTTGGAACACGACCGTGACAACCAACATTAAAATGCTTTCGGAATCGTCGCTGCGTGAGCACCACAGAACGATGAAGGTGTTGTATACAAACAGACAATGTGCTGCAGAGCAAGGCTCCATTGCTGCTGAAATGACATCTGTCAATAAGTAGATATCAACCATTCAGTCCACCCCAGGGCGCATGATAGTTATTTTCAAAAACACCGTCAGTTCGCATTTGAGTTTCGAAACGTAAAGATGTGTGTCCTACAGTTTGAGAGATAAGTGCTAGCGCGGTGACCTTTTACCTGGACGGGCAGTGATAAAATTAATCTCTTCATAATTTTAACATAATAAAATTGTAAATAAATTGCTAATCAATAATAGTGCATATAATCGGGAACCCGGTTTATACCGGTGATAGACAACACAAGTGCAACAAATAAAATGCTACCAGCAAGAAATGACCCAGGTTTGGGATTTTTTCCTAATTCACAAAATAATATACAGGGTCAACCTTATGTTTCACAACCATTAATTAATATACACGGACAAACAATGATTAACCCAAATATGTCACCACAGATTTATCCTCAGACAGCTAATCAGCAAATTTATCCCTCACAATCTACGAATCAGTTCTCTCTTCCGCCCAATCAGGAGCAATGTATTATGCATCAAAATTAATTATTTCATACAAATAATAAAAGAAGACAACAAGAATACACGCGAATGGCTTTAATTAGCGAGGAAGAAGATAGTACTTATACCACCCAAGATAATCCATGGCAAATAGTAAAAGTAACTAAAAGAATAGGATTGCCAAAAACAATTTAGACGAAGAGTTATCATTAAATAATGAATTTGATGCACTAGAAGATAGCCAGACAGTTAACACTAATAAAAACATTACAAACAAAGATATACCTAAACCCCCTCCCATATATTTGTATGGTGTGGTAAATTTACCACAAATGATCTCAAAATTAAATAACATAGTTGAAATAGAACAGTACTCAATTAGAAGTATGGCCAACAATACAGTAAAATTAACCTGTCAAAGTTCAGATACATTTAGAAAGTTAACTAAATATATGAAAGAAAATAATATAATCCACCACACATACAAACCTAAGGAGGAAAGATCATATAGAGTAGTAGTTAAATATATACACCACTCGATTGACGTAGAAGACATAAAACATGAAATTTTACAACATGGTCACAAAGTGAGAAATGTAATAAACATCAACACCGAATATCCAAGGAACCTCTTAATATGTTTTTTGTTGACATAGAACCTTCAGAAAATAATAAGGATAAAATTTTAAAAAAATGTTAAACAGTGTTATTCAAATTGAACCACCCAGAAAAGTCAATAATTTAGTGCAGTGTACTAGATGTCAACTATACGAATATAAAAAACTTACTGCAATCGGCCCTATTTATGTGTTAAGTGTGGTGGCCAACACGCCACAGAAAGTTGCACAGCTATAATAATAATGAAACAAGCAATAAAACGCTACGAATTACCTAAGTATACTGAAGACTACCTACAAGCCACCTCTATTCGTGTATATATTTAACCATGTAAAATAACTGTCAGTGCAGTCTGTTGTCCTCAAAAGCATAATATAAAAAAGCATCAATTTGAACCATATTTCAATATCCTAGGCATCAAATTTTTGGCAGGTGGAGACTACAATAGCAAAACATTGTTTGTGGATCCCAAACAAGTACCACAAAAGGCAGAGACTATACAGTCTTATTCAAGATGAACGTTATTCTTATTTATCTACTGGATCTCCAACGTACTGGCCAGCAGGCTTAAATAAATTACCAGATCTACTAGAGCTTTTTGTCACCAATGATATTTCTTCAACTTACATGGACATCACACCTAGTCATGATTTATCATCGGACCACTCACCGATAATATCCACCTACTATATATATACAACCTGCACCTAGGCTACATAATTCAAAAACAGACTGGGACAAAAGTAGACACAAGCTGATAGACACAATAAATCTTAATCTAAAACTTGCAAATCCAAATGATATTGAGGAAGCCACAACTAATCCAATCACCACCATTCAACAAGCAGCCCAACAAGCCACTTCTAACATAACATATAAAAAAGACATTCTAAATATTCCTCTGGAAATTAAGATATTAGTGCGTGAAAGCAAGAGAGAAACGGCAAAGAACACATGCCCAAGCAGACAAACCTATTCTAAACAGACTTAGCAACAAGCTTAAATCAAAACTTAAAGCTTTAAAAGAAGAGTCGCTTAAAACTTACGTATTGAATTTAAACCGATATGATAATTCTATATGGAAACCGATCACATCAACAAACAACCTATAATAAGTATTCCTTCTCTAAAAATTGAGCAACCATCACAGGAACAGTGGGCAAAAAGTAATAAGGAGAAAGCAGAATTATTTGCAACATATCTTGCTGATGTATTCCAACCCCATGAAAATGATTCGGATGAATAAATGATCACATTCTTAGTCTCAAATGCCAGTAACTCAATTTATTAATTTCGTCATACCTAAAGAGGTAAAAGATGAAATAAAGTTCTTGAATGCAAAGAAATCACCAGGATGGATCTAATAACAGCAAAAATGCTAAAAGAACTACCAAAGAAAGGTATAGTGCTCCTGACTTATATCTTCAATGCAATTCTCCGTATTGAGTATTGGCCCGAAGCACTAAAGACCGCAAAGATAATCCTAATCCTCAAGCCCGGTAAAGATCTCAATAGTGTAAAATCTTATCGACCCGTAAGTCCCTTGTAGGCCATTTCAAAATTATTGGAAAAATTGGATCTTAAAAAGATTGATACTGAATGAATTCCCAATTACCAATTTGGATTTAGGCAAGCCCACTCCACCATACAACAATGCCATCGCATAACACAAATCATCCTCTCTAGTTTTAACAACAAGGAATACTGCATATCAGTATTCTTATATGTAAGCCAGGCTTTCGACAGGGTGTGGCACCAGGGTCTACTATATAAAATCAAAATTCATCTACCAGCATTCTTCAGCTTATTTAAATCTTATCTAAATAATCGACAATTCAGAACAAAGTTTCTGCTTTCCTTCCAATTAAATCGGGAGTACTTCAGGGTAGCGTGCTGGGTCCTCTACTTTATCTCTTATTTACCTCAGATCTTCCAGTTTCACCAAATTGGTACATTCGTTGATGACACTGTCATCATGGCTAGCCACAATAAAGTTGTTCGAGCATGCACTCTAATCCAAGAATATCTGTATAGTCTAGAGTACTGGCTGAAAAGGTGGAATGTAAAAATAAACGAAACAAAATCTGCACATCTAACATTTACCCTACGCAGAGACACATCCCCACCAATTTATCTTAACAACATAGAAATACCACAAACCACAACAGTAAAATATCTAGGGCTACACTTGGATACTAAATTAAATTGTAGAGTACATATCAACAAAAAGAGAAAGCAACTGGACTTAAAACAGAGAGAGATAAACTGGTTGATAGGAAGAAGGTCCCCACTATCTATTTATAATAAGCTACTGTTATACAAATCAATTATCATATGGACATATAGAGCGGAACTATGGGGATGTGCCAGTAAAAGGAATCTCGCAATAATTCAAAGATGTCAATCCAAAATACTAAGAATCATAGTTGACGCTCCATGGTATATAAGCAATGAAATGATCCACAATGACCTGAAAATACCAACCGTACAAGAATTCATCCATGAGAAAGTGTCGCACACCGTAAAAAATTAAAAATACAAATCCTCTAATGCAGCCCTATTGGAAGACCCTACAAGAAGAATTAATAGACAGTGGCCAGCTGACCTATAAAATGGAAGAGATCCCAGCGTTGGGAGCGATCTCATCATGCCTTATCTAAGTCTAATTGTTAATACTTAGATTGTAAGATAGTAAATTAGCTTACGGAATACTCTGTATTTTGATTGCTAATTAAATTACAAAAAAAAACACCGTACCTCTTGCCGGGCCCTGCACTTATCATGGTGTTAAAAGGACCAAATTATATAATACATGAAAAAATAGTTTAAAAGGTTGCTAAAAAAGTTTTCAATTAAATTGATTGCAAAGCTAGAATTCACCAAGTTCCCTGTCAATTGATTAATTTAAAAATTACAACGATATTGATTCTGCTGTTCAAACACGTACAAAGACATCGTGTAGGATGTTATTATTACCTTGTCAACAGTTATTAATATATTACTTATTCAATATACTTACCTCCTTCTTTTCTGATATCTCAATAGCTCCAATCGGCGTCCGTACACCCCTTTGACTAGAAAAATAATATATTCATCATCTGGTTTCTTAGTTCAATTCTTAAACTTAAGCCTAACCAAAATGGTAAGACTGCAAAACCTAGCTTGGTCAAAAATAGCATTTTTCTTTTACAACCATCAAGGTTTGAGTGACATACCTACAACAATAAACTGAAATAACCAAACAATACAAATATAAGCAAACTGAGTTACTTTTGATTTGGTTTTGCCACTGAACATTCTATTTGCATAAATAACTTCAAACAAGTTCGCTACATCAAATTCATTTTGATCTATTTTCTTCTGAGGTTTGCAGTTCTTTCTTCTTTCAAAGAATCTTCCTTTAAGAGACAATAAATTCAATTTTGCTGACAATGATTCAATATCTAAGTTTAGTACAGCAGGCCCAAACACATTACATTTCGTTGAAAGTGAACTTTCTCTCCCACTTAAAGAACTTTTTGGACTTATCTCTCGAAAGGTCAAAGGCAGTTGCTCTTGTCCATCCAATAAACTTGTACTACTACAATAAGAACTTCCAAAGCTACAAACAGACGCTGTGTCGGTAAACTCTTCGCTTAGACGGTCAATGCTCATTTTTTCCGACAAACCTGCGTGTATTTTCGAGTGTTAGCCTTCTTAACATATATTTATCATCGTCATCTCACCTGTGAATTCCTTAAAAATATAGGTGACTGAGCTACCATTAATGTCCCCATGTATTTCCTGTGCAAACTTACTTGAATGAGATTTTTTCAGAGCTAAGGCCAATAATCGCCGCCTCGAATTCGAACCTTTCCTTCTTTTAACACCGGACAATTTTGTTGCGGACTGAATTTTGTGTCTGGTTGTACTGTAAGAGAAAATCGTTAGTAATGAGTGACAAGTTTAATCATGTCACAAAACCAGGTGAGTCTGCCATTTCGCATATAGACATAAAGGAAGCGGATTTCAACGGTGGATTTGTAACTCCATCCCCATATAATCTTGAGTGCGGCATTAAAAACTCTGATAGATCTATGCCAAAGTATGATGGAAATGGCAGTGCGTCTAAAATCAAGTATGTGGATGTTAGCTACGTGAAAAGCAATGTCTATCGACATCTGGAGTACCGTTAAGATTACCATTCATTTTGAAAAGATATTTTTGAATTTTTTGTTAGCCTAACCAACAATGTCACATTAAGTGAAAAAACGGCAGACACATACTTGGATGTAAAAAGGTCCAAATGTTCTTTACAATAAAATGACAATATTTTGAAATTTGTAGTAAAACAAGCAATAATGCGAGATGAACTCAAAAAATATATTTTAAAGTTACTGATGCAGAGTAGGGTACTAAGAGTACAACCTCATCTACCCCGTTTTTCACTAATGAGACAATCTATGGACGGAATAATCATACAACAAAAATAGAGGAAGTGATATCTTTAACACCTTAACCAAAGAGTTGAGGCGTTAGGCGTCAATACAACAATCCATGTAAAAAACTAAAATGGGCTTAAACAAAAGACAGGGTGAAAAACAAAAACAAATATATAGAAGGTTTGTACGTCGGAGCGCGCTTGTGCAGCGCATGCTCGGTGGTGGGGGATGTGAAATTTTTTATGGCAGCTTTGTCTAGCGATAAAATAGTAATAATTCGTATTCAGAAATGTTCCTATGTCAGGAAAACAAATACGACCACTTTTGGTTCAAACATTAACAAAAAATCCGTTTTATTGCTATATCTTTTCAAATTGGTATTTTAAGTACGGTTCGAGCGCTCAAGCTGAGCACATGCCTAAGTCGTGCGCGCTGCATGTTATCGCTATCGTACAGTGAACCTCGAGCAGTGATAAACCAGTGCATTAATTGGAATAAACTGTTTTCATTTTTGTATTGTTTACTGCTTCAGTGCATGCAAGTAAATAAAACTAATAGCATGCTGCCGTTTGGCAATGGCTACAACCTCACGCAACAATTCAACCCAACAATAACGCAACAAAACGCATCCTTTTACCAACAATACCCAGTTATCCCAAATAACAACCCACAACAAATAACACCTGAGCAATGCCAGCAAATGCCCAATAGCTACTCAATGTCGCCACAAATACAAACATTCCAACCTTATCAATATGGTCACTCTTCAATGTCTCAATCTGTAATGCCGCCTCAAGTCCAACCATTGCATCAACAAATCACGACTCAAAAACCAATGGAAATTATTATTAGCGACGCAGAGGAAGAAGAAAACATTGCAGATAAAAAAATGCTTGGCAAAAAGTTAATAACCTAAAAAGAAAAAGAAGGAAATTGCAAAACACACAAAATCCGCCACAATCATTTAATCTAACACAAACTAACAAATACTCAATTTTACCAGAAGTTACAAACGTAACAAACAATAATCAAGATAACGGTGCCAACAAAAACTCAAATAAAATACCCAAACCCCCTCCAATCTACGTACATGGAGTTAACAATTATCAGGAAATGATAAACAGCTTGAAGGATATTATGGAACAGGAACAGTACACCACCAAAAGTATGGCTGATAACGTAGTCAAATTTAATGTGCATTCCCCGGATGTGTACAGAAAACTCGTCAAACATTTCCAGGAAAACAGTGTCATTCACCACACTTACCAAATCAAGCAGGATCGTGCATACAGAGTGGTCCTACGGCACATACATCCTACAATTCCAGTAGATGATATTACAGCTGAACTAGCTACTCATAATCACAAGGTTAGAAACATTACTAACATAAAACATAAGAAAACTAAAGAAGCATTACCACTATTCTTTGTAGATTTGGAGCCAGCCACCAATAACAAAGACATATATAACATAAATTACTTACAAAACTTAAAAATTTCTGTTGAACCGCCCACAGAAATATGAACCTGGTCCAGTGCACAAGATGCCAAAACTATAACCATACAAAGTCATATTGTAATAGGCCATACGCCTGCGTTAAATGTGGCGGACCGCACAATTCTATTACATGCAAAAACAAGGGAAACCCCTGCTACTTGTGCACTCTGCAATGGTGCACATCCCGCAAACTACAAGGGCTGTTCAATCTACCAAGAGCTACAAAACAAAATAAAACCGAACACCCAAACACAAAAAAACACACATGCCTCTTACAAGACAAATCCACAAAACTTTCCTCCTTGCCAGTGAAGAACTACTGGAAAATGCCAAATACTAACTGTGAACAAACAAACACAAATAAACCTCAATCACCTCAAGACCTAACACTCACACAGTTCTTAGAAGAATTCAAAGGTATGTTCAATCAACTAATACAACAAAATAGCATTATTTTGAACATGCTTACGACGGTCATAAATAAATTAGTTCGATAATGGCCAAATTCCTTAAAATTGCACTCTGGAACGCCAACGGCCTCAATCAAAAAACAAGAAATCGAAATCTTCCTCAGTATAAACAACATTGATATCCTCCTTATATCAGAAACCCATTTTACTGTAAGAACCCACATAAAAATACCGCACTATCTTATTTACCACACCGAACATCCGGATGGTACGGCACATGGAGGCACTGCCATTATCATTCGTGAATCAATAACACATCACGAACTACCAAAATTCGAAGAAAATTTCTTACAGGCCACAGTGATTGAAGTAAATAAACTACCAAATCCAATTACAATAGCGGCAACATATTGCCCCCTCGGCACCAAATAACCAAACTCATGCTACAGCCATTCTTTGACTCCTTAGGGTCAGGATTTATAACTGGCGGAGACTTTAATGCGAAGCATACCAGATGGGGCAGTAGACTGATAACCACAAAAGGCAGAGAACTTAATAAACTCATAACTGATAATAATTATACATATTTCTCAACAGGTATCCCAACGTACTGGCCAACGGACCCTGGCAAAATTCCGGATTTGTTAGATTTCTTCGTTGCTAAAGGAGTTTCATCTAACTACGTAGACATAACATCCAGTTATGATCTATCATCTGACCACACACCTGTCATACTTACTATTAGTGCTACAGTAATTAGAAAAAAAGCCAAACCAATGTTATGTAACAGACGCACAGATTGGGACGCCTTTAAAGAGTATATGGATCAACATCTTGATCTTAATGTAAGCCTAAAAACGACTGAAGAGTTGGACAGTGGAATCAACAAATTTATAACTACTACACAAGAGGCAGCATGGTATGCTACACCGCGCATGGGAAAGCAAAAACCTAGCTCACAAAACTTCCCAAGAGAAGTGATGGAGCTGGTTAAGGAAAAAAGGAAAGCTAGGGCAGTCTGGCAACGAACACATAATAGAAACGACAAAACAAAGTACAATCGAATTACTAATAAACTTAAACGAAAACTGAACGAAGTAAAAAACGACACATTTCAACAATATGTAACTTCTCTTTCCAAGGACGACTACAGTAAATGGAAAGCCACAAAGGGATTCAAGAGGCCACAGGTACATATACCGCCGCTACGTAACACAGACGGCACGTGGGCCAGATCTGACCAAGAAAAAGCTGACCTATTCGCACAATATCTGGCAGAAGTATTTAGACCTAACTCTGAAACAATAGATATAGAAGTAGACACCTTCCTCGAAGCCCCACTGCAACTTTCATTCCCAATACGGGATCTTAAAATAGGTGAATTACGTCAGGAGATAAAATTCTTGAGCAACAAAAAAGCACCAGGCTACGACCTCATAACTGGTCCTATCCTTAAACAGCTACCAGAAACTGGGGAAAGACACTAGCATTATTTAACGCAATTTTGCGCTTAACCTACTGGCCGCCGCAACTAAAGATGGCGCAAATTATAGTAATATTGAAACCTGGTAAGCCGCCAAATGAAGTGCAATCTTATCGCCCAATTAGCCTGTTATCAATAAATGCCAAACTCCTAGAAAAGCTGATATTAAGTCGGTTAAATAAAGACACACCACTGGATGATTGGATCCCAAAGCACCAATTTGGATTCAGACGAGATCATTCTACTATTCAACAGTGCCACCGCATGTCTAACGTAATTCAGAAAGCTTTTGAAAGTAAGAAGTACTGCACGGCAGTATTCCTGGACGTCCGACAAGCCTTTGATAAGGTGTGGCACAAAGGGTTACTGGCTAAAATAAAAGCATTATTTCCGCACCAATATTATCTCCTTTTCCAATCCTACCTTTCAAACCGCTATTTCCTAGTAAAATTCGGAAACAAAATCTCGACACTACAGCCAATTACCGCTGGGGTTCTCCAAGGCAGCGTTTTGGGCCCAGTCCTATACTTACTTTTCACTGCTAATATACCAATAACACCGTACACAGAAATGGGAACGTTCGCAGATGGTACCGCCATCCTCGCGTGCAATGAAGACCCTTTAGCTGCTACAAGATTACTGCAGGAACACATACATTTAATAGAAGAATGGCTAGACAAATGGCGAATTAAGGTGAATGAAAATAAGTCAGTTCAAATAACATTTACAATGCGAAGGGGAATATGCCCTCCTGTTACCATAAACAACATTGATGTACCACAATCTGAAGAAGTGACGTATCTGGGATTACACTGGGACAAAAGGCTAACTTGGAAACAACACATAAAGAAGAAGCGCAAAGCCATGGATTTGAAAGTTAAAAAAATGTACTGGCTAATAGGTCGGAAATCACCTTTAGCAACCGAGAGTAAACTCCTTATATATAAAACCATCTTACGTCCTATTTGGACATATGGATGTGAGTTGTGGGGCTGCTCTGGCTATTCGAACGTAGACATAATCCAGAGATTCCAATCCAAGACAATAAGAACTCTTATGGATGCTCCATTGTACGTGACAAATCTCACCCTACATGCCGACTCCAACACACCATACGTGCGTGATGTAATTACGGAACGGGACACTATGATAGACTTACATATCATCCAAACGATCTTATACAACCACTTACGTTACAACCAAACTTTCGGCGATTAAAGCGGAAATGGCCTTGGGACCTACAAACTAACGTGAATCCTCCAGTGTGAATCCATCATCCTCAATCAATAGGATTAGGAAACTGCGAGGAAGCACCAATGGGTGCCAACCTCATCAAGCCAATCAACTTTAACAACAAATTAGCTCATAGACTCTCTTGTAATTCTGATTGCTGATGTACTGTTTCAATAAAAAAAAAATTGGTATTTTACGCACGTAAGTTAAGAAAGTCGTAGATCTCATTAAAATAAAACTTTTTTGTTTCGAATATTTTTCTCTGAAATATTAAATAAACCTTATATAAAATGCTTTGAAATAATAAAATGAAGGGATTCAATTCAATGCATTAATTAATGATTTCATTCAGTTAGCACTCACTTACTTTACTCTGGTAGAAACGTAGCAGTCGTGCTTTACGTGCAAAACGCAGCTTCTTGCATAAATTTTACTGCTTGTTTTTATTTCAGATTGAAAAGTGAAAATTAATCCGCTAAATGTTCTGAACTTACTATTAGCATATTTTCAAACCTTGAACACAGCAGATAGTGTGACGAATTATCATGAAACTCAATTGGCGCAAAAAATAAAAAACAATTTAAAGGGTGCAATACATGATTTTAACGATGTAGAAATGATTATTGAAGACTTGGTGGATTTTCAAAAAGAGTATAAAGATCATAATGCAAGGATGATTGAAGATGAAGTACAACATCATTTTCCAGATCCAGACGAAGCACCAACAAATAAGTGTACAGAAGATAATGAAGAAATAGATTTTGATTACAAAAAAAAGAGCCGTATAATTTTGGAGAAGTGGCAAAAGAAAGGAAAATTTAAGTTTAAAACAGTGCAAAACAGATTCAAAAAAGTATCATCTGTTAGTCAGCTACGTCGTTGGGGTCACACAATTAATAAAGCTGGCACGTATAGAGAAAAACGAAGCACAAATTTGTCTTGAATATTTTAAAGCGGCTCTCGAGGGTGGTTCTATTATTCATGATAAAGATATAATTCGATGGGCCTTACAAGCTAAACAGGAAATTGGTTATTAAAATTTAAGCATGCACACAGAATAGTGTCCAGAAGAATAAATAAGTTCATAACAAGAAAAACATTAGAACGTAGTGCAGAACTTAAAGCTGAAGCAAATGGGTTTGTCGCTGATATTTAATCATGCATACCAAGTATTGGACTACAAAATTTGTATAAATCAGATCAAAGCGGATTTCAGCCAGAAATGCATTCTGGAACAACATTAGCAGTTGAAGGAAAAAAACAAGTGCAATGTCCGTTTCAGCAACAACGCACAGTTACACCATACAACCGCTTATATTAGCTACTGGACAACTGTTATCACCGCCGTTTCTTGTTTTGAAAGAACCAAGTGGTTGGGCCTGTTGTAGAACAAAACTTATTTAGACCAAAAAACATGTATGTGGAAGCATCCAAATCTGGAAAATTAACAACAAGTAAGGAAACTGATAATTTCTAAATTGTAATATCGCAGATCAGTTAATTAATAAGTCGTTTGATTGCAGATCATTTCAAAATTTGTTTGGAAAAAATATTTTATCCACGTATAGGTCATTACTATATCCTATTACTTGATTCTTGGAGTGGACATTGTGACAGAGTTATAGAGGACACGATGTCAAAACATAAAATTGTTAACATAAAAAAAATTCAACTGGAACTACGGGAAAAATTCAACCACTTGATGTTTATGGATTCCGTATTTGGAAAAACCTTGTTCTGATAATGTAATATTAATGGATCATGATATGAATTTACATATGATAAATAATATAATTAAACTTCAATAATTAGTTCATAACCAACTGTCTTCACCAAGATACATAGATTTGTTTAAATATTCCTGGTATATATCAACGGAAGGTCGAACAAATTTGATAATCCTGTATATTTCAGCTTTGGAGACTCTTGTGGAACACCTTGCAAAACATTGGGATTGTACGATGTGGTTGGTGCAAAAAAACATTGTGTTTCAAGCACTTTTATGAGGTTTACCATTATTGTGAAAGTTTCCGAAAATAATATATTGTGCTCACTACAAAAAAAATATACTGTAACAAAAGCCAAAATATTGTACATTATTATTATACTCAAATGTTATTAACAAAAATACACTATAAATTATATTTATGATAAAAGAATTTCAATAACATTCTGATATCAATTTTTACGATAATTATAAAACTTCGAAGAGTTGCTAAACGCAAAATCATCAAGTACATGGGACATCGAAGAAGAAAATAGGGAAGAAGAAGTAGACGTGGAACAAGGGAGAACATTTAGTCTGGAAGAAGTAGGAGAAGCTATAAAGAAGCTTAAGAGAGGCAAAGCACCAGGCCATGATAATATAACAACAGAAATGTTAAAGCTACTAGGGCCCAACGGTCTAGAGGTATTGACAACAATGTTTAAAAAAATTGCAGAAGAAAACAAAATACCGATGGAATGGGAAATTGGTATAATATTACCACTATACAAGTCCGGAAATAAGAAAGACTGCAATAACTATAGAGGGATAACACTACTCAGCAATGCTTATAAAGTGTACGAGAGACTACTAGACGACAAATGGAAGAATCGCAAAGTGGTTTTAGAAGAGGGAGAGGAATACAGGACCACATATTCACAATAAAACAGCTGATAGAGAAGTTCCACAGCAATGACATATATGTGGCGTTTATCGATATTAAAAAAGCCTTCGACAGCATACCAAGAAGAGTTATATGAAATAGCCTTAAGAAAAGAGGAATTGGAAACAGACTGCGAAGTAATATAGCTAGTTTATACAATAAAACTCGAGATCAGGTCAGAACAAATAATATGGAGTAAGACGAATTTGTAACAAAAGAAGGCGTGAGACAAGGGGGAGCATTAAGTCCAACACTCTTTAATATTGTAGTAGATGAAGTAATAAAAGAAGTTAAACATAAAGTTAAGAAACTGTTAGTGGGCTATAGAAATTTGGAAGCGCTATATATAACAGAATCTGCATTCGCGGTTGATCTGATGATCTGTGCAAAAAACCAGGAAGAATTGCAAAGAAACTTAGAACTGTGGAACACAGCACTACAAAAACGAAATCTACTGATAAATACTAATAAGACCAAAGTAATGATACTAGGAAGAAACAATAGACAAATAAGAATACAACTTAATAATAAAGAGATCGAACAAGTAGACAGTGATAAGTATCTGGGAATACCAATACAGAAAGATGGGAAAAACGAAACGGAAATAAATAGCAGAATTGAAAGTGCTAACAAAGTTTATTACGCCCTAAACAATGCTTTAATTAGGAAAAAAGAGATAAGCAATAAAACAAAGCTAACAGTATACAACACAATATTCAAGCCGATATTGATGTTTGGTTGCGAAAGCTGGACGCTCACGAGAAGACAAGAAAATAAGATACAAGCATGTGAGATGAAATTCCTGAGAGGAACCATGGGTGTAACTAAAAGAGATAGACTAAGAAATGAACAAATACGAACGGCGCTAAAAGTTGAACCAATAAAGAAGGACATAGAAAGACAACAGATGAGATGGTTTGGACACTTGATCAGAATGGGGAATAACAGACAAACAAAAATAATTTGGCAAACCAAAACAATAAGAAAAAGAACAAGAGGAAGGCCAAGAAGGAGATGGGATGAGACAATAGCGGGAGTCCTAAAGAGGAAGAATCGAAACTGGCAAGAGGCCAAAACATTGGCACAGAACAAAAAGGAAAGGGCAAGGTTCGTACGTACATAACAAATGCACAATAAAAAGAGAGAATAATCAATGTAGTGAAGCGTGTGAGTGAACTATAGATTGGTGCGGTTAAGAATGACTGAAGATCGTCATACGAAACATAGTGTAGTGTAATGCAAGTGAAGTAAATGGAATACCAGATAGACAAGAACAACCTGCATAGGAACTGTAAGATAAAATGTATTGTAAATCCAATTTAATTTAATTTAATTTGGTTTGTTTTAAATTAATTTATAAAACAGTATTGACAATAATTATTAGAATGTAAATTGTTTTCATGTAAATGTAAATGTATGTAAGCTTACAAACACCCTACACCGTAAGGTAAATGGGTTAAGATTATATATATTATATATATAAAACTGCTTGACCTACAGAATTTTTTTGTTTAGAAATATAGGGATTTGGATTTATTTTATTAAAAAGTACAAGCCTTCGACCCGTATGTGGTTGGGGTTTGGGGTTTGGGGTTTTTTATTTCAAAAGTACAGGCCACAAGATCACACATCTGTAAACGAATTTTTAAGAAAATTAAAAATTTTTCGACATTTTCGTCAGCCCCATTGGATCCGCCATTTTAAATTTTCAAAATCTGATAGCAGATTTTAATGAGCGACCTCGAAAATCCCCACATACAAACTATTTACGTAATTATATGGACTGAAGTACATACTTGCAAGTATTTTGTGTAATATTTATGAGAATGCCGTAAGACGCAACGTTATTTTTCAAAACATACGTTTAAAAACTTTTTTCCAAATTTTTTAGTCGTTTAAAACTTTTTTATCATAAAATTATGCCAAAAAATATGTTTTCAACCCTTAAAAATAAAGATTCCGTCCTTACTCTTAAAACACCATGAAATACTTGATCTTTTTGTTTCGTCAAAAAATATTAATTTTAAGCCGTGATATTCAGAAAAAACGCTTTTTTGGGGTAAACCTTAGGGGTCGTTTTCACCCCTTAAAAGTAAATATTAACCGATAAAAAAATACGTGTCTTTTATTTTTTCATGTTCTACAATATGTAAGAATCATCAAAATCGGTGAGATCGGGTTGGGGGGTTTCCTTGTTAGATGCACGGGCCGAACTACGTAGGTACATAAACTTAGTGACTTGTTCCTTGCAAGTATAGTGGACGGGTGCGAGCCAATTTGATCTATGATATCGTCACGGCTGAGCCGCAGCCTTAAAATTAGGCATATTTATTTATTTATCAATTTAATATTAATCAGGCGGTTCAACTAATTGATTTAAATAACAAAGGCCTTATGGGCTTCTATTGCAATAACCTAGCCCCAGCGGTTCCGGGCCATCAGTAAATTAGTCTCATGCAAACAGATCAAGTCCAAGAAATGCAACAAACTCAATATCCTCAACAAAGTTACCAATATGTTCTACCAGATTTTAACAACAGATCCTCACAACTTCCCATTCAAGACGTACATCAAGCTTCGTTTACCTTAACATTTCACTCTCAATCAACACTTCATCAGCTTAATGTCTCAACATCCCAAGACTCAAACTGGAAAACACTCAGCAATAAAAAACGCGATTAGCAAGATCTTTAATGAAAATACCGGAAGCGTTAACTAAAGAATTACACAAGTAAAGCCCTCCTAAGTGATGAACTTAAAAAGCTCCCAAAAACATCAGAAACATACACGCAAGTAACTAAAAACTTAAAAGAAAAAACACAGAATTTCATACCTACAAGGTTAAACAGGAACGAGGTTCCGCGTTTTCCTCAGAAACTTACACCCTTTCACTAACACAAATAAATTAAAAACGAAATTGCAATCGCTTGGCCATTATGCAGCCAACATATAGAACGTAAAGTAAGCTTGCACAAAAATAGAACTATCGCTCTTTGTCGTAGACTTAAAACCATCAGATAATAACAGACACATTAAATCGATAAGCTTATGAACTCTATTGTAAAATTTAAACCAACCCGTCCTAAAAAACCATACCTCAATGCTCTAGGTACCAAAAATATAGTCATACTAAAAATTTATGTAATCGCACACCCAGATGCGTTAAATGCACTGGCTTACACTCCACCTCACAATGCGAACACATAACTAAGTACAAAGATGCCACTTGTGTAGATTGCAACGAGAACCATCCCGCAAGTTACAAAGGGTGTCCTGTTTATAAAGAACTCGACAAAAATATACCAACCGGACTTTACTTATACCCAAGCAGCCATCAACAATACCCAATACAAAGTTAACAACGCAACCCACTTACCAAACTAGGGACCGCCACAACACTTTAACGACGTAGCAAACCTAAAATAGACGTTGAAACAATAGATGGAACAGATGAGCACCATGCTAAACCTGCTAACGACTAAAACCCATAATGGCCCTATATATTAAAATAACAGTATGGAACGCCAACGGTCTGATAAACCACAAAGAAAAACTTATGCATTCATTAATATGCAACGTAGCTCGACGTAGTACTGATTTCAGAAGCGCAATTAGCGAACGCAGCTACGTTAAAATACCAGGCTTTGCTCTTTACGCAACACAACACCCAAACGGTACCACCCATCCTGGCATTAAAAATACTATTAAGCACCACGAATTTCTCAAATACACTGAACCCCACCTACAAGCCACAAGACTGGCTAAGATCACTTACTCTATCAGTAGTATATTGCCCACCAAAACACAAAACAACAAAACTACGGACATTACTTCCACACACTAGGCAATAGATTCATTTTCGGACGCGATTACAACGCGAAGCATGCCCACTGAAGCTCCAGAATAAGTACTACAAAAGGTAGATAAATGTTGAAAGTTATAAACAACCTAACTACAGGTGAACCCACATATTAGCCTAGAGACCCCAACAAACTACTAGATCTAATCGACCTCTGCTTTGTAAAAAACATACATCTAAACCTCCTTAGTATTAGATCCTGTCTCGACCTCCCTACAGATCATTCATCTATAGTGGCAACACTAGGCAGCAATATACTACTCAAGGATAAGGCATCCAAACTTATCAACAAAGATACGAACTGGAACCTTTTCCGAGAAATAGTCCAAGAAGCCCTGAATACTAATATTCCTCTAAAATCGACAAAGGATTTCGAAAACGCAGTGGTACTCTTCAATCGGGTTGTCCAAAATTCAGCTCGCCGGACCATACAAATACATTCAATATGATCAAATACATTAACTCAACAAACTGCCCGATCATAGTCAACGGACTACGGAGGAGATGGCAGATAACAAGGCACCCGAATAACAAAAGAAACCTAAATCGGGCTTCCGCAGAACTTAAACATATCCTATCTGAAATTAGAAACAAAAATGTAGAAAAATATTTAAGACGCTTACTTCCGCTCGAAGTCAATAACCATTCGCTATGGAAAGTAACCAGATACTTAAAACAACCCCAACATCACAAAGTACCAATTTGAAACCCCGGTAACACCCAGACACCTAGACAGCGAGAAGGCAAGAACCTTCGCATCTAACTAACGTGTTCACACTATTTCCGACGGATGAAGATGAAACAGTAGAAATACAACATCCACTAGAAATGCCTTATCAAATGAGCCCACAAATTAAATCTTTCAAAATCACCCAAATAGAAACCACCATTCATAAAAACATGAATCCACATAGAGCCCCAGGTCAAAACTTAATTACGGGTAACTTCCTCCAAAAACTCTCACATAAAGGCTACTAATTTATAATCTTTCTTTTCAATGGAATGCTGCGACTCCGACAGTTTCCTGAACAATAAAAATTCGCATTGACAATACTTTCTCTAAGCCAGGAAAACCCACAGATTAACCGACATCATATCGAGCAATCTATCTTCTACCAGTCTTATCAAAAGTATTTGAAAAACTCCTCCTAGATAAACTCTCTTCAATTATTTTGGATTACCACATCTACCAGATCATTAATTTGGCTTCGTCAAACATCACGCAACAATAAAGCAAATCCACAGGGTGGTAGCCAAAATTACTAATGACTTTGAAGAACGCAAATACTGTGCAGCAACATTTCTTGACGTTAAACAAGCCTTCGATAAGATCTGGCATATGGAACTCATCTGTAAAATCACGCATACCTTATCTACTAACAGTTCATTATCCGATATGGCAGCACAATAACAAAAATACATACCTGGTCAACTCTGGGGTGCTAGGCCCATTATTGTATCTCATATTTACAGCAGATCTTCCGTCAATAACAGGCAACATGGCCGCTACTTTCGCCGATGACATGGCGATACTCACATCTAACACGGATCCAATCCTGGCATCTCACCAACTGCAGTTAAATCTTGACGAGGTACAGCACTGGTGCAATAAGTGGCACATCCAAATAATCGAAAACAAACATGCCCTCCGGTGACGCTAAATAACAAACAAATACCCCAAACCGACAGCCCAAAATACCTCGGCATCCATCTAGATAAGAAACTGACCTGAAAACCCACATACGGACAAAGCGCAAGCAATTGGACCTACAACTTCAAACAATGTACTGATTGATAGGGATAAAATCACAACTCCCCTGGAAAGCCAGATACTCCTATATAAAATTATGATAAAACCCATATGAACCTACAGCATACAGCTATGGGGTACAACCAGTATATCAAACATTGAAATAATCCAACGATTCCAATCTAAGGCACTCGGAGTCCCTAACGAAACAATAACACAATACCTCGCAATATCTACCAACAACGAGGAAGTACAAATTTTAGTGCGCGTTCTAGTGATAGAATCAGCGATCATCCTAACATTCTAGTGAAGCGCATGATATGAGATAACAATGAGGTGCAACCGCGATTAAAGAGGTTTAAACCGCTCGACTTGCCACATAGATTTGAACAATAGTGATAACAATTCAAACTATATATTACATAGAGTTCGCAAAATTAGTATTAAGATTAATATAGGTGTGATATCACTAGATCCACATCCTTCGTGTTCGAAACCTATTATGTAAGTCAAAACAACTATTGATTGTCACTTTAGGGCAGATTTTAGTGTATAAAATAAACAAAAAAAGTACCTACGCGAAACAATATCACAAAACTGAAGAATAGACAAAAAAGTTTTTGGGTCGATGTGTGTGAGCTCGCATTGTCATGGTAGAGAATGATTCGGCGTCGCGCGTTGGTTTTTGTTATTTTTACTAAAATCTCTGGCAATAAAATGGTTGCGTGCTATTCGTAATTCACAGTTTTACGATCCTCTGAAACCGCAGTCGCGTTATGTCCAGTTTTTCCCAAAAAGCAGGTGACCATTTGCTTCGAAATGCTTCAAACGCGAACGACTTTTGTTCGGTTTGGGTCATTTTGGAAGACCCATACAGTAGACTGCTGTTTGCTTTCGGGATAGATACGCATAAATCTAAGATTCGTCACCTGTGCGATGTTGTAAACGGTATTTGAAATAGCGCAATCGTATTTTTTGAGCGTTTCTTTCGACCAATCAATACAAGCCTGATTTTGAGCGATCGTTAACTTATGCGGGATCCAACGCGCAGGCAGCTTCTTCATGGTTAAATGTGTACGCAATGCGAATGAATGCTAGTTATACTAATGCCTGAGGATGCCTGACGATAAGTCACATAACGATATTGCTTTATTAGTTCGCGCACAGCAACAATACTTGCTAGCACCACAGTCGATTTCGTCGGCTGGTGAACTACGACCACGATTAAATTCATTGAACAAACGATATACAGTGGCTCTGTGTGGGGCTTCATCACCAAAAGTCGAAGTGAGTTGATAGACGCGCTGCTGTTGAGATAATCCACGACGAGGGTCGTAAAAAATCATCGCACGAAAATGTTCATGAGTTAATTCAATTCTTTCGCCGAGAGGAAATTTCCAATTTAATGACAAGAAAAAATAGCGTCTGTATGACAAAACGTTCTGGGTACTGTATGATGCAAACGTCAGATCGCACCTAACAAACGCAGGGTTACCAATTCGCAATATATATCGTGCAGCCAACGTGTAAAGGTTTAAAATAGGTAATGGATGTTTAAATAGCACACAGGAAAGCAGCCAGAGAAAACTACTAAAAGCAAAGTGACATATATTGTGGTGTAGATAAATAGAGTTAGAGTATAATTCTGTTAGTAGTATCTGTGTAGTGTACATAAATATTAAGTAATTCAATTTTTGTAGGCAAATGAAATAAGTAGTTTAAATTAATTTAATACCAAATAATCAAATCCCACAGCTACAAATGACTTTACCACAAAATAACTTTATACAGAATTATCCACATACTAACACTCAAACGACCCAAATGCAAATGTACTATCCACAACCACTACAAACATCAACATACCCCACTCAACAACATCCCCTTCCCCCATATCCTGCATAAAATCAACAATATACCACAAACCAGTCAACAAACATCAAATCTCTATCAAATACTCAAGGCAGTTCAGTACCCTGGCCAGTAGCTAGAGAAACAAAACGAATGAAATGTGCTAAAAATACACCAAAAAACAATAAAAATGAAACCGAAATAAAAACTAATAACAAATATTCAGTACTTATAAATGAAGACAGTAATAAAGACAACGCGGAAGAAGTTGTAACCAAAAACGACATAAAACCACCGCCAATTTTCATATACGAAGTCATAAATTACCCAATAATGATAGAACAGCTAACGCAAATGGTTACTAGAGAAGAATACAGATCAATGGCAAACAACATTATTAAAATAAATTGCAAATCAATAGACACTGTTACCTGGCCCCGATTTCGCCGGGGCTGATATTACCTGTCCCGGAATTTTTCGTGCAACACAAAGCCCTCCTTTGGAATTTGTAATCACAAAGGAATGCTACCTGAGGCCGACCTTGTGGCACCGTGCGCAGTAATGTTACCTGAGTAGACTTTGTGGCGCCGTGTGCAATATCTGGATTCTTGACCTACCGCGCCGCGTCGTGCCAAGCGGCTCCGAGTCGACCCGAACGCCACCGACCATAGCTGCCACGGCATTTTCCAATCAGGACAAAGGCGCCCCCGGCGTTCACCAATCCTGGGCAAACTCTGCACTCCACCAGCAGAGTGGGGCACGGCCGAGACCTTAAAACCTGAGCCACCAAAGCAATCGGCTCAGTCGTCAGCCCCTGCAGAAGAAACCATCAAGTGTAATCAGGTGAGTCCCTTTTGGCTTCTTTTGCTGCTCGCCGCCCAGATCTGCTACTCGCTTTCCGGCCCCACCGCCCAGATCTGCTGCTACCCCTGCTGCTCGCTGCCTGGTTCCGCCACCGGCCCCGCTACTGCACCTAGCTCGCGGCCCGTTTCATCGCATACTTTAAGTCTTGTAAATTAGCTAAGTAGATTAAGTTAGCGTAAGGTAGGTTAGGTTTGTAAGGTTGTAAATATGATTCTAATTGTAAGTTGAAGCCGACGCTTCGTTTTTTAGCCTTCCGTGCCCCACGCGTTGCCGGTCGTAGCGTCCCGACGCCCGATATATCACCGCTCGGTTACCGACCTGGTAACAACACATATAGAAAAATGGTAAAATACCTAAAAGATGAGAATGTCAACTACCACTCCCACAAATTAAAAAATGACCGTGCCTACAGAGTTGTCATAAAACATCTTCACCACACTGTAAAGTTACAAGACATAAAGGATTAATTAACTGTCAAAAGCCACGTAGTCAGAAACATAATTAATGTGAAAAAGTATCAAACTAAAGAACCTCTAAATTTTTCTTCGTTGATTTAGAACCTTCAGACAACAACAAGGATATATACAATATAAAAGCGCTACCAAACAAAATAGTTCTAATAGAACCCCCAACAAACCCAAAACCATAATTCAATGGACGAGATGCCAACTATATGGCCATTTAAAGAGCTACTGCAACAGTACCTATCTCTGCGTAAAATGTGGGGGTTAACACAACACAACAGCTTGCAAAAAGAGTAAAGACACTTATGCTACGTGCGCGCTATGTGGTAGACCACATCCCGCCAACTACAAAGGCTGTAGCTACTATCATAACCTTACTAAAAATAGAAGCATCACACAAAGACCTCAATACACTCAAAACATCAACAGTAATGTACGTCACATACAATCACCTCCTACAGGCCCTTTGAATAACACCACAAGCTATGCTAACGCAGTTAAAAGTGATAATAATGCGACACAAGATATCCCACTTCTTAAATTCTTAGAAGAACTCAGACAAATGTTTAACCAACTCATGCAACAAAACAGCTCACTACTATCTATGCTATCTATTCTTGTCAGTAAACTAAAGTAATGGCCAACTTTTTAAGAATAGCACTCTGGAACGCAAATGAACTAATCCAGCACAAAGACGAGGTAATATGTTTTCTCAAATAACATCTTGATATCTTGCTTATAAGCGAAACTCATTTTACAGCAGAAAGCTATCTTAATATTCCTAACTACAAACTGTACCACACGAACCATCCAGATAGAACCGCACATGGAGGAAGTGCTATCCTTATAAGACAATCGATAAACCATTATCAATTACCTAACTATGAGAAAAATCAACTGCAAGACACTTCAGTTAAAGTCCAAACATTTCCTTGCGAACTCACTGTTTCAGCGGTATATTGCCCATCTAGGCATAAAATTAAAAAAAGAAAATTTCAACCTGTTTTTCCAAACTCTTGGTTCAAAATTTCTCGCTGTATGAGATTATAATAGCAATACCCTATGGGGCTCGCGGTTCACCACAACAAAAGGAAGAGAACGGGCTAAACAGATGCAGGATTGTAATTACTCATTCTTATCTACAGGCACGCCAACATACTGGCCAACTGATCCAGCAAAACTACCAGACCGCTCCCACCAGCTTATACAAATGTAAGTCCTAACTATGACCTATCGTCTGACCATTCCCCAGTGATAGCATCTATTTGCTCAACAATTCTTCTAAAACAAGATATAAAACTTAATGGAATGAGTTCGGGACCATACTTAGAAACAGAATAAACCTAAAAGTAAAATTGTAAACGCCGGATGATTTGGATTCAACAATGGCCAAACTGATACACCTACTACAAGAAGCTGCACTACAATCCACCCCACCAGAATACGTCAATAATCTTCCGTTAGAAATTAAACAACTTCTAAAAGAAAAAAGGAAAGCTAGAGCAATTTCGCACCGTACGCGAATCCCGGCTGACAAAACTAAATTTAACCATCTAACAAACAAACTGAAAACTAAACTCAAGCAGATGAGAGAAGAATCTCTTAAAGAATACTTGAACAACCTAAACAGATACGATCCATCAATATGGAAACCTGTTAAAAATGCAAGAAAACCCAAAGCATCCGTACCACCTATTAGACAAACAACTCCACATCTAGGACCATGGGCAAAGTGTGACGCAGAAAATCCGAATTATTTGCACAACATTTTCCTAATATCTTTATTCCGCACATCGACGACGTAGGCCACGAAATGGAACAAAACTTCGCTCGAATTACAGAAACACGGCAACAAATATCACTTACTACTCCAAAAAAAAAAAACACAAAAAGATCAAACTTTTAGGACTCAAAAAATACCTGGAATAGACAAAATCACACCGAAAATGTTAAAAGAGCTTCCTAAAAAAGCACCAGACTACTAACATATATATTCAATGGAAGCCTGGGGCTGCAATATTGGCCAAAGCACTTGAAATTGTCAGAAATCATAACCATAGTCAAACCAGGGAAAAAACCTTCAGATACTAATTCCTACCATCCCATAAGTCTTCTCCCAGTGATTTCTAAAGTATTCGAAAAGCTTCTATTACATAGAATGAAAATGGACTTGCCAGCAGACTTGATACCACACCATCAATTTGGATTTCGGCCAGGACATTCAACAATACAACAGATCCATCGATTAACTGATCTCATTCAAAAAGCCTTTGAGGACAGATGCTACTGTTCAACGGTATTCCTCGACATAACCCAGGATTTTGACCGAGCCTGACATACTGGTCTCCTCTCTAAAGTCAAGCAAATCCTTCCTTCTTACTTTACCCTTCTCCAATCCTATCTTAGCGACCGACAGTTTCAAGTCAAAGTAGGAATGAAAGTTCAAAATTGCATCCAATCAAAGCAGGGGTACCACGGGGCAGTGTCCTGGGTCCAGTGCTCTAGGTTATCTTCACGTCAGACATACCAACCTCTAGGAACACAACAATTGGTACATTCGTTGATGATACCGCCATATTATCAGTAAATCCTGACCTTTAAAAAGCAGTACTAGACCTATAAAACCACCTAAACATACTACAAAACTGGGTTAACAAATGAAGAATAAAAATAAATGAAGGCAAATCGAGTCGTACCACGTTCTCTACGAAAAACCCCAACCCCTTATGTATATCAACAACGTTCTAATACCCAAGCAAGTCGAAGTAAAATACTTAGGAATGACTATGGACGCCAAACTAACTTGGAAACCCCCATTTACTAAAAAAAAGGAAGCAAATAGATCTAACCACCAAACAGCTAAATTGGTTACTAGGTAGAAAATCGAAGTTAGCTATAGAAAACAAAATCCTGTTTTATAAAACCATAATCATACCAATTTAGACTTATGATATAGAATTCTGGGGATGTACCAGCAACACCAACGTTTCCATAATCCGAAGATGCCAGTCCAAATTATTGAGATCGATACTAGATGCCCCGTGGTTCGTTTCTAATAACACAATATATAATGACCTCAAAATCAAATTTGTGAATGAGGTTATTCCTCAGAAAAGCTCTATCCACCATGTCGACTCGAATTCCACAACAGTCCACTCGTAGAACCCCTACTACTAAGAAAAAATAACAAACGACTCAAGAAAAAACGGCCAATCGACTTGCTGTAAGAATCTGAGGTGTCACCGATGGACGAAACCTCATCGTGCCATCCCTCGACATTCATAAGATTAGCTTATAGGATTATTGTATTGTGATTGCTGATTAAATAAATAAATAGAAAAAAAAATTTAAACGTGTTATTCACCATTGTTGAGAGCAAAATCGTTAGAAAAAATTCTGAGGAATCTAAATACATTTCCATTTATGGACAAATTTAAATTAGGAACACGGTACGACGCAAATTGCGTCCTACTGAAAGTCAAACAATTTATTAACTTAATGAATTCCATGCATCACTCACAGTACGTAACGACACTCAATCGCTTTAAGATGATACTTTTCATGGTAGGGGCAGTAACTCTTTGGTTGTGTTAATTGTTCTTGCTTGGCTATATTATTTAATTAATCACAATGAACACATTCACAATCCTTAAATGATAGAAGAGTTGTCGTTGGCTTTATGAAAACGAATAGTTCCGCTTTATCGCGCACGAAACACAATACTTATAAACATAAATGAGACACGGCAGTTAATTAAATTGCAGCGCCGGAGATTAATCAGATTAACCGGCAAAATGACACGACTGTGCTGTGGTTATTAATTAAAATGTTGCAAATAAAATTAACATCGAACAGATGTCAAGCGCTTGGCGCCATTTTGCGCGTACTTCCCTCGCAATACCATTTTCGGTCAAAAGATCGCCCCTTTTCCATTATCTGACCATAATTAATTCAGAACGCACTCCGTCTTTTCAGGACGAATCTAAAAAGCCCCCAAACATTAAATTCGGTTGCTTCTTTGATTCACAGCGTATGCTTTTCCTTGGTTTTATTAATATAGGTTTAAATTTACTGTTGTTTTTTAAGATAAGAAGCTGTGCTAACTAAGTGTAGCTGGAATTGTGCTGAAACACAAAAAACACCTTTGGGTCCTATGCTAATAAACACGTGTTTTACAGGTGCCTTAGAATCCAGTAAATATTTAAGCAAGTTCATTTTCTCCCTTGATTACAGAGTAACTTATTTATAACACTATTATGCCCTATTATTATTCACCAGCCACGACGCTAAGTACAAATTAGCCCTAGACAAACTGATTAAATTTTATAATAGAAACTTGTCAAAATATGCAACAACCACTAAACAATTTATATACACCGTTAACAGTAAGTCAGCAAGTGCATAGGCAAGACTCAAACAATTAGATACACTATATAAAAAATGTCTTGTCTCGTAGGATGCTATCCATGGAAAATAAAGTTCTTCTATACAAAGTAATTCTTATACTTGTTTGATTTTGTACTACAGTTGTGGATGGCAGCAAGCAACTCAGTCACAAAAATATTGAGAGGACGACAAGCAAACCATTATTATCAATTATCAACCATAGCATGTGCCAAATGTCAAAAACTTAACAACCCACAATTGATGACAAAATTTAAAAATAGAGCATACATTAATTGCCCACCCAAACACACTAATAAAACAATTAGTAAAAATGCAAAAATAAAGAGTCTATGCTAGAAAAGATTCAAGCCGTCTCGGCCACCAAATCGTCTTGACCAATTGGTTATATTTGTATATGTATGTATACATAAGCGCACGCACACAATTACGTAGGTAAATCAATATAAATAGAACTTTTTCACATCCTTAAGTGAAAGAAGAGGAGAGCGGCTTCTAAGCGCAGTAGGTAGAAGCGCATGCCTAAAGAATACCCCCCCCCCCTTTAAGATACCTTGCACTACCGCTTCTTCAGTGCTACAATACCAGAGCAAGAAGTTCCGTTGCATAACGGATTATTGTCAAGTTCCTCACCACTGAGGCTGTTTGGAAATTTGATAAAACAAAGCACAGTTTAAAGCAACATACTTAGAAAGACTGAAGTTTATGCATAGCGTACTTTTATATTTTTATGCTTCCATAAAATTGAAAAACGACTTTCGGTTCATAGTTCATTCAGCTGTGTGTACCTCTCCCCTCTCCTAAATGTCTGAGAGTGTGTATGTGTATGTCTGTGGCTATTGGCCCAACTAAGAAAACCTTATTTTTACTTGATTTCTGAGAGCCCACGAGACAATTTACTTCAAGATTTGTTATAAGCATTTTAAAACTATAATCATTCTAAAGCAACATCAAAATGCAAACTTGTAGAACCATTTTCGAAAAAACAAGGTTTGGAAAATTTTTTCAGAACATAGCTTCTGCCCCCTCGGTGATAGTTATTGGCACAGTCTTTCAACAGTCATTGGCCCACTTGGTTGAGGACCCATTCTTATTAAAGAACACCCTAAAACAGCTATTTAAACAGTTTCCGTGGAGGAGAACATGGTTAATAATACTTTAAAATTAAAAAACAAAAGTTTAATGAACATTAATTTAATCTTTGGTATCATATTGAAGCATAGCCTATAAATAAATAAATTCCTACGATTGCAAACATTAAATTGTAGACATAAACATGAGTAGGTTACATACAAATGATAGATAAATGAATATAAAAGAGAAACAGGTGAAATGAAAATAAAACTTAAAATAAATGAGTTAAGAATTCTACAAAATTTTAATTCTCTAGAAATATTAACTCAGTGCCAGACCGACTCCAATTCTAGAACTGAATACACGTTCCTGGTTTTGCTGACTTTTTTGGTTCATTAATATGAGACATAACTGAATTTCACTGGTAGTTTAAAATATCAGGCCTCTCTGGCCACACTTCACCATGAATGAGGCGGTAGCCTTAGTTTCACTAACACTAAGAATTTTTCCGGGGAAAAATTTATTGTCATATTTTGTCACCATTTTCCGATGATTCTTCCCACTCATTTTCCCCCAAAGACATCTGAGCACTTGATTCGGAGCTGTCTGAAGATACCACCCGCGACCTCTTAATTTTTTTGTCCCTTAAGTCTTTGAGCTACAGCTTTTTTACTTTATTCACTTCTGTTCTTTTTTCTTTTCTTCTTTCTCTTTAAGATTTTTTCCCTAGTTTTAATTTTTCATCTTGTTGCTTCTGTCACTGCTTTGAGGAAACAACATAGGTAATATTTCTTTTCCCCTTCCTCTTTGGTGACAACGGCCAATTTAAAATATCTTCCAACTTGGGTGGTCGGGTAGGCGTTGATGGCGTTGTTGGCATTTGCAGGTCATGAAGATCTGTCGAGACTGGCAACATTGCTGTATTTTCTCCATGACGAACTGTGTTTTAATATTTAAATAAAATACCGACTCACAGTCATGGATTTCATTACGAAAACGTTCTAGCAGGTATTTGCCGCTAATTGAATGACTGCGAGTGGGTATTTTATTTAAATAATTATATATAATTTTTTGAATAGTCACCACGGAATAGCACAAATTAATTTGCCCCACAGTTATTGACCCCCCAACCAATGGTTGGCCCCACAGTCTTGCTATTTACTACAGATTTTAAACCATTGATTTTTCACTTATATATGTACCTTTACTAGCTGAAACTTACAAAAATATTAAAACATAGTGATTGATCCATGGGTCGATCACTGAAGCACTGCGCTATCCAATTCACAGCTACTGGCTCCACTCTTTTTCTATAAAACACAAACTTCATTAAAGTCACTGGAAAATCATTAAATTAACTCATATTAACATGTTCTAAATGTATAACCCTGAAAATGATTAAAAATTTGTCTGAAAAATGAGATAATTGGCTTATTTGACTTACCTTAATCGTTTATTTTCCAAATAAATAAATCACCACTAATAACCAATAAATCTTTTCACCATGACACTTTTGCCAACAGATAAAATATAATGTCGGAACTTTTAAACGTATTTTTCCTGTCTGTTTAGTATTTTTAAACTTATTTTCTTTATTTTTACTGCTAAGTGTCAATAACTATCTGAAGGCTAATTACTACACACTTTACCCTACTAGGATTATTCTATATAAAGTTAATTCAGTTATAGCTCATAAAAAATATATTTATAAGTATATGTTAATGATGTCATTATATAAGTTAAATTATTTATTAAATGTCAACTCGTAAAGTTACTTTAAATTTAAAGATAGACTAGTAGGAAAGAGTTAAAAAATTGATGAACAATTGCTACCTAATGTTTTGCCAATGAAAACTGTGACTATCCAATAGGTCTACATAATATGATTCTTAACATAAATGACAATTCTATTTTTGTATTTCCTGTCACTCACAGAGCCTATATGCGCATATCTATGAGCATTTGAGATATTGTGATCAGTAAATGAATAGTTTATATCACCCAATTATTGAAAATATCGCCTTCTATCCATGGGGATCTAGAGAGGTGCAAAATAGCGTGAACTATTCAAAAACTACCCATTAATCTTTCTGATCAATTGTAGAGAAAGTGGAGTAATATGAAATACAAAACTTATATTACAATTAAATAAAAGCAGTAGCTTATTCAAACGTTCAGAAACTTCTCAGTAACTTGCTATAAACTTGTAACATGTGCCTTATCATTTTGAAACATTAAAAATCTCTTCTAGTAACTCTCTTCTACTTTCATTCTGATTCATTTAGGACATTAAATGCACATTTGTAAGCTTTTGTTATAGTATGATAAATATATGCATTGTTTTCATTAGTGATACAGTTCTTAACACAAATCACCACTTTAACTCAAGTTATTCACATTTCCAGTATTAACAAATTACTTAATGAGTGCTTTTAGATATTCCAGCTTTTTGAAGAACAAGAAATATTTCGTCGTCTCTTTTACATAACAAAGGCTGACTAGCAACATGCTCAATTTTACAATGCAACGAAAAGTGATTTTCATAATTCATCCCACCATAGAAAGTTGCCCAATTTACAAAAAACTGCTCATCAGTTATTTTACTACCAACGCCAAAATGTTTACTATGTCAGCAACCATTTCTACAATCAACATATCACCAATATTTAACCTGTGATAGCTGAGAAACATTATGTAAATATGCAATGATTATCATAGTGTCAATAAAGCCCTACTTTGTCAATACAGCAATTAAAAAAAAATTCAAAATAATTTATTCACTAATTCATTAAAGAGATGTAACAAAGGTACACATTAAAAAAATTCTTTCTAGTACACAAAAATATAACTTTTCTGTAAATATCAGTTCTTCAAACAGCAACGGTACTACTAGTAGTGACAAACATCCTTCATGAGAGTAAGCTTAAACATGGTAAACTAAGATATTAAATATATTTTTAATTGCATAACATTCTTATACAATTTGTAAAAACACCTAAATTATTCGCACCTGATCTCATTCATACCCTGTTAATCTAAAAGTAAATGTTTTTAATGGGTTAGAGTTAGGAGTGACAGTCATAAAGCGCGCTGTGCATAAAAGTTGATTAAAGACAGTAATTACGGCTAATAAATTTAGAGAAGTGAGCGTAAAAGTGAGTAGAACACAGGATAAACCAACAGTAATCCAAAACAAGCTGAAGGTGCGACACCGGGCGTGCAGTTATCGCGCGGTACGCGACGAAGTAACGCGATTAACGGTGTAAACAAAACAGAGCCGTAGCAAGGAAATTGTGCAGTGGGACTTGATAATAATAAAGTGCGCCGAAAGTACAAAATTTCATGTAGATACAAGCGAACTACGCAGCTAATAAACAAAGAACACGTGAGCGCGGGAAAGTTGGTGGTACTAGACGAATGATAAAACGCGATACGGTAATATAAATAATAACAGACAGATACGTGGTAACAGAAATTTGAGAGAAACGCGAAATAACCGTTAAGCTCTACCAGATATAAATATATAAAGTGCGAAATAAAGTGAAAACAAACATGGCAGAAGATGAACCCTCTACACTCACAGATTTAATGAATAAGCTAATACAGATAGATAAAAAAATAGACAGCATGGGTTTGCAACTAAGACATCAAGGAGATGAAACAAAAGAGCTGAAGCTAATAATTAAACAACAAGACATGCAAATACAATGGCTGGAAAAGGAAACGAGGAAAAGGAACCTAGTGATATTTGGAATACAAGAGCAAAGTAACGAAAATATTGAAACATTAAGAGACATGATAATAGAACTAATCAAAAGTACCAAAGTTCAGCTGGAAAAACGAAATAGATATGATAAACAGAATAGGAGACCCTAAGAAAGGAGGAACTAGACCAGTCAAGGTAGGGCTGACTACAAAAATGAAGACGATTGAAATAATGAAAAACTTGAAAGGAACTGAGATAAGAATTCAAGAAGACCTCGATAAAAAACCAGAGATATCAGAAGAAAACTAACACCACATCTAATAGAAGCCAGGAAACAAGGAAACAGAGCTACAATAATAGATGATACACTGATCGTAAACGGTGAAAGATGGAAATGGGAAGATCTGCAAGAAGAAGAAGAAGAAGAACATGACGGAAAAAAAGAAACAAAAAAAATGAACAGAAAGAGGTCAAAAAAGAGAAAGATCTACCGACGAAGAGATATAAAATGAAACCATAGGAAGAAAAAATTTAGGAACAATACCCAAACGAAACAAATATTGGACGCAGAGTTTATTGGCACCAATAAAGAAACCGGAAGGAGTCATAGAGAAAACAAACCCAAAAGTTAAAATAATGGAAAAACAGGAGGATGAAAAGACCAGCTCAACAATACCATCAGAGGCATCGAAACCATAAGTAGTGATGAGTTCAACCAGAAACTAAGAGAAATCCCAAGAACTGGTCCAAAAAACTCGTAAGACAGAAAGCTGAAGGATCGATAAAATATAACGACAATGGCGACGAAAAAGGCAAAATCTTAGTACAGAGGAAAACAAAAAAGAAAAGAAAAAACAAGAAGAAAGTGAAAATAAGCACGTGGAACGTCAGAACAATGTTGGAGATCGGAAAATTGAAAGAAATAGCATATGAATTAAAGAGGTATCAAATAGATAATGCAGCCCTACAAGAGATTAGATGGGGAGGAAAAGGAGGAATAGATGAAAAAGATTTCACAATTATATACTCAGGGACTGAAAAGCAGGGAATGCATGGAGTCGGGTTTATAGTAACAAAAACAATAAGAGAGAAAATCATAGAAACAAGACTAATTACTGAAAGAATGGCATATATCAGACTAGAAGGAACCCCAACAAAGATGTCGATATTGAATATATACGCACCCACAGAAACGCATAATGATGAAGGGAAAAATAAATTCTACGAGAACCTAGAAGAAAGAATAGAGGAGATACCAAAGGAGGACCTAATTATAGTGCTAGGAGACTGCAACGCACAGATCGGTAAAGAGAAGATAATAAGTCAAGTTGCAGGAAGAAGTACCTTACATGAGAAAACCAACGATAATGGCATCAGATTATGTGACTTAGTGGCGAAGATGAACATGATAATAAGCAGCACAAAATTTATACACCCAAAAAGACATAAGGTAACATGGATATCACCAGATAAAAAAACACAAGCACAAATAGACCATGTACTAGTAAATAAAAGACGTCAATCATCAATAACAGATGTTAGAACATACAGAAGGGCATGCGCAGATTCTGATCATTTTATGGTAACTGCAACAATCCGACAAAAAAATACAAGAACGAAGGAAAAGAAAGTACGAACGAGGAAGTGGAACATAACAAAATTAAAAGATGAAGAAACAAGAAGGCAATATACGGCGGAACTAGGAAAACAAGTTAAAAATACAGAAAAACAAGGATCAATTGAAGAGATCTGGAGAGACATTAAAGAAGTAATAAGCAAAACGGCTGGGAAAATAATAGGTAATAAACAAAGTGATAGAAAGAAGCAATGGTTTAACGAAGAATGTAATGAAGCACACAACAAAAAAGTTAAGGCTAGGCTAAAATGGATAAAAAGTAACAGAGATGAAGATGAGCAAGAATACAAAGATAAGAAAAAAGAGTGTAATAGAATAATAAGGAGTAATAAAAGGAAATGTATAGAAGAAGAGTTACAAAAAATAGAGAAAGAAAGCAGAAAAATAAACACCAGGAAGTTCTACCAAGAAATCAAAAAACAAAATAAAAGATAAAAACCTATAATAACGGGAATCAAAAATAAACAAGGCCAAGTAACAGAACAAGAAGACGAGTATAAAAAAATCTGGGAAGAATATTTCAAAGAATTACTGAGTACAAATGAAAAGCAGGAGGAACCAGCAATGGAAGATGAAGAAATGGAAATGGAGATAGAGGAGCCTACGATACAAGAAGTAAAAGAAATAGTAAACAAAAGTCACAATACAAAGACTCCCGGTATGGACGGTATAAATATGGAACTGATAAAATACGGAGGAGAGGATATAATAGAATATATATTCATACTTATAAAGAAAATATGGAAAGAAGAAAAGATGCCCGTAGACTTTGAAGTAGGACAAATAGTACGGATACACAAGAAGGGAAATCACCAAGAATGCAGAAACTACCGAGGAATAACGCTACTAAACACAACTTATAAAATACTAGCAACAATAATACAGAGACGACTACAAGAAAAAACAAGGTTTAAAATTGGACGGTATCAATGCGGATTCGTAAAAGGAAAATCGACAACCGACGCAATATTCATATTAAAGCAAATAATAGAAAAGTCGCAGGAATATAGAATAAAAATGGAAATGTTATTCGTCGATTTTGAACAAGCTTTCGACTCCATCAATAGAGGCAAGCTATTAGTAGTAATGAAGGAGCTAGGTATACCGACCAAATTAAAGAGGCTTATAATGATGACGCTTGAAAAAACCAGAGTCAGTGTAAAGACCCAAAAAGGACAGACTGGTGAATTTATAATAGACAAAGAGGTGAAACAAGGAGATGCGCTTTCGGCCACACTTTTTAATATGTGTATAGAATATATAACGCGGAGAATAAATAAAGGCACCGTAAGGACAGGGGGGGCACAACTGTTAGCATATGCAGATGACCTAGTACTGATTGCCAAAGGAAGAGATATATTAAGGAATATGACCGAAGAGCTAATAACAGAGGCACAAAAAGTCGGTCTAAGAATAAACGAAGACAAAACAAAAATAATGAGAACGGGAAGTAATGCCGCAGAAGGATCCCTAAAAATAAGAAATCATGAATACAAAGAAGTCGACAAATTTAAATACTTAGGGATTATGGTGTCAAGAGATGGAGAAAGGGAAACAGAGGTAACGGATAAGATAATATCAGCAAACAGGGCCTTCTATGCTAATAAGAAATTATTGAAAAGTAACTATATTTCAAAAAAAAACCAAAATAAGAATCTATAACACTCTGATAAGACCAATAGTAATGTACGGGGCGGAAACAATGTCAATAACGAATAAAGAAGAGAAAAAACTAAGGATAATGGAAAGAAAAATATACAGAACTATACTAGGACCAATTAAAAGCACAGAAAACGAATATAGAACAAGGATGAATTACGAAATAGCACAGGAGATTGAAGTGGACATAGTTAAAAAAATAAAACAGCAGAGTAAAATGGCTGAGGCACGTATTAAGGGCTGACCCGCAGGAAACTACGAACATAATAATGAATTGGACACCAGCCGGGAAAAGAAAGAAAGGAAGGCCTAGATCAAGATGGATGGACGAAGTAAAACATGATCTACCAAAGATAGAAATGGGAATGGATGAAATAAGGAGAAAGGTCGGGGACAGAAAAGGGTGGAACAAAATATGCCAACAGATAAGATGAAAACCGGACGGGCTGATCCCCCGCAAAGGATCTCGAAAGCTTCCTTAGAAGCGGCGAAACCCCTCCAAGGGGTGTTAAGCCATTCATTCATTCGCTTATGTCTAATGTGAAAACATGAAAGTATTACAGCTCCATAGATCCATACAAATGAGTGTTGTCTGTACGAAGTATTTTGTACTGCTTAACGTAAAATCTTTTTCGGATCATTACTGTAACACAAAGGTGCAAGTGTTCTTTCAAAATCAAAGCAGCATACAATTAAGAATGGAATTTTCAGGACATTGACCAAAATAACTACACAAAGGTCGCAAAGGAGCCAAGTGTTTGTAACTAATAAGAAGCCCATCAAATCCTATGGTAAGGTCCATATAAGTACATCAGTTCATTGAAGGCAATCAATGGAACTAAAGCGTTAGAAACATTATAACCAAAATAATCTGGGGGCACGGTAGTGCCCCCGCCAAGTCAAGCACAGCCGTACCATCCTCTTCTCGAAGCCACTCAGGACACTTTCGATCCCCCTGTAACTTCGTTGTGGATAAAGCTAGAGGACATAATAAAACTATCTATAATTCCAAATTACCTAATATTTACACTTATAGTTTATGAACTATTGTCAGTCGAAGTTCTTTGATTTTGTCACTGACACACTCACCGATCATCAAAATTCTAAGGGTTGGGGGGTTAAAAATGAAATACTATTCATTAAATTAATAATAACGATTAATGATAAATTACGTTCAAATAATGCACCGCGCTCATGCTGATGTTTGTCACTGTATGGTTGGGGTGGGCGGCGCTTGGCGATGCAGAGGGGTAGGGCTGCGCGCACGAGGAGGAAGTGGAAGTAACAAAGCAAACGGCAGTACAGCCTTTTCAAAAATATAGATGAGTCGTTAGAAAGATCGGACATCAAAAGAATAAAGGAATATGAAAAACTACAAAAAGTTGGCAGTATGGTTATGGAAAGTGAAAAGTCGCATAAAATCTTAGAAGATGAGATCATAGATTACCAAAAGGCCGCGTTCAAATACCTGAAACTGAAATGTCTTGTTACTCCAAAGCTTGAGTGCATGTCATGTATCAAACTTTGTTATTCAAGAGATATTTGATCTATGAACTGCCTAAGAAAACCTATTGATACTAGTGTTTGAAGTAATCTACTCGATTATTACAAAAAAATAATCTAAGTCACAGCTCACACATTTGTCACTAATGCTTACAAAAAATTAGAGCAAATCAACTGCCGTCGACCTGTGTTCTAAATGATCTGTACGTTAGTACTGTTTCACCACAGATAAGTGAGTTAAATGACTATGAAAAGATATTAATTCAACGCACCAAAGCATTTCAGGTGGTAATGTTAATAAAACCCGCCGCAAATAAACATTTACCTAAGCATATGGTGAAAAAAGTGAAAGGCAGAACTTTCTACTTTCCGTTGTCAAAACAATAAAAAAGCCCCCGTAGACCAGAATAACTGATTACTAACCCTAAACTCTACATCATGGTACGAGGTATACCGACAGTCAAAAATAGTGTAGAAGGATATTGTAGATGTCGACAAGGTTTACCAAACGTTACATTATCTAAAAGTTGTAATTTACTCTCAAATACAACTTCCATATTTACCTCGCCAGTTAATTAGCTGTATAAATGAAAATTTGCAACATATTTTAGACCAATCAGAATCTCAGGTAGATAACGTTGTAGAAGGAAACGGAGTACTACTAACCTAAGTTACCTCTGAAAAAGAGACTAACTATGAACAATACACCATTTACCTTTTGCACGAAAGGGGGAGAAACGCTCCCATTTCAGAACTATATCAAATGCTTAAAGTCGACGCTGCTGATTGATTCAAGATTTAGATGTAAATTGCCACACTGATCTTTATGTAGAAGGTAAATATGGTCAGTTTCATGTTTGCCAGCAAAAGTTAACATCTAGTGAATTTATTAAAGCCAGATTAAGCACTCTCAGTTTTGCTTAAATCAACAATGCCTATTCTTTTTACTAAAGGATACTAATCTGCGTCAAATAAATTCAGGCATATTCTATAAAATGAACTGTGTTAATCAAAAGCAAAAAATCACAGTTGAACAGTATTTTGAGATAATTAATAAAGGTGAATTAGAAGGTAACGTAACTGCGATATTTAGTAGATTGAAAAACACGGAGCAGTTTTGGAAAAAACAGAGAAACGATGTTGACTGTATGACACAAAATTACGGACCAGCAACGTGGTGCCTTACATAAGTCCTTCTGAATGTATGTGGGGTGATTTAGGCGAAGAAAGTTAATGGTCCCGAAATGGCGAATAAAAGCATTAGTGAGTTAGTTGCACTAGATTCTGTCCCCACTTCCCGATTCATTGAAAAGTTTAAAGCTATGTTAGATTTCATTGTCGTCAGATGAGCCGCTTGGAAAAGTAATACATTATTTTTGGAGATGTGAATACCAATCCCGTGGGGTACAACACTACATAATATCATAAGAATAATCTACTATTTAAAATACTCCTATTGAACATAGCGCCAGCAGACCTAATTTGTGCAATATGTAAACAAACACAAACAAGAACAGTGTAATACCTTAAAGGAAACTTTCTACAGCAGTGCGATAAAATTAGGATAAAAAGTTTTAAATAGAATTAAGATGTTGATTAATGTCTCCATAATGATCAGCGTCAAAAATGCTGTCGAATGATATGCTGCATGACATATGCGAGTATAATGAACTTTCAAATCGTAACGGTCACTTCCGGTTACCGTTAACCGATTTGGCTGAAAATCCCATAAAAGGTACTGACCTAAGACGTGTGTATGCCAAGTTTGAAGTGAATCTGTTGAATAGAACGGAAGTTATCTTGTCTCCAGACACACAAACAAACAGACTGGATGATAATCTCATTAACTTTCTATAAGCTCCATTGTAGAAAGTTAATAAGGAGCTCAGATCGCTAATATTAACTAGATATATTATGTTGCCGCGCGATTGCCGAGTTATTATTATATTTATTACAGAAATAAACATGTCTAATATTGGTACAGTCACTACAAATGTTGGTAAGTAATTAGAAAACAATTTATGACAGTTGTTAAATAGGTGCTTTAATAGATACTAAATAAAATAAGTGATGACTTGGTTTTACTACCTTGCGAGACTTGCATTTTTGTACATTTTGTTTTTGATGGGATGAATTTTACAGATCATTGTGTACCTTAAGTTTTGCGTAATACAAGTAAATTCCAAAACTATCTTCAAATATTTTCCATATTAACTATGCTAAGAGTTGTCTCAACGCTGCTTATTATATTATTGCTCAATATCTAATGTATTAACTATTTTAAACTCAAACGCTTTCCTATATGCGCACTCATTGCTACTACTAAAACTATCACTAGTTTCAAAATTAACAACTTCATAGTCAGAGCTCTACACAGTAAATAAGATCGACAGATTCAACAAATTCATCTATGCACATGCATGCATCTTCGCCTAACAAAATTTCACTGGGTAGTAGTCTTGTGCTGGCAAAAAATTTTCTTCTCTAATGCTTTGAAAAGCCTCCATTTTGATAGTTTATTGTTGCCTTATCACGTCAATGCCTTTTAATCATATTCCAATGATCTCACCATCTCTTTTACGTTGTATGGATTTAAGGAATGCACCTGAAATATAAATTATGTCATATTTGTATTATTTTTAATAGTAACCTAACAACATAATCTAAAACTGTTGAGTTATTTCTATTAGTATCAAGTAGTTTCATGTAAAATCAGTCATATTTGTGAAGTTGTTTCGATAAGACGTTTTTGGCCAAGTTGAAACTTTGATTATTTCATAGGTGGTAAGTATTCAATGTTCCTCCTAAGTTTTGGCTACCTGCAGTGTGTATGTATTTTTCTCTCTTACAAAAACGCTCTCAACAAAGAACATTGAAGTAGTTTCTTTTTCAATTTTGAAAAAGAGTTAAATACATCGGTAGTGACAAGAGAAGTTAATAGACCGACTCCTAACTCCGATGAGGGTAAAGTTGAATGAAATTCAGTGCCTTCTAGTTTTGAAATATCCAAAAATCACAAGTCAGCATCTTCATAATATGCAAAAAACATAATAAGTAGATATCCCATCCCATGAATTGATAGAACACAACAAAATGCACAGACTAGAGGTGGCTTCTTTTTTAAACCCAATTATAACTTGTGATAAAAGGTAGATTCTATACGATAACTTTAAATAAAGTAGATGGTGGTTATACTACAAACCTCTTGGGCAGCACGCAAGAACAAGTCATCTTATGAAGATCATGGTGACTGTATGACAGTCTATCAAAAACATCACCCACTATTCCTTCTTGCAATCTAGTGAAACAATTAGATTAGAATCCTGCTGCAGGGAATTGGGCGTTGTGTCTGAGAAATTGCATTTAAAACATTGAACTCTGGCCAATGGGTGTGAGTTGATAGTTTTTCCCACATCGCAAGACTTAATGAAGTCCGGCTACATAGTACTTTCTCTCACCTTATTCGCCTGACCTTTAAAAATAAATTTCTTTAAAAATTCAGTTTTTGTGCTATCCCAACCTTAGCAACAAATAATCGACCTCGGCGGTTATTATTTTGTAAAATAAATGCATTTTGGTTGAAAATAAGGAATTTTTATTTAAAACTTTGCAATTCATGTGATCCCGACCTCACAAAAGCAAATGTTACAGTTATTTCCTGAAACTTCTAAAAATTAAAATTTGAACAAAATTAGTTCTAGACAGCGTCAAAGATGATACTTAAAATCTGTTCCTCTGACAGTAAAATAAACCCAAATTTTGAATGTTATTGGCATAAGTGTAATTATTGCCCTTACTTATATATGTGCTGTGAGTGTTGTTTCAGATAAATTAAATGATCCAGAGACGTTTAGTTGGGCTTCGGAATTTAAAAAACTGAAAGTGAACACATCCTCTCTTCTCACCTTTATGGCCAACGTTTCTTCTTTTAATGATGCAACTTCCTTCAATCCAAAGTTATCAAAACTCTGAAAAAATAATGAAATGGTTTAATATTTAAAAACAGTGACAATAAGTTTAAATTTCTTCATCTTTTACTGCTTCATCTATCGATGTGAGAGCTACAACAAACAATTGAATTATCAGATTGCAAACTAATTGTAAGACAACCCATTTTCATTAAAAAAGTTTCAGTTGCCACCTTAATTTGCCCTGAATTTAAATACAGCATTACAAAGTTATGCAGGTAATAGTTATAAATGACGAAACTGGGTGTAAAATAAAAGAAGATCGCAAGAGAACCAACAGATGCAACCTGTTACAAACAGCTATATTAAAATAAAATATTTCTTCTGGAATTATATTTAATATCTCACGTTTAATATCATCACGTGTATGTGCAAGTGCTATGATACTAAATTCCAAATATTGGATTATATCTAGTGCACAGGCAACATAAAAAGAAGACAAAGAAAAGATAAAAAAGGAGAATAAGAGAAAATAAAGTTAATCGGAAAAATAATCAGGTTTGAGAATTACAAGCTATAATTGTTTAGAATCTACAAAAGTATGGATATTGATAAAACAGATAAGAAAGCAAGGCTTTTGGAAGTGCTGAACAAATTCAGATAGGCAACATATCGTACGGTAATGTAGTAGTTGGCAGAATATTAAAATAAATTATAAATAATGTTATGATATAATTACCAGAAACTAAAGAGCTCCTTAACTGAGGAGAGAAAAAAAAAGGTAGGAGAAAATAACATGCAAGAGGAAACTATCGTATAAATGATAATGAATATAAAAGAATATTATATAAGGATCAGAAGTAACATCATGTCTGTACCTGATTAAATAAATGAACAGTAGGAAGGAAATAAAATTCTTAGAGAATAGATAGGAAAGTTAGAAATCAAGTCAAAGAATGCAAAGAAGTGAGAGGAAGAATAATATAATTATAATAAGAAAATAATTTAAACAAGCAGCAGATAAAAAAAGAAGTAGAGAAATTCCTGGAAGAAGAGATAGGGGTGCGGGTAAAACCAACCACCGCATATAAAATAAATAAAAGCAAAGATAATAGCATTGTCACGGTCAAATTATGAAGAATAAATATAATGACATACAAAAACAAGTTAAAAGGAAAAATATGTACATACATAACGATTTATCAAAATAAAAAAGAAAAGTCCAAAAAACTATAACTAGTTACGCTAAAGAAGAATCAGTATAAAAAAGCAATTATAGACGGACAAGTATGGCAGTTGGATGAGAAAAAAGAAAAATTGCAAAGAATTCGGGATACGGATACAGAAATTAATTCAAAAAACTGAGTAACAAAAGAACAATAAGAACGACCCGCCAATAATAGAAAATGCAACGAATCTGGTAACTGATACGAAAACAAAAAGGAAAAGGCAGAAACAATAGCAAATGTAACGTAGAATGTAAGAGGAATAAACAAGGAGGAAACTATAAAATAGTTAACTGCAGTAATAAACAAATATAATTTAAAGATTTTAGCACTGCAAGAGCCAAACATAAGAGAATAAATAACGAAAATAAATAGATAGATATTCATAAACTTAAGGGAAGAACAAAGCAAACTAGAAACAGGCTCCAATATACACGAAAGCTTAAGAGCCGCAATGATCTCTTACAAAAGAATAAACGAAAGACTAAGCTATATGAAACTACAAGGAAAACAAAAAAAAACAGGCATAATTAACATACACGCCTCATCAGAAAAGAAGGAAAAAGAAACAAAACAACCATATTACAAAAACCTAGAGAAAACGCAGCAAGATATCCCACAATATGACATAAGGTTAGCACTCAGAGATTTTAATGCCAAGGTAGGAAGGGGAGAAGAGAATAAACCAATAATAATTATTAAGTAACTTTGAAATGGAAATGAACTTTGCTATCAGAACTATATTCCTAAACCACAAATAAATTCACAAAGGAACGTGGACAAGCCCAGGTAAAAAAACAATAAACCAGATAGACCACATAATTAATAGAAAAGATGCACGCAGAAATAATAATAGATGTACGTTCATACAGAGGAGCTGATATAAACAGCAATCATTTCTTAGCGCGAGCCAAGATACACCAGAAGTTACCAGCAACACAAAAAAAAAACAGGGAGAGAAAATAAGATATGGAAAGTCAAAAAATTAAAACAAGCATCAACGCAAGAACAGTTCGTACAGAATGTAGAAAAGCAGATGGAAAGAAAAAACAAAAAAGCAGAGATAGAAGATTAAAATAAAATTAAAGAGGTAATAAACAAAGCAAAAAATGTACTAAATACACAAAAGAAAACAAAAAAGAAAGACTAGTATGACACAGAGTGTAAGAAAACGGTAAACAAAAGAAAGAGAACAAAAATAGAACTACTAACAAGAAACATAGAAAAAAGCGAAAAGAGATATCAAGAAACAATAAGAGTTTGAGTATGATGTACAGAAAGAAAAAGAGAAAGCAAATAGAAAAAGAAATGCAAGTCATAAAAGAATCTTTCATTAAATATAAGATAAAAAAATTATAGAAAATAAACGAGATAAGCAGAGGATATAACCTGAAAACCCCCTTCATACAAGATATTCAAGAACAAATAATAGGAAGAAAGAGAGAACAAGGCAGGATGTTGGCGGCCACATTTCTGAATTTTTCTTTATCTCTTGCCATGTTGACTAGTTCCCCTATTGTTCTGAGTCCAGTCCATTGTCTTATATTTCTTGCCCATGACAGTTGTTTCCTTCCTATTCCTGTTTTTCCCTCTATTTTTCCTTCTGAGGTTAATTGCAGTATCCCATACTTTTCATATGTAACTATGTCCCAGATAAGCAGTTTTCCTTTGTTTAGTTGTGTTGAATAATTCTTGGTCTTTATGCTTCTTAGCGCTTCCTTAGTCATTTTTTCAGTCCAGGACACTCTCAACAGGCATCTGTAAGTCCACATCTCAAGAGCTTCGATTTTATTGATTGTGCTCATTTTCATGGTCCGTGGCTCCATTCCATATAGCAGTACAGTACATTTTGTATAATGCTTGCAAAGTGACAGCCGAATATCTCTGATTCTCAAAACTTTTTCATACTTCATAAACGTTGCGCGCGGTATTTGAATTTTGTTTTAATTTTTTTCGGGGTTCCACTCCGCATTTAGCTGGAATCCCAGATTTTGTATTGGGTTATTCTCAATTTGTTAATTTCCTATTTGGATAGCCGCGTTAGTGTATGGTTCCTTTTACCTGCTGACAATCATAAACTTGGTCTTTTTTGCATTTATCTCTTTTACTGCTCTCATTCAATTGTGTACATATCGGCTGTAATTCTTCGATATTGTGGCAATCATGTACTGTATCGTCTGCATAGCTAAGGTTCAATATTGGCACCCCATTCATTTTTGTACCCATATGTTATTCTTCAAATATAACTTCTGAGTACAGATTAAATCATAGTCTTTTTCGTCTACGTCCGTTTCTCAAGATGTTTATGGGTTTCTTATGTTGCAAAATCGCCAACAACAAAATCAACAAAAACAACAACATAATCAAACAAGTCAACAAAACAATCATTGGGCCCCATTACACCAAAGACAGCAACTCCTATCCCAACCATCACTTCAGGAACAATCGCAACCACAAACTCATGACCTCACATCCATAATATTTACATTACAACAAACTATACTAGCCCAAAGGACCATAAATGAACTATCAGCACAAATTAGACTTCTCAGAGAAAAACTAAAAAAAAAAATAAAAATGGCTCCAATATATAAAATAGCAGAGTGGAACGCCAATGGACTTCTAAATCATAAACACGAGGTAGAAACCTTCCTCACAAGCAATGAAATCTATATACTAGTCATCTCTAAAACACACTTCACCAGCAGAACCCACTTTAAAATACGAAACTATCAGGTATACTGCACAAACCATCCTGATGCAGATAATCATGCTAGAGGAGACACAGCCATACCAATAAAGCAACACATTAAACATCACACGTTACCTTCCTTTCAAAAGAACTTCATTCAAGCAACATCCATTGAGATAGAAGACTGGAATGGTCCACTAGTCATATCAGCCACATAGTGTCCTCCTAACTATGCTGCAGGTAAGCAGAGTTTCATTGATTACTTCCAAACACTGGGCAACATATTTCTATCAGGAGGAGATTTCAATGCCAAGCATACCCTATGGGGTTCCAGAATCTCACCACCTGGCAGGGGAAGAGTGCTGCATCAAACAGTTCAAGAATTACAACTGGGTCATCTGTCGACCTATAAACCAACCTACTGGCCCACTGACCCAACAAAAATACGTGATCTTTTGGATTTCTTCATAACCAAAGGAATAACCCCGAACTACTTCAAAATTACATCTTGTCTTGACCTATCCTCGGATCATGCGCCAATTATAGCAGTCATGAGCAGTACAATCCTGGAATGAAAAATAGATCCAAGATTGCACAATAAAAAACGGACTGAATGCACTACAGAAATCTCATTCAAAACCGCTTAGATTTAAAAATTTCGCTCCAAACCGACCAAGACCTTGATCTAGCTATGTATAACTTTACAAAAATAATCCAAGAAGCTGCTGTAGAGGCAACACACACAACTACCAGCAAAAGACAATAAGAAAGATGCGCTATTGTAATTAAAAGAAAAATAGCAGAAAAAGGACGGCTAAGACGTATATGGCAAAACACAAGATATCCATCCGATAAAATAAGATACAATCAAGCAATGTCAGAGCTAAAAACACTCATCAAAGACCTAAAAAACAAAGATTTCCAAGATTATCTCAATAACCTAAGTGCTACAAGCGACACAAATTATTCTCTTTGGTTAGCAACAAAGAGAATAAAAGTACAAAGACAACCCATTCCCCCCTTGAAAAAGCCAGACAATACATGGGCGCGCTCCGACTCAAAAAAACCAGACCCAACACCTCGAGAGGGTCTTCCAACCTGAATTGCTTCACAGCAAAGGAAATTAAAAATATGATCAGGTATAACCTGAATCGCAAGAGAGCCCCAGGCTTTGACATAGTTACTGGCAAACCAGTCAAAGAATTACCACGCAAGGGCCTAGTGATGCTAACAGTAATGTTCAATGCAGTTCTGAGACTGGGCTACTTCTCAGTGCAGTGGAAAGTAACGCAAGTAATACAGATCCTTAAACCTGACAAACCTCCAAATAAAGTTACCTCCTACAGATCTATTAATCTATTCCCTGTACTAGGTAAAATCTTGGAAAAAATCCTAGCAAAAAGACTAATAAGAAGACAATAACATACTTCCAGATCACCAATTCGGCTTTCGAAGAGAGCACTCCACAATCCAACAAGTCCATCGGATTGTTGATAATATAAATCAAGCCTTCAAAGAGAAGCAATATTGCACAGCTGCCCTTCTTGATGAAACCAACGCCTTTGACAAAGTGTGGCACACAAGCCTCCTATACAAATTAAAGATAATTCTACCTCACTCGTTTTACATTATCCTCAGATCCTATTTGGAAGAACGATACTTTCTAGTAAAATTTGGACAGCCCAAAACTATCCTCAGGAGTACCACAGGGCAGTGTACTTGGCCCGATTTTATACCTCATATACGCTGCGGACATCCCAACAAATTAGCACACCCTAACCACCACCTTAGCAGATGGCAAGATCATCACAAGACACGGAGATCCGGTTATAGCTGCTCAGCTCCTTCAACAGAGCCTTAACCAAATAATCCAATGGACCAAGCAATGGCGAGTTCAACTCAATGAAATCAAATCCTTCCATACCACGTTCACCAAGCGTAAATAAATTACACCACTAGTTTATGCAAACAACATTCCACTAACACAAGTCAACGAAGTAAAATATCTTGGCCTACATCTCGATAAAGAACTAACCTGGAAACCACTTATATAAAAGAAACGCAAACAACTTGGTATAATGTTTGGCAAGCACTACTGGCTATTTTGAAGGAAATCCAAATTATCCCTAAAAAATAAACTTCTCGTCTACAATATGATTTTCAAACCCATATGGTCATATAGTATACAGTTATGGGGTACAACAGCCAACTCGAACATTCAAATCATTGAAACGTTTCAATCCAAAGTGCTACATACTATGTGTAACGCACCATATTTTGTAAGAACAAACGACATACTATCTGATTTAAAAGTTGTCACCGTAAAGGAAGTGATAGTGAAATACAGTGATAATTACCTTATTAAACTAGATCATCACCCAAACGCTCTAGAGCTCTTAACCTACTAGGCAATAGTGAAAACATGCATAGACTTAAAAGATACAAACCGCTAGACCTTCCACAGATTTGACTAACCATTAACAAAACCACCTGTATAATATATAGTATAAGGTAGAAACTACAAATTGTTAATCATTGGATTACAATCATGTCACTCTGTCATGTCCTAAACCAACTAACATATCTTGCTTATTGTACACACAGATTGCTAGAAGAAACAAGACATACAAAAAAAAATTATAGGAATAAACTTTGGCACTTACCGATGCTTTCTGGTGATTACCTCTAAATTGTGCGTTTCTTCACTCCTAGTCACATCTCTAGATATTTTTTTTATAGCATTGTCCAAAACTTGTAATTATTCCGCAATATAAAACCATACATAAATGACCTTTCAAGCATTTCTCAATAAAACATTAACTCATTAATAAAAAAAAATTCAATGTACATTCATCTTTTGGTGACGTTAAAAATAAGTTTATGCAAAGTTATGTCAAATATACATCTTTCATTTCTGGAAATTACTAGTGTTAAAAGACCAAAGAGCAGGCTTTGTTCGTAATTAACCGATTAACGTATAAAACTTTTTTTGTTCGTTGCCCAAAATACGATACAAATGAAATTCTTACTCGTCCCTAATTACAATAATTTTATCAGTCACCTTTCTGGTCAATTGCAAACACATGCCTTACTTTCTCAATGTCTTTGTTGGTTTTGCATAGGTAGCGTTCCTACATGATGTTCGTCCTCGACATTTGGACGATGAATTTTATGTGGCTTGGAATGCTAGTTAGTATATCTTACAACTTGAAACAATAACACCACTATAACTGACCCAAATTAATTGCTCATGTTTCGAATATCTAAACCAAAACCGCGTCTTATGTTCTCACTGCTACATTTTACATTGTTTTTGTCCATACTTACATTTCTAAAAGTCTTTCTTTAAAGGGTTTTAAAGCGTTCTTTATGAATCATCATTCATATCTCTTTTTATGGCCAATTTAATCTGAGAAGTCTCATCCTACATTTCATGATTCCAGTTAGTTATCTGAAAAGAAATAAATATAACTTCTACTCGATAAAAATCCAATTCTACATATTAATCAAGTATTAAAACATTATAATACTAGAATATCTTACCTGCTATTGTTGAACAGTGAGCTGTAAATATTCCTTAAATAATAATTGGCCGTAACAGTAAACCAAAGATATAGAAGACAATAGCACTACAAACTTAAATTTGTATTGAAAGAATGAAACGGAAGATCCTAAAATACGTTGTCTGTCCCAAACATATTGAGTTAAAGTTATAATAATGTAATCTGACAACCGATGATAATAGACCGTAACACGCATGCGTGAACGAGTATGACTACTAAACGGTTGAAAGTTAGACGCTGGTGAATGATCAAATGTAGTGTATGATCGTCGAATTCGCAACAACTAAGCGAGTAAAGCAGGAAATCTGCATAAAATTTTGTGGGAAGCTGGAGCATTCGTATATAGATATTATTCGGATGCTTTAGAAGGCTTATGGGAATTAATGCAATGAATGTAGCACAAATAAAGGTATCATATAAGTGTTTCAGAGATGGCCGCACATCTATTGAAAATGATCCACGTTTTGGAAGTTAAACAACAGGCAAAACATTAGGAAATATTGAATGTGTATGGGCTGCAATCAATAAGGATCAGAAACGGACAGTCTGAGCACTAGAAGATAATTTGGGGGTCATAACCGAAGATAAAACGTGGGTTTATAGCTACGATCCGAAAACAAAGGCTCAGTTGGCCGATGAAAGTTTCCTGGTTCGCCACATCCGAAGAAAGTAAGCAAAAGTTGCAAAAGACTCGGGGTGGTTACTTTTGTAACGAATTTCTGACGTCTTGCGAGTTCTCGGCTAATGCCGTAACCGCAGTTTTGTCATCGTCGAGCCATCACGGTCGAGCGACGAACATAATGTCTTCGATGCGAACGGCTGTTATTGGATCCGCAGTACTTGTAAACGTGAGCGGAAAATGTATATTTCGTAAAAAGTCTAAAATAAGTGTTGGAGGTATAAACAGCTTACAACAAAACAGCCAGGGAAGGAAAGTCAAGTACCGGAAGCAAAGTGAACTGTTCTAGTACAACGAATTGTTTATGTGATTTTATTCCATGTGGTAGTGTACATACATATTATTAAATATTTCAATATCCTGCAAGTGAACTAAATAAGTAGTTTAAATCAATTCAAGCGTATTATTCACCACTCTAGAGAGCAAAAGCGTGACACTCTGAAAAGAAAATAAGGCTGCATAAATGTTTCTTGTGTCTTGTACTATATATACATTTGAGAGCAAAACAATCGACTCAGCAACATGCTCGAGTCTTGAGAGAATATGTATCCTCTCCGATAGCATTCCAAGTAAAGTTCAGTGTACTGTTTGAAAGCTTAAACGCTGTGGTTTCAAATGATACCACTTTGATTGGAATCGGACCTGTTCTGACAGAGCTCTGGGTCTAAGAATATGTGTAACACAAAAGAGTTGAAAGAGAAAAGGTGATTGTAAAAGGAAAAAAAAGACGAAATCCTCAGTTGAAATTAATTTAATGATTTTTTCACTACTCGATGTTGCCACTTCTACTCCTAATTGCGCATGGATCGAATAACTCTTCCTATGCTGTCTTGAGAGAGTGCTTTCCACTCTTCAATAAACGCCGCTCTCAATTGGATTCCACTCTCCATTTTCGGTACACCGACATCAGACAGTAGTAGTCACTCGCGTTGTGTGGCATCACAGGTGCTTTAGCATGAAGTCCTCACCAACAAATCCCGCAAACAGAACATGTTCTTCCAGAACGTGCCTGATGTAGCGGTTCGCTATTAAACCTTTTTCGCGTCCTCCACTAAGCACGAAAGCTCAGGTTTTTTTTTGTGCATGAAAATGCCCGCCCAAAACATCCAACGCCCACCTCCAAGATGTTCGCGAGCAAATTCCATTCGCCTTTGCTTTTGGACTGCAGTCAGCTTAGGACCCATAGCTGCCTTTTTTGTAGTCGAATAAGTTGCCTTCAGTCTTCTTCTTACTGTCCAAGCACTGGCGACCACACCTCTGACCTCACTTAGCTCTTGCTTGAAGTCAACGCCAGTCATATGTCGATTTCTAAAGGATATTTAGACGACAAATCGATTGTCTCTCTCCGTTGTAACTAGCCTACGGCCTCAGACTTAGTAGATTTGCCACGGCCCTCTCTCAATAATGCAACTACTTGAGCTGCTTCGGCGGCTGTAGTATCCATTTTCTTGTTAATCACTCGAGCACTTACTTTAACTTCGGATAAATGACTGAGATGAATTACCGGATTGCAAGCGTACTGTAGGCCAATCACAGTGCGTTCTAATTAGCAAGATTCGTAAAACCCCGTTCGTGATGCATATTTTTTTGAGTGCGTCATCCGATTAATGCAATAAAGATACTCCTTGCACGTTGTTTTTATTTTCATTTTCCTTAGACTGATCGTTTTATCACGTTAAACTCAATTCATGTGTAGTTCACCAGTACAAAGAGACTGATTGTACGTTGTAAATTAAACAAACCAGCCGGGACTGACAGCTGAAACATCTAACTTATGCAAGAAATTTTATTAGCTCTCAGAAATCAACATATCGCACCAGTCGGATATTTATACTATATGGTGCATTCTACACAAATGTCTTCATGTCAAATTATACTAGGTATTGCAGGCACCAGTCTCCAGATCACAACATTCGTTTTGCATTTATATGTGTGATGAGGTCAACTATTCCGACCTTCTCATTTGGAGCATAAAAAATCTTCAAGTTAAAACACACGTTCATAATTCCTCTGAACGAATGTAATTTGTATTGTTTCATCGTTTAAACCAGACTCAATTTTGCAAAAAGATAAAATGCCACATTTCAAAAGTTCGCGAGCACTTTTTATGCAATTATCTAAAAGATTGCATTGTGCTTCATCTGCTACCTAATTTAGCATATTTGTGGGAAAGAACCAAATATTTTTAAAGCACAATGCGAAGGTACCCGTTCCCCGGCCGTGTGAGAAGCATTGTCAGAGTAACGCGTTCGGGGTCACGCGGAAATACACGAACGATCGTTGCTATATATTTCGTAATGTCAACATAACGTCAACGCCCATTACGGCGATGCACCAGAATGAGACGGAATTCGTGACTGGCACAATCCTTGGAGGGCAGCAATAGTAACGATTGCTACAGAAAGCTCGTAACACTTGCATTCTCTATAGTAGCCAAGCGTAGCTGGCTGGATTTCTAGTCATATATAGTCGCTGGTACCAAGTATGAAATATTAAAACGCACGCAGTATATTTATAGCAAAAAACAAAACCGTCGAACGGTAACGCTCACTAATCAAAGCTCTGCCTTCTTCATTTATTAAGAAAAATCAAAAATCCCACCAGCAAACCACACTAAAAAGAAACTGCAAATACAATGGTTGCTGGATTCTTGAATGAGAATTGCCGCATTCCTAAAATTCAAGGACATAGAATAGATTCCTATATACATTTATGTACCTAAAATAATAGGAGCAAAGAAAATAGCAACATTATGACAAAAAAAATAAAAATGTGGAAATGCGAATAACAGACAATAATAAAAATGAATATAAAACTACGATGGACGAAGTCTATGGATCAAGTGATAATGAAAGAACACTGAACAAAGATCAGTCCTGCAGAAAAATCAATAAAATAGTAGAGTAAGCGAGAAAAGAAAATTAACGCCAGAACAGGTAGAAAAATATATAGCAAATAATAGGACCGTACAGAGAAGAATAATTAAACAATAAAATGAACATAGACTTTCAGATCCATGTAAAAATGTAAAACTAAAAATAATCATTTTTATCAGCATAAGTAAATACACTTATCAGCACTTGGTTAATTCCAAAGTAATGTTTCCTCTCAGAGCTACAAATAAGAATGAAAGATCCACACAAACATCAAAATAAACAATCTAAATACCAAGTAGAGTTTCAAAGATGAAAGTACACGTTATTTATATAAACAGAGTGTAAATGAAGAACTACGAAAAAGCGACAACATGACGGCTAAAATTGTACATAAATGTAACATAACTTATTCACAAAGCGCCAAAGAAACGGCAGAATACATCCTAAATATAAAATATACGAAAATAATTCAAGAAACAATCCTCAAAAGATAAAAATACATACCAGAGTCAACAAAGAAAATATAAATTATAGAGAAAAAAATTAAACATGGGAGAAGGGATGTAAACGATGAAAAGTTATATAGAAAGCAAAAGACAACACGCAAATCAACGTAACTTATCATTAATATCTACAAAACATTGGCAAAAGTAGTATCAAAATCGTATTACGAAAAAGGGTCATACTTTCAAGTAAAGGACGAAACTGAAATACAAAATAAGTATATAGATATAACAGCAGACCAAATAAAAAAGTTAATAAGCCCCTGGATCACCAAATGTTCCTATAGAGTTAATAATACGTGCAAACTCTTCGAATAAATAGCCAAACTAATAACTAATACAACAAGAAAATGGAAAGATACATATATAACATCGATACATAAAAAGGAAGAAAAAGACGAATGCGAAAATTATAGAGGAACATCAACAACAAATGCACTAAGTCAAATTTATGATCGTATGTAGGTTACGGAATAAAATAGAAAAACAGCACAAAGAGCAGAAATTAAAACAATCAAATGGAATTAGAGAAAGATCGCATACACTCTACCTGAATTCATACAGAAAAAGAGTGACACAGGAGAGCTTCACAGAAGCGTACCATGTGGTACCACAACAAAACTTTGAGAGAAGTTAAAAGTTGCGAATATTAAAAGAACATTGATGCAGGCAATACAAAAATTATACAAAAACCAAATATCAAGGACGAAAACAGAAAACAAGTTACAGGAAGGCTTTCAAATAAGTAATAGATAACGACAAGATTACGTAGCATCACCTCTTTAAAATATATGCGGAAAAGATGGACGAAGTGCGATTTTGAGAAGTATAATAATGGGAGACTTGAAAGAAAAGCTAGAGAAAAATGATGGAATTAATAATGGAAGAAAGAGCATATAGGAAGGAGAGTGGAAAACCAGAGAGATGGGAGAAATTTTTGAAAACCGGAAGACGATAAATGCCGAAAAATTCTGAAGGCCCTTCGTTTGCTTCATTGATATCTCAGAAACTGTAAGAATTAATGGGGTTGGACATATGAAATGTTCAAAGACTTCACACAAATAGAACATTCGAATATCACGTAAATGAAGATTAAACTCATCAAAAGTTGAAAAATGTCAAATACTTTAGAACATTGAAATTACAATGTTAATTACATTCTACATTAACAATATTCTCTTCATATCTTGTATCATGAAAAGATGTTAAGAACATTATTAGTGGATTACTAGAAGGCGCTCGATAAGAATTCGTTAGTCGACCATGTTGAATAAATTCAAAACGAAAAAGTTTTAGGGTAAAGAATAATTGGATCTCTTAATCAGTTCAACGCGTCGACGAAGAAATATAAGTAATGAGGCTAGGATAACTCCGAACTATTGCACTTGGTAAAACCGTGGACTAATAAAAAGAAATTTACAGAATGAATGAAGCGCATGAAACCACTTGTTGAAGAAAACAAAGTAAGGAAATGTGTGTGTGTGAGTGTGTGCTCGAATCGTGAAGGCCGCTCGTGTGTGCTGTTGTGATATCTCAGAAATGAAGAATATAATATATATATATATATATATATATATATATATATATATATATATATATATATATATATATAATTCAAAACATATGTATTCAAAAATTTCCGCTCTCTAATGACAAAGAGCTGTAGTTTAAACAGACTAAAATTCTAACGGCTGTCTGCCATAATTTTTTAGTTGTAACATCTGACACCAATATATCTATCTATACATTTGACCAGAAAGTAAACAAAGAAATGGGGCGTAATTTTAGGCCCTTGATTTACACGAGGAGGAACGTCGTCGGCCGCTTTCGCTCCTCGGGCCGCTGCATTAGCGCACGGCCGCGGCTATCGGGCCGCTGAATTTGGTTTGCTTCCATCGAGCGGAGTTTCAATTGTAAGCGTCTATTCATAATGGACGTAAACATAAGCCGCCCATAAGAAATAAGTATAATGCACGTAACCCTTATGTAAACATTTGAAAATTGCGCATACCCAAACAGTAGTGGCAGCAACATCCTTCCAGGCATTTTGCATAATTATGTTGCCTTTATATCTGATATCCCTTTTATGGTGTAGGAACAAATGCGTATTGACTAACTTAATTATTAATTCCCTATCCGTAGCAAAAACGAAGCCAAAATGTCGACAATACTAAAGTTAGGTTATGCCATTTCAAAATCAAAACAAACATTCAGTTACTGCCGCCAACATTAATCCAGGAAAAAATTAAAAATTGCTACAAATGAAGAAATACATTCAACTTTACAGGGTTTTAACTTGAAACGTAAAAATTACGGGGGTGCATTATGAACGAGCGCATAAGCTTTGCATTGATTCAGCTTTACGTATTACATATTTCTTATGGGTGACTTATACTTACGTTTATTATGAATAGGCACCAAGTTAAATTGTTTTACGTTTCCGATCCAGGAAAAAAGCCGATTTGAGAGAAGGCAGGTGAAAAATTGTCAGCCTAAGACGCCAAAAATACCATTTGGTGGGTAACCTCTCGTAATGTAATGTTCTGCAACATCGAAAATAAAAGTCCCGCCAAATAAGCATCATTTGCTGGAAGAAGTATTGCTATATCAGTTCAATATTAATGAAATAGTTGCTAAATATCATTAAATGCTTGTAGAAGCTTATGGTGGTCGTGTTCCAGCAGCAGCAACATGGAGATAGTGATTTCGAAACATCAATTATGATTTCTACATAGAAAAGAAAGAACGTTCCGGTCGCCCGAAAAAATTTGATGACAAAGATTTGGAAAAATTATTGAATGAAGATTCATGTCGACGCAAAAGTAACTTACAGGAACATTAAATGTTACTCAATCTAAGATATCCAAACATTTGAAAACCATGTGAAAGGTTTATAAAAAAGAAAAATGGATACAATAACAATCAAAGATATATCAAAGACAAGACACCATGTACCAAATCCTAGGTAATAGGAAAAAAGGAAAGGATTTTTAAATTATACTGTTACTTGGGATAAACGATAATCTCAAACGCAAAAAATCAATTTGCTTCTCAAGCCAATCATCAACAATATTTATAGAATATGCAATGCTCTGTAACCTAGTCAAACGACCAATAGCGACCTCTACCAACAATGAATAAATTTCAATCGAGCAATGAAAGTCAAAGTTCAGAATACGCCAAAAATAATGTGGTCTTTTAACAAAACAACGCTTGACCACATATTGGAAGACATTGGCTGGATTCTCTTACCAAACCCGCCGTCTCCACTATAAATTGCTCCTTTCGACTACCACCTGTTTATAATAGATCAATGACGCATGCTTGCAGAGCTGCGCTCCAGCTCATGTAAAAACTTCCAAAATTGGATCGCCTCAAAAGCCTAGTAAAAGAATCGGGGAGCTGGAGGATACATGATTCGCAAGCACCTACAAATCTAAATGTAATGTTAGTTGGTTTATCGTTGTGCCATATTGCAATAATGTGGTGAACAAGCTCGTATGGCATTAAGACATCATATGGTTGTCGTATACTGTTTTTGGGTGCTCACGTTTTAATTTCAACATATCATTTTAAGCAAACAATAGCTCTTTTGAACCGTAAATGTTTGCAACATTACATCATTAGCAATTTATTTTCGTCTTCGAGACTAGATTTAAGCAAATTGGCATCAAGTTAATAACTATAGAACATAAAACGATCATTCCAGAAATAGTTACCGGCAAAAACAGGGGCTGGTATTTATAAAGGACAGCATAACATAAAATATCTCTTCGGGTTCAATGATGTAAACCGGTAAATTATAACTTATTTAAGTAAAAGTCTAATGCTCTTTCAGAATTAGACATCATTTGGACATTCAGGGGTGTAAAAAGACTTGCAGCACCCTGGCACAGCAATGTTTTTAATTGCAATAGGAGAGTTAGGACATAAGTCATGGCAACTATTTTTCTTCTCAAAGGTATGGGGTGGTATCACAAAATGTATGTTTCAAAGAAGTCGTACATTCATAGTGTGTGTCCATAACACAAGATGGCTCTGTGATGTTCTGCAATTGCACGTAGAGCAATCTTAGTCAGTCAATCGTCGTGAGATAATACGAACGCGGGTAGAAAATTTGAAATATATAGGGTTGTCGGAAAAGTCATGACAGATTTTGCAATAGATGGCGTTACACGTATTTTTAGGTCAGAAACGTCATCGCGATCGGCACAAGTGTTATATACTTTGACAGATGACAGTTTAAACTTCATTTGAAACAAATAAGTATTTGATTTTGTCACGTCCCTCAGTTCTTACATTAAGCTTGAAAATGGAAGACCAAACTGTATTTTCGGCATATTTTCCTTTTTTATTTTCACGCAGGAAAGATTGCAAGACAGGCTTGTAAAAAATTGCGTAAAGTTTAGAGAGACAATGCCTTACAAGAGCGTCAGTGTCAGAGGTGGTTCTTTAAATTTCGTGCCGATAATTTTAACGTCCACGACCATCTCAGGAACTTAAAGTCCATCTCACCAACCGCATCAATATTGCCGATACTCACCTCAATCGCAACAAAATCGGCTTGTTTTTGAAGCGCCTCGTGACCAGCGATGAAAAATGGATTGTTTACAACAATATTCAACGTCAAAGTTCATGGTCCAGAGGAAAAGGGCGAGGCAAAACAACATTCAAAGCCGATCTTTATCAAAAAAAAAGTTATGCTCTTAATATGGTGAGACTACAAGAGTGTATTTTTTGAGCTTCTACCGCAGAATCAAACGATCGATTCTGTTGTGTACTGTTATCAACTAGATCATTTGAATACATCTCTCAGAGAGAAACGACCAGAATTCGTCAATCGCGAAGGCCTGAATTCCATCCTGACAATACAAAACTACACACAAGTTTGGTGAGTCGCCAGAAATTGCTGCAGCTTGGATGGGAAGTTTTGGTCCATCCTCCTTACTCACCGAACCTTGCTCAATCAGATTACCATTTGTTTCGTTCTTTGCAAAATAACCTAATGAGGCCATCAAAGAGCATCTCACCCAGTTTTTCGCTGGTAAAGAGCAGTCCTTCTACGAGCTCGGAATCATGCAACTCCCAGAAAGATGACAAACGGTCATCAATCAAAGTGGCCAATATATTATTGATTGAATTTTATATTATTAATAAATAAGTTTTGAAAATTACCCAAAAATACGTCATGGCTTTTCCGACAACCCAGTTCAAATGAAAGGACAATGAATGAATTAAATATACGGGAATTTAACAACACGTCTACATTGAACTCCTCATGTTTTATTAAAGTAATTGATATAACATTACAGTTTCGTGTTACAGAACCATCTTGCCCGTTTCCGGTCGCTGGTTGCTTCGCGTCCTCGCTAAAACTCTACTACCATCTCATGACTATTCGGTATGGCAGCTTCTGCTAACTCTGTGGTATTTCTGGCATAAAGGACGGCTATTTTGATTATAAACGTTGGTCTATTCGAGTCACATCCATTCTGCACGGCGGTTGACTGACAACTGATTTAACATTATTACTCTCTTTGTAATTACAGAACATCATAAAGCCATCTTTTGTTGTGGATACATGCTATAAATGCACGGCTTCCTGGAGACATACATCTTGTGATTCCATCCTTTACTTTTGAAAGAAAATAGTTGCCACGACTTACGCCCAACCCTCGTTTATTTTATGCAGTGTTCCCTAATTATCATTAATTATTATTACGTTAAGAATATGTCCGCTCAATATATTTAAAAAAAGTTTGACAAAGCGCGTAGTGGGTGACCAAGGAAAACCTCAATTCAAGAAAATGGTGTTCCAAGGACCAACCTGGTCGTCGAGACTCTTAATTCCACTGAAATGGCTATAGTATAGTGCAGAGTTATCGGTGTTAACGTGTACCATCCACTATAAGGCAAATATTGGTTGCTTGTGGATTAAAAGAATTAAAACTACTTCTCTAAGAAATAGAGATACTTTTGTTTGAATTGGTCTAAAAATTTAATCATGCTAGAAAATGTTCCTAGAAAAAATATTCTCCGTTAAAGATCAGACTTCTATTTTGGTATGGAGATGCATGTCTAACTAAAGAGTTAAAATTTCTGCTGTGCTTTTTTTATAAAATTACTGTGACTCACTATCCGTGCAATGTAGAGGACAATTAGCCAAAGTTTTTTACGTGAATGTGGTGTTGTATTATATTAAAATAATAAGTTAAATAAAAATGTTTTGGTTTAGCTCAATTTTGATAAAACTAAGGGTTGCCCGCCAAAAGGTATTTTTGGCGTCCTAGGCTGGCAATTTTTTACCCGCTTTGCCTCAAATTTTTGCAAGATAGGAACGTACCTATACATTTTTAAATGGATCGGAAACGTAAAAAAATTTAATTTACAATCGAAGCTCCGCTCGGCGGAAGCAAACCGAATGGCCGTGGCAGGCGCGCTTTTTGCGTTCAGCAATGCAGTGGCCCAATAGCCGCGGCCGCCCAGTCATTCTGCAAGGAGCGAGGGCGGCCCGACGTGCGTGCACGAAAGCACGGACCTCCTCGTGTAAATTAAGTGCCCAGAGCGCGGCACGCTAAATTTCGTATCGGCCGTCTTTGTTTACTTTCCGTTCAAATGTATAGGCTATCTTTGTTTTCTACGCACGAATCTCCTCGTGTAAATCAAGAGCCTAGAACCACGCCACATTTTTTATTTACTGTCTGTACAAATGTATAGAAAAATTTAGGCAGACTTTTCTGATTTTTGTGCATCATTTCACAACAAAATTCTTCAAGTAAATTTCTTTGAATTATATACATAGTAATAAAGTTCTACCGATAGCACTACTTGAGAGATGAAAATGTTCAGATTCCACTACTGAATATGTGGCAAGCAAAGAGGATTTGGCGCCTAGATTTTAGCAGAATATTGAACTTTAAAGGTGAACACTGATGACTCGTGTTGTCAAGCTTGTTATCTCGAAGAAGTGCTTAGGGACATCTGCCGCATGAACAATAATGTTACATGTATGGTCAAAATTTTCATTTACTGATTTGACCAATAAAATTTCAATAAGGTATTTTCGTATGTAGAGGGAAATCCAAAACACTGTTGCCTGAAGAGTAAGTAATTTAGTTGTCAGTAAAGTTTTAAATCCCCCCAAAGAAAGTGACACATCACCAAATCAACATTAAAACGGTCGTTTATCATTAATATTCAAATTCTGCCATCGCCATTTTCGTCGTACTTAAAACTTCAGCAGTTTACAAATATTAAGTCAAATACTTCTTCTAGATAGAAGAGATAGAATTATGTGAAACTGCTCCCACCTACAAGTATATGCTAGATTTGGGGGGGGACTTGTTTTATGGGTCAAATTTCGCATTTTTCTCCTTCTCCGCTGCCAAGTAACCAAAAATTACCTATCTTCTCCAGTAAATTCTGTTAGAAAATTAATCCCCTCTTTTCCCTACATGAAAGAATAGAATCTGAATATTTCTCAGCTCTTTTATAACCATTACTGTATCCTCACAGTAAAAAATATAAATTACCGTCAAACCTTAGATAAACCTCTTAGTCAAACCTCTGATACAGATTTACAAATGAGTTACAAGATGTATATTAAAAAAACTCGCAAATTAGATCTTTTCAGTCATTGAAAGTTGACAAGCCCCATTTATAAACTTTGTTTCTCATATGACCAGAGAAAATGAATTTGTTGTACATACACCAGGCACAGGGTTATACCATTTGATGTTCCCAAAACAGGACGAGAGCTTGTTAAAATTATAATTAGTGATGAATATTAAACCTAATGTCTCAAATGTTTCCAACATAAATGTATTCGGCTTGTTCACAATATCATGGTGAAAGTAAAGCCTCATAAAACATCATTAACCTGCAAGTAGTATTTCCTCCAAGTATTAATTTTAAAAACTAATTACATTTATGACATCAGTTATCTCTTAATCTAACTATTGCATAACCTACAATTACATGGATAATAAAATTATTATGCCCATCTTTGAGATCACCTGTCGACTTCACAAGGCAGCATTTGTATCTGCTCTTTATATTAAGTGACATCCTAAATGTTTATTTCCCACTCTTCCTTTTCAATACCATGCAAACACCCACATAAGAGGGTATTATAACTAAAACCACACGTTGTGATGGATACAATTTTCACAAACGTTTCCACTAACACAATATATTATAACAACTAAACAAACTAAGCAAAAGGAATGTAATAGTAGTTAACATTACAGAAGCATCTAAAAAGCGAGGAATACAATTTTAAAAACTGTCTACTGCTTCTGACACTGCATGTTCCAGTGTTTGTACTTTTGAAATGTGCACAATTCCTGTATTTCGTTTTCCCAATCTTGTGAATATGACGTATTTTTAACAATATTTTCAATTTTGCAACGAAATCTATGGAGGCCAAATTTAGAAATCACCCAGCCATTTATCAAGGTGTAATAATAACTTTCACAATTCATCAGAAACATTAGATCATTTTTGTTTTCAAAGAAAAATAAAGTCCAATTATATCTTCACTTCATAGCAGTGGTAAGTGTTGAATATACCGTTTTTCTTTCTGGGATTGTCGTTACCCCACAAAATTTGACAAGTTTTGTAAGATTTTAATTAAAAATAACCTTTTTTTCAGATACAATCCTAAACAACTTTAAAACAATCGATAAGTGGTGTTCCAATAAGAGAGATTTGAAAATCATTTTCATATTGGCCCGTCTATCATGTGCCTTGTTGTCATTAGCTGTAATAAAACACTGTAACGGAAGAAACTCAGTATGAATGTGAAAAAAATTGTTGTGGCAACAATTTGCAAATTTTTTGGTGGACAACATGCATCAAAGTGTCCAGAGTGATTTAAGCGTTCATTGATAGATTCGATTATCTTATTTGCAATATCAAGTATTCGTTGATTGGGTTTTAGGAAACCAAACAAAATAATTTTCTAAAAAAACATCTTTGCCAAGAGTCGAAACTAAACAAAATTATCAAATTGAGAGTACTGTAATTTTCAAGTAATTCGATAGAAGCTATTGCATCTACGTCACTGTATGACTGGCATTAATTAAAGGAGTGATTGGGTTGTATTTTTTTTTAAACAAGGCTGGAAGTGCACTACAGTGAATAAAGTGCATAGACTTTTTAAAGTCCCAATTAAATGGCGTATGTTTAGATACATATTGATAACGCAATTTATCATAATGCGTGTCACGCGTCACAAAGATCGTGCGTGTGCCACCAAAATCATGCAAGACGTATAGAATAATACCAATTTCAATGTAAATTCAAAACTATCATTTTTAACAATATATTATTATACAATCAAATTAAGCACTCTTATTGAGACACCTTTTAATATGGTTTGTTGATTTCAACTCATAAAATAAACTTCTAACCTAAATACGTACAACAAAATTTTCCACAAGTATGTGGTCTGAGAAGTTTAAATTCCACATGTTAAGTAGTAATAACATTTAAAGTAAGAAAACATGATATCAGTGATTTAAACATGTGTATTTTACTTAAATTAAGGGTAGATATAAAGGAAAACAAAGGTTTTAATCACGGTCAAGTGAAATGACCAAAACCAAGTATAGTGCCAAGCCAAACTCGATAACGATCCTCTTTAACAAAATTACAATGCTTTAAGACAAAGGCAAGTGATCTGGGACAAAGCACCAAAAACTAATTTAATAAGAAACAGAAAGCAGAATTTATTAAAGAAAAAAAAGGACAAAAAAGTCGAAGAAAAAGCAAAAAGTAGGGTTTGGATTGGTGATCTGGAAAATAAGCTAAAAAAGCAAGAGAAGAGACAGTGGGAGGAAAATGGATAGAGGAAGGGAAGGGGGAGAGTAAAATAGAGAGGGAGAGAAAGACGTAGAAATAATATAGTAATGGAGATGGAAAATTAAAGGCAGTTCATAGTAAACAAGAAGTGCAATAACTTTAATGATAAGCTTACATTGAAATGGAAGTTAAAATGAATACTGTGTTAAAGGGAAAAATCACAAATTACAAATTTTTGAAGAAATAAGAAACTAAAGTATGTTGAGGAAAATTTATATGGAAATGGAAGGAAATGTGCAGTCCCAAGTACGTCGTGGCTAATGAAGAAAATGGCAAAGGAAAAACCATTACTAAAAAATAACAGAAGGAAATTCAAATAGGACCCAGTAAATAAGGGCTACTATAAAATACGAAAACAATTACCTAGAGAAATGTAAACGCAATGATGAAAAAAATGGAAAGATAAAAGAAAAACTAAAATGAACATTAAGTTCACTTTGAAGGTGAAGCAATGTTGGAAACGAAAGTGGAAGCAGGAAAATAATTAAAAGCGATGTAAAATAAGAACACAAACACTGCAAGACATAAGGTGGGAAGGAGAAGGAAGAAGTCAAGATAAAAAATCCAATAATGAAGAGATAGAAAAAAACAAGCAAAAATTGGCACCACATTTATGGCAGATGAAAGTAAAAAAAGAATCAAAGTAAGAATAAGACAAAAAAACAGCGAAGTCAATATTACAATAATGAATACATATATGTACCAAGAGAAATATTGTAATCTTTGTGAAAAATACAAAGATAACCCAATATTACGTTGAGACAGTTAAAATAAATTACAAAATAATATAATGGAAACAAAACAAGAATTCCACAGATGAGAATAACTTGGCCATCATTTAGAAGAAAGAATCGTGTACATAATGTCTATAATATAGCAGTAAAAGTAATATAAAAAAAAGCAAAGGTGGATAAACAAAATGATAAACCAGATAGAAAATGGAAATAAAAACAATATGAATTAAGATGCAAAAAAGGAAAAACTACTGCGTTAACGCAGTTAAGAAAGAATGAGACCCATAAAAAAAAACATAAATAGAGAAGACAGAAAATGATTACAACAAAAACCGAGAAAAGAAGAAATGGAGTAGCTATCATAAGAGGTCAACAAAATAATCTAAAATCAAATAAAAGAGCCACAGAATCAACTAATATATGCGCTGAATTGATTAATGGAGGAAATAAAGTTGAACAAAGGATTTATAAGCGAATAAAACAAGTACGAAGTAATGAAACTATGGCAAAAGTGAGGAAGGCCGGAATTGTAACAGCAATATTAAAAAAGAGATAGGAGATATGTGAAAATTACAGAAGAATAACTATTAAACATCACTCATCAATCACAGAAAAGACCACAGGAGAGTAGCAGGGCGGGCTTAGACGAAAAGTTTAGACCATGGGCCTAATTCATGTAATAAAACAAATAGAGAAATATTAACGAACTGTACATTGAAATATATATTTATAGATTTTAAACGATCTTTCACACGTTAAAAAAGTTGTAAGGTATGCAAGGAATTTAGGTATATCTAAAAAATAAAAACAATGGTAATTAACGGAAGGTTTGAAGACCCAGTACTTATAAATGAAGGATTAACAGAAGAAACCTACATAAATAAGGATATACGACAAGAAAATGATAATAAAGAAAAGTCTAATAAAGTAATGGGGCCTACATAGACAACATTCCTCTAATAGCAAGGAACAGAGAAAGGTTTTAGGTGCTAATAGATCATAAAAAAGCAAAAAAGCAAGAGTGGGACAGAAATAAATCGACAGTCCAAACTTAAAAATTACCAGGAATGCAAAAAGAAATAGCAAAAGGTACATCTGAACACAAAACTTACAAAAGTTATAAAATGATAAAATTTAACAAAAGAATAAGCGACATATCGAAATGAAGATTATATAAAACTGTCGTAAAACCACTGACAACATATGCAGTAAAAATATGTCTTAGAAGGAAGAAAAAGCGATGAAAATAAATAAAGATTAACAAACCAAAGAAATGTGAACATAGCCAGAGTAGCTAAAATAAAATGAATATGATAGAGCCAGATAGTTAAAATGAGTGAAAATTCGGCACCCAAGAGGGTATTAAAATATAAACCATAAATAAGATCAACAGATATAAAGATGGGAATTATAAGATAAAGGGAAACGAAGGGCAGAAAAGCGCAAAGTAAAGCAAGAAAATATCAAGTGAAGTGGAATGACCTACAAACACTTACATAGTAGGTAGTCCATAGGGGGCTGCAGTTCTGACAGGCATGTATAGTCCTAAAAGTAAAAGGTGCGATCTGAAAAGTATTTCTCTACCACAAATGCTAAAGGATTTACATTTTTACTATGATACTACAATTTTATAGTATCACCATATATAGATCTCTCTTCTACAGATTTAGTTTTTTGACTTTATCTACCATTAGATTAAATTCAGTTGGATTTTTTTTTATACAACACAAATTTTGTATTACATTTTGTTTTATTATAATCACTCATTGTCGCTATATGGCAAATACAACTCAACCATTCCATATGGAATAATGGAAAAATCCTTCATTACACATAAGCCACACGGTTTTTATAAACGTTCACTTGTGAAAGCTATAGTAACGGCCAAAAATCTATGATATTCCTTTTTCTGAGCGCCGTTTTTAAAGGAATCATCTCATCGACTTGAAATTTTGTATTGGCTTTGTTGGTAGCTATTAGTTTGCCATTGAAAAATTTCAAGAACCGAGAGAAGTTGATGCCACAATTTTAGCCAGACATATCCTATTGTGTTGCCAACTCAAGACATTGGTGTCCGACTCTCAAAGAAGTTTCAGAAGTCAGTATAAACTCTTCCACACTTCTCTTCTACTGTTGAACGATTTGACTTACTTTGAGGCTCTCACTTTTAGGGAGTTTGCCAAAAACCTATTCATATTTTTCCTAGTTATCTGGAACCATACCTGTGCAGGTATCGTTTGAACTTTTAAAGTAAGAGCTTCAAAGCAAATCAAATCGTACAACAGTGCAAGAGAAGTGTGGCAGAGTTCAGGCTAACTTTTTAAACTTTTATGAGACACAATTTTTAAGTTGGCAACACAATAGGTTATGTATGCAATTAAAATTGACTTATTCTTGGCATTGCCAAAATAAAAAATTGGAATGTACAGCAGAAGTCCACAAATGTGCAGTATCTTACCAAAAGAACACGTTGCTGCTTCACAGCAGACGCAACTGTCGGCCTGATCACTCAAATTTAAGGTTTTGTGCCGTACCTGACCAAAAAAGAAGTGCTGAACTCTGAAGGGAAAGCTTTAACTTTGCCAAAGTACACTGGACTAACTGCTGAAGATAGAAAGCCCAAATTTTGCATGAAACTGGCTGAAGCAATGCATCATTTTTAGCCATTTGTTTTGGCCGACTTCTACAGCAATTTCCACAAAAATAAAAAATTTTAAAAATGCCAAAACAAATTTTGACGATTTTTAGCACAATTTTGTAAACATTCCCAATATCAGCTAAACTATAATACCTATCAAAAGCCATCAAAAAAAAATCAAGTCAATCGGATGGTCATGTTTGTGAAACATCCTCCAAGCTTGATTTTTAAAAATAATTCAGGACTAAGAAACTGATTGAACTTAATAAAAAGCATGGCTTGTGCTGATGAGATAAAATTCCTAACCAAATGAAAAATAATCATCACTTCTATTTTGAAAACTTTCAACTCCTAGGGTTACTACTAAAAAAAAAGGCCAAAATGTGCAAATTTGAATTTTATTAGGGCTGTACATTATGTACTGAATTTTGGGTTTGTAGATGATCATCAAATACAAAGTATGCTACCTTCTTCTAATACACACAAATGAATTTTAACATAATGATATTTTGTAATTAGAGCATCCAATACGTTATCATTGATAACAAACCAAATCCTGAAGCGACTATCTGCAACATCATGAAATTAACTTAACCATTTTGTTTTACAGTCCACAATTGCCATAATTGCAAAAAATAGTCATACTCGAAGAGATCATTATCTTACCCATCTTTGATTACCTTCGACGTCTGAACTTACTTTCATCAACAACCAAAATCAAAATTAAACTCAAAATAAACGACTAGCTAATACCACATTTCACAATAAGATATAAGATACTATAGACCAAAAAGAACCACTTAAACCAATTTTATTTTATAAATTTCTTAAAGATATATACATTCTGCTAATAAGCCATTAATATTTAAATATTAGTAAATATTTTCTTTTACTATATTCTAATTTAATCTGACTAAAGCAACTATCCTACACTATACAGGATGTCTCAAAAATCAGCGGCTACCAAATACTTCAAAAGTAGAATTTTATATAAATGCGGTTTAAATGTTTTGCTTTTGGAATGCAGTATTTAAACCAAGCTTTGTAGAAAATTTAAAGAAAAAAATTTTTTGACATATTTTGCAAGTTGCATTTCAAAAACAAATCAATTATCATGTTTATATGAAGGCTTTGTTTACTTCTGAAAGAAGTGGCAGCTGGTGATTTTCAAGACTTTATTTTGAAACATCCTGTACATACAAGAGTTGTAACAAAAAATCAACCATAATGTACGTGAAGTTCACATAGTCCAGTGTCCTTAAATACAAGAAATTTATATTTAAAAATCCGACCTAGAAGACGAACTGCATTAATATGCAATGACAGATTCAGCTTCCCATGCAGAAGCAAAATTTTAAGGAATTTGGTCAGGAACAAACGTAGCAGGATCCGCTGAATTTAGCTACTATACAAGTGAACGCAGAATATCTGCTTACAGTAACTTATCAGGTACTAATATCAGAAGTTGACATCACAGCTAGCCCGGTACTGCCTGGCATCTTGCATTGATCCGTTAACTTGCAACTTTTGGTACTGTGCATCTTTCGGTTTGTGGGATAACAACAGGTTGCTCAAGTTGATGACTCTTCTCCAATTGCAACCGAATCAAACAGCCAAAACGTTACTTTTTTGTGACAACGGTATGATGAATCCAAACCAAATTTGACATATAAAATGTATCACAGCAACAATCACTTTCTCAGAGCTACAGGAAGAAAGTACACAATACCAAGGTAGGATAACTTTTTGGTCCATTCAGTCGCTGCTTTGCAGGAACCGTTCCCTGTAAATTTTACTGCGGTGCGCAGGTTGAAGTACCTCATTCAAGACCGGCTCCAAGCTAGTTATCCTGTTCCTGAATCGCATCCGGTCCAGCGCGTGCTGCTCCCAGGGTCCCTTGCGCGCCTTCTGGTAGGCAAACGACCATTGGATCATGGGGTGCACTTTGCACAAGTCCTTGCCCGTCGCAAACCTGACCTGAAATCAAATTCATAAATGCAGCCACAACCCTCATGGAGTGCACGGCTTTGATGCAGCTTTGCAGTTTGGCAGGCTTCCTTAGGTTGAGCAACAAGGAAGGTCAGGGTGGCAGATCTTTCTTGTTGTTGATCAACCTAAGGAAGCCTGCCAAACTGCAAAGCTGTATCAAAGCCGTGCACTCCATGAGGGTTGCGGCTGCATTAATGAATGTGGAGACCAAATTACGATCTGAAAAAAGTACGAATGTTAATCGCTCAAAAAAATCGTGTGAAGGACAATGTGCATCACTGTCCTTAGAACATCATCTCAAGAAGTCAGCAGTGGTATACGATACAGAGAATTGGGTCACATAACCAAATGTCATCCGATTCTTCGTTAGACTTCCAAATTCGAAAATTTAAAATTGATAATATAGAGCATATATATATGTCTATCTACTAAATCAACTATACAATTTTCAGATAATAATTTTTGATATTGATTCTATAACTTGATGTTCTTAATTAACATGGTCGATTTAGTGGATAGACATGTGTATATGTCCTATATTATCAATTTCAAATTTTCATCTTTAGAGCTCTCCAATGATCGATCGAACTGTTTAAAACGATTAGACGAAATTTTATGTGACTATGAGGCTTAACCCTCTCTATCGAGTATCACTGGTAATTTATCAAGACGATGTGTCAAAAGCAATGATGCACATCATCCTTTATTATTCATGATTCTTAATACTTTTATGAGTAGTTAATCTAACTTTGTATGACACATAGGCTTAACTACATGACGCCTTCTGAAACGTTTAATTACCACGTTTTATTATTATTTATTTACTTAAAATCATCAATCATAAACAAACTTTGAGCCTATTCGTTGCGCGAGTTCAAACTTGATTCCAATTTGCTTGATGTTATATTTTTGCAATCAAACGAATTTGAAATGAACCTATTGAGAGCGTACTGCTACGCTTAGGATAAGTAAAGAATCATATATGCATTATTTAGAAAATAAATGCAAGTTGGGCAGATGAGTGCTATATAATTGGATATTGAGGAATAAATTGCAACAATTTGCCATACACTTTTTCTTTTCACTCAATTAAAAATAAAGTTACAAAACTATGGCTTTAAAAAGTTGTAAACAAGATGCAGTCACACGTCATCTTATTTGTTTGAGATACGACGTGTGACTACAGCTGTACGAATATCAAAGTCTTGTTTACAACTTTTTCAATAAGATTTAAAGCCGTAGTCGGTTTTAGTTTTGTAACTTTATTTTTAATTGAATAAAAGCAAAAGTGTATGGCAAACTGTTTCAATTTATCCCCTAATGTCCAATTATATAGCACTAACCTGTCTAACTTTCATTTATTTTCTAACAAATGCACATATGATTCTTCAGTTATGCTAAGTGTAGTAGTATGTTCCCAGCAGGTTAATTTCAAATTAGTTCCATTGACATGACGTCATATAGTCTATGACATGCGAAACATTAAGACAAATCCAACACTTATTTGTCAAAATGTGATGAGTAATTTAGGAGCTATGAGGGAACAGATGAACATATATACTAACATACATAGACTACTAAAATCATAACTCTCCTTTGGCTTTACTGCAGTCGAGTAAAACTAAACATTTATTTAATCCCGTCTCGACATGTTGAAGAATAGATCATCTAGATTCAAAAAGGACATACTAGCCCCATATGTGAAGAAACAGTTTATCTACTAAGTTCAGTGAATCAATATATCATGGGCTACGTGTGCGAGCATGCATACGGGTATCCAGATAACAGTACTATTTATTGAATTAAATATGAATTAGCCGATGCGGCACCACGTCAACGCTTTCCTTACAACTTCTTTGCATTTCTCCTTTAACAATCCTGGTTTTATATTATTCCTACCATGGTCCCTACAGGAAAGTACCCTAAGCATTCACCTTGATATAGGATTCGTAAGAAAACACACAAAAACTCGAATCAAGGCAAGTAATCCCAAATAGCAAGCTAGTCTTAGTCTACTAACATTAAAATCCTACCTTAATGCTAATCTGTGCTATCTTAACTCTAACTCTGGCTATTCAGATATATTGAGAAGCACCATCTAGCGGGGAGTATGTGATCATAAGGGTAAACACCGAGGACAGTCGAAAAGAAAACACAACGGATGGATACCTCTAGAGATTTCATTACCATATGTGACCAGGATCCATCATTTCTTCTGTGATCTGACCCCTGCGTACTCCTTTGTTCCCTATCTGAAGCACGTTGCCAAACGCGTGTTTTAAAAAATGACGATTATTTCGAAGGTCAATAAAGATAATTTGTATCTTCTGTTTTCTATTTTCTATCATACGACGTATGTGAAAATGTACTTTTATAAGCTCTAGCTTGAATCAAAATCTTGAAGGATATGTCTAGAGAAAATATACTGAAACAATATCTAAAGCGTTTGAAGATTGGTTTGATTGGCAATTGTTTCAACATCGCTAGTTTAAATCTTTTTTTTTAACATATTGAGAGTGAATGTAGTTATTTATTGTATCATACTAAGACACCTACAAGAGATTAAGACCATTAATAGAAAGCAGTAATTTAATTCCAGATTTCCAATTGGGCTATTACTGACATAATAGTGCAAATCTGTTCTGCAGTCTTCCTGAATGCAAGCTCAGACCTTTGATAACGTGTGGTACGAAGGTATGATACACAAATTAAGCCAAATGCTCCTAAAGCAATATGTAGAGATATTATCATCGTAGATCTCGGAGAAACTTTTCAGTATTAAACAAAAAAATGAAAGTTCCAAACAGAGAAATAAGGACGGATGTACCACAGGGGAGTGTCCTTCGCCCTATCCTATACTTGTAACGATATTAGTGATGAGCCTAGCATTGAAAGGGATCGCAGACGACACCGCACTTCTTGCAATAGATAAAGAACAAGGAGATATATCCACTAGAATAACATGATACTTGACTGAACTAAACAACGAAAGATTAAAATAAATGAGTTAAATCTACTCCTCCGTCTGTGGATATTAATGTTATAATCGTATCCTTATGAGAACAATCCCAAAAAGTCCAGGCGTGACTAGATGCCAAACTCCAGCGGAAAGAGCGTGTAAAGAAGAAAAGAACCGAACTTGGGTTGAAATACAAACATTTTTCTACTTCTTTGAAGAAACTCCAAGCTGTCAATATACAATCATATCACGAAAACCCGGTATGGTATATGATATTCAGCTCTAGAGCTGTACCAGAGATAGCACCAACATCAAACCCATACAGACTTTCCAGAACAAAGTAGCATACTAAACGCTCCATGGTACATATTAAAATCTGACTTACATCGAGATATTGGCATTTCAATGGTTAAAGATGAGATCAAAAGTTTTGCTGGTAAACTTGAAGTTAGACTTCACCTCAGTTACTGGACAACAAACATCTTGTCCAAGACTAAAGAGAACCAAACTATTCGAGTATGTTGTGTGTAAAAGTAAAGCATAATAAGCGGCTAAGAGTGTAGTTATTAGTAATACAAATAGAAAGCACATCCTTCGATGAATTCTAGTTAAGTATTAGAAAAAAATTAATGGTTGTATATTAGACTGGTTTTAATAGTTCAAATATCTAGGGAGAAAAATAGTAAGATGCAATGCCCAATTTGAAGTAATATATGCTAAAAAGCTTTTCTCAGTTCAACATTGAAATATACACATGACAACAACGTAAAATCGAATTACTGCAAAAATTTGTACCCGATTTAAAAATACTATCACAAATGGTGAAGGTTTTATTAATAAATTACAATCATCGTCACATTGTACAATGTCCTCTCAACGTTTAACATATATGTAGATTCCTCCTTGTAAAAACTCGTAGCTTTTCTTTAAAAAAGCCCATAAGATAGTTTTTTAAAAGCTTCCACGAAACCAAGCGTTTTGCACATTCAAAACCATTTTGTAGAACTTAGAACAGATAAGTGTCCGTTAGGCGACCATACGGTTTGGTGTTATCACGAAGGGAAAGCAGGTAAGGTAAGGTAAGGTAGTGCCTGTTTTTAACTTTTTAAAATTTTTAATTCCAGTAGACAACACTGGGCGTTTTCATAAATTTCCACGTTAAGTTTAGTAATTTCCCCACAATACTTGTTCGCCGTTATTGTACCTTCAGCTAGGAGAAGCTCAAAAAAAATTCCAATAATATCAACACTTTCATTGGATGCTTTTCAACTTCTGCTATAAATTCTGCACTTTCACCTACTTATTTCTCACACATTCTTGTGCATGGTTCACTTTCTATAGTTTGTTACAACTTAATCCAAAAAAAAAGAATCTTTTTGTAGAATCCAAACTGAGAAATTGCCGCAGAGGTGCGATCCATCAAATAATAATCTAAAAATTACAGAATTCTTAGTCTTTCCACTTTTTGCGTGATCTCTGGGTAATCCTTGTGCCGACATTCTTTCAACATGTTCTTGCCAGTTATTTCTGTATTTACTTATTATATAATTGATATTGCACACTCCAAAGTTCTCTTTTTTTGTCTATGTATCTACTTCTATTCATTCGTACTATAAGCTTTAGAATTACACAATTACAATATTTAATCCAAACTGCATTTTCTTTAATACCATCTCATTTGACATTCTGTACGGATATTGTCAAACAACGATCCTCTTCTCTTTTTGTTAGCAATCAATTCTTGATCATTGGACAAGAACAAAGTTATTATATACTTCTGCTTACTTAGATCACAAGTGTAAATGTCTGTAATTTATCCATTACTATAACATATCCAGCATAGATGTTAGAAACAAGCTACACATTCTTGTCCTAGTCGTAAGTTAACCAAGTTATCAATAACAATAGCAATTTATGTTACCTTTATTAAATCCAACGATATTCCTCCGTTTATTGAGATTCTTTAGAACTTTCCAGTATTGTTATAATGACAATTTCCACAAAGCCTATAGTGTATGGATTTCCTTATTGTGTTCCTTGTGTTTTTAGATAATTTGTTGGACTACAAATGTTATATTTACAAGATTTTTTTTTTCTAAACCTACTTGATCTAATAATGTATGTTTAATCTCGTTTAACCTGTTTACTTAAGCATTTTGTTTATTTTCCAACATTTATTAACTCAAAAAATTCGATAGTTAGTTCATTATTTGTTCTTCACTTTAGTTCTGCTAATTGTATCTGGTCTGTACTTCTTTCACCTCTAACCCATCATTATTCTCTTCAATCTCTACCTCCTTTCTTGTTCAAAGTTGTACATATACTTCCCCTTTAATCATGTTTAAGCAGCTCTGTGTTATTTTTTCCGTTTCAGATAAACAAATTCTAAAATTAAAAAAATTAATAAAAATAATTTTTGTTCTTGGTAGCAGTCACTTAAGTAAACAAACATATTACAAAATTAAGTATCATAAAAAGCAACGGAGGCACAGGTACTTCCATTTTTAAAGACACCCGTCAGAGATCATTCTTTTTCGGAGCATCAACAAGAATGCTTCGCACCTCAATTGCAGGATGTCATGTTATCCCTTTTCTTTCTTTCTTTACTTATAGGTCTGCCCGCCATATGCTGCATGTTTTATACAGTGACCTTTTATTAAAAGTTAAGAACGTCTTGCCGAAATATCTTAAGGAAGAAAATCCATTTTTGTCAAATATAATTACGTAATGGTTGAAAGCTAGAACATAGTCACAACCTTCATTAGCCAGACTGAATTATTTTAGATGCCCCCTTCTTTTCATGTTAGACCGTTAAGCCATAACGTCCCGGAGCTAACCCGAGATAAAATAATCAGCAACCTTCTAATAATTCCCTGTTTTTGTCGCAGTCGCAAGCTTATAGTAAAAAACCGCCAGTAATAACAAGATAAGAAAATTATCGCAGTGTGGAGGCCGCTCGTGTACCGAACTGGAATGGGAGCGTTTCGAAAATATCCAAATATATGAAATATGAAACGCTACTGATTATATTTGAATGAAATGAATTAGTAAAACAATATCGGTTGATATGCCACAGTTACATATTCATTTTAATTACATTCTTAGGATTATCAATATTAAGCAAGATGTCAAGTAATCTTAAGTACATTTCGGCCACAATGCAATGAGTTTGATAAAAAAAAACAATAAAGCAGCTGGTTAAAGTGGTTTGCCTTAATCGTTCTCAAGTTATCGGAGGCCAGAGTTATGTAAGCCTCATATATACCCAATTTACTAAAAATGGGCATAACAACAGAACACATTTTAAAGAGTTTGCATTGAAGTACTTTTTTATCTGATAAGATATTTTTGAATGGATCTTCAATCTTCAAAATAGCGATTACAAAAATTACAAATAAAATAGAATGTTTCAAAAACGTAATAAAATACCACTGGGGGGATACTTTATAAATGTTTATCATTTACAAGTCTTTTTCGGAAACTTTTCAAAAGATAAAACTATTTGTGTTAAATTGTACGTATTGTAATTATTTTAGCTATACTCAGGTATTTAAAAATACAATGATGGAACAATGTTTTTCCAAATCATGATTAAGGGTTTTTTATTGATATTGTTTCCTTGACTATATGTTTGTTGGATCAGCAAGAAAATATAAAAGCGTAGCCAGATACTGTTGCTTTAACAACTAACGAAACAACAACTTAATAGATATAACAAAAGTAAGCGATTATCAATTTTTTATTTGGAGAATAAAATTGACATTTTTTAGGTCATGTAATCCAATCGTAGTTACGCAAGTAACAAACCACGTTTAGATGATCCAAACTAATCGAAAGGCAACAGTTTCAAAGAAATAATCCGGGAACGATTAAAATCAAATTAAGACTCTTTTAGGTTCTTTGGAAAAACAACTTACAGAAAAATCGAAAAGTTGTAGAAAAATTGAAATGTGTATTGTACTCCCGCATGGTTAAACCTATCTTCTTCATTCTTCTTAACATTCTAATATTTGAGCTCGGATTTAATACATTAACGATCTCGTGGGGTACATTTATATAACAGAATTAACAATCTGCCTGATTGTAGCATACAATTTTGGTAACGAGATGCAGAAAGTTCAATGGCTTTTTCTTTATTTATATAACAAGACAAATAGTTTTTGTTGTTTACATATGTATTGCAAATTATCACTATTTTTCCTGATGATATTTGCAGGTCCACTTATTATATAATATACATACAAGAGTCTTCCTGTTATGGTCTTTAGTACGTTTCTAACACCATCCATTTACAGTTGTGTGCATTTTTAGTTCTAAAGAGCCAATCTTTTAGGTATTACTTGAAAATTCTTTGACGCTGAAAATAAGCCCACATTTCGTTTTTAAATTGGTTTAATTTTTCTATCAACTCTTGGTTTAACCATATGCGAGCAAAAACGCTCGCACGATTTTTTCTAGATATTTTTGTTCTTGTATGTATCTCTTGTCACCGTCCGAGCCCAAAACATCATCCTCATTTAGCTTCAATTCAGCATCATAATCACGTTTTCCTTCTATTAGGAATAATTTCATTTAATTTTTCCTCTTCTTTAATCTCTTCCAGCCAATAGTCATCGATTTGGATCTCAATCCTAGTAACAGAATATATGAATATGAAAAGCGAAACACAGAATATCAAAATTGTTACTGACAAACTTATTAAATGAAGTTAAAATATACTAGTTGTGGCGTGATACGCTTATAAACCACAACATTGATACAAATGGCGTTGAAAGAAAATCAAAAAATAGCATCTGTATACAGTCCCAATACCAAATAGATCGATTACATGCACTGCAGACCACAGCAGACCGTAAACGCACTCACAGTTTAAAGAGCCGCGCGATAAGTATGTATCCCAACACAGGCAGTTGAATGATAATTATTATTCTCCTTCAAATTAAAACTTTCATTGCAGTCCTTCAAATTCTATATAAAATATAGATAATAATCATAGTGGATAACAAAACAAAAATAAGAACTAAAAAGCAAGTTTACAAAAAGTCAAAGTAAATTCTAAACATAAATAATTTGACTGGTAACAAACAATAAATGGAGAAATAGAAAAATTACTAAGAGAATATATTATTTGTGATCAAATAAAAACATTACAATATAAACAGAGTAAAGCAAAGAATTTCATAAACAATATAGAAAAGATATATAGATTCATAGCAAGATGGTGAATATATATATATATATATATATATATATATATATATATATATATATATATATATATATAATTTGAAATAAAAATTGGAGATAGAAGAAACAGAAAAAATAAAACAAATTATAAAAAAATAAATTCATTCAAAAGTATATGAATGATAAAATAATATTTAATAATGAACATGTATTTCATAGGTAAAGCTATAAAAAAAAAGGATATAAAATAGGTTAAGCTTATATGGGGGTTAAAATACTAGAAGCTCCAATATTTAACATCACAATACAAGTGCAATATAAGAGTTGAAAATAGAAAAAGTAAAAAACGAAAAACGATCAAAAATGTATAAGATTGGAGGGAAAGCCATTTAATACCTCAAAATGTTAAAAAGGGAGATTGTAAAAAAGACTGCAATTAGAAAACAGGACAAACAGACGAAGAAGAATGTAATGCACCTCTTTTTAACATTGCATTGTTACAGAAAAAATAAGATAAACCACCAAAGAAACCAATGAACTACAAATGGTTAATTAAGTCATTAAAAAAATTTACTCAAACTTAAAAAAAGCAAATCTAGGCTATAAAAATGTAGACTATTTAACATAACTTTTTTATTTAAAAATGAAATAAATATGGCAGAGGTGGCACTTTAGGACTAAAGCAAAAGATAAAAATAAAAATAGTAACACAAATGATAAAAATACAAGACCAAAAAATAAAAAAAGAAGACCAACCGAAAACATCTGAAAGAAAATTCAGCGAAACCTAAAAATATCAATTAGAAAAATTCTAAAAAAATTATGCTAATCAAAGCACTGGGCGCTTGATAGCACAGAAGAATTTTTAAAACCATACAAATTGCATTGATGGCCATATTGTAGATGCGAACAAAAGTTTTTGGTTGGAAAGATACCAACTGAAGCGTCGTGTCCCTACTATTGAACTAGCAAATATCCTTTTTAACAGATGAGGAAGTTTTTACAATTGAGTAGGCCCACAACAACCAAATAAGCAGTCTCAAGGACGATCTGATATAGTGATGCATTGTCATGGTACAACATTCAACAAAAATCTATGTGTATTTGAAAGTTCTTCTCATATATTAATAACACGTCTGTAATGAGTACTAGTAAAAATACGTTGTCACTACTCATACACCATATCTTGTACATAGTAATAATAATGGTAAAAAGCAACACAAATTCCTGTATCACACAAATGAGCCCCTATAAAACGCGCAATCCACTATCAAATTCTGTTTGGAAATCGAAATGTACATCAACAATAAAGATGTTTCTCCCCAAACTTCTATAATTTATTGATCCTACATAAATGATTACCTTTGCATAAATATTTATAAACGAAAAAGTATATGAACATGGCAATAGATTTCCAAAGAGATACTCTTTTGAAACACTTTTAGTTGTTTGGCATCGTTTATTACTAGGTTAAGTTAGTGTTGTTCCAATTATGTTAGTTGTTCATATATCCTTCCAAATAATTATTAGCCACATCAAAAAAAAGTCTAACAAAAATCATTAGAAATAGTATAAACGCCTTTGTTAATGAAAGTTAAGCTTAAGGTATGTATTCATTTAATCATATTTGTTCCATCAAGCCAAACAAGCACGGCGCACATAGGCACATTCGCTTGCCAAGTACAAAAAATAAAACAAAGATTAAGGTGACTGTACTATAACAATATTACTCCGAACGAACAGAAGGACAAATACACAGATAATTAAATAAATTGGCATTAATCAAACAGGCAGTTTATAATTAGAAGTAATGTAATAGAATAATAGCCTGCAGTATTCTCTGTTATCTCTTTTACTATTGTTGTTTTCCTTTTTCCACTTACGGCTCAATTCTATTACGTCACTCTAGCTAGAAAACTGCTTTTTCATGTTTTCTTTGAAAATGATAATTTAGAAAAACGCAAAATTTTGCGCTTCTTATTTTTTTAAACCTATCTAATGCAACAATTTTATATTTCAAGTTCATCATACCCCCACAAACCGAACATGCTGAAAGTGACATGTGTAACTGTAACGGAGCGAAAATTCGGAAAAAATATTTCCTATAACAATCATATTCCTAAATTCTTTAGGATCGATCCCGTGCTAAACTATTTTGGCATTCGGTTTCTTTTACCTGGCAAGATAATAAGAGATATTTTCCCTCCTTTACAGTACCAAGATTGCTGAGTGTCAATTCTTACCTTCCGATTGATTTAAGTACAAAAAAAAATGGTCAGATTGCAGTTAGCTGTGGTAACGCGCACTTCTGCCTACCCAAGTTTACCGATGTGTACCTGACACGGATATCACATATATTAGGTGTATAAATAAGCTCTCAACTTTAGATTTCACAGGACGCAAATCACTATTTAATGTAACGTATTAGTCCGCCCTCTTGCGGTTTTAAAGCAATGACATTTGGTTTTTCGAAATATCATGCGATTTGGCGTTTGATGCACATAACCTCAATAATCAGCTGTGTTCACGACGGCAATCACAAAAGAGCATATTCGATTTTCTATCCGCTTCGCGTTTCATCTTAAGAAAAACGCTGCTGAAGCCACCGAAATGATTTGTGCTGCATGTGGTGAGAATGCTGTAAGTCATGCAACGTGCAAAAAGTGGTACCAAAGATTTCGCGGTGGAGAGTTTAGTCTTGAATATCAACCACGCGCTGGATCTCAAACATTTGATACGGATGAGCTGCAGACGCGTATAGGCTGGGAACTTCTCCCACATGCGGCGTATAGCCCAGACATGGCTTTCCGATTATCATTTATTCCGGTCGTTACAGCATCATGGCCGATACACTTCAAGAAGTCTGCATCGATTTATCATCTCGAAGCCGGTGAGCTACTATCACTTCGCAAGCTACGAAAGATGCAGGTCATCGATCAGAAGAAGTACTTTAATACGTCGATAACTTTAATCGGCTGAGAACTTATTATACTAACATTAATATATATTTATACGTCGGTTGGATTTTTATTTATGAATCACCATCCCTAATACCTACAGACGAAATAATGTAAGTACAATCTGCGATAGCAGAAATTGGAGCTTTTCATAAATTTGTCTTGCAAATGTATCATAAATTAAACATAATATAATGGTTTCGCTAAAGCTGCTGTATGTTAGAATTAATCAACTTCCACAAGGACAAACATTTGAAATTCATATACTCACATTAGCACTTCTAGACATCACAAGCTATTTGCATACTATTTTCCAAACCCTCAGCATCTATATAATGAATACCGAACCTCCATAAATACTAATAACATTAATAAAAACACATTACAAACGTAGAATGTTTTGAATACTATAAAGCTGTCATTTAGGCTATTTGTTCTGTTCATTGGATGTAATTAGCTGAAGTAAATATATAATTTAAAAAACTCGATAATTGCTTTGATGTATGTAATTCTCGCCTTTAATATCTGTGAATCTAAAAATGTTTGATTTTAGCTTATATTTAATATACAATATTGCAATTAAACATTAAAACGTAAAATGGTAACGATCTTTTAAAGCTACCCTGCATATACTAGTCCGGGCGAATTCGATCTAAAACATGCTCGAATCTGAAATCCTTTTAAACGTTACGGGTTTTTTGCCTATAAAATAAGTAAAAAATTTATAAATTATAGCCCTTGAGTCTTTACACATTTGAAGGTACGGAACATGTTTTTTTAGTGTAAAATAGAAATCAAAACGCTATATTTTTTCAGTTTTTCTTAAATATCTCGTAAAATAGCATCTAATCGACTTAAGATATACTTATCAAAATGGTTGCTAAGAAAAATATTTTTCTCTACGACCCATAGCAGCGAAGATACACTACTTTTTATGGATAACAAGCCTTCTAATCAATATTTTTACTCAAAACTTGGCACGATGTAACTAAAATGCTTTATTTGTACGTACAATTTGTTTTTGATTTATTTTGATCAATTCTTCATAGTAGAAATATCGATTAATGAGCGCGCAAGAGCTTATGGCGCGACTGACAGCCATGGGCTCGGAGAGAGGGAAACGCTGTGACATCATGGCGTGTCGCCGCTGCTGCCGCGCTCGGCTTTCCACGAATGTTGCAAATTAAATTGCTCGGTATGACGTCACAGCGTCTCCATCTCTCTCAGCCTCCAGTCCAAAATCCGCACCAAACAGTGATGCATTCACTTGTTGCTCAACAATCACTCGTGGTTTTCCTGAACCCCAAATGTGACAATTTTGACGATTAACGAAGTCCTCGAGATGAAAATGAGCCTCATTGCTGAAAATTATTTTGTCCGAAAAATCAGCGTCCACTTGTTTCATAATCCATTCAACGAAGTCTCTTCGCTGTGCGTGGTTAGTAGGCTTCAGGTCTTGAGTTAATTGAACTTGGTAAGCATGAAGATGCAAATCTTTCGTAATAATCAATTCTTGACTACGGTGCCGGATTGATGTTCCTGGACTCTAAGCAACACTCTCACGAACTGCTTCGATGTTTTGTGTTAAAGGTCGGCCAGAGTGTCTATTGTCAATGATTAATCCAATCTCCCTGATTTTTTTGCACAGTTGATGAATTTAAATCACTATTACGGCCATATTTTGTGCTAAATTGCGAACTGTAGCTGCCAAACTTTCATTATTCTTAAAATATTGCTCAACAATGAAAACGCGTTGTTCTTTCGTGTAACGCTCGATTTTTAATATCTCTCAACTGTCAGCTGTCACGCTATGTGAATTTTGAGACACTCAATAGATATAAAACTTACACAGTGCACCTATACACCCTGATAAGAATGTAATATTTAAAAGTATATAAAGGCCATATTGCTTTAGAAGTTAGCTGAACACAATTGGCCTGATTGATCAACTGCTTACGTTTAGAATATCGCCAATCATTTACTTAATCATTTGCATTAGTTTAAATAGATTTAATAAACTACGTGACTAATTAATGAACACAACATGACTTATCGGCACATTGATTTCATACAGTAGGTGCACAAATGCACGTACAGCGGTCACCGCGTTGACACGAATGTATCATGTGTCACTTTCATAGAGAACTAATGATCTAGCAAGAATGTCGGCGATAAGCTTATGTTTAATAATTGTGCATTGAATCTGCAATTAAAAATTATAATCAGTACTTGCGATATGTATTCAAATTAATTCAATCACAAGTTAATAATTGTAGCGCAAAACACAAATTATGACACGCGCAGGGCAAATATTCTGTAATAGTCGCAAAGTTCATTCCGCTGTGACCTCATAAAAAAAAAACTGAAATTATCTAAAACTAACTTATACTGGCTGGGAGAAAATAAACGCGAAATTTAATTTTGGCTTCATCCGTGGGATCATTGATAAAATTTTCTTTTGTTTTAATTTGATTAACAAGTACAGAACATTTTGTTTTTCATTATTTTCATGAATCAAGATTTCTACACCATCGAAGAACGTGTGCTTATCGTGAAGGCCTACTCTCAGAACGCCAAATTTCTTGCAGCGACAATGAGAAAATTCAAAGGCAAATTCGTTAAGAGCACTTTAAATGAGTTGGCAGTTCTTCGGTAAAAATACACAATTTTGCAAAAAATGAAATTTATAATTTTCAAAAAAAATTATTTTATTTTACTGCAGTTTGATCAGAAAATTCGAAAATATTGGGACAGTGCCTGATGACGAGTAGAAGACAGTTCGATTAGTCATTGTGACCACTCCCGAAGCCGTTGAGGCAGTGCAACGACTTTTCAAAATGAGCCCACTACTTCCCCTAGAAAAGATCAGTTAGAAAGATCTTGAAAGTGGATTTGGAAACGTTTATCTATAATATCCAACTGCAACAGCCACTCATACAGGTTAATTTTGAAAAAAAGATTAATTTGCCAATGGGATGTTTGAGATATTCCTTGAGGAATCGATCTAAAAGGTATTCATATTTCAGTGATGAGTGCTATATTTCCAGTTGAATGAATACTTCAAGAAGCACAAGTATCACTATTGGGGTAAATAAAATCCTTATGTAACTGAAGTTAGAAGACTCCACCCAAGAAAAGTCTGTGATGTTCAACCACCTAGGGGCATTATCGGGCCCATTCTTCCTCTAAAACACGTGGATGAAACAGTTCACCGAGTAGAAATTCTTCCCCGAAATTCGACGCCAAAGAATTCTTGCAGCCCATTGGTTCCATCACACTATAAACAATTTCGAATTGATTTCCAGTATATTTAAAGATAGAATTCTTGGGTTGAATGTCCCGAGGAAGGCAAGGTAGCATCAATTGGTCAAGTAATTCATCCGATCTCAACCCCTGTATTTTTTTCTCTGAAGCTATTTGAAAGATGTGGTGTATCAAAATCGCATCTAGGAACTCGAACATAGGAAATCTAAAACCTTTGAAACTCGGCTGCAGCACGTAGTTACTAGTGAAATTGTCCACTTCAAAAACCTTTTACAATTAATTCTTAAAAATTGTATCAGTATCAATATGTTAAAGAGTCTAATCATAATTATAAATATAAACTCTTTCCACAAGAATTAATACAGGGGGTTCTTAAATAAAAAAAATTCTAAAATACAATAAACATTCTATAGTTACCACTAAATACAAAAAAAATATATTAAACCTCGACGTGGTAGCTCTTTAATCTCCAAATAACAAAAAATCTCAATAAAATACATGTAACAGTACATAGAATAATTCAACTTTAATTATCGAAACCGATGTATTTAAGAAAAATTAATCATCCCCACGTAACCTGCATACATACATTTATGAAAATCCACATATTGATAACATACCAAGAACACCGTTATTTTTAAATAGAGATAATTATAGTTGAATTGATAAATAAGGTACTAGAAATTAGATATCAAGGATGACATATGAGAATCACCATGACAAATGTAAAGCCACAAACGAAGTCGTGGCCGTTCTTTTTTGATCATTAACTTCATTTTGATTGCAATATTGTAAAACGATTTTTACACTTAAGTGTAGCCTATTAGGAATCTACAATATTAATCATTACCGCCATTTATGACGAATTGTTGGACAATTTATTACCCATTTCTTCGAAAATGTTGCAATACGTCCTTCTATGAAGAAACTTTCAGCAAATAAGATAATAACATTGATAAGGCATACAGAAAAATGTTTAAAAAGTATTGTACACACTTGGAATAATTTACGTTAATAAAACATTTTTGATATTGTCAATAAAGTACATCGTATCTTTTTTATCAATGAATGAGGTAATTCTAGAAGTTTATTAAAAAACAACATAAGCATTCATATTTAGCAAAAAGAAGTACCATCACCTACCTCTTCAACTTACAACTGCTTTTATGAATTATTTAAGGATAATGTATGTTTAAGTAAGACATTAACAATATTTTGAAAACAGGCCTGTATGATACTTCAATTATCAAAAAATAATCCGTCTTTGTACAATAAAAAAATATAAATACAAAGGTCTTGGAGAAAAAGAAAAACTGTCAAACAAACTTACCAACGAATTGCAGACATATTGCATTGTGAACTTCATACAAAAAATTCCACTATACTGCACTTGTTTTCAAAACCTGAAGTTAACAAGATTAGCTTTAAGATAAAAATAGTCTCGTCAGTAATACGAGTCTAAAGGTGGAAAAAAATAATATATAAACGCACTATAGTTGGACCACCTTTAATGGAAAATACATTAAAGAGACGATCTAGTTAATGCACGATCAACAATCAATTGAAAATTTGACGAACGTTCGATATGTTTTGTATATTCACTAATAATCTCGACGCCGAAAGATTGAAAAGATTATATCAAAAACCTTTTTGGCATCAACAAAAACTGTAGAATCTTTCAAAATAGCAATGGCACTAAACTTAAATGTTTAGTTAAAATAGGAATCAAACATTAAAACATCCTTACAATCACCTAATAATCTGATGAAGGATGTATGAGCAATAACAAAACAAAAACTGAATGTTATACAGACATGGATGCTGACTCGGCTATCACAATAAATTTATAAAATGTAGTTACCTTTTCTAATGGAACATGGGGAAAAGTACCTAAAGATTATTAGACGATGACGGCCAAGACGACCTTCCGCAGCTTGATTTCCAGAAATGTCCATCTTCGTGTAAATAACCTCAAATAAATTGTAAGGATGGTAAGCTCCGTTGTTCCAAAAGTAGTACTGTTTTAGAACAAAATTTCTTGAAAAAAAACGGTGTCGGAAAATGTATCTTCGAAAAAAACGGGTATCTCCATCTCCTAGGCTTTTGAGAAGCGAGAAAAGTTACTAAAATTTCGGAATTTTTGTAGCAACGATTTTGATTCAAGAAGGCGGCCAAAATAATGATAATCCGCTGTACGGATTGGTCGATATAGAGCGTGATAAATAAAGAAAAAAAACAGCTGCCATTTTATTTCCCAATGCCAAATAATGAGGCACATGATGAACTCATCGAAACCCAAGTGAAAAACGCAATTGATAATCTAAATTCACAAGCTAATGATGAAATAGTCCCAACCTCCCCTGAAGAAATTAAATCTCTCATCGAACTACTACCTAAGCGCAAATCCCCTGGCTTTGACCTTATCACTAATGACATGCTACAGCACCTTTCAACTAAGACTAGTATATTTAACATCAATCTTTAATGATTGTCTACGGATTGGACACTTCCCGATTTCATGGAAAACCGCGATAATTCTACCCATCTATAAAGCTGGTAAATCCAAGGAAAATCCGGATAGTTACAGACCCATTAGTCTCCTGCCAACCTTGGCTAAGCTCTTGGAAAAAGTAATACTTACCAGATTACAAGATAACCTCCAGCAAAAATAAATTGTTCCCCCTCATCAATTTGGTTTTCGAGCTCCTTACTCAACCTCACATCAACTGCTTAGGATAACTGAAACAATAGAAAAAGGATTTGAGAACAAACAACATATAGTCGTTGTATTCATCGACCTGGAGAGAGCCTTCGATAAAGTTTGGCATGATGGACTTCTCTACAAATTGCTAATTATAAAAATTCCACTCTACCTAATTAAAACTATTCAATCCTTTCTCAACAACAGATCATTCCAAGTCAGAGTGAACTTAATCTTATCTAGCTTAAAATCTATAGAGGCGGGAGTCCCGCAGGGTAGTATCTTGGGACCCGCGCTTTTTAATCTGTATGTTTACGATATCCCAACAGAAATTCCCTCTACACTAGCCATGTTCGCTGATAATTCGGCTATAATTGCACAAAGTTCCCGCCCCGAGACTGCAATTGAACTCGTTCAAAGCTCCACAAATATAATATCTGAATGGTTCACAAAATGGAAAATTAAAATCAACCCTAGCAAGTGCCGAACTAAAATGTTTACACTCAAACTTTATAACACTCTCCCAAAAATCCAATTAAGAAATAAGGAAATAGACTCGAATCCTAAGGATCAAGGAGTCAAGTACTTAGGAGTACATCTTCACTCTAAGCTGAACTGGGGATTACACATAAACGAAAAACTGAACGAGTGCCATAACAGATTGAGAGCACTATACCCGCTTATCAACCGGAAGTCAAATCTTCGTGCAGAATGCATAGTCCTTCTCTATAAAGGACTCCTTAGACCTCTACTTACCTACGCCTGCCCTATATGGTGCAATGCTTCACAAACATCGTTAAAAAAGCTTCAAATAATGCAAAACAAAGTGCTACGAATTGCTATTAAGTATCCATGGTATGTGCGCAATACCCAAATACACTGGGAGTTAAGTGTTCCTACTATAACTGAGTTTATCCAAAAAACTACAGTGAAGTTCTTCCGAAACCTAGCTCTATGTTCTAGTGCTGCCAAGTTCAACCTCGTGGAAAAAGCCATCCACACACGCCTTAAGCGTAAATTACCACAGGAATTAATTTAACTGCAAACTCATGATAGAGGTATGTGTTTTTCACTAATTCCTCAACTCTTCCCTGTTTTTATATAAATTAAATACTTACTGTTAGCTTATTATATTGTTAATCTGTTGTATTTTAACTTACCAGTGTATTGCATATTAAATTGCAGGCCAGCTATAATAAATTTAAAAAAGAAGAAAATAAACAATGACACACGCCAACAGTCATTAAAGTCACACCAGCAATCTCTCTCAAACAAGAACTCATAAAACAAGCAGACATGTAGACAAAACTCACTAAAGACTTCAGTACTATGTTAAACTTATTCACTGCTGCTGTTGATAAACGCCAATAATGGCCAAAATACATTATATCCACAACTCAGTTACTCAAAGAGACCTAAACGTTGATTTCGTCAAGAAAGTGATTAGTTCCACCAGAGCAAAGTTCCTAAAGACTTGAAAGCCACCCCAACCCATTAGCCATAAACCTGCCAGACAACAGCACCACAATAACAAAATTTAGGAAAAATGTAATGAAATCGTATCAAATCAGCAAAAACGATTAAAAACAAAACAAGTGTTTATTAATTTTAATGCAAATTTCTATTTGTACTACACACAAGCGCTGCATTCAACCATAATGGCGTGTCAATGACCAGACAAAGCAACAAGAAAATTGCTACGTTACTCATTTAGTCTATAAAATATATCCACGTAAATAATGACAAATTAAATAAAAAATTAAAATTGTACTCCTAATATTTCATTTAATAAAAACCAAAAAGGCGTAATTCACTAGCTGCAATTTTCCTTTGTTATTAATTTAAACCTGTTATACTATTTTTTCTATTGCACTTATCCGTGCAGAACTGTTTCATGTACGCAAGGTCATCGACATTCTTTGTCATCTTAAAAGCCATACACTACAATGTGGCGAAACATTGTAACCGGATATAGGGGAACTGAGTAAGTGATGTGGAAAAACACAACTTCTGCGTATCCACACGTCAATGTAAATAAATATTTACATTACGCCAAGATCTATTACATTTCTGTCCCGTGTTAAAGCTAATTATTTTGTCAATTTTGAAATTTTAATTTTTTAAAGCACAATAAAGAAAAAAAAAGCACTTATTTGAATTCAAACGCAATGGTTTCTCCGGGGCGGTAGAGATTGCAACACCAATCGCAAAGTTGCTTGCATGAAAACGGAAGAGAAAGCTCTAACCTCGGTAACAGATATCGATAGAAAGCATAGTAATGTATAAAATTATTTTTATGTAATGGCATAGTTTCTTAACATTTCCGTGAAAAAACACGATTGTTGAATTTAAAATTCAAACCAAATGCACCCTTTCTGCTCCATTTGGTCAATTTAAATTGAAGCGATACAACTCGGTCCAACTTTACAAAGTCAAATTATCTGATGTAGACGAAGCACGGCTAGAAATAGAACAATTGATGTTTTTCAACAAAACAATAAAACAGACAGGGCCGTTCTGTTGACGATTCACTTAACTAATCGCAAGGCAAACAATATGCGCACATTATTCTATTTTTCTTGGAACCTGATTAGTATTTTCATTTGAGAATGTATTCGCAGTATTCTTCATTACATTTCACAAGGAAAACGCCGAAAATGTCCGAACTTCCAGTAATGATCAAATTAGTATGTTCATAAATGAAACAGCAAAATTAGTTTATCTTACTCAAAAGTAAAGACATCAGTGTATGCAAGTGCGAAATGATCCCCAACTTCTTACGGTCCAAAAACCTACCCACTAAACCAGCACCATATTATTTTAAACAAGACGACCGAACCTGATAGGGTCACATTTAATTAATACAAATCCAACCTAATTATGTCTAACCTTACGCAATAATATGTAACCTGACCCAACTCTCATGAAACGTAACGCAACTTTCAAAAATCGGTCATGCAAACAATGTACTCGTCTAAACCAATGCCGATTTAGGTCATGTTAGAAGATGCAACTTTTTGCTGGTGTTGGCGCAACCAAAGCAGGCACCCGAAATGAAAGCACGTTGCAAAACAAGGCCATGGAGTGGGCGAAAAGAATTATAAACTACGAAAACAGTTAATTTCAATAACAAAGTAACTTGTCGGGTATATCATCCAGATATTTTTAAAACAAATATTTTTGATTGCGATTGTGGTTCTCGAAACTGTTATTTTTGCACTTTTTCAAACAATTGTACATGTCTTATAAGAAATAACGTCACCATTCATGAAACAAGTACAATAAGTTGGAGACGAGCTTCCAAAGAAAATATAATATCAAATAATTAGATATTATGTATAATATCATGTTTATGGGTATATGATTGTTATAATAGATAATGAAAATGATGAATCCTCTAACTCAACATTCACACCTCTGATTCTATAGCTCCGCCCTAGACCAACACCTACTAAAATTAGTAGTATCATGACTTTATTTGGCTGTTCAGACCGCTCACTGGCGCGAGTTTTCGTGATGACGACCAATACTTAAAATCCCTCCTTCAATTATTCAGTCATCAACCTCTACCCCTTTTTTCATATGGATGTCGCAGTAGTAGGAGCCCCCTCTTCCTTTAATTTGTTAACTGTTGAACAGTGCTCACGACAGTAAGCTAAACCACTCCGGTCAAACATCAAAACATCTATAGTTATTATATTAAGAAAACTCTGGGAATTGTGCCCCCCCCTTCAAAAAGACATTTTCAAAAACACCCACATTCACTTGAATAGACAAATTTCAGAAAACCACGTTCCTGGTAAATTCCGATCCATCTGAATATTCCAAAGCTTTAGTCGCGGAAACGTACACAGTACAATTCAATCTGCAAGAAGATAAAAGAAAAAATATTAGCTCAAAATCTTAAGCGCAAACCATTGAGCTTAACAACTTTCACTAGAATAACCAATGTTACCAAAACTTCTAGCAACACCCAAGCAAGTAAAGAAAATTGCTGATATTAGACCACCACATTCTTGATGCTACATATCAACGCGTCTTTTGACTGCATCAAAACATAATGAGAAGATCTAAATAAAAATCTTCCAAATCAGTCCAATCTTCACCAGTAATACTAAAACAACCTGGTACCTCTATATCGCAATTAGAACTGAAGGAATAGGCCACATACAACACCTATAAGTTTAGAAAATCAAAGCTAAAACATTACAGTATTTCTATGTTAATTAGCTCAACAGACAACCCTCGGATTTATAAAATGCTGCCATCACTGATAAAAGCATTTATAGAGAAAATAAATATTATCCAGACCATCCTCCAAGAAAATGGGCAGTCCGTCTCAACCAACGAAACGCTGACAAAGAAAAGAGGCCGTCTTCGCTTCCCTTCATCTCCTGATGACATCCACCCCAACCACCCTCTTCACTTTTTAAATGAAACCATTAAGGCACCATAGACACATTGATATACTTTTTCAGACTCCATTGCCCTGTTAAAAACCAAGACTAACAGCTACGCCTCTCAGAAGGAAGCTGTTGGCTAATTGCTATCTACAAGAGGAATGAAGACATCTTCGTACCACTAGTATGATCATTAAAACAATGTAAAAGTTTTCAAGAAAAATTACAATAGTTGAATGCTTGATTGTATCAAGAAGACGAAAATCCTCCCATACTTAAAACAACCAAATGATTCTGTGAAGGTCATGGCCATAAATTCGATGGTCTTGATCGATAATCCCCTAATATGAACATGAAACAAAATAATTCATAAGAGGCAAAACCATAAAGCTCAGCTTCAAGCTATAGGTTTTTGCCAACCTTTTATCCTGATCAAAAGTTAAGGCTTGGTTAAGGAGTAAATGACGTATCGTTCCAGGCATCGAGTTGTACTTCGACAACCTTTTCACCTCTCTGGTATTGATATTAAAACTGATAGTACACATACTCCAGGCCAACGGAACATTTAGGTCAAAAATATGGCTAAAAAAGAGAATGGGTGAGTCAAAAAGAAACAAACTTAGAAATAGTCGCTTGGCCAACAAACCAAGCACCTTCCCATGAAAGACAAAAACACAAGTACCAGTGCAGGACCCATTGCCATCTAGTAAGTTTGATCTAAATGAATCTCTCCTGGCCCGTTACCATGCCACCATCATGGAATAGAAGTGACATTGCCCTTTCCTCAAATTGTGTTATTAGAATAGCTCCCGTTAAAACTTCACAATGTGTTTAGAGCATCTTGACTGAGGGCAGAACCTGTTACATCAAAACAGATGTAGACCGCCTTACAAAATATCTTTCTTTAGTACAGCAAGTTTCAGATGTGCAAAAAAAGACATCCCAGTGACAACACTCTACCTTGATTGTTTCCAGCCCTACGACCTCTAAGCCTACAACAGTGCCTGTTCCTGCTTCACTGAAATACAGATTAAATTTGAATTTGCATGTCGTTTCCTTTTCCAACATATTCATTGCGTAATAAGAAAAAATACCCCCCGGGGAGGGGGAGACTATTCCATAGCAATAAAGCAACTAAAAGTTCTTTCTGTGGTCAACTACTCCAGTAAAACTAAAAGAAAGCGAAAAATATTTTAAAAACAAATTTATGGGTTACATTGATTTTTTAGTGACTATTAAATCAATTTGTATATACTATCCTTTTTAACCGCTTTGAATGTCCTAAATATAATTTAGCACTAATCTACAGACAGCTATGTTCTAATTGGTTATAGATTATCTGCATTATAATCTTACTTTTAAAACAACCACAGTGTACAATGTTGCCAATTCTACAAAATTTCCCTATTTTAAAAAATTTCTAAATGTGAACATTAATAAAATTTTTGTGTTCAGCCTATGCCACAAAAGGGAAAAGTATTTCAAGTTTATTTACAACAAATCAAGTAAATGGTGTAACTTTTCATCAGTTGTCTATTACCTACAGTCTACATCCTTGGAGATTGTAATTAGGTCTGAAGCAATTTCTACTCCATTCTCGCAGTTATAACCCATCAAAGAAGTTTTCATTTATTAAAATTTCTCATATTAAATCATAAACGAGTAATGAGACTGGGAAAATCAAGCAATTTAGAGAAAACTTGCGTTATTCTAAAGATATTACATAAAATTGGCAACATTGGCATAGATGACAATTGAAATGCTCTCATTCCATAATATAATAGGCTATATTTGTACCCGCAGCTAGTCAAGCTATGATCATTTTGTCTGCATCATATACATATCAACAAAAGTTCAGTTAAAATTCAAAATTTTAAGCTTCAGTGTGCAGATACAAAACAAAATAAACTCCCCAAGGTCAAAACCCATAGAGTTAAAAAGCTGTAGTTATCAGTGGGCAGGAATTTCCTATTCACTGTAACATTAAATTTCTAATTTCAGTGACACCAATATTCCCTTTTATGACAAGATAATGTCACATTTAGATAAAGTCTCTAATCATTATAGCTGCGGGTAACTTTCAAGCCTATAAAAGCAAATATTCGCATTGATCGTGTGAAAGTAGTATTGCATCATTTCCAGTTTTCCCTTGCAATTGTTAGTCAATGAAAATGTCGTGCGAAAGCTAAAACATTAATCACCCAATGACAAACCAGTACAGCATTACTAACCTTCTTTTGCGGCACAGATGTCCTAATATCGCAGCCGTTCTGCATCCGCGTGACACAGAACTCCACATCGGAGTCGCTATCTTCGGAATTCTCATCGCATGACAAATCAAAAGCCAACAACTCGTCCGCATCGTCCAACTCGCTGCCCTGGTCGAACACAATGAAGCTGTCTTCACTCTCGCACTCGGACGGCAGCTTCGACCGGAAGCACTGGATCACCGGAACTGGCTCTGGCTGACAGACTTCAACTTCGGCTAGAATAAAAAAGGGTTCGAGATGGAGTGGCTGCTGCTGCTGCTTCGGCCTGGAATAGAAATCGCACTCGTCTACATCTTCGACTTTCAGATCTACGGGTTTCTTGTCGCTGCGCTTGCTTCTGCGCCTTCGGGCCGCGTTGGGAGCTATCACGCAGCGGTCGGTTTCTCGCTTCGACTGCTTCTGGTGCTGCCTTCGCTTCTTGCTCTTCTTGCCCTGTTTGGGGCTCCGCTCGCGCGGCATTTTACTCTGCTTGGCTTTCTTCGGGATCTTTATGTTATGGTTGGCAGGGCTCGGAAGCTGCGATGTCGGTTCTGAAACTGCCATCCTCTCTTTGCAAGTGCCGCTCAATTTATCTGGCATCGGCGTCTTGATGGTGTCGTACATGGGTGGTTGGGCTGGCTTCGGCTTCACGGTGTCGCAGGACAGCTGGTGGTTCAAACGGTTGTTTATGTCAACAAACTGCTTGTCCCTCACGATTTTCTCCCGCGGCAAGCCGAAATCGTTGAGGAATTTGAGGGGCTCGTACTCGGGCTGCAGCTTCATGTTGAACGCTGCGGTGGTCGCGAACTGGCGGCTGTTACACAGCGGCCTGGCGTGGCCGATGTTGTTCAGGTTGTACATGGTTTAAGCTCCCACGGAACAGCAGATGATACAAGCCTTCCCGCTGAAAATGAATGTGTTTGCGCCGCAGTGCCGATGACAACGTCTGGGACTATTCCAGGGTCTCGCCTTCGCGTCGGGGCCTCCGCAATGCAACCGAAATTTTCGTGTAACGACCTGGTCCTTTCGCAAAACTTCGCTCTCTGCAGGTATAACACTGATAACTTTATCGATTTGGCTGGCTGACACTTCGGTGGCGGTTGAATACTCCATTATTTCGACAATACTTTGAAACTGTGACACTTGCATACTCAAACTTCCATTTTGTACGGACGAATGGGCTATCACGTAGGCAGGAGTCGGGAATATGCGCAGTACCGACGTCATAATACGTCACCCACGTTAATAGCACTCCAGTGGCGTCGCGTGCTGCATGGCTACGCGGGCCGTTTCCAGTCTATTCTCGAACTTTCAAAAATATGTAACTCACATTATTGCTATTTTAACTGAAACACAAATAATTTAGAAAATAAAATCCAAAACAACAAACAAAAGTTAATTAAAACTAAAGATTTCTAGATCAAAAAAAAACAACAAATTCCAAAATACAGTGCAATTAAATAAAAATTGTTGTGTATGTGAGCGCACGCGCGCACGTGTATATAATCCCAATCTTTCTAAGATCTTCTATCACCTCTTTTACCCATGTTGATCTTGGTGTCTTTCTTATCTTATTACCCAGGTTCCATTCTAATATTGAGAAAATTGTTTTGTCTGCTCCAACTCTCCATACATGACCCAGCCATCTCAAACTTTATTTTATTGTTTTTACCTATATTTTCTTCAATTTCTTGTTTTAACTTAAAGTTTATCCTATTAGTATATTCATTTTTTGCTACTCTTATAGGCCCTAATATTGGTCTCGATATTTTTCTCTCCAATATTTAAAATTATTCTTCTTGTTTCTTCGTTATTGTAATTGTTCCTGTACCATACAATTTTGTTGGTTTTATTATTATTTTATATTAGTTTTTTGTTTTTCTTTCAATTTTTATTTTTTTCTGTGACGTCGTGATTTTGTATATAGTATTTAATAACGTTAATCCTCTGTAGTACTCACATACGTGATAATCCCCTTTCATATGCATTATAAACATTTTATGGGTATCTTTTCTTTTTCCCATGTTCTTATCAGTATGTACAATTTTTTATGTAATTCTTCTCCACCATATTTTATAAGTTTTGCATTTATGCCATCTTTTCCTAAAACTTTACCATTATTTCTTTTTCTAATAATTTCTTTTATTTCTTCTTTTGTTGATGCTTTACATCATATGATTTTCTAACTATAATATCTATGTGTTTGTTAATAGTCTTTTAAAGTATTCCGTCCACTTCTCCATTTAATGTTTGTCATTTCAGCCAGTTTTCTATCTTGATCTTTCTTCATTATTCCTTTTATAATAATTTTTTGAATTGTATTGCTTGTTGTCCTCTCAATTTGTTTTATTTTGTTTTCCATCCATTCTTTTTTTGTTTTGCGGTTAATTTTCTTATGGCTCTTTCTTAACCTTATATGCCCAGTCCTTTCTTCTTCTTTATTTTTCTAATCCGTCCTAATTTTGTTTAATTTTACTTTTGGCTATTTTTTATATTGATTATCATATGATCCTGGATTACTGTAGTGTGCGTACGTCTCATACTGTTAATTGCTTTCTCCTGTTAACTAGTACATGATCTATTTGTGTGTATGTTTTCTGAGCTGCTGATTTCCATGTTATTTTATACTTATTTGGACGTTTGTGTTTAGTACTGCTTATAATTACATTTGCCCTTGTTGCTAGATTGCAGAGCCCTTGTCTATTGTTGTTGGTTTTTTCATAGATTGGGTATTCACTTGCTACTTGCTTGATATATTCCTCCTGACCGTGCATTAAAGTCTTCCAATGCTATTATTATACCTTTCTTTGGTATTTTGTATATTACTTTCTCTATTTACTTCTACCGTTTTTTCTGTCTTTCTCATCTGCTACTTTGCTTACTGCGTGCACGTTTAATAGTGATATATTAAAAGGTTTCGCTTCTAGTCTCAAAATAAGCCATTTTCTCTTTTATTATTATTATTAATCCAACTCCACATAATCCTTGTTTGTTATGAGTACAGTAGTGCGTATTTTTATCTACTCTTCCATGTACTTTTATTTTATGTGCTAATTTTAATTGTCTTGTGTTTTTATTTTTGTTTTTGTTTTTATTATTATATTTATTGTTGTGTTCTTTCTATTATTTCTTGGTTAATTTTTTTCTTTTTTTTTCTTAGTTTTTGCCTTGGTCATTACCAGTACTTTGTAACACTAGTTTTTTGTCTTATTTGTTTTAGTAATATTTAACAGTTTTTCACCAACAGTTCTTCCTCATTATCTCCCATGTTTCTTTGCCCGACACTCAAAAAACTTCGCAGTTGTATTTCTGTTTTGTGTTTGTGCCTTCATCTGTTATTTCTATCGACTTTAGTTGTCCCAAAGTATATTCATGTGCATTTATAATCAGATTATTTTTTTCTAATGACTCCATGGTGCCCTTTGCGTAATTACTTTTATCTACTCTGTTAGTTCTTTCCCCTTCCCTTACATTACTTTTGAGTAGTCTTTTATCAGTTTTCTTTAGAATTTCCAATTGTTTATTCTCTTTCTTAATTCTGTAAGAATTGGCCGAATTTTTATTTCGGTTTGTTGCCTACCAACTTTTCCTATGCCTTTCGCTTCTTCCAGCCTCATTTTCTCTTTTAGCTATAAGTCACGTTTTTCTTCAATTTCCTTCACTCCATGTATCATTATATTTGTTACTGCATAATCTATGGTAAATCAGTAAATTTCAAACAGCTCCTGGTCGATTTTTCCGCTTAATAAGCTCAATCAGTATAATTAAAATTCTACACAATGAAGGAGATATACAGGTTGCAAGATAATTACCAACCGAACTATAACAGTGGCACTTTATCAGTCTTAGAATGACATAACAACTAGTTCTCAAATTGATCTCCCTTTGCACGGATAAGAGAGCGAATTCTCTTGGGAACGGATCGATGGTGGCGCGCAGGTATTCGACGGAGTACTTCTGAGAACCACGACGTATGCAACATGATAGGGGCGCTCAATAGTTCTCTTTTTGGCTTTGGCATCCTCAAGGGATCGGGTAAGTATCTTGGTGTTTTGACTGTTCGCCACCGTCTGTCCAGACGATGTCCTGTCAGCGTGCCGGGTAGAATCAGGTCAGCAAATCGCTTGCCAATTTCTTCCTAGTCGTTTTCTGCTTGTCAGTCAACTGCTGGGTGAGAGTAAAGCCCTTGTCGTAACTTAATAGTGGATCAAACGGTAAGATCCCTCATACCAAAGTCCTGGGTGGGTTGACGCATGGATCGTTCAGGGCTCTTCAGTCTCTCTCGGATGGCTTCGACAACGGTTGGTGGGGAAACTGATTCGTCAGCCTCGGCCAGGCATGTCCTTGCTCGTCTTCAACTTCTTGTATCGTTTGATGGTAATGCCTGATTTGAACAACTCGATAATCGCAGATCTACATTTACTGGGCTACGATAAAATGTAAAAAAGACGAAAAACGTCTGTGGCATCTTCATTACCAATGATAGTGTTTGCGTGCTGCAATGTGCACGAATACGTTTGTCTAGGTAATTATCTTGCACCCTGTAATATAGAGGGCAGTCCAAATTTAAACTTGTACATTTTTGGTTTGCATTTGGCAGTTCTGATAGTTTGAATGTGTCACTTACCACTCTTTCTATTAATAAATAATTTTAAGGAGGCTGTAAAAAATTTCGTATAATTTTTGGTCGAAATAATGCACCAAAGCGTCGGACGATGCAAAATGCATCCCCAAGGAGTTGCTAATAGGTTTTGGGCAGGTGATACTATAGTCTCATACTTCTTCGAACATAACGCTCGATATGCTGTATATGGCGGTCGTTACCGTTACACGATAGTGGAGTTTTTAACTGGGCTACATGAATCGGGGAAAATGTGGTTCTAGCAGGACAGCGCTACCTGCCATACAGCTCGAGCAGCAGTCGATTTACTGCAACAAGTTCCTGGTTATGTAGTTTTACAAAAAGCCGACACCCGCTGGCCCGCAAAACCTTGTGATTTAGATCGTGCGACTTCTTTTTTGGAGTTACCTGATAAGCAAGGTTTATGCCAGCAATCTATAAACAGTTGACGGCCCCGAGAAAAAATCCAACGTGTCATCAACGAAATTGATCAAATCGTGCGAGGATTGTCATTTGTCGGGCATACTGTTCCACATTTTGTGTATTTAAATACTCAATAAAAATCTAACCATAAAAGCAATTTAAAAGTCAGTAGATTTAAAATTTAAATACGGCTTTCTATTTGGGCCACCGCTTATTATTGCTTGTTTGTTTGTCAGTGTCGGTTGCACTTTTTAACCCATAAAGTAAACAAAACGAGAAGCTAAACGTATTACAAGCAGTAGAAAACAAAGTCACTTGTAAAATGACGTTAGAGTCTATCCGTTCCAAGCCAAAATTGATTACAAATTTAGTAATTTGCCGCCTTTTTTGAAAGTGGTGGCCGTTCAAAATTATAATTGTTTATTGATTATCATTTGTCTATTACATAAGCAACGAAAAATATGCGTAGTACGATTGCTGTATGCAGGATGAGATAAAATTTATTTTCCTTACAAACAAATGATATATATCTTCTATTGCATGTATTTTTATAATATTTTTACCCGTTCTTATAGTTCGTGGTCAACCACTTGGCGGTATTGCAGATCCTATTTGTTTAGACTTTACAGTCCAAGTCAAAAATACTAATTCTGTATTTCCAAAAAACAACTTCAGTTACTTCCCAACATAATAACATAAGTAAGATACCATTAAGGTAGAATGGCAGACGATACCTACGTAAATAAGCCAGAAAAATCTTTATTTCCACTGGTGAAGAACAAATGCACATGCCACTTTTCTGCATAGTCCGCCTGCAGTTATGTAGCTTTGGTTTTATTTGTCAAGTTTCTTCGTCCCTTTGAAAAAGAAGCTTTAAGGTTGTTTGCGAAGCCAGATATATACCGCTTGCTGCACCTCACCATCCGAGCTGAACTTGTAACCGCGGAGTGGCTCCTGTAAGGAGGCAAAGCTGTGATAATCAAACGACACCCATGTTGCTAGTGTTGGTTCGTGTGTAATGTCGGTGGCCGACCAATTAGACTTTCATGCGTAACACTTGTTCTTCCTTTTTTACAGCATTCTATCTTCTCGTACATCTTTTATTGATGTTTGGTGCATGCTCCATATTGTACCAACATCCCACAATGAATTTCCTCAGATTTAACCCATTTTGCCCACAGAAAACCCATTACAGCGCGTTGTACCTTAAGTAGAACGTTTACACTTTTACCCTCGCTGCTCTCCTTGATATTACTGAACGATGAAGTGCTGCATGCATTCAAAACTACCTTTATTTTCTAATTTAAAATTTTGATTGTTCAATATATGACAGTTGTATATGTATTTAGCCATAAATGAAAGTAAAGACAAGATTCTGGACAAAGCCTGAACGACGCAAAGACCTCAGTGGTTGCATTTGGTAGCAAATAATAAATAAAAGTAAATCCAAAATTTTTATCTATTCGATAGCATCGTACAAGATATTGAGATTACCACTAATAATGATCCGTTCTTCGGTAACTTTGATAATTAGCCAATTAAGTTTTCGTGTACTTACTTGCTGAGTATTTTTATCGCCTACATTTAATAAATGAATATGAACTGCGATATTAAAAAAAGGTGCTCAGATGAGTTACGAATCTGTGAAACTCCCAGCAACGCAATGTTTGTACACAGACCAATTGTGGGGATGGGCTAAATTGAAGTAGTTTAACAGTATCGAAGATGATGATATTTAGATTTAAGATTAGATTTTTAATGTCGCCCTTTCAAATGGATTTGTTAGCACTAGTGGGTAACTGAACATCCAGTACCTAGTATTATTATATAACACGCTATAAAAAGTTTTTAACGAAAGCAAAAGTTAAAACACTGGATACTGTGTCCAAACCAAATCGATTATTTGGCAAAAACAAACGTTAAGTATTCAATTGGATTAAAATGTTGGCTGCGTGACGAAACGAGGTCGAAAATGTAACGCAAGAAGAACTCAAACTCACGAGCTTATTGAAGACTGTCAGCGGCCAGCAATAACAAAATATAAGCCATGTGAGTATTAGTCATGGTAGTGGTCAGTCAATAATAAAAAAAGTATTGAAATTTTCTTTTTAATCCTGAACAAATGCCTATATTTGAGATCTCTTAGAAGTTTCTTTTGGAGAGAAATAGACAAATTTTTGCTTTGATACAGACGTATAGAAGTTTTGAGTACATCATTACACGAGCAAGTATAGAATAGCGAATGAACGGCGAGCATACCAAAACGTAATTTGGAATAATAGAAGTGTAGTTTTTAGTGATTTATTAAACGAACAGAATAATATCACTGCTCAGATCTGCTGTAATTTGCTAGTGAAGGTGAAAATTATTTATGTGTTTCTTTTTCACGAATTGTCCGCTTTCATACAGTTGCCAATGCATTGAAGGACTGTAATTAGTTCGGGCCTCTTTAGGATGTCTCAGTAATGCAACTATTTAAAATCAGGAGTAAAATATAGGAATTTGTGAGAAAATAGATCAAAATTAAGTAACTTTTTGTGTTGTTTTGTTATATATTATTTGAATAAAGTATTCTAGTAAACGTTTTGTCTAAATTTTATTTATTCGTGTATTTGAGATAAAATTTACTCGTGACTATTGTTGTTCAATGATTAACTATTTGGAAAATTAGCGTAGTATGTAGTACGTGGGTAGTCTGAGAAGTTTTAAGCCTAACATAAACAAATATTTTTGCTGTCAAATTTAATTCTGTTTTTCAACATAGTCTTCTTTTAAGTCGATACTTTTACCAGCAACGCGCTAAACTCATTAGCCCGTCCAAATAGTAATTTGCGTCTTGCCCTGGAAAATGGGCGTCTACGGTTACGATGACCTCTTCATTCGATGAAAATATCTGTCCTTCAAGCCAAACTTTGATCTTAGGAAACAGAAAATAGTCGCTGGGGGCCAGATCTGGCGAAAATGCTGGGTTGTCGATCAATTCAAACTGCAATTCGTGAATTTTGGCCATGGCGGCCGCCAAAGTGTGAGCCGGTGCGTTGTCTTGGATTGAAGAGCATTTCTTTCTGTTCCATTTAGAGCTGTTTTTCAGCAACTGCTGCCTTCAACTGGTCGAATAACGATGCGTAGTGCGACCGCGTTATTGTTTTCCTTTTTTTAAGTAATCAATGAACAGAATTTTTTGATTATCCCATAAAACAGTCGCCACCACCTTCCCGGCCGATGAACACGCCATCGCGTTTTTTGAGTAGGTTTACCCTCTGCAATCCACTGTTTTGACAGTTCCTTCGTCTTAGGAGTGTAATATTGGACTCAATTTTCATCGAAAGTGCGTTTGTGTGCGAAAGTTTAAAGAAGGTCGAAAGTTGTGTGACAGTAAACTGAAGTAACTTCGGTCACAAACCAGCCGGACCGAAACCACGACTACGCGAGTGGGAGCCTGTAGATTAGGTACTCGTGATATCGCCTCTAAACTTGGCATTCCTGTAAGATCTGTGGAGATCTGCGGAAAGTTTCTTCAAGGTAGGTCCCACGAATAATATGTTAACACGTAATGCCACCATAAATTTTCTATCACTCTTTGTGGCCGCTCATTTTCCAATCGAGCCGCTGTCGCATCAGCGGTTTTCCAGTAGGAAAAACATACCCATAAAGAAGTTCTTTCAGCAGCCATGCAATCATAGCGACTACGTTGTAAAAACGTGTACGTCTAGAAGGAGATTACGTTGAGAAGTAACAAAAGTCTTACGTTTTTTTGGTATGTACTTTTTCAGAAAAAGATTTAGAGGCTTTAGAATTTAAACGCATTTTGTATTGTAACGTACTTATTTGTATGTACACAGTAATGTACGACGTAACATGAGTTTCCAAAAAAATCATTTTTTTTTCAGCGTGGTCTACTTTAATATTAATCAAAATAAATCTTCCTTGACAAACATTTTTAACTTTCTATTTGGGAGAAGCCAAGCAACTTTAAAATAAAAGGCAGTTCTTGGATTTCGAACACCGAATTGGATTATTTAAACGGGACACCAAGAGGACCAGATGGTGGAACGAAGAGGTAACGAGAGCAATTAGAGAGAAGAAAAAAGCATGGAAAAAATATATAGATACCAAAAGTCAAGAGGACAAAGAAGATTATATAAGAAAAAGAAACAAAGCCAAAATAGACATAAGAAAAGCAAAGACTCAATGCTGGGAAGAATTTGGACGGGAACTAGATGAACTATACACTAAAAACAACAACATTTTTGGGGAATAGTAAAAAAGTTAAGAGGTAATAAAGGAAAAGAAGTAAGAGGAATAAGAAACAAAAACAATGAACTAAAAATGAAAACAACAGAAATACTACATGTATGGAAGGAATACTACGAGGAAAAATTTGAGGAAAACCGAAACCAACAGGAAGAACAAGATGAATACGAAGATACGGATGAAGAACAACAAGAAAACGCAATAGAAATCGAAATGAAGGATGTAGAAGAGGCAATTAATACACTTAAACTTGGCAAGGCAGGGGGAGCAGATGGTGTCGAGGCAGAGATGATAAAAGTCATGGGCCCTGAAGGAAAGATATGGATACATGAAATATTTAAGAAAGCACGGAAAGAAGAACGGATACCGGAGGATTGGGAAAACAACATAATTATACCAATCTACAAAAAAGGAGAAACAGGAAAATGTGAAAATTATAGAGCCATCTGCCTTTCCTCTACAGTATTCAAAATGTATACGAAGATTCTGCAAAAGAAACTCATACACTACATAGGACACAAGCTAGCCGATGAACAAGCAGCATATAGACAAGGAAAACAAACAACAGACAACATACACATAATAATAAATATAACGGAGAGAACAATAGAAAGAGGCGGAGAGCTGTTTGTGACACTCATAGATTTAAAAGCAGCGTTTGACAATATAAAGAAAAGTCACATATGGAGGTATTTGGCAGAATTACAAACACCAAGAAAACTCATCAGAAATATCAGGAACATATACCAGAATGTCAAAGGGAAAGTACAGATGAACGGAGAATCTTCAGACACGTTCCTCATGACAAAAGGAATAAAACAAGGAGATAGCCTTAGTCCACTGCTATTTATAACACTGATGGACAAAATCTTATTAAACACAAGAACAAAAACACAGCATCTGCAAACACAAATAGGACATTACCAACTAAGGCCAATCAAAGTAGACAATTTAATGTACGCAGATGACATAATACTCATAGCAGACACCCACAATAAAATGACGGGATTGGTTAAAATATGGAGCGAAGAAATAGAGAACATAGGTATGGAAGTAAACACTAACAAAACAAAATGATGATTATAAATAACAAAAATCAGAGATGGTAAGAAGAATAGAAATAAACGGGAATACAATAGAAGTAGTCACAGCAGTAGAATATCTTGGCTCCGTAATAACAGATGACGGAAGAATAGAAGTCGACATAGCAAATAGAATGAAAAGACGAGGAACATATACTACGCAATAAACAAACCAATATTACAAAAACAAGAAATAGACAAGCAAGTGAAATTGAAAGTTTACAACACAATAGCAAGACCAACATTAACATATGGTAGTGAGACATGGACCATAAACAAAAAGCACGAAAGCAAGATCAATGCTGGTGAAATGCAGTTCCTAAGAAGAATCGAGGGGAAAACCAAATGGGATAGAGAGACGAACGAAAGAATCAGACACACTCTAAGACAAGAAGGAATAATGGACTTTATGGAAAGAAAGCAACTAAGATGGTATGGCCACATAATAAGAAAAGATGAACAATCGCTACTAAAAAAGATCACAGAGTCAACAGGAGAACGACAGAGGAAAAGGGGTAGACCCAGAAAGAGGTGGACACAAAGGATCGAAGAAATCGGTATCAAGAGGGGCAAAACATTGGCAGATATGAAAAGAATGGCAAAGAACCGAAAGGAGTGGAAGGACTGGACCTCATATCCGACACCCTAAAGGGGATAAGGAAAGAAGAAGAAGAAGAAGAAGAAGAAGAAGAATTGGATTATTACCTTCTCTAACATCACTAATTTTTCTTCATGTATCATTTGACAAAGGTAATTTTCAGTAACGCCATTGTTAGCCTTGCATTCAAACTGGATATTTATTGCCATGATTTAATTAAACGGCCTTTTATGGATTCAAGAACATTATGCTACTTTCTTATATCCAAATATTGTATATATTTTTTTATTGTAAATGTGTTCTATTTCTCAAAATTGTTCTATAATTATTTGTTTTTTATTTTTCAATTTCTAATACTGCTCTATGGACATTCTTAAAGGACAAGACAAAAGTATAAAAATAAATGACAGCAGAAGAGAGTAAATATATTGCTTTAAGTATTGCTTAGTACCCACTTGAATTTCGCAGCGTGCCGACGTCAATCGAGAGCTCATGCGGTACGAAAGTGATCGATATGAACATATCAGTACCGTGTACTGATAACAAAGAAAGCTATACAAAGATAAATTAAACATAAACAACAATTATGAATACGATCTCAGCTTTTAATAGCCCTAGAGTTAACAGCCCACCATTGTTTTTCCACACAATGCTGTACGGGGTGTCCTTACTCAACTAACAACACGCAGCATTAATCATTATTTACCAGAACAGTAGTACTGCTACATTAGGGTGTCATCTACCCAATGATGAAGAACACGGCATAACTGTAAATGTGGAAAATGAAATCCTTGGCACAAGATAAAAGGAACCAAAAGAAGAAAACTAAAGGTAAACAGACAAGAAAACAAACAAAAAATAAAATATTGCAACCTCAAGCAATTTATGTTTAAGGTGTAACAGATTATGATTAAGTCGTTTAAAAAACTTAGCGAAATGGTAGAAAAAATTCCTGATACTTATAAAAAATTAGTAACTATACTCGTATGTATCAATTAACAACGAAGTTTGAAACATGAAATATAGAATCTCTACATTTATTCTTTGTTGACATAGAGCTTTCAGGTAACAACAAAGATGTTTATCAAATAGGACATTTTCAAGTAAAGCGATTGTCACAGAGCTACAAAAAAATAAAAAAATTATTTAGCGCACTAAATGCCAACAGCATAAACATTCCAGAATATACTGCAATAGTCCATGTGTTTTTTTATGAAATCCAGCAGAGCACACAATACCATCACTTGCAAAAAACTAGAAACAATGGCTGTGAATTCTACCAGAGCCTTCTTAAATTCCGCAATGAAAACAATAAGCTAAATATGCAATAATAATTAAGCAACACAAGTTCCCCTGCAAGAAGCATGACAATGCCAGTACAGCTACTCTATCAACATTACCAACAAAACATCAATTATACAGATACAACAAATCAAACAAGCCCAGGCTCTAACCGAATACAACACATCTCTAGGAAAAGCTAAAACGTACTTATGGAGGAAGTTCTGCAGGGATATTGAAACAACCCAAGCAGCTCGCCTCCATAAAGTATTGTCAAAAGATCCCGTTACACCTGTTGGGAATCTGATAAAACCGACAGGTGACTATACTCATAGTGAAAGGGAAACAATGGAAATGCTTCTTGAAACCCATTTTCCGGGCTCAGTAATAGTAGCTCAGACCGAGCCTACCGAGTCGATGTCGGACAACTTCCCAAGAAGACATACAAGGGATGATTGAAATATTGTCAGAAAAGTAATAACCTACAATAAGGTAGTTTGGGCTGTCAAAACATTCTAACTTTATAAATCTCCAGGACAAGATAAAATATTCCCAGAACTCTTGCAACAGGAGACAGAAATCTTAACTTCGTTCTTAATCAAAATCTTTCGGCTAAACTTAGCGGGAAACTACCTGCCACTGGCATGGAGACTTACCAAAGTAATCTTCATTTCCAAACCAGGGCGGCAAACGTACAACCAACCTAAAGCCTTTAGACCGATTAGCCTAATGTCTTTTTGCTTTAAGACTATGGAAAAACTGGTAGACAGATATCTGCGAGACAAGGTACTAAACAACAATCCCCTGCATCGAAATCAACATGCTCACCAACAGGGTAAATCACGTGACTCTGCGTTACACAACCTAGTTAGCAAAGTAGAAGTGACGCTCAGTAACAAAGAAATAGCCTTAGCAGCATTCTTGGACATAGAAAGAACATTTGATAATACTTCCTCTAACTCAATAACCAATACAACCCTAAGACACGGAGTTGACCAAGTGTTGAGTAGTTGGATAAACTCCATGTTGAAGAGCCGTCAGGTGCAACCAAACTTTGGAAAGAAATCTCTCAAGGTTCATACCACAAAAGGATGTCAGCAAGGGAGAGTTTTTTCCCCTTATGTGGAATCTAGTAGTAAATAAATTACTAATATTAGTCAATGGTGAAGGATTCTATACCCAAGGTTACGCTGATGACATTGTCAAATCGATCAGGAGCAGGAATACAAACATCATTGCAGAGCTAATGCAAAAGGCATTAGATATAATACAATGATGGTGTGAAAGGGAAGACTTCAAGGTAAACCCTAAGAAGACCTCATTAATACATTCCACGAGAAAAAGGGAAGTAAGGCAATTTTATAACTTTACAATTTTTGGTGAAAGAATACAGGTGATTCAGCAAGTTAAATATCTGGGCATCACCCTTGATGCAAAACTAAACTCGAATGCTCACCTGGAAAAAGTAACCAGCAAAACCAAACTAGCACTTGTTGCGGACAGGCAAATGTTTGGGAGAACATGGGGGCTGAAACCTAAAGTGGTAACGTGGCTGTCCACCACAATCGTAAGACTCATGTTATCGTTTGGCACACTAGTATGGTGGCTAAAACTTGAACAAAAAACGGCAGTCATTAAGCTAACTAGGATACAAAGACTAGCATGCTTGTATATCTGCGAAGTCATGAGCAGTACTTTTACAGCATCTATAATAGCACTACTTAATTTCATCCTCTTAGATATTTATCTAAAGGAAGAAGCTTGGATTGCGGCACATATAATGAAATCCACGGGTACCTGGCATAGGCAAAATGAACGGTGTGGGCATAAACGGAAAAAGGAAGTGGTGAAAGAAAATACCATCCTAAGCATGTGTACTGACCACACCTTACCAGTTTACTCATTTGAAAAACTTTTCAATGTGAATTACGATCATGACTGGCCAAAAGGCAACCCATCACAACTCAGAAGTGATCTGGTCTTGTATACAGATGAATCTCACACTACCCAAGAAACAGGGGCGGGTATACATGGCATAAAACCAAAGGTAAATCTTAGCTTACCCTTAGGCAGGTACGCCACAGTGTTTTAAGCTGAAATATTTGCGATAATGCAATGTATAATAGAGAATAGTAGACGCGGATACACTCAACGACGCATTAGTATCCTAGCTGACAGCCAAGCTGCCCTTAAAGCGCTGGAGTCACCTCATATGAACTGCGAGCTCGTAAAAGACTGCCTAGCCTATCTAATCACTCTATCTGAGGATAACAAGTTCAACCTCATTTGGGTACCCGGCCACTCTGGAATGAAAGGAACAAAAGGACAGACGCATTTGCAAAAAGCGGTGCTAACACTCCTTTTATAGGACCGGAACCTGTTCTAGGCATACCCAAATGTAGCATACGATTGGCGATAAAAGAGCGATGCATCTCTTCCATCTGAAAAAGCATCATCCTAGAATAGGAGTAAACAGAGATGACACACTCTGTAGATTATGTGAAGAATAGGAAAAAACATCCTCACACATAATCTTTGACTGTCCAGTACTATACCGCAAAAGACAGGAAATCTTTAGGGCAAATATCTGTGGCAATCTACCCAATCCCAAGAACCTTATAAAAAACATTCTAAAATTAGTTGAAGGCACAGATCTTCCTTAATTGGGAAAAGGGGCGCACAAAATTCCCCAAAGTCGCAGTGCTAAAGTGGGCTCGAAACCTACGATTAACCCCTATGATAATCAATCAATCAATCAGGGCCTTCTTGAACTCCACAATAAAAACAATAAATATGCAATAATAATTAAGCAACACAAGTTTCCCTGCAAGAATCATGGCAATGCCAGTACGGCCACTCTACCAACATTTACCAACAAGACATCAATTATGCAGATACAACAAAAAAGAACCCAAATCAAACCAGTGGAGATAACTACATTTGAAGCAAATTCTTAAAGGAATTAAAGTCCATGTTAGATTAACTAACTCAACAAAACAACATGGTGTTAAATATATTTTCAACTCTTACTATTAAGAATCAGAATTTTCCATCACAAACGTCATTATTTCGTCATACAAGGAAGTGGAACCCAGTTACAACCTCTCCTCTGGCTATTCATAAATAATAGCAATGATCAACATCCTTGTCACTCGAAAGCCGCCATTTCGACTATGTATTAATAAAATTAACTGGGAAGAATACCGCACTGAAATAAAAGAAAACATAAACCTAAATATAAGTCGTCAAAACCCATCTGAAGTATGAAAGATGGTAACAAACTTTACTGACATTCTTACACTAACAGCATAACACGCCGCACCTACATTCCAATCAAGATCAAAAAACTTATGGTAGTTAAAAGAAAAGCATCGAACACACGCTCGACAATATAAAATAGTTTAAATAGAGCAACTATTCAGTTAAAGGTCAAAATCAAAAACTCACAACAAATGATTCCACGACTACATAATCAGTCTAAACAAATTTGATAACTAGATTAAACAGCTATCAGAATCTTCTATAGCTATAAAACAACACCCATCTTACAATAAGCCGGAAGTGGTGAAGAAAAGTCAACGATGTTTGATAAATACCTTGCTAAGATATTTACACTAATGAACGGTGAAATAGATATTGCGGTAGAAGAGCAAAGACTTTTTGTTCAAGAAATAAAACCCATCTCCACACTGAAGAATGGATACCCCTTAACCAGTTTGGTTTTCATGAACATCAGTCAACGATGTAGCAAACTCATGAAGCATGTCGTGTTACAAACAAAGCATTCGAACGCAAAGAACACTGAACCTCAATAATCTTGGACGTTAGTCCAGCCATGATAAAGTTTAACATAGGGAATTATTATTCAAAATCAAGTAGTATCTCCCCATTACTTATTTATCTGATCGTATCACGCCAATAAATAGTTTCATAATTCTTCTGCTAGCGCGTTGAATCATAGAAATGTAAGTTCTGATTGTCAATAAAAAAAATTCTGTTACTAACATTGCAAGATAGTTGTCTAGATTATATTTGTTATCAATACGTTAATAAATCACACACTAAAACTGTTTTTGTACTATTGAAACTTTTCCTACTTTCTAGTTTCCTTTCAAGTGTGATAGTAATCGTTACAATTACATTTGATTTGGAATAATCAATGATTCATTCAGGATACTTACACCCATTGCATACAATTGCTTTATTTTTAATTTTTATTAGATATTTATTAATGACTATATCTTATCAGCTATATTTAGTCATGGTTTTGCTACATACCTCAACTTTGACTCTTGATATTTTCTGAAAATTTTGCTATTGGAGCTTCTTATGAAGATTCTAAATTTGTCGATCTTTAAGTAATTGCTTTTAAATAATTTATTTTAATTTTTTTTTATTTAAGAATGTAATCTATGAAACATCTATAGAAGGAATTATTATTCCGTTCTGACTAACACAGCTTCCTATTCTTTCTTTTGTTAAAATAGTCTGTTCCTCAAATGATGTGCCAGATGGTCCACGCTCGATTCGCTTCGTTTCATTTTGCAGTGAGATTATGAAAAACCATGGTAAGGCTGTAACACCTACGAACTGAGAGATTAAGGCTCTCATATACTCGTCCTCACTACCTGGTCATTGCGCACTGCTTCTGATGCGGGGCGATGTGACAGCCACCGCGCCTTTAGACGACCGTCATTATTACCCCTTGTTAGAGTGAACCAGGTACACTTTGTCTTTTAATAAAAACTACTAATGTTAGAGTGGATAAAAAATATAAATAGGTATTTTGATCATGTTAAAGGCGATATAAGCTAAATGAAACAAGTAAATACTGAAGTGAAAGTTTTGCAGAGAAAAATACAATTAACTAAATCTAAAATCTAAAATTGAAATTTATATTAAATATTTTATTATTATTATTATTATTAGCAATTAGAATTAAATACATTCTATGCGCTAAATGTTGACTTAAAAGCTACAGGTTTATATTGACGTTATAAGAGCTCCTCCATAGAGGTCCTCTCTTAGTCCTCCATTAAGTCAGTTGGCCAGAATCTACGAGCGTCGTTGGGGCAGCTGTAGAAGCAGGGCATATGTATGGATTTCTAATAGATTGTGGTGTTTTTTACTTCTTAGCTTGATCTTGAACATAAGAAATTCGGAGGTTTTTATGTATATTATATTTTGGTTTATAAATTGACATAATGAGGGCCCGTCCAGTGACTGGTCCTCTTCCTAGAAAATAGTGCTAAGGTTGGGCCCATGTGGGGTTCTCTTCAGTGGAGGTCTGTAGGCCAGCGGCGCTTGAGGCGTCTAATGACTTGATGGTGTGGAAGTTCTTGGAGAAGAAGGTTGTCATGTGTGGTAAGTTTTTCAAGATGTTTCCTGGTTCTGGCCTCTATTACCGTATTGAGCATCGGGATGCCGAGGTCGTCGTGTATCATCTGATTGGTGATGTACCAGGGAGCATCAACGAGAGATCTTAAGATTTTAGATCGACTTCGTTGCATGATTGCGAGGTTAGTCTTGCTAGCACAGCCCCAAAGTTCTATTCCATAAGACCAGATTGGTATAATGATGGTTTTGTAGATAAGGATTTTGTTAGAAAGGGATAATGGGGAGCGTCGGCCTAGTAGCCAGTAAAGGGTTTTAAATCTGAGCTCTATATGTTTTTTTTTCTTAGTAATGTGCTCCTTCCAGGTGAGCTTGCTGTCCAGGTGTAGACCCAAGTATTTCATTGATGGGGATTGTGGTATCTCGATGTTATTAAAATGTAGTGGAGGACATATCCCTTTGCAAAGAGTGAAGGTCACATGAGTAGATTTAGACCTATTTACCTTAATGTTCCAGCGCTGGAGCCAGTCTTCAAGTAAACTGAGGTGAGTTTGGACATATTCCGCAGCGAGGTTTAAGTCCGTGTGTCTCGCAAGTATAATTGTGTCATCGGCATATGCTCCTATAGTAGTGGTTAGGGAGGTTGGAAGGTCTGAGGTATATAACGTATAAAGAAAGGGACCCAGAACGCTACCCTGTGGGACCCCAGATTGGAGAGACTTCGTAGTTAACGCGTGTTCGAAATTTTCTGTCTGTTAGATAGGAGTCCAAAAGTTTATGAAATTGAGGAGGTAAGATTTGATGTATTTCGAGTTTGTGTCCTTTGTGCCAGACTTTATCAAACGCCTGGCGAATGTCCAAAAGAACAGCTATACAGTAGCCTGACTGTTCGAATGCTGTGTTAATTTCTTGCGTGATGCGATGGCACTGTTGTATGGTAGAATTGTGTCGGAGAAAGCCAAATTGATAATCAAGGATCCAGTTAGTTGCCGTGAATTCTGGGTCTAAGGTTTGTAAGACATACTTTCGGCCAATATTGAAGTCGGAGTATAGCATTAAATATGTGCGTCAGCAGAACTATTCCTTTTCGAGGAAGCTCACGGAGCATTTCCGGTGTAATTTTGTCCGGTCCCGGTGCTTTCTTGAGATTTAATCTCTGAATTTCAGATTTTACAATCTTCGACGTTATTAGTGGTGTGAGAGGTATATTCGGTTCAGGTGCTGGTTGGTCTGGAAGGTTAACGTTGGGTGGTTCATCATGTTGGAGTACTCCAGATAGGTGAATAGCGAACAAATCCGCCTTTTCTTTGTCACTCTTGGCCCATCCTAGAGCTGGAGGTAGTTTTCGTATTGGTGGGGATGTGGTTTGGGGATTTAAAGATGATTTGACTGGTTTCCATATTGAGTTGTTATATCAGTTTATGGTTGAGAGGTAGGTATTCAACGAGTCTTCCCTCAAGGATTTGAGTTTCGCCTTAAGCTGATTTCCAGGGTTGTTTTGTCTGCTGGATAATGACTCTTTTGCCATTTGGCTCTGGCTTTCCTCTTTTGGGCAACTAGAAGTTTAACTTCTAGAGGAACATGTGTGTATGAGTTGACTTTTCTCTGCACCTTAGGCGGGGTAGCTTGCAGTGATGTAGTTCTTAGCGGAGAATTGAATTTGATAACTGCTGTATCGATTTCGAGAGGGGTTTTTGAACTGACTTTCAAGTCAATGTCTTCATGAAGAATTTGGCGATATAAATCCCAGTCAGTTGAAGCGTTATGGATCCGTGCGGGGTGATTTTTGATTAGGACACTTGCGCTTATAGTTCCTATGATAGGGAAATGTTCCGAGGAAAGGTCGTAGATTGGGGAGATGCCCATGTAGTTTGGTGATATTTTATTAATGACGAAGAAATCGAGAAGATCGGGGATTTTGTTCTAATCGGATGGCCATTATGTCGGGGTCCCTGTTGAAAGGTAGTCGTATTTATTGTCTTGTATAGTTTTATATAGCTCTCTGCCTTTTGTAGTAACTAGGCGGGAGCCCCATGCAATATGTTTACTGTTGTAGTCGCCGCCTGATACAAATTTAGGACCCAGGGTGTGAAAGAACTGGTCGAAGTCACATTTTTTGATATTGTGTTTTGGGGGGCAGTAGACAGCCGCAATGGTTATTTCATAGGGGAAGGTGAGCACCTTGATGGAAGTAGCCTGGATAGATTCCTTCTCGTAGTTGGGGAGAGCGTAATGTTTTAAATTTTGTTTGATTAATATAGCAGTTCCAGCGTGTCCTGTTTTGTCTGGATGGTTAGTGTAATATAAATGGTAGTTAGGAATTTTGATGTACGATTTTTCCGTGAAATGCGTTTCACTAATTAGCATTATGTCGATGTAGTTATGTTTTAGGAATAGTATTACTTCGTCTCTGTGATTTAAGAGGCCGTTGGTGTTCCATTGTGCAATGCTGAGGAATTTATCCATTATTTATTTTGCTTATTAACATTGTCAGCATGTTAAGGACCATGCTGTTCTGCTAAATGAGTTGGGAGAACATGTATTTGAATTTTTCTAGGGAGGTAAGATTAAGAGACTGGTCAGAAGGGATTTGTTGTTGGGGTTGGAATTTTTTTTCCAGTTTTTTTTCCAAATTCCAGAACTTGTGAATTTATTTGGAAGCGGTCTTCGTGGCGGGCGACATCTCACGCCAGCTGCCTGCTGAAGCTAAACGTTTCAGCGGGATTGATAAGTCGTGGGTGAAAATCATGCTTCGAGCACAGGAAACGCTGAACGTGGTTGACTGTTGCACCGGCGACGAAACCACGTCGCAGCTGCTGCTACACTTGCTGGAGCAGTTGGAGACGTGCCAGAAGAGTTTGACTGGATACTTAGAATCCAAACGCTTGTGCTTCCCACGGTTCTTCTTCATTTCATTAAAAGAAAGGAACCACAGTGCTTGGCTTAGCATACGAAAAACTTTTGATTGGCTTATTTGTATTAATGCAATGTTGGAAGTGCTTGCGCAACTCGAAGGTTCTATTCCATAGGTCCACATTGGAATTATGATTGTTTTGTAGGGTAATATTTTGTTTTCTAACGGCAGTTTCGAATTCTTTTCTCAAAGCCAGTAGAGGTCTTTGATAGTCAGGTCTATCTGCTTCCTTTTTTTAAGGATATGTTCTTTCTGTGTCAGGCTTGTGTCTAAGTGAAACCCGAAATATTTTGTGGTGACCGTTCTGGGTAGTTCAACATTATTAAAGTAGATCGGAGGACATCTTCCTTTTCTTAAGGTAAAGTCGATGTGTTGAGAACCATTCCTGAAGTACGTTTAAGTCGGTTTGAACTAAATTAGAAGCTGCTGCAGGATTCTCATAGACAGCTAAAATTGCGGTGTCGTCAGCAAAAGTTCCTATCGTCAGATCTATGGTTATTGGAATGTCTGATGTGTACAAGTTCTAGTGTTTGCTTTCCTGGGAAACTCCTCCCTCAATTGTATAATAATCTAAGCAAGCCTCGTCCACTAGTTCTAAATCGGCGGCCTGTTAGGTAGGATTCCAAGATTTCATACTACTGCACCGAAAGGATTTCTTTAATTTTATGCAATAATCCGTTGTGCCACACCTTGTCAAAGGTTTGACTCACATCTAAGAGAACAGAATTACAGTATTGCTTCTGCTCTAATGCTTGGTTGATTATTTGGATTAATGGATGAGTTTGATGAACAGTTGAATGAGCTGCACGGTATTCGAATTGATAGAATCCAGTCTTCTGGTGGGATGTCGGCAATGATTCTCTGTAGTAGTAGTTTTTCTAGTACCTTGGAAATATTAGAAAGCGAACTGATTTGGCGATAGAATGTCACATTATTAGGGTTCTTTCCTAGCTTTGTTGTTAACTTTATTTCAGCAGTTTTTAACATTGTAGACCAGTGCTGCAATCTCAAGATGTCATTGTCCCTTACTAGGAAATTCTCTGACCATTTTTGGTGTTACTCCATCTATACCATCTAAACGAATGTTAAGATAGTTGAGTTGGTTTTGAACTTCATTTTTGGTGAAGAGTTTAATTTGAGGTGAGTTTTGTGGAATGTTATTTATGTTTCTTTCAATATTATCATTTATTTCTTGATTAATAGGTTTGAATACGTCTACTAGATTTACAGCAAAGAGATCAGTCTATTCCTAATCGCTTCTGCCCTATTTAGCGTTGGCTACGGCAAACATTTTTATTGGACTATTGTGTCCCTTTGGTTTCTTCTTGGATTTTATTAGTCGCCAGATAGCGCTGTGGAATCTGTCTAAACTGCCAACGCAGTCGACAAAGAATTTTCAAGTTTTACTTTTAGTTGGTTGAGAATTGTTTTATCTTCTGATGCATGGGTGCGGTGCCACCTAGATGTCGCTTTTCGATTTTTAGGAATTAATTGTTTAATTTCAGTTGGTATTCATATTACATTTTTGTCGAAAGTAATGGCCAGACTACATTTCATTGCGGATTGTTTAAAAATAGTTGTTAATATGTCTAAGGGATCGTCAACTTTGCCAGGAGTTTTGAGGCTTGTTTTAGGAGAGACGATTTGAGTATGTGGTTGTCCCAGTTAGTTTTATTGTTGTGGAGACCTTGCGTGATGGCCTTATAAATTACAACCGTATTAGCTGTTGCAATTATTGAGGAGTGATCCGATGACAGATCATAGCTTGAATTTATTTCCATGTATATGGAAGAAATCCCACTGGAAATAAGAAAGTCCGGAAGGTCTGGTATTTTATTGGGATCGCTAGGCCAGTATGTTGTGGTTGGGAATAGTGGTTTTCTTCTATGAGATTGGGAAGCTCTCTTCCTTTCGTAATGGTAAGCTTAGAGCCCCAAAGAGTGTGTTTGCTGTTATAGTCTCCTTCGAAAATAAATTTTGAGCCTAGAGTGGTAAAGAAATCCCAACAATAATTTATTTTTAAATTGTGTCTTAGAGGGCAATATACAGCAGAAACAGTTAGATTGTAGGAAGACATCTTGACTAAGTGATTTATTTCATAGTTAGGCATAACACAATGGCTTATAGTATTTTTCACTAGTACGCCAATCCCCGCATGTGCTGGGTTGTCCAAGTGATTTGTGTAATAAGTTAAATAGCATAGTATTCGAAATAAAGGTCTTTCAGTAAACTAAGTTTCGCTAATAAGAATATCAATTGAGTTATGATTCAAAAATGTCTATATTTCTCTCTAGTATTGGAGGATGCTATTGGCACTCTATTGGGCAATTCTTACAAATATAGTAAAGTTTGTTGATGAGTATTATAAGCATGTTGAGAAATGAGTTATTTTGTTGTATTGACTATTGAAACATATGCTTCAATTCTTCCAGGAACGTGCTGAGAGTGTTGATTGTGTTGTTTTATTAGTAAGTTTGAATAATTGTTGTACTGGTGTGATTCTGCTATTGTTTACATTCTGTAACTTATGAATTGTTGCTTCGGTTCTGATACTTGGTGAATATTTAGTCTATTGTTAGCGTTACTGGTTTCTTTAGAAACGGCATTGTAGAATTCAAAGTCTCTGTAGTTGGCAGGCAGGATGGAGTCCGCCGCACAGTGCGTATGTGGCAGGTGTGTTATTGTTTTTTTTTACAATTTGTTTAATTATGTGCAGCTCTACATTTTACACAACTGTAAGGTCGGTTACAGTATATTTTTGTATATACATATTTCTGACATCGCAAGCTTAATTAGAATTATTGTATTCTGAATACCGCGTATGTTATATATTTATTTAGTATTGTCCACCTACTCCAGGTCGACAAAGAACAAGTTGAGTGATTCTTTAGAAGCTCTACTTCTTCCATTAAGAATGTTTCTAACTTTATGCCTCTGTTTACTTGAGTCCTCCTTAATTTAATTTGTGTCTGTTGTGTGATGTAGGTTTTTGATAACAACCCTAAAAGCACGTTCCTCTTTAGACTGATATGTATGATATATTATGTTGGAGTCTTTTTATGTGTCCAATTAGTTTTCGGTATGTTTCTGGAGTAGAGCAATTTATTTTTATAATCTTATCGGACAGTGTTTTTGTGCTAAACTGCTCGTTTCCCACAATTTGGTTGTAGTTATTTATGATGTCTTCATAATTTGTGACTCCATACACAAATGTCGGAGGAGGTTTTATAATAACATTAATTTCCTATACAGTGCTAGTGCTTGCTTCTACCTTTAGCTGGGTAAATCTATTATTTATTGCGTAATGTTGTTGGTATATTTTTCTTCTTTTGACACATTTAGCGAATTGCCATGGGTTTTGTTAGTTAAATAGTGGAACTTTTCATCACTAGTAGACGTCATTCTATATAAGCTTGTCATTATTTAACACTTGTTGCGAGGAGAACGCCGACAAAGTATTGTTTTGATTAAGGGGTGATAACTGATCCTGATGTAGGTAAAAATTGTTACCTGTTTGTAGCGGCTGGCTTAAAAGTTGGAAGTTACCCATTTACGGAATTGGTACGCCCTATACATAATTGTTGTTTGGGTAATTTGGTTGATTGTAGACAAATCCCGGGGCATTGAATGGAGATAACATTTTATTTATCTATTTGTGTTATTGAATTTTATAGATAAGGCTTAGTCAAATTTATTTTATCACAAATGTTTACAACGTTCACAGACGGTTACTATTTTATCGCGGCATAGTTCTAATGCACACACATCCGTCGGCTATGAAAGTCGAGAGACCACTTATATTATAAAGTAAACAGAAGGAACATATACTGCCCACAACGTTCTACTAAACTCATGTAACTACAGTTTGTGTGTTTTTATAATATTCAAAGTTTATAATTATTTGGTTGTTAATTTTTATGTTTACTGAATGTTGCGGGCGAATCGTGATTTTTTTAAATTGGTGCTTTACCCGCTCTGCGTGTTCCTTGCTTCGCAAAGTTTATACCGCATTTCGCATTCGACTATCAAACATCCAAGTGTAACATCCGCCTCAAATCGTCGTTTGCTTATTGTGTATCTATTTTTTTATAACGCATTTTATCTCTTTTTGCAACCACCGCCTGTCGGGATGGGTAAAAAGTAACTAGGCATTAAAAATTGGATATAGAACTTTTAGCATCACTGGGATCATGATGAAAACAATCTCTTAGATGGTATACCCACATCTTGTTCGTGACACCATGAATACGACCGCTTCATTCAGATGTTTAAAGATTACATATAGCTCACGGTACTTGGCTGCGATAACATTGGAGACTTTATGTTCATGCAGGATGGTGCACCACACCATTTTACTCTTACTCTGCGTGCGTGGGTAAACCAGTATTTTATAGGATGTTGGCTGGGAACACGCAGACCTTATGAATGGTTTCCAAATGCGAAGATCTCAGTGAAACGCCCGTTTGAGAAAACTGGTTGACGCCTCTGCTGAACACGTTGAACTTTAATTTTTTTTTATTTGCCATATAATAAAGTACATGTACAATATATTTCAATAGTTCGTATTTAAAATATAAATTTTGTTACCAATTTTTAATACCTAATTACTTTTCACCTACCCTACACTAGATTTGTCAGTCTTTTAAAATCTTAGCCAACGTATTAAATCAGTTCAAAAAGAAAAAGATTAATCTTTGCAGAAATAAATCTTATACTAGACAACAAACTTGGTTTCAGAGAACACGCTGCTATAGAACAGCTTTTGCGATAATTACAAAAGCCAGAACCTACAACATATTGCAATGTTATATTCGTATGTTGATCTAAACATAAAATCTGAAATCAGAAGATTAACTACGCATTTGAAGTATTAAATAAAGAAAAGAGAATTATTGTATATTATATTTTTTTAATCAAGAAACATATATTGCAGTGATCTTAAATTGAAGCATGGTTTTCCAACGAGCGTTAGGTATTTTGGAATGCATTTAGACAAACGAGTGATCTGCAAGGTACTTATTTTGAAGAAGAAACTTCAACTAGAACTAAAATGTTGATAACCGGTTAACAGGTAGAAATTCTCAATTAACAATAGAAAATAAACTTTTTCTTTGTACATTTAGTTATTATTTATTTTCAATTCCTTAGTCTTACCTTTGCGACGTTAAGGCGAGCTATCTTTGTATTTTTTAATGAACTTACAAGGTGCTCTGGAAGTTTCCGGTTTGTTGTCCCGTACTATTTTTGAAAGCCTGTTTGACGTTGTGGTGATGAGAGCTTCTTCGGCGTTCTTGCATCCATCTTACAGCATCCTTTATGTTGTATCTTTGTTAATTTTCCTCTTTTGGCACTCTATCGCTCAGTGTTATACCTGTTATTTGTTTTATCATTTTTATTTCTGTATTATGGAGCATCTTATTTAGTGTTCGATGTATCTGCTGTAATTTCCACTGTTTTGTCATTTATTGTTGGCGTTTCTATATATTTATTAGCGTTTTGTTTTCTTCTTTTTAACATTTTCCATGCTGTTTTGCGCATCGTATAGATCGCCTTCCATTCTTTCTTTATTTGACGGATATATGCGTTGATTTTATCCCTTATTTATTACGGTCTTCTATCCTGTTGTTTAGGTATTTAGTATATGCTTCCTTTTTCTTTGTTAATAGTTATTTTACTTTAAAACTGAACCATGGTTTAGTAAGTTCTTCTACATTATCTTCTACCATAATGTTATTCGCTTTGATTTTTTGTAATAGCCTGTTTAAATGTAAGTTAGTTGTGCTTTTATCTGCTAATGGCTCAGTATTTATTTTATAGTTTCTGGTTTCTTCTTCAATTGTATCCTCAAACGCAATTTAACAAGAACTAGATTATAATCAGTTTAAAAATTTACCAACCACAATGATCTTTTGAACATTTGCAATTAATGTACTATCCTGTTAGATATTATGTAGTCAATAGTTGGGTTCTGACCTCTCGTGTTGGACCAAGTAATTTTGTGTTGCGGTTTATGTATGCAAAGGTCTTGTTTATTCTTAACTGCTATTAACATACAACTACACTAACGTTTTTCCACTGTTGTTTATTTGATCTTTATTTAAGAGATTTTTTAGACCACCTAGCGACACTTTACTTATCCTTGCATTCAAGTATCCCATTAATACGATTTTTTTGTTTATTGGAACTCTGTCTATTTCCAAGTGGAGAATAATTCTATTTTGTCCAATGATTTATTTATATCGGGAGTATAAACACTGTAGATATAAAGCTTGTCTTTGTCTTTAATGATTTTTTCATTAGTATACCATACTTCTTCTATACTACGTTTATATTTGTTGTTAGTTGCTGGTAGTTGCCGTCCTGTTGTTGCCTTCTCAGCTATTGTGCAATGGAGTGTAGTCTTAATGTGTTATTGTACCTTAGATTTTCTTTTTAGTTTTAGGCATTGTACATAAGGCAATGTTATGTTTTTTTAACTCTAGTAATGCTTCTTGGTCTTTACCTTTCACGTCATAATGTTCCAGCAGCTACATATTACAATACTAGAAAATCCAGCCAGTTACGCTTGGCTGATAAAGAGAATGCAAGTGATACGAACTTTCTGTAGTAATCGTTTACTATTCTGCGGCTATTTCTTCCGATATTCTTTGAGGACGTCGCAGTCGCTTTGCTTGGTTTCTTGCTGCTATTTCTTCGGGGGTTCTTCGTAAACTTCGCTATTGTCGTGCTTCGTTCTCTTCCGGTGTTCTTTGAGAACGTCGTTGTCATCTTGCTTGGTTTTCTACTTCAACTTCCTCCAGATTTTTTTCGGCACATACACGTCGCCTCGCTGTATTTATTGCTGCTCATTTCTTCGTTTTCTCATGTAGTGCTCAGCTGCTTGTACCTGTTCCATACCAAAAAATGCTTATTTGCTAACTAAAACAGTAGGATAACTAATTTAATTTTAATTAAGTTTTTAAAATTGCAGTGTGGTTTAAAGATACGATTCGTGTATTTCCGCGTGGCTCCGGACGCGTTACTCTGGTAACCAATGCTTTTTACACGGCCGGGGACCAGAGACCGGAGACACCCGCATCGCGCTTTAAAGGTATTAGATTCTTCCACCATTGTTGTTTTATGACTTTTTATTTCCTAGAGGTATTTCGCTGTGTCCATATTCTCACTGGGCCCGTCATCTTGTTACCAGTCCAGTTTCGTGATTGATCTTTGATTCTGTAAACAAATTCGTGTACCATCTTCAGTAAGCTGCCGACCTTGTTAAAGTAGTCTTTTATTGACTTCTTCAGATTTAAATCCTCCATATTTGCTTAACAGTATTACCTCATAGAGGATGAAATTCTTCTCTGGCCATAAATGGTCTTGCTATGAGTAAAGGCTTCCTGTTGAGGAATTATATTACGCATCCTCATCTCTGGAGTGGTAAGAGCCAGGGTTGGATTGCTAATTCCTCCATTTTCTTAACCTTTGAAAACATATTTTCACTTATTATATATAACTAAATCCATATAAACCGGTAATGGGCACTAGCTAGCAGTTGAAGGAGGTTCCACAAAGAATATAAATTAAAATTGTAAAAACAATCAACGCATCAGATGTTTTAAACTGGCTAATTCGGCAAAATGTTTTTATTGCGATCTTGGAAGAAGTGCAGCGATTTGGCAACAAACAGCAAGACAGACCTGCAAATAATTTAGTAGTAAAATAAAATATACTAAAGTCTATAAGATTTGATCCATTAATTATTCCAACTGGTTTTGACTTGTGCTGTTAAATTTTTAGTATTTTTATAGTGTTACTTGGTATTTATAATATGTTGATATTAAATTTTATTATCTTATTAAATAGTAAACTCTTATATGTTAAAATCTGTTATTACAAGGAATGTCCGATTTTAAAGATACATATGGCTGTTATACAAAATGCGCATGCGCAACATCGTCGTCATATGTATGACTAGACACGTTCATAAGTGTAGTAGTAGAGTCTGGAGCGTTGTTTTGTTCAAGACTCAATTTAGCTTTCGGGAAGGAAACACACATAGCGTGTGTAGTTGAAGAGTATTTGAAGTGTGAGATGCGTGGGTTGTCAAATTTATGCAAGCCAAAGGAGTTAATTAGAGCGAAATTTATCGCATATTAAAGGGCGTTTATGGCCGGAAAGAAGTTATTTGGTGAAAAAAATTTATAGGTGGACAAACGGAGCTAAACGATGATCTGGAGAAGAAAAAAGGCAGACCAATGACTCCACACACGGCTGAGATTTCCAATCAATAAGTACGAAAGTATGCAAAAATTTCTACCTGACAACAAAGAATACAGTCATTTAAGAAACAAATTCTAAGATAGCATAAAAATAAACCCGGACTTGTGTGTGTGTGTGTGTGTGTGTGTGTGTGTGTGTAATTTTGGGCTTTCTGTTAAAGTTTTACAAAAATGAAAATCGATCACTCCGTCATAACAAACTCCTCATGAAGCCATTACAGGTGCTGAATAATAGCCTTTCTAAACATTTGGTACTAGCTACGATGCTTCTTTGGATAACTTTGGGTATACGCTGTCATTTTGTTTATTGAAAGATTTCTCCACTGAAAGATTTTATCATCCGTAAACATTTTTTTTGCTTTTCTCTGCTACCCCTCTTTAAAAGCATCTGTCAGTAAATGTCCCGCACGTCTTTTGTAAGTAGCCAGTCTTGGCTCTTGCTTAATATAATGCGAGACATCGAAGTTCTGGAAATTCGCATTTCCCCAGACATAATCTGTTTATGAAGAGGATTTAGTTTAATTCGGGCACTTGTGGCTTTTACCGCCTAAACAGTCCGAACTTAACGTGATTTTCCAGATTTTGGACAGTCCTCGACAGCACCAGTCTCATTAAATATTTTTATAGACCGAGAGGATGCAGGGTTTTAAAGATTACACTTTTTTCAGTTGCAAGTTAGTAATGTACATTATACCATCAGTTATAGATATATAAGTGCATTACAACACAAGATGCCGTGTGCCTGTTTCCCGTCTAAAAACCCCTCTGTCCATTGCTTGATCTTCTAGGTTCCTACTTCTCGTAGCCCTATAGATATCCACATTTCTTGTTCGGCGTGGTCTCACTCTCTTTTTTACCCGGTAGGGACCATTTAGAGACCTTCACAAGCCATCTATTTTCTGGTATTGGAACCACTTTAATTTTCGTCGTTTGATCTTATCTACAACTGACCCGGGTGCCTGTATTTTGGGTCGTATTTCTTCATTTATTACCCTGTCACGTCTCGATACCCTCGCACTCCTTTGAAGATAGTCCACACTTATGTAATGCTACTACGGTAATACAGTTTTTTTTTGTTGACCCACTCTATTGGTAAATAACCAAACTTGACAATAACACAATGTAACTTACAACTTTAAGACTTGATAGTAGCAACCGTATGTGAATATCATAGATATCTTGATGCTATGTAAAGCAAAGGTAGGTTTAGTTTTATAACAGTAGTTATGTGAATACTAGATGTGTGAAGTGTTCAGAAATGCCTGGCACTACATTTGCCTTTCTCTCACTAACCTACAATTAGGAAGTAGTGAGTACAGATTTTATTAAATTAATGTCTGTGCGCTTTTATCATCGCTCTGAGAGTTTCTCAAACCATTATTTTGATTTAGAAAGGAACTATTTGTGGACAACCGATAGGAACTAACCAAGGGAAGATTCCCAAGTGATTTTAATAAAAAGTTGTTTTTTGTACTCGGGGTATATAATTATTTGTGTGTGCGATTTGTTTTGTCGAATAATTCACGCGTAGGCAACTTTTTGACCGGTCGGACTTTTGCCCACACTCCCAAAGTAAGAATAGGGTGGTGTTTGTTACACTGTTACTTCAAGCGGGGCAAGCTGGCGCAGCGGTAAAACGTAGGATACGAGTATTGGAGCTAACCGATTCAAATTTTATGATTTTTATGCACATTTGTCACATTTTAAGCAATTTTTTGAAGAAACGAGACTATTGGTTGAAACAAGGCTTTGTTCAAGATGCAAATGAGATTCGTTCTCATTTAATACATGATTGAAACAGAAGCGTACGAAAATTGGCACATTTTATAAATCAGTAGCTCACGTTCTGTATAATGCAAATATGTTGAATCTTCTGTGTAACTTTACATCAGCTAGATTGTTAAGCATTACGTAATCGTACATTGCTTTAACTATAACCTTGTATTACCCGAAAAAGTATGCGTCCAGTGCTTTCAAAATTTCTGTCGTCTTCGACGGTGTAGTTAGCTGTTTGCATCTACTGTAGAAGCATTGATCCAACAAAGTTTGATCTTTTGCCCAGTCCATGAGTCCTGCATATCCAGAAAGAACTGATTACCTACTGCTCATTTCATGCATTAAATGTAGAACTGCTTCACCAACTCTTTGGTCATCTTACTAAAGGAGCTGCATTTGACAATAAGATTAGGCAGAGTTTTCATAACTGTTAAAAGACCACCTTCTTGTTGCAATACAATGAATAGCTTTCCAACAAACTAGGCATAGTCAACAATGGTTGACCGTGCAGCTGTGAGTTATAGCCTTTGCTTGAAGCAAGACTTCTTTCTTGCAACAGCTTTCTAAAATGCGCTTGGAAGAACGCTCATAATTAAATGTTATCCGTGTTAATTACATAGCCAGCATCGTACTCACTGGCGGATTTCGCTACCTTCTCATAGTCAATGTTATGATATTCTGTCGCTATTTTCGCTACCTTATCACCACAAAGGCTAATGCTGTACGATGTAAATTGCGTCCACAAGAATTTTTTGAAAAAAAATTACCTTGGCTCCAAATGGTCGCAAGCCAACTTTTTTTTAAATTCGTGAAAGAATGCCAGTAATCGATTTCTGACAAAGACATTATCGTAAAACAAACATTGGAAAAGAAATCTGAGAAGAACATAACTTAAAAGAAATATTTTTTCAAAACTCATTTGTGATAGTGAAGGCCTAGTGCTGTCTGAATTCTTCGAACTGGGCACAATCATTGACAGCGACAGATACTGCGAAACTTTCCAAAAATTGCACACAGCCATTACCAGTCGAAGAAAAAGGTCGGGGCGGTTACGCGAAGGAGTTCAACTTTTGCATGATGGCGCAAGACCCCACATGTCAAATCAAACCAAACTATCCTTCGTCTAGTCCAAATTTAACCCCATCGGATTTTCATTTAATCTGACCTTTAAAAAAATTTTTGCGTACAATTTTTGTAAATCAGAAGGAATTGCAAGACGCTTTTGTGGACTACTTCAAGCAACTTGACAAGCTGTAGTGCCGTAAAGGGATATCCAATCTATCGTCACACTGGGATATATGTCTCAACGTCTACGGAGATTATGTCGAGAAATAAACAAACGTATGTAGTTTTTTGTGAGACGTATTAAATATTTTCTTTAAATATAAATGTATAATTTTGGCTTGTACCTTTCATATCGGACACCCCTCGTATATTATCAACCGTTTTATTTTAACTGCTACTATTCACGTATTACTTTAGATAGAAACACAATATCTTATAAATTCGTAAGACAATTGTTTGCTTGAACTTGGTGTAAATATTAGTACAAGGTCGTCTGTAGTTTTATGAGATTTGCAGAAAATGAAAAATGTGCATGTCTTCCCAGGCTGATACCAAAATCTTCCAACCCGCCTAGTCAGCGTAAAAGATAATGACTATTACCCCCTTAAAAAGGGGAGACGTATGTCCAACAATGGATAGTACAAGGTTGAAGAAGAAGTGCAGTGGATTAGCTATTTTCGGAGAAACGCTGGGATAGGCTGTACTTATTTACATAAAACCTTGCAAGCAAACTTGTTCAAACAAAGATAGCTCTACGTCGCGTTCCATAAAAAGTTTTCGTGCGGTGAAAATTGTTTGGAAACAGATACGCCGGAATACAAAGGTTCTGAAGTGAGTATGTGTAGAAACTTCGTGAATTTAGTGCTCAGAGAATACCTAAAGCTGGGAACTTACAAAGAAAGTAAAATCCCTGGGGTAATAGAAAGGTCATCCTCAAAAAAAGATGATTATTCTGTTTTACTTAATACGTATCTTCATCACGCGTTACCTGCAACGGTTAAACTTGGCGAAAAAAATTTAACTAATTTTTGGATAGGAATAAATTGCCCCCAAACTTGTTGAGTTTCAGTTATTTATACTACTTTATGGTAGTAAGCTCAATATTCGTACAATTTGCATTGGGACTAATTTATAATTGGAATTAAAAGTGTGGGACGAAATGCTGCTAAGCAGAATGCATGCTAATATAATAAAAATGTATTATAAAAATAAGAACATACAAATTGTGTGAAACATTGATGGTAAATATAAACTTTGTATTTACTAAAATAAATTTTCTTTTTATAATCTCACTTTACGCCACAGATTATATAAATTTGCTTAGTAAATGTTGCATCACATTCATTTTTAGAATATGCTTCAACATTCTACAAATAAATCTGCTTGTAAATCAGTAATATGTGAGGTCACATAATTTTACAGGCTGTTGTAAGTAATGAGTATTAAAATTGTATATAAGTATTATATGCAGTTTTTTAAAGATATTCAAAACGCATTGTGTAGCACTTTTAAGACCATGTTTCATAGTAGTAATTTTAGTGTTTCATTAAGTTGTAGGCACCAGCACCTCAAAAATGCTAATAAAAATAAACCACGCCTAGGACGTTTCGTCGTAGCTGGTTTATCGCCGCCGGTATATCACTAGAGCTAGTTCATTGCCGGCTGATTCATCCCCAGCCAATCCCTGCAAGTTATAGTGGACTGTTATCGTGTATGCATTGACAGTGGCACCCGTAGACAATTAAAATAAGAAAATACCACGAACACTACATCCAATGGAAATGTGTTGACTGCAGCCGTTAGGCCTCGCTTAAAAGAATAAACATTAGGCCGTCTTTTTGAGAAAATTATTCCCTCTAAAGCTGCTTATAATTTATAATCTAAACAATTGAGATCTCCACTACTAGAAGGCCAATACTCTATTGTTAGAAAATGAGCCACATTGTTGTACAGCCAAGTTTTAGTTGACCGTGCTTTATGGGCGGCTGTGGAGCCTTGCTGAAAGATCCAAAGTTCATCTTGAAAAAGAATGTTATTTAGGGGTTTTATTACACCTTCGGTTGATACACAGCGGACGAAGTTTTGACTTCCTTTTCACAAAACTGTATGTCTCCATAAAACCATCACAGCTGCTGGATGATGGGCTCTTCGCACCCTTGGCACTAACTGAGATGCTTCTTTAGACGTCCTAGCGTAGACCCTGTCATTTGTTGATAGATTCCTCCACTGTAAAATTACCTGATTTAACTTTTGCTTCTAAGGAAACAGCAAGCACAATCCGATAAACTGCTGCGGAAACTAAACTTAGGGAAAAGAGTGGAGGCCTTTGTTGATCATACGACATCTCTGATCGCGCGTGCATGTGATGCAGTTGTACCGCGAGTGAGAAGGCATGATCAAAGACAGAATGCTTACTGATGGACAGACGAAAAGTATGCCTAAGACTTAGAAGAAAGGCACAGCGCATTTGAGATAGATCTAGTGTCAGCCCTGTCTAGCGAACATAAATCAGCGCGTAAGAAGCTTCAGAACGCCTTTAAACACAGCAAACTTCACTGCTGGAGGGAGTTGTGCCCAGAGGTTGACAGGCAGCCCTGGAGACTGGGCTACAAGATTGTAACTCACAACCTAGGGAAAATAAAACCGACAGAACTTATAAGCACAAGCGTGGTAGATAACATAATCAACAGTTTCTTCCCAAGGCACCCATTAAGACGAAGAGTAAGCTACACCATCTATCTGGACAAGGTGCCTGTTTTGACCGAAGACGAGCTTCTCTAAGCTTGTTAGACATTAGGGGAAAGCAAAAGAAATGCTACTGAGCCTCGAATAACGAAGGCTATCCGCAGGCTATCGAGCAGGGAGCACGGCTTTAAAAAGAGACAGTTGATGACGGACGCGATACAAGAAGTGGTATAGAAGAACTGAGGAGTCATGGGACCTCGCAAGACCGATGGTGCTGTTGGTTACGCTGGATGTTAAGAACGCTTTCAATTCGGCGAAGTAGGTGGACATCCTAGAGTGCCTAGAGACTCACAGATTACCGGGCTACCTCTTAAGAGTGATGGACGACTATCTGAATCTATCTGAATCTATCTGAATGAATGACAGCTCCTATATCAAACTGACGAGAGATGGAAGACAAAACTACTGGAATACGCTGTACGACAGTTTTCTCAGACTGGAGATGCCAGATGATGTCTTTTTGTTTTCTCGAAATATGGAGATAGCTCAGCTAAAATTGAATTAGGTCATGCAAAACATGAATCGGTGGATGACAGACCACGACCTGCAACTGTTACTAGCATAAACGGAAATTGTATTGCTGAGGAGAAAGAGAGCACTCACGATACTCAAATGAACATAGACGCGGAAAAGACGATGACGAAACCGCACGGGGGCGACTTTATGGTAGACATGAAACTGACGTACTGGACTCGCCTAAAGATCGCATCGAATAAAGTGGCTGTTAGAGCCGCGGAGATTAGAAGGATCATGGCGACCGTGGGAGGCTCAAAACAGATAATGAGAAAACTGCTTATAGCGACGATCCACTCCATACTCTTCTATGAAGAGGATGCGTGGGCTTGGACCTTGCAGAAAAAAACAAGTATCAAAAGTGCATCATAATGGCGCAACGTAGGGTAGCCTTCAGAGTGGCATGTTCCTACAGGATGGTTTTCGAAGCAGCAGTCCTGGTAATTTGCGGCTTAATACTCGTGGACCCACTCGCTATCGAGTGAAAGCGCATATGCGAAAGGAGCTTTGAGGTCGGCAAGGCACAAGCGTCTAAGAAGAGCGTAGTAGGACTACTTATGCGAAATGCGGAAGGTTTGGGCACCGGTTTGCGCGTACTGCGGAGACGACTGAGACGACGCTGAACACACGTTCTTTGTGTGTCTTCGGTGGACGGAAGCGTGGCGACAAATAGACACAATAAGGGAAAAAAGAATCATGCCCGAAAATATAGTAAACGAGATGATATCGAACAAAGGACGGTGGAACGGGATATCGAGATTCATAGAGGGGCTACTCTGCACGAAAAAAGACGAAAACTGCTTGAAAGATCGAACAAATCGGCTACAAGTGAAAAGACAGGACTAAATACATATTCAAAAAGCACTAGAGGAGACCAGGCCATAGAAAGATTTTGTGATTGAAAATTTATAGAACTTGGCTCTCTACAACAAAGAGCTTTTCCGTGCCGTCAATAAAGTGGTGATAACCAGAATGATCACAGAAATTTAGAGTGAGAATTTAAAACCATATGGTTACTTTTATTTATTGTGTTTAGTATTCCCATAAATACTGTTACAAAATAAAATCTACCCTTGCTTTAATTAGCATTAAAGTATTTATGACATTGACATATGGTTGTAATTGTCGGGTCTTGTAAGTCACATTGTGTTTTTTATCAAGTTTGGTTATTTACCAATTAAGTGGGGTGACAAAGAAAACCGTATTGCCATAATAGCATTACATAAGTGTGGAACTTAAAAAGTGTGATTTTTAAGATCGGCCTTCCTCTCGGAAAGTTGTATAATGAGGCTGAAGGCGTCTAGGATCGTCCAAGATCTGAAAGACCATGTTCAGTTCAGACTGTTCAGGAAGTTGCAATCGTAAGTGCCCGAATTGAATAAAATCCTCTTCGTAAGCAGAAGATTATGTCTCGGAAGATGCAAATTTTTAAAACTTTGATGTCTCATATGATAAAACAAGATCGAAGACTAATTGTTTACAAAATACATGCGGGATTTTTACTGAGAGATGCTTTAAAAGGTTGTTGATTAAATACGCGTATGACAGCAACAGCAAATCTCTGTCTATGGACAAAAAAATTGTACAGTTGAGGAGTCTTTCAATAAGCAAAATGATAAGGTATACGCTAAGTTGTACAAAGAAGCATCTCAACTGGTACTAAGGATTCAGAGAGACCATTGTCTAGCAGCTATGATGGCTTGGTGAGGAGTGTTTATGATGAAGTTACCTATTTCTGTGAAAGGAGAGTCAAGACTTGGGCCGATGTGCATCAGCAGAATATTTTTGAAGGTTTAGTGAAATCTTTCAATCACACACTTTTTTGATGTGCCTCATTTTTTTTATCAGTAGAGGTTTGGACTTCCGGTACCCCAGATCTTAGTTCATCAGATTACAAATTATGGGCAGTTTTAGAGGGCATAATTTGCTCAGATACCCCAATGATAATTCCTTCAAACCAGCTCTGACGGCTGCAGTCCAAACTTATCCAATGGATATAATGCGTGCTGCCACAGATGAGTAACGGGCTAAGGGTAATCATTTTAAATAAATCTATTGTAATTATATTTATCAATGACCATTTAATAGATCGATTTGATTATCTATTTTACATTACATTTTCCTTTAATAATTTTCCACCTTTTATTGTTAGTAATGGTTTGTTGCTATTTTTAGAGTCTAAATAACCACAAATGTATTTTTCAGTTCAAAAATACAACTTTTAAACAAAAAAATAAACGATTAAAGTGATGGTACTGTTGAGGTAAAGAATTCTGGGTTTGGTTATCGGGTTTGAACCAAATAAATTACCTAAATAGATACCTGTAATGGCAAATGTCTAGTTAAAAGTAAATAAATAAAAACGTGGAAAGTTAGATTCGAAATTATTGGTTTAAAAATCAAAATAATTCTCCAAATATACGAGAGTAATTTGAAACTTTTGTTGGCAGGCGGATTGTCTTGCTGAAATACGATTTCTTCTTCTGCAAACCGGATCTCTTCTCACAAAATCCCGAAATCTGTCTTTTCATCTTCTTTGGATCTGAACAACCCTGTTACAGTCAACTGTTTTGATTCCGTGTAATGGTGAATCATCTGCGGTAATCAATCAATGATCAAAATTAAGACTATTTTTCTGAAACTTACTCGAATATGTTTTGTCCTTCTATAAACAAGTTTGGCACCCATCTTGCACAAAGCTTATTCATATGCAATTCTTCATGCAAAATAGGGTTAATTGGGGTAAATGGAAACGGTTCTTTTACTTCTGCAAATCAGACACTATCCCCAAACATTTTTTAATGTTCAAATTTGTATATAGGTAAACCATATTTATCTCTTGGAGATTGTGTTAGGATTTTAAATAAAACAACTAATTTTAAGAAAAGAATATCTTCTATGTCTTGCTTATATATGTACCCCCGACTTGTCGTAATTTAGCCTAGGCTTTTTCATAAACTGCGACAGACTGACGATTTTTGTAGATAATATTTTTTCCTTCATCTTAATTGCGGAATTTGGAAGTACCTCTATAATCTGTTTTATGGCAATGTGGCTGATATCATTTGAATTGATGGAAAAGTGTTCTAGATATGTCCGAGGACTTTAAGCAAGTTACTTTTATTTCCTCTGATTTTATATCTTCAACCACAAACATATTTAGATATGATTATGTTTCTTTGACCACCTTTGAACTCGACCATAATAAATTTTCCGTTTGATAAATTTGGAGTATTTAAAACATTTTCAATCTCTACATGTTCTGGTTCCATTTCATCCCAAGAATCTTAATCACTCTCGTTCATCATCAGTTGTTTCATTTTCTTTTCTTCTTGACTTCTTGGGTTTTGTGGCCTTATTTTGTGGGTTTGTTCATTTTTTGGGTTTTGCCTTTGCTTTTTCTCTCTTCTGCTTCCTTTAGTCAACTTATAACTTCATCTGTAGTCAGAAATTCGCCATATATTTGCTGTTTCAATCTAGGAATAACTACATTCCCCGGCTTATTGTTAGATTCATATAGTTTGACTCCGGAATTAAAAATGCTGACCGCTGCAATATTAGTTGATGCTGATATTGAAGGCTGTGAGTTATTGCTGCTGGATGTAAACTTGTTTCAGAATTTAAGAAATTGCGGCTATTATTAGACTCATTAGACAAAGATGAGAAAAAGGTAGTTACAACATTAAAGGTCTCCTTGCTTCTTTGCTTGAAGATTATTTAAACACGCTCTATATTTTTCCAGATCTTCTTTGGCAAAACGTTATTTGGAGAACTTTGAAGAATCCACTGGATTTGTACCGGTATTTGCAAACCCCGGTATCACGTTTTTAGTCACCATTGATTCCTATCATATAATGCGGAGAAATTCAGACAATTTTTTCTTGAGTCTTCCACATTCACGACCCATATGTTTCTTGCTGTACTTTACTAACCGTCTATTCTAATTACTCTTTAGTGTGTCAAACATGGACTTCTAGAGGTTGCAACTTAGAAATTTGTTAACGTTGTTTTGTACAGTCTCTTCAATTATCCTCACAGTGATCATCAAGTAGTAATAAGGCTCTGGTAAATTCTTAAATATTCGTAAATTTCTGTTTATAAACCAACGGTACAATTATGGTTCTTCCATCCACCACTTGCGTGAAGCTGTATATAATGTTCGCGGACAGGGGTTCGCTGAAGTCTATCAAGCTTGAACACCTGCACTCTTGAATACCATTAATGATAGTAGAGCTTTGCCAACTGCTGAAACGCATGCCAATAGAGCATCCAGATACACGAAATAAGGCTTTTCCTTTACTACTGACTGCCCTAATATGATTTGGATCACTGTTAAATTCTGATTAAACCCGCATCAAATACAAAACTGCTTTTACCGTCAGCCAGACTATGTCCAATAATAACCGTATCAAGATTTTTAAAAATAATAAATAATCTCCGATTTTCTATAAAGAAAACGAAGGATTTCTTCATAAATGCTTAATACCAGTATCCCCCGGTACCCCCTCTTTAAAAGATATTTTCAAGTCTTTAGCTTTAACATGTTCCTCAACTAACTTATCACAAGGAAGCCCCGTTTTTGATCTTGCCAGCAAACATTTCATAATTTGATTTTCGACTTCAGGTGGTAAAACTTGAAAATGTCCTGGTCCAGTTACTTTTATTCGTTTTTCTTCCGGCAGTTTTATTATAAATGACTGATTTTGGAACCCCGTAATGTTCTCCTGCTTGACGGTAGCTTTTATTTTAGTTCAACACATCTGCGACATTTGCGACATCCTCGGCTGTGTAGGATGGCTCTTTATTAACTTTCTACAGCGCAGCTTATAGAAAGTTAATGAGATTATCATCTTGTCTGTCTGTCTGTGTGCCTGGAGACACTATAACTTCCGTTCTATTCAACGGATTCACTTCAAACTTGGCATGCACACATCTTAGGTAAGTATCTTTCATGGGATTGATTTTAATCCAAATCGGTTAACGGCAACCGGAAGTGACCTTTACGATTTCGAAAATTCATTATACTCACATATGTCATGCAACATATCATTGGACAGCATTTTTGACGCTGATCATTATGGAGACATTAATCAACATCTTAATTCTTTTTAAGACTCGAACTCGCGCGCGCCAAAGACAGCCAACTGGTTGAACCATCTGAGCCACCGCGCCCCCCCTGTAGGGTGTTACAAATTCAATAAACATCTTGAAACTCAGATTCGCAAACAAAACAAGGTAAACATCTCATGAGACTTCAATGGTGCCCCTTATCGATTGCGCTCGACTTCGGATCTGTCCTTGTCACCTGATTCACCCCATATTGTAAAAGATATCGTATGTGTTTTTGATCCGTAATGTGTGTTTACAATTATCCCTGTTTACATTTACCCCCAATTAACCCTATACCCTAATCGCTGTTTTGAATTGCATACAACTTCAGCAATTTTACGCAACTCAATTAGTCGGTCATCCAATAATATATCATGTACTTATTTAATAAGTTTTAGTATTATTCTACGTTTTGGGCGTGTCTTGTATAATATTTAAGACTATTAGGACTGTAGCTGGGCATCCAATTTTTAATTGTTGAATATGATAGAGAATAATTCCCATAAACTGGCTTGAATTCCTTTTAGCGGGGAATTTAAGCTTCAAATTTTTAATTTTATCCATTTTAAGGGATAACGAAAAAATATTGACTGAAACAGCTAAAAAATTAAACTATTTGTCAGATTCAATTGCAATTTAAATGCGCACCCTTTAAAGCATATATATTTTCTGTTGCTTTTTACATTATTTAGAAATGAATTCAACACTTAAATTCAATAAAAAAAGTGCGTTGTACTGGATAGGTCCATTTTATTCAACAATAACACATTGCCAATGTAATGGATGGAACCTCTGTTATGGTGCTTTTCTTAATTTGTTGATAAGATACGCGCTGCCTTTTAATTAATTTTACCTGTACTTCCAACATAAAGAAACAAAAACATATTTTTATGTTGTTATTAAGTGCCGCCACGTTGTTTACACATTTGCTTAATTAATTGGAAGCGTCGGCGATGGTTTCAGTTTCTTAATACGTTTACCACTGCGTTGTTTACTTTCTAAAAAATTGTGCAACCGTTTATTTTAAAATAATGTTTATAAAATATCCTTTAGCAACTTGACTGCTATAACAATCTCGGCTTTTCTCTGAAAAGTACGTAGCACGCGGTGTCGTTTACTTATTTGAGTCTGCTGAGTATGTAAATATTTTGTGCGTTTTAGTCTCAAGGTAGTTTTACAATGTGGCATTAGGTATCCTAATTAATAATTAAGAACTTTGTTAGTTATGTTACTAAGTATGCTTGAAGCGCTAATGGGCTAACAATTTATAAACGATTTTAGAAATCAGTTGTCATCTTTTCATATTGTAAATAAACAAACCTAAAACATTTATGATGAGAAGGATCAATTTGAATTTAAAAAGATAACGAAACGTTATAATCTTTTTTTTAATATGACACTAGCAAAGAATGAACAACTAAAATCTTAACTATGGGCTGTACGGAAAGTTAGAGCCTATTATTAATCAAATTTTTATGTGTCTATGTCTAATTATTTTCACCATTTTGTTCACCAACTTTTTTCCGTATGCCATGTAGCTAAAAGATTCTAGTCTTCTAGAATTTTTTAGGTTTTTGGATGAAAAGCCTTTCAAGGTGATCCAAAGAATTCCAATCCTCGTCGTTAAAATCACTTTACAAATACCTAAATAAATAAAACTCTAAAGGTGCAATGTCTGGTGAACATGGCAGGTGGAGCAGCTCATCCCAGCCAAGCTCAAGTAATTTTTGACGGGTAGTCACAGAAACATGCATAGACCACATCAATAGAGTGGAAAGCAAACATATCGCTACTGTTTGTCGATTTTAATAACTTCTTGGACTGTTTAAAGAGAAACAACATATAGAAAATATTAAAAAAAGAGGGGTACCATCAGAAATTGTATAATTAATTAAACAACTTTACGAATCGTACAATTGCAGAGGTAACATAATAGACTCTTAACAAACGACTAAGCCACTTAGATTATGCAGGTGATATAATCCTAATCAATAAAACTTATAATGATCAGTTAGAAATCTGAAAAAAATTAAATCTGAAGTAGAGAAGGTAAGTCTAACAATAAATATAAATAAAACAGTAGATGTGAGAATTGGAAGAACATCAAATGAGAAATTACTAATTAACAATAAAACACTGAACACGGAAGATAAGTTTTGTTACTTAAGCTCTATCGTAACACTAGATGGTGGATGCAAAACAGATATAGAAACCCGAATAAATAAAGCTAAAGGTGTGTTACACTCACTAGTTCCGGTGACGAATTCTGCTCCGTATTCTAGTATTTTTAACTTAAATATTAAATCGCCCTTCCTCTACGGATGTGAATCTTAGTCCTGGTTGGCTGTCATTCTTTTTACTTCTCTTAGGTGTTTTCCTCTCTGTTCTACCCTCTTTTCTAAGCTCTGTTCCCATGTTTCTCGTGGCCTACCTCTGCTTCTTGTTCCCTCTGGCTTTGCTTCTAGAATTCTTCTGGGGTCTCTATTTCTTGACATCCTCACTTTGTGCCCATACCACTGTAATTGTCTTTTCTCTACTTCTTGTATTAGCGGTTGCTGACCTACTTCTTCTCTGGTTATTGTATTTCGTATGCGATCTCTTCTTGTTCTACCTACTACTCTTCTTAGATATTTCATTTTACTCGCCGTAATTTTGCTTCTGGTTTTATCTTGTATTGTCCAGCTCTCCGCCACATACGTTAATACTCGTGTGTATATGCTTTTGTATACCCTAAGCTTTGTTTGCATGCTTACTTTTTTCGCTATTATTGATTTGTTAATCGCATAATATACTTTGCTTGCTTTATCTCTTCTATTCAGAATCTCCTGTTCTATCGTGCCAGTTTTATTTATTATCGTTCCTAAATATTCATAGTTATTGACCCATTCTAGTTCTTCCCATTGCATATTATTCTTGTGTTTTCGTTTGTATCATTTTCTCGATTTTCATAATTTTAGTCTTGTTTGTGTTTATTTTCATACCTCTTCTTTCTATCGCTCTATTCCATTTGTTTATTGCTAGTTGTAGTTTTGTAGTTGAGTCTGCTAGAAGCACGATGTCGTCTGCATATATGAGTCATTGTATATATATGGGCTCTAAATTCCAATTTCCTACCTTCACATTGAATCTTGGTTCTTTTGCTTCCTGAATAATCTGATTCATTACTATTAGGAGCAGTAGGGGGCTCAGTGAGTCTCCTTGTTTGATCCCCTTTTCCATTTCAAAGCTTTGAGATTCTTTCCCTTTAATTCGCACTCTTCCTTTTGCATTAACGTATACTCTTTTATGGCCTGTTGTAGTGGGTATGATACATTTAGTTCTGCTAGCGCATTCCATATTGTTTGTTTGGGTACTGTGTCAAATGCTGATTTTATATCTATGAATGCTAGATACAAAGGGTTTCCTTTCTAATCTCTTTTCTGTAACTGTTCTTAGTACAAAGATATGATCTTGTGTTTGCCTCTGTGGCCTGTAAGCGGCTTGTTCTTCACATAGTTTTTCTTCAACTTCTTCTCGTAATCTTCTTTCTAGTATTCTTGAATATATCTTCTGTACTATTGAAGAAAGGCATATTGCCCTGTAGTTGCCGCAATCTTTGTATCTCCCTTCTTGTGTATAGGTACCACTATGTTTTCTTCCCAGTCATCTGGTATTTTTTCCCCTTTCCAGGCTAGTTGACATATCTCTTTTATCCACTTTAATATTCTCCCCCATCTCCCCCATTCTTTATCATTTCTGGAGTTATGCCATCTCTACCTCCTGCTTTTCCAGGTTTAATATGTTTTACGGCTTCTATCACCTCTTCTATTTCTATGTCTATTTCTTCTTCTTCTTCCTGAACCGGTCCTCTTCTCTCTCTGCCCCGGATATTATCATCTTTTTTAAATATGTTGTTGTAATACTCTCTCCAAGCCTCCAAGATTCTTCCTTCTTCTGTTTCTACTATGCCTTTGTTGTTCCTTATACTCCATACTTGCTTTCCATATTTCCCTCTTAGCCCTCTGATTACTTTCCAAAACTGTCTTCCGTTATCTTCGTTGAATTTCGTCTCTAGTTCTTTTCCGAATTCCTCGCAAGTTTCTTGTTTTGCTCTATGTACCGCTTCTTTGGCTTCATTTCTTTTATTTATATAGTGTTGTTTATCGCAATCTTTCTTACTTTGTATATACCTTTTCCAAGCTTTCTTTTGATCTTTACTTTATCTTTTACTTCTTCGTTCCACCACCGGGTTCTTTTTGATCTCCTTTACTGTTACCTTTCCGCAGGTCTTTACTGCCTGTTCCACTATTTCTATTTTTAGTATTGTCCACTTCTTTTCCATGGGCCATTGGTTTCCTTCTTCTGCTTCTTTCGCTTCCCATCCTTCTAAGGTGTCTTCTAATCTGTTTTTGAATTCTTTTGCTTTTTCTGGTTTTCTTAATACCGATATTTTTATTTTCTGATATTCTCTTTGTTTCCTGGATTTCCTGCTATAAAATCTGGTGTCTGTTATTAGCAGTCTGTGGTCTGTATGCAGTTCGGCCCCCCTTATTACTTTTACATTTGTTATGGCATATTTCGCTGTTGTATGTTATATAGTCGTTAATGCTTTTCGCTTCTCTTCCTGCTGCCTCAAAAGTAATTTTGTGTATTATCTTATGGTTAAAGTGGTTGTTTCCGATTAACATTTGATTGGTAACACAAAAGTCTATCATTCTTCTTCCGTTATTATTTATGGTAGATTCTCCTCCATATTTACCTATCGTGCCATATCCTATATCTTGTCTATTTCCTATTCTGGCATTCCAGTCTCCATTTATTAATATGTGTCTGCTTCTTTCTCTCCCTTTATCTATTTGTACTTGGAGTTCTTCGTAGAATGTCTCTTTCTCTTCTTCTGTGGAGTTTTCTGTGGGGGCGTAGATCTGTATTATGGTTATTTCTTCTTGCAGTTTTAGGTCTACATATAATATCCTTGCATTTACCGCTTCCCATTGTTATAATTGTTGGGCCATCTGTGTAGTTAGGATTATTCCTACGCCCTCTTTAGCTCGTCCTGCTGATCCTGAGTATATAAGCTGGTAACCTTGATCTAATAGTTGTCTTCCGTTTCCTTTCTTCTTTATTTCACTTATACCTAGCATCTCCATATTATATTTGGCCATTTCTTCTATTATTTCTACTTCCTTTCCGTTTATACCGTTTACATTCCACGTTCCAATTCTTATCCGTGATTCGCGCCGAGTCCGTTTCCGAGGCGATTGTTTGTTCTCTGAATCTGTTTACCTTGTGCGGGTGATTAGCCCAGCCACAAGGGCCCCGTTACCTCGGGACAACTGGTATCAGGTTATACCCCCCGATGCTGGGTCGCCAGAGCCTCGCCTGTTATCTAACAGGGGGTACCACGTGTAGGTGAGGTTGGAATTTGGGTGTCTAGATGTTGGCGCCACCCCTTACCCCCCGTACCAAAGACCTAAACAATAAAATACAGGCCTTTATAGAGAGATGCCTAAGACATATCCTGGGTATTAAATGACCAAAAGTAATGTTCAATGCAGATATTGTGGATATGTGGATATTTATAAAATATATATAAATAAAAATAAAAAGATTAAGCTGGATAGGACACACACTTCGCAGAGAAAACAATCACATAACAAAGACAGCCTTAGAATGGAATCCGTAGGGTTTACGAAGACCAGTCTGACCAAAAACCACGTAGCGGAGAACGATCACCAATGAAACCAAGACAACAGAGAAAGAATGGGAAGAACTAAAACCTCTAGCAAACAATAGGGTCCTCTGGAAAAATATTGTGGAACCCTGTGTTCCTAACAAGGAGTTAAAGAACATTACAGTATAGTACAGTCAAAAAGACGAGTTCTAGCGTTATTCTGATGGAACACAACGCACTTCTTGTTAGACATTTTTTGTCGATCGCTACCTTTAATGTGTCTATACTAAATCTCGCATCGTGCTTCGGGGGTTATTCTCGATCAGAGTCTTGATTTTCTCATTGTCAGTGGTGCAGGGTCTAGGTAAGTGTTGGTCGAAATCATCAGCTCTAAACTTGGAAAATCGATTTCAAGTTCTTTCAGCTAAAGAATTTTCTTTTGTTGTTTATATAACGTACTTACCTTTCCGGCAATAGTTTCAAATGCACATTGTTTTCTCACATCTTTAAAAGCGTACAAGATTGTCACAAATCATTTATTGCAGAGGACAATGTGCATTTTCTATAACTGTGACGTATTGAGACACTTTTCAATGTCATTTAGTAAAAATCGGCTCAATTTTTCCAGATAATCTTATATATTACTTTTTAATTTTTTTGTACATCTGTTCGCGCCAATCTCCAATTACTTTATTTGGATTGTAAATTAAGGAAGGGCGTCTTTTGACTCCCTCCTGTATGCGCGCTTTAGTTTTGATTTGAGATAGGGGCGGCCAATTTGCCCGCGTGCGTGTGGCTTTCCACTCTTTCGCTGGCTTCGTTTTGAATTTTGAGTTGTAATGGTTTAGAAAGCGGGCGACCGACTTTAAATTCTCCGTGGCCGAGAGCTTTTTGACCGAGATTTTACCGGCATGTTTGATTCGCGGCAGAAATTTCGATTTCTGCGAGGCGATTTTTGTTGAAGGCTGATTTTGTGGCGGAATTCGGCCAGATTAACCTATTCCCAGAGGTCGATTTGCTTTCCAATTGCATTTCGGGAGTTGAAATTTTTCCGGTAAGAAAACTCGGTCCGATTTCCTTTATGTCTGACCTGGCAAGGAATCAAGAAGGAACCTTGTTGCACCGGGAAAGACGCTATCAATCGGCGCTACTGTGAAGGTTGGGGTAACTTGTCCTATCTTTTCACCCGCACATTTATTTTCTCTTCCTGGATCCCTCGAGATTACAGCACAGGGAACCGACTCATGCAGGACAGCGCCGCTTCCAAAAAGTTTAGTGTTTCAGCTTTGGCTTTTGTTTGAAGTTCCTTTGTTTAAATTTAAAACTACATTTTTGGTCGTAACAACATCCAGATTAAGAGTTTATAATTTATCTCATTTTATTTACTAATAAACAATAAAAATGATATACCAAATGCATTTTTATTTCCGAAAACTCTCATCCCGTGTGGGGTTGTTGGTCCTGTATCGGGCGCCTTTCCAGGTGGCGGATAGGGGAATGCTCACCAGACATGGTGGCTACCGGGGAAATAAAGTACTCGGGGCAGACCAAAACCAGCCATAATTAACCGAAAACTACTGGTATAAGTAGTCTTTTCTGCTAGCCAACAGTTTAGGGTGGAACAGTTAGCAAGATCAGGGCACCCTCTTGCCTCTGAGATAAGCAAACCGTCCCTAAGGCGGAAGAACCAATATGATCAACGGCATGAAAATGCAGAAGGCAACAGGAAATCATTGCATTAAAGATTCTATACAAATGTCCTTAGTAAAGAAATTGTCATAACTAATTTCAAGATTAAATCTAATTCCGGAGATAAAAACTCCCCTTTCGGATCTTCGGGTGAGGTAAGGGCAGGGTAAATTTTAATAACACTACGAAAATTGGTACATGGAACGTACGAAGTATGTTACTGCAAGTACAGACAAAACACTACAAACTCAGCTTAGTTCAAACATATGCCCTTACCGAAAAGAAAAAAGATGAAGAGGTAGATGCATTCTATAAACAAATCGATAATATATTTCAATCTGTGAAATCTAGAGACATCACCGTAGTTCTAGGTGACTTTAACGGCAAAGTTGGCAAAGAAGAATATGGTAAACACGTGAGAAGATTTGGACTAGGAATAAGAAACGAAAGAGGAGAACGTTTAATACAATCTTTCCAAGAAAAGAACTTGTTTATAATGAACACCTTATTCCAGCTATCAAAGAGTAGCTAAGAAAGAAAATAAGAAAAGCGAAAGAGAAATAGTACAAAACAAAATGTGAAGAAATAGAATTACAACTGAAACATGATAATTTTAATATTTACAAAAAAGTGACATCCGACACTCGAAAGGGCATAAAGCATTAGAGAAGAAGAAGACAAAAAAGTGAAAGAGCTGAGAGGAAATTAGAAACAAAGAAAACCAAATATACTAATAGATAAAAAAGGAAAAATAATTATAGATATCGAAGAAACACAGATATTGAAGAATTATTCGAAGTTGTTAGACACAAAAACGAAGTAAGAAGACAGCAAGAAAATAACGGACCAAAAATAACTAAATAAGAAGTAATTCAAAGCATCCAGATAATGAAAAATGGAAGAGCACCAGGACCAGATGAGTTAACATGGAAATATTCAAACTAATCGAAGAAGATAATATCCTCATTCTTGTAGATCTATTCAATAGCATCAACAGGGATTATACCAACAGACTAGCTAATATCAAGGTTTATAGTTCTTCTCAAAAAGCCGAATGCAAAGATATGCACAGACTATCGTACAATAACTTATGAGCTACCTTGAAAATCCTTCTAAAAACAGTACACCGTAGAATATATAAAAAATTAGAACAAGACATCAGCGAAACACAATTCGGCTTCAGAGCCGAACTTGGAACGAGGGAGGCACTGTTTGCATTAAATATTCTAATACAACGTTGCGTGGATGTGAATCAAGAATTGTACATCTGAGTTTTAGATTATAACAGAGCGTTCGACAGAGTTCGACATTCAAGTACTAGAGAGAAAAATCAGACACAAATGACATTAAAATCATCTCCATTCTTATTATTATCAAAAGCAGTTATAAAAGTAGAAGACAAATGCACAGATCAAATAGAAATAAGAATAGGAATTGGGCAAGGTTGTGTGTTCTCGCCAACACTTTTTAATCTATATTTAAAATAAATCATGAAAAAAGCAGTAGCAGACGAAATAGGCGGTGTCAAAGTAAATGGAATACCTAGCAACAATATTGTGCTGACGACACTGTGCTAATAGCCACTAGTTTAGTTGAGTTGCAGACAATGGTAAATAAAGTAACGGAAGCAAGTTAAGAATATGGATTAACTCTAAACATAAAAAAAAAACTAAGTTTATTGTAATATCGAAAATAATGGAAACATCTGTATACACAACGAACCAATAGAAAAAGTAGAAAGATACAAATACTTAGATACAATTACCAATAATACTAATAACTGCTCAGAGGAAATAAAAACACGAATAGCAAGAGCGAGGTCAACTTTTATCAAAACGAGCAAAGTTTTATGTTGAAGAGATATCAGCTTGAACTGAAAATGAGATTAATCAGATGGAATCAAAGCATATACACTAAGGAAAATGGACAACAAAAAGTGTTAAATAATAAAGAGTGTTAAAAATACCATGGATAGACCGAGTAGCGAATGCAGAAGTAATGAGAAGAATACAAAAAAAGAAATTATTAGTACCATCATGAGGGGTGATAGATACCTTTTGCTTCAAGTAATAACACAAGGAAAGATCCAAGGGAAAAGAAGTGTTGGAAGAAGACACTCATGGTTACAAAATTTAAGAGAATGGTTTAACTGTAACAAAAATCAACTGTTTAGTTCGGCTGTTTCAAAAATTCGCATAGCAGTGATTGCCAACCTTCGTGCCGGAGACGGCACCTGAGAAGAAGAAGATAAATACTAGTAATATTTCTTTAGTTACGTAAACACTGGTTTCATTGCTCACATCTAGCTATATCTGCTATATTTCACACATTTTATATTAGGATTAATACTGTCAAAAATATTTTATTTTGGAACGACCGCTGTATTACCTGGCATTGCTCACCTGAGATCTCAAGTTTGTTTGAGATACTACGAACTATGCCGTTCTCTTGATGGTTGTGGTGTCAAAAGGGGTTGTTTGTTGGAACTTTACTAAAGCAATAAATTAAATACAAGTGTGGTTACAATCGATATCTCAACTATTTTTTCTATTCCTCCTCATTGTTCCAATCTCTTTCTCAAAGACTGCTCAGTTGCACGGCCACGTCTATTTTGTATCTAAAGGATCTTCTCGACCTTCCCCGCTTTCTTCTTCTTACCAGATTCCGTTTCGTTACTTTCGTTAATTATTAATATGGTAGTACTAGTGTCGGCGCCTTTCTTTGATGCAGGTAATTATTTAAAATTATTTTCCCCTTTATTTTATCATCTCCTGTAATTTTCAAATTTGTGATCTTTTTTCTTTCCGTGACCAAGTATTTTGTTTTATTACAATTAATCAGTTTTTAAATGTTCTTCAGTAAGTTTATGAACAATGAGGCTAAGGTCATTTCCATTTTATGCAAGTACCAACTGATTATTGACGAAAGTGTAAAGTTCTTTTTTTAATCTTCTGGTTATATTCCACCTTTTGTGGAAAAAATCTTCACTTGTGTTAGTGTAAAAAAGCAAAGTTTTCTGGTCTTTTTCGATATCTTCATAAGCAAATTATCTTTATTCCGAAGATAAACGCAAAAATGGCGTCTTACGCTTATGATCTTCTTCTGTAGCAAGAAACCGTAAATTGGTTTTCAAATTAAAAATTTAAAATTAATGCGAGTAACTTGCGCTGGTAAAAGTCGTTAGTTGGACAAGAATGTGGTTAAATTATATTGTAAATGGTGCGAGCTAAATATCTTAGTCATCACGCATTGCACCAGCAGCCTATGCATCATCCTCCACTCACTTTAGATTAATGCTGATGCTGCCCCAAATATGTACGTCCTGGGGCGGTCATCTCGTTGCCCAAACGATAACGGTGTCATTGTGTTCTGTAAATTCTTAACACATATAATTACCAACAAATATGTAATTACAGAATTTTTTTTTTATCTACAAAGTCAAAAATTGCTTAATGTTAATTTTAAATTGCTATTTTAAAAAACTTTAAAGACCACATCTATAAGAATTTAACCACTTTGTAAATTACTTTTTTGACTACAAAAATCATATTAGTAGCAGGAAGTAACACGCTTAAATTTATGTAAACTACCTATTTAATTTATTTATAAGAATTGAATTATTAAATATATTTGTGTATACTAACACGCGTATCTACTAATATAAAATCACACTCTATGATTCTATTTATCTACTACATAATTTATTTCGCATTGGGCAGCTCACTTCCGTTGCTGGTAACTTGACTTTCCGTGCTACTTCGCCGCGTGCTGTTCTAAAACCTTCACCAGACCTAATTAAATTATTCCGCCTTTTTTTAGGCATCACCCGTGTACAATCACCACGGGGTGCCCGCATATGCAAGGAATTACATATGTCGCTCAACCGTAACGGCACAGCGCAACAAAAATGGTAACTCCGGTATTAGCCACGAACCCGCAAGGCGGCGGTGTCTTTAGGGCGGCGTTCGGAAATTCATTACGCTATTATCTCAGGAGTAACACAATTTTCAATAAAAGCCGCATGAGGTTTTATATGCTTGGCCTAATTAATCATTATTTAGTGCAAATTGTAGTACTAATCTTACCAAACATCCCGATAAATTTTGTAAATAGTAAGGAAACACCCAGCAAAATATTGATAGATGCATTTCTTAATTACAAAGTTCTTAATCACAATCAAATATTCAACAAAGAATAGCGGAATTTAAGAAAATTAATCAATGCCTGCGCCCCTGTATGTAAGCGGAAACTCTGAATGTTATATCTACAAGCCAAGAGAATAATAAAAATTCTAAAGAGAAAGCTGTGAAAGTGGTGGATACATGTTAATAGCTACTCGATAGTACTAGTCATAAATGTTTACATTTGTTTAAATCTGAGCTTCCTCCAATATCAATTTTAAAAAGAATTATTCAGAAAAAAAACTTTGAGGTCTTCTTAATTTGGAGTTTCTGGTACCTTTTATAACGTGTAGTTTTCTTCATGATAATGGACTATTTACAGATTATATGTTGGATTTCGATATGAAGTTTTCATAATCCATATTGTAGAATACTACAGTGCAATCTCTACGGCCTTCTTTTTACTGCCGAATAAACGACAAAAATATGTTGAAGTTATTCAAATGTGTTATTTTTTATTTTGAAAGCGGTTAATGTGACTTATTTTAAATTCAACTTTTTAATTTAAAATTGCAACTTATTGTTGCTACAATAATAAGATAATTTGTATTACTAATACGAGGCCTGGTAGCGCCCCCCCCCCCCCCCGGAGAGCTTGTCCAACTCCGACATGCCTGATCCCCTTCGCATAGTTTTTAAATAAAAATAAAAACACGATTAAAAAGCTCTGTTTGACATCATTGGCGTATGCCGTTGCCACGACAACGCATTTACGTATACCCAGTTAGAGTTGAACTTTGACCTTTGACCTTTGACCTGTGTGACAGCACTCATAATTTTTTTATATATAAGTGCTTTATTACCCCCTCTCAAACGAAAATTTTCTATCGCTTGCGGTTCCGGTAATATATTACCTCGGTCGCGCCTGCCGCCGGGCCGAAATTTGTCGGGCCGGCACGGAAAGGCACGAACGATTTGACCTTTGACCTGTGTGATAGCAGCAGTAGCACTCATAATTTTTTTTATATATATAATTCAGTCACTTTTATTGCTTTCTATGACTTGGTCACCATAAAGGTGGCCGTTGTATGTACGATCGTCGTGAAGACTTGAAACTATCGGATTCTTTAGTATTTGGTCGAAGGTACGTTTTCCTTTACGGGTAATATCAAGTACATGCTTGTATATATTTTTATTTTATTTTTTTTTTAATAGAACTTGTACCTGCTCAACAATATACATTGTTATACAAGGTATTTCTAACAAATAATACGTAACAGAATGAAATAATTTGAATGGAAATTAATATCCACTTGAAATAGAAAAAGTTCACATTCACTTCGGTTTGATTGTTGTTTGGCACTTAGTTTTCACCACTATCACTTTCATATATGTCTTGCGGTAGCTTGCGTTTTAAACGTGTATGGTTATTTCTTTGACCTAGTTTGTAAGAGGTGGCACCGCTGCAGTTGGTAAGGTTCTTATGAAAAGTTTTGGTCAACTTCGCGATGTGTTCTTGAATTTTGGGTAGAGCTAGTTCATGGTGGAGCTGCTGATTTGTAATAAACCAGGGAGCGTTGACTGTCATTCGAAGAATTTTATTTTGTAGGACCGGGATTCGATCTAAATTGGTTTTTGAGGCGTTAGCCCATACCACACATCCGTAAAGAACTAAAGGACGTATTAATGATTTATAGAGAAGAGTCATACAGTCGATTCTCATAGAAGAATTCCTATTGATGAGTGGATAAAGTTGGATTAGTCGTGTGTGTCCCTCGTTCAATTTTTTTAGTATGTGGTATTTCCATGTAAGTCGAGTGTCGAGGTAGATACCAAGATATTTCACGGGCTCATTATTAGCATTCCACGGGATGGGATGGTCGTTAATTAAAATAAGAGATGGATTTTTGATTTTTCGAAGAGAGAATATTTTAGCGACACATTTAGAATAATTAATTGATAAATTCCACAGTTTGAACCATCTGCCTAGAATATGGGTGGCAACTTGAAGTTCAGCAATAGCTTGTTCTAAATGTTCATTCATAGTTAACACGACCGTGTCGTCCGCGAACATTGCAAGGTTTGTGCTGGGAACTGGAATATCGTACATGTAGATGTTGAATAGAATGGGACCCAGTATACTGCCTTGCGGGACCCCTGCGTGTATAGTTCTGGTAGCCGATAAGATGGTGTGTATTTTGACCGCAAATGTGCGATCTTCAAGGAACGAAAATAATACAGACTTGATATACTCGGGTAATTGTAGATGTGTTATTTTGTATTTTAAGCCTTCTGTCCAACCGCGGTCGAAAGCTTGTGCTATATCTAAAAACAGGGTGGTAACGTATTTTTTGCTTTCAAAACCTCGTTCAATGGTCTCGGTCATACGCTGAAGTTGGTGGCAGGTGGAGTGGCCTTCTTTAAATCCAAATTGAAAAGTGGGAAAAATACTTAGTTTTGTGATTTTCTCGTTGAGTCGAAGATAAATGATCTTCTCGAAGAGCTTTGAGGTTGTTGTTAATAAACTGATTGGTCGATAGCTGGTGATTTCTTTCTTATTTTGGCCTGGTTTGGGAAACATTAGAATAATTGCATGTTTCCATACATTTGGAAAGTATCCTATTCTTAGGCAGGCATTAAAAGTACTTGCTAGGTATGCTAGCGCTTTTTTAGACAGCTTCTTCAGTATTATATTTGGTATTTTGTCGCATCCAGGTGATTTATTTATCGGGAGAGTTTTAATTATAGACGCAAGTTCCCTAGGTGGCGTTGGTTTAAAGTTAGCTTCATCAATTGGTTGATGTGTTTCTATATAATTTATCACTATATTTTTAAATACTGGGTCTGCGTGATTTGCAGAAGTGAAACTTTGGTCTAAATAGTTTGCGAAGGCTTCACGTTTTCTTCATCCGAGTTGTATATTTGTGTTCCTGAAGAGATTGGAGGTATCTCGTTTGGTTGGCGCAGAATGCGTTTGGTTGTGTTCCACAAGCCCGGGTCGCTTGGTTCAAGGTTGCTGATATGTCTTTGATATGTCTCGATTCGGTAGGTGTCAAGTTCCTTTTAATACGATGTGATAGATTGTTCACCATGTTTTGGTTGAGGGATTCCTTGTTCTCTGCCACTCTTCGCAGAGTGCTTTTTGTTTAATTAGGGCTCACTATATGTTTGGGTGAATAGTAATCGATATTTACTTTGTGTTTATGGGTAGCTATGGTCGCCGCGTTTACACTGTCGGAGAAGGTTTCGGTTATGTGTGTGATCGTTTCATCGATTTGGTTTGAGAATTGAAGATCGTTGGGATACTTAAGCTGTTGATCGAGTGTAGCACTAAAGATGTCCCAGTTTACTGGACCATTTATTAATGTCGGCTCTGGAATGTGTTTAGCAGGCGATAGTATAAACGAGATTATAACGGGTATGTGGTCTGAATCGAGTTCGAGAGCGCTTCTCGAAAGATTTGTTTGTTGAAGTTTTTGTGGGTGACGATGTCCAATATGTCTGGTTCATGGTCGCTTCTATATGGGTAGTATGTAGGTCCATCTGGGGCTTCTATTTGGAAGGCGTGTGTAGATGTTAAGTCATAAAGTTTATTTCCAGCTGGGTTTGTTGTTCTACATCCCCATATCGTATTTTTGGCATTCAAGTCTCCTATAAGGAATGTGGGTTCACTGGCATTGAATATGATGGAGATGTCTTTTTCAAGAAGTTGTTTCTTTGGTTGTTTATAAACACATACTACGGTTATATTAGTACCATTGTTAAGTTTGATTTTGGCTCCGATAGTCTCGAGGTTAGTGGTATTAATTTTTTGGCATTCATGATGAATTATATTGCGTTTTATGATTATGGCTACTCCGCCAGATGCAAATGTAGCCTCTCTGTCAGCTCGGTAGATCAGATATCCAGAAATTTTGAGTTTGTCTAAATTAGTTAGATGAGTTTCTGAAACGCACGCTATGTCAATGGAATGTCTCATAAGGAATGACTTAAAAAGGTTATTTGTTTTGTAATGCCATTGGCATTCCAGTTAAGGAGTTTTAATTGAGAGAGAGTTTTAGTTTTGTTGTCCATTGAAACTCAAGATGGCATACCATAAAAGATGCGATAATGAAACCAGCGAAAGAAATACTCACCGAAAGAAAACCAACAAAGAAAAAAGGTGGATGACAGACGAAATCTTAGAGCTGATGGAAGAGAGAAGAAAAGTAAGATAAAGAGGACAGCAAATACAGTGAAATCTACAAATTGATAAGGAAAAAAATTAAAACGGAAAAAGAAAATTGGATGAAACAAGAATGTGAAGAAATAGAAAAGGCACAACAGAAACACGATATGTTTAACGTACACACAAAAAGATCAAAGATGTCACAGGTACATACAAGAAGAGACAATCAAACATTTTAAAAGACAAACAAGGAATAATTATACTAGATGTAAAACAAAAAATAGAAAGATGGAAAGAATATATTGAAGAACTATTCGTCGATGACAGAAAGGAAGACTATAAAACTATTGAAGGAGAACATGGCCCCAAAATAGCAAAAGAAGAAGTCATTAAAGCATTTGAAACATCAAAATGCGGTAAAGCAAGTGGACCAGACGAAGCTCCAATTGAACTAATTAAACTAATAGACGACGACCAAATAAATATTATTGTAGATTTATACAACACCATATACTCAACTGGTATAATAACGAAAGAATGGCTGAATTTAACGTTTATTACAATACCAAAGAAAAACAACGCAAAGAAATGTTGTGAACATAGAACGATAAGGTTAATGAGCCACACGCTTAAAGCCTTTCTAAAGATCATACACGCAAGAATATATAAAAAACTAGAAGTAGATATTAGTGAGACACGGTTTGGCTTTAGAAATGGTTTTGGAACAAGATAAGCATTGTTCACACTAAACATACTAATACAGAGATGCAGAGATATTAATAAAGAAGTATACGCATGCTTCATAGACTACGAAAAAGCGTTCGATAAAGTTAGACACGATAAACTAATGAAACTCCTAAAACAAAAGAACATAGACGTAGAAGACATGCGGATAATTGCAAACTTATATTGACAACAAAAACAACAGTAAAAGTAGAAAATCAGCTGACAGAAGAAATAAAAATACAGAGAGGAGTTCGGCAAGGTTGTATTCTTTCGCCCATGCTGTTCAACCTATACTGGAAGCAATATTTCAAAAAGCACTAATGGAAGAAAACGGTGGTATAGTAGTAAACGCAAAGATAATTAACAACATACGTTATGCTGATGATACTGTACTTTTAGCAGATAATATTCCAGATTTACAGAGACTTATTGAACGGACAAATGACATCAGCAGAAAATATGGTCTCCGAATGAATTTAAATAAAACTAAATACATAGCAATCACAAAAACACCAGTGAACATTCCTGACATTAGAATAGATAATGTGAGTATAGAGAGAGTAAACAAATATAAATACCTGGGAACATGGGTGAATGATAATTGGGAATATACAAATGAAATAAGGACACGCATTGAAATGGCTAGAGCGACGTTTGTAAAAATGAAACAAATTCTAACCAACAGGGATTTAAGCTTGGAAATACGGATGAGGACAGCCAGATGCTATGTTTTCAGTGTTCTCTTATATGGAATGGTGGCATGGACCCTAAATAAAGAAATTAGCAGAAAAATAGAAGCATTCGAACTCTGGATATACCGGCGAATATTGAAAATATCATGGATGGATAGAGTGACAAACGAGGAGGTGCTACGACGAATGAACGAGAACAAAGAACTCCTGTATACAATAAAGAAAAGAAAGCTGGAATATTTAGGCCACGTAATGAGAGGGAACAAATACCAAATTCTACAACTGGTAATACAAGGAAAGATACATGGAAAACGAGGCGTGGGAAGAAGAAGAATATCCTGGCTTCAAAACATACGCCAGTGGTACGACTGCACGTCAAGAGAATTGTTTAGAGCAGCAATGTCCAAAGTTAGAATAGCAATGATGATTGCCAACATCCGGATAGGATACGGCACCTAAAGAAGAAGAAGACCCCCCCGTAACACAGCCGCTAGACATCCGCATTCTATCACGCTCGGCGGTCGACACTTCTAGGACTTTTACCGCGCGCACGTTCGCGAATATTCTAGAAGGTACGAGTGCGGCGCCTCTCGGTGGTTTGCGACATTTTCTGGAATGTTGCCAAATAGGTTTAAATATCGCACGGCAAGACAGCTGCGGGGATTTCAAATTAAAATGTCGCCAACCGGCGAACCCAAGTACATACTAACCCAAGACATAAATAGTGTGACGTTTTACGTCAACAGTTGTATGTATTGTGTACATAAATAGCGATGTGAATTTGTATAATTCGTAAGTACAATAGATAAGTAGCGTTAGTATATTTGCACGTTTTATTCACCACTACCAAGAAAAGAACGTTACGATTAATATCAGCTGTAGGGTGTTTTCGCATTTGTAACGTGATTGATAAATAAATTAAAATAAATACAGGGAAGCAAGGCGGCGAGGACCTTAAAGTGGCGGACCTCAAACAAAAGCTAGAAAATATTTAGAAATTACTGAAAATAAAGCCATGTTACAGATCTGACTTAAGCAAGCCTTACGAGATACTGGTGAGGATACAGAATATTCGTATTTTGAAATTGCAGATGATGTGGGCACCATGCTGAGTGGCTTAAAAGCAGATTTGAAGTCAAATATAAATCATTTAAAGTCATATTTGAGAGCAGATATAAACTTAAATACAATTAATATAAATAACAAAATAGATAACCAAAAAACATTTTTTGGGGGGCATTGGCCAAGAAAATGAACCAATCCAGAATAGAAATTGATGAAATTCGAAAAGAATGAAAGATGAAATTAATAATGTAAAGATAATACAGGACAAGAAAATTTATGCTTTTGAAGAGAAAATAAAAAAATTGAAGTAGGTTTCGTACTTCCATCAAAATCATTCCCAGTGGCGTGTCTGACGAATCTGATGAGGCCATTGTCTTGCGCCGGTATGATGGGAACCAAAATCTAGTCCCTTAACATTTTAACAATTACCAAAAACAGTTTGAAGTGATTGCAAGAGTGGATGGATGGTCAGAAATTGAAAACGCGACTGCTTTAATTGTTGCTCTGCATAGTGTGCCCATTGAACAAGAGAATTATAGCCAGATCGTCAAACATCTTGCGGTGCATTACGGCCATGCTCATTAGGAAGAAGTTTACCACATACAGCTTCAGAATCGTGTACAAAAATCGGGCGAAGCTCTTCAAGAATTTGAAACAAATGCAGCCCGTCTCATTCTCATCTCATACTCAACAGCACCAAATGACTTCTTGGAGGTATTAGCTGTACGAATATTTTGAACAATGAGATTGGCCAAACAAAAATCACTGATTGATGCGCTCACGCACACACTAGAATTTGAAGCTGCCAAACAGACATCCAGAATTATCTAAGAGAACTGGCCGCAGACAGCGAGGAACTGAATAAGGCACCTGTGGAGCACTTAGCAGAAAAGGTTGCTAAGCTGGAAAAATATCTAGGCGATTACGTTGATGGAATGCAAAAATCTAGCGACCGGGCCACAGGAAGCGTTAGGAAATTCGTCACAATATTTACTATAAACCAAGATATGGCGCAATACCTAACAGTAGTTTGTATACATGGGTCTAAAATTGGATAATAAATAAAAAATCCGCATTTAAAATAATAAAAGCACCACGAAATTTCTCCAAATGCATAAAGAGATAATTATTTATTGCAAGCACGAGTTTTTGAATGGCATCAATGATTCAGAGAAAGCAGAGAGAATATAATAAGAAACGCTTAAGCCGAAACGATAACCTAAGAACATATCAAAATTGCGTGATTTCCTAAACATTTTCAGTAGATTCATGAAAACAGGACTTGTTGGTTTTTTTTTATTTACGCACTTGGCGCATACATTGCAACTAGTTAATAACTATCTAGCAATTTAATTCGAACAATTCTTACTTAAATCTAGGTTACCTTACATCTAAGCAAGTCTTAGCGTTTGATGGATGTGTTCCCACTGGCGCACTCCACATATGGTTTAAAACACTTATTTCACCTGTTTTAATTGCCCTTATTTCACTTAACTGCACTTACACTAGATCGAAAGGTTTTAGCCTTTTTAGCCTACGAGTAAGTCCACTGTTGTCGAGTAATTGTAACACTTCGACATTCACATGTTCATGTAATCTAGTTCCGTGCTTCTTCGCGAACCGTTTAATTTCCTCATTGACCATTGGCACTTTTAGGTCCTTATGGATGTCGTCATTTCTGATGTACCAGGGGGCGTTGACGATGCTCCTAAGTACTTTGTTTTGAAAGGTTTGTATAATTTTGACATTAGATTTCTTCGTGCATCCCCAAAGTTGCACGCCGTAAACCCAAACTATAGCGATAAAAAGGAACGATAACTGTATATTTACAGGTCCAGTTTCTGTACTATCTAATCTTGCATTTGCACAGCTAAGTGTTTAGAATTAACGTTTTACACTTTTCTTCCTCGTTCAACTTGATGGTGACTTGAATTGTACGAAATAGAGTGTATCTATTTTTAGTATTCTTTTCAAAACTATTGAGTTAACAAAAAATTTAACATAGTAAATTTGTTTAGTTGTTTTAAGCGACTAAATATCTGAAGTATTTTTGAAAAAAAATAATTTTTTTTACTGGAACAGAAATGCTAGGGTACTAAGCAATCTGGTTTTTGAGCGTTCAATAGACAACTGGTTTGCGTTATTTGTTCAATGAATGCTGCTATTTTTTATTAAAACTATTTTCTTATACTACAAGAATATTAAATGTAAAACAAAATCAACAGTTATCCGATTACCCAATAATTTGAGAGACACAAAGGTTTAGATAACGTTATTAGGCTTAAAATTACCTCAAACTTTTAGACGATCGAAACATATAACTCTAAATCTAAACTGTGATGAAGTAAACAAGGTAAATAAATTACCATACAAAATATGTCTCTAACAAATTTAAGTTATCGGTAGTGCACTTTATAATAAAGAACAACTGTTAATTGATTGGGATAAACTTATACCATTAACGTTTAAAAACATGTGAGTCTTGGATTATGCAAAAACAATTTTACAATACTACCCTCACTCGTTAGCCTACAAATAACCCGAATGGCTCTATTTTAATAAATCTATTGGTGGGCGCTTAATTTATAAATTATCAACATTTTTTCATAGCATAGTATAACAAATTTCCAAATACCCCCCGTAACACGGCCACTAGACATCCGCATTCTACCACGCTCGGCGGTTGACACTTCTAGGACTCTTACCGCGCACGTTCGCGAATATTCCAGAAGGTACGAGTGCGGCGCCTCTCGATGGTTTGCGACATTTTCTGGAATGTTGCCAAATAGGTTTAAATATCGCACGGCAAGACCGCTGCGGGGATTTCAAATTAAAATGTCGCCAACCGGCGAACCCAAGACATAAATAGTGTGACGTTTTACGTCAACAGTTGTATGTATTGTGTACATAAATAGCGATGTGAATTTGTATAATCCGTAAGTACAATAGATAAGTAGCTTTAGTATATTTGCACGTTTTATTCACCAGTGCCAAGAAAGGAACGTTACGATTGGTATCAGTTGTAGGGTGTTTTCGCATTTGTAACGTGATTGATAAATAAATTAAAATAAATACAGGGAAACATGGCGGCGAGGACCTTAAAGTGGCGGACCTCAAACAATAGTTAGAAAATATTTAGAAATTACTGAAAATAAAGCCATGTTACAGATCTAACTTAAGCAAGCCTTACGAGATACTGGTGAGGATAGAGAATATTCGTATTTTTAAATTGCAGATGATGTTGGCACCATGCTGAGTGGCTTAAAAGCAGATTTTAATTCGAATATAGCAGATTTGAACTCAAATATAAATAATTTAAAGTCATATTTGAGAGCAGATATAAACTTAAATACAATTAATATAAATAACAAAATAGATCACCACAAAAAAAATTTTTTGGGGGGCATTGGTCGAGAAAATGAACCAATCCAGAATAGAAATTGATGAAATTCGAAAAGAATGAAAGATGAAATTAATAATGTAAAGATAACACAGGACAAGAAAATTGATGCTTCTGAAGAGAAAATAAAAAAATTGAAGTAGGTTTCGTACTTCCATCAAAATCATTTCCAGTGGCGTGTCTGACGAATCTGATGAGGCCATTGTCTTGCGCCGATATGATGGGAACCAAAATCTGGTCCCTTAACATTTTAACAATTACCAGAAACAGTTTTAAGTGATTGCAAGAGTGAATGGATGATCAGAAATTGAAAAGGCGACTGCTTTAATTGTTGCTCTGCGTAGCGTGCCCATTGAACAAGAGAATTATAGCCAGATCGTCAAACATCTTGAGGTGCATTACGGCCATCCTCATTAGGAAGAGGTTTACCACATACAGCTTCAGAATCGTGTACAAAAATCAGGCGAAGCTCTTCAAGAATTTGAAACAAATGCAGCCCGTCTCATTCTCATCTCATACTCAACAGCACCAAATGACTTCTTGGAGGTATTAGCTGTACGAATATTTTGAACAATGAGATTGGCCAAACAAAAATCACTGATTGATGCGCTCACGCACACACTAGAATTTGAAGCTGCCAAACAGACATCCAGAATTATCTAAGAGAACTGGCCGCAGACAGCGAGGAACTGAATAAGGCACCTGTGGAGCACTTAGCAGAAAAGATTGCTAAGCTGGAAAAATATCTAGGCGATTACGTTGATGGAATGCGAAAATCTAGCGGCCGGGCCACAGGAAGCGTTAGGAAATTCGTCACAATATTTACTAGAAACCAAGATATGGCGCAATGCGTAACAGTAGTTTGTATACATGGGTCTAAAATTGGATAATAAATAAAAAATCCGCATTTAAAATAATAAAAGCACCACGAAATTTCTCCAAATGCATAAAGAGATAATTATTGCAAGCACGAGTTTTTGAATGACATCAATGATTCAGGGAAAGCAGAGAGAATATAATAAGAAACGCTTAAGCCGAAACGATAACCTAAGAACATATCAAAATTGCGTGATTTCCTAAACATTTTCAATAGATTCATGAAAACAGGACTTGTTGGTTTTTTTTTTATTTACGCACTTGGCGCATACATTGCAACTAGTTAATAACTATCTAGCAATTTAATTCGAACAATTCTTACTTAAATCTAGGTTACCTTACATCTAAGCAAGTCTTAGCGTTTGATGGATGTGTTCCCACTGGCGCACTCCACATATGGTTTAAAACACTTATTTCACCTGTTTTAATTGCCCTTATTTCACTTAACTGCACTTACACTAGATCGAAAGGTTTTAGCCTTTTTAGCCTACGAGTAAGTCCACTGTTGCCGAGTAATTGTAACACTTCGACATTCACATGTTCATGTTCGTGCTTCTTCGCGAACCGTTTAATTTCCTCATTGACCATTGGCACTTTTAGGTCCTTATGGATGTCGTCATTTCTAATGTACCAGGGGGCGTTGACGATGCTCTTAAGTACTTTGTTTTGAAAGGTTTGTATAATTTTGACATTAGATTTCTTCGTGCATCCCCAAAGTTGCACGCCGTAAACCCAAACTGGTTTTAGAATCTGTTTATACAACAGTAACTTATTATGCAGGGATAGCTCGGAGTGTCTTTCAAGTAACCACTACATCTTTTTAAATCTAATGCAAAGTTCTTCGCGTTTTTTCTTGACGTGTTCTTTCCACCTGAGCTTGGTGTCGAGTGTCATGCCCAGGTATTTCGCTGTGTTAGCGTGTGGAATTGTCTGCTGATTGATCACTATGGGTAAGTAATCAACTCTTTTGTTGGCGAAGTTTATGTGAGTAAACTTCGCCTCATTTAGTTTAATCCGCCATTTCTTAGTCCAACTAGTGACGTTGTTGACGGCAGTTTGCAGTTTGTTTGTCGCTGCTTCTATCTCGTTGCTTGTAACCAGCAATGCAGTGTCGTCAGCAAATGTAGCTGTCTTCACTCCATCTCTCATAGGGATATCGCTGGTGTAGAGAAAGTACAAGATTGGTCCAAGGACACTTCCTTGCGGTACTCCTGCACCGATGTCTTTTAATTCCGAGTATTCTTCGCCGTATCTTACCCTGAAGTGATGGTCGGAGATGTATGATTTGAGAATCTGACTCATTTGCATGGGTAGATTCTTTTCCATCTTATATTGTAGACCCTCGTGCCACACTTTATCAAAAGCTTGGGCTACATCTAGAAATATTGCTGAACAAATTTCTTTTTCTTCTAGGCATTTTTCAATTACATCAGTGATGCGATGCACTTGGTCGATTGTCGAATGCTTGTTTCGAAATCCAAATTGATGGTTCGGGATAAGTTGCTTGTCCTCAATAATTGGTTTGAGGCGTTTTAAGAGCAGCTTCTCGAACAATTTGGATACGATTGGTAATAGCGAGATTGGACGGTATGATGTTTTCTCGTTGGGTGGTTTCCCTGGTTTCGGGATCATAATAACTTCCGCTACCTTCCACTGCATCGGTACATATTGTAATCGCAGAGCAGTGTTGAAAAGGTGCCTAAGTTTCATTATGCCCTTTCTTGGTAGTTCTTTAAGCACTTGCGCACTAATTAATTCATAGCCAGGTGCTTTTTTGGCGCTGAGGTTCTTTCGAATCTCCGTGGCAATTTCATTCAGGGTTATTGGATCAATGACCCTATTTTCCCAGGTGTCTATCGCGGGTAGCGGTTCGTTGTCATTATCAGGGTGAGGTTGGAAAGTATTTGCTAAATGCTCAGCAAATATTCCGCCTTTTCATTATCTTTCCTTACCCATTCACCGTTTCTTTGCGAATAGGTGGATTTTGGTTTTGTGGTCGGTTTAACCTCTTAGTCGCCTTCCATAGAGAGTACTCAGTATCTTTGTCGTCTGATAAACCTCTTAGGAATTCAGAAAATGTTTCATTTTAACGGTACGGATTTCATGTTTGAGTTGCTGGCTTAGTCGATTTAGCATTGTTTTATCTGCAGGTGCTCTGCTTTGTTGCCATTTTTCCGTGCTTTACGTTTCGCTGATACGAGATCTCTAATTTGTTTTGGGTAGTTTAGCCCAGTTGTTTTCTGTTTTGGCGTCGGAGTATTGTTCCATGCTGCTTGTTGTAGATTAGCAATGAGCAGTTCTGCTTCCGCGTCTAATTGATCGGTTGTTTTTAGTGGGACATTTAGTTGGACACGTTCTTCTACTTCTGTTCTGAATACGTCCCAGTCTGTCCTTTTGTTTGTTAATGATGGTGGATGTGACTTATTGATGATCGTCTCACTTAACGTCAAGATAATCGGAGAGTGGTCTGATGACAGGTCGTAATTGTCTTCAATACTGATGTAATTAGATGATATGTTTTCAGTATAAAGAAGTCAATTAGATCTGGTATTTTGTTGCCATCTGATGGCCAATAAGTTGGCTTACCAGTAGACTGACATTTACATTTAGCTTGCTTAATTGCATCGTACAATTGATTACCTTTGGTGGTGATGAGTCTCGAACCCCAGAAGGTATGTTTAGCATTAAAATCTCCTCCAATTACGAAGTGATCTCCTAATGTTCAGAAGAGTCTGAAGTAATCTTCTTTTTCTAACGTACCTAGGTGGACAGTATGTTGCAACAACAGTATAGTCTTTGGATTTTGTAAAGACTTTTACAGCTGTTGCTTGTATCTCACAAGTTTCGTAATTAGAATCTTCATAGTGTTTGATATTCTCCTTTATTATTACCGCTGATCCTCCTCTAGCTGTGTTGTTTGGATGAATGGTGTGGTATAATTTGTGACCTTTTATTTTTAGGTAGTTCTCTTTAGTAAAGTGTTTCTGATATTAGACAGATATCTATTTTTTGGTCCCAGAGGAATAGTTCTAGTTCATGGGCGTGCTGAAGAAGCCCATTTGCATTCCAGGCTACTATTCTAATTGACGCCATTTTTATTTCTTGCTTTTGGCAGCTGTCTTATTGCTGGTTTCAAGCTTTTGGACTCTGCTTAAAATTGTTTGTTGTAAGTATGAAAATTAACCTGCGACAGCTAAATTCTAAGTTTGTTTCGCACCGATTAACCAAAAAATTGTTTTGAACTGAGCGTTGCAAGAACATCGTTGGAAAAGTTGGAAGAGACAAAAACTTCTGAAAAGCTATTGTAATTAATGAAGAAACGTCGTATTTTTAATACGATCCAGAAACTAATTATCAAAGTACCGAATAGCGGTCACCAGATAAAGGATATCCAAAGAACCTATAGTTAAAAATTATAACAATTCTTATTTACTTTTATAATTCAAAGAAGCTCCAAATTATTTGTCAACTGTCAACGATATTTTTGATTTCTATGACTATTTTGATTTAGTAATTAAAGAAAACTGTTTTGTACCAAGTAAAGATATTTACCGATCAATGACGAGCAATCTCAATATAATTGAAATCAGCAACATAAAAAAGTTATTTGATGTACTTCTTTAACGTTCGAATTGTTGTAGTTCTACCCAGGAAAAATTTTCCAAGTAAATAAAATAATGTTTGTTAGGATTTATTAATTATGTTTGTTTTTTAAGCCCTTCCGGTTGTTTTGGGCCAGACGGCTAAACCAAACATATAATTGAGTAAGTTTGTTTAAGAAAGTTCTTATTGGTTCTTTCTATACTAGATACTTAAAAACATTTCTTCTATATAATCTAACAGAAACTAAAAATAGGAGACAACCCTCTCTATACAAGGAATTTGTTATAGAAAAATACCATAGACATGTATGTTTTTTTAACTCCGCCTTTGCAAACAGGATAAAACTTTAGTCAAGGAAAGACAACCCCCGGGTGGTGATCTACACCTCAAATAGAGGGAGCCCCAACGGGCACGGGGGGAGGGTCAATTTTCAGCGAAAGCGTGCGATAAAGAAAGAAACGAGAACGGAGAAAGAAAAATCAAGTTTGGAACATCAAACATTCTGGACATATGCACTTTATCCGAGAGCAAAAAAAAGGGAAGGGTATCGTGCCATATAAAAGCTACACACTTATCTACAGTTGAGGACAGAAGTCAGAAAGAGGCAAAGAAAAATAGGTATACTCATTAAGAAAGACTATAATGACGCTATCGTGGACTATAAGCTAGACAACAATAAGTTACATACCATAAGTGTATATGCTCCTGAAGAACGTAAACCTAAAACCGACAAAGATGAATTTTATAATATACTTCAGGAAACTCTAGACGAGATACCTCAAAACGATTCCATAATATTATTAGGAAACTTAAAAAAAAAGCAAAGATTTAACGAAAATATATGCAACGTTAATGGACATTTACATATAAAATAACTTAAGAATAAACAACAATTTCTTCGATTACAAAATGCAATACAAATATACTTGGGAGAACACGAGAGCACAATGCTCAGTAATATACTACATCATATTAAGCAAGTAAATAAATGTCACAAGTACTTGATGTTAGAACATCGAACTTCGAAAACATCGACAGTGAGATCCAAATTCAAACAATCTATCTACTAAGAGAAACTTAACATAGAACCACTTCAAGACGAGAGTATAAGACGAAATAAGTATTAGGATAAACATACAACAATCAAAACATCGAACATTATGGTTTTGTAACGAAATAAAAAAGTTGGCAAAAATAAAAGAAAGGCTTTTCAAAATATAGGCAATACCAAACTATCGAAGAACATGAACAAAAATACGATAGTCAGAAACGAGGTAAACATGAAAATTAGAGCAATAAAGGACGAATACTGGGAAATATACACCCGACAGTTTGGGCAACAAAACAGGTATAAAGTTAAGGAATCAAAATAAAGAGGTAAAGAGATATGTGCGAACAAATAAGGTATCCGATTAAACGTGGGTGGAGTACTTTAGGACGTTATACACAAAACATTCAAATTCACGTAACCGAAGAAATCAGACAAAAGGACTCGCTCAGCCCACTATTATTTAACTTAGTGATGAACGAAATAATAAAAGCAACTTTAAGGGGTGTCCTCGCGGTTAAAGAATGGAAAATCAAGAAATTAGGTTAATATGCTATGCGGACGACGCAATTTTTTTTGCAGATAATGAAGCGGTTATTATTCGAATTCAGTAAAGCATGTGAGACATTTGGGTTAAAAGTGTCGGACAAGAAAACCAAAGCAATAACAATTATTAAAGAACGGCTACGTTGCAAACCCAAACTATCTGGATTTGTAGTAGAGTAACTGAAGTCAATGGAATATTTAGGCATCAAAATTACAAATAACGGAATATTGATAAGAGAGCTTGAATATCAGGCCCAGAAAACAAAAAAAAAAAATGCCGTATGCCTAAATAATACGGAACAACAAACATCTAAGAGGGGTAAAGTCAGAAAATATAAATCCGTCATAAAGCCTATTATGGCCTACCCAATCGAGATAAGGCCAGATACGGTAAAGACCAAACAACGGAGGTGAAAAATTATAGGCCTTACTAAACTTGGCCACTTAAGAAGCGTAGAAATAAGACAAAGCTGTGAAGTTCAAAAGACCGACGAGTTGGCCAAAAGAAGAAGGTGGCAAAGAAAGTTAAAGACCTGTCGCTTAGAAGGAGAAGGTCACTGAGTAGACCGAAAAAGAAATGGAAGGATGTGCTGGAATAAAACAAGCTTTAAGCTTATAAAGAAATAGAAGAAGAAGAAGACATTCATGTTCCTAATGGACTTACTAATTGTAACGTACCTATGCAGAGTGTCTTAGTCCTCATTTATTTCCGCAGCCTTCGCATTTTTTATCCACGTGACAATGGTAGTATATGTAGGCCCACAAAGTATTCTTTTGAGTGTCCCAAAACTAAAATATTATTCATATGTACTTTATCCGCTTCTTAACATTATAACTTATCTCATTAACTCATTACTTGGGTACGGATTGTTTACACAGATCTTTTCTTTACGGATAGATTGGGTTTTGTAAATAATCACACCACGTTTCATATAAATCATGTGATTTTCACTGCCTCATTGAACTATCCTAGTGGAATAAACATATCGCTGCAGTAATAATTTTTGTATATTGTCCTGGAATATGTGTACCGCCTTTGAAAAAATGTTACGTCAGGTGTTTGGGGATTTTTAGTGCTTTGAGGACAAGAGTCCCATTATTTATGTAAGTGTATTATGCCAGTTGCTCGTCAGTTAAGACTTTGGGTACACAGAGAGAATAAACCTTTTCACTTAAGAGTGCAAAACGGTATAACTTACGGTTTAGGAATGTCTAAACACTCTTCTTGTCAAGAGTGCTACGAGAAAAGGCAAAATTTTTCAAGGTCATAGTTTTTAGAAGCCTAGGCAGGGTTCGAAGAATGTTTTGTTATTTTAATAAAACATAAAAAACAATTCAACAGTCAGCAATTCTGTGCATTTTCAAAGAGTCGGTTTTCTTAGATTTACGTGCAAACAAAACCCATCTACAATGTTATTTGTAGTGAAGTATCTTCATTACTTATGCATTAGTATGTAAGATAGCATAATCGAATTGGTTTATTATATAAGTTGTAAAATTTGATAAAAGTGATTTTGTAGTTTTTTATTTAATTTTATATTATTGTGGATTGAAACTTAAGGATAAATAAATATTGGTAATTTATGTATCCGACGCTCGAAAGGGCATAAAGGATTAGAGAAGAAGAAGAATGTAATTTATGTTATGGTAATAATGGTAAGACACTAACGCTCCGTGTGGATGCACGGTCTCCAATCTGAGGGGTTAAGGTTTTCATTTGTTTGGCGTCTCTGACCAGTCGTCGCGCATCATCTCTGATACGGGGCGATGTGGCAACCACCACGGCTTAGATGACCGTCATTATTACAGCTTGTTCAAGTGAACACAAATATTTAATTATTTTTAATGACTGAGTAGGTCACCCGCCAGGCATCAGAGAGCACCGGGGAATGAACCTGGGTCCGTCATCATCGCAGTCCACCCCTCAACCATAGGACCACGCTGGCTCCAAAACGTCATATATAGCACATTGGTTGAAAAGTACGACAATGGAGGTTGGTGGTAAATATGAATATAACCTAAAGGGCCACATAAATAAGAAGAGAATAGTCAACCATACAATGAAGAATAGAATAATAAAAGTAAAATAATCTACGGAAGTAATTCGGCACTACTAGATAGAAACAAATATATAACTTTGAAAACAGCAACGGCCGAGAAAAGGCTAGAGAAAAAGGATGGAAGAAAAAGCATACAAGAAGGAGAGTGGAAAACATAGAGATGGGAGAGATTTTTGGAAACCGGAAGACGATAAATGCAGAAAAATTCTAGACTCCTCATTTGTCTCATCGATTTATCAAAAACTGTTAAGAATTCAAGCGATGTTTATTGGAAATTTTTTGCTTAAACGGTTTGAAGGACTTCTACGCAAAGTCTTAAGGACATCCTCGTAGGACACCCTGTATAAGAATGAAGATCCCCACTCTTCACTCAAAAGGTTGAAAAATGTCAAATACGTTAGAACGTTGAAATTAATGTTTGTTTCTCAATTACATTTTTCCTTACATTAACAATATTCTCTTCAAATCTTGTATCATGTACACAAAATGTCGTAGTCAAGATGTAAACCACTGCCTTTCGAATTTCTATAGAAACACAAAATATTCTTTGAAATGAATAATTTTGATCTGTTAATAAGCTCAACGCGTCGATGAAGCGTTACTGAATGTAAGTAATACACGGCTAGGATAATCCACATTTTTATCGCACTTGTTGAAAACTCTTTATGCAGCATTATTCGGAAAATCAATGAAACCGCGAGTGACCAACTCAACAAAATCCTTGCTTCAAATTTTAATCAAATATCTGTTACGACATATAATTTTTCATAAATCAGTAATGAATTTTAAAAAAAGATCATACACTCTGATTAAGTTCATTTTTAAAATCCACATAATGAAGTCAAAGCCTTATATTGAGGTGTTGTTAGTCTTTTATATGGACTAATAAAAAATAAATTTGCAGAATCCATCATTTTATGCTCACATGTTCTTCAAATAAAATCTATGGCGAAGTTTGTGAGAACTATAACGTGATCAAATACGCAATTTCATTTGCTATCGAACTGTTAGTTGGATAGAAAAGTATCTCATAAGAACCTTAACGAAGAAAGTTAGTTTGGACTCCTTTTCCAGTTTTTCTTAAACTGTACATATCTCAAATGTGAATCTTTAACTGTTTAACATATATGTATATGAAGGACAATCCCTCAGCAACCGTAATAGCTTACTCTTTATTAATATTGCCTAAAAATGGACAACATTTAAATATATAGAGAAACAAGTTGAGATTATCGCATTAAAGGATAGTATTCAAAAATTTCCAAAGAACTGCTATAATTTCTTAGTTATAATATCTGACACCATCATCTCTGATGCGGAGCGATGTGGCAAGCACCGCGGCTTAGATGACCGTCATTATTACCCCTTGTTCAAATGAACACAGGTACTCAATTATTTTTAATGACTGAGTAGGCCACCCGCCAAGCATCAGAGAGCACCGGGGAATGAATCCAGGTCCGACAGCATCGCAGCCCGCTCCTCAACCACGGGACCACGCTGGCAATAATTTATGTTATATTATTCTAAAATACAGCCAGTCGGATCTTGGAAGAGTTTTTAATGAGTCGCTTCCGAAGTTTCTGACTTTTTTTCTTATCGATAGTATGAAAAGATGACTAACGTAATTTTAAACACACTTAAAATACACAAATTTTCAATTTCCGTGTATAGAGCATGATAATAAGGTTAATATGAAGACGCCTTACAAAGGCACTCCAAATTTTATTTGTGAAACAAACACCTGCTCAGCAGATATTAATATCCCTCGTCATATAAGGCACCTGGTCACAAAAAAACGCAAGGCACGAAAAAAATGGCAACGAACTAAACAAAGGCCAGACAAGGCCATATATAATAGACTTACTCATCAACTCCACACCTTTTAGCATTACATCACGAATCTTTCACCTATTTATCATACGATATGGAAGGCAACAAAAAGATTTAAAAGGCCAATAGCACCGATACCTCCAATCAAAAAGTCCGATGATACATGGGCCAGATCAGACAAGGAGAAAGCTGATTCATTCGCAGACCATCTCGCTACTGTATTCTCATTATCACAACCGGTAGGAAACAACGATGACACCGACATTTCCGCATTCCTTGACCCGTCCTGCCAAATGTTCTTACCTCTGAGACCATTCTCACCAGCCAAAGTAAGACAGCAAATTAAATTAGCAAACCCACGTAAAGCACATGGTTACGACCTAATCGTAGGAGATGTATTGCAAAACCTCCCCAGAAAAGCCCTAGTGTTACTTACAACTATCTACAACAGCATTCTACGACTCTGCCACTTCCCCACTCAGTGGAAACATGCTATAATCATTACCCTTATTAAACCTGGCAAACCTCCTACGCAACTCTCCTCCTACAGACCCATCAGCCTTTTACCACTCATGTCAAAAATATTCGAAAAACTGCTCCTCACGAGAATCCATGAAACTGTCGACCTACATGAAATTCTCTCAAACTACCAATTTGGCTTTCGGCAGCATCATTCTACTATTCACCAAGGGTATTCACCAAAGTATGGCACACGGGTCTGTTATACAAAATAAAACTCTATTTTCCAAATCAGCTGTACCTCATACTAAAATCATATCTAACCCAGAGGACTTTCCAAGTTAAAGTAAATAACACAACTTCCGAATACCACGAAATTACATCTGGAGTACCGCAAGGTAGCATACTGGGACCGCTGCTGTATCTCCTATATACTTCCGACACGCCTTAAACTGACGATACTGTACTTGCAATGTTGGCCGAGGATACAGCTATCCTTTCAATAGACGAAAACCCAATAACTGCAGCAGCCCATCTACAAACACACTTAGACATCTTGCAAAACTGGTTCAACAAATGGAGAATTACAGTCAATAGCGACAAATCCTCGCAAATCACTTTCACAAATAGACGTATTGCAAGCCCACTAAACAACATCAACAATACTCCGATACCACAGAAGACGGACATCAAATATCTTGGACTACACCTAGACCATAAGCTCACCTGGAGCACTCACATCAAAGCCAAACGAAAACAAATAGACCTTAAAATTAAACAAATGCACTGGCTCCATGACAGACGCTCCTAACTCTCACTGTCAAACAAACTACTGTTATATAAAAGCATCATAAAACCCATCTGGACATATGGTATACAGTTGTGGGGATGCGCTAAAGCCTCCCACACAAAGATCCTGCAACGAAGCCAATCAAAAATCCTTCGCAAAATAGCCAACGCCCCATGGTACATCTCTAACGAAACCCTTCACACAGACCTAGGAATTCCATACGTAGCCGCAGAGATACAGAAGTTTGTTCGAACATACACGAACTACCTACCAGGACATAAAAACCAGCTAACAGAACAGCTCTCTAACCAGCCAACCATCACCAGACGATTAAAACGAAATTGGCCACAAGACCTTCCAGTGTAACTACCCAGAATAACTTAGTGTTTAGCATACGGGGAGTAAGGCGCTGGCCGGATCCCTCCAATGACATGTTATAAAATTATAAATTATAAAAAATTTACTTATTACTCGTGTGAGAGTAGATTGTAAATAAGCAACAAATAATAATAATAAAAAAATTTATTTAACTGTTTTATTCTTATACTTATTAATAGTTATCTTTCTCACTGACTTCATTTTTGTTTCATTCATGCTACAAAAGCTTGAATTAAAAGAATTATTTTTTTTGGCCCTGGATAAAATTTTAAAAAGGGAATTGTCTGCATCTTTACCATCACCAATCTTCTCATAGGACTATCGGACGATGTCTGCTATCGACTGTAGGGATGTTGTGGAGCAAGTAATTTACAAGCGCCTGAGAACGGATGTTAAAGACTTCTAATTCCGGAGAGTCAGTTTAGTTTCCGCTCCGGCCATTCCACTACCCTCCAGCTTCTTCGACTAGTAAAACGCATCACTAAGGGCCACACGAAGAAGCAAACCACTTGTGTAGTCTACCTCGACGTGGCCAAGGCCTTCGACAACGTGTGGCACCACGGACTAGCGCAATGATCGAGATCGTTCGGTTCTTCCTCTCCGGAACGACGTTACGCCTCAAGTTCGGTGGCGTGAGGTCATCGGAAAGACCACTTTGGGCCGACGGTCCCCAAGGCTCCGTTCTATTTCACGTTTTGCAATATTTACGTCCCGGACATTCCAACGATAATCTCCACTGCACTATCCAGCTTACTAAAGACAACTTTTGCAACTCAAAGGCTCTAGAAGGAACTGAACTTCCTAGAAAGCTGGCGTAACATGTAAAAAAAAATTCCACCAGAAGACCACTTCACTGGCGAGAAGATCTAGCGAATTTCATGACCTTTGGAAGGAAATACTCTAAAAGGAGGAAACGTCCTACCTTGAGGTAGTTCTGGATAGAAAACTGACTGAGAGATCCCATATTGGTAGAGCGGTCACAAGAGCAATGACATCTTGGTTAAAAACCTGCACGGCAAAGTACAAGTTTTATTATTGATCGTTAACCTTCGTTAAATGTAGCACCAGAGGAAGAATGTTGAACTACTTTTTGCCACTTATGATCGTCAAAAACGCTGGATTACTATACATTATCTTAATATTTCTTCATTAGAATCACAAATATCACTTAAAAATAACGAAAAAATTTGTTTTTTAACATTTTTCAATTGTAGTTCTCTGTTTCATGTTTTCTTCATTATTTTTGAATTCTCAAAAAAAAATTTGTCTTAAACGTCTCACATGCGTAAATATTGTATATTTAATAAATTGCCTTGTAGCTATACAAAATTAAAATAGTTACCGAAATACTCAACAGTATTTTCCAATCAGTTCTCTAGTTAATCTTTTGCTGCTTTGGCTCTTAAGTTTATTTCCATTAACTGTTTAAATTTACCGGTGTGTATTTGAATTCGAACAAAATTTAAAAATCATTTGCTGTAATCTATATTTTTTCTTCAACTTTTAACATTGATTCATCGATTAAGTAATTTTTCATTTGGAAACTTGACTTATAGGTATTCAATAATTAATTCAACAGTGGTCTAACTTTATAAGTTATATACAATTTTTTGTAGATTATTGTGCGCAAAGCTTTGCGAGAAAGGCCTTTGCATCAGCCAATACATCATATCTATTATAATTCTCTCGTTTTCTATTATTAAGTTGTACACATGCTGAATAATGTGAGGCTTGCGTACATTTGTTGGATAACCGTTGCTTTGACCTTCTTCAGCAGTTGTGGAGTTCACATAGATTTCTAAAGCAGTCACTCCCCCCTGTCCACGATTGTCTGCTTCCATGCTGTCTCCTTTTGTACAAGTGCACTTACGGCAGTGCACGAATGTCGCATTATAATCTAGCTCCACATACCCTCTGGACAAGGCGATTTAATAAAATACATACTATTTATTTAGTCATCCAAATTTATGTGTCTCCTTCAAAGTAATCCCGTCACGTTGCGATTACATACGCCAACGTTTAATCCAATCTTGAAAACAATTTTTATTTTCACTTTTTGAAATTTCCATTAGCACTTCCTTCGATTTTTGTTTTGTCGATTCAACTGAGTCAAGTCGGGTTCCTCAAAGTGGTTCCTTTAATCGACTAAATGAGAAAAAGTCTCATGGTGACATATCTTAATACGATGCTTGTATTATTTATTGAAACTTTTAATTTGCTAACATCTGCAGAAAGCTTTCTTACAGTCAAATAACAATTTTCTATTAATTTATTTCTAATTTTCTCGATATTTTCTTTGGTTATTGATGTTAGTGGACCGCTAGAACAAAGTTCATCTTCTACGGATTCATAACCTCTGAACAGCTTGTACCACTGGCATACAGTTTTTCTCAATTAAGATTGATCGCCTAACGCTTTTTGTACCATTAGGGAGGAATGTTGTGCCGACATAAGAAAAACTGTTTTTTGGGCTACAGTTTTTGCATGAGTTTCAAATTAAAAGGTAGGATGCTCGATATCTATTGCGAATTAGCAATCCTGCGTGTGCTAAGCACGATATGATGTTTGCATCATACAGTTTGACATTTTTCATGACATACGTACTCAGATCGTTTTGTTATACGGACACTGTTTGTTATGCTGCCATTAGGTTGAAAATTTCCCCACCAAAAAAATCGAAATAAGTCGTAAACATTTACATACGTTATCCCACAGGGCCGCTGTATATCGTTGGTTCAATGAATTTAATCGCGGTCGTAGTTCACTGGCAGATGAATTAAAAGAAAGCCCCCTAAAATCGGCTGTGGTGCCAGCAAAGATCATACCATACGCGAACTGGTAAAGCAAGATCATCATGTGACTTATCGTAAAATTCAAACATCCATAGGCATTAGTATGTTATTAAACCGTGAAAAAGCTGTGTGCGCCTTGAATCCTACATAAGTTAACGATCGCTCAAGAACAGGCTCGTGTCGATTGGTCAAAAGACATGCTCAAGAAATACGACCATCGTGCTTCCAACATTAATCGTTTCTTCTTGTTAGTTTTTTGCAATAGATATCGAGCAGCCTAAGTATATACACTTGAGAGCAAAACAATAAACTCACTAGCTGCACGCGAATTTTCGTCTCCTGTTTTAGTCTAAGGAAAATGAAAATAAAAACATTAACATGCAAGAAGTATCTTTTTTATTGAGCTTTAAAAAACTATTGCTATTGCATTAATCGTACGACGCATTCAAAAAATATCCATTACGAACGAGGTCTTACAAATCTTGCTAACTGGAAGGCCCGTGCGCGACGACTATAATTGATCTACAGTACGCTTGCAATCCAATAATTCATCTCAATCACCACAGCCGCCGAAGCAGCCCAGGCAGTTGCTTGGTTGAGAGGGCCGTGGCAAATCGACCAAATTTGAGTCAATCAGCTGTGTCAAAAGTATAGCGTCGGTACCGGGAAACCGGCGGCTACGTTCGCCGGCAAGGAGTCATCGTAGACGCGTGACAATGAACGATCAGAAATCGACATATGACTAAGGCTGACCTCAAGCGAAAGCTGAGTGCGGTTAGAGGTGTGGTCACCAGCGCTTGGACAGCGAGAAGAAAACTGAAAGCAGTCAACCTGACCCCAAAAAAGACAGCTACGGGTCCCAAGCTGACTGTAGTCCATAAGCAAAGGCGATTGGCATGGAGCGATTGGCTCATTGTTGTATTCAAGAACCTGTCGCATATGGAGGTGGATCTTGCGTGTTCTGGGCGGGCATGTTTATGAATGGAACATGCAGAACATGCAAGATCCACCCATATGACAGGTTCTGTAAACAATGAGCGTTCTACAGACTCGACGTTTTCTGTCATTGCCATGTATGTATGTATTCTGGATTCGTTGGTGAATAATACCTGACTCCAATGACCGAGGTCCCAATCGAGATGTTTGATTTGGTTTTGTGCCTAGTGAAGGGCACCGTGGAGGTTTAACAGCGGACTGTCACATCAGGGACATTCTGGAGGCACACGTTGTTCCGTTTGCGGACTTTGTTGGTAAGGACTTCATGTTAATGGACGACAATGCGCAAGTGATCCCTACCTACCTACCGAAAATGGACTGACCTCCCGTGTAGCCCAGACTCGAATCCAATTGAGCATGTTTGGGATGAGCTTAAGAGAAGGGTGCAGGCCAGAAATCTTGCACCAGTGAACGTGATGGAAATGAGAGCGGCGTTGAATGAAGAATAAGAATCAATCCCTCAAGACAGCATAGGAAGTCGTCCGATCCATGCGTAGTCGCTTGAAAAGTGCCATTAGGAGTAGAGGTGGCAACATCGCGTATTAAAAGAATTATTAAATTAATTGTACCTAATGAATTTTTTTTCCTGTTATAATCGCCGTTTCCCTTTCAATTCTTTTGTGTTACAAATATTCTTAGGTCCATAACTTTGTCAGAAGATTTGTTATTGCACCATTAAAATAATTACGCGCTTATCAGATAAATTGCAATTGACAATATAAACTCTTGTTATTATACATAATACAATGCAATACACCAATGCACTTGTACGTTGCCTATGTGGATAATTATTATTTTGAAACTTTTCCCTACTGAACAATTTTGAAGTCCGATCAAACATTTCGAAGGATTCTGAACAAACTTCCTAAAATAAAAGCAGCGGGCGCGCGATGATTAATGAGTTCCAAGCGGAGACCTCAAAGAGAGAAGTCACACAAGTACAGTTCACGAATTAAATGAGGCATGACTCTGCGCGTGACGCGTGCCTACTTAGTCAACATTGCATTATTAGACGTCAAACATTTCCTAAAATTAAGATGGGGTACGTCATCTTGCAGTTCTTGGGGGCTTTCAACTAGAATTTCTTGTCCAGAACCTAAACGGAAGCGGCGAAATTCCCGCGGTTCTTTGCGAATTTAACACGAGCCGCCTATGTCTAACATGACGTCATGTTGCTAGCCGGTATTCTGGAATGTTATTCATCGGACGGAAATGTCTGAAAATCCGTTACATTATTACAATAAGTGGCTGGTTATGTTGCGTAATTTAATAATTATGTTTATGGGGCAAAGTTGTATGTAATTTATATATTTAGAAAGTCACAATCAATTTGAATAACAGCTAGAAGATGAATTTTTATATTGAATTCTGTTATATCTGAAATTGTGTTTCACCTAGTCAAGAGGAGATGACTCTGTAAACTTTAATAGTTCTTTTATTTTTTATATTCACAAGATAGTGTGGTGTACTTTATACTATTTTACAAATTAATAAATGTGTATAACAAAAATTAAATAATTAAAATTTATATTATTTATGACAAATGATTTATCTAAGATCACTTATTACAACAGGTATCAGTTTAGCTATTGCCTTGTAGATGGCGATACTCGATCATATAATATTGAAATGAAATAATTCTTCAATATTTCTAAAAATTTATAATTAAATTATTACATAATGGCTTGACAAGCAACAGGTCCTGATAGGATACATGTAGAACTTTTATAGTGCTTAAAACCTAAAGAACTGACAAGACTATTTAATTTAATCTACAATACTGGTACCACCTCAGATGATTGGTTACAGTCTATATTCATTCCAATACCATAACAGTAAGGAGCAAATGAATGCGAAAAATACCGTACGATAAGCCTAATGAGCCATGTGCTAGAAAGTGTACATGTGCCATTTAAATATATTTTTATTTAGTCTTACCTTGATACTAAAATAAGAGTCTGATAAAAATCTTCTCTATCTTTGAAATTCAACTGTGACCAGCTAGATTTACTTGATATGTATAGTATAGCGTTGATAACATATAGTTCTTAAGAGATTGAAATCGCAAACTACATTGTACGAGGTGCGTTCAAGTTCTAAGGTTTCCAATTTTTTTCTCATTAGTGAGAGTAGGCAAAAAGATGCGGTTAATTTTAAAAAGCGCGGAAAAAAATTTAAATTTGTAATATAGATGGCAGCACCATACAATGTACACAGGTCGAATTACCGCTATTGTAGTGAGTGTTGTTTTGTATACTTCAAATGGCGATGTTTGGTGACCAGAACAACGTATAATCATCCGTTTTCTCCTCTTGCATGCTGAATTGAGTAAGACATACGGTGAAAACGTTATGAATGTTAAAAATGTACGTTCACAAGGTTTCGCGGGTGGCATTGTATCAGGATATGCTAACACGTGATACCGCCATAAATTTCCGACTTTGAAGGACACTCTCTGTGGCCGCTCATTTTCCAATCCAGCCGCTGTTGCATCAGCGATTTCCCAGTGGGCAAAACAGACCCCTAAAAATCATGGCAACGACGTTGTGAAAAATATGTACGTCAGACGGAGATTACGTTAAGAAGCAACAGTAGTTTCAACGTACTTTGTACTACCCGTTCCACTCTCACGTAATGGATATTAAGTGCTCTTAAAATGTTTTCGTATAAGTATAAGCTATTTTCTTTGTGTTTAAGGGGTGGCCAAGATAGACACAAATCTTATTATCAAAATGATGATGGGTGATTCTAGAAGAGATTGGCCAAATTTGGGAAAACTGTTAGCAATTTCGTTCAAAACTTTTTGTAGCTAATCTACGGGTCAAATATAAAAAGTGAAGTGTTTTGCTTTTTTGATTTTTAAATGTCGAAAAAATTAAAAATCAAGTTTTTTTCTGGTCATACCAAGTTGTATAGGTTAAATATTTAATACGTCACAATTAGCTTGAGACATGGTCTATCCATTAAAATTTGTCCATATTCTAACGCGCACAATAAGTTAATAAAAAAATTCACAAACTGTCCTACTTTTTGAGTAAATAAATTTTCTCGTTAAGTTATTTTCAGCATGCAAATCGTTATAACTATTGCACACTGGCAGTAGTCGGGTAAGAGACACATTTTATTGGCGTTACCTAGGTTACAAAAAAACCTCTGGTTACATTCATTTATGTACATAGCTCAAAAATATAGTCATGTCTTTTTCCTCATAGATATTGGAAAAAAATTATTATTGAAGAACGAGAAGAAATTGTAGCATTAGTAGTATTTTAATTCGAATTTTATCACGTCTTTTTGCTAAAGATTTTAGACTTAGTTTGTACCCTTACAAGCAGTAATGATCGTTTACTAAAAGTCCCATTCTCCGCATCTTTTGACGCACTCCAGCCATTGTTAATCAAGTTTGTGATCTGTCGCAGTGGGAAGTTCAGGTACAAAAGCACTGGTCGTCGTTCGGCTATTCTCAAAATTACTGTGTTTCATCCAAGTCCTGCTTAATGCGAGGTGTTCTAGGAAGATTTTATTCATAAATATGAGCTGGATGCAGCTCTCGGGGTAGCCTTATTACCTAGAGAGCGCGTCCTCGGGTGGCGGATAGAGAAAAGTTCACCGGCAGGGGAGGACCTTTCGTCTTTCAGACTGGAGGATAGGAGGAAATAAAATACCCCGCGGACCAACAAGGACGGAGAAGGACACTCCCATATCAAACCCCGCACGTGGGCGCCTCTGACATAATCCAGAGTAGCGGTCACGCATGTGCTGAGCATTTAGATTGGGATGCTCAGTAAGAGGCGGCGGATGAACCACATGGTCAACGACGGTTTCCAAATTCTCCGAGAGGACAATCTTGGCGTTAGGTGGTAACCGGCCGTAAAACATAACCATATTCCCAATTATAAAAAAAGTCAAAATAAATATGGGTCGAAATGTTAGGGCGTACCCCGTAAGCAACGCGAATGTTACCAATGAGAGGAATACTAGGGCGTCCCCCTAAGCAACGGCACGAGCTTAAAGTTAAGAGACAAGAACAAATGTTCGCAAACATTATAAAAGCTTAGATTACCAACATGGAATCTGGGTTCTCTCACTGGTCGTAGTCAAGAACTAGTAGAAATACTAAAACGTCGAAACATAAATGTGTGCTGTATACAAGAGACGCGCTGGAAGGGATCAAAATCCAGAAACCTAGGATTGGGGCACCAGCTGATTTACCGTGGAACAGATAACAAACGCAATGGAGTGGGGGTAATACTTGACCATCACCTCAGAAATAGAATCGTAAATATAGACAGAATAACAGATTGCCTTATAGTTTTGGATAAACAACCTGTCATAAACATATTGTACGCTTACACTCCAAGTTGAATGTCAAGAATTGACGAACTAATTGCAAAACTACCACCGACAGAAATAAAATTTGTTATGGGCGACCTAAACGGGCATGTGAGCAAGTCTAACAACATATGAGTCCATTCATTGAGGATTTGGTTATGGAAGCTTGAACAAAGAAAGAACACATATCCTTCAATATGCCGCAAGGCATAATATGACTATCATTAATTCAACATTCCAAAAAAAGCCCGAACACCTCATAACATACAAACGTAGGGGAAAATATCACAAATTGATTACATTCTGGCGGATAGCAAGCTAAAAAAAGGTTTTAAAGACTGTAAAGTAATCCCAAGGGAATCTCTCAGCACAGAATCCTTGTAGGAGTGTTTGTGTTGCCTAAACCGATTAAAACCGTAATTGACAAAACAGTTCGCACTAAATTGGAATTGTCGACCCAAAAGGACAGAACACTACTTGATGAACTACGCGACTATCTAACGAAGGATATAGAAAACACCTAAAACAATGTGGCCGCTGTTTGAAAATCATTGTAAGGGCGAGGCAAGCGCTATACTGGGAATTACTAAAGGAGGCCTAAGTACAGGAAAGGACCCCGCATGGTGGGAAGCAGATGTGAAATCCTGGCAAGCGTCAAAAAAGGATGAAGACAGAGAAAGGTACAAGGAAGCCGAAAAGGCAACAAAAAGAACAATTGCTAAAGCAAGAGCTATAGAGCGCGAAGAACTAGATAGAAAACTGAATGTGATACCGAAATTTTTAAAACAGCCAAGTCCAGGAACCAATCAACTAAGAATATCAAATGTAATAAATTTATTAAAAACAAGAACCAAATATTATTAACAAACAATAAAGACATTACAAACAGATGGTTTGAATACTATAAAGTACTTATAAATAAAGTATTCCCAAGAAACAAAATTATCTCTCTTAAACCAGTGTTAGGCCCGATACTGAGGATTGGTATAGATGAAGTAAAGACTGCAGTAAGAAAGATGAAAACCCGAAAAGCTATTGGTCTAGACGAAATTCCGGCAAATATTTGGAAATTTCTCAGCCCTATAGGAATAGCGTGGCTCAAAAAACTTTTCAATCTCATTCTTGAAAATATAAGCATTCCACACTCTTGGCGGATGAGTGTACTAATCCCATTCTACAAAAATAAGGCTGATGTCGCAGAATGCGGTAACTATACAGGTATCAAATTGGCGCCATATACCTTAAAAATATGGGATCGCATTCAAATTCCCACGGATATATCCCAAAACCAATTTGGATTCACTCTTTCAATGTTCAACAACTGATGCATTACAATCAGTACCGATAATTTCTGATAAACACCGCCTGAACAATGAAAATCTACATCTCATTGTCATAGACTTGGAAAAAGCTTTCTACCGAGTACCCATGATCAAAAGCCCGACAGGGGTTAGTGAGGCGTTTGAAGTAAGCGTTGGAGACCACCAAGGTTCGGCACTTAGCCCACTTCTTTGTAATCTAGTCGTGGACCCGGTGACAAAAGATATCCAATCCCAACCTCTCTGAAATCTCCTTTGCGCGGATGACGTCGTACTGATCTCAAATACAGTCGGCGAACTGCAGTCAACATTACACCGGTGGGTAAAAACTCTAGAAAATGCGGGACTTAGAGTTAGCCGATCAAAAACCAAGCACCTAGAATGCCGATTTAGCAACAACTTACAATCAGCCACAATTACCTATGCGACAGTAAACCAGTACCTAAGGTAACACAATTTACATACCTCGGATCAGTGATCACGGAAAATGGAGGTATAGAGGCAGATGTAGCGCATAGAGTTAATGTTGGCTGGCAAAAGTGGCGATCTCTAACTGGAGTTATGTGTGATCCTCGTATGCCCGTTCGAACAAAGGGCAAGGTTTACAAGACAGCAGTGAGACCAGCAATGATGTATGGGTCCGAATATTGGCCGACAAAGGAAACTAATGTACAAAAACCTTACACGGCAGAAATGAAGATCCTTAGATGGTCCGGAGGAGTTACTAGGATAGACAAACGAATACATCCGAGGCAGTTTTAAAATGGCACCTATACAAGACAAATTAAGGTGGTACGGCCACGTAATGAGGCGAGATGAAGAGAGCTCTAAGCCTACCAAAAAATAAAAGACGCAGAGGCTGCCTCCAGCTTCACAGTGGACCAGCATAGCCTCACTTTTAATATGATCTAAGTGAAAGCCACATCGGATCTTATAAAAAGCGCTAATCTTTCATAATTAGTCATCTAACTTGAGGAGTATAAATAACATTAGGGTAACCAGTAATGAACATCTGAGAATTGACTTGTGTTTTTAACTTTTGTAGGGCTGTAAAAAGGAAGAAAACGCAAAAACCTTAGTAATGTGCATTAAAGCCATTTTCTTTTTGGCCAGCCTCTGGTTCTCTTTTCACTTAAAATTATTTTATCTATGTAGTAAAACAATGGATTATCTACCAATTAACTAGTATTAATCTGACTTCCGGATACAAGAAAAAGGAAGAGAGCACACAGCAGAGATTAAGATCAATGAGTCTTTCCAAAAGCCGTTTTGCTGGAAAGGAATACTGTTTGCGTAGGAATTGGTTTGCTACTTTTTAGTGTTTTGGAAGATGGAACAGTTGAAAGGGCATTTAATTGTGAGGATAACTTTTGGGGTAATATTTAGTTTATCACAATCGTCATTAGTACTATTAGAGGTGTCATATTGTAAAATAGCACAGCTATGGAGCGTGTTATGCTGGGGATATCATTAAGAGAGAAAATCCGAAATGAAGAAATCCGACGAAGAACCAAAATAACTGACGTCATAGAACGCACAGCAAGCCTCAAATGGAGATGGGCCGGATATATCGCGAGACAGGTGGATGAGAGATGGACAACGAAATCACTATTATGGCGCCCCCGTGAAACTAAGCGAAAAAAAGGTCGGCCTCAGAAACGATGGGTAGATGACATTCGGAAGATAGCTGGTAGGATCTGGACAAAACAAACCAGTGACCGACACAGATGGAGAGAAATGGGTGAGGCCTACATTCAGGAGTGGATGGCAGAAGGCTGAAGAAGAAGAAGCAGAAGATTGTAAAATATTGCATTCATTTTCAGAGCGTCAGAGCACCGTTTCTTAGCTTAAGGTACAGAATTGTATTTTTGTCTAGTTTCAGAATGGCTTATCTCTTTTATTAATTTTATATGTTGTATTAGACAGTTGCGTGATTGACTAAAATATTTCAGTACATGGTCGTCTCCGTAAGAAGTTTGGGCACAATTACATGGGGGTTCAGTACGACACTATAAAGCTGAATAGCCAAATCGTTGATAATGGAAACAATGAAGAGGTGGCAGAACATAAACCCGCACTGGAAGATGATGAATGGCCGCTATTACGTACGATGGTAGGTTTAGGCAACCAAAAGTCAGGTCATGTGACGTTGAAGCTACTCGCATGACATCTACCTAAAGAAGCTCATTGTTTTTTAATTCGTTGACAATATTTTTCTCGTACCTCCAAACATTCCACAGTTAAAAACGATGTGCTACTTCAATTAATAAATCGACCACCATGCATCTGTATTAATTTCTTTGTAATCTTAAAGAGATTAATTTGACTAATGGCCTTTTGTTTACAAACTAAGAAAATTTAGCTGTTGTATCAAAATTAGCAATTTTTCACTTAAGTCTTGCAGAGCTTCAGTATTATTTTCATAAATCTAGAAGGGCAAAATATTCATATCTGAATGACTTGGTGCTCTAAAATGAGCAGCTGCTTTATTAGTTGGATATGAAAAAGGTGTATTCACAAGTATTTAAATATAAAAATTTCGACTAAGGCAGCCCCATTTTACCGTAGGAAGGCTGCTTATTCCTGAAGAATGTCCGATATTTAGAAGGCTGCGATTGGGACACATATCGTGTGTTATCTAGGTTTCGACTCAGATCGCATCATTAAAGTCTAAAAGACGGATTTAATTTACTTTACTTTATTTAATTCATTGTTTAAATGCTCTCTATTTTTGTCTTATTTTTTGTTTGAGTAAAATATTTACCTGTTCATTATTTATTTTCATTCTTGTTTTACTGTCGTCTTCTTTTTCTATAAACTTGGTGTATAATAAGTTTTTGCTGATTATTAATCTAAATCTCTTTTGTGTGTGTACGATTATAATATATTACTTTTTTTGTGCTGGGAAGTTTTTCCAAAACATTTTTACATAATTACAAAGTTAATATACACAACGGAATGGCTCAAGCTACGTATTAAGAGTGAATGATAAGAAAAAAAATAATAGTTATTAAAATACTAGGGATATTAGAATAGGTGGACGTAAACACAAACTATGCATATATTAAGGATCATAAATCAAACCGCAATAAATTTCAATAAAATAAAAAAACTAAAACAACGTTTCGGAATAAAACTACAGGAAATATAAAAAATCACATAAAATTGTTTTGTAAAAGCAAATAAATGCTACAACAACCGGAAGAACTCACAGTTACTTCTAAAATAAGGAACAAAAAAACTAAATGTATAAGGTATTGTGCGGATGCAAGATATAATAATTAACAAAATAAAGGAGACGAGATAGGAATGCTTGCTAATGATCGAAACTGCATAAATTAAGCTAAGAAACTATAGGAGATTGTTATGGAAACGGAAAATAAAACTAAACATTTATAAGTACCATTTTGTTGAATTAATTAATAAAACCTACAGTAATATAAAAGCCAGATAAGATAAAATTATCTCAAATAAGATCCAGTACCAACAAAATCTGTTAAGATTAAATAATAAGAACACAAAACTAATTTACCGTACTAGTAATAATAAAGCGTTATTTATTCTAATTCACTATAGATATATGTATGTGTAAAGCACTAATTCAAAATTTTAAAACAAATCAAATTACACTCAATGGAGTGCAACAACGGTGGTATAAACTCCAGAATATATGAAAACTACCTATCTAAAACCACATGTGGAATCATAAACATAGGGCACCTGGATAACATAAGAAATTGTACAACATTTTGTACAATAAAAACAATGTACGTGATGATTTATCTTTGTAGTTAGAAAATATTGAAACGGTAAGTCAATCCAAAATAAAAAGAGAAAATCTTCCTCAAGCTCCATATGATCGACATAATGTTAATCTCGGAAACCCATTTCTCACAAACAAGCCAGTTTAAAATCCAAAATTATTGTATATACTCCACTGAACATCCGGACTCTGATAGACAAGCGAGGGGAGGTACGGCAATATTGATTAAACAAGGCATTAAACACTACGAACTTCCAAAATTCAAAAAAAACTTTCTACAAGCTACAAGTATAGTTATCGAGGATTGGCTCGGCCCGCTCGCACTTTCGGCAGTATACTGCCCCCCCCCCAACTACCCTACTACCAAAGAAGGATTCATTGAGCTCTTCCGATACTTAGATAGCAGATTCATGGCAGGTGGGGACTACAATGCGAAAAACGTGCTCTGGGGCTCACGCATCACTGCTCCAGGACGTGGTAGAATACTTAGTCAAGTTATGCAGGGCTTACATCTTAATCACCTTTCTACTTATGAACCAACCTATTGGCCAAGCGATGTAAATAAAATTCCAGATCTCTTTGACTTTTTCGTAACTAAAGGCATCGCTCCAGGATATTTAGACATTTCTTCATGTTCCGATCTATCATCAGATCATACCCCAGTTTTAGCTACAGTCAGCGCCACTGTAATTGAAAAAGAAAAAGCACTGCAGTTATTTAACAAGAGAACAGACTGGTGCTACTTTAGATCCCTGATTCATGATAAACTAAACAAGAAAATTCCGCTTAAAAATAGCGAAGACATTGAGTCAGCAGTAGCCTACCTTACCCAAGTAATTCAAGAGGCGGCCTGGGAAGCCACACCTGATGTGCCATTCAAAAAAACACAAGAATGTTGTCCTGCTGATGTGAAAAGAAAATTAAGGAAAACATGGTAAAGGACCAGATATCCATTCGATAGGATGCGCTATAACAAGGTCGTAGACCAACTTAAAACGCTAATAAAGGACCTCAAAAACAAAAGCTTCTAAGAATACTTAGAAAATCTAAGTCAAAGCAAGATTCAAATTATTCTATGGAAAGCGACTAAACGGATAAAACGCCAGAATGATCCAATTCCCCTTGCGTAAAGCAGATAACAGCTGGGCACGCACTGACTCTGAGAAAGCTGAACTACTGGCACAACATTTAGAAAAGTCTTCCAGCCACTACCATCAGCAGTAACGCCTGAAGAAGATTCTGAAATCCGAATATCTAGAGGCCCCTTTCAAATGTTGCCAATGCCAAAATTGTTCACGGTAAAAGAAGTTCGGGAATTCATCAACACAAATCTTCACCCAAATAAAGCTCCAGGCTTTGATTTAGTAACGGGGCAAATATTCAAAGGACTCCCCCGCAAAGGTTTCGTAATGTTAACCACTATTAACAACACAATTTTGAGAATAGGTTACTTCCCGGCACAAACGAAAGTCTCCCAAGTAATTATGATTCTTAAGCCAGGGAAAACACCAAACCTAACTGATTCTTACAGACCAATCAGTCTCTTGCCGATTATAAGTAAACTCTTTGAAAAACTGCTTGTCAATAGACTAACACCTATCATAGAAGAACTAAATCTTATACCTAATCATCAGTTTGGCTTCAGATATGAGCATTCCACCATTTAGCAGGTTCATCGAGTTGTTGACTACATCAACCAATCATTTGAAGAGAAGCAATACTGCACGGCAGTGTGCCTGGATGACGGCAAAGCTTTTGATAAAGTGTTGCATGATGGCCTCCTTTATAAATTGAAACATACACCGCCTCATCCATATTTTATTATATTGAAATCCTATCTAGAGGATAGACTCTTCCAGGTTAAATACGGACAACAACTAAGTGAACTGTATCCGGTACGTTCTGGAGTCCCACAAGGCAGTGTCTTAGGACCTATGTTATACCTGCTCTATACAGCTGATGTACCCACCAACACACAATCTCTAACAGCAACATTTGTGGATGATAAAGCCATCCTGATGAAACACAAAGATCCTGAAATAGCCGTTAAAATGCCATCTAAGCGAAATAGTGACATGGACCAAGCGATGGAGTAGCAGACTGAACGAAACTAAATCGCTACATATCACCTTTACAAAATGCAGAGGAAATACACCGCAAATCCATATCAACAATACACCATTACCGCAGGTTGCGGAGGTAAAATATCTCGGCAGGCACCTCGACAAGGGGTTAACATGGAGGGAACACATCTGGCATAAAAGAAAACAATTGGGGATCAAGTTCAGCAAACATAACTGGATGCTCGGTAGAAGATCCAAGTTGTCACTTCAAAATAAACTCTTAGTTTATAAGGTTGCATTCAAACCAATATGGGCCTATGGTATAGAGTTTTGGGGGACAGCAGCAAACACCAATATTCAAATCATGGAAAGATTTCAGACAAAACTGCTACGTGCAATGTGTGACGCACCCTACTTCTTAAGAAACATTGATATTTTGCGCGACTTAAAAGTGGACACAGTGAAAGAAACCATTACCAAACTCAGTGAGCGATACCTAAGTAAATTGGAGTCTCACAGCAATCCTCTTGCACTGAATTTACTCAATAACAGTTTAGACACTCAAAGACTAAGTCGAGTTAAACCACTACAACTACCTTATAGATTTACTTAGCAATCGAGATCGCAGTTCTTACTTGCCCACTGTAATAATCTAACCACATCTCCTCGGCTTCTAAGTTACTCATAGGTCACTGGACGTTAATCCTAACGCATTTTTCATGTCATTTAATCACTTATGTATCAAATTTGCTTATTGTGTATACAGATCGCAAATAGTCAATAAATAAATAAATAAAAAAAATTAAAAAGAATGAAAAAAAGGTAAGCAGTGAGAGTAAGTAAAAAGATGCGATGAACTTTAAAAGACGCGAAAAATATTTCTGAATTTGTAATATAGATAGCAGCACTACATAATGTACGCAGGTAGCATTACTGCTGTTGCAGTGAGTGTTGCTTTGTATACTTGAAATGGCGACGTTTAGTGTTCAATAACAACGTCTAATCATCAATTTTCTTCACTTGCGTGGTGAAACCCCCATTGAAATGCATCGTCAACTGAGTGAGACATGCGATGAAGGCGTTATGGGTGTTAAAAATGTGTGTTTGTGGGTGCAAAAGTTTGGAGGTCGAAAATTGTGTGATAATGGACCGAAGTAGTCTCGGGCCGAACCTAAATTGCGCGAATGGACCACGTTGTTATGGATTAGGTCGATTAGGTGTGCGTAATGTCCCCTCTAAACTTGGCATTTTCGTAGGATTTGTGTTGATGATCTGAAAATGCGGCGAGTCCACGAATGCTAACCAACGAACACAATGGCAATGTTTTAAAATATGTTAACACGTAATGCCGCCATAAATTTTCGGCCGTGAAAAACACTGTCCGTAGTCGCTCATTTTATAATCGAGCTGCTGTTGCGACGATTTTCCAATGGATAAGACACATCACTAAGGAAGATTACGTTGAAATGTAACAGAAGTTTCAACTTTCTTGATTAAGTACTTTTTCAGAAAAAAATAAGAGACCTCAGAACTTGAACGGACCTCGTATAGTTTCACTACAATGTCTTTTTAATGCTTGATTATAAAAATGACTATTAATATCAAATCAAGCAAGGCGATATAAACTAATTCCTATATAAACATGTAGTTATTCGACGCACATATAGGTACATTGCCTGAAGGAAAATCATAAAGTTACATCAAACACTCGACAAAACACTAGCACCTTTTGGACATCAAGTAAACTATATTTATGTTGTCAAACATAGAAATAGAAGGAATTCCTTTAAATATATTTTTTATTAGACTCAAACCACAAGGCAACAATAAAAGAGTATACTGATTACGTTGACTCTTAAATTCTATTGGTAAAGTTGAACAACCGTATAAATGAAAGAAATTGCTCAATGCAAAATATGTCAGTCCTACGGCTATACTTAGAACTATGGCAAAAATCACGATTATAAAACTCAGAAAAAGAAGATAGTAATAAAGTTAAATGTTTTCAGTGCCAATAGGATCTTCCAACAAACTACAAAGAATGTCAGATTTACAAACAGATAAAGATCAGAAAATTTTCTTCTGTTAGAAAAATGCAATCGCCCTATTCCATATCAGAAACCAATCATAATCAGACTCAATACAACACGTATTCATGTTCCTTACTTTGAAACAGGTCAGCTTACGCATCTCCAACAAAAATCACAACATTTGCTGCAGTATCCAAATAATATGATAACATTACAACAAACCATAGATTCAAAAAGAATCATGATTAACAACATCATAAGAAGAGCTAGTGAAACAATTAGTAAACTCTAATCACAGATAATGGCGCAACTACTCACAATAGCGCAGTGATTCTCCTCGGGGTTGCCCGAAAAAAGATATTTTTTGCGTCTTAGGCTGACAATCCTTTACCCCCCTTTCTCAAATTTTCGCAAGGTATGAACGTGGAACAATTTATTTACAAATGATAACAGTGGCATAAGTCGGTGTGGTGACCTCACAAATGTAAAGTGTGCAAAACGATTCTAAAAATAGACAACCAAACGTACGCTCAGAGCTCAGACACGCCACATTTCATAACAGCTGTAGAAAGACATATTATTGATTTCCAAAACACATTTTACTTTGAAATTCACTATATATATATATAGCGATCAAAAATATATCAAATTTGTGGTAGTTTCCCGTAGCTGATGAATTTTTTTAAAATTTGACCTTTTCAAACGCCTGCTGATAGTGGCGTGCAAATCATTGTAATCAGTGAAGGTAATCGTTTTACTGACTTTTGAAAAACAAAAAATATTTTTTATATTATTTAAATAATAATCGTATCAGATGTGGTTAAGCAGTTTTGCTTCCCAAATGTTCAGAAGACGATTTGCAGTGGTTGTACCCAAGGTGACTTCTCTGTGAGCTTGAAGCATAGTTCACGCTCCACAAGAGAACCATTTTCCATTTTCTGAAGTGCTGGAAGATCCAAAGTGGTGATGTCAAGAAATCTAAGGACTGTTCGACAGGAGTGTCATCCGCATAACCCGCCACAACCATCACCTCACGGCAGTCGGTATTTCTCACTAATTGTGTAACCCCCTGGACCAAAGACATTTGTTTGTAGTATTAGACGTCGTTTGCAGCAAGCTGGACTCGTTAAGAAGCCGATGATTTTTGAAAACAACAGGAAAGGTCGCTTAGAATGGGTGTAGTTGTACTAGAACTGGATGAGGGCGTAGAAAATGTGCTCTGGAGTGATAAAAACAAATATTGTTCGGGACGCACGGGATTCTCACAATAAAGCACAAGTGTCATTGTTTGTGTCTCCGGCCTTGGCACGTCGTTATGGATTGCTATCTGTATGAGAACATCCTCGAGAACACGATGCGCCCATATGCATGCAGAAAATGGGCAGAAGCTTAATTTTCCAACAGGACAATGATCCCAAACACCCAGAACTGGTTCGCTCGCCGTCGTGTGACCTTCCTCGACTGGCTCAGCAGTCCCCCCAGGGGCTCTGGGCAGAGCAGCGCCGTCTGGTCGGCAGTTTTATAGAATGTTAAAAAAAATTACTTCCAAGACGCCACGTTTTGAAATGAACTCAAAGAATGAATCAAACATTTTATGCATAATAATTAATTTGTTGCAACTAAAATGTATTCTACACTTTTCCTTTGTGGTTGGTTGAGAAACTGGGTGATATCAGTATCCAGTAGTAATCGGCAAGCATTTGGTAAAGTTTCTAAATAGCAGCAATGTCTTGGTGGAACTGTTCTCTATGTTCATCACTAACATCACCAAGAATCGGAGGAAGAAAGTCCAAGTGTGAATCTAAAAATTTATCTCCAAACTCATGTTACGACCCAATGGAGTTCGCACTTGATAATTTCAATTTTCGTCTTTATTAATTTTCATTCTATTGTTCAAGTCTTTTGTTCATCTCTTTAATCCGATAATTTTTCTTTTTGTTTGTTGCTTTGACGAATTTTTCATCAAGTCGAATTTTATATGCAAAGCTGGTAGAAAAATTTTCCCGCGTTTAGCGGGTGATTATTTTCTTTGGTTAATATGTTCGTTTCTTGTTGGCTATTGTTTGACAAGATTATTATTAAAAGGCACACACTCTGTTAGAGTTAAAATCACTCATTTTGAGTCCTTTTTCTTGTTGAGTGGACAGTTCACCTGGTTTTCTATTTAATCTTACATCTATATGTTGGTGTGTGTTTTCGTTTTCCGATAGCCTTCTTACACTCTCTCCTGAATTGCCTATTTCCTTTCCACCCCGCTATTTCCGAAATTTTAATGTATTCCATCACCTGATCCACCCATCGTAATCTCGGTCTGCCTTTATGTCTTCTTCTTTGTGGTTTCCATTTTGCAATTCTTCTCAGTAATAAATCCATCTTTTGATTTATACAACATATTTTCTGAGCTTTTATTGTTCTAGCTATATCTTTACCTTTTATTATATAATTTATTTTAGATTCTATTAATCTTTTGTACTCCATCTTTATTAGTCCAAATATTCCCCTTATTGCTATCTTGTAAATTCTGATATTTGTACTCTTGCTTATCTTTTTATTTTACATAAATAACTTGTATTTTTTATATGCTTTGGGGTTTGATTGTATTTTTGTGTTATTTTCACACTTCTGTTATTTTTATTATTTACCATTTAATATTTATAATTTTCAACTTTTTCAAATTTAATTTTTTTTTATTCTTCTTTCATTTTTTTTGCATTCACCACGCCTTCTATTTATATTTATAAACCTGGTTTTGTTTTCATTAATTTTTAATTCTCTTTCTTGCTTCTTCTTCTATTTTTAGAACTTCTATCTTTAGAACTATTACTTTTATCATCTTTTCTATAATCATGTACTTTAATTTACATTGTATAATAACTCCCTCGTGTGCTATGTTGAATAATACTATGGATAAGCCGTTTCGTTTTTTTTTTGCTCCTGTACCAAAGCGAAATTCCTTTGATAATTCTGTTTCTGACTTACTGCTGCTTTTGATCCGTTTATCGTTATTTGTATTTATCTTATTATTTTATTGGGTTTTCCTATTTCTTTCCCATCTTTTATATTCATGTTACGTTATTATAATTCAATATTATTTTAGTATGATTTTTCTATTATTTGTTATAGTGTATGTGTTGCATCTATAGTGAGTATTTCTTACTGAAATTATTGTTGACACTCCCTTATGGCTTCCGCAGTACATAGTTTCATCTTAATTAGATTAATCGTTGTTAGGATTTTATATACGATATTTAACAAACTAATTCTCCAGTAATTCTTAAAAACCATTCAGTTTTCTTTCTCAGAAACGGTATTATTAGCCCGGACAAATTATTTTGCGGCGAACAATATCGGTAAAAACGAGTGTTTAAATGCGAAATAAGTATAAAGTGGCGAGTGGATAAGTAAAACAAGTGTGACAAGAAACAATATACTAGTAGAAATTAAGGTAGGATTAGAATTAATAGCAGGGAAATAAACTTTGAATCGAGGAGAGAGATAAGAGAAGGCAAACTTCGAGCGAGGTGAAGTGATAAGCGCGGTCACGGACGCGTATTATCCGCGCCAAACGTAAACACAGCGTTGGATTAAGGCAAATTTTAATCGCAGAGAAATAAAATAAAAATACATAAACATAGTGTTTAAAACTAGTGGAAACCAAATAAAACTCATACTACCATAAAAATAAAAGTGAAAATAAAACAAAAACGTAAAATAAAACACGGAATGGACACAAAAATTCGCGCGTAAATACGAAATACAAAGTACAGAATGGAAGAACACAAAATGGAAAAAATACTAGAAGATATAAATTCTAAACTAAACCCAATAGAAAAAGTGGAAACGAAACTTGATAAAATACACAAGAATATAATAGAAGTAAAGAAGGAAAACAACCAACTAAAGATAGAGACTAGAATAGACCAACAAGAGAAGAAAATAGCTATGCTAGAAAAAGAATCAAGAAAGAAAAATATAATTATACACGGAGTTGAAGAAAGTTCAGAAGAAAGCGAACTCATACTAAAAGAAAAAACAATAATGGTTCTAAGGGACATGGATCTGCCAACATCCATGGAAGACGAGGTAATGGATATTCGAAGAATTGGGAAACCACATGACAAAATTAAAGTCCGTCCAATCTTAGTTGAACTAAAAAGCTGGACCAAGAAATTGGCAATCCTAAGAGCAACAAAAAAACTAAAGGGAACGAGAATTTATATAGAAGAAGACTACTCCAAAGAAATGCAAGAAATACGCAGGAAATTGAAGAACTACATGAAAGAAATCAGAAACAAAGGACATCATGTTATTATGAAAAATGATACATTAATAATAAATGGAGACCAATTCACACTACAACAGTTACAAATGATAGAATTACCTGAATAGTCAGACGGAGATAACGCAAACAGACCAAAAACAACAATACAAACACTGGGAAACATGGAAGGAATACAGACAAATACAGACTTAGATAAGAAGAAAGGAATAACTACCAGCGAGAGATCCCCAGAAAACCAGAACCAAGCCCTAAGAAACGAAGGTACGTCAGCGGAAGAGAAACTGTTGATGATTACACAAGTCAAAAGAACAAAAAACTAATAGAGCAAAATACAAGGGATAAACTGACGACAACAAAGGCAAATAACAAGGATAACGAGTATAAGGCAAATGTAGAAAAAAAGTTAGGTTTAGTTTATAAAGACACATTAAAAATAAAAAAGAATAAAAATAAAAAGAAGAAAAAAAGGAAAGCAAATACTAGCGCAACAACCCTAGACACAAGAACCAGAACCTTTATAGGCTGCTGGAACGTTAAAACTATGGCAGAAGTAACAAAAACGTACCAAATAGCAAACGAAATGGAAAAATACAAAATCAGTATATTAGGCATAGCCGAATCAAGATGGAATGGGATGGGTCAGAGAAAGTTAGCAGGCAACATTTCCATTATTTACTCAGGCTACGAAGATGAACAGGCACACAAAGAACGTGGGGTAGCAATAATGTTAAATAAAGAATCAACAAAAGCACTGTTAGAATGGGAAGGGTATCAGAAAGGATCATATGGGCAAGATTTAGAGCAAAATTTAGGAACATAATCATAATAAATGTGTATGCCCCAACAAACCAAGCAAGAAGATGAAGTGAAATATATGTTCTATAATCAAATATACACAATTATAACGAAACTAAAAACTAAATATACCCGAGATATTGTAATCATGATAGGTGACATGAACGCAAAAGTAGGAAGAGACTACGAGGGAAAGGAGAATGTAATGGGAAGACATGGAATAGGTGAGGCAAACGATAATGGCACAAGATTAACAGAATTCTGCGCCTAAACAACCTCACAATAGGAGGAACTTTATTTCAACATAAGGACATCAACAAAACAACTTGGACCTCACCAGATGGAACAACTCACAACCAAATTGACCATATCCTCATGGAAAAGAAATGGAGAAACACATTGCAAGATGTAAAAGCTATGAGAGGAGCAGACTGCGCATCAGATCACACGCTAGTGCGAGCAAAAATTAAAATCAGTATAAAGCCAAGTATAAACTCAACCCAAAAGAAGAAAACTTAACGTAAATAAATTAGACGCCCCAGAAATAAAAGAGAAGTTCAAAGAAGAGATAGAAAGAAAAGCCAGCACTATGATGGACCCATCGATACTATCTATTGAAGAGATATGGAACGCTTATAAAAACACATTAAATGAAACAGCAATAGAAATAATAGGTTATAATGAAAGACACGATAAAACATGGATCTCAAATGAAACAAAAATGAAACTGAAAAGAAGAAAAACAACAAGAGCAAAACTCCTAATAGAGAAAAACCAAGACCAGAGGAAAATATGGCAAGAAAACTATACCAAAGAAAACAATGAAGTAAAAAAGAGCGCAAGACAAGACAAGAGAAATTACATAAACAGCATGACTAGAGCAGCGGAAGAGGCAGCCAGGAAGCATGATTCTAAAACACTATACAAAATAACAAAAAAACTCGTGGGACCAAACAAAATGACGTCAACCAAATTAAAAGGAAAAAATGGAAGTACTCTCACACAAGAGAAATTAAAACAGATGGGTAGAACACTTCACCGAAATATACAAAGCATACGCAAAGACTAATGAAATAGAAGACATAATAGACATACATGGAACACTGGAATTGCCTACAGAAGAAATTTCTAAAACCGAAATAAGGAATGCAATACAAACACTGAAAAAGAATAAAGCAGCAGGGATAGACGGAGTCCAAGTAGAATTAATAAAAATACATCCAAATTACTCAACCGAACTACTTTATATACTACTAAACAAGATATGGACACAAGAACAAAAACCAAAGGAATGAACAGAAGGTATAATACAAATAAACTCAAACAAAACTAAACTACTAAGCAAAAACAACATGGGCAATACAAGAATACAATTAGAGGGAAGAGAGATAGAGGAAATAGACGAATTCTGCTACCTAGGAAGCATAATAAGCATCAAAGGAGGCACAGAGAGGGATATAGAAACATAGGACAAGCACAGAAAGCCTTCAATTCACTATTTAAAATTTGGACGTCAAACAATATCAGCAGAAAAACAAAACTCCGACTCTTCCACAGTAATGTAAAAAGTACACTACTATATGGAGCAGAAACCTGGAAAGAAGACAGAAAACACTATAAGAAACTGCAAACATTTATAAATAAATGCCTCAGAATTTTGCGGAATCTTCTGGCCAAGTAATCAGTAATGAGGACCTTTGGGAAATGACAAAGAGGAAAGAATAGAATAACCATAAAAAGCGCAAGTGGAGATGGATTGGTCACACCCTTAGAAAACCGATAGGAAATATAACCAGGCAAGCCTTGGTACAATAGGACAGGAAAGAAGGAGGCACCAACTAATACTTGGAAAAAAACAATTACACAAGAACTAAAACAAGTAGACCTAAACTGGAACCAAGCAAAAAGAATAGCAAAAGATAGGAAAAAATGGAAGGAACTAATGGAAAGAATTATGACAACGGAACGGATCCCAGACAGTGCGTGAGACTGGCTATCTCACCACAAGAAGTCTAAAGCTAAAGCAAATGAAACGCCCCAACAAGGGCGCCCTTTGCTCCAACAAAGGAGCTATATGATCTATGATGATGATTATTAGCCCGTGGGTCCATTGTTGAGGCCCGCGTTCCTCCTCTCATATTTGTTCTAGGATCTCATATATTCTGCCCTTTAGCTTTTCACCACCATTTTGGATCAAATCATTACATATGTTGTCTGGTCCTACCGCTTTGTTCCGTTTAAAGTTTCTCCTATTTTTCATATTCTTCTCTTGATAGTATAATATCTCCTTCTACTCCTTTATGTTTATATTTCTCTATTTCCTTTGTATTTGTTTAATAACTGTTTAAAGTATTTTTCCACAAATCACTTTTAATGTATGCCTTTGCCTCATACGTCATGGTAGGTCGTATGACGGTCTTATACAAAACAGTTTGTAGTTAGTCGATAATCGAATCTCGGAGTGGAAAATGGAGCTGAGTACTGATCTTGATGCTTTTGCTCTTAAGAGCACTCTGTCGATGTGTGGTTTCCAGGTTAGTTTCCTATCTAGAATTACCCCAAGGTAGAATGTTTCTTTCAGAACATCTCCCTTTCAAATATCCTGTGATTTGCCTAATTTTTTCGCCAATAAAGTGGTCTTCTGGTCACCTGCCGCACCATTATTTTGGTAGATCCAGTTTTTTCTAGAGTCTACAGTTGACAAACAATGTTCGTCGGCATAGAGCCTTGTGGGTCACCGGTTAGAAGTCGATTCTCCGATGATATTACGGCACCAAACTGGATACGGTACTTTCTTGTGGAGAGAAAGGTCAAGTTAAACCATTGGCAGTGAAGAGCATCTTGTCCACTAAGCTATGATGTCGTACTTTGTCGAAGGCCTTAATCATATCTAGGAAGGCTACACCGATAGTTTGATTCTTCGCGTAGTCCTCAACAATGAGGGTAGTAGAGTAGCTGAAGCGGAATTCAAACTGACGCTTCGACAACCATCTTCAGGAGCTTGTAGATTATTTGCTCTACAAGCTTTCTTTCGGTCGACAGGAGACTTATCGGCTGATAGTCCTAGGAGAAATTTCCAGATTTTGCAGTCTTGGAGAGCATGACGACATCCGCTACATTCTAAGGACTGGGGAAGTAGCGGAAGCGAAGAACAGCATTGATAGTAATGAGTATGCAGACGATCGCTTTCTTAAGGAGAGCCTGCACCACTCGGTTTGGGATTCCATGCGGGCCGGATCCCTTGCGGGGTTTGAGGGCTCGGATGAGTTGGAGGACTTCTTCGTAGGTCTGGATTTAAATATTCCTGGAGCTCCTGCTCCTGAGGTCACACTGACGCTCCAGGTTGTCAGCGAAGGCTTCAACTTTGTCCTGTGTTGAGTAGACAACGCCTCCCTCTCCATAGATGGGTAGAGTCGGAGAAGGACGATTCTGTAGGACCTGGGCCATCTTCCAAATGCTGTTGGCGGCCACGTCGAGTGCTTCCAGTTTAGTATCCCATGCGGCGTTGCGAACTGACATAAAAAAGTTATACGTAACAGAATATCAGAAAAAAATCTATTGAAGCTAAAATGAATTAACGATAATACTAAATTTTTTAAAATTTATTATCAATATTATCTAAGTAATTCTGTTTAACCTTTTTGTTTTTTATGATTTAATTTGATTCTGTTTCTGTTGGCAGGTCTTTTGTACCTTTTGTTATCACGATTCTTTAGGTGGATCTTTTCTTGCTTTGTACTTTATGACTTTAGAATTATTAAAAATGTTAACAAATCAATGACCTAAAATTATTTAAATAACTTGACGTTGAATAACTGGCAAAATAATTTAGTACTGCGTCCGGAACAAAATCAGTTCTCTTGGTACTATCTGGTGTAGATGTTGGATGGCCCTAAAGGCCATCTCCGTGCTATCTCGCAGAGGGGTTGGGATCTTTGGGCGCTTGTGACGGCGCCTCTGTCGACCTCATAGTTATATAGGCCACAGAAGGTGGAGTTTTCGTGGCCCTGAATGCTAAAGTGTAGATCTTGAGCGATCTGGGAGATAAACTTCTGGAGGGTGGAAATATTAGCGTCTCGATTGAAGTTCATTTCGTAGTTCTCTCTATGAACAACAGGTGCTCAAAGGGCGCCGATTCAGTTATGATTCCTGGAGTCTTGTTGTTAACGTTATGTCTTTTGCCGAGATCCTTTAAACCGTGACCTCATACGTCATGGTAGGTCGTATGATGGTCTTATACAAAACAGTTTGTAGTTAGTCGATAATCGAATCTCGGAGTGGAAAATGGAGCTGAGTACTGATCTTGATGCTTTTGCTCTTAAGAGCACTCTGTCGATGTGTGGTTTCCAGGTTAGTTTCCTATCTAGAATTACCCCTAGGTAGAATGTTTCTTTCAGGATATCTCCCTTTCAAATATCCTGTGATTTGCCAAATTTTTTCGCCAATAAAGTGGTCTTCTGGTCACCTGCCGCACCATTATTTTGGGAGGTCCAGTTTTTTCTAGAGTCTACACATGACAATGTTCGTCGGCATAGAGCCTTGTGGGTCACCGATTAGAAGTCGCTTCTCCGATGACATTACGGCACCAAACTCGATACGGAACTTTCTTGTGGAGAGAAAGGAATGGTCAAGTTAAATCATTGGCAGTGAAGAGCATCTTGTCCACTAAGCTATGATGTCGTACTTTGTCGAAGGCCTTAACTACATCTAGGAAGGCTACACCGATAGTTTGATTCTTCGCGTAGTCCTCAACAATGAGGGTAGTAGAGTAGCTGAAGCGGAATTCAAACTGACGCTTCGACAACCATCTTCAGGAGCTTGTAGATTATTTGCTCTACAAGCTTTCTTTCGGTCGACAGGAGACTTATCGGCTGATAGTCCTAGGAGAAATTTCCAGATTTTGCAGTCTTGGAGAGCATGACGACATCCGCTACATTCTAAGGACTGGGGAAGTAGCGGAAGCGAAGAACAGCATTGATAGTAATGAGTACGCAGACGATCGCCTTCTTAAGGAGAGCCTGCAGCACTCGGTTTGGGATTACATGCGGGCCGGATCCCTTGCGGGGTTTGAGGGCTCGGATGAGTTGGAGGACTTCTTCGTAGGTCGCTGGATTTAAATATTCCTGGAGCTCCTGCTCCTGAGTCATGATCCAGGTTGTCAGAGCAGCGTCGTCCCATGATGAGGTCAGACGATTCTGTGGGACCTGGGCCATCTTCCAAATGCTGTTGGCGGCCACGTCGAGTGCTTCCAGTTTAGTATCCCATGCGGCGTTGCGAACTGACATAAAAAAGTTATACGTAACAGAATATCAGAAAAAAATCTATTGAAGCTAAAATGAATTAACGATAATACTAGAATTTTTTTAAAATTTATTATCCAATATTATCTAAGTAATTCTGTTTACACATTTTTTTTTTATGATTTAATTTGATTCTGTTTCTGTTGGCAGGTCTTTTGTACCTTTTTGTTATCACGATTTTTTAGGTGGATCTTTTCTTGCTTTGTACTTTTTGCTTTAAATTTAAGAATATTTAAAAATGTTAACAAATCACAATGTGACCACAGATAAAAAATATTTAACAATTCTGAATAAATTAGAAAATAATGTTTATAAAAAATAGAGTAAAACAAAAAAATATTTTTTTTTATAAATTACCTTAGTTATGGTTACAAAAATTTGACATTATAAAATACTAAAAAGCAAAATGATAAATAATATTAATTACTAAACTAATAGAATATTAGTTTACAAATATAACAATTTTACCAATTTTGATAAATGGATACATTTTAGTATCAGAAAAATGGGTTATCGATAATACTGCCAGATCCTGATGAGAAATATCTACACTGTCTGATTAGTTTTCACCACGCACTGTAAATATTATTCGACCATTAAGTAGTTCTGGTTTTATTGTGGCTAAATAGTTCTGGAATGTAACGAGCTGATAAAGATGATTTATTATTACAATATTTACTTTTGAATAACAATCGGGAACAGCTTGTTAACTAAGCTAATTTAATAATCACCGCCGCTTATCACAGGCTAGCCGGCAGTCCAGTTTATGAACGTGCGCATTAGGTAATAGTTGGAAGCTCGTTTTTGTCCGTTTACCGTTTAGTCCAATAACGTATTAGCTGGAAATGTTTAAGAGGTAGCAAAACGAAGTTGAAATTAATGACGAGCGAGATTTGCCGATAATCGTTTTCAATAAGGTAAATCCAGTTCTGCCAGTTCTTTCTGTTTTTTGCCACAACTTTGTGTTATTACTTATACGTAGTTATTTGTACAGTTCTTTCTACTACTGTATAAAGTTATTTATTAAAAACGTGTACAGTTACAGCTAGCAGTTTTTTTATAAAAATATTTTGTTCTAGATACCTTTATTTTAATCATGTCTAAAGCAGTTGACTGTTTTGTTTTCTATTTTTATATGAGTTTTAATAATGTTAATCGAAAAAATAATGAGAAAGGTAAGAGAATATGACTTAATGTTCTGCGTATAAAATTTGTTCAAATACGAAGAGCGTTCGAGTTCTAGGTTCCTAAGTTTCTTTTTTTTTGAAAAAGTACTTATCCAAAAAAGTTGAAATTTCTGTTACTTCTCAAAGTAATCTTTATCTAGAAATACACATCATTCACAAAGTCGTCGCCATGATTACATGGCTGCTGAGAAAACTTCTTTAGTGTGTGCAACAGCGACTCAATTGCAAAATGAGCGGCAGTGAAGTGTCCTTCATAATCGGAAATTAATGGCGGTATCACGTGTCAACATGTCTTGAGACATTGCTACCCGCGTAACCTTGTGTTAATCGGTCAGCATTAGTGGGACTCACCTTGAGGAAACTTTTCGCATTTTTAGGTCATCATGCAAAATGAACTTTACAGATCTTACGGAAATGTTAAGTTTAGAGGCGATATCACGCACATTTCATAACTTTTCTCACTCGCGCAATCATGGTTTCGGTCCGACTGGTTCGTGGTCGAGGCCGTTTCGGTTCATTGTCACACAACTCTCGACCTTCTTTAAACTGTCGCTCCCTAAACGCATATTTTTAACCATAAGACCTTCACCGCATGTCCCACTTAATTTATGATCAGCGTTTTACCACGCAAGAGGAGAAACGGATGATTACATGTTGTTCTTGAACAGTAAACGTCGCCATTTAAAGTACACAAAACAACAACACTGCAATTGTGGTAATCAGACCTGTGTACATTATACAGCGCCGTCATCTATATTATAAATTCAAAAATATTTCCCGCGTCTTTTAAAATAAACCGCATCTTTCTACTTCAGAAAAAAATTAAAGACCTTAGAACTTGAACACACCTTGTAGTTATTTGATGCACAAAACAGTTCCCATTTGACTGTCGAGTGATACGCACTTTGACTACGCTCTGCTATCTTCGAAAGTGCCAAGTGCAGGTCAACTAAATTCAGTGCCGCTCAGTTGATAACCGATAAATACGCTTATTGCAGCTAGTAAATCGTATGTACAAACACATTATTGGTTATATTAATCTATTAACTCTGTGTATATAAAAATACTAAAAATCAATAATTAATACACGTTCCCTATGGGAAATGGGACTGGTCCTGGACCCCCAGACCCGTTAATGCAACCCGCTTCTGAGAATTACGGATTCACATTCAGTCTCCTTAACTGTCAGGGAAATCAACAATCTAACCAATACGGTAGCCAACCAAATTCTCAATTCTCATTTGCACCTTATGGACAACCAATACCCCCCTCCTATGCAATGAACTCTCACACATCCGTGCCACTTGCCAATTTTGTTACCCGCACTAAATCCAACGACCCAACCTCAAACAAAAACCCATCGGAAAGTGATGAATTTAATTCTGTAATCATGGACGACGAAACCATAGAATCAACCTCACAAAAATTCAAACACGCGTGGCAAACAGTCAAAAACAAAAAAGAAACAACTCGCAACCACATTCAACAAATCAACAAACTACTCCTATAACTACTTCCAATGGATTCGAGGTACTCTCACAAATTCCAAGCAGCAGTGCAAACCTGAACCAAACATCCAGTACTCAGCAAAATAAAATCTCAAACTCACCACCTTTTTATATTTACGGGGTAAACAACTACAACGAAATGATCACAAATGTAAATACAGTACTAGAAAGAGAACAATATTACACAACAACGTTATTGAATAACACGATCAAAATCAACACCAACACGTCATATTCCTACAGGAAACTCAAAACGCATCTTAAGAACGAAAACATAATACACCACACCTACCAACTTAAGGAGGTCATTAAAAAAGAACTAGGTAAATAAGGACATAAAGTTTGCAGTATCATTAACATTCGTCACAGACTAACTAAGTAACCACTACCATTATTTGTGGTAGACTTAAAACCTAAAGATAACAATAAAACCATATTCGACGTAAAACATATCGATATCAAAGTCGAGTCGCCTAGTAACAATAATATGTCAGGATTACGGCCATATATATATATATATATATATATATATATATATATATATATATATATATATATATATATATATTATCAAGACCTTTCTACCATACAGTGTAAAGTATGTATTTACAAAATAACTAAACTAATTCTTGACATAATATTTAAAACTAAAAATTATTCTTGATTTCTACTCGTATGTACTAATCTGGTCCACTCCTTTTTGTTCTGTGCCATTACCTTCGCTTCTTGCCATGTTATTCCTTTCTGAAGAAGTTTTTCTTCTACTGTTCTTGTCCATGTTTTTCGTGGTCTTCCTCTTGTTCTACTGGTACCTACTTTCAATTCCCATATTTTCTTAACCTGTCTATCTTTGTCCATTCTAAGTAGATGTCCTAACCATTGTAGCTGTCGTGTTTCTATTTTTTTTTTCAGTGGTTCTACTTTAAGTTCTTCTCGAATTATTTGATTTCGTATTTTATCTCTTCTGCTTACTCCTAGTACTTTCCTCAGATATTTCATTTCCATACTTTGTAGTTTACTTTCCTGTCTCTTCGTTGTTACCCGCGATTCCCTCCAAATGTCAATGTCGGTAGATAAATTGTTTTATATATGGTGAGTTTTGTTTTCCTAGAAATCTCTTTGTTGTTCAAGAATGTCTTTCCTAGTGCGTAGTACAACTTGGCAGTGTTTTCTATTTGTTTGTTTAGTTCAGCTTTGTGTCCTCCTTTGCTGTCTATAGTAACTCCTAAATATGTGAAACTTTTGACTTGTTCTAATTTACTGTTGTTGATTTTTATGTTTGTCTGTTCTTCTTGTTTACCAATTGCCATGACCTTAGTTTTGTCTATGTTAATTTTCATGTTGTAGTCCTCTAACGTTTCTTTCCATATTTTCAGATTGTATTGTAGGTCCCTCTCCTTTGGTGCGAATATCACAACGTCATCAGCAAACGCACATTCCAAGATGTTTATTCGTTGCATGTTTCTGTATCCTACACATAATTTCGCTACTTTTGACCTACATGCGTTAATAATGTCGTCCATGAGTAGTATGAACAGCAGAGGCTTAGTACACCACCTTGTCTTAGGCCATTGCTTGTTATGAACTCTTCCGATTGTGAGTATCTAGTTCTTACATAGTTCCTGCAGTTTTGGTACATGCTTTTGGTGGCATTAAGCAATTGTTTTCCTACACCCTTCTAATTAGGCTCTTCCAGATCTTTTTCTTGGTGCGCGGTCAAAAGCTTTCTAAATCGATGAAGGCTAGGTAAACTTTTCTGTCTTGTTTTAGTGTTCTTTCTATTACTTCTTTTAAGCTAAATATGTGGTCTTGTATACTATGTCCTTTTCTGAATCCGCTTTGAGAGTCTATTAGTTGTCTTGCTAGGACTTTTCTTAGTTTCTGTTCTAAAATTCTTTCATAAACCTTGCATGCTATGCTCAACAGTGTTATTCCTCGGTAGTTATGACAACTAAGCCTATCTCCTTTTTTGTACAGTGGTAATATGATTCCCACTTCCCACTCTTTTGGTATTCTATCGGTTCTCCAAGCCTCTTTGCAAATGTCTAAGAATATTTGTGCTCCATATTTTCCCATAGTTTTCAGCATTTCTGCCTCTCCGTCGTGTCCAGGTGTTTTCCCATTCTTAACGTTTTTTATTGCTTCACATAGTTCCTTCATTGTGGGTTCTTCATCCGTTATTACTTCCATTCTTTCTGCTCTTTGTTCTCCTTCTTCATCTTTTCTTGAATTTTGTGTTACCGTTTCATCTACTGTTAGGATTTCTTGGAAGTGTTCTTTCCATATCTTTATCACTTCATTTTCTTCGGTTATGAGTTTACCTCTTTTATTCTTGACTTGGTTTAATATTGTTTTCTTCTCTGTTCTACAATTTTTGAGCACCCTATAAAATAGCTTCTGGGTTTCTTTGCTGTTATGTTCCATTCTGTGTCCGAACTTCTCCCATGACTTTTCTTTAGCTGTCTTTATTATTTATTTAACTTTATTCTTTTGTGCCTTGTATTCTTGGTATACTTCTTCAGTTTCCTTATTTAAATAATTTTTCCATTTCCGTTTCTTTGTTTTAATTTCGTTTTTAATATCTTCATTCCACCAATCTGTTTGTTTATTTTGGTTATTTATTTTGGCTACCCCACATACTGCCTTTGCCAGATTTCAAAATTCTTTTAAATATTTCCCATTTATTGTCTGTCTTCGTGTAGAAATCTTTCGTCCAGTTTTCGACTTCTTTCTGTATTAGTTCTTGGTATTTTGTCTGATATTGTTCTTCCTTGAGCATGTAAGTCTTAATCTTTTCATAAACTTTTTCTTTTGCAAGTTTTCCTTCTCTTTGTTTGTTTTCTGTCCATGTGTCTTATTTTTCCTACTAACAGGTAGTGATCGCTGTAAATTTCGGGACCTCTTCTTACCCTAACGTCTTGAATCATATTCCTTTTGGCGTTTTCTATCAGGATGTAGTCGATTATTGATTTTTCGTCTCTACTTTTAACTTCCCTGGTGTACTGATTAATTTTCTTATGTTCGTAAAACGTATTTGTGACAATGAATTGGTTCTCTCTGCAAAAGTCGAGTATTCTTTTTCCATTATTGTTTCTTTCTTGTTCTCCAAATTTGCCTAGTGATTCTTCCGTTGACTTATTTTTTACTCCTACTCTTCCTTTAAAATCACCTACTGTGATTACTGTCCCTTTACTTTCTTCTGTGAGTAATGTTAGTTCGTTCCAAAATCGGTCCTTATTGTTTACATTATCGTCTTCGTTTGGGCCGTAGACTGCTATTGTTATTTTGTGTTGGTCTTCCCCTATTTCTACTGACATTAATCTTTCATTTATGCATGTCCAATTACAAATTATTTTTGCCCATTTCTGATTGACAATGTATGCTACACCTCCTTTTGCTCTCTGATTTTCTTGGACTCCGCTGTATATCATAATATAATTATCTTCTAATTGAATCATTCCTTGGCCTTTCTTTTTTGTCTCAGTTGCTACTGTTATTTCTATCTCAATTTGTCTCAGTTCCTTTACTAGCTCCTTCTCTTTCCCACTAATTCCTCTTACATTTCATGTTGCTAAATTCCATGTTTCATGCTTCTTTTCAAATTTCTTTTTAGGTTCTCTTGTTTTTGTGTCTTTTTGGTGTTTGGGTTGTTTCCTATTCAAATGCCATTTCATTGCCTGGTCGTCGTCTTTATATTTGTCGTGCAATCCAAAATCGGTAATCAGTTTTTTGGATCGCCGTTGGTTATTTCTCTTGCTTTTCTTAACTCTTTCATTGTCTCTTCCCATCTCCACTCTATTCCATTTATATACAGCTTTCTAAATCCTATTTTAGCGGTTTTTCCATGTGTTCTCTCCTCCTGGGCCCTTTTCCTGATTTTGCCTTGTATTTCTCTGTCTTTCTTGGATAAATCATCGTTGATAAATATCTTGACCTCTTTATTCCCTTTTAGTTTGCTTTTGTTCATCATAACTACTTTCTTATCATTGGAAGTTTCTAGTTCGATTAGACAGGTTTTTTGGCCTAGTTTCTTAACTGATTTAATTGGTACTTCTATTCCCAGTTTCTCTTTGAATACATTCAATATGCCTTCTTTCAAAACCTTCACGTTTGATGCTTTCGTTTTGTTCTTGTAATTTTTTGATCTCGTCTTTATATTCCTGTTGGTTCTTACGAATTTCTTTGACTTCTGTAGTGAGGTTCTGCATCATAACAAACATTTTTTGTAATGTATCGTCTTGATTTCCTTTTTTTTTCTGGCGATCTCTTTGTTAATTTACTTCTACTGAATACGTCTATTTGTCCCGATGGTTTCCTTTTCTTTGTTCCATCTTCCGATGTACTAAACTCATTCTCAGAACTATCCATATTTTAGGTTTGGTTTTAATAATTCTGAGTGCGGCTCTGTTCCGTATTTACTATATACAATATTGTATGTACAGCTGTGCTCAGCGATAAGAGCCTTGCCCGAATCTACTTCTCGGAGGTCAAGTCTCCTCTGATGCACGTACTTAAATATTAAACTGAGAAATTAGCAGTTTTCTCTTACTTTAATTGGCACACTTATTTTTATTATTTCCACCTTCACCGTTATGCTTTAAATAGTATTATTATTTGCTCGAAACCTCCCAAAATGGGTAAATTGCTTCGGAGCGATTTATAAACACACGCACTTACTCTAGGCCAGGACCGTCGCCTTTCTTAAGGTTCTTAAATGTGGTGGCGACCACGAAACTTCAGCCAAATGTGCTGTTTGTAGCGGGAATCACCCAGCTAACTATAAGGGATGCTCAGTGTACCAAGACTTACAGAGAGCCAGGAATGCCCCGTTCAGAGGAACTTCGAATATAACGCGTCCACAACAGATACCGAATGAAAACGAATTCCCTCCACTTCGAAACCATATTTACAACATAAACAACGACACTACAAATTCCTTGCAAAATAAACTATCCTACTCACAAATAACAGCAGGAAGAACTAACAACCTTCAAAATAACGATCAAGCATCTTCTATAAACCAAATCCTTGCTAACTTTCTTAATTAATTTAAATCAATGTTCTCCCAACTAATTAGTCCGAACAGCATGGTCTTAAACATCCTCTCAATAGTTATTAATAACTTAAACATAAAAATGGCGACTTCGTTGCGCATCGTTGTCTGGAATGCTAATGGCATTTCTAACCACATCCCAGAATTAATCTCATTCTTGCAATTACAAAATATTGATTAATTATTAACTTCAGAAACCTACGCAACAACAAGAACACTAATAAAAATCCCGTTCTATACCATATACCTTACTAAATCACTCCGATGGTGCGGCGCACGGTGGGACAGCAGTTGTAATCAAAAATACAATCAATCATCACGAATGGGTGTCTTATCAGACCAATAAAATTCAAATTACAAGCATAAAGGTGCATTCTCCCCTTTCCCCAATGATAATAGCAGCAGTTTACAGTCCTCCAAGACACTCTATCTCTACCTAAGAGTACGATGAGTTTCTGCAAACATTCGATACAAAATTCATCATAGGAGGTGACTGGAATGCTAAAAACACAGCGTGGGGTTCCAGGTTAAATAATTTAAGAGGCCACAATCTACTGCCAGCCATTGAAAACCTCAGATGCAGTTATATTTCCACTGGCCAGCCTACCTACTAGCCTACCGATACAAGCAGGCTACCAGACCTACTTGATTTTGCAGTAACATGTGGTATAACGAATACGTTCACACAAATAGAAGCTAACTTCGATCTCTCATATGACTACTCCCCGGTTATAATTACTCTAAGCACTACAATTATCTACAAAGAGTCTACTCCAAAACTATGTACAAAATTCACCTACTGGGTACATTTTAGGAATTTGTTAGAAGGAAACCTCAATCTTGCTCTGTGAATTAAAAGCGCTGAAGACCTTGACGAAGCAACAAAATACCTGACGACAATGACACAAGATGCTGCTTGGCAAGGCACGCCCAACCCAATGGTTCATCAACAAATACACAACATTCCTCGCCACATTTCGAGACCTTGTTGCCCAGAAACGGAAAGCACGAAAAAAGTGGCAAAGAACCAGCGATAGGTACGACAAAACCTTACTCAACCGACTTACACATCAACTACACAACGTGTTAATAAAATCAAAGAACAATACCTTCCACCATTATATTACTAATCTGTCACCTGACGATCGCACGTTGTGGAAAGTAACCAAAAAATTCAAACGACCAATTGCCACCATACCTCCCATCAAGAAACCGGACGACACTTGGGCCAGATCAGAGGAAGACAAGGCCGAAGCATTTGCTGAACATTTCGCTAACATTTTCACGACACAACAATCCCAACCGAATACCGACAATTCTGAAATTAATTTACTTCTGGATGCTCAATGCTAATTGTTGTTACCAATCAACCAATTCTCACCGAGAGAAGCACGACAACAAATATTAGCCACCAATATCTGCAAAGCCCCAGGATACGATCTGATAGTAGGAGAAGACCTTCAAAATCTTTCTAAAGAAGCCATAGTACTCCTCACCACAATATTTAACAGCATCCTCAGACTATGCCATTTTCCAACCCAGTGGAAGTTTTCCCAAGTTATTGCAATCGCGAAACTTGGAAAACCTTCTTCACAACCCTCTTCCCGCCGTCCAATCAGTCTTTTACCCCTGACATCCAAGGTTTTCGAACGGCTACTCCTCAAGAGAATCCATAGTGATGTAAATTTAGAGCACATAATTTCAAATTACCAGTTCGAATTCCGCCAACAACACTCGACGATTCATCAAACTCACCGAATCGTTATTAAAATAATGGAGAGCCTCGAAACAAAACGAATTTGCTCAGCTGCATTTTTGGATATTCAGCAGGCATTTGACAGGGTATAGCACGCAGGTCTACTATACAAAATTAAGCTCCACTTCCCAAGTCAATTATACTTGTTATTAAAGTCATACCTTAGCGACAGGACTTTTCAAGTCAAGATCAATAGCACTGTATCTACTTATCACAAGATTACTTTTGGAATCCCGTAAGGCAGCGTGTTGGGACTTCTGCTGTACTTACTGTATACCTCTGATAGTCCTCTCACAAATAACACATTAATTGCAACGTTTGCCGACGATACGGCTATTCTCTCAAGCAGCGAAAATCCGGAAACAGCTATAGCATATCTACAAAATCACCTCAACATTCTTCAAGACTGGTTCGACAAGTGGAGAATAACAGTGAACAGATAAATCAACTCATGTTACGTTTACCAATAGACGCATCGTGTGCCCACCCGTATTATTTAAAAACACCCCCATACCTCAGAAAACTGAAATAAAATATCTTGGCTTACATCTAGAACAGAAATTACTTTGGAACACGCATATTAAAAAAAAAAGAAAACAAATAGACCTTAAAATAAAACAGACGAACTGGCTGATGGGGAGACGATCTCAGCTCACCTTACAAAATAAAATACTCCTCTATAAAATAATTTTAAAGCCCATCTGGTTATATGGAATCCAGCTGTGGGGTTGTACTAAGGCATCATATACCAAGATCCTACAGAGATGTCAATCAAAAATTCTTAGAACCGTAACTGATGCTCCGTGGTATGTCTCAAATGAAAATCTCCACAATGACCTTGGAACTCCTTATGTAGCGGAAGAAATCAAAAGACTGGCTAAATCCTACATCAAAAAATTGGCAGAGCATACTAATCAACTCGTGGAACAATTGTCCGTCCAACCTACCGTCACTAGGAGGCCAAAAAGAAAATGGCCACAGGATCTACCTCCTCACGATAATTAATTAATACTAGTTGAAATAAATATGGGGCTAAGGCACTGGCCGAATCCCCCTCATGTCATGTAATTAAAATCATAACATTATGATAATTACTCCCATAAAGAGAAGATTGTAAATATGCATGGTTGATAAAAAAAAATTTTGATGCACAAACGATATGAAACATAAATGTTTTAATATGAAACATAAGCGCGGTTAAGTTGAAAGGAGAGTCAATTTTTAATTCTATGTATTAATTGTGGTTTCTTTTCATCTCAGTAACTTTTGAGGTATTTCGAGTATTATTTTTTTGGTATTTATTTTTGCAGTTTATTAATTAAGTTCTGTTTTGTGGTCCCTTTAGTTATTTGATAGACTATTGCAACATGCTTGCCACCTGCAGCACTGAGACAATGTGAAATTTTTATTTTACTTTGAAGCCTTTGGCAATTCTTTTCCAGTCTCGTTCGCTTGTTGGAAACTGCGAAATATGAAAAATTTTGTGTATTACTACAAACAAACTATGGTTTCGACTATTACGATTTGTCATTTGGATTTTATTATATTTAGGACAATGGTCCGGAAGAAGGTTCAGATCTTGCCATAGACGGAGAAGTGCATATCCAAATTTTAACTTACTAACCCTATCAATTAAATTATGTTACCTACAGCAATAAAACTAATAAAAATGAAAGATACAAACGACAAGAAAAAGTCCTACATTCGTCAAAATAAAGAGATGGATAAAAAAGTACTTATTCTACATCTGAAAGACGCGCGTAACTAGGATTATACCATAGTACATATATAAAATGTAACAAACTGATCGTCAGCAACGTAGTATACAAGGCAAATGACAAAAAAGGACAGTAGTGGGCAGATCTCCTAAGGGACAGTTTCGAAGAACAGATAAAAAAAATAACAAACACTACACAAAAACTAAGAAACAATAATAACAAAACTAGTAATAAACGTTTACAAGAGTTAAATGATTACCAGCATGGAGACAAAAAAATGACAGAACATGAAAATATAAAAAATAGGAACATGGAATATAAGAAGCCTTACCAAAAGGTAAGCTATACATTTAAATGAATCGAATTAGATATACTACTGCTAGAAGTTAAGAAAAAAGGGAAGGGAGATATAGTACGAGAGGGCGAAATGTTATATTTTATAGCAAAGTAACAGCAAATAAAAAGGCAGCACAAGGAATAGGATGCATGCTTAAGAGAAAGCTAGTAAGTAGTGTCTCAAATTGGAAAGGGTAGTCAGAAAGAATAATAACACTAGATGTCATGGTTGACAAGAAAACCAGATAACGGTAATAGGAGTATATGGATCCAATGACGACGACACAAAAGCAGCAAAAGATAAGTTCTGGGAAGATTTAGGAAATTATACATAGTAGGCGATTTTAATGGAAAAGTAGAGAAAACGAGAAAAGGGTCGGAGAAGGTAATAGGCAAGCACGGATAGAGCAAAAGAAATGACAACGGAGGAAGGTTAATAAATTTTTGCACAATATGCAATTTAATAGTGACAAAGAAATCCACAAGACAGGCACCAACGACTGGGACACATCTATAATAGGCTACGTGCTAGTAGAGAACTAAAACACAAAGCGCATCAAAAACTTAAGAATTAAAAGAGGGTTGATAACACATAAGATAAAGAACAACAAGCTAGAAAACAAATAATAAGAACATACGAACTAAGAGAAAAAGAAGTAACAAATGGCGGACAGATCAATACTAAAAAAGCAAACATAAAATAGATGACAGCTTAGCAAGCATGGCAGAAGCTTAAAGAAATAATTAAAAGTGCTAGCTTCTGATTAGCTGAAAGTTTGCCAGCATTTTGATTATTTGCAGTCAGCGCCACCTATTGCTAATGAGATATGCTAATTTCTAATAATACTTGTAAACGCTGCAATTTTTGGAATTCAAACTGCTATATTTAGAGTAAAATTGTCTGTGCATGCGTCATTTAATTGCCTATGATGAGGAAATGTTAGGTGATAAGGTCAAAAACTACGAAAACAGATTTTTAGAAAACGCACTCTACCGCCTAAACTATGAATCGTTAGCCCTCTTGGCCATCATTTTTGTAATCATTCCCCCTACTGGTTGTTTTTATTGAGGTTAAAATAAATTTTGAGAGTAAACGAAGAGATACCAAAAATAACAACAAAAATAACAAAAGTGACAAAGTAAATACTAAACAAGGGGACTTAACAAAAAATAACACCGAAACTATAAACAGATGGAAGGAGTACTTGAAGAACTGTTGGAAGCAGGACCGGAGGAGGACAACACATATATTGAAGATGAAGAACACAACAAAAGAAAGGAGCATCTAGAGGGTGCAGAAAAGATTACAAGAGAAGGGATGGAAGAGACCATAAAAAAGATTATAATGGAAAAGCACCAAGTTTTGAGATGGTTACAACGAAAAATATCAAGAAAATAGGTGACAAATAAAATGGTAGTTAAAGATTTTCAACAAAGCATGGGAGAAAGAGACAATACCTCAAAACCGGGATATAGGAAAGTAGCACCTTTCCATAAAAAAGGAGACAACAAGCAGTACGACACCTATAGTGAATAAAGTTATTAAGTATACCACTCAGTATAATAGGTGTACAAGTTTGCTTTCGCCATATTTTCCGACATTCGAGGCTTTATTGTAAAAAAACTGGTTATACATGTACGATTAAAAATATTGTCCATCGCTGGCTACTACTTTCTCCCAACTTTCGGGCAGCGTACGAACCCTGCGTCGAAAAAACTGCTCATTTTTTGAAGCGATCTATGTATCGATTCAATTTTTGACTTCTTCATAAGAACGTAAGTGCTGGTCAAGCAGGCCGTGTGTCATTGATAGGCACATGTGATAGTCAGAGGGAGCAATGTCTGGAGAATACGGCGGGTGTGATAGAACTTTCCAAGCATGGCTGGAAAGGCTCTATGATTTTCTGCTATTGGGGTTATCGTAATGAAGCCATTTTTCGTCTTCAGTCACAATGCGATGCACAAATCCCTTCCGCCTTTGCCTTTCAAGCAGTTGTTCACAAGCAAACAAACGCCATTTAACAACTCTCGGCTTCAATTCATGTGGCACTCAATTTTCTTATTTCTAAATCGCTCCTACAACTTTGAGACGTATTTAAATGGCTTGTTGAGTCACTCCTAATAATTCAGCTAATTGTTCTTGCGTTTGACATGAGTTTTCTTTGAAAACCTTCTCTCTTCCACCGCCATGGCGGTCAAAATCACCGTTCTTAAAGCGTTGAAGCCACTCACGACACGTTCTTTCACTAATAGCGGTCTCACCATGATACCATTCGATAAGCCACAACCGCAGATTTCTTCATATTGAAGAAGATTAATACCTCCCGCAAATGAGCAGAATTTGGCTTGTAAACTGACACTTTCAATCGAGAATAACTTTATGATACGGACACAAATCGACTAATGTTTCGATGGGGTTACGTTGACAAATGACCAAGCTTATTGTATAATGTCTGTATCTGTTTATTTCCACCACCACTTACGCCTAAAGCCATCTATTGGAAAACGTCGGAAGCAAAGTTGTACACTATGAACGGATAATGCAATCGAAACTGAGAAACATAACATTCTCGAGGAAGAGTCAGAGGAGTAATATTGAGAGACTGAGTAGAGCACACAAATCAGAGAAGAGATCAAAGTAATTCCAGTGACAGAATTCGTAAAAACCGACAATTGATTTGGTGGGGAAATTTGTATAGAAGAAAGCAGGACAATAAAACAAATATAGAAGGCCAAAAGCACAGGAAAACAACGAGAGAGATTGGACAAGGTGATCGGAAAGATACTAAAATCAAAGGGCAAAACTTGGCAAGAAGCAAAGTGCTGGCAAGAGAGAATAAAGAGTAGCGAAAATTGGTGCATAGTGTGTAACGCGAGTAAGGAAACTGATAACGCTCGAATGAGTAGTACACAAACTTCTAATTTTGTAACTCCAAATGGTAACAGGCATCTTGATAACACACACAGACACGCACGTATGCACTTACCCTTTCAACCAACCCACCCACCTACACTCGCTGTCGCCAAAAATCTCAAAGTAAGCCTCTCGCGAGATGTTATAGTATACAGCATTGTAGTGTTGTTTTATAAATCAGCAAAGAAACCATTAATACTAAAGTAAGGTAAGTAGATTAATTCCTGTCTAAAACTACTGCGATAGTTGCACGATACTATAGTTGGCTTACATCATGGAGATGTCTTGCATCCAATTAAATTGTAAAGTGAACTGATCTATATCCTTTAAGTTTATTGCACGTGTGTATTTAAACCTTTCGTAGACCAAACTAAACATACAACAAACAATTTAGCTTGCGCAGTTACAGCTGAAGGTAAAACTGTAGATATGTAGGGCACTTCATAACTAGAAGGTTACGGCTATACAAGTAGTTCTCGAATCTAATTACTAATTCTAGGTCTGATTAACAGAATATTAAAAATTTATAGCAAATTCTTCTCGACGTTAACTTTAGCTTAGAATAGCTACGATTCATAATATATTTAGTTGAGTGCCGGTATGTATTTAAAAAATTGAATAGAAAAATATGAAATCTCATTTACGAACCCATTTGTGCTTTGAATGTGCCAATGTGTAATATTTCCGTCAGATTCAATCACGTGACGGAGGGAGTGTCAAATGACAAAATAACACGATTTCGCATGTCATCTGGGATTGCCAAGATCTCTTCGGAGATTCGATTCTTGAGCTCTTCGATGTTGCTCGGTTTCGGAACAACACTCTGTCCTTTAAATAACCCCATAAAAAAAGTCGCAAGAGTTAAGGTCGGGTGAAGAAGCGGGCCATTCGATACCCCTTCCTGCTTTTCGGGGTGCACCCAGGACAACCAGCCTATGCCCAAACGTTTCAGCTAAAAGTTGCCCTCAGTTCGACGAGCTGTGGCGCCATCTTGTTGGAACCAGTACTGGTTGATTGAGATGAACTTTTTGAGCACCTCTTCTCGGTAAACGGACTCACTCACATATCTTGTGAGAAAGAATGGTTCGATGATTCCGTGGTAAGAAATTGCACACCAGACGCAGACTTTTTGGCGGTGCAGGAGGCGTACACCGCTTAAATGAGGGTTTTCTGAGCGCCAATAGCGCTGATTTTGCTTATTGGCATAGCCTTTGAGCTCGAAATAGATCTCATCTTTGAAATGGATGTGCTTGATGTCGACCTGCTTCTCTTCGAATGCTATCAAAACTTTATTTGCAAAGCCACGTCTCTTCTCAATATTGACCGTGGTAAGCGGCTGTTGAATCTGAATTTTGTACAGAAACAAATTTAGATCCTGGTGCAGAAGATACCCGATTGACTCACTGCAAGAGTCTATGCTGTCCTTCTGGACGACGTAGTGAGCTCTTCTTGGAATAGGGATCTCGGCTCCTCCACAGGCTAGGGGTGGTCACAGTGATCGGACGACCTGCCATCTCCTTTTTGTCGTCTAGTACAGGGCCCAGTCTTTCAGACTTTACTATTTTATTATATTATAGACAGTTGAAACAATATTGATTATCACGTCATTTTGACTTATTAATTGGTTAAACATGTATATGAATTCAGTGAACTGTTCAATAAAATAGTGGTTCTGACTTTATTTGCTTGGGATTCTTAGGGCGTGGACTTTTTTACTTCTTTATGATCCTTTGTTGAAATAGCTAGTTGTCCATGTAATGTGTGGGTCTATATGTGTCATCTGCGAACTGGACCATTGTCGTGGAGGGCGGACAGGAAGGACCGGACCAACTGGATCATCTACAGCGTGATATTGTCGGAAGCCATCTTAAAGACGAGGTCGTGATGCCATATCTTGTCGAATGCCTTGGCCACATCAAGAAAGGCCGTAGCTATGTACTGCTTCTTGGCGAAGCCTTTCGTAATCTTTCCTACCACCCGAAGGAGTTGGTGGGTGGTAGAGTGGTTGTGGAGGAACCCAAACTGGTTGTCCGCGAGGAGTTTGAGTTTCTCGACCGCTGTACGCGGGAAATGGTGGATGATGCGTTACACCAGTTTCTCCAGGTTCGGCAGCAGCCTGATCGGCCGGTAATCCTGGGGTAACATACCTGACTTCTTGGGCTTGGAGATCATCACAATGTCTGCTACCTTCCACGGGCTCGGAAAGTAGTGCAGACTCAGGACAGCTTTGGTGATGGCAAGAACGCAGGTGACTGCTGTCTTCGGGTGAGCTTTCAGCGCGCGATTTATTTTGGTTTTAGGTTAAGTTGATAATGCTTAAAGCTACAACTCCTTGGTTGAAGCGTTAAAGATGTTATTTTCTGTATCTTTGTTGTAAAATAATTTCGCCCGTGTTTTGTCGTCAGAGCTTTGTTAGCGAAAACAGGATAAATCGAGTCCCTTTAGAAACACTACCCTTTTTTTATTAAACTTAAAATCAGCAATCAAAACACAATGGTATCATAGAAGCTAATGTGTTGTTTTGTTAACTGGCGTAGTAAAGGCCAGTCCAGCAATGGGTTCTCGTTAATGAAAATCAGTGAGCCAACGTCGTTTGAGTCTTCCGATCACTTCTTGATGTGGGAGATCAGACAGCAGGGGATTAATGTAGACTGCGATTTTGTTGAGATGTTTTGATGCTCTATTTTATATGACTTCTGTTATGGACGGGATACCAAGCGCTACACGTAACATCTGGTTGGTTATGTGCCACGGTGTGTTGGTTAATACTCCTAGTATTTTTGACTGATATTTTTGATGATAGTTTTGTATATTAGAAGTTTATTATCCAGTGATTAGAAGTGAATTTCTTTTAAGGAGTCAGTAAAGTGTGTTGAGTAGTAGTTCTGTGTTAATATGGTTTCGTCAGGTTTGTTGTCAAGGTAAAGGCTTAAGTATTTTTTGGAAGTAGTTTGGGCGATCTCGATATTGTTTAGATAAATTGGTGGACAGTGTTCTTTTTTTAAGATGAACGTCGCGTGGTTTCATTTCGTTAACTTTCATCTTCCATTTCTTGAACCAGCTTTCAAGAAGAATAAGGTGGTTTTCAACTTGATGTGAGGCGGTGTTTACAACATGGTGTTTCTCAAGTATAATGGTATCGTCTATAAAAGTATCTAGTGTTGTGGTAGGAGTAGTTGGGAAGTCTGAGGTGTATAATAGATAAAGGAATAGGCCCTGAATTTATTGGGTATAGTACTAAAGTTGTGTCGTTGACTAGTGTTCGAAACTCCGATGGTTAGGTATGATTCTAGCAGCTTATGGAAGTTACTGGGTAGAATTTGTTGGATTTTGTAGATGAGTCCTTTATGCCAGACCTTATCGAAAGCTTGGCTGAAGTAAAGAAGGGTGGCAGTACAGTAAGATTTTTCTCGAGAACTGTATTTATTGCTTGTGTGATCCGCTGACACTGTTGGACTGTCGACTGCATAATACGAAAATCAAATTGATAGTCTGGTATCCAGTTGGTGTGAATTCAGGGTCAAGAGTTTGTAGCTAGAACTAGTCTTTCAACGAGTTTGGAGGTCAGTGATAGCGGGATTATTAGACGATAAGATGTTACGTAGTTGGGATCTGTACCTAGCTTAGGGATAAAGATTATTTCAGTTTTTTTTTTAATTTTGCAGGCCAGTACTAAAGATAGCGTTGACGATGTAGGTCAGAAACACGATTCTCTTTTTTGGGAGTTTACGTAATATTCTAGACGTAATTTGATCTATCTCTAACGTTTTCTTGGGATCTAGTCGTTGTATCGCATATTTGATGTTTTTAGGTGTGACTGGCGGAATGGGAGTGGGGAGAGTTTTAGGTAGTATGAGGTTTTCTGGGTTTGGATTGTTGAGTGTGCCTTCATGTGGTTGAAAGATATTAGGATGGATAATAACTAGATGGATATTAAGCAAATAAGTCCGCTTTTTTCTTAGCGTTTTTAGTCCATCTCAGTGCTGGTGGTTGTTTTCTTATGGGCGGAGAAGTTTGAGGTTTCAAGAGTAATTTAATTAATTTCTAGATTGAATTATGGAACTTGTCAAGGTTTGAAACGTAAGGTCTTGAAAAAGTTTTCTTGCAGGTTTTCTGACTTTCCGTTTTTGAGCGACTAATTGTTTATGTGCATTGTCTATTCCCTTTAGGTTTTTGAGGCTGAGTTTCAGGTCTATGGTTCCATGTCAAATATAACAATAATGATCCTAATTTGTTTTGGAGTTGCAGTCTTTTGAGGAGCCCTTTGTGGATTATGGGTACACTAATTGTTGCTACGATGGGTGTGTTAAATCGATACTAGCGGATATGTCTGTAGAGGGTTGCGACATACCATCGATGATGTAATTACCGAGTAGATTGCGTACTTTTTGGAGTCTGTAGACCGGTGTGTTGGGGTTCCCGTTGACAGGTAGCAATTGTTTTGTTGTAAAACCTTGAGTAGCTCTTCATCTTTGGTAGTGATTAATCGAGACTCCCAAAAGCAGTAGGTGAGATTGACGTTTTTCTACCCCGTTAGTAGCCCTATTTCTTCTAGCTGTTCTATAATATGAATATATTTATATTAAATTTGTTCCTTGCAATTGTGAAAATAAATTTAACCGAATATAGCATGCTTTTGTTAGCTTTTATGAATGTGTTTACGTTACTCATCTTGTAAACAAATTCTAGAATAACTACTTTTGTACACAATCAGTAAAATGTTCTATTAAAACAATTTTAAGGGCAATGTAAAGTCGCCAGTAAATATTATGTCAATGTATGCTACCCTACAAAGCATAAAAAATAATGTGTAAGAAGTTTTTTTTATTTAATGGTTTATTACTATTTGCAATCAGTTTACAAAGCATTATAAGCAAATGAAATTGTATGTGTCAAGTGATGTAAAATTGTAGGAAGGCTATTGTCCATTGAGAGCAAGCTCATCTAGTTACTGAAATATTAGTTGTATGGGAGGAAGATACATGAATAACTAAAATCTTATTTAAAACTAACAACTAAGGCAAATATAGAGTTTTGTGTGTTTTTAATCTATGTAGTTCTTTACTATTACCTAGTAAACTTAGCGCTAGTGAATTTGTGTGCACGTTCAGCTTGCTTAGATACTTTGCACTGCACTTACTCACTTCTTGATTCACTGTTAATACTTTTAAGACTTGGAGTATTTCTCTGTTTGGAATGAACAAGATGCATTTGTTATTGTCCGAAACTTTGAAACCTTTTCAGGATATTAATATCCGACGTTGATGCAGTTCCCCATAATTCGATACCGTTTAACTGAATTAGTTTAAGAGCAACTTTATAAATCAGTAATTTATTTCTAAGTGATAACTTGGATCTGCGTCTTATCACCCAATAGTATTTAGTAAGTTTGTGATCAAGTTGTTTTCTTTTATTTAATATGTGGGTTTGCCAGATCAATTCCTTATCGAGATGCATACCCAGGTATTTCACATTATCTGCTTGTGGTAAATTTTTGCCATTAAAGGAGACTGTCGGAGTTTGAGCTTCGCATTTGGTGAAGGTAACTTGCACCAATTTGTCTTAATTGATTTTGGTTCGCCACTTTTTCGCCTAATGTTGGATATGATTGTAGAGTTTCTGCAGTCATGTTTGGATTTGTGTGTTTTGTCATAATGGCCTTGTTGTCTCCATATGTTGCTGTGCGAGTTTCCGGATCGATTTTCAGGTCTGCAGTGAAGAGTAAGTATAAATAGGATCCTAACACACTTCTTTGGGGTACTACCGCGGGAGTTCTGCCTTGAGCTTACACAATAGTCCTGTATGCCAAACCCTGTCAAAGGCTTGGCTCACGTCTAAAAAGGTTGCCGTTCTGGGGAGCTCCTTGATGTCGGTCCTACAACAATATCATGGCCGGAAGCCTTTTGAGGATTTATGTTTGTCTTTATCATGTATTGTACTTCCCTCACAGAGCAGAATTTTGGTAACAATGACATCTGATGTGGGGTCTCAAGAACCTCCCGTACTTCGGATTCTTTTATTTGTGTGTTTTGGGAAAGTAGTGGCTGGAATAAATAAATGTTGAGAAAAAGTTGTAGCTTTCTCTATGTCAGTGCGTATCCATGACCCTTCTTCTTTGCATATAGGGAAAATGTGATTTTTAGTGTTAGATTTTTTGTAACTTTCCATAGAGAATAATCAGTATCTGAGTGTTTGTCTGGTTTTCAAGGTATTCTTTATAATTTTTAATTGCATTATGTAGTTCTTGTGAAGCTTCCACGTAACTTAACTTGTTCAAAGGATACCTGATGCGTTGCCAGATTTTTTCTTTGATTTTAGTTTTATTTTTAGTTTTGGCTTCCCAACCAGACGGTTGTATTAGAAAAGTAAATTTGTTTATTGCTTCTATGTCTACTTTTGATATTAGTGTAATAGATAGATTTACATTCTGCTCAGTAAGTTGTTTGTAGTAATTCCAGTCCGTTCTTTTGTTCGTCAAGATTAGTGATTTTTGTGTATCTACTATGTTTGAGCTAATTGTAGCTAGCACCGGTGTATGATCAGAGCTCAGATCGAGGTTGGATTTAACACCCTTGTGCAATGCCCTTTGTAATATAGAAGTCGAGAAGATCCGATAACTTTTCTCGGTCCATGGGCTACTGAGTGGGGGAGAAGATAGATAGATAACTGACTTTCACTTCATCCTCATCACGGTTTTGGGGGTTCCTGGGATTCCAGCCCCTAACCCCCAACGCTGCGGTGGCATCTTGTGGGTGGTGGTTGGCCTGCGGTAAGGCAGGCCGTCCCCGCTCCGCCTTACGGGGGAATCAGGATCTTCGGGCGCTTTGGCGGGCGCCCCTCTCAACGTCATAGTTGTAGAGACCACGGACTGCTGGATTTCCGTGGTCTTGGACGCTGGCATGGAGTTGTAGAGCGCACTGGGAGATATACTCCTGGATTGTTGGCACGTCGTCATCGCTGTGTAAGGTGGTATTGCGGACATACCACGGAGCGCCAAAGATGGTCCGAAGGGCCCGGTTCTGGACCACCTGGAGTCTGTTCACGTGGGACTGCATAACCCCAAACAGCACAAGCGTATGTCATGGTCGGTCGAATGACCGTTTTGAACAGTAATAGCTTGTTGTGAGTGGATAGTTAGCTGTTGGGGTGCAGCAAGCTGCCCAAGGCTTGGTGGGCTGCCTTGGCTCGCGTCACCATGGTGTCCACGTGAGCTCTCCAGGTAAGCTTTTGTCAATGGTCACTCCAAGGTAGCGTGCCTCTTCTCTCCAGGGTATATTCTGTCCGAAGATCCTGATGTTCTTGATGTCACCGCGCCATCGTAGCTTGTTTTTGGCGGAGAACAGGATCGCCGCACTCTTTTCTGGGTTGATCCTGATCCTCCACCTGTCGCACCAATCTTCCATGTTGTTTAGCTTCTCCTGGACATTCCGTATTGCCTGGGAGGGCCTCAGCGAGCTTGACATTACCGCTGTGTCGTCTGCGAATTGGGCCATCGTCGTGGAAGGCGTTGTTGGAATGTCCCGCACGTACAAGTTGAAAAGTACGGGGGACAGCACCGAGCCTTGGGGGACTCCGGCTCGGAGACGCCTTTCCGATGACTTCACGCCGCCGAACTTGATCCGGAACCTCCTGCCAGACAGAAAGGACCGGATCAGTTGTACCATCGGCAGCTGGATGTTGGCTAAAGCCATCTTGTAGACGAGGCCGTTATGCCATACCTTGTCGAACGCCTTGGCTACATCAAGGAAGGCCGCAGCTGTATACTGCTTCTTGGTGAAGCCTTCCGTGATCTTCTCTACCACCCGAAGGAGTTGGTGGGTGGTGGAGTGGCCGTGGCGGAACCCGAACTGATTGGGTGGAAGAAGTTCGAGTTCTTCGACCGCTGTCCTCAGGCGGTAGTGGATGATGCGTTCCACCAGTTTCCCCAGGTTCGGCAGCAGGCTGATCGGCCGATAGTCCTGGGGGAACGTACCTAATTTCCCGGGTTGGTAATGGCAAGGACGTAGACGACTGCCATCTTCGGGAGAGTCTTCAGCGCGCGGTTGGGGATGCCATCTGGTCCGGGAGCCTTCCGGAGGGGCAGCGCGCTGATGAGTTTTCGAAGTTCCTCGGGGGACGCGTGCTCCAAAGGATCGGTGACGTGTTGATCCCGGAGGCGTCCCACTCTGCGATCGACCTCGTCGAAATGGTCAAGATCGGCGTCTTCGTAGTCGATGTCGCACTGCCGCTCGAGGCAGTCTGCGAATGCTTCTGCCTTGTCGTGAGCGGTGTGCGCGACGCCATTTTCCCCGTGGATGGGCGGTACGGGGGGTCTTCTGTTCTTCAGGATCTTGACCATTCTCCAGAGCGAGTGGTCGGTCACATCGAGGGCTTCAAGCTTGCTCTCCCAGGCGGCGTTGCGGTGCTTCGCGACGGCGGTCTTAACCTGGGCAGCTAGTCGCTTGTACTCCCTTTGATCATCGGGGTGCAAGGACCGCTGCTCGCGCCGTCGCGCCCGATTCTTCTCTCGCTCCTTCAACTCCGGAGGCAGAAGGTCCCTTCCATCTCCGGTGCGGACGGGGTTGGTAGCGAAGCGAATGGATTCGTGGATGGAGGCAGTAAGATGGTGCACCGCCTCCTCCAGGTCTTCGCTGGAGCGGATGATGGGGACTCGGCCGATGGTCTCCTTCAGGTGGACTGTGAAGGCTGGCCACGACACGCAGGGACGGAACGAAACGTCATCTATCCCGTCTGGAATCCCCAAGGTGATGAGAATCGGGTTGTGGTCGCTGTCAAGCTCAGATAACTGACAATAAGCTGCAGTTCTGATATAACTTGATATAGTAGTCTACCTCTACCAGGGGCTGTGATTCGTGAACTCCAAACCATGTTTTTTGTGTTGAAGTTTTCTCCAGACAAAAATCTGTTTCCAAGTGTGTTGAAGTAGGTAGTCATATTATGTTTATTTGGACGGTAGTTTGATAGAAAATAGACTGAAAAGATTGTAAAGGGACCTAACCAATCCTCAACCACCACACTTGTCGCCTGTATATTGTTTTCTTGCTGCTTTTGTATTGCATAGTGTTTGATGCGATTTTTGATAAATATTACTGTGTCTCCTTTTGTCTCCTTTCAGCATCTGAATGTGAGGTATGATATAGGTTAAGTATATTAATACTCGTAAAATACTAGAAAATGTCAATTTTATTATAAGTGCGAAAAGTTTCAACTTCCTGCCTACGCGAGGATATGTCATTTAGATTCCAATGAGCTATTTTAAGGCATAGTACCATAATTGTTTTATTTTTGTTGTATTAAGAGGCATGTTAAGCTATCTATCTTGTCATTTAATTCTTTGTTTTTGTTATTAGTTGACTTATTGTTTGTTGTTGGTTTGCCACTATATGTTTTAGGAATGAGATTATATCATTATTTTGTTCTGTTATGGTTGCCACTGCATTGTTGTTACTTGGATTTCCATTAATTGCTGGGCTATATAAGTAATTTGTTGTGTTTTTGAGATAGCTTGTAAGCCTGATTATAAGGGGGAAAGTTTAAGTCTTGTTGATTTGTTACAATATGTTTTGCTTGATTTAAGTTTTTTAGCTGCTGTTGGCGTTTCTGTTGTATCATTTTTGTGACTACTCCATTTGGTGTTTGAGTTCTTCTGTTTATTATTTCTAGGTAAACTCTGCAGATTTTGGCATTTGCTAGATGACAGCCACCCCAAAGGACACATTTAGGTTTCTTTCCTTCTCCCTTTTCTTTTGGACCAAGTTTTGTAACCATGATTGCTAACGTGGTCTATAAATATCTTTTGGCAGACTTCCCATTATTAATTTTAATCATTTTTGATAAGACATTTTTTGGTTGTTTTTTATAACTTTAAAACATATATGAAACTCAAAAGTTTAAGTTTAATTTAAAGTTTGAGCCTTCTCATCTACCCTAAGTGCTTTTAACACAACGTTAATAGACTAAGTAATCAATTTAGATGTATAGATTAATTCAGCAGCATTGGAAATAAGTTCTGTGAACACTCCAGATGGTTTGCTCGTCTTCTTCGTCTAGCTGTTCGTTGAGCATTTTTCTTAAGCAGCACAAAATAAATAAAAAGAAATGTCTGTTACATATTCCAACTCACCTTGGTCGTTAAATTAACAAATTTTGTGCCGTTAAAGCGTTATATAACCGAACACACTAAAAAGCATGTTGTTATCTGCAGTGGCATGCTGGATTACAAGGATACTTTCAAATTCGAGGAATGCCGGATTAATCTAGGAATGCTGTTTTTCGCAAAACTTACCGGAGCATTCTTGCGACCGACGTCAATAATGTTATCATGCTTTTTATATTTGCCGGCGCAATTAGCATTGCTGCCTACGCAGCGTAAAGGATAGGAAGTCGAATTTTTTGAACTTTATCGCGTTTGCAGCCGGCCCCGGATAGGAAGCGGACGTGCAGGCTAATTAGCGTCGAACTGATCCACCGCGGATCCCGGCTAGGGCTCGTATCTCGGGGCTGCGGTGGCAGGTACCTTTGTTAATAAGTCGGTAGTGAGAGCAATTATGTCAAAATTGGCCCACAAAAATCCGAGCCCCATAAAATCTTATAATGTTAATGAACGAGCTTATCTGCAAGATAAATAATAGCCTAATTATATAAATTATACCTCAACTAATTGATGTGCCAGGTCATTAATTTCGAATTTTTTGGTTTACGACTCCCGAATTACGGGCATTATGTGCATAAAAAGAGGAATCTGGAGCTCGGTTGGCTCCGCAATGAGAAAAACTAGTGATGCGCGGGCATGGGCGGTCAGCGGAGCGCCCGCGTCACGCTAGGCTCGGGCTGGCTTTGGGTACGATTTTCCTAATTGAATGCTAAAAAGTTTCGGGCGCCTCCGCATGTCATTTCCTACCTTTATTTATAAAAAAATAATTATTTAATTACCGAAATCCGTCAGCTAGCTTATAAATTACTTTTATGAGTTTTTGGAGGAAATAACAATTATTTAGTGGAATATAAAAAATTAACATGAGAAAGTCTAAATTTCTTATTGTGTTGTAGTATAAAAACAGATTCGATTAATGCTACTATTTTGGAGCATAACAATTAAATTGACGTCATCCAAAATTCTAGCGAACAGTTGATCTTCAATTACGCAAAAACAACACTTCGAGTTCTCAAAATAATCTGGTAGGCCAATTTGGTTTGTTATTTTGCTATTAGACCACTTTTTAACATATCTGATTGGAATATAATCACGAAAGGTTCTTACAAAAAGCAAACTTTTGTACAACTGAAGTTCCCTACAAGATATGACATCACGGAATAAGGTTTTTCTAAACATCCAGGATATGTTTCGCTCGCATAATACGGCGATTTATGTTATTTTTCTACTTTATATAAATGTAATTAAGTACGCTTGCAGTACTTTTAGGTGGATTGAGTAGCCTGAAGGTACTGTTGCCGGTCCCAAGCCCGGAAAAGGAAAAGGTAGTTGTTGAATCAGGTCAGCATCCTACTTAAGGACTAAAATACACAAATCCGCTTACAGAGATAAAGATATGCCTCGAAAAAATAAGACACATTTACCAGTGCCGACCACAGCGAGAAATAGGACGACAATTTCGTAGAAATTAAAAAATATTCTCAGAAAAAGCACCTGAAACGTTAGGTCTCTAAACACAAGAGAACAAGACATTACTAAAGAACTTGCAAACAAAAAATAGATGTATGCGCCTTGCAACAAAGAAGGGAAAAGTCAAAACATAGACAACTATATAATGATATACAGTAAGAAATAAGAGCCGAAAAGAAAGTCAGTATATTTATACCTAAAAGACATGAATCAGATCGTAAAATATAAATATGTATTAGAAAGAATAGTGTACACAAAAATAAAAATAAACAACAAGCATATGAATGCAGTGGGAGTATATGCTCCTGAGAATAATAGAGATGTAAACACCAGAGAAACCTCCAGAAAACGACAAATTAGGTTCCATCCAACGAGTATATGATTATTATAACGGACCTCAACGCTCGAGTAGGAGATGACATTATCACAGGTATAAAACAACGATATAACGAAAACGATAGGAATGATAACGGAGACCTCTTAACAGACTTCTGCAGCACAAATAAAATACATATAATATATTTTTTGCCCACATATATATATATATATATATATATATATATATTTCTTTTTTTTTTTGAAGTTCCCGAACGAGTATCGTATATTATTTTTCCTATTGAGTGCGCAAAGTTCGATACTGCGGCGCTGCGTGAGAGGAGGAAACGGGGGTCCGGGGGGCAAAGCCCCCCCCCCCTTATAAAAAAATGTAAAAAGCTGTTTTAATATTTTTTGTAGACGCCATACTTTTCACTGTACACGTTCAAAAAAATATATGAAGCGAGACCTGCCTCGCGACTTGACGTTCTCTGCTGTACTAAAAAAAACAGGGAGTGAGAAGACAAAATATAGATGCAGGTTTTGACAGGTTTACTTAGTAAGATCAAGCTAGCGAGATGTAAACAAACAGCCGCTCGAGTTCAACGGCTCTCGCGAGGCATTGTGTGTATAGCAACAGTGATGCAGTTATGGCTCATTGTCGGTATCCGCGCGCGCCTTTTTATACTTTCCCGCACGCTTAGCTACTCTCCCGCACGCTCAGCTACTTTCCCGCACGCTCAGCTGTAGGGATAAAAGCGTGCGGGAAAGTAGTACTCTGCGCACGCAAATACGTGCGCAAACTCGAACTTTGCGCACGATAGTAGGAAAATGCATTTACGCACGTAAATTGAGCGATCGGAGCTCCCTCAAGTGTGGGATACCTAGCCCTCTACGCTAGAGTATCCACTAAAACCACATGTCCATTTCTGCGGTAGTCTGCAGCCCAGAACTGCTTTCGCATTATTTCTGGTTATTTCTGGTTGAAATCCGCCTTGTTCTCCCCCCCCCCCCCCTAATGGGTATCGTCTTGTTTAGTTCTGTCTTTCCACTTGTGGGCGATTTATTCAGTCGTCTATACGCCCGCCCATTTGGTCTTTCAACAGTTCTCGTCTTTTTTTGTGCGGAGTACCCGCTTCACGAATCCCGATATTGCGTTCCACCGTTTTTTGCCCGATATCATCTCGTCTACTATATTTTTGGACGTGATCTTTTTCCGTTATTATGTCTGTTCGCCGCCGTTTCCGTTCACTGAAGACACACAAAGAACCTGTGCTCAGCGTCGTGTCGGTCGTTTCCGCAGTACGCGCAAACTGGTATCCGAACCTTCCGCATTTTGCATTAGTATCGGAAATATTCATGTCCGAAAAGAAGTTGCTTTAGATAGAAATTAATCTCTGCAAACTATCGACTATGTTCTTCTTAGCCGCTTGTGCTTTGCCGAACTCAAAACTCCTGTGAGTAGGTCCACGAGTATTACTACGATTCGGAAATCGTCCTGTAGACACTTGCCACTGTGAGAAATCCCCTACGCTGCACTGTTATGATGCACTTTCGATCCGCTCCATATCATCTATTCATCATCTGTCTTGGGCCTTCCACGTTCGCAATGATCCGTTTAAGCTCCGCAGCTCTAACTGTCTATTCGATGCCTATTTGTTTACAATCTCTCTGATTTTTGGACAATTTATATAACTAAAATAATATTCAATATACTACAATAACATGCAGAATGCTTCCATTGAAGACTTTCCCTTACCTTACAGAATATGTAATGGTATTATAAAGTAACTTAAACTATGTTTTATTTTATATACCTAAAATTAATTGAATCTGTCTATTAGATCATTTGAATTGAAACGTTTTAAACGTTGCATTTTATCAGTGCTTTTAGATAAATTTCTAGCGAGCACATTCGGATGCACTATAGTTTTAACACTATAATCCTCACTAAATCTCTTGATTTCTTCTTTAAAAGTTGGAATTTTAGGTCTTTCGTGGTTACGTGATTTGAAACATACCAGAGGGCATTAAACAATGTTCTCAAAACATTGTTCTAAAAGCGCTGAAGGATTTCAAGATTTAAATTACTAGCTGTGCCCCATAGTTGAATCCCATATGTCCACATATGCTTCAAAATATTTTTGTACAAAAGCAGTTTATTTTCAAGTGATAACTGTATTTTCTGTCAATCATCCAATACATTTGCCGTGCTGCTTTCTTTTTGTAAATATGTGTTTTCCCTAGGTCAAGCGTCTATTCATGCGCATTCCAAGATGCTTTGTCTTATCCGCAGGACAGGTGCCTCTGTTTAATGTAAACGTTACATGCGCCGATTTAGATTCATCTGCCTTTATTTTCCATGTAGTTAACCAAGTTTGCAACTTATTTAAATTTTCTTGAAAGTGTTGTGATGCAGTAATTGGATCGGCATGTACTGCTGGAACTGCAGTATCGTCTACGTATGTGGCTGTTGTGGTTTTGTTAGTTATTGGAAGGTTTGCGGTATACAAGAGATATAAGATAAGTCCAAAAATGCTGCCTTGTGGTGTTTCAGACCCGATTGGTACCAGGTTACACCCATAGAGGATTAATGGTCGTAACAGTGATTTGTACAGGATAGTGGTACATTGAGTAAGCAAGGTGGACTTGCGGTTTAGCAGTGGGTAGAGTTGGATTAGTCTCGTGTGTCCTTCGTTTAATTTTTTGAGGACATGGTATTTCCAGGTGAGCTTGGTGTCAAGATATATACCTAAGTATTTAATGGGTTTGTTGGTGGCGTTCCACTGAATGAAGTGTCCGTTAATTGTGATTTCTGAAGGGTTATATTGGGTATTTTGTCATTGCCCGGCGATTTCTTGATTGACAGGGTTTTGATAATGAAAGCAAGGGTGAGGTTGGTTTGAAGATTAGTTCCGGGATAGGTTGGTGTGTTTCAATAAAATTGGTCACTATGTTATTGAAAATCGGGTCCATATAGGTGTGAGTAGTGAAAGTTTCCTCGAGTTGATCCGCAAATGCTTCGCTTTTTTCTGCATCAGAACTGAGTATTTGGGTGTCCATGGTGACTGGAGGTATTTCGTGAGGTTGGCGTGGTATCCATTTGGTTGTACCTGGATCTTGTGGTTCAAGATTGCTGATGTGTTTTTGGTAAGAGTAAATTCGGTTGGTTGGTTCAAGTTGGTTTTTGATACGGTGAGATAAATTATTTACGATGTTTTTTGTTATGGGACTACGGGTTTTCTGTCATTCTCTTCTCAGTGAATTCTTTCGCTTGATTAAGTCAGTTATGTGTTTAGGTGGTAAGTTAACGGCTGTGCGTTTTCTATTTTCCCTCACTTCGGTAGCCTTATGGACGCTGTCAGTAATGCTTTTTGTTATATGTATAATTGTTTCATCTATGTTGATTGGAGATTGTTAGGGTACTTGAGTTTTTTGTCAAGATACTCGCCGAAGGATCCCCAGTTGACTATCCCATTAATTAGTTTAGGCTCTGGGGTAAATTTTGCTGGTGTTATTAGAAATAAAATGATAACTGGCAGGTGGTTAGAGCCTAGTTCGGGAAGCACTTGTTGTAATGCTTGTTTGTTAAAGTTTTTGAAAGCAAGAATGTCTAAGACATCGAGCAGGTGATCATTTCCGTAGGGGTGGTAAGTGGGTTCCTCAGGGGCTTCTATTTGCAAAGCATAGGTTGATGACAGATTGAAAAGTTTGGTACCAGCGGGGTTTGATGTTTTACATCCCCAGATGGTATTCTTGGAGTTTAGGTCACCAATGAGCAGGGTAGGTTCGTTTGTAGTGAAGATTGCTAAAATGTCTTGTTCTAACAGTCTTCTGTTGGCGTATTCGTCTTGATATTTAACTAGGAAAATGCGTTAGGTAGGAAGTAAGGACAATGACAAAAGCATGTGGAAGATTTTGTTTTAGTTCGAACAGAAGTCCTTCGTGCCAAACCTTATCAAAGACTTGGCTGATGTCCGAAATGCAGCCGTACAATAGTTTTGTTCTTCAAATGCCAAATTGATCACATTAACTAGCCTATGTACTTGGTTTCTAAAACCAAATTGATAATTTGGGATTAGTTTGTTATCGTCTAGAATTGGTTTCATTCGTTTCAAAAATACTGATAACAAGAACGGTGTAATACCGTAAAGGAAACTTTCTACAGCGGTGCGAAGTCATAACGGTCACTTCCGGTTGCCGCTAATCAATTTGGCTGAAAATCAATCCCATGAAAGGTACTGACCTAAGATGTGTGTATGCCAAGTTTGAAGTGATTCCGTTGGATAGAGCGGAAGTTATTTTCTCTCCAAACACACAGATAGACAGAGAGGATGATAATCTCATTAACTTTCTACTATAAGCTTCGCTGTAGAAAGTTAATAAACTAATAGAACAATAAGACACCACTTTATTTGAATTCTTACCAGGCTTTAACAAGATAACTATTTGTGCTACTTTCCATTGGCTGGAAAATGCCCTAGTCTCAGTATTGAATTTAAGCTTCGTTGTACAGCTTTGTGTCCTTTAGTTCTTGTAACACTTTACCGGTTATTAAATAAAAACCTGGAGCTTTGCGAGGATTGATATTTTGTTGTATTGTATCTTAAATTTTTGCAAAAGTGAAGTTTTAATTGGAATATCTATTTGATATGGTGCATTAAGATAATTCTCGTATCATTTGCTCTTGTTTGGGTTCATTTATGCTATTTGGTTGAAATAGGTGGCTAAGGGATTTGCAAATGCTGGGGATTTCTCTTTGTTACTCCGAGCCCAATGATCATGTTTATCTTTGATTGGTGGAATGTGTACCCGAGGTCTCTTCAATTTTCTTGTGGCTTTCCACAGTGAGAAATCTGTTGCTTCTAGTGGTTCCCTGAGATAGTCCTGGATTTATTGATTTTTGATTTTTTTTAAGTTGTTTGAAGTCCTTTGTTGCTTTGTTAAATCACTTTTTGTTATCTTCACTTCTTGTGGTTTTCTTCTTTTGTTTGATTATAATAGGACATGTTTCTTTAATGATGTCACAATTGTAATCGGGCGTTGCTGCCCATACTGCATTCTAAATTCATATGATCTTCTATTGCCATTGTTGTTGCTTGTAAATGTTCTGTGCTATAATTTTGTAGTTCGTGGTGTTTAACACCATCCCTTATTACGATTGCTGTTCCTCCATGTGCATCGCCGTCGGGATGTTTAGTGCTATATATTTTATATCTTGGTATTTGTAGGTGACTTTTTGGGTAAAGTACATTTTGACACTAAGGGTATATCTATATTATTCATTTATAAACACTGTTATACTTCGTGTGCATGTAGGCACAAGTCGTTAGCATTCCAAATAGCTATTTCCAATGTTCGAGCCATTAAGACATTTTATTTACTACCGTTGAGAAGAAGTTCATCATTGAACTCATTTGACTGATAATCTCTTTTATCATATTTTTTAATTCTGTTAAATCGCCATTTTGTTGGTTCGATGTGAATGGGTTTGTTTGATTCACGTTATTTATTTGTTCCGAGTCTTGGTGTATAGCTTGCGCGTATAACATGTTAGATTGTATATATCGATTTGCATTAGGTGTTGATTTACTCCTTAGTTGAGGGTGTAATTTTTGCTGCAGCTGTTTATGTACTATGCATCCTTTTTAATTGGCTAGATGATTTCCTTCGCAGCTAACACATTGAACTTCTTTGTTTTTTATTTTTCTAGGGCAATCTGACGTTAAGTGTTGCCCTACGCACTTCACGCTACGTGGATTTTTGTTGCCAAAATTTTTCGTGTGGCCATATTGTTGACATCGCATGCATTGCGGTATATTGCGTTTTGCATGTGGTGCTTCAAATGTTACACATGTATTCATCAGAAATTTTACTTTAAATCAATTTCTTTATTATTTTCGTTTTGTTTTAACGTTGTATGTCAGTGCCTGTTTTTTTAATGTTCCACACTTTTGTAACTTCATGTCCTAGATCTTGTATGCTATTTTTTATTTCTTCTACATAACTGGAGTAGTGAACATTTTTAAATACCATTCGGAATCTTTTATCTTGTTTGGCTTTGTAAGTGTGGTATTTCGTGTTTTTGTCTTTTAGCATTTTTATACTATTAGTGTCTGTTTGGCTATCTTTCGGTTCTATTTTAACTTGATTGCTACTCAGTGCTTTCGTAAGGTATTTTTGTTCTGCTATTTAATTTAATTCTAAGATTAGTGCCTTTATATTTTCTACACCAGTAATAAAGATTGGTGGAGGTTTTGAGTCGTTTTTTTGTTCATCATTGCGTATATTCGTTACCGTTGATATTTAACCAATATTTATTTATTTGATTCTCTTTGACTTGAGGTACCTTGCTCGTCTGTGTTTCTTGGTCGTTTGTGGCTTTTGGCATATTGACATTCATTATCATGTACTGTTTGAGATAGCGTTGATTCTCTTACGGGATAGTGTATTGTTTGATTAGATAATTGAATATTTGGGTTTTGTTGAGTGTAATTAATAACAGAATAATGTTGAGGTTGTCGTGACATTATCATGTGAGAGTAAGACATATTGGGTGGCACATACGGTGCATTTTGATTATACGTATACTGTCAGAGTTTGTTGCATATAGGGCATGCTGTTAAAATAAGGGTTGCTGGCTATTTTGTCTCAACCAAATGGTGGGTATTTGTTACTATTAGCACTATAAATTGCAAGATTTTGGTTAAACGTTTAAAATGTAAAAATAATTGATTTATTTCGATTTATTATTTTGTTATCTTAACACTGACCTGGGATCACATATTTATATTTATCTCTTTGCACTTGATATTTCGGCACGTAGAGTACGATTGCACAACCTTACTTACAAGGCTATAGTTTTTAAAGCTGTGATAGGCGGGTAGAAATGGCTCAACACGTCTGCTTATATATATATATATATATATATATATATATATATATATATATATATATATATATATATATATAATACAGGATCCGCCATATAACTTTTTTTTAAATGCTATAAATAAAAAACTACTGAATATTTATCCAATTTTTTTTTTATTTAAATGTACAAGCCATGCAGTAGCCTATACGATCGGTCCAATTTTTGAGTACATTTTCGATTGTATGCAGCTCTATTTCAGCTATAGCTGCACGAATGTTGTCCTTCAAAGCCTCAATTATCTCTGGTTTGTCGGCGTAACACTTATCTTTGACGGCTGCCCACAAATAGTCCAACGGTGTCAAATCGCAGCTCCGAGGCGGCCAAACGACATCAGAATTTCGACTGATAATGCAATTTTCGAAGACAGTGCGCAAAAGATCGATTGTAACGTTGGCTGTGTGGCATGGAGCGCCGTCCTGTTGAAATCAAATATTGCCAATATTTTCGTCTTCAATTTCTGTGAACAAAAATTCGTTCAACATGGCCCGATAACTCTCACCATTGACTGTAACAGCCGCGCCTTGCTCATTTTCAAACAAAAATGGCCCATTGATGCCTCTGAACCAAAATCCGCTTTTCTTCGATTGCGTGCGGATTTTCTGTTCCCCAAATGCGACAATTTTGCTTGTTGACATAACCGCCGAGATGGAAATGAACTTCATCTGAAAAGATGATTTTTCGCCCAAAATCGGCATTTTTTTCAAGTCGATCCCAAGCCCATGAAGCGAAGCGAAAACGCATTGGATGGTCAGTTGGCTTCAATTGCTGAACCAATTGAACTTTGTACGGCGTCATACTAAGGTCTTTACGCAAAATTCGTCTCAATGATGTCTCCGAAATGTCCAATTGTTGAGAATGACGGTGAACTGATGTTCCTGGCGATTCACGCACACTCTCGGCAACAGCAGCGGTATTCTCGGATGTACGCACTGTTTTTGGGTTTTCACGCGTTGGTTTGTCAATAAGGATGCCAGTTCCTCTCATTTTTTTAACAAGATATAGCACATACGGAGCTGACGGTGCCTCTTTTCTTCCCATTTCCGTACGTAATTTTCGTACATATTCTGCAACATTACCGTGATTTTCAAAGTGATTCAAGCCATTCACCGAATAACCGCTAGTTAAAAAAAAACGTTAGATGGCGGCCCCTGTATATATATATATGAAAATAATCGAAGACAAAGATTAACGATCGAGTATATCTTAGCAAATAGAGAACTATATATCCATCTTAAATTTTAAAAGTAAGATCGCTAACATCTGCAGAAATAGGAAGCGATTATGAGCTAGTATTTGGTAAAATCAGAGTGAAAATGCGCATATGCCACAATAGAAACGATCAAAAAGATAATTTTATTATATTTATAAGACGGCTTTACAAATAATTGTATCAAACGATACTAACAGAAAACAATTGAAAATAATAGAATTACAGAAAGTTATGGAGCAGAAGAAAGTTGAATAAAAATTAAATCAAATAGCTTACAAAGGATGCAAAGGAATCTGTAACCAAAAAAAAAGAATAAACAAAAATAGTAAATTTTAAAAGAGAACTCCGTGGTTCTATGAAGAAGTAAAAGAAAAATGTCTAACTGGATTACGCACCAACCAAAACACAGTAAACATATGATAATTATAGAAGAATAAGAAACGAAACAGACATACTCGTCAGAAAAATTTAAAATGGACGCTGGGAACGTTTCTCAAAGGAAATGGAGCACAATTGTTACAGTTTTCAAATAGAAATATAATGTTTCGTAAGAGGCCAAAGAGCAGAAATGAAGGAAATAATAGAAGTAGAATATATAGAGAAGAACACTGGGATAGCTTACCTAGAAAAACTATACAAAGAAGAAAAACTTAGGCCCAATGAACTAAAAACTCCAAAAATTATAACACGTGAAGAAACTGTAAGAAATAAATCAGAAGGAAAAAAAGCACAAAATAAATTTAATAACAGAAGGTCCGCTGGTAAATTCGGAATAGAAAACGAATTTTTAAAATACTGCGGAACAGAGATAACCAAGCAACTAACAACATTAATTAAAGGGAGTACAAATAAGTCTCCGCCGTTTTTTATAAAAAATTGGGCATTTATTGTGAAAGAACGGAACCTTATGTTTTAATAAAAGTATTCTCCATAGCTAGCCACTACTTTTTCCCATCTTTCTGGCAGCATACGGAGATACCGCGTCGGAAGAACGCTTCATTTTTTGAAGCTTTTGATGTGATGTGCTGCTTAGACAGGCCATGTGCCATCGATCGAAACAAGTGATAATCGGAAGGGTCAATATCTGGTTAATACGGGGGGTAGGGTAGGACTTCCGAATTGAGTGTTTTCAAGTAGGTTTTGACCGGCGCCGCAACATGTGGACAAGCATTATCATACAAGATAATAATTTTGTCGTGTCTGGAGTAGTAGTGGGCGCGATTTTGCTTGAGTGCTCGGCCCAATCTCATCAATTGGGTTTGGTAGGGAGCCCCAGTAATGGTTTCGTTCGGTTTGAGCAATTCATAATACACGACACCAAGCTGATCCCACCAAATACACAACATGAGTTTTTTCCATAAATATTCGGCTTGGCTGTCGATGTTGAAGCATGGCCACGTGGTCTCCATAATTTTCTCTTCTTTGTGTTATCGTAGTGGATCCATTTTTCATCGCTAGTGTCTATATGACGCAAAAAACCCTTTTGTTTTTGTTTCGCAAGCAGAATTTCACACGTACAAATTTGGCGTATAACGTTTCTCGGCTTTAGTTCATATGGAACCTAATTTGATTGCTTCTGAATTATTCCCAATCGATTTTAAAAGATATGAATTACTTATTAAATTACTCCCAACGTAAGTGCAACTTCTTTTTGAGTTTGACAGGAATCTTCCTCTAATAATGCTTTCAATTCCGCGTCTTCGTACACTTTCGGTCTTCCGCGTTGTTCTTTGTCTTCGATGTTAAACTCACCGTTCTGAAACTTAGGAAACCACTCACGACAACTTCTCTCATTTAAAACAGCTTTACCATATGCTTCTATAAGCAATCGATGCGCCTCAGCTGCAGATTTCTTCAAATTCTTCTCTTCTTTTCCTTCTCCCTTATGCCCTAAAGCGTCGGGTCCTCTAACCACTTCCGGAAGCTGTCCCGGTTGGCTGCCATTCTTTTTACTTCTGTTAGGTGTTTTCCTCTCTGTTCTACCCTCTTTTCTAAGCTCTGTTCCCATGTTTCTCGTGGCCTACCTCTGCTTCTTGTTCCCTCTGGCTTTGCTTCTAGAATTCTTCTGGGGTCTCTATTTCTTGACATCCTCACTATGTGCCCATACCACTGTAATTGTCTCTTCTCTACCTCTTGTATTAGCGGTTGCTGACCTACTTCTTCTCTGGTTATTGTATTTCGTATGCGATCTCTTTTTGTTCTACCTACTAGTCTTAGATATTTCATTTCACTCGCCGTAATTTTGCTTCTGGTTTTATCTTGTATTGTCCAGCTCTCCGCCCCATACGTTAATACTGGTGTGTATATGCTTTTGTATACCCTAAGCTATGTTTGCATGCTTACTTCTTTTTTCGCTATTATTGATTTGTTAATCGCATAATATACTTTGCTTGCTTTATCTCTTCTATTCAGAATCACCTGTTCTATCGTGCCAGTTTTATTTATTATCGTTCCTAAATATTCATAGTTATTGACCCATTCTGATTCTTCCCCATTGCACATTATTCTTGTGTTTTCGTTTGTATCATTTTTCTCGATTTTCATAATTTTAGTCTTGTTTGTGTTTATTTTAATACCTCTTCTTTCTATCGCTCTATTCCATTTGTTTATTGCTAGTTGTAGTTTTCTAGTTGAGTCTGCTGGAAGCACGATGTCGTCTGCATATATGAGGCATTGTATATATATGGGCTCTAAATTCCAATTTCCTACCTTCACATTGAATCTTGGTTCTTTTGCTTCCTGAATAATCTGATTCATTACTATTGGGAGCAGTAGGGGGCTCAGTGAGTCTCCTTGTTTGATCCCCTTTTCCATTTCAAAGCTTTGAGATTCTTTCCCTTTAATTCGCACTCTTCCTTTTGCATTAACGTATACTCTTTTTATGGCCTGTTACAGTGGGTATGATACATTTAGTTCTGCTAGCGCATTCCATATTATTTGTTTGGGTACTGTGTCAAATGCTGATTTTATATCTATGAATGCTAGATACAAAGGGTTTCCCCTTTCTAATCTGTAACTGTTCTTCGTACAAAGATATGATCTTGTGTTTGCATCTGTGGCCTGTAAGCGGCTTGTTCTTCACATAGTTTTTCTTCAACTTCTTCTCGTAATCTTCTTTCTAGTATTCTTGAATATATCTTCTGTACTATTGAAGAAAGGCATATTGCCCTGTAGTTGCCGCAATCGTTTGTATCTCCCTTCTTGTGTATAGGCACCACTATGTTTTCTTCCCAGTCATCTGGTATTTTTTACCCTTTCCAGGCTAGTTGACATCTCTTTTATCCACTTTAATATTCTATCTCCCCCATTCTTTATCATTTCTGGAGTTATGCCATCTCTACCTCCTGCTTTTCCTTGTTTAATATGTTTTACGGCTTCTATCACCTCTTCTATTTCTATGTCTATTTCTTCTTCTTCTTCCTGAACTGCTCCTCTTCTCTCTCTGCCCCGGATATTATCATCATTTTTAAATATGTTGTTGTAATACTCTCTCCATGCCTCCAAGATTCTTCCTTCTTCTGTTTCTACTATGCCTTTGTTGTTCCTTATACTCCATACTTGCTTTCCATATTTCCCTCTTAGCCCTCTGATTACTTTCCAAAACTGTCTTCCGTTATCTTCGTTGAGTTTCGTCTCTAGTTCTTTTCCGAATTCCTCCCAAGTTTCTTGTTTTGCTCTATGTACCGCTTCTTTGGCTTCATTTCTTTTATTTATATAGTGTTGTTTATCGCAATCTTTCTTACTTTGTATATACCTTTTCCAAGCTTTCTTTTTGATCTTTACTTTATCTTTTACTTCTTCGTTCCACCACCGGGTTCTTTTTTGATCTCCCTTTACTGTTACCTTTCCGCAGGTCTTTACTGCCTGTTCCACTATTTCAGTTTTTAGTATTGTCCACTTCTTTTCCATGGGCCATTGGTTTCCTTCTTCTGCTTCTTTCGCTTCCCATCCTTCTAAGGTGTCTTCTAATCTGTTTTTCAATTCTTTTGCTTTTTCTGGTTTTCTTAATACTGATATTTTTATTTTCTGATATTCTCTTTGTTTCCTGGGTTCCCTGCTATAAAATCTGGTGTCTGTTATTAGCAGTCTGTGGTCTGTATGCAGTTCGGCCCACCTTATTACTTTTACATCTGTTATGGCATATTTCGCTTCTCTGTTGTATGTTATATAGTCGTTAATGCTTTTCGCTTCTCTTCCTGCTGCCTCAAAAGTAATTTTGTGTATTATCTTATGGTTAAAGTGGCTGTTTCCGATTAACATTTGATTGGTAACACAAAAGTCTATCATTCTTCTTACGTTATTATTTATGGTAGAATCTCCTCCATATTTACCTATCGTGCCATATCCTATATCTTGTCTATTTCCTATTCTGGCATTCCAGTCTCCATTTATTAATATGTGTCTGATGCTTTCTCTCCCTTTATCTATTTGTACTTGGAGTTCTTCGTAGAATGTCTCTTTCTGTGGGGGCGTAGATCTGTATTATGGTTATTTCTTCTTGCAGTTTTAGGTCTACATATAATATCCTTGCATTTATCGCTTCCCATTGTTTTACTTGTTGGGCCATCTGTGTAGTTAGGATTATTCCTACGCCCTCTTTAGCTCGTCCTGCTGATCCTGAGTATATAAGCTGGTAACCTTGATCTAATAGTTGTCTTCCGTTTCCTTTCTTCTTTATTTCACTTATACCTAGCATCTCCATATTATATTTGGCCATTTCTTCTATTATTTCTACTTCCTTTCCGTTTATACCATTTACATTCCACGTTCCAATTCTTATCCGTGATTCGCGCCGAGCCCGTTTCCCAGTTTTCCGTCCATTTCCGAGGCGATTGTTTGTTCTCTGAATCTGTTTACCTTGTGCGGGTGATTAGCCCAGCCACAAGGGCCCCGTTACCTCGGGACAACTGGTATCAGGTTATACCCCCCGATGCTGGGTCGCCAGAGCCTCGTCTGTTATCTAACAGGGGGTACCACGTGTAGGTGAGGTTGGCATTTGGGTGTCTAGATGTTGGTGCCACCCCTTACCCCCCATTTCTTCAAATTAAAAAAGTAAATCAAAAGTTTTCGCAAATGACGCTTATTCGGCTCAAAACTCGACGTTTTTGCACGAAAAAATTATGTGATGCTGATATAAAAACGCTAATATTTTAAGGTTATGGTGTTACCAGATGTCCAACCTTACGATATGACGTTTTATATCTAACAATTTCAACCAAACGGCGGAGACTTATTTGTACTCCCAATAATAACATTCTAAAACACAATAAAGTACCGGAAGAATGACAAACAAGCACGCCCTGTTATCCAAAAAATTGACAACGAATATACTATCGGAACGAAAAAACAAAGCGTTTGAAGCGGAAGATCATGCACAGACGCAATATTTGTGATAAGGCAAATTATGGAGATAACACTAAAATACAGCAAACCTGCCTTTCATGCTTCATTGACCTAAAAAATACATCTGACAGAGTAAGATTAAAAGATGTAATCCACCTGTTATACAAAAGGAAAATCCCACTAGATATAACCAAAACAACTGAAGACATATATAGTCAAATTGATGGAAGCTAGAATAGACGAGCAACTCACAAAACCAAGAGATGTAGAAACGAGAATAAGACAGATTTTTTAACTTGGTAATGGACGAAATAACAAAGGATGCTAATGTCGGAAAAGAAATAAAATACTTTGCTACGCAGACGACGCAGTTTTAACAGCCCCTGACGAGGACAGTCTACAAAGGCTAGTCCACAAATTCAACACGCCAGCAAAAAAGTTTAATATGGCCATCTCAACTCAAAAAACTAAATCACTAATAATTAATAAGCAGCCTGTTAGATGTAAACTGGATATCGACGGAACAAATATAGAACAAGTGAAGGAAATAAACTACTTAGAGATCACACTACCAAGTTACGGGAGCTTGCGAAAGAAGTTAAGGAACAAGTACAAAAAGCTAGTAAGGTAGGTGAATGTTTGAAAAACCTAACTTGAAGAAACAAACACATCAGGACGGAGACAAAACCAATAATATACAAAGCTACTTAAAGACCAATAATGACCTACGCTGCAGAGGCCAGACCTGACATAGCCAAAACGCAAAGACTACTGAACACAGCAGAGATGAAAATATTAAGAAGAATTGCTGGAAATACTCTAAGAGACCGAGTAAGAAGTGATGTAGTTAGAAGGAAATGCAACATCGAGAGAATAAAGAAATAGACGCTGAACAAAAAAAGCAAATAAAACAAGATAAGTAGAATGGCAGAGAACAGGTTAGTCAGGAGAGTCAGAGATAAATCACGGTCGGGTCGAAGATGTACGGTCGTCCACGCAAAAGGTGGAGTGACATCACGTAAAGGCATAAACCTATCAATTTAACCAGCAAAATTGCCTACTAAGAAGAAGATGTATTTTGTTTCTGTAGTTAACACTTTGATAGTCAATTGTCGATTATATAGCGGTGCTAGATGTTTTGTGCAACACAATCAATTCCTAACGGACTATTAATTTTAATCCATTGTCAGACGATGGCGCTGATGACCGTTTGTACAAACTTGTAGGAACAGATTTTAAGTTATCTCGAAGAGGATCCTTTGGGTTATCCGACTTTCCATCGTTGTTGATTTTCCACTATTCAGGATTACATGCACAAATTCTGTTCCGAAAATATGAAAGCAACACTAATATAATGAAAACAGTTTGCGCGGTGTAATCTGGTAGCTGATGAAAATGAGATTGACTGACACACTTAGAACGCCGGTGAATAAACACATTTTCAATAACTGAGAACAGCGAAACTACATCAAAATTTGTGGTCCTCCTTAGTTGGAACTTATATTCCCACATGGGCTTCAATATGGTGTTCTACAGAAATATCTTATTTTGTAAAGATACTTTAATTTGCATCTTAACAACCAGTTTAATTTAATGAACTTTAAACCCAGTTGTTTTTTTTACAAAATATATGTTTCCTTTAAGTTAGCCTGTGATCATGGTGCATGCCAATGTATCTAACGTTTTCTGCCTGCGGCAGTGGTGTACTGGCATATAGGTACGTTTCCCTAAGTGTGAAGACGATTCATGTAGATTTGCTTTTATGCGGCAAATTTGTAACGCGTCTTGTACTTTGTTGAGAGAAATGGGCAAATTTTGTGATGCAATAGCAGGACTTTGGTGGAATGCAAGAAATGCAATATCGAATGCGAACGTAGCTATGATCGTTGGTAGGTACAGTAAATAGTAAACGGGCGTTATTACACTTTTCCACGGTACACCAGAGTTGATAGAGTAATATCTGCTTGGACTTTTATCTGAAAATTCTATTAGTTGGACAGAATTTCATTAGTTTAAGTGTTTGGACAAAAACGGTATGACGATCTTATCAACGTCCTGGGTTATGTCTAAAACTAATTTACTTTACTTACCCTCCTGAGAATGTGTTCGATGGTTGTGTGTTCCTCTCTAAACTCAAATTGATGTCCTGGTACGAGATTAAGTTCTTCTAAGAATTGCTTTATTTTTAAGTAAAAAGTAATAGTAAGTTCTTCTTGAGGTTTTCCTGGTTTGGACATGAGTACTATTTGTGCCATCTTCCACCGAGCCGGGAAAAATCTTAAATTATATATATATGGCCGTTATTAGTTTAAATTTTTTTACTGACACTTCTTTTACAATCACCTATAATCAAGTCATAGCCAGAGAAAGTTAAAAGTATTGTATAGTTTAGCTTCTTTGGTGTTGCATTATTTAATCTATTTTTAACTAATGGGCACTTCAAACAAAAGCCAAAGCTGAAACATTCACCTTTTTTTTGGATGCGGCGCTGTCCTGCATAAAGCGGTTCCCTGTGTTGTAATCTTGGAGATCCAGGAAGAGGAAATAAGGGTGTGGGTGAAAAGATAGGACAAGTTACCCGAATATTTACAGCGGAGCCGATTGGAAGCGTCTTTCTTGGTGCAACAAGGTTTCTTCTTGATTTCTTGCCGGGTCAGGTACAAAGGAAATTGGACCGAGTCTTCTCACCGGCAAAATTGCAACTCCCAAAATGCAATCGGGAAACAAAACAACCTCCGGGAAGAGGTTAATCTGGTCGGCAAAATATCGAATTCCGCCACAAAATCAGCCCTAACAAAACGGTCACGCGGAAATGAAACCAATCAAACACGCTGACTAATTCTGGGTGAAAACGCTCTCGGCCACGGAAAATTTAAAGCCGGTCTCTCGCTTTCTAAACCATCACAACTTAAAATTCAAAACGAAGCGAGCGAAAAAGAGCCAGCGAAGGCCGCTGCTTTATATATCAGCGTTCCCGTGGTCGGGGAAATTGGCCGCCGGTATTTCAAATCAAAATTAAAGACAACCAGCCCTAATTTAAAATCCAAATAAAATTTTTCTTTTCTCAGCTTTTAATTTTTTTACTATCATAGAAAAAATATAGTGTCTTCGTCTTTGGTTGGGGAGTTGAATCCCATGTGTAATACAATGTAGTGCTTTACTGAAGCAACCACATCAGCAGCCTTGAGAAGTATTTATAAGTTTCTCAATTTTATTCTCAATTCTATAAATGAGTCCCATGATGGCAATTAGTACAGGTCTATTAATTATCTGCTATGTTGGTGATTTTCTGATGTTATGTTGAGGCATAATTTAATCTTTAAGTAATTACGTGTTGTAGTTTATAGTGATGCAAGAATCAAGCAGATCTAGAATTCCTTCCTGCCCGGAGGCCAGTAGATAATCTGTCTGGTAGTGAAATAGTTAATATTGTCAATACTGAGAGATTTTAATAGTTCTCTGCCTTTAATGGAGATTGTTGTAACATCCCATTCCTGGTGTTTAGTGTTGTGGTATCCGCCGTCGTAAAGCGTGTTCCAAATGTTTAAAAAATTAGTGCAGTGTTCTGCTATTATACTGTGTTTTGAAGGGCTATATAGTGCCGCAATTGGTCCTGTCCAGTCTTCTACGATTAAGGTTGTAGTTTGAATGAGTTGATAATTGTTTGTTCGATGCTTAATGGAATTTGTTATAATTACTGCAGATTCACTTTGTGCACCTTAGATAAAGTGTTGCGCTTTGAAAATAATGTAGTGGGTATTCTAAAATTTATATTTAAATCATAAAGAGTGATAAACCAATTTAATTTTACAGTACGGTTTCACAAGCCATTGGCATTCTATTCTACAATTTCGAGTGTTTGAAGACGATTTGCTATGGGGTTTAGCATTATTTTGTAATTTTTACTAGTTCTATTATAATTTTCTTTAGATTTTTAATGTTTAACGTCTGTGCTACATTTAAATGCAAAACAGATGTTCATTTAACACGATTGAAGCCAATGTTCGTTCATACTCTTTGGCATTTGTGTCAAAGTTAAGGCTAGTTAAGATGCACCTTGATCGATTGTTTTTCGTTTTAGTACAAACTTTTGTTTGCGCTATATTTTACGCATCTAGCTTTATGTGTGCAGAATCTCTTAGTGTGGTTCTCTTTCTGATGAGGTGGCTTTATTGTTACTTCTGTGTGTAACAATTGTTTAATTTTGTGTATTCTTTTGTTGAAACGACATTAATAAAGAACGTAAAGAGCGAAGACATGCTTGTCCTCTATTTGGTATTGTTTATGTTATTAACTTTGTATCTTTGGCTTTCTATTTTAGCTTTTAATTTAGTAACATCAATGAACTGGTAAAGGTTCTTAATTACTACTCGAAATCTACGATCTTCTTTCACATGATAAGTATGGAATTGGTCTTTTAACTTTATTAATTTAGCTAGTAAAAGTCTGTAGCTATCCGAATTTTTTGCCATTATTTTTACTTAATTTCTACCTATGATTTTAAACTGTATTGATGTTCACACGTTTTTAATAAATACTGGAGGTGGTTTTATTTTTTTTTTTGTTATGAATTTGTCTTCTATTGCCTTAGTATTTTTTGTCTCATCATTTAGGACCGGAAAACTATTTGATAAATTGAGTTAATGCGATTAGCTCTTGAGGTTTTTATTTATTTTACTGTATGGTATACTTACTGCTGGTTGAGTTTGTTTTTTCTTAAAATTACTTTGATTTGACGTACGTGATAAATAATTATGTTGTTTCTACTGTAGAATATTGTAAAACTACGTTTTGATCTATCTGCTGATTAAGCGCAGTGTGTGTGTATATTGAGGCTGCGCTGTATGGAAGTGAGGTTACATCATATTATTCAAAAGTTGAGGATACTCAGCTCATTGAAAGCTGTGAATAAGGCACGGAGTATTGCTGATCAGTTGCAGCCATTATGACTGACACTAAAGTAATTGTGATATATTTTTGCGTTTAATTTAGAAAATGACACATAAATAAATTTCGGCTTGCAGTTTACCATACAGGCCAGCCAACCTAGATCAAGATTGAGTTCAAGCTCTGTCTGTCACAAGCCAGGATACATTGGGGAGTGATGGAAGAGTAACACCCCCTAAAAATAACCGGGATCAGCTGGCCCGGCTGGTAGCATTCTGTAAGGGTGCTTGCCAGGCTACGGCCTAATTGTCCCGAGCTAACGGGGCTTCTGTCGTTGGGTTAATCATTCACATAAAGTACATAGATTTAGAGTAATCAAATAAGCTTCCGAACAAGACGAATTAATAGGAAACGACTGATGAGAAGCAGGATAAGATTTGGAACATGCAATATCACATCTCTAACAGGTAAGAAAGTTGAAATTGTGGAACAAATGGAGAAATACAAAGTACATTAATGGGGATATTAGAAGTAAAAAAAAAGATAACGAAATAAAACAATTAAACAAAGAACACACGCTAAGATACTCAAGAACACCGACGGGCACGAGAGCAACGGAAGAAGTAGGAATAATCCTTAGAAACAAGGGTGATTGAATGGGAGCACATGAATTACAGAATTATGACTACAACTACAGTTGGAAAAAAAGTAGGGCTGATAAAAATATACGCACTCGCAGAGAATGCAAGCAAGCAAGATAAAGAATAGAAAAATTACAAAATAAGAACAAACATATAGGACAAGGCAAAGAACAAGGATATGGAACCATAAGATCACATGGAGAAATACAATGGAAAAATGATGTTAGATATTTGTATAGTAAATCAGATGTCCATAGGAAGCACCTGGTTCCCACACAAGACAATCCACAAAATAACATACGAAGAGGAGTAGCAAGGGCACAAAAGCATTATAGACTGCATAACATATTTCAAAAGTTTAAGCTATGCAATACAAGACGTAAAAGTAATTAGAGGTGCGGGACTCAGCACCAAACATAAACTGCTAATAGCTGACATAAATATTTAAAAGCTAAAGAAAGAAAAAAGTAAAAAATACACCAGAATAAAATTAGAAACACTAAATAACCCAGAAGTAAGATAAAAATACGAAAATACACTCATAAAAAAATAGGAAGGTTAGAGAAAAAAGAAATACAAGAACAAAATCTATGGACACTAGAAAAGACATGAAAACGATTCTACTAAAAGTAGCAGAAGAAACATGCGGTATAAAAATAGTAAGGCAAAATCCAAATATGAAAAGAACCAAGCGGTGGAACGAAACAGTAAGAAGAAAAGTCAAAGAAAAGAAGAAAGCTTAAAAAATACATACAAAATAGAACATTAGAAAACAGAATAAACTACGTCAGAAAATGCAACAAAACTAAAAAGATAATAAAGAACGCGAAGAAGAACACTTGGGAAGAACTCGGTAGAAAAATAAAAAAAATTATAAAGGCAACCAAAGAGAATTCTGGAATACAATAAAAAGTCTCAAAAATACTCCATCTCAAAAAGTAAAAATATCAAAAATAAAAGAAAACGAATAGAAACAAGAATACAAGGAATACTAGAAGCCTAGAGGGAACAATACGCAAACATATGTGGAAAAACAGAAGAGAAAAACATAAGAGAAGAATAGGAAAACATATGGAAAGAACAAAGACAAGAACCAATAACAGCAGAGGAAATAGAAGATTAAAAAAAGCAAAAAACGGTAAGTCACCGAGAGAGGACAACATAATGCCCAAAATGCTTATGAAAGGAGGACCAACTGTTAACATTTGGGTAACAAAAATTTTCACCCAAGCACAAAAAAAACAAAAAGATCAGGAAAATAAAATTATAGTATCTATATACAAAAAAGAAGATTTCACTGACTGCGACAATTATATAGCGACATACCTTTCCTCAACAATACTAAAATACTAGAATAATAGAGAAACGGTTAAGAAAAAAAGTGGAGGAGAAATTACAAGAGAAACAAAAGGCACTAATAGGGGAACAAATAAATACAAAAAATGCATTTTTATAAATCCATATATATATACCAACCCTAATATACGGCGCGGAATCATGGACAATAATAGACAAACATCGATAAAAAATAACCCCAGCAGAAATAAAGTATCCACGCCGGGTAGTTGGAAAAACAAGAGGTGACAGGATGAAAAACAAAAGCATTAGTGAAAAACTAGAACAGGATCCTATAATACAAACAGTAGAGAAAAAACAACTCCAATGGTACGGCTACCTGAGACGATAGATACCCAAAGATAATCATGGAGATGAAGATAGAAGGGAGAAGACCTAGAGGAAGACCTCGCAAAGCTTGGGAGAATAACATAGAAGAAGCAGCCGGAAACATAGGGAAAACAACAGGACAAATAAAGACTCTAGCTAATAATAGGCAAGGATACAGAAAATCACTCAAATCCCCAAAACCGTGAGTTAAATAGGAAAAGAAAGTAAACTAGAGTAGTTTCCATACAATATCCGCAATCGCCTTTGTATAGAGTATGCATAGGACTGCCGCGTTGGTTTAAATGGGCACGAGCACAGCTCCTCTATTTACGAGCTGGCGTAGACGAGTCCGAGGCTCGTTTAACTTATGGGTATATTATATTAAGTACCGGCAAGTGCGTCCCAACGAAAAAAATAGCGTATTCATTAGAAATTTAAAAAAATAAAATTTCGTAATAATTGAAGAACACCATATACCAGAACTTTTGATCAATCTAATTAAATACTAAACCAATTAGTAATTTTAAGCAAAAAATGATGTTTTTATTAAATAAACCAAATTTAAATCTTAAAAATGTTAATTTTAAAAATCCTGCATTACATACAAATTTTTAACTAGTGTAATTACGATATTATAAAATAATGTTAAAAACTTTTTTGTTATGATAAAATCGCAAATTTACAATCTATTCTGGTATGATAAGAGTATTAAGTAAGTATGTTGCCTGTTAAGGCATGTAAGGATCTTCATCCTGTGATGATATCTTTGGGGTTTACTGGGGTGACTTGAATTGCACTCCTCAGATCTACAAGTATAGGTCATTGTTTGCTCAGCCTCCTTGTTGGTAGAGGGTCCATGACTTGTAGGATGAGGTGGTTTTTATGTCCGGGTAGTTTTTTTTAAAGTAGTCTGCAGCTGACTTTTCTGTTATATCCGTCACGAACGGTATGTTGAGGTCCTCGTGTAGGATTTGGTTACTTAAAAACCAAAGTGTATTTACAAAAGCTCAAAAAATTTTGCTTTGTGCTTGTTGTATAACATTTATATTTGTTTTCAGGCGCACCCTCAAAGTTGGATACTATATTTTCAGCAGGACTTTATTTTCAATTGATAGCTTGGATGTGAATCAGTCAGTTGGCATGGAATACCAAGCAAACATTATATTAGTAGCTGAGCCGAACAAAAGATACATAACCGACCGGACGGGATGGATCATGGAAAACAAAGGGGACACGGCAATAACTATTAACAGGGAAACAATTACCGATGTAGGCAAGGGAGAAGGAAAGGTATGCGGAAAGATACGAGGATACTATGTAGTCTCATGCTATACATCCCCTAATAGAGACATCGAAGACTATTTGATATTTCTTGATAAATTGACAGACACCTTAAAGTCAATAAAAACAAAAAAAGCAAAGATCATAATCGGGTACGACTTTAACGCAAAAAGCTCGACGTGGGAGTCGCAGAAGCAAGATAAAAAGGGAAAATACGTAACGGGCTGGGCAGCTCAGAACGACCTGATTATTGCAAATGTCGGGAAACAATCGACTTTCGTAAGAGGTACATCTAGCAGCATCATAGACGTGACATACACCAGTTCAAATGTGGTGGGTGAAATCCATGACTGGAAAGTTATAGACGAAGAAACGCTTAGCGATCACCGAGCCTGGCTAGTTTTATAACCACAAATCATCAGAAACGCTCAAAAGCCAAGTACAGACAGTCTTTAGTAAAGCTGTATATTGCCTTAGCCCGTTGAAATTACGGAACTAATTACCAAAAGTTGTGAAAAAACCCTAAAACTTGCATGGGAAACAGAAAACCAGTGTAATGGTAGGGGAAAAAAGTTGCCGCAACCAGGACACTATGTAAAGGCCAGAAGGACATGGGCACGTGCTGAGAAGAAGGGACCCATCGACAATATTAATGAATATTACAATGTATATAACAAACTCAGGAAAGACTACAAGACAAAGATTAATAAAGTAAAGCAGGAGAAGTGACGAGATATACTGGGAGATGTGGATAGCAACGTGTGGGGAGACGGATTCAAAATTGTCACCAAGAAATTTGGGAGAAAACTACTACCCCCGGCAGACCCAGTAGAAACTTCCGATATAATCAGTGACCTTTTCCCTAATAGAAGCCTAAACACATGGGCTTACGATAGTTCTACCGATTAAGCAAGTCCCATAACGGAAGAAGAAATTAAAAGTGCCGCAAGAAACCTCAAAAGTAAAAAACCAGCCGGACCAGACGGGATTCCGCCAAAAGTCATTAAGATAGCCGTATAGGACAACCCGTCAACTTTTACAGACTTCTTTAACAAATTATGGGCGACACATACGTTTCTAATAGCAATCTGGTGTTAATACCCAAACCTGGTAAAGTACCTGAGACGGCATGCATCCTAAATTCATTTCTAAACTATACGAAACAATAATTAAAGACAGGCTTATTAGAGACGTAGAAATAAGAAGGGGACTACTAGAACATCAGTACGGCTTTAGACCAGGGCGTTCAACAATCGACGCAATTAGGGCAGTAACAGCTTATGTCTAGAGTGCCAAGAAGGGCAACTGGAGAAAGAGAGAGTACTGTATGGCAATAACACTCGACGTAAAAAATGCGTTCAATACAGCATCCTAGAGCCAAATCTTAAAGAGCTTAATAGACCGCGAAACCCTAGGCATACTTATCAATATAATCAAAAGTTACCTTGAGGATAGGAAGATAATTTACAAAGACAAGAATATACAAATAACACGCGGTGTTTCCTAGGGGTAGCATTATCTCCAGGCTGCAAACTGGTAGCTTTTGCAGACGATCTTATAGCTATCATGACTGACCCAGAAGAAGATAAACTTAAAATCAAGACAGAGATAGTACTGGGACAAATGGCCAAATGGATAAACGACCACAAACTAGAACTAGCACCTCATAAAACAGAGGCTATCTACATAACCGGCAAAAGAAAGACCACCATTAAGGAAATCAACTGGTTAGGGGTAACTACACCTATCAGAAAAGAAAATAAATACTTAGGGGTTATGATAGATAGGCATTTGTCATAGTCAAACCACATCCAGATGGTTACAAGGAAAGCACTAAGAACTGCTAACAACCTAGCCAAGAATCAAAGCGCCAAAAACAGCAAATAGAAAAATTCTAAATGCTGTCGCCAGATCAGTCCTCCTGTATGTAGCACCTGCTTGGACAGGCGACCTTAAGACCAAAAAAAAAAAAACACAAACATGCTAACAGCTGCAGATTCTGCGGCGAAACGAAAGATGTGGAACACGTCTTTTTTAAATACAGACATTGGTTAACGCTAAGACAAAATACAGAAACACATCTGCAGGCCAAAGCCACCCCCGACAACATATGCAAAATAATGATCCAAAACGAGACACACTGGGATGCGATTAACAGCATGTGTACTAAGATACTGATAGACAAGGGCAATTAACATGTGAGTTGGACGAAGGAACATAAAACAGTCACAAAGATTTAGAATGAGACACCACCCTCCACCTGAAGTAATGCTTGCGTGGTCCCGAGTGGGGCGCATAGGCGAAAAAAGGGAGGTAGACGGGTTTAGTTGGTAGGCGGATTCCCTGGGTCTGAATCCAACATGATTGGGTCGCTCGACACCTAGACCTGGGTATATATGAGTATTCCTAATCGTTCCATTATAATAAAATTTAAAAAAATTAATGATTTGGTATCAAGGCGGTCATGTCTAAATCGTCGTGTAGTTTACTTAGGAGAAGCTTTTCAAATGGTTTTCCGGGTAGGAGCAACAAGCTGATCGGTCTACATGAGCTAGTTAAGTGTGTTAGTTTACCCGGTTTAAGTTTTATTAGGACTTGTGCATATTTGCGTTGTATGGGAAAGTAAGTCAGACTGAGGATCATAGTGGTCAGAAGAACGACAGCTTTTTTTGGAAGATAATTGAGAATTTGTGCTGTTATCAAATCATAACCTAGCGCTTTATGGTTACTTAACTCCTTAATTCTATTACTGACTTAATTAGGGGCAAACGGCTTGGTTAGTGGCTACAACTGGCAAGAAAAATCCAAGAAGTTAGCTACTTCCTCAGAGTTTACAGCTGGAACTTCGTCGAATGGTGGAAAAACTTCTGAAATATAGTAAGAAAATTCTTCGTTTTTTTTTAATATCGGATCTCGCCAGGTGCCATTTTTGTATTTTTATTGGTGCTATATTAATTTGAGGACGCTTAAACTTTTTTGTGGCTCTCTAAATAGAGTGGTCTTCTTGGTTTAGCTTCGTAATGTAGTTTTCGAAGCTGAAATTTTAATGTTGTTTTAGTAGGTTACCGAGTGTTCTGGTCAATCTGTTGTAAATTCGCTTATCTGCAGAATTACGAGATCTGTTCCATCTTCCTCTGGTCTGTCTTTTCTCAGTAATTAGTTCACGGATTTGGAGAGAGATTATATATATATATATATTATTTCTGAATAAATTCAGTGAAGTATTGAACCGTATTATCTAAATCTTTAGGTTCTCTTGTTCTTCGTTTTAAGTTAATACTACCTTGAATAAAGCTTTGGGATTGCTCCCAGTCTGTTAATCGAGCAAAAAGAGTAGGATTTTTTGGTTGGAATATTACTTATGAGTCGGATGAGAGCTCATAAGTTATCTTCAACATGAAAGTAGTTCCCAAAAATTTCTTCAGCTATGAGAAAGTCTACTAGGCTCGGGATTTTTTGTCTATCAAAGGGCCATTAGGGGGGTTTACCAGTTAAAAGATGTAGTTGTTATTATTCATTGCTCGAAACAGATTGCGGTCTTTGGTGGTGATTAATCTAGATCCCCAGTGCGTATGTTTCGCGTTCCAGTCACCTCCAATAAATTTTTGGCCTAGTGTTTGGAAAAAGGTTTTAAATTGATCTATCGATATTGTATGGAGAGGGGGGAAATAGATGGCTGTTGCAGTGTAGTTCTAATGTGAGACATTAATGTTTACACTAGTAGCCTGTATGTGTACTTAGGAAGCTCGTGACGTGAGACGCTGTTGCGAATGAGGATTGCGGAGCCTCCACGCGCAGTACCACCAAAATGACAGGTGCTGTACACGGTATAGTTATGAATCTGAATTTTAGTTCTGTCAGTAAAACGAGCCTCCGAAATAAGCATGATGTCGATTTTTTGGGTTTGTATGACTATGACTTTAAGTTTATGGTTCACAAGACCATTTGCATTCCAGGTTGCAATTATTGTATACTTAGCTATTGTTAATATTTGTTGACGAGACTTGTTAGAAAATGTAGCATTATGGAGTTCTGCTGCATCATCTGGGCGAACATAATTTTAAATTCTGATAAGAAGTAGGTCAATAGCTGAGTAATAATGGAGAATGAGTTATTTATTGTACCGACTCCTGTTGTTCCAAAAGTTGCCTGCGCATAAGATATATTCTGAGTATTCATGTATTTGTTGTTTATGGTCTCAAGAGTATTAGGGATGAAACGAGTTTTAGAAAGGGTGTTAGGGCGTAATTTTGTGGCATTAGAATTATGTTAGAATGTGTGGCTTGATTTACTTCTTAAGTACAAGAGATTTTGATAGGTCTTGCAGCCCTTATAGTTGGCCGGGTGGTCGCCGCCGCAAAGTACACATTTTGCTAGGTTATCTCTTGTCTTGATGCATGTGGAAGTGTTGTGCGACTCACCACATTTCACGCAGTTGAATGGTTTAGTGCAATATGTCTTAGTGTGTCCACAGTATTGGTATCTAGTACACTGTATTATTCCACTTTTTTCGAGGAGGTTCGACGGTTATTATGGTACCACAGATGGCTTTCAGTTTAAAGATTTTGTGATTGTTTTTTTTTTTTGAGTTATAAACCGACATAGAACATCGGAAGAGGTTCTTTACTTATTTTGTGCCTTATATTTAATATATTGGGGGACTTTGTGATCAGATCATTCCAGTTCCGCTTGTATATAACCAATTGGGATTGAATGGTAAGGGTTCCTTATGACAGTTCTGTAGGATCTCTTTTGTTTTAGTTGAGAGGTGTGGTGAATTATCTTTTCATCTCTTAAGCGGGTTATCAGCCTTCTGTATGTATCAATGCTAAGGGCGTTGATTTTAACCGTATTATCTGCCAGGGCCTTGCTGTGGTATGTTTCATCATCGATAACTTTAAAATTAGTAACGCCGTATATAAATATTGGCGGTGGTTTTAATTCGTTTGTTTGAATTTTACTTGCGGTAGTTGAAAGGAAACACTATTCTATCATAGCTAATAACGGGTAACTTAGAATTAAATGCCTATTTCAAAACAGTAACTTTATTGACTTTCCTCCAAGCGAGACCTCAAATGCATGAAACACGTTGATACATGTCTTGTCTAGTTGCTGCAATTTCTTCTCGTATACGGGCCTTAAGTTGAAGCAAATTAGTCGGACGATTCATGTAAACTCGATGTTTCAGATATCCCCACAGGAAAAAATCAGGTAGGGCCAGATCAGGTCTCCGTGGTGGCCAATTAATGTCACTTCTACGCGAAATAAGCCGCGCGTGCTGTGTGACTTGTGGCCCCATCTTGCTAAAACCATGTTGCAAGGTCATATGCTTCCCATACTTAAAGAGCCGAACTAAATAAATTACGAATCATAGCGGTGTATCTTTCAGAATTGGCAGTAAGTACGCGCCCCTGGTTATTTAAAAAAAACGGACCAATAATGCTCTTTGGAAAAATTGCAGCCCCAACGGCGACTTTCGGGCCGTGGAGATGTTCCTGGTGTTTTTTCCGAGGATTGCTTTTGACCAATACCGCATATTTTGACGGTTAACATACCTATCTAAGTGACAATGGGCTTTATTACTAAACAAAATGTCACTAAAGTTTTCAAACTGCAAAAGCATCTCGCACACAAAAGCAAGGCGTAACGGGTAGTCCGTTGCTTTTAAAGCTTACATTAACTGGATCTTGTAAGCATGAAAACGTAAGTCTTTTTGCAAAATTCTCTGAACGCGACTGGTTCAAATTCAAAGCCGCCGCGCCTTTAAGTATCGTCCTTCGGGGATGTTGCCGAACGTTAGCGCACACGTGATCGATGTTTGCTGGCGAACTCACTGTTTTTCGGCAGCCAACAGGTTTGGGATTTACGTTATAACCACTATGCTCAAACTTATAAAGCTTTTTAAATTGGTATTTGGCGCTTGCTGTATGTTATGAAGCCCGTATCGAACTCAAAATCGCCTACGTACAGTTACCTAACTGTTGGTTTCGTAATAACTGCGCACACAAAAGGCATGGAAATTTGCTCCATTGCAACTGATAAACTCCATGTTTCCTACTACTCAACACATGGCCTCCCGCCTTTTCCCACTATTATATTTCGCGTCATTTCAAAGGCAAATATGCATTACATTCAGAATCACCCCCCATCAAAAGTCTTGAATAAATCTTTTTCACTAATCTTGCTTTTAAACGCCAATATTACTAACATTTCATGTCTACTTTAAATATCAAGAAATACAGATATGTTTTTCACTTGGTTCGATACTCTTAAAATAGCGTGATGTTTTATACGTATTGAGCACCACACGATTTACAAAACATGCTGTGCTATTTACTTGTTTCTTAAGGCATTGGGTATACAAATGGAACAAACCATTTTGACTTAAAGTTGATAGTGCAGAATGATAAGGCTTACCAATTCGCAAATGCTCAAATCTATAAATAACTCACATGATTGCTGAGCTTAAGTTCCTTCTCGACAACACGTCTAAATGTCTTTCAGACTTAAATTTACCACCTAGATCTTCTGGTACCTCCTGAATATGTTCCTACAATATGAATAATCATTTCCTAGTACAGAAGCAACTTCCCCCATACACTGATCAATACTCAAACGCAGTGGTAACGCAACTGTCTCAGTTTAGGAGTAAACAATATATTTCATATGTTTGAATTTATCATCAACCGTCGTTTGCGTTATATCATAAAACTTTTTTGGTGCCCTATGTCTAGTGTAATTGATCTAACAACATATTTGTGAAACTACAATAACACTCATATAGCATGTAGCATATAGCATAAAACCTCGTTTCACATTTTTGGATACCAACACCATTGGTAATTACAGTATCCTGTAAATTTATTAAAATTTAATATTAGCATCGCTATACATAGAACTTGATACACGTGGCATTTTCTTTCAAGGAAAGAGTATCTTGCTTAAGGAAGTGTAAAGTTTCTATTTATTGTAATATATGATAGTTATGAAAGAATATCATGCAATATGTCAACGGTAAATGTTTTTTTAATTATATCAGCAATTAGAATTAGTACCATAAATTCTACGAGCTAATTCTATAGAATTTAAAGAGATGAATGCCCAGTGGTGCCATATCGCGTATTCTACTTTAAGGTTGAGGGTAGGGATGTAGTTGGTTCTGTTAGGTCCCATCGCCATTTGCCCTTTAGCCTTCGCATTGCTTGTTACCGCATTAGTGGTGTAAGAAGGTCGTTAGAGTGTCCTAAGAGTCTGCCGTGATGCCTTGTAGTTTGCTGTCTAAGTATGTTCCGCGCATATTTTATACTGGAGTCGGAGTAACGTATATGGTTTGTTATGAATCAAGGCGCATTGAAAACGTTCCTTAATGTCTTCGATTGGAATCGTTATATCATAATTCAGAGCCGTTAGTCTATATAAGTACTTTTGTAAAAAAGAATTTTGTTTTCTAGTTTTCTACAATTTTACCCTAATTTCCATTTATTTATGCTGTTTAAGAATATATGTGATCTATACTAACATTTTGTTCATATGAAGAAGTCCAAGTATTTAGCTTCATCTTCTTGCGGTACGGGGACGTTGTTTAACATTACAATTGGGCAACGTGATCGTCTTGTGAAGGTTATATGGGTAGACTTAATTTGGTTGACCTTGAGCTTTCATTTCCGCAAGCAGTCTTCTATTGCATTTAGTCCTTCTTGCAGAAAGTTTTGTGTAATTTAATGTCTTCGTGTTATGCAAGGATGGCAAATGTTCTCAATGTTGTGTTGAGCATAATTGGTGGGTCTGTAAAGTAGATATAGAAGTGGGCCCAGAACACTGCCTTAAGGGACACTTTCAAAGATTTGGTATAATTGCAAGATTTAATTTTCATGTTTGTTTGTAAGTAGCTATTTGACAAGTATTTAAACAGAAGACAATATTGATGTGGAAAGATATGTTTTGTTTTAAACAGTAGTCCATTGTGCCATACACGATTTAAATCTTGTTTAACATTCAGAAACACTGCTAAACAGTAAAGCTTTTGAAGAAGTGATTGTTGAATAAGATCGGTTATTCTATGATATTGCTGTATAGTGAAATGCTCTCTCAGAAATCTATCAGATTAACTTCGTTAATTCGCTTTAGTATCAGCTTTTTTAAGATTAAACCTCATTTGATGGCTTTCCAGGTTTTTAGATTAAGATAATTTGGAATTTTAGCTCCAAGGCCGTAACACTGCGTTGAGTAGCGCTAGTAAAAATTGTTCTCCTCTTTCTGGTGGCTGTTTTAGTATGGGACTTGTAATTAGGTCAAAATCTGACTTTTTTTATTAGTCAACAATTTTATCTCATCTCCTAGCTCAACAGTTGAAATTTTCTGTTGGTGGAGATAACTGCAACAATACGTGGAGAAAGTTATTGATTTATCAATTTCGGCAGAGTTGTTGGGTAAATACTTTGACTTTTTCTGACTTTGCCCATGAGCCACCATGTTGACATATTGGGGAAACTTGTTGCTGGGGTCTCTTGGTAGCTTTCCAAATATAATAATCTATAAATGAGTTGCTTATGTAATTCTAAAAAGTTTCATTCCGTACTTCCATTATATTTTTTTTCCTAAATTTGTTGTATTTAGTTTTATCATGCACACTGTCTTTTACCAGTTCAGTTATCTATTTTGGAATTAATGGAGTCTGGTTTCTGATTAATCGGTGGTGTAGCACTCCACGCTGTCTCTCGAATCGTCATTATAAAGCGATTGACTGCACTAGATTTTCTGTTGTTTTTAAGTTTATGTTAGCATTTATAATGAGATTTCACAAAAAATTGAAATACTAAGAGACGTACGACAAGGATGTATACTGTCGCCGCTGCTCTTTAATGTCTACAGTGAAAGAATCTGCCAGGAAGCACTGTCGCAAGCTAAGGAAGGAATAGTAATTAATGGTGAAGTCATAAACGACATTCGTTACGCAGACGACACTGTACTGCTAGCAACAACATCGGAAGATCTGCAATGTTCACTTGATAACATGAACAATGCATGCGCGAACTATGGAATAAAAATTAACGCCAGGAAAATGAAATACATAGCATTTACGAAAAATACAATTAATCTCACACATATTCGTATCAACAACACTCAGATCGAAAAAGTAGATACTTACAAATATCTGGGAGCTTTAATACACGAGACAGGCGATCAAAGCAAGGGAATACAAAGACGCATAGAAATTGGCAGAACAACTTTCATAAAAATGAAGAAAATGCTATGTAACCGTGATATAAACATTACTTTAAGAATACGAATGCTAAAATGTTACGTGTTTAGCACCTTGCTGTATGGTGTCAAAGCATGGACCCTAAAACAAAACAACATAAAGAAGTTGTAAAGCTTTGAAATGTGGTGCTAACGACGGATATTGCAAATAAGATGGATAGACAAAGTAATAAACATAGAGGTAATGCGACGCATAAACCAAGAATCAGAAATTATTCGGACAATAAAAAAGAGAAAGTTGGAGTACCTAGGTCACCTAATGAGAGGACAAAAATACATATTACTGCAGAATATAATGCAAGGGAAAATTAAAGGACGAAGAAACCAAGGCCGTAGAAGAATGTCCTGGGAGGGAATGGTTTGGGTGCACCACCAACAAACTATTCCGAACAGCTGTAAAAAATATTAAAGTCGCCCTGATGATATCCAATATCCAATAGGAGTGGCACGCAAAGAAGAAGAAGAAGAAGCATTTATATGTTCGTACAGGTATTCAAAGTTTAAACGGTAAAGAGTAAGTGCTAATTACTGGTATAATTTTATAAAATACTAATGCACTCAAAGACACTTATTTACAATGATTTTTTTATAATTTTAAGAATGAAATTTGTCGCGGGCGATGGAAAATATTGCAACACTTGTTAGTCGTCTATTACAACCTTTTTATAAAAAAGAACTATTGCAACAGAGCGATCTTCTGCAAGTATAGCAGAATGTAGTAAACATTTTTTTTTATTAAGAGTGCATATTTACAATCTACTCTATCCAATCTAAGTGAGTAGTAATCAAATCGTATAATAAAGTAGAATACTTGAGGGAGGTCTACCCATTGATGTTACTCCCAAATAGGAGGCTTGCGCCTGGTTGGGTTGATGTGTGAGGTCATGGGGCCATTGGAGATGTAGTCTTCTTGTCCCGACTGTTTTTGGGATAGCTGATGAACAAGCTCGTGTTCGTGTCCCACGAGGGTGTGTTGGTAGGAAGTTGCTAGTCCATGGATTTCGCTGGAGACATATGCGATCCCTAGGTCTTCCCCAAAATATTTGACTTCTGGTTTTATTGGTATAACTGTATTGTTAATGGTAACTAGTGAACATGTACTTCGATTGTTTGTGAAGGTGATACGGGTGGATTTACCGTTGTTGACGGAAATTCTCCACTTGCTGTACCATTCTTGTAGGAGGTTAAGGTGGTTCTGGAGGTTTTCAGATGCCATGAGAGATAAATTGTTAATAGATAGCACAGCTGTGTCATCGGCGAAGGTGGCGATCTTTGTGTTGGCTGTAGTAGGAGCGTCTGAAGTGTACACCAGATATAATAGAGGACCCAGAAGACTTCCTTGTGGTACACTAGCAGATATGGGTTGATAGTTTGAGAATTAATTGTTGATTCTGGTTTGAAAGGTTCTGTCGCTTAGGTAGGATTTCAGCAATAGAAAAATTTGGCCGGAAAAGACTGTCTTAATTTTGTATAGTAATCCCAAATGCCATACTCTATCAAATGCCTGTTTGATATCCAAAGAGTCTGCAGTGCAGAATGCTTTGGCTTCTAGTAATTGCATGATTTTGGTAACAATCCTGTGGGTTTGCTGTATTGCAAAAACCAAATTGGTATGCTGGTATGATTTGGTGTAGGTTGACTGTCTCTTCTATTATTTTTAGCAATAGTCTTTCAAAAATTTTAGACAAGAGGGGAAAGAAACTTATAGGTCAGTGTAATGTTGGCTCTGTGGGTGGTTTTCCGGGTTTGGCGATCATTGTGATTATAGCATATTTCCACTGGAGTGGAAAGTAACAAGGCCGTAACATGCTGTTGTAGATGGTAGTCAGCAGTACTAATGTTTTCCTGGGTATACTTGAGTTCCTGTTGAACTTCGGCTGGGGAGAAGGATTTGATTAGTAAGGACATTTGAAGCGGCGCTTGTAAGAAAGCTTCGCCTTCTTCTTGGTTATCATTTAGATTTGGCTGCGCTGTTGTAAAGATGCTTTGCGAATACGTTTGCTTTAACAGTGTCGGTCCTGACCCAAGTTCTGTCAGGTTTTCTGATTGGTGGGATCGTAATTTTGGGTCTTTTAAATTTCCATGTAGCTCTTCGTATTGAACAGTCAGCGCTCGATAAATGAGTTAGTTATATAATAATGAAACGTTTTATTTCTGGAATTTCTGAGCTCAGTTTGAAGATTGTTAATGCGCCTATTGTATGTTGTTTTGTCATTAGCGTTTCTGGTTCTCTGCCATCTACTTCTTGCTCGGCGTTTTTCGATGATAAGTTCTTTGATGTGTCTATTTTGAAGAACGTATTGACAATACCTTTCGTGATCGCGAAGTCCAGCAGATCCAGGATTTTGTGAAGAGCACTAGGCCAGTAAGTTGGTTCGTAGGTTGATTAGTTTAAATTAAGGTTTTGTACGCCACGGAGGAGGTTTTGCCCTTTCGGGGTAATTAGGCGTGATCTCCAAGTAGTGTGCTTAGCGTTCCAGTTGCCAATATGAATTTATTATGAATTTATTCCCAAAGTTTTGGAAGTATTCTTCATACTCCTCATAAGTGATGCGATGACGAGGTGGGCAGTAAACGGCTGCCGCGGTGAGTGGGTATGTACTAGTTTCTAGTTGTAATAGCGTGCTCTGGATTTTATTGGTTTGATAAAATTGCAATTCGAGGTGTTGTAGAGCAGTTCTAATAATCGCTGCTGAACCTCCATGAGCGGTTCCGTCCGGGTGATTTGTAAGATATACGGTATAGTTTGGAATTTTAATGACAGTTCTATCCGTAGCATGGGTTTCAGAGATTAGTAGTATGTCAGTTTTATGCAGTTGTAAGGATATTGTTATTTCTGGGATATGGTTTGATATCCCATTTGCGTTCCACGATGCTACGCGTATTGACGAAGCCATTTTTAAGCTAGTTTGAAAATGACAGTTGACAGCATGTTTAACACCATGCTATTTTGATTGATTAATTGCGTAAACATATTTTTAAATTCTGAGAGAAAGTGTGATAGTTGCAGTCCAATTAGTTGATCATTGGTGGTGTTGGAGTTGTTAGGGTCGATGGTTATTTGTGCAAAATATTTGTGGTTTGTTGATAATTTGGGGGGAGGCGCAGGTTGGTAGGTTGGTTGGTTTGGTAGAAGAGGAAATTGTGACCTTCTGCTTGGGTCTTGTCTTATTCTTTGTAAGTTTTTCTAGACTGTGCAGCCTTTACAGTTTGCTGTGTGGTTTTCCCCGCACAATGCACATTTGGCGGGCGTGTTAGGATCTTTTTGACATACTTGAGTGTTATAGTTTTCACCACATTTTACGTAGTTGTAGGGTTTTGTACAGTAGGATTTAGTGTGCCGGTGTGGTTGTTAATTTTGATCGTGTTGTTTGTTAAGGCTTTGATGTGAAATTGTTTTTTTTTCTATGGCTATCATTTGCTCGTAGTTGAGGACACCATATATGAAAATGGGGAGGTTTTTTATTATTTTTGGTTGTTGTGTTATTAGCTTGGGTATTGGTATTTTCTTCTGGTTGAGATACGGCGGTGAATCTATTATGGATGTTATTGAGTGTAAATTTTCTAATCTCTGTTGGGAAGTTGGTGAGTTTTTCTTTTTTTTTGATGTTATAACTTGCCATTGATTATTGTTGGTTGTTGACCATTCATCTTCGTCTGGGAGGTTAGGTTAAGAGTTGGAGGTATGCACTGGAAAAGTCGGCTGTATAAAATTCTGAGGTTGCGCGGGAGGTAGTAAACATGAGAAGGAAAGATTAACATATTACTAATAGACATGTTAAAATTGTAGGAGTGTTGTAACTTATGCCTTTTTACTAGTTGTATATACATGAACATAATGTAAACCAAAAACTACTACTCAATATACTAAAAGAGAAATCGATTAGAAATATATGCATATACAAACAAACTTTTGCAAATAATAAAAAGGGTAAAAACTTGAGTTAATGATAATAAAGTTATATAAACTTTTATTGAATGAATGTAATAGATAAGCGAATTTAATATTACAAGAAAAAACATACAAACATTGAAAATTAATCTTGTAATAAAGTACTGCAATAATAATCTGTGGTTTAAACAGAGTCACATATATGCATATTGAGTATTATAATAAAAAACAAATTATGATAATTTAGAATAAAGCTACATTTGTTTTTACTTATTATCGTGGGTATTAAGCTTTACAAAGTTATTATATTTTGTTTCGAGGTATGTGAGAGAATAAGATAAGTATGCATTAACAATTAACACATTTTTAATTTTTATTTTTAATTTATTTCACAATCGCATGAAGCAGCATGCGAAGAAGCACGTTATGAGTTATTAGCTATTGTATTATAATAATCAGAAACTTTCGATACTGGCCGGGCTGCGTGCTACCAGTTTCATCCGCAGAATGCGCAGCATGCGCCTAGTCGACCTAGCGGCAATGCCAGATGCAGCCTCCGCCTCTGAATGCCGATCTATGGCGGGTATGCGGATCACGGCCGATCGGTCTTCTAGTTTTTTTGCCTTTCTGCAGATCGCGTTTTCTTGCTTGTCTGTCATTTCTGCGGGGCTCCTTGGGAAACCTGGTGCCACTGTGCTAGTGATAACTGATGGCTCCGGAACCGCGCGATGCTAATTTCACATCTGGGTTAGCGAGTCGCCGATCTACAGAGTGGTCCGCATGTCTATGCGACTCTGCTGAAGGTATATAATTGAATGAATTAGCGCATTAAAATTTAAAACATATTTTCTTTTCCTTAATTTAATCCTAAACTCGGTTGCTTTGGATATCGCCGTACTTGTCGAATAGAAACAAGTTTCTTTTATCTAGAAGAGTAAAAAAACTTACACGGACTAGGTATATTAAATACAAGAAGTGTTCGTGTTTAGTTAAAATTACATGGTAGACAGCATGAAACAGCGGTGAAAAATTTAAAAGTAGAATAGTAACCGGAACTTATATAGTAAAAATATTTTAAAATAAATGTAAAGAGTAACTAATACAAAATTAAAATAAACTTAGGTTTAATCGAAGTGACATATCAGCAGTACATTAAGTTAAAAATACAGAACGAGCCAAAAGTTTTGGTGCAGTTTTTCTTTTATACTTTTGATTGTTTGACAATTTAAGCTGCTTTTACAAGTTTTAGCGTGTTTTCATGGTTTTTCAAATAAAAAATTACACCAGATAAACAAGATGTTTAAGAATGTTGCAAAATTCTTTTGCATTCGTCGAAACAAAATAAGTCGTGCAATTAGGCAATTCTAAGACAGATACCAAGAAGAGTAGGAACAAATTGGAACAACCAAGAATAGCAAATGACAAACGAATAAGTTGTTGACCGTTAACATCTTTGGCTTTCACGGTACCTGTGTTTAAATCCATAAGCTTTCTTTTCTGGGAAGTCTGGGCATTGGAATTTGGTGTGCTCTTTCAGGCGCTTCCAGAGTGGCGGAAGCTTAGGTGACCCAGGTACTCAGAGAGTCCTGAACATGCCAAGGATGGTGGTGATGTAGTACATTAACAACATTCTCAATGAAGTTTGTGGCGTTCGAGGTGGTCGCCATAATGCTGAAGAGTGGTTCCAGAAACGTAAATATTTTGACATTCTGGAAGAGTTCATCGATGGTATTCTGCTGTGTTTACTGTAGAGTTGGCTGCAGCTGTGGGTCAGCAGGAGAACCCCCCCCCCTGGTTGCTCTGACATAGCTTTACCCAGGTGCAGTCGTCGTCTGGTAGTTCCCACCGCAATTTATGTATTTTGCGTCGGCGCATCAGTAACGCTGCTCATGCCAGAAACGCTGAGAACGTTAGCACCGATTAACCATTTCCTTCTTACGTGGGTGTTTCACTGCCACAACCACATTGAAGATGCTTTTGACGTTGAAAATTGCCTTGTCCTTATCATTCTGCTCAAGTTCGAGGAACATGAGTGACATTGGCGATGAGTTCCTTTCTTCATGCTCCGCACCGTGAGAATGTGAAGGCTAACAGAGAAAGGACCGAGGCATGATATGATAGTAGTAGGAGACTTTAATGTTCAGATAGGCAAGGAAGAATTCATAAGTAGAGTGGTAGAAGAACATACGGTACACAATGATTTGATGGAAAGAAATTGTGTGAATTTGCAGCATCAACAAATATGGTAATAAGTAGCACAAATTTAAACACAACAGAATACGCAAAATAAACTGGATAACGCTAGGAAGAAGCAATGCGGAGAGAAACCAGATAGATCATATATTGGTAAACAAGAAAAAATGCTACATCAATGAGGAATGTAAGAACATTTAGGGGTGCGAATGCATTTTTTTAGTGATACCAACAATAAAATAAAAATTAAACACACAAAGAATAAAAGCAGGAAAAGAGAAACGTTGGACAATAGACAAATTTACACAAGAAAAATGAAAACGAAATACAAAGAAGCAACACGACAAGAATTAGGAAACGTAGAAATAAAAGAAGCTGTAGACAGTAAGTGAAAAAATTAAACACGACATAAATAAAGCAGGGCAGGATGCAGTTGGATATAAAAGTAAAAAACGAAAGCAAGACTGGTTTGACAAGGACTGCGAGAAGAAAATAGAGCAACAAAATAGTGCAAAAATAAAGTGGTTAAGGACGAATACAGTAGAAGACATGAATGGATATAAGAAAAAAGAAAGGAAGCTAATAAAATATGCAGACAAACAAAACTAATAGATAAATAAAATAATTGAAAATATGGAAAAAGGTAGCAAGAAAAATAATATGAAGAAAATAGGAAAATAAGAGAACAAAAACAAGGGAATAAAACAAGAAGCAGATGAATGAAAAATAAAAACGGAATGTTGTAAAGCAGAGCTGAAAAAATAAAAGAAATATGGAGAAAACACTTTCAAAAGCAGCTGTGTTACCACATTATGGCATGAACGAGGACTCAGAAACACAAGGCAATTGTAAAAACAGAGAGGAAATACAAGTAATAGAGCCAACTATGAAGAAATCAAGGAGATAATAGCCAGTCAAAAAAATGGAAAAGCTTCAGAAATAGATCAAATATATGGAAAAATGATTAAAAACAGTGATGAAAGTATGCAAAAATGATTATATGAGATAATAAAAGAGATTTGGAATACAGAGAGAATACCAAGAAATTGGAATGAAGGTATTATTGTAACACTATACAAAAAAGGAGACAAAAAATGTAGTAATTATAGAGGGACTGTGCTACTGAACTCGGCTTATAAAATATTCTCCACATTGCTTCAAAGAAAATTGACAGAGCACATAAAAGTAAGTAAATACCAATTTGGATTTACAAATGAAAAATCTGTAATAGATGCTATCCACATAATCAGCCAAATATTAGAAAAAAATAATGAGCACAATATCACATTACATATGACTTTAAACAAGATTTTGATAGGGTTGACAAAAAGAAATTGATACAATTCATGAAAGATGATAAAGTACCGCAAAAATTAATAAGATCAATAGAAGCAACATTAACAAACACCTATGCAATAATAAAAACATCAGAAGGAGGTAACGATTGATTTATTTTCAATAAAGGAATAAGACAAGGAGATTCCCTATCAGCCACTCTATTCAATGTAGCACTGGAAGGTGTGATACGAAAACTGAAATGCGAGGGAAAAATAATCAACAAAAAAGAACAAATAAAATCTGAAAAAGATATTTACTAATCTCGATGAAAGGGCAAGACAAACAGGTCTAAGAATAAATGAAAATAAAACAAAATATTTCAAATGTAGTAGAGAAGGCGCGGGAACAATGAAAAACTTAAAAATCAACGAATACATATTGGAGCCAGTGAATGAACTTAAACATTTAAGAGCAACGAAGAAAAACGTAAACAAAGAAGAAAATGAAATAAGAGAGAGAATACAAACAGGCTTAAAAGCATACTATGCAAACAAACATGGCTCAAAAACAACAAAATAAGCAAAAGTACAAAAATTGGAATATATAAGACACTGATTTATGCTATGGAAACTATGTGCCTAGCAGGACAAGAGGAGGAACAAATGAGAAAAACTGACAGAAAAATTCTAAGAACAATTCTAAGACCGATAAAAATTAATTAAAACAAAAGTAGACAAAGAATGAATCATGAAATAGTTGCAGAAATGAACGTCAAAGACATAATAAAATTCATCAACTCTAGAAGAATAGAATGGCCGGGACATGTAAGCAGAAAAGAAGAAGACGACACACTAAAGAAATCACTAGAATGGAAACCAATGGAGGATAGACCAAGGAGGAGGTCAAGGTTGAGATGGAAAGGACGAGGTAAAAAAAGACTTCAGGACACTAAAAAATCACAAACTAGAAAGAGAAGACAACAAAAACAAAAAAAAAATGGAGAGAGATAGTTAAAGTGGCAAAGACACATATGGTTGTAGTGATATAGTGATAGTTTTAATTAAGTTTAAGTAAAGTAGTGAAAGCGTGATGAACAAGGGGACTAATCTACCGCGAAAAACAGATATGGGAAGCCCGAATGGGCGGCTAAATTCCTTTTAGGGATGTTAAGTCAATTACAATAATTATAATAATGACTTCTCCTATTTGACTGCCGCGAATGCTCATCTGCTCCGAATTATATTCACTCACGCAGCTCTAGAACAAATTAGAAGGTTACGGAAATTGAACTCAAGGGAGCTAATGGAAATGGTGTGGACGGTAAACGATCGTTCTAGAGCGGTCCTGAACTATTTCTGTTACAATACGCTGATAAACGGTACATGTTCAATTCAATGTCTAATGCCTGGATTCCAAACCTGGGAGTAATTACCCCCGCGGGAGTAGAACAGAAATTCTACGGGGTAATAATCCTGTCGTCTCTCTTTCTCTCTTACACCGAGATGTTGTGCTAGCTAGTGCTGCGGAGGCAACAGCGCCGCAAGTATGTGCGGGGGAACGGCCAATAGAAGAAGTGGGGGAAAAAGGCGAGAGGCCAAATAAATAATTTATTATGACTTTTTTATACATGTGTTTCATGATTATTTCTTCCTGCCCCATTCAGTTATGGCTTCTACATCCGGAAAAAAGCGCTCGTGTAAAGAACCATTTTACAATAGGTTTTACGAATCTTGTTGACAGGAATATAGAAAAGCCTCAGTATGTTATATGTTCTTTCTGCAGAAAGCATGAAGCCAAGCAAATTAGAAGAACATTTCGAAAAAGTTCATAAGAAGTTCGCAGGTAAAGATATAGATTTTTTTAAATAAAAGAGAGCGTTCTGAAGTCTTTGCAATTGGATTCTACAAGAAATGTACAAAAGGCAAATTAATCGTGTCTTCAAGCTTAATATCAAATTTATTATCTCATTGCTATGAACAAAAAACTGCATACCATAGGAGAGGATCTCATCAAACCTTGTTTATGTGATGCAGTGTTGCTAAGATTAAACAAATATCACTCTCCAATGCAACAGTTCAAAGTAGTATTTTAGAGTTGAGTAACGACTTTTGGCAAAAGTCATTTCTGAAATTAAAGGAAGTTCTATGTTTGCGCTGCAACTGGACGAGTCAACCGATGTAGTCCGTGTTCGCAATTACTGGTATTTACTCGGTACATTAAAGTTTGCAAGTCTTTGTCCACCACTTTTCGCGGCAAAAACGTATTCAAAACGCTAAAACAGTTTATTAAAAAACCGAACTGGACTGGTCAAAGCTGGTTGGCGTTTGTACAGACGTGGCGCCTCGTAAAACAATTGTCCCTCAAGTTTTATCTCATCATTGCCTCATACACCGTTACGCTTTGCCTGCTGAGACGCTTTCTCCAGATTTGCTAAGCACGTGGAATGACGTAGTAAAAATTGTGAATCATCTTCGTGGCAGCACTGCGAATTCCAGTTTATTCAAGGTTTATGCGATGAAGTTGGTCCCAAATTTAATGCTCTTTTGTACCACACAGAGGTACGCCGGTTGCCAATAGGAAAAAATTTTAAACAGGGTCTATGAGCTCCGTGAAGAAATAGGATTGTTTCTTGAAAACCAGAGAACACAAAGAGAAATAGAGTTTTACTCAAAAGTAAAAGATAAAACATTTGTTGAAATGCTGGCGGATCTTGCTGATATTTTTAGAGAAATTAACAGCCTGAATACCTCATTACAAGGAAATAGACTAATATATTGACAGCGCAGGATAGAGTTAGAAGTATTGTGCCTAAATTGGAACTTTACCAACACAGAGTTCAAGTTGGCTATGTGTCAATGTTTGCGCAACTGTGTGAGCAATTGGTAAATGACAAACTTGACAAAATCACTTTTAAAAATTTCGTGGTACAACATCTCCAGTAATAGACTCACTGAAGCAAAATTTCCCAGGCCTGGATAATCGACAGTCCAACTCTTGGATCTTAAGACCGTTTTCTATTGATGATGACATTTTTGAATACGAAGATGTGTCAGGCAAAATAGAATTTTTCGGACTACGCAAGGTAGTACTTTTAAAGTGGAATTTCAAAATTATGACCTCAGTACCATTTTGGCCGAATATTCTATTATAGTTGATAAAGCTCTAAGAATGTTAATACCATTTGCTACCACTTATAGATGTGAGATCGGTTTCTCAACTTCAGTAACAGTAAAAATAAAGGCCAGAAACCGTCTCAATGCGGAACATGCAAAACAATATCAACTTTTACACTAAAGTGATACGTCTTTTTGGGTCTTCCTCTAGATTTATGTCTATGTACACCTGCTTCCCATATACGCTTCACTTGTCGTTTGTTGCTCAATCTACTACATACGTGTCCAAACCATTTCAATTTTTGCTTCTCTATTATATTATTTATTGGTTCTATCTCAAGTTCTTCTCTCACCGAATCATTCCTTATTCTGCCTCTCCTGGTGATTCCTTATCTCTGCTTAAGTATTTCATATCAGTAGCTTGTATTTTACTTTTTATTGAGTTTGTCAGGACCCAGATCTCGCTTCTATACATTAAGATTGGTCTAAAAATTGTTTTATAGACTACCATTTTTGTTTTTCTGTTTATCTCCTTTTTACTTATGAACGGCTTGCTCAAACTGTGATATAACCTTGCAGAATTATCAATCATTTTATCGACTTCACTTTTTATGTTCTCCTCTCTGTCTATCTCTACTCCTAGGTATTTGAATACATCTACTTGTTCTATCTTACTTTAGTTTATTTCTATGTTAGTTTTCTTGTTTTCTTTACTCACTACCATTACTTTTGTTTTACTTATATTTATTTTTAAATCTCTCTTTGCTAGATCTTTTTCCCAAATCTGTAGATTTTCTTGTAGGCCTTTCTCTTTTGCTGCACAGATCATAAGGCCGTCTGCAAAGGTACATGCTGATACATTCACAGGTGATAGTTTATTGAAACCTATAGGTATTTTTTTGCTCTTATTTGCTGTTGCCTTAATTATGTCATCCATTATTAATATAAACAACATTGGACTCATTACACCCTATTGTCTTTGTCCCCCAGTTATTCCGAATGCTGTCGACTGTAAATTGTCTTTTCTTATGTAGCTTTTGTTGTTATTGTACAGACTCTGTATTCCTCCTAGTAACTCCGGACTCATATTTCTTTGTGTTAGACTTTTCTTTTTTTAGTACTCTATCTAAAGCTACCTCTATCCAGGAAAGCCATCTATTTTTCTAAGTTTTTTATTCTGTTTTTCTATCATTTGTTTTATACTGAAGATATGGTCCTGTACACTTCTCCCTTTCCTAAAACCGCTCTGCGCTTCTTCTAATTGCTCTTCTATTACACTTCTTAGTCTTTTTTCCAATATATGTTCGTACACCTTCGATACGACGCTTAATATTGTGATGCCTCTATAGTTTGAACACTCCCTACTATCGCCCTTCTTGAATATCGATAGTATTATTCCTATTTTCCCGTCTTCAGGAACTTTCACAGTGTCCATGACTTGTTGAAAATTTTTGTTAACAATTCTATTCTTCGCCGTCCTAAGTTTTTCAGCATATCTGCATTTATTTTGTCATGTCCTGTCGCTTTGGCCTTTTTCAAGTATTTTACAGCTGTTATCACTTCTTCTTTTTGTATATTGTTTTCTTCTTCTTCATATGTACATTTTATTTATTCATCGTCTGCTTTATTGTCATGTTTTCATCTTTCTATAATTTCATTTTCTTCAGTTATTATACTGCCATTTTTTGCTTTCACTTGCCTTAGTGTGCAGTGTTTCTTTTCTTAAATTTTTTAATGCTTTGTAAAATAGCTTTTGGTTTACTAGGCTGTCTGCTTCTAATTTCCTTTCAAATTCTTTCGATGTTTGCTGTTTAGCCTGTATTATCATTTCTTTTACTTTAGTTTGTTGTTGTTTATATGTTGTGTAGCTATTTAGGTAAAATTTCCATTTTACTATTTTTACTTTCTTGTTTATCTTGATTCCACCATTTAGTTTGCTTCTTGTTTTTATTTATTGTTGTGCTTCCACATGCTTCTTTCTCTGATGTTAGTACTATTTCTTTGAAGTACTGCCACAGTTGTTTTAAATTCATAGTTTCCCAGTGTCCTGCTTCTCCCTCTGTCTTACTTTCTACATCTTCACTAAATTTGTTCGCTATTTCAATTTCCTGTAATTTGTATGTCTTAATAGTTTCATTATCTTTTTTGTGGTAAATTTTTCTGTTATGATATTCTTTAATTTCTATGCCTATACGTACTTTCGCTACCACTAAATAGTGATCAATGAAAATTCCTGGCCTCCTTCTTACTTTGACGTCTGTAATTTCCTATATGTTCTATTAATGACAAAGTAGTCTATTATAAATTTTTTATTCTTACTCTTAACCTTCTCGTAAACTTATGTATGTCCTTGTGTTTGTAAAACGTGTTTGTTACTATTAGATTATTGTTAACACAGAAGCTTATTAGCCTCTCTCCATTGTTGTTTCTATGTATTTCTCCTTGGTTACTAATTACATATAATGGGTCGTTATTTCTTTTCCCAACTATTCCATTAAAGTCTCCTAGTAATAGTACTCTGCCATTTATATTTTCTGTTATTTCTAAAATTTCTTCCCAGAATTCGTCTTTCTTTCTTGCTACTTCGTTTTCACCGGGGTCATAGACAGCCACGAAGGTTATTTTGTTTTGCTTGCCTAGTTGCAGTTCTACTTTTAGTATTTTTCCTGTTATAAATTTCCAATTCAGTACATTTTTTCTAAGTTTTTCTTTTATTATACACCCCACTCCTTCAGCTGCTTTTGCTTCTTGATTTACTCGGCTGTATATTAAAGTGTGACCTCTTCCTAGTTCTATTATACCTTTTCCTTTCTTCTTCGTTTCGGTGATTGTTAATATAATAGGTTTAGTAGAAATCCATTATTTTTCCAATAGATGGTTTAATAAATTGTATCTCGCGCTCTAAAAGTCCGATCGGTTTACACTAGATGGCGTTAGAAAGCTGACATTTCGTATTAAAAAAATTATTTGTCAGTTTTGTCAATGGTTGACTCAGTTTTGTTTGAGCCCACATCAAAGAGGGACACCAGCAAAGAAAAAATACGCTATATTTTACAGTTTTTCTTCGATAAAGGTGAAAACACAAGCAAGGCGGCTGAAAACGTGAATAGCGTTTATGGTTCTTATACTGTAACAGCCAATCAAGCGCAATTTTGGTTTCGTCTATTCCGTTCCGATAATTTCAATGTCAAAGATGCACCACCCTCTGGAAGGCCAATTGTCGAAAATGTGGATAAAATCATGGAAATAGCCGAGTTAGACCGTCATATAAGCACTGTTTCTATTTCCCAGGAGCTAAACATTGCACAGAAACCCGTTTAGAAGCATTTGGAAAAGGCTGAATACAAAAAGAAGATGGATGTATGGATGCCACACGAGTTAACGCAAAAAAAAACCCTCATTAACAGAATCTCCATCTGTGAATCGCTGCTGAATTGCAACAAAGTTGACTCATTTCTGAAGCGGATGGTGACTGGCGATGAAAAGTGGATCACTTACGACGTCAAGCGAAAACGATCGAAGCGCGGTCAGCCGGTGGCCAAGCCAGGATTGACGTCCGGGAAGGTTTTGCTGTGCGTTTGGTGGGATTGGCAGGGAATCATATACTATGAGCTGCTCCCCTACGGCCAAACTCTTAATTTGAATCTGTACTGTGAACAATTAGACTATCTGAAGGAAGCAATCGCACAGAAGCGGCCAACTTCGGCCACTAGGACAGGAATTGTGTTTCATCAAGACAACGCCAGGCTACACACATCCACAGCAACTCGCCAGAAGCTCCGGGAGCTTGGTTGGAAGGTTCTCATGCATCCACCTTTAGTCCGGATCTGGCACCAAGTGATTGCCACCTGTTCCTATCTATGGCGAACTATTTTGCTTGTGAAAAATTTGCCTCAAGAGAGGCTTGTGAAAATCGACTGTCCCAGTTTTTTTGCCAATAGGGACAAAGGCTTCTATGAGAAAGGCATAATGGAATTTCCTTCAAAATGGCAACAAGTTGTCGAACAAAACGGCACGTATCTGACCTAAATCGGTTCATTCTAAGTATGTTAAATAAAACCTTCTATTTCATGAAAAATAATTGATTTCTTTTTGCTAGACCTCTTATTTAGCTTTTTTTTTTAAATTTCTCTATAAGTTCTTCTTTATCTCTTAAGGTTTTTTTGTTTTACGTACCTATTCTTAAGTTTTCTCCCTTGACTTCTCCATCGTATTTACATAATTTACTATCCTTTTGCATGTCCTTATTTTTTGCCATTTTCATCTATGTGTGCCGAGTCAGCGTCGCAGTCAGTTTCTTAAAGTATTAACTACTGGATTTTCTCTGCCTTTATTCTGCACCAGTATATTCTTTTCCGTGTTCCATTTCCATTCTTTCCCTTCTATGGTCAACTTCTGGTATCCAATTTTTACAGTTTTTCCTTGATTCTTTTCTTCTTCCGCTCTTTTTCTAATTTGTTTTTCTATTTCTCTTTCTTTTCTTGGTAAATCATTATTAATAAATATCCTATCGCCCCTCATATTTTTTAGCTTTATTTTGTTTTTAATTAACTGCATTTTATCCTCAAAGCTCTGTAGTATTATTATTATCTTAAGCTCTATTTTATAAGCAGTTTGAATTGAAACGCTCATTTTTAGTTTTTATTGTATAAAATTCCCCATCCTTGCTTTAAGTCAGTCGGGTTGCTGTTGTCTATTGTTAATCCCGATATTACCACATAATTCCTTCTCTTTTCTCTTTCTAGTTGTTCCAATATTATATTTGCTTCTCTTAGCTCCTTTTTAATCTCATCACATTCCTTTGTTATTGCGCTGTCCTCTTGCTTTCTCATCTCATTTTCGAGCTTCAATTTCCTTATTCCCTCGTTGTATTCTCGTTGATCTTGACGTATCTGGTTCACCTCTAGTGTTAGGCTTTGCGACAAGGTTAATATTTGGTCTAATTTGGCGTCTTCCTTTTTTGGGGGCTTAGTTGCTGTTCCAATGAACTTCTTTTTGTCTGGGGTGCTACTTAATTTTTCACTTTTTTTGTTCAATCGCTACTTCCATCCTCGTCGGCTCCCCATATTTTCCTTTTTCGCCCCTCTGTTGAAGATTCTTCGCTATCATATTTCGTTGGAGTGCGGGGCAACGTCATCTTTATCAGTACATCGTTTATTATGTATAAGATGTTAACATATTTTGGCTGGCCGCCAGAGGCTTAACGTAATTACATACATACGAAGCATTGTAAAGCTAGGGAATAACGGCGTTATACATTTGATCTTGCGAATACCGCTTTGTTAAAAAAGGTGTGCGCCTGAATGCTCCCTACAATTACCCCGTGAAATAGTGTTCTTGCATGGGAGTTATTCAGACCCACCGCTTCCATGAAATGTTTGTTAGGGGCGGCCCAAATCCCCCTGGCACTGATTACAATTGAAAGGACTTGAACAGAGAGGGAGTCATACTTAGTTTTAACTGCATTGATAAATTCAGCATCCTGATAATAGTTCTGTTTTAAGCAGTATGACTCCCTTAGTGTTCTAGGGCCCTCCCAATGCACAGCTACATCACTAATAATACAGATGCTGAGGATTAGGTCCGGTATGCGTAATGGCCCGTTAGGCAGGCGTATGCGGGGTTCGACAGAAACCGTCCACCCGCGGTCACGAGCCATTTTTGCCACAGAGTTGACAATAAAATTGTGGCGCCTAATCCTGCAGTCATGAGTGACGTAGCAGCCCTGTAGTATATGGGATAGAGATTCTACCTTGTTGCAGCCTGCCCTGCAGCGACGAAGGTGGGGGGATTAGAAGGGATACCAACGGAAGGGAGAAGGTTGCCACGGAGAAGGATAGATTTGACATAGGTGGAGCCACGCCATCCAGGAGGAGGCGCGGAGATCCAGGAATTGGAAGGGGTGGGACAATTGCTGCACTGATAGAGCCCGTTTCCAGAGTACGATCCCTGGAGCTCCTGACTAATATGGTGGCGGAAATCGTCAGTAGAAGTCACTCCAGGTAAGACCATCCTATTGAAGCGATCGATGGTACTCTGGGCAAGTGCTCTAATTCCTTCGGGAAGGAGGGGTAAGGTTCGGCTCAGTCTGTTCAGCGAGATTACAGGAATCCGCGCCGAAAATTTGAACAGCTCCAATCCCCCCTCTCTTCTGGGACAGTGCAGAAATGAGCTGGGAGAGGAACGGGGAAGATGAAAGATTTTACGGAGGGTGACACGGTTAAGTCGATCAGCGCCGTTGAGAATCACAAAATACTCCTCTATTTTGTGCGTCCCGCGCTAGCCTCTAACGCTCTAGGTCACATCGCGTCGGTCGCTTGCGTTGCTCAGCTGTTTCTACACTCGCATTATCGGCATTTTGTTTAATTTTATTAATTTTGTACAGGTATATGTTTGGTCTCTAATTCTTTTACGTTCTTTTGCATTCACTTTTGCACTTTCAAAGTTGATTTTACTTCTTTAATAACATTTTAAATTAGCACTGAGTGACGGAGTCGTGTACACGATTACTCACGCGCCGCCGTCATCATCATCCTAACTATATATAAAAGACGATGTGTTGGATCGTCACACTTGATACTACAAATACTTCATAGATGGTGCGTTTGGTTGCCAGAGTAACGCGTTCGGGGTCACGAACGATCGTCGTATCTTTGGAGCATACTGCAATTTTAAAAACTTAAATTAAAATTAAATTATTTATCCTATTGTTTTAGTTTTCTGTTGTTTTTTTTTTCCAAATAAGCATTCTTTGGTATGGAACGGGTACAAACAGCTGAGCACCACAGAAATTACATGAGAAAACGAAGAAGTGGGCAAACTGCGGATGAAAGGGCAGCAATAAATGAAGCGAGGCGACGTGAAAGAACTCCAGAGAAAGTTGAAGTTGCAGCAAGAAACCAAGCAAGACGACTGCGGCGTTCCCAAAGGACATCGGAAGAAATAGCTGCAGTATAGTAACTATTGTTACAGAAAGTTCGTAACACTTGCATTCTCTATAGCAGCCAAGCGTAGCTGGATGGATTTTCTAGTTGTAAATAATTGTTGTACAAATACATGATTAGACCCAAGCACTTCCAAATATTTAAAGAGTGAAATAAATGCACTGAACACATCTGCCTCGAGATATTCTATGATAGTAATGTTAAAAGAGTGGAAATCTTTGAAAAATCTGTTCTAAGGCTCAAGTTGTAGTAGTTAACATCGGCAAGGAAACAGTTACAGACTTACATAACCAGGCATGCAGTTTCAATTGAAGTTGTTTTAGTAATACAAATCAACTCATTCATTCCTTGTTGCGTCAACTTGGCAAAATGCCGCCATTGTAACGGTAACACGCCAATTGTTTAGGTACCAGTCACCTCGAGTTGAATAACTTTTTGAACTGTTCTCGGCATGAAAAATTCTTTACAGACCTAATAGGTCATTTAAATTTAAAAAATTTATATTTGCCATTCAAAGGAACAATAAACCCGTTCGAGGAAAGAAATAATTAAAAAAGAGCAAACGTTGATGGTGATCGAAAACTGATTTGTTAATACAACAAGAACGAGCATTGTATTAAATGAAAAAGCAAGACATTAAGGATCGATGTAAATAATCAAAAGCAATTGCAGAACACGAATACCTGTAATACAGAACAACAGAAAAAAGTTTAAAATCGAACATTTTGTGTAGCCGCAGCGAATACTCCATTCCGTAGAATTCTGCTCATTCTCTTCAAAGCCACGATGGTCGCAAATAAACCATTGTCACATTACTGCGCCTAACAGGTTATATCAGGTTTATGCCTTCAGCGAGCAGCGTTGTTTGCAAAACCACCTGGTTCCCGCTTAATTCCCAACGCACCGCGCAACATATTGCCTCTCCGGAACATCAACACACCGCGGGAATGTTGATCGAATTCCGCGAAGCATTTGCAATTGGGATTGAGCGGCGGATTCCGTCGGCTAATCCGCAATTCAGCCGCTGAACGCGCTGCACGTTTTCGTGTCACCTTGCGGAATTATTTATCATTTCTGTTGAAATTCGGCCTTGATCGCATTCGACGCCGCCGGACGCGGGAGTTTCGCGAGGATCCCAAGGCGGGCGCGGGCCGCGCCGCATTTGCATTTCCAAGACGAGCGGCGCTATTGCGAATAGTTCAGATTGCTGGGCGGAGCAGTTAATAAATAAAATCGTTCGCGTATAAATTTGCGGGCTGATTTCTAATTCGTGTGGGACTTTTATTCCGAACAGAGCTTTGTTATCTGCTTTTATGGCGCTGCCGCAAAAGAATAATAAAAGAAAAACATTCGTCACCAAATTAAAGGTACATACAAAGCCTTCAGCACGTCAATCGTGCTACGTAGAAAATTTATAGGAAGTTCGTGTATGTGATATGCATTTTTTATGCGTAAATCGGACCTTTTCATAATGATTACGTTTTGACTTAGTTAAAACAATATTTTTTGAATTAAAAATGTGGAAAAATCTCACACAAAATGTAAAAGTCGAGATTAAAAAGTACTGGTTTGATAATGAGTTGGGCCATTATCACAAAAGCTTCCTAATACTTAAATTCTTTTTTATTACCAAGAATTTACAATTTGCCATTACATAGTAGCATTCAGAAAATGTTATAAATTAAGAAAATAACACATGAGGAATTACTAAATGGTAATTACTCTGTCTTAAAAACCTTGAAATCTCTATTTAACGAATGTCTCATAGAGCAAAAAACACCCACTCGATGGGACAAGGCCATCATCACTCTGATACATAAAAAAGGAGACGCTACAAATCTGACCAACTACAGACCTATTAGCTTGCTACAAGACATATATAAGCTCTTTACGAGAATACTATCAAAACGTATAAGTGTAAAACTTGACCTATACCAACCAAGAGAACAGGCTGGATTTAGAGTAGGGTTTAGTACGAATGATCACCTAACAGTACTTAAACTACTAATTGAAAAATGCGTAGAATATAACAAGCCTCTTATGCTGATATTTGTAGATTATGAAAAGGCATTTGATTCGATAAATCAGCAACAACTCTTCCATGCTCTTTCGCAATGCCGAATAGACTCCAGATACACGGGTTTACTAAAATACATATATAACCCCGCAACCGCATCAGTAAGATTACATGAAGACACCAACACATTTCAAATAGAAAAAGGGGTAAGACAGGGAGATGTCATATCCCCTAAATTATTCACGACACTCTTAGAATATATGTACAAAAACCTAGATTGAGAACAGTGTGGAATTAACATCAATGGTGAACTACTAAACCATCTAAGATTTGCCGATGATCTAGTCCTAATCACAGATAAGATAGACGAAGCAAATAAAATGCTACAAGAACTCAAAGCTGCCTCAAAGGAAGTCGACCTTGACATAAACTATACAAAGACAAAATATATGACAAACCTGGTCCTGAGCGATAACATTTCGGCAGATGATATAAAAATCGAACAAGTATACTCATACAAATACCTGGGACACGAGTTAACCATTGGGAGAGATAATCAAACCCACGAACTGAAGAGGAGGATCAATTTAACATGGGCAGCCTACGGTAAGCTCAGCAACATCTTTAAATCAGATATCCCAATATGCCTGAAGAGGAAAACGTTCTATCAGTGCATACTCCCTGTTCTCACTTATAGGGCTGAAACACTAACATTGACCAAGAAAACCATAAAGAAAATAAGAGTAACACAGACGGCAATGGAAAGGTCAGTGCTAGGAATAACACTTAGGGACAAAATACCAAACACCACAATTAGGCAGCGAACAAAGGTGAAGGATGCTGTGTTGAGGATAGCTGAGCTGAAGTGGAACTGGGCGGGACACGTGGCAAGACTGGAAGATGAGAGATGGACAAGACGAATGATTGAATGGAGACCCAGACAAGACGCATTCAGAAGCAGAGGTAGACCACCAACAAGATGGGCCGATGATGTAAAAAGAGTTGCAGGAAATTGGATCCAGATCGCACAGGACAGAAACAAATGGAAGGGTTTGAGGGAGGCCTATGTCCAGCAGTGGACGACCTAGGTTGGGGAAGAATTACCTTTATACATTTAGCCTATCTTAGACTTGTTTTGAATATAGACATCTTAACTAAACCTTAACTAGGCATTACATTATTCCTGGGTACTAATTGAATCTATTTTGTAGGTCTCAGGGGTTTGAACCTCTTGGGTCTTCGGACTTCACCGTTATCAATAACCTTTAAGTCATTGTTGAGGTGTACACTGAATCTGTCGCGATAGGAAACACTTTGTTTCGTAATAACTTCACTCACTGAACTTATTCCAAGGTCTCTTCTAATGACTTCATTGGGTACATGCATTTGTTGATGTTTTAAGCTTTCTTTTGATCCATACATAATGTCGACGATCCAGGTGGATTCCCAAGTTTTTAACAGTATACTTTGTGGTATCTGATAGTCGTTGAGAGTTACTGGAAGGTAGGTTTCTCGCCTCAGCGTAAAGGTGACATGGCTGGATTTAACTTCATTGGCTTTAATACGCGAGTTTAATGAGCCAGTTTTGTACTACCCTTAGGTAGATTTATAAATTTTGTGATGCTATTGTGGGTTTAGGCGGGTCAATAAGATGTCTGTTCGTGACGTATGACTTGATTACCTGGTAGAGGTCAGCTATTATTATAAATTATTATAATAACTGAAAACGACATCCAAGTAGCGCTGACGAAAATGAAAAATGGAAGAGCGCCTGGTCCTGGTGAAATCCCGGCAGAACTACTTAAATATGGAGAAAATAATTTAATAGCTAGATTAACAAGTCTCTTTAACAACTGTATTAAACAAAACGAAATACCAACTCAGTGCAAGGAATCTTTTATTATATCTATTTATAAGAAAGGGTCTCGGAAAGATCCAGGAAATTACAGAGGTTTAAGCATTAACAGCACTTTTAGCAGATTATTTGGAAGAGTTTTGATGGCCAAACTACAGGAAAATTTGGAAGGGAAAATTAGTGACGAGCAGAGTGGGTTCAATAGAGTTAAATCATGCGTTGACAACATCTTCGTGGTACAATTTATAGAGAAAAGAATAGCAGTGGGAGAAAAAACTCATTTAGCGTTTATCGATTTGAAAAAAGCATACGATTCAGTACCTCGAAGTAAATTATGGGAAGCTTTATACACTATGAATATAAATGAACAACTTATATACATCATAAAAGAGATGTATAGAGATAATAAAGCTTATATAAAAAATGGAAAGGAAGTTTCGGAACCATTTATACCAACGGAAGGTCTAAGACAAGGCTGTACGCTATCCTCACTGCTTTTCAACACATATTTAGAAGTAGTCCTACAAAAATGGAAAAATGATGTAAGGGGAATGGGCATACCAGTTAACGATACCCATTTATTCACTCTTAACTTCGCTGACGACCAGGTTGTGATTGCACATGATGCTTATGACCTAGAATTTATGCTGAGAAGACTTTATACAACATAAGAAAATGGGGCCTAAGTATCAACATAGATAAAACAGAATATGCAGCAATAAACATCAATGCTAATTTTCAAGTGATAGTAAATGATACGGAAGAAATTAAACAAGTTCAACAATTTAAGTATTTAGGAACTTTAATAACTACTAGCGGGATAGGCCAGGATGAAATAAAAACCAGCCGTAAAGTACTAGGAAGCTTAAATTCGATATGGTGGGATAAGTATATCTCGAGGAATGTTAAAATACATAAAGGTAAATTATTTGTAGAATCAGTTCTGTGCTATGGTTGTGAAACGTGGACAATTAACAATGAATATAAAAGAAAACTACAGACCTAGTATATATATATATATATATATATATATATATATATATATATATATATATATATATATATATTTATATTTATTTATTTATAGGAGAGGAGAAGGTGGAGAGAGAGAGAGAGAGAGAGAGAGGGAGAGATCACCTATTACTACACTTTTTATTTTAAATAATAGGCCTTCATGCCAAACTTTGTCAAAAGCCTGGGTAACGTCCAGAAACACCACATAGCAGTATCTCTTAGTGTCAATGTTTTGTGTATTTTATCTGCTTGCTCAACCGTGGAGTGTTGCTCACAAAAGCCAAATTGGTGATACGGTAACAAGTTGTTATTTACGATTAACAGTTTGAGTCTTAATAACAAGCAGCTTTTCAAAAATTTTGGAAAGAAGAGGGAGAAGGCTTATTGGTCTGTAAGAGGCTACCTGTTCAGGCGGTTTACCAGGTTTGTGGATTGGAATTATACAAGTCACTTTCCATTGATCGGGGAAGTATCCTAGTCTAAGTGTAGCGTTAAATAGTTTTGCTAGAAATATCTTGCCTATTTCGGGTAACTCCTTGAGTACTTTGCTTGTGATGAGGTCGTAACCAGGTGATTTTTTGCCTTTCAAACTTTTGATTATAGCGCTTACTTCTTTGGCGTTGAAGGATTTGGTGGTAAGCTCATTTGGAAAGGTGCAGTTAGGAACTAGTTGATTTCTCGATCTTCCTCGGGGGTAGTTTCAGGAGAATAGGACTTAAATACCTTTTTAAGATGATTAGCAAATGCTAGAGTTTTTCATAGTTGTTTCTGACCCAGGTTCCACCTTCTTTGCGAAGAGGTGGTACGTTTGTGTGGGTCTTTCCAGTTTTCTGGTTGCTTTCTATAGATATAGTCGGATGCGTCAGTGGGTGATAACTTTTCCAGGTACTGCTGTAGTGGTTGCTTTTTTAGTTGTTGGAGGACTAGTTGGAGCTCAGTTGTTGCTCGGTTGAAGTTTAATTTGTCAGTTGAAGCTCTGGTAGTTTGCCACCTTTTCCCAATTTTCTTTTTTCTGCAATTTTACGTTTAACCATTATTGAGCAGTCATCTATTTTTATTGTTTGTCCTCTTCAGATTGTAGTGGTATTTCTAATTGCATCGATTCTTCTATCTTGCCTTAAAAGTGGTCTCAGTTAGTCTTTCTATTGGAAAGAAATGGTAGTTTCTCCATGTGAAGTACTTGAGTGCCAAGAGTAATTAAAATAGGGGAGTGGTCAGGAGGTAGATAGTTTTTAATGACACAAAAATCTAAAAGATCAGGTAATTTATTTACATCGGAAGGCCAGCAAGTTGGTCCACCGGTGGAAATATAATTCAAGTTGTTGGAGGTTATGACTTTACAAGTTTTTTTCTTTTAGTGGTTATTATGGATCCCCATTAAGTGTTCTTGGCATTATAATCACCACCAGCAGTAAAGCAGGACAGTAGTCTTCCGAAATAGTTATCAGCCCTATCCAGTTTTTTATTACGATGGAGGTTGCTTGTATGAATTGTATGAATTTCGTAGTGTTTTATCGATTTTTTTTATAATAAGGACAGTGCTCGCGTATTCTATTGGGTTACATAAACGGAGTAGTTTGGAATATTCAAGTAATTTCTATCAGTAAAACGAGCTGTTTAAGTTCTTTGTATACAGGGCATCCCTTGGCTGAATAATTTCCGTCGCATAAAATACATTTAACGTCAGGGGTTTTGGTCGTACGTAGGCATTGAGTAGTTAAGTGGTTATCTACACAGTTCATGCATTGTGGACTTCTGTTACAAAAGTATTTTCTATGCCCTAGTCGTTGACATTTGATGCATTGGACTATCTGTTGCTTTGGCCTAGAGAGTTCATGTTTTACTATTGAATGTAGGATTTTACAATCTTTGTTATTGGCGTCTTTAGTTCTATAAATAATAGTACCAGTTGTGTTTTTGTACCTTCATTTGTGATTGAGTGCTTATGTCTTCTATTGCTTTTTAAAGTTTTCGGATTAGTACTAGGATGAACGTTGCGTAAAACAACTCTAAAACTGCAAAGTTGCTTCTGTGGATATGTTTGAAATTTCGTGTTTTCTCAGTTAAAGCTTCAATTATTGCTCTGCATATTTCACATGTTTTGGGTAATTATTTTGACCTTAACATTGGACAATACTTTTATTTAAAATTTGTTTTTAGCTACATTCTCTAGTAGCTATATTAATAGATGCAGCAATTTAACAACGTTACGAAAATTTGATGTGGTTTTAGGTCCTTTATTCGTTGCTTGGTCTAGGTTGTCAGTTGGGTTTTCACTATCTAGTTGCTCATATAGGTTAGAAGTCTCTATTGTTTTATTTAGCCAGTAGTTTGCGATTTTTGCCTGTTTCAGTCGTGGTGGAATATCATCTATATTTCTTTGGCGTTTTCAGTTTTATATCGGCTGCCAACCTTGTTATTGAAAAGATTGTGTTTGCGATTGTGATAGATAAGAAATACTGTAGTGGTGAATTATTTAGAGCTGTTGCGTTGGGTTTCCAGAATATTGTGGATATATATTGTTGACTGGTGAAGGCTGATAAGTTGTGGGGTCATTCAAAAGGTAATACGAGCCCGGTTGAATTTGTTCAGCCTGCATCGGTTCTGCTCGTGGATTGTTATAATGCATCATGGCATTTTGAAGATAAACTATAAGGCTTATTAGTTAAGTATTTAAGTGTATTTAGGTATTTTATAAAAATATACGACCTTATGTGAGTACGCAGATTGCTTGCTTATCCAGGGGACACTTGATCCGGCGTCGCCAGCTCTTGTGTGATCCAAGCAAGGCACGCAGGCACGGGCTGGCTCGTAGGTGCGTCCGTTTTCCTGCACAAGGGCCCGTGCACACATCCACTCACTTTTACGGCCGCAAAGCGAATTACTTAAATTCTGAAATAAAACTTTGGAAGGTGTCTGGGCAAAAAATATGTCAAGTTATATGCTTAGGCGCGTATTATAGTCTAGCCGGTCGTAAAAATAGATTTTTTGGCATTTTCTTAGAGTTTGGGGTCTTGAGAATGTGTCCGTAAAATATTACAATGAAATTCGACAAATTGACCGAGATATAAAGGTTTAGATTTAAATCTGTTTCGGAGGCTACGGTATATGGTGAAAATTATGTCGTTGAAAAAAAAGAATGTGTTAGTTACGTACAAAGAGCGTATGGGTATGATACTACGCAATGCTAAAAAAATAACAAAGGCATCGATGGAAAAGGAACAGGGAAATTGACAGATGCTATTAGAAAATAATTAAGTACGTACTACGGCTTGGAATACGAAGAAATCCAGAGTCAGTAGAAGAAAACTTTAAACGCGTTTTTCTCCAAACGACATTTTTCAAGCCGGGCGTGTATTTTTCTCGCAAACTACTGGGCCGATCGACTTCTAATTTTTTACACATGTAGTGTACATGTTCGGCTATGTTCGAACCTCTAACTTTAATGTCTGTTTCCAATTATTATTTTTTTCGGACCGTGATAAGTAAAATTTTTTAGTAAAAATCAGTATATTTTTTTCAAGCGTCGCCATCTTGTCAGTCTGAACGATAACCACATGTCTACAGAATAAAATAAAAAAGGAATCTTTTATTTCAGATGACGAGGGCGACGGCAATCACCACTCCCGATAGAAACGAAATTTCGCGAGATGACTTGTGTGTTTATATATATCTCGCACAGTTTGCTATAAAAAGCGATATAAAATTTTAGGTGTTACTGTAAATATGAATAAATATGAACACAAAACTTGAGATCAGTAGGCTTAACCGTTTTTGTACAATTAATTCCCAAAAATCACCTTGAAAACGGGTTTCTAGACTATAATACTCCATTAAAATATACGTGGGCACTCTGAAAAGTTTTGATCCTTAACATGAAGATATTCTACTAATGCAACCGTATATGCTTTAAAAGATATCTGTATAAATTTCAGCCATTTTGGACGCTTTGTTGTTTGGCAGTCGTTTGTATGAGTCGATGTCGGTGCTTTTGTAAAAATAGAAAAATAGAATACCATATCGTAATTAATTTGAACGGCAATACGCTAACGCAAATTAAAGTCTAGTTAGACGCCGTTTACGAGAGCTCTGCTCCATCATTTGCCACCGTGAAAGATGCACACCTGAATTTAAACGTAATCACACCAGCGTAGCTGATTATGAGCGTTCGGGATGGCTAACAATTGCAACCTCCGCTGATAACATCAAAAAAGTGCACCGTATGATACTAGACAACTGTAGAATCAAGATTAGAGAGCAAGCAGAGGCTGTAAACATATCGAAATAATGTGTTTGTCATATATTAACTGAAGAATTGGGCATGAGAAAGTTGTCTGTACTTTGAACCAAAAATTCATTCAATTGAACATTTCCAAAACCTTGCTTAAGCGGTTCCAGCGAAACAAGTCGGACCTTTTGCGTCGATTTATCACTGTCAAATAAACTTGGACCCACTATTATACTCCTGAGACGAAGGCACAGTCAAAACAGTGGATTGCAAAGGGTAAACCTGCTCCAAAAAAGACAAAAACAGTTTTATCGGCCGGGAAGGCGGCGGTTTTTTGAGATATTTAAAGAGTTCTGTTCATCGACTACTTAAAAAAAGGGAAAACAATAACAAAGTCGTACTACGCATCGTTATTTGACAAGTTGAAGGCAGCAATTGACAAAAAACGGCCCCATTTAAAACGGAAGTGATCTTCCATTATGACAACTTACACTTCGGCGGTGCTATGGTCAAAATTCACGAATTGCAGTTTGAACTGATTGATCACGAGATCTGACCCTTAGCGCCTATTTTCTGTTTTCTAAGCTCAGAGTTTGGCTCGAAGGACAGTAATTTTTATCAAACTAGAAGATCATCGCCATTGGCGACGCCAGAAAAAGACGATAAATTAAAATTTTGACAGATTAAATAAGTTGGAGTATTGCTGAAAAAAGTATATCCAATTAATAGGAGACTACGTTGAAAAATAAAGTTGAATTTGACAGAAAAAATACTTGTTCCTATGTTAGGATCAAAATTTTTCAAACTGCCCACGTACAAGGTCGTCGAGCTAAATCTGGAATATGTTTAGATTGTAATGTAAAATAGAGTCACAAGTTATTGTGCGATTGGACTACAAAGGACCTAAGTTTAAAACACAGGCAAGAATCTGACGGCCATGTTAATCTGATCGCAATAAAGTAATGAATTCGTCCGCGAATTGAAAGAAAAGATCGATTAGGATCCTTGGCGGAATATGACTGATCTGACAAAAGAAATGGGACTGGAAAGGCCGATGGTCAATCCAGCATTGCAACTTTGCACTACAGGTATTTCGTCCTGAGAAACCACCAACTGTTGACTCAGAAAGTAATATAGTTAATCCTTTTGTTGCGGGGGATTAGTCCTCTGACACAGTAAAGATAGGAAGTTAAAAATCAAAGCACTGGCTTTTTGATATTCTCTTCGAACGAAAAAAATTTCTTTCCAATGCGGTAACGTGAATCGCCGAAACAACCATTTGATCTGCCAAAATTCGGTTATAGTCATACAGGGTTTGCATAGAAAAATGTATTTGAAATATTGCTACAATAACTCAAAAGACTTCAAGGTACACCCCTTGAGTGTCAACACACTTTTACCAGCGGCTTTTCCACGACTCGAAGACTCCCTGGTGGGCGGATTCCGGAACGTCCAAAAGGGTACGCGTGCAAGCTTTTTTGATGGCACTTATGGTCCCATAATGGTGTCCCTTGGGGAGGATTTTACTTTTTGGAATAAGAAATAGTGCTGGTGCCAAGTCGGGACTGTATGGGAGTTGGGAAATCGTCCAAAAAGCCGAGGTCTTCTTCAGCGCGTTGCAGAAGGTCTTCGCAAGCAGACACACGCCTTTGCTTTTGGTCGTCCGTCAAGACCTTCGGGACGAGTTCAGCGTAGATCTTTTGCATCGCCAAATTTTCACTGATAATGCTGTGCACTGTCATATTATTAATGCCAATTTCATATGCGACCATACACACACTTAATATAAGGTCTGCATTCAGCAGTTCACGCACACATTGCATGTTGTCATCGGTTCTTAAGGTCAATGGACGTCCAGCGCGGGCTTATCCTCCCGGCCATCTTTGAAGAACTTGTGCCACTTAAAAACTGCAGTTTGTGACATGCTTTCATCCTTGAACGCTTGACGAATCATGCCCCGATTTCCCCAGTCCAACACAAAATTTGATGACGTACCGCTGGTCAATCGTTTGCTGCATTTTGCGCTTGCACCGAGTCACTCGACAGAGGTCTTCTAAAAACACGATCTAGTCTGAACGAACGTCGCAGACGACTGGCACTTGGCGCATCTTGAAGGCACATTCTCCACCACCGAGCATGCGTGGTGCCAGTGCGCTCCGACGTACAGTCACGTCAGAATAAAATTGTTCCGGATACTTTTTATAAAAATCTTGTATATTCAAAATTTTCCGCGTTTGTGATGGCGATAAAGCTAAGAAAGAGTCATGGCATTCAACTTCTTTGAAAAAGACTTAAAGGTAAACGCTGACAACTACTTCAAGTGCTGGAAACAGTTTTTGAGCCCTAGATAAAAAGGTAGCCATTGGGAAAAAGTAGATATTCCAGCAAGATTCCGCTCCAGCCCACAAGGCAAGAAAGACCAAGGCATGGCTATACAACAATTTATATTACCACCAGTCCCTCTACTTCTCACCATTTTCCAGCCCTGACTACTACGTGTAGAGGGCGTAGTCAAAGCAAAAGTCAGTAAAAGGTATTATAATACTAAGGACAAATTGGAAGTAATGGCACAACGGGACAGGAAGACAGTTATGTTGGTTTGCAGCACGTTTAGGTTCTGTTTTGAAAAGGTCGTGGAGACCTTAAATAATGTAAATAAATTTAATTTTTCCTGTATTTTAATGCTACTTTTATTGTTTATCTATTTTCCAGATTTTCCTAGACCACCCTCCGGAATAAAGTGATTGAACTATATTAAAAATACAAGTAGAAGACATAGTTTAATTTAATAATAAAAATTGTTATTAAACGAAGATATCATACTTATTTACTTACTTATTTTTTCTTCTCCCATTTAGGTAAGCCATTTTTTGAAGGATCTTATCAGCCAAATTGTTACCATAACAAATCTCGTTTTCACGTTAGTAACTAAAATGTCTTGATGGCTTAATAGTTAAAAATAGCTGTATGGAATGCCAACAGCTTATATTAACATGCACAAGAAATGAAATTTGTTTGCAATATAACAATATCGAACATCATGGCCCAGAAGGCTATAATGCGAAATACTTATAGGAGCCAACAGTAACTCTAGAAGGTCACACGCGATCTCCGCATTTTATTGCCCGCCAAAATATAATAACAAACAAAAGAATTATACCAGCTATTTTAAAAATTCTTGGAAATAAATTTATCAGCAGGGGAACGGCAAACATCAGCCCTGGGGCTCAAGTTCAACATCAAAAGGCAGGGAATTGTATACTGCTATGAAGAGCAACAACCTAATGGCCACCCTACATATTGACTAACTGATATGAGAAAAATCCTTGACGTGATAAACCTCGACGTAATTAAAGGTATTGATGTCAAGCTATGCAAAATAAAATCCTGTCGCGATCTTTCGTCTAATCATTCACCAGTTATAATCACACTCAACCGATGCATACAAAAAGAACAAAAGCGATTAACATTGTAAAGTATCAAAACGGATTGAAAACTGTTTAGAACATTATTAAATAATAAAATTGAAGTAAAGCTACCACTGAAAACCCCTAAAGAATTCGACGTTGCACTTACTAAAACAATACAAAATGCAGCCTAGAAAGCAACACCAGATTTTAACCGGTGTATCTTTAAACAAACAAATACAAGAAGAAGAAACTATAAAATATAGCAAATCACAAGAGAAGAGAACGACAGAAAGATATTTAATAAGACCACAAAAGCCTAAAGCAATTATTAGTGCAAACAAAAAATCAATTCTCGTGAGAATTTTTGAGCAACTTATCGTCATCGGAAACTACGAAAAATTTTGTAAAAAGCCACAAGAACTGAATAGACCTTAAGTGCCTGTCTCTCAAATTAAGGATCAAAACAATAAATAGACTAAAAACGATAAAGAGAATGCAACAATATTTACAAAAGTGTTTCAACCATATAACATGTTCACCCCAGAACGTGAAGAGAAACTTCGGAAATTTCTTACAGTGCCATGTCAAATGGATACCCCAATAAACAGTATCAGTCTCGCAAAAATTAAAGATACAATCTTGCAACAAATAAATTCAAAAAAAATCACCAGGGTTCGATTTGATCCCTATGAAAGTTTTGAAAGAACTCCAGAAAAAGGATTCAAAAGCAAACAGCAAATGTTTAATTTAATTTTGAGAATTGTCTATTTCTCTAACCAATGGAAAGTAGCCCAAACATCATCATATCGTCCAATAAGCCTGCTGCCTATTACATCAAAAGTATCCGAATAAATCTTTCTAAACGTCTAAAGCCGATAGTAGAGGACAAAGAACTCATACTGGATCACCAATTTGGTTTTAGAAGTCAGCATGGCACTACTAAACAAGTGCACTGGTTAGTCAGCTTAATTAATAAAGTGTTTCCGCCAAGCCTTTGACAACGTCTTGCAAGACGGTTTAATATTCAAGCTCAAGCAAAGTCTATCATATTTTTTGTCATAATCTTCAAATCCCACCTTTTAGAAAAACACTTCTTTATAAAGTACTTAAACAACATACGGAAATATTATAGATTAAATCCGGAGTACCCCAGGGAAGCATATTAGGACCTATCTTCTAGACATATTTAACAGAATTTCAGTTTCCGCGCAGACGATACAGCAGTATTTGCTACACATACCAAACTAACACTAGCATCACAGGATGTTCGGGAAAATTTAAGTTAATTAGAATCCTAGCTAAAAAATGGGATATTAAAGCAAATATATCAAAAAAATTGAACAGACATTCTCCCTCCAGTCATATTTAACGGTCAACAACTGACTCAGAAAATTATACTAAATACCTTGGGGTACACATGGATACGCTTGAAGAAAGCATATTTTTACCAAAAGGAAATAACTTTTCTTAAAATTGCGGCAAATGTATTGGCTGATTAGAAGACCATCTCAGCTAACATTGGAAAATAAATTCCTGCTGTACTAGGCCCTCGTGAAGTCCATGTGGGCCTATGGGATCCAGCTATGGAAAAAGGCAGCAACTCAGACGTGGAAATCCTATAGCATTTTTAGAACAAAGTGCTAAGACGAACAATTAACGCCTTCTGGTATATTCCTAACATTCAAGTTGCAAAAGACTTGTAAGTGCTATAGATTAAAGACGAAATTAAACGCTATGCTAAACTTAAAGTCCTTGCGAGGAATTTGTTTGGACAGATAGATGAAAAACCACTATTAAAAAATTTTAACCTAAAAGCCCAATAAACAGATTTGATTAGGATTAACTTTTATATATGGATTAAACGTAATATATATTACCAGAACATATCTCTAAGAGATATATTGTAAAAGGATGTTGGAAGCATCTCGTGTAAGTAATTTTTCTGTTTATTCTTATTATTTAAGTTATACAAATTACTTCGCCTATGTGAAGAGATTGTAATAGGAGTAATAAAAAAATTTGTATTCCCTTCTGTCTTTAGTTAGAATTTTTAGTTGTTATTAAGTGCTTACGTTTCTTCTAGCTATGACTTTAATATTTTCCTGTTCGAGGTTTTTCCGTTTATTTCTATATTTCTATATCTTCACTTCTCATTTCAAATAAGGATTATATGGCCTTACCATTGTGGTTGTTCCTTTTCTAGAACTTCCACTACAGGATCTCATCTTGTCTTACTTGCTACTCGTCTTAAGTACCTTACTTCAGCTGCAGTTATATTTGCTTGCAGTTGTCGCGGATTTACGGATGTCAGCGGCTTTGAATGACAACAAATATACAGTACACAAACAATCTTTAGAGTTTGAAAACATTAACCAACAATTAAGGAAGATTACAAAAACAATTTAAAAAACAACTAATACGTGAAAGGAATCGGACGGATGTGAAGAATTTTGATAAGGCAAAGAAGCGGAAAACGGCCTATAGGCAAAAAAATGCAAAAAATAGATATACAGCAAGAATAGGCAATGGAAGAAGAAGCAAAAAAGGAAGGACTACAAAATAGAAATACTGTCAATACTGGAGGTTAAGATAAAAAGGAGAGGAGACTTTATAAGCAAAAGTAGATCCTGTTTTACGGAGGTGAAAATAACCGCTGTAGTAAAAAAACAGGATTTATGGTAACCAGGAACCTGAGAACAAGTATCTTAGAATTTAAAAGAATAAACGTTAGCTAACATCTCCATAGTAAACGTGTATGCACCAACTGAGGAGGCAGAAGAAACAAAGAAAGATTATTTTTAGGACAAACTAGGAAAAACATGTAAAAAATCTGAAAGCATAACACTCTAATAGTCCTTGGAGACGTTTATGCTAAAGCAGAAAAACAGAAACAAGTGAGGTTGATAACAGGAAGTGAAACGGCACACAACATTACGAATGACAATGAAACAAAAATGGGCAACCTAGCAACTGAAATGGATATGATGATAGCCAATAAAAAATTCAAGCATAAAATATAAGATAAGGTCACATAGATGATCTCTGGGAAAAATACGGGGAAGCAGATTGTGTGATGAGATCTAAAAAGAGGCAGAAAACAATTCAAGACTTCAGAATCATTTTCTTGAGATAGCCAAGATGAAATTAAGAATGGGTGTTAGAAAAAGAAAGACTCGCGCCAGTCACTCCGAGCTCCTGGAGCGTCACAGTGCCTGTTTCAGTGAACCCTTGTGTGAGTGCTCTGTCGAAATTAAGATGAAACAAACTCTCGAGCAGCGATACGCGATAAAGTTTTGTTTCAAACTTGAGAAGACGCCGTCGGAGACTTTTGAGTTGCTTCAAAAGGCTTTTGATGAGGACTGCATGTCATATTCACAGTGCAAAAGGTTGCATAAAATGTTCAAGGGGGGTCGTGAGGAGGTCGCCGACGAAGAACGACCAGGTCGCCCCTCAACGTCACGAGATGAAAGTTCGGTTGACAAAGTGCGCCAATTGTTGAACTCTGATCGAAGAATGAGTGTGCGCCTAATGTCAGAAATACTTAACATTCCTGTTGGCAAATGAGAACACAACCACATTTATTATAAGTTGGCAACACCTATATTAAATAAGGTACTCTGTCTCTATCTACGATTGACTTGTACGCTTTTAACCTATAAGTTAGAAATACACGTTCGTTGCATCTTTCAGATAAATCGTTTATTTATTTCCACCTAAATATGAACATGGTAGCAGAGCGTGGTTGATTGCTACTTGTGGAAACAGAAGAAAAAGTAAACGCAGTAAAAACTGAGAAAACCGGCCGGCGTGTTTTTTGTCCGTCATACATTTTGAGGTTAACCGGGGCGGCGTGCTCGGTCAGAAATCACGTGTAAATCATAATTACGCAAAGATGTCGAATTCAGGTTACAATCCATTTCATATCGACAGACTAGTTGGAAGAGATAACTATGCCAGTTGGAAGTTTGCAGTCCAGGCATATTTCGAACTCGACGATTTATGGAGTTGTGTCACCGGTACCAATACAAACCAAAGTAAAGAAACCAAGGCGAAATCTAAGTTGATTTTATTACTGGATCCTATCATTTACGTACATGTTCAGAATGCAACTACTTGTAAAGAAGTCTGGGAGAATTTGGAACAGGTTTTTGATGATAGCGGGTTGTACAGGAGAGTAGCCTTGTTGAGGGACCTGATAACAACTACATTGGATTCTTCTCAAAGCGTAGATGATTATGTGAATAAAATAATGTCGACCGCCCACAAGCTCAGGAATATTAAGTTTGACATTGATGATGAATGGCTCGGTACACTGATGTTAGCCGGCCTCCCTGAAGCTTATAAGCCCATGATCATGGGACTGGAGAGCTCTGGCATCAAGATAAGTGCTGATTCTATAAAATCTAAACTCCTGCAGGAAGTTCAATGCTCTGATAATTTAGCATTCTTCACAAGGAAAAAGGTCATTCAAAGAAATCAACATGATTCAACAAAGGCCTACAAAGGACCGCGATGTTATAATTGTAACAAGCATGGACGCTTTGCTAAGAATTGTCGTGCTCCGAAAAAGCAAAATGTAGAAAATACAGAAGGAAATAAAGGTTTTGTTGCAGCTTTTTCAGCATCTCCTCAGACAATGAATCCGGACCTGTGGTATGTGGACTCGGGTGCCTCCATGCACATGAAATATAGACGTGACTGGATGTATGATGTTACAAGTCCACCGATACCCACCACAACTGTTGCCAGTAAGACACCGCTACCTGTGGAAAGTATGGGAAAGGTCAATTTATTGCTAAATGGTAATAAAGAAAGCAAAATTCAGGTAAGACAAGTTTTATACATACCTAAACTTGCCGCAAACCACCTGTCAGTCAGTGCTATGGTGAAAAATGGCTGTAATGTAAATTTTAGAGATGAAGTCTGTGATATCTATGATAAAAATGGAAAGCTCCTGTGTTCGGCCACACTAGTAAACGATTTATATTTGTTGAACACACACAGAGAGGTATTTTCTAACCTGTCTTGTTCAGATAACTTAAATGGTTTGGTTTTGTGGCATAGACGCATGGGACACCTGAATTTTTCAGATGTTAACAAGCTGCCGGAGTGTGCTGAGGGAGTTCAGCCATTCTCAGACAAAAATAAAGGTTCTATTACTTGTACGACCTGTCTCTCGGGGAAACAAACCAGATTGCCCTTTAACAACGTTGGTTCAAGATCTTCACAACCCCTGCAGCTGGTCTACAGTGATTTATGTGGACCAATGGAGCAAGAATCTTTGGGAGGTATGAAATATTTTATTACTTTTATCGATGATTACACAAGACGAGTTCATGTTTATTTTTTGAAAAATAAATTAAATATTGCGGAAGTTTTCAAAGATTACAAAAACAAAATAGAGAATGAACATGAGAGAAAAATAAAGGTAATTCGTTCTGATAATGGAAAAGAATACTGCAATAGAGAATTTGAAAATTTTTTGAACAAACATGGGATTGAACATCAAACAAGTGCTCCGTACTCACCCCAGCAGAATGGTCTTGCTGAACGGATGAACAGGACTCTGGTGGAAAGAGCAAAATGTATGTTGTTTGATGCTCAGCTTGCAAAACAGTTCTGGGCAGAGGCCCTTGCAACAGCAGCATATATAATTAACAGATCACCTGCAAAATCAATTAATGGTAAAACTCCTATGGAGATGTGGACTGGTAAGAAACCCAACTTGTCTAATTTAAAAGTATTTGGCTGTGAAGTAATGACACAAGTTCCAAAAGAAAAACGCCAAAAATGGGACTCCAAATCCAGAAAGTTACTGTTTGTTGGTTATTGTGAATCTACCAAAGGCTACCGAATACTTGATCCAGATACCAATAAAATCATAAAAAGTAGTATTTCTAGTAAATGTGGAAAAATATGATAATATATACTTACCTTGTACATCCAACAGCAGCAGTCCAGAGATACAGCCACTCAAAGAAACATGTAAGGAAGAATTAGAGGACAGCACAGACCATTTTACTGGTGAGTCAAGCGAGGACTACCAGTCTGGCGAGAATGACAATTCATCTTACATACCAGAGCAATCGATTGATCTCGAGTCACCAATAAGAAACATAAATTTACGTCCACGGAGAACTGTTCAGTATGCAGAAACAGATGACCATGATGTAAGTTACTTCTGCCCAATACTTAATTTAAATGATCCACATGCAGCAGACGAAGCATTATCATCATCTCATGCTGACTAATGGAAAAAGGCTATGCAAGAAAAGTATGACTCTCTGATCAAAAACAAAACTTGGTCACTGGTTGACGCACCATCTGGGAAAAGAGTCTTACCATGTAAATGGGTCTATAAAACTAAAACAAATGAAAAGGTGAGATTATCCGATTTAAAGCAAGATTGGTCTTCAAAGGGTGTACTCAGAGAAAAGGAAGTGACTATGATGAGACATATGCTCCTGTTGTAAGATATACGTCTGTTCGATTCTTACTTTCACTGGCTGCGAAGTGTGATTTAGAAATGTTTCAGATGGATGCCATAAGTGTTTTTCTTCAGGGTAACATAGATACTGAGATATATATGTCACAACCAGAATACTACAAAGAAAATGATCAAGTATGTATTTTACATAAATCAATTTATGGACTCAAACAGGCTAGCCGGCAGTGGAATCTTAAATTGAACAATGTTTTATTAAAAATTGGCTTACAGAGGTCACATGTGGATCCCTGTATTTATTATTTAGTAAATGAGTCTGCAACTATATTCATTGCAGTGTGGGTGGATGATCTTTTGATATTTACAAATAATAAGGATAAAACAACAGAGATTAAAAACAAGTTAAAAGGAGAATGCAGTATGAAAGACCTATGTGAAATGAAGAATTGTATCGGCATAAACATAAATAGGAACCGAGAAGCAGGTATGATTATTTTAGATCAAGAAAAATACATAAACCTAGTATTGGACCGCTTTAATATGTCTGAATGCAAACCAGTTTGTATCCCGATAGAGGTGAATGCAAAATTTGAGAAAAATCCTGAAGATGGGAACAAAAATATCCCATACAGGGAAGCGGTGGGATGTCTGATATATCTGGCACATGTCACGAGACCTGATATCACCTATGCAGTTAACAAGTTGAGTCAGTACTGTAATAGTCCAGGAAATCAACACTGGCTTGGAATAAAAAGGATTATGAGGTATCTTCAAGGAACCAGGAACCTAAAGCTATGCTATGTCAAAGATGACTCAAAGGAAATAACTGGATATTTTGATGCTGACTGGGCGAGCGATCCAGTGGATAGACGATCGTGCACGGGTTATACTTTTCTGTTTCAGAATGCTTGTTTATCTTGGAATTCGTGTAAACAGCAAACCGTGACACTCTCTACAGCGGAGGCCGAATACATGGCGATGGCGGCGGCAACCCAGGAGGCCCTGTGGGTGCGGCAGCTGATGGCGGAGCTCGGTCAAGGTGGAGACGGCGCTCTACTCATCCGCTGTGACAATCAAAGTGCAATAAGACTGGCATCAACAGACTGTTATAAACCAAAAACTAAACATATAGATATTCGTTTACATTTTCTTAGGGAAAACATTGCTAATTCTAAAGTTAAATTTAAGTTTGTAAATGGTTGCAACATGGTAACTGATAACTTGACTAAAGGTACTACCTTTGAAAAACATTTGTTCTGTATCAGTAAAATGGGTCTGCGTTCTGTGGGGAGTGTTGGCAAATGAGAACGCAACCACATTTATTATAAGTTGGCAACACCTATATTAAATACGGTACTCTGTCTCTATCTACGATTGACTTGTACGCTTTTAACCTATAAGTTAGAAATACACGTTCGTTGCATCTTTCAGATAAATCGTTTATTTATTTCCACATAAATATCAACAATTCCGAAAACCAATGTGCACGAGATTGTGACGAAAAACTTTCAATTGCGGAAGGTATGCGCCAAACTTGTCACGAAAGTGCTCACTGATGACCAAAGGAACAATCTCAACGCTCTTCCAGTTACCTTACAGTCCTGATGTGACTCCGTCCGACTTCTTTTTGTTCCCGAAGATTAAAAATTCCCCAAAGGAACAGCATTTGGAGACCCCGGAGAACATGAAGGCGGCTACGACGAGGTTACTAAAGGACATCCCAATGAAGGACTTCCAAGACGCATATAAAGCACGGAAATCTCGTTAGAACAAGTGTGTTGAAGCAGGAGGGATGTATTTCGAAGAATATTAAGTAACTGTACAATGCGGTTCAATAAATTTCTTAAAACAAAAATGGGCGCATTACTTTCCGGACAAACCTTGTATATGGATTAAAGAAAACTGCAGGAGAATTTCGGGGGCCAACGAACTTTGAAATAAAAATTATTTTGTAAAGAGATTGTTAAAGTAATAAAGATTAAACAAATGTGCTCGTACGGATACATAAAAAGAATAAAAAAAAACAACAATGCGGCGAAGAAAGTTACATTGTGGAGACCAAGTACTAATAGAGCAAAAGGAAGACCAAAAAGTAAATGGGGGACTATATTATTAAAAATATAACTTAAGAATACAAAAGCAGAGAGAGAGAGAGAGAGAGAGAGAGAGAGAGAGAGAGAGAGAGAGAGAGAGAGAGAGAGAGAGAGAGAGAAGATACAGAACCGGGATAAATGGAGGAAAGCAACAGAGGAAGCTAAGACCAACAATAAGTCATACTGGAAAAAAGAGGAGTAACGCATCACACTAAATAAGTTTTGTGATCGACTGCAATTTCGAATGCAATGTAAAGCCAATTGTATGTATGTAATAGTATTTTAAAATTGTTTTGTTGAATAAATTATAGGCCACTAACCTACAGAGTTTATCATTTACGCATCACAATATCAGGGCATTGAGTGATATAATTGATTTACCTCTGCACTGCTGCACAATTATTGTAAATTATAATAACGTTACTAGACAACTTTACTATAATAACTCTAATTTGTTTGCACCGCTATTGTTCGCTGCTTGACATTTCCTATTCGACTACCGCGAATGTCCACTCGCTATTCAAAGTTGTTTTGGTTGAACTTGCGTTTTTGTTTACTCAATTCAAAAATTTTGCCTCCTTCCCCACTCTTGGCGCCCTAGACAGCAGCTTACTCAGCCCGTAAGTTAATCAGGTCCGCATATAAGTAATCGTGTGTTTCGGATCTTTTATCTTTATTTCGCCTAGGGTTCGTCCTATTCAAGGCTATTTTGTGTTACGTATCCATTATTCTTTTGTAATTTATAAATTTTTTTTCCCATTTATCCGTCGCATTATCCATATTATTGCATGCGTCGTAGTTCAAGTGGGCCTCCTTTCTACTTGAAGAGGATGCCATTCTCTCTAAGTATACCGCTTTAATTTGATTCCGACCTTGTCTCGCATTGGGGTTGGTTATTCAATTTTTCACAATCATTTGAAATTCCAGGGCTCACCCTTTGAAGGTGGAAGTGAGTACAGTGTAAGGAAACTAAATCAGTGTAATTTTGTATATTGCGCCTCATTGCCCTTCAATTTGCAATTTCATATATATAGAGCATAATATGTACAGGGTACGGAGTTTAAATCAAAACAAACTAAAAGCCTTTTTTAAAACATAATTTTATTTGACAAAGAATTAAATTTACAAGAACTTCTTTTGCACTTCAGTTGTGTGACCTGACCGGAGTAAAATTATTTGATATAACTCTTCCACCTCTCCTAGCCGCAATGGCCACCTCCATCCTTGGCCTGAAGCGCTCGAACGCTTTATCTGAAGCAGAGCTGTTGATATTTGCAAATGCTACTTTAATAGCGCTGTGTAAATATGTGACATTAGAGTGTCTGGACTTGTTAGCAATACTTTCGACTACACTCTAAACATAGTAGTCGAGGGGGTTCAAATCAGGGCTATTGGGGGGTCTAAATTCTTTAAATCAGAACATGTTCACGTTAACATAGAACCAGTTTTGGACTAAACGGCTCGTATGTGCCGGTGCACCATCCTGCTGAAATACATATCGCCTCACCGATGTCAAAGTTTGCGTCTATGGTTTCACTGGCACTCAATACTAACACAATTTTCTTAATGATTGCCAACGTCCTTCAAAATCAACGACTGTGCTCTTCCTACAACGTCGGTGTCCGTACCACGCGTTCTCTCGAATTATCCTTTCGCGACGGGTTAGTGGAACTTTCCCCAGATTTCTCGGAAGCATTATATTTTGCAACAATGTCGTGCACATTTGATTTCAGGTACCGAAGAACCGAATCATTTCAGTCGCCGAACGCCAGACGCGATCATTTGGCTCTTCAGTTGTACAACGTACTTGTTTGCAGCAGTTTGTCTATTTTGAGATTATGGCCGTTTCTTGAGAGCATATGGCTTTCATGAACGTCAAAAACGACCTATTGCGGCAGTACTACATAGGCAATCTGAGAAGTTTTGGGCCTAACATAGAAACATGTATTTTTCTGTCAAATGCAATTTTATTTTTAAACAGAGCTATGCTTTAACCTATTTAATCTATCCAAATAGTAGTTGGTGTCTTGCTCTGCAAAATGGACGTTTACAGTTGCGATGATCTCTTCGTTTGATAAGAATCTTTGTCTTCCGAGCCAATTTTTGAGCTTAGGAAACAGGAAATAGTAGATGGGGGTTCTGGTAAATGTGCTCGGTGGCCCACCAATTTAAACAACAATTTGTGAATTTGTTTTGTATCGATAAAAAAGCACTTTCCTTCGTTCCAAATGGGGCCGTTTTTCAGCAATTTCTGCCTGGTTCAATAATGATACAACCCCGTTATTGTTTTCCCTTTTTCTAAGTATTTGATAAACAAAATTCCTGACTATCCCAAAAAGCAGCCGTAACCTTCCAGCTGATGAAATCGTCTTTGCCTTTTTAGAGTAGGTTCATCCTTTGTAGTCCACTGTTTTGACTGTTAGTCTCAGGAGTGCAATTCGGATGAATTTTTGGTTCAACGTAAACAAGCGCGGACAACTTTCTCATGCCCAATTCTTCAGTCAGTATATGACAAACGCGTTCTTTTGATATGCCTACAGCCTTTGCCATCTTTCTAACCTTGATTCGACGGTCGTTCACTATCATTTAGTAAACTTTTTAATGTTATCAGTGGACGTCGCAGTTGTTGGCCGTCCCAAATGCTCATCGTCAACCAAGCTTTCCGCCCATCTTTTCACGATGGCAAACGATGAGGCTGTGTCTTCGTAAACGGCATCCAACTTGGCTTTAATTTGCATAGCCGTATTGACTTTCAAATGCAAGTACGGTAATTCCATTTTTCAATTTTTACAAAAGCACTGACATCGACTGACACAAAAGACTGTCAAACAACAACAAAGCCTCCAAAATGGCTGAAATTTTTACAGATATCTTTCAAAGCCTGTACTATTGTAGCAGCGAAATGATTTTGACGAATATTCATGTTGAGGGTCAAAACCTTCCAGACTGCCACGTATATGACTAGATATTCGAATTTAAACTTGTCCGGATTTAAACGCCATAACTTGTCATTCGTATATATTACATAGTTTTACTCTAATGTAGTTTTTCCCTTAACTTCTGTAGTTTTATAAATCGCTGAATTGATAACAAAATCAAATTTCTGTTTGTTTTTTAGTATATAAATTTTGTTATAACATCATAATGGTTCAGTTAAAATTTAAAATTTTTAATTGGATACCTTTAAATAGAATAGTTAGTCGCCAGTAGATAAGTAGATACTTTTTTATGCAAATAAACGACGTGCACGCCAAATTCGCGTCTGCGCATGCAGACGAATATAGCACTCCGCATGTGTTCGTACCGACTAATTCGGTGCAAAAACGCGGCGCAATTTTTGCTGCTTCGTAAGGCAAAGCTATTCGAGTTTGGATGTTTAAGGGGGTTGTTTTTTGGCCACTCGTTTATAGTATTTGATGGAGCAGTTTCGGCATAAGGTATGCCCGGCCAGCTTTGTCTTAACTCATGTATCGCTGCGTGCCTGTTTTAATTAATACCACAGGGCATTGATTTGTTTCCACTTATCATAATTAATTAGGGAATTTTTATCTTAAAGGCCCATTGTAGTCTGTCGAGTACTCGCTTAATGCTCCTCGACGGACGGCTCGTCCTCGCCAGCCGAGCTGGCGACCGAAAAGCACGAATCCGCCGCGCAGCAAATGAACCGGAGATTTATGAAGTAATTCAATTAGAAATCTAGCCGGCCGAGCGCTTTGTTCCACATCGAGATCGCCACCGCGTCAAAAGGCTCTTGCGCAAGAGTGGAAAAGGGCATGAGTAATGGCAGCCGTAGGTGTTGCCGTTGATTTATTTCCGCAGCGCCGTCGCTAAATAACAGGCTCCGCGGAACATTTTGCAATAATAATTGTCACCGACCGCAAGTCATGTGTGGCGACCGGTCAGAATGCAAAAGCTGGCTTGACCGACTATTAAATAGCAATAAATACCGTGACAGAAGTATGCGGCTGGCATTCTTTGATGGACGCTTGTGGAAACGCTGCGGATGCCTTAAAGGAACTTTCTCGGAGCGCTCGTCAGCATAACCGGCATTTCAAGACCCGCGATATGTAAAATTTCAATCCGCCTTGGCCATAGCGCACATTAACTATGCATGAAGTAGAAAAACCCTTTCGCGGATGAAGAGACACGCTTGGTACTAAAGTACAGAGTGGGCCAGTTAGAAAACTAAAAACTTTCGTTGTTTCTTATCATTTTTTGCACAATAAACTGCACCATTAGGGGTTTATTTTCTCTACACTTCAAAAATTACATTACGTGAATATGTGGGCTACACGATATCTAGTGGAAAAAACTAACAAATGTTTAATGTTGGGAACTTTTTATTGGTCTTCAAAATATTCTCCCTGGCGGTTAATCCGTTGTTGCATATGCTGGAACCAATTTTCATAACATTTTTTCCGTAGCGAAACAGGTATTTGCGAAACATGAGTTTTTAACGCATCAACCGCCCCTTGCGGCGTCGAAAATCGTCCACGCTTGTTTGTTCTTTAGGTGTGGGAACAAAAAGAAATAATTAGGAAACAAATCAGGAGCATAACCCATCAATTCGACGTTTTGAGTGCTCAAAAAGCCAGTTGTTTGCGTTGATATGTGTGAGCTCACATTGGTGGAGAATGATCCGACGTCGCACGCTAGTTTTTTTTTTTTTTACTTATCCGACGACTTCTGCTAAGCAAATAGTTGTATACTATTCAAAATTGACCATTTTGATCCTTTTAAACCACGACTGCAACATGTCCAGTTTATCCAAAAAAAAAACGCAACGATTTGCTATGAAGTGTTTCGATAAACAACTTTTGTTGTCGACTGTTGTTTACTTTCGTGACATCTGTGACGATGTTGTAAACGGTATTTGACGTCGCGATTGCATTTCTTGGACATTTCTTTCGATCAATTGACACGAGCCTGTTTTTGAGCAATTGTTAACTTGTGGGATCCAACGCGCACACACGGTTAAATATCCATGCAATATTTAATGAATGCTAGTTATACTAATGCCTAAGAATACTTGAATTTTACGATAAATCACTTAAAGATCTTGCTTTATCAGTTCGCGTACGGTATTAAAGTTTGCTGGCACCACAGCCAATTTGAACGGCCTTTTTTAAATTCATCCGCTGACAAATTACGACCACGATTAAATTCGTTGAATCAACGATATACAATGGCTCTGTGCGGGGCTTTATCATCAAAACTAGAAATGAGTTAATTAGTGCACGAGATAATTGACGTTGAAGGTCGTAGAAAATCATCGCACGAAAATGTTCACGCGTTAATTCCATTTTTTGGCTGAGAGAAAATTTTTTATTTTAATGAAAACAAAACAAACAGCGACCGTACGACAAAACGCATGCCGTCAAAAATATTAAACTATATGATGCAAATGTCAGATCACACCTAGCACACGCAGGGTTGCCAATTGGCAGTAGATATTGAGCAGCCCACGTAGCCTCCATTTTATTCTTTACAATCAAAATGTAGATTCCGAATTTCTACGTAATTGTCCCTCCTGAGCTGTTGAATATTGCTGTGTACATTGTGATAAACACGATCTTTAAATAACCTTGAAATAAATCAGGAGTCTAAGTGTGTGAAAGATTAAAGTGCAATTATTTAACAACTGTTGCAATTAAAACTAGCAACTTTCAAAGCAACATTAACCATCGTAAGCTCATTTTATTCTTTAAATCAAAATAATCCGAAAATCTAAACAATTGAAACCCAATGTGAAGTTCAAGGCAAAATAACGTAAATTTGACCTTGATTAATACATCAAGCAAGTGGAAACGTTAACACCAAATATTCAACAAATGTCTTAAAATACAACTTACTAGCTAACTAGAGCGTTCATTTAACGATAACGACAATAACTAATAAACAAACAAATGCAGACCAAATGAATAAACTTCAACAAAACTAGAATTGACCTGTTATCTCCATAACCGAAATTCAGTAAGCGCTGACCTCAGATGATCACAAAATTCCAACACATGCAATTCACAACTTAAGAGACTTAGAGCTCAAACGAAAACCTGACAAAATTAAATATCACACTCCAAACCAAACGACAAACCCTTAACGTCGTGATAAAAAATGTACCGTTATCTCTAACAGAACGAGAGATCTTTGCTGAATTTATCAGAAACTCTACACCAGTTATTAAAGTTACATGCCGTCTAACTAAAAACAAGTAGCCGCTATCAGTTTATGCAGTGGACCTAAATGATAATGAAAATGCCAAAAAGATATTCTCACTAAAAGGTGTTCATCATTCAATTGTCACTGTTGAACTGAGAAGAAAGCTATCTACCACCCTTCAATGTCACCGCTGCCAAGGTTATGACCACACCAAAAATTATTGTACTCTAGATTGACGATGCGTGAAATGTGGAGGAGACCATCAACATCATCAATGCAAAAAAGAAGCACCCAAGTGTGCCAACTGCGGAGGCCCACAGCTGCAAGTTATCGCGGTTGTTGCCACTACGTCGAAATAATGCAAAAACGAATAAAAAATAATAACACTAACAACCAATCTGGTATAGGAAACCCTAGCCGATCATATGCTGACCAAGTACAAAATCTTACAGTAACTAATCCCAACTCTAACAACGAAAATCAATCAGCCAATCCGACAGTCTCACCTGACGCAAATAATATAGCCAAACTCCTTATCGATCTGTTAACCCCTTACCTTCCTGTAATTAAAAATTTTATCACTAATACTCTCTTTCCCTTACTCCTAAACCTCAGAAAGTAATAGAAAAGCTAACAATCCTTAATTGGAATGCTAACGGTATACTAACCCAAAGATCAATCCTTATAGCATTTCTTCCCAAACACAACATAGCTATTGCATGTATCACTGAAACCCACCTATCTGAAACAAACACGTTCAAAATTTCTGTATACCAAGAGCATAGAAAAGAGAAACCCCCGAACAGCAGCAGGTGGGTAGCTACACTCATTAAAAAGAAAATAGTTCACAGTCCTATCGCAGACATTGATAACCTAACCCTAGAAACAATTGGAATCAAAATAAAACTAAACGATCAAAACTTCACAGTAATAACCACCTATAGACAACCAAACAAAAAGCTAGTGGAGGAAGACCTAAAAGCTACATTCAATACATCTGAACCACTCCTAATGATTGGAGATTTTAACCCTAAAAATTAATTATGGCGATGTAGAGCAAATAACCTTGAGGGAATCAAGATGGAAAATTATGCGACAAAATATTCTTTCCAAATAATAGCCCCTGAGAAATACACCTACTATCCATATAGCAACGATCACCTGCTCGACATACTAGACATTATTTTACAGAAAAACTTTGACAAACCAATATTCCAAAATGTAGTAGAAGAACTTGACTCTGACCACCTACCAGTAATAATCTCGTTTATCAGCACCCCACTGGTGGCACAACCAATACCAAGACTTATAAACGGGGTAGTAAACTGGGAATGCTTCCGAACCAACGTTGATGACAGCTGAAATGCCCAACCAGCCTAAGTAATAATGAAGACATAGATAACGCAATATCCGAACTAACAACGTCAGTAACCAATAGCGTGCACGAGGCAACACTAGCCTCCAAAACTAATAAAAAACACAACCACCAATTTCTACCAATTGAAATTACAGAACTAATTAAAAGAAAAAGTCAAGTTAGGCGAGAATGGCAGAGAAGCAGAAATCCGGAAACAAAACGCCTACTCAATAAGCTAACGCATAGCCTTAAACGCGAATTGAATGAGCTGAGAATCAACACAAATCAAAAATATATTGAAGATGTTCAACCAGGCGACATTGGAATGCGGAGAGTTACCAAGCGCATACTAAAACAACGCGAGGAAATTCCAACTCTAAGTGTAGAAAATACAACACTAGCTACCAAGGAAGAAAAATCAGCAGTCTTTGCAGCTCAGTATCTACTCTCAATAACTACTTGCGCTCCAAATCACACGGCATACATAATTAACCATATTGAAAGTAATCTGTCAGTGATAACTGAACCGATAATTCCCACTACCCTTCAAGAAATCAAACAATAATTAACAATCTTCTAAAGAGAAAAAGCCCTGGACATGATCTGATAACTAACTTAGTTCTAGCTCAGCTCACCAATAAATCCTTAGCCTATCTTGCAACAATTTACAGCGCATGTCTATGAGAGGGATATTTCCTAAAAGCATGGAAGCATGCCGATATACTGGTATTTCCCAAGCCGAGTAAAGACAAATAGATGATTAACAGCTATAGGCTAATAAGCTTGTTGACTTCACTCTCAAAGGTTCTGGAGAAGATCATCCACTCCCACTTAATGGACGAAATAACGTCACTTAACATAATACCACCATTCCAGTTTGGTTTCAGGAAAACATATTCAACGCAACATCAACTACAACGCATTTCTGAAAAAATAGAAAAAGGATTGGAAAACAGAAGCTACACTGTAGCAATATTTCTCGACGTAGCTCAGGCCTTCGATAAAGTCTGGCTAGAAGGCTTAAAAAGCAAAATATTCAAAGTCGGAATAGCCAACTACCTAAAAGCAATAGACTTCTCTTTCCTCAAAAACCGAACTTTTGCTGTGCGCATAAACTCCATAATTTTAGTAACAAAGTCCATTCAAGCAGGGAAGTGTGTTGGGACCGCTATTATTCAATATTTTCACATTAGACATCCCTACCACAAAGGCAACTTTAGCGACCTTCGCGGATGATACTGCAATCCTGGCACAACACACCGACCTCACCCAATCCATAGAGAAACTGCAATACATCAAGTATGCTCATGGTATAACAGATAGAACATTCAAATTAATCCCATGAAATGCTAAGCAAAAATATTCTCCCTAAGAACCAGAAACCCTCCCAACATAGCAATCAATAACAACATCGTTCCTTGGAATCCAACTGATGCTGCCGTTATGTATCTGGGAGTGCTACTAGATACACAACTTACTTGCAGACTTAATGTACAGCTCAAAGTAAACCAAGGTTATGCGAGACTGGAGCAACTGTATCCCCTCAGTAACAAGAAATCGTCGCTTAAGTCTAAATGTACCATCATGATGTACAAACCATTAATAAGGCTCTTAGTGCTTTATGCATCACCAATTTGGAGTAACACCGCGAAATTCAGCATAGAAAAAGTGCAAAGGCTCCAAAACAAAATTCTTCGCATCGCAGTGAACGCACCGTGGTACACCCGCAATGAACAGCTACATTATGAACTAGACACACCTACAGTGCAAAGTTACATCAGTGCGAGTGCCAAAAAATTCTTCAAAACCATACATGAATGCGATGGCACTGTTCATTACAATATAGGCAGACAAAATACTCATCACAGACTAAAACGTAAGCTGCCACAAGATTTATACCAATCTGAACCTGACAGTGATTAGCCAAATTCAATTGTCAAACTAATTAGTAAGGGAATTACCTACTCCCATAAAGTATAAATTATGTTACTGTTATTATTTACATTACTATTAATAACAATGCCATAAATAACATTGGAATTTATTGTTGAACTGGCAAATAAACATATTAAAAATAAATAAATAAATCATGGGAACGTTTGGGCTATTCGAATTCGCTATAGTGTAAAATCACTCTTTTGTAAAAAATGTCTCCAAAAAACTGCGTTAAGCCGTTACTCCATCTTGTTGCCATTATAAGTTAGGTGTGTTTCAAACAGCTGAACGAATACAAGTTTTTAATATTTTTTGATAGCGCGTTTCAGTAACTGTTATAGTATTCCCATCATTGTCCTCAAAAGAATAAGGTCTGATTACATTTTATCTTGTTACCCCTCACCAAACAGTAACTTTAAGAGGATTCAGCTCACGTTAATGTATAACTGCAAAATGTGTTTTGTTCTTAGCAAAACCATTAAAATGAAAATGGACTTTATCACTCATTAGAAGCTTTTGAATAAATTTGTTATCAGCTTTGCCATCACTTGGATTTAAACTGCATAAAGTAGTCTTTGTTGGAAGTCTACCGGTTTTATCCGTTGGACTTATTAAACTTTATAGGGATACACATATAAATTCTTTTATAATATTACTTACTCCTTAGCCCTGACGGTACTTCTAGGACTATAGCCCAACTTTTGATATCTGGACAAGCTAGTTAGGCTTGCACCTGGTCTTGCACATCTTTCATATATTCTTTTATACTTCTCCATTTGGTCCGCTCTTTAGCCAGCGTTCTCCCCTTTTTGATCCCCGCTTCCTTCAGATCCCTTTCTACCATGTCTAGCCATCTCGTCCTTGATCTTGCCCTTGGTCGTTTTCCTTTCCGATTTTCTGTCAAAATCTTCTTAGCACTTCTTTCTTCTTCCATCCTATGTAAGTGACCCAGCCTACTACTATTACTTTCACTAACTATACTTGGCGCGTTGTACCTGTTCTGTAACTCAAAATTATATCTTCTACGCTACTTTCCATTTTCCTCCACTGGTCCAAAAATATCCTTTCTCCGCTATTCAAAGTTTCTATTTGCCTTTTATCCAATGTCCATGACTCCGCCCCATACACTGCAAATGGTCTTAATATAGTCTTATATACTGTTAACTTTGTGGGAACGGAGATATCTTTATCTTTGAAAACATGTTTTACTGTGTAATAGCATCTGTTTGCTGCCACCAGCCTCGCTGCTACGTCTTGCGATATTTGATTCGTTTCAGTTATTACTGCCCCGAGGAACTTAAATTCCGGCACCTGCTCGAAGTTGTTTTAATTTGCCGTGTGCGGCTGCCATTGTACATAGCCCTTCTTCTGTGATCATATATTTACATTTTGTTTCGTCAACTCTAAGCCCTACCTTGGCTGCGCTTTGTTCTAAGTGTCCATACACCTCTCTTAGCTCGTTAACCGATCTCGCTATTATAACCACGTCATCTGCGTAAGTGAGGATATGAAACATTCTATTATGTATTAATCTGGGCTCTCCTTAATATTCCTTCTAGGACCAAATTGAAGAGTATGGTCGAGAGGGGATTACAAAACCTTCTGATAACTGGTCCTGTACTCTCATTATTGCATTGGCATCTTTAAGACACGTTTTATCATGTTTATTATTTTATCTGGTACATTTAGCTCTTCTAGCGATATATACATTTCTTCTTTATAACAGTGTCATAAGCTTTGCTGTAGTCAATAAAAAGAAGAAAGCGGGTGATATCTTGCTCATAGTTTTTTTTTTCTAATATCTGCCTCATCGTGAAGATATGCTCAAAAGCTGATCTGTTTCTTCTAAAGCCGCACTGGTACTGGTCTACTTCTCTTTCCAGTATTAATTCTAGCCTTTCCGCTATTATTGCACTTAAAATCTTGTACCGTATGTTTAACAGTGTTATTCCTCTATAATTTTGTAATACTCTTTGGTCTTCTTTTCTATGCAAGGAGCAACTTAATACTGTTCTCCAGCTGATTAGCATATCTTCTTCTAGCCACACCCTTATTATAAGCCGGTACATTTCTGTTTCCAGATCTTTTTCCCCGTATTTTGTCATTTCTCCTGTTACCTGATCTGTTCTTGGCGCTTTATTATTTTTTTGCTTATGAATTATTTCTCGCACCTGGTCTTCTGTTGGTAACTCTATTTCTTCTTCAACTGACTTTCTCTGTTCGGGTTCTCTTGTTACCTGTTCTTCACTACAACTTCAGGGTTCAGAAGGAATTCAAAATATTTTTCAATAGTCTCATATGCTGCTGTTTACTTCCTACCAGGTTTCCTTATGTATCCTTAAATAAATACTTTTGTAATCATCGCACTAATATTCTTGTGAATGTTTTTGTGAACGTCTTAGAATCGAAGTTTTTGTATCTTGTTGAATGCCTCTCTGTATCCGTCCCTTATTTTCTAACGTGCACACAGTACGTGGTCTATTTCTTCGTGGCAGGTCGCCCAGAAAAAAGTAGTGTTTTATATTTTTATCTCTTTCGTTTGAGATAAATTTTTCTATTATTAATCTCCGAAGCTTACACTTTTAAGATGTGAAAAAGAAAACAAAACTATAAATTTGTTATTGATTGTTTAAATAATAATGCGGTTTATGGTCCACCCAGTATAAAGCTAGTTTAAAAAACGGTATAAAAAAGTTTTACATTTTGTAATTTGTATCTTTGTCCTGTTAATGCTCTTCGTCCAATTAATGCTATTTTTGACATTTAAAAATTACATATTATAGTGAGGCTTTAAGTTTATAAAACGGCAATTTTGATCAACCTCCACAACCATTTATTTAGCTAAATTGACCCAGTTGTATGCATAAGAAAACTTAAATTCAATTTAGGGGTTAATAAGGCGTTGTCTTTGCTTAGCACCTATGAATTTTTCTCAATCACTTGGGATACTACCGTACACATTAAGGTGGTTCTCATAAATTACTAGAAATTTAAAATGCACGTAATCGTCAGCTACATCTTTTGGTTTTGTGAAGATACAAAAGAGACAGCATTCTGGACGATTTCAAAATTTTACAATAACATTTAGTGATTTCCCAGAGCCTTTGTACACGGACGACAGTTATTAAACATATACTATGTTATAATAATAATAATAATAATAACAATAATAATGATAACATTGGTGAAGCTCTAACAGCCCACCTAGGAGCACGGTCTACGAATTGAGGGGTTGAGGATGTCGTATGTTCGCCTTCTTTGTCCAGTCGTCGCGCACTATGATGTAGAGCGTCTTAGATCACCGCCATTATTTATTACTCTTTGTTTGCAAGTACTCAATTACTTTTAGTGACTGGGTAAGTCACCTACCACGCATCGAAGAGAACACAGGAATCAACCAGGGTCCGTTCGTACCGTAACCCAGCGCCTCAACCGCGCAGCTACGCTGGCGCTATATGGATTTTATAGTTATACCAATTCGATCCGATCGATTTATATATTTTACAATCAAACAGTGATAACAAAATGAAGAATAGAGACGAGAAACTTGATAATATCCTTAGAGCTATATAAAGTACATCCAGGATCCGTCCGGACCGTAACCCAGCGCCTCAACCTCCAGCTACGCTGGCGCTATATACAATTTTATAGTTATTCCAATTTGATCCGATCGATTTCTATTTTACAATCAAACAGTGGCAATAAAATGAAGAATAAAGACGAGAAACTTAACAATTTCTTTAGAGCTATGTAAAGTACATCCGGGAAGTATTGAGATTGATTTTAGAAAATTCGTTTAATTGAAGATTTGTTTGAAACACATTTTTTTCAGAACACCCGTCACACCAACATGCACATCTTTAAGAGGCTTAAAATAGTATTTTTTAGTTGGGTTTAATCCGAGGAAACAAAAAGAAGTCGGAAGTAGAGAGATAGAGGGTTTCAGAAAATCTCTCATTAACAGTGATGCATGATCGTGGTGTAGACCCCAGGTATTGATAATCTCCGGGAGACTCGGTCGTTTAAGCACTTCTACGTAAAATGCAGCGTTAGCCGTTGTCTGGGTGGCATGAACTGCTCATAAGCAACACCTTTAGAGTAAAAAAGACAATCAGCATTGCTTTCACCTTTAATGTGATCAGTCGTGCCTTCTTTGTTGAAGAAGACTCACTAGTGTATCACTCAGAGTTTTGTTTTCGTTTCTAGATCATATCCAAGAATTTATGCTTTATCACCATTTATGCCTTTCTCTAAAAAATTCAAAGTTCGAAAAATCGATACATAATCTGTTTATCGATTAAAACTTAGAACATTACGTACCATGCAACTCCTTTTATCTTAGCCACATTATCCAAAGTGTAGAACGTTAATGAAAGCTCTGTGCGTTGTCTATTCTCGACATCTCCTTTTCCTTCCTGCACGCTTTCCGCAGGCTTTCTGTATTACATCAAGTGCCTCAGTTGCGCATTTCTCAAGTTTGATTTAAAATTTATCGCGTACCTCTAATCAAGACTGCGCTGCATTCTGACTCGTGACACAACGCTTAAATAGTTCTTTACTTTCCAAGCGATCCACGCTATTTTTCATTCAGCAAATACGTATAGTAATAAAACTGTCAAAAATTCCCGCTCATATTAAACAATTCTCTGTAATTGGCCGGTTTCAAAAGTGGGAGTATTTCAGTAGTCAGGTAGACACTGACTCATTTTTGGGCACTCGTATTTAGTGCTGCGGGTGACTTGTTGTGGTTAGGAGTGGCGATTAATGATAGTGCGTATTGCAAAAGCGAGTTTTAAAATCTGATTCATCTGTTTAACGCAAAGGGGTAAATATAAAATATTATTATAAATGTTACATTGTAAATCTGGCTTCGGCGTACATCATTCTGCGTTTCAGGGGTGTGTCATGATGATATACTACTACATGTATTCGCAGAATGGATTATAGGTAAAAACTTAAAAGCAAATGATCTGGGTGGCTGTACAAGATTTGTATAAAAAATATTGGAAACAATTTTTTCCTGATGTGACTGTACGTCCACGCTTTGTGTTTGACTAGAGAAATCGGGTACGGAAACGTTGGGCATGATTCGTCAAGCGTTTAAGGATAAAAGCATGTTACAAACTGCAGTTTTTAAGTGGCACAAGCTCTTCAAATATGTCCCAGAGAGTATTGAGGACGAACCCCGCGTTGAACGGCCGTTGACCTCAAGAACCGACGACAACGTGTGCGTGAAGTGCTAAATTCAAACCGTCGGTTAAGTGGTCGCAGATAAAATTGGCATTGATAAGACGACAGTGCACAGCATTATCACTGAACATTTGGCAGTGCGAAAAATCTGTGTCAAACTCGTCCCGAAGGGTTTAACGGACGACCAAAAGCAGAGGCAGCATCACCTCTTCCAAAAAAAGCCCCAATGAGCAAATTCAGAGTAAAAGCCATGCTCATTGTTTTCTTCGACGTCAAGAAGGTGGTCTACTACGAATTTGTACCTGAGGGGCAGATAGTGAATGGTGCTTTTTACCTGAAAGTGCTATGAAAACTGAAGAAAAGCGTCAACCGGGTGAGGTCAGCTATTGCAGAAAATTGGAAATTGCATTACGACAATGTACCCAGCCAACCTCCTCCGAAGTCACCTACTACCTTTACAGTCCCGGCTTGGCACCAGCAAACTATTTCCTATTCCTAAAAGTGAAATCTTCCCTCATAGGACCCTAAGTACCGTCAAAGAAGCTTGCACGCGTGCCCTAAGGACGTTCTGGAATCCGCCTACCAGGGAGTCTTCGAGTCATGGAAAAGCTGCTGGCAAAAGTGTGTCGACGCTCAAGGGATGTATTTTGAAGACTTTTGAGGTATTGTAGCAATATCTCAAATAAATCTATTTTTCCGAAATTTTGTATACCTGCCATCTTGCACTAATCGTCAGGTCCGAAGAAACCAGTCCCGACCCTTCTGTTTGAGCAAAAAAAAATTAATCTTATTACTTTCCGGACGCACTTTTTACTTTGTATAGATATACTGTACTATACTACTCTACTATCAATATTAGCGATCGAAACGCTCCAACAGTTTTGATAGTTGCGATCAAATATTACGGCCACAATGTTGAAAAAACCGTCAATTTATTGTTTTACTGTAAAATAACTTGGAAAGTTCGCATGGAAACAAAAAAATTAGAAATTGGAATGTTTTCTCGTTATGCATTGAAACAAAGAGTTGTTGGAAGGCTTTAGTTCAAAAGAAAAGGTGGACAGACTTTTAGTTTCAGTGTTTGACCTTGTAATAGATCAACTGTTGGAATTCCAAAATTAAACGAAATCAGGAAGACTTGAAATTAATTAAACAAAAATTTATCGCCAGATAAGACGATTTTTTTTCCACTCTACCTCATGTAATATCGAAGTGAAAAAGCCAATACTTTTTTAAAACAGAAACTGGAAAGAAAGTTGCTGTCTAGTGTGTTTACAAAATATACAGATGTGGCTAGGCATCCTTATTTTTAAGCGCTACAAGGCAGCATGGAGCTCTTTCGATTTCACATAGTACCAGAGAGGAATCGTAGATACTATTATTAGCAATGCTATGAATTACTGTTTTATGTGTATAATTGAATTTATAAACATACAGAATATAAGAAAAAATATTCGGGAAATGATTAAAAATAACTGCTAGAATCATTTTGAGCTCTTTTGAGCTCCGACAGTGTATTGCTCTTGAAATACGTTAATTTGAAAAATATTAGGTGTAGATAGACATATCTTCAATTCTTCAAGTTTTCTAAAATCAGTCTTTCTGATTACTTAAAGATTACTTTCTGAACGTACTTTGTATATGGTCCAATGTATTCTATCAATATAATTATTTTTTAGTAAAAACTTAAGATTTAAGTAAATAAACAAAAGATATATGGAATGTCAGTAACAATAAAATTAAGCATAAAAGAAAAAAGATTAGAAAACAAGAAAAAGTGATAGAGGAATCAAAAAAATTATTATAAATAATATATATATATATATATATATATATATATATATATATATATATATATACCCATAAATATAAATTACGTTTTTTTTTGGACAAAAACAAAGGCCATATTTAAAAATTAAACATAAGAACAGACGTGTAAGCATAAAGTGGACTTATGCGATTTATCAGATTTCTTGTATTTTCTTATTCTATTAATATTGTCTTTCTTCTAATGTATAGGAACCGGTTATGGGACTTCTTAGTTTACAATCCAAAAAAGGTCATCGAAACGTTTATTTGAATATTCCAATAACTTAAATAGTTGAAATAAGTACTTGAATAATTTGAATGTTTAAATTTGGAATTTCCAGTAATTGAAGAATCGAGAATTTATAACATACATGTCTAATCTGTACGCTTGTTTCATTTTCAATAAAATTAATATTTGCTGCGGTAGAGGTAGAGTACATTCAGATAATGTTATATAATAATAGACTACAGCAAACACCTTAAATAAATACTTGAGTTATTTTTCGTAGATCTACTTAATGTACGTCAAAGTTGTGTGATATAGATATGTCTTGATACTTACAGAGATTTATTTGATGATGAATAAATCTAGGATAAGTATTTTCAATATTCCAGGCAGTTTTTTTCAAATTTCGTAAAAAACAAGCTGTAAGTTATGAGTTCTCGTTAAGTTTTGCACGACCTGCAAACTGATAGGTTAAGGCTATCATATGTTCCCTCTCTCTGACCAGATGTAGCGCACCATCACTGATGCGGGGCGATGTGACAAGAACCGTGTCTTAAACGACCTCCATTATGAGTTATCAGCAAAATATTTTTAGTGACTGAATAGGCCACCCGCCAGGCATCAAACAGCTCCTGAATGGAACCCGGGTCTGCCCGCACCGCAGTCCGCGCCTCAACCACTGAACCACGCGAGCATTATACTTGCATTAAGTAAATAAATAACGGACTATTTTGCAATATTAGATTTTGTAATTTAAAGAGCGACGATTATTATTACTAAACAACTTCTAAGGCTTGATAATAGATAAGAAATTTAATATACTGAATGCGTTTAAGTTCTAAGGTCTCAAAATTTTTTTCTCGGCGATGAGATTAAGTAGTAAGATGCAGTTAATTTTAAAAAAGCGAGAAATATTTCTAAATTTGTAATATAGATGGCAGCATCATACAATACACGCAGATCGAATTACCGCAATTACACTGGTGTTGTTTTGTATACTTTAAATGCTGACCTTTAGCATCCAAGAACAACGTGTAATAATCAGTTTTCTCCTCTTGCGTAGTGAAACGCCCATCAAATTCATCGCAAATTGAGTGAGACATGCGGTAACGCCGTTATAGATGTTAAAAATGTGCGATTGTGGGTGCAAAGGTTCGATCGAAACCATTATTGCGCGAGTGGAGTAAGTTATTATGAAAGACTGACGATTAGGTGTACGTAATATCGCCTCTGAACTTGATATTTGCGGATCTGTGGAGTTCATTTTGAATTATTACTTAAAAATGCAAAAAGTTTCTCCACGAATGCTGACCGACCAACACAAGGCAAATGTCTCGAGACATGTTGACACGTAATGTTGCATCAGCGATTTTTTAGTGAGCAAAACATACCCCTAGAAAAGTGTTCTCAGCAGCCATAGTTATGGCGACGACGTCGTAAAAAATACGTACATCTAGATGGGGATTAAGTTGAAAAGTTACAGAACTTTCAATATTTTTAGGTAAGTACTTTTGCAGAAAAAAAATTATTGACCTTAGAACTTGAACCTCAAAATTGCAATGTGGCTTGGGATAACTGCTTAAACTTGGATGGCAGTTTTGCTGTGCCGCCATATATCCAGCTTTGGGCCAACGGATTACTCTTTTTCTGCAAAATCGGGAGATTAAAAACGAATTAAAACATTGCAACCTATAACACAAGGACCACAAGAGCCAGAGAAAGATTACATGAATTAGAATATAAACACGATAGAGTAAACTGCGGATACTGTGGGATTAACCGAAACAAAAAGAATAGGAGAACATTATTTTCGTCTGAACTCAGGACACACCCTCTTTTGCAGAGAAAAAGATAAAGATGACAAATGAAGAGTTGGAATAATAATAAATAAAAAATGGTATGAAAATATAAACATTCTGAAAGCAATATCAGAGGAGACTTTAACGCTAAAATAGGTAAAGGGATAGAACCAACAGAGACATATATAGGAAAATTTCGATTGGGAACCAGAAATGAAAGAGGAAAAATGTTAGCAAATTTCCTAGAAAGAGAGACTATATTTGATAAACGCTTTTTTGAAATAATGGAAAAACGTAAATTGACATGGAGAAGTCCAGATAGACAAATGCCACAAATACCTAATCCAGAATATAGACGTAGTTAACCAACTTAGTACGGGTAGTGACGACAGAATGGTCAAAAGCAAGATACTCTTAAATAGTAAAGTAGAGAGGAACAAAAAAATAAAACAAATAAAGACAGAAGTAGGAAAAAACTAGAAGAGAAGAATGCAAGAAACAACTGAAAGAAAACTTCTCAAAAAACCGAAGGCACATAATCAAGTCAATAACCGAGGCCAATAACAGAATAACAAAAATGGTAAAGAAAGACATCCTAAAACACCAAAAGAATCATGTGTAATCTGTATTAGAAAGTAACGAAGGTCTAAATATATGTAAAAGAGAAAACACACAAAAAAGAAAAGAAAAAGCGGGTAAGTAAATTAAAGATAGACAACAGATATTAAAGATAGTAGAATTCTATTATAGAGACCTATATAAATCTAAAATAACAAACCTAGAGGTACAAGAAGAAAAGACATTAAAAATAATAAAATAATATGTCAATTCAGAAGAAATACCCGAGATAGACGTATAAAAGCTGGAGAAAGCGTTGTTTCAAATGAAAAACGGTAGGTAGGCAAGAGAAGACAATATAATAATGCTCAAAGAAACCAAAAAAGAACTAGTAAAATTATTTAATAAATGCATAACAGAAGAACACATCCCTAAGGATTGGGAGAATGCAGTAGTAGTCCTGCTTTATAAAAACGGCGATCCGGCTGATTCCGAAAATTACAGACAAATTAGTCTGCTATCTCAGATATGTAAACTTTCATATTTGTTTGTGGTTCTGTTCTGTGGAACTTGATACCAGTTGAGTCCCGAAACTTACTTTATCTCATCATATCAGCGCTGTTGGAGTCTTTCAGCACTTCTTCGTTCTCCCCATGGTGTTCATCTGGTGATGTAACCTCTCTATTTTTCTGTATGTCCGACTACATGGCCTGTTCATTGCTACAATTCTTTTTATAATGTCTATAACTTCGGTTTTTTCTTTTATTCATTTACTTCTCTCTACGACTCTTTGGTGCACTCTTAGTTTGTTCTTACTTTTTTTTAGCCAAGAACCAGATCTCAGAACCCTATGTAATAACTGAAAGTATGCACTCGCTGTAAACTTTGATTTTAATGCCATTGATGTATTTATGTTCAGTATGTTCTTTAATTTCTCATAGGCTGTCTATTCTAGTCTAATTTTCCTATCTTCTAGCTCTATTTTTTGATTGTGTGTACCTAGTGTATACATATATATTTTACTATATATATATATATATATATATATATATATATATATATATATATATATATATATATATACATTGTTTATTGTTTGTCCATGAATCAAAATTATTTCGTCTGTATTTGGTACATTTGTAACCGGGCCAGTTTAACCCTAGTTTATTTATCTTCTATCATTCCCTCTTTATCCTGATTTATGACAGAAAGAGTTTGAGTCGAGTTCTTGGATCAGTTTGGGTCTAAACAACATAATAAAGAATGAATACAAATAATAAAATTAACTTTAATTGTGGAAATTGACAGTTTCTGCCAAATAAAATTGTTCTTAAGTAATATTGTAGAACACGGCGAGTTAAAGGAATAGCATAAATAAACTAATATTTTACAAAATAATTTGACTATTAATAAATTGAATTACATCTAATAAAATTTTCTCAAGTCAACACGTAAATCTCAAAATAAGTAATTTTTGAATCAAAATATCTGGACAAAATGTACAAATACATCTAATTGTTTTTTCAATATTAACATAAATGTAGAGATTGAACAAGTGCATTAGTTTTCTACATAGTCTTCCTCTTTTCCTATACATTTGGTTCAGAAGTCCGCAACCTTGTATATACCCTCCAAGAAGATTTTCGATCGGTCACCCAATCATTTATTATGTTTTTCTTCCTTATACTTTGCTTTTTGGATTCTGGTCCATAATATTAGATCTGCAAATCATCTGTGACTATTATACTCAAAAATGCTTCGCCTTTATTGTTGGTAGCAGTCTAGTAATTGCTTATGCTCTTCGGTAAGAGCTCTTGGCACCCGTTTTGCACAGGCTATATAAAAGTTAAGGTTTTCATGAATAACTGACATATAGAGGACAAGCCTCATAGCCGACGATAACTTGGCGGTTTGCCGGTGCCATTTTATGAGTCTGCTAGAGATTTACGGGTATCCTACTTCCTCTAGGTAAATTACCCTCGCCTGGACACTTTAAACTTTTATTTTTCCTCATACACATTTGGACATGATAGAGCACGACAGCCGCGAGGTAAAGGCTTCGACCTGCTAAACTGGCGCGTGGCGGCCCCGGGTTCGAACCCCGGCAATGACAAAACATCTAATGCGCTCTCCGGCCGTCATACAAACACCTTTGGCGGTCGTAAAATACATTCTACCCTATCCACTCGCCAACCCGCCCGGCAAGCGTGGCGTTTAATTGCCAAAAATCCCCCCCAAAAAGGGAGGCCTATGCTTTAAGACTGGGCGCCACAAAAGATTGAAAAAAAAGAGCACTGCCTCCATATTTTGTTGTAAGCCTCCGATGAATTTCAGCTCCTTATCTTTGTTCCTCCTTCGCGTACACTGCTATCGGAGCAGCCATTTTTACAGCAAGAAAAATGACGCTAACAAAGTCAAACTTCGATAACTACAGAACTGACTACAGAAGTATCATCTCTAAGCATGCCCACACAAAAGGCAAAGTGACAAACTTAAAGATGTGTCATGGCGAAAGTGCCGATAATTTTTCACTTCTTTAGGTATATTGGTTATGGCTTCTTTGTCAGCTTGGTGGATTATTCAATGATTTCAGCCAACTTACTTACGGCTACAGAGTTAGTCTTCGTTATTTTCGTTGTTTCAATGCAAAAACTTGTATTCGACGTACACATTTCATCTGAGAATAGATCATAGTATTCGTCGCTATCATTTAGTACAAGGTCTTCATTTGAAGAAGGTTGTCCATCGGCTTTTCTTCTATCGTTTGTTTTTTTCTTTGGACAGACACATTTAGCTTTTTAAATCTGAAATTTATTCATGGAAACAGATAACGTTGCCGTCTTCATCTTTTGCATCAGTTTAGCAATTTTCAACTGCGTGGTCATTCATGCGAGGTAGTTTTTTTCACTTTTTGAATCGAAAAGGTTTTTAATGCTTTTTTAAGTTCTCATTGAATAATTGATCTGTTGTGGCAGAAAGAACTAGTAAACCAAAGTCTTGTTTTACGCATATGATTGGATTTGAGTTTCGAGTATGGGATTAGTGCCTGTACAATAATCACAAAATTTTTGTCCGATATATTCTCAGAACAAATTAGCCTGAATCAAACTAAACTTATAAAATTCAGAGATTGTACCTAGAGAATCTTTTTCTCTATTAGTTCCAGATTTTCATTATAAAATATGTTTATAAATGTGCTCAGCCTTTCTCTCTCGTTACTTTCTTTTCACTCCACTCTTCCCTCCCTCTAGACTAATGTTTATGAACAGTTCTTTTCCATTTCCAAAATAAAAATTAGTTGTATTAGATATATGTCTTACTTAATTCTCTTTGTCTATGTGCAGGTCCGCATGTTTACACTAATATACAGTCGTTTAGATTCTTAAAAGCTAGATTCTATACTGCCTTTCTCTTGTCAGTGGCTGCTTTATGCATGCACTGTTTGAATGAACTAGAATGTTGGAGGACGCTTAGTAAAGCACAGTAGTCTGTTATTTTATACTAATCGTTAAATATAATAAACGCAGAATCCAAAAAAGAAATCGAACTCCTGATATCGAGTACTAGAGCTACCAAGTAAGCCAAAAGAACACGTTCTTAATATCGTCTAACGGGAAGTACTAGGAACAAATTTCTATTTAACTTTACCTGTGTGATGTTATGTTTTTTGTTGGATTAAAACTAGTTAGATACTCAATTATACGGTCTTTAACATGTATTAGGAAAAAAGCTCACTATTTGCCTTTTTATGCTCTTATCGATATTCGTGTTACACAAGCCACTCTCGGAAAGAAATAAGATTAATTTTCTTGTTCCAATCAGAAGAGCTAAGGAGCGGAGGCTTAGGTCTGATTTTTATTATAAAACTCAATAACTTTGCTCTTTTTAAAAATGCAGCAAAAGTAATGAGTAAATAAGGTTCATTTTAAAGCCAACTCTGTCTAAACTTTAAAAAAAGATCTTATTTTAGATTATGAAAGTAAAAATGCTTTAGTGGATTCGAGACCTGAAATATCGCAAGGCTCCGGGTCCAGATGGCATCCCCAACCGCGCAATCAAGGCTCCTTCAAGAAAAGCTGTCGTCTAAATTCTTACTATTGACAACGCTGTGCTCCGCTTCCACCACTTCCTGAGTCACTGGAAGGTAGTAGATGTGGTCATGCTCCCTAAGACTTGGAAGTCTGGCACTTTTCCCCAGGACTACCGGCCAATCAGTCATTTGCCGACCACGGAAAAGCTTGCGGAGTAGATTATCTACCAAAGCCTAAGGACAGCCGCCGAAGGTCTGGAACGAATCCCGGATAGTCAATTTGGCTTTTGTCCTGGCCACTCCACCGTTCATCAACTACTTTAAGTGGCGGAGGAAATCTCAAAAGGCTTTCAGAAAAAGGAGGGCACTAGTGCAATTAATCCGGTCCTTTCTATCCGGCCGCAAGTTGCGGATCAAGTTCGAAGGCGTGAAATCATCTGAGAAGGGTTTCCGACCCGGCGTCCCTTAGGATCGGTCCTGGCCCCCGGCGCTTTTTAACATCTGCGTCCAGGACATGCCGACGACGCTCTCGATGTTGATAGTCCAATATGAAGACGATACGGCAGTGCTTGCTAATTCCGTAAGACCGTACATAGCAGCAAAAAACGTCGAGAACACCTAGGAGCCCTAGAACAGTGGATCTAGTGGTGGAGGATAGGCATCAACGTTGAAAGAGCACAGTGGTCCTATTCTCTACTAGGATGCGACTTCGATGGCGTAATCACCTGACTCCACTCAAGGTCTTTGACCGGAAGATACTCTAGAGAGCAAAGGTTAAGTACCGTGGAGTGCGCCTGGACTTCAAGCTTACCTGAAAGCCACACTTGGAAAGTGCCGCAAACAAAGTGAAAGCAGCCCGACAAGCGCTGAGTTTCATGTTCAACCCGTAGAGCTTGCTGTCCTTCCAAAATAAGAAGACAATATACAAAAGTATTTTTGTGTTAAAGAGAATGAAAGAAAGGCGTCTTAATCGGTGGAGTAAAGGTCAGCAACTTGAGATATGCGGACGACACACTCTCTGCATCTTCGGAGAAGGAACTAGCCGATCTGTTTCGTAGAGTATAGTTCGACAGTAGACTAACAATAAGTCGAAGACAAAAGTTATGATCATCGACAGAACCGGTCAACTTTCTAGGACGGGAAAACTCTCGGATCTAGAATTTGTCGGCGAGTTTATATACCTTAGATCGTTAGTTACTGACCAGGGAAGAAGCGAACGAAAAATCAAGAGAATGACTTAAATAGCCAACGCTGCAATGAGCAAACTGATACATATTTCGTAGAACAGAAAGGTCTTCAATGTTACCAAGATGAGACAGTGGTTTTCTGGATATTTATGACTCAGAATCATGGACGATTCGGGCAATAGAACGAAAAAAATAGAAGCATTCGAGATGTGGTGCTGGCGAAGAATGTTCCGCATACTATGGATAGCCAAGACAACGAACAAATCTATCATTGAACAACTACGTATAAGAACTGGACCGCATCTGTTACTAAAGGATTCTTGGTTACTTTGGTCACATTGCCCGTCGAGAACTAGATAACCTTGACAAGTTGGTGGTGGTGAGCAAGGTAAAAGGAAAAAGACCTCACGGACGGTCACCTAGCCGCTGGTCGGATCAAGTAATCGCCCTTACTGTTACGCTCTCTGTTACGACCGCCCTTAGAGAAGCCAAAAACCGAAGGAACTGGAAGATCATTGTTCATAAAGCCACGAGGACACGACATTCAGTAATAAAGTATACAACCAGAAGAAAAGAAGACCAATCATGTCTACAGCACCCGTCTGGGAGTATGCCGCGAAATTTTACATAAACAACCTCAAAGCAGTCCAGGAACGGACATTTAGGACGGTCTTTGGTGCTCCTTAGTACGTGAGAAACACGGCCCTGCAGCATGATGTAGAACTTCCCAATATCCAGAAATTTATCTCCCAGAGCTGAACCTTTATCACAGCGTTTAAGACCACGTTATTAGGTTGACAGAGGCACCTGCCACAACACCTCTAAGATCCTAATTCCCCCGTAAGGTGGTACAGGGGCAGCCAGTCAAACATCCATGTGAGATCACTCGGGACGGAGATTGGGGTTCAGTTCCAGGAACCTCCTTTCCCACCCTGAAGTCAAAGCCAAGATCAAGGAATCTGAAATGTATAAAAATTGAAAAATAAATTTGGAATATTTATGCACAAAACATTTTTCCTTCGATACTAATTTAAGAGATTCGAAATGGATACTTTATTAAGGTAAACTGATACATTTTACAGAGATTCGCGTTACACTTCAGTGAATGACATTTTCAATATTTAACTTAAATAGTCGTTTATTTGTATGTTAAGCAAATATTTTTATATTTTATATTTGTTTGTTTTTTGCAATGTGCTGAGATGTGTCAAAGGAATGTAACCGAACTTTGAACTTCGTGTTGTTGTTTTTCCAGCTCACCATTAGATTTCGTAAAGCAGCGATTATTTAAGCTTAATCCAGGGACAATGGGCAATATTTTAGCGTACTGCTAAACGACAAAAGTCATTACAAGGATAATTTACTGTACATCTGCAGAAACGTCTGCCAGCGAGCGTACTGCCCCGCTTCTAAAGACGGCAACAGGACTATTTAGAGCTCGTCGTGCGAGCAGTTGATCGACTGATTTATGTCCCTTCCGCATTAAACAACAATTAGTGCTGCTAAGCTGCTGATTATTGAAACAATGGCATTGTTATGTGCACTGCAAATGTAATGTAACGGAAACGAGGCATTTGTTAGAATAACACACCACGCACAGCGTTCGAACGCCCACCTCGCGTCTGTCTCCAGAATTCATGGGGAATGGAAGCAGTTGATTGCCGGCCGATTTTTGCGGGCGCGCGGCTAACCGCATGCGATAAAATAATTATTTTCTTGATAATATCTACGCCGATTTCCATGGCGTGGATTATTACTGTAAATATTATTTTAATCTCCGATTGCTGTTTACGTTTGCGAGCTTGTAGATTTGCCACGTATCGGATATGAGGACTGCGGGTTAATAACATGCTGCATCTTTGGCTTTATTATTACTTTGTGAGTTTATAAAGGTATGTATCACTACTATGTTAGTAACCACACTACAATGTTTAAATAAATTGTTTGTATTTTAGCGAACGTCCATTGTTAACATTTTGCTATTACAGAATAAATGTGCTCAGTGTTCATGCTCGCACTTACCTTCTCGTCCCATGTGTTTTATGTAGGTGTGAAATAAAAATATCATTTTTCTCTTCAATTACCTAATACCTCATCCAATCACCTCCATTGCTGATCATAGCATCATATTTTTTTTCATGTCTTTGAAGAGGTTTTCCGCATAACAATTTGGCAAAGATCGTCATATATTCTTTAGAAATTATAATTACTTCGCTGTATACACTGGCTTTATTTTGAGCTTCATTTTCAATGGGACTAACATCTGTGGACATTGACAGCTATTCCGTCGTCGTAAAGTTATTTATTATTTCTACGCTCTGCACAGTTTGCTGCGATGTTTAGGGCCATTGTCTTCTTGCAGCACCCAACTTGTTCCGTCAGAACCAAAAACCTCTTTATCAAACTTTACCAAACGTAGTGCGTATTTTTTAGCCTTTTAAATTGTCTGTACATAGAATGAAGTAATCAAAGCCCTGTTTATAGATGCATCCCGATATGCACGTTCAACGCAAACCTTGAAGCAGTACAGACGCCACGCGTGTGCTCTATCAGCTTTACGGTGTAACGTTAGACCTTTAGATAACCGTTAGTCTTAACTTACTGTGAGTAAAAATTTAACAATTATTTTTGTTTATTGTTAAAACTTTTAACCACGATCGACTATCAAACTTCCTCTAATAATGAAACCGAAGTGCAAAATCAAGCGCTTAAACTCAAATCTTATAGTTTAACGCCACCCGCCAACAATGTGCAGAAAAGATATCTCTGGTCAACAGATAAGCTGCTAAAGCAAAATAAATTCTTTAAATTATCTCACAACATCGAGGACGAAAGCGTAAATAAGTCAAGTGATAATGCAGCGCCTCAACAAACAACAAATGCTCAAAAAGTTAAAAACCACCAATCTACCTCCCAAACCAGATAAATTATACTGTGCTTATTGCAGACATCAAAACTTCGATCACATCGGCACATTTACAACTGTAAATAATCGAAACTCACTTCGAATCAACCTATCTCAAGAAGATGACTATCGCACTCTTACTCAATTTTACAAAGCTAACGAAATTCCAACTGCAGTAGTAATAAAAAATGTACCGTTATCACTCATCACAGAAGAAATCAGCGAAGCCCTAAAAGCACTACCTGTCATTAATGTAACACGATTGTTAACGAAGGACAAAAAAACATTATCAGTATGCGCAGTGGAACTAACGAATAATGACGAAGGCAAAAGAATATTCAGTATCAAACAAATATGTCACTCCATAGTCACGGTAGAATTGCGAAAAAACGCCACAAATATACCCCAATCCCACAGATGACAGAAATTTGGCCACACTAAGAATTATTGTACCCTCCCGTACAAATGCGTCAAATGTGCAGGTTCCCATAATAACACCGAATGAAAAAAAAAACAACCAAAGAAAAACCGACATGCGCAAACTGCGGTCGAGACCACGCAACCAGTTATCGGGGATGCAGCCACCACAAAGAACTCCAATAGAAACGATTCTACAACAAGAACCCCAGTCAAATCAACCATAACAACGCTACTTATAATGACATTCAAACATATGCCAATCGTGTGAAAAACCTCCAAAACAATTCTTCATATACCTCAGCTAACACATCACACCTACCGCCAGAAACTGCCTCTTTTAACAATCTCATCAAACTTCTGACGGACCTTATAACGCCATTCCTCCCCAAAATCAAAACCTTTATAATCAACACTATTTTACCCCTCTTCTTCAATGGATCCTAAACCGCAACGAATTATCAACGTTTCAACAATCCTTAACTGGAACGCCAACGGCATAGCCTCTCAACGCTTTACATTTATAGCCTTCCTAGCTAGGTACCAAGTCGATATATTATAGCTTGCGTCACATAAACTAATTTAACTGAAGGTGAACCCTTCAAGATCCCAGGATATCGAGTCTATCGCAAAGGTAGAAATGGCCGAATAGCATCTGGTGGAGTGGAAATTATCATTAAACAAAACCTCTCCCACAATCCCATTGACGGTCCCTTTGATAACACACTAGAAACTACAGGAATTCAAGTCAAATTATGCGACACAAGTGAACTTACCATTTTAAGTGCCTATAGGCACCCAAATAAAAAATTAATTGCAACCGACATCGGCACTCTGTTCAGCACTTCTCAAACTACGCTGATGTTAGGCGACCTAAACAGCAAACTTGTAAATTAGGGTTGCCGAGCAACCAACCCAGCTGATATTTTACTAGAAAAATTCTCAACAACCTACGGAGTGCAAGTATTAACCCCAGATGAATACACCTACTACCCGTACAGATCCGACCATCAACCAGACATACTGGATATCATTCTTCAAAAAAATTTTACCAAACCCATTACACAAACAGTAATCCCCGAGCTAAATTCCGATCACCTGCCCGTACTCATCTCCTTCGACAGTTCTCCTAAATCCAACCCTCCCCACGCACGACTAACCAATGGAAAGTCATGGAAATTACAAGGACGATTGCCGACGCTACCAGAACGGCCTCAACAACCAAACCAGGACGTCACAAACTCGATTACAATCTCCCTCCTCAATACATAATTAACCTAATCAAGCAACGAAGCCAAACTAGGAGAGTTTGGCAACGTTCTAAAAACCCAGAAGTCAAGAAATAATTGAATAATCTAACCCATCAACTAAAGCGTGAACTGGACGAATACAGAATTCAATCCTACCGCACCTAAATCGCTGCAATCGGCCCCGGAGACCCAGGGATGTGGAAAACTACGAAGAAAATTCTAAAAGCTCCACAAGAGATACCTCCCCTCAAAACGGACAACACCACCTTATTGACCGATAATGAAAAAGCAACCGCATTTACCAAACACCTCGAACGAACCTTCACGCCTGAAATATCCTTCACTCCAACCCAAATGTTACATATAATAAATTACATAGAAACACATGTACCCACCTCTGCCGATTTTACTAATCCCACATCACCAAAAGATAAATACGTTATCTAAACGTAAATCACCAGGACACGACCTAATATCCAACCTAGTCCTTCACCACTTAACAAGAAAATGTCTCTCCTACCTTGCCTCTCTGATAAATGCATGCCTGCGCCTAGACTACTTCCCTCAAAGCTGGAAGTATGCACTTGTGCTCATGTTCGCTAAACCTGGGAACAATAAAGAGCAGATGTCAAGTTATCGACCGATTAGTTTATTGACTACTTTCTCCAAACTTTTCGAAAAAGCCATTTATTTGTGCCTGCACCAAGCTACCATTACTCTCCACATTCTCCCTTCTTTCCAATTTGGCTTTATAAAAGGGTACACGGCTTGTCATCAATTACAACGAGTCAGTGAACTCATCGAAACAGGTTTCGAAAGCAAATGCTATACTGCCGCTATCTTTCTGGATATCGCCCAGGCCTTCAACAAGGTTTGGATATAGGGATTCAAGAAAAAACTGCTAATTTATGATATCCCACTCTATATTCTGACAATCATTTTCTCCTTTCTGGAAAATAGAACCTTTGCCTTTAAAATAAATACCACACTCTCCGAAACAGAACCCATACGAACGGGCGTACCACAAGGTAGTATCCTCGGCCCGCTCTTATTAAATATATACACCTCCAATATTCCCGAGATTCCCGCAACACTCACCACGTTCACCGACGGTACAGCCATTATAACGCAAAAAGCAAACCTAGAACTAGCTATACAACATCTGCAAAATGCAACTGACAACTTCAATAAATGGCCCAAAAATTGGAACATCAAACTCAACCCCACCAAATGTTAATGTAAGATCTTCACCTTGCGAAAAATAATCAATCCACCTTCTATTATCATCGATGGAATTGACATAGCCTGGAATCCCAGAGACTCAGCAATAAAATATCTTAGATTGTACTTAGATGAAAGATTAATCTGTAGTTTCCATATAAATCAAAAATTAACTTAACCCCACTTCAGCCCGTATGTACCATCCTACTATATAAATCCCTCCTACGCCCTCTGGCACTCTACGCCTCTTCTGTCTGGAGCAACACGAGTAAAACAAATATAGTCAAACTTCAACGATTCCAAAATAAGGTCTTATGAATCGCCGTTAACGCTCCATGGTTTATTCGAAACACACAACTTCACCATGAGTGGGTTGTCGCCACAATTCAAGACTATATGCTCTCGACCACTAGGACTTTCTTCTCAAACATTACCACATGTGAAGGAGCAACTTATTTCAACCTTGGGCATCGTAATATTCATCACAGACTGAAAATACAACTCCCTCAAGATCTTATCCTAAATGAAGAAACCTAGCAATCACCACCTTCCAGTTTCCGTGGCCGCCACCACCTGCCTCCATTTATTACACACTGCTACTTTCAAATTCTAAATTGATAATTCCAATAATGTCTTAGTCATATTTAACTACTTAAACCTGTCATGTATAACACTGTAATATTGATCTGACAAAAGCTTCAATAAAAAAAAGACGCATCCCAAACATACAGTGCGACCAAGCGGTTTGAAGCCCCGAGTGAGCGTGTATGGTAGCGTTGCAAGTCTGCGTAGTACAATCAGGATCAAAAGCACTTTTCCGGTAAATTTAAAAACGTTACTAATTTTTTTCAGAAAATTATACCAGAATTGGATATTTACACTGCGGAAAACTCTTACAAACGGCCCTCAATGACAACCAAAACACTATAAAAATAATGCGTGCGATTTTGAAGGTGAACGTACTATTCAAATGAGTCGAATTTCATTGGTTTATAGCAATTTTACATCTCACTCTTATGATTTTAGTTCATATAGGTTCCGAGGTTTCATATCGCTTGGACGCGCTGAACACTGCTACAGGGTGTTTTACTATGCGCTAAAGAATACTATTACTCTCCATTCACCACGCTGACCATGTCCAGAAAAAAATCTTGTCCTAATGTCGATCAAATTTATTTTTCCTCGTGCTTTTAGATAATAAAGGTTTCTTTAAAGTTGATCGAAAGAAAACTTTGTTTAGGCAGGCAACTTCAAACCGTATTATGGAAACCTAAATTCTTTCTTTTATTTGAATTGACAAAATACATACTGCACAAAAGAGAACGAAATAAAGATTCAAACGAATTAACACAAATGTCGCTGCGGTGCCTTCTTACCGAATGATGATATTCATTTCCTTGTCATGCAGACTGCATTATGTGATAAATGACGATTAATATACACTATTAAAGACATAATCAATATTATAGTTTGATAAGATCATATTATACCAAACTATTAAAGTCATTTTCTTATTTATTTTTACCAAATATTTCCAAGCGATATCTCGTTTGATTGTTGGTCTCATTCTTTTATTACTTTAAATTAGCCAGGCGTCCGTTTTGATTTTTCTACGTAAAAGATATTGCTCTGTATGGCCCAATCTACGAGATTTATATGTAAATTTTAATGATTTTCAAAACTTAAGATTAAACCAATCTACTTCAGTCAAATATAAACCTATTTCTGATAAACTATATTTATTGTTAATATATATACTAATTTACTTTTTCTGTTCAAGGCTACCTTCTTTGCTTCTTTCTACATCTTCCCTTTTCGTGTTAGGTTTTTCCAATTACATCTCAGGTCTTCCTAGGTCGTTCTCTTTTCTTCTTCCTCGGTGTTTTAGGTTCCCATATCCTTTTAACCAATGGTACAAGCATTATACCACCGTCATTCGATTGCTTTATTGGCATAGCGGTGATATACCATTTACTTAAACATTTACCGCAGGCAATACAGTAATATAATAGCTAAACCACCTTAAAGCACACTCTATTGAATTGTACAGAAACGATTATAGATGGCGGAATCGCTCAAAATTGTACAAAATTGTAATTAGGCTATATATTTCAACTCTTCTAAGCAGTAATGCTAATCGTTTTGCGTGTGTTTTTAGAGGTCTATTGTTTTGGTTATATTTTATCAAATACAATTAGGTAAGTTATATTATTGTGACAGACTAGTAATTATTTTTATTTCTAATTTTCTGATTATATATATGCATATTAAATATTTTTAGAGCACAATGCGGAATTTCCCGGTCCCTGGCCATGTGAAAAGCATTGGTTGCCAGAGTAAAGCATTCGGGGCCACGCGGAAAGACACGAACGACCGTTGCTATATATTGAATAATGTCAACATAACGTCAACGCCCATTACGGCGATGCACCAGAGTGAGACAGAATTCGTGACTGACGCAATCGTTGAAGGGCAACAATAGTAACAATTGCGACAGAAAGTTCGTAACACTTGCATTTTCTGTAGAAACCAAGCGTAGCTGGCTGAACTTTTTAGTCTCTTATATATACCACCATCCCACATGGGCAATTTCACATTACATTCTGCAGAGTCGTTTTTTATTTTACAGGTGTGATAGATCGACAAAAAAGGAATTGGTCTTTCGCCTAGTAGGCATGACAATGGATGAGTTAGAAGATGAATTAAATTTATATCTTTTAGAACTGGATAATATCCTTTCGATAATGAGTCGGTTGATAGTACAACTGATGATTTCGACCACGAGGAAACGATGGATATTATGCCCAAATTTACATTTGAGGATGATGATATTTCTAAGTGACTTGCCCCTTTCCGTATTAGTTACAAAAATGCGCAAAATATAGATAACGATAACGTTCCTGTTCAAGTTAGTTCTCATATTTGTCATAGCCTTCACACTTGGGATGATAACAATTAAATCATGGAAATACCTCAGCCTTTTGTACATGATGTTGGAGTACATGAAATTATTTCAGATATGTATGATAAGACCCCTGGTGTTATATTTGCTTTACTTTTGTCGGAAAATTTACTGGGCCATATAGTTTTCCAAACCAACTTATATGCTTAATAAGAAAACTTAAAATCGAGAAAACAGTTTGTTCCGACAACAAAGGAAGCAATCCGAACGTCTATTGGACCAAATATCTTGATGGTATAATAGGTGTATAAATAAGTTCTCAGCTTTAGATTTCACAGGACGCAAATCACCGTTTACATGTAACGTATTAGTCCGCCCTCTTGCGGTTTTAAAGCAATGACATTTGGTCTTTCGAAATATCATGCGATTTGGCGTTTAATCCACATAACCTCAATAATCAGCTGTGTTCACGATGGCAATCACAAAAGAGCATATACGATTTTCTATCCACTTCGCGTTTCATCTTAAGAAAAACGCTGCTGAACTCACCGAAATGATTTGTGCTGCATATTGTGAGAATGGTGTAAGTCACGCAACGTGCAAAAAGTGGTACCAAAGATTTCGCGAAGGGGAGTTTAGTCTTGAAGATCAACCACGCGCTGGACGCCCTCAAACGTTTCACACGGATGAGCTGCAGACATTGCTGGATCAAAACAATGCGCAAACTGAAAAAGAGCTTGCAGAATAGCTTGGTATCACTCAGCCAGCCATTTCCATAAGTTTGCATGCAATGGGTAAGATACAAAAGGAAGGCAGATGGGTTCCGCATAAACTGTCCGAAGACAACAAAAATCGACGGCGTGACACCGCACTCCATTTGCTTTCACCGAAAAAAGGATTTTCTACATAAAATCATTACTGGCGATGAAAAATGGATCTTGTACGGCAATCCCAAGCGCAAAAAATCATGGATAGACCCTGGCAAACCTTCGACATCGACTTCAAAGCCCAATATCCACGCCAAAAAAAATTTGCTCTGTATCTGGTGGGATTGGAAAGGTGTGCTGTACTATGTATGAACTATTGAAACCAGGTGAAACTGTTACGGCGGATCGCTACCAACAGCAACTCATCAATTTGAGCGACGCAATCGAAGAAAAGAGGCCATTTATTGGACAAGGAAGTCACAAAGTCATCCTGCTCCATGGTAATGCTCGACCACATGTTGCGAAGGCGACGCAAGAACACATCTTCGCGTTAGGCTGGGAACTTCTCCCATATGCGGCGTATAGCCAAGATATGGCTCGTTACAGCATCACTTGGCTGATACGCACTTCAAAACAGAAGAACTTTATCGTCTTGAAGCCGGTGAGCTTCTATCACCAGGGAATTCGCAAGCTACCCGAAAGATGGCAAAAGGTCATCGATGCCAACGGAGAATACTTAGATACTTAAGCTTTTTTTGTTTGTTTTTAAATAAAACTTTAATTTTGCAGAAAAAAAGCTGAGAACTTATTTATACACCTATTAATATGACTCCCCTATGTTGATATAACGTGAAAAAGCTTTGCCTGCCTATTTCGGTTGCGTGTGGATGTTAAGTTTCGTTGTTCCATTTATTTACATCTTCGAGTAGCTATTTCTTTGTAAGACTTGTTAATTTCTTATCCAAGAACTGAGGTTGACGTATTCACCGTGCTCAACCTATCAATATTTTCACATTTCTTTTTTTTTGAATTAAATGGTAGTTTGATTACTTATGAAGGTATCTGACCGTATACGTGGGTTTTCTGTACACTGTGTGTTGTGAATGTCCATTCTCCGATCTCAACACAAGTACCTCTAAGATAGCAATACTATTCTTTAATTCTAGTTTCATGGTAAATTGTATACTCATATGTATCAACTTAATGTGTTTAAGAAGTTGCGCTAGTGTCTTGTTTCTATATTTCCATATCACAAACGTGTCGTTGACGTATCTTAACCATATCACATGTTGCTATATTGATGGCAATCTCTTCTTTCTTTATGTAGTAGTTTTCAGTGATTGCCTGGCTAAATGGGTTACCCACTGCTATTTCGTCTTTTTGTTCGTCATATACGCCCTGTCAAACAAAGTAACTGGACGTAAGGCACTGCTGAAATAGCGAGAAAGTATCGTTAGTAAAAATTTGCTTCAATGGCCTAGGCCATCTTGGATCAGCACATTAGCAATCAGAAATTTTACATCAAAACTGACTATTTGATTTCCCTCCTGTAGCTGACTGTCTTGGAAATGGACAAAACGTGCGAAGTCTTTTTGTAACTGCTGGTAAATCCAATGTATGATTTGGCCATCTTGTAAATAGGGCTACCAATAACATTGGCAGTGAATTGCAATGGTGCATTGTTCTTGTGTATTTTGGGACGTCCGTATATTCTTGGAAGTAGCACCTCTGATATTATTGTTTTCTTGATGGTGTCATCCAGAGAAGAACTGGTTATCAGTTTGCTCGTCTCATGTACTATCCGTTTCTTCTTTGTGTAGTCCTTCTGTGGCAGTATAATTGTGGCATTACTTTTATTTTCTAGTAAGATGATGATGTTGTCGTCATTCTTGAGTTTATTTAGAGTATTCAACTCCGCCTTGGGAGATTTATCTTACGCTTAGGCAGCTTCGCACGGAGCGAGATACGCGAAGGCTCGACTCGCTTTGCTTCATTTGCTGGAATTTGCTTCTATGTTAGCTATGATATCATCAACCAGAATGAATTTATATAGGTGCTACCGCACACTTTTCATCTTAGCTGAGAGCACCGATGGCTTCCTGGCTAACTTTATGTTTAGAAAGATTTATTACAGTTACAGTATTGCTATTGATGAATCTATGGTCAAATTGAAAGAGTGGGACAGTCTAAACCAATACATGTCCAAAAAAAACTATCAAGAGGGGTTACAAGATATTGATTCTTGCCAATCAATCAGAATATGCTTGGAACTTTCAAATTTATTCGGGGAAAGTTAGACTCAATTTAAAAATCTCTTCATTTACGAGTTGTTAAGCATCTAAGCATCTATGCAAAGATTTACATAACGAATGTCATCGCTTGTACGTGGATATATTTTTTTCAAATATACCACTTTTGGAGAACCTCTAGGAAAGAATATATACTATTGTGGAACGACCAATGTTGGCCGTAATTTTTTTCCAACATTTTTGAACAACAAAGGGGGAGCTACGATATTCATGTAAGTGATTCAAATTTGATAGCAGTAAAATAGAAAGTGTACACTTGCTAACAAACTTCTACCAACCCAACGATGCAATACAAATTAGTTCCCAAATGATTACCGATTACAATGGTCACATAAACTCTGATGGTTTAGGGTCTGCCCGGGACTGAGAGCCGTTTCTGTATAATTCTCAATCATGATAATTCGACTAGGAAAATTAATGGGGTGGTTTTCCGTTGCCTTCCTTGTCGCAGAGCTAAAACCGTTTTCATTGCTACAATTGCGTTTTTAGGTACCTATAATTGAGCCTTTAAGGAATCCATTATTCAGTTGGCTCAACTTAGTACTAATGGTACTACTGAACAGCATTATGTCAATGCAGGACTCTTTGTTGCTAGTTTTGATCCGTCCCGGACATTTGATTTCTCCGGTACCTCCCATATCTGAGAGACATTCCTCGATCCGCCACATGGAGAGGCGTCCGATGGAGGGATAGCAACCCCACGGGTGTTACTCCCAAATATTGAAATTTTCAAATTTGTTCTAGCTTTTCTCCTTCTACCTGTATATGTAAGATAAGGGTAATCAGAAAATGAGGAACTATTTTCTGATTACCCTTATCTTAGTTTTACTTTTATTCATTTTTATAAGGACTCGTTCCATATAAGCAGATTGTCTTGTAGGTCTGTTTTCTTCTTTGCCATATCGCTTGCGGCCTCCGCAAAGGCAGATTTAGTACTTTAATACCTACCGTTGTTAAGTTTAAATGTCCTTTGTATATTTGTTCTGGTTTGTCGAACAATTTCACTCATGACTATTATGAACAATAAGAAACTAAGCTCTCCTTTTGCTTTACTCCTATTTTAGTAGTAAAGTTGTCAGTGTTCATATTATTGCTAATTAATATGTTGGCGGAAATGTTTTCTGAGTTTTTTTTTCAAAATATCAAAAACCTTCATTTTTTCACCAATGTAACTAGAACAAAAGACACAACTAATAGTCAAAGCAGTCTCTTTCCAAATCCATAACATCCAGCCATTTATCAGACAACATAAAGATTCCACGACGATAAAAATTTAGAATTAAAGAAATCTGAAAGCTGTTGAACTTCTTGCCACGAAAAAATGCTGTAAGGATCGGAAAAGCTGGAAGTTGTTGGGTGCCAGGTCCGGACTATACAACGGATATTCCAGGAGTTGCCAACCCAAATCCTCCAACAGCTTCTTTATCACTTTCGCAATGTGTGGCTTTGCGTTGTCGTGCCAGAGGATGGCCGGAATTGTTGACGAACTCGACGCAGAATTTGGGCTCAGTTGTTTAAGTGGTGACAACCAAAATCATCGGCGAGCATTCGAGTTGTCATCGACTGCGTTGACGACGGCTTGATGATCGCCGTTTTGAGGGCGTTTAGATCTTGGCTTGTCAGTCAGGTTGTCTTTTCCGTCTCGAAACTTCGCAAACCATTCTCTGACTGTCGATTCTCCAACTGTCTTGTCCCCGTATGCTTTTAGGCCAAATTTCCATTGCAAGTGCAAGAGCAAACGTTTTTTCTCGGGTCAGTTTTATTATATAGACAAATTATATGAATACTCGCAAGAAATGCGCTTCCAAACAATATCAAAATCATAAATAATAATGAGTTATAACGCAAACGCTGGAAACTTTTCTTAATTGTTTTCTTATATAAGCTGTTAATTTCTCTATTTATCTTGTCGTTTATATTTTTCTTCTGCAAGATTTCCCATATTTTATCTCTAGGGACTCTGTCGAACGCTTTTTCTTATATAAAAAGCCAGATATACAACTTTTCCACATTATAGTGATTTATTTATAATTTATTTTATTGTAAATATGAGGTTTCTATGTTTCGTGGCTTTGTTGCGTTGGCTCTATTATTTGTCTTTATATATAATTTTCCTATAATTGTGAGGTTCCTTATTATTTCCCTTTTTAAAAATTGGTTAAAGTAAGCCTATTTCATACGCTTTAAGTATTTTTTTTTATTTTCCAAGCTAAAAAATAATTTTTGTAGTAGCTACTTTCCATCTTCTTCCATATTCCTGACTATTTCTGAAGTTATTTTGTCGACTATTGGAGTTCTGTGGTCCTCCTCAGTATTTCTTTTTCCATTATCCTTATATTCTTCTCTTTTTGGTTTTTGTTCTTTTATTTGGCATCCTGTGTTTAGCAATTTTTATTTCGTCTTTTTCTTCATTTTTAATAGTTATGGTTCTTGCAGCTTTTTACTTCTAAAAATTTTCAGCTCGTTGTAGAACAGTCTCTGGTTTGCTTTACTGTCCCTTTCTGACGTCTCTCAGAAGTTTTCCCACGACTTTTGCTTGGCTTCTTTTACTAGGTTCTTATACTTTTTTCTTTGTTCTTTGTCAAGTTCATGTTTTATTTTTGAGTTATTACTTGTGTATGTTTGCCATAGCTTCTTCTTAATTCTAACGTGTCGTCTTATCTCTTACGTTTATCATAATGTTTGTTTCTTATATGTGGTAGTCTTAAATGTACCGCAATGCCGATTGCATTAAGCTGTTTTTAAATATATCCCACTTTTCTTCTATTTTCAATCCCTTAATATTTTCTTTTCTTTTCGCTAATTTGCACTTACTATTCTTTTGTAAATTTTTGCAAATTTTTTGCTTTTTAGTTTATATGATCTTATACTCTCATGATCTATTTTCCTTACTTCTTCCATATTACTAGTCCTTATTTCGATTTCTTTCTCTTTATTTTTGCTGCTGACTGGTAGTGCTCGCTATTTATTTCACTTGCTCTTTTGGCCTGTTCTGTTTTTCTTTTAATCAAAATATAATCGATTATAGATTTTTAATTTTTTATGGATGTCTTTGTGCTTATACAGTGTGTTTGTTAATATTAAATGGTGTAAGTTACAGAAATCTAATAACTTTTTACAGTTGTTGTTTCTTGTTACTTCTCCCTAATTATCGATAACTGATGTATAAATATTATTTTTTTCTACCCTTCCGTTAAAGTTCCTTGCAACTTCTTATTTTGCCATTCCATCGCAAGAGTTAATTCTTCCCAAAAATTATCATTTTTCCGCTTTTTGGTCCTCATTCTGTACATGCAGGTTGTTACTGTCTTTAGATGCGTTCTATATTTTAGTTATTCCGTTAGTATTCTTTCAGGTATTGTTTTCCATATGTTTATTAAATTCTTATTATTATTATTATTAAACAACATACATTCTTCTTTCTTTACTCCACTCCAAATTAATTTGTCTTTATTTTCAAGCTGCGTGGCTCCTTCCTCATTTTTCTTTATTTCTATTAACATCTCTAAACTTTTTTATAAAGTTTCTTGCTTAATTCTATTTCCTTTCCGTTTATGCTTCTTATATTCCAGACTCCTATTTTGTCTATTCTTTTTATGTTACTTCCAGCTTGACTTTTTTCACTTCATTTTGTTTTCCGTTTTCTTGCCATATCGTTATCTTGTGCCGTTTTCTATTTTTTAGATTAGTTGTTTGACTACCTTTTTGCTTTTTAAATTTGTTTTATCTGTGTCCATCCTAATTTTTTATTATTTACGATTAATTTTTGGAAACCTATTTTACTATAGTTTTCTTCTTTTTAGTTTCCTCTGCCTTCTTCCTTAGCTTTCCTTGGATTTCTCGTTTTCCTTTGTCATATCGTCATCAATGTAAACTTTTATTCTTTCTTTACTTTTTGGTTTGTATTTGTTTTTCGCCACATTATCGTTTTCGTTCGTATTTCCAAGTTCCAATAAACACGCCTGGTTTCCTAGTTTTCTTGACTCTTTCTGTTTTTTTTTAGTTCTTTGACTTCTTGTGTTAGTTTTTGCAGCACATCTATTATTTTCTCAAGTTTATCTTTCTGTTTTCTTGTTGATCTATCTGGGGTTTTCTTGGGCTTCTTGATTTTCGCGGGCTACCTACTCTTCTTCCTAAATCCTCCATTGTTCAATTCTCACGGCTTTTATATATAACAACGCTTTAAATTTTTAATTTAGTGGGGCCTGTTCGCCTGATTCCTTTTATCGAAGCGCGATAAGGGCTTTGTTGGGCTCGACGCTTCAGCGACTCTACTCTTCTCACTACCAATAGCTGTTTGTATGTTTATCTAATCTAGGCTCACCTTGGAAAGTTATTGCTCGCGTGTAATGCTACTTGTAACAAGCCCTTAAATAACACTTTCACTTTCAATAATAGAGCTGAATTTCCCTTATATTTGAGTTAGTAAATCGGAACTAGTCGTACATGTCTGGTTGCTTGTAACACGAGACAGGATTTATTTTTATTTATTATTTAACGCTTTATAAATCTTAGCAGTATTCAAATGTTTTTACCTGTTAACAACAAATAACTGTGTCTAAATTTTAATATCTGCCATCAACATTCAGTACTTAAAATTTTTAGCAACATAACTTTTTGCTGCGTTGGATGTATCGGAATCCCAGTAAAAATTAAGCCTTATTTGTGGAAATGGTTACTTGTCATAGAGAAAATTGTTGCTGAATTTTATTGAAAGCTTGTGAAGGTTTTAGATTTTATTATAAATATATTTAAAGAGTGGCTAAGGCACTTTAATAGAAGTGATTTTGATGTAAAATGAACGTTACGGAAGCTTAAAAAAATTAGAAAGCTAAGAATTCCTGGAATTATTGGATATAGACTCATGTCGGACCCAATAACATCTTGCAAAATCATTAAATGTTACTGTTGCCCTCCAATCATGCCTTTTGTTTAATTAGGCAAAGATTATTCCATTTTAGTTTATATTGGGGTTTTACCTGTAATCTGTTGTACTGTTTGAAAATACATACATTATCGGGTATGTCGCTATTTGTAAATCCAGCCAGTGCTTCGTTCCTCCTAGACTTGTTCACCCACTTGCTACTGGACCTATTATTTTGCTATAGAACCGCATTTTCTTTGACGAAGCCGTCCTTTTGTCCGCTATCTCTGAGTCTAAAATCAACACCGCGGACAAAAGGAGGGACGGAATCTTCCCATTAACTAGCAAAGAACGCAACAAACAAATGTGTATCCTACATTTTCTCTATTAGCGAATCCATTTGTGGGGAATTGTGGGGCACCATTAAGGAAAAGCTGTGCCCGGAGGCGAGGAAGACCCAGAAAAACGGTGAGTGTAACTTTTTTATTTAATTTTCCCCATTGCATTTTATCATTTGCTACCAGCGCCTACTACGCGTCCTTAGGATCGCGTAATTAGTTACTCTATCTGAGATTTCCAAATGTTTAAAAATCTCGTGAAAAGTTGACAGGGAAAGAAAATATGGAGACACTATGTCAGTAGTGTTGCAGCCATGCTGCAACTTGACATTTAAAAATATAAAATTGTTTAATGCTTTTGTCAAGTTTGGGAGATTTTCATTAAAATTTAATTCAAAAATAAATAAATTTAGTAATGTACTTTATGACTTAGTTAATAGCGATTTTAAGAAAAGGCGAAATTTAAAAGTTTATAGGTATTAGGGTGGTGAATTGCAAATATAAACACTACCGATGTGCGTAACCTATATTTTAATGTACGCGACACCATGGACAGGCAAGCCAAGCATAGCTAGCGACAGAATTAGGTAGGCAGACATGCACTTGGCTACGGGTCGTATGGCTGGCAGATGGGTTTTTATGTTAAAAACGATTTATCTGAAGCTCCTGCAATACTTGCTACAAGACTATCCCTGCCTGACAAAGAGAAGTGAAAACCTCAATGAGTATGCTACCTAGTGACCACCAATATGTGATAAAACTTTCTTTGTTTGTGGGATAATTTAGAAGAAAGTGAAAGTGAACCATGCGAATCTTCAGTCTATGTGATCGTTGCTTGTAAGTAGTTTTCTTGAAATTTGGGTAGTTTATGATGTCTGATGTGGTTCCTAATTATTATAGCTGTGCTGCCATGCGTGTAGCTACCTGTATCCGGATGATTTGTAGAATAGATGGCGAAGTTAGGAACGTTAAAAATACTTCTATTACAGAAATGAGTTTCAGAAATAAGCAGGCTATCGATATTGTTGTGCAAGAGGAATGTTGTAACTTCGTGTTTGTGTGGGCGCTATTTTGTAACTAGGAATCATTTTTGTTTCTCAACAGCGCTTCTCTCAAAAGTCTGTTCTCTGTAGTTAATTCATTGCTTGTTTGTTGCTGAGTTTTAATGATTTGCTGTATTTACAGAGTTGAGATCTCCCGCTTGCAGACCTAACATTTAGTTGGTTGTTTTTGAAGATGGAGAAGTTTTTGGATATGTTGGTTTTTAGTTAAAGTTAAACTAGCAGGTAGAATGGTTTTGTTATGCACTGTACTTATCAACTTGTGACCTGAGACTGAGTTATTAGGGCATGAAGTCGGCTGATAATGTAAGGTTTGTCGTATTGATGGTTTGGTGTATCGCATGAGTTGCGATGGTGATGTGTGGTTAGGGAATGTGCTGTACAGAATATCAAAATAACTTTGTACCTTTGTAGCTGGTGAGATGAGCACCATATTTTGTCGGTTTACCTTCTTTATGATGATCATGTAATTCGGGAGATTTGACGCGATGAGGGGTATGGTGCATCTATTGCACGTATGACCGTAGTAGCATTGGCAATTTTTACACTGAGGAGATTGTAATTTACTTATCGGTTCCTCAAATACTACAATTGTATTTTCAATGTGTAGAATTTTAAAAATTTCTTTATTGTGAGGATTACGTTTGATATCATTGTAAAACAGGTTTTTCTTTTGTTTGGTAACCGTGTTAATGACATTAACAATATTTTCTATTTCGTGGTCTTCTGTCTTGAGAACTTCTTTGATCAAGTTTACATCTGTGTAATGATGTATATGTTTTAGGAGAACAATGAAGAACTTTCCTTCTTCCAAGCAGTAAGTATGCTCGCTGCTTTATTTTTGCCCAAAATATTTCTAAGCCATTTGTAATCATCCCTATATTGCCCTATATTAGTTGACAATTTTATATTTTTTGGTTATATGAGAATTTACTAAATCTATCAGTGGTTGTATTGCTGTGACGTAATGAAGAGGAAAAGGTACTTGTACAAACAACATTACCTTTTCTGCCTTGTTGGGTATTTGTTTAACATGCGGCTTCTGAATTCATCAGGGCCTCGAACCGATTAGCAGTTTGTAATTCAGTATTTTCCTGTTTAGTTCTTAGTGAGGATGGACTAGTGTTTTCATGTTTTCTCTTAGAGGATCTCACTTCTTGAAAACCGTTAACAGTGATTACTTCTGAGTTATTAGTGGTAATTTATATGTTGTCTCCAATAAATTGACGTTGATTATGATATTGTAGAGTTCAAATTATAATGAGTTGGTAAATTCAGCTGTCATTTTTGAAGGCATAAATTCCGCTGGGATAAAATTATGCTGTGTAAGATTACCTTGCTGGTGACTAAACTTAGGAGGAAAAGTTTGTTGAAGTTGCTGCCAGTGAATTATTTGTGGCATTTGCGGCTAAAAATTAGTAAACATAGAAGTGCTGTTATGATTTGTAACTGATTGAGAATAATATGGGTTTGTATTGGTTGAACTGTTATTATTGTTGTTACACATGAAAAAATTATATTGTTAAAATAATTGGCTATGAATATTTAAATGTTACCAGGTTTTTATCTCCAAAAAAAATTCCCGAAAAATCCTTTTTAGCCGTCTAAACCAAGACAGTAGTTATCGAAATACGGCGACCTTTTTTAAAAGGCTCTTATTCAGGTTATGAGTTAGTTTTTTTGAATGACTTACAGGTGGTTGTAATAATTTATTCACACATATTTCACAGTAAATAAAATTAACTAACTTACTAACTTGAGGGGGTACTAACTAACTAATTAATGTGGGAAGAAGCATGCCAAATGTTTTTGATAACCTGGTGAAGGTTAGACATACGACCAAGCTTCAAATCTAAATACTAGTCTACCGGGAATTGCATCACATATAGAATATATTAGCACCTTTATGTGTGACGATTATGAAAAAACAGCTACGTAAATCACAGCCTTAAGGGTGTAGCTGGAAAACAAGATTTTGTAAATCTTTAATCAAAATATACCCATAAAATATTTTAAAACTATTTATGTATCATAATAAGGCATTTAAACTAAAATTGTTACTTTCAAAATATTACTTTATACCTCTAGTTTAAAACGTTAATTTTGTGTACACACTTACATCTATATAGATGTAGTTTGAATTTCAAAGTGTAAGGTTGTGTCCAATCACGGCTAGAATAAGGCGAGGCAAGATAAGCGAGTGACCCGGCGGTCGCGTATCGTAAGAATACTACATTTAATTATTTAATAATTCAATTTAGGCGCCTTGTCGGACATTTTGTCCGACTTACTGGTAATAAATAACAAAGCCCTTATGGCCTACTATTATAATAACCCAGCCCCAACGACTCCGGGAGTCCAGCAATTTACTCCTATGCAAATAGACCAAGCACAACAAATACAACAAATGCAACAAAATTATCAATATGCCCTACCAAATATTAACAACACACCTTCGCAATTCCCCATTCAAGACGTACGTCAACCTTCGTTTAAATCAACATTCCACTCTCAACCAATTTTTCATCAGCATAACGCCTCAACATCAAGACTCAAACTGGCAAGTAGTCAGCAATAAAAAACGCGGTTGGCAAGACAACCATGGTAAACAGATAAACCATACTAAACAACCCAAAACCACAAGTTATTGGCTAAATCCAACCAATCGCTTTACTCCACTACAAAATAAAAATCCAACTGAACAGGAGATACCCACATTCACAAAAACCGAATTAAAACCCCCACCGATTTTTGTTTCGGGTGTCAAAACAATTGAACCTCTAATGAAATTCCTGGAAGCGATAGCTAAAGACAATTACACAATTAAGGCTCTCCCAAATGATGAAATTAAAATACTTCCAAAAACACTAGAAACATACCTGATTATAACTAAAGGCTTAAAAGAAAAAAAAATACAGAATATCATACCTACAAGGTTAAACAAGAACGGGGTTTTCCTGTTTTCCTTAGAAACTTACACCCTTCCACTTACACAAACAAATTAAAAACGGAATTGCAATCTCTCGGCCATTCAGCAACAACATATGGAACGTAAAACAACGAAAAACTTTTGTAATGCCACCAGATGCGTTAAATGCATCTAAAACTCATACAATGCAAAACAAATAAAGTCACAAATATCACTTATGTAAACTGACCAACGCAAAATCACCCGCAAGATTATAAAGGTTGTTCGAAGTTTATAAGAACTCTGCCTGAAAATGTTTCCTTCACAAAAGACCAAAAATAAGAATCTCAACCACAAATCCCAATTATACCAAGTCTGGTTAGACCTCACTATATGTTCCTCCAAAGCCAAAGCTAACCAACAATATCACATACCAACGGCTCAACTACCAAAGCAACAAAAAAACTAACCTACCGAACTCAGGACCACCACAACACCCAAACGACATAGCAGATTTGAAACAGATGATGAAACAATTGATAGAACAGATGCGCACCATGCTGAACCTGCTAACCACAATCGTAACTAAAACCCGTAATGGCCCAACATATTAAAATAGCTGTATGGAACGCCAACGGGCTGATACACCATAAAGAAGAACTCATTGCATTTATTAATATTCATCATCCAGACGGCACTTCCTATGCTGGCACCGCCATAATCATTAAAAATCTGGTGTGAACGTCACACGACATTCCTTATCCTATTATTACATACCAGAAAACCCCGCAGGCATCGTCGACGAAGCTTGATCAAGACGCCAGGCAGTCGTGTAGAACATTCCACATGTTTCTACGACAATAATCAAAATATTTAAATAATTCAAAAACGGTGAAAGTTAGAAGGCTGATTTTTGCGCCGAATTAGCAAATATAGTCGTGAATGTGGTGTGCAAATTTCAAGAAAATCGATTGAAGCGTCTAGGAGGAGATAGAATTATAAGTTTAGAAAGAAAGAAAGAAAGTTAGGGAGATAAGACAATTATATTATAAGATTATACCGAGTCCATCGTCTCGGCACTGTACTGCTCTCGTCCCGGAATTTGTTATTTTAAAAAAGGACGAGGCTCGAGTCCATCGTCTCGGCCCTGCGCTGCTCTCGTCTAAAAATTTGTTATTTTAAAAAAGGACGAGGCGCGAGTCCAACACTAGAAAGCTGATTAAAATAAACAGTACAAGACAATAATTGACTGGTACTTAAAATTTTGCTACGTCACTGAAGGTAACCGTGCAAGCTCGGCCACGCAGCCTTTGCCATTATCGCCTGCGTGCTCCCTCCTAGCGGCCAAGCGCTCCTCCCCCCCCGTCCTCCCGTAGTCATACCGGTAGCTCTCCGAGCGCGCTGTGATTTATTATTTTATTTAATTAATTTTTAATCGGCTATAACTTATTTATTTGACCTCGGATCAAAAAATTTCATTGTAATTTTTTGTTCGTCTCGGTCTGCTCTATCTGGTAATATCAATTTCCCAAAACATTTTATGAACACCCGGTATGTTAAAAATCCTGAACTTCAATTTTTTTCGAATTCTTATTTTACCAACTTTTATTTTAAATTCATGTTTATCTCGTGATAACAAATCATTTTTATTCTCATAAATTTTTTGTATTTTCAACCGTTTAGATTTGCGACCGCTTTCCGACCAATTTTGCCACCTTGCGACCCAACGACTTGGCCGATTTTTACCAAGAGCTTCGCACTGCGTCCCCTACATACAAAATTTCAAGTCTCTAGCTCTTACGGTTCTTGAGATATCCTGTTTACTGACAGACCGACACACACACACACACACACACACAAACCAATAGCTCAAACCAACTTTTTTGGTGTCCTGAGGCTATATTTCGTCCAGAAATGTGAAAAACTGGGTAGGTCAAATTTCCGCCGATTACATACTTTCCTTATTATAGGATAAGGAAAGTAAAAATGCTATCAAACACCACGAACTCCTTAAATACAGCGAACCCCACCTACAAGCCATATCCATAGTTATCGAAGACTGGCTAGGGCCACTTACTCTATGTCGTATATTTCCCACCACGATACAACAACAAACAACAAAACTATGAACATTATTTCCATACACTAGGCAACAGATACATTTCCGGAGGCGATTACAATGCGAAGCATACCCACGGGGGCTCGAGAATATGTACTACGAAAGGTAGAGAAATGCTGAAAGCTATAAATAACTTGCAAATACTACCCCTGACTACAGGCGACCCCACATACTCGCCTACAGACCCCAACAAACTACCTTTGCTTTGTAAAAAATATAAATCTAAACCTCTTTAATATTAGATCCTGTCTTGATCTTTCAACAGATCACTCACCAATACTAGGAACACTAGACACCAACATACAACTCAAGGAGAAGTCGCCCACACTGATTAGCAAACATACAAACTGGAACCTTTTCCGAGAAACAGTTCAAGCAATCCTGAATACTGATATTCCATTAAAATTGATTAAGGATTTGAAGATGCAGTGGCACACTTTAATCGGGTTGTCCAAAATGAAGTTCGCCAGGCCACACAGGAACCGGTCAAATACAACAACCTGCCCGATTATAGTCAAGAAAAAAATCGCAGAAAAACGTAGACTAAGAATGAGATGGCAAATATCAAAGCATCCGGATGACAAGCGAGACCTAAGTCGGGCTTCTGCAGAACTTAAGCACCTCCTATCTGAAATTAGAAACCAAAACGTACAAAAATATTTGAAAGACTTGTCTCCGCTCGAAGCTAATGACTATTCGCTATGGAAAGCAACCAGATATTTAAAACATTCTCAACAGCATAAAGCACCAATTCGAACTTTCAACAACACCTGGGCTAAAAGCGACAGCGAGAAGGCGAGGATCTTCGCAAAACATCTAGCTAATACGTTACACCACTTCCGACGGACGACGATGAATTAGAAGAAATACAACATTTGCAGGAAATGTCTTATCAAATGAGCCCACCAATTAAACCATTCAAAATCTCACAAATTAAAACTACCATTTATAAAAACGTGAATCCACACAAAGCTCCTGGTCAAGACTTAATTAAGAGTAAAATTCTGCAAGAACTACCGCATAAAGGCCACCAATTTATAACCTTTCTCTTTAATGGAATACTACGACTTCGGCACTTTCCTGAACAATGGAAAGTTGCAATGACAATACTTACCCCTAAGCCAGAAAAACCTACAGACCAACCGTCATCATATCGACCAATCTACCTATTACCAGTCTTGTGAAAGGTCTTTGAAAAACTGCTCCTAAAGAAACTTTCTCCAATTATTTTGGACAATCACATTCTACCAGACCATCAATTTGGTTTCTACAAACAGCATGCAACAATAGAACAAATCAACAGGGTGGTATCCAAAATCACCAAGGACTTTGAAGAACGTAAATACTGTGCAGCAACATTTCTTGACGTTAAACAAGCCTTTGGCAAGATCTGGCATACGGGACTCATCTGCAAAATCAAGCAAATCTTACCTACTGATTACCTCGAAATTCTACGGTCATATCTAATCAATAATCAGTTTATTATCCGATATGGCAGTGCAATATCAAATCCATTCCCCGTCAACTCTGGAATTTCTCAGGGCAGCGTGCTAGACCCAGTATTGTACCTCATATTTACAGCAGATCTTCCGACAATACCAGGCAACATGGTCGCTACTTTCGCCGACGATACGGCGATACTCACATCCAACATAGATCCAATCCTGGCATATCAGCAACTACAAATACATCTAGATGAGATACAAAACTGGTGCAATAAGTGGCACATCCAAATAAAAGAAAGCAAATCAGTGCACGTAACTTACACCTTAAGAAGGGGCATATGTTCTCCGGTTACGCTTAATAACAAACAAATACCTCAAGCTGACAGCGCAAAGTACCTCGGTATTCACCTAGACAAGAAACTTACCTGGAAGACCCACATATGGATAAAGCGTAAGCAATTGGGTCTGAAACTTCAAAAAAAATGTACTGGCTGATAGGAAGAAAATCACAACTCTCCCTGGAAAGCAAGATACTCCTTTACAAAAGTATGATAAAGCCCATTTGGACTTACGGTATACAGCTATGGGGTACAGCCAGTACATCCAACATTGAAATAATCGGATTATTTCTATTTTTCTAATCTAAGGCGCTTAGAGCAATAACGAACGCACCATGGTACGTAACCAACGATACAATAATACAGGACCTCGCAATACCTACCATTAGCGAGGGAATACAAAAATTTAGTGCGCGTTTTAGTGATAGAATCACTGATCATCCTAACATCCTAGTGAAGCGCATGATAGAATATGACAACGAGGTACAACCACGTGTAAAAAGGTTTAAACCGCTCGACTTGACACGCAGATTTGAACAGTAGTGACAATAGTAATAATAGATTAAATTGTATTTTACTTAAAAATATACTTAGAAATGCTAAACTAATATTAAGATTAATATAGGTGTGCTATCATTGGATACACAACCTTCATGTTCGATAATTATTATGCAAGTCAAAACAACTGTTGATTGTCAATATGTGACAGATTGTAGTGTATATTAAAAAAAACTTACATATCCAAAAACAGTCCAATCTGGACTAAAAACAAAAGAAATGCTTACGTACATTTATTTCTTTTCGGGTGAACTAAAAATATTTAAAGAAAATTTAAAATTTGCCGAATGAGAACATTCCTAAGAAAAAGGTTTGATTTTCCAACAAAAAATTGTTTAAAGTGAAGCAAAACTAAGGTTTAATTTAATTTTTCCATATTTTTTTACTTTTCCTAGAACGTATGTACTTTCTTTAACTGTGTTCAGAACCAAGCTGATCCGTCGGTTAGTTTTTAAGTAATCTTGTACACAAATACGAAAAATGCAGTTTTGAGCAAAACGCTTTTAAAGCTTTATGCGAGTACAAAGTGAAGAAAGATTTTAAATTTTGAGTTTTTTAATGAAACTTACAACTTCTTATTGTTCAGGTGGCTATTGCGGTATCATATCAGGCCTTCAGCTTCATCAAGAAATTAATTCTAACTTAGTTGTTCTTATTTTCAAGCAACCCGAAACTCCAGTGCTTTTTAAGTTTTGACTATTCTACTGCTTTGTGCGACCATCATCTATTTGTTCGGCATAAAATTGATATTGAGTCCCAACAATGATGTCTATTGTTGAACACTCCTGCAGAAATATAAATGGCAGTTTCCATTATTTTTTTAATAAAGCAAAGGTATGTAGAACTCCAAACTGTGCTGGTCGAACATTCAATAGCAATTTGAGCATAAAAGCCTAAGAATTTTTCCGTCGATATAAAGTGGGGACGGATAATTATAGTCCATTCTTAAAGTCTGTTTGGAACGGTATTTGAAAATACCTGCGCCTTTAGGGCAATTTTTGTATCTGGGATTCTGATAAGGATTGCACCCACATCTGTGCGCCCAAACGTCAATTTGGAATGTCAGATCACTACTAAAGTTTGGAAAACTAGAAAACTTTAAGTTAGAAATGAAAAGACTTAAAATTTGTAAAATGACAATAGGAGATTTTTGAGCTAATGGCTACAGAATAGTGCACACAGCAGCTAACCAAAGAAATGCGGGTGTTGGTATTATCTTTAACAAAGCATTTGGAAAAATGATAACCAAATATTGGAAATACAACAAAAGAGCAATAATTATCAAGATGCGTACTAAACCAGAGAATACCATCATTGTATAAGTGTACATGTCAACAAGCAAACAACAAACAAGAAGTGGAAGATATGTATTACTCCATAAGTAACATTATTAATAAATTTAAAAAAAAGCAAATCTCATTGTCATGGGAGACTTTAATGGTGTAGTAGGAGAAAGGAAGAAAGAAAAGTAGTAGGAAAATTCGGTCTAGAAAAACGTAACGGAAGAGGATCAAGGCTGGTCGAGTTCTGCGGAAGACATAACTTGGTAAGAATGAATGTAGCAGAAGACGATATACTTGGACAAAGCCTAGAGATACAGGAAGATATCAGATAGACTTTATGCTAGTGAAACAACATTTTTGAAACTAGGTTAAAGTATGCAGAACTTAACCTCGTACTGATGCAGATACAGATTACAATCTGACAATAATAAAATATAAACCGACTTACAAGAAGCTGAAGTAAAACGAAACTTACAGGTGGGATATAAATAAGCTTAAGAGTGTAAAAAGCCAGTTACAATACTTAGAAAAAATTGATATAGAAATAAAGTAGATAATGAGATAGAGCATATAGAGATGAAATAGAACAACAGTGAAAAAGAATTATTAAAACAGCAGAAGACATACTACAGCAAAAGAACCCACCTGCACGTAAACGCTGGAACGTAAAACAAGTTATCGACCTAATAGAAAAAAGAAAGAAATATAAGGGCGCTAAAAGAGAAGAAGGTAAAACAATATACAAGGAAATTAGAAATAGCATCAATAGAGAAGCCAGACTAGCTAAAAAGCAATATGTAAAAGGTAAACGTAAAGAATTTGAGGAATACTTCAGAACAAATAGAACGGATCAAGTATATAAACAAGTAAAAACATTTTTCCAGGTTACAAAACCCAAAACCAAGGGAATAAGAGATAATAATAATAATGGTAAGGCTCTACGCCGTGCGTGGGAGCACGGCCTGCGAATTGAGAGGTTAAGGCTCTCATACATTCGCTCTCTCTGCCCGGTCGTCGCGCACCATCTCTGATGCGGGGCGATGTGGCAAACACCGCGCCTAAGACGACCGCCATTATTACCCCTAGCTCGAATGAACGAAGGTTATTTTTAGTGACTGAGTAGGCCACCCGCCAGGCATCAGAGAGCACCGGGAATTGAACCGGGTCCGTCAGCATCGCAGCCCGTCCCTCAACCACGGGGAATAAGAGATAGTAAAGGTAATATTCTGTTAGATAAAGGAGAAGTTGCCGATAGATGAAAAGAGTATGTAGAGTAACTATATCGCAAAGAAAAACATAAAGAGAGAGGGAGATATTGTAGCATCTAAATTCCTTCTATTCGCATGGCCATAATACGTATTTAATTCTTTAACCAAAGTATTGATCAATTTCCTGACCTTTAACTGTTTTATCCTTCATGATTTTGCGTAGTCAGCTGTCTATTCATTTGTTAGCATGACTCACCTCCTCCTTATTTAAAACTTATCGCCATATAGATTTACATCTAGAACTGCTTTAAAGGTTTTCCAATCATCATCACCCATGCAGTTGGTGTATCTTTATCTTAATTTTGTCTTCTAGACCTTGATTATACAGCTTTCTTCATGTTTTCATGCCAATATTTGAATTATTGTGTTTTTTATCTTTCCATTCCAAACACACTTTAAACTAACTACTCTTTAGGACCAAGTCAATCGCTTTTCCTGCCTAACAGCTTTCAAATCATTTAGGGGTCTTTCATGTTTTTCACTTCCTTCTTTTTCTCTATTTACTACTTTGCTACGCAAAGTATGAAATACCGTGTCACTGTAAAATCGTATTTGATTTTACTAAAGCTCTTTCCGATATCTCTTAGACCTCACAATAATCACAAACGCTATCCACTGGTTTATTTCATTATTCAAATGAAGCCCAAATGAAATTTCGGGACGCCCGTAAGCGCAAATCACTATTTTGAACTCAAGTTCCGTGTGAGCCGATTCTTCAAAACACACGTTTTGCTTACAGTTTTGCTAATAAAAAATTCTGGCATAGCATTGGAGACACTGATAAACTCAATTTCGATAGAAATGAGTCCAAGTTTGTTGAAAACCTTCCTGCGTTGGCCGATGATAATTTTAGGGCAATTGCGCTCACTCCTTTTGGATCTTTAATTTGTGAAATGATTCCATAAAATTTAAGTTTTGGTGGCCTTGAACTACGTTCACTACTTCCTTCTGGACGTCTTGAATGTATCCATATACTAAAATGATACGCAACGAGATAAAAAGTGAGACTGGATATCTCGATATGGAGCTACAGTTACTAACCCTCTATATACAAAAAGGCCAGTATAGAATGACACACAAACGTCCTAAATAGTGGAGAACGGAGAACAAGACACCGAAAACCGTTTCGTACCTGGGCGCATCCAAAAGTCGCTTTGGCTCTTTTCCTACCTGTTTATAGAATGAATCGGTAGACTAACTTAGAATTGAAATTTTGGAAAAATCAGTTTAGGTCTGTATTGTGCACGTATTAAAGCGATTTAAGAAAAAAATGTGAGTTTTTTTGTTACGAACCAGGCTACGCTTTTAAAAAGAGAAAAACAACGGATAATAGTATAAAAACCATCGACATCACGCGCGGATCAATACATTCAGAGGATGGATGTTTTGATCTAGCCCCGACTGATTAACGAATCTTCGCTTTATTAAAGAAGACATTGCGTGGTCACAAGTTCAGCAAGCTTTATGAGTAAAAGACAAGTTTTTTTTTCAAAAGGATGAGAAGCTTGTTAAACAATACCAGAAGCGCATCACTGTGAGGAGTGAACATGTGCATTTGTTCTCCATCAGTGGAAATCAAATCATCTTTATTTTCTTCATCACCTAAGTATTTATCAACAAACCTTAACTACTTTATGTCATTTTATCTTTTCTTACGCTCTCAGGAAAAGTACCTTATGGTAGTATACGAATTGGACTCGTGTGGACTAAAATGAAAAGCTGAAGTGGTTGAACACTGCAAATAATATGTGGGGTTGTAATACAAAGTAAAGTATAAATAAAAAATAAGCATTACTTTTTATTTATTTCTTCAAATGTTAATTTCACTACGTACACAATTTATATAAACAACAATAACGTTTTTCTAAATGGCTATGAACTTTGTCTTTTTATATGGTCGTGTGAAATTTAGCATTAAATGCATGTTCTAATTAAGATTTTTTTTGATCAAAAATGTTGCAAACACAAAGTGTGTATGTTTAAGACTAGTTTAAGTAGAAGATTTTTAGCTAAAAGTGAAATTATTATAAACTACAGTGATGCAACATCATCAATAATTATCGATGTCTGATTTAGAATTGTTGATATAAATCGTTTTCTTCTAAAGTAGTAATGAATAAATAATATGCCCTTTCAGAAAATTCATTTTGGGTGTTTAATTAAATCTGTTGAGTATAACAAACTTATTTTGCGAGCCGCAAACTTTCCGAATCCAATTTCGATTTCTAAACGGCAACGTCCGTCCGCTCGGCCTTTTAATTGCCGCTCCGTCGAAAAAACGACGGCGAAGAGTGTCTGCGCGCCCGAAAGCGGGCTGGCAGCTGAAGAAACGCAATTAGCCAAAAATATGGCCGAATGGCAAAAAGCGCGCTCGGAAACGGCGAACACCGGCTTTGCAATTGTCACCCGTAACTCATTACTTGATAATGACCGCGCAGGCCACGCCCCCGGTCCGGCGGCCCGCCACATTAGCCTTTTTCGCTGGCCATGCCTATCTTCATTTATCTTCAGGCGGCACAATTTGAAATCCGATGCCGGTAGTCACTCCCGTTTCCTGCTTCAGCAGAACTCGGCGTTGCCGCGGCGGATTCTTTTTTCTTGTGCTTTTTGTTGCGCGGCGCCGCTGCGCAAGGCGCGGCTATTCGGCGAGGAGACGAAGCCGTAGCGTATTTTTTAATTTCTTCTTTTATCTTTAAAAATGCATCTCCCCGCTTTTATTTTTTATTTTAATTTTCTTTGTCAAGTTTTTCTTCTTTATTTTGTTTGCTGCTATATTTCTAGATTTCTTCTACTGTTATTGTTTTGACTTTTTTACAATTTTTTATAATTTATTTAAGCTTAGATATCTAATATCTTTATTTCAAAAGACATCAATTTTTCTTACAGAATTTTATTAGCTTCATATTTTATTGGTATTTTTTGTAAGCTTGTACAGTAGATAGTTATTTAATAATATTTTATTAGTTATTTTTGTCTATAGTAATAATTACAATAAAGTTTAGCTAATTTTGTTTAGGAAAAGCGGTTAAACCAATTTTTTTAATTTGTTATAGATGTTAGTACTGTCAAATTAATTGTTATGATAAATTAATGTTAGATTAGTTTATTACCGTTTTAATACTTAAACAAATTAGAAATTAATAGCTCATAGAAAAACTGTTATAAAGAATTTTCCACTAGGGGCGCTCGACCTTAGCGGCCGTGTTGGTAAAGTCACAGCTGTCGAAGTTGGAGGTTATAGTAATTAATGTTGGGCAAATCATGGAAAGTTAGAGTATTGAGCAACGCGTGCAAATCATTAAACTTTACAAATAAAATGAGTGCTCATTGTCAGTTCGAGCTACGTTCCGTGCGCTACGGGATTTTTACGGTGCACAAAATCGTCCTGTTGAGTCGACTATTCGTCGTTTGGTGGACAAATTCGAATCAACTGGTTCAGTATACAGTGAACTTGATGAATTTTGTGCCGGGACTTGGGTCTGCACCATATCCAATTCAATTAACCTAGGAACTAAAGATAAACGACCATAAGCAGCGTCGAGGAAAATCATCTTCAGCGACGAAGCCCATTTTTGGATGAATGGCTATGTTAACAAGCAAAATTGTCGCATTTGGGAGACAACAATCCACACGAGACCCATCAGTTGCAAATGCATGCAGAACAAGTCGCTGTTTGGCTGTAGATTTTGGCCCGTGTGGGGTTACTGGCGCGTGCTTCTTTCCAAATAAAGCTGGCACCGCCGTAACTGTCACTGCTGAGAAGTACAGGTCGATGATAACCATTTTTTTTGGCCTAAATTAGAAGATATAAATTTCAACGGTATGTGGTCCAACATCACGACGTTATGTGCCATACAGCGCATGCAACAAAATTTTTTTTGCACAACAATTCGACAGCATTGTTATCTCACGTTTCGACGACGTCAACTGGCCACCGAGATCGTGTGATTTAACGCCATTAGACTTTTTCTTATGGGACTACGTTAATCACGCCGCATACGAGTAATGTCTTAAAAGTCAACATAACCAATGCGATCAATGATATTGAGCCCGATTTATGCGGTCGAGTCATCGAAAATTGGACCTCTCGGATACGCGCCAGCGAAGCCGCGGCGGCCATTTAATCGAATACTCTAGCAAATAAAAAAAATTAATATCTCATACACAACTTGTTTTATTTAAAGTTCGAGCGCCCTTAATGGAAAACCCTATATAATAAAGTTCACCGGCGCAATTTACTACTCTTCGGTTAAACACTGAAAAGTACTACGTTTCTTTTTCCACATCTTCTACCAAATCTTCATTTTGATCACGATCGGAATTGTCATTTGTAAGTGGCTCATCTGCATTAGGTTCGCTATCAGAACTTGAATTGTCATTGGGTGCCGCTTTTCCAGGTTGAACATCAAGCTTTTGTCTTTTTATATTTCCTCTACTTGGTACAGCTGTAAATCTTCTGTCCTGGGGGTAATTTATCAAACTTCGTTCATAACATTCGCGTTCGATTGGTTATCCCCTGGAATTTTTTGAAAAACACGACCTGGATTAAACGGCATTAGGTAGCGGCAAAAGATGCAATTAGGTTCTTCTTAATAGCACTTTCATTTTCGTCTGCTTTTTTACCCATTTGACTTAAGCAACTATTTAATAAGTGAGGAAAATCTTTCTTATCAATTGATATTGTTGCAAAATGGGCTTGCTTCCAGTTAGATAAAACCTTCCTTTATGAAATCTTGAATGTCCTGAAAACCCAACATCCAACGGTTGGGTTAAGTGTGTTGCGTTTTTCGGTAGGCATACGAAAGCAATATTATTTTCTTCGCATTTTCTAAAAACTTCATTTGTGAAGTGTGACGATAAGTTGTCTCCTACTAAGACTTCGCGACCTTTTAGTTTTTTTTCTGTGTGCGATAGATATACAGATAAATATAAATCTGTAAAAGTCTCAGCATCCATCCACCCGTAATTGGTACGGTTGTATTGTGAGCCACTAATACAGCATGTATCACTGCAACACGGCGACATTTTATTGGCTTTATATATCACAACCGTTCGGGATATTTAACTCCCCTGCGAAATAACATTTTCTTGTTTCCTGGGTCATACTGGAGATTAGTTTCATTATAAGTGAATAAGTTAGAAGTCAAAACACCCTCTATGTCTCGCGTAAATTTTTAAAATTACCAGTGATTACTTCCTTTAAAACTGAAGCCCAAGATCGTTTAATATTAGCTGCGAATCTTTTGTTTATCTTGTCCTTATTATATTCTAATAAAGGCAGGTTATTTTTAAAAACTCCCACGTTTTGTCCTTGGCTGTCCAAATAATTTTTGACCATTTCTCTCAAATCAGCTGTGCCCAGAGGAAATCCCCAATCCCCACAAATGGAAGCTGATTTAATGAAATAAATTTCTTCTGCGGCAGAAAAAAATGGATTGACCGCCATTCTTTCTGATGTGACTATCATGGTATTTGTTATTCAACGTACCATAAGCAACTTTTTGCAGATTTTCTTAAACTCCGTCCATGATTTATAACTTTTTCAAGTGCGTTTTCAATGTTGTCGTCAGATTAGACCTTATATCTTCTATCCCCCTACTTCTTGTATTTTTGCACCATAGCAACCGATCATGTAATTAAATATTACATATTTCAGAAAAATTAGCAGTAAATGTCGAACACGGTGTTTTATTTAACGTTCTACAAGTGATCAAATACATTCCAGATGTGTGATCAATTTAACCCCAGGATATAAATTTTAAAATTGCCGCCCAAACACAAGAGGTAAACAAACCTTAATAGACAAGTTAATGTTTTGCAAGTAAAAATTTAGTACGGTAATATGGTATTTACTTACCAGTGAAAGTTTGGCAAATAATGGCTAATTTCGAGAAAAACCTGTAAACGTTGTTGGAGCACGATTTACACAAGAACTTGACAGACTGTCAACATGAGATGACCAATGGAAGCGTCCTTCGTATGTAGCGCTCTCGGTGGCCAACCTGTGACACACACTTTGACGCTGTATTTGAAAATGTCTCAAACTAGTCTGCTGATTTCGCCCCACATTAAGGCACCCAAAAAAGTTGAAACTTCTGTTACTTTTCAACGTAATCTCCGTCTAGACGTACACATTTTTCACAACGTTTTTCATCACCATGATTGCATGGTTGCTGAGAATAATTTATTACAGGTGTGTTTTGCACTGAAAAATCGCTGATGCAACAACGGCTCCATTGGAAAATGAGCGCCCTTCGTTGTTGGAAATTCATGGCGGCGTTGCGTGTCAACATGTCCCGAGGCATTGCCACCCGCGCAGCTTTGTGTTCGTCAGTCAACATTCCTGACATCCATCTTGAAGAAATTTTCCGCATTTTTAGGTCATTATGCAAAGTGGACTCCACAGATCATACGGAAATGCCAAGTTCAGAGGCACATAAAGCTTGACTTTGGTTCGGCTGGTTTGTGACCGAGGCCACCTCGGTTGATTATCACACAACTGCCGATCTTCTTTAATCTTTTTCACCCACATACTCACATTTTTAACATCCATAACGCCTTTACCGCATGTCTCACTCAATTGACAAAAAATTTCGCTGGGCGTTTCGCCATGCAAGATGAGAAAACGAATAATTACATGTTGTTCTTGAACACTAAATGTAGCCACTTTAAATGTATATTGTATGGTTCTGCCATCCATATTAGAAATTCAGAAATATTTTCCACATTTTTTAAAGTTCTCCGTATCTTTTTACTCACTCTCACTGCTGAGAAAAATTTGGGGACCTTAGAACTTGAATGCATCTCGTACATTTACTGCTTTCGTAGTGCATAAATAGCATTTTATTTTACTTGTCAACATATCTCTATAGTCGTCTCATAAACTTATAAATAAATTAAATAGTTAGTGATAAGAGAAAAAGCGCTCATTGACATCTGTTCAACTTTAAATAACTTATATTAACTACTTCTTGGACTAGGTAGTAGAATATCAAAGTGTTGCGTCATATTATACTGATAGATGCGTAGTCACACTCTATTCTTCCATCTTATCAATTAATTGCTTGGTAAATGGACTTTTACTAAACATATGTCATTTTAAGTAGTCTCGTTAGTGATGAACCTTTCAAGAATACAATAAGTGATCGGTTAACGAATATAGTTTTTTCAAAGATGACTTTCTCTACCCGAATTGTTCGTTAATCGATCTGGGAGATCTAAAAAAGTAATAAAAAATTATATATTTTTTTGCTACGTTTATTTACAGAGTTGTATCCAGAAGTAGTAGGACTGTTTTTTTTCCGCGCGCGCGGAGAGATGGAGGGGGGTCTGCAAGGCCGGATGTTATAGAGGGGAGCCTTGGGAACAGGTTTCGACCTGCGGCAGTCGCCTGCGTACGTTAGTTGAGTGTGGACCACTGTTTTAGTAACCTCCTGTTGTGACGCCTTGTCGTCAGTTGCGATGGAGCTAAATTTGGGGCACCGGTACGCCATCAAGTTTTGCTACAAACTTGGAAAATCAGCGACCGAAACCAAGGACATGCTTACGCAGGCCTACAAGAAGAATACCATGAGCCGCTCCTCGATATTTGAGTGGCAAGTTGTTTCGGGGGAGGAGCTCGTCGAGGACGACCAACGCCGGGCGTCCGTCAACCTCGCGAACGGACGACAATGTGCTGAAAGTTAAGCAACTTTTGAACTCTGACCGACGGTTGGGCATTAAATTAATTAGTGATGAGCTGAATCTTTCGTACGGGACAGTCCAACGCATCATCACAGAGGATTTGTCGATGAGAAAAGTGCCACGGCGCGTGGATTGTGAGGGATCTCCTGGCCAAATTCGGCGTTTCCACGTTGCCTCATTCCCCCTACGGCCCTGATGTGGCATCGTCGGACTTCTTCCTGCTCCCCCGGATCAAGAGGCAGCTCAAGGGGGCATCGTTTCGACTCGGTGGAAGCAGTCCAAGCGGCAACGACGAAGGCACTGAACAGCATCCCGGAGAACGACTTTCAGAAGGCCTTCGCGACCTGGAAGGTTCGCTACCAGAAGTGTGTGGATGCCTAATGGGCCTATTTTGAAGAGTATTAAGTCGATGTACCAAAATGTTCAATAATTTTTTTTTAAATCAGTCCTACTACTTTTGGATACCACCCTGTATATCTAATAACAATATACAGTCCTACATTTTTATTAGTCTTGTTTTTTCCTTTTCTGGTCTTTTCAGAAGCGATTAATAGCATAGCCGTTGTAAAAATCCTTAAGCTGAACATTGACCTGCTTTGACTTTTGTAGACATTCTCCCATTTCTTTAAGATTCCTCCTTCGACTCCTTTTCTTTCTAAAAACACATCTCGTGGAGTTTTGTGGATGTTCTTCAATCAACAGTTTTTAAAGTTTTTAGTCGCCAGATAGTAAACATCATATCTATAAAGAAACTCATAATAAAAACGAAATTAACAGGAATGTCCAATTTAAGTTTATCATGTATTTTAAAACAGGAATTATGGAAGCTGGGGATTTTCGTGCCTAAAACATGCAAATTGATTATCAAAAACAAGAGCTGGCCAACTCATTATAAATATTAGTTTAAATTTAAAGAATATATTAAATATTTTTATTTTATTTTCTACCGTTTATTTCAAATATTTTTTATTGTAACAAATTTGTCTTTTTTTAATAATAATAATGATGTTATTATTTTATGTATAATATTAGTGTGACTAATTACCTGTAAAATTTGTTATTTTATTTTATGTCTTTGTATTAATTGCTACGAGCTGTTGCTGTAGCTCAGTTGTCAAGATCATTGGTCTTCTGTCTAAGAGCCGACGCGGACGAGTTCGAGTCTCGCTGAAATCCCATTGTGTATGTGACGTCATAGCACTAAGTTAAGTGCATGTTAGTAGCCACACTAAGCCCTTTAGGCTGCAGTGTCGGTAAGTGGATCCCACCGAAAAAAAATTAATTTTTATGTAAAGGCTGTTACGACCGGTCGTTTGGAATTTGAAAGGTCTTGACATTCACTATTGCGGTGGACATCTTCAGAAAAAAATCTTCTAAAAATTTAACTGAAGATGTCGTAGTTGTGGGCAAAGCTGTAAGCGGTTCTAAATAATATGTGGTCTAATAACCCAAGAACTAGTCACCCAGTTCACCAAAAAAATTTATTGTCTGGATCCTAGTATTTTTTGAGTACTTTTACTTGAATTTGACGTGAATTCGTCAATTCTGAGTGGCATTATCAGCGACGGTAAAATGGTCTAGTTTAAAATAACATACTCGAAGACTATTCGACAGAGGACAGCTCTTTGTACGCCTTAAGGGAAAGGAAAATTAGTCAGTGCACGCCGTGTGGTCTTGGAGAGCGCGTGTCGTTATTTGTAGAGTGGTTTGGGAAAAATAAATGGCTGTTTATGTAGAATAATTTGAGGCTATTCACAGCTACGTACTATTAAATTTGAGAAAACTGTGACGTATTAAAGTTGAAAATGTGGCAGTACATGAAAAGAAAGTGAAAGCAGCATCAGCGTAACGCAGGTCGAATTGAAGCGGACCCGATCGGAAATGCCAAAAAAGGTTGACGCTACCGATTAAGGAAGAAAGCTGAGGAAATGAAGTTGGCATAATCGTCGATAAACGCCATCAAAATTCTAGCGCGTCAACTTTGGCGGGATCTAGTGGTGTAGTCGGCGGGTTTACAGTAATAGAACAGCCTCCAATGGACGAAGACTATTCTGGAGAATCCTCAGGGATATATAAAAGTCAGCGAATCTACGCATTTATATGGTTGATATACACTTCAACAAAACTTTTGTTTCAAACGAGTTTGATTATAAGAACAATGTATGCGATCGTTTGTGTTTCAAATCTGACGCGAAGAACGCTCTGGAGAAACACTACGGGACTTTAAGGGGTTAGGCCACTGTAGAAATTTTAAAAATCGATTATTTTTTGCTTAAAAGATGCCTTAATACCTAAAAATGACATACTCAAAGAATTAAAGCGGGAAAAATGTCTAAGTACTTTTATTTTGAATTTTGACGCAGCCCCTCTCAGTTCTCTGTATTCGCAGTATTTCCTTTAATTTGTGAAACGAGTGAAAAAGTAGTTTACGGCGAAAAAAGGCCAAAAGTACTTCCGGTAAGAAACCAAAAATTTATTAATGATTTTTCAGTACCGAAAACTTTAAAGGGGTTTTTCTCGACACTACATTTTTCAAGTCGGCCGGACTCGAACAAATCTTGACTGATTGACTTGAAATTTTAACTGTATATTCAAAATTACATTTTGCATGGAAGTACGCAGAATTTTTTCGATATATTCCATAGTTTTTTCATAAATAATTTCTGACGATTTTTTTAAAAATTAATTTTTTAAAAACGCGCTGTTTTTTGCAAAAATTGATCGAAGAAATTCTACGTACTTCTATAGCTATTCATATGTATAATCAAAAAAAATTTTTGATTAATTAAATTAAAAATTGTAATAGTTGGTCCGGCTGTACACCCATAAAAAAAGGCATTGTCAACAAACAGCTGTGCTGTCGCCATTTTATTTTTGTGTATTAGCGCAAATGATTGAAGAACTAAGTTATTAAGACTAGTTAAATAATTGGAGTTATTTTTTTTTATTACTTAAATTGTTTTATCTTCTTCACATCTATTAGTTACAAATACTTTAAAGAACATCTTTTCATTTTATCTCTGTACTTTTAGATTGAATTTTTTGTGTTTATTTATAATTTTATAAATTTTAATTTATCTTTAATAAATTGACAGACAATGTGTCTTTCTAGCTTCCGTTTGTTCTCATTAAGAATTTAATTATCTTTACATAAATTGCAGAAGGTTTTCTAGTTTGTCATTGAAAATTCTTATGACATTTTTGAAAAGAGTAGCGTTGTCCAAGATTATGTCATTGCAAAATTTCTGTTTATATTCTCTTCTTGATCAACATTTAATTAAAATCATTGAATTAACGTTAAAATGAATTTATGTCGTTTGTTATGATAAACTGTTTCTTCAAAACTTTTTTTTAACCCTTAGCGGGCATATTTTGTGAGAACCACATGGCTGTGTTGTCTGAAACCTCAACCATTAAAACACTTTTGCGGCAAAGTTATTATTTTACTTGGAAAAAAATGAAATCATCTTAAACCATTTTTTTTGTTTTTTCTGCTAAGAACTAAAACTTCAACTTGTTATTCTGAAAGCATACTACTTCAAGAAAAAAATAGATTAGTAAAAGTTCTTTAAAAAAAAGTGGTTATTTCGAAAAATGAGAAAAATTTGTGTGAAAAAATGATATTGTTTTGGTTTTAAGTTCATTTGGAACCCACATATCAAGCTTTCTGATGAATCCCAGCTTCCTGAGATGATTATGGACGGTTGAATGATGAAGGCTTAGTGTCTCCGCGATGTCACAGGTTCTTGAATGAAGTGGTCTTCAATCAGTGCTTTTATTTGATTGTCATCAACTTCAACGGGCCTTCCGCTGCGAGGACCATCGTTGACGTCAAAATCACCAGCACAAAAATTTAGCGAACTATCTCTGACACTGACGCTTTTGTAGAAAATTGTCCGCGTAAACTGAACGCAATTTTTTACAAGTCTGTCTTGCGTTTTTTCCTGCGTGAAAATAAAAAAGCAAAATATGCCGAAAATGCACAGTTTGGTCTTCCATTTTCAACTGAATGTAAGAAATGAAGGACGCGGCCAAATAAAATATTTATTTGTTTCAGATGAAGTTTAAACTGCCACCTGTCAAAATATATAACACTGCCGATTGCGATGACGTTTCTGACCTAAAAATACGTGTAACGCCGTCTGAAAATCCGTAATGACCTTTTCGGACAACCCTGTATTTTCTTCTGAAGATGTCCGCTGCAGTTGTAGGCGAAACGTCAACCGTTTCCAAGCTCCGACCACGGCTTAATAATTCAGGAACCAACCACACGATGTACCAAAACACCGGTCGTGAAAATTTCGCATTTATTTACAAGTCTGTAAGACAATCTGAAGAATTACGGAAGAAAAAATTCCAGTTGCTGTCATGCTTTCCTTGTGACTGCGTTGCAGAGATCAAAAGGTAGTTCTGAAGTATTTATAGATTAAATACCAGCTGAAACCCCTCAAGCTCAACGATAAAAAAAACGAAAGCTGCCTTTGTCAAAGTGCAAGTGAACGCTATAAGGAAACCCATCGCTTTCTGTCAACTGCAATTAGTGCAAATTTAAGTCACCTTGGCCAGCAGAATTTATAAAGACGACTAGGATACTGTAGATTCTCATTCTGCAAAAAAAACATGGAACTTCTGCCGCCAATAGACAACCTTTTAAATTCTAGTGTTTACAGATGCCAAACGCTCGTACACAACTGGATTGTAAACAAACTGTAATAAATCTTTCTAAACATAAACTTAGCCAGGAAGCCCTCGGTGCTCTCAGCTAAGATTAAAAGTGTGCGGTAGCACCTATATAAATTCATTCTAGTTGATGATATCATAGCTAACATAGAAGCAAATTCCAGCAAATGAAGCAAAGCGAGTCGAGCCTTCACGTATCTCGCTCCGTGCTAAGCCGCCTAAGCGTAACAGAAATCTCCCAAGGCGGCAGAGTTGAATACTCTAAATGAACTCAAGAATGACGACAACATCATCTTACTACGTGAGACGAGCAAACTGATAACCAGTTCTTCTCTGGATGACAACATCAAGAAAACAATAACGTCAGAGGTGCTACTTCCAAGAATATACGGGCGTCCCAAAATACACAAGAACAATGTACCACTGCAATTCACTCAATGTTATCGGTAGCCCTATTTACAAGCTGGCCAAATCATACATTGGACTTACCAGCAGTTACATCAAATACTTCGCACATTTTGTCCATTTCCAAGACAGTCGGCTACAGGATGGAGATCAAATGGTCAGTTTTGATGTAAAATTTCTGATTGCTAATGTGCTGATCCAAGATGGCCTAGGCCATTGAAGCAAATTTTTACTAACGATACCTTCTCGCTATTTCAGCAGTGCCTTACGTCCAGTTACTTTGTTTGACAGGGCGTATATGACGAACAAAAAGACGAAATAGCAGTGGGTAACCCATTTAGCCATGCAATCACTGCAAACTACTACATAGAGAAAGAAGAGATTGCCATCAATATAGCAACATGTGATATGGTTAAGATACGTCAACGACACGTTTGTGATATGGAGATATAGAAAAAAGACACTGGCGCAACTTCATAAAAACATTAATTTGATACATACGAGCATTCAATTTACCATGAAACTAGAATTAAAGAATGGTATTGCTATCTTAGAGGTACATGTGTTGATATCGGAGAATGGACATTCACAACACACAGTGTACAGAAAACCCACGTATACGGTCAGATACCTTCATAAGTAATCAAACTACCATTTAATTCAAAAAAAAAGAAATGTGAAAATATTGATAGGTTGAGCACGGTGAATACGTCAACCTCAGTTCTTGGATAAGAAATTAATCTAAGTTCTTAGCAAAGATTAATAGTCTACTTCGAAATGTTAAAAAACAAACAAAAAAAGCTTAAGTATCTAAGTATTCTCCGTTGTCATCGATGACCTTTTGCCATCTTTCGAGTAGCTTGCGAATTCCCTTGTGATAGAAGCTCACCGGCTTCGAGACGATAAAGTTATCGATGCATTTTCGGACTTCTTCTGTTTTGAAGTGCGTATCAGCCAAGTGATGCTGTAACGACCGGAATAAATGATAATTGGAAGCGGCCATGTCTGGGCTATACGCCGCATGTAAGTTCCCAGCCTAACGCGAAGATATGTTCTTGCATCGCCTTCGCAACATGTGGTCGGGCATTATCATGGAGCAGGAAGATTTTGTGACTTCCTTGTCCAGTAAATGGCCTCTTTTCTTCGATTGCGTCGCTCAAATTGATGAGTTGGTGTTGGTAGCGATCCACCGTAACAGTTTCGCCTGGTTTCAAGAGTTCATAGTACAACACACCTTTCCATTCCCACCAGATACAGAGCAAATTCTTTTTGGCGTGGATATTGGGTTTTGAAGTCGATGTAGAAGGTTTTCCAGGGTCTATCCATGATTTTTTGCGCTTGGGATTGCCGTACAAGATCCATTTTTCATCGCCCGTAATGATTTTATGCAGAAAATCCTTTTTTTTGGTGAAAGCAAATGGAGTGCGGTGTCACGCCGTCGATTTTTGTTGTCTTCGGACAGTTTATGCGGAACCCATCTGCTTTCCTTTTGTATCTTACCCATTGCATGCAAACGTATGGAAATGGCTCGCTGAGTGACGACAAGCTGTTCTGCAAGCTCTTTTTCAGTTTGCGCATTGTTTCGATCCAGTAATGTCTGCAGCTTATCCGGGTCAAAAGTTTGATGGCGTCCAGCACGTGGTTGATCTTCAAGACTAAACTCTCTTCCGCGAAATCTTTGGTACCACTTTTTGCACGTTGCATGATTTACAGCATTCTCACCATATGCAGCACAAATCATTTCGGTGGCTTCAGCAGCGTTTTTCTTAAGATGAAACGCGAAGTGGATAGAAAATCGTATACGCTCTTTTGTGATTGCCATCCTGAATACAGCTGATTATTGAGGTTATATGCATCAAACGCCAAATCGCATGATGTTTCGAAAGACCAAATGTCATTGCTTTAAAACCGCAAGAGGGCGGACTAATACGTTACATGTAAACGGTGATTTGCGTTCTATGAAATCTAAAGTTGAGAACTTTCACTTTGCAAAAATTCTCCAATCGATGGTTCCTTTTGGAACGTGTTTAAAAAAGTGTGTAGAATAACATATCAAAACTTCTCCGCAAAAAAGTGGGTGCTAAAGTTTTTATTTAATAATTTACATGCAAAAATGCAGTGTTTTGCAAATAACTTTTTAAATTCAGTTATTATCAAAAAATAAATAGAGTCATTGGAAAGAACAGAAAATTTTACAAAATAAATATGTATAATATTTGTTTTTCCAGTAGAAATTGAGCGGCGAGAAATTTGTTAACTAACGTTCTAATTCGAGCTGCATCAGCCACCTGCTTTGCTGGAAGTGCGCCGGCGTGAGCGCTCACGCCGCACAAAAGCAGCTATAACTTGAAATTAACAAAAGCAAACGACATGAAACCAATTAGATATTAAAAAGGATAATTTTTTTGAAGTACTACATGTGTTTAAATATTTTTTCTACGTATTTCAAATATTTCTTACATCAGCTTGAAGTCAGTGTTGCACGAATTTTCGTTTATTTCATGAAATTCAACGACACTTAATAAAATAGGCAAAAAAATTAACAGTGTATCGCTATATTTAAAGGGATTCCCTAAAATACGTTTTTTTGTCAAAAAATTAGAAAAATTTATTTTACGAAAACCAGACCCTCAAAATTGGCCGATTTACAAAAAATTTTCCACTTTGAGTTTCTAACTTTGTCTATGGTGAGAAAAGCTTATGTTTCAGCTTCAAAAGGTAGGCTAGTCTTTTGGCACGTGGCTGCGTAATATCATGTTTCGTTTTACATTTACAGTTTTTTGAGCAATATTTGATTAAATAATTATAGATTAATTATTATTGTGTTACATATTTGATACATTACTAATATGCTGGCGATTCTCATGATCTAACAGTTAGCAATATAAAACGAGAGGTACGTAAAAATAATATTTCGATAATATTGTTGCACAATAATTAAGATATTTATAATGTAAATTTTTTGCCTTAAAAATACTAGAAATATAGTTATAAAGTAATTTTATCACATGATACTTTATGTTAGGCAAGCTACGTACAATTTGTCCATGCTTGGAAACCGTAGATAAATTTTTTAATATAAATTAATTATTTTAAATTTTTTTAAATCAATTTTATGATTACATATCTGAAAAAACGCCAAAACATGTATTTGTTCGGTTAATTTTGCAATATTATACATTTTCATCCGTCATTTTGATTCCACCATTTTGAATTTCTAAAATTAGATATTAAATTCGTAATCAGCATACTTGAAAACCCCTAGGAACCCGTTTTTGTAATTTTTCATGGATTTATATTCGAGATATTTAATTTTCCAACTAATTTGGTGCTTATTTGTTGTTAGCAAACAAATAAACAATTAGCCCCTTTTTCAAGAGGAGACATTTTTTATTGACACTATTTTGAAGCCAATGCAAAAGGCTTCATAAAAAAATATAGATCGCGAAATTATTACGAAGTTTGAGTCTCATTTTATCTATGACTCTCCTAACAGCATTATGGACCGGACAGGGACAATTCTGAATAAACACATTACTACATCAAGATACTGGATTTGCTTTAACCAGCCAAGACATGAAAAACTCTTTTTGTAAGCAGGTCTACATTAGGAATACGGGCTGCGCGATTACCACCAGAAGAAAGAAACACAAACGTTACCTACGTCTTAATAAATCTAAAAAATCAGCAGTTGCTGAACATCTGTTGAAAATCCTGATCACAAAATAGACTTTGAGCAAACACAAGTTTTATTTAATTGTAGGAACTATTACTCGAACTTATACAGAGAGAGGTAGAGATTTATAAATATGAAAATAATTTTTACTTGAGCGTCGAAGCGGACTTACCTAAATCTTGGGTTGTGGCTCTTAAAAAAACACACCGCTACCAGTGAAAGAGCGAGTGACGTCAGAAAATGCCGAGATGTTACCTGCAACGACCCGACTGAAGTTAGTAGTTAGCCCGATTAGGTTAGCAACTAGCCCAGTGACGTCAACAACAGCCTTCCAACACCACCCAGACCACACTGGCACGAGTATTAAAGCAAAAACGCACGGGACAGTAACTTAATTTTTAAAAGATTTTTTCTAAAGATGCCCACCGCAGTTGTGAACGAAACGCCGCTGTTTAACAACCCGAGAACGAACCACATGACTTACCCGTTGTTCTGCAGTATTGACAGTGAGTACTTGACATAGTAGGAGCTTGCCATTGGCAACTACATGGACTTTATTAGATTAAATTACTTAATGATAATAATAGTACTTAAGTTCTTTGCGAAAGTTCTAATGGGTCGTGTAGCTTCAGTCTCTTCACTCTGGGAGCGATAAGTAGGTCCTTGGCCAAAGTGTTTGCATGATCTCTTAGGCGGTTCTGGTATCTTGCACTCTGAGAGGCGATTTCTTCTTTGACAGTTTTGATTTGAAGATCTCGATAGATAACATGGTTTAGTACGTACCATGGTGCGTTGCAGATAGCTCGTAGTGTTTTGGACTGAAAGCGTTCCAGTTTAAGAAAGTTTGTGTCACTGGTAGAGCCCCATACTTGGATTCCGTACGTTCAAATTGGTTTTAAGATCTCCTTATAGAGGAGAAGTTTGTTGTCCAGCGTCAGGTGAGAGTTACGACCCATCAATTAATACATCATGTGATAGTTGAGGCCTAGCTGAAGACATTTATTCCATCTGTTTTTTGACCAGTATAATCGTTTGTCCTAGTAGATTCCGAGATATTTTACCTCGTTCTTTTGTGGAAGTAGTGTGTTGCACAGGTACACCGTTGGATATATCTCTCTGCGAAGGGTAAATGTGGTGTGTGTTGACTTTGTGTTGTTCATTTTGATACGCCACTTTTTTAAGCAACACTCAATTTTGTTGAAATGATTTTGTAGAAATGGAGTTGCTATTTTGGGGTCTTGGTGCGATGACATTACTGTAGTGTCATCTGCAAAGATGGCAATTTGAGTATTGGTGGTAGTTGGCAGATCGGCTGTGTATATTAAATAGAGCAGAGGGCCAAAGACACTCCCTTGTAGATCCATATTGTTGAAAAATGATGAAAATAATATTCACAAACTCTTGAAACAATCGCAGCTGTTACATTGCGGTATCTGTCGATCCCGGTCCACTTCACTTATGTGTGAAAACTACCCTAACTCTTCTAATATTAAGGTTTGTGTTTTAAGCTGAGGGTTCAGATCGTTTCCTATTATATCAATCCAACATTTTAGTGTGTATTTTTATCTTTGCCTTTTTTGGACTTGCTCTATGCAATTATAGTTTTATATGTATAAGTATACGAAGTCAGCCAAAGCATTTTCTGGGCAAATTTCATTTACAACAAAAGTATAATGCAATAGAAAAATCAAAAGGTTTTTGTTGCTACACCTACATTCTAAGTGCTTATATGGGCTTATCCTTTGTTACCACAATTTATTCTGGTCGGCATATTTATTCTAATAATTTAAACCATGAAGTTTTTACCATATTTATTTCTATAATATCGTATATATAGGCTAACCACATTGTTGTAACTTTATGGCTACCTTAATAAATAAAAAAATTGTAACCTTATTTTTGTATCTTGTAAGAATAATACCTTAATATCATGTTATATCAGACATACAATTGTTTCATTTTCCTCGATACAGGTTTTATGTTTTGCCTCCAGTAACATAAAAGTTTGTTGAAGATGTTATTAAAGTTATATCAAACTTGTAAGTTGTTTAAGATTGACGAATTTTAAGCTGCCTATTATGATAAATATGTATGTAATACAAAGTGTGTTTAAGTTCTAAGGTCTCCAAATATTTTTCTAAAAGTACTTATTCAAAAAAGTTGAAACTTCTCTCATTTCTCAACGCAATCTCCGTCTAGACGTACATATTTTTTACAACATCGTCGCTATGATTTTATGGTTGCTGAGAACACTTCTTTGGGGGTGTACTTTGCCTACTGAAAAATCTCTGGTGCACCAGCGGCTCGAATGGAAAATAAGTGGCCACCGAGAGTATGCTTCATGGTCGGAAAGCCCCATTCATGACGGCATTACGTGTCAACATGTTCTAAGACACTGTATTTATGAGACCCACCTTGAAGAAACTTTGCACATTTTCAAGTTGTCATTTTGATTCGACAGATTCTACGGAAATGTCAAGTGACATCACGTACAGAATAAACAATCTTTCATAACAATTTGCTCCACTCGCCCAATTATTGTTTCAGTCTGACGTCGTTTATTCTTATACAACTCTCGACTTTCTTTAAACTTTCGCACCCACGAACTCACATTCTTAATAGCCATACGTCTTCACCGTATGTCTCACTCAATTGGCAATAAATTTCAATAGGCGTTTCACCACGCAAGAGAAGAGAACGGATGATTACACGCTGTTCTTGAACACTAAACGTTGCCATTTGAAGTATACAAAACAACTGCAAGTGTTTCATACTTTCACTGTTCAGCAGAAGCAGAAGTACGAGGAGGTGTGCCATCAGTTGACACAACTGTACAGGGTTTGTATAAAAAGTATGAGAAAAGTTTCGAAAAACTAGATTTATTTGAGATATTGCTACAATACCTCAAAAGTTCAGAAGTACATCCCTTGAGCGTTGACCCACTTTTGCCAGCGGCTTTTACACGACTGCAAGGCTCCTTGGTAGGCGGATTCCGGAAGTTCTTAAAAGTACGCGTGCAAGCTTCTTTGACGGGACCTAAGGTCTCAGAGCGGTGCCCTTTGAGGGAGGATTTCACTTTTGGGAATAGAAAATAGTCTGCTGGTGCCAAATCGGGAGTGTAATGGAGTTGGGGAATCTTCTTCAATGCGTTGCAGAAAGTCTTCGCAAGCAGACACACGCCTCTGCTTTTGGTCGTCCGCCCAGACCTTCGGGACGAGTTTAGCACAGATCTTTCACATCGCCAAATTTGTTAGTGATAATGCTGTTGCGCTGTCATCTTATCAGTACTTTCACGCACACGTTGCACGTTGTCGTCGATTCTTGAGGTCGACAGTCGTCCAGCGCGGGGCTCGTCCTCCACACTCTCTCGGCCATCTTTGAAGAGCTTGTGCCACTTAAAAACTGCAGTGTGTGACATGCTTTTATTCTTCAACATTTGGCGAATCATGCCCAACGTCTCCCAGTCCAACACAAAATTAAATGGCGTACCGCTGTTCAATCGTTCGCTCCATTTTGCGCTTGCACCGAGACACTCGACAGTGCTCTATTAAAAACACGATTTAGCCTGAACGAACGCTCGCAGCGACTGGCGCTTGGCGCGTCTTAAAGGTCACATTCCCCACCGCCGAGCATGCGCGGTGCGAGCGCGCTCCGACGTACAGTCACGCCAGGAAAAATTTGTTTTCGGATACTTTTTATACAAACCTTGTACACAGTTGGGTTAGAAATATTTCTTGAGTGTTTGGTAACCACATATAACAGCGCATTAGTAGCAATATCCCAAGAAGCAACGGGCAAGATTATTTATTCTAAAGCAAATGGCATCTGCCTTTTGGAATCTTTTGTACTAATGAGTGATAACGTGAAAAACTGAAACGATTTATCGAAGAACCTAGCAATGGCTTTGCGTGAAATGCTTTAATATGACAATACGCGTCCACATCATTGAGATTCTACAGGCCCTCGGGTATACTACGAGGTGCGTTCAAGACCTAAAAAATTGGAAAACTTAGAACTTCAATACACCTCGTATGTAGTTTTACTCCCTGCATTTTCTGTATTTTACGCCGTGCAACTACGCTCTGTTTGACGCAGTAAGAGAGGCAGGGGGCGGTAAGATGTTCTCCCTCTATTAATAGACATTGAAGGAAAATGTCCTTTCTTTCTGAAAAAAGATTACTAAGTAGAAAAAAGGTAGTGCCAACCATCTTTGAACCCACTGAACATAAATATTACCATATGCTTCTTCATTATCTTTAAAGCAGGAGTATCCATAAAAATGACATTCATAAATTTGAGTTTTTTTGCTGCTAATTAACGTATTAATATACTTACGATAAGTCTATGTTAGAGGTATCTATGAGCAAAAATAATGCAAACTCTTCTGCTGTATTTATTTATTTTCTATTTGTTCATAGCTGTAGTAATAAACTGAGGTTAAAGACAGTTGTAAAATTAAAAAGGTAAAACAGTTTCACTTGTCTGGCTTATTCGTATATACAAATTCAACAATGAAAACTAAACATTTTGTACAGATAACAGTGTTCTAGTTTTACCAACCATACCATTTTAGTACTTTATAATTCTTTTAGAAGATTGAAAATCGAGGAAAAGTTTAAACTGGCTGCAGCTGATTCGAAAGGGTTAGCGAATGTCTAATGGAAATTCCAACACGTCGTTCTAAAACAATAACCCATTGTATAGATCAATAACACTTATTTTCAATTAGCCTTCTGTAGAAAACGTTTTCTTCACAGCTGTTACTAAGCGATGAAGCGGTGTCGGATGCGAAACGTGGTTTTAAATTATTTCGTCACTTACCGGCAGCCTTTTGAAGTTCGTTTATGCGTTCCAGCTTGTTATATTAAAAAAATATTTGACTTATCTAAATTTATTAGTTGTTATTGTTTTGTTTTTAATTGAATTGTTTTAATACAGTTCTTAAGCTAATGAGACAAATCAAACGATGTTAAAGCTTCGTCTTTTCTATACTTATTTTAATCGGTTATAATCTTCCGTGTTGAATGACTTGATTATGACTAAAGCCTGGATGTTCAGGAAAAATGCCTAAAATGCCTAAAAATACTTATTTTGGACTATTTTTATTTATAAATGCCTTTTTTTTTTGTCTTTTGGTTTTTCATAGGATAAATAGCAGCAAAAAAATCCCATCTCATTATTACCTACGTTTATTACTTGTTCGGTAATCTGTGAGAATTTGACCTGAAAATGTGTATCTATTTTAGTATTAATATCTACATTTTTTTGGTAATTTGAATTCATTTTTATTCATTCTTATAAAAAAGTTGGTCTCTGCCACAATGCCGAAAGTGCGTTCTTCTGTCACAGACAAATTAAATAAATTTGTGCGAGAGTTAGGAGGTGATATTTTTTAACTTCTGATTCTGTGAGAAACCAGTGAATTTCTAGAAAAAGTATTTTGTTACTCAACACACTGAAGGACTCCATAAAAGAGCAATTGAAAAGAAAGTGGCCGCCCCAAAAACTCCGTTACTGAAAACGTCGACAATAAATCGACAATCTGAGTTTTCGTTTGACTTATGTAAAGCCTTTGCGAGTGTTAAAATTTCGTTATAGAAATTACAAAATTCATCTATGCGGTCATTTTTGGAAAAGCACGTCAAACAAAGTTTACCAAATGAATCAACGTTCAGAAGAAATTATCTCGACAGAGCTTACGAATCCACAATTGATAAAATTCGAAGAAACATAAAAGACAAGAAGATTTGGATATCAGTAGATAAGACAACACATGCTACAGGAAGGTAAGTTGGAAATTGCAAACTTTAGCTTCTCTGCATCAATACAACTTGATTTTGCAGGCACATTGCCAATGTAATTGTTCGATCTTTGGAGGCAAACCAAGTATCTACAATGTATTTGTTAAATACTGAACCTCTTGAAAGGGTAAATAGCACTACAATCGCACAATTATTCACGAATTTTCTGTCACTATTTTGCTCAGAGAAAATTCTTCATGACAACGTCTTTATGTTCGTAAGCGATGCTGCCCTATATGTGAAAAAAGCAGAAGTATTTACATCGTGCAGCAGAGGAAATACGTGAACAATTTTCCGACGTAGATATGTTCATATCTTCAGTAAAAAATATTTTTCTAAAAACACCATCTAAGATAAGACTTTTTAAAGAAATTGCACCTAACTTAGCTTCACTAACTCAACTCATATTAACTAGATGAAGTACGTAGATATAGAAGATACCTGGCGTTTCGCTGATCGTAGCAGCAGCGATGGACATTCGGGCCACCAGGTCCATTTCAGAATTTACGGGCATGTCGTACATAATGTTCTTCATGGCAACCTAGAGAAAATAATCAAGAGGAGATAAATCAGGTGATCTGGGAGGCCAAGAGACGGGACCGCTAGGCCCGATCCAATTGTTTTCAAATGTGTGGTCCAAATGTTCAGGTACACACGGTGCGTAATGACATGGCTCCCATCATGTTGAATCCACATTCTGCGCCAAACATGTGCGGGGACATCGTTAAGCATTTCCGGAAGTACCTCTTAAAGAAAGATGAGATACTTGCGGCTGTTTAGTCGAGGTGGTAAAATATATGGCCCGAATAAACTGTCCCCACAATACTCGTCCACACATTAACAGCGAGGTGTTCTTGTGCGGCTCCTAATCGGGTTCCGTGTGGGTTGTCTAACACGACACGTCGTGGGTGATGATCCGGCTCCAATAACTGAACTGTCTGACGATGAAAGGGATGTAAGGCTTTGTCCTGTTGACAGTTGATTGAGAAGTTACACTGGCATTGAGATTTCAGACCACAGCATTCAACAGACCCGCTTCGAATATAGGCGTTCGTGCTGTTGACTGCCGTCCAGTATTCTGTGAAGGATCCACGCTCCGCAAGGTTCTGATGTACCCGAGCGAACGTTTGATGATTTGGTTGGCGTCTCGTTGGATATCTTTCCTGATATAACTGATCAGTAACGCGTCCATTTCCATCGTCTAGGCCGCAGATAGAATGGGTGTCCGTCAACTCGGCGTTTGTGAAACGATTCATGTTGATCGCACACAGTCGGCGTCTACAATGAGAAAGGCACACGTCCCGATCTTGAGAGCTCACGTGCAACGCCACCTATCGATCTCCGCCTATGTTTTACTATGATGTTTTCTACCTCCCCTCCACGTTTGTACACGAAGTTCTGGGACACCTTGTATGTCAATTACACTTACCGTTATCATTTTGTAAGGAAATACCGTAGCGCTATCTATATTAATTCACTTGAATCTTTTTTTTGCGTAATATATAATTTACCGGTTTAGTTTGTGCTGTTGTCAGTGAATTTCTTATTTTCTGAAGCGATACGAGACAGTGTTTTTGGTGAATCGTGCGAAAGTATCGAAACTGACATTGTTGCAAAATATATGGGAATTCGTAAGCATTAGTAAAGAAGTGGATTTGAAGGTTGTCACTACAACGGAAAAGGATAAACTAATCTTGCGTCTCTTTGAAGACAAGCCAGGCCTTTCGCTGAGTTGTACCCAAATTCAACTCCTCAAAAAAGAAACTTAGGTCTCTCTACGACTTGAAGTCGCCTCCGTAAAAAAATCTTTTTGATTAACTCTGAAAAAACCTTTATTATCAGAAAAGTACGTAGAAAAATAACTGTCGTTGGTAAATATTTTTACGGACGAGTCTTCTTTATGAACGTGGTTCAGTAAGACGCCCTGCAAAAGTTCATATTTGTAAATCCTTCCATAAACGCGGTTTTCGTTGCCTCTTTCTGTTTACAGAAAATTTAAACGCCGTTAAAATGTGCATCATCTACCACAAATATTTGCTGAAGTCTGCTGAAAAGTTTATTTTATTTTGATAACACATAGTTATGTAGTGCCTGTAAAAACAATATAAAGTCTATACGGCGGAATGACCGACAGTATCTCCAGATGTTAATCTCATTGAAAACGTGTGGTTATGTATGAAAATGAAGTTTAAAGAAAAGCCGCTATAAATAGTTAAGTATTTATCATTTTAAATCAATAAGGTATGGCGATTTTTGCCAAATGATAATGTAGGAAACCTCGACGAAAGCCTGGAAAATAATTAAAAAGTTATAATCAATAATAAAGGTAAGTAGACCAGGTATTAGGTAATGGCGAAATAGCTCATAATAGACTTAAGAGCAAAACAATCGACTCAGCAACATACTTGAGTTTTGAGATAATATGTATCAACTCCGATAACATTCCAAATAAGGTTCAGTGTGCTGTTTGAAATCTCAAAAACTGTGGTTTCAAATAATACTACTTTTATTGGAATCGGACTTGGTCTTAAGAATATGTGTAACACAAAAGAATTGAGAGGAAACAGATGATTCGAAAAGGAAAACAAATAAAATCATCGGTTAAAATTAATTTAATGATTTTTTCAATACTTGGTGCTGCCACCTCTAATTCTAATCGCATTTTTCTATGCTATCTTGAAGGACGGCTTACTACTTTTCTTTCTCCGTTGTCACTCCTACGGCGCCTCCTGCCGGCGAACGTAGCCACTAATATCGGTCCGAGTACTCTCGACAGTATAGTCGATTGCCACAGCCCTCAAGACCATCTTAACACAACTGCATGGGTTGTTTCGACAGCTGTAGAATCCATTTCTTGTAAATCACGTTACTCGTCAACTTCGGATAAGTGACGAATTGGATGAATTACCGGATTGTAACCATATTGTAGGCCAATCACAATGTCGCACGTGCGTTCAGTTAGCAACTATTCGAAACCCCGTTTGAACACATTTTCATCCGATTAATGCAATAGCAACAGTTTTTAAAGCAGTCCTGCACGTTAATGTTTTTTTTCACGTTCCTTAGACTGAAAAGGAGACGAAAATGCGCGCGTAGCTAGTGCGTCGATTGTTTTACTCTCGATTAGTATACTTTAATTAAAAAATTATACATTTTATTTTTTTATTACAGGGCTCACTTTATTATTGAATAGACTAAAGTGAATTTGGGCTTATGGGCAGAATCCTAATAAAGTACTGCCGCTGTAGATACTCCATTAAGCCATTCCAGTGGCGATTTAGTAAAATCTATCAGAATACTAGCTTCATAAGGGAATTCCTTCCTGCTGTTGCCATGTAAGCAGCAAATTCCTAGACTCGTGCGAAGTTATCTGACTCTAATAGCCGAGGTCCCAATTGAGATGTTGGCGAGCAAATTCCAGTCGGCTTGAGACCTGTAGCTGCTTCATTATGGTCAGTTTGTCTGCCTTTAGTCTTCTTCTCACTATTCATGTGCTGACGACCACACCTCTGACTGCACTCAGCTCTTGTTTGAGGTCAACGTCAGTCATATTTTGTTCTTGAAGGACGGCTTACTACTTTCCTCTCCGTTGTCACTCGCCTACGGCCGCCTCTCTGCCGGGGAACGTAGCCACTAATATCCCGGTACCGATGCTACACTCTCGACAGAGATATAGTCGATTTGCCACAGCCCTCTAAGACCCACTCTTAACAATACAACTGCATGGGCTGCTTAGGCAGCTGTAGAATCTATTTTCTTGTAAATCAAGCACGTTACTTACTTACGTCAACTTCGGATAAGTGACGAATTGCGATGAATTACCGGATTGTAACCATATTGTAGGCCAATTACAATCGTCGCACACGTGCGTTCCAGTTAAACCCCGTTTGTGATGCATATTTTCATCCGATTAATGCAATAGCAACAGTTTTTTAAAGCTTAGTAACCTTGCACGTTAATGTTTTTATTTTCACGTTCCTTAGACTGAAAAAGGAGACGAAAATGCGCGCGTAGCTAGTGCGTCGATTGTTTTACTCTCGATTATGTATACTTTAATTAAAAAAATTATACATTTTTATTTTTTTTTATTACAGGGCTCACTTTATTATTGAATAGACTAAAGTGAATTTGGGCTTATGGGCAGAATCCTAATAAAGTACTGCCGCTGTAGATACTCCATTAAGCCATTCCAGTGGCGATTTAGTAAAATCTATCAGAAAATAATTACTCCAGCTTCCACTGAAGTGGAAAATTGCCGTCCTCGCCATTGTCTCGCTGCCGATGCTAAGCAAGGCAAACTTCCGATCCGTTGCGCAACGGCCTTATGCAGAAAGCCAATTCCTGCTGTCAACCGCATTGCAAGCCAACGCGCCGCCGCACTTTTCTGGTGCAGCGGAATTAAGCATGCAGCGATTAAATTCCAGCTCTTTGTCGTACACCCACCGAGCCGGCGTGTCTCAATTTAACCGCAATCTATCTAGGAAATAAAGAGGTAATAACAGAACGACCACTTTACGGTGGAAATCAGATCATAAAGATTTATAGTTCCTGGCCATGTCGCTAATATGGCAACTGGAACCGGTAGGGCACACAGCAATTTATTTATAGATTCCGCGGATCGTAGGAGATAAAACGGTAAATTAGACGCGCCTCGCATCCATCGCTGCGCCGCGGGTCTAATAACCGTGATTTTATTATTGATCTTTCAGGACCTACAGCTTGTTAGATCACATCCTAGTTATAAAATGAATTAATTCGCCGACTGCATACCATACTACTGAGTATATGTGCGCACTTATTGGTTTGCAATGGAGCTATGTTTAATTTATATTTCCTTTCTCGCTCCCTCCTCTGGTAATGCACTCGCTACAGGTTTGCTGATCTAATATTCTACTATATCCAACTTTATCCTATTTTACTAATTATTTTAACATATATCTGTTAATTAATGGTTTCTTTCTTTTACTTACTGAAGTTTACAATCGTATAATGAAGGGTGTTCCATAAAGGACACTGAATTTAAAAATCTAATAAATCAGTCAAATTTTCATGAAAGTGGTCTTATTTAACAGAATAGTAATAAGTAAAATCTCTAATTTCTGTATGAAACACGATTTTAGGCACATGTCGTCTTCCACTAAGTCTACATGCATTTAGTAATTTAATTAACTCTCTTAGATTTCTGACCCGATGCCTCCAATCACACATACAGGGTCTGTATTTTAAGTAATGAGAATAAATCCACAAAACAAAATTTATTATAGATATCACTACAAAACTTTAGTAGTCTTCAAAATATGCTCCTTGAGCGTCAACACACTTCTGCAGGCGAGTTTTCTACGCTTCGTACGCTCCCTGAAAGTCAGCAACTGAAACATCCTTCAGAGCACGCGTACAAGCCGCTTTGACAGCAACAAGGTTCCGTGGTGGCGTCATTTGAAGGCGGTTTTCAATCTGGGAAAGAGGAAAAAGTCTACAGGGGCAACGTCGGGGCTGTAGGGAGCCTGAGGAATCTCTACCGACTCCAACCGGTCCCAGAACCCTCTGACGTATATTCGCGTCAGGACAAAAATATTCTCAATACTTAAAATACATACCCTGTATGACTTTCGTCTGCAGTTCCAGAATTGTGCGTTGTTTGCTAGCGTACGCTTGTAATTTTACAACTCCCCATAAGAAGATATTAGAGGGTGTAAGATCACAGAACCTTGCCGGGCATTCCCGGCCATCGTGCAAAGAAATCACTTGTCACGGGAATTTTTTACTGCATTCTGCTGAACCCAGAGATCGTTAATCTCCATATCTTTAAAGGTAGACCACAACCGGTTGGTTCTTATGTTAGGGTAAGATTCTCCGTTCACGGTAGTTGCAGTCCTCTCAAAAAATGTAGCCCTACCACTTCACCTGGCAAAAAACCACACCACACAGTTGTTCTTAGTGGATGCTGGATTATTTGAGATTTTTTATTTTTGCAAATCTGGCAGTTTATTGACAAACCCACTCAAGTGAACGTGGACTTTGTCACTAAAAATTATTTTGTTCGCTGCTCTATCTCTCCACAACCTATTCAGCAAATCGCTTCCGTTTCCCATGATCAGCAGGCTTTAGTTCTATCTAAAATTCGATGTAACGAATCGCTTTTCCAGAACTCACAGTGACATTGTCTTGTACAACAGCGATTTGTTGCTTTATCCGGCAAGTCTGATTTCAACCTTCCCACCGAACCAGCGCAGTCAAACTTCCTCATTATTTTTTGAACAGCGGATTAGTTGAGTGCTGAATTTCTTCTGAGAAACACACAAAGTCGTTGCACTTTTACCGCTTTTGTAAATTGTTGTGGCGAAGACCAACTAGAACAAACTTATATATTGGAAAAACAACCAATGGTAAATTAATCGGTGTGATAATAGATAACAAAAATTATAAGAACAGACTTGCCGACTTCAACGCAAAAAATTTCCTTTCGATTTTAATTTGGCGAACACCCTTTACTTGTTAGAGCTTGTTGGGTAACAGTTTGTCAAATTGACAATCACTTTAATCAATTGGTTATTGTATTTTATTGTTATATCTTTATACAATTTAGGAAAATCAGAAAAATCTAATGTATATATTTCCATACAAAATTCTGCAAATATAAAATTGGGTTATCGGAAATCATAGAGTTTAATAATAGGAGTACATTTAAAATCAGAATTGAACTTGATTTGAAAATGAAGTTGTTTACTGTACCTAATAATTTGAGAGTTGATTAATTGTAAGTGTCTCAAATAAGGAACTAATCAATTAAGTTAATTAAGATTGATGTAACATGTTCTGCCTTAATTAACATTCGAGAGTAATTTAATTTTAATGTATTTTTGAATAGTCGTCATTTGTACAACATTCGCATTTGTAAAGTTTTCTAACAAGATTTTTTTATATTTTAAGTACCACTAGTGAGATAGTGTTCTAAACCAAATTTTGAGATTAATTGAAAGATCGAAAGCGGTTTGCTACAGCTCAAGTGGTATTAATAATTGCAGCTTAACCAGATATTTAAAAATGGATAAAGCGAAGAAAGTACAAACGGCGCTTGTAAGTGGCTTATGACGATATGAAGAATAAACTATAGGACGAACTAGGAAAGGCTAACCCTGACTTAAATTTACAAAAAAGTTTGCTTACTAAAGGGAGTATAAATGTCTCCCTTGTTTTTAACAAAAATTCGACATTTTTCAAAGTATTGTCCATCGCTAGTCACTACTTTTCCCATCTTTCTGGCAGCATACGGATACCGCGTCGGAAAAACTCTTTATCTTTTGAGGATATCCACGTATCGACCCAATTTTTGGTATCTTCATATGATATGAAGTGCTGCTCAGACAGGTCATGTGCCGTCGATCGGAACAAGTGATAATCAGAAGGAGCAATGTCTGGTGAATACGACGCGTGGGGTAGAACTTTCAAATCGAGTGTTTCCAAGTAGGTTTTGACCGGTGCTGCAACATGTGGACAAGCATTATCATGCAGGAGAATAGTTTTGTCGTGTCTGGAGTATCAGTGGGCGCGTTTTCCTCTGGGTGCTCAGTTCAATCTTATCCCAAGTGTTTGGTAGAGAGCCCCAGTAATGGTTTCGCTCGGTTTGAGCAGCTTATAATCCCACCAAATACACAACATAAGTTTTTTTCCATAAATATTCCGCTTGGTTGTCGACGTTAAAGCATGGCCACGTGATCTCCATTATTTCCTCTTCTTTGGGCTATCGTAGTGAATCCATTTTTCATCACCGACATTTTCGCACAAAAAAAAAATTATGTGATGGTAATACAAAAATCGCTAATATTTTAAAGTTATGGTGTTGCCAGAAGTCCAACCTTACGATATGACGTTTTACATCTGACAATTTCAACCGTAACTTACTGGTGGGGCCATATTTTGTCAAACGGCGGAGGGTTATTTGTACTCCCTTTATATTCGAAAGTATAAATAATGACCTTATTTTAGCTTACCAGACATATTTGAAGATATTAGACTCCAAGGACACCAGTGATCAAAAATGTAAAACAGAAACCAGGCTACACATGCAAACTTAGTTGATCAGTTTTCCAAGAAATAGTTAAAGAACACAGAAAATCCAACGCCAGATGACAGTGCCACTGCAATTGGCATGGAAGACGCATACCAGAATGTAAGTTATGGAAGCGAAAGTTGCCCAAGTTTTCGAAAAAAATTTATGATTGACTGTCCTGGAGTCAAATCTTATAGATCGATCAGAACTAAAGAATCAAAGACACAGATTCCTTCTCATATTTGGTAGAATGCTTGTGTACGTATGTGCGTGTATATATACGAGAGTACATTTTACAAGTTTACTTGTAATAGACAAGATTATGATCGTTGAAAAACCTAAAGGTTACAAAGCACAAATGTGTAGACCTGCTCTATCACTTTATAGAAACGTATCTCCTTAATGATGTTATAAGAACGTGGAAGGGCGAGAAGAAGCTGGCAGAACCCATAAAATTTTTGCAATCTAAAGTTAGGCGAAAAGATAACATAACGTTTGTCAATATGTAGTTTACAAAGGATACAAAGTAAATAAGATGGGGGCAAGAGAAAGAAAAATCTAAGAATACCCGTTGTTTACGAATAAAGCTCCTACTAGTGACAAGAACAATATATGTGTATTCTACAAGAAAAATTATTTGACTCAAGAATGGAAAAGTGTAAACAAGCTGTCATTATCGGAGAAACATGAAATATAAAATGTGTTTAAGTTTTAAGGTCTTCAAATTTTTTTCTCGGCACTGAGAGAAGTATAACCATGCATTTAAATTTAAGCGGAAAATATTTCTGAATTTGTAACATAGATGTGCCATACAATGTACACAGGGCAAATTACCGCCATTGCAGTGAGTGTTGTTTTGTATACTTCAAATGGCGACGTTTAGTCTTCAAGAACAACGTGTAATAATCCGTTTTTTCCTCTTGCGTGATGATAGGCCTATCTAAATTTATAATAAATTTAGTGAGACATGCAGTAAAAGCATGTGGGCACGTGACGAATTTCCTACCATGAGGGACACTCTCCGTGGACACTCATGTTCTAATCGAGCCGCTGTTGCATCAGCGATTTTTCAGTGGGCAAAGCACACCCCTAAAGTGTTCTCAGTAGTCATGGAATCATCGCAACGGCGTTATAAAAATGTGTACATCTAGACGAAGATTACGCTGAAAAGTACAGAAGAGTCAACTTTCTTGGACAAGTACTTTTTTAAACTTTGAATGCACCTTATAACCAAAAAGAACCGGCCGCAATTTGACTGTCTGAAACCTGATCATATATCATCCAAATGTCAAGAGTTTTCAAAATATGTTATGTATAAGGGGAAACATCATTATTTGCTCAAATATTCCCAGTCAATAAGTTACGGACAAAGTCGGAAGATAAGCAAGTGAAGGTGACAGCGTGTCAAATAGTGATAAAAACCTAGCTAAATCTATAAATTTAAAGAAATTTGATGAGGACAACAAATATAGTTTTGAATTTTAACGAATGGGAGTTTATGGATTTAGGAATTAAAAAGTCATAATGTAACGCTGTCGATGGATTATTTGGAGCTGCGAAGTAGTTACCGGTAAAAATGATAGCAGCACATATTGAGCTTGTATGGATCCAAATGAGAAAGTTTCCTGTTGAGAGGAAAAAAATAAAAATATTTCATTCAGGAATTGTCGTTTCTAGATGCAAATGGCATACATGATGTAAAGAAAACAAGTTAAGAAAAGAAATATGTTGCATTCAAATATTTTAAACACACTGTTGCCTCACAAGAGGATGGTCGATACAAACTATATTCACCTTGGATAGATTGCCATTTACCAGTAATCAGCAACAAAAACATGAGCAGATTAAATATTACAAGACAGAAGCTAGAAGTTGATGGATCATTAGAGGCATATCAACATATCTTCATGGATTGGGAAGAACAAGGAATAACTGAGCTAGGCACGTGCAACAGCTGACTTTAACTCTTTATATTCCTGTCTACAAACGTAATAGAAACACAACCCCAATTAGATCAGTTTTAATGTATCAAGTAAGAAAAACGAAATTTTCTCTCTTAATATGTGCTTCTAAGAAGAATCTAACATGTTTGAGATGATCTTTAATATTGTAAATAAATTTAGAATAAAGGAATATGGTATAATAGCGAATACAAAAAAGGCCTTTTTTTAGATAAGCGTAACTTCGAAGCGCCGAAATTTTTTATATTCTTGTAGTGTGATTTTCTCGCGATTCCAGGAGTTCAAGAGTACCGCTATTGCAGAGTGGTTTTTAGAGTCACATAAAATCATTTTCTTTCCATTGAGGCTCTCTATCACTATTTCGACTCCGCTGGGGGAAAAGGAAAACACGTGGCACAAAAATTGAAAAAGTCATTTTATGTGAATAATTTTGCAACTAACATGTCCACAAAAAAAGCTATGGCTCTATTCCAAGAAGAAACTTACATGTTCAAGATAATGAAATTTGGTGCTTGAACATGCAACCGCAAAACAAATTAAGTTGCAACTTAATGCTGTAACTCCTGGATTGTGGGAGTGCGTGGTATAAGTGGTAAAAGCGGCCGTACAATAAGTTTTCGAAAAGACAAGTTTAACATTAATAGAGTTGCTTATGGTAACCACAAAGGTCAAAAACCATATTCAATCTCCGTTTTCCTTCCCAGAATAATGACACCGTGGTCCCACTCAGTTACAAAATGATTGAAGCAGATGTAAGCCAACGCAGGTCTATTCAAAACGATGAAAATACTGTCAAGCTATTCGCAATAATTGAAGAACCGTTTTAGGAAGGAGTATATATCTCAACTAATCCATACTAAATGTAAAAGAAGGACATGTGATTAAAGTTAAGGATATCGTACCCATCAGACAGCAATTTTGAATGTTTGAACTGACCCATGAAGAAAGTTATATAACGTACCAAAAATAGAAGTCTATGGACTGAGAAAGTCAAGATCAAAATAAAACTTTAATGTCTATGCTCCTTGGAGATCAACGATGATCAATAAGAACCCCTCTAAAGCTGAAAAGAGAAAGAAGTAAAGACGGGGCTGAAGAACGTTGAAATTTTCGGAATGCTTAAATTTATCATGCGGTTCCTTATATTTAGAATATTGAGATGATTTATAACTCATGAGTTAGTTCTAGTGAAAGATGATTTTCTGTTTTGTTTTAATTCTTTTTTCTAGAATTTCCAGAAAAAGAAAAGGTAGAAGATTAAGCTCAGGAAATTGTGTATGCCAAGCACATATACGTCAACGTTAAAGCATCTTTGGATTGTTCTAGTTTTTCTGTCGTTTCCATATCTATTCAGTTTTTCTTCTTCTTTGGCTTTTTCACACTACAGATTTACTGTTCTCAACCTTAAATGCTACTTGTTTTTCCAATCTCCTTCGTTTATTCTCCATGCTTTGGATCTGTGTTTTCATTTTACTGTTGGCCAATTCCTCCTCATTCTTCCTCTAGCCAACTAATTTATAAATGCCTTGCGGCATTTTTCTTAATTAATTCTTAACTTGCGGGTGTACCATATCTTGTTTTATACTCGTCTTGTAATTGACACTTATACTTCCATATTTCTCCATATCTTATTTCTTCGTTTCTTCTCCCGTGTATTGAAAACTTCCACTAATGACATGTAGTTTTACGCCTCTAAGGCTCCCTGGTAGGCGGATTCCGGAACGTCCTTAAGGGTACACGTGCAAGCTTCTTTGGCGGAACTTAGGGTCTCATGGTGTTGTCCTTTGAGGGAAGATTTTACTTTTGGGAATAGGAAATAGTCTGCTGGTGCCAAGTTCGGTTGGGAAATCGTTGCGATGCGATGCGGTTTATCGTCGGGTAGTCAGTGACCTTGGAGCAGGTGTGGCTAGGTGCATTGTCGTGATACAATTTCGGGGATCGCTGGCCTCACCTGGTAGACTCTTCCCTTCAGTCTTCTTAGGACTTTTAGGTAAAAATTACCATTTACTGATTGCCTCTCAGGTACAAATTCGTAGTGGACCACCCTCTTGGCGTCGAAGAAAACGATGAGCATGGCTTTCATTCTAGATTTGCTCATTCGAGCCTTTTTGGACAAGGTAATGCCGCGATGTGTCATTCGGAAATTTGCCGTTTTGTTTCCGGGTCATATTCAAATATCCAAGTTTTGTCTCCCGTACGTTGTCCAAAAATGTCGGGGTGTTCTTCAACGCCTTGTAAAAGATCTTTGCAAGGAGACACGCGCCTCTGCTTTTGCTCATCCGTCAAGACCTTTGGGACGAGTTTAGTGCAGATCTTTCGTATCGCCAAATTTTCAGTGATAATGCTGTGCACTGTCTTATTATTAATGCCAATTCCATCTGCCACCATGCGCACACTTAACCGAGGGTCTGAATTTAACACTTCACGCACACGTTGCACGTTGTCGTCGGTTCTTGAGGTTGACGGTCGTCTAGTGCGGGGCCCGTCCTTCACACTCTCTCGGCCAGCTTTGAAGAGCTTGTACCACTTAGAAACTTCAGTTTGTGACATGCCTTCATCGTTGAACACTTGGCGAATCATGGCCAACGTCTCCGTACCCGATTTCCCAGTCCAACACAAAATTTGATGGCGTACCGCTGTTCAATCGTTCGCTGTATTTTGCGTTTGCACCGAGTCACTCAACAGGGGTCCACTAAAAACACGATCTATCCTGAACGAACGCTCGCAGGCAACTGGCACTTGATGCGTCTTGGTCACATCTCCCACCACTGAGCATGCGCGGTGCGAGCGCGCTCTGACATACAATCAGGCTAGGAAAAAATTGTTTCCGATACTTTTTAGTCAATCCTTGTTCTCAATTTTTCTCTTGCCATATGGTGGTCTGCGTGTATGGTGGTACCCTTACATCTTTTATTTTCATCTTCCGGTGCCTCTTAACAAGTACCAAATCAGTAATTGATTTGTTGTTTAATCTTCCCATTTTCTATTTTCAGGTATAATGTGAAGTAACTTTTTTAATAGAAATAACAAATTGTTTTTGTACCTTGTCTTGTCTTACAAAAATAAATTATATTAATAGTTACTATGGTGTATTAAATCTTATATTAATTTACTTTGGAATTATTGTTCCATCATTTGCTAAAATCATTTTAATGGTTATTTGACAATTTTGCGCTTTATAAAAAAATTACATTAAGAATGTTAATTAAACTAAACGAATGATCTGTCTCAAAAATATCGCGCCATATAATACAAAAAAATACAATTATAGTAACAAAAAATGTATATATTTAATAAAAGTGGCATGAAATACAAAAAAAATGTGGGTTACTCCAGTTTCCTTCAAATTAAACGCTTTGGAGTCTCATATACCTTTTCCAATTTTGCTTTTACTGGTCAAAACATTATGGAAGGTCCTGCACTAAAATTCTGAATGTTATTGACAAATGTTATCTAAAATCTTTCGAAGGTGATTTAAGTTTAGGATCGGTCAAAAATCACAGAGGAACAATTGTAACCATAAAACGAGGATTTCTGGGACATATTTCACGCCAAAACTTTGTGTTGAAGTTTTACAAATTTAGTTTTTACAGTCTATAATTCATTTTATAGTTCTCAGGCTGCCAGTTTTCAATTCCTGTTAATTGCAGTCCGGTATTCTGATTGGTTGCTGGTATTTAGATTATAAATGACTTTTTGACCACCTCTAAATCTTTTTAATACGTTTTTATATACGCGAAACTTATTACGTCGTTTCTGAAAGTCTTCTGAATCACCCGCATGGTTTTTATAGACAAATGTTTCAGTTCTACACAAAATTTGGCGCAGATTCGCTGATTTTCTCGCTCAATTATTGCAAGTGAAATGATCACATACTACATGTGCTCACTCTCCGTCGTCTAAATTTTAACTGAACTGGACGATGAAGTCGTCCTTGTTCTATTATATTAAAATCTATTAATTACTTTTGAGACAGACCCCCATTAAGTATTATGACAGTACAGCGAGTATTAGCTAAAATATAAAGATTTCAACTAGATGTGGTTTACTCTTTATGTTCTTATTGTATGATAAGACCCAATGATTAACTAAGTATTTTTGGTGTAAAACTAGAACTGTCTGAGCTCCAGTGATTTGCATATCTGTTTATTGTAGTGCAATAAGCACCTCAACTGTAGTGATGAAAGCTCTACTAAGCCCTTTTAACGAACAACTTTAGCCCATAAGGACTATGTCATTTAAGTTGGTATAAAACAAAATATAACAGGGCATATCACAAAGTAAGTATACGAAATTGCAAAACTGATAAAGATTGAAATTTTACTAGAAGGAGATGCCTATAAATATTGAGATATACTTACGTGAATTGAAGATGTGCTAAAAAAGCAAATGTAAGTAGAGCTTAAATAGACTATTTTGTTACAAAATATTTATTTAACTAAAACATTGTTTATGATAATGGAAGATTATAATTTTTTTCTCGTTTCTTCGAAAAAGTAAATGGAATATAAATTAATCTTGATGTTTTATGAAAGTGTATTTGATTTTACTAATTTTAAATGCTAAATTCAAAGACGTTTAAGATGAAAAAGGGTTAAAGAAATAAGTTGGTAGGAGTCTGCAGTTAAGGGATTAATTTTAACGGTATCACTGGATGTTGCCGTAGTATAAAATTGCTCTTGTTCAAGCACTTGGGTGAAATTATCTATCATTTTCTTATAATCGGTTACATTGAGAATGTAATAGGGTATAAATAAGTTCTCAGCTTTAGATTTCACAGGACGCAAATCACCGTTTACATGTAACGTATTAGTCCGCCCTCTTGCGGTTTTAAAGCAATGACATTTGGTCTTTCGAGACATCATGCGATTTGGCGTTTGATGCACATAACCTCAATAATCAGCTGTGTTCACTATGGCAATCACAAAAGAGCATATTCGATTTTCTATCCACTTCGCGTTTCATCTTAAGAAAAACGATGCTGAAGCCACCGAAATGATTTGTGCTGCATATGGTGAGAATGCTGTAAGTCATGCAACGTGCAAAAAGCGATACCAAAGATTTCGCGGAGGAGAGTTTAGTCTTGAAGATCAACCACGCGCTGGACGCCCTCAAACATTTGACACGGATGAGCTGCAGACGCGTTAGACTGGGAACTTCTCCCACATGCGGCGTTTAACCCAGACATGGCCCCTTCCGATTGTCATTTATTCCGGTCGTTACAGCATCACTTGGCTGATACGCAGAAGAAGAAGTCCGAAAATGCATCTACAACTTTATCGTCTCAAAGCTGGTGAGCTTCTATCACCAGGGAATTCGCGAGCTACCCGAAAGATGGCAGAAGGTCATCGATGCCAACGGAGAATACTTTGATACTTTTTTTTTTCATTATGTAATTATTTAGCAATCAGAACAAGGTTACATTCTATAAGCTAAATGGTTAACAATCATTATAGATACTAACGATAAGAATAACATGATGAGGCTTGCATCCTACGATACAACCTACGTAATTACAGTTTTGTACTTCGAGAGTATTAGAGTCTAATAGATATTAGGAATACACTACACACACACACGAGTTTGTTGGCCATACCACGACACTCACACTAGGTTTATTGGCCATAGTTTCTTTAGTCTTTGGTTGACCCTGGGTTCCAGCATCTGCTCCAGTAAAGGGTTTGAGTGAGTTTCTAGGGTTGCATGGTACTTGATAGCTCTCTCCTGGATTACTTCCTGGACCGTTGGGAGATGTAAGTCCATATGCAGCGTGTTGTTGGATACATACCACGGCGCATTTGTAATCTGACGTAATATTTTTGATTGAGTACGTTGGATTAATGCGATGTTTGATTTGGATGCACAGCCCCATAACTCTATTCCATACATCCAGATTGGTTTTATAACAGTCTTATAGATTAGGGTTTTGTTTGCAAGCAATAATTTTGAATGTCTTCCAATTAGCCAGTTGAGTTCCTTTACTTTTAGATCTATTTGTTTTTTTTTCTTCTTCTTGAGGTGTTCCTTCCAATTTAGCTTATGATCTAGGTGTAAGCCTAGATATTTTGCTATTTCCAGTTGTGGTATTTGTGCATTATTTATTACGACTGGTTTTTGAGCGTAAACGTTGTGTGTACCGACTTATTTTCGTTAACTTTGATTTTTGATCTGTGTAACCATTGTTGAAGGAGTACTAAGTGGTTTTGTAGGTTGGCCGATGCAGTTGCAGGATTTTCATGTCTGGACAGTATAGCAGTGTCGTCTGCGAATGTTCCTATTATTGTATATTGTGTCGTTGGTAGATCCGATGTATATAGGACATAGAGTAAAGGCCCCAGATCACTGCCTTGTGGAACGCCCGAGTTGATAGGGTGGTAATCTGATGTTACTTCATTAATTTTTATCTGAAATGTTCTATCGCTTAGATATGATTTTAGTAAATTATAGTATGCCAAAGGGAACGTTTGCTTAATTTTGAAGAGTAATCCGGGGTGCCACACTTTGTCAAATGCTTGACTAATGTCGAGAAAGACAGCTTAACAGTACTCTTTGTTTTCTAGTGCTTTATTTATGGTTTGTGTAATGCGGTGTACTTGTTGCACGGTAGAATGAGCCTGTCGAAACCCAAACTGATGAGAAGGTATCCAATGTTGGGGCAGTAAGTCTTCATTAATTCGACGAAGTATAAGTTTTTCTAACAGCTTTGAGGTCACCGGGAGGAGGCTGATAGGTCGATAGGATGTAACGTCGGTTGGTTCTTTTCCGAGTTTTCCGACCATTATGATTTGTGCAGCCTTGAAGCATTTTGGCCAATATGCTAGCCTCATGATTGCATTGTAAATATAAGTTAAGAGCACTAGGCCCTTTTTTGGGAGTTCACGCAGCATTTTGGCAGTTATCAGATCAGTTCCTGGGGTCTTCTTGAGGTTTAGCAGATTTATTTCAGATTTTATTTCGTTTGGGGTAAAGGGTTTAATTTCATGACGTATGTCAGGAGGGATGGAAAGACTTCGCTCTACTTCTTGGTCTGGTGCGCCATCAAGTGGTTGAAAGACTGAGGATAGATGTCCAGCGAAGAGTCTGACTTTGTCTCTATCGCTTTTTGCCCAAGGTTCGGTGTTGCTTTTTCTAATTGGTGGTATTTTGAATTTTGGTTTCCTAGCTTGTTTGATGGGTTTCCAGATAGAATCATCAGTTCGATTTAATTGAGATACATAGAGCTCAAATTTCTCATTTCTGATTTCTTTGAGTTTTGTTTTTAATTTATTGGTCATATGGTTGTAGGCGTTTTTGGCAGCAGGTGTATGATTTCGTTGCCAGTTAGCTCTAGCACGACGTTTTCTGCGACCATTCGTTTAATTCCCAGTGGTATGTCAATGTTTAGTTGCTTTTGTGAAACGGTTGGTGTAGCTTGTTGCGCAGCTTGCTGGAGTTTTGTTATGAGTTCTTCAGTAGCTGTTTCAATTTCTTCGCATTCCTTGAGTCGAATGTTTAATTTTATGGTTTCGCTTAGAATATTACGATATGTAGCCCAGTCCGTTCTAGAGTTGTGTAATCTGGTTTTGAGCTTCTTGTTTACTATAGATGCCCCAATTGTTAGTATGATAGGAGAATGATCGGAAGTTAGGTCATAACTGGGTATTACAGTAGTATATGCCTGATTGATTCCATTTACGACGAAGAAGTCTAGTAGGTCTGGTAACTTGTTTGCGTCGGTGGGCCAATAGGTTGGTGTTCCTGTTGATATAAATGAGTATTTTTCGTCCTCCATTTACTTAAGGAGTTCTCTACCTTTCGTTGTTGTTAGGCGTGAGCCCCATCTAGTATGTTTACTGTTGTAGTCCCCTCCCGCTACGAATTTGTGACTTAGTGTTAGAAAGAATTTGTCAAAATCTGCTTTTTTGATATTATGTCGGGGTGGGCAATAAACTGCAGCAAGTGTCAATTCATATGGCAATGTTTGTACCTTGATTGTGGTGGCTTGGAAAAAATCTTCCTGATATTTTATTTCTTCATGGTGTTGAATTGTTTGCTTGACAAGAATGGCTGTACCTCCATGGGCAGTACCGTCTGGGTGATTGGTATGATAGAGTTCATAATGAGGTATTTTGAAGTAAGTCTGTTGTGTGAAGTGTGTTTCACTTATTAGCAGTACATCTATGTGGTTATGTAATAACAATTTTATTTCTTCTTTATGTTGCGTTAGGCCATTAGCGTTCCACAGAGCTACTCTGGGAAACTTACCCATAATTAGGCTAGTTTATTTATTAGCGTGCTAAGCATGTTTAGAATCATGCTATTTTCTTGAACGAGTTGATTAAACATTTTGAATTTAGTTAAAAACTGAGAGAGAGAGTTGTTTAACATTTGTGTTGACTCATTGTAATTGTTTAGGGGGTGGGAGTTGTTGGTTACTGCATTAGCGTAAGATTTATGATGTTGACTAAGATTCAGTGACTCTGTTTGCACTGCGGTGTTTGCATTATTGGTTTGTGGATTGGGGATAACATTTATTTTTGATAGTTGTGGTGCGAAGGTTCTAGTCTTGGTTTGTGGATTATTTCTACGAATTAGTTGTTGATAATGATCACAACCTTTATAGTTGACTGGGTGGTCTCGCTCGCATAATGCGCAGCTAGCTGGGGTGTCTTTGCTTTTTTTGCAGTTGATTGTATTATGTGCTCCACCGCATTTGACGCATACGAAGGGCCTGTTGCAATACGTCTTGGTGTGGCCATAGAGTTGGCACCTCGTACACTGTACAATATTATTTTTATCTTTATTCGGAGGTTCTATTATTACTACGCTATTTTGTATTATTTCAATTTTATATACATCTTTGTTATTGTCTGCTGGCTCTATGTCAATGAAGAACATGTTTAAGGGTTCTTTGGTTATTCTATGCTTCGCATTTATAATATTTCTAACTTTATGTCCTTTATTTTCTAATTCTTCTGAAATGTCATTTGTGTTCATTGAGTGATGAATGTGTTTGATAACAATTCGGTATGCTCGTTCCGTCTTTAATTGATATGTGTGGTGTATTATGTTTTGTTCCTTGAAGTATTTTGTTAATTTTCTGTATCCATCAACTGTATTACTGTTAATTTTAATTGTATTATTGGCTAAGCTCTTTGTACTATATTGTTCATCTTCTAAATGATCGCGTATTTGGGTGAGCATGTTTGGAAAATTTGCTACTCCGTACACAAAAATCGGAGGAGGTTTGGGTATTTTGGCTGAATCTGTAGTGATGCTGTTGGTAGTGTTGCTTTATGGAGTGTCATCTATTGTATTTGTTAATAGGCTATACTTGTTGGAGGTTTGTGTAACATTTTCGTCACCATTGTGTTGTGCGTTCGTCCTTATTTTTCTGCGTTTCATAGCCTTAACAGTTTGCCAAGAGTTTTCTTTCGATGTTGTAGGGGTTTCCATTTCATCGTCGCTAGTTGAAAACATTCTAACAAGTTGTTGGGGATTATTAGTTGGATAGGCTCCTTGAGGCTGGTAAGTGATTAATTGTTCTTGATTTGGAGGGGAATAATTACTGGGCCCTGATGATAATTGAAGTGTTTGTGTGTTGTATGGTGCAGGAGTTTGACTGTTTATGAAACTTTGATTTTGATACGTATTTGGAATTTGTAACTTTTGGGCACTTAATTGAGGTTGACACTGTATATTTGGTGAATATGGTTGGTTATATATGTAATTAAAGCCAGGCCCATTGCCTGCTGGAAGCATTTTGGTAATTTAAAAAGAAAGATTACCTAGCTGGATGTTTTCTTTCACTAGAAGGTTTTTAAAAGTGAAACAGTTGTTTATCACTTGAGATAAACGTTGAAATTAAATTAATAAATATATAAATTTGCCTGACCTTAAGCAAGGCTACGGCTGCGGCTCCGCCGTTGTGATAACTCTGGTACAGCTTGGCACGCACGTTCGGTCTGCTTGAAGGCACTAGCAAGAATACTTTGATACTTACGCTTTAAATAAAACTTTAATTTTGCAAAAAAAAGCTGAAAACTTATTTATACACCTATTAGATTTGTGGAGGTTTTGGGATTTTGGGCGGGTGGTTGTCATTAGCGTTAGCAGTTATTTCCCGCGAAAGAAGTTCGTATCTGTTTGATGTGGTTAATTGTTAAGGTTAGATGTTGCTGATATTAGGTTGTGGTGGGTTTCTTTTCCTTTTTTTAAGAGTTTGCCATTCATGTTTAGCGTTAGTTGAATTTTCCTGTTCATTATCATTATTTATTTCTTCTATGACTATATGATTATCTTCTTTATTTGTGTGTTTGCATGATCTGTGGGATTGCCTGTATTTACTCCGTGAGGAGTCTGTATATTAAAATTATATTGCATTGCCTGTCGAAATGGGGCTGGATTGGGATTTGGAATAAATGCAGGAAACATTAATGTTTGATTATGGGGAACCATTGGAAGTTGGAGGTTAGATTTATTTGCTTGTTGGGAAAGGGGAAACCCCTGAGCACCCAGTATATTAAATGTGAATTCTTAATTTTCCGGAGCACCCGAGTTATTCATAGCGTTACTTGTTGGCGGGTCGAAGCCGTGAGTGTCCCCGCCGGAAACATTGCTCGTGTAAAGTTTACATTCGTTTACGAATTTAATATAATATAATATTGTATTTGCGATTTTTGAGGCTATTCCAATAATATGAATGAAGGCCTCTGATTACGCTATCTGCGTATGGCACTGCACTTTCCAAGATAACAGAGCGCGTCGAGAGTGCGTTTATTCTAAGAAAGCCAAATGCGGACTGAACTAGAACTTGCAATGCATATTTTGACAATTTTTTTATAAACGTTTCTGCAAAATATTATGTTGCATATTTAAGGGCACTTATGTTCGTTTAATTAATATTTTTTATTTTATTTGCAAAAATTGTTAAATTATCTATTCTGGATTATGAAGTTCCCGGGATGCTTTAATAAGTTTTATTTTTAGTAAATATCTATAGTGTTGTTGAAATACCTTTATAATATATAAAATGAATTTCAAAGCAATTAATGAACTCAACTTTCCAACTTATATAAATACAGAAACTATATAACACATTTTATGTCTATTTTGTTTGTTAGACTATATTTACTTACCTTAAGTGATAGTTTTAATTTATTTGACTTTGAACAGTTTGTGAAGTATATATTCCTCTGATTTAAAGTGTTTATTTTATTTTGTAAACTTCAGTTAATTAATTGTGATTCGAATCGGATATAAATGAAACTTTGTAGATACATTTATTGTCTAAATTCCTAGATGGGCAAGATCGCTCAAAGGTGTGGGGAAAAACAATTTTCAAATGTTTTTAAATTTTTTGTAACTTCTACTGACTTGAAACATTAGTTTTAGACATATACCTAGGCACGATTCAAAAATGGAGGTATCGGCTGAAAGTAAGGAAGAATACCACTTAACATACGAAATTTTTGAGATACCAATTTTTTATATCGTATTTTAGCCTTTACATATAAACATATTTTCGAAACCGTGTTGCTTTTATTATATTTGTAAAATATTTTCTACACATTTTGTACTAATAAACCTCAATAATTTTTTGAAATGACAAAAACCTGAATTTCCAGTAGATGGTCTATTTGTTGCCCTTGACGTTAAATATCCTTTTCCCTATGCAATTGGTCGTAGTATTACAGCCTGACTATACTAAAGCCTATATGCACGTTAGACACATGTTTGTTACCTTTATTAATAATGTGTTTTATTGTAGCTTTATGTTCATCTTCTGAATAATTAGTTGAACATCATTTCACTGATAAACGTTTTATTTGTATCATGGGTTCAAAAAAATTGAGAAGGAATAGATAAAAAGTTATAATAGAAATTAAGAAAAAAATCGTAGAGAAATATAAAAAAGGAGTTAGGCAAATTGGTTTTTAGAATAAATATAACTTGTTCAAGTCTACCGTAGTGGATTTTTAAAAGAAACTGAATATGCTTAAGGCCTATTTATCGTTTCACCTCGCAGAAATAAAGTTATATAGAAGAAATATAAACTCTACTATTTGTTTGGATTAACGACATCGAACGAACAGGAGATAGTGTGTCTCAAAACGTGATCTATTTAAAAGTTTAAGTACAAGTTCTTACACAAAATTTGCTATCCACTAGCAGTAGCAAAGACATTTTGGTGTTATGTGGAGAACTAGCAGAAGGGTATGGGTAACTAAGCAATTCTTTGAGTGTATGACAAAGGTGCTTGCTACCACTGTAGAATCGTATCTACAAGAAAAAATATATTTGAAAAAAAATTTATGATTGATTACTCTGACACATCACTGCTATAACCAATCGGTCAATATACAGAGTGACCTACGAGGATGTTCCAAGACTTCATGTATAGATTTTTGAAACATTTTAAGTAAAAGAGTTTCAATAATCATAGGTTTAATTCTCAACCATTTGTGAGATATCAATAAAGCAAGTTGGAGGTTTTTGAAGGTGCTTTTGTACTTCCTCCAAGTATTATCACTGTAACTTTTATTGCCAAGAAAACTTGATGTAGTCTGTTTTCATGTAGGATCATTACAACTGAAGTTTGCGTTGGTTGTAATTGCTGAAATTCGTCTGACACTGGTTTGAGAATCCTTCTCAATTTCCCTCAGTATTCCTTCTATCGACTCTCTTCTACAAACATCTCTATCACTTTTTGTCTACAAACATTTTGTTTTCCCGAAGAGAACAAAAAAATTGATTTGTGACACGTGGAGTCATAATTCAGGTATCTGATCCTATACTCTTCTACTGCTACAGGAAGTGACAGACAATGCTTTAAAAATACAAATCAAACTAAATAAAGGAATCTAGCAATTAATCATTTATCAATAGAATTTATTATGTATGATGCTGCAAGACATAAAAAGGTTTATGAATTGATACTCCAAATATCCCTGCTACGTGTAACCTGTAAAGTATTAACAAGTTTTTTAAAGTAAGCCAGGAAGAAGAAGCAGAAGAGAAAAATAAATGTTTTATAATATCAGGTGTTTGTAATGAAACAGATATAAGTAAAAATTAAAAGAAAGGCAACATTATATGTGGACTTTAGGAAGACCCATTGTACTATCTTAAGATTTAAAATATGTAAAGCATGAAATTGCCTAGAATTTGTAATAATCATTTTTTTTTAATTCAAATGACGTTAAGTGGATACCTAAGGTGGTATACTTTAATTGTAAAACGAGTTAAGTAGGGATTAAGAGATATTTATAAAGGACCTGAAAATATAAGCTTGGTCAAGAAAAGCACACAAACTAGTTGAGGCATATCACAAGATTAAAGCAACACCAATTAACAAAACATTTGTTCCACCAACAGCTAGGAGGAGGGAATAAAAGAAGAACTTTAAGAGAGGATGACAAAAAAAGACTTTATCTAAGAAATAGGAAGAAGTGGAAGAAAATAATACAAGCCGCAGACCTTCAGGTTTGGAGTGCTATACATACATATTATGTGCAAATGTCCAGTGATACGTTGTATAAACAACGTTTGAATCACCTGATGCCTGCAAGTAGAAAAAATATATAGTGAGATGTTCATAACACTTAATATATTACTTAACTAATATATTACATAAGAAATTCTTGTTGAGTTCCTTTTTTTGCCTATCGTGCTGTTGCAATCTTCAGTTACTAGTGTGTATTTGGTTATATTCTCTCTTAGAGTTTTTGAAACGACATCGTAGCACTTCTCAGCTTCTTCTTCATTATAAGATCCCGTTGTTAAATAGACTTGAACTACGTTTACATTTGTTGGTTTATTTGATTTTATGATAACGCAAATGACTCTGTGTAAGAGTCTCTAGTAGCACTAGATTTGTTTTTAATCTTTGATGTATCAGGAAACTCATTTCCATTTCTCTTGCTAATGTGTCATAAGTTTCATCGCTCCTATTCGTTTCGCTCAATTAAATGATATTTTTCTTAATTTCGTCTTCAAAGTAAATCAGAATTTTTTAAAAATGTATTAGGCAAAAAGCCATTTTATGCACATGTCCAGTTACCTATTAAGTAACAATCTATGATTGTTGACAAAATGAACCGAATTCAACCTCGGGGTTGCTGGACTCGATTTCCTTCGCGCCAGCAAATTGCGGCCAGAAACTATTACGCGGTTTATTATAAAAAGATTTAAGTTTAAAACGTAACCAAGTGCAGGGAATTTGACCACCAGGAGGAGGTAATTGCTGACAGGAGAATTTACAGCAAGCGATCTGATAGCAGAATATCAGCAAATTGAAGAACCTGAGCGGAATATACCTAACCTGGTAAAAAATAGGCGTAGCGAGGTCTACGGTCGGTGTAACAGCATACCAGGTCCTACAATTTAAGTCCTGGTCTTGAAGAACCGCCAGCCATTGACTGTAAAAGTAAGATAAATAGAAAATTAAAAGCCCAACCACTACTGGACGATTTCGAGTCAGGAAGGTTAATAGTCAAAATGACCGTGGATTTGCCAAGATGCCTCTAAAGCGCCTATTGTTATGCATACATAGTTTTCCGCCTCTGCGATGGTGCTAGAGGTTGTCAGTAGATGTCACAAAGATTACTTTTTTGAGAAAGGTCTGAAGATGACCAGCCTTGGATAGAGGAGGTGGCTGTTGGGCGGAAGTACGTGTTCCAGCAAGATTCCGCTTTAGCCCACAAGGCAGGGCTAGATTTAGGATCAGCGGGCTCCTAGGCTAAACCGGCGGTGTGGGCCCTACCGGGGAGGAGGGATATGGAATACATAATATAACATATTGAAATTTTAAGTCTCAAATCATCATTTTTTATTTTAGTCTATTTAAAATAAAATTTGCGTCAATTGTGGTGCAGACCCCTAGGCTGCAGCCTACGTTGCCTGCGCGTAAATCCGGCCCTGCCGCAAGTTAAGGAAGTCCCAAGTATAGCTGTATAATTTGTGTTAACACTGGTGCCCCTACTCGTGGCCATCCTCCAGCACCAAGTACAATCCCCTTGATTACGACCTATGGGGCGTCGATGCGAAGATAAATGACAGGCATCATACCACCAAGCAGCTTAAGGGCTTCTATCATGGAAGGAATGACACATATGTGCAAATATATTTAGATCTTGAGAAGGTCGTGGCTGCTGATTGGGGCTATATTGAATAATATAATTCTCAATGCTATTTACTTTAGTTGTGCTAATTTTATGTATTCTTTGTTTATTCATTTTTCGGATTTCATTCTATGGTCCCTTATGTATGTTATACTTTTTAGTATCCTAGCCTTACCCTTTTTCGCACTCTCTGCAGTTTTGTCGTTGTACTGCTGCCTTGGTAAAAGACTTTTCGGCTGCTGCCAACTGAGGGCCCATCATAAGACAAGTCTTTGAAATTTAAAGGGCGTTGATCTTAAAGCACTACGATAGCCGAGAGGCTAGCCCATGAACAAACACAAGTTCGCGTGCGCATGAAGTTCTAACCTCTCAATATCACAAAAAAGTATCTGCCCGCTATTTCAAGGTATTAAGTGCAATTTCAAACCAAATACATGTTTCTGTGGTATCACAAAAACACCACTAATAAAGTGTTGTTCCTAAATTAACAAAATGTTAAAAGAAGCATCAATTGTAAATTGAAGCTAGCGTTGCTGTGATGAACAAAAACTAATTTCAATTATAGCATTATAAATTTATTTAATCTTTTCTTCTCTGCTTCCTTGAAGACAGAAATTAAGCGTCTGCATTTTACTTTGTAATAATAAGAACATAAAATTAAAATTTTAGCAGTTATGTGAGTCAAACCTACTTCTAAAGCACCCTTTCCTTGGGAGTCAAACAATCCAAAATTTTAAACTTATTCAAGCCCAGGACAGCTGAACATATAGGGTCCGGAGAATAATCTGCAATTTTTTAATTAACCGACACGCAGCACAAGGCATGTCATTTTAACCCCAATTATGGCGGGGGTGGTAAACATTGTGCGTTTGTGTTAGAGATTTATTTTGAAGATGGTGATTTTTATTGTGGCTTAGCGACTATTTCGTAGGCATTTTGGGGTAGGTAGTAATAGAAGAGTTCCAACCAAGAAAACTATAATGTTGTCGGTACACAACTTCCGACAGAGCGATTCAGCATTGAAATGGAAGTCGCCCGGTAGACCTCGTAGCGTTTGGACACCAGAGAACATCGCGGCACTGGAGCAGGCTGTTGTCACACCGCCACAACGTTCTGCCGTTCTGACCTGAGCATATGATTTCATGTTTTATCCATACAAGCTGATGGTGGTCCACGAACTTAAGAATGTAACTAGTGCGTTCCAGCTGATGCTGTCGTGTTTAGTAGTGACGAGACACATTTTAATTTGTCTGTCTGCGTCAATAAGCGCAATTTTTGGTATTGGATCTTACAAAATCCTCACCAACTTTATGTGCGACCTCTTCACAGTTAATGCATGTCTTTTTGCTGTGCTGTTACGGAATTTGGCATCAAAAGGTCTCATTTTTTTGAGAAAGTAGGACGAGTGGCGACTGTTACATCAGCTATTTTGCGATGTTACGCAATTTTCTGGAGCCCAACTCAACCCAACAATGCATCACCGTGGTTTCAACAAGATGGTACTATCACACACACGGCGAGAATCTCTCGAAAAGTTCTGGGACAAGAGATCATTTTATAATTAGATCCCAAGGCCGGCTAGGTCACTAAACCTGCCCCCTTGCGATTCTTTCTGTGGGACCATCTGAAGGCTGAAGTCTGTCAACGTAGGACACGAACTATTGAGGGATTAAAGGATGCTATCGTAACCCGATCGAATGTAATGTAATGTAATCGGATGTAATGAGGAGCGCAGACAAACATTTGGGGAATAGCAGCGTTGTTTTGTGTGATGTTACAATAAATCATTGAACGAAGTTTATGTTGTTCTTTTTATTGCCGTTTTAAAATGGGGAGTTCATTCTACCGAACTTTATACTTGAACGAGTATGTTCTGATACAATCCAAACTGAAAATTCAGACTCAGGCACACGTTATCCTACTAGGAATGCACTAATTAGTTAAAAATATTTCAATGAATGACTGCAGTGACATCAAAATATGTAAGAAAATGAGAACTTAAGGGGATGTTGCTGACGGTACCGAAATTATTAGTGTAAAATATTTGTACATTTTTACTTTTCACAATCTTTTCCAATCTGGATAATTAGTAATTAGCAACATTTTGGACCGGAGCATTTGAAGACCTCGAGGAATGTTGCCTAATTAACCTCTAGTTGTACGGAAGCTAACAGTTTTGCCACATAATCGGCTCTGCTTATAGGCAATTTATTAATGACAAATAGCATTCCGTATAAGCGCAATGAAAATTAATTTGTTTGCGGCAATGTTTAAAAAGTATGACGAATTGCGGCTCGGCGGTCGCCTCTAACGGTCGGACCGCACCAGGCCGTCTACAGGCGAGTTCGGCCCGCCATCGCAGCGGTGCGTGCCAGCGAGGCGGCGGGTTCGCGTAGACGCTAATTATATAAATTAGGAGAGACATTTGAGGCACGCCGCGATAAGCAGATGTATAAGTTCTCGAAATGGATGTGAATGTAGTCGAACAATGCCTTTATGTTTGTTAATTAGCACCTAAAAACAGAATTCACGCGATGCCGCGCGTTCCCACCGGGGCCGAGCGGCGGACATCGCGCGGCAATTCCAAAAATGTCGCCAATTCGGCATCGGGGATTTCGGCGGGCATCCAAAAAATCCCCGAAAACGGGCGCGGAGAAAAAGGCCGGCGGTCCATAGGCCACATGGTTCGGGGAAACTTAGAGGTAACCCAGACAGGCATCCGCAGTACCAGCGGCGAGCGCTGCCGTTTTTGCCGTCGCTAAATGAGCGGACAACGAGCATACTAATCACCTCTCGCTGGACAAATATATATAAATGAATGTTGACAAATATTCGGCCGGTTTATTCCCAGTAACTACGGCGGCCAGAAAAAATTAACTGCCCGACTTCCATTCAGCCGGCGAACTCGGAATTGTGGCGTTGCTGCAAATCCGCCCGATCTGCCTCTTGCGATGCAGCGAGCGCCTAATTACTTATCGATTCGTTTGGTAAATGCCTCGCCGATTATTTATCTTAATAATCTTTACGGTAATGCATACCTTGCTCGAGCTAATGATGAATGCTGAATGTAAATATATACACATCGAATATACAGCTATTTAGTAACTAGCAATGATTTCGTGCCTGGTACATCCGCAGATTTTTTTGGGTCTAAGATCTCTTTTGAGATACTCATCATTAAATGAGCTTTAGTAGCGATGCTAAACCGAGTCTAAATTTTTGTACATTGTACTTTCTTCAACTTAACATGGCTATATTAATATATACATTATTAAAATGATAAATAAGTGAAATATGGGGTGATTCAAATTCAACTTTACGATTTAAATTGCCTGCTGTTTACGTTATATGAACGTTAAAAATTTGCATTTGTACGGTTGGTATCTAAACAAATAGTAAAGTTCACAAAAGACCAGCAGAATGACGGATTTTAGAGAACATAGCAGTTGATGCGGATTTTTGTAAAAAGCTCATATTAAGCGGTAAAGCTCATTTTTGTTTAAATGGCTTTCTAAATCATCAAATTTGTCATATCTTTTTTTTATTATAATAATATCTTAATGGTATTACTGAAATTATAATCTGATCAAATAGTTGATCAATGAGTAATATTGTGCAAACTTAAATTACTTACAAATATTAAATTAGCTCAAAAGTTTTGGTCCTCTTGAGTCGTCTTGTCCGTGTTGTCGAGAAGCTGGATTGCCTCGACATTGACGTGGTGAAGGAGTCTCTGTTCATGACTCCTGGCGAATTTTCTAATGGCCTGGTTAGTGGTATCCATTTCCAGGTCTCTATGGAGATCATTATTCCTGAAGTACCACGGAGCGTTAACGATACTCTTCAATACTTTGCTCGGAAACCGCTGTATTATGTCTAAATTGTTCTTTTTGACACAACCCCATCTGGATGCCGCCATATGTCCATATGGGCTTAAGAATTTGTTTGTACAGACATACTTTGTTGTAAATTGACAGGGTAGAATTTCTTCCAAGTAGCCAATACATTTTTCTAAATTTGATATCTAGTCCTTTTTTTTCAGCGTAGCTTCACGTCCAATGTCGTACCCAAATATTTTGTTGTATCAGCATATGGCACTTGGATATTATTTATGGTAACAAGAATTTGTTGATTTCTTTTATTCGTGAAATTGACGTGGACAGATGTAGTCTCATTCAACTTGATTCGCCATTGCTTGCTCCAACTGTTAATTTCGTTTACTGACGCTTGTAGATTTATTGCTGCTTCTTCGTGATCTTTACTTACAGCCATTATGGCAGTATCGTCAGCAAAAGTGGCTATTGTATTATGTTCTAATTCGGGAATATCACTGGTGTATATTAAGTAAAGGACCGGTACTAACACACTGCACTGCGACACTCCTGCTTTTATTTCCTTTAAGAGTAGGGATCTTCGTATTTAACTCTGAAAGCTCTATCTGAAATATAAGACCCTAATAATTCTGCGAACTGTTTGGGCAACATCTTGTTTAATTTATAATTAAGTCCCTCATGCCACACCCTAGCAAAAGCCTGTGCTACATCAAGAAAGACAGTAGAACAGACTGTTCTTTCCTCATAGGACTTTTCAGTTATGTTTGTGATTTTGTGGATTTGGTCTATAGTCGAGTGACTATCCCTGAAGCTATATTGATGCCCTGGGATTATGCTCTTATTTTCTATAATTGGTTTCAATTATTTAAGCAGTATTTTTTCATGTAATTTGAAGATTACAGGTAATAAAGAAATTGGCTTTCATTGGCTTTCCGGGTTTAGCGATCATTATCACTTCCGCTATTTTTTATATCTTAGGTACAAATTTTGATCTGAAGGATGCGATTGCTTTACGAGGAAGCTGCTTTAGAATTTCTCCTGTAATCAAATCCAGTAGCCTTCTTTGATTTAATGTTTTCTTTTATTTCCGTTGCAATTTCTTTTGGAGTAGTGAATCTAATATCGCCTTCTTCTGTGATAAGATTCTCCCAGTTAAGAATGTTTTCGCCCCCATACTTTTTGCTCATTTACTGTCGGCATTTTTAATTGTGGGTTCTGTAGAATCGGTCTTTTTAATTGTTTGGTTGCTTTCCAAAGCGAATGGTCAGCTTTGCTATCATTTGACAGGTCACATTGTTTAATCTAATTTTATCTGCTGGGAATCTTGTTTGACACCATATTCTTCTAAGTTTCCTTTTTTCGGAAATAAGTGCTCTAATTTCTCTAGGATAATTATTAGCTTTAGTCCGTGAGATAATATTGGGGGTATTGTCCCATGCGGTATGTTGAATATTATTAACAAATTTCTCTGCTTCACTGTCTAGCTGATCTTCATTTTTTAGCGGACATGACAATTTAATAGTTGCCTTAAATTGGAGTTTGAAGTTCTGCAAATCAGTTCGTCTATCAGTCAATCTAGGAGGTATTTCTTTTTGTATAATACTATTACTCAAAGTGAGGAGGATGGGAGGATGATCAGAATTTATATCCCAAACCTCTTTCACATTTATATAATTTACAGACACATTTCGTACTATAAATAAATCAAATAAGTCTGGGATTTTATTTGTATCTGTAGGCCAATATGTTGGCTTGCCAGCTGATAATGTTGTACCGCTTGTATAAGATGCTTTCCTTTTGTATGGATTAACCTAGAACCCCATTGGACGTGTTTAGCATTGAAGTCTTCTCCAATAATAAATCTATATCCGTGGTGAGTTAGAAAGTCTAGATATTGCTCTTTTTTGATAGCATATCTAGACGGACAATAATAACAATGATATCATATGTTTTGGTTTTAACATTTACCGAGACGGCTTGAAATTCCCGTGTTTTGTATCCCATCTCTTCATGATAATTAATTGATTCTCTGATTATAACGGCACTACCGCCTTTGGCGTAATTTTCCGGATGTATACTGTGGTATACTTTATAACCCTTGAATTTAATAAATGACTTATTAGTAAAATGGATTTCAGAGATGAGACATATGTTTAGGGCTGCTTGCAATTCTTGCTGGTGTTGCAAGAGTCCATTGCCATTCCATTCCATAATTCTAAGATTACTTGCCATTATAATTTTTGAGAAAAGCTCGTTTAGCGCTATGTTCAAGCTTTGTAAGGCACTAATTCATTTTTGTTAATTTCTCCATTATTTGTTGAAGAGTGTTTTGAATAGAATCATTTTGATTTTGCTTTTGCGTTTGTTTTTTATTGACAATTTCTGATTTACCACTTACTGCCTAACTTAGGATTTCTTCCCTGTGTTTGCATTGGTTACTGGTATTTGTTGGTTATTTTTCTGTGGCTGTTTTTGTAGAATTGGTTTCTTGATGCGTTTGTCCTTTATTTTTCCAGTTATTTTGCTACCATACATCTTCTATAGTTGTCTGGATGTCCCTTTCCGCAATGAACACACTTTGCCTGGGCTTCTTTCTATTTGTCACAATTGATCGTTAGGTGTTTACCAGTACATCTGACACACCGTGGTTCCAGGCACAGTACTTTGTGTATGGCCATATGCTTGGCATTTTTACATTGTGGCACAAGCCTGGATTTTCTCAACGGTAGAATTTCAACTCTGACTCCTAATATATCAGTTATTCCGTAAATTTTATCCACACTTTTGTCACGTCTGAATCAAAGCATGAACATATTGAGGGGTTGTTTTGTTTTATATTTTAACTTAGGAGTGGCTTCAATGAGTTTATAGCCACATTTTCTCATCTCGTAGACAATCTGGTCTGGCTTTACAAAATGATGCAGTCTATTAGCCATAACTTTAATTGGCCTATTTTGCTTATTCTCATATGAATACCAAGAATATTCTTTATCGTTTAGTATTGCGGTAAGTGATTTGAAGTCATTCTCATTTTGTACGTTAATTTTAATAGTTTTATCGTTAACGACTTTACAAAAATTACTAATTATATCATGTAATTAAAATTATCAATGTTTTCTTGAAAGAGCGCACTATTTTGCTGCATTAATATCGCTTCATTTCGCGATTGCGGACTCGCTTAAAGAAACATTTTTAAGATCTACATTTAAATTTAGATTTAAACTTAAATGTAAATGTCGCGATAACTTTACGACCTTATCTCGGCCGCCAGATACCATTCGCGCACAATGGCATCCGTTTATCACTTACTTCACGACGAGAAACTTCCAATACGTGTTTATCGTTCAAAAGTCAAACGAATAGTAATTGTCGTATCTGGGGCAATAAAAATTCACGACTATTCACAAAAACCAATAGATCCACAAAAGTGCACTGTTTAGTGTAAATTAGTAAGGAAATTTAGAAGGAAGCTAGCAACGCTGTTACTGCCAATGGTTTACGTTATTAGGAGATGCCAAATAACGCTGTTTTCAATCAAACATACAACTTGAACTCGATTGACATGTGGTTTTGACAAGTTTTTTGCTTAAATTTAAATCAAATTTTCTTGTCGTGTTGATTGTGGTCTTGCGATATAACTCGTTAAATTTTTCCTCTGGGTTATTTAAAAGAAAAGCTTTATGTCAACAAATCTACCAAACTTTAAGGGTAAAAAAACATTGATGAAATAAAGCCGCATTTATGGGAAAGCATTATGGCAAAGAATGAAAGAAGGGTTGCATGTTAGTGGAGAGCATTTGGTCGCCATCATATTATACACGAAAGCACCAAGCCTGTAAATACGTAACACTTGTTCGTTCCTAATCTTAAAGATAATAGTAAATCCTGAAATGTCAACAGTTTTTCAATTTCACAAGTCTTTCTGGCTTCTTCAATTCTTGACGGAATATTATCTTTGTATTTGATATTCTTTTGTGGTGCCAAGATATTTAAACTGGAGAATTTGTTCAATTGTTAGCTGACTTCTAACATATTTTAGATATTAATAAGGTTTTCATTTTATTTATTGTCACAATAGTCTGCTAATAGTAACTTTAAGATATTAAATGAACAAATCAAAAGCATAATAAATAGCATAATAAATTACTAATGGGTAATTCAAAAACGAGTAGGCAGCAAAAACTACACATTGGTGGCAACAAGCAGTAGAAGATGTTATACAACTTTGTAACAATGCTAAGGTATCAAAAAAATACATGATTTGTCTAAAGAGGCCCTACTATTTGTAAGTATAAATTAGAAGCTTATGCAATGATAATTTAATAACTTTAAATGATCAGTATTTAAGTAACCACTAAACATTCTGACTTAATATAGAAGTAAAAGTATAATATACCTATTTGTAAAATATCTGTAAAGAGAATTCCACTCACAAAATATACATAATAAGCCCATAAATACTGTTACACACTGATTAGATTGACAAAATAAAACGATTAATTGTTTCTGCACAATATTTTTAGAGTTTATTAAATGGATATTGGTAGCAACAAGATATTTATTTAAAATAGCCATACTTAGATTCTACACTCTATAGCAGCGCGCACTACATCCATTGGGAAATTATAGAATTCAGCCGTCAAGACTTGGTTCAAATAATGAACACAGGGTGTCTTTTTGAGCAAACCATACCATCTAAAAGTGTTCACAATTTACCATCCAATGGACTGAGATCTGGACAGCCAGAAAGTCAATCATCTTCTGTTAGAAAATAAGGCACATTGTTGCTCAGCAAAGTTTGAGTGCTTTGTGGGTAGGTGGGCAGTTTTGCTGAACAGTCCAAGGCTCATACCAAAAAGCGTGTGATCTAGAGGCTTTACTGCACTTTTCGAAACATTTTGTTGATACGCCGCGGCAAAAGTTTTGACTCCCTTTTCAAAAAAATGAATATCGGTAACTTTAGCTTAATATACTGCCCACTAAACCATTATAACTGCTAGATGATGGCCTCTCTGAATCCTTGGTAGTAGCTGAGATGCTTCTTTAAACGTTCTAATGTATATCCTATTATTTTGTTTCTAGAAAGATTTTTCTGGGTCTATTATGCGCGTACTCAGTCAACGACCTCTTTGCTTTTTCTCTTCTACCTTTCTTTAAAGCATTTGCCAGCAAATGCTGAGGGAAGAAGATTTCCAGATCTTGAATGATCCTTGTCTCCTCCAGTCTCATTAAACAATTTTATAGCCCAATACACAAACATACAACTAATGTCGGAAGGATGCAGAGTCTTTAATTTAATTTCACTCTTATGTAATACGGTTGTCTTTGTTATCCGCAAGGGCCTTGGACCTCTCGTTTTGAGTAACTTTGACTTTCTGCTTTGTGATTCGCGATAGTCACTCGCGTGCTAACATTTTAAAGAGCCATCCTGTGATGAGAAATTTGTTTTGCTCCATCTTTATGGTTAGTAGTGAGCAGTTGCATTCCACCTTCACTGCTGGTTTCTTACTCCTCCTCTAAAGACTTGGCTTTTCTTATAATTTTTGTCCATCCCCTGCGATTCCTTGATATTTTCCCTTATCTTGTGACACCAACTTTTTCCATTCATCTAAGTCTTGGTTTGCTTTTTTACCGATTTAGGGGTTTTTCTAACTCCTCTGGAAGCCATTACACAGCTTATCCGTTTGCTTTTGATTTCAGCAAAATATTTGCTTTTCCTAATTTTGCTTTTAATTCTCGGTTTGTTAATATACGCCAAGCTTCGTTGTCGTTTACCGGGCCATAGGTATTGCTAATAATTTTTCTTTTTCACGTATCTAGCTTCCTCGCTTTTTTGTCAAGCACTAGTTTTCGCCGCGAGTCACCGCTAGTTTATTACTGTCTTTCATTTTCACTTTATTCTTCATCGATAGCACCTTGAATTTCATAACTATTTTTTAAGCTGAAGTAGCACTTAGTTCTCATTACTATTCGCGTGCTTATCTCCTCTTCTACTTTATTGTTCTCATTAAGGGGGGAGCTCCATGTAAAATAAATTTTTTTTATTGTTTTAAAAATGTATTTACTATCTGAACAATGTATTCCTAAAGTCTAAAGCCCGAAAGAAAGTCTTAAAGGTCCCTAGGAAGTCACCAGTGATGCGTTCAAAAGGTACCGAGAGCAGGTAAACGTGCGCACGCACTTTACGGCCTTTACCTTTTAATTTCTTAGTCTAATAAGTTTGCTAGTTTGATTTTTGAATAATAAGTGGCGCTTGTGACAATGGTCAAGAATAATTCGGCCTGTAACCGTCGTTTTTCGTTTTCATAGCAACAGTTGAGAAACAACCTCGCCTTAGTATACAGTTCGTCGCCACGTGGGGTACTCGTTCGATATCGCTTGCGTGTGTGCTTATTGTGTGAAATGAGTCATAAAATTAACAAAAATGATCCTAATTATCGACCCAATTATCCTCGTCGTCGGAGATTTTGGTGAAATATATTTACGGCTACAGAGAAGTTGGAAACCGACGAGGTATTGAACGATGAAGCTTGCGCCTCTGCAAAGAAATTGAAGGCGTCTGTCGATGACATAATTATAAATCCAACTTTCTGTTACCGAATCATAGAATTCGTGTGTGTTTTCAGTTCTTGCTGATATATTTGTTGGAGCAGCTGCAGCGCCACGATTTTGTTTCTTCTTTATCAATGAATTTTTTTTATACCTTTGAATGTCAATTATATAATAATCTAGTTTGACTCATTTAAATAAATGCTCAGTTTTTTTTGTAATAAATTATTGAAAAACAACTCGTTAACAAAATTTTTGTTTTTTTGTATCTTTTTTGTTATATCGGTAGTTATTATATTCAAATACCTCTTTTGCGGTTATCATTACTTTGTCTTTTTGCTATTGTTTTGTAGTTCTTGCGTCGGTACCCATTCTTTTACGAGCCAACATATTTCCTTCAGACCTGGTAGTGGCCTGCTTATTATATCTATATTATCTGTTGTATAGCATGCTTCCAGGATTTATATGCAGTTTTTTTATCACTCTTTCCCAGACAAAATTAAATAATATGGTTGATATGGCCATAATCTGCAGTAAATCCCAAAATCTTTGAAGGATGGCCCTGCATTCTCATTTTTGCTCAGTTAGACACATTTTTACAATCTTACAATCTATAGAATCGCAAACAAGTGGTAAAGTTCTATGTCACATTCTCCAAAGTGTTCAAGTACTGCCCTGATATGATCCATAGTCACTTCTTTCCTAAAACCACACTAGTAATCCCCAACTGTTTCTGCCACCCGCATGTTCAAATTTAGTAGTTTTCCTGATATTTTATAACCCACATTAAGTAGCCTTATTCTCCTTTAGTAGTCACGCACCATCCTATCACCACTTTTACGGATTGGGTATATTATTTTCATACTCCATTCCTCATTGCATATATCTTTGATGAGCCTATATATCTCGATATCTTTGATCCTTCATATTCCACAAATTGTATTGATATTTGATCTTCTCTTAGGGCTGTGCAATATTTTATGCTTTTAGTACAATTTTCACTTATTCTCTACTTTTTTGTTTCCCCTTTTTTCTACCTCCTATTCACTATTCTTTTTACTAAAATATTTTTGTTATCTTTTCAAAATTTCTGCTTTATCCCCTATTAATTTTTATTCGTTATCTTTACACAGCTCAATTCTTGGCTAGACACCTCTTCTCTGCTGTTTTACCTTTGTAAAATTTTGAGAACGACTTTGTCACCTCACTCCATTAGTAAATAACTAAACTTGAAGGAACTTACAACTTCAAGCCATGATAATTACAACGCTATATTAACATCTTATATACTTATATACTTATATACTTTCATACTGTGTGTCTAAATCAAGCTAAAAAAGCCTTTTTACAATTAACCAAGTCTAAGATGCAACCTTCTCTGGTATTTTTTTAAATTCGCTTGTAATGCACGTCTCAAAATGTTCGAAAACATATTTTTAAAAACGTTTATAGGGCAACTTTTATAATATTTAAGCAATATATTTTGTTAATATCACACTTCCTTAAATAATCAACTGAAACCTGTAATTAATACTTAGTTAAACTTCTTGTACTTTCATATAAACTGTTTAATCTTTACGGCATCCATTTAAATGTTGCTTAAATTGTCTATTCTTTTCTGGGGTACTTTTTTTATTTTTGTTTCCACTGCTATAAGCTCGGCTTTGCTACTAAGCTTTTGTAGGTGTTTGTTCATATTTTGTTGGAAAAAGCGCCTCAAGTTTTTAGACTCTTCCAACCATAGCAATAGTTGAATTTGTTGTCTTTTTCATGCAGTAGTTATATGACAAAAGGTGCCATCCTCCACGAATACAAGACTTCCCTTAACGAAAATAATAGACCACCAAAATGTCATTTAGTTGAGAACGCGCATTTGTTGCCTAATTTTGCAACGCTTTTTCTAAAACTGTGTTAGCAAGATTGTCTTCTTGGCGGTGCGTTTTATAGTCTCATACTATTCAAATAACGTTTAATGGTATTTTTATTTTTTTGTGATACCTGTCTCACTTCATGCACTATTAAAATCTTTAACCTTTCAAAGATCAATTAAGATATGAAAGATACATTTTTAGGTTTTTTGTTGTAGAAAATCATGAAAGTGTAAATCACACGAAATTATAGTTCTATAAAGTAAACTAAATGTAAATTGCAATTTACGTATTTTACAGCTTTACAGCTAATTTACTTTTTCTATAGATATTTATGAATTGGCAGATGATTACAATCACTATATACTACTGTGTAGTATATTGGTTTATCTTCCTATCATAACCTTCACAATGGCGTCCCTTTCATTTAGTTATTTCCGTTTTCTAGAATTTTAGTTTATTTATGCCCTTTTAATATTAATTTCTACTGTATGTTCTGTACTTATTTTATAAATTGTGTTTTAAAGTTGTGGTGCACTACGATCGTTTCTGCAAATGAACTTTTGTGAATTCTAAAAACAATTCTTTGATAATTTTTTATAAATTGGTTTCTGTTTCTAATATAAATAAATAAATTGCTTATTTATTGCTGCCACAATAAGCAATGCAAAAAATTGGCCAACGTCCAATGCGGTAAGTTTCTGGCTACTGAGTACGTGTCCACAATATGAACGCCAAATTTATTGGCATTGCAAAACGTGGTTATTTCTGTTTTTGCCTCTCCATAGATAAAGTTTATAATTGCAGTATGATGTATAGGCCATAGAAAGAATATATTTTTTTCTTGAGAACATAGGTTTTGCGAATGAGTCAAAAACCAACAAGTTTATTGACCAGAAGTAATTATAATTATTCAACACCATTATTCGAACTATGCTCTCCCAGACTAGACCTTTTAATTTGTCCTTGGTCAGACGTGCAGTATTAGGCTTGACATTGCCTTGAAGCAGGATGATATTGCGGAGACGTTGACATGGCAAGCCTCGATTGCAGCGGCAGTAGCCTGAATCGGTCCAGTTTGTCGCACTATGGCACTATCAAAAGAGGTCATTCTCAACTTGCTGCTCATGAGTTTGAATTGGGACACGATGCTCAAACGGTTGCTGCGAATGTCAGTCGAGCAAACAGTGTCAACACCATCCGCCAGGCGCATCCACAGACGCGCAAACGCAAGGACATCGCTCAAAAGCTCCTCCACCGTCAGCTTCGCGCTCCGTTTCTGGCCAAGATCACTCTTGACGAATGCGATGAACAATGTTGTTGAATAATTATAAGTACTTCTGGGCAATAAAGATGTTGGTTTTTGATTTATTTGCAAAAATTATTTTACCCCTTAATATTAAACACAATCGTCATATATTAATAAAGTCGAATAAGCTTCTCCCTATAATTAGGTGGAATTACTCTCTCATTTCTTTTTATAATTCTTACATATGACTTGCATTTCGTTAAGCAAGTAATGTACAATTTATATAAAGTGAACTCTTTGTCCCCTGTTACATTCGCTTTACTACCTTTAATTGGAATACACATTTATTTCATGGCTTTCCACGAACTTTAGTCAATTTTATAAGATTCCTCTGGCTGCGGTTTTACGTCTTTTTTAAACCAATTCTAAAAACTTTTAAACCTCCACTAATAAGTATGTATTGCCTAAAACCACATCTTCTTTTCAATTTTGAAAACAGCTCGTCAATTCTAACATTCTCATAATAATGTCATAGAGAATTAGTTGCAAATTTGTCCATAGCTGTTCCTTGCGTCTTGTATATGCGTCATCATATCTAATATGTTTTAATTAATCAAAATATTTCTACCCCGAATCCAAGCATGCTCCACGAATCAAAAGAGGCTAATGAATGGTTTTACTTACCTTTTACTGACTTAATTTCTTTGATGATACATGTGATTACAATTTCCAATAACTTTAATCTAAAAAATCCCTCCAGTGAGTCTTCTAATTCCTGGCAAATGCGTTATGTTGGCGAGTTCTAAGATTTGGTCACGGCATTTTATTAAGGACAAAATTTTCCAAAGATTCGTGTTTATTTGCTTTATCTGCTTTATCTAAACTATTTTTCTTATTTTTGTAATGGCTTTTGCGAATCGTCAATATTACACATATGGGGTGGTAAAAATCCACGTTGAATTCCCGAAAAACCAATGTATCCACAAAAATGTACTTTTCTGAGCACAGAGCTGGTAAGGCTGTTACTACCAATGATGTATACTGTAAAAAGATGCTAAAAAACGTCTTTTTTTAAATAAAACTAACTCTATGAACTTGGATGACTATGACTGGGCATCGCAATCTTGCGATCAACCCTCATTAGACCCCTCTAGATCTGAGTGAAGAAAAATGTTTATGTTGATAAATATGATATAATTCTAGGATCAAAAAGAGGACACGAGACTTCTAACTGATAAAATAGAGCTGCATTTATGGTAAAACGTCAAGGAAAAGAATGGTCACATATCAGCGGAGTTGTGCGGGGGATTTGGCTAACATCATATTTTATATGCAACTGCAAGTCTGTATTTTACGCTAATAATAATAACATTTGTATTGTTCTAATTTTTTTTGTATTTTATTCAGAAAGAGCATGTTGAAGTTTAATTTGAAACATTTTATATTAAGCTTTAGATATAATGCTTTTAACTAAATATGAAAACAAAATTTTACCAAGTTTGTATTCGTACTAGACGTCATTGCGCACTTGTAACTGTAGTATTTAAAGGTATGTTTGTATTGAATCGAAAGGTTTGTTTATCTTTGAATTTGCTAAATGTAAGTCAAATTTAATGATACAATTAAGATTTAGTACAGCATACCAAACAGTAGCACCTGCAGACAAAACAATTTGTGCGTGGTATAATAATTTTGAAAAGACTTTGCCTTTATATTGCAAAATAAACCAGGACCATCAATAAAGAGCGTTTATCTTGTGCAAAAATCACTGGCTAAAATTGTTCAAAGGTCAAAATTAATGTGAATTTCTAAAAATTATAAATATTATGAAACCACACCAAGTGCGGCTGTTTCAGACGTTAATTCTCAGGATCACAATCTTTGTTTCAAAAATTAGCCGGAAGGAGACTGTTTTAATAGATGATTTTAACGACTACGCGTTTCTTGACTGTCCTTTCAATTATATTTAGATATTTGAGCACTTTAATATTGAACTTTTTGTAAGTTCCATTGAGACCATTTAAGACCATTTTCTTCCGCGACATTATATGGAATTAAATAAAAAATTATACCACATTGTTAAAAAATAAAGAGACTGAATAAAAGACGTACTATTTATTTATTCATCCAAATTTATTTTGACTTCTTCAAAGTATACGTCAACGTTTAATCCAATCTTAGAAATACTTTAACTTTTTGGAATTTCCATCATTTGATTATTTTTTTATCAATTAAGCTAGTCAAAATGGCTTTCTCGAAGTGACTTCAGTTAATTGAACAGGAAAAATGTTGCCTAGTGGTACATCTAAAGAGAGAACGATGCTTCTGGAGAAATGTTTGTTGTTTTTTTTCGAAAAACTCAAATTATGATTGTCGAGTTTTCCTGAATAACATTTTGAGCTCCAAACAACATTTAAAATTGCTTCTACTAAATCTATTGATATGCTAACACCTTACACAAGCTGTTTTACAATTAAATGACAATTACAAGTTACTTTGATTTTAATTTTTTCAATATTTTTGTCTGGTAATGGTTCTGTTGGACGAGCAAAACGAGATTCATCTTCTACGAATTCACAACTTTTTTAAACAACTTATGCCACTGGAGTACAGTTTTTCACCATAAAGATTTATTAGAGAATGCTTTTTGCGCTATTTTAAACGTTTCAGTAGCAATGATTTCATTTGTATTGCAAAATGTAATGCAATTTCTTTATTTAACAATATTAGACGTCTTAAAAATCGAGAAAAAGCAAAAAGTTTATATAAATAAGCTGCTGTAACTTATAAACTATTTGAAATATCCAACTGAAATTAAAAGCGTATGACTGTCACGAAAAGTAAGATTTGCAAATGACGAATATATTTGTGTCCCTTTCTTACATTATTTAGCATTTTTATACGGAAAGGAGATAGAAATAACGGAAGAAATGAGCAAGTTCAAAATAGATATTTTAGGAATAAGCGAAACGAAGAAACAAGGAAAAGGAAATATAAAGCTAACGAATGAGTATACGTTATATTACTCAGGAACAGATCCGGGACAAAGAAGTAAAGAAGGAGTAGGAATAATTATCGCCGACAGATTAAATAGAAGAGTAATAAAAGCAGAAACAATTAATTCAAGAATAATGGCAGTAGAAGTGGACCTGGGTCAAATTTTCTACATAATACAAATATATGCTCCGGTAGAGGGAGCAGAAGTAAATAAGAGGGAAGAATTTTATGAACAACTACAGAGGATAGTGCGAAAGAAAAGAGTAACAAAATACTGATAATAGGAGACTGGAATGCTAGGGTAGGCAGCAACATAAATACAGGATTAGGGAGCTTGGGACAATACGGAGAAACGACACAGAACAGAAACGGGAGAAAAATGATTGAATTCTGCATAGCAAATGACCTAATAGTCGGTAATACTTTTTGGTACCAACCACTAGAAGAAAAGTACACTTATGTAGCAGAAGAACGAGGAGCAAGAAGCCTCATAGATTACGTGGTATACACTAGGAACTAGAACAAAAATAGATGAAGTGAAAACAATAGTAGAAGCGGAACTCTCCACCCAACACAGATTGGTGAGAGCATTACTAAATGACATAAATATTACAGAAGAAGAGAAAAAGAATACGAGAGAATACCAGTATATAAACTAAAAGATACCGATAGCGCAGAAAAGTACAAGAAAAGCATAGATGCCGAACTCAAAAAATTTGAACTAAAAAGAAAGGAAGGGACAGTGGAAGAAGTATGGAAAGTATTCAAAGAAACATTGATAAAGAACGCCAGACAGATCTGCGGAGTAAAGAAATTTAAACGGGACACCAAGAGGACCAGATGGTGGAACGAAGAGATAAAGAGAGCAATTAGAGAGAAGAAAAAAGCATGGAAAAAATATATAGATACCAAAAGTCAAGAGGACAAAGAAGATTATATAAGAAAAAGAAACAAAGCCAAAATAGATATAAGAAAAGCAAAGACTCAATGCTGGGAAGAATTTGGACGGGAACTAGATGAACTATACACTAAAAATAACAAACATTTTTGGGGAATACTAAAAAAGTTAAGAGGTAATAAAGGAAAAGAAGTAAGAGGAATAAGAAACAAAAACAAAGAATTAAAAACGGAAACAACAGAAATACTACATGTATGGAAGGAATACTACGAGGAAAAATTTGAGGAAAACCGAAACCAACAGGAAGAACAAGATGAATACGAAGATACGGATGAAGAACAACAAGAAAACGCAATAGGAATCGAAATGAAGGATGTAGAAGAGGCAATTAATACACTTAAACTTGGCATGGCAGGGGGAGCAGATGGTGTCGAGGCAGAGATGATAAAAGTCATGGGCCCTGAAGGAAAGATATGGATACATGAAATATTTAAGAAAGCATGGAAAGAAGAACGGATACCGGAGGATTGGGAAAACAACATAATTATACCAATCTACAAAAAAGGAGAAACAGGAAAATGTGAAAATTATAGAGCCATCTGCCTTTCATGTACAGTATTCAAAATGTACACGAAGATTCTGCAAAAGAAACTCATACACTACATAGGACACAAGCTAGCCGATGAACAAGCAGCATATAGACAAGAAAAACAAACAACAGACAACATACACATAATAAGAAATATAACGGAGAGAACAATAGAAAGACGAGGAGAGCTGTTTGTGACACTCAAAGATTTAAAAGCAGCGTTTGACAATATAAATAGAAGTCACATATGGAGGTATTTGGCAGAATTACAAACACCAAGAAAACTCATCAAAAATATCAGGAACATGTACCAGACTGTCAAAGGGAAAGTGCAGATGAACGGAGAATCTTCAGACACGTTTCTCATGACAAAAGGAATAAAACAAGGAGATAGCCTTAGTCCACTGCTATTTATAACACTGATGGACAAAATCTTATTAAACACAAGAACAAAAACACAGCATCTGCAAACACAAATAGGACATTACCAACTAAGATCAATCAAAGTAGACAATTTAATGTACGCAGATAACATAATACTCATAGCAGACACCCACAATAAAATGAAGGGACTGGTTAAAATATGGAGCGAAGAAATAGAGAACATGGGTATGGAAGTAAACACTAACAAAACAAAAATGATGATTATAAATAACAAAAAATCAGAGATGGTAAGAAGAATAGAAATAAACGGGAATACAATAGAAGTAGTCACAGCAGTAGAATATCTTGGCTCCGTAATAACAGATGACGGAAGAATAGAAGTCGACATAGCAAATAGAATGAAAAAGGCGAGTAACATATACTACGCAATAAACAAACCAATATTACAAAAACAGGAAATAGACAAGCAAGTGAAATTGAAAGTTTACAACACAATAGCAAGACCAACATTAACATATGGTAGTGAGACATGGACCATAAACAAAAAGCCTGAAAGCAAAATCAATGCTGGTGAAATGGAGTTCCTAAGAAAAATCGAGGGGAAAACCAAATGGGATAGAGAGACGAACGAAAGAATCAGACACACTCTAAGACAAGAAGGAATAATGGACTTTATAGAAAGAAAGCAGCTAAGATGGCATGGCCACATAATAAGAAAAGATGAACAATCGCTACTAAAAAAGATCACAGAGTCAACAGGAGAACGAAAGAGGAAAAGGGGTAGACCCAGAAAGAGGTGGACACAAAGGATCGAAGAAATCGGTATCAAGAGGGGCAAAACATTGACAGATATGAAAAGAATGGCAAAGAACCGGAAGGAGTGGAAGGACTGGACCTCATATCCGACACCCTAAAGGGGTACAAGGAAAAAGAAGAAGACAAGACAAGAGCATTTTTATAGAATCGCCATTGCCTTGAGATATTGAAACGTGCGTGGCAGAAACTTGAATACATTCCAAATGTAAAGAATCTGTAGACTAAGTTTCAAATTTGGAAAGCTTTTTTCCACTAGTATAACCCATTTTATTGTATCAACTTTACAAAGTACCCCTGAAAAGTTTTGAGTCTGATTTTGTGGAAGAGAAGGGTTTTTGAGCCTGACAGTTGACAGGGAATGTCAGGTAAACGGCCCAATCCAGCTCATTTGCTTTTAAGCCTTTACAGAATGCGAAATAGACTGCTATTTGAGCGTTGCATCGTGGATTTAAATGCACCCTAGTGTCTATCAACAACACGGCATAAAATGTTGCGTTAAACTCGAAAAGACCGCGACGAAAAATCCGTCGTAAAGATACTTTATCGAAAGCACAATTGTTTTGGCAACATAAACCGAGATTTTGAAAATTTATTGTGCATATAATCGTTACGACAAAATTATAGAAGAGAAAAATCCCTGTTAAATTGGTTTTTAAGGTTTTAATTGACATGTAGAAGAAAAATCGCGTGTCAATTTTTTATGACTTAAATCCAGCTTTGGATGGTCACTTTGGGACTGTTAAAGATATGCAGGCTGTTGTAATGAGTGCTCTGAAAAATTACAGTTCAAGGATTTCGGGAGTTCAAAATGGCTCATAACTGCTAGGAACGATATATTAATGCTCAAGAACATTATTTCGGAAAATATCAAGTTTTGGTATATTGTTAGGATGGAGTCTGGCCCTACTAGTAAGGAGTTAATAATACATTATTTCTTAGTAACTGATCTACACGGACCCGGGCTTCCAAACGATGTGCACGGTGTTCAATCGTCACTATGAGTATTTGCAAACTTAAGCGGTTTCCCGCCCACGTACAACTAAAAGCCGTCGGAACTGAAAGCTCAATCTGCCGCATCTGGATAACTTCCATTTTGAAACAACTTATCACATTGAATAGCTTAAGCGTCTAGAACAGGGGTCAGCAAGTAATTTCTAGCGGAGTCCAGATACCTTTAACATTTTAGGCGAGCTCTAGAGATAAAAGGAAATGTTATATTGTTAGTTTTACTTTTTATTTTTGCTCTGAAAAATAATATGATAAGTATTTTTTCTTACAAATTAATACGGTCTTAAGCCAGTTTTTTATAATTTGGTTCTCGCTGAGAACAACTTATGCGAAGAGTGTCTTCAAAGTACGCGTCCCTTAACCTTTAAACGATATTTTTTTTTAATTAACTTTTACGAAAGATGTTATATATATATATATATATATATATATATATATATATATATATATATATATATATATATTCAATGGATGCAGTTTTGTACATTTGTAAGAAAATAGACATTTGGTCATCATCAACAATGTCACATGATTTGTCGAATGCAGTGCCGTAGCAAGCTGCCTTCTGTAAAAGCTTGGGCAAGTTGCTTCTGTTGTCAATGGCCAAAATTTTTGTTCTTCTTGTATAGCTTCTTCCAACAATGGAATACCTTGAATAGCGGCGACGATATTCTTCTTCTCTTCAAAAGAGCCGCGGCCCGTTCCATAATACATTCTTTTACTATTTCAGATACTGAAAATGGCTTCTGGTGCGTATTAAGCGTCCAGCATACACGCTATGCTGATCCTGCAAATTTTTTGTGCTCGCTCATGTAGAGAGATTTTTCTAGCAGTTCAGTTTTCTACCTTCAGCGGTCCGGACTTGGACCGCGGTCTGCTTGTTGCCGACCCTTGGTGTAAAAACCCCATCTGGCGGCGGGTTTGAAGACTCACATGATTCCGTCCGACCACCTGAGCCACTTCTAGTGCCAAAATGAAAAGCTCGCAGTCTTAATCAAGCAAATGTGTATTTCAAAGGTCTTTTCGTTGAAGTTATCGCTAAAATGCTTACAATATGAATATATCTTCAATTAAGTTTCTGAAATGAACGTTATTGCTTGTTGGACATACCTTATAGTTATTTCGTTATCATGTATTAAAATGCCCGAAGACTTTATAGATTATCTTGTATAATAATTTTATTTTTTAATAATTAAAACCAGATATCAATGTTGGTGTCGAGTGTTCAGCAATTTGAATATTTAATAAAGTTAAAAGTCTTTTGAGCAAACTTTAATTCAAATAAAAAATCGAACCATCTTGAATTTTCTGTTGCGGCTTTATGCACATTTTGACAAGTTGAACCTTTGTTAACAAACTAGAAGTTTTGCTGCAGTTTTCTGTTATGTATCGGCATATTTACATAATTTATGTCTAACATATTCTCTATTTACAAAGATTATTTTAATTTATAATTGTTATAGTTTCTGATTTAATTTTATATAAATCTTTTGGTCCTTAACATTAACTATTTCAACACAATTTTAAGCTCTTCTTTATTGAAGGCGGCTATATCAACGTTACAGTGTGTTTTAGTTGGTTTGCTTTGATTGTCGCTTGCTTCTCAAAAGCACTTCACAGCACCTATTTTCACAATGGTGATTCGATAGTCACAGCTCAACGTTTATATCGTGCAGAATTTAACGTTTGGAATACACCGAAGGACGATGCCATCAAAAAATGAATTCGAATGTTTGAAAATGCCGGTTCGACTGTAAAAATTCTCAATCAAGATCGCCCGCGTTCTGTTCGAAACCAACAAACGATTGAAGAAGCGAGAGATTCAGTAGGTGAAAATTGGTCTCAATCAGTTCGTAAACGCAGTTAAAAACTTAACATTAAAAAATCGTTGTTGCAAGATTTATAACTTACAGTCTACAAAATTCAGTTTTTTCAAAATCTGAACGTCACCCATTATCCTTCTTCTTCTTCTTTCTTTTTCC